>OX380341.1:18295650-21058831 GCA_947425015.1 Pterostichus niger | reverse complement strand
TTGTTGATTCATAATTGAAGTGATTTATATTATACACGTAAAACATATTTTTTGAAATACAAGAACCAATTTCCTTGATTCCATGATTGATAGTAATTTAAATTCTATTAGTAACACGTCAGAATCGATTTGCTCCAATATTTTTAAAAAGTTTAATAAAATTAATGTGATATGTTCAATCAATCAATAACCCAAAGATTTTGCAGCCGGGAGAACAAAATGTTCAATGACGGAAGACGTTAGACAAAGCGAATCACAATTACTCGTCTTTTGCGTGTTCTCTTTATCAGCACGGTTATTATTCGGTTCATTGGACACATCTTCAGTCATCAATTTCTTCTTCTTCTTACTCCAATCGTGACGTGAATCTAGCAAGCCATAGCCGGAGCGTGCAATAGATCAAATAAAATCAATTATTGTTGCTCGACAGGTCTTTGCTGTTGTACTGCACTAAACTATTGCTAAGATTTCTTTTTCTTTCAGCTGCATCTAGTCTGTATCACTTTATAAATTTTGAGAAAAACTGCAAATAATTTATATTTCTTTCAGTATACCTACGGTTTTGTTCACTGTTTCTGCAGATAAAGTAAATAATGCTATTTTATATTATACAGGCTGATAAAAAGTGAGAAATTTAGGAGCGCAAAATCCAGAATAAAATAAGTTTAAAATGATAAATCAGCATGGTATACACAAAACAGTCATTTTGAGCTAGTTTAAATATTTTCTTCCAGATTCTCTGATTTACGACCTTAAATAGGATATTTCAAGTCTTTGATGTATGTAACTGCAATTAATAAGATAGCGCACTGATAAAAATTAGTAAATCGCACCTGCATCGGAATGGAAGGGCAACATATTAAGCCTCTATTCTAAAATAACACATTATTTCCATAGCACACACAATTAATTAAAAATAATAAGTAAGTTATTTAATTGATTTACAGATATTACAAATAGTTCATATCTCTGAAACAGTTAATTCGCGAATCTTTGTTGATTAATATTTTAAACTTATTTATTACTTACTTGTTATTACTATTTTAACAAATAATGAAATCAAATTGTATTGTAGAAGAAAAAAATTGGACACCGCTTCATCAAAATATAATTCAATTTAGATACTTCCTTCGAATAGAAACATATATTTCTTAATTATATATGTTGCATTATGCAAATAACATAACTTTTGTCACAAATTTCATTACGTAGCGCTTAACTTCTCGTAAAAGATGTAAACCGAGCTTCAGTTACTACGTGTCGGATTTTAATTTGCATCCTTGTAACATCCGCTAGCATTTAGAACATTTGCCTGAGTGCTTGTTGCTCAGTAGTTTCGTCCGTCAAACTATTTAGCAATATGTTTACCGAACACGTTACATGTATTCGCAAACAAACTTATGAGAAACTGAGCAAATAGTAAACATGTAACTCGTTCAATGCCATAGAGTGCCTTTAAATGCAGATGGTTCTTGTTTTATTTCACGGTTTCATTTGTGCAACTTTGTTAGATGACTGTATTTTAGCTTAATATGAAAATTATTTTTTAAATGTAGTTATTTTGTTCTAATGTAACAAAATGCGAGGACTGCTAGAAAATGTAAAAAATGAATTAATAAGTTATAAATCTGATGTTATTCCAATTTCTCTCTCTGTTTGGAATAACATCAAATTTGATTTACATGGTAACCGTAGCTCAGTTGGTTAAGAGCATAGTTCATGAGTCTCATGTTCAAATTCTGGCAGTATTCCAATTTTTCTCTGCATAATTCAATTTGATAAAAAAGTAATAAAATAAATACAGAAGAAAAGATTTAAAAATAATAAAAGAAAAGAATTATGTTTAGAGTGGAGCAGATGTCGAAACCTTAATTGAGTAAAGAATGAATACAATCAATATTCATTTGTTATTTAAAAAGTTTGAAAAGAAATCATCAGTACCTATTATTTCCCTGGGCTTCAATAACAACTGAAGTAATATTAACACCATCTGCTTTTTTACACATTACTTTCGCATAAAATTAAAGAAACCTCTTCGTACACCTGAGGCAACATCGTCATTTCATCCTTAATCGAATTTATGACATCATTCGCCTTCATTTCACCAATTTATCCTTCAAAGCCACCCTGGACGCCATGGTTCGGTTGATCGGTGATTGTTAATACCCCTTGATACCAGCAATTAATGACTGTTGATTAGTGTAATCTAGTTGGTGTGGTATGTAGCACGCATATACATTGGGCTGCAGAGGCGTGCTCACTGTACACACATAACTAATACAAGGTGATAGGTAATTTACCGAATATGATTAGAAATTATAGCAAAAAATGAAGGGTATATACTTGAAGTAAACATTTTTCGTGCCTCTTGACTGTAGGTAATGGATAAAAATTAGTAAACATTAATATTTACTTAATTTAAATGAAGTTGTGAAATAATTTTTCCAATATTTAATGTTTACTAATTTTTATTCATTAATGTGACGTATCAGTCCAGTGGCATGAAAAATGTTTGCTACAAGTAATGTACATATATTTGTTGCGAATTCTTTAACGTTTTTTATCAATGTATTATAAATATTACATAGTTTTAATATACACACACACACACACATATATATATATATATACCTGTATACAAAGTTAATAACAGGTAGGATCGTAACTTAGAATTGGGTACAAATATTAATAAGAATATTTTTTTCGAGTTTCAGATAATGTTTTTTGAGTTATTATCGTATATAAAATTATATTCGTATTAGCACAAATAACTCAAATACAGGGTGTTTTACAATATATGGCACATATTTTAACGTCATATAGTATTCCACGTATTGATTATGAAAGAAAGATTTTTTCAAAATTCGCAAAATTTATATCGCGTTTTTTTAAACAAATATGTAAGTAGTTTTGGGTCACTAGCTGAATAGGAGCTTGTAATATTTTATTTAATTGTTTTTCTTACACGTATTAATGTATACAATACCTAACGGAAAACATAAATTCAATCAGTTTGCGGTGGTAGTGTTTCTTTTGCTTTCAGATAATAAGTCCTATAAAATTGGTTTATGAATAATTTTCCTGTAATTTCATTCAATTTGTTTACTTTTTATAAAGAAATAACCAAATCCAGTGATACAGAATATGTTCACGTTTAGTAAACTAGCCTTAATTTTGCATATTTTGAAATCATCTTTCTGTTTCATAATCAGTACGTTGAATACGATATGGGGTTAATATTAATGCTATTAGTTATGAAACACTCCGTATATTTCATTTTTCAAATCTGCAACTACAACTCTTCAAATATTTTGGAATAACTCAATTAAGAAAAATTATACTTGAATTTTATAAGGCTAATCTATTAAATAATACAAACTTGTTCCGAAAAACAATATTCTATTTAAAATTAATATTTCATTTTATAACATTCATGAGAACCGGATTTTGCAACAAAATAATAAATATGCGAAAAACTTGCCTTGTTTTCTATCTCATACAATTTCATGAATGCTTCATTCTATAAACTGTTTCGCTGTACGCCACTGCTAGAGCAACCATGCCTAACCACGGTTTGGATGGACGCCATCCAGCCATCCAACGTCGCGTTTCACGCTGTATCTATTACAGCAGGTAATTAGTCCGGTCACTGGCAAGTAGACATGATTTATTTAAGTGTATATTATCATTGGCATGTGATATTGTTCGATATTATTGCTGTGGCGCTTGTTCAGCATTTAGTAATGTGAAATATGGTAATATTGGAATTTAATTCTTGATTTGCTGGTTTTCGAACTAAATGAGTTATTTGTGGTTAGTTAGGGTTGCAAAATCATATGATACAAAGCTGTACAGTGTACAGTACAAGTTTAAATTTTCTGATTATTTTTGTTCATATCTACTTATAAATTTAATTGTCATAATAAAATAATAAATAAAATAAATATATCATCACTCCTTTTACCCATTACTGGGTCTGGCAGTCTGCCTAAGCAGATCTCGGTAAATGATATATTTTTTCGCGTGAAGTGCGATTACCGGCCGTCAAATCACGGCCCCCAAAGATATTAGTAGAGGGAGAGCCACAGGGGTAAAATAAAATTGTTTGTCGGCTGTGGGGATCGACCAAGGATTCTCAAGATCCACAGGCCAATTCGATACCACTGAGCCACCTACCCCATCAAAATAATTAATTGTACAGAACTATAAGTTTTGAATAAATATAAATTCATAAATAATTTGATCAACCAAATGTAATTTTATGAAAAAAATTTGTATCAATAATAATTTTGGATACTAATAAATAATTATATATTTAGGTAAGTAAATAATTTTGACCGTAGAATGCGATTATCAATCGACAAATCATTGGCTAAATTTATTGATATATTCATTTATTTAAACTGTAAGTGCAATTAATATTTAATATGAAACGATGAACTAAATACAAATTCCTTCGCAACATTTTTATTATTTGCACTAAACAACAAATAATCAGCATACAAACTTTTCGAAATTTGAAAACTTGTAATATTCATTAAATAAAAAGAAGTATATTTAAAATAAGGATTTAAAAAAATAAATACGTAACAATTTTTGTAATAAATTTTTATTATATAGAGATTAATATGGACAATAGTTGAAATTGAACTTGAGATATTTTGACTATGCCGCTGAATTATATTTTCCTTTAATTTCAAATTCTGTGTTATACTAATTTTAGCCTCTATTTTGATATGGATTTGAATCCTCATATATTGACAATGAACATAGGATTTGTCCGTGATATATATATATATATGTTCAAAATATTTTAAGTTCAAATCCCGGTGTTGCCCAAATTTTTTCCTCTATAATAAAATTTGCTTAATCTTTTTAAACAGATTTGTATTTTATTAAATTTTAAAATACATTTTTGTGTAAAGGTAGAGGTAATACATTTAGATTATATAGATAAAATCTCTTCTAATTACCTTGATAATTAAATACTAAATCACTTCGAACTCAGCCCATAATATACTACATTATTATGCTCATTAAATTATGTTGCACCACTTTAAAAGCTTAACATCATATCGTAAACTAACAGCGAAAACCAACTACACACTTTCCAACAAATACGTTTCCCATGTCGTGCGTTTCCACTGCATCATCAAAGCAAATGCTCGACATCAGGGTTTCGAGTCTTGGGTCCGATATCAGCTCCGTTTCCTCGTTCCCGACTTTAGGGACCGGAACAGGAACCACCGGACGTGGTGACGTCGCTAGATGGACCTAGTTGCATGGGAGTCATGCTTCGTGATCATGATCATGATCTGCTACGTTGCTGCGCTGCTAAAACACAAAGGGATGAAGTAACCTGCTCGAGTTGATGACAACGCAATCTTGAGCTAAAAGTTTTCTGGTAGACAGGATGTGTAGATGTTTTGAAAAAGACGTACGTTATATATTCTACAACAAAAAGTCTTATAAACAAATAAATACATTTTTATAAATATTTATTCTAGTTTAATAAACAATGAAATTATCTCTATATACGAGATAAGATTAGAAAAAAATGTTGCTAATTTGTTAAGCCATCCAGTAAACTTAAAGCTAGAGTCGTAAACGGAGAAAATAATTATTGCAAAGCCAATATGTCCAACCCAAAATTACACAGATGATAAAAATAAAATAAATAAATATATGATCCCGCTTTTTAACCAAAGTTCGATTTCCAGTCAAAGATGCTAGACAAGGAGGTGAAAATTGTTTATCGGCTGTGGGAATCGAATCCGAGTTCTAAAATCTATAGGCCGACTCAATACCACTGAACTATCTACCCTTATAGTTCACAAACTTAACATTATATAAACAAAAAACACAAATCACTTGTTAAAGTTAATCTGCACATAATTTTTGCTCTATTATTAGATTTTCTATCCACTAAAATTGAAATCCATATTCCCAGTTCCGAAGCTTCTATGCGATATGAAACTCCCTATAACACAGGCACTGCGCAGTTTGAAGTCATGGTCCGTGATCACGGTTACAAAGGGAGCCTCTTCGTCCTCCGGTTGCTGTCGCCGGTCCCTGGTTATATTGCGAGATTACTCAGTTAATATTAGTTAAAGTGTCAAGGCAAGAGTGGACTGGACAATGCACTACTGATGTATGCTGCGGAGGCATCAGCACAGATGGAGTTTTTGTTGTGATATTTATGTTGTTACGTGTAGGACGAAGAGGTGATATTATGCTGTGCAGGCAACAAAGTCCGGGAAGTTATGCGATTTGTTGTACGTGAGGATTCTATAACACTGGTTTATAGTGAAATATAGGGATAGTTTGTGCTTGACAAGATTATTTTGTGCAGTTTGTTATACGAATATTTGTTTATATGCTATTTAAAAATATAATTGCACTTTAAATTTATAATAATAAGGAATATTAATTTTAATTTAATATATTACATACTTAAATAAAAGCGTAGACTTCCACGGTCTGAGTCATTAAAATTAAACGAGTTCCGGGTTTGGACCGTGTCAAAATTCGAGTGAGGGCTCGACGTTTCGCTCGCCATCGTTACATACTTTTTCTATTTTTTTGTTATAATTTAAAATCTGCTTTATTAACTATGACTAACCAATGTAGGTATTTAAAAGATAACGCAGCCGTTTGTGAATATGCACATCTTTATTTTATTTTATTTTTTTTTTCTTTATGGAGAATATAGCTCAGTGATATTATGTCGGACGGAGGTTTTAAAACTCCGGGTTCGATTCCCACAGGTGACAAACTTTTCACATCATTAAAATTAAACCCTAAGCTTTCTCCGCCAACAGCCGCACTTCACGTACAACTTACCCAGATCTGTTAATGCAGAGCGTCACCCCCATTTCTATATATATATATATAATGATGGTGAGTTTTATCAATCTCGAGATTATAAGTATTGAATCTTCACGTTTCAGACCGTATTGAACTGTTAAAAAACATAGTCGGTTAGGCATTTTCTCTGTATGTATGATATCTCAAATTTGATTGAAATGATAAATATAATTTAAACTAATGATCGAAAAACTGAAGTTAAATGCAGTAATGAGGAATATTCAATCAGTGAAAACATGAGCTTTATTTGTTGTTTATTTACCTACCTCGGGCGGGATAATATCGCCCTCTGCATATTATGATTTACTTAACACACTTGATACATAAATTATATCATGTTTTTTTATAACCTATAGGGTTGATAATAATATCCGTAATAACTAAAATGAACAATTCAGCATACTTCTTACATTAAATTTGAATATACCTATAGGTACATTAATTAATATTGCTGATTTTACAGATTTCACATAAAACGGAGTATTGAGTAGATATCTGTTAAATTAAATGTAAAATTATTATTTTTTGTTAAAAAAAAGATATATAGTTATTATTGTTGTTTCATTTGTTATTTTAAAATATAATATTCATTAGTTTAAATACGAAAATAGAAAATACGTGCAGATATTATATAATGTTAAAAAAGAAAAAAAAACTGGCATAATTGTTGAAATAAACGAGGAATACATCTATTTATAACAAGCCACTGCGGTTGTTCCTGAAAAGTTTTATCTAAATAGGATATCTGAATAAGTGGTTAGGAAGTTTTGCTAAATTTGCTGAACTATCCGAGAAAACTTGAAATGATAAATAATTGAATATTACAAACTTAGTTTGTGCTGCTAAAGTATAGCTTCATTTCCCAAATATCGTTTTTTATTCTCTTTTATTGTAAAAATATTCCACTTAATTCTTTCGAGACTTTTATTGAAAATATGAAAATATTCTGTGCCTGGTTGCAAGCTAGACCAAACACCACTAGCATTTACAATTGTTATTAAAATTACTTTGCCAGCACAATACACCTTCTATGGCAAAGTTAGCTTGTCTCATAAAAAACTTTTACGGGAATTTAATGTTTACTAATGTGGCTCATAATACATTGTCCTCGTGTATTGCGGGGTATATTTCCCAGCGGTTTTCCACTACAAATTAGCCTGATAAAGTTTTATTGCAAGCGAGGACGTAAAATATTCATTTGTGTTTCGCTCTCACAATAAGAATAGCATTTAGTAGACATATGGTTTTTAAACAATTTAATATTAATACGATATATGCTCTCTTTAATAATGGATACATAGATTAAAACTTTTTATGCTGAATTATATTGTGTTTATATATTTACTATAGAAACTCGAAATAAATGGTTGAAAACTTTTTCAATTTATTTTAATAATATATAGTGCTATTTGAGTTGAGTAAATTTATATTTCAACTGTTAATTCAACTATGATAACATTATTAGACGTGCATTGTGATTACCTACAAACTAATTTATTGCAGATAACTAAAATAGTTATTTGTGTACCAAGGGTTGAAAGGCTAGAGATTGTAGCACGAGCTTACCAAGGGCTGCAAAGATACTTTTCACGATTGAAAATTAAAATTTATAGATTTTAATTTTGAATGTAAATATTAAGTAACTAGGAAAACAATATATGAGTACGAGTACACAAAACAAAAATGTTGACATATGTGGTTTATAAAATACTTGGAAGATTATTACTAATTGCAACGGTCTACAAAGAGCCTTAGTCTGCAACTATTCACTTTCTCTCACCATATGACATTCGAAAGGCCTACTGTTTTTACTGATGCAGAAAAATATTGTTTCATGAAATTTTATTTTTATACTTCACTTATTTATGAATTTTACGATTTCGACCACTTAGTGTAATGAACTAGCAATACATTGTGCAAATACTATCAGATTTTCTTTTATGATCTACTTCCGGTGTTCGAGTAAGTAGGGACTATAAACTTTGAAATATCTGATGAAACGTAAGTACTATATATACAGGGTGGTGAATCGAATTGCGCACCATAGCGTTTTCAATGCTATTTTTCAAATGTTCAATTATTGGCTTCCCTAGTTATTTTATGCAAAAAAGCTTCAAATAAAAGTTTGAAGGTATAAATTTCTGCATCTAAATCAATAATCAGAATTTCTATTACATGCTTTGCAACGACAGAAATTAAATATTAAAATGTCGAAAGTTGTGTTGAAAATATAGACAGCCATGGAATTGAACAAAAAATAAATAAATGCTTGGCGTTTTATCTGTCAAAACGACAACGTTGGACGTTTTATCTGTCAATCGTTGACGTTAAAACGCCGAGCATTTATTTATTTTTGTTCAATTCCATGGCTGTCTATATTTTCAACACAACTTTCGACATTTTAATATTTAATTTCTGCCGTTACAAAGCATGTAATAGAAATTCTGTTTATTGATTTAGATGCAGAAATTTATGCCCTAAAACTTTTATTTGAAGCTTTTTAGCATAAAATAATTAGGGAAGCCAATAATTGAACATTTGAAAGATAGCATTGAAAACGCTATGGTGCGCAATTCGATTCACCGCGTAATTTCAAATTCCACGTTTGTCGGGGATCGACAATTTTTGGTAGGAAACTGTGGTCGTAAACTGGTTTTTAAGCTTCGGTAGCATAATTCACTTCCATAAAAAGAGTTACAGTAAACTGCAATAAAATCAATTATTGTTGCTTGTTTGCGTCTTATCTTCTCGTGTAAAATGGTAATAATTTTGATTGATAATATTTAAATGCTTCTGAATTTGGTAATAATAGTCTTGGTTTCGCTTTAAATTTATAACATTTTCAATTATTACAAATTTGGTTTTGTTTTGTTTGATTGTTTCTGTAGGTGTTAAATTCCGAGCAACTGCTGAGCACTTTATTGCAATAATACCATTAGGTTCTTCCAATCCATCTGGTGATGTTCCCAAAAAGTTATATAGATACTCTTTATCTAGGAATAATTCGCAGTCATTGACAATGTATCCGTATCCTCTTGAAATTGTATTTTTGTTATTTGTTCATTGTTGGGATCATACACTTTTTCGCACAGTTGGTTGTACGCAATTTACATATCTGTCCAAATTAAGATGAACGTGAATCCATTTTCCCTTGCCGATCATTTTCTAAAACAAATTACAGCCACAAGAATGAATATACATGCTTGACATTTTTGTTATTTATAAATAAAGGTTGTTTACATACTGCTGTTTCATTACTATATCAATATTTTATTTTTTATTGTGGATAATTTATTACAATAATAGATGATTTTTTTTAACGCAACAACAATTTTAAAGGAATGAAAACTTAATAAATCAGAGTTAACGCACTATTTCCATCCTTTATTTACATAATAATGAAAAAATTTATAATATATGTACAGTCCAGATTTGTTCTAGAAAATAAATTACAGAAGGCTAAGCAACAACAAAGCTATTTATATTTGTTACAGTGTTATAGGAAATATTTTCATTCGAAATCTATTAATCGTAGTTTAATTTGAATATAAATTAAGTAGCATATAGATATTAGATTACTTCGTTTTTAAGTAATTATACAATTTAACCGGTGACATAGAAAATGATTTTTTTGGGAGTTCGTTGTTGAAATATGAAAACTTTATACTTATGGAACCAATAGTAAAAAATATCAGTAAAAACGCTAGTTCTATTTTGAATTTAGCTATACTAAGCTCATAGTGATTTGCAGACTTAATATGTTATACTAATATTGTTCCTATATTTTATTTACTATGCATAATTTTTTTTGTATAAAATATATAAATTTTAAAATCATAGTCTACTAGTATATATTTTTTAATATTATCATAATTATAAATTTCATTAAAGCAAGTTTCGCTTAGGTAGTTAAATTCAAAACCAAAATATACTATATATATATATATATATATATATATATATATATATAATTTTTCTAAATGAAATAAAAAAGTTTGTCATATGCTAGAAATTAGCATTAGAAAAAATTCTACGCCATTGGTTGGACAAAATAAATATCTCTATTTTTAATTTGTAACATTTTTTCTATTAATTAGAAAGAAACTAATATGACAACTTTTGTCTAATTCATAACCGTAGCTCTCATAGTTCTCGAAATCCTAATTATGCTCTATTTATAACCATGTTATGGTGGATTTGAGAACCCGAGTTCGATTAATTCAACCGCCAATTCTGTGCAACATTGAAATTACTCCCGTGGTTCTCCATTCGTCAAAAATTTGTGGGCCGCGATTTGACGGCTGGTATCTACACTGTACGTGCATAAATATATCATTTATCGAAAACTGTTACGACAGAGTGATAGTATGTTAAATAATTTATTTTTATTTACAGTATAATTTTTTAATATATTTATTTAAAATATTAAGTTAGAAACAGGTACGTCTTTATATTCCCCGGGCCGGTAAAGTACGCTAGTGCGTCAGTGACAACTATAGTTATTTAGTTTATTTCGTTTTATAAATGTAACACAAATCCATAAATTTCCCTTTGCATTTTTCGAATCTGTCAGTATTACTCAAACAAAATATTTTTCATCGTAACTATAGTATGAAAGAATAAAACAAATAGTTTGCGCAAACTATTGTAACAGATAGAATAGAAAACATATTCATCCATTTGTGAATTCTGAAAGATAGATTCTTTAAGCTGTTCTTCCCCGTAAGTCCAAAGATTGAACTCCAGCACAAGGAGAACGGCTACTACCGGACAGTACCGCATTCAGGAAACTTTCTACGATACGCCGTGTTTTTTCTTGTAGATAGAGTTTATTTTTATTAAATTAACTTCATTGATATCAACCGGTATGTCACTATTCCGGTATATTGATTATTATCACAAGATGATGCAAATTAAGCAACGTTGCGACGATATGTATATTTTTATGAATGGATGATCGTCTAGAGAAAGCTGTGTATTGAACATCTAAAATATAAGAAATTAGAAAAATTCATATAACTCCAGACACCACAAAGAATGCAAATTTCCACACCGATGTCGTTTGAATATTACTCCCTATTATTATTATTATTTTTATGCTACTCTGTACAACAGAAACTTAATATCAATTACCCAACCGTAATGTGGTAGTTTTTATATCTTTAGCTTGAGTAGGATTCGAAGTTGGGATTTTTGTATTCGATTGCCATAAAGGTGGAATTTCGTTGCGACAACCAGTGTTCGCGACCCGCTGCATCGTCCAGTCGTCGAGAACTCTTACAATGTTTTGCCATGGCAGTGATTTTGTAACCGCGACTCGTCTTGAAGATGCAACAACCCGACGCCGACAGCTACGTCTCGACTGCTCAAAAACAAGTCGAGACGCGACCGCCAACCAGTTTCTATTATACACACCACCGTACTGCCGGATGTGTTTAACGCAGCCTAATGCCATTTGGATTTCTAATACAGTGATACTGATATTTTAAGAAAAACAAGAATTACAGTGTAGTGAATATTATTTTACCATATTTAGCAATTAATAAAAATTGTTGAAGAAATTCTTCATGACATAAATTTTAAATATGATACAAATAACTAAGTTTCTTAAATTTATAACTTATAAACATGTTTTTCAAAAACCAGCGCAGGTAGACACTTCCTTCGTTTCTTATCTTTTTAGATTCTTGTTAGAAAAATGGACGTGAGCAAGTTGAAAAGATTTGAGCATGTGGAATATACATCGAATGAAAGATGAATAAAACAGATGTATAGGGCGAATAGATTGATGTGATTAAATCTTTATTGCAAGATTTCAAGTGTGACAAATAAATGAACTTGTATGAAGAAAACTATGAATTATGGTTGGAGCGAAGATGATGTTTTAGGATGAGAATATTTGACGAAGATTGATTATTTGATGAAGAAAACTATGAATATGTTGGGAACGAGGATGATGTGTTAGGATGAGAATGTTTGACGAAGATTGATTATTTGATAAATCTGATGATTGGATGTTCATGCTACTTCATTTGACTGGCAATAGAGTGAAGAAAAATGGGAGGTGGTGATACAATAATGTAACTATATTATTGTCCCATTAGGATTTCAAAAACTGTAAGAACTACGACTTCAGTTAAATGGAAGTTATTGTGCGCCTTTGGAGAACCATCTCAGAAATGTTCTTGTTTTTCCAAAAAGCACCCTAGCGAAAAACTTTTTTCCACAGCACGATTTTAAGCTCTGACACAAACTTATTTTTTTACTTTACGAAAAAAATTTGTAGAAATAAAATTGATTGCTTATTTAAAATATATATTTCAAAAACTTTTTATTAATGCAAGATTATTTTATTATAAACTTTAATTTTTATTTTGTCCTCGTAATAAACAATATAGTCAAAATAATGTTTAAAATCTTATGATAGTTAGCTTTACAATATTGCAAATGATTACATGTGAATTATACTACAGATGAGTTAGGTGGCTCAGTGGTATCGGCATGTGGATCTTGAAAACCCTGGTTCGATCCCCACAGCCAATTTAAATCTACCCTTCTGCAACCCCCTCCACTAAAATCTTTGGGAGCCGTGATTTGACGACTGGTAACCGCATTTCACACGAAAAAAAATATATCACTTACCGAGATCTGCTTAGGCAGAGTGCCACACCCAGTTATAAGTAAAAGGCGTGATGATATATTTATTTATTTATATTTTATTAAAACTAGAAAAAAAAATAGCGAATATCAAAATATAATGTAATATAATCTAATGTAACTATAACTTCTATCTCCCATATTATAAAAATGTTAGTAAAACGATTTTTTAATTCTAATATTAACATTTTTTAATATATTCTCTACTTTTGAAAATTAAACACATCAATATTTTAATGCTAACTAAAATAAGGTTAAAATAGTTATTTGTGTAAAAAAGATATTTTCGATTGTTCCACGGAAAACGTCAACTTTACGATGACAAATGAGAGCGTAATTGTCATCTTTTCATAGCAATCGTAGAAAAACGTTATTATTACCATATTATTATGAGGACAAAATATAAAATTTTTAATGAAATATTTTTTAAATCAAACAAAATGTCGTACCAATAAAAGATAAGGCCTATAGCTCCTGAAGATTTTAGATCTTATTGTATTAATAACCAGTATATTAAATTGAATTCTTAAAATTGTTTTAATCTGGGGTTCAAGAAAGTCTGATGTTTTATTATTGGAACTGCATTTTTTTGATAGATATGTCATTTGTATTTTTAAAAACTGTCAAAATATTTCTGAATATTTTTTCATACGAATATTTATACATATATAACATCAATCTATATCCCATCTAATGCGGTATCACGAACCCCTAAAGCATTCACAGACAATCAACATTCTCATCTTGGCACACATTATCGCTTCAACCACAATCATAGTTCCCTCCATACAAGTTCATTTATAACTCATATTCAACAAACCTTCATTCACAGCTATCCATTCGCTCCTATACACCTGTTTCATTTACGCTCACTCATCTAACTACGAATCTTAAAGATTTCACATAAATTCACACTCTATAGTAAGAAATGAAATTGAATCAAAAAGATAAGGAAGAAAGGAAGTTGCGCACCGCGTTGTTTCTGAGTGCATTCCACACAATTGTAGTTAGACATTCTATGTAAGAACAGTAAACGAATCAAAAGATTTTCTCGTATTATTATATTATATTAGTGTAGATTTCCTAAAATTAGTTTTTCAATCATTTCTCTAAGTTACAAGTTTATAAATTATTAATTTAATGTGAAAGTCTACCTACACATATCATTTTAGGTGAAAAAGAAATATATTGTCAAAAATGTTATTTATAAAGTAAAAAAATATAAACGTTTTGCACAATAAATATAAAAATTTATACTACGTGTGGTTTATCAGAACGGTGTTCAGATTATCATTTATTTATTTATGTCACGCTGTACAACAGGAACTTAATCCCAATTACAGTACAGGGTCCGCACTCACCGAGCAGCAGTGTAGTAGTTTATATAATTTTTAGCTTGAGAATCGAATTCGGGATCTCCGGATTAGAATTCCGTATCGCACACCACCGTACTGACGGATCATGGTGTAACTAAACAGTTTTTGTTAGTTTTAAGTGAAGTTACTTTAAACCGAAGTTGTTCCATCAACATGTCGCCCAAGACATCAACTATAAATACAAGAAATCATTTTTCGAAATATATTTATGATGGCCTAAATTATTATTACTCTAATTTTAAAGAATAACGCGTCTCAAATTTTATACAGGTATTTCAAAATTATTGAAAAAACAAGAGTATATGTTATTTGATGTACGTCAAAAATAATTTTTCCGAAATTTGCAAAAATAATTCAATCGGTGAGTAGAAGAAGCGTATAATTCCAAAATTGCAGTTTTCAGATAATCGATAAAAATTATTTTGTGTAAGAACCATCGGTTACACAGCAGTTTGATGCATTGGATGATTGTAGAGGTTTAAGTCACTTAAAAGATTGTGAGGGAACACTTTTTTATTTGATATCACAGACGGCGGGACAAGAAAAAACCGACGTGGACTTGTACTGTTTTTCCATTAAATTGCGTACAATTTGGTGAATATAATGATTTTAATAATAATACTGCATATTCCTCATTATTTATATTGAATTTAATGTATAATTGAACAAGGAACAAATTTAATTTAAAATAACTTGTTTTTTTTTAACTTGAATGAATTTTTTAATTCGTAAGTCCTCATACAGTATCCCAAGAAGTAACATGGTAGTAATCTCTAAAACTTCGCCATTAATATACCAGATGATTTTCTTAATATCAGCTATGTTATTTTGTTTCCAAGATTCAGGAAGTCTTTTTCGTTTATATGTATTATCATCATCTGCGATATCGGAAATACCACTATTCTCACTGCTAGTTATTTTAATAATAGATTATTATTCTCAAAGATAGTCAAAAATGCTTAAAAACTGCAAGAACAACAAGCAAACATTGTCTGAAACCTGATCGTTGAGGGGAAAACAGTACAACTTCTGGAGTTATATCATTTTTTAACTAAACGTCAAAGTAGACGACTCCATAGCAACGTATAGATTACAATTCTTATACTGTATTGTGGCTCATTGCGAAAAAGGGACGTTGAAATTATTGGCTATCTTAATATAAACTATCATAGTTTGAAGTTTTGTAGAACTCTGCTTCTACTCACCGATTCAATTGCACATTATTTGAAGGAAATATTTTCCGTGCCACTGGACTGATAGGTTACAGTAATGAAAAGAAAACACATTAAAATTTATCATATTTAATTGAATTTATAAAAAAGTTTGAATTTCAGTAATTATATATGTCGATGTCATAGTTAAGGAGTGTTTTAGAAGCACAAACAAAATGATTATCCTCGTGGAGCCGGCCCTGCTATCGAGGCATTTGCCGGGCCGTCAGAGAGATATTAACGACATATATCACGTAGTGCCCGCCATTTATTCCCTGTTTTCTTTTTCTTAAAAGTTGTAAAGAAGCCGCGAATTCCTTGTCTCGTGTGCTGCGGATTCAGCCAACGCAATTTTCAAGTTTATAAATGCAATTTACAAGCTCACAGTCTTGCGGCTTTCGGAGGGAGGATATGTATAGTTGGCATTCATTTCTCTTTGTGCAACCACTGAAGGTGACTGATTGAACCGAATACGTGTCTTGAATAAACTATATTACTAACATACTAGCTAAATACGTGCATTATTTTCTACTGATGTTTTGAAGAGATATTGATGAACTACGTTTTTCCTTCGTAATGTAATTTAATTTTCTACAGCATACTACGTTACAGTGCCACACCCAATCTTGAGTAAAATGATTGATTTAATTTAAATACATAATTCATTTATTGTTTATTACGATAATTATATGATGACTTATGATTAATATTAATTACCCTATATCTACTTTATTTCAGCATTGTTGAAAGCAATTAAGTTTAAAAATTCTGTTAAATACAACTTCTATTTCTGGACGTGTTAGTTAATTGTTTCCCATATTCCTAGACAACTCTACAAAATTATAATATTTTTGAAGGAACAATAATTACAACTAAAAATAAATTTAGACAAAAAATAAATGGTACATATTTCCGAATATCATAAAAAATATTATTCTGCTATATAAATTTAGGGAATACATTTTCAAAGTAGAGCACATAGGTAACAATTTGTTGAACAACATGAGCACATTAAATACATTTTAGCTGGAATTAAATTTATAGTGTTAAAGGGATGTTTGTTAGTTATTTTGGAATAGCTATCATTATAATTTATTGCGTTATTATCACAGTGTATCGTTCTGTGTCAGCAGGATGGAGTATAGTACAATAATGTAAATGCAACTCAAGTAAATATCGAAATGCGTTAGCTTTACCGTTAGCACGCCAGAGCAAACATAACGAAGGTGTTAATACAACGCATAAACAACTACTGGTGTAAAATTACTGTCATCTGCAATACTGAAATTTCTTAATATCATGCAGAGAAGAGACACTTACCTTATTTATTAGTGTAAACGGTTATATCAACCTACAATGTTACATAGATATATTGTTACAATTTTTTTGTATTCTATTAAATCTTTAATTATGCAAATTATGAGCGGGATAGCATAGTGTGTAGAGTGCTAGCCACTGGAAACAGAGGTCGTGGGTTCGAATCTGAGTTAGGTTTTCTCATTTAACCTTTATTGGTATCCACTTCCGTAGTCATTCAAAGGTGGGACATATTAACTCGGCATCCTCCAGCTATCGGGCACCGGCTATAGGATGTAACCAAGGCTTGCGCTGTGTTCACTGGCAACACATATTACAGTAAAGTAAAACGTGGCAAAGCAAAGTTCTCTAATTAGTTACTCTAGGGACATAACCAAATGATTCAAATCCCAAAACATATACTATACTATATACGAGTATATTATTATATTAATATAATATAGACAAATGCAAGTACTTAAATAAAAATATAAACAGTACAGTATTTTGTTCAAATTTATAGTATTCATATGTGATAAGATTTGTATTAAACAACGTAGTTGCTAAAATATAAAAAAACACATTATTTTTAATTTTATATAATGTATTAAACGAAAATGAAATGTTATGAATTTTTAAAAGAATAACACTTTATACTTCTATACCTGCATCACAAGTCCAGTGCGATCTTGCGTTATACTCGTACTTACAAAAACAAAGTATCTTGATTGGGTGCCTACCATTCACGACTTTCTATGTAGACCACCCTGCTCCAATGGTCGTTATAAATTCAAATCAGATATAAACTTTGTAAAATCACGAAAACAAAGTGCTAGAGATCGGAATTTTCTAAAATGTCGGTATCCGATCCGACTCAATTCAAGATTCGATTCGATCGGAATTGATTAGAGATCTGATCTGATTTGATCCTAAATCCGATCCAACTTCCGATCCGAAATCCAATCCGACATTCGATCCGAAATCCAAGTAACATTCGATCGGATCTTAAATTTGATGCTACACCCGGTCGGTTCGTGATCCATTCTTTTACTCAACCCACCATATCATTGGATCCGTGCAATTTTTCCTATGTATATATAATCAATTATAATTAAATTAATAATTTTTACTGTAAAAAACTAAAGAGATTAATTTTGTCGTAAAATCATTTTGTATTATACTACCAGCGCCATACAATGTATTGTCGAGTCCTAACCATCTAACCGGGAACATACGCGACCCGTTTGGGCGGCAAGGTTTGCTTTCAATAATAAATATTGTGTCTTGTTCTGATAATTTCATACCAAAGTAAGCTTATCTGTACAGAAATCGTCCTACAAGATCTAAACAAAATGACTTGCAACATTTTTTTATGTATTACTTTATAATTTAAGCTTAATTTGACATTTGTAGCGCAATTTAAAGAAGGGCTATCTATTTTCATTGTATCTTCTAAAAGTTTATTTAAATTTGTGTTTCCTTAGTGGAAGATGTAATTAGTCTAATGTCTATATTCGCAAAACTTTGCTTGTCACGGTTAACATCTACACTATATTATATATCATATAACTTATAAACAAGTAACGCAGAACACGCGCAATATCAATTTCACGTCTAGACATTGATACAGTAGTCATTTCAGGAGAAGAAGCATTTAGAAACTATCTATTTGCTAAATACAATCACAAAACTATTTTCCGTTCTTCGTTAATTTATTTTATTGCATTATTCTGCAGTTCGCAACACTAAAACTACACGTATGCAATTATAGCTCAGTTCGAATTTTTAGTTGCAGATATCTCATACTGGCCTCTTACAGCCGAGGGTTCTGGTTTCTCGGAACTCGCGAAGCTATGGTAGTTACGCTCCTGCATAGTACATATCAATTTTACTTTACGTTATTATTAGAGTGAAATTGGAATTTATATGTATTTTACACGGCTAAAAGTTGTGAATTTCGAATCGAATATTTTCTCCGAACTTTGGATCAAATGTTTTTTTAGAACTTCGGATCGGATCTTTTATTCGAACTTCGAATCGAATGTTTTATCCAACTTTCGGATCGAATATTTTATCCAATCTTTGAATCGGCTCGAATCCAAATCAGATCCTTCAGAGTTCTATTTAGAACCGATCTGAAATCCGACTTTGGATCACATTGCATATTGGATACTTTTTCCGCCCTCTTGAAAATGGATGTGCGATAAATTAGATGAACAATGCCATGAAACAATAACTACATGTTTCTGAAGAAATTTTATAATAAGTGTTGAGTAAAGTAAATAAAATAATTTAACGTAAAATTAAGTAAATATTACATATCTCTTTGGCTTTTTGCTATTTAATGCTAATTGAAGAAGATGAAATTTTCTAAAAAAAATTTCATATTTGTTAAGTTACAAAATATCGCCAACAGCATAAAGTCTAAAAATTTGGGTAATATCAATATGTGGACGTAGATTTACCTTATTGAACACTCCATTGTAAACTATAATGGACCCTCGGGGAATTTTGAAATCTGTTATATTAAAGAATTCGTTCTATAAAGAGCCGATAGAGGTTATATCGACCGTCATGGTGATGTAGGATGCATTTAAGCCATATAAACATTTTTTTAAAATATTATACTGAAAACTATTACTTTACATATTTTATTTTCTGTTCTATTTGAATAAAGTTCATGATTTTTAATTATAATTTATACATTTAGTAAATATTTTAATCTAATTTTAATTAATGTAAGTTAATGATATTTAAAGGGCTATAAAGTTACGAATATATAAAGCATAAACCATTGATATAGAATTTAATAAGGTCAGTTGGTTACCATATTCATGTTGAGCAGTAAATTAGTTTAATTACATTCGAAATATGAACACAGCATACGAGTATTATATGGCAAGGGGTTGCAGGTAATATTCATTGGTATATTAAGTTTTATTGTAAATAATTGGGTAACTGTAGTGCGAAACAATTTTACTTCACTCGCTCGTCATCATGAAGCGAAGTATGTATGTTATATCAACTATAATAAAAAGTTAAAAATTATGTACAGAATGTGTCCTTTAAATGAACTACTGCTTTAGATAGATAATTTTCTTCTGATTTCAATGACATAAATATGGTATAGGATTGTATAACAATTATATCGAGAAAATAGTATATTTCGATATAAGGTTGGTAAGTGCAATATTACAGAATCAAGGAAAAGTTTGAAAATGCAAGACGAAGTCGAGATTCGGTTATTAGCACTTAACAATCGTGTATTGCGTACTATTTTTCGTTTGATCAATTTTGTAGTTTATTTTAACAATATAAAAGTCAAAATTTTCATTAAATCACAATAAAAATCATAATTGCATGTCGTTGCTAAGAAATCAAATTTTTGTAATAAACAAACTGCTTTTATTAGAAAAGTGACATTTATAGAAAAATTCATAAATTAAACATTATCAGAGACAATATTATGAACTGTGAAATAAAAGGAGCTTGAAATATTGGTTGTGATTCTTTAATACCTGCGAAATACAAGAAAATATACTTTCATTGAGTTATTACTTACCGCACTAATTAGGTTATAACTTCTAACTGCATTGTTATTTTGCTCGGTACTATAGCAACTTATCCCAGTGCTGTATATTCAACTTACATGGTATATAAACAACGTCTGTAAGGACGTTACAAAACACGATCGTGCGAAAATGGTATTAAAAATTAGAAATAATGTTACAATATTGAAGTAGGCTATGCAATAAACATATACAAACAAATGATACAGGTGACAAGTAATTTTGTTATACCACCCTTTATAATATTTCGTATAATATTACTACTCGTTTACAATACAATTTTTCTCGAAATAATTGTTATACAATCCGTTATAATATTTATATCGTTAAAATGAAAAGAAAATTCTATCTAATGAACTAAAAAAATATATAGGTTACCATTTAAAAAAAATAATTGTTCTACTGTTTGAGAACCACTGGCTGAGCGTAGGGTTTGTTATTACTGATAAATTAGACACTTATTCCTGATCATTTTATTTACATAACATGTTTCTATAAAGTCATTAGTTCGCCCAAAAAAGCTTTGTATAGTCAGCAACCTTTTAGCGCTAGGTGTAGGATTTGGGTCTTTATTTGTGCACAAACTTAGTCAATTGTTTTTTGTCTCTGGCCCAAATTTTCGCTTCTTGTATTGTAAATTATTTCTTCTTCAATGTCTTCTCTACGATACCGTCTCAACCTTTTTATTGGTTTTCCTTTTCCTCTCCTCTCTCAATTTTAGTTATCCAAACTTTTTTTAGCTCAATGTGTTTCCACTATTTATTCTGCTATCTATTTCGTTCTCAGTTCTTCTCGTATGTTCCTGTGACTTTTTTATTTAGCCTCGTTATACCTTAGACTCTTCTGAAGTATTTCATTTTTAATGCTTGTATTTTGCTTTTAATTTTTCTTATATATATAACCCATGATTCGCAATCATAAGTTAATATCGGTCGGTAGATTGTAATGGAAATTGTCATTTTTTTTATGTCAACTCTTTCTTACCTATCAAGCTGATTTACAACATATGAAATATTTTCACTGTCGTGTTTATTCTTTTGATTATATCTTCATTTCGTATCTCAGTACTTTCTATTTATAGTCCGAAGTATTCAAATTTATCTACCTGGTCTTTGTTGGTAGCTTTACTTTCATTGGATCACTTTTGTTTTGTTATTTTGTATTTTCATCTCATATTTTTTTAGTTTATTTTTTCAACTTTCAGAATATATATTTGGAAATCAAAATTTGGTTTACATTTCTCAAGTTTTGATTAGGTATAAGATATTTTGATGAGTGCTTAAAATCTAAAATATCGGGAACATTTCGTATCAAGTCTAACAGTCGCTTCACTTTGCCATCCGATACGAGAATATTCTTAGCTGGCAAACCATAACCCTGGATTGCTAATTAAATTCTAACGCAGCGCACTAACTTTATGAATAATAATGGTCGCTTTCCAACTCTAGTAGTCACGTATTCGCCGGAGATCCTCTTTGAAATTCAGGTGCAGCACCCAGTTATTACCTTACGGTTATGTACTGTGACAGGGCAGCAAGACCACTGCCGCCAGTATGCACAATCACAAACTGTATCGTCTCAGGAAGTATTATCTATTTGACTTGATTAAGTTAGGTATTTACAAATTTAAAACAAAATTATTCAATTCTGATTTGTTTTCGTGAACGGTTTTGAATATGACATATGGTGTATATTTTTGGTGTCTAAGAACAGTTGAATTTAGAAAATATACTATCATGTCAGAGAAGAATTGGGCGTCACTGTTGTCGGAATAAATTCAAAGGAACTGTTGTGCATTTTGCATTACTTGCATTCCTGCTTTGAATTTGCGAGCAAGTGCGGTGTGCAAGTTGCGACGCCATTTTGGGCGACGTCAGTTGTCTCAGAGAACTTGTTAATCTTTGCAATCTGTTGTTGCGAAATTACTTTGCTGATATTACGGAATTTAATTACACACACGATGGTAATACTTTAATGTGTCTTCGTGTAATGATTATATTCACTACTCTGGAATCACATAGTTTTAGGTTAGTAGATTATATTTCTATGTTTGTATCTCAAAAACTTTTTTTTTAGATAATAGAGAAATAGTTCTTGAAATTATCAAGAAAGATATTTTAATCATTATACCTATATTATACATGAATATGTATGTAGAAAATATTTCAATGGATAAAAATCGTGTGCATTTTTGTATTCTGTGCAATACTGACTATACATTTTTGTTATTTTGAATGCATTTTAAGAAATACAATCATTTTGACGGTGAAAAAAGTGCATATTATATGCCGTTCTGATAACATTTTTTTTTTAAAATTCACGAAATTAAGAGTGGTTTATCTTGAGTAAACATTTTGTCACTGGTTTGATAGTTGATGTCTAATATATTAAGAATTAAATTATAATTTTAAACACTACAGTAGTCAATTTATTGATTATTCTACGTCATATCATATATGTAGTGTCGGCCCGTAACACTAAAAATATTCTTAATTTTACTCATTTTGAAAAAAATTCTTTTTATTCTATAATCAGTACATTATATAATATTTATTTTTTCCTGAAGTATAAAAACATCCTATATAAAGGAATTCTATCCATGAAAGCATATTTATAGCGTTAAATAAAAAATACTTTATTGTTTAATTCAATTTCATAATGAGGTCTTTAAAATTTTAATAATATACAGTTTTTATTCCGGAATACGTAATTGTATGCATCATAATAAATTGTTTGAAAATATGTTCATATTAAGTAGAAAATTCATTTAAAACTTTATAAAGTTAAAACGTCACGAGAACTTCCATGTTGCTAACGTAATATCTCTTATAACCAATGTGCATTTAGCAATGCCGCAAGGACTGCTAGATCTACTCTAGATCTTTCAGTCAATATAGATCACTTAGTAGTAAATTATGTAATATCCTTAACGTACGTAATAACATTTACTTTTATGCAAGAATTCCATAAAATATTTCTATGTTGATAGACTATAATCAAAATATTTATTTAATAATTTTATTTCTCAAATCACTTAGCATCTTTAATACTATTCAATAGCACATCAATGCATCTAATATCTATGATAATTTTGATTTGACGTTTACATTAACAGAACTGACAGAAAAACTTTTTATTGTTATTCTGTTTTCTTTTATTACAGTTTTATATTATATGTAAGGTATATTAAAAGGATTTATAAAGGAAAGATCTAATATTAACAAAACATGCAAACAAGGTTTGACATCATAATGAAATGAGACAAAAGATACACGTACGCTTGCTGTGTTGTTATTAGATACAAGAGTTACTGCGTCGCGGGACAAGTAGTGAAGTGGGACAACTCGGCCGCTTTTTGAATAGCTAGACTTTTAATAATTCATATTAGTTTACTGAGATATAATTATTGAAAGCAAAAAATACGGGGTAAATATATTTTATTATATTTCATTTAAAATAAGGAAAAGAATTCGTGCTATATTCATAATAAATAAGTAATAAATAGTAATATTTATACGATGATGCAGAATATATATATATATATATATATATATATATATATATATATATATATATATATATATATATATATATATATATATATATATATATATATATTTAAAAAAATGTATTTAAAGAGTTAATTTTTGTTATAGGAATTGGTATGTTAAGTATAATATTTTTTTACGAGTTTTCAAAATATATCGACATGCAAACTGAGTATGTACATGTAGTACTAGGTAACTACTGAAAGTCTTATCTAGCAACATCAGCACTACATACCACGTTCACGTAACTAGAAGTGGATGCTTATAAAACAACATGGAAGTACCACCATAAACTCTGCCTGGTAATTCTGGCGTGTTTTTCAATCTGTCTTTCTTTTTTAGTTCGTGTCGATAATAACGCATGCTCACATTACCGACTGTCCCGGATTTTATACGTAGTTTTTCATTCTTCTGCACAGACGAAATCCCTTAGCGCATTGGCGCCATTTTGTTTTGTTTGCTAATCCAAAATGTCGATATAGCGGCACGTATGCGCCAGCATTATACCTTTTTTATTTGCTTGCAATTTAAAACAACCGTGACAGCTTGTATTATAGTCGAGCAAAAATAATTAATTCCGAATCTATGTTAGTTCCTTCTATTGCATTGGAATCAATTATGGAGGAACTACGCGTTCCTGTTTGCAATTGAACAAATGCGGTAATTAATTTAGATGCCAAAACTTGTCAGAAGAAATTTACAGTTAATTAATTTTAATTTCTTTCTTTGTTTCTCAAGTCTGTTTTAAGTATTGTTTACGTGGGCTCCCTGTTTTGTTGTTGATCAAGTGAGCGTGAATTGTTTTTGATTACCTTTCGTTTCGACAATTGAACGAAACATCTGTATAAGCCAGATGTTCGACGAAAATATTGAAAAAGACAAATATTTACTCAAATCGAAAATGCAATATTTGAGTGATCAAATTTATAACGACTAAAATTTGAAATGTACAAACAGCATTCAAAATAATCATGCCCATATATACATAACTGACACGTTTTGAATTATCAATTATCAAAATCTGCATTCGACAGATTACTGTATCTAAATTATGGAAATAATGTAATGATATATTATAGCTTAATTAAAAATTGTTTATGACAGTATGACAAGATCACTGCTATTATCACTGATTTTCAATAACTGAATGACAATAATTAAAACTTGTATATGTAGTTTGGAAAAATATTGTATATATATATATTTATACAAGATGTACAAATTTTGCTGTAAATATAAAATTCTGTATCGCATCCAAAATGATCAAAAACTGCTAAATCTAAATAAATTTCCATAAGCGAAATAATGTATAAAAATTTGAATAGGGGAATAAAGATATCAAAGAGCACCAGATAATAAATTGTGTCATGAATTAAAATAATTATTCCAGTATTACGGGTAGTAAGTGCTTCTAACCGATTGAGGATAATATTGAGACGAAATCCGGTCAATAACTACAATGGATTGACCACAATCCGTTAGTAATAAATTGTATTATCTAGCAAAAAGTATAAATATATGAATTAATTACTAAACAGACGTAGAAAAATTAATTTAAAGTGTTCCCAAGTCTTTATTGTCAGACAGACCAATATTATTTATTTAATAGATTCACCTCCAATCTGGTAATTAACACTTAATTATTAAAATATCTTGACCTTACTTAAAATCCAATTAAAAACATTTAGATGTGGCACGATTTAAACACTTTGTTAGTTAATTTATCCAGCATTTAAATAAGCTTTGTGCAAGTGAATACACATGAAACACAGCGTATACGAAGCTGCTTCAAAGCTTTGAAAAGACAGCTTTGGTTAAAAGTTGCGTCTCTTTGATGCTGCTCGTCTTGTAGCAAAGTACACGCTAAGAGCTGCACGTCCCTATAACACGGTCTAGTAAGTGCATGCTGCTATTGCTGAAGGAACGGGAGGAATAGGACATGCGCACTTTCATATCTATGTTACACATTACGGCGGTATGTATGTTGTTACAGAGACGTAAATCCGAAATGCGGAACTATTAGAATGTATTATAATGTTTCTGCTGTAAAGTATAATGTGGTAGTATTAAAATACTGGAATAGGGTTGGTGGAATAAGGTTACTGGATAACTAGAAAATCTAATAAGTACGAGTACTATGTTTTATTAAAGTTTCATGTCAATACTAGTTCTATCTGCAGGTAAATGTGACGAAATAAAAGTTCTCGTTTCTCTTGTTCTTCATAAAACTTCATAAATGTGACACAACGTGTAGTATTCAAACGAAGTGAAAGGATCAGTTTACATTGATTTTATATTTTTGGTTGATGTTCAGTATTTCTGTCTTTGGCACATAAAAAGAGAAAATATTACGTCATTTCAGTCACATGTCAAGATAAAAATTGTTGATTATATTTTTCAATATTGACTTTTTTTTGTTATAATGCTTATAAAATTACATCCTATTTCATAAGCATGTGTTTATATTAGAGATGGGCGAATATCATCCGCGAATAGTCGAATGCCGCGAATATTGACATTATTCGATATTCGAGATTTTCGAATATTAACGTCAGTATAGCGAACATTCGAATACCTCGACTATCGCGTTATATGTTGACCTCAATTTTTGACTATGTTTTTCTTTATCATTTGTACATAAACTTAAAGCTATTACAATACTTTGAAGTTATTAATAACAAAGATATTTTGTTTCAAAACCATGAAGACGTACCATATTTCAAATTTGTTTTTCGCCAACATCAGCCCGTACGTTTCATCTTAAATTTTAAGTTCTCGTCTTTTTCTTTTTTGTTTGTACTTTTTGTTTTAATTTTATTTTATCTTAACAATTTTATTCAAATAATGAAAAGGACATAATTAAATAATTATTAATAATAAATATATTAACTTTTAGGAGTATTCGAATATTCGAGTACCACGAATATTCGAGATCTGATTAATATTCGTATTCGATATTCGAATTCGAGAAATTTTATATTCGCCCATCTCTAGTTTATATTTAAGTATTCGAGTGAATTTATACTTTATCATTTCAAACAAATTATGATTGGAAGTTCATTTTGCATAATTCTAATGTATGACGGTGTTCATATTATATATATATATATATATATATATATATATATATATATATATATATATATATATATATTTTATTA
The DNA here is from genome assembly GCA_947425015.1 of Pterostichus niger. Taxonomy (NCBI): domain Eukaryota; kingdom Metazoa; phylum Arthropoda; class Insecta; order Coleoptera; family Carabidae; genus Pterostichus; species Pterostichus niger. Next base: position 21,031,146 of record OX380341.1, on the reverse strand, counting down.
TGTTTCATATTAAATTGAAATAATTTCTTTCTACTAATATACTTATTATATTAGTAGTATTTAATTTAATATTTAATTTCCAAAATAATTTAAGTTGTCATTGGGTGCGAAGTGATCACCCTATTTAACCTCTTAAATACCAAAAAATATGTAACTTTTTATATTTTCATATTAATTTTACATTGCCATAGAGAGCTAATAAACAATATCTATAAACAACAATAAGAAAGTCATTAATTTACAAAACTTAATAATTGTGAAGTATTTTTTTTAGTTTTTAATTGGTTTTACTAGAAGGGATTCTGAAATTGCTATCACAGTGTTCCAGATAGAAAAGTTTGAAGAGATTAGAGAAATAATGAAATATGATGAATGAAGGATACAGGATGGTGTAGTATGATTTTCAGGCAACTTATTTAGCAAGAATGTGTGCTGAGCCAGCCAACTCGAGAAGTATTTAACTTTGATAATTGGACGGAAAGTAATTTGAAACTATTTGCATAGGTAGTTATTTTGGAGTGAAAATTATTCTGAATTTAATGGCAGCTCACTATTGTTGTGCACAAAAGTGATTTCGCCTCTTGGCGAGGTATTTCACTAATTACGAGACTCACAAATGGAAATTTACCATTGCAAATATCCCAATAAAATCATGACATCAGAGAGATGTAAAAAAACCGATTAAAGGGGGATGAATTATTTGCTGATTTCATTAATCATTGTCCAACCGTCATATGTTCTGGATTTTCCAATGCTTTATTGACTCTCAGCACCTGAAAGCGGAAACACATTTTAATTTTGCTTCTATAAAATTATATTACTTTTTCAGCAAGCAGTTGATAGTATTCTTGTTATCATATACTTTGTAACTAATGACATTAAATTTTAATGCCATTATTTTTCTCTGTCATCATACACAAACAAAACGTAATAACCCAATAACAAATTAGTGCAGTTGCATTGGCGTTCCATTTCAAATATCGCCAAAGCATTTGGATTTTGCAAACATTATTGGTACTACAGTACAACCGCAGACGGTAATTATTATTCGGTTCAATTGTTTCATTTTCGCAAAGAAATATGGACTGAACTACAATAGCATGCAAATGTACTAATCTCTATGAAGAAACAACTATACATGAAAATACAATTTAGGATGAAAACTGTTACCAATATCAGGTCGTATTCCATAAACATCTTTAGTAGGTGTTCATATCGACTGAACCATATGCTGTCGTGGTGGTAAAATGGATAGTAAAGATACAAAAAGTAAATATTCGGATTGTTTGCAGTGTTGTGTCGTCGGTATTAGTGGGTGTCGGTGGCGATGACGGATGCACGTGGCGGCCGATAGCGTAGGTGAGTGATGCTTGGGCCGGCCGCCGGCGAGCAGTGGGGCGATGTGGTCGCCGTCACCATGAGCCCGCGTCGGCCGGGCCTAGAGATGGCACTGTTCGGCATGGTGTGGCTGCTGCGCGTGCGCTCCGAGATGCGCCGCTGCGCCAAGTGCCGCCGCGAGCAGCAGCGTGCACAGCTCGACGACCGGGCCTCGCAGGCCACGTTCTTCACGATCGACGCACCTGGCCCCGCGTCTGTGCCCGAGCCCGGCGCCGGCCACTCGCTCGCACAACCCACCACCTTCTGTGAGGTGCACGGCTTCATGCCCCCCAAGGACGGTAAGTTAGCACTTGTACCATCTGGGAGATTAGGTCCATCGAGAAAGCAAAAAGTAGGAAGGGGCCAGGAATTGAGTCAATTTGGTATGTACTAAAATCTATAATCAAAAGAGTCGGAGTTAATCGGGATGGGTTACGCATTTGTTCATCTCTTGTTTTTAATTCCATGGCTGTTACTATTAAATTGAAATTACGTGAATTTTCAAATTTAATTTCTGCAGTTATGAAGTAGTCAAAATGAATTTTGTTTATTGATTCGGATGTAGAATTTTATGCTTTACAACATTTATTTGAAACATTTTTTCCTAAAATAATTAGGGAAGCAATGCGCACGGAAAAACTGATTTGACATGTTATACGCCTATGTTTCACTTTTCGTGTTACACCCGGTAGATACATACATACATACATACATATATATATATATATATATATATATATATATATATATATATATATATATATATATATATATATATACATATACTATTCACTGGATGTACCTACTAACTAATACTAACAAGAAATAAATCATTTTTAAATGCTACTTCTGTAATACAAAAGTAAAACTAAATTTAATTTATGAATTCATTTTATGTGTAATTATTATTTTCTATAATATTTTCCGATATAAACCGAATATGCATAAAATAGTAGATAATTTAACTTTTATGTTGTATTTAATTTTTTCTTTTCAAATGGATGTCATCATTCCATTCAAACATTAAAGTTAAATATGTACTCAAAGAACAAATTTCAAACAACTTAATGTCTTTGAATGAACAAAAATTATAAAGCGAACATTTCCACTCCTGTACGCTTATTTTTATGACAAATAATTTTTAACGAAATGTTTATCACAGACACGGAAGCAAAAGCGGATGCGGAAGTAAAAAGGAGATCTCAGTTTTTATTATCCGCCAAGCTGTGCTTTCGTTCTTCTGTCGCCGCAGTCTCCTCCCGGCCAATAATATCGCTCTGTGTTGCATTTTACGATTTCTTATAAAAACATTCGATGCTCGATCGGAACTTTTAGATTTTCTCTCAAATTCGATCATCTTTTCACAAGGACTCTTTTAAAAACCAAATTCTATTTTTACAAGAAGTAGATCAGAATTATACGACGATCACATATTCCGACCGCCGCATATTATTTTTTATAGCACCTATACTGTTTTCTCAGAAACCCCCTCCCACTCTTGCGTCACATATCTAGTTTCATACATTTTTATATTAATTGGCAATAGTGATGGCCGTATCCCAAATTAAACTAGATGAGATATATGAAATAAGATATAGTCAATTTACAACTTATCTCGAATTATTTATTATCAGATAACTTTCTGTTTTAGTCGCAAGTGTTTGAAAAGTCTCGGTTTCTCGCATGCGTTTTTGTCCGAGGTAACGATTATTCTTCCAGCGACATTATTTGTCATTGCTTCTGTACATGAAGTATTAAAATTTAATGATATCACAAAAAAATAAATTGAAAATGGCCACACTAACAAACAATAATTAAGTGTTAATTTTTGTTTTCCAAATTTTAAATTTTTAAATTTGAATAGGTATTGATTATTATACAAATTTAGATTGGTAATTAATGTTTAATTGAAATACTGTATTTCAGAGTATCTACATAAAGATACGAAATTAAATTATTTTAATTTCTATTAATGATTTATTCAGTAAATTAAATTCTTGCGAATATATGCTATATAGGTAGGTATTCAGGAATAGTTATGATTATGTTGATTGTTATAACATATTCCGTAAATGTAAACGAAGTTAGCAAGTTAGATATGCATTCTAACCATGCACGAATATTTATCAAAACGAAGCTTCTGGGTCAGAGCATTTCAATGCAATTTCCGTCGGCAGCGCATTAAACTCGTACAGTTCTTAAATAAAGAATAGCACATGTTGTATAGATTATTACTAGCAACTATGTCTGTCGTTTGCATAATTGATTCGGGTTAGCGTAATCGTAATTTACACCAAAACACATCACAAGATAACTAACCATGTTTGTGTTTAATTATTCAGAATTCAGATGAGCGCTGGAAATTTATTTTGTGTATAACATGTACAGGTAAACTAATTTGCCGGTACACAAGTCTAGTGCATCCTACTAATATTGGTTGTTGTAATTTAGTTTCGTAATTTTAGATTTTATTCTTTTAATTTGAATGTAAAATCTACGGTCGTTATACTATATAACGAGCAGATTTTAAATTTCAGTTGTTGCTAAAACTAATTAAGCTTCTATTGTATTGTTCGTGGTTTTTTTTATTTATTTATTCTTTTTATATCTACATTCGCTTTTGCGTTTAAAACTAAATATTTCAAAAAGGAAGGAAGTAAAAGTTGATTATTTTAAATATTTGTGATGTCTGAAAGTTGTTATTTATTTTTGCATTATATTATATCTTACTATACTAACATATTAACAGCAACCATTATATAAACTTTAATAAAATGATAACTAACAGCATGCACTACTTGACATAAATATAAACGTTTTATAATATTGTGTTTTTGCAGTTTTAATGAATTTTAAGTTTAAATGAGATTATTTCGTTGTTACCCTCACAAACATAAAAATTCAGTTTATGTTGTATTTATACGTATTGAAAAAATATTGTATAATTTATACATTTTGATTCTATTGTTTTTTATCTTTTTTAATTCACCATATATAAAAGTTTTAGTTTTCTAAGTAATGAAAACCTACTCGTATTTAATGTGAATTTTTGATTTTCTCTCGATTACTTCCACTAAAGCAATATTAAAATTTCAATACAACACTTCTTTCTTTAATATTGGTTTTTCAATTTTTGGTCTTTAGTAGTCATTTAATTCTAGATTTTAGACTCTTTATTCTGGACAAGAGCTTCAGCATAATTTGATACTGGTCTAGCTTGATATTTTCTGGATATATACTACCAAATTATCATCAAGATTTAAATTAGCCTTGATATTGTCGCCTGCATTACGCATATTTATCTATTATTAAATATTGCTCTAGTAAATATATAGTTTTTTCTTGTCTATTAATTTCATATTTTAATATTTCTAAGAAATAGTTTTATTTACGAAATTCGAACCGATAACAAACCGATATTTATGTCGAATACATTCAGTATAAAATATTTAGGAAATGTCTCCTGATAGCGCAAATAAATTACACAGTCCACTCGCAACGGCGTAGTTGGCAGTATAGTAGTGCTAGTCCTGCCGAAATAAAGCCACCGTAAAGAAAAATCCTAAACGGAACGTGCTTCCCGAAGACAAGGGTTAAACAAGATTAGCGAAGGGGAAGCACAGACAAAGAAGAACAATGATACCGTAACTCACTACTTGATTCTTGCTATTGATTTTGTTTATCTTAGTAAAAATAAGTAACCTTGTTAGGAAATACTTGTTCTGATTACAAGTTCAGTAATTAAAACATAACTTTTAAATGAATTGATTTACGGCATGGCGATGGTGGCGATGTTTACTTTTAAGCTGTAAATTCCTGTAATCTGAAAGTTAATTTGGCTGGAAAGTGCATTTATTGTCAAGTGGCTACGAGTTTAGAACTTTTCGCATTCTTGGTATCTTGTATTTTATTATTTACATTCCCGAAGCTTGTAATAAATTATTTCTGCAAATAGTTACAGAGATACATCTACGTAATGAATAAAAGAATGATATCGTATTTACTTATTCAATAATGTCTAGACCTCTAGCACATGTATGAAAATTTTTATTTTTTTTAAAGTGGTATTGATATTTGTACATGCACAAAAGCATAAATTAATTATCAGATCCTTGTTTTCAGTTGTACGTTTATTGCATTTCATTTTTATCAAAATTTAAAAAGCCACGGATTTTTAAAATTTTAATCAGAATTAAATGCTATAAATGTATAGCTCAAAATTAGTTAATATTTATTTGTGTCTAAAAATAACTTAAACATTTGTAGACAATTACCTGTAGAACTACACTTCCAAATGAGCTATTGGTATTGTTTTGAGATCTTAATTTTTTACTGTAAGCTTGGATTTTTAACCAGGAAACACTTTGTAGTTAGAAGTTATAAAATTCTTCATGTAAACAAAATTGCACTGATTAAACATAAACTGTGACTAACAATCAAATACAAGATAAAATTGGAATGAAACAAAAGCACAAAAGCATTCCTAATGAAGTTTAAAGCTCGAGTTCCGAAGCGTAGTAAATACGACAATGTCGCCATTTATTTTAAAATAAAAGTGTAGTTCACAATCGTACCACGAACTTCCTTTATTGAGCCGTACTTTATCCAGCTGCTGAAACCATGAAATATTCAAATAACAAATGCCCATACTCTCTCAAATAGCGCACAGTCGCAAGAAATTGACTGTGTTTTTGCCAGCACCAAGGATGATGTAAATCCAGTTTATCTTTGGTACAAATCTTGTTTTCCATGGGCCCACAAGTCTAGAGTCTAGCTTAGTGTGTTACTTTGAATAATGCATTGGGACCATTGTGGCAAAACACTGAATGTGCATATACGAGTACATACGTGCAGTTTAGGTTCACATCTGCCGTAAGCACAAAAACGTGCCTGATGTCTCATGTGGTCTTTAATCACTGTTGATATGATGGATTAGGAAAATATTTAGACTCATGAATTACGTCTATTTTCCATATACTACAAAAAATTGAATGAAAACACATTGTTCATACGTATATTATTATAATAATTAATTATATTTCCACACTAAAAAAATTCAGTAATATTGGCAGGATTTAATTATTAGTGCGATTACTGTGATCGTTGTCAATTTTTAGCAGTTTATAATTTTTGATAAAAATATGATCGAATTGTATTTTGATATCCACCTTCATGATGTCGTAATAATATTTTAACGTATTTATTGGTGAAATTATTGTAACTATCATAAATGCAAATGCTATTTTGGTGAAATATATTTTTTTATAGTTTAAAATGTTGTTAAATTTAAATTAAGTTGCAAAATTACTATCTATACAATTAAAAAATAAGAATAAATGAATATTTATTTGAAATTTTAATTTTATGAATAACAATAAAAGCTTACGCATTTATTGTAAATAAATTAATTGATTTCTATTTCCAGTATTTCAGTAGAAAAGATATTAGATATTTACATTACACATTATCTAGGTATAGATATGTAATAGGGTTCAAAAATTTCCCAAAATTCTTTTATGAAATATATTTGCTTTATTCAATTAACGATACAATTTTAAATGTTGATATTCTGACATTCCTTTTCATGTATTAAATAAATTAAATTACATTATATTACATTTGTTTTGTTATTTTATGACATTAATGATTTTAAGAGAATTACCAATAAACATTTTCGTAATTTTCTGTTTCCAGGATTAGTGTCAATATATGCAGAAATGTTTCCTTTATTATAAACTATTTAACTTTTTTGATGTAAAATTATTAGGAAGGCCAATAATTCAACAATTCAAAAAGAGCATTGAAAACGCTATGGTGCGTCCTTCGATTCACCAACCTATAACATTTTTGTTTTTTAAGAATTAAATATTAATTGTATAATATTGAAACTCAATATTCTATAGCTGGAATTTCGGCTTTATTATATTTAAAGTTGTGAAACTGGCGTCGTCTCGTTATGGAATTTAGGCATTTTCAACTTACAATAAAATTATAATTTTGATACCATAATAATTTGTGCAATGGTTAGAACAATTCAAAAAACTAATATCAAGTTACATGTTACACATTAATATAAAATTAATTACAGGGACGGCGGCAGGATTGAATTGATGGGTGAGCACGAATGGGCCGCATAAGTTGTTGGATAGGCACCTAGATGTAAGCGAATGTAGACATGGCCTGCTGACCTGCATTAAAATTGCAATATGGTACTCAAAATGTTTTTTTATTTTCTATACGTTCGGTATAAGTAGTGTCTGAAATTCCTAACATGGCATGAAATAAATACACATTAAAATTAGTATAGGTAACAACTGTACATAAATAAATAAAACAATATTAAATACTTAAAAATAAATTTAGAACTTAGAACATTGGTTCAAAAAATTTAAATTAAAATATAAGTTATTATATTCATTACACTAATTGCATTCTTCTATTTGGATTGCGTTTGATAAACTCGTTCACTACTGTTCCATGCTTATTGATCTTGCTATATATATTTCAATATTTATAATTGCCAGACTTCCCAGCCTGTCGTTAGTTATTTTATTTCTTAAATATGTTTTGATGCTTCTAGGACATGATAAGGATCTCTAACATGCAGCACTTGAAACCGGAATTGTTATGCATATTATTAAAAGTTTGTGTATCACCGAAAATGCAATTTTATATTTATTTACCGTATCAGCAAATTATAGCATGATTGAAATTTTTATATTATATTCTTTTTCGTAATTTGAAATAGTCTTTAGAAAAATATTTAATTTTGATCTTAGTAACGGTAAATCACATGAATAATATTTTGCAAGTGCAATTATAGTATCATAATTAAAAATGAAACTTTTGGTAGTTTAGGTTTCGAACTACAAATACTCATTAAAATATTTTTATTTGCAAAAAATCTGTTTTCTAGTTCAATTAAAATCCAGTCTATCACAGGTAGAAATATTTTCCATCTTAAATTTCTTTTATTTGTGTTAATAGAGAATGTATTTGCTTTGTAATTAAAAAGTTTTGAAATTTTGTACAGACTTTCGACAATCGATTTCTTTGAGAAATATGCAGTCTAGTATTATTTTCATCGGCAATAGGTACTGCTTCTTTGTAAACAATTTCAAAACAGAATTTTTACTCAAAAGTGTGAAAAGTGTCTCTTTGGTTGCTAAAGATATTTTTAATTCCTTCTATTAACAATAAAGCATGAGATACATCTGAATTAACTTCTTGTAAATAATCACTTATTCCCTTGAACATAATTAAAATATGAAAAAACATAGTGTGATTAAATATGAACATGAAATTCAATTGTTTCGAAAGACTAGTCGCTTCTATCGTGCGTTCGCCTTTTTCAAAGATTCTTCTTCTTCATTCGGCTCCACAGAATATCAGGTATTCCTTGGCCTGATCAAGTATTCTTTTCCACTCCTTTCTGTCTTGGACAAATCTGATTTTGGCTGCTCTCATGTCTTCCAAGACCTTGTCCCTCCATCTTGCTCTTCCTTTAGGTCTAGATGTTTGTGGTTATCTACGAGTATTATATAAACGATACACTTGTCTGTTTTCGTCTAGTCTTTGTAGGTGCCCATACCATTTCAGACGTTGTAATTTAATAAATGATGTTTCAAAGATTAAAATATTTAATAACAGTAAGACTATATCAAATGCCTTCTTTAAAGCTATGCATGCGTGTAACATACTTGACCAGTGTGTAAAACATCGCTTTAATTCCACAGGTTCGCGATCTTTATATATTTATTTTTGTAGATTTATAAATCTATTATGCATTGCAGAACCAGAAAAAAAACATATAATTTTTCTAATAAAGGAAGAAAGAAATTGGAATCAGCAAGACATTTGCATCTACTACAACGTGTGGCACTTCCTCACGGAATAATGCCTGTACACCATTTAGTCTGCCACTCATGACACTATCTCCGTCGTGAGTTTGTTTACTCGTATATCTATGTTACATTTGGCCAGATTTTCTTTTATATAAAGAAATATGGATTGAGCAGTTAATGACTGCTGCCGTATAACCCAGAAATCTTTCATACAAAGTACCATTTAAATTATATCTTAAAACAATAGATATTTGTTCTGTTTTCGAAATATCTTTCGTCTCATCCACTATTATTGCAAAATATTCGCATCTTTTTATATCATTGCTAATTTCATTTAGTATTAAATTTGAAATAATATTCAATAATTCAATTTGTATACTGTGATATTTATTATTTCGGAGCATTTAACAATCGAGATTGCAAAAATAAATTATGCTTAGGTACAAAATGCAATAATTTAATAAAATGACCTTTATTTACACTAGCTTCACTTTCATTGTCATCTCTCAATGGAAATCTCTACACAGCAGCAAACAGAAAAACTTCTGCCATCTGTTGTAAATATTCTCGGATATCTTGCACCTGTTTCTGATGCCTCTTGTTAATTTGTAAAAGGACATACTCGTTATTTTCGCACCTTATTGAAAACTCATTCCATGCTACTTCACAACGTTTCTGTTGATTACTTGCTGCATGTTTTTAATTTTAAACCAGAATGTCACAAATGATTTATTTGGTTCATATACTGCATTAGATAAGAAACGGCAAGGAAAACAAAACGCAGAATCGTCTAATATACTATATTCCAACACTTATAAATGATGGAACCAAGACATTTTGAATCCTCGCCACTTGTTGCCTAATTTTTTTTGTGGGTACCTAGATAATTTCGGCTGTACTGGTCTTGATGTTATACTCTGCGCGATGTCTTGAGGGCCAACGAGAGTTTTAACACCTGATTTTCAACTAAAGAATAATTTGTTGCTGCTGATTCATCAGCAAATGACAGTGATGCTCATCCGTCTTCTGATTGATCATCATTATTCATCACACTCATTATTGTCACTATTACTTGCTGCAGAAACTGCGTATTCAGCGTACGATTCATCTGCATCTGCATACTTTTTGTCTTTCTATTTATCTTGGTCCTGGATTAAACTTTGGGTTGCACTCATTTAGTATCATTTTCGCAATCTCCACTCATTGGTGTTGTTTTTTTATTGCTAGTAACTAGCCAATTTAATTTTCAGGCCCACCCGTGGCGCTGTCCCTGATTTATTAACCTTAACTAGCTTAAACTAAACGCAATTTGCTGCAGTGTATACTACAAAAGTCAAATTGAGATTAAATTAAAAAGTTATTTTCAAATTAAAACAAAGTAAAATAAAAATTAATAGGAGTATTTGTTGGATAATATCATGTGTGACACAAAAACATTCTCGCGGTGTAATTGGAAATTGTATCAATTTACTTATATTAAATATTGAACTTACTATTTTCTTTCTAAATTTTTCAACGAAATAATACAATAAATGTTCTTCCATTAAAAATTCATCACTTGTTACAAATAAGTTGAATTATGAAGAGAGAAATTGGGATAGCGCCAGGATTTGAATCTGAGACCTATGAACTAGAGTTGAGTAAAAATTAGTCACGATCACTCGCTCACGAATTTTAAAATATAAGTATACTGCTAATTTATTAATTATAAAATTCTAATATTTGTACTGTATGAATTATAATAATATTACTTCATTTCATTATTTGAATGACGATATTAATTTCAATATTTATTACTTATTCGTATACGTAGAGGATATTTTCATATTGAAGAACTAACTTTATTGGAAAACAAAAAGAAATTTTTCTATAATTTCCAAAAATTAGTGTAGTGTACATGTTATTACCACTGGATTCCAACTAGTTTTAAATTATGTTAATTATATTGACTAAATCTATATACAGAGTGTATCTGTACTTCGGGAAAAAAATTAAAGGGTATATACTATAAGACGTAATGATCATGGAACAAAAAGATTTTTTTAAATTCGCTAAATTAAGATAATTTACTTGAAATGAAAATTTTTAGGACCACTGGATGAGCGTACTTTATTGAAAGAAACATAATTGAAATTAATTTTCAAAATAACACTACGTAATACTCATTAAATTTAAAGATAATTACAATGTATTTAAATTTAATTTTTGAAAATAACTGTTACATACCTTTCAATAATTTGATCTAATTATTAATTACAAATACTGTTCAAAATTTGCACTATTCACTGCTACGCAAAATTCAGCAAGTCGGATGAACGAAGCAGTACAATATTGACAGAAATTTTGTTGTTTTATTACTTCAGTAGAATTCTTTATTCGCTGCCTCAATTCTTCTACATTTTTCGGCGCATTTTGATTATTGTAGGTCAAATGGCCCCAAAAATACAAATCCAGCGGATTTAGAGCAGGGGATCTAGCAAGTCAAGCTACCGGACCACCGCGACGAATCCACCTGTCCTCAAAAACTTGATTTAAATGCTCTCGCACATTTCGAGCAAAATGTGGTGGCGCACCATCATGTTGTAACCATGCCCGCTGACGCACATTTAGAGGTATATCTTCTAATAACTCCGGAAGATTGTTTTGTAGAAATAATAAATAATTCTCACCATTCTTTCTACTTAGTAGAATGTACTCAAGTAACATTGCATTTAGAATACCAGCCCAAACATTTATTGAAAACCGATGCTGGAAACTACCTTTTACAAAAACATGCAGGTTATTTTAACTCCAATAAAGAGAATTGTAATAATTATGGATTCCATCTCGGGTAAAAATTGTCTCAGCAGAAAATAATATGTATGAGGGGAAATTAGGGTTTTCGACATGTTGCTGTAAAAGCCATTGGCAAAACGTAACACGGTGATGATGAACAGGTTCTGTTAACCCATAAACTCGTTGAAAATTAAATCTCAAAATTTAGTGCATTGATTGATGAGAGACTCCTCCTAATTCTTGGGATATTCTTCCAGTGCTAATAGTTGGATTAGCTTTTACAGCATCTAAGACAGAATTTTCTACATGAATGCGTTGTCTTTGGTTGCCACCGCCTCTTCCATGATTAGTTGGAAAGAACCAGTGTCTCGAAGGCGTCGGTGATCTTCACAAATAAACTATTATTGGGATGTCGTCGTTGAGAAAAACGGTCTACATACAAAGGTTGTGCCAATGGAGAATTTTGCCTTGCTTTTTTATAAACAAACAGCTTATCCACTAACTCACTATCACTGTATGCATTCATTTTAATTAAAACTGCACTAAACTGCACAATCAAAACAATAAACCAGCAAAAAAATACACAAAAATGTCGACGAAAGCATGCAGCTATTGCTTGACCTGCTGCATTTAACTAAATTAAATTATTAATTACACATCAGACATTTATTTATTTGGTGTTGTGTAACCAATTACTATTTTAAATTATTAAAAATAGCTATCAACCAATGGCTAAAAAAATGATGCAAATTCTTTTGCGGAGTTAAAAAAATCTTTTTGTTCCAAGATTAACATGTGTTATAGTATATACCCTTTTTTTCCCGAAGTACAGATACATCCTGTATATATATATATATTCGAAATCTGATTAATATTCGTATTCGATATTCGAATTCGAGAAATTTGATATTCGCCCATCTCTATTATTTACTTTTGTGATACTAGCCGGTCGTACACAATAGAAACTGTTTTCGTATTAAATCTAATTTGAATTTTATTCTACGAATATTGTATTCAGTAGAAATTGTTTTATAGTATTACATCGTACACGAAACAAATTTTCTCGTACTGAATATATGACATATGATGATATCACTCCAATATTTGAGATTCGTACAATAACAATCATAGTTTTCAAAATCGTGTAAAATATTCGATGAAAATTCTATAATAAATTATGTAATATGTAGATGATGTAACCTTTATCTTAAAATTAAGATGATAATTCAATTGTTAAATACAATGATCTAAAATTAAGAATTGTAAGAAAATATTTTCTTTCAAATATGCCGCGCGAATCCCATTACTATTGTAATAGTGGCCAATCCTATCCGATTGTGCCAATGTAATAGTGGCCAATGTATGTGGCTGTACAAAAGCCACTTTGGCAGTGACACGCGAAAAACAGGGCACAACGGCCTTAATTCGCGCGGAGCCTAACTAATATTAGAGGGAACACTCCCAATAATAGTTCTAACGTTTTAACGAACAATCTCGGAAATGACAGACGAAGGGATATCGGATATTAACAACAAGGGAAAATGTACTTTAACTTCAACCAACCTTAATAGCTGTAGATGATGGCAGGTTGCTCAGGAGTCATCAGCGGCTGGTGGGTCTCGAAGTCATCTGAGTGTCAACGAATGACAAACACACACACCACACTAAGGTAGTTTGGATAGGTACACTTTCCTCAAGAATCACAACCACTCTTCTATTACGTTTAACACTATTTATTATAAATATGAGATATATAGTTTACACAACACAGGACAAACAAATACAGAATTTGAGCACTTGCTCGTAATTAAATTATAGCAATATAATTTAATTACTCTTGAACTAAAAACAGTAGTTCAAACAAACTATAAACCAAATAGTTTGAGACGATGAGTTGAACTTAATCACTAAAGCATTTCTAGCTTTCCCGAGTGATTATCAATCTACTGACCAGGTTCTTCTCAAGAGCTGGAGTCAACTCAATCACTAAAGCAATTCTAGCTTTTCCAAGTGATTATCAAACTTCTGTCTCGGCTCACCCAAAGAGCCGGCGTCACAACTTGACCCGGCACCATCCGAAGAGCTGGCGTCACAACTTGACCCGGCACCATCCGAAGGGCTGGCGTCACAACAGGTGACCCGCCTCCAAAGAGCTCGAGACACTCGAACTAATAACAGTAGTTCGAGACAACTTAACCACTAAAGCATTTCTAGCCTTTACAAGTGATTCACAACAATTTACTGATCAGGCTCTACCAAAGAGCTTGCGAGAACTTTACTAAACAGGCACCAGCTCATCCGAAGAGCTAGTGAGAACTTTAACAATATCTTACTGACCAGGCACCAGCTCATCCGACGAGCTGGCGAGAACCAACTAAGCTCGGAGCAACCAGAAGGGTGCTGAGAACTTACGGGGAGATGCATTAGGTATCTTTATCAATGACTACGTGTCAGTTCCTTCTAGAAGGAATATAATTTGCATCATCTTGTCGGCATATCAAAGATCTACCGCAGACGCTGAATAAGCAAAAGTCAATCTATATTGTTTATAGCTGAGGCAATTATCAATTAAAATAACAATTAATTCCAAGTAATTGAAGCTACAAATATGTTCATTCTAAATCAACAATAATAATTTAGTCTACAACTCATCAGCTAAAAACAATTATGAATGTGCATGATGAAATGCATCAACCGCGATACCGCATTGTTACACTATTAGAGCCTTAACTTTTTTACTTCTACTCTAACCTATAATATAAGCTCTCTATATTATATCCTCCAAGCTTGTGTCTATATGATTAGTTTATCTAAATAAAGTTTAATTGTTAAGCAATAAAAAGTAAAAAGATATTTATACCTTACAGGTGTTAAACATATATAACAATCAGTATATCATCGTCATCCCGCGTTAATGATACAAGTTAGTACATAATATTTATGTAAATAACTTTGCATTGGTACATCATATTTAAGTTTCTAAACTTGGACATTATCATCCAATGCTTCGCTATGTTTTATGTTTGGAAGCATCCGGCTATTTTCGAAATACTTCTCATCAAATTTACACTTCCCTAGAGCTATCAAAACAGATGAGACTCGCCGTCTCGTATCTCGCCTCACGGCTCGTGTCGAGCGCAAAGAATAAACCGAAAACTGTGAAATACGAGGCGATGGTGGCAGTAGCGCAGTAACGCGATTTATCAGAACTTTTGGCGCTCGTCATTCGTCAACGTAGTAGCAATGTAACAGAAATGGCAACAGCAACGTAACAGCGAATATCTCAAGAATTTAAAATATACAAAGTGACTAAGTTGCGTGAAGCTGTGCACAAGAAGTTAACGAAACTCCTGAAGTTTTTAATTACGATAAATAAAGCATCTGCCGCGTAGATTTTAAACTTTCCTACCAGGGATATTAAGACGGAGGTATTTTATTAAGGTTCTTGAAATTTTCTACAACTGTCTTCAATTATATATTTTAATCACGCATTTCAAATTTTCTCACTCTGTTAAAAAGTTTTTGGAATTTCGTAACTACTTAATTTCTACCTTTTTGACAGATATTAATGAAATCACTAATTTTTATTATCTAAAAGTAAAATCATATTCCCTAAATGTAACAATACATACTGTTGAGATATATTTTATGTTCCTAAAATGTGAACTTGAGATTATCAGTACAACGTCTGTATGTGTATGTGAATTAAATTGACTTCGTTGTTAAAAATGGAGTCCAAATAATAAACTGTCTTCTCAATAACTTCGCAACCCTGTGAGCCAGTTCGCTTCCAGACCGCAATATAAAAGTCTAAAACTCACAACGTATGGTGCACAGAGATCACTCTTTTTACGACGCCACTTATCATTAGATAACGATTTTAGATGCATAACTTTTTAACGATTTCGGTTCTTTATTATTTGTTATTTACAACGATCGTTATGTATCTGCGTATGTAACTCTCTGAACAGCGTCGGCCGCGACTCTCCGTTTCAATTTATTGCGAATAAACAATAACGCGAGATGTTCGTCTGCGGACGAAACGGGCTCGGGAATGGAATGGAAAGGACGATGGATGTAAATTTCACAAACAATATACTCCGGCAAAGAGACGAGGGGAGACAGCCTTGCGAAAAGGATCTTTTTATTGCTGCTTGTTGGAGAATGTAATGACGGGACCACTGACCCTATTCGAATTATTTGTTTTTGACTCAATTCGAGATAAATGTTTCTGTTGTGTTGGATCATTTGTTTTCTTGTACTTCCCACCAACTGGCATAGTTTTAAAAACGCTATAAGAATTCATATAAAATTTGCAGAACAACATTCATCTTATAAGATTTTGGTTTTTAATTTTTAATTCAATATAATAATAACTTATTTTTATATCTTTTAGCATACCTTTTTTTAGAATAACATCTAAAAGCAATATAAATGATTAAATGGATAAAAATTAGAATATCATTATTTTCGAACATCTTTTTACATTCGATTATATGTCTGTTTTTAAACTAATATAATAAATTGTATTAACTTTATTATTATTATTATTATTTTTTCCATATAAAAATAACTGAGATATATTTAAAGTATAAGAAAAATAGATAATACTTCAACATATAAAATCAGGATAAAAACTTTTAAAATAATTGTTTACGCCTTCATGTAATAATATGTTACCTTTTATATAAGAACTAAAGTATAAAACTTCAACAAAATAATGTAAGTGTGGCACCTGAGCAACTGCGGTAGTCCGTCGTCTAGTCGATACAACTGTCACGTAAAAACAGCCATTAAGTACGGCGCCGTAGCAATCCGGAATTGTGTCCTCATGACCTGATCGTTTTCTGCTCGATCATTTCGAAAATGCGATCGGAACGAGTTCAGCACAAGATAGCACCGATGGATGCCAGGAACGCCCTCTCCGTTTTTCCTCAGCCCTGGTCTGCGTTCTACCGCTTCTGTGTCTTCGCTTCGTTGTCGAACTCAACGGCTGTTTGCTCGCAGATAATGACTCCTGAAAACTGGGCCCGACCTGATACAATGTGATTAAGAACGAACCGAAAAACTTTGCCTTCTTTCTTATTCGCTTAATTAGAAAACAACGACCGAAGTCATATGAAAGTTTTAATCTTAATGGCGTAAATTTTGAACGAAATTTTATTGGAATTTTAAAGTGGTTTCAAACTGAATTTTTTTTCGCTTCAGAGAAAAATTTGTCCGATCAAGAACATAATAAAATTTTATAGGTAGCAGATGAATACATTTTGCTTTCATATCATTTTCTATTATTTCATTTCAATATATGATAGGTATAAATTTAAATTATTCTGAACATTTAATATGTTTGCTATTTTATAAATATTCTGTTTTAGTTTTTCTATTATTTTCCCAGGGTTCAAAATGACCGATGTTTCGGTTCGTAAAATTGTGGTAAATATTGTTCCGGTTTGTCCAATTTTGACAAATTTTGTTTTGGAAAATTATTAAAAATATTGTTGGAGTGTCTGAAAAATATTAAGATTTGTCTATTCCGGTTCATCTAGTAGAATTTATATATTTATGGTATTTTGTATAACAGAAATTAAACCCTAATTACAATATAAGGTCGGACTCATCAAGCCGCAGTATGCTAGTCATATATTTTTTAACTTGGGTGGGATTCGAATTTCATAACGCCACTACCTATACCAACGTACTGTCGAATATAGAGTATTTAATGTGGGTATATATATATATATATATACACAGTGATATATAACATTAACTACAAAATAACACAGTTATAACATAGGGAAAAATCTTTCAGAATTCATATATATATATAAATAAAAGGGGGCTTCTGGTTTAAATTCTGTATATATTTAAAATTCAAAAAACTCGACGTTTCGGTATTTTAAACAAATACCTTCATCAGGACAGAAATACAAATAAATAACATAAATGACATAAAATTAAACAAATGATATATATATATAAAAATGACAAGTAAAAAGACAAAATATGTAATTTAAAAAATTATAAATTGTGAATCAATGGAAGCCAGGCTTTGTTTAATTCTAAACCATCACAATTATTAATATTATTTTCCTCCTTACAAATTTCAATAGCTTCTCTGATAAGTCTTCCGGTGAAACTTGTAGGTCGCGCTAAAATTTTGGTTAAGAGTAGCAAATACTGCCACAACAACCCTGTACCTGAACGGCAACGTGATAAAATTCAGCATGCTAACCATATGTACTATTTGTAACAAGCTAGAAGATGACGGTCTTTACCATTTTTTCGTGACGTGCCCAATATTGTCCCCACTCCGCCAACACTATTTGAAAGAACTATTACCAGCCAATACAAATAAAGACAATTTTCAAAATTTAATCCTCAAAGGGAGCGAAGATATCATAATTAAAAAAGTCTATTATTATACTGTAAATGCAATTAAATTAAGAGCTTTTGCTTTAGGGGATCTTTAAACAACTATTAAATAAATAAACAGTTACATAACCTAATTATTAAGATTAAATGTTTACTTACTTATATAAGATCAATTTACTTTCATATATTACTATAACCTAATTTATTATTAAGATGAAATATTTACTTATTTATATAATTCAATTTACTCCATATATTATTATTATTATAATACTGAAAATGCCACTGCCACTCTTTTGTACAAGTTTTTATACTTAAAGCAATAAATATTATTATTATTATTATTATTATATACACAGTGTGTTTCACAACTTAGAGCAAAAAATTAAAGGGTATATTCTGTCCGACGTGCTGATCATGAAACTAAAAGAATTTTTTTTTAAATCGCAAAACTATTTTCCATGTTTCCCAGTCCAAAATTTTTCGTTGCCACTGCCACTGGGTGGATGATTATGTTAAAGTTGTTAATTAAATAAAATTCTATTATAAATAATTGCTAATAATTGAATTATGTAATTTTTCTTTCGTAGTTGATACCTAATAGGAAAGCGAATCCAGTGCAGTACTACAAAAAATTTTGTAGGTTAACAACCCTTAATTTTTCGAATTTAAAAAAAATCTTTTTGTGTCATGATCAGCACGTCGTACAGAATATACCCTTTAATTTTTTCTCTAAGTTGTGAAACACCCTGTATATATATATATATATATATATATATATATATATATATATATATATATATATATATATATATATATATATATATATATATATATATATATTATTTATTTTCTAATTGTACCATAATTTTGATTTGGTGTTCCGGTTCGGGATATTTTCAATTTCTTATCCCGAATTTATTTCTTTAAGTTAAAATTTCTTTTATTATTGTTGCATTTTTTCAAGAACCTAAATTCTATAAGATAATACACAAATGCGACAAATTTAATTGCTAAATTTATCCGCCAACATTTAAAATACTATTCAACAAGTTTTTTCAAAGAAGTCACTAGTACTAGTGCATTTAAGCTATTTACTTACTAAAAGCTTCTTTGTTCTCCTTCATTATCTACTTACAGTTTCTAGCAAAATTGGTTTTCTTCAGTTCAACACCAGCGCTTTGGGAAAATAACAGAGCAACAGCAGGAAGTGAGCTTTTTGTAAAGAGCCATGTGTAAATTAGTTCTTCTAGAAGTCAGAACCACACAACCACAGACACCAGAGAGCGTATAAAGTAAACTCTAGTTCAATAACCTGGGAAAACAATGGCTCGGATGTCATCGTGCTTGCTCGGAATGAAAGGTGAAAGAGACGAAATGTAGGTGCTCTATCTGTGGGAGGCTCGGGCTGATGTAAGAGGCGAGAATTGCCTGGAATATTTCAATTAACCAGCGTCACGAATGTGGGTTTGCCACACAACGACACAACGACGGCGGAACTTACATTCGTCGGCATCGCAGTCGCAGTGGCGTACAAACTTACACAGGAATGAACTGTGATCTTGTGATGTTCACAACAACTTAACTATGCGATATTAGTCGCGATCAAATTCGAAATATTTAACACATTCTGTACTAAACAATAAGTTTAAAATAAAATGATATCGTATTAATAATATTTAGTAAAACAATAAATATAAACGTACGTCAAAGAAAAATAAAGTTAACTAGAAGTTTATTATTAAAAAGTCTGTATTTGCATATATGTTACCAAATTGTGTTGCTGTCAATAATTTTAATGAATCTTCAGTATGAGGAACAATAAGCAGGGAACGATATTTTGTCTTCGTGAACTTTAAATATAAGAAGGTCGATTTGCATTAGTATGTGGATACAAAACATGAGTAGATAGTAGATACTACATTTGATTTTAATAGGTTGATACATTGATGCTTTCCATGACTAACATATTTACAATATACTTTATCAAGCTCATTAGCTCTTACTATTAAATGGCATGTTACAAATTATTATTAGAATATATTAAATAGGACAATTTTATTAATATTATAATAGACTATGAATCTAATTACATGGCTGTAACACAAAAAGTATCGTATTTCATTAAAAAATGTTCAAGGAAAAAACATAATATGATATTTTTCATTAACGTAAAAACAATAAAAATACATCATTGGATAAAAATTATAGTTAAAAGATCAAATGTATTTTACAAATTTTTGTCTGTACTTGTTTGGCATAGGCGATTATAGAAATTTAATTCTTAGTAAAGAAAAACAAGTAGAATTATATCATTTCGTTCAAATATTATAAATAATTAAAATATATTTTGATAGAACGTATCTGACGTTATCAAAAAAAAGTATTATTTTTCTAAAAACATTCACAATAGTGTTTTTAATGACAGCAACAGTTTTACAATGTTTAGTTATTCTATTTTTATATTGAAATTTATGTATTACTTCATTACTAGAGATAGGATTTTAGCTCGTCAAATTTGTAAAAATAGTTTCTTAAATAGGTTAAATATTTTCTCGATTTAGATTATAAAAAGCTGAAAATAATTTCTGAAATTAATATTAGGGCATAAAGTATTATTTAAAAAATATTTTTTGAATATATATATATGTATATTTTACAGGTTTGGTGTCACTACTATTTCTTTACGAAGAATATATATAGCTGAATAAGATTGCTTCCAATCTTAATATTAAAAATATCTGTAATTTATTGCTGAATTCAGAAAAAAAAAACTAAACCAAAACTAAATCTAAAAATTTAGATTTGGGTAGTAAAACTTGGTAATAAGGATCATTTCTCCTAAAAAACACGAATTTATATAAAATAATTAGGAAAAATGAATGTAGGTTCAAATGAAAACATTTTGTTCAAAACTAATTTTTATCTAAATTTATTATTGAAGTGGAAAACTAGGTACTAACACTAAAATCCCATTTCTATTCATTATCTAATAATATCTCTATTAGAAAATACGTAATTTGTATTTAGGTAAATTAAGGTACATACTAAATTTCTTGGGTTTGATTTTACACGCGTTAATTATAACCAAATTCATTGTAATCTAATGCCACAACCCGAATAATTTGGAGTAACCTTCCCTAAAGATAAAAAGCTTTCAGAACCACCGAATGTACAAAACTCATATATAACATTAAATGAAATATTTTGTTCAATTCGCTGAATATTCTACATCACAGTAAATATTTCAGTAAATATTGTGGTACAATTTTGGTAAATATTACATTTTGGCGAGTTATGAGTATTATCAACTGAAACTAGCTCGCATCTTGTTACAAAATAATGTTATAAGAATACAAGAGCGTTCGCGGGTAAAATAACATCAAAAATAAATGCATGGAACGTCCTTGGAGGAAACCACCGCAATATTTTCTTTTCCAAAGAAAATTTCCTTATTTCGCGTAAAGGAAGCCCCGCCACTGCAGGCATCTCGACAAATTCACACAATCGTAACTCGCAAATATACACATCCGTGGCCTAAACACTAACAGCGCAAAAGCAACAACCACACAGACACAAGGGGTGGAAATGTAAGACAACAGAGAACGCATTCTACCGGATATCTAATGAATAACAATGCGCTGTTGCCGTGCCGAATTGGGGCGCTAGCGGTGTTGCAGGAGGGTGACCTCGAGCCACGTGGCAACGGAGCAAAATGGCTACTGCCAGCTTCTGAAATGGACTCAGTGTAATATCACTAAGAACTAGGATTATTAAGTGTGTTAAAATATTAATACCGTAAACTCTGTTGAAATTAGTTATGTGTTATTGGGCTGAATGTTTGGAACTTTGTTTAAATTGTACCTTTTCTTTTTGTTCGTAGAATTCATGGATACGTGTAATTCAAGTAAAGTTCTAATTATCTAAACAAATTTATTGGTCTTAGTATCTAAAGTATATTTCATTTATATCCACGTTAGTGAACTGTGTTTTACCCTGATAATGTGATCATAATTGTATATCTCAGACAAAATTACTTACTTTCAATGCGTATGATTAGAATAAGAATAATAGTTAATTTAGTTTGCTATCAAATAAGGGTATTAAAATATTACAATTAAAAAATAATGGACACTTGATTTTGTGAATCAAATTATACCTGCGCACAACAATTAAAGGACACCTAAAATTTTCGAAAAAAAAAACTATTTTCAAATGACTATCTCAGAGCCAGTTGGGCCTTTTTTGGACCCCGACCCGACAAAATGTTTATATAAATGTCTAGTTTCAGATGCTAGCTTTCAATTTATGTTTCAGCTCTTGAAGGAGCAATGGCGTTGCGTTTTAGGAAGATCATTTAAAAAAAAGTTTTTTTTTATCAGGTTGTACGGAGTTTGGCGAATTTTTGACAATACATCGAGATAGAGGAAAAGTTAGGAAATTTTCTCAGCTTCAAAATGCTTTTTTAGATTTTTCAACGATTTTTTGCAAGCGAGTTATTTCGAATTGGAAAAAAAGTTTCAGATAAAATTAACTTATTTTTTTTCGCAGAATACGAATCTGCAATAAAAATGAGGGTTCCCATTTAAGGTTTCAAAGTTGCCCCCCCTGGCGGTTGGAGTTGGGGTTTGTGTTTGGTGTGCTTAGATAGGTGTTTTTTTGTTTCTTGATTCGATGTGTATTTCTCGAGATATTTCACCGTCCCCGAACTTTTTTAACATCCTGTATATCTAGGCCCTATATTACACCTCGTGACAAATCAAGCCCTAGGTCCTAGGGCGGGCATGATTTTTTATGAGGTGTATTTAAAGGCCTCGCCTGCGACTCGCACTCGCAAAATAGCAGTTTCTGGACTAGTGATACAAATAACTATTTTGTAACAAGTGCACAAAAATTACCGTCTTATCGGGACAAATGTCAAATATGGGTTGCGTACCCAGTTACCTAGGAAACGCCGCAAACAGCTAATAATCGTAGTCTCTAGGGTGAGAAACATCTCTCTAGGGAGAGAAACATGCTACCTAGGGAGAGAAACATGCTACCTAGGGAGATAAACATAATTTTTCGCTCCCTATGGGAGAAAAGCAGTGTTTTTTTCTCTAAAATTAGGGAATAAGAACGTGTTTCTTGTGCATGTGTTACGAAAAAATAATTGTTTGTTTAACTAGGCAAAATAGTAGCAGATTTATTGCCGTGCTAGAGTCTAGATCAAATCTACTTTTTTACCATATTCACGATATATTGGTTTACCAGTTAATTAAAACCAATATAGATTTTGCGATTATTTTCAATATTTTTAATGTTATCGACATCATCGTAGTCATTGTGTTGCTATGCATTTGTTAAGCGGTAACTATGAAAAACAAATTTGACGTTCATAATTTCATAAATGTTATTTGCTTTTTTGAATATTGTCAATCACTACATATTAATTTAAATTACAATATTTAATTAATAGAAAGTAACGAAAGAATGTTAGCGCCACCTAAGATTAAAAACGCGGCATGCAATTATAAAGAAGGATTTTTTATTACGAATTTAGAATATTATTAACCACCTATATTTTATGAAATCGCAGAATTAAATTAAATTTAATATACAATATTCATCTTAGTTAAATTTAGGTTATTTGGCAATAAACGTCAGCTATTGGTGGACTGGCATCGCTCTGATTGGTCGAAAAAGTGAAAGTTACTCATTATTGTACGATTTCATATAAAAAATTAGCGTTTTGTTTGCTAAGTGACTGGGACATTTGCTTAGTTATACTATATAGATCTAACTAAAATTAAGTAAAGTGAAATACCTTAAAATGATAATTGAAATTAAAAGTGGGAGTCTAAATTAGATACACTATATATGTATATATACAAAATACTCAACAAACCACCAATTAATATCAAGAAATAATTTACCAGAATTTCCCATATTGTTACAATCTAAAACCGCCTCGAAATACACAGACATCAACCGTAGTTACTATTTCATTTACGCTTGTTAACTTTTCAAAAACTTGAACGTTTGCTAGCGCAGAGTTGCGGCACTGAGACACAAATAGATCTTCAATTATTAACAGCGTATACACAACAGGTTAGGAGGTAAAAGCAACACTTTACGCGCAGGAACGGCACGTTCCGAATGAGAGTCGGGTGATGGTCTTTTTCCACGTGAATTTTACATGCGAACCCTTGCAACAGTGCGTGGCCGTATGGTGTCTTTTGCGTTGTGTCGTAGTTTACGTGTCACAGTGCCAGAAATATATTCCCCGAGGCGGAGGAATGAGTCTCCGAGGAGGAGAGATGATTTTTATAAGGTTGTTATTTATTTATGAGTTGATTCCAGGGTTTCTAAATCTGAGATGCCCAACGAATTTTACATTAATATTTAATATTATTTATATTTATTGTAGGGTATCCATCGAATCAAATAATTTACGCCATCGTTCAGGAAAATATTAATTTCTCTATGTATTTTTAAATGTATATTATTTTAACATTAAATGCATTAGAAACCGTTGATATAATTTTATTTATTTGCAAATATTATTTTTATTATCACATTATATTTTGCTAAAATTATTTTTAATTTTAACATAAATATTACTGACTTTTTTCGATTATATACTATCAGGTCAAACATATTATATAATCACTCTCAAATTAATAAGTAAGATATATTTGCAAATATTATTATTAATAAGTAAGATGCTGATTACAAGAACACAATAAGAAGCATGCATGTGTCCTGATTTT
This sequence comes from Pterostichus niger, assembly GCA_947425015.1. Classification (NCBI taxonomy): domain Eukaryota; kingdom Metazoa; phylum Arthropoda; class Insecta; order Coleoptera; family Carabidae; genus Pterostichus; species Pterostichus niger. The sequence continues at coordinate 21,006,026 of OX380341.1, read as the reverse complement.
CATCTACAACATAAATTTTAAAATGGTAATACCGATTAACTTGAGTTATGAATATGCTTGTTTATAGCACTTAAATTAGTGAAAATTAAAATATAATTTAACACATCACAAATATTAAATATTAGTATTTATTATCTGGTCAATGTTAAATGCTATATTATGTAGAAGTTCTGTAGTTCAAGGACACAAAAATTGGTCTAATTTTGGGTATGTAATACCAGCCTGCAGCCTCCAAATCTTACTACTGTCAGAAGTTTAGGTAGTTGAAAATAATTAAATAGATCATGAAGTTAATATTTTAGCTATAATATAATATATATAGCCGCGAGGTAAAATAAACAATAATAATAGCATGTCGTACACATGTTAAGTAATATATTTATGCGCATGAATTATGGTTACCAGTCGACAAATAACAACTTTAAAGATGTTTATGGAGGTAGAATTATAGGAGTAATTTTATTATAATAGAAAATAGTTTTCAGGTGTGGGAACTGATATCTTACAAAATATGAAACTGATATATTCTACAATTGAAAGTAGAATAATATTTATTGCCAGTGGTATATTTAATTAATAAGATTACATTACAGTAATTCTGCAGGAATGCATCAAGTTCAATATCGGCATTAGACTGCATTTAATACGCATAAATATCACTTACCGAGATCTGCTACAGTAGAATGTCACACCCAGTAATGTGTAAAAGACATGATATTTTTTTTCCGTTACTAAATAAGTTGATATAAAATATTTTATACGATACGTTATATTTATTGTGTGGTGTATGAATTTTCTTTCCTTCAAAGTAGTGTAAACAGAAATACAGTCTCACAGTCTTAATATAACTAATAATATTCCGCAATCGCTTACTTATTCTTCATTTCTTTACCGAACTATATAATAAAGAAAGCATTGTGATGGTGATTAAAAACGCGGTGAAATTTTGGATTAAAACTTTATATATAAACTTTAAACAAAAAACTGTTTTTGAGTTCGTTAATGGGATATATTCAACTAGTGGTATCATAATTTTAATTATGGGTATTTTTCAGTTTTTATGTTTAATTTATAAACGGTAGCGTTTATCACAAATTACGTAATTAGTAAAATGAACCTTAGTTTGATTTAAAGAACTTTTGCTTGAAACAATTTTCAAAATTATTATAGGTTATTTTTTTATGTTGTAACTTTTGACAAGTGTTGAAAATCGTTGTTGTTTGAAAACATGTAAAGAATAAAAGTTATGATAATAATATAAAATTACAGCCCTTTTCACTCATAGTTGAGTAATAAAAATGACTTTTAACCGTTCGTGATTTTTTTTTTCAAAAGTTATTCAATATATGCTGAATTTGGTATCCAATTGAAACTCTCAGGCAGGAAATTCATGTAATAATATCAAAAATTATATTTAAGGGATTAGCAACTATTTTTTTCAAAATTTGTTGAAATTAGGTAATCAATAAATCTTACGGGCACAGAATTCTGGTAAAGATATAAAAATGATATTTAACTGATTATCAATTATTTTATACAAATTTTGTCGAGGTTATCTAAACCTATGTTCGGAAAAGTACCGTGGTGGCAACAGCAGATTTTTCAATCAAGTGAGAAACCACTAAATAAGTCATCAAATAAACAAAAATAAATAGATTTTTTGGTGCAATACCGCCATAAAATGTTTAGTACTGTTGCTTTAAAACTGTGTACGCATCACATATACGAGCGATGTAAAATTCGAAATAAATAATTTCTATTCGTCTTGACTCTCTTCGTTGACTTTGTAAACAATTTTACTGAAGTACAGCGTCTATATGCTCGACGTAAAAATTAAGTATTATGGCAGAGCTCCAGATATTCTGCGTCGTCGCAAAATAAAAATACACTTTCATGTCAGTATATTCACACTTCGATTGAGCAGTAAAATTTAATTTTTTTACCTGTTTGGCTTGATAGAATATTTCAATTTAATTTTGACATTTAGGCCGAATTTTAGTTTAGGATAAAATTATTCATCATACTAAATATTTTTCAAAAATATTTAATTTTACTTGAATTGCTTTACAATTCAATTGTAAAAACTATTTTTTATTAGAACATTCATTCTTCTATTACAAATTCGTCTAAAAGCTAGCCAACAGTTGAAACTTGTTAGACGTTCAAACCCTAAGGCAGTGATTCAATTCATGAAAGTAAAGTGAAAATTTTTTAGTGAACAAATCATATTTATACTGTACAAAATAGATTTAAATATTCAACGATTATTACGTACTTTTAATAACTAGTTTTATCAACAAAGATTAAATATGATTAAGCTTAGTTTAATAATAAAAACAAAATGAAGTTAAGTATCAAATGGAATAGTTTACGTAACTGTCAAAAATATTGTCGTTTTATTCTCAAGATTTATACAATTAAATTGCAGTTATAAAAATTTTAATCAAGGTTTTTAAATCTGTAGTAACTTTATTGATAGCACATATTTTTACTTAACAAATACAAGAAATTATGTAAAATTACAAAATGTATAAATACGTATTTAAAAAATTTAACCAATTGATCTAAAAGAAATGTATCCCGAGATTACAATCTACATTTCAGTTTATTCCTTAAAAATAAATGTTGAAACGAAAACAAATTGCTTTAAATAAACTTGGAAATAATTTGAATGAGTAATATCGTTAACTTCAGCTTACTGTATAAAATAAAAAAAAACGTTAGTAAGAGGATTACAAAAAATGTCATTAAGCTGGTGAAGGGTGTCTTGTAAGAACACGTTTAATCCTCAATTTTCAGCAAGGATTTAACCAGGCTGATAGCAAGCGTTGCCACTGCTAAGTATTCATAGCTTGCCTGGAACCTTCCATGCAGACTTACTATGCAATTTATTTTTAGATGCTTTAAAATGCAGTTTCAGATTAATGAACTGATAAAAGTTACCAATATCGTGTGATAATGTTCAATTTAATTTGAAAATGTCACCTCTAATGTCACGTATGTACATTTAGATTACTTTACCTGTTTACATTTTTTTTTAACTTTTTACTGTTAAGTTATTTGAAGGAACTATTAAATTATTTTGCTTTTATTAATTAACTTTTTATTATATTTGTAGTAGCACAATATATTCAAATAACTTTTTAACTTCAATATTATTACTTAAATGTAATATGTTTCACGAAAAGCAGGTCATCAGTTCTTACGCAGCTGTTGGTTCTAATTTTAGAATAAAAAGGCTTCAAATAGAAATTGTAGAAATATAAATTCTGATTAATGAGTACACATTTCCTATTTTATTTGGTTAGTTACCTATAAGAACAGAATTAAAAAATTCCTGAAATAACTATTGTTTTAAATACTTAACTATCCATTAAAAGAAAAAAAATGTGAGCCGTCATGGGACGCCTGGCAGATGTGAAACATCGTGTGTGTACAAGTAATATGCATAAAAGATAATATTATTACAGGAATTAAATATAGCCTAATGAAAAAATGAAGTATTACGAATTTCTTACAGAAAATTCTACTTACTGATGACTTGGTAGTATGCCATAGTGTAGTTTCACTTTCTTTGCACAAGGTTGATCACTTTGATCTTCTGAGTTATCACTATCACACATATTTTATTGTCAAAAATTAAAATAAAAAATTAAATAAAACGCAGTTTATGTGTACCGTAGTAAACAACAACGTCGAACTGAGTGAGAAGCCACACCGTACACTCTACTACATATAAAATATATATATAAAATAAAATATATATTAATAATATATATTATATTAATAATATATATATATTATATATTAATAATATATATATATATATTATATATTAATAATATTATATTATATATATAATATATATTAATAAAAAATTAAATAAAACGCAGGTTATGTGTACTGTAGTAAACAACAACGTCGAACTGAGTGAGAAGCCACACCGTACACTCTACTACATATAAAATATATATATATATATATATATATATATATATGCGACCCGTCGCCACGCCAACAATTCGGTTTACAAGTGAGCCTATAGATGTTTCACATCAAAAATGAGAGAAATGTGCAACATTGTACATTTAATAAAGCAATAGATCTTTTTTATCTCTACATTAATTTTATTTCTTTATTCATAGTTCCACTATTTTCAAATTTATAAAATATAATATGTATTTGACCTACACAGCAGAATAATACAGTGGTAGAGTACTAACTTTTGATGTTGATGTTGGTTTGAATCCCGATTAGGTCTGAAATTTGCACACAATCGAATCAAAACTATTTTCCCATATTAAAACGCATATGATACGCTTTTTGTGTATGATATATGTATATAGGCAAAAATAAAAAAAAAAGTTTTTAACGTATGAAATTTTTCATGTTTTAAAAATTTTATATTATATTTATATAAAAGGTTTATTTTGCATTTAATTTCTTATGATATACTAGAAGTACACTTTTATCTAATTTCCCAGACGTAGTTTGTTTCAAGAATGTTATGTTTTACAGATAGAACAAACAAATGAAAGAGTTGAACAAATATGTACTCAACGGACTTGGATATCCCCACCTGGGAAGTTTTATAACTTCAGGATAAAAAAAATAGACGTGAATATACTGTGTTATGGTCTAACAAAAATAAAATTGCATTAAACTTTTTCATCAGGGAATTATACCGGGTGTAGAATTGAAATATGTAACATACAATGATATTTTTTAATATGATGATTGTTGTTTTTAAAATTAAATTAGACAAAAACTATAAATGCAAAAAATATTAAGCATCTAATGAGTATCTATTTGTTGCTCAATTGTTTTTGCAAGAGTAATAATAAAACGAAAAATGATTTTTCTAAAGAAAATCATAACTTTAATTTGACAAGTTCATGAAATAAACTAAATTTCTGAACCAAAATTAAATATTACTTGAATGTATATTGTCATACTATATTCAAAATAATAATAATAATAATAAAAACTTGAATAATTTAAAGGAAACACAAAATATTATTTATAATAAGTGTTCAAAAATGTTTGCGTTTACAGCTGAACAATGGCCTAATCTGTTGAAAAATTCCCGGCGAACTGTGGTTTTCTTGTCTTATTACATTTTTAATGAATCTGTGTGGTGTAATTTTGCTTATACATGTTTATCTTTTAAATAGGACCATAAAAAATAATTAGGTGCCAATTCAGAGGATCTCTCTGGCCAATATATTGGTCCACCCATCCAAGAATTAGGAAAGTATTGGTTTAAATATCTTTTTATAACAATACTACTGTATCATTTTGACCAACGATGTATTCCAACTTTGGACCAGTTCTTACTTTGGATACTCTGTATGTCCATAAAACATGGATTATCTTTGCTCCAATATCTCAAATATTGTTTTTCCGAAAAACATATATGTTTTTAAAAATCCCTATCTAAATATAAATTTTCCATTATAGGTGCATAGAAATCATTTCTGTTAATTTTGTCTTGTTCATACATTTCTTGGTGTCTTGAATACTTATAAGAATAAAGATGTTCACTTTTTAATCTTTTATGGACAGTCGTGTGAAGTAGATTTAAAAGTCTAGCTATATTCGGCACACTATCATTTAGATTCTCCGCAATACATTTAATTTATTCCCATTATCTTTAACATTTAGAATCCAATACTGATCTTTGCACTTTTTAGATAGTTTTAGTACACTACCCGTTTTTACAAATTGTTTTACAACTCCACTAATAGTCGCAGTAGATGGAATACAATTGCTTGTAATTTTGTTTGAGTTCCATGGCTATCGCTACAAATAAGCAATTTTCAAAAATCTTTAAAATTTATTTTCTCGGTTATGAAATGCCACAAATAAAATCTGATTAGTGGTTTACATGCAGAATTTTAAGCTTTACAACTATTATTTGAAGCATGTTTGTCTAAAATCAATTGGGAAGCAACGCGCAAGGAAAAACTCATTTCCCATGTTAAACGCCTATGGCCAGATTTTTAATTAACACCCTGTATATATATATATATATATATATATATATATATATATATATATACAGGATGTTAAGGGTAAAATTTTTTGAAGGTATATTCATTTCGAAGTGCTGATTCACAATGGAAAAGATTTTTTTCAAATTTGCAAAATTATGGACATGCTTCTAGAAAAAATGGAAAATGAAGAATACATCAGTGAGAGACTTATGAAAATAGACTGGACCACAGAAAATAAAAATCAGTACACTATAATCATAGCCTATGGGCCAAATGAGGACGATAAAATAGAAAACAAAGACAAATTCTACAAGGAAATCCAAAAATTAATCGATAATACAAAAAATGACGTCATTATTATGGGGGATCTGAATGGTAGAGTAGGAAAAAATAATAACGGAATAGAAAGATATATGGGTATAGAAGGAGAAAATTATAAAAATAGTAATGGTGATAGGATTATTGAACTTTGCATAGAAAACGATTTAATAATAGCTAACACCTTCTACACACATAAAGATATCCACAAATTCACAAGAGAACAGCCGTCAAGAAGTGAGAAATCAATAATTGACTATTTTATAGTAAATAAAAACAATCAACACCTAATAAAAGATGTGAGGGTACATAGAGGACCAGAAATAAACAGCGATCACTATTTAGTTATCATGAAGCTACAACTAGAAAGAAGAATTGAACAAGGATCCCGAAAAGTAATAGTTAAAGAAAAAATAAGAACTTATAAGCTCCTAGAGGATAAATGCAGAAGAGAATATCAGGAAAAACTAGAGGAAAAACTGGAAAACGCAGGCACGCAAACTAAACTTACTGGAATGTGGAAAACTTTTAAGAATGCATGTTTAGAGACAGCAAAAGAAACTTGTGGGACAGCAAAATTATACAATAAACAAATGAAGAAAAGTTCTTGGTGGACACAAGAAATAAGAAGTATTATTAGACAGAAAAAAGAAGCGTGGAGAAAATATCTGAAAACAAGAAATGAAGTAAATTACGATGAATACAAGAAGAAAAGAACTGAAGTCAAAAATAAAATTAAAAAAGCAAAAGAAGAAGAATGGATAAAATTTGGTAACAAACTGAAGGAATCCTATAAAGATAACCAAAAACTTTTCTACGGGGCAATTAAAAATATGAGAAAAGAAAAACCGTCAACAATACAAAATATTAGGGATAAAAATGGAATTATTTTGAACACAGAAGAAAAAATTATGGAAAGATGGAGAGAATATTTTATGGAATTGTTGGAAGACGAATATAAACAAGAACAGAAAGAAAACGATAGGCAAAGGTCAAAGGATAACGAAGAACAAAACATTTTTACCATCGAGGAATTAAGGAAAGCACTCAAAAAAGTAAAAATAGGAAAAGCACCGGGACATGACTCTATCACAGCGGAAATGTTGAAGTACATGGGAGAAACAGCACAAGAATTCCTGCTAAAAATTTTCAATGAAGTAGGCAAAGTACAAGCGTCACCGGAAGACTGACAAACTGGAATAATAACACCAATATATAAGAAAGGAGATAGTAAGGAATGCCAAAACTACAGAGGCATAACACTATTGAGTGTCCCTGGTAAACTATTCGCAAGAATATTAGAAGCAAGGATCAGAGAAAAAGTGGAAGATAGTTTAGGTGAAACACAATGCGGTTTTAGACCAAACAGAGGGGTTCAAGACCACATATCTACAATAAGAATGCTGACAGAGAAAGCCAGACTAACAAATAGAGAAATCCACGTTTGCTTCATAGATCTCGAGAAAGCATTCGATAAGGTAATAAGACAAAAGGTATGGGAGTGTTTGGAGGCAAAAGAAATAGATGAGCAAACGCTACAGTGCGTAAAAAGTCTGTATAAAATAAACAAAAACTACGTCAGAACAAGAAACAATATCTCAGAAACATTCATTACAGAGCTAGGTCTAAGACAGGGCTGCATTCTGAGTCCCCTTCTTTTCATCATATATATAGACGAAATATTTAAAAAAATCAGAAGAAAAATGAAATCATATAGAATAGGATACTGGAAAATGAAGCTAGTAAAAATATCAGATATGTGTTACGCAGACGATATGATTATCATCGCAGAGAATGAAGAGGACCTACAAGAGAACATAAATATACTAGGCAAAGAACTGAGCAACTGGAACATGTCCATCAATAAAGACAAAACAAAAACGATGATAATTAATGGAAGAGAGAAAACACACAATATACAAGTAAAAGGACAAAAAATCGAACAAGTCAAAACTTTCACATATTTAGGAGTAGTTATTGATGAAAAGGGGTCTCTCGACCAAGAAATAGCTGTCAGGGTAGCGAAGACAGGAAGATTATTTAACAGCCTGAAAACGAAATTCTTAGGAAAGAAAGAAGTACCAAAAGAGACAAAAGTGCAGGTGTTTAAAAAAGTAGCTGTACCAGTACTAACGTACGGTAGTGAGTCCTGGACAACTCAAGAAAAACATAGAAGTAAAATGAGAAACATAGAAATGAGGTTCCTCAGAAAAATAGAAGGAAAGAGAAAAATTGACAAAATTAGAAATGATGTGTTCAGAACAAATTTAAATACAAAACCGATAGAGCATACAATAGAGGAAGGACAATTAAGATGGGCAGGACACCTACAAAGAATGAATGATGATAGAATGGTTAAACAAGTACACAAAGCAAGACTATATCACAAAAGAAAAAGAGGAAGACCAATAAAAACATGGGAGGAAGAAGTGAAAAGGGCAATAGAGATCAGGGGCTTAACCTGGGAAGGCGCCATACAGACGATGAACGACCGAAAAGGATGGAGAGAAGTGTGGAAGATAAACCCCATGGACACCAAAACCAAAGAAACATAAAATACACAGCATGCCTTACACCGAAAGGTAGAAAGGCAAAGGATTAAGTAAGTAAGTAAGTTCTAGAAGAGTACATTTCTAGTGCCACTAGTCGATATTTTTAATAAAAATATTAATGGATTTTTTAACCACGTAACTGATGTTGAATAACAAATGAATTAATTATATTCTGACATTTTGTAATAATGTACTATCACTGATCATAAAGTTGAGCAGTTGAACATTGTTGTAGTTTATAAAAGTCATAAAACATGCCTTTTTATTTCAATATTGAAATGACCGATATGATTTTTATGTTTGGTCGTGCTAATAGAAATGCACTTCAAGCGCGGCGTCTTTATGAAGAAGCCTATCCAAATCGCGCATTGCCTTCATCTAGATATTTTTCAAAAAGTTTCCAACGACTGAGGGATACTGGTTCATTACATAAACGTTCTGCCGATAGTGGACGGCCGAGGACAGTAAGTACACCCGAAGTTGAAAAAAGAATTTTAAATGTTATTTAAGAAAATCCCGAAACAAGCGTTCGAAGGATATCCGCTGAAGTGCGTATCAGTGGTCCTCTTGTTTGGAGAACCCTGCATTCCCAGCTTTTATGTCCGTACCACTTTCAACGGGTACAAGCCCTTAATCGTCCTGATTATCAGACCAGAATGGAAACTCGCCTGTGGGTTTTACACCAGAATGCTGATAATCCAGAATTCGCTGCAAATATCCTTTTTACAGATGAGGCCGGTTTTACTAAAGATGGAATATTTAATTTGTCATGTTTGGTCAGACGAAAATCCTCACGCCGTTGTCGAATTACACCATCAAGTGCGTTTTAGTCTAAACATCTGGCTCGGCATTCTAGGAGACACTCCAGTTGTTTTGCCCAATATGAGTTACCAGTGCTCTTAGATAATGTAACAATTAAACAGAGGATGAATATGTGGTATATACAAGATGGAGCCCCGCCACATTTTACGCTTCGTGTTAGACAGCACTCAAACCACAGGTTCCCTGGAAGATGGATAGGCAGAGAAACTTTCATTCCATGGCCTTCTAGGTCCACGGATTTGACACCATTGAATTTTTTTGTGTTAAAAGTTTAGTCTACGCGACACCTGTACGAAATTTAGAAGAATTGCAACAACAAATTGTGCAAAGCTGTGGAACAATTCAAAGAAGGCCGGACATTTTTGATAGAGATTTGATTTGATCAATTTTCAGAAGATGCAGAGCTTATGTGGAGATGGAAGGATGAAATTTTTAACATCTACTATAGATATCTGATGTGGACACCACATGACTTCCTTGTACGCGTATTAACTATAGATATTTTTTTAATTGCACATATTTGACATAAAATCTTTAATTTTTTATTTTTTGTTCTAATCCATAGCAAACTTAATTTAAAAAAAACAAAAAATATATAATATTTAAATTTAGATATCTCGCTTATGCAAAAGGCTAATTTAAAAATTCTTAATGTGTTAGACGCAGAATTTAATTCTCTAAAACTTTTATTTGAAGTATTTATTTCTAAAATTAAAATAAACACCATTTTCTTCAAGGAAAACTGTTAGCAGCTTCATGTAATGTGTCACTTCCGGTTAGTGTATTTTAACCAAAATCTATTATGTTATTTCCATTGATATTGTAGTCTTATATACCAAATTTGGAAAGTTTTAAATTATATTTGAATATAGTTTTTCATGAAAATCTATTATAGGCTTCAAGTAAAATACCACTTCCGGAAGTTATATAGGGAGGGCCAAAATGCGTATTTCCACTGAAATCTGAGAACCGAAAATTTTTGCGATTACAATACTTCCTTTACTTCGTACAAGGAAGTAAAAATATTTACAAACATTTATTCATAAATAAAAACAAATAAATTTTATTAAATGCCCGTAGGTACTCATTTGTTTATTGCTGTTATGTAGTACAAAACGTCAGAATAAAATTAATTCATTTGTTATTCAACATCAATTACGTGGTTATAAAATCTATTATTATTATTATTATTAAAATTTACGTGCCGACCAGTGGCATTAGAAATGTACTCATCTAAAAGCATGTTCATAATTTTGCTATTGAAAAAATTCTTTTTGATTGTGAATCAGCACATCGAAATGTATATACCTTGAAATTTTTTTACCCTTCTTTTCAACACCCTGTAGATATATATATATATATATATATATATATATATATAAATAAAATAAATAAATATATCATCACGCCTTTTACCCATCACTGAGTGTGGCACTCTGCCTACGCAGATCTCGGTAAGTGATATATTTTTTTCGCGTGAAGTGCGGTTACCAGCCGTCAAATCACGGTCTCCAAAGATATTAGTGGTGGAGGAGCCACAGGGGTAGATTTTTTAAAATTGGTGAAAATTGTTTGTCGGCTGTGGGGATCGAACCAAGGTTCTCAAGATCAACAGGCCGACTCGATACCACTGAGCCACCTACCCCATTATAATACATTGTAAATATATATATATATATATATATATATATATATATATATATATATATATATATATATATATATATATATATATATATATAATATTTAATAAACATTTTCTGTTGAGATTAATCTCATTATTATTTCATATTTTTATAACTTTATGTTTCATTGAAGGAGGCTAATGTCAAACATATAGTTAGTTTAAATATTTGATTTAAATAATAAAAAAAATACGGAAAATGATCCTATTTCTACTTTTCAAATAGGTATTTCATAAAAATGTTGCTTCTTGTTCGATCAATAAAATCTAAAATGAAATCGTTGGCAAGTCCAATTATTTAGTGAAATTCGAAGGAAATAAATAAACGCTCTGCCATTAAAAAGTGCGTGTCATTTCGTCTGAAATCGAGTGACATTTCTAGACGCATTCGGTTGGTTATTACTGCAATTACCTTCCAGGTGCCGCCAAATAATTTATCCAGCTTCCAAGCCGCTTTTTAAAGCGATGTAAGCGGGTAATTTTAAACACTCGGCGCCCGAGATATTATCATCCTATCATTAAGGACTTGTTACGTCAAGATAAATTAAATTCTGTACGTTGAGGAAGTTAATTGAGATTTGAAAGATTGTGAGGAATTAATGACTTTTGTACGTCATAAGCCGGAAGTAATTGACAGATTTCGCGCTGCAAGTATCGCTTTTTACTTTAGAAACATTCTTAGGTAATTGATATTGTACTTTTGCAATCTTATTAATTGCTGCTACAGTGAATTGATGAAATAAGAAGTCGGGTTCAATTCCCATAGCCGATAATTGATTTTCACTACACTAAAATTATTACTGTTGCTCTACTTCCACTAGCATCTTTGGTGTACGTGGTTTGACGGCTGGTAAACCATTATCCATCCCGTATATTATGTAATGAGTTTTACGATATCAGAGCGTTACAGTCATATGCGGTGTTTAGGAGAAGAAAAGAATTTCTATTTATATATACGAGACAATTAAAAGTTCATTTAGAAGTCCTTCTTACCCTCTTTCATATGACACCAAACACGATATGATCCGGGATACCTTTTTTTAAACAATTGACGATCTTAAATTTTCTTTTTGTATTATTTCATCAAATAGTTCTTCCAATGCTCTTTCATATAACAACAAACACGATATGATTTAGAATATTTTATGCTTGAAACAATTGCCGATCGTGAAATTTTAAAATTTTTAAATTACATCAAAAGTGCTTTCAAACCCCAGTCATATGACACGGCATGATTCGGAAAACTTTGTTTTAAATAATTGACAATCGTAAAATTTCAACTTTTTCTATTTTTACCTGCATGTTCTTCTAAAGCCCTGTCAAGCCCAGTAATACGACACTAAACACAACATGATTCGGAATTCTTAATTTCAATAGAAAGTTCTTCTAAAGCCCTTTTATATGATATCAAACTCTATATAGTTTGGTAAACTTTTTCAGCATAATTTTAAGTTGATAAAATTTGTTCTCTGGTGGTGGGCCCCATTTCACATACAAATATTAAATTTTGTCCAATATATATGTAAATATATGTGTATGAGAAAATATGTATCAAAGAAACACTTGTGTCTAATTAATAAAATGACGAATATTTACTAAATCATAATTGGGCCCCATACATGTGATATGCTATGCTTCAATCCGCGTGGAGATTTTTTATTTTTTTTGGGCCTAATGGATTTATAGTATTTCACTTCGCGCTACATTGAATCCTATAGTGCCTCAAAATTTATGTTCTTTATCTTTAAAAAATGTAATGTTAAAAATCCGCAAATTTGTAAATTTTTAATGCGTAACCGAAACAGTCGATTGTCGGAATGAAATATACAGACTGAAAAATTTGAAAAAAACTATTGACATTTTTTATTTAAAATACCTATTTTTACAATGTAGATTATCGTGGTCATATTTTTCTTAATTCTATTGTATACCATTATCGGGGACAAATTTTACTTGGTTTAACTATATACGTACTTTACAAACGTTCTGTCAAATTGACGTTTCTCCTAAAACGTTTAAATAAACTTGAAATCAATTATTACAGTTTAAAACATGTGTGATCATTCCTCTAATACCTAAATCGTAGTTGGGAAACAGTGGTTGGATACTATGTATAAAGGAAGACATATGTGTTTTGGAAATTAAATTTTAAACCATTACAACGAAATTTATTATGTAATTTTGTCTTGAAACATCTTATAGTATAAGCTAAATAATTTTGTCAGCCATCTTGAAATACAATAGCGACAATCAATCTTTAAAACGGTTTGAGCAATTGTCATGAAATTTACTATGTACTTTTGTCTTTAGACAACTTACAGTATAAGCCAGAGATCCAAAAACTTTTTTGTTTAGTAGACCACTTGCTATGTTTTTCGGGTTTGGGTAGACCCCCTGCTTACCTAATATTGTATTTTTGCAAATTCATAAAGTTCAAATGTGTTTTTGACAGCTGTATAGTGCTACTCTCTTTTAAAGATTTAAATTTCTAACTGTAGTGAAGTGTAGTGTGAAAAACTTACATATGTTAAGTTTTATACATTTAGTAATTAAATTCCAATTAAATAGAACCAAATTAAAATTTAGCATCTGTTACATAAAATGGCTAAGCAAAAAATTAATATTTTTAGTGGGAATGATGAACTTGATGCTTTAATAATAAATTTTCAACATTTAGCATCAATTTAGTTTCTGTCTTTTTTGTTAGGAAATTGGCAATCGCGCTGAAAACCCTTTCCACTAGATATGAGGATGTAAAAGCAATTAAAAACTTTCTCGCGATTTTCCATAATACGGGTTAAGTAACAGGTATGTCTTTTTGAAGCCAGAATTGCTGGTATCCGTTTCTAAACTGTTAGTGCTTGTTCCGATTAGTTCCTCTTGTAATGTAACATCTGTTTCTTCAATATCACCATAAAGAATCATTATCCACTGTCGTATTACCAGAGTCAAAACATCCTCAAACCTAGTTTTAAAATCTGAATAGAGGGCATTTAAATGTTGAATGTAGGTTGAAACGTCATCTTCATCAAATTGGGAAACTGGGAAAATTCGCGCCGTCCAAAGTTTTGCTTCATTAGCTTAATTCTGCCAAAAAACGCTGAAATGATGGACTTTGTTTTTGTCAAATTTAGGCTGTCACCTTGTAACTGCAAGTTACCCTCATTAAATTTAGTAAACAAATTTGTTAAATAGGTAATGTCTGGTTTCCACTTGATTAAATTTTCTTTTAAAATTGGATCTTTAGCATCCAAAAACTCGAAAACAGTCTCAAAGAGTGCAAAAAATCTGCTCGAATATAAACCTTTCGACAGCCAGCGTATTTTAGTGTGATGGAGTAATTGATGAAAGTTCTCGTCATTTTCTTCACACAACTGCGCAAATAACCGCGTATTCAACGCGTTGCTTTGGGTTTGGTTTACTGCGTTAATGACTTATTGAAGAGATTCATGTAATCTACTACTCAGATTTTTAGAGGAGGAGCTCCATCTGTTGCTACTGATATTATATTTGATAAAGGGATTGCTTTTTCCATGAAGTAATTCTTCAAAACATTGATTCGCTTTTAGTGTCGGTTGTCAAAGTTCTCACAAAGAGTATTTCTTTGTGGATTTCTTGATTCATAATAGAACGAACATATGCGAATAATAATGCTTCATTTCCAGGTATATTTAATAAGAGGCGGCCAAGGTGCGACTTTTTTAAATAAGAAGTAAACGACATTAAAAGCTCATTATCAACTCCACATTTATAAAGTTTACTCAGAAGAATACTATGATCAATTTTATAGAAAGCTTTACTAAAATCAGTATATACTGAATCATCTTGAGACCTTTCATCTTTTGCTTTAAATATGGAATCTTAATAAAATTTCTATAGATTTTCCTGATAAGAAGCCATCTTGTTCGCAAATGATTGTAGATTTGACACTAGAAAATAATCTCTTTCATATTATAGGTTCTAGTACTTTTTTATTGTATTTTCTACTTTAATCTTGCTACCACCCTTGAAAACAGGAACAACATGCGCTTACTTCCAATTTATTGAACAATTTTATTTTTTTTACAGACTGATTATAAACTAGAGAGAGAGAGTGGTAAGCTTAACGAACCCGCAGAGTTTTAATTGAAGTATGAGGGAATATTATTAAGTCTAGTCTCCTCATTAACATTCAATCCATCAGACATTTATAAACTTCTTCGATATTTGTTTGAATAAGTTAAATTCTATTTATAACGTGTAACACACTTGTTACAAATAGGTAAAACGAAAGTAGTGGTGTGGGTTCAGGCCGAATTAAATACTACGCGAACGAACAAAATATCACAAGTACTTTATTAATTATATATATATATATATATATATATATATATATATATATATATATATATATATATATATATATATATATATATATATATATATATATATATATATATATATATATATATATATATATATATATATATATATATATATATATATATATATATATATATATATATATATATATATATATATATATATATATGTATATATGAAAACACACGAACACAAAATAATAACATAAACAGTTAGGAAGCTAAATGATACATCAACAAACGAGTCTCTACCGGTCGGTCGTTGCCATCGTACTGGCCTGCGCTTTCACCCACGCGGCTACGGCCGGATGCCCGCTACCCCTAGCGGCCGGAAAGCCACTAGCGCCCTCTTCAAGGTTTGCGCGGGTGTTTGAAGTCTTACAGTCTCCCCCTCTGGGTCGAAGATCGCGTCCTCGCCTTTGACCCAGGACTAGACTTTTGGGAAGTTCTTCGAGGTCGTCCCCTGCGCCGGAGGGGTATCACCGGAGCTGCCACTTCGTCGCTAGACGCGCGGAACGGCGTCAGGGCCGAAACGTGGTAGCGTCCGACTGGAATGCCAGGATTTTTCGGCAGCGCGACCTCGTAGATGCTACCCCTTCCGCCAAGGATACAGTAAGGCCCGTCCTTCTTCGGGAAGAACTTAGATGTCACTCCCTTAGATGCGTTGCTCAGCGCATGGGTTGTCACCAGCACCAGGTCTCCCTGCTCGTAACTGGGCGCCGGGCGACGCTTCTTGTCAGCTTGAATCTTCTGCCGATCCTGCCGTAAAACCTCCTGCTTCTGCGACGACATCCTATACGGCGGAGCGGAGACAGGGGCGTGATCGCCGGTGTCAATGCGATGTTCCGCATACGGCGTCGGCCCTCCCCCTGCTTTGAAAATGTCGCCGTTTTCCTGGAGGAACGCGCTCAGTCGGTGTCTCGTGTCGCCTGACAGCGAAGTTCCTTCTTCTGGACGCAGGTACTCGGTCTCCGACTCGTCTTCCGTCTGTAGTCGGTACGACTCGTAGGGTTGATCGTCGAAAAACCATGTCCGGCGCGCCGTGTTGAGGACGATGCCTGCGTCGCCGAGGAAGTCGATGCCGAGGAGCGTTAGGTTATCACGTGCTTCCGGAAGCACGACGAATGTTGTTTGTATTGCGCGACCTTTCAGCAGCACCTCGACGGTCGTTGACAAGACCTCAGTCGGCCTTCTCTTCCCATCTGCGAGCGTCATCGTGAGTGCTGAGGTGCGGAAGTGCTGTCCCTTTTCGAGTAAGACCTTGTACAGCGAATGGCTCGCCACACTCTGTTGCGCTGCAGTGTCGGCAATCCCTGTACCGACGACGCCGAGGACTTCGATGTCGAATACTGGGCGCGCGCGCGGTTTCACCATTGAATCTTTAGTGTGCAAGGAACAAAACGTGACCGCGTCGGCGGCGATTGCCCCTTGCGTCTTGTCCTTACATGTGGGGCATCTTGCACGGATGACACCTGGAGCACCGCACCCGTAACACGCGATGGGCGGGCGTCTGTCGAAGGCTGTTCCGGTTTGGGCCGGAGTCGTGTTCACGGCGTCTAATTTCTTTGCGGCAAACTTGCGGCACTCCTTCTTGCTGTGCCCAAAGGCCCCGCAGAATTGACAGCGTGGCCTGCCACTGCGCTTGTCAGCGGCACTCGTTGGCATTTGCGACCCGGTTACTGCTGCCGCGGCGGGAACGTGTGTTTCTTCGCGGAAGCACTCTTCAGCTGTTCGCGCGAGCTGCAAGAGGTCGTCGAAGGTCTTGACTTCATCACGTCTTACCCGTTTCCTCACGTTGCGGTGTAAAAGTCCGTACACCATGTCGAGTTGTACTGACTCCGCGAGTTTATATATATATATATATATATATATATATATATATATATATATATATATATATAAATATTATTATTCTGAAATTAAAAGCATAAATAAATGACAACTGAGGAATGATGCTGCTTTAAAATACTAAGCGAGTCAATGCACTCTAGGATCTGACCAGAGTTTATGTTAGATAAAACTAAATCAAGTAATCTGTTCTTTACATTTTTTGATATTGATTAGATATGTGTTGAATTTCAAGTTAAATTGGCAAATTAAAGTCAACACGTTGGTATAAGACATGTAGGTACCATCAAGACAGAGTAATCAGTATTTGTTTACTTATGCTATATTATATATAGAACGCAGACTCACCGAGTCGCAGTGTGGTAGTTCTTATATGTTTAGCTTGAGTAGGGATTCGAGCTAGGCATATTTTTTCAAATTCGGAAGCAATCTTGCGAATTTAGCAATTTTTCACAGCTGTACCTGCAAAGGCCAGATTTATCCTCATAATTAATTAGTAATACTAAAGTAATTTTCTTCTGCAATATTATATTAGTATAGAAGATGTTTCGTAATATGAAGAAAATTTTTGGCAAGTAATATAAACAAATTTGGGGGTTTAAAATAATTTAAAGTTCACAATAAAAATGTTTGCGCGAGACGTGGTTCTACTATTTAATATAAATATATTTATCATGTAAAATGTGATATCTTTTAACAATTTGTTTTTCTGTTTCAGGTAAATATATTCCAAATTCTATCACATAGTTATGGTACACAATGGTAAGCTATTTAAAACTAAAATCTATTAAAATTATTATCACCAAAACGGACATTAAGATTTATAATATCACTACTAAAAATATGTAAATATCAATATTATAAACAAATAAAAATGTCTCTGTATTGTAAGTGGACGCATATCGACGTTAAAATGGGGGTGTCTTACCCAATGACTTTTAATCAAACTTTATGGAATGTCATAAGAAACTTATAATAAAACAAAATAATATGTATATTATAGTAACTTCAAAGTGAAAATTTTATAAGTTAAATCGTTGGGCAGTTTTCTACGCATGTGCATACTTGTGATCTGTATTAATATAATCCTATCGCACCATTTTGCTCAACAACAGATACCACAATAGAAATGTATGTAATTTTTTAATGCAAATACTACATTGGTGTAGTGCATCACACATGGTCGTCAAATAACCGAATTATTCATGCTTTATAAATTTATAATTGAAATACAGTATATATGACATTCCATCAGACATTAAATCACTCAAAATTTAGAATTCAAATATTAATTTGAAAAATCATTATTTATTATTGCAATACTGTACAATATATGTGAGAAACCTTCATTGTAGCCTAGGGCTAACACAGTTTATACTATAGTATCGATTATTTTAGTATAATTATTATTTTTAAATAAAAATTATTAAATTATTTTCAACAATTTTAAATAGCATTGAAGAAAGCAATTTTCTTGCACTGGAGATATATTTCACAACATCTTTAAGCTGGGTGAATACAGAGACAGAACAGAACAGAAACATAATGTATACAAGATAGTATAACTATTTATCATATAAATAAACTAATATTGAAATTACTGTTGTAGTATAGCTAAAGAATCTAAAATGTTTTTGTTAGCTGTGATTATTTCTGCAATATTTATGGGATAGATGGCTTAGTGATATCGAGTCAAACTATGAAAGAATCCGTGTTCGATCCCACGGACAAACAATTTTCACCATAATAAAACAACCCCTGTTGTTGCTCTTCTACTAAAATCTTTGGGGACCGTGATTATACGGTTGGTAACTGCATTTCAGGAGCATTAAAAATATATCACTTACCGAGACCAGTTTCAGCAGAGTGCCACACTCAATAATGGGTTAAAGACGTGATTATATATTTATGTAACTAATTTACTGTTATTAGGTTAGGTTTATCAATTCTGGGTTAAAGTAACATAGACCTCATTTGTCAGATATATAAAATATCTCTTGTATAATAAATAATATATTTTTTTAAATTTTTGCCCTGATTTAAATGCGTTATTTCTCACATTTGCTGTCATTTAACCCACCAATGTTAAATCAGTCCTTATGTTAATCTTCAGCATGTGTTTCTCTTTGGTGACAAATAATTTACTAAAATATTGCTTGTAATTCATCGTATTAAAATACTGTCGCCTACTAAGCGGCTTAGGTTAAACCTAACCTCAAATTCAAGATTCATAGATACGCCTAACATAGGATGCAACTAACCGGATTACTAACTCCTAGTCACGGCTATCATTGCTGTCCGCAGTCGTCGCCTCTGGAGCAAGGGTCGGAACCAGACTTGCTATTCGCTGAACAAGCGTATTCATCTGTCGCTTCTGGCTCTGGAATGATTAGTGTAATTAGTCACTCGTCGGCCAAATAGAGTAGAACTGTTCAGGGTTGCTTCTCTGTACTTTGCACTGATTTAAATTTTGTGGTAGGCTGAAATGTTGGTTGACTATGTTAAGAATAGAATATTGTTCATTTTCGTATGTAATTTACGAAATATTAAATACTTGATATAGCAGTACTGTGTTAATTATATTCGTTATATAGTCTTTGAATAGAATCTCTGTTAAATTATTATGCAAAATTATTTTTACGGTAGTCAATATTACTCTAAAACATTTATTTCTTTAAAGAAATTATATGCATGGGGTAAAAATTAGTATTTTCCTAGAACTTCCTGCGGCTCTACAAGTATTATAATAATAATACCGAACTTGATTTTAAAAATTTAGTTAGTTATGGAATTTAAAGAGACAGGTTAATATCAAATACAAAAGTTGACCAATTTTGACTGAAAATATTCATTTAATAATTATTATTTTACTTTTGATTATCCGCCATAGTTTCATCTTTTGTCTTTGTAATATATTACATAAAATATACATACTAATTACAATACATAATTAAGAAGTTCAAGAAAATAATGCGTTGGGACTTGTTTCCAGGATTTTTCGTCAGTGAAAGCTAGTGCCCACAATGAAGACGGCCAACTTGAAAACGAAATAGATTCAATATAGTCTGAGCTTCAAGCGTTCATAATGACTGGTACCACAAGCTCTGTTTCTGCCTGTGCAGTGTTTTTGGGTGTTTTAGCTATCTGTAACAATTTAAAACCGTGCTCTTAAAACACCCAAAAAGAAAGCTTGTGGTATCAGCCATTCTGTCAAAAGTATTTCGATTTTAAAATATTTAGATAGTATGTATATGGCTGGACATACGAGTATTTTAACCGAAGTAAAATTTTCTGTTATTCTATGTATTTCCGGAAGAGCATAGTAATCCGAGATTGTGAGCTACCTCAAAAATGCAAGTTTCTCCCTTTTCAGAAATTTATTTTTTCACGATTATTTAAACTTATTCCAAGTTCAAAATTATTTTTATTGAAGAAATCTTGTTTCTACTTGGATGTTGTATATATTAAATTTACAAGTTATTTCACGACATCTAAAACATAAGTCCAATGAGTTACTTCCACGGCAACATGATTCGTTCATAACATTTATTATTTGGTTATCATTTTCATTGGAGTGTTATTGAAAATAACAGTCCTACTAGTAAGGTAATTATATATATATTAAGTATTATTAGTATTAGCGTATAAATCGCGATGGTTTAGGAAACCTGAGACTTTTCTGAATATTAAGAAAAGCCCCAAACTATACAACTTACAAACATGATTGCTTTACTAAAAATATTTTTGAATTTTCCTTCACATATAAATTGCAGTATGTAAAAAAATTTCAGAATGGTATGAGATTTTGTTACATGTTAGTTTCTTCATTACACCAAACGTATCACTCAAAATCAATAAATATACATTTATATGTAATATTAACAATATTGGCTGGTACCACAACCTTTGTTTTTGGGTGATTTAAGAGTACGGTTTTAATATGTTAGAAATAACTAAAACACCCAAAAACACTACTCTTAAAACAGGCAAAAACAGAGCTGGTGCTACCAGCCATTGTATTTACACATGGGATAGGTGGCCGGGTTCGATTCCCACAGCTGCCAACAAATTTTCACCATATAAAAAAATACCTCTGTGACTTCCCCTCCACTAACATCTTTTGGGGCGTGTCTTGACGGCTAGGAACCGCACTTCAAGCGAAGAAATATATCACTTACTGAGATCTGCAACGGCAGAGGGCCAGTAATGAGTAAACGGCGTGATGATATATTTATTTTATAGTTTTTATTTGCGAACTCTTGCAACTCTTCATTTACTAGGACGTCGAAAATTAGTTTAAAAATTTTACGTCGATTAAGATATTTTCCCAGCTTATGTATATCTAAATTTCCTAATATCGAATATTTTCTGATAGAATTTGAGTGCTTGGAGCTCAGACTAACATATGATAGAGTGAGGACGGTATAATATAGAGCGTAGTGGAAGCAATGCAGGCTTATAAAATTGTCGTCACGCGTTAGAAAGAAATAGGCAAATCGTATACAAACCAGCACGCAATATTTGAGGAATTATCAGTTTGCGTTTATTTTGTTCATTTTTTAATATTTAAATATGAGTATATGTACCTAGAGTATATTTATATATTTATTATTACATATTAAATATTTTGTAGATTCCAGCTGGCTTCGTTCAATGTTATCGAAACAAGGTGCAAATTATTTGAATATTTATTTTTTGGTGTTGAATAAAATAACAATAAATATCCTAAATGTTCGATTACGAAGTAAAAATGTTATATTAAAAATTTATAGCTCTACATCACCAATAATGAATAGTTTATGCAGTTTAAATAAGTTACTAAAAAAACTTTATGGTATTTTTTTTCACTATTCGCAAGTAATCGGATGCCATTATATCTGTATGTGATTAGTATAAATAAATTATTTTATGTTTCATACTCCGTACTCCCATTACATTTTTAAATTACATATTGCAGAATTGAACAGCTAATAGTTGTCTGTGACAGTAATTAGTTTGTATATCAATGCAAGTAATTAATATATATATATATATATATATATATATATATTGACAGATTTCGTGACAAAAACCTGCACTTTTTAAGTCTTTATTGTGCGAACATGCCTATCTCCTGCCTCACCTCATACCCCTTGAACCATATGAAACTTTTTGATTGCAACTATAGCTTTTAAAAATTGATGTTGTGAGCAAGCATTCGTTTTCCAAACTGTTATACTGACCATTGCGAAAAGTTAATGTTTTATATTAAACGGAAGATAGAACAATATAAATTTTATTTTGTGGTCTTTTCTTGTAATTTTCGAATAAATTTTGCATTTACGAGTACTTTTTTTTTTAAAGATAGAAACGTGGCGCCGTATTGCAAATATACAAAATAAATGATAAATTATATATATATATATATATATATATATATATATATATATATATATATATATATACCCGAGGCCGGGCTTCGGTGACACCAAAAGAACGAGCCGCCTCTGGCAAAAGTTGATTATTTCATGCTGTAAATTACTTTATCAATACAACTTTTTCGTTTTTTGCTTGTAAATTGAGGTGAATTTAATCGATATTTATATATGCAACTCTCATAAAGAACCTGTATTTCACATTACCTGAATATATTATAATATGTATTATATTCCTATTTCCATTAAAAAAAAACAATTCTAAATTTTCAATACCTTCACTTTAGTATTTATTTATTTATTTATGTTACTCTGTACAACAGGAACTTAATCCCAATTACAGTACAGGGTCCGCACTCACCGAGCCGCAGTGTGGTAGTTCATATAATTTTTAGCTTGAGTGAGATTCGAACTCGGGATCTCCGGATTCGAATTCTATATTGCTATCCACACCACCGTACTGACGGACTGTTATATATTAAATTAACGGTAATTTTGTTCGATAAAACGGAGAAAAGATAATAACTGTATTTATCAGTAAACTAAAGGGACCATTAATTGGTTCGTTTCAATGCTATTCTTCCGTAAGCGCCATTGAGGAGAGACAAAGAACTAACAATAGTAATCCCAGTCGACTGTGACCCACGTAGATAGCACGATCACTTTAAATAAAAGACAAGCGATAATATTTCATTGTTTCGCTCAATGGCCGCTTGGCCCGCAAATACTTGAATGCTGACTACGTCGTGCGTGATATTTTGTTGCTGTGTGCAGAACACGAATAGTTCAAGCTCGGAAACACAGAACAAGCAAGAGCTTTCAGAGCTTAATTAAAGGGCCCGCGCTAAACTGCAATAACGCTGCTGAACAAGCTCTCTGCTGCTGATGAAACTTGATAAAAAAAATTAGCCAAACTGTTATCGCAAATACTGCTCATTAATTACTGCGTCAGAGATGCTGTGAAACGAGATAATCATGTGTTCTTTTTCGTTTATTGTTTAATTAGGTGTTGACCTGGAATTAAACTTTCAGTTTAAATAAAGTGACAAACATTTGTAAGGGTATGTTTTAATTATATCGTTTAAATGCAACATAAAAAGGAACGTTTCTTACAAGATTAAAAACAAAATTGCATATTTGATGTACTTTAATTTAAAAAGTAGAAGTATTAATCATTATATTTTATTTTAATATACATATCTACCTCTTTTGTCAATTTTTTAAAAGATAAAATATGTAAATTTTAAAAGTACCTTATTAGAAACGAGTTATTAGCTGTTTATAAAGCCCTCTTTATATTGAGGTACAATTAAAATTTATATACTACCTACTTTTGAAATTATGACATATTGTCCTTTTTGCTCTCTCTACCGCTATTTTGGAATTAAAATTATTTAAAGAATATCGCCGTTTTTGAATTTTTCCTCATATCTGACGACCTATGCATTTTTTTAAAGAATTTAAAATATCATTAAATTTACCCACTAGTGTTGCAACTTTTGTTTCATTTAACCAAATTTGTAGCTGTTACACTTCCCAATGATGAGCGAGGAGCAAGAAACTCTCTGTATTATTAACAGGGAAAACGAGGTAGAAAAGTATCCGA
The DNA here is from genome assembly GCA_947425015.1 of Pterostichus niger. Classification (NCBI taxonomy): domain Eukaryota; kingdom Metazoa; phylum Arthropoda; class Insecta; order Coleoptera; family Carabidae; genus Pterostichus; species Pterostichus niger. Next base: position 20,981,425 of record OX380341.1, on the reverse strand, counting down.
CCTTATTTTTTGCGAAAATCTGATGGATTTACCTTTGTGCACATGCGTGAATTTTTTCCCGTCTGTCGATAGCGCATGTTGCTGGCAAGCAGCATTTGAGTGAGGTAGTGTGTAGTGCTCTAATCGGTTTTTTAATGCAAAGATAATGACGGAACGACTGGAGTAGAGTTACTGCATAAAATTTTGCCAGAAACTGGGCGACAGCCAGATGGAAACCATTCGGAAGATTCACACGGATTTCGGTGACGATGCTTTGGGCATCACACAGATTAAGGAGTGATACAACCAGTTTAAAGACGGACGCATATCGGTGGAGAGCGAGTCACGCTCCAGTCGGCCATCAACATACTGAAATGATCAGGTCGTTGCCAAAGTTCTGTGGTGATGCGGGACCGTCGTGTGACTATCCGAGAAATTGCGGAAGAGGTGGGTATCAGCACTTTTTCGGCACATTCCAATATGACCGAAGATTTGGCCAAGAAGAGAGTGGCGGCGAAATTCGTACCAAAGGTGCTGATCGTGGAGCAAAAGCAACTTCGTGTTGAAGTCTCACAGGGCTGGATTCCGCAAACAGTAACCCTGACATCATGAACATCATAATCACTAGTGATGTGTTTTGTATGGGTACGATCCGGAAACCAAATTCCAGTCGTCACAGTAGAAGCATTCCACGGCACCAAGACCAAAGAAGGTCCGTCAAGTGCGCAGCAACGTAAATGTGATGCTGGCTGCTTTCTTTGACTCCCGCGGTGTAGTACACCACAGGGTCAAACAATCACCAAAGAGTACTACAAGGATGTACTCCGTCGCCTACGTAATACTATGCGGCGCATAAGACCGAAGTTGTGGTCTACAGGAAATTGATGCCTCCATCACGACAATGTTCCAGCACATTCCTCGCACTTGATTCAGACTTTTTTGATGAAAAACCAGACTCCTGTGATTCAACAGGCTTCTTACTCTCCTGATATGGCCCGCTGCGACTTCTGGCTGTTCCCCAAACTCAAGAGGACGTTGAAAGGAACGCGATTTCAGACAAGAGAGGATATTATGGCTGCAATGACAGCCGAGCTAAACTCTATTCTGAAATTCGCGGAATGCTTCCAACAATGGCAGCACCGCTGGGAGAAGTGTGTGGAGTCCCAAGAAGACTACTTTAAGAGTGATTAGGTTTCTAACGCTTCAGATATGCCGGTTCTTTCCCTGGCCAAAGTTCAAATACTTTTCTTACAGATCTCGTAATCTATTATACTCGCATCTAATAAAATAGTAGTCAAATTCACATATTTTACCTTTAAAAACAATTGCTAAAATATGTAGATATGTATATTAAAATAAAATAGAATAATTAATACTTCTACTTTTTTAATTAAACTTCATCAAATGTGCAATTGTGTTTTTAATCTAGAAAGAAACGTTTTTATTATTATGTTGTATAATTAAAATATGTCCGTCTACATGATCCTTTCATGTATTTCCCAATGACCATCTTAGACTCATTTTAGCATCATAAATAATAGGTATAATTTTTGTTTGTTTCCTAGTTATTTAGTAATAACACTTCCATATGTCTTTTTAACAATATTAACTTATAGTTATGTTAAGCTATAAGGAATATAAGTACATTATAACGTAGAGGTATATATATATATATATATATATATATATATATATATATATATATATATATATATATATATATATATATATATATATATATATATATATATAACGAAGCGGAGCATGCGGAATCGAGGCTCATGTTACCGTACAAGAATACAAACAAGCTGTCAGAAAAAGTAAATTTTTTATTTTTTTTAATTCCTATATAAAAAATGGATGAGTACATTAGTAATGCTGGAAATGTAGCTTGTATGAATTTAATTTTTTACAGTCTCTACTTTTAAATATTAAAACTATTGTCAATAACACGTAAATTAAAAAGTAAAATAAATATATCATCACGCATTTTCTGTATTACTGGATATGGTACTCTACTGAAACAGATCTCGGTAAGTGATATATTAATGCGTATGAAGGGCGGTTACCAGCCGTCAAATCACAGCCCTCCCAAAAATGTAATGTGGTAAAAATTGTTTGTCGGCTGTGGAAATATAATATATCTATATAATATTATAAAGCAAGAGTTTGTATGGAGGAAGTGTTAATGTGGTCGAAACGAGTATCGTGTGTCAGGATGAGAATGTTGACGGGTTCGTGCTACCCCATTCAATGGGATATAGCGTGATGTTATGTATGTATGTATGTTAAAATTATGATTTTTATAATTACCTTACTATTAGGACTGTTATTTTCAGTAACACCACAATGAAAATGGTAACCAAATAATAAATGTTATGAGTCATTTACGAATCATGTCGCGAAATAACTTGTAAATTTAATTTTTCCAACATTTAAGTTGTAAAGGTTAATTAACTAATATTATTTTGGTGCGATAATGAACCGTTCCATAGTTGCAAAATGTCGGACGTATAAAACTTAAATTCTATAAAGCCATGTTTCTTCTGAATATTTTCAATATGATTCCGTTGAATTTATAAATTGGATTTCAGATATGTGTAATAGAACAATATTCGAGTATAGATCGCACGAAATGAGCGAGTATTATGCAGAATGAAACCAAGCATGTATAACTTCTAATGTGTGAAAATATGGGCCGATATTTATTACTCTTTTATCTAGAATAATAATTGGTTAAGTGGTATAGTTTAAGGTTGCTAAAGTTTTTATTAATTTCTAAATCGTTATCTTTCATCTAACTAAATTATTTAGATCCGCACTAAAATTTGATATTTTGTAATGATTTCTTTAGATATGAATGATTATATAATTTGTGTAACAACAGAATAAAAATGCGTAGAAAACATATTTTTCAATAAAGGCTTTATTTTGGATTTTCTTGTTAATTTAATATTTTTATCATTGTTCGATATCTACTCAAATTCACTAAGATCACGTATGTTTGGTTGAAACAATTACAAACTACGATATCCATTAACACTGCGTAAACAATAACATTGCTGACTACATGTAATATCATTTATACGAGTCTGTAATAAATCATAGTCGATTGTTAATCACAGTTGACTTGATCCGAATGTAATATCCTACGACAGCTGACCACAAATTCATTCATAGACGAGTTCGCCTGTACTTTAATTAGCAATTCACGTCGGTAACAATTCCCAATCATTTCCATTACATATCAGCGTTAACGACAGTCGACAGCGAGCGACAGCTTGTGTTTCATGTGGTGAATCAGTGAATCGGCCTCACAGTCACTCCTGTACATTCTTGATACTTGATATCTTCTTTCTTTTCTTGGTAATAATAAAATTCATGTTTCGTATTTACGACTCTGAAAAGTGCGAGAAACTGACAACCAAAAATGTTATAAATAGTTGCCGACTTTTATTAGGTAATAATTAATAGATACTGTATAGCATAGCATTCAGTTTTTGATCTGTGAACCAAGTCGCTACTAACTAAACTATTTCCAATTCCCTATTGACCCAAAATACCTTTTCCTACGATAGTGCGAAAAGTGACTAGTTTTTGTATTCAAATTTCAACAGAATAATATTTTGTTTTCAGTTGTCATAAAAAAATTACAGTGATACAATGGATTCCGCGACAACCTTTTATATTATTTGATAAAATAAAATAGATCTAAAGAAGAAATACCTTCTTGTCGCGTAAATGGCTAAATTGTTATATGAAAGTAGTATGTAATGTGTTATAAGACTATTGGAAAACTTGTGAATGGAAGAGTCACTTGCGCTCGTGTTCCATCTTACACACACACTTTCCAATGATACCCTTTCAACAATAATTGTAACTGACACCAATTATATATGAAATAAACAATACACATAATTCTGCCGCCATTATTTTCTGATTGAAATTTCATATATATATATACATAGGGTGTTTCTTCACCTATTTACCTCTGCATGAATCTTTAATGACATATATAATTTGATATACTGATTATAGAACACAAAGAACGTTTTAGAAATTCGTAAACTAATGTTTTTTATTCCTAGCAAACATTTTTAGTGTCACTGGTTTGATTCGCGCTGCTAATTCGGAATTTTACTCCGTTTCTACATACATTAACAGCATATCCACTAATTCGCTGTTGCCATACATTTTTCTCAAATTTCTCCCACAACAACTTACCCTTTCAATACCGTATACGAAATCAGACTAAGTACTCAAATATAAATAAGGCATTTACACCAGGTACCTAAATAATAACTAATTAATAAATGATTATTTATACTTTTATTTCATTAGTAACGTAATTATAAATAATTAAATGTACTATTAAACTAGAGACACTAAAATGTTCGTTAGAAATGAAATACCCTAATTTTTGCGAATTTCAAATATATATATATATATATATACAGGATGAGTCTGGGAAGACGCCCCCCCCCCTTTAACTTTTTTATTATGAGTAATAGAAAAAAATGGTTCATATGAAAGTTTTATTATTTTAAATATACTATTTGATGGCAGATGTAGATATTTTTTATAAAGTCAGGTTTACAGGATACGACTATCAACTTTTATTTTTTAAATAGCAACCTATAATTATTTTACTAAAATAAAAACCGCCATTTTTTTCTCTTTTCAACGGCATATTAGTTTTTATTAATGTATCTGAAAAAATTCGAGAAAAATAAGAAAATTGAGAAATACTAGAAATAATTTTTATACAAATATTATAGGTGGCTATGTGAAAATAAACAAAATGTAACAGTGTTAAATTAATGTCAAAAAAGTATACATTTGCTGGTTACTTTATTTAACTTATTTTGCAAACAATAAAAAAAACGTTTTCAAATGTTTACGAAAGAAGAATTAATAGATATGATTCTAATAATTGGTGAATCGACTGAAATCATGAGAAGGGCAAAAATAATTTACCGGGAGCGGTGTCCTAGACGTCGGCAGAAGATACCTACAAATGCAGAAGACATGAAAGAGCGTATTCGAAATGCTTTCCAAAATATTTCGCGAAACATGCTGGCAGATGTTCGAACACATCACGTTCAACGCTTAAATTTTTGTATTACAGAACATGGTCGTAATTTTGAACATTTGTTTTAAGTTGTTTTTGTTACTGAATTTGTTGCTTTAGTTTGTTAAGTTGTATAACACTGTTACATTTTGTTTATTTTCACATAGCCACCTATAATATTTGTATAAAAATTATTTCTAGTATTTCTCAATTTTCTTATTTTTCTCGAATTTTTTCAGATACATTAATAAAAACTAATACACCGTTGAAAAGAGAAAAAAATGGCGGTTTTTATTTTAGTAAAATAATTATAGGTTGCTATTTAAAAAATAAAAGTTGATAGTCGTATCTTGTAAACCTGACTTTATAAAAAATATCTACATCTGCCATCAAATAGTATATTTAAAATAATAAAACTTTCATATGAACCATTTTTTTCTATTACTCATAATAAAAAAGTTAAAGGGGGGGCGTCTTCCCAGACTCACCCTGTATATATATATATATATATATATATATATATATATATATATATATATATATATAAAATAATTTTTTTAAAGCAGGTAAACTTCATTTTAAAATATTAAAATCGTGAGAAATAACCGTTACATAATGTCATAAAGAAAATGTAAAATATACGTGTATCAATAAGGCAGATGTTCATAACGATATCTTTTATTATAAATTCAAGGAACGTCCAGTAAATTACATAGTCTAAAACTGAAAATGATATTTATTTATTTTGATAAAATACAATTAAGTGCACATACAAATTTACTGAAATTTAATAATATAAAAGAAATTTTAAAAGAATATATTTATCTACAACTAGGTATTAAATAAACTCTAAATACTTCATATTACAATAGTGTAATATGAATGTTCATATTCCACTGCTAATTTCCAATCTATTACAATCAAGGATTTTCTCATGTTGCAATGGGATTTGTAGTTTGTTAATTCCTGACAGATGCAAGAATATATTTATACTATTTAAATAGTTGTACTTGCTAGTATGTTACACAATATAAATAAATATATCATTACGCTTTTTAGCCATTACTGGGTGTGGCATTCTGCTGTAGTAGATCTCGGTAAGTGACATATTTCTTCTCGTGAACTGCGGTTACCTGCCATCTAACCACGGCCCTCAAAGATGTTAGTGGAAGGGGAGCCTATCCCACAAGGGCGGATCCAGTGGGGGGGGGGGGTCATAAGGGTTTTTAAATGTTGGCCCTAATACATAATAATGATGTCATTATTTACGATAACTCAATTTGTTAAACAAATTAAATAGAAAATATTATCTAAGAACTTACAATTCTAAGATAATTAAGAACTATTGTTTGATTTATTATTCTAATAAATAGCTAAAAACCAATATTTTGTGGGGATATTATTTCGACCCGCAGATGGAAGAGGTATTCTATTTAAGACCTAGTCAAGCATGTGACTACCGACATTTGCACTTAGAAAATCAACTTCTAATTCAATATTGAAACTTTATGATTTAAAAAGTGTTTGCGGTCTTAGGGGAAATTTTTGAGGTGAAAATAAAATTACTTTTCCTCATCACGTTTATAATTGTTTATAGAAAAGTAATTTTCCTACACCATGGAGAAGGAACGTCTCACCGGTTTGGCTTTGCTCCATATTCACCGTCATATTCAGATTTACGTCAATAAAATCATCAGTAAATTTGCAAAAAGCAAACGACGAATTGATTTTGTTATCTAAGTATATTCTAAAGATGATTTAATGTTATTCAATGTGATTTAATGCCAATTAATGTGATTCCAAAGATGATTTAATGTGATTTAATGCGATTCCAAAGAAGATTTAGTGTGATTGTCAAAATTATTTAAAGCATGAATATAATATGAGCAAATACAAATGTTTTTTATATTTAGAATATGAGCAATCTACCTCCCCCCCTCCCCGAGACAAAATTCACTCCATGACCCCCCCTAATTCGAAGTCTGGATCCGCCCCTGCTATTCCATTAATTTGGTTAAAACTGATTGTCAGTTGTGGGGATCGAACCAGAGTTCTCAAGATCTACAAGTCTATTCGATACTACTGAGCCACCTATCCCATCTTACAACATTTTTTCGTATTGCCTCCACTAATTTGAAACTCCACGGTGATGTTTTAGAGATAAGGGTAATATTGTAGCGAATACGACCCTGTTCCCTCTGGAACAGTCGACGTGTCGTAGTCTGCAGCGCGTTTACCGCTGTCTCATACGCAATACAGCGACAAGTACGATCCTGTTCTTTCTGCGCCATGATGTACAGTGTTCCAGAAACTCTGGAATATTGTAGAAGGTTCTGTTTCAGTATATAAGGGAGAGTTTGGGACGGCAACATTCATTCTGTATTTAAGTGTGAACAGTGCAAGTCGTTGCTAAATACTTTAATGTGAATATAAATACCTGTTGTAAATAAATATTTCTCTTAGTAGTTGTACTACTTTATTTTCGTTTCAAATAAATATTTTGTTAGTGCTTTCATTTGTCGTGTTTTATTTAATAATAAGCTTCACCGAACCCGAAATTGTAATAAATTTTACAATATGTATCACATTCCTAGGAAAATTATCAGCAAAACTAGATTAGAGGAATATCGCCAAATCTGAAATCTCAAGGCGAAAGCGACATTGTTGGCAACCCTAGTTTTACTTATACTATTAGATAAGTCATTTATGTACATTACACGATATTACATAATTAGAGCCCAAGCACTGAACCGTTTTGTAATATTTAACTTCACTAGCACCACACTGACCACAATTCACGAAAGTGATTTTAACTCCATGAATCAAATAACTTTGCATTACATATAGCTAGAGTGCTCTAGCAATATCTCCGATCCTATAATGATATGGTATAATTTAGGCCAGAAGTTCTTAACATATAGTCCGCAGACTCCAAGGGGACTACGTTCTCCTCACAAGGTGTCCGCGATAATAATATGAATATAATATATATCTTTTTTTTTCACATAACTTGTATTTTATAATTATTATTGTCATTACTAATTATAATATTATTTTTGACGATAAATGATTTCTTGTTTGGATATGTATGGAATAAAATTACAAAAATATCTGGATTCAATCAATTTATCTTTTTAAAATGTAATTGTATGTTTTATGTAATTTTCTGTATGTATTTTTGTTCGACTCCGGAAGACAACCCAGGTAGGATATGAAACCGATAAAAAACAGGTTATTTTTTTCTTAAAATAAATTGAGTGAAATCCAGATATATTGGTAATTTCATTCAATATTATCTTATATTTGTAAAGATATAAAAGAATTCCAATAACAATATTGTGTTTGTAAATGAAAATAAACTTATTTTTCTCGTTTACATGAAAAACTTTCTAACAAACTTTTAATAAATATTTTTAATACTTTAGGGCTTGATATCTTGAGAATATCATCCTCGGCAACAAAAATAAATTTAAAAGGGTGTCCGTAATAAGCAAAAGATTAAAAAGCATTGATTTAGATAATAAGACAGTATGACAAGCAACATCAAATTAGGTCATTAGATCATGATACTCGGTTACCATCCTTAATTTTTTTCTATTATGTTTAATATACTTAAGCTATTCATCGAATCCTTGGATCTACGTTTTTTATAAAAGTAACTACAACAATGATATTTCTGTATAGGATATCAGAATATTTATTTTTGTATTAAATGCGATATAGATATTTTTAGTTCGTGAGAATGTCTTTCGCATGTACTAAAACATTTCAAGCTCAAAATACAAACTATTTTTTCTAAGAAATATTAGCAACTGCTCGAACTGTACATTTAATTTTCAATTCACAAATAATTAATGTTAAAATTTATATTCTTTCAATAAAATATATAGGTAAGATTTTTCTTTTCCATAATTTTAAATGGTTTGTGACTGAGACAGAATAAACTATATTTTGGATTGAAATAGAAAAGGTTAAAATCGAAAAATACCACAACTTTCATTAAACCCCACCCTCCATGATATAAACGATGTATTTTTGGAGTGAAAATCCGCTTCAGTGACGCGAATTCTTAGGGAGCGTGATTGTTCTGACGGTTGATGAAGTTAGTGAATTACGGGTAGTGTTGGGGAGAGATACAAAGCTAACTGATTTTGGGGTAGTTTTTAAACATGGGTGATTAACAACATTTTGAAAGGAGTTTAAATTAAAAAAAATACATTTCCCTCACAGGTAAATTATTTTGTATAATTATTTGTATATTAAACTACAATTTTTAATCAGATAATTAAATAAAATAATACTACTAATTTTTTTTAAATATATGTTATAATTCAACGGCTAATAATTTTGTAGATTTTTGTTGACATATATCATTCAACAATTGAATAATTGCAATATCATTTGTCTGACAGCTGAATTCCGAAATCTATCATTTTGATATCTAGGTTTTTCAACATGAAACATTAATATTGCTTTAGGGTTCACTGATGTAGTTGAATATATCTAGCGATGTAAGATAACACTTATTTAACACTAAATTAAGAAAATACACCTAACTATGAAGAACTTTGAATTTTATAGATAAATATAAATATATGTACGCTTTATATAATTATTTTTATCTAGACAACTAATACACTTTTTTCACGTACATAATATTTCCCTATATTTTCTCTCCAGTGCGCAGTTTCTAAATAGACACGTGTATTGTGTTTCTTATAAAATATGTTAAATACTTCCGGAAATATGACAACTAGTATTCTATAATTAAAATGTACACTTTTTTCAATTTAAGCTTCAACTCTTAAAATATTGTTACGATATGACTTGCAACCAATGCAGCAAGAATTATGAACCATTATCATTTAAAGCTTGAAACTTTTTTCTTTATTTGCAGGATATTTTGCTACGCAAAAGTATAGATTTTTAAACATTTTTTTAAAAAGAAATTCAAAATAATATTCTTCAACCTGATATAGCTGACCAAAGGCAGCTTTTTACTTTTCTAAGAACCGGGGTCAGTGTTATGTTACACCGGAAATAGATCAGTATAATTTTCATTCGGTGGTACATAATATATTTTCGAATTTTTATATTTAAATTATAAGGTTATGAAGTAATTCCATATTAAAATGTTATCATCGTATTTCTTATGTTATATACCAGGGATGGCGAACCTTTTTTGATGTCCGTGCCACAAAGTCATAAAAATTCTTTTTTAAATAGGTAACGTGCCACAATAAAATTTCATTCGAAATGTTAGCGTGGTGAAACTATACGTAAGTATAATTAAATAAACAAATAAAAGCAATTCGTCTTTAAATAATTTTTTATTTATCAATGTTTTACAAAAAGCAATATGCTAGAAACAAAATTCACGTTAAAACAATTGTTTTTAATGTGATTTTTGTTGCTGTACACAAGATGATAAAGATTTAATATCTGGTTCATATTTAGTTAATTTCAACAGTACGCATGCAGAGCTCGACTCGTCCGTCATCCTATATTTATTTTTTATAAAATTTAATTCTGAAAATAGAGATTCACATGCCCACGTCGATGAAAATATTGATAAAATTGCCTTTGCTAATATTTTTAAACAATTAAACGTGTCAGGAATTGAATTCCATGTAGTTAGAATTTCATCTTCTGCAATTTTATTTATTTTATCTAATAATCGATTACTTTCAATAATTTCTAAATCATTTCTTAAATGTACAAATTTTTGGTTCCATATGGTACTTGACTGAAATTCAACTAATTCCATTTCTAATTCATTAAAATTTTCTTCAAATTCTTTAAACTGCGTAAATCTTGCAGAAAATTCCTGAATCAGGGATTGAAATACCATTGAAAATTCTTTCGTTAATACTCTTTATTTGGCTTTTCGTGACATTCATTTTCAGAAAAAAAATATTTTTGTATTCGGAACATATTTATATGAATTTGAAAGAATATCACGATTAAAAATCTGTAATTTGACTTCGAACGCTTTGATTAAGTCAAACATTATAATGACTGTTTTATTAACACCTTGTAGTTTTATATTTAATTCATTTAAGTGAGAGCATAAATCAGTGAAACTTTGCTAGCCATTCTACATCCAATAATTAATTGTATTAATCAATAATGTTCTCATTGTTTAGAAATAATCTTATTTCCTCCAAACAATCTACAAATCTTTGCAAATCATTTCCGCGGCTTAACCAGCGTACATTATTGTATAAAAGTAAGCTATTGTACGACGAGTTTACTTCGTTTAACAATTCTTGAAATTTTCTTTTATTTAGTGTTATAATTTTTATTTTGTGCGTGCCATCAAAATTTTCAAACGTGCCACTTGTGTAACGCGTGCCATTGGTTCGCCATCCCTGTTATATACTCATAAACAATATATACATCAAAAGGCATCCGATATAGATACTTAAATTATATAGAATATTTAGTAAATGTTTTTAATAAAAAAAATTATTTCATAAATTTTTTATCTTAACAACGAAAAAAGTTCACTCACTGAATCGTTCGGCAACAATCATGATGATTACAGCCGTACTGTAAAAGTTATGCTCAGTATTTTTACAAATCACAGAAAATACACTTATCAGGTGATCAGGGCCAGAACCTTCTGGCCCCAGATGAAATAGCGGAAATCATTGCAAGCAAAATTACATATTAAAAATTAGCAAATAAATTATTAAAACTTAAAATACATTTGACATATATTAATGAACATGAACACCAAAAACAAGCTATGATTTAGAATGAAATGAAAGTAGAAGTAAGAGATAGAGAAAAGTGGACAGAAGTTATAAAGAAAATGTAATGAGGGACGAGGAAATAGAAAACAAAATGGAAGCTGAGAAATGAAGACTAGCAAACTTACCATGAATTTACGAGAATAGGATGCTACATAAACTTCGAAAGACAATCAATACTTCGTTGAAAGTGCATAAGGATTAAAAAGAAGAGGATATTCATGATTATTTTTAAATTTATAATACAATAAAAAAAATGATTGTTCAAATATAATTTCCGGGGTCGATCCCCGGTGTTTCCAAGGACGAGCCGTCACTGTAGCTGCCAATATTCCTGGTTGGGTATTTTCAATCCAAAGCAATATTGACCTGTATTTATATGTTCAATTTGACACTCATATTTACTGTACATTTAAAAATTCAGAACAAATTATCAATGTTATTGGAATACTATGTTAACAAGTCTACAACTGCCTTCATAACACACAAATAGTAATTACAGCTTGACTGATATCGGTACTACAAAAATGTGAGCATTTGGAAAACCTACATTCCTTAATCCTGTTTTAATCCAGCTTTGATTCACGGATCATAAATGTAAAAAATGTATCAAGTATCCGCTAGATTCATTATTATTATTTGTATGACTTTGTTAGTGCTTATAAATTTTAGATAATTTTAATTTTTAAAATACCGACTGTAATTTTGTACAATTAATTTAATTGATGAGGTCAAATAGTTATTGTGAAAATAATATTCATTCTGCTTCCATGGTCAATTAATCTGTTGATACTATTAGCCCATGTACGAATATATCGATTGTTCAGTATGCTTCATCAACATTATATTATTTCTTAACGATTTTATTGCAAAACATTCAGTTTTCCCGAATTAAAAAAATAAAATAATTATATCATCATGCCTTTTACTCATTGCTTGGCATATATTTCTTCGCATGAAATGCAGTTACCAGCCGTCAAAACACGGTTTCCAAAAATATTCGTGGAGGGGGAACCACACGTGTAGATTTGATTTTGGTGAAAATTGCTTGTCGACTGTGGACAGGTCGACTCGATACCATAAAACCACCTATAGATTTTATATATTTCTCTCTCTTTTTCAATATACAGGGAGCAGTATTAACTGTCACGTTTCATTAAAATATTTAAGGGCATGAAAATATATAATCCTTATTATTCCCTGGTAAACGTGTAAGCTGTACAATGTGAATCTAAATTTAGAAATAATTTATATTTGATCAATGCTAAAGTGTATTAAAAAATTTATTTCCATAAATATTCACAAATTTTATTTAAACAATTTTCTTTATACAGCATAGCCACTCGCGGTCTACTTTATTGGTGTTCCATCCGTAATACAATGGTATATATTTCATAGCGCAGTTTTTTTATCTTTTGGACTATAGCAAAGTTTTAAACACAAAGAGTGATCAAAATTAAAAACAGTATCAAATAAGAGTATATTAAGTAACAGGAAGAGCAAGTAACAGCCCAGACTTTAATTTTGTATGAGACCGGTATAACTTTTAACTTTCGTGATTCTTATACTATTTTAATGCGATTAAAAAGAAAAATTTAAATAAAATAAACTAATAATGTTGAATAAATAAACAGAATTGTATTTATGAAGTACCCAGATTTTTAAAAACAAATAAGAATTTTGTTCGTCGCATTAGTTCTATTTATAAATAGATGCTATCTATATCGTTATTAAAATTCGTACAAAATTTACAAAAAGAAGAAAAGTACTAATGACAAATTTTGCTTTAAAGAAATATAAAACTAAAAACTCCAGGTAGTTTATGGGCTAAATATTATATGATAAAAACTATAATTTTTGTTGATGATTCTGTTGATATTTCAATGTTTTCTACACGAATTATCTTTCTAAGCAGAAAAAATGTTGGATACAGACTAAGACAAGACAGGGTTTTTAATAAGGCAGAAATGTCCTAATTTTTAAATGAAAAATAAGATAAGAAATTTTAACTCCTTAAGGTCAATTTAAATTACTTGCAAGAATTCACTAAATATAAATCTAAATGTATTTTTAGGTAAGAATAATATTGGGATTAGCGGGAGCATGTCTGTAGAAGAAAGGAGTTGTATACATAACCATTAATAATATTGAAGATCGTAATATCAAAATTTTTGTCAAACTTCATTTTTTAAGTATTCTAACGGAAAATGTTATAATCAGGTGGTAGTGAGAGATACAGTTTACAAATGACCCTCGTATATAAAGGAATATTTAAAATTACTACTGGTCACTCATTTCGATGTATAATTGGCCAGATTTTTTGTAAATATAAGTGTTGCCGTAATAATACTAAAAGACATGAAAGTTGGAGATCTTCATCTATAGCTAAAGATAACGTCAAAGATTATATTCAAAATGAGATTGAATCTGTGGAAAAAATTCAGCTAATCTGCCGAATAGTCCGCTTGTCATGTTAAATGTCAAATACCACTTTTGTTACCAGGGATTCGTAAACTAAAAAAAAAATTAATATGGTACTCAATATTTTTTATTTGTTTTATATGTATATATTATTTGTCCTTTAGTTTTGGATAGGATCGGTTATATAATGTTTATAATATTTTTTCTTGTGCTCTTTTAGAAAAGGACGGTGTTTTCAATGCAATGTTTTTTGGTAATTTTTTTATGGTGAAAAAAACGATAAAAAATTATCATATATTCGAAAATGTGCAATCTTTCCTTTTTACACCTTCAAGGGGTTGGGAGGATGTAGTAGGTTAGGGTACAATTACAAAATCAGAAAATATTTTTTATAGTGAACAAAATTTGTTGAGAAAAGATACCTTTTTATTCTTTTCTTCAAGTTAAAAAATATGTTCTTATATCTCAATTGTATACAATTGATTATTAATTGTTTTACCTAAAAGTCATTAGAAATATATCGTGTTTTATATGAAACTAAAGGGTTTGAAGAGAGATTTCGGACCGAGATTTTAAAAATTGCGATCAACTTATTGGCAATAGTTTTTTTTTGTAAGTTATTAATAACATATCGTGTTTGGTATTAAATGATAGGTATCACTTAGAGATTTTAAGCAGAGTAATAACAAAAGACCGACTCATAGTCAATTGTTTTTTAAAAGTTAATTGAAAGCTATCGTATTTGCCATCAATTTAAAAGTTTTGAAGAGAGATATCGAGCAGAAAAATGAAAAATTATAATTTTATTAACAAATATATCATCACGCCTTTTACCGATTACTGGTTGTGGCAGTCTGTCATTAGAAATTTGTCGCGATTAGTAACAAATAAAAAAGAGAGATTTAAAGCAGAATGGTAAAATATTGTCAATTATTATTTCTAAAAGTCAATAAAATATACTGTGTTTAGAACAAATTAAATGTATTTGAAACAGATGTTGAGTTGAATGGTCTAAAATTGTAACCGAGTGATTATCAATTGTTTTTACTGAAAGTCATTTGAAATCTTATCCAGTCTGGTATCAAATTTAAAGTTTTAATGATAGATATCCAAAAGAATTGGCAAAAAAGGTACCCGATTTATATAAAATAAACCTGTAAAATTTAAATTATTACATCTAATGTAATGACAAATAGTTATTTATGTACTAAAAGTGTAAAGTAATTCCATATTACTCGAACATGATAATTGCAGCGCGAGGCGTAAGCTGCAATAGTGTAAGAGAAAGAAAGATATTTTATGCTCATGATACACTCATTTTTTTTACGATTGCATCTTAAATTATTAAAAAAAGTATACGTACTGAAAATAACTTCGTTCTATGACAAGATTCTGTTTTGTTTGTATCCTATTAAAGCATTTCCATTACTCGACGGAAAACGTCTAATTGTCAACTTTTCGTAGTAATCTTAGAAAATATAATTTTTCATGAATTTTGTGCAAAGTAAGTCATATGATGAATATCAACCTATTTGTATGCAATAAATGTTTTTTTCAATAATTTATTATTGGACGATGTTTCGGCGCCTTTAAGTCAAGTGGATTGTAAGTGTTGAAACTACATAATATTTAAAAGTTGTTTAAATGTAACAGCAACATTTATAACACCCTCATCCAGGCACCGAAACATCCATTTATTATATCCAAGTTAATTCTTTCGGCTTATCTAACTATTAAATTCAACATATTTATATATGTATCGTTATGAACAGTATTGTAAAATCAACGTTTTCGTTATTTGGTTTTAGTTAAAATGAAGTTAGCACCGAGTTCTTACTATTAGCGGTTTGGTATCAAATGAAAAGTTTTTGGAAGAGCCAGTGTGCAAAATTAAATTGTTTTCGATCGAAAATTATTTTATCAGAAGAACAACAAAATCTATCGTGTTTGGTATCAAAATAAAAGGAATTTTCGATTAGCAAATGTTTTAGTAAAAGTGCTTTAAAATTTATCGTGTTTGATATTAAGTAAAAATATCTTTGGGGGAGCATGCACGCGGAACATATTTTTTTTATCGGTTAATGTTTTAGTGCATGTTCTTAAAAATCTATCATCTTTGGTATTAAATAAAGGACTCGAATGTAAAAATTTATGTATTTCGTTCGGGAATTGTTTTGTTGAAAATACTTCAAACGCCGTGCATAATACCAAGAAAAGTTTTTACAAAATTAAAACCTTTTCCGTCGTCAATTGTTTTACTCAAAAGAAATCAATTTATAGTGTCAATTGCCTTACAGAAATGAATTATAATATCCTCGGCAATAATATACAGTAAATTTTGTCCAACGAAATGTAGATTAAAGAACAAAATAGATTGAATTATAATTATTTTGCCACTCATACTTTTTAACTCAGCAATTGTTTCAATGAAAGTGCTTCAAACCCTATTGTGTTCTCGTATAGAATTGAATGTTCTTACATACATACATACATAACATTACGCTATATCCCATTAAATGGGGTAGCACGAACCCGTCAACATTCTCATCCTGACACACGATACTCGTTTCGACCACATTAACACTTCCTCCATACGAACTCGTTCTTTTCTCACAACCAAAATCCATCATCACGCAACAAACATTCATCCATTCGCTCCTGTACACCTGTTGAGTAAATCTTCACTTACGCCCACTTCTCTAACAACGAATCTATAAGAAATGAAGGCAGCATCGCCTGCGCTTGTTTAAAAATACATTGAACACAATTGCAGTTACACACTGTATATTTAGTAAAAACTGAAAATAAAGTAAAAAAAGATGAGGAATGTTTTTGTTAGACAATTGTTTTAATTAAAGTGCTTTAAGTGTGATATAAAATGAAAGGTATTTTGAAGAGTTCGCGTCGGAATTTTTTTCATGAAAGTGCTCTTAAACATGTCGTGTATGGTATCAAATAAATGGTCTTTTGAAAACCTCATGTGCAGAATAAAATATTTTAATCGAAATTTACTTTAATGAAAGTGTATCAAAATCTGTCGTGTTTGGTATCAAATGAAAGGTTTTTCGATGAGCTCGCGTGCAGAGTAGAATTTTTTTCAATGTGCGATTGTTTTAACGACATTGTATCAACACATTGCATTTGATATCAAATGAAAAGTCTTTTGAAGGGATCAGTTCCAAAATTAAAATTTTTTCGATCGGCAATTATGTTACATAAAGTTATTTTTAAATATATCTTGGTATCAATTGAAAGGTCTTTTGATGGGTTTGCCTGGATATTTTTCGATCGTAAATTGTTTTTATTAAAGTGTTTCTAAACCTATTGTGTTTGGTATCAACATAATGGTCATGTAGAGGTTTTGATTGCTGAGTTAAAAATTTACCACTCGGCAATTGTCTTAGTGAATGTTCTTTTAAATATATCGTATTTAGTATCAAATAAAAAGTCTTTTGAAGTGTTCGCGTGCAGAATTAGTTAGTTAGTTAGTTTAGTTAGTTTATTTATTGTCTATAACAGTAGTACAGTTTTGCAGACAATGTCGGGTAGATATATTTATATTTTTACAAATTCATTTACATTATAAAAGCTCGTAGATGTAAGAAAAGCTTTGAGACTAATTTTAAACTGTTTTAAATCACATATATTTTTTAAGGAATTAGGCAGAGCATTATAAACTTTAATGGCGCTATAATAAGGACCTTTGGCAAAAAGTTCTAACCTGTGAGCAGGAATGTTTAAATTCAAATGATTCCGTGTTACCATAGTTGAATACATATCTTTGTTGAGAATGAAAAAAACATTGGTTATATTTAACGTACATCACAAGTTCATATATGTAAAGAGAAGCTAGAGTTATGATCTTCATTTCAATAAAGTTAGGTTTACATGAAGTTCTACTGGTAACTCTAGCTATACATCGAACAATTCTTTTTTTCAGGATGAATAGTTTTTGAGCGTGCGAACAACTTCCCCAAAAAATAACACCATATCTGATCCTACTCTGTACGCCTGCAAAATAATAAGATTTTAACGTATTTGAACTGGCGATATTTCTTAGTTTATATAAGGTATAGAATGCTGACGATAGTTTAGAATGCAACGCATTCACATGAGGTAGCCAGGTCAACCCACAGTCCAAAAGAATACCCAAAAACTTAGTACTGATGGATGCGGGGATATTAATATTTTGCATGCACACTAGAGGATTTACATTATTATATTGTGTTTGGTTTGCAGAGCTCGCGTCCAGAGATTTCAAGTTCTATTTATCCTTTATCAGTGTTCGCGGAGCCTAGCGTGAGTAACAGCGAAGACCGCTAGATCTATATTATTTCAACATGAATTAACTTACCGTTCAGGTGATCGGTAAATAAATCACCGATCATTTTCTTTATGTTTGACACAATTGACGATCGTAAAATTTCAATTTTTAAAATGTTTATCTGCAAGTTCTGCTCAAGTCCTTTCATATGACACAAAATATTATACGTTTCGAAATAATTTATATTTGAAACAATTTGAAACAATTTGTCCGTCAGTACGGTGGTGTGTATAGCGATACGGAATTCTAATCCGGAGATCCCGAGTTCGAATCGCACTCAAGCTAAAAATGAACAATCACACTGCGGCTCGGTGAGTGCGGACCCTGTACTGTAATTAGGATTAAATTCCTGTTGTACAGCGTAACATAAATAAATAAATAAATAAATTTCCGGTCGGAAATTTCCAACATTTTTTAATCTCATGAGAGAGTTCTTCTAAAGCCCTGTTATAT
This sequence comes from Pterostichus niger, assembly GCA_947425015.1. NCBI lineage: Eukaryota > Metazoa > Arthropoda > Insecta > Coleoptera > Carabidae > Pterostichus > Pterostichus niger. The sequence continues at coordinate 20,962,422 of OX380341.1, read as the reverse complement.
GACACTAAGCACGGCATAATTCGGAATACTTTATATTTGAAACAATTGACAATCGTAAATTTGTAACATTTTTTAAAAGAAATTTCTTCTAAAACCCTTTCATATGATACCAAACTCGGTATAATTTGGCAAACAATAGGAACTCAATCCCAATTACAGTTCCTGACAAAGAGTTGCAGTGTGTTACTTCATAGATTATAAGCCTGAGTGGGATTCGAACCCGGGATCTTTGGATTCAACGTTAGCCACACCATCGTACTGCCTGATATAACAAAAATAAAGAATAGGAATTACGTCAGATTTGAATTATTTGAAAATAATAGTCCAGTCGGTGAAATAATTTGACCAAAATTTATTGATCCCAGGTACAAATTCCTCTATAATAAAATTTTATTTCACCAGAGTTTGTTTTAGACTCGTTACTTTATACACCACCTAGTCGCGTATTGATATTGCAAAAAATTTAGTTAACTAATTTTTCTAAAATGATTGGGTATCAACTCGTTGCTGATCTATTTTTACACTATCTCTCAGACCTTCAATTAGAACAAAAAATGTACATTTTCAAAAACTGCTAAGTAAAAATAATTGACAATCAGTTGGTTAAAATTTTTGACTTTTTTATTGGACATCTGTTCTCAAAACTTTTATTTATTTTATATTAAACATGATGAGGTTTCTAGTGGCTTTAAAAAAACAATTGACAATCAGTCGGTGAAAATTTTAGCCTAATTTACTGACATCCATTTTTAATACATTTAATTTGATATTAAGCACGATAGATTTCTATTAACCTTTGAGAAAAACAATTGACAATCAGTCGGTCGGTATTTTTGACCATTTTGTTAGAAATCTCTTTTTAAAATCTTTCATTCGATACCAAACAATAGATTTCTTATAACTTTAAGAAAAAATAATAATTGACAATCAGTTGATATTAATTTTTTGTTTTATGTTCGAATCTCTCTTGAAACTCTTTAGATAGACATTAAGCACGACAAATTTCTAATGACATCTAGAAAAAACAATTGATAATCAGTCGATTCTAATTTTTAATTATTCTGCTCGAAATATCTCTTTAAAACCTTTCATTTAATACCAAACACGACATTTGCAATGACTTTTACGAAAATCAACTGACAATCAGTCGATTATAATTTGTAATTATTCTCCTCGAAATCTGTCTTCAAAACATTTAATTTTGTACCATACACGATATGTTTCTAATAACGTTTAGAAAAAAAAAACAATTGACAATCAGTTGATCACAATTTATTATAATTCTGTTCAAATGCTCTCTTCAAACCCTTTAGTTTGATACTAAACACAATAGATTTCTAATGACTTTAGCGACTTTTAGGAAAAACAATTGACAATCATTTAAATATAATGATAATTTGGTTACTATATTTAATTATAATTCTAACGGTTACGCTGTATATATACGCAGCCAAGTTGATGGTGTAACAACTATTTCTGTCAATATTTGTATATAGGCAACTTCATGTATATGCACTGTCATGTGAAATAGTTATTTGTGTATTAAGAGCGTAAAGTGATTCTTTGTTACTCGAGCACGGTAATTGCAGCGCGAGCCGAAGGCGAGAGCTGCAATAGTGCAAGAGGAACAAAGACACTTTACGCTCGTGATACACACATAATTTTTTCTACGATTGCATCTTAAAGTTATTAAAAAACGTAGGCATACGTCTAAAACTAAATTCGTTTTGTTAACTGTCAATATGACAAGTTTCTGTTTTGTTTGTATCCCTGGTAACTATTGTAATAATCTTTTTCGCGCGTTGCCATTGGAAACGCGCGAATTTAACGTCTTTTTCGCGCGTTGCCATTGGAGACGCGCAAAAAAGATATTTTTCGATTGTTCCACAGAAAACGTCAACTTTACGATGACAAATGAGAGCGTAATTGTCATCTTTTCATAGCAATCGTAGAAAAAATATATTTTTTAAAAACATTTATTTGAAAAATATGTAATTATAATAAAAACGTCCGTCATTTCTACAATATACGTAAAGTATTTCGTAACTACTCTAAAAAATAAAATTATTCTTATATTTAGGGATTGGGCAACCCTAGTGCTGCTATCTGGCAACTGACGTCTCTATCGTAAACTTTGACATTTTTGACGGTATATTTACTCAAAACGTTTTGACGTACGACCGCTATTTATGTTGTTTACAGTAACTTGAAAAATTCATATCGGCCAAAAAATTTAATTAAATCTTAACATTTTCGTGCGATTATTTTCTATAACTTTCGACGTGGATTAACTCAACAACAGTGCATCGATGAACTTAATTCGATTTTTGGCGATGAAGCACCATCATGGACCAGTGTTTATCAATGGTTTACCGAATTTAATCGTGACCGTAGTACACTCAATGACGAATTTCGTGAAGGCCGTCCAAAATCGGTTGTTCCGAAAAACATTGATGCGGTGCGTGAACTGTTACTGCATGATCGTCATGTTACTTATCGTGTGATTGAGGTATCCTTGGACATTAGTGGGACCAGCATACATTCAATATTGCGTGAACATTTGGCCGTCAAATTTTGAAAAACAATAAAGCTATTTTCGATGATAAATATTTGATTTTGTTCTCCAATCCCGAAATATAAAAGGCAACTTTATAATTATAGATGTACACTGAGAAAAGTTAAATCGACCGTAGATGTTTTTAAAAATTTTAGTTGATATTGCTCCAAAAACGCATGTTTTTTCAAGATTTTTCGCACATCATGTGTACAAAAACAACAACTTTCTTTATTGGAATATTAGATACTATGAATTTATATTATTTAAGATCTATAGTAAACGTGTATAATATAAGTTTTAAAATAATACCTACTCATGATGTAATAAGTGAATATTCGTGTTCAATGTGTAACAATGTCAATTTCCAATAAAAAAATCTGTACTTTAGATTAGGTTAGTCAAATTTGTACAAATTTAAAAAAAAACAACTGGCGATCGGTGAAATATCATTTTATCATTTGTCTTTACTAGTATTCTGTGCCCGACATCTTTAATTTGATACTAAACTGGGCCTAATTTGATCAAATTTTTGAGAAACAATTGACAATCGCTTTAATATCATTTTTAGGTCGAGAAAGAAAATGTATTAAATTTGCTGTTCAAAATTTATTTGGTATCAATATTAAATTCCACTAAAGAATTACTCATATATTAGATTCTTTCCTTAAAGCAGACTATAAGACTAGAATTTTTATAATTACTGAGTTCATAAATTATTGCTAGACGAGCATAATGGTAACTGCGTTATTATCTTCTTGAATTCACTTAAATTTAGTGAAATCGGGCATGAGTATGATTCCTACATCAGCATTCGACATTCACGAACAAGGCGTTGGCGGCAGCGGAGACTGCAGTCAAGTGTAGGCGGTGAATTCACAGCTGTACACACAATCACACACGCATCGCTGGTCACATAGGCCCAAGGTAATTGCGAAGCCGGAATCCAGAATCGATTTATTCACTTTATTTTAGGATGTTGGACTAAATCAATGAACGGACAGTCGAACAGAGACCATGTTACTTGTTGCTCTTGTTATTGGCACTGAAGCTTGCTTTGAATGTAAATCACGGATCGGGCTAATTATATTGTTAGCATTAGCAGCAGCATTGATTTACGATCTTCAAACATTAAAAATTTATTGTTATACTCATATAACAGGGTTGAACGAATATACAAATAACCAGCTTAAGGAACTTTTAAATATTTTTTTAACGAAGTAAATTTTTAAAAATTAAATTTTCAATCTTAGCATATGGCAGAAACGAAAACGTTAAATAAATATATATATATATATATATATATATATATATATATATATCTTTTCGGAACAGAGACAGATACAAAAAGAAATTCTTGATCTTTCTCCTCGAGTGAAAACGATATAACCGAATATTAATTCTGTTTAATAAAATTAATTTTTTTTTCGTTCTCAATATTTTATGTTGAATTTCTTTTTAAAGAATTTTTAATTAAGTGTGTCGCTAAAGTTCATACATGTCTCATTATCAGTAAAACACTTGTTTGCTTCTATCGAGTCTCCTAACAACGAACAATCGAACAATGACGATCTAACTATTAAAAGTAATTAATTGTTATTTTTTTATTTACGAGTGTGCGTGAATCTTGTCACTATTATAGTGAGGATAAAGCTTGTGATGCTTTCAGAGAATAGGTAAAACTGTAACTTTCGTTTGTATGACAAATGCTAGATATGTAGTTGTCAAAAAATAATCTACTTAAATATTACTTGTGAGAGAATTAGAAAATAATTCTATAGTTTCTTTCTCAAATTTGTTGTCATTTAGCAAAGGCACGAGAACATGTAGGGCTCAAATGACTATTGTATGGAAATAATTTTCAATTTGAAATCTATCGAATTATTTTAAATTTTCTTACTCTCTTGTTGATTTAATACTGATAATATTACTGTCAGAAGTGAAAAAATGTTGCTCAATTTTCGGAATAAGTATTTACAAAATCTGTGATCTCACGTCATATACCTTCAATTAATATCCTGCCGTGAAAATAATTTTCCGCAGTATGACCGCATATTAAACTGGAGAGAAATATTTGAATTTATTTACAGAATCAAATAGATTTTTTTTTAAATAATTGTTATAGATATTTTTATTTCATTAATTTTGTTAGTTAGCCTTGTCTTTGTTCATGTCTTCCCTTTTTGTAATGAAATTGACCGATGCGAAAAATTGTCTTCACCCGTCTGCGCGTATTAGTTCTAAATACAACGCCGTTAGAAAATTTTGTGAAATGCAGTGCTATAAATAATTTATTTATGTCTAATGTTGGAAAAGTTTATGTACATACAAAATTCAGCTAAACTTTATTAATATTTTGTTTTGATATTTTATTTAACTAAATATAAACTCGAACAAAGTTGTATAATATTCTGTTCGTAATTACGAGATATCATGTTAAATATTATCATAATATTTCGTTATAATCAAATCAGAATTAGTTTATAGTACATTTTAAATTAATCGAAAATAGATTAATGTTTTTTATATGCCTATCCAAATTTTAATATATTAATGTCCCCATTCCTAGTTAGAGAATTAATAAAGGTTCTATTCAATTTGACGCAGCTGACAATTAATCGACCAAATTAAACATCAAAGTAGTTAGTTATCTCATCAAGAAATCCAGACGAAGACGAAACAGCTTTCATCAAAACCGCAGTGTAAAGTCACTAGATTGAAGTAAACGTGAACGAGAACACCAACACGGAGTTGTAGGAGTAGTGCAGTACCCAAGGGTGCACACTAGGAACCATTTAAGATTGTATGAGGGAGGTTTCTCCCGCGTTTAACTTACCGAAAATTTCCCTCGTCGCAGCTGCCATCAACGTCACTGCGTACACGCACCCCACATAGTTCCTCGTCAGTGTCGCTTGCTGCTCGGCAATGAGGAAAGGGTGCGTGCCCTTGAGGGCGGCATGCGACGCCGCGCATCACCACACATTAATTCCAGTGTAAATTTCACGGCACGACTGTTCCAATTATTTTACCGGAGGTCACGGAGACAAAATGATCCGTTGCTGCGAATTTCCATTTTCGGACGATAATGAAGCCAGCCATGTGATAGACACGATGTTAGGGGTGAATTTTACTGTTTAATATACATAATACAAGTGAAATAGTTCTTTTCAAATCCGTTTATCTTTGATGAATCTGTACTTATGTTATATAGAAAATACAACCATAATATTTTCATATAGTTACTTTCTGTTCAATTAATTGTAGGATAAAAGTATAATTACTCGAACCTGAATGCTAATGTCAACTATGCATTATTAGATATATCAAAGGTAGTCGATTTTTGAAATTTTATTTCGTATATATCGCATTTTATTTTGTGTACTTGCCTATTTTTCGAATTTACAATGTTTATATTTTCTTCGGTTATTTTCGAGTTTATTTCATTGAAGCGTATCATTTATAAAATATTTTTAAATTATCGTGGCATATTTTTGACAATTTTTAACAAAATTTTAAACTACGCTTCCATTGTACTTTTTGGAGCATAAGTACTCGTATATTAATAGGGAGAGTGAGAGAGGAAGAAAGAAACAGAAAATTGAAATAGTTTGGCGATTAATATACAATTTCAAAAGTTCAAGTCGTTTGTGACACGGTTTTTCGTTTAATAAAGTCGCTGAAATGAATTCGCCCCATCTTTCCTCTTCACAAACTGTCGGTGTTTGTAGAAAAAAAAACTAAACCCATCCTAATATATAGTTTCTGTAAAAATTATTTTGGCAATTTTTTTATATTTATATAATTTAATTGAAAAGACCTATTTTTAAGGATCACAAATTCGAACTCTATTAATTGCAAGAATTTTCTAAAACTTGCAAAAGTTGTTATAAACTACAAATAAATTTAAGACTTACAAAATTGCCATTTGAAATCAAATAAATCTGTAAATAAATTAAAATTGATAATTTAATTTTGACTTGACTAGATATTTTAAAAATAAAATAAGCTGAAAAGGTACGATATTTTTGATGTGTTTATTTTGAGTTAGTTAAGGAATGTGACCATTTTCAAGTAAAAATTATAGTTAAATTTGCACATTATTAATGGACATGTTTGAAAATGAAATAAGTAATTTAAAAATTTAAGTAATATGTCGCATGATATTTTTGCTTATTAGAGTCAAGTAGAGTGACAAGCATACAATCTTTTTTAAATTAATACAATGTTAAAAACAATTTTAAAATACTATATTTTCGTTCTTGTCCTGCTATTCCTTAACAACCTCGCTATAATAATTAATATTTTTCCACTTTAGTAATATAAAATTATTAAAATACATACAAGTACTAATATTATCTATCTGTAAGTTATTATCAAATATTATCTGTAAATTATTATCAAATATAATTGAATTACGAAGGAAATTAGAAAGAGAAGTACTCTAGTACACTTTTAGTATGGCATTTTTATATTTATTTAGTTTGGAGCATCCAAATATAGTAATAGATAGAATGTAAATGAACGTGTTATGTGCGAGTGTCTTTCTTTTCTGATATTTTCAATAATCTGATGCCTGAAACGATAATTTTATTAAATTAATACATTCAACATTGGTTGCAAAGCTCCATGAAATATTTTAACCACGCGAATTAATTAAAGGTTAAGTTAGATCTAGACCAAATTGGATATTCTAGTTTTGTTTTATTCTAAAGGAAACCTCGAATTTTGGGTAAAATAAGGATCGCTAAAACCATTTACAGACATTTTGATGTAAAACGAAATTATTCGACACGTATACTATAATTAAATTTAAAATGATCAAAATATCCATGTTTCATCGTTTTAGCCTTAATCGAGTTAGGTAGGATTTTGGATGCATCATACAATTTTTGGTACAAAAGCATCATCAACTGAAATCTACTTATAACAGAATTAAAATTTGATTTTTATCTGTATAATTTCATAAAACCCAATAATTCAGTTTCACTGAAAAACCTGCTGAAACATAAATCATTTTTCAACAATATGTTCACAAACAAATAAAACATCGTTTTTTAAAGTAATAACTAATCGCCAGCGGCAGCGGTTTACAAGATATTTTCCGCCTAAAAACTGATTTTATTTAAATTTTAAACAAAAATATTCTTTTAAAGCATAAAAATTAAATATTTTGATTGACAATCCACGTCCTAAATCATGGCCTATTCAATCTACTGTTATATTTCTGTATTATGTTTGGAACTTTTTTGCATAGAAAAGTTTCGCCTACGCCCCTGTTCTGCTTTCTATCGCTGAAGGCCGCTTACTCACTCAGCCATCGCAGGCTGATGAGCGAAATTGACGAAGAGCCGGTGCCAATTATCTAGCTCCCTTGGCAAATCAGGGCGCGCGAACTGCCAACACACAGCGAAACATATATACACGGTGAAGGATGCAGGGCCGCTAACCGATAACCGATGAAAAATGATCACCCGCTTTTTTTTTAAAAAGGTGATCAAATTTCCAGGATAAAATAACAAAGTTGATATCTGTTATTGTAACGAGATACTTTTATAGTTTCGTCGGTAGGAACTAAAACAGAAAAAGTGAAATTTGTATTATTACAAGATTTATTGTTTAATTTTTTACTTTCTGATTGTTTCCTAAACTTAGATTTTAGTTTCAATACGAATATTTCATGTATGTATTGTACAGGTGTCCCACAAAAAGTATGCCATAAGGCGGTTAACATGGAAAATAAGTTTTCCACTACCATTACTTCCTTGATGACTTTACAGGGATATATAGATAATTAATTTCTGCCACAATATCAATTAACATAAATATCTATTTTACATATCTACATACTCAGCGTGAATTTTTTAATATTTAATCGTCTGCGGGTGATCAAAGAAAAAAAGACTTGCGTGATTATGCCTGAGTGCATTTTTTTCGAGTCGTGAGTATTTTAAAGATTAATAATATGTTACATTTAATCATCTTATTTCTAATAAATAATTTATAAGAATACTTTCACCAATTTAAATCTACCCCTGTGGCTTCCCCTCCACTAATATCTTTGGGGGCTGGTAACCGTTCTTCACGCGAAAAAATATATCACTTACCGAGATCTGCTTAGGCAGAGTGCCACACCCAGTAATGGGTAAAAGGCGTGATGATATATTTATTTTTGACTTTCGCTTATATAAACTTTCAAATTTTATACCGAAAATTAGATTGGAAATCGTAACAATTTTATTTTTATTAAAATTAAAGTAACAAAAAGTATTAAGTATTTTCAGTAGTAAAAACAATTTGATGTGTATCAATATTTTAAATTAATCTGGATCAAAACTTAGATTGACAAATTTGTAATTAATTTGTTTTTTTAATGTCATCTGATTAAATCGTATCACGACCTAAACCTGCCGTGACTAAATAATTGCCAATCGTTAGCGGGCATGATCGCGAACAAAAATTTACTCACGCGGTCAGCTCTAGTCTTAAGGCACAAAATTTAATAGTAATAATTGTGATGAAGCATTTTAATCAAATTAATTGTACTTTTCTCTTGCTACATACTGAATTATAATGTAGTAGGTCATGTGTGTTCAATATCTCAATAATTGTATTCTGAATGACACTAATTAATAATTTCTTTAACGATAGTACCTGAAAATGGGGTTAAATATAATTAAACAGTATCTATTTCATTCTCGTCATTTTTGACGCTCCTCTGTTAGATTAGAATATAAGTTTTATTGTTTTTCATTGACATATTTTAATATTTTAAATTAATTTCTATTTTAAAGCTAGCGTATACTAGACTTTTAGTTTAATCCAAAAGCATTGCGCCGGAAAAGGAATTACAATAAGTAATATTTTTATTTAAAACATACTGATATAAATGTGATCGTGAAAACTGTCAGAATTGCCTAGAATTCTGTGCAATATATTCACTTTTGGAAACCAATCAGATAAAAATTGATTGCCACGTTGGCATAACTCACTCAATGTTAAGTCCTCGCCTTAGACTTTATACTTTTCCTCTGATTTGCGCAGATCTCTCTGAAGATTTCAATATTTCAAGCTTCCTATCAGAATCGTTTTGAAACCCTGGTACCCAAAACATTCGTGCATTTTTTAATCTCTGATATGTGCTGGTCCCTTTTGCATTACAAGCTTTCTATCAGAGATCTTTTCAAGACCAATATGTATCTTCTTCTGGGAGTTTACTTTGCCCTACTTGTATTTATACAAAACTCTCATTTATTTACAGACTTACACAATAAAAACAATCGTTCATTCTTCAGTCTCTGACTTGTGTTGGTCTCATTCGGATTACCTTTTTTCGAGAATTTTTGCTTTTTGATACCTCCATGAAAAGACTCTTACACAAAAAGAAACAACACACACTGAGTTTTGTGAAGACAACACAAGTGTCGAAATATAGATGAAACTTCTGAAACTTACATTTAGTGTTTTGTTCTCTCAATTGATATAGATAAATCTTTTTATACCCCAATTCAAAAACTTTAAATAAATAATCCTAGCAACAAATTCACACCCACTTTTTCTGAAATGATGTTCTGTAGTTTGTTGTATTGCAGATAAAGATTGATAAATATTGTGAGTACATTTATTAATAAAAATACTATTGTTTTATTGTACAAATAATCCATATACTCAAAAATTAATTTAGGTGTTCACTCATAGATTCTTTTATTTCTTTTTCCCAAATATTACTTTCAGGACGGCCGTAACATCGAGTATTTTGCAATTAAATTCAACTTGCGATTTTTTATTCGTTGGCGCTCGATAAAAATCATTCTGTCAATACTCTTTAGAGGTTATCTTGCCGCTGTCAGGCGTAATACTTGTTTATTCTCCCAACCAACTGAGAATATAATTATTCAAGAGTACCAATTTTCCCAAGTCAACTCGTGGCGAAAGAAAATGAAAACATTAACCAGTTAGGTACTTGTAAAGTTAAACGCAAAATTATTGCATACAACCTAAAATTTAAAAATATTGCATCTATTAAGAAGAATTGAATAATAAAATTAAATATACAAACATATTTTCTTGACTAATTTAGAAATGTTTCAGGTCAGTTCCTACCGGTTCCGTGCTCCATTGATCATTTATCTCAGAAAATACTGTCAATACTTTTTGAAAGTATATATGTATTAATTCAAGTAGATGTAGAAATCTTATTGTAACGTTAGCGGTTTTTAATATTTATTATTTAAATTAATAATCATAAATAATAATAATTGGAATAATAAAAACAAAAGATTAAACTATGTTTATAACTAAAATAACTGATACACTATCTTACATCTTAACACTTATCATAACGTTAAATAATGCACGAACAATACACTATTATTTATTTAAACTAGTCGAGCGATTTATGACGAACAATATATTTCGTCTGCACTGTATGGTAGTTTCCAATGAACTGGACTGCTTTTCAGACGCGCTGCCTTTTTATCTCTCCTCACCTGTTACTGGAACATTATACAGACTTATCGAATACGGACATGTGAGATAACGCATAACAGCCAGTACAGACTTGTCCGTTACGTTCGTTACACTACCCCCTCCTTAGGTCTGTTTCGTATCAAAACTTTCCTACTACTTTATCGGGATTATGGAGGTATTTGAAGTTCGCCCATTTTTTTACATTTAGAGGTCAAATAGAAATAACAATCCACCGTATTCCACGGTTTCTTCAGTTTTCAAACGTAGTAACAGCTTGTCAGAATGCAGATGCCTGTATATCACTTCGACCAAATGGTCCAGCCACGTTGATTTCTATCCTAACACATAGGAGCCTTTCTTCTTGTGTGCGGCTCATTACTTGTGGCACATACGGTGCATTTTCTGCACCAATATTTCACATTCTTTGCAGTTCACCCAGGAAAACCTTTCACGCACTGTCTCCAACGTTTTCTTAACGCCTAGGTGTCCTGTTTCTGTATTACTGCATTTTGGTACATCATTGTCACTTGTTCGTTGCACGTACCATCGTCTGTTCTTTCCTCTACGAGCACTTTACTGCAAACAGGAAGATTCACGTATTATGCCAGGATCATCCAAGCCCACACATCGTCCTTGTGTTGAAGAACAATTCCTTCATTTCCGATTTTAAATATTCCAACGTGCAGCTTCAGTTAAAAGTCGTGTTTCCTTAGGATGTCCATACCGAGAATCATTTACTCTTCTATATCTGCCACTATTATTTGATGATTAAAGATAGCATTGCTGATGGTTAGTTTGGCGTACATCTCTCCATGTTCATTCGCTAAATCGACAGTGACAGTTCGAAGTCTCCACTTTGGGGCTACTGTCTCGCTTATTGGTTTTGAAAAGATCTGCCCTAGTTGTTGTTTTTGTAGCTCCGGGATCCAGCAATAGGCGATGTACTCTTTTATTAATCGGAATTCTTACCAGATATTCGCTTCAAAATCTTGTAGAGACTCATTATTTCTGATATCGATTTCTAAGTTGAGAGCGGTACACTTGTTCCATGTGTTTCTGACAGTATCTCATTTCTAGACGAGCAATCAGCTGCGTGTAGCTAAGCCTGTCATTCATAAGCATTGCTTGTAATACCATTAAAGCATCTCCACGTAATAATGTACTTAACATGGACGCTTTAACACTTGAAGTCCAGCCATGAACCATGGAAAGTGTATGGATCTGGGTAAAATATTCTTCCCATACGATTGCCCATCGTAAAATGGTACATCATTACGGCCAGAGACTGTTGTTACTTTCAATTCCTGCAGCTGACTTGTATTCAATGATGGTTGGTTAGCAGCTGGTAAACTATCACTCTTATTTTCGAAAGCTTGCAATTTCTTTTTCAGGTCTTATATTTTGTCGTTCATGCTGTTGGACAGCCCTTCGGGATTTTCTTTTAATTTATTCTCCAGGATTCTAGAATGATCTAGAAGGTCTTCCTTCAAAATTGCAGAATTTTCTTGTATTTTCGTCTCAAGGCTTCTAGAATTTTCTTGTATTTTCGTCTGAAGGCTTCTCAAATTTTCTTGAATTTTCTTCTCAAGAATTCTAGAATTTTCTATAAATTCTCCTTTTATAACTCTGGATTCTTCCAGAAGTTTTTCTTATAGATTTCTGGAATTTCTTTGCATTTTCGTCTCAAGACTAGAAATTTATAGATATCTGGAATTTTCCTCGTTTTCTCGTTTCTATATTTTTTTATTACTTGTTATATATCAGTCTGGACTAGAAACACATGGGTATCTGGATCTAGATCTTCTTGCACCAGAACTGCTCAGAGACTATTTTGTAACGTAGATTTTCTTCCAATCGAATCTTCATCTCTCTTCAAGCTCCTTTCTTAGTTCTTCCTATTCCATGAACTTTTTTTGTCTCCATTGAGCTTTGCACTTTAATTTAATATTATTATTTATTTAAATATTTATTTTTAATACATCGCGATTATTTATTTTTAACCGTGCCCCACATTTGACACTAATTGTAACGTTTGTGAGTTTCAACACTTTTTATTTAAACTAATAATCTCATGAAAAACAAATAATAATAATTGTAATATTAAAAATAAAACTTTACACTCTGTTTAAAACTAAAATAACTGATACAAATTTTTACACACTAACACTTTACTCAATACACGAATAATAGACTATTATTTATATAAACTAGCCTAGTGATATTTATTTATGACGAACTATTTATTTTCAACTGCACTATATGGTTCCAATGAACTGAACTGCTTTTCAGATGCGCTGCCTTTTTATCTCTCCTCTTTGTTACTAGAACCTTCTAGAGACTTCTCGAATGCGGACATGTGAGATGACGCAGATCGGCCAGTACAGACTTGTCCGTTACGTTCGTTACATTATCTTTAATGCTAGTAACTTTGAAGATATTTTCATAAGGTTTTAGTAACGAATGATCTTTTTCAAGAACTCAGCGATCAAAGCTATGAAAAGTTCTTTCATTCAAAATTATACAGAAAAGAAAATTTCATATCGTAGGTTCGTGGTTTTCTTTAATTAGTAGTAAAGTTTAAAGTCAAGTAATTTTTTTTACTGATTAAAACTTTTTGTCTTCTCTTGCATATTAAATGTATTTTAATCTACATATTTTTAACCGTTTTACCTTTAGTTGTCCCATAGGCATTGTTAGTAAGCTCATTCCGTAAGTCATTTAATATTTATAGCACGTAATTACTGGAATACTAATTTAAAACTTTTGAAAGCAAAACTGCAGATGAATAATAATAATTACCAAACCATCACATTGATTTTCGCATTACCTTGCACTGGCTATTGTTTTCGCAAACTGGATTTAAACTTGGAGAAATGTAATTTATAGCTTTGGACAGCTATAAATTTTATTAAACCTCTAAAATTCTAAGTAGGATTAAAGTTTGAATATAAAACTATTTATTTCTCGCAATATCTCCTATAATATATGATGCGCGAAATATATATCATTGTCATATTTAAAATTCGATTTCAGTACTCTTTATTTATAAATTTTAGTTTTTTAAACTGTAATTAATCAAAGCCTACTTAAATAAAAACTAAACCAAAAAAAGTAGTTTGACATTAATTGATGATACGCTTGTTGGAATGACAATCGCGAATCGAAAACGTCGTCATTTTAAATTACAGCCTGCGATTTAAAGTTTGCGTGCACAAAAAACGACAATTTGTTGACAAGTATTTTATTTTTATTTTTCCATGATACTCATTTATCATTTACTCGTTGCGATTTCCATTTTATAGCCACGCTATGAAACAAATATACTTTTATAATAGAAATCGTTGTAATGTATAAAATTTTATTTTAATAAAAATATATTCGTTCTCACACGTCTATGCTGTTAAAATATTCTTGAAATATCAAAATTTATGGCAAGAAATCCTTTTAGGTTTCACGTTCAATATAAATTCACAAACACATATTTGCGATAGTAAAGTTATTACCTGTAAATCCTTGCAAACAGGTTTTATAATCCTTATGAATAAGAAAATCGTTTTTCCTCTTTTGCTATACTTCAGTATACATTATTTCCACTCAGTTTTAAATCGGAAAAAAATGTTCCATACTATATTTTCAATATAATGTTTGTATAAAATGCAAGAAGGGCACCTATATAAAAGATAATTTTATATATTTTTAAAGAAAGTTTACATTTAAAATAATATGTTGATGATACATTGTTATTTATATAAGAGTTTAAAATTATTTTGGTAAATAAATATAAATAAACGCCTTTTACCTATTACTGGGTGTGGCATTCTGCCGTAGCAGATCTCGGGTACCAACCGTAAAATCATGGCCCCCAAAGATGTTAATAAAGGGGAAACCACAGCGGTAGTTTTAACGTGGTGAGAATTGTTCGTCGGTTGTGGGAATCGAATCCGGGTTCTCAAATCTACAGCCCGACTCAATACCACTGAACCACCTAATTTTATCGCAACCTGGTAATCCTGAAGTATATAATATCGAAATAAATCTATTTACCACTTTTTCAATTTCCTGAGCAAACCTTAATAGTAATCGGTTTCTGGGTACTCCATTCAAAAGTTAATTAGAACATTAATCTCCCACATCGTTGCACTGCGCAGAAAATAACGAGAGAAATTGAATAGTTCTGAGCTGATTATGACGCGCAATGTCTCCCGACCGCGCTAAACGCTCGCGAGCATCTGTTAATGGGATCTCTTTATTCAAGGGATGACCATTATCTGGTTCCAAGGGTCAGAATTCAGGACAAGAGCGAACGTGCCCCAGGCCAAACGTCAGACGTGATTTCGGAATCCAATTCCGACTGTGAATTCCTAACAGATCCTTTGTACTTTGACAACGTCCATCCATATCTGTTTGATATTGAGTGAGGATAATATATTTTTGGTGGAAAATTGAAATTCTTTTCTCATTTCTTATTCGCTGTGCGAAAGTATAGGTCAGCAGGAAATAAAATATGGCCTCTTTGTTTTTGATACAGTGAATAAGAATAGTTTTAGAAGTTATAAAGTTGTATAAATCAATTCAATACGAACGTATTTTATGGGTAGGTATGTAGTGTGCAGTTGATTTGACCTACAAAGAATACGAGGTGCTCTAGAACTCGTAAAAGTAACACTTCTGTTAAAAACACTTTTATAGGTGAAATTGAGAAATATGAGTTTATTATCGTGTTATTGAGACCAGAACAATAATATTGACTGTTTTATATCATAATATAAAATGTTCTTATCTTGATTTTATGATAAAAACATATATATCGCGACAAATATTCTTCATTAAAACTAAATAATAGTAGTTATATAACTTCATATATCTTAAATATTTTGAAATATACTGTCAAATACGATGATGGACGCATTTGTTACTATAACAATAATAACAAAGTTTTCTGTATCTCCTATGAGTGATAAATGACTTATTATATCCCTGTTACCAAAGTTGTTATAATATATTTACTGTACTGTTGGTACAAAACGTTATTTATAATGATGAATCTTAATGATCAAAAGTCATATATAAAGGAGACAAAACGAATAAAGATTAAATGGTGTATATTCCGGCTTTGTTTAATGCATCTTCAGCTACAAATAAATTAAAATGTTATGCTAAATAGCAAACAAAGATAGTAAACTTACATAATTGGTAGTGCGATGAGCGATAAACGATGAATGCGCGACTAGCAAAATGTGAAAATGGTGGTAAAATATAAAATACAATGACGTGTAGTTAAATTTACATTATCTTACAGTAGTTGTAATGATACGATCATTTCAATGAGTTAAATTAATAGTTATTCGCATGTGACTAAAATATTTAAATCTGCAACTATAAGATAAAACGTTGTATCTGATTCACTTTTAATGCAACGCATTTTTTATTATGGTTACCATGGTTATCTCAATAAAATAATTTATTTTTTTCAGCATTCAAAGATGATATTTTGTTAACAATTTGGATAGTTTTTCTAATGTTTTCAGTTGTATATAATACCTATATTCTGACCTGCTCGTAACTAAAGATTAACTATACGTATTAGTATTGTAAATAACTGTTAGATTTATTTGCTTCATATTATAATACCCAGTTAAGAGATGTCTTTATTATACTACATGATGAACACATTTTCTAATTAGATGCTTACCTCAAAATTCAATCTTGATAGGTGAATCATCAGTCACAGTAACTTTTTCATCTAATCGTTTTCACGTTATTGACAAATGCGCATTTAAATAAAATTTTATCTATCCTTCGTCAAGATAAATTGTTAGTGCCGTCTGGCCCTTTTCTCACAGTTTTTCACTTCTCGTTCCGCGCGAGGCACGACGAGACGTCGACGTAAAGACGGGATTTCCGAAGTTCGTTATCGTAACAAGAATGACGTGTGTTTTTGGAAAACTTTTAATTAAAAAAGTAATCACTATTAAACACGTTTCGTTGATGACTTTGCCGAGAGAGATAAAATGCTCCCCGCTGACTCGCATTGTTTACTCCATTTTTAAATTCGCAGCAACGTGCACCACAAGTTGCCTGCTCCATATATTGTATTAATTGCCTAATTTGTTATAAACTTCGTATTTTGTACGAATCTAAAACAAATAATGTTTATTTTTCTTTTCACTTTGTTAACTTCTTGTAGTACAAGAAATATATTGTTATTTGTCTCGTATTATAATTTGCCTAGTTAGTATATATTAATTTTATGATTGTTATTTTTAAATTTATAGATTTGTTTGTTCTATTAATTTTATAGTATTTATATTGTATGTTTTATCATCTGAATTACTTGTGTGTAGAATTTTAGTTGTATAGTAGTCACAGTTAAATATTGTTTTAAGTGCTTTGTTTTGTGTCCGATGTGTTTTGTCTAGATCACTTTTTTACATTGCCTCTTGTATGACAAACATATATCGTATATAGTTTTGTTTGATATAGAGAATAGTTTTTCTTTATTTTGGTTGTTATATTTATCTTTGATCTATTACTGCTCCTGAGAATGCCATAACTTTTTTCTTGTTCCCCAAATATGATCATACCATGTTAATTTTTATCTACAAAAAATCCTAAGTATTTATAACAATAACTTTTTTTTTATTTTTTTATATTTTATTTTAAGCATTACGTTCGTCGTCAAATTTATTTGTTGCATGAAGATTATGTATTGATTTTTTAATCATCTTTATTATGTATTTTCTGGATTTTTATATTATTTCCTTCATAAAAAAATAGTATCATTTACATATGAATAGTATTTTTCCAGCAATATACTATATTCAATAGTGGCCATTATAAAAGTAAATAAAATATATTATTATATATTTATATATAACCTAAACCCGACTGAAAATTGTTTTAATCTAGCAGAACAGAATATAAGAAAAAAATACGCAAGACACGTATCATTTGTTCTTCCCGCACTCTCATATTTAAATATTGACACTGGCCTCTGTGTTCTTTTTATCTAGCATGAAGCGTCGGCCGAATAACTGTATGGAAGTAAAAACATAAATACTGTATTGTACTATACCATGCAAATTTAGATCATCTAGATCTAGACGGCAACTATCATTGCATATTAGTTATGGTGGTAACTTAAACGTTGTTTTTTCTATTATAAATTAATTAAACTCAAAATATTTTTAAATTCACAACTATTTCAGCGCATTATAAAAATCATAAATTAATATTTAAAAAAATTATAAAAATAATTTATGATTTTGTCTGTAATTCCATGAGTAGTATGGCAGTACTTCTTTTCTATTGTATTAAATATCACATTTACAAGTGGTTATATATTTGTTGGAATTTTATATATTTACTCAATGGCTTGCACATCAACTTTGATGTGTTTTAATAATTTCATAATGTTGTTTCATGTCTTTATATTCGTATACCATTTTCTATAATTTTTTTTTAATATTTTTATATATTATTTGATGACTCGAAATTCTAGTTATAATTAATTTCTGAAATCATTTCATTTTACATCATACTTTTATTATTTTTTCTTGATATTTTGCATTAAAGAAATCCATTGATCTTTGAAATGTAGACATTCGTTCTCTCAATTGCTTGAATTGAACTAATAGATCATTTTATTAATAAGTTTAGAAAATAATACAAATAAATACCTATATAGAATATTCAAGACACTAATCGATAAGTCAGTTATGACCGACACAGCCATTGCCTCCAAATTAATATTTTGAGAAAAATATATCAAATAATAATTCTACAATGTAAAATAACTGAAGATCGGTAATCAACAATTCGTTATAGTGTAAGTGCAATTTCTTATGGTCTTGATATAAATATAGATCAGGTCAATCATAGCAAACCAAGAAAGATTCTATGCAAAATAGTGGTAGGGGTATTGGCGTGCATTTCGAACAATTTAAATATGAATATTACTCAATAAACTTATTTCAAATCAAAGGACATTTTTCTCTATAAAATTACAAGACAATCAAAAATCACACTTTAACTTAAATACAATTTTTTACAGCTCTTCTGATCGTATATAAATTATAAAAGATCAATTAATTATGCACTCACTGACAAATCATACATCCAATTGGAGTTCCTGGTGGCAACGCAGAAAGGACTTATATTCTGCTCATTACAGAAGACGTATGTCAGACCTACACTACAGCTACTCAAATAAAAACAAATTCGTTACTAGTCGCCGAACTCGATATCTATTAGTCTTCAAATTTTACTTTTCAAAACATCGTATTTTATTCACTGTATTCCATGTTAGTCATATCGTAAATAAAATAAGTACTGACTGCGTCATCATTTCAGAATTGAGAATGACGATAAAAAAGCTGTGAAATCTGATGGGGTGGTAATTTTGCTCATTTTCAGATTGTACGTTATGATTACTAAAGCCCGGATATTTAGGCTCTTAAAAACACTAAAATAAGCAGGCATATAGGCCGGTAATTACTCTAAAATAGGCGGGATTTTAGGCAGCATAAATGTAAATAATTTGTTTACAAAAAAATAAACAAATTCTTCATCTAATATTGGAACTCGTATCTACTCTTTGTTAGAAAAAAATAATAATTTTAAACAAAAATTAACTCAATCTGAAAAATTATAATGTAGTGTTCTCATTTTATTAACTATTATGCAAATTCAAATTATGTAGTATACTTTAATTCACAAAATATTACGAGCAATTGCTCTATGAAATTTTCGAAAAGGGAAACGTTTTTTCTTTCGGCATTTTAAATTCACACACAAAAACTTGATTAAAGTAAGTACTTTAAATATAGGTTAGGTTGAAACACTTTGTTGAGTGCTGAATTAGTCAACGAAGTAGATGATAAACCTTGTCTGCTCAATAAAAGTTAGAATAGGCAACAAAAATAGGCAAAATAGGCTGTATAAGGTAAAATAGGCACAATAACCAAAATATAGAAAAAAATAGGCTCTAAGGCACGAAAAAAAAAACCTTCCATTACACGTAAACATATTACCTATGTATAGAAAAACGAAATTGCCTAAAGTATATTAAAATTTGAATCTAGGCAATTGCCTAAAAATCCGGGCTTTAATGATTACTCTAGGCCTAAACCTAGGCCTACTTATTAACAGCCAAATATCTCACCCTCAGCTTTGCCCAAACGCATCCACCTCACCTGGATGTCAATATGTTACTGAATCACTGGTACTGCTTTTACTTATATGTTATAAATAAAGCTAGCGTATTAATGTCATTCGTTGTTCTAGGGACAAAATATAATAGTTTTGAAAAATCGGTGTTGTAGATGAGGTATTGAGTAGCATCTTTGAAAAGATAACATCTTGAAGATATTCTCGCTGAATGAAGGTGTACGAGGTTACTGAATCAGCCCCATTGACACCTGCGTACCGTGAGATCTTCCCTATAGTGCGTAGTGTTTAATTTCTTATTTTTTCGGCATGACTGAAAACATTTGAATCTAAAAAATATAAATTAAAACGAAGTAGACTCCGGTCCTATAGTTCTTATATCTCTGATGTTCTCCTAGCACATTAAATTGATAGTTTGTACATAGGTCACTGCGATGTTCACACCATAGACACCAAAATAGCAAATTTATTACCTTTTTTCCTGGATACACAAATAAGTATTTAAAAAATTGATTATAGTGAAACTATGAATAAAATGTTATTACATATTTTAGTGAAGATTAAAGATTACATTATGATTGATTATATTATATTTGAAATAAATAGTTATTTGCTTAACTAGGCAAAAAGTAAAAATTAGCATATTTGCCGTGTTGAATATATATTTTTTTGCCGATTGTTTAAAAAGTAATATTAATTTTGTGATTATTTTCCAAGTGTGAATCTCTGTGGGATGTATTAAAGTCTGTATTAACTAATATACTGTTTTAGCTAATGTAAAGTACGAGTAACTCTGCTTTAAATTGTTTAATGCAACTCACTGAATAACACCCATTTTTAATTTATATTATCAGCATCATATTATTGCATTTGTTTAGTGGTTGCTATTTCTATGTAAAAACATATTTAACGTTTATCATTCTATACGTAATTTGTCTTATATATTAACTTTACAATGTGCAATATACTTGTCATGTAAAAGCTATTTGCGTTATAAAGCCGGTAAATGAGTTATTACGGTACCTACGTGTAAGATGTATCCGTACGAGGCGACGAAGGAACCGAAACTAGAATTTTGAAATATATACATATATACCACATATTCCATTAAATGGGGTAGCACGAACCCCTAAAACATTCACAGAACATCCACTAACAGATTCATATATAATAATAATAAAATCAGTTCATGTCAAAAATCTTATCCTTATCCTACACACAATACTCGCTTCAACCACATGAACGCTCCCTCCATACAAGCTCTTTCATTCCTCACAACCAAAATCCATCATCACGCAACAAACCTTTAATTACATCCATTTATTCGCTCCTGTACATAAATCTTCACTTATGCCCACTTCTCTAACAACGAATCTAAAAAGATAAGGAAGGAAGGGAGTATCTTCCGGCACTTGTATAGGGAAACACTTGAAAAATCTAACCAATGAATCTAAAATCAAGAATCTTGCGCTTGTCCTTATTCATCACATTTATCCCGCAATTAATCTTTGTCAAACATTCCTATCCTGACACACCACTTTGACTTTAACCATATTCATAATTATTTTGATAGAATCTCGTTTGTTCTTCATCCACTGAATCTTTCGTTCACACAACAACCTTTCAATCATATTTATCCATTAGTTCCTAGGTCGTCCACGCAGTTTCACCAACATATACCTGCTTCACCAATCTTTCATTTGACATACAAACTCATTCAAACCTAATCTCACACCATTCACCGAAACATTGCAGCCAATCACCAAATCATTCTTTTCAAACACTAACACTTTACATTTATCAACATCCAATAATATATTTAAACCTTTTTCTACTTCGTTTATACTTAGAATAATTCTTCTCAATTGCTCTTCAGATTCACCCATTACAACTACATCATTCGCATAAGCTACCGCAGGCACTACACTACCACCAATACGTACACCATCCACCCCATTCAGCGCTTTTCGTAACAACACATCCATATACAAATTAAACAGCCACGGAGACATTCCATAGCGTTGTTTCACACCAACATCTATACAAAACCAATCACTAAATTTACCATCAACTCCCACCGCAGCCTCGCTATCTTCATACGCAGACATTCCACAGCCTTGTTTCACATCAACGTCTATACAAAACCAATAACTAAATCTACCATCAACTCCCCCGCAGCCTTCATACGAATCGCTCCAAAAAAAAAAGCATTTATACCGTACTCTAAAAATATATGCCACAAAATCACTCGATGAACACTATTATATGCTTTTTTAAGATCAAGAAGGCCACAGAACACCTTCTTGTTCTTAGCAAGTGATTTCTCAACAATCATACGAAGAGAAAACAATTGATCTATACACCTACTCTCAAGAAAAATCCACCTTGTATATTACTCAATTTGAAGATTGTTAAGGTTCGTACCTTCCCTACAAAAAACTTCTCGCACGAAAATTATTACAATCACTCGAACTATCTTGGCCCTTAAATAAAGGTCAAATGATAGCACATTTCCAATCATCCGGAGCCACATTCCGTTTCAAACAATATCGAAACAAATAAACTAACCAATCAGATAACCTCTCATCACCTACTTCAACATCTCATTCGATCTACCATCCAAACCAGGAACCTTGCCATTCTTCAAACGTAACAATGCAAAACTAACATCACTTTCATCTATATCCTATTCATTGTCCGTCAGTACGGTGGTGTGGATAGCAATATTGAATTCGAATCCGGAGATCCCGAGTTCGAATCTTACTCAAGCTAAAAATTATATAAACTACCGCACTGCGGCTCGGTGAGTGCGGACCCTGTACTGTAATTGGGATTAACTTCCTGTTGTACAGAGTAACATAAATAAATAAATTACTTCTAACATTTTCTGTTGCAGAAATGCTTCTCTTTATTCCCACCCAACCATGCAAATCACATACGATAACTTTTTCACCTGGATCACACGAATCAATCACACTATCTAACAAATTCCAAAATCGGTAATTTTCAAGATCACTTTCGGATTCAGTTGGGCCACAAACTGACACAACTAAGATTCTATGAAAGCCTACCTTTAGTCTCAGCCAAAGAATTCGCGATGAAATACAACTATAATCCCTTACAAACGGTTTCATTCTTTCACTAACAAGCACTCCTACACCATGCTTTGCCCGTTCGTTCTCAGCAATACCCGACCACAAACAAAACAATCCATCTACCTCTTCCTCATTACAGCCTTTCCTCTTAGTCTCACTCACACATTATACAGACGTATTATATTCACCAATTCATTTTCTTTTCCATTAATACCTCTAATATTTCACGTACCTAACTTACATTCATCAAATATCGCCCATTTAATCATCATTTGAACACAATATAATAGAAATAGGGCTCTCTCGGAAAAAGTCAATAAATTAAGGTAGCTTACCAGGTTTATCCTTAACTTTAATTGAACTTAAAACAAAAACTGTTTGTTATCCAACAATAACCGTATAGTAATATTTGTTATTGTAAAGTCTCGCTTTTCGTACTGAAATCTCTACTGTAAACATGTAAGTACGATATAATATGAAATAAACAACTATTTACACATTAGTGTTAGTAAATTACATCGTTTCCATGTAAAAACAATAAACACATGTGTAAATTATTTTATTTCAACACCGGCTTGCGACTCATGCTAAAACCATTCTCCACGTTTCAAAAGCAATCATTTTACATACAAATTATGTATCTTGAACCTGTTGTTTCATTACATTAGTCATAACATCATCTAGCATAGGTTGCACATTTAGAAGATAAGATAAATGTAAATTATGTATCTTGAACCTGTTGTTTCAAGATATTAGTCATAACATCATCTAGCATAGGTTGCATATTTAGAAGATAAGAGAAATGTATAAATAGGCTAGTTTAGTGAATAAGCACGCTCTTTGTATCGTAGACTCTGCAGAGTCAAGTACTGTGACTCATATGTAACCATATACAAATTATAATAAAGTTATAATATTAATAAAGATTTTAGTATTCTTTTTAAAAACATAAAATCGAATACTCAAAATTTAATTGGCGCAGTCGGTAGGATTAATAGCTTCGAAACACAATAAAAAAAATTGTGTGGTGGATTTTTATCCTTTACCAAGCAAAACCTACAAAAATCTACGAAAACCGGTCGAACAGGACCCATCAGGCCGCAAAGGCACAACGTTCGTCTACAAGATTCACGTACTCCAGAGTGCTGTTCCGAGATCACGTCGACCAATCCACTAGGAAGACTTGCTGTTCCGAAACACGTCACTCATCAGAAGCACTTGCTGTCTCTACTAGACAACACGAAAACTACGAAAAAGAAGCCGCAACAGAAGATGATGTTCACAAGAATCATCATAATCACAATCACGATACAAATGTAAGAATATCTTTATAAGTTTGTAAAACATTTATATTATAATACACAGGGGTATTTCTAGCTACGACTAGTAATAAAAATACCGAGACCCGGCACAGGTCAATCACACACATAATACAACTTATGTCAGAAAGCGATAGCTCTGAATCAATAGAATCAGACGATTCCTTAACACCGTTACCAACAACTAAATATATCAAAATTAAATTAAAACCTAGTAGATTAAATCGCATAACAATGGCTACCACAACTGTACAAGAAATAGAAATGTATCTCAAAACAATCCCATGTTATAATGGAAATATTAAAACATTAAATAATTTTATAAAACAAGCCACAAAGATTATGGACATTTTTAATACACTAGAACTCACTGCAAATCAGCGAATGTTTGCATTCAGCATGATAAAATTAAAACTCACTGAACAAGCAATAGAAATTACAAGTAATAACGAATTTGCAGAATGGGAAGATTTAAAACTATATCTGACCACAAACTTTGTAGACAAGAGTACATCAGAAACACTGATGATAGAACTCATGGATACGAAATTTTCAAAATCAATAGAACAAACTTTGAAAATAATGCTTGAAAAATTTTCACTTTACAAATCAAAAATACACTTAACTAATTATTCACAAGATCAGAAGAACGCAATAATTCATGAAAACCAAAAATTTATAGTAAAAAGATTTATATCTCTACTACCAAATCATGTTAGAGGATCATTCCTTATTAAAAACCCTACAACTTTGGAACAAATAGAATTAATGATTAAAAATGAATTTAACTTTATTAATACGTATAATCAATCACCTATGTTGAGAAACAATGTAGAAAGACCAAAATTTGGCAATGGGCAACCTCCACAAAAGTTCCCATCACAAACATTCCCATCAACATCATTTAATCCCAAACAACCACCTCAATACCAGAGAACTAACCCAAATTTTGCACCTAGACAAAATATAAAAAATTATTATGAGACGAAACGATTTAACCCAAAACCTATGACACAACAAACACGAATCACACAACCAATGTCTACACAAACAATCAGACAAAATAATAACATAGAAGAAGTAGACTTAGACGAAATAGATTTCGATACGGACCAAGAATTTCATAAACAAATAGACGAAGAGTTAAACAACGAAAGATTAGAGAAAGAAAAACAAAAGAAAATCTATGAAGATTCTTTTTTTAGATTTAGAGACACAGATAGAAGCGATACAGTAGTAATGTCTTCTATAACAACGAACTTACCAGCATTAAAAATTAATCCATATGTCATACTGTTCGATACAGGCTCTTCAATAAACTTTATACACCCGGATTTAGTAAAACAATTTAAAGTAAAAACATATAACGAAAAATTAACTTTTAAAACAGTAAACGGAAAATCTAATTGCGATAAATATACAATAATAAAAATTCATAAAAAACCTTTAAAATGTTATGTTTATAAATTTCATAAAACATATAATATATTACTCGGAATAGAAGCATTTAAAATATTAAATATACAACTAAACTTTAAAGACAATAAAGTAAAATTAGACGATAAAATATATAAATTAGAAGAATCAACAAATTTAAAAGCAGAAACAAATAATATACAAATTAGAAATAGTCACTTAGATAATATAGAAAAAAGAGAGTTAGATAAACTAATAAACACATACACAGATCTGTTTCCAAACGAAAACGAAAACCTAACCTGCACTACCACCATAGAACACAAAATTCACGTAACAAATGAAACGCCGGTATACACAAAAAATTACCGACTTCCACAAATTTACGAAAAAGACATCGAAGAACATGTAAAAAAATTATTAGATAATAAAATAATACAAAAATCATTTTCACCCTGGTCATCCCCTATTTGGATCGTACCAAAAAAATTAGACGCTTCAGGAAAACAAAAAACTAGAATGGTAATAGATTTCAGAAAACTAAATTCAGTAACGAAAGATGATAAATACCCAATACCTAACATTGACACGATATTCGATCACATCGGACCCTCCGAATACTTTACAACCCTAGACCTACATTCAGGATTCCACCAGATAAAAATGAATAAAAATGATAGAGAAAAAACAGCTTTTTCCACAAGTTCTGGACACTACGAATACATTAGAATGCCTTTTGGACTTAAAAACGCACCTGCCACATTTCAACGAATGATTAATGAAGCATTAGGCGAATTAATTAATAAAATCTGTTTAGTATATATGGACGACATTATAATATTTGGCAAAAACTTAGAAGAACATTTAAAAAATATAAGACTAGTATTCGAAAAACTACGTCAAGCAAATTTAAAAATACAAATAGACAAGTCAGAATTTTTACAACAAGAAGTTAAATTTTTAGGATATAAAATTAATCAAACCGGACTAACAACAGATGAAAAGAAAATAGAGACAATAAAAAATTTAAATTTACCAAAAACACAAAAAGAAATAAAACAATTCTTAGGAACTTTAGGATGGTATAGACGATTCATACCTAATTACGCAAACTTGACAAAACCTTTTACACAATGTCTAAGAAAAAATATTAAAATAGATATAGATGATGAAAATTATAAGAACGCATTTGAACAATGTAAAAACACATTAATAAAATCCCCAATATTACAAAACCCAGACTTTAACAAAGAATTTATATTAACTACAGACGCAAGCGACTTTGCAATAGGCGCTATATTAGCACAAAAAACAGACGATAAAGAATTACCTATATGTTATGCCTCTAAAACTTTAAATAAAGCGGAACAGAATTACAGTACAATAGAAAAAGAACTAAAAGCAATAGTATGGGCAGTTAGAAATTTTAGACCATATATTTACGGACGGAAGTTCACCATAAAAACAGATCATAAACCTTTAATCTGGTTATTCAACATGAAAAACCCGAATCAAAAACTAATTAGATGGAAAATAGAATTGAGTGAATATAACTTTGAGATAAATTATTTACAAGGTAAAGAGAATGTTGTTGCAGACCTACTATCCAGACAGAAACCCAAATTTAAATTAAATAATTTAATAGGAGACGTATTAGAACAAAATCCCATCGCACACTGTATATCAAAAAACTGCGAAATGTCACGAGGTCTGGCGGAACAAATAAATTTAAAATATGATTGCAAAGACTTTTGCAAAGAACGAAATAATAAAAATATCATTATTCAAAAAATAAATAATAAAATAATATTTCACCTAATTACAAAAATAAATCATTTTGATAAACCATTATTAAAAAATTTGGACAAACCTTTAAAAGAATTAAGAGATTACATGATTATAAATGAACTACCTATAATAAACATCCCAAAATTAGGATGCGGTTTAGACAAATTAGAATGGGAAAAAGTAAGAGAAAAGATAAATAAAATATTTGAAGATACTAATATAGAAATAAACGTTTTCACATTACCCGACGTTAACCATAACGAAACAGAAAACAGTAGCGAACAAAATAATATAGATCAAGAAGAAGATAACCAAACGGTACACAGCGCAAATGAGAATCCCATAGCAGGAATAAAATATTTAGATGAGAGAATTAATATAGCGGATAATCAAATAATAATTTATAAAGTAGACAGGGATACTGAAATAAAAATAGAAAAATATTTTGACAATAAAAAACAAAGACTTATTTGTAAATTTAATAAAGTAACTTTTAAACAAGATGTTATAGATTTTATAAAAACTTATCTAACCCCAAAAATTAGATATTTAGCCTTATTTCAAAAAGATTTAGATAAAGAAGTTTCAAAAATATTACAAGAAAATTTCCAACCAAATTCTATAAATATCATAGCGTGTACAAAATTAGTAAACAACGTAGAAAATAACGAGGAACAATTAGAAATTATACATGACTTTCACACAGGCCTTACAAATCATAGAGGAATTTTAGCCACCATAAGAGAATTAAAAGAAAAATATTATTGGCCAAACATGAATAAAGACATTCAAGAATATATAAACAACTGTGAAATGTGCCGATGTAATAAATATGAAAGAAAACCTATAAAAATAACCGACAATCTTACAATAACACCAAGCACACCATTTGAAATGATAAACATAGACTTGTTATCACTAAATAAAGAACCTTACTTGACGATATTAGATCAGTTCTCCAAGCACGCACAGATTATCAAGGTCGAAAATAAGAGCGCAAAACAAATAACAGATAAATTAAGAATATACTTTGAAACATACAAAATACCTAAGGAAATAATAATGGACAATGGTACAGAATTTAATAACACATTAATGAAAGATCTCTTAAGTAAAAAGAAAATTAAATTACATATAACTTGTGTTAATAACCCTAAAAGTAATGCAGTGGAAAGACTTCACTCAACATTAATAGAACAATTGAGAATATTACACTCAAGACCAGACACTAAAAACATAGCAATGTCAGAAAAAATACGAATGGCTACATTAGCGTATAATAATACAAAACATAGTACAACACAACTCAGTCCAGTTGAAATACTTTACGGAATATCAAATGAAAACATTTTTATAAAAACAGACCAATCCAAATTAAGAGAAAATTATGAAGAACAACAAAGGAAAATTAAGCATATTATTAAAGATAGAATAGAAAGAGAAAAATTAAAACGAAATACAGAAAATGACAATCCTTTAGAATTAACAGATAAAGTATATGTTAAACAGAATCCTAGAATTATTCATAAAATAAAAAAACCAATATACAGAAAATATTCAGTTAAAAATTATAACCCTCTATTAGGAAAAATTAAAATATTAGATAAAAAGAACAGAAGTAAAAATATAAAAATAAATCAACTAAAAATTAAATAAAAATTTCAGAAATTAATATTAATAATAATGAATTTAAATGAATTAATAAAACAAATAGAAACAAGTTTAACCTTTTGCTCATTACACAAACTAGACGTTAGTATAATATCTTATGAAAATTTAAAACAAACTACACAAAATAACGACATTTGGAATTTAAACGAACTAATAGAAACCCATTGTAAATACTATAACGGAGAAATATACTTTATAATATCAATACCAACCTTCTCCCAAGAATCCTTCAAATTAAACCAGTTTACCCCATTACCAATGATTCAGAATGATAGATTCATAATAATGAGTGAACCTCAACAATTATATTTCACACAAGATAAGACTTATAAAATAAGCGAATGTAGTTATATTAAGAATAAATACTTGTGTATTACACAATTTATAGAAATAAGTAAATGTATGGGAAATATACTAGATAAGCAGAAGGATGATGATTGCAAATACCATAATATTGAGAAAAAGAATACTTTTGAATTAATTCAAAATACAAATGAACTAATTATGATTAGTCCAAATAAGCAAGAAATTCAAATGAACTGTAACGAAATAAAAATAAAAAGAAATATTCAAGGAATCTATAAGATAAAAATTAACCAAGAATGTCAAATAAATAATTTCACATTTAAAAGAATTCTACAAAAATATAAAGAAATTGAATTTAAAACATTTGAGAAGGAATTAATAAGTTCAAAATTTAATGATACTAAATTACAGAATATCTCCGATATTATATTAAATGAGCCGAAAATTATAAAAATAAAAGAAATCAAAATTGAAAATAGCAGTCATCACTCTTATATAATATATGTTATGATATTTATATTAATAAGTTGTTATATTTTAAGAAAATATGTATTACCTAAAATAAAATTATATAGAAATGAAAGAAAATTAAGAAAGGTAAAAACAGTAAGAAAAAGCTAAGTGAACTAGCTATGCAAGAACAAATATAATGAAAAAACTAAAAGGGGAGGAATTATGTATCTTGAACCTGTTGTTTCATTACATTAGTCATAACATCATCTAGCATAGGTTGCACATTTAGAAGATAAGATAAATGTAAATTATGTATCTTGAACCTGTTGTTTCAAGATATTAGTCATAACATCATCTAGCATAGGTTGCATATTTAGAAGATAAGAGAAATGTATAAATAGGCTAGTTTAGTGAATAAGCACGCTCTTTGTATCGTAGACTCTGCAGAGTCAAGTACTGTGACTCATATGTAACCATATACAAATTATAATAAAGTTATAATATTAATAAAGATTTTAGTATTCTTTTTAAAAACATAAAATCGAATACTCAAAATTTAATTTACATAAATAACTATATTTGACAGTTACATTGCTACATATCAATTCGCCGTTTGATCGTGTTTTAAGACTAGCAACTGAAAAACAATTATTATTTGAAACATATTTCTCTAAAAAAGGCAACGGCAGCATAAACACTTATTTCCCATATTAAATGTCAATAACACCCTTTTCGATTTCTATCGTGTGTGAATTTAATAATATGAAGTTATTATATAGTTGTACGTAATTGTAGAACGATAAACTATTATAAAAAATTTTCTGTATCATTTCCTTTTTATAATAATTATTTTAATTAATACCTAATTTAAATATCTATTTTAAATTTTACAAAATTTTATTTCATATTAAAATACAAATTTCATTTCATTGAGAGTGAATAAAACTTGCTATTACTTTTTCTTCATTGAAGTTTTTGATAATTTCGTGCAAGGAAAACTTTGCTTAGTTAAGTTAAAAAAGAATTCTAATTTAAAAACACAACATTTGCAGAAGTGCATTACTTTTAGTATTATTATCTCACACAATCATTATTACTATTACACAAATAAAAGGAAAAACCAAAAAAAATACCTAGGTACTTATTTTACGAAAATATAATAAATTTCAGCATAGATCAGAATTATTAAGACGCAATTATTCTACTTTTTCTATTTATCACAGTCTGTGAAGGACTCAAACTACATGACATCGTAAACAATATTTCATATTAACAAAATAAATATCTTTTCATTTATAACCTTTCTTTCCTGATTAATATTTGAGAAAAAATGAAAACAATATCAATATTAATTCATTTGACAATGGCATTAACTTTTTTATTAACTTGATTTACATTTTATACTCTTTAAGTTAATTTTCAGGAGTTGTAGAAGAAAGATATAATGTATTATATTTATATAATTATTTTGAATGCTAGAACTAATAAAAATTTAGGAATTCTCATATTTTTAAGATTCTAGTTTTATTACCTCCACATTTTTATTTTATATAAGTTTTTTTTTTAATATTTGAAATTTCTTTAAGGGAGATGATTAAATTCTGATCAATATAACATTTAAAGGATGGTGTTTTATAATAATTATATCAATTGATTAACTATTTTAGTTTCAAAATATTCTTCTTTATTAGAAATAATTTTTTTAATAAAATTTACATGTATAAATTTCTACTAATTCTAGAGCTGAAAAGTACAATATCCTTTAGTGTAAACCTATGTAAAGTTTACAAATGTTTCGCTTATACTGACATCGCAAATAAGAAAGAATTATTTATACTTTGAATTGAGCATTTTTTATTACATCTGATATTTATTCAAATTCAACAAAACGTAGTCTAATTTTATAAATGTCACCGAGAGGTATCTGTATAAAATTTTCTAAAGACGTCCCTCAAAAACGAGTCTCTTGTATGTTTTTAAAAGATACATTTGAGAATATCTCTGGAAAGAAGAACTCTTTGTATTATGTTAAGTTTCAAAATTCACATTTTTATTTTGCACATTGGACACATGAATATCTGTAATTATTACAGATTGTAATATTAGCAAATACTATTATATTCTTTTCGACTAGCGATTCTGAATCCTCTTCAATTTATGTACCCCTTAGCCTCACTGTGAAGCAGCAAGTACTCCTTATCAGTTGGTGATGTGATTTGTTTTTTCAATTTAAGTACTCCTCTAGGGTTCATGAACCCCTGGCTCAGGACCTCTGTTTCAGATGATAAAAGTGATAAAAAAATTATTTGGAAGTACGTATTTCATTTTAGGATTCAATGTAGTTATGTGTTTTGGCAATAGGTAATGGCACACCGTACGATACTTTAGTCAAGACCAGACCACTGGCTGGAATAGTTTTTAAAACTATCGATACACTATCGAAAATGCACAATTATTAATAGTTTTCAATTTCGTTCAATTTTATCAAAATTAGAATAAAATTCTCTTCCGCACAAAAAAAAATGTTCTCATTTAAAATAAGAAAGTTGTGCCCATATTTAAAAAATCAGTGATCGAAAAAAAATGTGTTAATAGTTTTGTAATAGACTTCCAAAATGCCATTTCTTTCCTAATTTACCCAACCTTGTAACTCTCGTCTCGTGATAGCAATGGTGGTACACTTAAATTGAACATTCTATATAATATAACTTTACTTTGCAAAATGTATTTATTTTTGAAATAAATATTCTGCTTTTCTTTGTAATTGAATTTTCGTTTTATTTTATTTTTTTAAATGTACGTTATTTTATTAACAGTTAGCGATAGTTTTATAAATTCATACTATCAATAATACTATCGATATATCAACATTAAATACTATCGTATTATCGATAGCAGCTACTATTGATAGTTTATCATCTCGAACTGGAATCGTTTCCTAACGAGCTTAACTCCAGCGCAACATAAGCCTTCAGCAGTGATTTTGGCAAATTAATACTAGATCGCACATATCGTTAGCCTAATTAATTTAGGGCTCTGCGAGTGGATGCTTAATTAAATTGATTTGGAGAAATTAGATGAGATATCAATTAAATGTATGTGGTATAATTTTACTCTAAATTTCTATAAAAGAATTAAATAGATATTTGTAGGTATATCAAAGATTGAAAGTAAATGTTTACGAAGTGAGGCTAGAGACTGTTGCACGAGCCACCAGAGATGTGGTCAACATGGGAAAAACGTACAAAAAAATTTTACATTTGTAATCTGCAATAGATATTTAAATTTCAAAAGTGGTAAGTTATGTTTTAAGATAGAAGGTTTTATTTGGAACATGAGGCCTAACCTACAATCTTAGAAATCCGATGACTTAAATTAACACTTGTGCAGTGGCAGTGCCAGAAATCTGCAAAAGTATAACTGAGTAAACTAAGAGTACGGACAAGAGGTCCGAATTTTCGTGTATAAATAATTTATTTTCGATAGAAGATGTTAATGATTATTTTTTAACTTTGTGACGTAAATTTTAATTTTAGGTATAGGAACATGTTACATCGTTGAAAAGGAAATATTTCAAGGTATACATCCGAATAAAAAGTAATGATATATTTTCAAATTTCTCTAAAGATCTC
Organism: Pterostichus niger; assembly: GCA_947425015.1. Taxonomy (NCBI): domain Eukaryota; kingdom Metazoa; phylum Arthropoda; class Insecta; order Coleoptera; family Carabidae; genus Pterostichus; species Pterostichus niger. The sequence continues at coordinate 20,928,554 of OX380341.1, read as the reverse complement.
ATCATAATAAATTCTAAAAATACATTCTATGTCAACAAAGAATTCAAATGTATCTTCGTTACAAAAGAAAAACGTTTTAGAATATATTATTTTTTATTAGACTTGAATTTATGTATTATTATTTTACACTTTTGAATAATTATTTTTCATCCTATCAATGTAATTTGCAAGTTCTGCAAGTTGAAATTTTTGTTTTTATACAGGGTGAGTCTGGGAAGACGCCCCCCCCCCCCCTTTAACTTGTTTATTATGAGTAATAGAAGGTTAATATGAAAGTTTTATTATTTTAAATATACTATTTGATGGCAGATGTAGATATTTTTTATAAAGTCAGGTTTACAAGATACGACTATCAACTTTTATTTTTTAAATAGCAACCTATAATTATTTTACTAAAATAAAAACCGCCATTTTTTTCTCTTTTCAACGGTGTATTAGTTTTTATTAATGTATCTGAAAAAATTCGAGAAAAATAAGAAAATTGAGAAATACTAGAAATAATATTTATACAAATATTATAGGTGGCTATGTGAAAATAAACAAAATGTAACAGTGTTAAATTAATGTCAAAAAAGTATACATTTACTGGTTACTTTATTTAACTTATTTTGCAAACAATAAAAAAAAACGTTTTCAAATGTTTACGAAAGAAGAATTAATAGATGATTCTAATAATTGGTGAATCGACTGGAATCATGAGAAGGGCAAAAAGAATTTACCGGGAGCGGTTTCCTAGACGTCGGCAACCGAGTTTAAGATCACTGAGGAGGATTTTTACCCGATAGCCACCTATAATATTTGTATAAAAATTATTTCTAGTATTTCTCAATTTTCTTATTTTTCTCGAATTTTTTCAGATACATTAATAAAAACTAATACACCGTTGAAAAGAGAAAAAATGGCGGTTTTTATTTTAGTAAAATAATTATAGGTTGCTATTTAAAAAATAAAAGTTGATAGTCGTATCTTGTAAACCTGACATTATAAAAAATATCTACATCTGCCATCAAATAGTATATTTAAAATAATAAAACTTTCATATGAACCATTTTTTTCTATTACTCATAATAAAAAAGTAAAGGCGGGGGGCGTCTTCCCTGACTCACCCTGTATAATATTTCTTTTTCAGTATATCATTGGCAAATATATTTATTAATTCTATAAATAATAACATTTTAAAACAAATTTTAATCATATAAATTAACCAGTGCCTTTGCCGTTTATTTGAAAAAAAAATTACTCGAAATTGCAGGTAAATAAGTTAAGTTTTATACTTAAGCTATTTAGCGATGTTAATATTGAACATTGATTAAATAATTTAGTGCGGACGCATTTTCACATACAATACGATTTAGAGTATTATTTTATAACCGCAATTCTGAAATAAACAAGTTTATATTAAAAATAGTAAAAATGTTTGGGAACATGTTTTCCATTTGCGTAGTCCAGTTATATTTAGCTATGCTTTTTGAGCTTCTGTCTATATTAAATAGTCGTGTGTAAATACTCAAGTAAATATATCGATTACTAAATTTATTTATGTCATTTCCTAGTTTAAAAGTTAGTTTATATTTTACCTGAACCGCCTTTATGAAAGCTAATGATATTTGATTTAGCTTCATTTACTATTAGCCCTTTTATATTGCAGTTTTAATTTGTATAACTGCACTTAGAGTAAATATTGTGTAATTACACGATTAGTTTTTACAAAATTCGGATTGATGTTCTGCAATGGCAGTTACAGAGTTATCTCAAGGTAGTAACGATAGTAAAGCTCAGTGCACAAGAGGAAAAGTTCAAAATCAAAAACCTAACAAACATTAAAACCTGTTTCACCAAACTACCACTGCCAATGTTCTTTATTGATCTCGAACTCAATGACGCCAATAAAGGTATCTATAAATTTACTAACGTATTTGACACAAAATTAGAAATAGAACTCTCTAGAAAGAAAAGAAACATACTACAATGTCAAAGATGCCAGGAATATGATCCCAATAAAACGGACTGTACTACATCTTACAGATGTGTAGAATGCATAGATTACCACCCAGTGAATCAGTGCAGTTAATAAAAAGCCTCTGCACCTAAATGTACTTTATGTGAAATATCGCATCCTGCTAAGTATATAGGATGTCTAATATACAGAACAATACAACAAAGAAGAAACAAAAATCAAAATTAAAAGAAATCATACGACAACCCAATCCCCCTCAAACAGCGACACACTGAAATTCAACAGAACGAAATCCATGGCTACAATACTCGAAATAACAATATTGGAAACACATACACACAAGCTACTAAAATGCGAGATAACGATAAAAACTGTTCAATACAACAATTTAAATAAATTCGAAGTAATATTTGTATAATTTATAATCAAAGATAGCAACATCATTAACATGTTATCCACGAACCACATCTCCAATAGATAATTCACTGCGAATAGTACTTTGGTATGTTAACATAATATAATACTGGCAAGAAATCGAAGTATTTAATAATTAAAAATCGTTCTTTATTAACCACCTAGATGGAAATGTACATGAGAGTACTGCAGTCACCATTAAAGACAAAATTAAGCACCATGAAATGAAAAAGTAAGATATATTTTTTTGCAAGCCACTACCATCAAAATTAAAGATGCAAAGACCCAATTACCATTGCAGCCATAAATTGTCAACCGAGCAACATTAATTCAAAGAATATTTCAATTTGCTTGGAAATAGATTCATCACAAACACACGTACTGGGAACCAAGGATAAATTACCCAGAAGATGGATAACTAATAGCTACAGTTCACCGGAAAAACTTTATCTCGATCAACACAAGGATACTAATATACTGGCCAAACAACATAAAGTCCCGGATCTATATTACAAAGAAATCTCACTCAATTACATAATAATTAAAGAATGTTTCGACCTATTTTCAGACCCTTCCCTAATCCTAATCATAATTAGTGTAACAATAATTCAAAATCAAGCTAAACCCTCATTACAAATCTACAAACTGGGAAATGTTTAGGAAACTCGTAACCAATGAAATTAACTTACAAATCTTTCTAAAAATCGCAGATGAAGTAGACAAAGCTCTTGAATTACTATTCAACTTAACATCAAGAATTCGAACCCAAGATATAATAAAATAAACAAAAACATTCAGAGTTACTCCAAGCACATTCGAGATTTTATTGCCATAAAAAGAAAAGCAAAAAGAACTTGACAATCAAGTACAGAACTGACACACTAAATAATCTCAGTAAAAAACTTATCGCAGAAGTGATTTACGAATCTTTTGAACAGTTTATCAACAACCTAATTTCAAATGCAGACACTTACTATTCAGTGTGGAAAGCCACTAAAAAAATAAAAGAATGCAGCAACATATACCTCCCAAAAGAAAAGATACCATCACTTGGTCAAGATCAGTCAACGAGAAAGCAGAAAAATTTGTTAAATATTTTCATATACAATGGAAAACCTCACAACCAGTCCTCATTCAAAAACCCAGACAACCAATTTACAATTCTGTATTATACAGGCCAATCTCATTACTACAAATCCTAGCTAAAATTTTTGAAAAAAGAGAATACCACCAATAATGACGAAAATAACCTAATCCCTGACCAACAATTCAGGTTCATGGCACAACATTCTACTATCGAAAAAGTACATAGAATTATGAAGGAGATCGAAGAGGATCTTGAAGAACAGAAAGTATGTTCTGCGGCTTTCCTCGATATTAGTCAAACCTTCGAACGCGCCTGGAACTCTAGACTCCTATTCAAAATAAAGGAAATCCTACAACACAACTTCTATCTACTAATCAAGTCTTATCTCATGGTCAGAACCATCAATTTCCTATTTCACACGAGAACTCATAATTCGAAAGTTACACAATCTCTGCTGGCACTAACAACATAGTGGTAACGTATGCAGACGATGCTACAGTTCTAACTTCAAGTTCCAACCCCATCCCACCACTGCCACCAAATTGGACCAACAAATGAATAATTAAAATTAACGATAATAAATCCATGCACATAACATTTACAATGAAACGAATCCAATTTCCGCGGTGCATTTCAATAACAAAAAGCTACCAAGAAAAAACAAAGGCTTCGTTGCAAATGTTGTCAGCTAATAATGTTAACTACTCGAAAAAGTTGAATTAGAATTAAAAAAACGTATCTAAGAGATGTCATATTTCAAAACATTAGAATTTCTATAGACTGTATTAAACTAATCATTATTTGTTACAAATTTTGTTTTACCATTGTTATTTAACTAACAATAAATATTTTAATGCTGATATATAATGTGGTGTCAGTCATCTTGGCCATTGATAACTTTTAACATGCTTTTAGCTAACAAAATTGCCTTATGCAACCGGGCCTTAGTCACGTATCTAGGAATGCACCTAGACCCAAAGTTCACATGAAAAAAAAACACATTGTTACTAAAAGACAACAAATAAATCTAAATATAAAAAAAAATGTGAGCCGTCATGGGACGCCTGGCAGATGTGAAACATCGTGTGTGTACAAGTAATATGCATAAAAGATAATAATATTATTACAGGAATTAAATATAGCCTAATGAAAAAATGAAGTATTACGAATTTCTTACAGAAAATTCTACTTACTGATGACTTGGTAGTATGCCATAGTGTAGTTTCACTTTCTTTGCACAAGGTTGATCACTTTGATCTTCTGAGTTATCACTATCACACATATTTTATTGTCAAAAATTAAAATAAAAAATTAAATAAAACGCAGGTTATGTGTACCGTAGTAAACAACAACGTCGAACTGAGTGAGAAGCCACACCGTACACTCTACTACATATAATATATATATATATATATATTATATATATATATATATATATATATATATATATATATATATATATATATATATATATAGGTTGTGCTTCGCGGTACTATGGAGCCCGAAGTCATAATAGGTAACCGAAGTTTGAACCCCAAAATAAGTTCGGAGCCCGGGTTCCAAACTTTGATATGTTTTTAACAAATATCTGTTTAATTAGTATTTAATGATGAATAAAACGATGTCAGACGAAATCGTTGTGGTATTCTTAACCTAAATTTAAAAAAAGTACTAATTCGCATTACGTTTAGTCGTTTAAATATTAGTTTAAAAAATTTGTAACCACGGGGTTCCAAACTTTTTTTCGTGGCAGCACTGGGCCAGGAATCTAAGGAACTATTATGCGAGTATATATTTCTTATGACTTCTTGATGATAGATGTCAGTTATGGTATATTTTGGTTAAAATAAAAAACCAATTACACGAAAGCGTATAACGATTTCTACACATTGGAATACATAAATTATAACATTAAATAATACTATGCCAAAAAAAGAAATATTTGTGGGCTTTGATTCGATTTGATAATTATAGTTTTTAATTTTATAAAATATTAGAATATAGTTTCAGTGTTTCCAATGCCGTCTTAAGGATAAATGAAGTCATGGGCACTAACAGTTAAGGAGTCTTTTTTATTAATTGGATTTTTGAAATAAGGAATATTATTAGTTGAAATTGGGGGAATGATACAGATAGAGTATATGTACATACATACACAGGTAAAAATTGTTCATTTTTAGATCGAAATTATATTTAAGATTTTAAGGAAAAAACTTAGTTTCACTTCGTTGATGAGCTTTATACAACAATAGGTACCATAACTTTATTGACTTTTTTAAAATTTGCATTTATTTGATAAACGATAGTATTTATCACAAATAAATAAATAAAAAATATATATATCATCACGCCTTTTTACCCATTATTCGGTGTGGCACTCTGCCTAAGCAGATCTCGGTAAGTGATATATGTTTTCGCGTGAAGTGCGGTTACCAGCCGTCGAATAACCGTCTCCAAAGATATTAGTGGATATTACAAAATACGTAATAATTGAAATGAACCATAAAACGATTAACTACAATCTCTATTTCAGATATTTTTCTCTATGACCATATAAGAATTCTAAATAAAGATAATTTCTATTTAATAATCTGGTTAGCCCGTTTTTCTCAGAAAAATTGAATATTGTTTCATAAATAACAGATATTTGATTCTGACATGTATTATATTTTCATATGTATAATACAGTTAGAAGCTTTAATTTTGATTAAATATTATTTATTTTATTTACTTACAAATTCAAACCTATATGATTAGATACTTCCGAACTCAAAAACATTATCGTAAAGCGGTCTGTATTATTATTTATAAGTATTGTAATGTCGGGGAAGTACTGTGTTGTGCAGCGGATTTTTTTAGTATTGTTATAAGGTTTCACATGTATTTCAGTTCGCTATTTTGTGTGAGGAGGTTCTCCTGACGATGAGGCCCGAAGCGCGCGCTACCTGCGCTTATTTATAAATACGGCCCTGATACCGCGGCTCTGGAATTGTGTCGCACAAAATATTCTCAGCTGTAGGCTTGATGTTCACGGCGACCAGTATTCGAATAAAGTTTACAGTTGTTATATATGTTGCTTATGAATATCTTCTCACTGATTTAAAACTTTAAGGGCCGGTTTTATAAACAAATATATTCCCCACTTAAAATTTAGTAGCCTAGTAAATTTACTTTAGTAGAAATTTGGGTTTTATAAAGCTCACTTAAATTTAGTTGCTAAGTAAATCTTCTCCTAAATGAAGTGAAAAATTGCCTAGTATTACATTTTAACGGATGATATTTTTCAACGTATCGGGATACCCCTGCCAGGGGCGGATCCAGACTTCGAATTACTGGGGGTGGGGGGTCATGGAGTGAATTTTGTCTTTAAATAATTTTTACAATCACATTAAATCACACTAAATCGTCTTTGGAATCGTATTAAATCACATTAAATCACCTTTGGAATCACATTAATTCACATTGAATAACATTAAATCATCTTTAGAATATACTTAGATAACAAAAAATTGTTTTCCTCAAAAATTTCCCCTTAGAACGCCAATACTTTTTAAATCATAAAGTTTCAATATCTAATCGGTTCATCGATAGAATACAAAATTTATTGAATTAGAAGTTAATTTTCTAAGTGCAAATGTCGGTAGTCACATACTTGACTAGGTCTTAAATAGAATACCTCTCCCATCTGCGGGTCGAAATAATATCCTCACAAAATATTGTTTTTTGGCTATTTATTAGAATAATAAATCAAACAATAGTTCTTAATTATCTTAGAATTGTAAGTTCTTAGCTACTATTTTCTATTTAATTTGTTTAACAAATTGAGTTATCGTAAATAATGACATCATTATTAAGTATTAGGGCCAATTAACTATTAGAACCAACATTAAAAAAATCCTTGCTTAGGGGGGGGTCATGACCCCCATGACCCCCCCGCTGGATCCGCCCCTGACCCCTGCAAAGATATGAAATACTATTTTAATGTCCTTGATGTACGTTATGATTTGAAATTTAATGCCTGTGTGTAATCGTACTAAATAAAGTTCTAATTTATTTGAGAGTGTTTTTAAATAGATCATTATTTCTTCTATCTATTGTGAACATGTTTGACGTTAGTGATGTTATGTCAAATTCTTCGTAATATGTTTCATATATAACGACATTATCCTTTGATACTGGTCATGCAAAAAGCATTCGACCTGCTCGAGTTTTTGGAGATATAATTTAGCAATTCTACTTATATAATGATATAAAAATTAAAATAAGGTTCAGATAGTTTTATTTTTTCTTTTTATAAAGAAGTCACCCTGACTTCTAGTACTATATACTGTTTTCATATATTGCACACTATCAACAATGTATTGCGGCATTAAATTCAACTTTATTTTTTTTATGCACAAAAACTAAGCAGTTGAACTTGATAAACGTTTTAACATTGAACCAGCCTAATATTTGCAACATACTTCGAATGCTAGTGTATTTGTTACATTTTAATATAATTCGCATTCCTCGGCTTTGAAGAAACTGTAATCTATTTATGTCGGTTTGTTTGCACATATATAAAATTATAGAAACATAAGTGATATGAATGAGAATGATAGTGTTGTAAATTAATTTTCTCGTTTCAATAGATAAATAATTACCAATTCTATTTCAAAATCCTACTTCTTTGGCAATTTTTTTACACAAATAATTAATGTAATCTTCGAAATTCAATTTCCTGTAATGTTTAAGGTTACGTTATTATTTTTTCCGTTACCTTAGCAACGAGAGAAGAACTACTAGATATTTATAAAAAATCAGATATAATTATTAAATTTACGATAAAATTTTAAATAATTGCAAATAACCGTCACTTGGTTACCTGATGCAAAATTTGTTTTATAAAACGGTAACAGAATTTAACTGACCATTTAATTTAAGTTTCACTTTGTTAAGTGAGGATTAAATTTTTCATTATAAAACCGGGCATAAGCATATTTACAGTAATTCATACATAAACATAACTATAGCTGATGCAACATTTTAAATGTAAAAATCAGAGCTTGATAGCATATTGAGTAGTTATTGTTTTAATTATAGAAAAGTTTTAAATCATCCCATTATAACGAGACACACGCGAAATTGTATAATTTTCATATTTTATCAGATCAATTTACTTGAAATTTTTTATTTAGTTTCTACAAATATTAACATATAGGTATTAATAGTTATAGTAGTTATTAACAAATACATAGACATAATATTAATAAATTTGTGCTATTTGAGTTCATCATAAAATATATAATATCTCGAATTTATATTGACATAGCTTATAGGTATTACTTTTTATGACACAAGACATTCTGTACAAATTAGGCGAGTGAGATAATTGTATATTATTGACAATAGACGAGTCGCGAATTTTATTCCTATGTAGTATATTTTTTACCTTTATACAAAACCATAGTGTGATAAGTATAATTGACACTCTTCAGTACCTAATGTAATTTTTTTTAAATTTTTCAGTATTTAAACCTCAAAATAGATTAAACTAAGCGAACGTATAAGTAGTAAACGAGCAACTTTTTAATGTCGAGTACACACTAAATAATATTGAAAATAAAGCGATTAACAAATTATGATTAAAACAATTAACAAAGTTACAATGACTTGTCATAATTATTAAAAATTTATCAGAATTATGCCATTCACAATTCCATAAAATAAATAACAAGTAAAATTAACTTAAACTAATTGATATGGTTTCATTATGAATGTACGAATTAGTGTGGAAAGTTTTTCGACAGAAGATACTCTATGGGACAGGGGCTACTGTCCCCTGTACACACGCTGTTGGATAAACAGAATAAACGCGGGGTGGACACATTACACATTTTCACAAGTACTGCCCTGTACAATGTGCTAATATTGGGGGGATGCGGTGGCGGAAGCAAACATTCTACGGCGAACCACATGGCGAGGTCGCTCGGTGTTGACAGCTGTATAGTTTTAAACTGAAAGCATCGTTGCCATTGTCAGATAAGACAAACAAAATGAACAAAAAAACGCTATGAATTCAAAATGTAATTCATAAAAATTACAGTACAAAAATGGACCAAATAATATAACAATGACCTCTTATGTTCTCTTTTAAAATGTAAATGAACCATAATTGTTCATCAGGAACAGCTTGAATAATTTTTATGATATATAGTTTTAACATCTATTTTTGCGTCTGAGATTCTGTTACCAACTGTCAAAACAAAGCTACCATAGTGCTATTTATCTGTTGTCTAATATATTTTTGTTATAATAATACAGATAAATAGATAAATTTTATTGTCATTCGAATAGATTCTTTACAATTGGCGGGCTAATTTTCTAGTTAAAATTATCTTAACAAAGTAATTAAATAAATACATGTGTTTAATTATGAACTAATTTACAATATATTTTTCCCATTAATAACGAGAATAATATACACATAACTATATAAGTATTGTAGCTAACAAAAATATAAAGTTTAATAAAGACAAGCATTGCCTTACCATTTCAATATATCTAATTAAACAGACATAAATACATTTATTCGCTTATGCAAAAGCTTCTAGTATTCAAAGTATTTACAGTGAAGAAGAATATGTCATTTGTCGTTTGTTTGTTAAGATTTGAAAGTAGTACTTACAAGTCGGTGTCTTGGCTTTTTTTAATAATGTACCTATTTGTTTAAATAAAAGATTCTGAGTTAATTATAAATATAATATATTATTATAAACCTTCATAACTGATTCATTATAATTATCGCGTGACGGTCAATCATTTTGAATCACTCTGTATTACTATTACACAGAAATTATCTGAAGTTAAACAAATTATTATTAACACATACACACACACAAACCATTGCGAAATTTTTCTAATATTGGCCCTATTGCTATACTTTAGTATTACTTCGTATAAGAAAGTAAATATTACTATTAGTAAAAAAATGTTTTTATTTAATTATATGTGTAATAATAAATATTTACTTATTTCGGGATTAGTTAATCCAGAGTTATTTTTTAAACCTGTGTTACCATGAGTTCGATAATAATAAACATATTTTTATTCTGAAATAACAAATTCTTTTTTCATGTATTTCACAGTTTGAGAAACTGACAAGCATTTTGAAATTGACATCTTTCATTTGAGGGGAAAAAAAATTGTTATAAAAAAAAACCGGGAAGGAAATTTAACTGATGAGAAAAATAGACCTGATAGATACTTGCAAGCAACATATTTTTTGACATTAAATTTATGATTTTTTTTTCACCTAATCCCATAGCAAACTTAATTACCAAAACCGAAAGGTATGTAATTTTTACTTCCTTGTGCGAAGTAAATGAAGTATTGTAATCGTGAAAATTTTCAGTTCTCAGGTTTCAGCGGCAATATCCATTTTGACCATCCCTGAATCCATTTTGATTAAATATTATATACTTTCTGGTTTTCGTAATTAGGTTTGCTATGGATTAGGAAAAAAATATTTAAAAAAATATAAATTTAATGTCAATGATCAATTATGTCAATTACGTGTAATTAAAAAATCTGATGTGAACACCACATGACTTTCTTGTACGCGTATTAAACTATAGATTTTTTTATTGCACATATTTGATGTAATTTGACATTGACATGAATTTTTTATTTCTTTCTTATTTTTTGTTCTAATCCATACAAAAAACAAAAAATATATAATTTTTAAATTTACATATTTCGCTTATACAAAAGACTAATCTAATAATTCTTAATGTGCTAGACGCAGAATTTAGTTGTCTAAAACTTTTATATGCAGTATTTATTTCTAAAATCAAAATAATACCAATTTTTTTCAAGAAAAACTGTTACCAGCTTCATGTAATGTATCACTTCCGGTTAGTCCATTTTAACCAAAATCAATTATGTTATTTCTATTGATATAGTAGTCTTATATGCCAAATTTGAAAAGTTTTGGATTATATTTTAATATAGATTTTCATTAAAAGCTAATATAGGCTTGAAGTAAAATACCACTTCCGGAAGTAATATAATCATCAAAAAGGAAGTTGCAGAACTAGATGTTATAACAGTCCTAAATACAAAATTTCAACTTTCTACGGTTTACCGTTTTTGATTTATGCGAGATACATACGTATATACGTACGTACAGACGTCACGGCGAAATTAGTCAAAATGGATTCAGGGATGGTCAAAATAGATATTTCCGCTGAAATTTGGAAACCGAAAGTTTTAGAGACTTAAATTCTGCGTCTATTACAAAAATTATTAAATTAGCCTTTTGTATAAGCGAGATTATATATTTTTTGTTTTTGTAAGTTTGCAATGGATTAAAACAAAAAATTAGAATAAAATAGAAAAATTAATACCAATGTTGTTGCATTAGAGTAACATCTAGTTGTGCACCTCTCTTTGTATTTATTGAATAATTAAAGATGGGAAAGAAACAGTGATACAGGCAAAAGAAGGATAGAAGATGAATATAAAAAGTAGAAAATTTAGCCTATTTTAGATTTTAATGTTAAACTACCTACTTTCAAATATAATCAAAAATTTGTAAAATTTGGTATATAAGACTATTATATCAATAGAAATAACATAATAGATTTTTATTCAAATGGAATAACAAATAAAAGTGTTAGAGAAATAAATTCTGCGTCTAGCACATCAAGAATTAAATTAGGCCTTTAAATAAGCAAAAACGTAAATTTAAAAATTATATAATTTTTTGGTTTTTGTAATTAAGTATGCTATGGATTAGGAAATATCTATAGTTTAATATGTTTACAAGGAAGTCATGTGGTGCCCGCATCAGATATTTAAAATATATATATAATTGTTCCATATCTTAAAGAATAACAATACAATGATTAACTTTTACATATTATTCAGTCAAATGTTTTTGGTGCGACTAATAATATGTTAATACCATCAACATTTGTAGGTTGAGTAGTACAAGTTCTACTGGGAATATTATTGTAGAGAACTAAAACGCGCGAACACAAAGCAGAACCCTAATAACAGATTTCTTATTTACCCATCAAGACTGCCATCTCTCATACAATAGCATAAAAATTGGGGTCTAAACTTCATTGACATATTATGACTACAAAACTATCAATTTTTCATATAAATATATTGAAATACGAAATTATATCACTAATATACGATGCATTCTAACACTATTTATTAGTTACGTGTATAAAATCAAACATACCTACTGTATTTAACATGGGCTTTAAACTGATGTGGGAGCAAACTGCGGTATATCACATGATATATATATATATATATATATGTATACCTCAGTATAGCGTGGCGACCCGTCGCCACACCGTACACTCTACTACACATAAAATATATATATATATATGTATACCTTAGTATAGCGTGGCGACCCGTCACCACGGCAAGCGTCGCCACGCCAACAATTCGGTTTACAAGTGAGCCTATAGATGTTTCACATCAAAACTCTTCTGAATTATGGGTAAAAATCAATATTCAGCATAATCAACAAAACTGCCATAATTTCAATCTGGACCTATGATATCTAGTTTTAGAGATGCGCAAAAAAAATCAACCAGCGAACTCAAAATAATAGCCTAATAAAAGCAGGTGCACCATAGTATACGAATCAAATGAATCCCTACACAAAGACAAATGTTAAAACAGTCAAAGGAAAGGAACAAACCACTGAACCTGGACGACTAAGACTAAGATAAGTAAAATACAACTTTATGAAGAAGTATCACGGGGAACTTCCTTCACTCATGTTATAATTAAATTTATCACAATTACTGGTTGGCCTACCGTGGATTAGTTGTATAATTTAGAACAAATCAAAAAAATAAATAACGTTCAAACTTTAATGAAATAAAATTAATTTTAATGTTTAATAATTTTTATTCATTACTGTAATATATCAGTCCAGTGATATGAAAAATGTTAGTTCTTATTATATTTGCGAATTTCGGATAAATTATTTTTGCATCGTATATCCTATAAACTTGTTTAAAGGGATATTATATTTGTATTCATAAAAATATGACAGTGGAAATGTGATATTTCTGTAATTAGATTTCGATATACGAAATGAAAAATTACAGTATAAGAATCTATTTACATTGTTTTATTTAAATATTGAAAGATTGTCGGATAAAATAATATGTTTTTAAGTAATTACAGTCCGATTCTGAAAAAACTTATAGCTAATCCTGAATTGTGCAGTATCTAATATCTAACAAAAACACAATTACATAATAATTGTAAAGTAAGACGGCTAGTCACGTCGACATTCCCCTCCAAAAATATTTATCGTAGCACCTGCAATATTTATTAAAAAGTTTTAAATATCAAAAAAAAGTGATATCAAAAATTTCTACTCAAGTCAGTTATTAAAATCCCTCAAAAAACAATATCATTGTAAGGGACGTGACAAGAGTTACGCAGATATCACCCATCTGCGTAACTCTTGTCACGTCCCTTACAATGATATTGTTTTTTGAGGGATTTTAATAACTGACTTGAGTAGAAATTTTTGATATCACTTTTTTTTGATATTTAAAACTTTTTAATAAATATTGCAGGTGCTACGATAAATATTTTTGGAGGGGAATGTCGACGTGACTAGCCGTCTTACTTTACAATTATTATGTAATTGTGTTTTTGTTAGATATCATTTATTTTTGATATAAAATAAAGAAGATAACAAGAAAAATATAACATTTATAAAATATTGAAAATATTTTTTTGTATTACTGATAAAACGACCAAAACATTGCTCCCGTTAGAAATAATTTGAATAACCGGCACGCGTGACTGAAAAACCCCTACGATCTCCCTACGATTGAAAATGGACAAACATTATTATTTCGTAATAAAGTTGAGTATTCCGAATGCACGTTTGATTAATTCACATTTGTATTATTATGGGAAATGTTCAATTTTTTATGTAAGAATTTGTAATAAATGTTCACGCATCAAACTGCGATTATACTTTATTTTCTCCGGTTTTAATCCATGTAAAATAGAAACTGCAAACGCTATTGCATACACTCTACAATCAATATTATTTGGTTGTCTTTGTACCATTGGAATCTTAACATTTTTAAAATTACAATAAGGGAAAAGCTTTTGTAAGCATATTTCAATTTCAGGAGTAAGTATTTGTTTATTTAAAGAATCGTTTATAAAAATAGATTTAGTGTCATAATAATAGCAAACAAAATGACCTGATGTATAAATAATTTGAATATAATCCTTATCTTGAAGTACAGGAGTAATGATATCGGCATTCTGCCATATATACGGATGTTGAGGAACAAAATACGATTTTTGGGTTATGAGAGTATGGAATATAATTATTTATATTTGTTCCAAAGTTTTATTATTAATAATTGCCAATATGTCTTCTTTCATTAACGTATCAATGAGACATTGAGTACTAATCTGATTACTGAAAGCCATGTTTCAGATAAAACTAATCTACTAATGAATGTATTACTTTAATTAATTATCTGTGTTATTAAATAAATAAGTGTTATAGGGTAAACAATAAATAAATAATGGTTGCGGGCACTCACGTGACAAAATGACGTAAAAACAGCTGTTTGGGTACAAATGTCAAAAAATCTGCCAGCGATCACTGCGCCACCTATATAATTAACTATTTTGTGGGATGAGATTTGAAAAGAGATTCATTCGTAATTGACCACTTGGGCTGTAAACAATTGTTTAAAGTTTGCTGTGTTGCATTTATCGTTTGTCAACACAGAAAACTTTAAACAATTGTTTACAGCCAAAGTGGTCAACTACGAAAGAATCTCTTTTCAAGTCCTGTCCCAAAAAATAGTTAATTATATTGATGGCGCAGTAATCGCTGGCTGATTTTTTGATATTTGTACCCAAACAGCTGTTTTTACGTCATTTTGTCACGTGAGTGCCCGCAACCCATTGGTACTTTGTAGTATATTTTATCACAATCTAATTTTTATTAATAGTGAATATAAAAATACAATACAAATGTAATTTATTTATACAGTACGATTTTGAATTTCACAATTTGTTAATGTACTGTTTGTTAATTGCACACACTGTACCCAACGCTCGAACAAAATCGTACTGATTTTGGAGCAATTTGCTCCAACAAGAATTAACAAAATTCTTGGACCCAAAAAATGCTCAGATAAATTCAACAAGAATTTGGAGCTGTCAACATAAAAAATCACCACAATCTGAAACAGAAAATCAGTATATAAGTTTTGCAATACCATGAAAGTTCTTCTGTATATATCATGATGAATATAGGTTTAGTGCGGTGATGTATATTTCAAACTTCAGGTAGTATTTATTACAGGTACATCAGTATAAATTTTTAATGAATTAAATGTATAATTTTAGTGTACATTTGTCGGTGTAAAAACCTTGCTAATTTGTCGCTTTTACATGGAAAAAATACCTACTTTACATCTCAGTACATTGATTGAAAATAAACTACTGATAATAAATAGCTCACTTACGTACCAGACAGTTCCAGAATCCAGACGTATCCGTTTGTTTTTTTTCATTTTGGCACCGCAAACAAGTCGAAACAACCAGGACAATGACGTTGTGATTCTACGATGCAGTACAAACATCGCGAACAACGCCCCGACACAAACAAAGCGTACAACCTGCGTGAAAAGAGGTTAGGGTGACTGGTAAACAACACAAACACCGCGAATAAACAACGAAAGAGGTTAGTTATTAACCTGTCATAAATAATATAATGCCCAAGCGTGCCATCTATCGGGATTCGTAGGAGTTGGACAAATTTTGTGTTGAACGCACCACCTGTCGGAAATCCCGGGAACTGGACAGTGATGAGGAAACGCGAAATGGACACTTTTGATAGATGACAAGTTGAAATTATCTTATATTGTGAACCGAGTGTGTTTTAAGTGAACAAATAATTGCCAGAACGATGAAATATGGTATTTCTATACATATTCACTACAAAATATTACTTTTTAATGCAGTATTTTTATAAATATACATAATGATAATACAGATTCCATTCTCATTACTGTATATAATAGAGTGCGGTCGTGACTTGCCGTCGGAGGCGACCGCCTCTCTTGATAGTCCGATTTAAAAAAGTTAATCTAAATAATTTTTCGAAAACCAAATGATATTCGAGTTTAAGAATTAATTAGTTGACAACCCGTCTATCGTTGGTTAATAATTTAAATTTTTGAAAAATCATAAGCATTCGCCGGGATTTGAACCCAGAACCTTTCACTCGCTAGGTGACTGCTCTACCACTTGAGCTACAAATACTCGGCGAATTTTATACTCATGATTTTTCGTGCAAATTTTTAGTTGTTAGAAATTGTAAAGTGACATGGATTGCGTCAATTCGTTACAATCAGCAACTGTGGTATGCATTGGCTGATTACCTGGTGAAATAGTATAAGAATTAATTAGTTGACAACCCGTCTATCGTTGGTTAATAATTTAAATTTTTGAAAAAATTGTAACGAATTGATGCTATCCATGTCACTTTACAATTTCTAACAACTAAAAATTTGCACGAAAAATCATGAGTATAAAATTCGCCGAGTATTTGTAGCTCAAGTGGTAGAGCAGTCACCTAGCGAGTGAAAGGTTCTGGGTTCAAATCCCGGCGAATGCTCATGATTTTTCAAAAATTTAAGATATTAGAGTTTATTTAATTTTTTTTAGAGAATATGGATAAGCTCAATTTGAAAAATACAAAATTCGTGTGTCAGGATGAGAATGTTGACGGGTTCGTGCTACCCCATTTAATGGGATATAGCGTGATGTTATGTATGTATGTATGTAAAATTCAGTATTAGCTACAACTCTTATGAATATTGTAGTATAAATGCTTAATTATATATCCAATTAAAGAAATTAGTTCTGTAAGTAAAATTAATGTAAAAATTTGAATAACTTTATATTTGTCAATTCAATCATTCATGACACTAAGGAAACAATTATGATATATTTAGTTACATATAAGTATATAAATCAATTTTTTCCAAGAATATCCCCGACTGAGGTGAAAGATATTTACACGACACGGGGGTGTAGTATTTTCGTATATCTCATCACTTTGAAACTTGGAATTCGTCCCACGTCGTCGTCTGCCTCCATCAAGCACCAAAGACATTCGTCCTCACGTCAGAGGAACGTCGACGCCCATCGTCACCAGCTAGCGAATCTTAATCTTAATCCTCGCCACATGCTGCAGCAGTTTCGAGTTCCAAGATCCCGCGCTGGCTCTCGGCTCTTGCAGCCTTGTTGATCCGATTGTAATTACAGATCCGGATTTGTTCTGGAGATTTTCGGCTCGGCATCGGTATTTTAATTAATATCTTTATTTTGTCTCTACAGCGATTGTCATTTTGTCATGTTAATCGGATTTGTTATTTGACATGGTATTAACAAAAGAAGAAATCTAAAACAGAGATTACAGTTACAAATTTAAACACATATAATTTTCACAGGATTTGTAAATGTATTATTTGCAACTATTTAATTCGAATTAATTTAATTGTTTTCAACTTTAAAATAATTTTTATTACCTTTTTATTTTGAAATTAAACAACCTAATACGAAAAATGAAATAATGTTGTTGTTAATCTAATTAAGGGAGCATATAAGTTTAGAAACATCATTTTACATTATATGAAATTAATTTAAATAATTTCTTTAAACAATGTAGAAGATATTTAAAATACTTGCCCTGGAAGACTTTAAATAAAATAAATAAATATATCATCACGCCTTTTACCCATTACTGGGTGTGGCACTCTGCCTAAGTAGATCTTTGGGGACCGTGATTTGACGGCTGGTAACCGCACTTCACGCGAAAAAATATATCACTTATCGAGATCTAGAAGACTTTAATTACATTAAAGTATCTTACCAGTTATACGATGTTAATTTTTATCTCTAGGTTTTTGTTTTTCATTCCTAGCCTATTGCACATTAATTTAAAAATAAAAATTTATTTAAATTTCAATCGCATTTTTTTTCAATATTTTTATCATGTAAGGATATAAAACTAATACATGATTGAATTCAGAAAAAAATACGCTATCGAATAGGCATAAAAAATATATCATTTGAAAAATTATAACTTTGCGCTGTAACTTGAGAACCACTGATTTAAATAGTTATTTGTGTCACTAGTCCAGAAACTGCTATATTTTGAAAGGACGAGCCGCAGCCGAGGCCTTTAAATACGAGCACTCGCAAAATAGTTTCTGGACGTGTAATACACAAGATTTTTTTAAATTTAATAAAAAAGTTTAATTTATTACTCACATTTTAAATTTTTTTTTTTTTTGTCTCTTTATTTAGCATATTTACAACTGGCTTTTCGAGCCAACCAGTAAATTTGATACATGATTTAATCGTGCGAGAATATAATATTTATAATATTAATTCATTGAACTTAACGTTTGTTTGTGTTCACAGATCTAGGGGTTTTGTTCTCTTTAGTCTTCTTACTTCTTCTAGGTTGTCTATCAGGTTCAGGGCCAGGTGGTTAGGGTGCCTGTTGAGTCTTCTCTGGTATCTGGTGGCGTATGTAGATACTTGTTCATGGATGTAAGGAAGTCGAAGGTCGTTGTGTAGCGTTGTGTTGCTAACGTACCACGGAGCGTTTGTTATAATCCTGAGTGCTTTGTTCTGTGCTCGTTGTATAATGTTAATGTTTGTTCTTTTGGCGCATCCCCATAATTGGATGCCGTACGTCCAAATCGGAATTATTATGGTTTTGTACAATAATAGTTTATTCTCCAGTGAGAGTTTTGAATTGCGTCCTACTAGCCAGTACATGCTCCTTAGTTTTAAGTCTGATTGTGTGCGTTTTTTTTGAATGTGTGTTTTCCAAGTTAGTTGTTTGTCTAGATGCATACCTAGATATTTGACGCTATCTTGTTTCGGGATAATGTTATTGTTTATTGTGATATTTGGGCATGTGGTTCTTTTGGTAGTGAATGTTACGTGAGTACATTTTGCTTCGTTTATTTTGATACGCCATTTTTTAGTCCAGTTATGTATTTCATGTAGTGAAATTTGAACGAGGTTGCTTGCATTTTCTGGGATGGCATGGGACGCTAGGATAGCAGTATCATCGGCGTATGTTGCTGTTAGTGTACTAGGCTTTGAAGGTAGATCAGCCGTAAATATCTGGTATAACACCGGACCCAGAACACTACCCTGTGGTACTCCAGCATTGATTTTATGTATTTTCGAAAGTGTGCTTTGATTTGTAACTTGGAAGAATCTGTCACTTAAGTATGATTTGAGCAGTATGTAGTAATCACTTGGAAGATTTTGTTTAATCTTAAATAACAGTCCGTTGTGCCAAACTTTGTCAAAAGCTTGGCTTATGTCGATGAAAACTCCTGTACATATCCTTTCTTCTTCTAGATCTTGTTCTATTTTGTTAACGATTCTGTGAACTTGTTCTATTGTCGCGTGTTGATTACGGAAGCCAAATTGATGATCAGGGATAAGGTTGTTTTTATTAATTATAGGTATTAGGCGGTTCAGGATTAGCTTTTCTAATAGTTTGGAAAGTGTTGGTAGTAATGAAATTGGTCTGTAAGATGTCGCTTCATGAATTAGTTTGTCTGGTTTATGTATCATTATAATATGAGCAAATTTCCATTGGATTGGGAAGTGCTGAAGACGAATTATTGCGTTAAATATTGTAGTAATGCAGACTATTGTTTTTATTGGTAGTTCTTTTAGCATTTGGGCAGTTATGTAGTCGTACCCTGGGCTCTTTTTATTATTCAATAATTTGATTTCTGCTTCGACTTCTTTTGGTTTAAAATATTTAATTGGGAGTGATAACTGCAGGGGAGTATTTAGGAAGTTTTCAATTTCTTGCGTTTCTTCCAGAGAGTTATCGGCATTTGGTATGAAGACATTCTCCAGATGTTCAGCGAATAATTCAGACTTCTCTAGATTATTCCTTGCCCAAGTTCCATCAGTTTTTCGAATTGGGGCGTTGTGTTGTTTTGGTCTTTTTAAATTTTTGGTTGCTTTCCATAAGCTGTAGTTTTGATCTTTATGGGCTGATAGTGTTTGGAGGTGCTGTTGAAAGTTTTCTTGTTTTATTTTTCAAATGGTTGTTTTTAGTTCTGTAGATAATTTGTTAAGTTTTGCCTTATCGTTAGCATTTCTAGATCTTTGCCAAATTCTTCTAGCTTTTCGTTTTTCTATAACAAGTTCTTTAATATATCTGGGATAGTTTGGGATATTGTTAATTGTTTCCTCTATTTTTTCTTCGATTTCTTTACCTGTGCTTAATTTTATAGGGATACTTGTTGATTTATATAGGTGTTCACGGTATTTTTCCCAGTTGGTATGTTTGCTTGTAAGTGCAAATTTTCCTTCTTTCCTGATAATATTGCTACTTATTGTGAGGATTATTGGTGAATGATCAGAACTCAGATCACAACAGGATTCGATGTTATTGTAGTTTGTGGAGATTCCATGCGTTACGAAGAAGTCGAGTAGGTCCGGTAGTTTGTTTTGATCTGTTGGCCAGTACGTTGGCGAGCCGGTACTTTGGTATTCGTAATTATTTGTAATCATTGTGTGATAAAGCTGTCGTCCTCTGGGATTTATTAGTCTAGAGCCCCACCATGTATGTTTGGCGTTAAAATCGCCTCCAACTATGAATTTATTTCCCAAAGTTTTAAAAAAGTCTTCAAATTGCTCTTTTGTGATCGTGTGTTTTGGAGGGCAATAGGTGGCTGTAACTGTTAGATACCCATATTTGGTTTGTATCTGTACACTGGTTGCTTGGAGGTGTTCTGTTTCGTATTTATCAGTTTCGAAATGGATTATTTTTTCATGAATTATTATGGCTGATCCACCATGGGCAGTTCCGTCCGGGTGCTGAGTGTGGTAGGTCTTGAACTTTGGGATTTGGAAATAATTTCGTTCCGTGAAATGAGTTTCGGACACTAATACCACATCTAGTTTTTGTTCGATGATAAAGAGCTCAATTTCCTGGCGATGTTGCGCCAGTCCATTGGCGTTCCACAGACCAATTCTGAGGGTTGTGCTATGCATTTTTGGTTAGGTTGTTTATGACTGTGGTGAGTAAATTTAGTATCATATTGTTTTGGGTGAGTAATTGACTGAAAAGATTTTCTAGTTTTGTCATGAATATGTTGATTGTATTATTTGTTTCATTTTTGTCGGGATGAGATTCGATGCCTTCTCGCGTATTACTTGTATTTCTTTGCGCAGTTTGGGCATACGTGGAGTTTCCTGTATTTGTTTCTTGGGTTTGTTGATTTGTGGTTGGGTTATACGTTATTTTTCTTGTGTTGGAGTTGTAGTCTTTTGCTTTTTGCAGTTCTTTATAGACGCTGCACCCTTTGTAGTTAGCAGGGTGAGCACCGTTGCATAAAGCGCATGTCGCTGGACTGTTTCTGGGTTTATTGCATTTTTGTGTTTGGTGATTGTCACCGCACTTAACGCAGGCGTAGGGTATCGTGCAATAAGATCTTGTGTGGCCATACTTTTGACATCGCATGCATTGCGGTATGTCCCGTCGTTTTCTGGGAGGTTCCACAGTTATCTTGGTGTTGAACAAATATTTAATATTGTATATTTCTTTGTTCTTGCTGTTAGGTGTTTGATCTACGAAGTAGAGTGGCAGAGCTTCTTTAGTTTTCCAGTTTTTTATATTTGTTACGTTTCGTATTGTGAATCCTTGTTCTGTTAATTCTTTTTTAATTTCCTCCGTAGATATAGTTGGGTGTAGGTTGCGGATGACTGTTCTATAGGATCTATCTTCTCTAGGTTGATACGTGTAGTGTGCAACTTTGTTTAGTTTTAGAAATGTTATTAGTTTTCTATATGCTTCTGGAGTTGTAGTATTTATTTTGATATCTTTCATTGATTGAGTTTTACAAGAGAATTCTGTAGAATTAAGAACAGTTTCTATGCTTGTCTTCATAAGTGCGTAGTTTGTAATGTTTGGTAAAAATATTGGTGGTGGTTTATGTTCTGTTTTGTCATTTCCACTATTGGTTTCGTTTGCTGATTGTGTTGGTATAGTTTCCACGTTTAATATTTCATATCTATTGTTAAGTTGAGGGTTTGTACTTACGGTTGGGTTTTGGCGTTTTGATGGGTTTGGAGCGTAGTTTCTATCTTCTCCTTCATAGTGTCTTTTGAATTTATTTTTAGTTCTAACTACTTGCCAGTCTACTATATCTTCGTCCTCTTCTATGATTTCACATGTTGATTTAGGCGTTGATTCATTGTTGCTTTGAGGATTTGGAGATGATAATGGGTAGATATTTTCGTTTTGAGATTGGTAGAGTATATTTGTATAGCGGTGCGTTGAGGTTTGGCTTGTTTGTATATTGTTCTCGAGGTTTTTTTCTTCCAAGTGTCGAGATCGAATTGGTGATGTAACCACTGATGTTATTATTGGTTGTCTAATTGATGGGGTTGTAACGGTGGATACAGTGGAGGTAGCTGAGGTGGTAGTAACTATGTATGACTGCATATTTACTGGAGATTTTCCGCCACTTGTTTCCGACATAGTTGAGTTTTGTTTTGTTGTTATGCGCGTAGAGTATCTACTTAATGGCACTTACGAAAAATTTATTTAGTTATATCACTGGTTATTTGATTTATTGCGCTGCACAGTATAAGCTAACGTAATACGTCCGTTCGCTTTGGCTGTTGGCACAAGACTACATTTTAAATGTCAGGGAATTTTTTTATGTTGGTATCATCTAATTGTCAGAACTGTACTTTTAATTTTAATTAATTATTTATTGTTCAACAATTTACATCGTCAATAAGTTTAATTACACTGTACACTTTATTTAATAAACATAAAACATAATTAATTTCTTTGTCTATTTCACGACTTGTCATTCCAGTATTATAATCTAAAAAATCAACATATTTTATTTGGATTTTACGTTGCTAATACAATTATAATTACTTACAATTTTGTTTAAAATATATGTATAAATATTCTGTTTTCTTGTATTGAAAATACTCAACTATGAATATTTTATCATAATATTTTTACGCCAATGCAATATTTTGACATTTCGTACGTTCAGGAGTTCGCTATACTAGTGATGCCAACATATAACCATAAAAAGTCACACACATGGTTTCCGGACGATTTTTTGTTATGTAATACTGCTAATGCCGGACGGTGGCGCGAAAAACATATTTTATTCAATAATCATATGGCCCTCTTGGTCTCCTATAACTTTGTTATTTAGTATATTTTTGTATTTGTAATAACTTCCGAGTAAAACGATGTGCCCAACTTTCGATACAGCCTGTAGTTCTCGAGATCTTTATGCTTAAATTAAACATCATATATATATATATATATATATATATCAAAATCAATCTCTATGCTATATCAATTTATAATCATAATTAACGAAACATTGAAGAAAAAATATTAATTGTATAGTTGTAGGAACAAATTTTAATTGATTAAACTAATTTTAACCAGTTTCACCACCAATTTTAAATTTTTTAAATAAATCGAATTTATTTTTCATATGGAATTATTCTATTTTATTTGTTACACTGTACGACATGAACTTAATTCCAATTGCAGTACAGAGTATGCGATTAAATGCTAAGTATTGCGGAATTTTAACAGCATTCATACTTACGGGTCGGTAGGCTCGAACTCAGGACTGTACAGAAGAGATATCTTAAGCCACAACAAGCAGTGGTCCGCGATCAAACGAACTCGACTAGCGACAATTCATAATTTTGACAAATATTTGACTTGCTTGTATTTATTTTAAACAAAATTTAAATGTTAATAATTTAGATGTGTGGGTGTAAATGGTTATTATAATTTTAATAAGTTTTGGCTTGAATTATTTCCATTTTATTAGCAAATATTGAATAAAGTTATAATGATTTTATCAATATTCGTAAAAATAATCAATAGAAACCGAATATATGGATCTGAAGCTGGGACTCTTAAATTTCAGTAGGTCAAGCTTTTTTCCAAGTAGGATGCGTAGTTGTTGGATTATCGACTTATTCCAATTTTTCTCTACATTTTTTGTTATACAGGGTTTTTTATACTGCGAAAATAAAATTAAGGGTATATAATATATGACATACTTATCATAGAACGAACAGATTTTTTTAATCCGTAAAATTTAGGTTGGTTTACTTTCAGTAATCATTTTAGGACCATGGGTTTGATAGTTATTTCTAATATATTAATAATGAAATTATTACTATGAACACTAGAATAGTTAATTTATCCATTATATAATGTAAGATGATTGTCTGTTTTTAGTGACGCCCAGTGACAATAAAAATGTATACTTTAATTTTTCGAATTTTGAAACAATTATTTTTGTTCTTCAATCAGTAGGTACATCGTATAATATATATACAGGGTGTTTCAGGACTAGTGTAACAAACTTTAACAGCTTATTCCTGAGGTCATTTTGAGCCAAGAATGTCATATGAACATAGGTCCTATTCCTTCTAGTTCTATAAATATCACGAAGTTTTCAAATTTTTGTAATCAAGATACTTTCGGAAAACAAAAATGCGCGCAAATAGGGGATGGGAAAGTTGGCTTCTATTTGGATATCTGTCTTGGTATTCTCTGGACGCATAACGGGCATTACCATTACATAATCCATAAATAAAAATCATATCTGCATATTCAGCAGTACTATAACCATCCATTATGAAACAATAATACAATCAAAAGTACAACAATTTTTAATTAAGACAAATAAGGTATGACTTTTCAATAAAATTCTTGTTTTCCGAAAGTATCTTGATTACAAAAATTTGAAAATGTCGTGTTATTTATAGAACTTCAACCTCTTGTATTTTGGTAACTAGAAGGAATAGGACCTATGTTTATATGACATTTTTTGCTCAAAATAACCTCAGGAATAGGCTGTTAAAGTTTGTTACACTAGTCCTGAAACAGCCTGTATATATATATATATATATATATAAAAAATTATGGATATATATATATATATATATATATATATATCCATAATTTTTTTCCGAAGTTTAAAACATCCTGTATGTGAAAAGCAGTCTTGATTCTATGATTTCTTATAAATTGAAGACTTGAAAAAGTGGTCTTCGGTGGCATTGTTATCTCAAAACAATATTTTCAATCCCAATGTTATTAATATTATTTTTCAGTTAATACTCATCAATTTATTCTGGATAAGAAACGTATCTATGGGCGCCCAATGAGTTTTTTTCGTTGTGAGTTATGGGTCTATGAGTTTTAATTAATTAATTAATTAATTTATTTATTTATGTTACTTAGTACAACAGGAACTTAATCCCAATTACAGTACAGGGTCCGCACTCACCGAGCCGCAGTGTGATAGTTTATAAATTTTTTAGCTTGAGTGAGATTCGAACTCGGGATCTCCGGATTCGAATTCCGTATTGCTATCCACACCACCGTACTGACGGCCTTCGTTAATTCTTTTTTATTTATTTAAACGCTTAAATCTTGACACTACAAGTTTGATTTTAAGCTTTAAGAGAAAAGTATTTGGGTGTATTTTTGATATGTCTTGTGGTACCAGCCAATAGAAAATGAGGATCCTTCAAAGAATAAAAGATTACTTAGATCTATATATTGATCCGAGACTGCACTATAAACTAGTTTATTAAAAATTGTCATCAAACCATTGCCTTGTGTCTATATAAACAGATGTCTAGTTTATATGAAGACAATCATAAATATGTCTTAACTCATGTAATTCCATACATTAATCTGAAACAAAATATAATATTATACCAAAATTTGTCATACATAAACAATGTTGACTATTGGGGAAACTTTTATGTTAATTGGATATTCAATTTGAACTATATAAATGAAATTGATAAGTCCGACAAAAGTTTAATTATTTGAATTAAATTTATTTTTATTTTGGCACATTTCGTATGTACATAGCGAATTTTAAATTTAAATAAAAAGAAAAGTGAAAAATGCAACTGATTTAAATTTTCAAAGCTAAGTAAAATTCATAATTTCACAAATATATTTGTAAATTAAAGAGCGAAAAGATATGAACTTCTGTTAAATTAATGACTATAAATATTTCATATTACCAGTGTCAAAATTCCTTGAATCCAACATCGACATGGCGTATTACCTTGTCATTTCCATTACTTTTCGGAGTACAGAAGCGCTATAAGTCGACGTCAATATTAAGTAAAAAAACAAATAAAAATAAAAGCACATGTTTTCTCTTTTTGTGTTTTTTGCATAGCAGGTATTTTAAATGTTTAAAACAACATTACAAATTGAAATATACTATATTTTCCTTCTAGTTTATATAAATATTTTGATTCCATATGGAATAATTACCATTATATTTAATTTAATAAATTTTGTTCAAATTTCTAGAAAATGAAAATAATGAACAGATTTTTTGTTACAATAATATTTACTGTAAAAATTTCAGGTTGTAACGAGAGATGCTGGTGAGAACCTACAGAAACTTTGGTGCCACACGATTAAGGCACCTTTTAAAAAATTATGTAATAATTCATGTCTACTTAATATTGCTTCAGCAGCATGCACTAGCGTAAACCGCTAAATTAATGGAGAAATCCATGTTTATTCTTGTCAATTATTTTTATTATGCGTATCGTGTTTATTTGATATATACACATATGACAAATAACACGTATGTAAAAATGCGTTTTTGTTGTATTTGCAGAATTAAAATATAGTCTTTACAGATATCCGTAATCTACGTATTTAAAGTGCTATCTAAAATGAGCTGCATCTTCCATTAACTACAGACAACATCTAACAATAAAAAATAAGTATTATTATTATCTTGTTGCTAAATGGATACCTCAATTCGTCCTGTTAAAAAGTACCTAATTAACTTTCCCGTAAGTGAAACCAGCGTAGCGGTATAACGAATTGAATATACTGTTATTATTATTTTGTTGTAGTCGCTAAAGAAATAGGTAAATTTTTAATATGGTTACATAGCGTAAAAGCATAATTTAGTTCTTAAACTAATTGAAATTTGTTGTTCTTTGTTTTATTACTTACATCGAAATGGTGAGGCAGCAATACGCCGAAAAAATAAAATTAAATAATACATTCCCCCATTACATTTTCAGCCCACTTAACTTGGTTAAAATCTGTAATTTCAAATATTTGAAATTCATTTCCTAAATTCCAGTAATTATCAAAGTAGTCTGCGCTTCGAATACATCTCTCTCTTTCTCGCAGGAATAAATAAGTTGCACAAGGCATCTGTATGCTGTACTCCATTTCCATTTTCTTGTCGTGGTGTTATTCATTTACAACATTAGTGTGATTGTATACTGAACAAAAGCATTTAGAATAACAGTGAAGCTGGAGCGTTGTACCGTCTAATAGCCCAAGTGTTCGCGGCCAGATAGCAAATTAGATTCGTGCAGAAGCGAAACAAGAGCACTAATGCAAATTTCACCCTTAAATTATTAATAATTATTACAAGTTCAAACATCAACGATTCTTACTATTAGGTTGGATGGTTTGTTTCAATTTAATTAATATTGCGAATTGTGGTGATTGCTTACAAAATTATTAAATTCAATCCATACTATATTACTTACGAAATATTTAAAAACTTAGTCAGTATTACAGTAAATATTATAATATTATAGCAAAAATAATAATCTACTGATAAAGAGAAAAATGACTGATTTGATTACACTTTCATAATTAGCCGAACTTTATCCTTACAAATAAACGAGTAGTTGTCACTTCATCCTAGAATTGATAAATTGTCTTTCCATTTTTCAATATAATTATATATAGTTATAACAATTAAACAGGCAGATTTATAAAACAGATTAGCTACTAATACATTTTTTAATTCCAATTTTGACCCTGTTTCTAAACGTTAATTGATAATTATGGCAGTTAGTGTTAAGGCAGAAAACTTACAACTTATTACTACTTATAATTTTATAATTATGAACAATCATATTCTATTTTAAAATATTTTAAATTTCAATTCATTCTGGAATGAAGTAACTATAGATAGTTAATTCCAAATTTATTTCTGTGTACAAACTTGTCTGAAAAAAATTGCTACAATAACTATGCCAAAAATATTAAATAAGGGGCGTGGAGAACTGCTGATCTAGCTGTGTAAATAATATAATTTTAACTCTGAATATCGGTATTTAAAAAAAAAAGAATTTTATGGATTACATTCCCATGTGCATGAGAACTGCAAATATTATCATTTGAGTAGATTGTATACAAATTTCAATGTAAAATGAAAGCAATACATTAATTACATAAACCGGTATATTTGTCATATTTTAATGGGTTTTGTTAAACGACATTTATTACTTCATTTAGATTAATGCTATTTTCTGATATAAATTCTAACAATTTATGTGTGAAATTTGCTAATATTCAGTATCGTAAATTTATTTAATTTATAATAATACGTTAAATTATCATTATTTTTCATTTGATCAATGAAGAATTAATAGTTAATTGTGCAATCTGCTGATCTTAATTTATTTTCGAATACAAATATTTTATAATTAGTAAACAAATATTCGTATGTAACGTTGAAACATGTTCGAAACGCAATGAACATTTTATTGATTAATGCTTGAATTGTTTTATAATTTTATTGTAATTCAATGTTATGCTAATTATTAATAAATATCCAGTATTTTCTTATATTTAAAAATGTCTCAGTTTATTCTGGCGATAAAAAGTATTCACTTGGGTTTCCAAATTATCTGTAATAAATGCATCAAATAAGAGTTAACAAAAATAAAATCCTCTTTAGTCTGAGATAGCGATGCCGCGGGATGAAAAATAGTCTAGTATCATATTTTTTCAAAATAAATGCATCAAATATCAAAAATAAAATCGTCTTTAGTCTGAGTTAGCGATGCCGCGAGATGAAACCAGATTATGGCTAGTCAAGTCTTAATTTTTTCAGACAATTTTAGTCTTGAACCTTCTCTACAATTAATTTCTCGTTTTAATCTGCATATGCCAATAAGTCTCATTATTTATAGGCTTTGTCACTAGTTAGAAATCATCATTTAAGCACTTTATGAATTCACATCTTGTTATAAGAATTTTGTGCATCAAGACTGAGACATCGCTTGTTGACGTGTGAGTGGGTTGTAAACCGTTTATCCTACATAAACATCATTATTTGTTTGTTATTCAAGTAAGTCATTTTGGTCTTGTTGGTATTTTATGTTATAGCTTGTCAAATTTTTAGTATTTAAATCAAATCACGACTATTGAACTTATTACCATTTTTTACTGTTTAACTGATATTAATTATTCAGTCATCCAGCAATCCAGTTACGGTGAATATTATTATTGGTTTGTTTCGTATGACAAATATTCCGTCTATCTAATAAAATCAGATATGATGATACAATTTGATTTTAATTTCAAGTGTAGTGATTCTACAAGTACATAAAAGAAGTATGAGTAGTTAAATGAACCCTCATTTTTTTTATATTATGTTACTTTAGTTTGTTTTTGTTTAATAATTTATAATTTGTGATTATACTTTCTTGAATGCAAGTTAAGTTTTTATTATAAAAGTATTTTGTTATATCTAACTGTTTTGTCCCGAGTTTATTTTCGAAATTTAGTTTTTAAAATAAAATATATGTATATATGACATTTCTTATATAAAAATCACGATGAGACAGACGATATTTTTCTGTTATTATCGTAGTAATTATGTTCGTTAATCGTAATAAAGCTAAGGAAAAAGAAAAAACGACTATATAAAATGCGCTGAATAAATCTACAGTTGAAATCTGCTGGTTTTATAAAATTTATTTTATTAAGGTGAATCATACGATCTGAAGTTAACATAAGAACGACGATGGCTGCGAAATACATAAAGATCAGATAAACTAAATTCATTGTGACGAATTCACCAGATTGATTGTCAAGAAGTTTACTCAAATTTAAAATAAATACGATTTTAGTACCATGTAGAAAACAAAATTTATTTACTTTGTCAATATTACATATTCGTACAAGCAATTAGTAATAGTAAGTTTCTTTTAAACATGCCTACTTATTAAATATACTCGGTAAATACATAATGTTAATAAATGAATTGTAAATATAATTCATTTCGACAGAAATAATAATTAAATATACATTTTAGGAATACCATATATTTTTTAAAGACATTTACAAATATAAATTTTAATCTGAATAAACGTTTTATTATCTGTAAAATATCTTTTTTGATATTTTATTCTGAACCACGGATTCTTGTTACAACCAGAACGAGGTTTAATTAAAGGAGTCTTTCATACTTGGTTATAAATATATTAAGATATCACTCTGTGCTATAACTTTTCTCACTACTGACTATCGACTTATTCTTAAATTATATTGTATTTAATTCTAAGTACACTACAAATAACGACTTACAAATTTTCTTCCGAGCAAGAAGTACAATTGTTGTATTATCCTAATAACATAAATATTTCTAATCATAGGAATAGATTTAATTTGGTGAAAATAGTTTGTCGGCTGTGGGATTGAACAAGGGTTCTCAAGATCCACAGGCCGACGCGATACCTCTAAACCACCTATCCCATGAAAACATATATAAAAAAATATATGAAAATAAATATGAAATATATGAAAACAAACAAATATTTTTTTAAAATTTGAAATTGTTACTTTGGGAAATTCTGATTTTCCACTATTGATGTGTGTTTTGTCGTATACTCAGCGCAAAAATGAACATCAAGATTGACAGCTGTCATAATGATGTGTTTCATGATGTTGCACTATAAAATAAATGTGTTTCAAAATTTTTTGGTTAAATAAGTTATAGATACGATATAGCAGGTTTTTAAACAAAACCTTTGAACAATTTTAGAAAAGCAATAAAGTGGCTCAGAATGTTTTGAAATATTGCGATACATTACTTATTTTTTAAGAAACGATATTTTTCACATAAAAGGTTTAAATTTTCTATCATCAAATATTTAACCAAAATTAAATGCAAATAAAATACATCTCCGAGTATTTGTTATTGCTTATACTCGTAGTTTAGAAGATAAATGGGAAAAGAAAACAAAAGAATATTTATAGTACTTTGATGCCAAATTGAGACTACGTTAATTTATTGTTGCCATAATTCACAAATGTTTCTGGAAAAAACTATATAGAAATATATTAGGATATATAATAATGGGGTAGATGGCTCAGTGGTATCGAGTCGGCCTGTGGATCTTGAGAACCCTGGTTCGATCCCCACAGCCGACAAACAATTTTCACCAATTTAAATCTACCTCTGTGGTTTCCCCTCCACTAACATCTTTGGGGGCCTTAATTTGACGGCTGGTCACGCGAACAAATATATCACTTACCGAGATCTGCTTACAGCAGAGTGCCACACCCAGTAATGGGTAAAAGGTGTGATGATATTTTATTTTTTTTACAAATCTCTTATTGTTGACTGTGTGTTTTGATTAATTCATAGATACGTTTGCAAGTTTCCATAGATTTTAGGGCTGGAGTAAATGAAAATGATTAGAAAATATATGGAAACTGCGATTATAAAAGCAGAAAATTCCATTTAAAGTATGTTTATTTTTATATTTAGAAGAAACTGAACAGGCAATGGGCGTTATTACTTAGTTTCTAATTTCAAAAAATACTTATAATGTAATTAGTGTGCATTTTTTTGTGCAATAAACTTAACTACTGAATATTATATATTCCCTTTTTGTAGGAGTATATCCTATACGAGAATATATGTATCTGATTCTGGAAATAGTTTTAGCTAATCCTAAATTTGGGATCGGGATATAAGACGAACAAAAAATGTGATATAAAAAGTGAAGTCTGTCATATTTTAAATTGTTACTAGTCCAAATGGATTCCGAATGAGGTAAATGTATTTTTGTTATTTACGTATGGCTAGAAGGGGCTTTTTAATAGTAGTTTATATATGGAGGGAGTGAAGTTCGCCATTATTTGTCGAGAGCGAAGATTATATCCTAAGGACGTAACTCGAGGCATGCAATCGCTTGAGGCAAATAATGACAATGTATCACATGTTATATACGATATTTCATATAATACGTCATTTAATAAAAGAAACTTAACACTGCCAATAAATCACTTTATTTTCTTAGGTAGTACTTGTTATTTTTATTTCCCTCGTACCAATGTCCTTGAATAATTTTATTTCCCTAGGGAGTACTTATTATTTTTATTTCCCTGGTATATAGTGTAGCACATTAAGTAATAATTTTGATAAGAATAAAATTAACATTATTTACCGGTTGTGTACAAATTATTTTTATTACACATTGCTGATTTATTAGTTTTACATAGACAAAATATTTTTAACTAAAACTTGTTAATAAGAAAATGTTGTTTTTTGTCAGCATATGAAATAAAATGTCATTTAATAAAACTTTCTTTTTATGTATTCACATATCATGTAGACATTTATTGTGATTTGAAGTATATTTCTTTAAAATTATTGTCTGTATAATTTTAAACGCGCGCCAATACCTCTATTATTATTTTATGTAATACAGGAAAGCCTACTTATACTATAATATATTGTTGTGTAATGAGCTTAAGATCGCATGATTCACCTTAAAATGAAACAAATTGTTAGATACTCTATTTAATATCAATTCTGTATTCTTTTGTAAGAGAATTCATTTCACTGGCAAAAGATGGTAACGGTGGCACACGAATACATTCGAACATAACGAATTACGTACTATAATCATATTGAAATAAAATTTGGTTATATTCTGTTTTGTTAAGTTACAATTCTTTGGAAAAATATAAAACATTATACGACTATAAATACATTTATATTTATTGTTATGCTATATAAATTCTGAATCCGGTTTTATAATTAGCCATTCTTTTAATTGTAAACTATTATTTTCTTTATAATTTTCATAAATGCAAATCCGCTGATTCTATAAGCCAAAAGTTAGACCAAAATATCTAGTCCTTTTATATAGCAAGTTGAATATAAAAAACCATCTATTTTATTTGACCATCCATGAATATTTGTGAGCATCACCATGGAGATCCGCATTTGGCTACATCCAAAAGTCTTTCAGCATTTCAGCCCATTCAACAAAGTCAATAATTCAGTGAACACATCATGGAGGTGTTAGATCCGCGTACAATACACCCTCACCAAACTCTTCTACCTAAATGCTCTATCTGTCCACCGGCGCAATATTAAATTCCAAGGAAGACCGATTACTTCCTTCTTCGGATTATAAACTCCGGATACGTTACGTTAACGTACCCGTTAACATTACTTTATACTACGACTCTACGCTTCAAAGCTCTGTATGGTATTCTAAAACGAACACATGTACGTTTGCATTATGCTAATCCTCTTTGCCCATTTAGCGACTAACAGTTGTGTACGAATGGAACTTATAAACCTAAGTTCCATTTAAGTTTAAGGGTCTTGTATTTACATGATACTTGGTTTTGTGAATTCCAGATCGCCGGATTCTGTTAACAATTTGAATTTTGTGAATGTTTGTCAACGTGGGCGTTAACGATTATTAATCATGCGTGTTTCATTACGATTAATTTATGGCGGTAGATAGTAACGAATGCGTGATCTTGTTACATCTCTTTTATTCAAGTTGTTCCATTTGTGATTAGTCTATAGCTATTTAAACTATAAATACGTGGTAAAAGCCTCTTAATGTTAAAATAATTGTATTTTCACAAACAGCTGGTTTCACTGTCACACAATGCTAAAAGCATCGGAGCAGTAACGATGTGATGAAAGACTTGAATATTCTATTATTATTCATTTTTCATTTTGCTTTAGTCTTAAATTGAACGGAAATTTTTATTTTAGAAAATTCATAAATATTTTAATCATTTCAGTAATTTCTCTGATATTATGCGAAAAAAATGTAAACAATAGTGATAATTAAAAAAACAGTACAATTGGCTAGGTACTGATTATAATCATAAATGTATATCATCACCTGATGTTTGTAGGATTCTCGTCGTACTCTCCATGCCTAAATATTAAAATTAATGAAAGGTTCTTAATAATTAAACTAAAATATTTTTAACATTGCAAATATATTTTAGAATTCATTATTATAGACAATACACTTATGATTGAAAACTATGATTTATTTGATAATTTTCTTCGAACTATTCAACCAATCATAATGCAGAATACTTGAAAATTCAACCAATAAGCACAGTTTTATACTGATTAAAATATCGACTGTCCAGTGTATTGAACGTACATTTTCGTCAAGATGGATAACATAAACATGTAACCAATGGAGAATCCAGCTAATTTTATCAAAGAGGGCATTAGGTTTAGGTAGGCTACAGTCTTACAATTTCTTTGTTTAAAAGATGAACGAAGGGAGCCTTATCAAAACACGATCAATATTCAAATAACTACCTATATGAAATTAGAAATAATTTAAGTTTTCGAACGCAAGAAGCATCTTAGTCAGATCAGTCTTATAGTTTCGGCCTCATAGACAAGTGACGAGATAAAGTTTCGGCTATATGGTTTTTCGGAAGAGTGGACGTTTGAGTGGATGGATTTTTGGCGATGCGGTTTTCGGTAGCAGCTAATTCTATTATGGTTTGTAGTCACAGAGCCAATCCAAAATAACCTTTTACACTGGTTAAATTATGAATAATGAGCGAAGTACTTGATTGAACAAACAAAATTATTTAATATTTTGTTTGGATTATCGATTTTATGCTAAAAAATTCATTCACTTAAATATTTTATATTCAATTATTCTGTTCCTGACATTCATTTTATAAACCGAAAGTAAATATTTAAAAATTTGCTTATTAACTTATAATTCTCTTAAAATTTATGGCAATGCAAAATATATAATAATGGTATATTTATAATAATTTTAAGAGAATATCAGTTAAAAAAAATATACTCTGTCTAATTATAACTTCATACCGTTGTACAGCATAGCGAATATATTTTCCCGTTAGTGATTGATTGGTCACCGTGGCGGTGTTACACTACAACATAAGGTATAGTAGTGACTACAAGTGACATTCATTTATTCATTTGTTTGTTTCAGTTCACTGTTAGCCAATGTATCGTTTTCATGGTATTACTCAATTTTCTTATTATTGTGACTTTGTTTATAATAATTTTTCGCTATGTAAATTGGTTTACTATGGTAGAACGGTGAAACAGACTATAATATTTTATAATTTAAGTTATAATTATACCTAAACTTTTAAATATTTTATATATATAATATATGTATATATATATATATAGTTGTTCTACGTCAGTTCATTTAGTTCAAAACTATTTTAATATCACACATATATTTTATTTTATTTTCATTGACGAGCAAATAAAAATAAATTCTATTAGGCATGTTTATGGTATTCAAATAAACTGCTCCAAGACGAAATAGATAGAATAGATAGATAGATAATTATTATATGCATGTGTGCAAGGATATCTTTTAAATATGGTTTTTAAATAAATCAAAATGACACATCACATGACATCTAAATCAAGAATCTAATTAATATTGTCACATTATTATAGTTCTTAATGTGTATATTCCAGCAAATAATCTTCTAAATGTTCATAGGTTAAAATCATACTCAAACACATTTATTCTCGTGGTTATTATTTACTCAATAAACCAAATCCTCATGTAACAGAAATAAACATTCGTTTCAATCGCGAACAGACAGCTACACATAAATAATTCAGTGTCACCGTCAATTCTCGTCCATATTTGTGTTCAAGTAGACAGCATCTGTAGCCACATGATAACATGAACAGGAAAGAGAAAAACCGAGCCATGTTGCACTCCCAGAACAGCGGCAGCAGTTCCATTATCGCGAGCAATGGATAAACATAGAGATATAGCGTACCGTCGGGCTTTCAGACCATGCACTCTGCTAATGTTGCCTGTATAGTTTATTCGTTATTCGTTTTACATATACGTTACCACGCTCTGGTTGCATATAGTTAAAACAAATAAAAGAAATATTGTCAGCTATGACGAGAGGAGACAGGTTTCATAGAAATATTAGAGTGAAGATAGTTTGCAGGGAAAAATAAACACCGTATAGTACATTAAATTGATTTATTTCATAAACAAATCATACTAAAACTTTAGCTAAATTGTAATTATAATAAGCGAAAGCAATGAAAAAAAACTCATGAAGATTAAACATACAGGATATTTTAAAATGTATGAGAAGGAAGTCGTAGTAGGCACTTGATGAAACATATTTATTTAAACCTGATTTAAATAATTCACAGTTGATTGTTTCACATCTGAAGATGTTTGCAAAGATGTAACGATCGTTAAATATACAAAATATGGTTAAACAATCAAGTGTGAATTATTTCATTCTTCCATGATATTTCAAAATTATTGCAAAAGTAAAATGTATGTATATATATATTATTTGATGGAGCGGTGATAATACATTTTATTTCCGAAATTCTCAAATGTAATTCCATGTTCCTTAGAACTAACATTTTTATGCCACTGGATTGGTAGGTTACAATAATGAAGATAAACTATTTAAAAAATAAATTCATTTAATTTATTGGTTATATAACAGGTCTTTTAATTTTATTTAATTGAAACTTATTTTCTTAAGAATATTTAATGAAATATTAAACTTCATATACATACATAGGTACATAAAGAGAAAACTTCAAATGAAATTGCTAATTAAACAAATATAATGCGGCACGCTATATCAATGAAATTCATATTTTAACGTTTCATATTTATACTGAATTATTGTTCACATTCACTTATTACATTTACCATCCTAATAAATTAATGCAGACAATACACTATTAACACGTAAAAACATCTACTCCATTCTACGCCTCTAGTAATAACACACCTATATAGAAATTAAACACTATGATTATGCCTTCATATTATTTGATGCTAATATGTATACAAAACCAGTTATTTAATCTAACATAAATTCTTACTGAAGTTTTGCTACCTTCTAAAATGTACAAATCGCTTTCAACAAATTACTATTTATATTATACTCTAGAAGTACCCATTTTCCTCGATGCCTCTCTTAACATATTTATTTACAATCTTATATTTCAACATGTATTTATCACATAAGATTACAAATACACACTCTAATTTATTTTTTCCTCAATAGTTCATCATTTTACTATGGACAAAACTCTAATATGCTTTCATCACAAAATCCTTTTGCTCATAGATCTAAAAAGCTGTATCCTTAAATTTCATTCAAACATCATTTATGCAGCACTCAAAATCAGGCTCACAATCGGGCAAAGATTAATTTATTTAGTAAAATAACATATTCTATAACATTTTCAATTCTGCAGCACGCTAGATATAATATGAAATATTTTTTCAGTACCTTTTACCATTAGCAAACATTTATTCAAAAGTATACGCGACATAGAAAATCAAGCCAAATTTTTCAAAATAATTTTGTTAATTCAATAAAACATGAGCATCATCTATTTTAACTTGATGATATTTAGTATAAGAAAGTAAATTATTAGGCTCAATATTAATCAAGGATAATCGAAGGTATAAGCGCAAGCTATATTTTGTGTAAACAATTTGTTTTGATATTTTTTTTATTACATACATACAATCTCTAACCCTTATCTATAAATAAATTAGTATTAATAACCTAAAACTTATAGGTGTTAGATTATTGAAAAATAGATTCAATATTAAAATAACTGGAATTTTGCAAAAATGTGTCATCTACCCTTTCAATTATTATAATGAAACAGATCAAAGAAACACACTTCAGCTGAAGTTTGCAATGGACAGTTTATTTCGATTTAAAATATCTCTTGTGTTACATAATAAAGAACTTTTTATTTTAAAATTATGTCTATTCTTTGAATTAACGATTACAAAAATATAGTTATAAATGTGTAGCATAAAATAACAACAGGAGAAAATGATTTCTTATAAAATATTGAATTTTAATTAATTACAAAGAACTTTATCTCACCTTTTCATTTTTGTATATATCAGTTTATATTTATACTACAATATTTAACTATATATATATATATATATATATATATATATATATATATATATATATATATATATATATATATATAAATGGTTTCTTTGGATCTTTTTAAAATCAATAATGTCCATTATTGCACCTATATGAGTACATCATTCATAATACGATGTATAGGAATATTATTATCGAATGAAATATCTATCTTTTACATAAAAATTATATAAACAAAATTTTGCCAATGACATAGTAAATAAAAGCATTTATGTTGGTAGATAGAACTACATAGTAGTATAAACAATCTGTAAGTAAAGAAAATGAAATTATAGTTTCCGAGATACAGATGCGAAATAATATCGGTATGCTGAAGACCTTTAGCAAACGCTTGTGGAATATTTAATGAAAATACGCGAATTTAATCCTTATCAATATGTAACAAACTTGTCACTTGCGAATTGACGTTCCTGTGACTATTAATTATTCATATCGGTTGTATGATATGTTACGTATCACTTTTTGCTTTGCTTTTATAAAATGCGGTCCATTTGCTCAATGAATTTAAGCACGTCATCGTGTGGGGGGAAAACTTAGCAAACAAAAATTCTTCAACAATAATAATAAGTATTTAATAAAATAAATATATCACGCGTTTTACCCTTTACTGAGTGTTACATTCTACCGTAGCAGATCTCAGTATGTGACATATTTATGTGCATGAAGTCCGGTTACTATCCATCAAATCACGTCCCCCAAAGATGTTAGTGGAGGGGTAACATCGATAAATATATTTTAATTTTACATCTATTGACAATATTCCCATGTGAATCCTTACTGAATATTTACAATTTACAACAATAACCTCTA
Source organism: Pterostichus niger (assembly GCA_947425015.1). Classification (NCBI taxonomy): domain Eukaryota; kingdom Metazoa; phylum Arthropoda; class Insecta; order Coleoptera; family Carabidae; genus Pterostichus; species Pterostichus niger. The sequence continues at coordinate 20,889,074 of OX380341.1, read as the reverse complement.
TTTTACATATGTTATCAGATGAAATGATAATAAATTAAAACTGTCGCCATAAAGTGAAATATGTACACATACGAGTGCATTTATTTTTCCGTTCATAACAAATTTCCCATATTTTTTTGCTAGGCAACAAACTAATCAGTAATGTTTTTGGTACGAGTACCTACATATGAATGTAGTACAATATGACGTCATGGTTTTTAATTATGATTATTTATGACGTGCACAAACTAATTGGGCAAATGCACTATACTTCTGGAGCTATATTAGTGCTTGTGTTCAAATATCGTACTTATGCATTTTACTAATTATTTCTGTGCTGTTCTACAAATTCTTGAATTTTTAATTAGTTCCTAAAGTAGCATATGTATAAGTACATAATCTTCAGAATTAATAATATTAGAGTAATAGTAATTGCGTACTGACTTTACTGTACAGGACCTATTATACTGTATCCAAAATTATAATGATTTCGGGTGAAAGTCTTAATAGATAAACTGGAAACTTACTATCATACTGATACGGGTTGTATTTAGGAAAATTTTGAAATAATTTACAAACGATATTAATAGGTATTTGTTCTAATTAGGATTTTAATCTTCAATGTTGTAGTAATAATATGTATATTCCGGTAATACTAATTCCATTTCGGATTTAGATAAAATAATGTGTTCTTATTTACATTTCTATGTAAATCAATGTTTTTTTATAAGAAACAGTATAAGACACTGTTTCTTTAAATATTTCGTACTTACGAAACTATATAATAATCCTGGTGATATTTATATTTAAAATTATTATTAGTTATGTATGTAGCTGGTGATAGTCATTTTGAGCATTTTTTGTAAACATTCTGCAGATTAATAATATTTACATGTTATTTTAAGTAATCAAATTTATTGAAAATCTTTATCGCCTTATACATTCAAAACGAACCGTCTTCTAAAAAATTATCAAAGATCAAACAATTTTCACTAATTTAAATTTACCCCTGTGGCTCCCTCTCTACTAATATCTTTCGGGGCCGTGATTTGACGACTGGTAACCGCACGCGTAAAAATATATCACTTACCGAGATCTGCTACAGCAGAGTGCCACACCCAGTAATGGGTAAAAGACGTGATGATATATTTATTTATTTGAATCTATCTTATCTAAAATAAATAAAATAAAATTTGAAACTTTTCTCGTTATTTATTACTATTGCCTGTCTTACAGGTTTCTAAAGATGACAGTTTAAAATATGTCTTGAAATATCGGTCCATTTTTGTTATAAACTGCTACTATAATGATTTAATATTTTACAATTTTTGTGATTTTTTTAAGAACTTATTCAATTTCAAATTCTATTGACTATACTTTTTATCCAATGGTACTATATTTATATTTTAACTTCGGATTGATTTTGCATATTGAATCCTTTCCTATAATATTTAAGAGCGAGAACCTTAATCGAACCGTATTGATTCGGTTTATCTTGTGTGATCTTGCCTGGAAAAGACACTAAAAACAAGCTTAGAATATGGTGCATTTATAACGAGCGAACAAACGCAATATTCAGTCCTGATTTTCTTTTTGTTATAATAAATAATATTACTTTATATTTTCAAAATATCTATAATAGATTTATATTATATTGCTGATTCTATGTGAACACATTTCTAAATTAAATTCAACATATTAATCGTTAACTGAACCCAAATTGAACCGATTCACGAAAGGATCTAAAGGAAAACTACCGAACCAAAATATAAGTTGAACCTTGAATAGTAACCGAACCGTAATTTGTTGTGATTCTAGGCTTTGTTTTTAGCACATTCTTTACAAAGGTAGGAGACAATTATTATCTATGTAAGGCTTAAAATAAATTATTGAGAAAAGTTCGGAACGTTGAAAACTGTTTATACGTATCGAAAATTTTACTTGGATTCCCGCTTCAGTAGTGAGAGCTCGTGAATTTAAACGTCATTAACTTAAAATAAAAAGATACACAAGTTTGGGTTTCACTTATAAATTAAAAATCTTCTACCGTAATAAAGATAATTTCTTGTTATACAACATACAATAAATTTTTTTAAATTACTTGAGAAACAAAATATAATTTCAGAACGCAGAACAGACTAAATATGAGTATTTCAGTAAATTTTACATGTTGTTTCATCCAAGCGTGATAAATAAATAAAGGGAATATTAGAAATGTATAAATAAAAGTCCTTTTAACTCTTGATTAAGCTATTCTATTTAAATACAAATTCGCGACAGTGGTAAGTAAATCACAAATTTCAATAGAACAGTGAGATTAAAACTTGAAACGGACTTTTATTTATCTTTTCGTATACAGGCAGTTATAACCCAGAGGTTACCAGTCTACCAAAGAGTTCACGAGTTCAAATGTGTCTGAGTGATTCAGATTTCACGATAAGCTATAGGCCACATGCTGTAATTCTTGTAAGTTCTTCTTGAGCAGAATTGTAAATAAATTAGTAAATAAAAAATATAAAATAAACACTTGGCTATGTTTCACAAAATTCAGCCTCCAAATCACCTTATGAGGGCATCGTCAGAGGCTGGCCAGCACAGTTAGTAACCATAGACGCGTTTATAATTTTTATTAAACCTTGCTCCACCAAGTGTTGGATGACAATTAATTTTGTCTTTGTTGTTATTTAAATTAGTAAATATTAAGAAAACACTATTACAAAATTTGTTTATACATAGAGGCGCACCGTCCATATGTCTAGTGCCAGAGCGCCTTAAAAATGATATATATTTAAAATTCTTTATAGCTTGGGTTTAAAATAATTCTAAATCGCCTTATTTTCTTATTATTCTAGTAATTTATTATCAAATATAGCGGAATCTAGTACAATTACTACACATATTCAAATGTGCGTTTTAAAACATAAAATCTGATACTTCAAATATTTACGTTTCATACCAACAACAATAGCATTTCAACCTCGAGCCAATGTCCACACACCACATTTAGAGTTGGCGCGCTAAAAACAAATTTACAACATCCATTTCGCGAAACTTGACAACTAGAATGCAATTTGTAGCGTGCTAACATGCATTGCATACTGCGCGGTCTGCGTTCATTTCAAATCGCATCGCTCTACTTCAATTAATAACTCCAATATCCATGTTCGGCGTTCACTTTGCACCCGCAATCTCGCCGCGTTTAATTTTCTGCTACGTTACCATTTCCGGCAACTGTGGCTGTACAGTTATTATGTGAGTAAATCATAAACTAGTTACGAATATTTTTGCAAATCTATTTAATTTTATTTTTGAACATATAGTTTAGATAATAATTAAGCCTTCAGTTTTGAAAATTTGGATGTTATGGTAATATCTATTTATGTAACATGTATTTAAAGTGTTACATTTTTTAACAAGACGAGTTCGTAATTATATATTTTGCAACAAGTTTATACTGGCAGCTATTAAACAGAACCGGAACTAGAACCAAAAGCGAACAGAACACGTAGAACCGGTAAATTGTACCAAATTGTACACATGAAATGGTTTGAAACGGTTGGTATTAGTAGAATTACACATGTGCATTGAAGAAGTCTGTTTCAAACATGGCAAAAAACGAAAAATCAAATATGTTTTCCATTTAATTAATTTGTTTAAATGTTATAGAATAACTAAAAAGTTTTTCAATTTAAATTTTAAAATTAAATACGAGAACCTGTTTAATTTGTAGTTTTGATCAAAAATCATGTAATATAAAATTAAATTGAATTAAATAAATACATAACGTAGGTACGCATAAGTACTTATTTGTAAATTATTAAAAATTTAATTTAAAACAAAGTTAAATATGTAAATAAACATTCTACAATTGACTTTTGTTTTTGTTGTTTATTTTTAATATTTAATATATATTATTTTGTTATTAATAGGTGGACTATTTTTAACTCATAGTATGTACAGAATTTCTGATAATACATATTTTTTTGAACGTGAACTTGTACCGAATCTACAAAACTTTTTTTCGTGATCCGAAATGAACATGAATTCAATTTTTTTTTTACTCTGAATCTGAATACAAACCGGATCCATTTTCTGTGGTTTCCAATATCTGTCTCTAATATAATGAGCTCGTAGCTTTAATTTTTAAGCTTCTTCAAAGCATGTCAAACTAATGCTTATGAAGGAATTAATACGAGAAATATTTGTTTCCTCTGAAAATTATGAGACCAACCATATTTCACATCTCTAATTTAATTTAATATTTCAAATTTAAGTGAGTATCTAGATATTTAATATTGTAATCATTTCCGAACCTTGCAAAAGAGACAAAACTTTACAAGGAACTATTTTTTTGTGATTTAAACTCAAAAATATAACAAAGTCACGTGCTTTTAAAAAATTAGATTATGATCAAGAACTATAATATTTATTGTTTTAGAATAAAAATTTTGTATCGAAACCAATAAAAATTACTCCGCAATAGACGGTTTCCAATGACAAATATGACGCACGAGGTAGACTACTCTGTGTGTACTTACAAAATCAATCATAAAACCACATCAATTCTATATAATTGTCTGTTTTCCACGAAATATTTACTTCACATTTGCCACGTGTGCTATTTTACAGTATATTCGCTCGCAGCATTTTTACAACGGGTAACCATGGTAATTAAGAAGCAAGTTGTTGCCGACTTTTGCGTCAACCGCTCTTTTTATATCATATTATTTGCGGTGACTCGTGTCGTAAACAACTGTGCGTGGTCGGTAGCAGAAAAACGAGAATTTTGCGAAGGCAAAGAATTTGATACTGAGTAGGAATCGCAACTGAAGTAAGTTATAAGCTCGAGAATATGCAAGGAGTTACATAATTTTTGGTATAAAATGTAAATGGAAAAATAGAGCATTTTTTTAAGTTTTTTTTTTTATTTTCTGCAAAACTATGTATATTTATGTAGTAATAAAAGACGTATCAAACTTTGATTCGCCAAAAAAAAAATTTAAAATAATTTATCACAAGTAATAGCTTTTTTTAACAACAAACAATATGTATGGTAAATTCTGAGGGTTTGTTCCTAACCTAATATAATGAAGTTGAGTAATTTTGCAATAAGCAACAAAAATAAAAAAAAATCTCAGGAGTCTCCAAAAGTTGGCACAATGTTTGATAAGAAAAATAATCAAGACAATGAAAGAATTTTATGTAAATTGATAGAGTTTTATTCCGTTGATTATTTCCTGAATTCACATTTTAAAATATTTTTTAAATGTCTAAATTTTCAATATCAATAAACGATTGCGTAGAATATGGTGCAAACATTTTAGTAAAGTTTTATCGCTGCAAATTAAGCTTATGATGTAATCAAAGAAAAACTATGCTTAATGGTTTAATTTTGTAATATTTTACATTACACAGTTCCAAATCTTAGGGTAAAAAAATAAAAATAGAAAAGTATAACTGCATTTTTATTCTATCATAGACATAAATTTCATTTTCTGATGTAGTTTTTCCCTTTGTTGATATATAAAAAATCTAAGTATAAAATGTATATTTTAATTAATAAAAACATGTTATTTTGCATAAAAATAATACCTTTTATTTTATTACATTCTTTTATAAAGTTTAATAAACCAAAGTAAAATCGTGCCTGGAATACATTTTAACTCCGTCCATTCAGATGGATAACGAATTGTGTGATTCTACTTCGGCGCAAAGAAACACTTGGCTATGGTTACAATGAAAACATTGACTCCAGATACGATGTACGGCAATGCGCAACGAGTTTGATGGAAAATATAAGTATAATGTTTGCAACTTATCACTACAAAATATATATGTGGATATTGTGTTTAATTAATTTTACTGTGACTATAATTGAAATATAAACAATATTTATTTTATGTATTATTGTAAAATATTTTTCGTAGATAAATCTAATATCTATTATCAGTAACAGCAACTAGAAAATCAGAATCCTATATAAAAGCAATCAAAATGAAGGGAGGGTGCAGTAAGTTATTTACCCCAAAGAAGAAAAGTTCAAAAATAGAAGTGGAAGAATTTGAAATATGACTATTACGGCGAGGAGTTCACGAATCTTATATTTAATAAACAAGTTCCAACATTGAAGAGTATACCGGGAAAACTGAAGAACAAAATACAGTTTAGTGATTGCAGAGAAACCCTCCGAACGTATTTTTTGGCAGTTAGGATTTCTATTTTAGAAAATATGTAGTCCGAAGAAACGATCTAAATAAGCCTTATTTACCTCAGCTATGGAGTGTAGAAATATCAATCGGCAGATGAACCAGGTGAATTTCACTCAAATCGTACAGGTCATAAATTGCCCATGCTAGTGAATCATATGGAGTTGTGGACAAAACATTGCTGACTTTCAAGTAAAAATCAAAACTCGGAGATTAACATCCTGACATGAAACATGAGAATTTTGTTCGTTAGTCTAAAAACAACTTTTTCTCAAATTATTTGAAAATTAGATTGTTATAATAGATAATAGTAGTTATTTTGCAAAGCTTCTGCTCAAATAATTCGTAAGACAAAAATAGTGCGGAAAGCAGAATTATATACAATCGTGAAGAAAATTGCAACATTGCAAAATTGCTACTATAAATTGAATCCGAAGAAACCAAAAATCTTGTTTATATACATATTCATGAACTGCTCATCGTAATTATACATATTACATTATTCCATCCCCTTCATTTGATTCCATGTGGATTGTTTTAAAAAAAATTCTGATTTTCTATAATTGTTATTATTGCCGGCTGTTAATATTTTTGCCCTCTTGTTTAATAATATTACATTTATTTTATTTGTAGATCATTTTGTTAATTTAAAAATTAATAATTATATGCTTATTATTACTGTTCATATATTTTAATTTGAAAAACAAAAGAAAAGGTAGGATCGGATAAAAATGGATTTTGTTGTTTGATAAAATTTTTAGAAAAAGGAATTAAGAGTATTATTTCGTCCAAATTTAATTTTGTATACAATTTAACTGAAAGCTAATGAGTTAGTTTCCACATTGGTGACCCCGCGTTAAGTATTCCCCGACGTCCCAAAATATCCATTGTTCCAGATTGACTTTTTTATGAATAATTCATCACTATTATTATTCTTTCCATATGCTATTTTTATAAATGAAAAGAATTACAATCTGAGTTATCATTTTACAAATTCAAATAAACCGCCATTTCTTACATTCAACTTTTGACACTGAATGTATCGACGATAGTAGCGACCTCCGAAGACATACCACTTAGGATTATATCTGTATAGTTTTAAAAGGTCGGACCTTTACTAAAAACGGTAAAATTTATATAGAAAAGGATAAAATTTAATACTGGAAAAATAATCTAGGAAACAACTTCCATTCCAAAAAAATCGTAGACTTATGTTTGTTGTTTAATACCTAATTTAGTTGCTATAATTTGTACCATATTTCTAAGTTTACAATGTCTACAAAATAAACAGAAACACTATAGAAATTTTAAAATACTAATTGGAAGAAGAAGGAATTATAACAATTTTGTTTTATATTGATGTAGATAAATAATTATCACGAACTAGTTCTGGATATTGACAGTTTGTTTTGTAAATACTGCAGCAAAACTGCAAGTTCATTTTATTGTTTTACACGTTCTGTTATTTCTTTAATTTTCTTTTTAGATATAACATGATAAATAAATTCAAATAACTCAGCATCTTAGCATTAGGTACATTTCTTAACAATAATTTGGCAAAGTTTAAAACTTCAACCTAACTCACTTTAAATCAATAATTTGATCCAATATCTAAGAAAACAGTACTAGAATATTTCCGTCTTGACTTATGTAATGCTTTAATTGCTGCAAATCTTCCTCTTTCCAAATTAGATAATCCAACGTTAATTCATTTTTAGAAAAGTACACAAAAATGCCAACATCCTCAAGAACCACCTTAAGAAATAAATACGGTGATATATTATTTGGGGAAACAATAAGCAAAATTAAATAAATAATTGGCAACAACAACATTTATTTTGTTGTAGATGAAACAACAGATACTTGTGGGCGATATATTGAAAATTTATTAATTGATATTTTAGATGAAAATTGTGTCGGCAAATCATATTTAGTTGCCACGCAAGAATTAGATAAATAATGTAACAATCTCTAAATTTGTACATGATTCTTTTACATGGTTTTACCTATCAGAGGTTGTACCAGATTAAAAAGTTTTTCTAATGCTTTCTGAGGGGTGCGGGGGCCCCTCGTTTGCGATTGCCTAGGGCCCCGCCTAGTGTTAATCCGGCACTGGTACTAATTTAGCAAAGATACATAAAACAATACTATTATTAATAATTGACCTCATTTCAACATATCTTAATTATTTAATTTTATTCATTAGGAATGTGATGACTTTGACTTGTTACATTCCTCCCTTTTTCAAGCAATTTACTTCCTGTAAAGGGGCACTTCTTCTTGTGGTACTATTTATGTTATTTAACCTCCGAGTCTGGCTCACTCGTACTTCGTTTCTTCTTTTGGCTACCTGCTTTTGTAGAGTTCTTTTTTATGGTTTGTTCCTATCGTACTGTCTCCTTTGTTCTATATTTATCTGAAGCTGTTTGCTGTTTTCAAACTTAATGCCAATCTGCCCAACTTCGTTATTTTCTTCATTAATCGTCTGTAAAATATCTTCAATACCCGTGCTCTCTAATAAGTCATCATTTTTATCCCCTGATGTTTCCTTGTCTCTCCTATTTACCTCGTAAATTTCCGGATTTTCCTCAGTAACGGCGTCTTTGAGTCTCTTCACTAACATGGTTTTCTTCTGAACTTACTTGTTGGGAGTATTCTTTATTCTTGTCTAAATCATCACGTTTTTCTCTTTGTCTTTCTTTATAGTAATCTTATATCTAAATCATCTTAATATTCTTTTTTCCGTCGGAGTCCCATCTAAGTGATTATAAATCATAAGAGTCACCGCATAATTCTGCCATTCTTAATAATAATAATAATAATAATAATAAATACAAAATTTAAAAAGTACTAAGTCAACAAACAGCAGTGTAGTATAAAATTATAATATTATGGGATAGGTAGCTCAATAGTATCGACTCGGCCTGTGCACCTGAGAACCTGGGTTCGATTCCCACAGCCGACAAACAATTTTCATAATAATTAAATCCACCCTTGTGACTCCCCCTCCACTAACGTCTTTGGAGGCCATGGTTTGACATCTAGTAACCGCACTACACGCGAAAAAAAAATCACTTACAGAGATCTGCTATGGCAGAGTGCCACATCCAGTAATAGGTAAAAGGAATGGTGATATATTTTTTCCTATAAATTTATAATTTTACTATATAAAAGTATAGTTATTCCTATTAATGAATAAAAATGTACAAAGTTATTATGTACAAAATTATTAGGATAGTAAAAGCATATTTTCTGTAAAGTATTAAAAAATGTAGTTTTCTAAAAATTAAATTAATAATTGAGTTGTGCTTCCTGATTTCAAATATTTATTACTATAATTGGCTACAAATAGGTTAAGTGAAATTATTTCCGGTAAAATAATTCTAAATATTTCGGTTTGTTTTCTGTTACCAGCGAAATAGATATGAAGTACAGGTATACAAATTTTGAGTAAAAGTGAACATCAGAAGTTGACGCATAATATTTATTTTTTTTAATTGTTATTTTATTACTATTTATAAAAATACAAATTCAAAATGAAAAAATCTGCTCACCAATTGCTACCCGAGAAACATAACGGGCTTTAAATATAATTTTATTAAACATAAATATAAATTTTAAAAATATCAAATTTACTATATGTTAAGCATATTTTTGAAGCTAAATGTTATGTACCTAGTCCTGCAATAAGTTCTGTCCCAAGAGGTGTGTTGTTGAGCGAATAACAAGGACGCGGAAGTGCAGGTTCAGACTTAGTCATATTCTTCCACTTCTTCTGTTGGTAAACTATTGATGCTATCTAAGTCTCAATGTTGCATGAACCAGCCATGGAGTGGGGTGCTAATGAAAGTCGTACCACTGTTATCGGTCTTTACAAGTGTGGGCAGCCTACCGAGATTTTCAGGTTGCTCAAACCATTATAAAACACGCAAAAAATTGTATATCGCACCATTTCTCGCTTCATTGAAACTTTGTCAACTGAAAACAGGCCAAGAAGTGGAAGGCCGAGAATTGTGCGCACCTCTGATTTGGTGAAATCTGTGCGAGAGCTTATTAGGCGGATTCCCTTGCGCAAGCAAAAAATAATGTCCCGTGAACTGAAAGTGATGATCTATACATAAATGCCTATCGAGAGACCACTAACCATCTTCTGACTCCAGCGTTAAAGAAAATACGAAATAAAAGAGCAAAACCCCTACTAAACTGGCACGCTGTTCATGGACACGAAATGTCTACCAACAAGATGTGCTCGAAGGTGATATTAAGCCTCTCAACTTTATCTTCTTCAATGACCAGGATTGGACATTTCAGCAGTACTCTGCCCCAGTCCACAAAGCAAAATTCAACGCAGCAGTGGTTGAAAGACAATTTACCAGGTTGGGTGGCCTTCGGGATTTAAATCTTTTAGACTACAACCTTTTCCATTTTAGAGGAAAAGTTCTGCTCAAAACGACACACAAATCTCGATAGCTTAAAATGTTCCCTTGTAAAATCAACAGCTGAAATCGTAATGGAAGTGGTGCGTGCGGCGATCAGTGAATGGGCACAAAAGTTTGCAGCTTGCAAACGGTGACATGTCAAGTAATTTTTTTATTATTATTATTAACAATAGGTTATTAAATTATATTATTTACATCTTACTGAATACTCTTAATTTACACATTAACCTCAATTATTATTGTCGATATAATCGGCGAAAAACATCCTCAGATAATTCAAGTAATGTTCAATATTTAAATTTTCTTCGTAAATGTATTACTCAATGATTGTCATCCAGTAAATCAATCCACATGTTTAGCCCAAAACACATTTGAGGTCTCACCTGTACGATTTTCACGGAGATTTCCTTTAGATCAAACATGTTTATTGTGACGGTTAAATAGTCCCCAATTGATGAATTTGTACTTATCAGTTATCAGTATCACATTATATAACAAATTTAGATTTTCTCTTATTTGGTTCTACAGAAAGCTACCCGTCGACCAAAACCTTCTGGATGAAGAACTTGATTTATATGAATTTTTAATAGTCCATAAATATGTTTCTGAAGCAATTCGTGTGTTCCAATACGAAGAATAAAACACTTATAACTAAAGCCCGGATTTTTAGGCAATTGCCTAGATTCAAATTTTAATATACTTCAGGCAATTTCGTTTTTCTATACATAGGTAATATGTTTACGTATAATGGAAGGTTTTTTTTTCGTGCCTTAGAGCCTATTTTTTCTATATTTTGGTTATTCTGCCTATTTTACCTTATACAGCCTACTTTGCCTATTTCTGTTGCCTATTCTAACTTTTATTGAGCGAACAAGGTTTATCAGCGCCATCTATCATCTACTTAGTTGACTAATTCAGCACTAGACAAAGTGTTTCAACCTAACCTATAATATTTAAAGTACTTACTTTAATCAAGTTTTTGGGTGTGAATTTAAAACGCCGAAAGAAAAAACGTTTTTCAGTCAAAATTTTACGTGGCAATTCAATTGTGTCTTTGCCATTAATCAATGGAGCTGAGGTAACTTTAGACGATATGGCTAAATACGAGTATAAGAACGCTCCTGTCACATTTTGTGATGTCGAACGAAGTTTTCAGCTTACAAGTAAGTTCTGACAGGCCGAAGACAGTCCTTTTCCGAAAATTTCATAGAGCAATTGCTCGTAATAATTTGTGAATTAAAGTATACTACATAATTTGAATTTGCATAATAGTTAATGAAATGAGAACCCTACATTATTATTTTATTATTATTTTTCAGATTGCGTTAATTTTTTTTTAAATGATTATTTTTTTCTAACGAATAGTAGATACGAGTACCAATATTAGAAAAACGATTCGTTTAATTTTTTTAAAAAAATTATTTACATTTAGGCTGCCTAAAATCCCGCCTATTTTAGAGTAATTACCGGCCTATATGCCTGCTTATTTGGGTGTTTTTAAGTGCCTAAATATCCGGGCTTAACTTATAACATATATCACGATGCTTTTTATTTGGACATTGCATTTTCTCGGTAGAATTAACATTAATAGAATCATCAAACTCAAAATTGAGTTGATCAGTCAAAACTATGTATAAAATAGAAGATTTTTGAATTTATTTTCAAAGTAAACTTGACTGAAATGAATGAAACCCATAATTTTCTAATTTCTCAGATAATTTTTATTTTAATTTGTATGTATTTTGTATCATTATAAAGTGAATAAATCTCGATTTTATGCATATAAAGACAACTTTGAATCGCATATGAAAATTGAAAGTTAGTATGTACGTTTCGAAAATGATGAGAGTTAAAAAAAATTTGGGATGACTGTAAATACGTCATATAAATGTGCAAATTGAAAATTGGCATGAATTCAACAAAAAAAAGTTATAAGCTAAAATGCACATCGACAAAAATCTAGTGAGCTGTGTATTTTTTCGGAAAACCAAATACATCATTAAAGTAGCCAACTAATGCAACAACTTTTCCCCATTTAACCGACTTAGTATCTCTTATGGTTTTTGAGATTACAAAGGTTAGGCTAAAAAAAACCTGTATATAATTTAGGGTTTTTAAACCCAATTGAATACAAATCATAAATTTTAAAAACTGTTGGTTATTGTTACAGATTTTATTTTTGTTCCTTAATAGTTATATATTCAATTTAGCTAATTTAACCTATCTTATATATAAATTATATTGTATTTTAAAATTTAGATAATATAATCCATTTTTAGTATTTTTATTTTTAAACCTTGAAGTAAAATATTTCCTTTTTGTACAATTATTATAAAACTTTGAACTACACTTACAAAAATATGTTTACTAAATAATATGTGCCATTTTTTATAAAAAATATATTTTACGATATTTCCAAAATATCAAGTCATGTCAAGAATTAGGAGCATCACTTACTTTACTTGCAAGAATAACAAATAGGTCCAAAAATAAATAAATACTATTACTAATGTTGATTGACCATCCATCACCATCTCGTATTTCTTAAGTGGGTTTAATAACCATAAAAAAAGTAAATTAACCATTTCAATATCAACAAATGATTATAATATGTTATGCATCAAGGGAGGGAAACAAGCGATTAGTCCCGCGTGTGAAGTGATGCATATTATACTTTTCGTAATAAGTACACAAAAATTACCGTCTTATCGGACAAATGTCAAATATGGGTTGCGTAACTAGTTAATTGCCCGCTCAGCTAGATGGTTCGACGCCGTAAAAAGGGAATAATCGTAGTTTCTAGGGAGAGAAATATTCTCACGAGGGACAGAAACATCTCTCTAGGGAGAGAAACATTTTCACTAGGGACAGAAACATCCTACCTAGGGAGAAAAGCATAATGTTTCTCTCACTAGGGGAGTAATGCAGTGTTTCTCTGTTTAAAATTAGGGAAGAAGAACGTGTTTCTTGTACACGTGTTACGAATTTTTTTTATCATACATAAGATAAATAAATTCTCGAATTTGCTGTATATTTTATTACTTTTAGTTTAAACTCATTAATTTTAATCGTGTCATATTGATACCTATGCTTTAAAATATATTTCAAAAAGTACTAATTTTTAATTATACTATTACAAATACATATTATTATTGTTGCAAAAAGACAATATCAGCATTTAAGTACTATAAAAACATTCAAAACTCTGGATGAATAATATTTTATTTGGATTTTTATTTATTCATTCGAACAGGCAATCGCCCAAAAATACAATATGTGCGTGTAAGTAGTACGACTTTACATATTTCATTTCACATGTAACATAGGATACAGGTCATTTCTCAGGAGAAATCATTTAATAGCATATTTTTTGTTAAGTCTATAAATCTGGTTAACGTGGTTGAAATCAAGTCGCTGTTTACATCATTAATATTAAAATTTAAACTATTAAAGCGCCGACATATTCTCCATAAAGGAGCATGATACCAGTAGTTTGCGGTACAATGAGGAATACAAAATATAGGTTGAGCATTTCTCAGATTCCGTGACGGAATCTGCCAAGGTAGTTTAGATAATAAAAACGGACAGTCGATGTTGTTATTAATTAATTTAAATAAAAATAATGTATCATTGTAATTGATATAAGACGCTAGTGAGCTTAACTTCGTTAAATTAGCAATAGTAAAATAATCATGCGTTATTCTGGGGGACTCCATGTGAAGTCGCCATGATATTATTATAATTTTAATAATGTTACTCTAATAAAAATATTTGCCACGTATCGGAGTCATTCCCAGTACAAACATACTTTATAATAGTTTTATCCCTACCGATTAAAACTTTCCGGCGAGGATGTGCACCCGCATAGCAAGGCTGTGTTGTCGGTTGCAGCGTGCTCGGAAAGAGAATAAGCTGACGAACTTTCTGCATTCTGTTTTCAGACATCGATACATTTTTCACAAAAACTTTAATGGTGTTTTTTATGATACTTGTTTTTTTATTTATGTACGAGAAAACTTGAAACATTTAAATATAAATACAAGAATGTTCCTGTATGAGAGAAGTTTCTTTTTCACTAGCCACATTTGTTTACTGCATGATGTAGAATAAACCAGAAAGTGGTTTATGCATGCTGTTGAAAAATAATTTAAGGGTATATATTATTCGAGGTACTGTTTACAACGCTAAAAGAATTTTTTCGAAATTCGAAAAAATAATTGCATATTTTTCGTGCCACTGAACTGATAAGTTACAATAATGAATACAAATTTAGAAATCTTTAAAATGTATTTAATTTAATTGAAGTTGTGCATCAGTTCTTTCAATATTTAATGTTTACTAATTTTTATTCATTACTGTAGCGAAAAATGTTAACATGCAATTATTTTTACGAATTTTGGAAAAAAAAAATTTGCAGAAATTTTGAAACACTTTCTATAGATCCAGATGTGCAGATGTCGTCGTCTACTTTAGAATATTATGATTTTTAATACATATAAAATATTATTGACGTCACTTACGAAACAAAACATGTTTTCTATTTGTTGATAGATCAGAAACTCCAAGTTAGCACATTTTTTTCCATGTTATAATTTTAAGTAACCAACTCAAACTCGCGATGGATGGAAACCTATTATTAGTAAACATTGCTGTCAACTATTTAATATTTTCTTATTTAAATGATAGCTAGTTGATATTTAATAACCGGCAGTACAACTGGCCAGTAGTAACATTAATGAAAAATAATTTAATTATAATATTTCTAAATATAATGGTTTCAAATGCATATAAACAAAAAAAAAACTATATATATATCAGTGATTTTTAACTATCTTTTACTCACGGCAAAATTTGGCGGCACACAAAGAAAAAGATAAGTCTAAAAGTTGTTTACTTATCTGTAATACACTGTATAAAATAGTTTATGATAATAATAGTTATTTACGTATCAAGTGCAGAAAGATGGGTTTTTTTGAAAGAGTGGTCCGTTGCTGCATGAGCGAAGCGAATGCTGCAAGACCGTGAGTTAAAAAAAAACCCTTTCTGCACGAGTTCCGTACACTATTTTTTCTACAACCATAAAAAAAAAATTTGATAAAAATAATAAAACAAATTTCAATAATTGTAACATCTCTGAAATTTTTATTAATTTTGAAACTTTAGAAAGATACCTGGTTTAATGTGTCCATGACAACTGTCAATGACAAGCAAACTCAATTATTTTGTTGATAATGAGGAAAAATTTCTCCGTGCTTTCTATTTAAAAAATGTTTGAATCGAGTGGCGAACACATATTAGATTCTATAGACATTATAGAAAAAGCAAATGCTGCAACATTAAATTTGCTTCTAAATAAATCGAGAAAAAGATATGAAAAAGAACATGATTTGTTTATATTAAATTACTTTTCTGCACTAGTGCAGTGTTGGAATCTGGGATTCGGTAGGAATTATGTTGAATGAAAATACGCGTACAGTGTATGAAAAACAGTTTATTGACCAAGCATGTAAAATATATTGTGACAACTGCGAATACAAAAATACATAGTTACAAGAAACAACAAAATAATCGAACAACAATTCAAAGGCCACGGACGCTCGGATCGGTCAGTGACATCAACTTCAACATGCAGAAATAGTTCACATTTTTTGCACTAGTGCAAAAATCTGCTACTTTCATAATAAAAATAAGTTCAAAAACGCCTACTTTTTTTAATGGTTGTAGAAAAATAATATAACAGTACGTTTATTAAGGGATTAATTTCTCATTAATAATAAGAATTCTTAATGAGAAATTTGAGCTTGATGTTCTTTGATAATTTTATTTATATTTGATCGTAAAAATGACAATGCTACTCTCATTATTGTCTTCTACATTTAACAGTCTCGATCTTTTTTTCGTTTTTAAGTTGGTTAATACTGAAAATCCGAATTCACACAAATAAGATGTAGAAAATTGTTATAATATTTTTAAAACTTTTTTGGATATCATGGGATAAATTAAAATAATTTATAATGTAAATTATATTATATAATAATTTTTACATATTCATAATAATATATATTATTGTTATTATTATTATTATAATTTAAAATCTGCAAATTTCGATCGTTGCCATTCACATTCTGGTTTCGGGAAAAATATTTGCACTAAGTTACGATCATGTACTATAAAAGTGTTGGTAATTGATAGCCTTGCAAAAGTTTTTATAATTAAATATAGGTAACTAATTCTATACTTAATAGTTTCACGATACAGTTTTTTTGGCAAGATTGGGATCTCGAATATCGGAACATATATTGAAAATTAGTTAAATTACCCAAATAATGTAATTTTTGGTGCCGATTTTAATTATGTGATTTTAAAAATAGAGCATTAGTGACAAGATTCAAGTGAATTTGAAAAATTGAAGACTTAGTTACCTAACTATGTAGCTATGTACTATTTTGGAAAAACAAATACTCGCATATCATTACAATCGTCTATTAACTGACATTATTTTGGTAATTTTACCAACTTTAGAAACATAATTTACAATCTATATTTATTTTACGTAATGATAACAGTAAAAAAATAAATAAATATATATATATATATATATATATATCATCACGCCTTTTACCCATTACTGGGTGTGGATCTCTCCCGTAGCAGATCTTGGCAAGTGATATATTTTTTCGCCTGAAGTGCGATTACCAGTCGTCAAATCACGGCCTCCAAAGATATTAGTGGAAGGCGAGTCATAGGGGTAGATTTAAATTGGTGAAAATTGTTTGTCGGCTGTGGGGATCGAATTAGGGTTCTCAAGATCCACAGGCCGACTCGATACCACTGAGTCACCCACCCCATAAAAATAAATATGTTACTTAGAATATTTTACTATTTACTGTTAAAATATTAGTTTACAATTCAATATATTAATCAAAATTATTCAGAATTTTCAATTCACTAATAACAAATAGATTTATAACACCACACTATTCATTTATAATTTACAATCTTTATATAAATTCTATTTCATATATTTTTTTTAATTGTGAAGTGCTTCATAACATGAAATAAATTATTCAAATATACAATCATATGTATTCATTTTTTATTAATATTAGTTTATTATCATAATTACAATTTTATGAACGTCATAATATTTTATTTTCAATTACAGCAAAATTTTAATTAAGCTCTGGAATAAAATTACATTTTTCCATTTTCATTTGTAGTACAATATTTAAACCTTTTTATTTGTACACTACATTCGCATTAAAAAGTATATAGTCCCAAGCCATATACAACATATATGTCTCATCTTTTCTGTCTCTTGCAATTTTTACGAAACATAAAGCATACAGTTGCCCTTTCGTAGCTGGCGATCTGCGTTCAAATTTTAAATAAAAAATAGGCCCTCGTTTCCGAATTTCTGACAGCGACGTTGTAAAAAGGTCGTAAAAGATGAGCCAAGGATTGCATTTAAAATGATGATGGCTGTATCATACAGACAGTTAAAAAACATGTCATTTTCTGCTGAAATAGAATACATTAACTCGGCTCCCACGTGGCTTGGCTTCTCGTCAGCTATGAGTCGCTGCATAAACATTAGCTATAAATTTTAATTTAATTTATTATAAGTAAGAATTTCTATCATTTAGAACAATATTATAATATACAGACTGTTTCTATACCTTTGCACGAAACTTTAATAAGATATATAATTTGATATACTAATTATAGAACAAAAAGATTTTTTTTAATTCTCAAAAATTAGGGAATTTCATTCCTAGTAAACATTTTTAGTGTCACTGGTTTAATAGTACATTTAATTATTTATAATTATGTAACTAATGAAATAAAAGTATAAACAAGTATATAATATTTTGTCCGTCAGTACGGTGGTGTGGCAGGCGCGGTGGCCGAGCGTGTTAAGGCACATCTCTTTGCATACTGTGACGTCACCCGAACCAAGGTTCGTCAGTTCGAATCCGCCTGTCGACAATGTGTGATTTGTCGTAAAATATAAAAATACAGTTACATGTATTTATCACACTCGGGCGCTATAAGCTAGTCACTTATACGCCTTAAATAATGTAGCATTTGACTACGAACACCGGCAGTACGGCAGTGTAAAAAAAAAAACTGGGGCTCGGTGTGCCCGGTAGGCCCAGGCCCGATTTGGGCTGTAGTGCCATCAGAAGAAGAAGAAGAAGCATGGTGGTGTGGATAGTGATACGGAAATCGAATCCGGAGATCCCGAGTTCGAATCGCACTCAAGCTACATAAATATATAAACTACCACACTGCGGCTCGGTGAGTGCGGAGCCTGTACTGTAATTGGGATTAAATTCCTGTTGTACATAGTAACATAAATAAATAAATAAATAAACACTGCCTACAAATAATCATTTATTAATTTTGTAGGTACCTGGTGTAATGCGTTATTTAAAAAAATAAATAAATGTACTATTAAACTACTGACACTAACAACGTTAGCTAGGAATGAAATACCCTATTTTTGCGAATTTCGAAAAAAATATTTTTGTTTTATAATCAGTATATCAAATTATATATGTCATTCAAGTTTTGTGCAGAGGTATAGAAACACCTTGAATAAGGCAGTGCTTTTACAAGCAGGCAATATCGCCCATTGAAAGCCGTTTGGATTAAACGCGGTGTGGCACGGGAAGATTGGCATGATGGTGGATAATTATAAGGCGTTAGGCATAAATGTGAGAAACAAGGGGATGTCGCATTAAATTTTAAAATATTATTACATATTTTGATTAATTAATAATTTTAATGACTTAATTTATATAATTTGTAGCTATAACAATTACTTTATTTATGTAGTTGTATTTTTTGTGAAGTAAAATAAAATAGACATTAATTCTTTTTTATAATGCACAAACAAATGCGTATGTAGAGCACTGACATATTTAGTTATTTGATAACAGAATACGAAATGTGCTGGAACAAACCGGTTCAGAATGTTGTGATAAATATTATGAAATATGTCATTTCAAGTCCTGATTGGTGAACTAAAAAAGGTCTTCACTTTTTCTGGTGAAACGCCCACATATACTAAAAACTACAATTATTAAGCATTGATTATATCCTTGATTGAGAATAATTGTTCTTCCAAATTAATGATTATATGTGTGATGTTTATTTATGTAAATATCACATAACGACGCTACATAAAATTAATGTTAGAGTTTTAATAAAATTTTTACTAGACCATATTCGCCATATGTCAACATTTGAATGATATAATATATACATTTATCTTATTCACATTAAATTACTCTTCTATGTCCATCCAAAATCCGAATATAGGCGTATAACATAAAGAAAGATAGCCTTAAAAAAACAGTAAACTGTATATTGAGAAAATATTTCAAATAAATATAATGGATATTTTTCAAGTGCTAATTTTCGAGATTTAAGTTCTATAAAAGAGGTCCAAGTAATGCAGCTGGGTTTAAGTAAGTAAAAAATATTGTTACTAAAGGCCAGTTGTATCAACCATAATTACAGTATTGTTAAAAACTAATAACTGGTTAGCCACAAATCTGTTGTACGATGATAGGTTAAGCATGCAATTCATGTGTACTTTTAACAAAGGTGTTGGCTTAACAGAAGGTTGCGTAATTATAGATACGTAACTGAGCATTGTACAACTGTTCTACACAAATCTTTTAATAAAACGAAATGTATTCTTGTATTTATTTTTGTTCTTTTTTCAGTTAATATATTTTGTTGCAACATAAAAACAAACACTAAAGCCATTACAGACCATAGCTACTTTTTACCTATACTGACCCATATACCAGGCCTACTTCATTGAGTTGAGCTACGCTTATTATGGCTGATACATTCCATCTTTTTGCCATATAAAAATTAGTCGTACGTTTTTTACAGACTTGGTGTTTCAAGTAATGCTCTATTGATTTGTATTTCAATTAAATTAAAATGTCCACGCTCCCAAGTTACAAAAACAATCTTAAAATATTTGAAAATGGAAGTTTATGTGATCAAACAAAATTATTTTAATGATATTAAGTATTTTATTTATACATTCAATATTATTAGGTGAGATTAGATTATATTATCAGAGAGAGGCTAATTGATGTGTCCGCTCTGTAAATTTGAGACTAGGAATTTTAATGACATGAAATGATCATAATAAGCGTAGCGCAATTAAATGAAGTTGGCCATGTACGTACTTACAGCTATTGCTATCTTTAGCTCTAAATATCAAATATATTTATTATAATTTTGGCAGAAACAATACACTTAGCACACAATTTTTTTAAAATTTACAGGCTCACACAGATAACAGGCTCGCTGGCGCTCGCCCGTTACCTTTCTATGCTCGCCTGTAAATTTCTGTATAACGGTTTTACAATGTAAATAACTATTAAAAATATATTATCAAATATTTTGTGAAATAAAAGTGATGTAATAATACAAATTTGCAAACCTATAAACATTTAAACTTAATTTCTGAAGAATCAGATAAATGTTACTTAACACATGTGTGCATTAAGCCATCAATATGTCAAAATAATATGCTTAACAATAAAAATCTCAATGTTTAACAATTTTGCTACATACAAGTATAACTGTACCTTAATGAAATTTAAATCATTCTTTCTCATTTTATCATGTTTATTTTGTTTTACTCATAACCCTTACGAATTTTTACATGGTTTTTAGTCGGTTACACTATTGTTATTTAAATATCAAGTTGCACGTAAACATATCCGACATAAATAATGTAAATATTATTCTTACACATTCGTAGCAAACAACAAACTGTACCCCACGCATTCTGTTGGTCGATAACCCACATCACCTTAATGTAAATAGATATGTTGATCTGTGTTACTTGTAAGTAACACTACCCAACTGTCACTCACTAAAAGCAAGAATCGCTATAAATGAAATTAAATAATACCAAAATATTACGCGTTCAGTATTACCATGACGGATAATCTTTAAAGCTAAATATTATATTTTTCATAGATATTATGTATAAAAAATAATCAACTAGTACTTGAATTATTATAGACAAAATTACCATTGCTAATTATGAAAATGTAGACTTTAATTTTTAACTTTAAATAATATTTGAGGAGATTATTAATTAATTATTAAGGTAAACAAAAGTGATATCTACGGAAAGTAGAAATATATTAGATATAATTTTATTACATTTTACTAATACACAGACAAAAGGTATGACAGGTACAACGATATAGTTGAAGATTATTTTAATTTTAATGCATTTTACATAACATTAAGTTTCATGTATCAATAATATTATTATAACATGTCATCAATATCGTAGTTTAGTATAAATAATAGTTAATAAACTATAAAAATCGTTTGTCGCATAATACTGAAAATGACAAATAAAAACAGATATATTGAAATTTGAACAAGACGTAGCGATTCATGAACACCTAATTTGATAGTCGATACTAATCTGTCGCTTTATCGCTGTGATATGTGATATCGCAAATAAATAAAATAAAGTATTATAGTTCTAGGTAAACCATCGTTGCTAACAATAACAACTACCGTTTAGACTAAGGATTTCCAACCTTTTTCAACTTCGACTCCCTTGATTATATTTTTTTCTAATATTTTTTATTATAATAGAAAAATAGCACCACGTATCAAAATACAGTTATACTGGCAATCCAGTAACTAACAAAGCAAGTATAATTATATATTTCGCTAGTCCTGAACGAATATTATTATTTAATAATTATTATTATTAATAATAAAAAAACAGAAAAAATATGTATTTTAAACCCAGTAGACCCCTAAAATACTATCGACCCTTTTTATACTTCCATCGATATTCAAGGAGCCAATCTGGATCCCGTTGGAACCCCTGATCAGGGGCGTATTTGGGGTACTTGGCGCCTGGGTTCCGAAGCAGAATGTGGCGCCCCGAGGCGTGCGCCGCAGGCGAAAATTTTGGAGCACAAAAATCCGATATGGTACTCAAAATATGTGGAATTTGATGCTCTACGATACAGAAAGAGTAAGGCAGTAAGCCGACACGCCGTACAGCAATAAGCAAACTCATGACAAATAATATGTTATTCACCTTAGCGTAGAATAATAGAACATTGTTTGTCTAGAAAAATAACTATTTTTTGAATAAATATTTTATTATATAGTTTCTCATAAAATTAAATAAAAATACAAAAAAACAAAAATAAATTAGTTCACTACATTCTAATATACCTAAACCTAATTAAAACTATATAGTTTACATTTTACAATTGCACATAATAGCACAAACAATTATACAAATAACATATCAATACATGTAAATTAAATTTACAATAAAAATATTGAAATACTCATAACTATACCGCGCGTTCCACGTAAAGGTTGGCATAGGGAAATAACATGGGAAAAAGGTTTTTGTAAATAAAAAGTGTCCAGTAAAAAATTATGGTATAATATTGCACATGACCATACTTGACCTATCCACACACATTATTTCATACAGATTACTTCATTTTAATGCCATAAATTAGAGAAATTAATGAAAATAGTTCGAGAAAATCGCCTACTAATTATGATTTTTTGTGACAGCTTTGTCTTAGAAACAGAAGCTGTCACTATAACCGTCAAGATTTGTTGTGAATATTAAGAAATCTTGACAGTTAACTTTATATTTCAAACATTAATCACATTACTTCGCGATCTTTTGTAATTAAAGGCCTTAGTACGATAGTAGGTACCTACATTTAGTATTCATTTAATTACTTTATTTATTTTACAAATAATATTAAGACGCAGTATTTGTGTTCTTTTAATATACTCATATTTATTTTAACTTTTTGCCGTCTGCCGCCCTTTTATGATGGCGCCCGGGTTCTTGGAACCCCAAGAACCCTGGGTTGGAACGCCCCTGCCCCTGATTTAGAAAATCGAACTGAAGATTGTTGCTAAATATTAATATACCGGTTAAAACAACGATATCGGTATATTAAGCGTATTCTGTAACTTTTTAACGCTCGTTAAAATGTTTATCCAATAACTCCAAACATCACTAAATTAAAAATAAAAATTACAATTGATAGTTATGTATGTTTTATTGGTTACAAATTTTAACTGCCACTAAAAATTAACACATGCAAATACAAAATACGCCCATATGTATATTATCTAATATATTATAAAATCAAAAATATTAATATATCGAAAGTATCGAAATATGGAAAATATAGAAAATAATGATATATTTCAATATCATCAAATATGTATTATCAATATTTTCATATTGAAAAATTATCGATGTTCGTCGATAAGTCGCTCACCTCCAAAGAACGAATGCACCTGTGGTCGCTATGGTAACAAAATCTTTTCGTTTTTTCATCGTATTTCATTCATACTTAAACAACTTCTTAATTAAAAAGTTAATATATTCATCAACCATATATTACATAGCAAAAATTATCACAAAATATTTTACATCCTTTGTTCCATAGACGCAATAATTAATATACAAACATTTAATATTTCACGTCGTGAATATTATATTAGTTTAATTAAAAATTCATAAATGTTATATTTTATATCAATGAAATAAAAAACTAGCTGCCAACTTAATATGTTATGCTATTAGCAAAATACAAATTTGTTTTTGTTGCAGATATACAAGAATTTTATGAACTGACCTTGCTGGATGAAACGAAGTCTGTGCAACAGAAAACTGCAGAGACGATTAGGATTGCCAACAAATGGGAAGCTAGTGATGGACCTATCGCTCCCACCTATGGCAACAACGATGTGAGTCTTTTACACAATTTTCATCTTGAATGAATGACGATGATCGAATGTGATATATAGTGCTGAAAAGAAAAATCTCTGAATTTCAGCCTGATATTTTAGTAAAATACTGCACCGAGCTTTTCACCATCGTATATCTATAACAATTTGAATACGATACGAACATTTTAATTTAAAAATTTCAATGCTGGAGCTTAAGAATTAAAATATGTAAAAGTATTCCCGATATACATCTCTTAATTATTTTTATATCACTAATTACATACCTATGATATTGATTATATTTCAAAACAACATTTTCTAGGATCTAATATTATTAAGTTGTGTGATTATTAAAGGTAATCATACCTGTAGTTTTTGACTAAAGTTAATTTATATTATGAAAGAAAAATTCTGATGACGCCTGGATTCGAACCAGGGACCTTCCGCATACCGGGCAGAGATGCTAACCGCTACACCACGTCACCTGTGTTCGACAGAAAAATTCAGTTGATGCCATATTTCGAACATACGTGACGTGGTGTAGCGGTTAGCATCTCTGCCCGGTATGCGGAAGGTCCCTTGTTCGAATCCAGGCGTCATCAGAATTTTTCTTTCATAATATAATTTAACTTTAGTCATTTTCTAGGATATTTAATTTCGCTTGCAATATCATAATTGATGCTAAAAATAGTATGATACGGTTTTATAATTACCACATTTAAAACGTAGTAGTAGTATTTAAATATGTTATAAACAAAACGTTAGTATATTTTTAAAATATTTATTATGCTTTACTAATATTAAAATTTTCGTGTAAATGAACTTTATGTATTATTAATTAGTGTGGCTTTGAATGTAATGTAATGGAGAGTTCACATTTATTAATTTCGACATTAGCTGGAGGTTATAGCGGCAGGATCCCAAATATATACATAAGCTTCAGTACTTCAAACATGTAAAACCGACATTGATCTTACATTAAATTTGAAATGAAAATTTTAATATTTTAATAAAAAATAAAAATGTTGCATTTAGAATATGTATGATGCATAAAAGGAGAATTCATAATCTAAGACGAAAGAGGAATATTGTAGGGGTATAAGTATATAAATCTACGATCGAGTAAAACTGTATTGTCACGATTTAATTTACTTCAAAATTATTCGTATGGAAATTCAGCTTAGACTCAGTCTAGTTTTTTACTTCTTTGCAGCCAATAAATATCTGAAAACAACGTCCCGCCCAACACAAAAAAATAGAACCGATAAGTTAGATTCGACTGTGCCATTTCTCTGTGTCCTGCTCACATACGTACTCGCACAGCCGCTTATAGACGCTACACGTCTCTTTATTCACGACAGAATAGTGTAAAACACAAATAGGGCTGCATTTAGTAGTCGGAATCCGTAGTGCACTTTGGTGTCCTGGCCGCCATTTGCTTCTGTATGTATATACGGCTCGTCCCATTGAGTCCGATTCCCAAAGGGTCTAAGTGTTGCAAGTTTTACTGCTTGCCAACACTAGAATTAAATCGCTGGGATATGCTGCAATATGAGTTTTATAATATTGTTTGTTGTTAACTGATATATTCAGTCATTTAAATAGACATATCTAAATTACAAATATTGAATGTTTATAATTGTACAGTCGTATAAATTAGGCATGGGTCGCAATTTAATTGTTTTTAATTACCGTACCACTATCTATTCAGTCTAAGATGCCTTGTTCTATAAATCAGAAATAGCATTGAGTTGCTCTATTTTGCATATCTACAGCAATTAAATTTCATAGCATTATTAATATTTATCTTTCATTCAATCTACGATATATCATACAGGTATATAGATACGAAATAGGTCGTGCAATTTGTATTATGCATATAGATTTTACTGTGCGCTGGGTATTAAAAAACTCTGTATGCATGTATCTACATACAGAGGCCCGAACCGATTTCAGCATTCGTCTCTGAACTTTAAAGATCGTCTGATAAAAACAACATACATTTTATTATTTTTACAGTACTAAAAAAGCTGCATTATATTAGTTACACAGTGCTGAATTTCAGCTTTTATTTTAATGCACTAATTTATATAAGCAAATGTTTAGGGTACCAAAGTGGAAATAATAAAAATAAATAAATGAATTTAATTATGTGCATCAGATAAAAAGACGAAGCCAGGTGTATTTCAGAGAGGGCATTGGTCCTCCCACTGACTACACCTCATAATAAAAATTTTATATTACACAAACATTATTACAAGTGTATAGTTATTTAAAATAGGATCTTCGTTTTTCTTTATTTCCAAGTGCCTCCAATCTGTATCATAAATATATACTGAAATAGGTAAAAAAACACAATCAGTTTCTATTGTCTGTTTTCATTTATATATGTAAGTCTCATTCTGTAAATCATTTAAAGACCCTCTAGACATTGAGCCTCTTTGCGAAGGAATACCTTACGTACCCTTATTGACGCCATTGACTACGATATAATTTAATCATATTTATTTTAAGTTTTTTAATTATTTAAAATTATTAATAAACAATTCAATATATGATGACGCCCTTTAATCTATTATTGGTATTGTGGCACTCTACCGTAGCAGATCTCGGTAAGTGATATAGTTATGCGCGTGAAGTAGAAGTAAAGATATTAATGGAGGAAGAACCACAAGGGTAATTTTAATGTGTTGAAAATTGTTTGTTGGCTTTTTAATTTTTAAGTAGATAATAATTTTAAAAGTAATTAAAGATAATTATAAGCAGATTTCCAAATATACTATTTCTTGATAACTAGGAAGTTCCTTATTTTATTAAATATAGTTCAAAACAAGCAGGGACCTAAATAATAAAAAACGGTTTAATTTCGATTCAACTTACGAGTATGTTTTTGATTCGGTTCACGAACCCGTTCAATATGGTTTCAGCTAACGATAATTTTTTTTTTGTTTAAACACACACATGTTCAATAATGTAACATATATTTATTGAAAATTCAGTGAAACTGTAGCTTTTGGATTTCAGAATCCGAGTTCAATTATCACAGTCGATAAACCTTACATCACATTAAAATTTTCCCTGCAGCTTCCTCATCACTAACTTTTTTGAAAGCCATGATTTGATGGCTGATAATCGTACTCCACGGAAAAAATATATCATTTGTCGAGATCTGCTACGACAGTCTGTCACACCTAGTAATGAGTAAAGCCCGGATATTTAGGCTCTTCAAAACACCCAAATAAGCAGGCATATAGGCCGGTAATTACTCTAAAATAGGCGGGATTTCAGGCAGCCTAAATGTAAATAATTTGTTTAAAAAAAAATAAACGAATCCTTTTTCTAATATTGGTACTCGTATTTACTCTTCATTAGAAAAAAATAATCATTTTAAACAAAAATTAACACAATCTGAAAAATAATAATGTAGGGTTCTCATTTGATTAACTATTATGCAAATTCAAATTATGTAGTACCTATACTTTAATTCACAAAATATTACAAGCAATCGCTCTATGAAATTTTTGGAAAGGGACTGTCTTCGGTCTGTCAGAACTTGTTTGTAAGCTGAAAACTTCGTTCGACATCACAAAATGTGACAGGAGCGTTCTTATATTTAGCCATATCGTCTAAAGTTACCTCAGCTCCATTGATTAATGGCAAAGACACAATTGAATTGCCACGTAAAATTTTGACTAAAAAACGCTTTTTCTTTCGGCATTTTAAATTTACACACAAAAACTTGATTAAAGTAAGTACTTTAAATATTATAGGTTAGGTTGAAACACTTTGTCGAGTGCTGAATTAGTCAACGAAGTAGATGATAAACCTTGTCTGCTCAATAAAAGTTAGAATAGGCAACAAAAATAGGCAAAATAGGCTGTATAAGGTAAAATAGGCACAATAACCAAAATATAGAAAAAATAGGGTCTAAGGCACGAAAAAAAAACCTCCCATTACACGTAAACATATTACCTTTGTATAGAAAAACGAAATTGCCTGCAGTTATTAAAATTTGAATCTAGGCAATTGCCTAAAAATCCGGGCTTTAGTAATGAGTAAAAGAGGTGATGAATATATATGTTTTTTATTACTTATAAGTACTACAATAAAAAGAAATCCAAATATAGTTATAATAATTTGTCGGTCAAAAACGTTCACATTCACAATTAATTACAAATCCATACTGCCTCAATTCGCTCGTTATAAATGCATCACTCTCTAAACTACTAATTACGACTTTTCCAAGGAAAACTACACAATTTGAACCGAACCAATTTTAAAATCGGTTTAATATTTAGGGTTCAGTTCTCGCTCTTAATATTACACCAAAAATATTTTATTCTGGTTTACGTTTCTTAAAATATACTTTTTTGGGTTCATGTTCTGATTCGGTCCAAATCCCTGTATTTAAGTTTTATTTTTTCGCTATTAATATCTTTTTCTTATTTCGATTATTTTTTTATACTCAGATTATCCAAACATTTCACCCATAAGAGCTCTTATACCCGATTTCGATGGATCACTATTGATAACTTCTAAATTACTCGTATAAGAGCAACGAACAGTTATAATGAACTTCTGGTGCATGTACATGTAGAATCAGTTTGGGCATATTCTTACTTTCTTTCTTCTTATGGCATTAGATAAAGTCAAAATTAAAATTTGAACATTTTTGCATATATTTGAAGAATCACTTCAGACATGTTCTGTCTTATTTAATTTTTAAATAACAAGAACACATTTAAATTTGTTCAATAAATACGCACCAGAAATCCCATTTACATGATCATGTAGCTCTTATCTACAAATAGTTTGTTTATAAGTTAGCAATAGTGATCCCCGAATAAACATTTAAAATGATTTCCAACCTTATATTACTTTGCCGAATTCACTAGCGCCATCTTCCCCTTAGAACATAATTGAAATAACTAACAATTAAAGGGAAAACCTATACTCGCTGATTTTTAGTTTGATTAATCAGTGATATTTTAGTTAACGTTTTTGAAACAATTATACATTAGAAAAAGTAATTTAGGGTGTGCTTACTAATCAATGATAGTAAAATAGTATATCGTAACAAAGAGGATATTTTTTGAATGGCAATTAGATTTTTACTTTGCGAAATGATCCAACATCATCGTTTTTACTGACGCTTCATTTCCAACTGTATCTACCACTACACAAAATTCCAGCTCACTTTTTGCATTAAAACACAAAAGAGATATCATGGAACCTTGTCCCGTAAATTCGACGCTGTGGGACATTTCAGCATGTTATTTCTGCCATAAATACCAGGTCTCCGTACAGCAGCAACGCAACGCAGCGCTCGGCCCCAGATAAAACAAGGCCACGACGACAGGCTTTTGTTGCGATGACGTTGCGCATTTGTCTCGGCTGTGAACCTAACCTCGCCATTGTTTCACTGCCACTGGTCGCACACCACGCACGCACGGCATTCTGGGGGTGAAATGTTAAACCTGAAAGAGCCCAGCATCGCGTGCCTACAAGTAGTTCCGGTATTCCGAATTCAGATAGAATAGAATGTGATGTCTTATAGTCGTTCATCTTACTAACTAATGCGTCAAAGACTGTAATGAATTCACGTTGTTAGTATTGTTTACTTGAAAATTTATATGATAAGTTGTAGTAGTTTCATGGATATTATATTTATACTTAACATTACTTGCTAAAAAAAATTCTTACGTGTCCAGAAATAAACTTATCCTCGTACATCACTCAGTTTCATTGATGAGCAAAGGTGTTTGCTCAATCGGACAAACTTTTTTATATTAGTATAAATAAAGTAAATATAAAGATTTCATACTACCCTTTTGAGTTCCTAGGTGGTATACGGGGTGTAACAGCGAAACCAACCACCGCCTATATTTTCTTTATTATTATATTTACAAAAAAATATTATAAAGCAAAGTTGTAGAAGACCAAGGGGGACATCTGGTTATAGAATAAAAAAAAAATTTAAACCAGTGATTCTCAAATTAGAACAAAGTTATATTTTTTAAATGGGATTATACATATTTTTTAGGCGTATTCGATAGAGTATTTTTTTCTTAATTCAACCATGGAATCATTTTATATCCTTACATAACAAAAATATTGAGGAAATTCAATTTAAAGTTTCGATAAATTTTATATAACAGGACACAAAACAGTAGGCTATGACTGGTTTAAAAAAATATTTTATTCTTTTACCAGATGTCTCCCTTGATCTTCTACAACTTTGCTTTATAATATTTGTTTGTAAATATAATAATAAAGAAAATATAGGCGGTGGTTGGTTTCGCTGTTACACCCTGTATAATTTCATTTATTCGTTGGAAATACAATTGCATTAAAATGATAAATTAATTTTCTAATATAAAACTGGATTTCATATCTACAATACTAAGTGAAATTCTTTAGTTCTCGAGATCTCAATGGTGACTCTTCTATAGGCATGACAAAAAAGAATATAACTCGGATTTCATTATTTTATTCATGCATATCTTGATACTAAGAAAAATTTGCCGAAATTTACGTTTACTATCATTTTTATTAAATAAGAAAGGTGGCCGAAAACGAAGTAAAAACAGTATACTGTTTTATTAACGTCTTAAAAACTTGTTCCTTTTCAAACCACTCCATATCAGCTGGAAATAGTAAAGTTCTACCACTATCTCAATTCCGTGTATTGAAATATGAATCCTATTTTTTGATATATGTGAAATCCGTGTGTCAATAAATATGAATAAAGATATCTCTGTATCATATTTCTTCCGGACTGAATTTATAGTTTTATAGATTTACGTTCAAAAATATAGAAACAGATTCCAAAAAAAGTTGTACTTTTGTTTTTTAAGGTACAATATTTACATAATAAGATAATTTTAATAAGTTCTTGAAAAATTAATAATATATATCATTATGTACTAGAAATTATTGCAATTTCCGATTTATTAATAAAAAATAAATATTTAAGATATAATATTGAAATATATTTTCTTTCTTAATAAATACAAAACAATCTTCGCTGAGAAGCCTACTTTCGATTAGTTGATTTTTGTTATAATGGCTGTTACCTAATTACATTTTGACCCAAAAACCAAATTTGATTTAAAGCAATAAAGAAATCTTAATAACATAAAATTGCCCCGTTTCGGGGCTGCAGATTGCTCAGAATAATTAATTTGGTGTCTGCTTCCTCAGCCCTCGGCTGTCGCTAACGTAACAGACATCTCACACTAACAAAGGCGGCAGAAATTGTGTTAAAAGTCGCTGGCCGCCCGACAGACAGACTAACTTTTTGATGGTATATTACAGCTGAAAAGTTGAATTCATCTTGATTAAAACAATGAGATTTCATTACCAAGCGGAAATGTGATTGAACGGAAACGCATACAAAAAGGGATTTTAGATACAGGATGTTTCCGAGAAATTTAACTTGTCTATTGTTTAGTATTAGTTTTCTAGATAGGTAATGTGAAATTAATTACTTAACTTGTTGATAAGAAGGTATATATCTTTTATCTACAACATACAAGGTGAATCAGGACTTTCAGTCAAAGAACTTAAACATGTAAAATCATATTTTCATAATTTCCTGTTTTTCTAATTATATTAGGCAAATAAGTTTCAAATATAATCAGAACTGAATGAATAAACATGATTAATTTAGCATGCTGTTTAAGTAGAAATTATACATGAATATGTCGAAAATTACTTCATAAATAGCAATAGATATGCAATTGAAACAAAAAATAAATATTATGTAAATATCTACAATTTTTTTTATTTTTTAGCGGTAAATACATCGCACCGCCATTGTATCATCTATATCTGAAGATGGTAGCAACCACTTCCGAAATATAATCATTTACTTTTCTCTAGTTACAAAGGGAAATAAAAATGGAATTCCTCAAGGTTCAGTCATTAGTGTGACACTGTTCTTAATTGCAATAAATAAGGTTATAGCCCAACTTCCTGCACCCGTAAAAGCACTTCTCTTTGCAGATGACTTATGCATTTATTGCAAAGGAGTAAACGTAAAATCAATCAAAGAACATCTAAACGTAGCTCTACACAATATAAAATTATGGACGGAGAACACTGGATTCACAATCTCACCAACCAAAACAAAAGCAGTCCAATTTACAAATAAAAAACGACCACACACACCACCGTCACTAAATTACAACGGAAACAATATCACATACTCAGACAACTGTAAATTCCTTGGACTGATTCTAGACAAAAAACTTACATGGAAACCGCACTTGCAACAACTGAAAGGAGAAGTGCATAAAAGATTGAACATCCTCAAAATTATGTCACATCAAGAATGGGGAGCGGACAGAGAGAGACACTAGCGAAAACATATAAAGCTCTAATACTATCAAAGATAGACTATGGATGTGTAGCCTATTCGCAAGCAAAACATCAACATCTCAAAATAATTGATCCAGTCCACAATACAGCATTGAGAATAATAACAGGGGCGCTAAGAACAAGTCCAATCAATTCAATCCTAATAGAATCAAACCAATATCCCCTTGCCCTAAGAAGAAAATACCTAACATTATCATACCTTACTAGTCTAGCCAGTAACCCTAACCACCCAACACCAGTACATTCTTTAAAAGAACTGCAAATACCCTAGAGATCCAGCAATATAACCCTTTTCTCACACATATCCAAAGTATATTAGACGAACTGAACATAAATATCTCAATTCCCGAAAACAATTATGAAAACGATATCCCTCCTTGGAAAACCCATGAACCCCATTGCATAGTGGAACTATCAGCCACCTACCGTAAACAAGACATACCTCCTGAATACTTCAGAAGATGCTTCAACCAAATACAATCCGAACATCAAGACTACGAATATATTTACACAGACGGGACAAAAACACTGAACCATACAGGAGCAGCTACAGTTATGCCAAACATAACATACTTCTACCACCTCCCATCAATTACCAGTATATATACAGCTGAAGCTGAAGCCATAAGAAGAACATTGGAAACCCTTATCGAGCAAAACCATCAAAATAAAAAATATGCTATCTGCACTGACTCGTACGGGATCATTATACGTCATTATACGTTATTATACAAAATATACAGAACCTAGCATCTATACTTAAAACAAATAACGTTGAAGTCATATTCATCTGGATACCATCCCATACCGGTATCCAAGGAAACGAAGAAGCAGACGTCGCCGCCAAAATGTCCATCAACTTCCCAATCATAAATACCTTCCCACAATCATATGACTTAAGAGCTTACATAAAAAATAAAATAAAAGAAAACTGGGAACGCACATGGAACACTACAACAAATAACAAACTTCGGCAAATTAAACAAGATACTACACCATGGAAACTATATGGTACCAGAAAACAACAAATAATATAACACGACTCCGTATAGGACATACTCGGCTCACCCACAATCATATCTTCACGAGAACAAATGCCATAGCCTGCGACCACTGTAACACACAACAAACAGTGGCGCACTTACTCATAGAATGTCCTCTCTTCACACAAAAACGGCAACAATATGATATCCCCCTCCAACTCAATGAAGCCCTCAAAAATGACGCATCATCGGAAGAAAATATAATCAAATTCTTAAAATCCATTCACTTTTACAATAAAATCTAAGAATAAATATGTATATAAATAGCAAACTCACAATGTAAATATATATTAACCTAATGTAAACAACTGTAACCAAATATACTGTACCAGGATATTAATGACCTCAGCAGTCGAAATATCCTTAAATTTAGTCAAATAATAAAAATAAAAATTAACTATTTTTCCTATTCAAGTATTAGTGACATTCTAAATATATTTGTAGAATTGTTTAATAATGTAATGTACTCGTAAACTAAGGACACATCCCTCAGGGCTTTGTATTTATTTGACAAGGTCTGTATATTTCACAAAACGTTATATAAAAACCATGTATGTTATCTCACTGAAAAATATCAAATAAAATGTTTGACAATAAAGTCAAAGGTATAATATACTCGTAATATTACATATGATAATAAATAGACTATTTCAATAAATATATTTATTAGAAATATGACTGAAGTCGAATAATTATTACGTATTCAGCTTATTCGGTCGAATAGGTGGTTTTAATACCGAATATTTTTTTAATATTATGATAATGTAACATTTACCAAAATGAACTAAATAAGGTACAATTCTCTTTACGTTTCTTAAACTGAAATAATAAAATTTAATAATATTAATCAAACAAAGCAAAAATATGACAAATATGACAAAAACTACATATTTATACTCATTTATTTAAGTAGAACTAAATATGTAAGAAACATTGTAAAAATAGTAAGACACAGTGCAGGATTTACGTATAAGCTATACAAGCTATAGCTGAGGGCCCCCACTTTCTTGGGGACCCCCCAAAAAATTGTCCGGGTGAGCAAGAGGCATATTTGGCAACATAGAATATCTGGACTTATAAAGGGCCCCATATCTCAAATAGCTTAAGGTCTTATCAAGTTTAAATCCGGCCCTGAAGAGACACCATACGATCTCGTGGCTCGCGCCAAGTATTTGTTTACGTGTAGTAAATCACCACTGGCGAATTTTATCTTATATTCGTACGAACTATTATATATATAACCGATCTCACACAATCTGCCTTCGTTTCTCGTAGCTTCAATTGCTCTAATTGGTTGTTTACGTGTTTTCTCTCGTCCTATAGCGTCTCGACTTCATTCGACTAGGTACTATATTATGCACTAGTGTTGTTTGTTGTTATTACGTATCTATTTTCAAATAAAGAATTTATTCAATTTTAGATTTGATTCAGTGTGCTTTTCTATAACTTTGTCATTTTTTTTTTTGAAAAATGTTACAATAAAAAACAAGGAAATTTTCAGCTTTTAAATTTTTTTCCGTTGTATTTGTATATTGTACTTCTATTATTTTAAATAATTGAGTATCTGTTTGTTACCAAAGACCAAAGATTTGTTTTTGGTTATTGTATTTATTTATCTTATGTTAAATGTTTTCAATTTGTTTATGAAAAAAAATATAGATATCAATGTTTACATATATGCTATATCTACCTTTAAAAAATTATTAAAAAATAAATGTTAGCCCTGCCTAATATTTAATTCTGGCTACGGCCCTGCACGCAGCGCGACCCGCGATAGTAGTTCAATATAAACAAATCTCACCCCACTAATGACGCTCTCAAATTATCGAAATATATATTGTTCCCTATTCACCTGAACCACTAATACTATACATTTGTAATATTTACTGGTATATTGTAAAATGTATATTTATTCTATTTACTACAATTTTATAAATTATGTTTTATCCTAATTATTATTTTAGAGAGTTAAATTTAAATGACGTTGCTATGACAATGCGGATTAATGAGTTGTTATGTGTTTCATTAAAACTTTTTAATAAAACATAATTTTTTTATATTTTTCGTTATAAAATTGTATTTTTTTTTCTTTAATGAATTATTACAATTTTTAGTGATAAAAAGTTAGAGAGAGTATGAGGTATGGGATCTACATCAATAAGTTAATCAATCATTATTTTTCAATTTATCTCTGTATTCACATAAATGACGTTTTTCAACACTAGGAAAAGTCGGATCGAACCAATAAATTATTTTAATTATCGTCGTTATTTCTTTAATTATTTTTAATGATGCTCAAACATTTAAAATTTTAATTACTACTTTCTATGACGTATACTCATTGTATATTATTATTATTTATAATTTGTGCTTCCTATTTGTTTAATGGAGTTGAATAAAAAATTTATTTATGTAATATGTCGTTGAAAAATTTGTTAAAAACATATTAAACGTAATAAAGAAAAATAATACAGTTTTTTCCTTAATATAAAAAATAGCATTTTTATATTAAAACGATCCGATCTTCCAACAAAATTACTTGTTTAATTGCAAGTAATTTTGAACATGAGAAATATATTTTTTTAATATCGTATAACATGCTTCATTCACATTTTAAATTTTTTCCAAGTCATTTTTATTATTACATTAACTTTTCTTTCTTTCTTTAATATGCAGACATCTTAGAATGTCAAATATTTTCATTTTTTGTTGCCAGAACAAATGAATCAAAGAACTACAGAAAATAAAATGAAATATTATTTTTTTATTTTCTCTTATAAATAGGATGAACATATTATTTTCCATTTTATATGGGACATCATTATCAAAATGATTAAAAAAAATATATTTCAAAATATATTAAAGATAAATATAAATAAATAACCTTAAATAATCATACGATATTTGTTCCTTCTTACAATATTTATAAACGTTATATTAGTCTTGCAAAAATTAAATAACAATAATGTGAACAATACTTATGGTACATAATATTCCAAATATGAGAAATGGTAAAAAAATATAAAAATACAAATAGTAAATGCTTGGAAACAGACCACACGGTCAAACACAGTTACCAGATTCAACAAAAATCAAAGAAACCAACTAAAGCGTTCATTTGGAATTAATTTTAAGCTATAGTTGTCGGTAAGAATGGGCGCAATCGTTGGAATCTGTTTGGTGGTTAACGCTGTTTGAATTTAGATTAATGTAAAAAGATTCCAAAAGTTTCCTTTTTGACCAGTTACTTTCATTATGTAGTGTAATTATATTGTCGAAATCATACTCATAACTCAATTAAAAATTAAAAATGATCTCAGTGTATTGAAAATGGACAATATCATGTCCGAAACTTCTACATTATAATAAATACATATTACAACTGCTTCAAGCGTCATTCCAATAACTATCCAATTAACTTTTAGACTTGGTCACGGTAATTTTTATTTTTATTTCCAACACTTTTCCCTAAAATAAAAACTTCCTACTTTTCGTTCAATTTGTAATTTAAATTCCAGAATTTATGCTAAACTGGACAGGCCTTCGAGAGTTGAATTAAATGTAATACAGATCTGTTGTGGCTAAACTAGGACATATCTACTTGTAAACCACACAATACCTACTAGAAAACGATGTTGAAAATATAATAGAAAATTAACAGTGACAATATTTTACCACAACTGTAAAAGTCCCTCAAACCAAAACTGTAAAACTATCAACTCCAGCCGACATTCATCGCACTAACGTACCGACATCTCGCATTTCTACTGCTCCGTTCGCAGTCCGCCTCAACACTTCTCCGACTGTAAAGCCAAGTTCGCGTATCCAATTTCGCGGCCGGCGCCCGATGCAAGCGAGCGGAGTGGGCGGCTGCGACGGTAGCGCTGTCACGGCGCTGACAGCAGCAATCCCCCATGACGTGGGCGGCGAAATGCCCCCCAGATGCGTCGGGATTGCATTAGACTGCTGGTATTTTCAAATTGTGATGATTTTAGGCAGTATTTTAAAAGAAAAACTAAAATTTATTTAGATATACATTTTATTTATAGATAGGCAGAAATACATATTATTTTTTATTATCTAGTATTTAGTATTTTATTTTCTAACACATCCTCTTACTAAAACTTAACAATACCAACTAATGAGTACACTTATTCAAAAAGCAGATTCGGTAGAGCTTTTGTTAAAATATCTGTAAGTTACTACTTTCCTTCGATATGTTTGAGATTAAAAAAACTACTAGATATTAAGTAGAAAACAAAAGAGGATAATATTCAAATAAAAAGAATAAAAAAGATCTTGATCGAAATAAAGAACATGTTCTCTTATTATATGGTACGTTCTTTTCCAGTGGCTCTATCTATAGAAGTTTTATTGTCACCCACATCACGAGGAGTTGCAACAGGCTTTGTCTCAGTTAAGTAGAATTTATAAAAAAAATGATGACTTGTTCATCTCTACGCAAAACAAAACAATCTAGTTGATCCAGTGATATCTGAATTGTTTTCTTCATTCCCTCCAAAAATCTAGCAACTTCTTCATTGTCTGAGCGTGCGACAAGTCCATCATCGACATAAATGAGCAGTAATAAAATTTCATTGTATTACTTTGCTAGTTTCTTGTTTTAATATCGCGGAGACTGCTTTCATCCCTGTAAATTGCGATAAAGACAACATACATGTTCGATGCCATCCTCAAATCCCTTTGGTTGCTTTAAATCAGGGATGGGCAACCTTTCTCTATGTATGGGTAAATTTAGAACTTCAGAATTGTCGCACATAAAGAGCAAACATAAAATGTGGAAAAATATATAATTATTAACATAAACGTTATTGGCATTTCAATTATATACTAATAAACGAATACAAATTAACATTGGCAATATGTACACAGTCGACTTTTAGCGACATATAAGTTGGTGATTTGTAGCTTACACTCGTTAACTTTGTGCAGTACGCGAGCGCGGACCGCACAAAATCATACAAAGGGTCACGTGCGGCCCGCGGGACGAAGGTTGCCCATCTCTGTTTTAAATACACTTCGTCCTCTAGTTCTTCACATAAAAAGGCAGTTTAAATTGACAAAGTTCTAATATTTCTACTGCTGCTATATTTAGTATTACTTACACGGTATCGAAATAAATAGCAGGAGTGAAGGTTTCTTCAAAATCAATACTTTTCTTCTGAGAATAGCCTTTTATGATCAATCTGGCATTATATCTAGTGATACCAATGTTAGCTTTTGTTTTTGTACGTAATATTCAGTGACGGTTTATTACCTTTCGGTAGATCTACCTATTTTCAAACTTGGTTCTCAGCCTCATCATAAGTATACACAGCGAAGCCGGTGAGTCACCATTGAAATACAGACGAGAAAAACTGACCCTGACCTACATCAATAACCTGTTAAAAATTATTAACAATCTTGCATACCAACACATCAAAACTAATAAAAATAACTGTATCCAAATCCACCAGAAAATCCAACTACACCAAACATACCAAACAATGCTAGATCATATAAACATGACACTGACACCTGTCGAAGAAATAACGTGCGACAATCCACCACCATGGGCAATTAAACAAGCAAACTTCAATATAAACCTCACAAGGGACAAAAAAAGAACAAACATCCCGAGAAATCTACAAAAACAAATTTCTAGAAATAAAAGAAGAACCAACAGGCACCCAATTCATAGATACTGAATAAAAAATAGACGCAGGAACAGGAGCAGCAATTATATTGGAAGTAGACAAAGACTCATACCAGTTTCGTCTCCCAGACAACAGAAGCATCTTTTCAGCAGAAGCGTACGCAATCTACAAAGCCACCGAAATTATCCTTTTCCACCCAAAACAATCCTTTACCATTTATACAGACTCAAAAAGTACAATACACAATATTCTGCCAACATGCAACTATCCAAAATATCCACACTGCCATAGCAGTTCAAAACTAACAAATAACCCTTGTATGGATCCGGTCTCATATATACATAAATGGCAATGAAAGAGTGGATAAAAGAGCGAAAGAAAGCACAAACAAACCAATAACTCAAATACCTGCACATACCAACGACATAATATCCACAGTGAAATAAAAAAATTAGCAAATTATGGAACACAGAATGGAAAGAAACCACCATAGAAAACAAACTAAGGAAAATAAAGTAAGAAATTATAGAATGGCCAATACTAAAAAACAGGAAACACCAAATAATAATTACACGACTAAGAATAGGACATACCGCACTCACACATCAGCACATTTTCCAAAGAAGAGATCCAGACATCTGCACTACATGCAACACACAAATGACAGTCAATCACAAAATGCCAAAATTACACACAAGAAAGACAAAAACACAACATACCAAGAAAAATTCAATCTGCCCTAAGTAACGACAACAACACAACACAGAAAGTTTGCAACTATCTAATAGACACAAATCAAATGTATAAAATATCAAACAAAAAACCATTGTAAATAGAAACTAATCCTTCCAAAAGTTATTATAATTAATGTAAAGTAACAACAGATGCAAATGACCTCCGGTTAAAGCATCTTTAAATAAAGCTAAATAAAAAAAATAAAAACTTGGTTCTCCTTTATAGATTGAATTTCTTCTTTCAATATAAATCTCTTTCTGCAGCATTAATTGACTGTATTGCTGATTCATAGAAGCCTGGTGTAACTCCTTCAATAAGCAAGACATTATTATGTTAGTACTTTGGTGTTGTTATCTCTCGCCTTGGACGGTCACTTAATTCTGTTATATATAGCGTCCTCTAAAGCAGTGATGCCACGATCAGCTGATTTTTAAGTATTTCGTCATCGTTTGTGATTACAATGGGCATGAGAGTTGGTTTCATTTTTTCCTCCTTGAAAACTACATCTCGGTGGGAATTTAAATACGATAACCAGCTCTCTCACCGCAGTAATCAACAGAAATTCCTGAAATATTCTTTTTATCCCATTTATCATTACCAACATTTCGATTTAGTTACAATTCTATTGGAACTTATTAGTTCATCTCTGTTGGGTCTGTGCGATTTAAAACAGAACACGCTGTGTTCACTGCCTCCGCCAAAAAATTCAATAGCAGGTTCTTTGCCTGTATAATTGACCAAGCAGTTTTCACGCTCTACCACGCACAGAATTCTATGCGATTACTCCTCTTGATTGCAAAATATTTTTACATGTTGGTTTTTGAACTCATAAACTCTTTTACTTGTAGCCAGAGATGTGCATCTACGTGTAATCTTTAATTGTATACATCTACACGTAGAC
Source organism: Pterostichus niger (assembly GCA_947425015.1). NCBI lineage: Eukaryota > Metazoa > Arthropoda > Insecta > Coleoptera > Carabidae > Pterostichus > Pterostichus niger. The sequence goes on along the minus strand of OX380341.1, from coordinate 20,847,938 downwards.
AATACGTCGACAATTCTAGCGACGTAGACAATGTAAACATTGTAGACAATGCATCTGAAAGTTGTAAAATTCAACATAACCTAAATTTATTCCTTTGCAACTAATTTTTTTTTCATGTAATCTCTAGAATAAAAATAAAAATCTCTAACAACATTTAACATTCCCTAGTTCTAGGGATAAAATTTCGAATCTGACTTAAGTGAACACAGGTGTTTTCATTGTCTACATAGTCTACATTGTTTACATGAAAAATGAAGACGTAGACTACATCATTGTTTACACGTAGAAAATGGCGTAGATTACTTGCAGTAGACTACACGCACATCCCTGCTTGTAGCTTCTCATTTTTCGTGTTATTCAGAAATACCTCCAGGCAACGATTGATATCTAATTTTGCACTCATAGCAAAAATTTGTCGATATGTGAAATATCGTCTTTGGAAAAAACAAAAAATCGTGATCCCTCAATGGAAGTCGTCTGTATTGGATCACAAACATTTAACATGAATAACTTTCCTGACCTGTTAGGTCGATTCTAGTTTTTACCCGAAATCCTTCTACATATACTTATTTCATAGGACTTACAGCCTTCATATTAAGCAAGAGTTGTTTTTCCTATTGATTGAATTTTACCATCTTTGAAGAAAGAACACCGTGTTACCTTATCTTCAAATATAAATCTCTCTTTCACCATCGATTAAATTGAAAATAGATTCTGTGCTCTTTACCTTTTACTGCCATTACTACATTTATTGTGCCATTATAACAACCAGTAAAAAAAAAATTGAATGATTTTCATAGTTTAAAATGAACTTCTTTCTTTTACTATACTTTTCAGAATCCGAATTCAAACTTACATTCTTCAATGAAATTGAAAGCATGATTCTCTTTTCTTTCAAGAATTTTTACTTCATTACCTCAATTTTTACAGTAATATTAATTGCCGCCCATAAAGTCTTTTTTCAAGCGAAGTCTTTCACTTAACATATTGTTTGTTTTGTCGACCACAAGAATGTATTCCCACACTGATTTAAACTCTTAATACTCTACTGCTAATATTGTCATAACCCTACTCATTAAAAACAATTATTTTCGTTAAATTTTTCAGCTCATAATTCAGATCCTCGACGTTCTTTTGAAACTTGCCAATATATGACTCTATATCTTCATTCGGTATTTTATCACAACTAAAGTGGATATCAGTATTCCAATTGTTTGGAGAACTCTACATTCTCCGCTTTTATATTTGAACTAGTTTCAAAGGGGACAAATTCATAATTGTCATGACTTTTAAACCAGAATGGAATTTTGCTAGTGGGTTTTATAGAATAACGATAATCCAGAATTTCTTGCAAATATTCTTTTTACAGATGAGTACGGATTTACTAAAGATGAAACATTTAATATTCACAATAATCACGTTTTTTTTTCAGACGAAAATCCTTACACCGTTATTGAAACGCAATAGCAAGAACGTTTTAGTTTCAATATCTGGCTCGAAATTATTGGAGAAAATGTAACAATTAATCAGAGGATGTGATTTATGCAAGATGGAGCCTCGCTACATTTTATGATTCCTGTTAGAGAACACTTAAACTATAGATTCCTTGGAAGATGGAAAGAAAAAGAAAGTTTCGTTCCATGGGCTCCTAGATCCCCAGATTTGACACAATCAGATTTTTTATATGGGGTTATCTTAAACGCTTAGTGTATGTGACACCTTCACGTAATTTGGAAGAATTGCAAGAAGAAATTATTTGTACAAAGCTATGAAACAATTCAGGACATCATTTTAAAGGAGTTACAGAGCTTGTGTGGAGAAAGAAGGAAGAGATTTTGAACATCTATGTATTATAAAAATGTGTGCAGCCATTTATTATTGTAACTATTTATTCATGAATAAATAAATAAAAAAAAATTTTTTGTTGAATGCCCATATTCATTTCTTTATTGATGTCATGATGTACAAAATATAAAAATTTAATCAATTTATTTATTATTGAATGTTAGTTACGAGAAAAAATAATTCAACATTAATTTTTTATTAATAATTTCATATCAGCCTTGGCACTAAAAATGTTCACATCAAGATTTCTGTCCTTAATTTTGAGAATTTTGAAAAATATTTTTGATGGAAAATTAGGACATCGAAATGTATCTATCCTCAATGTTTTAGACCATTTTTTAACACCTGTATATTTAGAAATTAGAGCTAATATTTTGCACCAGAACTGATAGGTTACAATAATGATTAAAAATTGACATTGAAAGAATTGTTATGTGTTTAATAATTATTTTCACATCCGGGACTAAATGGCGATTTATATAGCATCAAATTCATGACTAAAATAATACATTTTAATCCGCTGTGTCGTTTCTAAGTGGAATAATATTATTGTTTAGTCTATCGACAATAAAAATCTAAAATATTACGCTAAAACAAAATAAATTAACAAACTGGTTATTTTAAAAGAATGAGCATAAAAAAGTCCAAAAGTTGAGTGGTTAAAGGAAAGCTCATTTTGCTTATAATTGTAACAATCAAACATATAAATTTAGAATTTACTCAAATGTTTAAACCCATCTCATCATAATTATTTTGCAATTCCAGAAGATGCAAAGAATTTTTTATGATTCATTTAAATGTACACGCCGTTCACAAAAAAAATAATTATGTACGTATTTATTAGATTTCACGTATCACGTAGTAATTAAAATTTTAAATTACAAGGATAAAAAATGCGAGTATAATTATAAACTCGATCTTTTTAACTAATAAAGAAATTATTTTTTTAAATAAAAATAAAATAAAGGAAAATTTTTATGTCAATTAAGTGTCCGTTGATATTTGATTTCGAAACATTAAATAATAGAATAAAAGAATATTGTATTAAAGTCGAATTATAAATTATTATACTATACTACTTTACTTTCAAGATCAATCCTTCTCAAACTTTTTTGAATCACCGCCACCCTGGTTGTAGTTTTTAGTAGAAACGCTCCCTGTTTCGTTTATGCAGGAGTTTCTCCAAAAAAATAAAGACCTTTGTTTAGCTCACCAATCAGAGTTTCAAAAATATTTTCACACCAATTCAAAATTATGGTATGATTAAAAAATCAATCATTTTCACTGCAGATTTCAACCAATTTATTAACTCTTTCAGTCACAGAAAATTTACCATATTTTTTACCTGTGCGTCGCGGAATCATTATTTTAGAAAAAAACTAGTGGTACAGTTTCTAGCCTACTGGTAAGAATGGAAATAATATTTAATTAAGTGGTACAATTTATGTACCATCATGGCGCACTCTCTTTAAAAATAGTGGTAGATACACTGTACCGCTAATCCTAAAAGAGTTAAATAGTTGTCCCGTTTTTAAACAAAAATAGTATTTAAAAAAAATACTGTATTATATTTTTGGATGAACCGGAAAGGAGAAATTTCCATATTTTTTTTATGAATCTGGGCAATAATTTTAATAATCTCACGAACAGAAACAACATTTGCTCCGGTATATTTCGGGCTCTGCTACCAATATAAAGTTAAGCCATATAACTGAAATCCATGTTTATGACTAAAAGTTTAAATGCTGCTCTAAGCTCATATGTGTCTAAAAAAAACTATTTATTGCACTTTATTAATTCTTCGCGAAGAAATACAATTTCACAAATAAAGTTCTATTTATAACTACTAATTTCATAACTTAAGTGGTAAAAATAGTTACTAAGTCATAGTTATGAATGATTTACTAAGTCATGATATTAATATAAATATTTTCATTTCATTTCATATACGGACAAATATTTTAAATTTTAAACTATTAAAATATTCATATATCATAATCAAATAAGGCAATCAGCAATTCATTTTCTGTTTTTGACGATTATTCATAATTGTTTTAACAATAATACAATTCAGAATTTTTCACATCTTCTTAAACCAAAATGATATTTGTAGTTAAATTTTCACTTAGGCTATTATTTTATATGAGTTAAAACATAATTCGTTATCACCTTTTAATATTAAGTCGGCATACGAATAAAATGAAATTGATAACAAAAATTAATTGCTATTGAAATTATATCAAGCCTCGTATAATTAATTAAATTACGAACAAATTTAACTTATTTACGTTTTGTTTATTTTTTATTCTAGTTTTTAGCACGGCGGTATTAATTTTACTGCATTAATAATATTCTAGGTAAGTATTTAATTGCATGTAAACATAGAAATGTAATGCAGAATTGAATTTCTATTTTGTACTTATATTTAATTGCATTAAGTTCCCAGTTAAAGGTTTAATGAAATTTTCAGTTCGTCTGTTGACTCGTTTAAATGACAAAACGGTATTTTTTTTCGTTTTAATTTAAGTATTTGTATTATTTTTATTTTTTCACTACTAAATTTGATTTTCACTGAACCTTATTACATATTTATTGTATTTGCATATAGAAATTCTGTAAATTAAAAAACATTTATAAATCTTATTATAATTTATAGAAAAATATATGTAAGAGTATATAACAAAATGAAACAATTCAGAATTAGTTTTTTTTATAATTAGGATTTTTACTATCAACTCAGCTTCGGAATATACAGATTAATTCAATGTTATTTTAAGTATCTTTTTAAAAGTTAACTTGACAGAGTTTCATTTATGTAATTTATTTGTGCATATGTTATAATAACTTCAGTATTCCTTAAATCTTTATTTATCAAGTTTCTGGTTTTTCTGAATTATCGCGCTTATTTAGACGGTATATTTGTTGCATAAATTACTAACTACGCATTCGCATGGCCTTCGTACTACCTTGCAAGCGTCTGGATATTTTATGTAAATTCGTACATGTGAACAGTTATTTTAAATCAACGCAACGATATCACTTTTGTTAATACGCTCCGTGGTAAACAACAAAAATTAGTGGTTCTTTAATTTTGGCTAAGACAAGTCGTCTCTTATTTGATGTACTTGATGTTGTCTTGCCATGATCATAGAGTAATCAGTGGTTCTTTGGCTTTCAATAAGACAAGTTGACTCTTTTGGATGTGCAAGATGTAGTCTTGTCATGATGAACCTAGTAACTTTAGCAATAACATACGTTGTTATTTACCATCGTCGATTAAACTATTTACTAACATTAATATTAGTTTGTAAATACGAGTACTTTAGTCATGTTTCAATTGGAATATATTTTATTTATTCGTCTGTTTATTTATGTAATTCATCATTTGGCCGCAGCATCAGCATACCTAGGAGATCTACATCATCAAATCAGTCTACCTATTATTGAGTATGTAGTCCGTCGTAGTAGTTTTCGATAAGTAAGTAATATATTTTAATAAGTGCGACTACCAACCGTTAAATTACGACCCGTAAAAGAGTTAGTGGAGAGAAAATTACAAAGGTTATTTTAAGTCAGCTTATTTATCTATAAAGCTCAAAAGTCATGGATATTAGGTATTTAGATGAAGATACCATAAAACTACTCGTCTTGAATGATATAAATTCTTAAAATAATTTCTTCGTTTTATTGAAATTTCTTGGTGAATGAAGATGCGTCGGGTGTTTTAATTCCCTGATGCCCTGGAATGAATTTGTATGAGCGCGTGCGGTGGGTTGTAGGAAATTATTGTTTTTCACCTTCATCAAGTCTGTCAACATCAATTTTCATTTGGTCGTTTACGCTAAGCTTCGTCCGCTACCGCTGCTGCCGCCAGCGTCGACACTGAATGAGCGTTGTGTTAAGATTGTCGGACAGATGTATCCTGTCCAGCTCAATTTTCCGCTTCTACTTAATTACTCCTCATTCGTCATCAGACGTGCTGGCAAATATCACTAAACATCAACGGTTCTTTGAGTATAATAAGTATAAAGTTGTGATAAAATGTTGCAACAAACTTTTTGTAACCTGATTCTTTCAGTAATATAAACTGATATCTTCAAACGAAAAGGAAAAAATTCAGTATAAATAATATTTATTTATTGATAAAATTCACAGATTAGTGATAACCGAAAATAATATTTATATGTTCGACAGTATTATAAATACTTGATTACTGCCCATAAAATAGTACTTTTTTGGAGTAATCAAAAGTCATGCGAAATTATGAACACTATTTCCAACTTTTTTGACAACATTTTTCATATTAACATATTTTAAGAAAACAAATGACCTCAAGGCTTTCTAACATAAAGCTTTGTATGCAGCTCATACATAATCGTATTTTATTACTTGTTATATTGTCATATTTAAACGCAAGACCTTTTGCTTGGGAATTATTAGATGCAAGATTTTTTATTTAATCGATTATGAGAGACTGAATTTTTAATTTTGATCAAATAATTTCTGAACCAATTGCATATTGAAAATAATGATTCAAATAATAAAGGTAAATAGCTATTTTACTTTATAACAACTGGAGAACAAAATATAATTTACTTTTTAAATTAGAACCAATTACAAAAAATATCATGGTAAAAAAATCTTATTATTTTTCTGCACTACAAGTTAGACCGAATATATATATATATATATATATATATATATATACGGTATACGATATTTAAAAATACAAGTATTGATTGAAATAAATTATTCGCCCATATCAATTGATCTATTTGTTTATAAAAAACTAAAACAATATATTAGCTCTTATAGTATAGTAAACCTCTAATTCTGAACATACTATATAATCTAAGTACATTTGGCATAAATAGTTTATAATTTACATAAGCTGAATATTGCATTTAATAATATGAAATGCGATATGTAGCAGTCAGTACTAAACAGAGACTATAAATAATAATTGTAGCTATTTCTGTATTTAATATTGTTATTGATATACATATCCACGATTTAAAAGTTAATTTAAAATAATCATAAATTCCAGAAACTTCATATTCGTATCAATATTTGTATTTCATATTGGTATCAATATTTGAATGTGTGATTATGAATATCATTACATAAAAAATTCAAACATATATTTTAAATATAATTATTTGTAACTTGCACAATAAATGTCGAATTAAATTTTTATCAAGTTTATAACTGTAATGTGAAAATAACAACAATATATACATATAATTATTATAAAAATAAAAATAATTACAGTTAAAAAAAACATATGCTATTACATGTAACAGCGTACAAAAGAAAATATTTGAAAACATGCAATCAGGCATGTGCCAAAATAAACAAATTATGAACAAACTATTCAACCTATATTGTAACGGAGTTGTTTACATCACAACCTCATCGCGCCGATCGATGCTACCACGCGATTTGCGTTCACAAAGGCTGTGACAGAGTCATCACGTGTGAAATGGAAGGGGTGGTAAGAGACAAGGGGTATACAATGCGACCAATTATGGCAAACGGCTTGCATTTGAAGTTGAAGCAGTTTTAATTACACTTTTCCGCTAACGAAATAAATTACGCAGGAATCTCATTTCATATATTTCGACATTATTTTGCGCGCTGAGATCGCAACTTCAAAGTAGTTTGGAATGGTTTATGAAGATTAAAGTTGGGCATGACAGGATCTCGTATATAAAAGATTTAATTAAGCGAGATTGAAACTAATTCGTTGAAAGTTAAATTAGGGATCAAGTAGCGAATACCTAAGAACTAATTTTTCTAATATAATCAACGCTGTCTACGATCCTCGTTTCAGGTCAATTTCTCATTATTTTATGAAAATCAATTAGTCTCTTTTCATGCATTTCAACACTGTAATTTCCTTTATTCCTTTGCTGCTCTGTGATTTATACCACAAATTAATATATTAATTATAAAACACATTTCAAGTTGTCATTAATATATTGTAACGTCTGTGGGTTTCAACACTTTTTATTTAAACTAATAATGTTAATAACAACAAAATAATAATAATTGTAATAATGAAAATAAAAGTTTACACTTTGTTTATAACTAAAATAACTAATACAAAATCTTACATATTTATTACACTGATCACAATTCTAAACAATACACTATTATTTATTTAAACTAGCCGAGCGATATTTATTTACAACGATTAATTATTTTCAATCGCACTATATCGTAGCTATCAATAACCTGTTCCCACTTTCTCGACGCGTCGCCTTTTATCTCTCCTCGCCTGCTACTGGAACATTCCGGAAACTTCTCGATTGCGGGCACGTGAGATGACGCAGACCGGCCAACAGACCTTTTCGCCACGTTCGTTACACTGCCCCCTCCATAGGTCTGTTTCGTCACGAAACTTTACAACTGATTTGTTGGGATTGTGGAGGTATTTGCAAAATGCCCCTATTTTACATGTAGAGGTCAAGTGGAAATAACTATCCACCATCTGCTACGGTTTCTCTGGTTTTCGAGGGTTGTAACAACATATCAGAATACAAATTCCTGTATATCGAAAGATCAATTCGATCATACTACGCACGACCCGCCAACTGAGTCCATCAAGACCACAGCCTATCTTCGACATGTCTAGTTTCTTCACATCCTGTCAATGCAGCTCATTGCGAAGACAGTTAAGGCAGTTCCACAGAGCTTCATAGGAAGGCTTCTGCTGTGAATCCTCTTTCCAAGTACCAAGTAGTTGATAAGACGCCCTTGGTGATATAACTGCAGGACTTTTCCCACAGCCGGTTATTGTTTCCTAAACTCTTCTGCTCTGTCAAACTTCTCTCGGAAGACATCCGCAATTCCTTTGGACATTCTGAGGTCCTCAGCTACGTAATGAGCCAATAAATACTCATTTGGAATACTGAATAGATCTTGTTGAACCTCGATCGTAACTTTGTAAGACACTTTCTTTCCCGTTGCGTACTGCTTTATAAATTCTTCAAAGGATAGAGCCAATCGATTGAAGTGCACTACTGTTGGCTTCCCACTAGGAGTCTTCTTTATATGATAAATAAGATCGTTAATCCTCTTGACAACTTCATTCGGACCATCCCAAAGTTTCATATGTTTTGGTGAGTAGTCCTGGCGACGTTGTGGATTGAAAGGCCGTACTAAGTCTCCTGCTTGGTATTTGCCTTCTTCCGCCTTGATTTCGTAGATTTCCTTCATCCGGTTGCTCGCATCTTAAATGTTTGAGCGAACTTGTTGATGAATGTTGTCCATCTTTTGGCGTAGAATGCTCACGTAATCGTCCCCAGCTATTTCTTCACCAGGCTTGCAACCCAATTTCCAGTCACCCACTGGGTAAATGGTACCCGGTTGCTGAATCAGCTTCATTGGTTGGAAACAGCATATCGTAGAGATTGACATGAGGCTACTAAATTTAATTATGTTTAAATGAATAGAGAAATAAAATATACCTTCACAAGGTATTTTCTTGCAAGGGTAGTTATTTTTTTAATCATCTGAAATGTGAGCATATCTGAGTTTGTTGCAATTATATGTAAATCTAGTATAACTTCTATAACACGTAAATTTATAAAGTAGATTAGTCAGCAACACACACAAAATTTTCTCCTACATAAATCTGATAGCCTATCAATTATATTTCTTTTTGTATGAAATTATCATATTGTGTACAAATATATAGTACAGCAACCAGAATATTCTGAATTTAGAATCGCAGTTCTCATGTATTTTCTAATCATGTTTACGTACAGTATTGTCCTAAAATTTATTAAAAACTTGTAAACGCTTCAATTGAACAAAATACATGCACTATCAGAGTTATAAATGCTTTTTTATATCCTAATATGAAAATAATTTTTTTCCACAAACCTTTGTCATTGTAAATTTATATTATCAATTTTGCATCGACGAGGTATATTTGTTCTGTTTTATTTTATCATTCATCTTATATTCTATAAATAATATAACAAAAATGTAAATAATTACATCCTATATCTTTTTGTCAAATATTTAAGGTTATAATTAGAATTATTTTTTATAATCGTAAAATTAAAAACTTTTGTTAAAAATTATCATTTTTTGAAACAAATAATATATTTCAATATCACTAACATCCTGTTCTACTAGTATGCTTTACTAAAATTGATCAAATGTTTTTTTATAAAACCTGGTGTATCGTATTGCTAACTTCGAATATTAGTGTAATATAATACGAAAAATAAAATAGATATATCTCGAACCACATATTCTTAAATATTCATTCATTTCTTGTATATATATATACAAAGTGAAATATGTCATTATGAATAACAGCTGTCAATCTTGATGTTCATTTTTGCGCTGAGTGTACGAAAAAGCATACATCAATTGCGTAAAATGAGAATTTCGTAAAGTTGCTTTAACAATTTCAAATTTCAAAAAAATATTTTATATATTTATTCTCATCTATATGAAGGAACAAGTAGTGCAGAATAATCTTACAACATTCTACTTTTGTATATGTAGAATAAAAAGAATGTGAAATTACTATAAACGAAAAAAAATTTAATGGAAATGTAGTAGATCAAGATATCAAACTTTCGAGTCTGAATTTCTCAAAAATGCTAAGCACGATTTTAATTTTAAAACTATGTATATTTCAGAATATGATCTTTTATAACATGTAATTTTTTTATCCATTTTGAATTTCTACCTTTTGAATAAAAAACTAAAACATCCGAAAAAGTCTGATTTTGAGCAATTTTTCGCGTGTTTAATTTTTTTTCAAAAATTACAAATTTAAATTGGATAAAAATTGTATGTATTATAGAGGACCATAAATAAAAATTAATATTATAATATGTGCAAAAAATGTACAAAATCAAAGACGATGGAAGTCCTGAATAAACATTGCGAATTAATTAAATTATCGTCTTTTTCATTTAAAGAAAATTGAACCAATTTAGTTTCTAAAAACAACAAGATGTTCATTTTATTTATATAACACAAAATTAACTCTACTTCTTGCTTCAAAAACTTCTTTGTTTTCTTAACGTACGCATCCAATTTGCCATCTTGTATATATATTACATTTCGGAGACAAATTGTTATGCTATATGTCGTCAAAGGGAATACTGAAAACATTTCCGTTAACGTTTACAAAATACACCTTAGAGCACATTTACGTCTAACAGTTACTGTGAGCTAAAAGGGTTTTTCAATAAGTCAAAATAAAAAATCAATATCAACTCAACGTACGCGTACTGGCTTCGTGTATAGTATAGTAAAACAGTATAAAATATTATAGAATCTCATTGTTTCAATAAAACTTAATAACAATAAAATGAAAATATATTAAATTCGACTGTTTACAAAAAGTTATAAATTAGATTCATGACAATATTACAAGGAACTAAAATCTTCGTCAACGGAAAAGAGAATCAGGAAAAATAAGAAAAGTTTCATAAAAAAGAAAGCGAACCTGAAAGTCATTTCAGAGAGTTTTCAACAAGACGAGACGCTTTAAACCTGAATAACTTCAAATAAAAATGAAAAAACTTCTCCGAAGCCTTATTCATGCTTTGGAAAAATATAAGACAATTCTATTTACTTTTTTCAATTGTTTTACATGAATGACTTGCTGACATTCAAAAGTTGTGATTTACTTATGAACTGACTTCAGTATATTTGAAAGGCATATAATTTAATTCATCACGAACTTGAATCTTCTCTTTCAAGGATTAATTTCCTTTTTAAAAGACTAATTGTATATCCACATCGGATTAAAGTCGACGGCAGTATCCAATTTAATTTATAATCATTTTATTTATAGCTATTAATAGAGTAGTGGCTAAGTGGTATCGAGTTGACCTGTGGATTTGAGAACCCTGGTTCGATTCCTACAGCCAACAAATAATTTTTACTACGTTAAAACACACTCTGTGGCTCTCCCTCTACTAATACCTTTGAGGGACCTGATTTTACGGCTGGTAACCGCACTTGATGTAATGAAATATAGCACGTACCAAAATAATATCAAGGGAAGAAAGTGAGATATATCATTATGAAGATGCCTTTAATTTAACTACCTATCTTCACGAGGTATAGTATCCTGGCAAAAAGTATAATATTTTTAAATAAATTAGAAATTTAGAGAAGATTTATTATTCTCTTCCCACTAACGCAAATAATACTGTTGTTTTCCAGTTTTGCCAAGGATATGACCTTCCTTCGCCTTCCTTTAAAATTAGATTCAACGTTTTCGAAATCAAATATTAAACAATTTTTATTGAGAAAGGTTTTGTCCAAAACAACATAGGCACAGTAGAGATATATTATGCAATGGAAAATTTAACTAATACACGGTAAAATTTAAAAATCAACAATAAGCATTATTAAAAACGACTTTTACACAATAATATTTTGTAATTGACCTATTTTCCTGTAAGCATAATACTGAAGATTTATTTATATATAAATACACTAAATATTTATTAGGTACTTATTTCCTTTATTATTTATTTTTAAATTGCTAAAAAAAATATTTTATATTTTTACAAAATATAACAGTTTTTTACTTAGTATTTGATACTTTGGGCGCTTTTACCATATTTATTCATATTTTATCTTTTATTTTAAAATTAATTGAAATTGTATTTAAAAGTAGGTACTAAAGTAGTGAAGTTCGTTCATACGAGTATATCAAAAACTATAAAAAAATCGAATTTAAAGTATTATTCTCACTGATATCGTGTAAACGGCTCTTTATATGAAGTTTGGGAAAACTGCGTAACTTCGCCCATTTAAACCAAATTTTATGTGTTGGAACACAGGCGCTCTCGCCATCCACCACGAGAACTAACATCAACACTTCGCTCGTGGATTTCGTTCCGTTTTCTTTGTGGCCAATGTATCTTCATTTCTCAACTACATGTACTAGATGACATGAGGTATACAATTGAACAAAATAAAATAAATTCATTTGTGTAAATTAATATATTTTGAATTCCGAAACATTTTCAAATTTAATTCGTATTTTTTAAGTAAATGAAAATCAAATTAAATTATAATGAGAAAAATTGGGATACTGCTAGGATTTGTATCCGGTACCTTTGAACTCTGGTCAAATACTTTTTACTAACAGGCGTATAGGCTCATTTAATTTAATGTCATTCCTAGTTTTCTATCTAATTATATATGTGTCAAGGGCAGCCTCGATCCAATCTTTCTCTTTATATTTCAATTTAACATTTAAAAATTTACCTAATATTTCAACTTGCATTTGTAACATATAACATTTGATTTATTCCATAATGGAAACTTTAGAAATTAATAAGTACTTTACCAAGAATCTTGTTCCGCCCTAAGTAGAAACAGATTTCAGATTTTGTAGTCCATAGGCTATAAACTTGTTGCCGCCCTATATATTTTATACATACGAGTATATAGTATAGAAACATTCAGTTTCTCTAATACAAGAAGACAAGATTTTAGTATTTGAGAAACGAAACATTAACAATACTCATTCAAAATTATAATTTTAAAGAAACTATAAATGTTCGTATATTTAAATTAGAAATTTTGATAATTACACTTATAAAATGTGTGTATTCTAAACTTATATGTATTGTACATAATTTAAAAAATAATTGCACTAGTATTTGCCGATCCTTAAATATTTTCGCCTAAACTATAGTGTACTTAGCCTAAATGTAAATTCCGCCCTAGCAATAATATTTTTTTATAAATGTTTATACGTATTATGATATGATAACATTTTATATTTTTATTAGTTTTTCATGGACATATTTTGTAACTGATTCTATTAATTTATAACAGTAGTTAAAAATTTAACCAATGAAAATATACATAATAATGATAATTTTATTTTTTATTTAGTATGACCTATTGTCATACAAATTTTAATTGACGTTAAAAATTAATTGAATCTATTAGCTACCATGAATATATTATAAATAATTTGAAACCAAAATGATTATAGAATAAGATTTAAAATAAAAGTACTAATTTATATTACCGTTTGTATCAAGAGCGATAAGCTATGATTTAAATCGAAGATAAAGTCAAAAATATCTTAAATACTCTTAAATATATCTATCAAAAATGATGACTAATATCTTAATACCATAATAATAATGTCAAATTGTTATCATTTTCGGGGACTAATGTATTGTTATAATAACAAATTTTTATTTATGACTCATTACATCTCTATTGTCAGGGTTATAATGATGTACTTCCTATGCTAATAGCAACAATTTATAATGAATTACGCAATTTATTTTAAAATGATAACAAGTATACTGGATATATTGATTTTTTTCGGTGAAAAATGCGATAAATTATTGTACACTCTGATTTATGTTAGAAAACTTTATTGCGTATCATATTTTGTTATGCCTTTTGTTTGGAAATTTATATCAAATGATACTTATTGTTGTATTTTATAACTAGTGGTGACAAATTCAAATTACTCTCAAACATAATGCCACTTGTTACATATTTTATGCTAATTGGTTAATTTAATTCCACATATTCACCTGCGCAAATAGAAAAGCGTCAGGATTTAGTAAAATACGAACAGTATATTTTGTTCTCTTAAAAAGTAACAAACTATAACTGCTAGTATGCAATGATTAAAGAATTAAGTAACTTTGCTTTTCTTCTAAACCGTCCTTACTTATTTTTGAAAAAGGTGCTTCAAATAAAACTGATAAGAATATTTATTTTCGTTTATTTAAAGCATTTACATCTAAAATAATTCTGCAATATTTAATAATGAACTATAAAATTAGCCAACTATTTCAACTACTAGTAAGCCAGCCTAAAATTTTAACTGCATTTTGGAAAGAAGCAACAATGTGAGGTAGAATCGGTAAAGTCGCCCACCACTGATTGTACTTTGAAATTGGGGAGTCCTCTGGACGTTAAACTTTTTTTGTGTATCTTGGCGTCGGCTGATTTGCATTGCACTATGTTTTTCATTTAAGGTATAAGCAAGTCAGTCCAGCTCTTGCCAGAAACTGGGCGGAGTGAAGTGTATTGTCTTAATGTCTAGGGTGCATGATCCGGCCTGGCGATTCTGTTCGGATATTGAATAATTATTATTCAATACTTATCAGAATGTAAATAAACCAGGATTGGCTCTAGGTCCACCATGTATCTCTAACAGAACAGAACAGAACAGAACAGAACAATAAAATTAGCCAACTATTAGGTTATCAACCTTAATCGGGTATTTTAAAGTAAAATAAAATAGTATATTTACAATACAAGATCAATAAGTACCTTATAAAAGCTGTACAATGCCCAGTTACGTGTCTATAGTTATTTAACCTTCCGTCAAGCTTACACACTATTACAAAATATACACTTGAATTGTATGCTTAACATTTGATCGTAAAACAAATCTTTGACTAACCAATTGTTAGTTACTGTAACCATGGTTCATATAATTGGCCCTAACTTGTTTACGCTGAGAACCGTTATAAATCACAACGAGCTTGTTTTGCATTGTTTCCATGACAGCACTGTTAGTTCAGTAAATTCAGTTGAATGTGATCTTCACAAATATAGAAAAATGAATCGATAGCGCAAATATAAGGTTTACGCCTATGTAACAAAGTCTCCATATACTGAAAAACAAATTAAATGTGCTTATTTTCATTATAATTAATAAATTAATTAAAATATTATTTCACCTTGTAATGGAATATCATCTATTGCGTTGCCTGTAAAATATGTACAGCGAAATAAACCTATACTTATCATAATAAATAAATACAGTAGATATGAGTAAAAATATAAATAAAACTTAACCCTTCCATACTAAAATAAAACCTGTCACACATATCATTTAAACCACATACATCCACACATAAAACCAAACATCGAACAAATCCCAAAAACCGAAAAACTCGCAACAAATTCAACAACTCGTAACCCCAAAATCAATAAACATATTTGGGCTACAAATCCGTTGTTTGCCGCCCCTTTGCGCGATTCCCAGCAAGCGGTGCTGGACACTGTAGAATCCGGCGTTGCTACGCAAGCGTTTAGAGCAGCTTACCGTGGTCAGACCCGTGTAAGCTGGTCAACGTGTGAGTCTAATATTTCATCAGAAATTGTGTCGTGGCCGTGATGAGATCAAGCGACGGTGCAGCGCCGCGATATCTAATTACAAAATGGCGCCGACAACAAAGAAGCTATCGGAAAACAGTCATGAGTCATGATGCATCGTGGTAGGACTCTTGGACGATATAGACAAGAGTATTGAGAGATTGTTGGATGCCGTCGTTTGTTATTAAAAAAAAAATGTTATTAAAAAGATGTGAGTTTAAGTAAGAAAATTAGTTTTTCATGCACAGCATTATTTTAAAATCTAAGCTACAGGAAAATTGAATAAAAAATAATGAAAATGAAGACGTTGTTATGTGAGTTTATGATATAAAACAAACAATAACGTATATTTGTAATTTAAACTGTAATTATTATAAAATATTATATAGTACTAATATTATAAAATAAATAAGTATATCACGCCTTTTACCTATTACTGGATGTGGCGCGTTCTGTTACCAGTCATAAAATAACGGCCCCCAAAGATGTTGGTGGAGGAGGAGCCACAGAGGTGGTTTTAATGTGGTGAAAATTGTGTGTCGACTGTGGGAATCGTTCCCGGGTTCTCAAATCCATATCCCGACTCGATACCACTGGGCCATCTACCCCATATAGTACTAATATTTATTTAAATATTTATTTTTCTACCATTATTTATTTCCAATTTATCATTAAACACTAAACTCTGTGTGTCCTAGCTAAAATAGACTGACTACGACCGCTAATTTGTCTTTATTCTTTCTGAAATCTAAATCAGAAGCGTTCTCGAACGTATGATTGAAAAACGCGAATGATGTCTCATACGTCAGTCACGAAGTTTTGTAGTTTAGAAAAAGAATTACTCATAAAACTCATGCCATTTAAATAAAAATGTCATTTAATATGTGAGTTGTGACACATGAGTATAGAAGTAGAGCAGTGGAAGAAAGTTAAGATATTAAAGTCTTAAAAATGGAATATCATTGAGCAGTTAATAATTTAATTTAAGCTAAATACAAATTTCAATTATTTACATTTTTAAAATCTTTATCAGAAATAAAAAATATATCTCTGGGAGTTAATATAAAGACATAAGACATATTTTATTTTATTAAGTACAGAAACCCAAAATAGTCTATAAATTTTAATTAAAATTTTGTGCAAAATAGGCGCATAACTTTCTTATTTGCGTTTCCACATTGGCCATAAAATATTATCTCACTTTAGTTTTCATTTTACGACAAAATATTGATGAAGATCGTCAAAGTTTTATAGGTTATAATTCATTTTAGTGCTTGACTGATCCTACATTTTGCTATAAAAAAGGCAAAAAGTGCACTTATAAAAAGCATTCATTAAGTCTTTTAACACATTGTAATTTAATTTCAAATTGCAAATAAAGAATTCTAAAGCCATGTGATTTATTTTTATTGTTTGTTAAATAATAGCTGCAATTCGATCAATATGAAACCAATTCATTTAAAATTTATTTCATATAAAAAGAAAATTTATTGCTCAATTCAAAAAAGGAAAAAAGATTGATAAAACACATTAATTTATCCCTGACATATTTTAATGTTAGCATCGCTGAAATAAATTTCTAAAACTACGTAATAACACTTTTCTATTCAAATTAAAATACTACACATACAGGCTCACGTCATTAATTCGTATATAATTGATATTATTGAACTATTATACAGAAGAATGTTATGTATTCGTATATATATGAAATGTAGCCAATAATATATATTTAATATAACTATAAATAAATACTGTAGTTCAGCAAGTTTTAACTCAAAACTAATTTATATCTATAAATATCAATCTTTGGCTATTTAAATAATTTGTATCCTGAGTCAAATCTGAAATGCACATACCAATCAAATGCAAACTTATTATATCTTATAATATTGTTAGTATTAATATGATTTAGTACCTAATAATAAACTTTCAAAATTAGCTTGAAAATAGTTTTTGCGTCATTGTCATCACTAAGGAATTTCGTTTCAATATATTGTTTTATGTTTATAACTTGCAAAAATGGGATATGTATATTTTTAGTAACTTAGATTATTATATTTGTTTATTTTCTTTCTGTCTTCCTAATTAAATGCAGTAATGCAAGATAAAATTTAAATGCATTCAAAGCAAAAACTGTACTGCTCCGTTATAACCAACATAACGCAAGACGGTAATTTTGTTTAAAATTTATGTCCAACAAATTTAGATATTTTAACATTTTTATATGTCGTTGCAAAAAGCATTGAGTAATAAAACCATTTTGACGACCAGCGTAACGGTATTGTGCAAAAAAAGATAAACTTCGTTGTAATTTATGATTATTTTTTTTACATTTATTAGGTTGAATGAAATATGATTTTGTGAACTTTAATTTAATGTAGATAAGGTACTCTTAAATTTAAGCCAGGTGTAATTTTTAATCTTTATAATAACTAATTAATTAATTAAATAAGATAATATCTGTAAATTTTGCTTTCCACAAGCCTCTCGGACACTGCCTGTTAATGTGCCCCATCATTCAGATGAGTGGTATCTAGATATCTAGTTCATAATTTTGTGTAGTGTAGAAATTAATATAATAATTTGATTACATTTGTTAATAAAGATAAGAATAAGAATTATGATTTTTGTTCACAGTCGTAAATAAAATATAAATTAGCGTCTGCTACCATCTAGATCATTGTTTATTGACGTTCTTCCATATATTGTCTTCATTTATTTATTTATATTACGTTGTACAACAGGATTACAGTACAGGATCCGGACTCACCGAGTCGTAGTGTAGTAGTTCATTTAATTTTGAGCTTGAGTACGATCACCTGATTCGAATTCCGTAACACTATCCACACATATTTAGACATGTTATTATTTTTCTTAATTCTGATTTCTAAAATTATACACATGAATTGAAATCCATTTAATTTTGTAAGTACCTACAAAGAAAATTAGCAGCTCGGGTGACAGTTCAAAAAAAATTATGTTTATATATTTGCAACTTATGTCAAATAGTTTCGTATGAATCTATTACTCAGATACTTATTTTAATTTTTATATATAATTTTATTTTTATTTTCATACCTGTGATTAGATTAAAATTGCAAGAAGAATTTTAGGAGCAAAAATACGAGCGATCGAACAACCGAAGTGAAACTGTCTTCTAGTGATTCTATCGGAGATGTTTGTATATATTTTTATTTTTTTATTATAATACAGACATCAAATGATCACTTAAGCTAGTCACTTTGAAAGTTGACTACCAATTGTATTAATTGTATGCATTTTTACTCCATTTTCGTATACATTGCTTTTTATTAAATTAGCTGAAATGAAAATTAAATAAATATATGTTATTGCTATTATTATTAGCTTTTTTAAAAGATCGTGTTAAAATTTTTATGAAATAATCTACAATAACCGGTAAAACGAAAACATTAATTATACTCGTAATTATTTTTTAGATATTCATGAAATAAATAATGTCTATTAGGTACTACTACAATAAAATACTCGTATTATATCATATGACTTAATTTTTCATGATTTATACATAACCACAACTTTGATAAAACAATTCTGCTTTCGGTGTTGTAACATCAAAATTAAAAGCCAGCGCCCAGCCTTCCTAACCTTTCGTGCAAATGCAAGTGAAACTAATTCCGTAGGTTTATCACACTTATTGTCGATTGACAAAGGAATATCAAATGAACATTTAACAAGGTGTGTACCCACTTGTCTGGTTGCACAACTCAGACAGTTCTCATTCTACATATGGTGACTTCTTTTCGAGTGCAGTGGTGCATTGGCTCGTCCAACCAATCCAACGGGTTTCGATCCAACAACGTAAAGTTTAGCAGCTGCATTTCGCGCTTGTTGTTCGTATAGGTTTTTGCGAAATTGCTCAGCGCACTGATCCATTTAGACCAGCAGTCTTTAAAGTGTTGAACTATCTACTTTATATTATACTCAATATGAATAAACGCTATAATGACCAATTATTCTCGCACCGCTGTTCATAAAATTGTTAATTTTACTTTAGCATCACGAGCAGCTAAATACTCGTATATCATGATTGAACAAACACTCCTTGGTTCTATTAAAACAAATTTCTCGATTCCAATCATGAAGAATTTATTAATACGAGACGAGAAATGCACGCGAAAAAACTTGAAAAATTTAGTGTCTGAAACAAAATGAGCTTTTTTTCTAGCCGCGAAAAATTTAGACAAAATTAAAACATTTGCTTTTTCTCGTTTTGTCTCGCGACATCATTACTGTTGACAAACATTTCATTGATATTTGTCGTTTAAGTGAAATTTATAGTTTGTGAAAACAACGTACTCTTATCATAACAACTAATGCCCCAATATAAATGAACGATATTTTGCGCATATGCCATGATATTTTTATTTAGTACCTATGATTTTAAATTAATACTCGTACATTTCATTGCTCAGTTACGAACATATAATGACAATATAATTTTTTTTCAAATTAATTATTACTATTTCTTTATCTTCTATATAAAAAATTTGCATTTAAAAACGTAGCATAGAAGATTTAGTATCAAAACATTATGCACGGCCGTACATTATTATGTATGAATCGAAAACTTAAACCTTAGAATAAAACAGTACAGAGTACAGGGAATAAAAACGTGTTCAAAATTAATCGTTTTCGTTTCTAGAAACCAAAACTAAAAACCGGTAATACTTTTTTCTTTTATTAACAAATTTGATCAATAACTCATTATATTCCTATACTTTTATTTTTATTATTTAAGAAACCAAAATATGTATTACTCTTGACATTTTGACTTGGTTGGAAAGTAGTGCAGGGAATCCCATACAGAACCGAGCAAACGAGCTTGAATTAGTATAAACATGTACGAGATGACGTCTTATACTAAATCAGTATATTTGAACGTCAAAAATGAAAAACTACACATAAATAATTAAAATAAACGGTTAAAACCGGTACTCGATATTATTCGTATTTATTCCGTTTTCAATCTTGATTAAATAAAATATCTCATTTTCGTTTTGAAATAAATTTTGGTTCATTTAATTATTCCTATTTCGTTATTAATCCCTGGTGTACATAGATAATTTACTTGCTATTGTTATCTAATATTAAAATTTTATATTTTTTATGGGTAATTAGTTAGATTTTTTTTTTAACTATCTTCTAAAACAAGAATAGAAACATATTACGCGACAATAAATTTTAAAATTACTGCGTATAAACAGACATGTTGTTATGATGGTACGATCAAGAATTAATTGGATGGTATTTAAATTTTATTTTTCTCTTGTTTTTATTTCATTCTACATTCTTGAAGCATTGTATTCTAACACGTAATAATGTTTGATACCATACTCATAGAATAGAAATTAGTTTATTGGTGCAGTATCGTGCGAGAATTTTTAATTAAATCCGGTATTGACAGAGTACAAGAGCGCGATTGTGAATGAGGTGAAAATGAATGAATTATAACATTGGAATTGGGCGGTAGGTTGTAAGTTGTAATGTTTCCAATTGCCTAAATTGAATTTCGAATTTGTAGATTTCACATTATAAACATTTTTTTGTTGTAAAATACAAAATTTAACTGTACTGGATCATAATGATTAAATTTTGTATTTGAACAGATAAAGAGATGTGTCTTTTCAAATACAAATATTAACATAAGTGTGCTAATTAAATGGTACCTATATCAGTGGCAGGATTTCAGCAATTTTATTGATGGAGGGAGGGGCGAAATCTGAATCTTTATATCAACTTTCGATACCAAGCTCGTGTCTACGATTTTTTAAGATAGGATTCATAAGGTACAATTTTTTAAATATATGTATTTTTTATTCGTTCTTCATTATTTTTAAATATAAAAGATTAAATCTTGATAACCTGATAACAAATACCGAATTCACTCATGCATATATCAAACATACACAAAAATGTAATATATAGCCCTCATACCAAGAAAGGACTAAAACGGCTAAAGTTACCCCACTTAAAAGTTCCTAATAAATCTGGAAGAACAAATTAAATTGGAACTGTCTGAAAGATTTAAATAGAAATTTCCCGAAATTGTGTTTCGTCTGAAAAACTGTAAATTTTTTGATATATCACAAAAACTTTTTTTTAACAGAATTCTTGACGAATCCATATTAGGTAAAAAAAAATCCCATCAGTAAGACTTTAACTTTATAACCGGGTAGTATAATCTTATCCAATTATTTGATCCTGATAATCCAAAATTTAGGGGGGGAGACAACTGTCTACCCGTGCTCCCCTCAATCCCGCCAGTAACCTATACAGACTACATGATCTCAGTAAGTGACATATTTCTTCGCGTGAAATGCGGTTACCAACCGTCAAATCACGGCCATCAAACATATTAATGGAGAAAAAGCCACAGGAGTAATTTCAACGTGGTGAAAATTGTTTGTCGGCTAAGGAATCGAACCTGGTTTCTGAAATTCACAGGTCGACTTGATACCACTGAGCCACCTACACCATATACGTAATATGCTAAAATGTAAAATGTGATTATCTACTGCTGATGCTTCCATAGCTACAATTATCTCTCATTATTTTACAAGAAATCCAAATATAATATTTAATTAGTATTTTTATAGGTAAACACTTAGTTAATGTAAATCATATTAAATTATAAGGCCCGAGGTTCACATTCTGGCGGTACCTCAATTTTTCTTTTTATAATGAAATTTAAATATACCTACATATTGTTTTACAATTTGAAAATTTTAAATGTCTATGTATTTTTTATGGTCATGTGCAGTTATAAAATAAGAATTTGATTCACTACAATTTATATTTGAAATTTTCTGCTGTAATCAAAGAAACAACGTAGAATATTGTGTTTCCATAAATTCATCGCCAATGCCATAGTTTCCGTGGAATATATTTCATAGCTACTAGTATTTATAGGTAAATATTTTAATAATTCCAACACAAGTTTCCGTAAGGTGTGCTATCCAATATTTTTTTGTTGCGAAATATAACAATAATTTCAACATACTTTAAATTAATCTGCTCGACTGGCAAACAAGATTTTATTGACTATAGTATATCGACAAGCATTACGACATATTTTTTATGTATTTTCGAGTAAAAAAATGAGTTGTTTTCAATAAATACAGAACAGTTCATCTGAGGTAAAATAAATTGTTATTCCTGGTCCTGGCTTGACATTTTAAGCTTTGAATATAATTTATCATCAATTTATCAATATTCAGATACTGTTCGACAATATGTCAACCTCGTGTAACTATACGAGCAAAGGAGGTACCTAGTACACCATCTATGGAAAACATCTATGACTGATTGATTATTTATTTTCATTTATTTTATATTTATTCGCCATTTATCACAATTCTTTCTCCGGTTTTCAAAATCATTTCGGATAAAAGTCGTCGAACCATATTTTATTACGACATATATCACTGGAACTAATAAAATATCTATGTACTCGTATATTCTGAAATTAAGTTCGTATTGTAAAAATATGAATAACTTTATGCTCATTATTAACTATCATATAGAAATAAATCATTTCAAATATTCTAACTTGCAAGATCTCGGCAATATAATTAAATGAAATACTTATGGTATTAGTGTCTTTGCCTTATAGTTTTAATATAATACAACATTAGACAAAAATTAAAACAATTTTTGGTTTTAGTTCTGTGTAATATTTATTTAATTCGATGTTTCGATACACTAAACGTATACCTTCATGAGGAAAATAAGAAATAATAAATAATCAAAACGTAACTATAAATAAGTATCTAAGTACCAAACAAATAAATAAGTTACTAAGTAAAAAGAAACGAAGTAAACAAACAATTATAATTGATAACCAGGTTTTATTAAATTTACAATAACTTCTCACCAATCATATATCTAGATCTGTCAACAATTTTTTTGTCTTCAAAGTTAATCTTGTATAGAAATGGGTAAATCGATAAAATGAAACACTTATGTTCACTAAGTCTTGTTCAAATTATTTTTCCCATTTGTCTACTATAAACTTTACTGCATTCGCTAGAAGATTGATCTTTTACACTCTTCAATACTTACTGAAGTTTCATGTGAGATGAAAAATGAACTTTGATGTTCTTCCTTGTTAATATTAGGACTATTTCATCATAATATTTTCAACAAAAGGCAGAAACAGGAAGATGATATTTGAATTGTTGGACATCATTACCCTTTTCTTCAACTTGTTTTGTCTTGATTTAGCGAACATAGCCGCTCCATTCGACTAAATTACCTAGATAAATCTTTGACTGCTCAGCTTGCAATACAATTACTACACAGGATTAAATTTGAAGACACATAAATTGTTGATAGACCAAAATACATAAATGGTCTATTCGCTACAGTTAATCAAATATTTATAATTGCTTGTATACTTCATTTCTCGTTACTTGGTCACATATTTACTTGTATGGTACTTAAATACTTATTTATAGTTACATTAATTTATTATGTTCTACTTTGCTGGCGAAAATACACGTATAATACGAGTATTACAGAACATAAACTAAATAATGTTTTTATTTTTAAATAGTTCTGGAAACTTTTTGCCATATGATAATACGACATATAATTTATTTCACATATTTCTTTATTATATAAAAGTTTTATATCTATTGTATTATAATACAATATATAATCCTTTTCTTTTAATATCCTTTCGGTTGTCAAATAAATGGCACTACATGTCAGCGGCCGGTGTGAACCAGGTCTTTTCGCTGTCATAAATACATTTCAGGTGAGCTTAAGTGCCTGAAGCATTCCAGTATGATTAAGTTAAGTTAAGCACGCGTCTAATTGCGTCTGAAGTTAGCAACTGAATACTGTTCACCTTTATAAAACAAGTCATTATTATTATTCTAAATAAAATATTATTGCAGAAATTGCATGAAACATTGTAGCTAATGCGAGAAAGTTGAATTATAATAAAAAGACGCGTATATGAAATGTCAACATATTTGACGATTTAGTATTTTAAAACATTATAATATTTAATAGTCTGCAACTAATAATTATTTATCAACAATATTGTAACACCATTAATAGTAAGTAAGTAAAACATCTTGACCATTTTTAACTTTAACATGTTATTAGCTAACAATATAGTTAACATCGCTTTTTGCAACCGGACATATCGGGTGTGTATGAAAAACGGGTCATAGGCGTTTAACATGGAACAACAGTTTTTCCGTGTGCATTGCGTCCCAAATTTATTATTTTTGCAGTTACAAAACACAGGAAATTATTGTTAAGCTTCACAACTTTTATTTGAACCATTTTTATCTAAATTAATTTGGAAAGCAATGCGCACGACAACACTGTTTTCTCATTTTAAACGCCTATGGCCCGCTGTTCAATATGTGAGCTATAAATTTATTATTATTATTTTCGTGACACACCCGGTATGTACTCTATATATTTTTGAAGTTAAAAGTGGAAAGTACTAAATTATTGCAATTAATTTTAAAGCAATAAAATTATGTGCAAGTAATATTGAAAAATGTTTTCAAAATTGTTATTTAATTAAATAAAAATTACTTTTTCGAATATCTAACTTCATTAATTTTGTACTTAAATGAATGACATTATAGAAATATATACAAGATGTAAATAACAGTGGACTGTAGGCGTTTAACATGAGAATTAATTTCAGACAAAAATTATAAATTGAACTAAAATTCGATTCTATTGTGTAAAATAAAAATCTAATAGTGTATTAAATGCATAATCTAATTATATTCAAATTTTATTTGGATAATTTTTACCTAAAATTAATTAACTTTGGGGGACGGAAACGCTGATTTCCTACTTTTAATACTATGGTCTGGTTTTTATTTACACCTTTGTAAATATGTATATCATTTACAGTTCTTGCCCAGGTACCATTGAAAAGAAATAATAAAATTTAAAAAAATTGTTATAAATAATAACAAAAAAATCTTATGTTAAATTTCTAAAATTAATAGTTATTTATGTAACAAGAGTGGTAACTAATGTTTTAAGATCGAACATTTTATTTAGGACACAAGGAATTGCCAAATGACATAAATTAACATAACGCTCGTTGTGCATACATTTTTTACTTCCTTGTACTAAGTAAAGGAAGTATTGTAATCGCGAAAATTTTCAGTTCTCAGATTTCAGTGGAAATACGAATTATGGCCTTCCCTGAATCCATTTTGACTAATTTCATCGTGCCGTCTGTACGTACGTACATATGTATCTCGCATAACTCAAAAACGGTAAGCCGTAGAAAGTTAAAATTTTGTATTTAGGACTGTTATAACATCTAGTTGTGCCTTTTTGGTCATTATATAACTTCCGGAAGTGGTACTTTACTTGAAGCCTGTAATAGATTTTAATGAAAAACTATATCAAAATATAATTCAAAACTTTTCAAATTTGGTATATAAGATTACTATATCAATGGAAATAACATAATAGATTTTGGTTAAAAGGGACTAACCGGAAGTGATACATTACATGAAGCTGCTAACAGTTTTTCTTGAAAAAAAAATGAATTATTCTGATTTTAGAAATAAATGCTGCGAATAAAAGTTTTAAAGAATTAAATTCTGCGTCTAGCTCATTAAGAATTATTTAAGTAGCCTTTTGTATAAACGAGGTATGTTAATTTAAAAATTATATGTTTTTTTGTTTTTTTTTTTAATTAAGTTTGCTATAGATTAGAACAAAAAATAAGAAAAAAAAATAAAATTTAATGTCAGATATGTGCAATTAAAAAAAATCTATATATTAATACGCGTACAAGGAAGTCATGTGGTGTCCACATCAGATTTTTTTATTCTAGCAACAGCAAAAAATAAATTCTATATTTACATAGGATGTTGAAAAATTTGTTTCACAAATTTCAACGGTAAAAGTAAAAGATACCAAAATAACTTTTTAAAACCCTGTAAACCCTGGTGATTACTCTAGATATATTTATCAGACTCACCAAATCTAGTATATGGAAAATCATGTAGTTTTTTCCATAGAGTTTTTAAAATATACAGACTAAATTCGAATGAATTCTGGGGTTTTTGACAGTCGTAAATGCGTCGTTGTCAGTTGTTCATGGCAGAAATTTGAACATCTGTTGTGAAATCGATTTTCCAATGGATTTTTTTTAAACAGATTTAGTGTATACAACCAAAGTTATATAACAAAAAGTTCTTCTTACCCTAGAAATTTGTAAAATGAATTTTTCTATACTGTGTATTTCGATATATACATCTAGTTCGATGATTAATGTTTTGTTATCATTACAATAACATCTAATATTGTATTAGTTGCGATAATTAATATATTATTACTATAACAATAATATCAAATTTATCACTCTTATGTTACATCCTTGATAATAGGAATGCAATGATTTCCTTACTGTGCTGGTAGTGTAAAAAGAAAATTTTAATTATATATTAATGCACCATATTTTAAATGTATATTTATGTATAGTAAAAGGTAATGTGATAATATAATCTAAATTATCCTGACGTTTTGATCAAAAAGGAAAATGATAATTCCTTATTATTTAAAATTTACATGCTAACGTTTCATTGTAAAGAGATAAATATGCTGTAAATGCAATTCAGAGAAATATTTTATTAACTAATCAAATATATATACACAATAAATGGTTGAGCAAAAATAAATAATAATGAGTAATCATGAGGCATAACATTGTATAGGTTACGATCTAATTTAGTGAAGGAATTTAGCAACAGGGGCAGCGTAAGCTAGAGGGGCGGCATGAGCCACGACGGGAGCGGCAGCCTTCACAACCAGAGGCTCACGGTGCACAACAGCGTTGAAACCGTTGACAGGGTCGGCGGTGTACTCCACGGTGCGCTTCGTGCCGTCGGCATCGATAAGACTGTAGCTACCCTGCACCACATCACCGTCGCGGGTCTCGTGCTGGGACTTGCTGTCGCCGGTCAGAGCATCCTGCAGATAAACAAACACATTTATAAATACCTACTTAAATAATACATATTTCATTTTGTACTAGTACAGGTGTTCAAAACCACTAACAAGATATTGATAACCATATGATATACCTAAGAAGTCAATAGACAATGTACTCTATATTTGTTTATTTTAAATTATTGTCTATTACGAAATATTAAAATCAAGTTTATGTTAATAAAACTAACATAATTTAATATTTAAATATGATGTGTGTCACACATTAACGACCTACTAAAATTTTCAACTAATAAAATATTTTTGACTACGCTGCAATTTTTACATTGATATCTGCTGTCATTAGTTTATTGACATGTTAGTTACAAAATACATTCATGTATTAGTGAGTGATAAATAATTTTCAATCTTCAATTATTTTTCCTAAAGAGATTTTAATTTGCAATTCTTTCTACTGCATTTTACTTGAATTGAATTTAATCAAATTTGTGTAGAAATTTAATCAAATTATATTACTAAAATAAATCTAAAATAAACAAACTGCTATTTTAAACATAGTGCAGTCAACGAATATAATTTGTATTCATAACGATTTCATGTCAGTATGGGCATTAATTAATTAAATTTAATACCTATACAAGTACACCAAAGTAATTAAAAGCGTAATTTAAAAAGCAAGTATTCACAGATTATTCATTTAATGTTGATGTTTATTGATAGAAGTCTAATAAAATCTACTTTTATTTAAATAAATTTATTAGGTAAAGACTAAAAACTAAACAATAGTTTCTTGTAATGTCGTTTTTTATGATTAACTCATATAGTTTTGAAAAATTAATTTGAAATAATAAACCTTTTTATTTAGTTTAATTTATTTATTCTGTTTCAAAATATATTTGCGTTTGATATCAATGTAGAAAGACATTTACAAAGATTCTACGAATTGTAGTGAAATTGGTAATTTATATGTGTACGACATTGATAATGATAATATATTTAATTTACAATAAACTGTAGCAAAATATGCTATTTGAAATGAATATCCACATATTAGATTATAATGATTAATTATTAGTAATTTATCCCAAATTTTATTTAAAGCTAATTGAAATACTGGATTGTATTACTGAAATACCTATTTGTTGCATGATTTGTAATTTATCATGGATCATCATCACGTTATCATACAATCAACAACTAGATATCAATTAGTAACTTACACATTTGAATTTAACAAAAATAATGTTTAATTACATGAATTTTTCTGTCAGTATTACAATATTACTATTTAATTGAGCAAAATTGATATTCTCATAAATAGAAAATAAAATAAGTATTATCTAGATTCATACCTGAACATCATAAGCGTAGCTGTACTGAGGATGAGGATCATATTCATCGCTGACTACAGTCTTGGTAACAGCAAGGGGAGCGGCGATTTTGGCAACAGGGGCGGCATACGCAAGAGGACCTGGGGCGTACGCTAGGGGACCAGGCGCATAAGCCAGAGGACCGGGTGCAGCGTAGCCGATGGCTCCAGCACTGGCTACTGCGATAAGGGCGGCGAAGGCGAGGAGCTGAGAAAAAAATATGTCCGACAATATGAGATCATGATAACATGACAAAATATGTTGAGTTAAGTAGAAGATAAAACAAATATTGGTTACTACGATAGCGTCTTCTAGGATGCAAGATTAAAGCAATGTATTTATCCTCAGTATTCCAGTTAAAAATAAAAGTCAAGCAAGATAATATAATATGCACTAATAAATTTATTCAACAAGTATAAGCACGTGAATCAGCCATGACATCCACCATATAATTTAAAATTCTGAACGTAGCTAATATTTGTAGTAATGATTTTAAATTTGTAAATTATATCTGCATCAAACGATATTTAAACTATACGTTTTATTTCACAATCAAAACAAACCTAGATTTGTATTTATTTTATATCCACAATAAAATCAATGAAAAACAAATATGTATCATAATAGCAGTCACGTTAAACTGAACAAGTATAGGTACTTTAAATTTAAATGTACGATTATTTTCATAGCCTACAATTTCGTAAAGCTATATAAAGTATATCTGACTACTCTAAACTACTTTTTTTTAATTCATCAAAATTTGGTATTTTGTTAATTGAGAAACCATACCAAATAATTAAATCATCTAAACCTTAAAGATGGATTATTAATACAAACACACACAACACCAAAATAAAAATCCAATCCACACACCTTGAAAGCCATTGTACTGGTTGTTTGTTGATCAGCTAACTGAAGACTACAGAAGCAATCGAATGATGGTTTGGTTGACGGACCCTGGGTCTTATATACCAGCCAGGCGCTGTGGAGAGGCCCCCCAACACTTGGAGGGTGTAGGTTCTATCGCGGGCGGACCCAGTCATGGTGTTGCAACTCGAGCACGGACTTGGCACGTACTTGCTTTCACGCACATGTCGCGAAGAACTCGATAATGTGCGTACATTGGGATTGGTAACTGGAGTATTTTTTTGGTAATTTTAATACGATTTAGAACAAGATTATACAAAATAGAAAAATAAATGTTTAGAGAAAAATTCTTCAAAAGTTATATAGGACATCAAATTCTACATTAAACCAGTGAACAAATTTCATTATACTTATGAAAAATTATTAAATATTTCTTTTTAAATACATGCAAGAATATGTAGTTTCTTTCCAAAAGACACTAAATTATTCAAGATAATTAAATTTATAAATATAATTATATTTTAAAGCAAAAATATTAAGTTCCTACTAGTTACTATTATAATACCAACAATCCACATGCCATTGTACTCATTAAAATGTATTTCTTCTCAGTGATTCATAAGAAATATTGCTCTCTTTTTTAAATTTTATAAGCAATAGATAATACGCAGGGAACTGCACCAAATTTGTTAAAACAAATAAATTCTTAAGAAGGCTATCCAATAATTTTCTATTCGCAAATTAGTGCATTATTATGATCACGTAAAGTGCTATGATGCAATAATGATGAGCCCCATTTCATTGTTAATTTTTCGTTTCCAACAGTCACGATATCAAACGGTAAGCACCAATTCAGATTTTCTTACCGGCCGTGATGCGCTATATTTATCAGAAACTTATAGGATATTATGTCTAATGTTTGAATATAATACTAGTGCATTTTGCTTTGATGTCCAATGCACATAAATTGCGCACCAAGGTATTTAATTTTTATTTTCGGTTGATTATAAAATGTGAAAAAAATATATTTATTTGCAAATAACTTTATTCATGCATGCACATCGGAGCCTCTTTGGACTGAATAAATATCCACGGTACACAAATGCTGCACACCAATAAAACAATCTAAATTTACAATTTATTTACGTATTAATTGTACGAGTACGGCGTGTTTTTAACCGAAAATAGAGAAAAAAGTTTTACCGTTTTGACATTTTTTCTATGGTGACACTTAACGTATTATATTTGTAATTGCTGTACTTGATATATTCATAAAACGCAACCAATAAAAATAAAAATAATACCGATATGTATTCATTTTCAATGAAAACCAAACAGAAACGAATTTATTGTATTGACAAAACAAGGTTTTCAAAATAAAACTGCTGCAATAATGCACATGATTATCCATGATCTTCTTGAAACACTCAAAAATCATTTATTCCTTGAATTTAAATCACTTTGAAATAATAAATTGTGTGTAGATGAATTATATGGGGTCGTTTACATTACTCATAGTAAGTATGTATTTAAGATAATATAAATGATGCAATTAATCTGCGTAACACAAAAAAAGTTGTACTTCATATCTCAAGCCAGATCTTTATGTAACAGGAAAATGTTATGATCAAGATAAAAGTCCACAACATTTAACTTGGAGCTATCTTAAAAAATACATATATGACAAAATAAATCATAGCTTGAAATACAAGCAGTAATTAATACATTATTATTATCGATTATCGTTCTGCTACATATGAAATATAAAAGCGTTGAATGCCACAGTTTGTTTTAGAAGTGATATAATTTCTCGACAACAAATAAATGGGATCTCCGAATGATAGAACAAACTAAAAACTGTGTTGTAACTATCCGTCTTGTATTGCGAGTTTCCATTGGTCACGTGTGAAATGCGAAAACTTATGATTTCCTCTTGACAGAAGAAAATGTGACTTTGGGAAAATCACAAGAGTTCAACTATGTAAGCTTTTCTTCTTCAGCACGCAAACAACGTTTTGTGTCTTTTGGTAAGAACTTATGACAAAATAAGTAAATAATTTGAGGATATAAATACAAACAATTGAAACAATTATTATATAATAAATAGTGTAACAAATACGTCATTCAATTTGATTATAGTATAAAATATACGTTACCTTCTTATTTTGTTTCAATCTTTTATATTTGCAATATTTTGCAACTAAATAACAATGTATACCTTCAATATACATTTTCAATTTATTTTCGATTTACAAAATTCATTATTCTAACATTTTATAGTCGTTGCTATGTAGACAATAAGAAATACAGTACGGGAATGACAGTCTCGGCTTAGTCTTCGTTAAACAAGAAATAACAGTACGGAAATAACTTTACCGGCCTAAGCCGGAGAAGAGACGTTTATAAATGAAAATAGTTATTTACGTAACAAGACTTAAAAGTAATACTTTACCGTATGCGAGCTTTGGAAGCTTGAGCGCCCAATATAGGCACTTTCAGGATGTATTACTTACAATATATTTTTGGGACCATCAATGGCAAATTATTAATAATTTAACAAAGCAATGAAAAATATTTACGTAAAATAAATAAACGAATTATTAGAGAAATATTCATTTTCTGAAAATTTTGTATAATTTAGGGATCGGTAAAGTTTTGCCGAAGTTTTTAGTCGTGTTTTCGAACGTAGACGGATTTTCCAGTCTAAAATGTGACCAGAAAAAGCTAATTCACAGGGCGAAAAAATAAAAATATTATTTGTATAATTCGACCGGATAAAAAATAATATGTGTATCACAATTGTTTGTTATTTTGTTGTCATGATTTAAAAGAACGAAATATTCAAGCTATTAATAAATTTAATATAACTACTTTTAAGTATGTGCAATGGATGTTATTATCTACAATTTATTCTCATTTTCAAATTAATTGAACTACAATATTTCATTCCCTTTTTGCTAAAAGTCGGCATTCATTATTTTACATCCATTTTCAGGGAATAGATACCTACGGCATGTTTCAAGAGGATATTGTGTAGTGAGTGTACGAGAAGAAGATTAAATATCTTTTGATTGAGATTGAAATGAGATTTCAGTGAAAGACGTGTACATACTTGGAAGAAAACTAAATAAAGACGATATTTATGTTACTAGTAATTTGACGTTCAAAGTAAATTTGATGCTCAGTGGCTGAAAGAGACTTTGAATGAATCGTATTTATGTGGAATACCAATATTAAATACTTCTGCTGAATTATTAATGTATCGAAATATTTATTCTTCTATCAATTAAATAGGAAAGTGGTATTCTATCTCGTCTTCTCTAACGTTTTTCTTTCAAGAATTGAAAGAAGGCAATAGGAGCACTTTATTTATATACTGAAACACCTTTAATTAATGTAAATGTTTATTATTATATCTTTTCTTTATTCTTTTAAAAGTATAATTTATCTATTACTATATACATTAATTTGTACTATAAGATCTGCAAAACTAAACATTCTTCTAGAAGATTACATTTCTAGTGCCACTTATCGACACATAATTTTTTATAAAAATAACTCATTTGTTATTCAACATCAGTTGATTATTATTTTTATAAAAAATTACGTGTCGACCAGTGGCACTAGAAATGTACTCTTCTAGAAGCATGTCTATAATTTTGCGAATTTTGAAATTGTAAATCTGCACATGGAAATGAATATACCTTGAAATTTTTTTAGTCTTTTTTAACACCCTGTATATAGGGCCGAATTACGCAATAGCCAAATTAAGCACTGTCTTGGAAAAATTAAATTATTTTGAGGTTCTTACAGAAAATTCTAAATGATACATTAATTGAAGGTACCAAAAATTATTAATAAATTTAAAAAGTGGAAAAATAAACAATAAAATTATTAATATCTTTTTGAAATTTTTTTTTAAAGAAATTATTGAATTGAAAGCTCGTCTGACTATACTTTTGAATTCGATATTAAGTATATAAATATAACTACGTAACTGATTGCTAGAATAATCTAGAAATATAGATAAAAAATAATATTTGATATTGTTTGTCTAATAAAGAGGCCCAAAAATATATATTTTACGCCAATTTTAGCCCCTCTAGTTGAATGATTAACTAACATTATTTATATAATTTTATTTATGTTTATTAATCCCGCATTAGCCGGATTAGCCCCAAGATTTGAATTTTTAACCCACTTTGAGTAATTTACTCCGGTTGCCCGGACTTCTGGTCTAATAAATTAAAAAAGAATTAATTTAATATTTGACTATAATAACAACTGTTTCTTAAGATATTAAATCATCTATTATTATATTAATTGCTTCTAAATTAAAACTAAAATATCTATTACATTTTGATAAACGTGACAATTAAACTTTGATTACTTCATTATACATAAGCCACAGATCAGAATAAACTGTGAAACAAGATCGTATAAAAATCAAAGATAATATTTAATGCAACACAATTAATAACAGAATGAGGCCACAAACAAGTCTCGTAACAATTGCAATAAATAACCAACATTCACTGGTCAAACTGGCCAACATACAACATTGCACCGGCAACAGTACCAACCTACCAGAATGGACACTAGTTCAGATCGATTTTTAGCGGGACATAAATGTCGCGACCGTATTTACAGCACAATGCTGTCCTTTATATATTTACAATTGATCGCAGCGCAGGAGGCTACGACACAAAATAATTCGCAGAAAAACAAGCTCCAGAACTTTATGGACTTGATTTATAGCGATTTTTAAGTTTTCTAGCTGGGATTTGACGCTATTCTTTTGAAATTTTTGATGTATAGAGTTTTCAAAATAAATAAAGATGTGTGGATATTTTCTACCTGAAAACTAATGTTGGAACATAAATAATGGCGATAAAAAATATATTGATAAAGTAGTTTAATTCAGTAACAGACTAAAAAAGCTGAAATTTAATTTCTAAATATGTAAAATACCATAATATTAATGACAAGAAATTAATGTAATTATTCTTTCCCATCTTTAATTAGTTTATAAATATATATTCTTTTTCAATTATTTTTATTTTAAATATAAAAATTTATTATCATTTAATTCCCTACTAAATTTTTAATGACCATTGAACAATTATTGGTTGAAATTTTACATCAATACAACTAAAATACCTAAGTAAATAGTAATAATTACATATAATTTTTACTTTAAAAAGAAAAATTCGATCGACGCCGGGTCTTTTTCTTTCTATAATAATAATTGGTATGATGAATTGATAAATATTTACGAATAAATAAATTAGTTTTGTTAATTGAAGCTATTATCATATTTTAATTATTATTGAACAAATACAATTATTATTAAAATAATTTCAATTTATAAATATTATGATATGTATGCACAATTAATTAATGAATAAAAAATTGTATGATGTATAATTACATTTAATTAAAATACATTACATATTATTCAACAATGGAATTAAGAGCAGCAAATGATGCAATCATTGCAGAACTGCTAAACTTGTTTATATATTTCAAGTGCACTTTATATCTCAATTGACCAACAAAATTTCTCCAGTGGAAATGAAATGTGTTGCGCGGGAACGATTTCAAGATCACGCATTGCATAACTCGTCCGCAACTGCAAAGAATTCTTCGCACGATTGGACAGTTAATTAAATCAAGAGAAATTTCACTTCATATCTATTCCAACGACGTAGTTCCTGTCATTCAAACCATAAACCTGTGGCTGGACATCGTTAATATCTTCATTACGTTACAGACAAAAGGTTGATACGTAGATAGCGCCACGCATATTGAAAGGTAAATTAGATCCATTAAAAAACTTTACTTGTAATTTTTATTTTCTTTCACCTATACTCGTATTAAACATTAATACTCACATTTACAATTTACAATTATATTACCATGCACAAAAAGCATTTATTAAATAATATATATATATATATATATATATATATATATATATATATATATATATATATATATATATATTATGTGCAATTATTTTTGCGAATTTCGAATATATATATGTATATATATATATTATGTGCAATTATTTTTGCGAATTTCGAATATATATATGTATATATATATATATATATATATATATATATATATATATATATATATATATATATATATATATATATATATATATATATGGGGTAGGTGGCTCAGTGGTATC
The DNA here is from genome assembly GCA_947425015.1 of Pterostichus niger. Classification (NCBI taxonomy): domain Eukaryota; kingdom Metazoa; phylum Arthropoda; class Insecta; order Coleoptera; family Carabidae; genus Pterostichus; species Pterostichus niger. The sequence goes on along the minus strand of OX380341.1, from coordinate 20,811,524 downwards.
GAGTCGTCCTGTGAACCCTGGTTCGATCCCCACAGTCGACAAACAATTTTCACCAATTTAAAAAAATCTATCCCTGTGGCTCCTCCACCACTAATATCTTTGGAGGCCGTGATTTGACGGCTGGTAACCGCACTTCACGCGAAAAAATATATCACTTACCGAGATCTGCTTAGGCAGAGTGCCACACTCAGTAATGGGTAAAAGGCGTGATGATATATTTATTTTATTTATATATATATATATAATGTGATTGTTCCTTCGAGTACTTCTAACTTTTTTTTGTACTCTTACTATAGCAAATTTAAAATAAATAAATATTTCATCACGCTTTCTGTCCATTACTGGATATGGGACTCGCATGAAGTGCGGTTATCACTCTTCAAATTACGGTCCTCAAAGATATTAGTCAACCCCCTTGGCTCCCCCAGCCACAGAGCTAATTTTAATGCATAGAAATGCGAGTATAGAACTCGGGTTCTGCAATCCACAAGCCGACATGCTTCCTCTGAGCTATATCCCAATAAATTTAAAATGAAAGATATAAGGAATTATATTATATTAAATTAGTCCAACTTAACTTCAGTATATTTATAAATATAAGCCTTAGCAGAAGCTAATAAAGAATTCATGAAAATTAAACAATTATTTAAAAAAAAGAATTAAACAGTCAAAAATAATAATAATTAATAGTTAAAAAGAGCAGAAATAAAATAAACAAAACAACACACTTACTGATAGCCCAATTGGGACCGAAACTGGGCGATGATTTTTAATGTTTTGAACTTTTCTTTTGTAACCAACCCTTACCCTTATTACACTTTAACTTTTTTTAATCTTTTGTTAATAACTCTTTATATTCAATGAACTAATTTCAACTTGTTGTTTCTGTGCAAATATCCTTAGACCGAATAAATGAAAAGAAAACAACTCATTTATTATTTATACACCAGTTGAATTCTCGTGGAATTGACAGCAGACCTGTTTTTCTGTTTTGTTTTTCCTGTCGAGATAAAATTTATTTTCTAAGTATCTTTACATCATTGTTCATCGGAAAATAAATAACTTGAATTGTTTATATTATGAAATATTTTTATTTCGTATATTTAAATATTATTATCATTTGAAAATTATGAAATTTAATATAAGTATATAAATTGTAGAAATTGGAAGAATAGGTATGCAATAAACAGTACAAACTACACAAAAAAGAAAGTGTTAAATATTAGAATTATTTGTAATGCATATATTATATTTACTTTTTCATTCGGATGGACTGCAAGGAAAACAAAATTGTATAGGTTTATATTTCGGCTCTGTTTAAGTGTTTAGAGCCATCTTCAGCTAAGTGGTGATGCCATGAGAGGTGAATGATGATTTAAATCGATTTTTTAAAAATATACGAATAAAGAACATACTCATAAATTATAACTTTTCTGTTTTAAAAAAACAAATAACTCAAGATTTAAATGATTTATTATTTGGATTTTCAATTAATCTACAACAACTATTAAATGTTTTCGTTGAAACTTAACTGTTCCATATTAGTAGGAACGTATGTATTTAAATATCAGAATAATATTACTTTACACTAATTATACAAAAATTTGTATAATTTTAAAATTGAATATTGTATATGAATTAATATAGATTGTAGATAACTGAATTATATATTTGTGGTTGATAATATATGCACTAGATATCTGCATAAATGATTCCAATGAAAACAATTATGCTTCTAAGAATTGTTTTAATGAGTTCATAGATCCGTATTTAATTCAATTTTATTATTCACTATTTTAATTTAGATTTAATAATAACAATTTTTATTGATTAAATTTGGTTCTTCTTTCGCCTAAACCAAATTATTAAAATACATAGAAAAATAATTTCATAGTATAACCCATCATATAACACGAATCTTTGAAATGAATTCTATGGAGATCCTATTGCCAGAGATATGACATCGTGTTTGCTAATCGTAATTTAGATTCCTAAGATAATACTACCCCATCGAAACTGATAAAATCAAAGTTTTCATCTTGTGAAGTACATTTATTATTCCTTAAATTTTTATTTAGTAATAAATCTAATATTTTACTTACTGTGCAGCTGTTTACATCATACAGTTATACGAGTAGTACACTACTGTCATTTGTTATGCACGGTTGTACAGTTGCCTACAGTTAGTAGTTTTGATACATACTCACCCGTTTCTATATATTAAAAAGATGATATAATCATATGCGCATGTCAGTGCCGTAGCATACATTGTAGGCAGCATAGACACCGACGATAAGCCGCGAACTAATTACAGAAGTTGACTGATGTTGGTATGTTAATATGTGGCTATTTGAAAAACGTGTACTCCTTTATCCTGATGCATGTATAACAGTTTTTCAGGACTATTTGTATACCAATAAAACAAAAAATATTGAGCTTTGAGGTACACCACCATTCAATGCAAAGTAATTTTGCCTCATTCCTAAGAATTCATTTGGATACAAGAATAATGTATTGTGAAGATACTTTTTAAATAATTTCAGTGCAGTCAAAAATTTATTAGAAACATTAATTCGAGTAATTTTCGTCACTTTAGATAGGTTGAATTGATAATTGTTATTTCAACAATATTGTTTAAAGCAAATTTCTGTATAGGATATCATATAATACATGTACATATTCCAATAAAATTTGTAAATAAAATGTTAGCTAAACTTTCTTTTATACTCTAATTTTAGAAATAATGATTTACTAGGAAAGGAATTTAATTATATTGCAATGAGACAAACTATAATGTTAAAATTGGATCCCAGTCTGTGTATTTATTTCTTGGCATTAAATGCTATTAAAATAGATATTTTGGAATGATGTAAATTAAATACAATAAATTCAATTCATAATTTATTCAAAACTTAATAATATATATACATATTTATTCGTATTCGTATCCATTCGGTAATCAGATTAGTGATCAATAAATAAATAAAACTTAGTGGATGAAGGTTTTAGCAACAGGAGAAGCATAAGCCAAAGGAGCGCCGAGGGGAGCGGCGAATTTTGCAATGGGGGCACCATAGGCGACAGGGGAGGCATACGCCAATGGAGCAATGGGGGCAGCCACTCTAGCAACAGGGCTGGCATAGGCAACAGGGGCAGCAAATTTGGCAATAGGGGTAGCGTATGCTACTGGAGCGATAGGAGCAGCAACTTTAGCGACAACAGGGGCAGCCTTCACCACCAAAGGTTCACGGTGCACCACAGCGTTGAAGCCGTTGACGGGATCGGCTGTGTACTCCACAATGCGGCGAGTGCCATCGGGGTCCACCAGGCTGTATCTGCCTTGAACAACGTCACCGTTGCGGCTTTCCACGTGGTCCTTGTTGTCGCCAGTCAGAGCATCCTGAATGTTATAGGCGTAGCTGTACTGAGGGTTGGGGTCGTAGTCAGCATCGACGGCAACTGTCTTGGCTAGCCTTGTTATTGAAATATGAAAAATAATTAAAATTATGAATATTAATATTCCAAATAACTGAAATGTTTAGTATAACTAACAATATAAAGAGTATAAATATGATTTGAATTTAGATTATAAGATAGCATGAGATTGTATGATGAAAAAACAAAACAAAATTATCATATATAGCGAATTGCACAAAAATACGGTCTGTATCTTTATTCACTTCAATATGTTCATATAAGGTCAATTATAGTTGGATAAAGTTAATTACCACAATATAATTTATTAGCTTCAAGATTCTTGCTCTTAATTTGAACATTTCAGATAACTAATAGTTTATTAATATCTCTTAAGCAAGAGAAAAATATATTTAAATTACGAACTCAAAAATTTAATTAGGGTAGAAAAAGTTTGGAATACAGTACTTACTTTGCAATAGGGGCAGCATAGGCCGCGGCAGCAAAAGCGGGGCCAGCGTGCACAATGGGCGCCGCGAGGGGTGCTGGAGCCAGCACGCCAGCACGAGCCACAGTCACAAAAGCAGCGAACAGAACAAATTTGAACGCCATTTCCACTATTTAACAATTGGAACTGATGGAAATGTCTTAAGATGCACAAGGCAAGGAACTGATGCCTCGTCGTATTTTCGGTGCGGTTTATATACCCGACCAACCCGAATTGCGAGTGAAACTGAATTTCATTGCATTACGTGTGTTCGCCGCTTCGATCCAGTTCAGCCGGATCGAAATGTCAGGTCACCCAGCGATCTGGATTTGGTTATTCATCTGTCTTTGTTTTACTTATCGCGTTTAGGGTTATCAGATGAAGGTAATAGGCTGTGTGTGGCTCTGATTGATGTTGCCTTGAATCGTATGTGGATTAAATATTATTTTATATAACTCATAGATTTGTTCGATCGTAATTTATTTTCAGGGTAACGCGTAATAAATAAAAAATAATAATTTTGAAAAATTTATATATATATTTTAATTTAATTCATATTAATGCATTTATTGTCGACTACGAAATCTAAGCAAAAAAATAAATATATTTATTAAAGATGGACATTATAATTTTATATTTTAACTCAAAATTCAAATTTCGAGAAGAAATACACAGTTTGTTAAATTAGATGCGAGAGTAGTACTATATTAGGATAAGATGTCAATGGTATTTTTTTTTCATTTCTTAATATCCGCAAAATATTGAATTTAGTCGATTTTATTTTTTATTTAAATAATTTCGAAATAATTGTACGAGTACTTAGAGAAAATATATAGCATTTATTTGGACGCCTTTTCCAATCCGATCCCAACAAATCTTCAAAGACTCGATTTTTCTCGGTAGATATTATGGATGGTTCAGAAAAAGTTTTTAGCACTTATAATAAACTAAGTCTGTGTATAATCTGACGAAAAGGTAAAATTTTTTAATCTTACTATTTTTTAAATGGCATGGATGTATATTCGGATTCGCATACCAATTAAAAAATATATATTTTTGCTGTCAAAATGTATAAGGGACTTTATAAACTTAACAGATTTTTTCAAAGAAAACTATACTTTGAAAACAAAATAAAGTATACATTAAAAACAAAATTTGGCAGTTTTGTTGTTTCGAGTTGTTTTTACACAAGTACAAAATTTGTGTTGATCAATTACTTTCTTTATTAGTATCAATAATAACAATTATTCAATTGAGAATGTAAATATATTTCAATATTATTTTTTGTCAAATATGAATTCATGACATGGCTTACGATTATACCGGTAACAATATCAGGATCGTTTTCTTTATCCATTAATGACACAAATTAAAAAAGTTATTCGTCAAAAGATAATTTGTAGCGACAACACAAAGATACACAATTATAACATTTTGTTTTCATCGTACACTTTATTTAGTTTTCAAGGCATATTTTATTTTCAGAAACTATCAGCGGTTCCAAAAATCAATATAAAATAATTAAGTAGATACTAAATTTATAAACTATGTCTTTATATACTCCTACCTGCCTCGTCCCTATAGAATAATATATGTTATTTTTTTAATATCTTATTTAATAATGAGAAATGTTTATTTGTAAATATATTGCTTCTATTGATATTATTTTTGTAAATTTTATTTTCGTTTTACTTCAATGGTGTTATTCCAGTTGTCAACCCTAATTCACAGTTTCATTATATATATTACACAATGTTTTTTCTTATCTGTTCGTTATACATACCACTGTTCCAAGATCTAAAACCGAGAATATGATCAAAATGACAAATTGAAATAGTTATACTTGCATTTAAGTTTGCCATTTAACTGTTTTTGAAACTGATACAGTAGCAGATCTCGATAAGTGATTTAGTTTTTTACAAAGATGTGAATAGTGAAGGGGGAACCACAGGGGTAATTTTAACGTGGTGCAAATTGTTTGTCGGACTTGGGAATCGAACCCAGGTTTTCAAATCTACAGGCCACTTATCCCATAACATAATAATTGAACATCATAAATAGTATTAATGCATGTATGTTTATCATTAGAATTTGGTGTACACTGCAGAGATCCATTAATGTGTTTAAATAAACTAGTAGTATGTAACGAAAATTAGTTTCATTACAATAATATCTACTAATGTTTAGTTATCCACTAAAATACTTGCAGTGAATCAACAATTGTAGTCGATTCTATTCGTAATGTTAATTGCCAATTAAGAATCCAAAATATATTTTACAAATGAATCTGATTGATGTGATTTTAACTTCAATTCAAATTAACTAATGATATATTATTGTCTCTTTAATAGTAATTTATGCACCAATCGCATTATTATCTAGTAACGTCTGTTGTATACAATATTTTATTTTTCACTAGAATATTTTGAATTAATTTAAATTTATAACAACTGAAATTACAGTAAAAGCTATTTGAGTATTAATCAACCATGGCGTTGCGTTTTTACGTGAATCTGTTTCGTTGTTTGTTTATTCATTTTAAACGCCCTTTATTTTTGGAGGTGATGGAGGAAGAATTAGATTTTTATGAGAATTCACCACACGTCACTGTCAACCAATAGGATCACGAATTTGTTTGAAAATGAACCAATGAAATGTACATTTCGTCGGAAATTCATCACTAGTGAAAGGGGGTAGCGGGATAAGCATAGTGAATCGGCCCCAGAGCGATTTTGACTTGTCACTATGTTGGCCCTTTCAAAATGTAAAAAAAAACAAGGTTTAGATGGTTACCAACTTTATAGATATATTTCTCTGCTTGCAATCCATAAAAGATTGATTTTTTTACATGTTTTGGAAAAACATTTTTTGGGCCTACTTACAGGCCTTACTTTAACTTACGGTAACAGATAATTAATCTACACTAATCAGAGACCATCTACAATTTTCTTCATTTATTTCTGAAGCGAACATTACTGCGAAAACTCGCACTCGTTATGTTTCCATTTCCATAACAACTCATAATTTATGTCAAAATATTTTCAGCAATTTTCATACTACTTGTTATATTATAAGTGAAAATATTTTAGTGAGAGTATATAATTATCAGTGCTTTTTGTATCAAATAGTACATAAGAGAAGTACAATATATTTTTACTACAAAATTATTTAGAATTTTAGCCTGCTTTCTTATAGAATTCTATATGGGACGATCCTACTCCTGGTATATGTAAAAAAGTATACACCAGTCGTTAGAACAATACGTTTCACAATATTATTTCCAATCACTTTCAATTGAAAGATGAAATATTTCACTACGCAATTGTCAAGTTAAGATACGACACACCACCGATTGAATAGTAATACATACATATTTTTATAAAAGTTTTCTGCTTTAAGAACAGAAGAATCTCTGTTATAAATTAATATATCAATCATAATATAAATTGTAAATATAATAGCTAGGTTCAATTCCCACATCCAGTAATCCATTTTCACTACAATAAAATTACCTCTGTGGTTACTCCTCCACTAACATGTTTGGGGGCCGTGCTTTGACGGCTGATAACCGCACTTAACGCACATAAATATATCAATTACCAAGATCTTCTACGAAAGAGTACCATAGCCAGTAATGGGGAAAAGGCGTAATGAAATATTTATTTATATATTTTATAATATAATTGATATTATTATATACTCGCTACTGCAATAGACTATAATTAATATTATTGTTTACTAAATATATTCAAATTTGTATGAAACATATTGTATAATAGCATAATTATATACAACGAATTTGTTACCTGATTAATTACATATTGAATCAATTATCTCCAATAGATTCTATTTATTTCGAGTAAAAAACAATAGGTGTAGGTAGCTCATTGGTACCAAGTTGGCCTGTGGATTTGAGAACCCAGATTCGATTCCCACTCCCGACAAGCAATTTTCACCAAATTAAATCTACCCTTGTGGCTTCCCCTCCACTAATATCTTTGGAAGCAGTGATTTGATAGTAACCGCATTTCACGTGAAGAAATATATAACTTACCGTGATCTGCTACGGCAGAATGTCATACCCAGTAATGGGTAAAAATCGTGATGATATATTTATTTATTTTTAAAAACAGTTATTCTATGGAAAGAATTATCGCCTATAAGTATTTGCGAGCGTAGACGCCAACTTGAAGGAATTATTGAAAGGTAAAAAAATATCGTAAACCTTCAAAAATTAAAATAATGGCTAGTAATTATAATAAGTATTTAAAATTGCAAATTTAAGGTAATTATTTTAAAATTAAAATAATGAGAAAAATCTCATTTTTATAGCAAATACATGTTTTTCTTATTCCAACTCAGGATATAAATTCATTGGCAATGTCGTCAAAATTTAATGAAGTGAGATTTCGTTGTGTATTTAAAATGTCTACTGAATTCAATCTGCTTTGTACTTCTCATATATGATTTTAGGTGGCAAAAATTGGAGAAAAACCTTTCTGCAGTACGAGTTGACACCGGAATATTAAACAGTAATTTAATCAAATTGACCATTCGTCTTCTTTGAATAACTTAAAAACGATTTAACAATATTAAAACTGTCAATATTTTGTCGAGAATATTTATGGTTTATAGTTATCATCCCGCCAAAAAACGATTAGAAAACACAGAAGGAGAAGAGGAGGACGGAAAATATGAAGACGAAAACAGCGAAGAAAGGAAAATCCTAAGCAAAAAGAAACAACAAAGAAAAAAGAATAGAAACAAGAAGAATAATTTGAAAATAAGTACATGGAATGTGCGTACAATGCTACAAACAGGAAAAATGCAAGAAATAGTAAAAGAACTGATAAGATACGGAATAAACATAGCAGCAGTACAAGAAACACGATGGGAAGGAAAAGGAACAATAGATGAAAAAGAATTCACAGTGCTATACTCAGGCAGCGAAAAACAAGGACAGTACGGAGTGGCTTTCATAATAACAGACAAACTGAAAGACAAAGTGATGAATTTTGAACCAATAAATGAGAGAATAGCTTATGTCAGAATAGAGGCTAAACCTAGCAACATATCACTAATAAATGTATATGCACCAACCGAGAGCGCAAAAGCAGAAGAAAAAGAAAAGTTCCACGAGATATTGGAAACAGAAATGGATAAAATTCCAAAAGAAGACATTATACTGATACTAGGAGATCTAAATGCGCAAATAGGAAAGGAGGATTACATACAGACAGTAGCTGGGAAATATACCATTCACGAAAAAACAAATAATAATGGTCAGAGGCTGTGTAGAACAGCAGCGAAATACAATATGATCATAAGTAGCACGAAATATCAACACTCGAAAAAACATAAAATCACATGGATATCACCAGATCAAGAGACACAATCACAGATAGATCACATCCTGATATCGAAGAGAAAACAATCATCAATAAAAGATGTGAGGTCATACAGAGGAGCATGCGCAGACTCAGACCACTATATGGTAACGGCGACAATAAAACAGAAGATAAGAAGAACAATAAAAGACAAAAACAAACAAATAAAATGGAACGTAAGAAAACTTAACAATACAAAAAACAAAATCAAATACGAAAAGCAGCTACAGAAGCAAATAGAAGAAATATGCAATAAAACAGAGGAAATAGAAGAGATGTGGACAAATATAAAATACTGTATAAACAACACAGCCAAAGCGTGCGTAGGAGAAAAAAAGAAAGGAAGCACAAAAGAATGGTTCAATGAGGAATGCAAGGAGATAGTAATGAAGAAAGTAAACTCAAGGCTGAAATGGATAAAAACGGAAAAAAAAACGGACAAAGAGGAATATGAGAAAATTAGAAAAGAATGCAAAAATACAATAAAGAAGGTAAAAAGAGATTGGCTAGACGATAAGATAAAAGAAATCGAAAAAGAAAGTGGAAGCAGCAACACCAAACAATTCTACCAAAAGATCAATGCTCAAAATAAAACATACAAATCAAAAATACACAATATAAAAGATAAAAATGGAAAGAAAACTGAAAACGATGAACAATACAAGCAAGCCTGGATGGAATACTTCCAAGAACTATTAACAGATACCAACCAAAATGAAGAATATATCGCACAAAACATAGACAAGGAAGAAGATTCGCTGGACGAGCCGACAAAAGAAGAAGTAAAACAAATAATAAATAATATGAGCAACGGAAAAACACCAGGAAAGGACAGAATAAACATAGAACTGATAAAACATGGAGGAACAATGCTACACGAACAAATACATAGACTAATAAAGGAAATATGGAAGAAAGAAGAAATGCCAGTCGAATGGAGAGACGGACAAATAGTAACGATACATAAGAAAGGAGATCAACAACAATGCCAAAACTATAGAGGAATAACGTTACTTAACACTGCGTACAAAATAATGACAACAATTTTACAAAGAAGATTAGTAGCAGAAACAAAACAGGTAATAGGACAACACCAGTGCGGCTTCACTAAAGGCAGGTCTACAACGGATGCCATACACACAATTAAACAAATAATGGAGAAAGCACATGAACACAAGTTGGAAATAGAAATGCTGTTCATTGACTTCAGACAAGCATTTGACTCCATCAAAAGAGATAAACTAATAGAAGCACTGAGTGAATTTGGAGTCACCGCAAAATTAATCAGACTAATTATAATGACAATAAACAGCACAAGGGCAAGCGTCAAAACTCAAAAAGGGGAATCACGCGACTTTGAAATAAACAAGGGTGTAAGACAAGGTGATACCCTATCGGCAACGCTATTCAACTTAGCATTGGAATACGCAATGAGAAGAATTAGCAAAAAGACACTCAGGTCAAGCGGAGGACAAATAATTGCGTACGCCGACGACTTAGTAATAGCAACAAAAACCAGAAGAATTATGTTAGAAATGCTAAGGGAAATAATAACAGAAGGAGATAAAATAGGCCTAAAAATAAATGAGAACAAAACAAAGATAATGAGATTTGGAAGCACCCAGGAAAGCAATAATATACACATAGGAGAATACACATTTGAAACAGTGGAAAAATTCAAATACCTTGGCACAACGTTATCTTACAAAGGCGACAGAGAAACGGAAATTAAAGAAAAAATAATGACAGTAAACAGAGCGTTCCAAGCAAACAAGAAATTACTAACAAACAATAATCTAACAAAGAAAACAAAAATTAAAATTTATAAAACAATAATAAGACCAGTATTCATGTACGCGGCAGAAACAATGACGATGACAAAGAAAGATGAAGACGAGTTGAGAGTAGCGGAAAGAAAGATAATAAGAACTATTTTGGGTCCAATAAAAATCTCAGAAAATGAATACAGATCAAGAATGAATCACGAGATAGAACAAGCACTGGAGGAAGATATAGTAAGAAAAATAAAACAACAGCGAGTAAGATGGTTAGGACATGTATGGAGAGCGGGCGAAAGAGACACAATCAAATCAATATTACAATGGGAGCCTGGCGGAAGAAGAAGAAGAGGGAGGCCAAGATCGAAATGGCTTAAAGAAGTAAAAGAAGACATTAGAAACGCTGGAATCCGCAATTGGGAAGAAAAAACAAAGGATAGAAAAATATGGAGGGAAATAATACAAAAGATATAATACATAGAAACGGGTACTAATCCACCCCAAATATAGGATTTAGAGAGCTTCATGAGAAGCGGCGCTACCCCCCCGGGGGTGTTATAAGCCACTATATATATAGTTATCATTAGGGCATTTTAAGATTAGATAGTAATAATAATAAAATATGTTTCTTATGTTTATATTATGTGATCTATTTTGTATTGCAAGCATAAGGTTTATTAAAATTTTCAATGAGGCCGTGCACTGTAAATTATTAGGGAACTTCAATTTATATATCCAAAATAATTATATCCGAATGCTTTAGACTCGACTGTAAGCTGTAGCGTAGCTGTAGAGTTCTGTAATCGTTAATTAATGCGTTAATTTTGTAAACTGTAGATTAATTAATTAGAAATAATAAAATGAATTAAATTACCATTAAGAGAAGTACTTTTTTAAGTACCTATAGTATCAAATGTCGCCATTTTAATTCTACTATATAGTTTTTTTCTTTTTCACTTTATTTTTTACGTTTTACTAGATTGAAAACGTAGTTAATTTTATTATTATTTACGCTTGTTTAATTTTTTATGTTCAGTCTGCTAGATAAAACATAAAAAATCGAAACAACTGATAAATGTGAAAACGAACAGTAGCAGGACAACAAATCAACAAATAACAAATGTAGGTAATCCGGAATGTATGTTTGGTCACCAGTAATTAAGTAACAACAAAATTAATGTTACTGCAACACATTACAACTTCATCCAGTATTGATTATAAAGCAGCCAGTTACACATCACATCAAGCTAGTAGAGTAAATTGTAACTTGAGCTTGACACTCGATATTTGAGCTACCATGCGAAATGAATCCTGCGCTGATGACAACACTATTGTAGACTGCAGTTATTCACTGAGTGAACATTTGCGAATCCAGCTGGATGTCTTGTTGTATGTCGCTTTCACTTGCATATGGCAAGTATTTTAATGTCGCCCAAGGTCAAAACAAGCCGCCAAAACTCTAGTTTCAAACCCACGCTCCATGACATTTGTGCGTGTGCTTTATTTATTGACAGTTTGGGAAGTTATGAATCGTGATGTGGTTTATGATTAAAGATCGATTACAAATTTAAATAAAAAGGTCGATTTGAAATATGCCTATCAATATATATTTATAGGTATGCAATTATATAATTTATTGTCTGCGATAATTACGGAACCCTAGAGGTCGGATAATTGAAAAACCCAGTTAATTCAAATTAAATATTTATAAAATAAAATAAAATCATAAAACCAACATTTAAACAATTAAAAAACTAAACACATTAATAATTACTTAGATACTTGCTTTGTAATTTTAAAAACGTAGATGTTCGTTACAAATTTTACCTGAAACTCACAGGAAAATAAACATTTGCCTGGCCTTTGAGAATCAGGAAAGCTTTACTTTACATGCCTAGGCAGGAAAATAACATATTGCCTGCCTAGGCAGGTAATGAAAGAAACGTGAGTGTCTAGTTACATAGCAACATAAAATACTGACTGAATATGTAAGTCAAATATTTATTTTAATTAAAATTAATTTAAAATATGTATTATTTGTTTATAAGTTTCAGGTAAAATGTTATAAGTAACACGTCAGTAAAACGTCGTACAGGATTCGTAAACTGTTTCAAGCCTCGCTTTCGCTCGACATGAAACTATCTACTCATCCTGTAATTAAACGTTTTCCTGTTTTTTTACGTAAATAACTATTGTACAACAGAAACTACAGGGTCCGGACTTACCGAGCCACAGTTTGGTGATTTTTATATATTTTTAACTTGAGTGGTATTCGAATTCGGATTCGAATATTGTAACGCTGCCACACCACCATAAGGACGGACACATGAGAATATTTGGCAGTACGGTGGTGTGCTAGCGTTACGGCATTCGAATCCGGAGATTCCGACTTCGAATCCCACTTAAGCTAAAAATATGTAAATTACCACACTACGGCCCGGTGAGTCCGGACCCTGTACTGTAATTGAGATTTAGTTTCTGTTGTACATAGTAGTGTGAATAAATTATATTTAATTTCAATTTTAAAATGTCTTATTTTAAATTTTATTCACGTACATATTTACTAACGATTTAAGTTAGATGCACTTATGCTTATATTTAATTATAACTAACATTTTTATTGGAATATGTTCGTAGTATCAATATAGCTTAGTTGTTAGGTGTACTAAAAGAGTAGTATTAATTCGTCCTTTATTTTATTGAAATTCAATTATAATTTTTCAAATTATTAATCATAGTTTAGCTCAGATTAGAATTACTACTCTGAAAATATAATCGCGAATCAACATAACTTACATTGCTAAATTATTTAGTAAACTATCTTTAAAATAAATTAAATATGCTAAACATGTTGACAAAAACTTCCTCCTAATTACGAAACCGCTGGTGAAGTTTCAACAACCACAGTCACTAAATCACTTAATAATTTATAATGACAACTCATTTCGCTGTTAAAAATAAAAATAACATTTCATAATAATTCATAACAAAAGTGTCAGTATTATTCGTCATCAAACTGGTAAAATTAAAATTAACTGGTATAATAATCCTACAAGCTAAAATAGAGTTTCCTCTATACATTCACGTTAATTCAATATCGATATCCAGATGGAACAGAAGTAGCTACTTGAACTTGCTGAACTTTTAGCTACGTGCTGTTCCATTCTATATAATTATAATTAACCTTACTAAGCCAAACTCAAACACTTTGAGATCAGATGTACGTAACTGAACTCTAAAGTTAATTCTTAGGTAGCTGGCTACTGTTGAATATAATTACCGAAACATTAAATTTCAACGGAAGTTCAATAAATTAATTCGTGGTTTAGTTTCACACACGCCAAGTATGTATGATATGACAGATGCTTTGCTTAGCTTGTTTCAATATTATATTACATATTTATTTAGGATAAGATGGAGTAAATATAAAACCGGTAACGTGGTTCTTATAATTAAATCCGTTCATATGTTTTAAATACGCATTAATGAACCAACATCGCTTAACTAAATATATAAATTCTCTTTAGTATCTGATACATAAAATCGTGCATATTTAAAGTAAGACATATAATATTTCCTTACTAACACAGATACTATGGAAGTGTAGAATCCATATAACAATATTGGCTGGTAGCACAAGCTCTGTTTTGCCTGTTTTAGGACAGGATATTTAAATGTGTTAGCTACCTCTAACATGTTAAAACCGTGCTCTTAGAACACTCAAAAACAGAGCTTGTGCTACCAGCCAGTAAAGAATGAATATAACATATAAGTTTCATTGATAGATGACATTAGAAATGTATATACTTATGTGCTTATACCTGATTGTGTGTTTGATGGCTAAGAATTATTATTGCTTGCTGAAATTAATTTTTGTAAGTCCCTATAAGCTAGGCTATCGCTATTAACATATAGCCGCATAGCGAAATAGATATAGATATCATATTTGCATACAAACTAAAAAACAAATATAAGGACTAGCCACAATAAAGTTGCAATACCTGGTGTCCAACGGCTACAATTCTTTTAGTCCTTAGAGTTAAAAGCTAATATAGCTCCTCGTTGGTAAGAAGAATACATTAAACTTATTTATGAAAAAGTAAGTGTGATAGTCTTATAATAGAAGTTGCAAAGTCTAATACTTTTTAAGATAATATGTATAATATATCAATTTTAGTCATAAAAGTATAATAATGCTAAAATAATTATGAAATATAGTATACGAGTATTTATAATAACTTAAAAAAAAAGTACATCTGTTTAAAATGGTTGCCATTTTGTGATTTTAACTTAAATGGCTTATCGGACCTAATGTGCATGTGCAACAAATAAGAAATGCTGGATCATTTATTACTATACCAATGTTGTTCCGCAATGATATTGTTATTTGTTACTACCTAGTACTGTCGCACTCTGTGACGAAAGCTTTCCTTATCATCTGGTTTTCTATGTTATAACTTTATTTAAAACTTTGATAATTTTTTTCTTCCTTACTAGGAACATTTTTAAGCAAAATAAAAAGAAATGCAGATTTAATATATGTAGATTAACATGGTACATAAAATTAAAAATATAAGCCTGTATATCTATTTAAGTTGGTATAATATTTTTCACTTTTATTTATAACATATTTAGAACATAACATAATTCCTCAATTTTGGAATTTAAATCATCGATTTATATTTTACTTTCAGTTATTTGTTATACATTTAAAGCCAGTTTATTAAAAAAGTTTTAGCTACGCCTGAATTTTAATTTAAATTTACTTTTAAATATGTAATGTTGCTACTATTCGGTTATTGGAATATATGATTTGAAAAGGGATAGCTAATTAAAAATTAAGCATTAGCTAAAACTTTTTTGAGCATAGAGCAATTTGTTTTGGACAAACTGAAACATTACTTGAGTGTGAGAACTGACTATATTTTCTATAATATTTAGAATACTGCAATTTCCAATAGTGAAAGCCACTTAAAACCATTTTATATAAAATAATTATATCTAAATATATGAAAAGCTTTAGGTTTGAAAAAATTGTTTCAGAGACTTATTTAATATTACCCTATACCTAATGAGATTTAGCAAAACAAATTAACATGCTATTTCTTTTTAGGTTCTACAGTATTATTGAATATACTTTGTTCTTCAAATTTTTGTTTATACTAAATGCAGAAGCAATGTAAAGTACGTCAAAATACAGTATGTTTGAATAGTCGCGAAATCAAGCATCTGCGACGAAAAACAAATTTCAGACAATTACAGAACGTAGTAGAGAGAAAGAAATTGAAAAAATAGATATATCATAGAGCTTGTATGGATCGAATACTATATACAAAAAAAAATTATAAAATAATATATTGGTTCTTACGAGAATCAATATTTTACAATATAAATGAAAATAATTTGTTTAACTTTATATTATACAATTGTAATTAATTAAGATACAGTTATATATGTTTTTGGAAGCAATCCGCGAACTACAAGATCTATGTTTACGCTGACATTTCAATTTGCAGTGTGCTGCGTAGTAAATTAGTTGTCTAATATTATCGCATTATTATATTATTGCTATATACTTTTATATTTAAATATAAATGTAAGTTCTTCATTATTTATTTTTATTAACGTATTTACTAATTTTAAACAAGTGGGTGTAACTAAGTTTTCTACAGTCATTGGTTCGAACAGCACCTACGTCAGTTTACAAGGAAATAAGGGTGGAATACAGCCGCAAGTTAAAGGATTGAATTTTTAAAGATAGCTTTCTTATTAATTAAAATAAATATGAATAAAGAAAACAAATACATGCCTAATATTTTTTCTTACTCTTTCGATTAAAGCATTAATAACAAAATCGTACAAAACCTCATTGCTAATGTGGAAAGCGTAAATTTATTAAATTTTTATATAATATAATATTATAAACTATTTAATATTTATGAATATTCTCCCAGCGAATCACAAAACAAAACCAAAAAACATTTTGATGGAAACCCTCCCAACATTTATTACGCACTGAATCATAG
This sequence comes from Pterostichus niger, assembly GCA_947425015.1. Classification (NCBI taxonomy): domain Eukaryota; kingdom Metazoa; phylum Arthropoda; class Insecta; order Coleoptera; family Carabidae; genus Pterostichus; species Pterostichus niger. The sequence continues at coordinate 20,794,432 of OX380341.1, read as the reverse complement.
TGAGCCTCGCCTAGCGATTGTCATCTTTTATATCTTGACATTCTATGATTAAGATTTTTCAGACTAGTTTGATTTTTGCGCATGCGAACAATGACATCGAGTTGCAGTCATAAATACGTTACGTGTAAAGAAATGGCTCCACTTTTACTTTTCGATGAAACAAGTTCTGGGAGACGACCACGCCTGATCCGTGACATTGACACCGATTTCGGAGCACAGACTAAAAGCACCACACCCGGATTATGCGCATGTGTGATACAACAACGAGAAATGAAAACCTTTTTGTACGTTTAACTAACGGTTGTTGTTTCATCAGCTTTTTCTTATAAAATTATGTAATTTTACATGAAAACTATTGTTTTATTTTATGTATAATGGATACAAATTATTGTGATTTTTTAAATTTTTCAAAAAAAACTATTATGCATATAGAGTAATTATTTATTATGGGCACAAAAATATAAAATTTGCATAGTCTTATCAGGATCTGAGAAATAAATTTATAGCAAAGTTTATTATCGTAGTTTTGAAATGTTAATGAAATGTTGAGTTTGTAAAATCATCGTTAATAATCCAAATTAATTTCAATTTTATAATATAATTTGAGTGTTTTGTAAAGAACTCTACACGTATCGCGTAGAAATGTTATGAGTTCCATATCTTAATATCTGAATTAACTTGGTTTACATACAATTTTAAAAATAATTAAATGTATCCAAATTTGTTTTACCTATGGTTTTATACCATTTAACTTTCAGTATTCTTACAACAATAAATTTAAAATAAAAATAATTTCAGAATATAAATAAGCAGGGTTGGATCAGCAGTATGTAAGGTAAGGCACATCTAAAATTTTGCAAAGGGCGGTATTGTACGAAGAGCAAGTTTAAAAAACATTCTATTTCATTTAAAGAGGTAAATAGTAATTTTTATACATCAAGGGCTTTAAATACCAAAGGATGGATGTCGCTCGATGACATTATCATCTAGTAACGTCCGTGGTGCCTACAAAATTTTATTTTTCACTAAAATATATTGAATTAACTTTAATTTCTAATAATAATTATTATATTAATGCTTATAAGAGTAAGAATTAATTGCGTTGCCTAGTATATTGTTTCTTAATTTTATATTCATTTTAAACGTCAATTGCTTTACATTCTTTAGTTTTGGAAATTATATAAGAAGAATTTGATATTACGAAAGATATTTTTCCGAGAGCAAAAAATACATCTTTCGTTTTAATCATTTGGTACTGTTTTTAAAAAATAATTTCAAACGTTATATTTCAAAGAAATAGAAAATTTTCACAAATACGAGTAAGGTTAGGATAGTTTTTCCTCTTTGACATATTATTTGTACATCATAATTTTTTCTAGCATCATCTTCTACAATATTCAACCAGTATAAACATTATTATAATAATAAAAACATCAGTAACATTAATCTTATAAATATCAGTAATATAATCTGATAGTTCAGGACCTAGATTTTCTAATCAGTAAATAAGATTAAGGAAGTTTTACCGATTCTTGTAAATTTCATTATATATGTCATTAGATGTCTCTACTAATGAGGTCATATACGGCCAACTTCAATGAATTGCGCTACGCTTATTATGGCCATCACCAAGAAGGTAGAAGGCAGTTTTCACATAAATGTATTTGTCGGACAAACAAACAAAATTCGCATCGAAACTATAGTGCAAATTAAAAAAAAAATATATTAATATCATTTTTTGATGTTCAACTTTTAATTTATTAGACGTATAAATTTATTAGGAAAATTTGTAGTAAATTGAAAATCCGGTCTTTAATATTTCTTATTTTCATTTACTGTATTATTATATCATAAAAATTAATAATAGTTTCCTTTGTCTTAGTTAATTGTTTTAATTCAAGGCACAGTTATGGCTCATTATTTTCTTTCCAATTAGGGCATAATGAAAGTACTGGCCAATTTATTTTTTAATAATGTAATATATGGATTGTTTTATATTTTTATAAAGCAAATTAGACGTTCTAGTTTTTATGGTATCGTGTCGGACTGTAAATTTGACGACGTTAAATTCGATTTCCATATCCGACAAACAATTTTCATTACATTAAAATTAGCCATGTGGCTCCCCCGCCACTATCATCTTAAGGGACCATTTTGAAATTTCAGCATTCTGGGCACCTGATCCTTCTGATTCTACCTTTCCATGGCCTTGGTGGAAATTAAGTCGAGGTTTCAAATCATTAGAAAAAAAATACTGCCTTGGCACCCGTAATATGTTAATATGTAAAAAAAATTATATAATATGACATACTTAATCTACACAAATAGCGGGCTACAGATCTTTAACATGAGAAATTTTGTTTTTCTCAACATGTCCAGAAAACTCAAATTGCTTCTAACGAAATGGTGAGCAAAATTTTCCCAACCATTGCTCGCCAATTTATCTGAACGAAAAGTTTTTGAATAAAAGTTATCTTCATATATATCAACACTAGATTTTGATTTCAAAAGTTTAATTTCTCAAAAATTAGGTATACAAAATAGAAGTTTCAAAAAATTCTTTTAAATTAGTTTGTCAGGCAATATTAAATTAAATGCTAATAAATATAGAATGTTTTTGCTGTCAAATTAACATGACTAATAAAAAAAATAATAGATACTATTTTTGTCTTTGCTAAGATATTTAATAGTTTAATAATTATGAGAATTTTTTTAAATGAAATACGAATAACAAATAAAACGTTAAACATTATGTTGTACTTTGTTTCAATACGGCGAGAACTGACGGCTGATCTGGAATTAGGAGTCGGAAATATAGTCTAATGGTCAAGTTTATTATAAAATGCAGTTTGGAAATATAACAAATGTGATTTATAATACAAAACTCAAACAAAATTGTGGTAGTTTTAACATGTAACAAAACATATACGAAATCGTGTAAAGCAGTTCATTCTATAAATTGTCTACATCCAATAAATGAATAAAGCATCACTTTTTACAACGATTGTACTCTTTAAACGTAGAAAGTATAAATCATACTACGGTGGCAACAAATGAAGAGCAGTAGAGAGCGTAATTTTGTCTCCGCTCACTTACAATTCAGTCGTCGGTATTCGTCGTATGTCCTAGTTCTAAAAATGAATATTTGGTTACTTTTAAATAAACATAAAAATCACGGTTATTAAATAATTTTTTTATCAATTATTTGAAGAATTTTTCTCAAAAAAATTGGCTAGCAATGGCGATGGAATAGCTGATTTGCCTAATACCTGTGTTACACCCAATTTCGATGGAAGAATGTTTTTATGTTACTCTAATATACTCTATATAAAATTATTTTTGTTATCTTTTATACAGACGTACATAATTGAAAAATACATTGTTTATGTTTAATATACATTTTTATGTAATTTTGGAGACCAGATATAAAATATTCTGAACATGCCTTTGAAGCTAGTGTACTATATCAATTTTATTAAAATATATTTAAAGGTAATTGTAATTTTGTACTACAATTTTATCAATAATTTTATTATTATTAAATATAAAAAATAAAATGTAAAATGAGTGTGCAGTTAAAGTTTTACAAACAGTTAATATCTAAAATAGATTGTTTCACATTTTTGTGTCAAATAAAAAGTACGATAATCGATAACTACTGTTTTTATCATTTGAATTACGATTGCTGTGAATAATTTTTAATTGTGTATTTTTTATCTATAAATGTAGCACCACTGTTATTATTATTTAAGGCAGAGTTTACAGGTTTAAAGATTTCAAAACAAAATTTGTTGTATTATAGAATTATGTTTCTATAGTTATTCAATTATTGCAGATCAGGAAGTTAGCTACTATAGTATAATATTTTATTGTTTATAATTTTATAAATAAAATTTACAAAATTTATAAAAATAAATTCGATTGATTTATCGGATTCCAATATACATTGACCATCAACTAATCTTACACTCGTGTATCGCATGTATCGAGTACATAACTATTAGGCACTTATTATATTTAACATTCTGATGTGCTGCTTTAATAATTACCATCTTTCTTTTATACTTTCTATCAATGCACCAATAATTCTTGTAGAAAAAAAACTTCTTCAATGTAAATATTATTCTACTCATTCACTTTAGTCAATTTTGACTTATAAGTTTTCTGGAAATGCAATCTAAAATTCATTTAATTTTTATTATTCTAGGAGAATGCAGCATTGGACTAGCTAACCTAATTCAAAAGTTTCAATAAAATATCCTGTTTAGAACTTTTAGTTCACGTCATTTATATTTCAAACCGCCTTGTATGCTTATGATAAGGAGACTTAAAATAGTACAAAATTGTATAATTTTTGAAAATTGCTTTAATTAAATTGATTTTTATAGGAGTATATACATATCGCTAAAATAAATATGCTAAAACAAATAGGTCATTTCAAGTTGTTTACCAGGCGTTGACAACGGGAGCAGCGGCGTAGTTAGAGTAGGCCACAGGAGAGGCGGCTAAGTTGGAGTAAGCTACAGGAGAAACGCCGTAGCCGGAATAAGACACGGGGGAAGCGGCATAGTTGGAATAAGCCACAGGGGAGGTGGCGTAGCCGGAATAAGCCACGGGAGATGCGGCGTATCCGGAGTAAGCCACAGGAGAGGTGGCGTAACCTGAATAAGCTACAGGAGAGGCGGCGTAGGAGACGGGAGCAGCGACAGTCTTGGCCACAACAGCGGGAGCGGCGACGGTCTTAGCAACATAACCAGCGGTATTGTAGGTGGAAACAACACCGGGGGTATTGTAGGTGGAAATAACACCGGCAGGAGCAGAAACATGGGATACAACGGGGGCGGCAGCAGCATAGTTGTAAGCTACAGGAGCAGCTACGGTCTTGGCGACGACTGCGGGAGCAGAGTACGCTACTGGGGCGGCGGCAGCATAGTTGTAAGCCACGGGGTGACCGGAATAGGCGACTGCGGGAGCGGCGATGGTTCTGGCGACGGTAACGGCAGGTACGGGTGCAACGACGGTCTTGGCTTCAACCACTGCGGGGGCGTCGGCGACGACGGCGGGAGCGGCGGCAACTACGGCGTGAGCGGCCAGAGGAGTCTTGCTCACGACGGCGTTGAAACCATTGACGGAGTCAGCGCTATAATCCACAGTACGCCTGGTGCCATCGGGGTCCACCAGACTGTACTGGCCGGTCACTAAATCTCCATTGCGGCTCTCCACCTGTCCCTTCACGTCCCCGGTCACAGAGTCGTGCACGCCATACGAGTAGGTGTACTGGGGGTTGGGATCGTATTCGGTGTCCACTACGCTCTGAGCCACGGCTACGGGAGCGGCAGCATAGGCCAGCGGTTGATGCAATACACCGGCGCGAGCCACAGCCAGACAGGCGAAGAAAGCAACTAACTGTGAAAACAAAACAAAACATTAAAACTAAACTCGCGACTCAATCAAATACTCCACTGCTACGCTTTTCAATTCATGTTAATCGTATCAAATCAGCTTTGCACGAAGTGTTTGTTTATTTGATTTGAGATTTTTAACGAGGATTCGGGAAAAAGCGAATAAAAATTTGCTACAATGAGTAATTCTACGAACTGTATAAAAACTGTTTGTTGAACAGGAATCAATACAAAATGTAATTGATCTAACTGAACCAGAATTTCAATGGAGAAGTAAGTTCGTTCAGTCGTTTGCACGAACACAACTAACTGTTCTCATTGATACAATTGATGTAAAACGCCGAAAGTTATTGCACTATCGCTTGCTACTTTTAATATCATTAATTAGTCACTTGTAAACAAGATTGCATACTAATACAATTTCATTTCTTATCAGAATTTGTAAGCACCTACTCAATATTAAATTTAACCCTCCATCGGATGCAACATGTTCTTGTCACAAAACGGTCACGTTGATATATGTCTGTACATTAGACTTGAAATAACAGCGAAGATACTAGGGTTGTCTATAATATTTATATTTAATTAACACCTTGTTTATTCTTTTCTCAAATTGAATATTAGCTATTTTTTATTCCAAAAATCTCGATAAAACATAAAAAAATAGTTATGCTAGCAGTCGCATAATATTAGTGCGATACATGGCACCAAAACTGACCTGTTTTATTTACTATGTATTTATACCCTTATTTTCACAATAGCAAAATTTAGTTAAAAAATTACGAAATTAAAAATAGTAGTTTATATATCAACGGAGTAAAGTTCGTCATTATTTGTCGGGAGCGAAGATTACAATTGCTTGAGGCAAATAACGACACTTTACTCACTAGATATATATATATATATATATATATATATATATATATATAATATTTTATATACAAATGGAAAAATTCGTTTTTTAACAAAAGATATTTAGCACTGCCAATGATCTTAACTCACTATATTTTCCTAAAGAGTACTTGTCATTTTTATTTCCCTCATGCCAATGGCCTTGAATAACTTTATTTCACCAGGGAGTACTTGTTATTTGTATTTCCCTCGGTAAATAATTGAGGACATTAAGTAATGATTTTGATTATTTACCGGTTGTATATAAAAAATATTACTGATAAACAATAAATATATTTATGCTTGTATCATTTTGACGTTGCAATCTAAATAAAATTCTAATGATTTAAATTCGATCAAATATTTTTTTAAGTGTGTTTCTGTAAATACCGTATTTATTTTTTGGAAAATTTCTGCTGAATAAAGAGTTTTAAATGTAATTTATTTCCAAAATTATATCAATAACATACATACTATATGACCTACAAAAATTAGATCCCGCCCTTTAAAATTTCCTGACTACTAGTTTTCACGTACTATAATTTACAATTTTGTTTTCGGTAGATTTATGCCCATGCTGTTAAACTAAGTACAATAAAACAATATTTAAAATATCGTTTGTAAATAAATAAAAGAAAATAAAATTGGTATAAGTACTTTTAGTATATGCATATCAATTTATTAATCATTCTACATCAATAATACAAAGTGAATTTTTGTAAAAATCTATTAAAATACGATCCACAAAATATTAAATAATTTAAATTACGCAATAAGAATCATTGCTTCAAGACAGCAATAATTGTTGTCAAAAATATTCGTCAAACATATATCACATTATAATGCACTGGATTATACGAGTAAGATGTTTATATATTTTGTATAATTTGAAACACTTCAAAATCACCATACCTTGAAAGCCATTGTTGATTGTCACAATTCGATTACTATTGGAACTATGATAGTCCACCACCGTTGTCCAGCTTATATACCCAAGTCGACAGGGCGAGGTCTCGAGGTGACCAACACGTCAGTTTACGTCACGTCGCATCGGATCCGTCGCAGATTCGGCTTCAGATTCGGCGTCCTTGAGAGGTCGTCCAACGCGGACGCAGATCCGAAAGGCGTGGTCGTTCGCCTCCGGATAGCTGGCCGCGGACTCTTGATTTGATCAATGCCAAATTCTAGATCACTACCGCGTTTCGTGAACACTACTATTATATCAAAATTTAAGTTTGAGATCTATGGTAAAGATGGTAAAAATAGAATGATTGTTTTCAGTCATTATGAAAACCAGTAAAATACAAGATAGGTATCTTATGCATATTTATTTATATACGTATGGGGTAAGTTGTTTAATGGTATTGAGTAGGCCTTCGGATTTGAGAACCCGAGTTCGATTCCCACAGCCGACAAACAATTTTCACCAAATTAAAACTACCCCTGTTTCTCCCCGTCTACTAACATATATGGGGGTCGTGGTTCAACGACTGGTAATCGCACTTCGCGGGAGAAAATATACCACTTACCGAGATCTGCAACAGGTAAGTGCTATATCCCCTCACGAGTAAAAATATCTTATAAATTCAACTTCATTGTTGAAATATTTTTGTTGTTGAATAAATAAATAAAGTTCAGAACGGAATTTTAAGTAAATATTGAAAAGAGATAAGGAACAAAATTTAAGACACACGTATAACAAAAATAATATCTCCCAAAGACTTGCTGTCAAAATAAGATTCTGGATAATAAATAATGCTATATTTTATATTTTATTCTATTTCTTAGCTATAAAATTTGTCTGATCCATCATAGAAAAAAAAAATTATTTCTACAACGCTACAAAAAACAGAATATTAATCCTAATTAATGTACAAAGGGCTTATACTGGATTCCGAATCATGCAAGTTGATTTGAACTAATTCTTTCATGTTATAAAAATCTTATCCATTCAAGTACATTTATTCATTATACACGGTGTTCACAACTTATGGCATTTATTTTAACCTTATATAGTACTCGACGTACTGACTACAAAACAATTTTTTTTTTTAAATAATTCGCAAAAATAATTTCAGTTATTGGTAGCAGACATTTCTCGTACTACTGGAATGATAGATTACAGTAATGGATAAAAACTTTAACCATTGAAATAACTTCAATTAAATAAAATAAATTAAAGTGTTTATTAATTTGTATTCATTATTGTAATGCAGGGTTTATCAATCTGTATCGCGGCCAAGCTTCAGGTATGTCGCGGAAAATACATAAATATCGAAAAAATTTAATTCATTTATCTAATTCTCTAAATAGAATATTTATTTAAATTCCCTACTTCGATTCATCGATATATGTTAGTTAGATTTGTAAACATAAACTGCTGTACTATTGCACCTTTGCTTACTAGTAAGTAGTAATTATAATTTTACTTTGTTGCTGTAGTTTTGTTGTTGAATGATAAGTATTTCTTGGCATTTTTCTTTGTATTATGTTGATATCTCTGTTACAAGTATTATTATTAAAGTGTAAATTGTATTAGTATATTTCCTTCAACGTTAGAAATTAGCGATGGTTTTCTGCTTAAAGAAATCAAATCAAAAATGTAACAGTAATGAAAATGAGCGCAAAGAAAACGTTAAAAAGAAAACCAATCGTATTCCACATCGACGTAAATAAAACCAAAATAATTTTTCGAAAATACGACGATAAATATTTGGCAATGGATTTTTCTTATATTGGTACTCAAGAATGTCTACTGCCTTTATACGTAGTTTTATCAAAGTAGTCAATGGTGCCAAATAAAGTACAGTGTCATTTTATAGCGAAACACGGGAAATATCAACAAAAACTATTGAATGTTTTTAAAATCTCCAAGCATCAACTAAAACCCAAGGTACTCAGTTTTATAACATGACAAAAATAATAGATAAAGTCCAAGAAACCAGTTATTTAGAAGCTAAATTGGAAGCCGAGAAAAAGAAATCCCATTTAATAGCGTAAACCATGATTTTGCTAAAAAATTCGAGTTCTCGTGATAATCGTTGTGGATGAGGAAACTGAGAAGAAAAATATCAATCCCGGTTTCATTATTACAATTAACAGGCGAATAAAAGACATGCCCGATGATATTGAAGAACAAGTAGTGCAGCATATTAAAATATTTGGGCGGCACTCCAAGTAGACAACTTCACAGACATCAGCGGAAAAGCCCAATTAATGGCATTTGTTATGTTTATGAATAACGATAAAATTATTAAACAATTTTTGTTGCTGCAAAAACTTACTGAGAGGACTATCGGCCATGATATTTTCGAAATCATGAATAATTATCTAATAAAATATAGTACGTCATGGATGTCTTGTGTAAATATTTGTTCTGACGGTGCTCTTGCGATGAAAAAAGGACTAAAATGATTTGTGAACTCAATAAAACAATGCAATAAAAACTGCCGTTTACAAAAATAATATTACATTTTTAAACCATATAGTAGTATTTGTACTTAACGTCACTTTTAATGTGTCGTAAAATGTTAAACCTCTTAAAAGTATGTCGCATCTAAAAAAGGTTGAAAAACACTGCTGTAACGTATCAGTCCAGTGGCACGAAAAATGTTTTTTCAAGATATATGCAATTATTTTTGCGAATTTTAAAAAATCTGTTTGTTTCATAATCAGTACCTTGAGTACTATATGGGAATCAAAAAGAGTGTCATAATTTGTGAAACATCCTGTTTATGCAATATGCGAATATCAATAAATGTAGTTTCTGTATTGGCTATATAATCTTAAAAAGTCATTTCACTACATTTTTACTAAAATAATAACTATTGTTGTCTTATGTTTCTATATAAACGATAAAAAACATTAAAAACTAATTGCCAGGCTAGGTAACTACATAATTTTTACACCAAATAGATTCAAGTAAGACATATATTTTCATTAACACCAGAAATTTGTCCTGTTTTGGTTCATTCTCTGTTGTTAGTAATATAGTATCAGTCTGTCTGTTTGTTAGTCTGTATCTGTCATTTTGTCATCTGAATATTGCAAGTCAAGAAGGAGGCATTGGCTCATACAAGCAGCAGGACTTATGTGGTGCGTGTGTTTTTGATCCATCCTTGGTAATTTCACAGCAAGAACATTTCTTCGCGTTATAATTATTAATACCGAATTTTATTTTGTTTCTATTCTACATATACAAATAATTGCAATTTTCTTTAAACGGCATGTGGTTGGTTAGGTATAAGATTAGTCTTATATCAAATCAACCACATACCGTTTAAAGAAATATTAATTCGAGGGCGCAATTTCCGTGAGAAACTTAATTCCTGGATATGACCAGTGTGAAATTTATGCAATTTTATATTTATAAATGTCTTCTTTGTTTTACAATTATGTCGTTTGAACATGAAAATTTATTCGTTATCTAATTTACGCAATGAATTTGAATGTAACATTTGACATTGCACCCATTCAACATGTACTCGTATAATTGTCACGTTATATCGTCATTTTACGTGTTGTAGTGCAGACAGACACTTTTTCTTACTTTCTCTGGTTTACTGTAAAGTGTTACAGATACTGTATAAGTGTGTTAGATATTACATCAACTTGTGTGTCGTCAGATTTAGCAATTTAAAGCAGTATACAAAATTCATCTTAAACTTGAAAAAAATCTTAAAACAAGATTATAAACCAAATGATAATTTTTAGATACAAAATATTAATGTTATAAATATTTTTTAAAGAACAAGGCTATAGGTACAAGATACATAAAAATAGAGAATATAAATTTACCCCCTTATAGGATTGAACGGGGTCTTGACTTGTGACTCAGCGACAATTCGTTTAACGAGATTTCAAAAAAGAAACACTGATGTCATATTCAGCAAAGTACGAAATTATCTCTCCAAAATTATCCATGGAAGTATTACATTTTTAGAATCAATCGATAATTTAGTACATAGTGGTGTGTCAGGGTAGGAATGATTGGCGAAAATTAATTGCGGGATAAATGTGATGAATAAGGACAAGCGTATGATTCTTGATTTTAGATTCATTGGTTAGTTTTTTCGAGTGTTTACCTGCAATTGTTTGGAGTTCACCTTCAAAAACATGCGCAGATAGATGCTCTCTTCCTTTCTTATCTTTTTAATTCATTTTCTGTTTTTACTATAGAGTGTAAAACTGCAATTGTGTTAAATGCATTTTTAAACAAGCGCAGGCGATGCTGCCTTCATTTCTTTATAGATTCGTTGTTAGAGAAGTGGGTGTAAGTGAAGATTTACGAAACAGATGTACAGGAGCGAATGGATGGATGTGAATGAAGGTTTGTTGCGTGATGATAGATTTTGGTTGTGAGGAAGGAAAGAGCTCGTTTGGAGGAAGTGTTAATGTGGTTGAAACGAGTATCGTGTGTCAGGATGAGAATGTTCTGTGAATGTTTCAGGGGTTCGTGCTACCCTATGTAATGGGATATTTAGTCGAATTCATATCTATTATAGTCCTCCAAATTCAATTGGTTAAACAATTTTGTTGGACACCCATATTTCACTTTATATTAAAATGTCTTTTCTTATTAATTCTTGAGAGCTGTCAAGCATATTAATTTTTTAATACAAACATTTTTCTTAAAAACATTAACTTAACCTGAACAATCTATTATATGGGGTAGGTGGCTCAGTGGTATCGAGTCGGTCTGTGGATCTTGAGTACCATGGTTCGATTCCCACAGGCGACAAATAATTATTACCAATTTAAATCTACCTCTGTGGCTCTCCCTTCACTAACATCTTTGGAGGCCGTGATTTGACGGCTGGTAACCGCACTTCAGGCGAAGAATATATCACTTACCGAGATCTGCTTACGGCAGAGTGCCACATCCAGCAATGGATGACAGGCTATATATATATATATATATATATATATATATATATATATATATATATATATATATATTTATTAAAAAATATACGAGTAAATGTTTTTACTATTGACATGTATAATGTATGCGAATATTTCTTATTTAAAATTATGCGTGCTATTGTATTCATTCATACATTGTCATTTTAAATAGAATTTTTTAATTGTTATGCAAAGTCTGTAATTGTGATATAATAGTTTATTTTAAACCCACAACATATATTTTAGGTATGAAAATAATCATATTTTTCATTGCTAGTATCATGTTAGGTGTTTTGAATATAATCTGAATTCTGATGTATTTCTGACAAATTTTTAACAATACTGTACTGATAATAAAATTATACAACTTTTTTCTCTAGTCAAATTATATCTATAGTAAGCACATTAATAATAATTCATATTAATAAAATAAAATAATTGAATTTTGGTGCATGAATTTGTTTTTTAATTTTAATTAAATTATTACGCAGGAAATAATGGATGAATATATGTACTAAAACAAAAAGTTTAATTGCTCTGATTCAAAAACGAATCTTTTTAATTAAAAATAATAATTAATTACAGTTTACAATATATAAAGCTACCTATAAAACATTTAATAGATGGTTTTGACGACGGGGCTAGCGTAGCTGGAGTAAGCAACGGGAGCGGTAGCGTAGGGAGCAGCATATTGGGCACTGTAGGGTGTAGCATAGTGTGCACTGTAGGGGGCAGCATAATGTGCGCTGTACGGGGCAGCATAACCGGTGTGGTAAGGTGCAGCATAGCCGACGGGGCCAGCGACATGCGAGCTGTATCCTACAGGAGCAGCGACAGTCCTAGCTACAACAGCGGGGGCAGCAGCGATTTGAGTGCTGTAGGATACGGCATTTGGAGCAGCCACATGGGAGCTGTAGGCAACTGGGGCAGCGGCAGCGTAGTTGTAGGTCACGGGAGTTCCCACGGTCTTAGCAACAACAGCGGGAGCGGAGTACGCAACTGGAGCCGCAGCGGCATAGTTGTAAGCTACTGGAGCAGCTACAGCGTGGCCGGAGTAAGCGACTGAGGGAGTAGCAATAGTTCTGGCGACGGTGACTGCGGGTGCAGCAACGACAGCGTGAGCGACCAGAGGAGTCTTGCTCACGACGGCGTTGAAACCGTTGACGGAGTCAGCGCTGTAATCTACGGTACGCCTGGTGCCATCGGGTTCCACCAGGCTGTACTGGCCGGTCACTACATCTCCGCTGCGGCTCTCCACCTGTCCCTTCACGTCTCCGGTCACGGAATCATGTACACCATACGAGTAGCTGTACTGCGGATTGGGGTCGTACTCGGTATCCACCACGGTCTTGGCTACGGCTACAGGAGCGGCAGCATAGGCAAGCGGTTGGTGCAACACACCGGCACGAGCCACAGCCAGACAGGCGAAGAAAGCGATGAACTGCAACAAAAATTAAATATTAACTTATTCTGCGAATCAGCCTGCACTTAAATTATATTCATGAGTACAAATTTTCCAATCAAAATTTGCAAATAACTTCTGGAACTTTACGACAACTATAATTAGATTATTAACTACTAGACTCGCTGGAATATATCTAAAAAATTGCAAACTATATTCGCTTAATCACAAATCCAGAGTTCTGAACAGTCAAGAAAACGGCTTATATCGAATTCTGTTATTGCATTTACCTTGAAGGCCATTATGTATAGTTCACTAGATCACTGCTAACCAAATGATGCTAGACGAACGATGCTAAGTGCCTTTTATACCCCATCCCATCGTTGTCTCTTGTATGTTGTCGCTCTCCCCCAAATCGCAGGCACGCCCAGGCGAAGGTCACCCACGAGTATCCGGCGTAACATTAGTTTGTGTAAGACGTAAGCGGAGGATAGTTTAATATATGGATGATGTGTGAACAGATTTTCGGAAGATCAAGGCTGTGTTACAGTGCACAGCCTCGGGGTATTAATTTCTTTTCGTGACCCTGCATATTCGACGTGAATTAGATTTTAATTTGACTGAAGAAATTAAGTTCTGTGTTAAATTTTATGATGCAATATTACTGAAATTACCATTCTTTATAAGATTTGGTTTTCTAAATATATTCTATCGATAGCTACAAAAATAATAGTTTATAAACGTCCCGTAACAAAATTCGTTCAGAATATTATTATTTTCCTTATTCAATAATTCAAATACAAAATTTCTTACTAAATTAATTTTTTTAGTTTATATATTACTTTTACATAATTTTGTATCAATAAAGGGTGGCAATACTTATTATTTTTTAATTGTATGCAGAATCATTTGTACTGGAATATGTAATTTTAATCTATTGATTTCGCAATGTCGGGCATTGTATAATTTACAATAGTTCAATATGTATTCTAAACATAAATTGCCAATTCGTAATATCATTTCCGGTTTCCTAATATTAATAACAACTATGAAAATTTAAATTTACTGAGGGTAGGAATTGAAAACCGCAGTAAAATGGGTTCAGTACGAGTTTGGGTTAAAAAAATTACCCATTTCTGGATGTGACCGTAGCAGATTTTGGTAAATTATATATCTATGCACGTAAAGTATAGTTACCAACCATTAAATCACAACCTCCAAAGATGTTAGTGATGGAGGAGCTGCAGAGATAATATTAATGTGGTGTAAGTTATTCAAAACGTGATCTACTCATTATAACAAAATAATATTTATAAAATAAAAAAACTTATTTACAAAAAATTCAGACTTATTTTAGAATTCAACATATTTAACTTTGTTTTAAATGACGTTATTTAATAATTTTTATTTGAAACTTTATCTATATTGAACTTTTATTTTATATATTGACCATTTATTTATAAATTATTACCTTTTTATTGACTGGTATTTACCTAAACAATGATATAATACTCGAATAGTCGAATATATGTTTTAAATTTGTTTACACCAAGGATGTTATATATATATATGGTAAATATATAACATCCTTGGTTTACACTGACAACTTGCCACGTTACTAAGCATAGGAAATGCAAAAATGTAATAAAAATAATAAAATAAAACTGTAGGTTATTAAAGCCAATTATGTATTGAAAAATATTTATTGAGCAAACCCGAAAATAGTGTGTTCAGTTCTGATTCGGTTTCAAGTCAACAAAATAACAGTGGTTCGGGATCGAGTTCGGGTTCACAAAAATCATATGTTTGGAACGGTTTTCCGTTCTCGTTCAGTTTGGTTTCCGGTCCCTGACTAAAGATCCTATATTTTTTTATTGGTTTGCAAAATACGAAATATTTATTTTACCGTAAATACAAAATTTGTTTTGATAGAACTAATACTTTTTGAATAATTCCATGCGGAGAGTATAATTACATTTTTAATTACTTCTGTAAGTTCATTTTTAGGGTGACTAGGTTTCAAAAATAAAAAATTGAGGCTCAAGATCTCTTGTCGAACAAAAAACTATATGATCATATATCTATATATATATATATATATATATATATATATATATATATATATATATATATATATATAAATAACCAAATAGAGAGAAAAATTTGAATAAAATTAGATTTGGATTACATGATGACCGTAACTCAGTTTTAGTTAGAGCATTTGACATTACATCAAAGGTCTCAACTTTAAATAATGGCCGTATCACAATTTTTCTTGCTATAAGTATAAGTAGTTAGTTATAGAAATACTAATTAACTTAATATAAATTAAAATAAATATGCACGTATGCAGGTGCAATGAGTACTACGCAATAAAACCGGAGAACAGAACTAACTTCTTCAATTTCTCGCTCAACACTTATACTCTCAAATTGGGTAGGTTTCTCTAGCAGATGCACATACGTTCAGTATTTAAAAGGTGCTAAGCAAGAACTATCTGTATATTTTATTATTTATTCAAGCACGTTATAGGCCTTTAATATTATATTCGATAAACTCAAACAAAAAGGTAAGTTCACATGTCTGGACAAATGCTCGTCCCCAATAACATTTTCGGAAAACCGAGATACTCAATTCACAACCGGAACTATCCCGGTAAATCAGGATGTATGTCTCCCTATTC
The DNA here is from genome assembly GCA_947425015.1 of Pterostichus niger. Taxonomy (NCBI): domain Eukaryota; kingdom Metazoa; phylum Arthropoda; class Insecta; order Coleoptera; family Carabidae; genus Pterostichus; species Pterostichus niger. The sequence goes on along the minus strand of OX380341.1, from coordinate 20,778,150 downwards.
ATTCATTACGTCTCTTGTTAGTTGTGAATTGAAATATAGTTTCATATAAAAAATTACAATATTAACATACATTACAGGGATAAAATATATTGTAAGAAATATGAAAAATTAAACTAATGAAATCAACAGCCGTCCACATAAAGATAACTTTTATTATAAGGCGCTGGCTTAATAAATGAAATTCCATGACATAGATACATTACGATTATTTTAAAACACGTGTTACGGTTCACTTGAAAATGTATCGAATTTTCCCTTTTCTATTAATATTAAATTTTCGTGGAGCTACACAAGAAGTTAAGCAACACGCGCCCAGCTCTAGACTTGATAATATTTGGTGCAAAAACTTGATTAAATTTTATAGGTTTCACATGGTTTAATATCAAAATCCGCAGATTACTTGCGCAAAATTAATTAAATTTTAAACGATCGTACTTCCTTTCTTTGTATTGTCAATACCTTATAGAATATTATATTTACAATTATTATTATCAAACAGTTTAAATTGTTATATCATAATATTAATATATAAAGTTATCAAATAATATTAATATAATTGATTGTGTTTTGAAATTTCTTAAAACCAATGAAATATTTTATTTATTGTCACGTGTGTGATTAAAGTTCTGTGATTATTCATGAGAATTTGACTAATGTCAAATAAGTAGTTATCAAATAAATACATTGTCAACGCCTACTAGAGAGTTCGATCAATTAGGAAGCAATTCTCCAGTGTCTTACTGAAACATTTTTTCTTACTCGCTTCCCTACTGATGAGGGGCGAATTATGTAACAGATCTTTTAATTTTTAATGCCCAGTTAAAAATGTCAACTAAATAAAAAAGGGTGGTATAATATATTCATTTTTTATTCAATGCTGTCTTTTATAATTAGTTAAAAATTGTATCCAGTCGTTAAAAATTAACAGGTATGTTACAGAATTAGCCTAAAAGTATGCTTAAAATTTTGTAAATATAATTTATTTGTTGTTGTTCTAAAATACGAAAGTGGATGTAATGAATTATTTATTTATTTATTACTTTTTTAAAATTCCGAGAATAATCTTTGTATAATTCTTTAAACGTCAATTATTTGATAGATTAATTTGCGACCTTCAAAACTATTTCGTCTGCCAACAATTATTAAATATATATATATATATATATATATATATATATATATATATATATATATATATATATATATTCAATTTTCATTTCTGAAGGCAATAAATACGTAAATAAATTGAAAGTGACATCTTATATATTTTATCACTAGGTATTGATGCCATAAAAAGAATTGCATCAGATATCAAATATTTGCCTGATAGAAAAATGCGGAGATTTCAATTGAAACAAACAGATAGACATCTGAGATAAAATTTGTTTTAAATTTGATTTTCCCTTTTCGAATCAGAGATCACATTATTATTTAAATTTTGTATTGCAAACTGAACAAGGATAACTTAAATATTTTTTATGTAAATACAAACATAGCAGTAACTCTTTAAAAAACTTCAATTCCGAAAGCTAAAAGATCAATTTGCACGGTCAACTTATATCCCTTGAACAAAACATTCATGATTGCAGCTTGTAAATACATGAGAACATTTTCGATTAACTTGTAGTTTGAGAAACAAGAACAAAAAGATAATTTCCTTCTCCACTTGTTTATCTCAGTTTTTGTTAGATAAATAGTTTATCGATTAACCTAAAGTTTCATGTTATAGTTTTTTTTATTATTCTCTCAGTTGTCTATTATTGTTTATTAATTAGTTATAATATACAGTAATTATAATCATTTAGCATCAACTTTATCATTTAATAATCTTCTGAAAGAATACAAATTTAGTATTTAAAGTGTTTTCAAGATTAGTTTCTTTTATTTTAAGTGCATTAATTTATGAAACAATAAATATTTTGGAGACAAAATCACAGATGAATAAAAAGACAAATAAAAACCAAAATTAAATGCATGAAATTTTTATTGACAAGATTTACAAGCATAGTTCATAATCTGGTCGGTTATTATAAAATCATTTAAAAGAAACTGGTGTAAGCAGCAGAATATCCAAATGGAGTAACAACTTTAGCTACAGGAGCAGCAAAAGGCGCACTATATGTTAAAGGAGCAGGATAAGTGAAAGGCGAAACGAATTTAGCAACAGGAGATGGAGCTGCAAATCTAGCAAAAGGTGCGGAGGCAACTAAAGGCGCCGAAACAGCAGGTGCAACTACTTTAGCAAGAGGAGCAGCAGCGACAAGGGGAGCAGCTTTAACTACAGGGGCAGGAGCTGCAACAAATCTAGCAACAGCAGGAACAGATTCAACAGCAGTCTTGGCAGGAGCAACTACTTTAGCTGGTGCGACCACTTTGGCAGGAGCAACTGGTGCGACCACTTTAGCAGGAGCAACTGCTGGGGCAACAACCCTCGCAGGAGATACAAATCTGGCAGTTCCAAAAACAGGAGCGACAACTTTAGCAGGTACAGCCACTACAGCGGGCTCACGTTGCACAACAGCGTTGAATCCATTGATGGGATCAGCGGTGTAGTCGACAATGCGACGGCTGCCATCGGGCTCAATGAGACTGTAGCGGCCGGTCACGATATCTCCATTGCGGGTCTCGAACTGGTTCTTGGAGTCGCCGGTCAAAGCGTCTTGGACATCGTACGCATAAGTATATTGGGGGTTGGGGTCATAATCAATGTCTTCCAGTCTACCAGCGGCTACCGTGCCGACCACTCCGGCGCGAGCAACTGCCACCAGAGCAAAGAAAGCGATGAACTGCAAAAGAAAATTTATTATTTATATCATAATATTTTCTCATAATCATAAATCTTATCCAACATTATTTGGTTTATAATTTATAAATGCTGTTGTACTATTATTATTTAAACTGATTTTCATCACATTTAAAGTTTCCCTATGGCTACCGCGACTACTAACTTCCTTGGAGACCATATTTTGAATGGAAGTAGCCGTATTTCAAGCGTAAAGATATAATTTAATTGTTTTATTTAAAGTATAAAAGAAAAAGAATGCTTTGCTATAAAAACCAATGAACGATTGAAATATACACTTTCAATTATATATATATATATATATATATATATATATATATATATATATATATATATATATATATATATATATATAATTTTCACTGAACTAGTTGAACAGGCTTGAATATAGTACACTGCACAATATTTGAACATAATCCACTAGGCACTAGGTTCTTACCTTGCTGGCCATTGTAGTTGTTTACCTGCTGTATTCGACAAGATCGAATGATGCTTCCATCGGTGGAGCAGCCTGTTTATATATAAAATAAACATGCAATCGTTGCATAACGAGATCGGTTATTGTATGTAATGCGGACTATGCAAATCAACGCTACCCCTGTGCATGTGCCGCTTTGTACGTGTGCTGCGTAGAGAACGGGACATTAATATGTGTGCCGATGTGCGTATGTGCGTAATAAGTCGCGGCGTTACGCTAAACGCATCATGACTTTGACCTATATGCCGATGAAATCAAAATTAATAAATCTGGTATTGTGTATAGTTTTGCCATACTGAATTTTTGTATTTCATAAGTATTGATAGGTATTGGTAATGCCCGATGAATCTAGGTTTGCCATAAAAATATGAAGAAAGTATATCCAAATTCTCACATCACATCAAATGAAAACTGGGTATAATTCAAAACAAAGTCTAATCAATACTTACATTTTTTTATTATACATACATCTAAACTTTACATGTAAATACATATATAATTACTATATACTGCTACTCAATGAAAGCGGATTATATACAGTACTATATGGTTCAATTGTTCAAATGTCTTAACAATGAAATAAGGTTTAAATATGCAGTATATTTTTTAATTTTCAGGTTAGTTTCATGATTAATTATAAAATATAATGAATCAGTAATAATGTTAGAACAAACGGTGTTATTAAACCTGCAATTCTAATTTAGGATTTACATTCGTGAGACAATTGACAATCGAATTGTTATCAATTTTGCATGCGAGTCCTTAAAACATACTTTCTTATGATACCAAACATAATTGCCTATTAAAAATTTTCAATTTTTCATGCGAGTCCTTCAAGGTGATAAAAGTATACATTTCAAAAAATGATTAAAATCTATTGAAAACCGCAAAATTGCGAAATAGTTATTTATGTAACTATATATTACACTAGTGGAATAAAGACGCTTTTAACACGAATTGCATACACAATATTTGTTACGATCCAGTTTTAACTACTCGTAGTTATATTAATTTTACTTATAACGTTTATTTTGTTGATTAAGTATCTAATCTTGTTTCATAGCAACTATTTTATTAGATTTTTTTGTACATTGCTAATAGAAACGAATAAAATACAAACATTTTTTTTCTGAAAATGAGTATATAATAGCTCACTTTTCGCATGATAGTAGAAAAAGTTTTTTTTCTTTTAAAGATAGAAGTACAAACAAATTGTAATATTTCGATAATTTACAATTTTTTGTTTAAAATTGACAATACTTAAAATCAATTGAAATGTCATCTATAGGTCGAACGTGACCTTTAATACAAAATTGGTTAATATCTTTTCAAAACTACAGAAGTTTAAGTGACAAAAAAGAAGCGACCGTCACCGACGACCGAGCAAACGACATCATACATCACTCATATGTCTTTCACTCGTTCATAGCGCCGGCGCTAGCGCCTAGACGACGAGATGGTCGCCTCAGGGCACATCCATTTGGGGCGGAATCAACCCCAATACAAAATTTAGATACGCGGCTTATATTGTTGTTCGTGCCATCTGAAAATATTTTAATTTAGTATAAACAATCGTAAATGAAAACAATTAATGAAATTATATATGAAAAAATAAGGGAAGTAAATGCAATACTATGAAATAATGGACAACATATTTAATAAAAGTTCTAACATGACACTCATGCAGGAGCATTAACCAGAAACCGAAATAAATAAATACATAAATAAATATATCATTACGCCTTTTATTGGGTGTAACACTCTGCCGAAGCAGATCTCGGTAAGTTATATATTTCTTCGCGTAAAGTGCGGTTACCAGCCGTCAAATCACGGCCCCAAAAGATGTTAGTGGTGAGGGAGCCATAGGGGTAGATTTAAATTGGTGAAAATTGTTTGTAGACTGTGGGGATCGAACCAGGGTTCTCAAGAAAAACCGAAAAACCTACATAATTGAGTTGAGAAAGTCTTCGAAATAAACAATGTCTTGCATACATTGAAGATGTATGTGCAGTTTATATTATTTGTGTTATTTACTCAGCTCTGTTAAAAATACTCCAGAAACTATAGTCATGTGATTATCTCGAAGTAGTGTTGGTATACCCCGTACCTTAATTTTGGTATGTATTCCTAAATATTCTTTGTAGTTTATGATCCTGTTTTTTATGTAGTTACTCATGATTTTAATATTAAACATAATATTGTTGTTATTACAAGTAAAACAAAACATAAACTTTATTGTTTCATGGACAGTACTCTAAATATTGTTTCATTTCGGCTATATTAAGTTTATTTTATGGAGTTAAGAAGAATATATTTTAATGACTTTTTAATAACATATTAAATAAAAATGATACAAACAGTTTCAATACTTTTTTTATGAAATAATATGTCGAATATATTTATTGTTATAAATATAGCACTTATTGCTAAATATTTCGTTTGTACAGCATTAATTTTGAAAAAGATGATAAAGATTTTATATACTCGTACGTGTGTATTGTTAAGAAAATGGTTTTAAATTTGAATTATTATTATTTCCCTTTCTAAAATATTATCTTTCAATGTTACAACTTTGCTCAATAAAAAATTCAAATTATAGAAGAGATCTCAGGTAATATTACTCTAAAAAAACTACTAATAATATTATCAATTTTTTTTTTTAAATTTTGGCTTAGCACATGTTTTCGGAATGTATAGGTAAGAGATTGTCAATAAAACAAATATTTTAAATTGATGATATTTTTATTAACATTGCATAACCATAATAATACAAAAGTAATTGAGCAATTACAAATCCAAGTAAATTAAAATTTAAACATAAGTAGAATATGCTGCAGAGTATCCGAACGGCGACACAACTTTAGCAGCAGGTGAAGAATAGACTAAAGGGGCGGGAAGGCTGAGAGGTGCGGCAATTTTAGCAATAGGCGCTGGGGCAAAAAGCGGAGCTGCCACCTTAGCATAAGGAGATGCTAAATGTGAAGGAGCAGCCAGTAATCTACCAACAGGAGCTACAGGAGCAGAAGCGAAATATTTAGCAACAGGGGCAACCACCGGAGCTGGAGCGGCAACGAATTTAGCATAAGGAGAAGCATACACTTGGGAAGGTGTTACATATTTAGCAAAAGGAGCAGGGGCAGCTACGAATTTAGCCACTGGAGCAGCAACTACGTGCGCTGGAGCAGCGTATCTGGCAAAAGGAGAAACTGGGGCAACAATAGGGGCCGCGAGCTTAGCCACTGGTGCAACGACGGCGGCTTTCACCACGGCGGGCTCGCGCTGCACGACAGCGTTGAAACCGTTGATAGGGTCAGCAGTGTAGTCCACAATCCGACGAGTGCCATCTGGTTCGATGAGGCTGTAACGGCCCTGAACCACGTCTCCGTTTCGGGTCTCGAACTGGTTTTTCGAGTCACCTGTCAGGGAGTCTTGCACATCGTAGGCATAAGTATACTGGGGGTTCGGGTCGTATTCGGTATCAAGTATCTTGGCCGCTACGACGGGTACCCCAGGGGCTACTACACCGGCATGGGCGACCGCCACCAACGCTGCCAATACGAAGATCTAGAAAAAGAAAAACAAAACATGCTTATAACTCTTCAATATATAATCCTTGAATACGACAGTTTCTTATTTGGATTCAAATAAATTATAATTTGAAATCACATGGTAACTTTTAATTAATTTATATTTGAATTTTTCCTTTAATATTAGCGCACAAACGATGATGGATCACCAAGTAACTGTTTATGAATTTAGGTCCACGGCAAGACAAAGGCCAGTTAATGAGCCAGAAATCCACTAAATTTCATCTTAGAAATCGATATTCTGTAGAACAATAACCGCCGCACTGTATTATAATCGCACACTACACTGTACTTCCTCCTCTTACCTTGCAGGCCATTGTTGCTTGCTTGATTGTTGTGTTAGCTGAATCGAATGATAGGTAGCGTCTGTCACCCCGTTTATATATATCACCGCGAGCGTTTCTCCGCCCCCTCCCACGCATTGTTCTGCACGCGACACGCGCCAAGACGTGCGTGGTGTGCCAACGGGCACGCATTGCTAGGCCCCATGCGTGAATACCTGGCCACGCACTCGTGTGCGTTGATGTTAGTGTTTACGTACATGTCGGGCTAAGAGAATCTGTCACGTTCTTGCTAAGGTCGCGAGCTGACATAGATCTACTCAACACCCGACGTAGAAATTTGTTAGCGTAATGCTAGTTGTTCATAATAGTTCTTGAAGTTTTAATTGCCTTGTGGCAACTTAAACACTTATTAATTTATCGTCTCATATAGTAGACATAGACCCTAATTCAAAACAAATATTTATGATAGATGAAAATATGTTAAAGAATCTATATAATGCTTAAAGGCAAGGGAAAAAGGACTTTCTCGTTTCTTTCTAATATTATATTGATACATAAATAAAAAAATATGTATGTATATACCTTAGAAATCAAACAATCAAACCGGTTAATTTCGGTATATACTCGTACATTTAAAATTAAGGAAATGTATGTATACGAGCAAAACATATAAAATAAATTTCCGAATAATTTAAAGATAATTTAAAAAAAAATATATCATATTCAATAAATATATAAATATAGATATCTTCAAGCCATTTGTCCCTGGGTATAGTATTCTGTCGTGGCATATCTCGGTAAATGATATAGTTTGCAAGTGAAGTAAGAAATTTTAATGTGGAGTAAAATTTATCGACTGTGGGAATCGAGCTTTGGTTTTGAAATTCATAAGACGACGCTATTCTATTGAGATATCTATCTGCTACATACAATACATAATATAAATTATATAATTTATCAATGTATATATTATATATATATATATATATATATATATATATATATATATATATATATATATATATATATCACTGTTTCTATTCTACACCTACGCACGAAACTTTAATGGCTTATATAATTTGATATACTGATAATAATATCAAAAGAATTTTGAAATTCTGAAAAATAAGTGGCCTTTATTAGAAATGTATATATTTAATTCCAGTAGCCAGCACAACAAACAGTTATGATGTTTTATTATGCATAAATTGACTAGTATAATTTAATTATTAATATATTAGAAAAAAGTACCAAACGCATGGTACTATTTAAAATAAAGGGCGCTTATTTTGCAAATTTCAAAACTAATCAGTGTTGTTCTACCAAGAAAATAAAACGTTTAAATTTCAAGTTAATTTTCAAATATAATACTATTAGTGACTATGATTTTGCCTGAAATTTTTGTCGTCATGACCACGATTGCTTGACGAAAATCTGCACGAGTACGACAGCACGAGTGTAGATTTTCTCAGAGCAACAAGCCGGAGTGATCTAGGCAAAAATTACCAAAGGAAAATCATAGTCAAGTATGGTATTCGGCTTGACAATTCCTCGAAATATTTTATTTACTCCAAAAAAAAATTACCTGCAGTATTTTTAAAACAATGTCTGTACTACTATGACCTTGGTGATCAATTTACATTGTTTAATTTTTTGATATATTATTCTACTCAAAATAGTTATAAACATTATATCTAAGCAACGATTTGCGACAATTTTCATTAGTGAAATTGCCGCTGTAATACTACTGTAATTGGTTCAATTCAGCAAAATTACTGTAATTTGATTGGATAAAAAGTTATTAGTGGAATTGTCATATTAAAATATTAAAGAAAAGTTCAAGAATTACCATGTGACATAAGGGGTTCAGAACTAAAGTAGTCATAGCAAAACGAAAGTGGCTACATATATTAAAATAAAATATAAGCAATGAGAGCCAATATGACAGTGATTAAATATTACCTTGGTGGAGATATAACCATAATATTCAGTGTTTAAAAAAATCCCTTTACCACTTTAGTTCTGCATCCCTCTCATATAAATAACTTATATACGAGTATAAGTTGTGAATTAAGATGGACATTTTCAAGATTAGAATTCATAAAAAATAAAAATGAAACATGGCCGCTTAAATATTTAGGCTTACCTACTGAAAACGATTAGACGTTTAGTAGTAATTTATGCATATCGTCCGTGGTGAATATATGATTTCATTTCTCATTAGAATATGTAGAGTTAGTAAATAAGGACTAATAATTCGTATAAGAATATTATATTAACTGTGACGTTGCGTGAATGAAACGGGCATTACGAACGGAGCGGGTGTTACGAGTTACAATACTCATATATAGTGCCGCGAGTATTATAGAATTGTTTACATATTTTCGTAAATTTATTTTAATAATTATAAAAATATAAAATACTTCCAATACTTTTTAATCAGATTATATCTATTCAGCTACTAATCGTCCTTAGTCAATTGTAAACAAATTCTCAGTCAATAACTTGTGTAACTTTATAATTTATATAACTATTAATAAAGTTTTAAAATTGTTTAATTGAAACAGTAGTCTGGACGAAAACAACAAAAACAAAATAAATATTTAATAGAATGAAGATATAAGCTTGAATTTGTTATCTAACTTTGCAGAACTGTTCTACAAGTTAATGGCATAAAAAATGACAAAGGATTATAAACGAACAACGTATACTAAACATAGTTACAATAATGGCTAATACACATTTCGTTTATATTGTCTGTTATTTTCTAGCTTTTAGTAAAATGCCGCATTTTATGGATAGTTACAGGTTTATCTTTGTGAATATCTTCCTACTAAAAATGTTACATCTTTGCTTTCGTTCCAAATTATGGTAATATTCAGCTTTACATTATATGTAGTTTATTATGATATCTACTATTCCTGAATAAAATGACTTGCGAGATAAGGTAAGAAAAACAAATTTTAGCATTTAATTCGTTGTACTAAAGAATTAAATACAATATTAAATTTATTTATCTTTAATTCCTTATTTACCTTTCAATCCAAAAGTTTATATCTTATTTAATTTTTCGTTCGATCCGGTATGGTATTGTAACACTTGTTAGCGAAGCATTATTTGTATTTTTTATGGTTATATAATAAAAATAATATTGTCGATTTTGAAGCTAGAATTTGCAAGAATCGTATTTTACCTTTATCAGAGTAAGAAATTATCTTTTACATGATTTCTCTTAAACATAGGGTTATTTTATTAACGTAAACTCTTTTAAAAATCATAAAATTTATGTTGTTCAGGTCTTTATTAGTTCAGTTCTTATTTAAAAATCAATATATTATTTGTAATTACAGTAAAGACTTGGGAACCGCAAAAATATTTAGAAAATTTAGGGATCTGCAATTACAAAAAGGTTAAGTACCGCTGTTCTATTCCTATGACCTGTTGGGCCTAGTTAAACTAACAAATATAATATTGTATTTTCCGTTATATTGTTATCTGAGTTTTTTTTTTAATTAATTATATTAATAAAAATAATAATATTGTTTATTATTTTAGAAATCATGTTATCTAGGGGACACATTTTTATAAATATCATCACACATTTTATCCATTACTGAATGTGACACTCTGCCGACGCAAATCTCTGTAAGTGATATATTTATGCGCGTGAAGTGCGGTTTCCAACCGTCAAATCACGCCACCTAAAGATGTTAGTATACAGAGAGTCACAGGGATAGTTTTAAGGATGTAAATTATTTGTGGGCTATAGGAATCAATCGCGGGTTTTAAACTCACGGCCCGACTCAATACGACTGAACAACCTACTCCATATCTAGATAAGATAATAATAATAAATAAAATTATTGTATCCAAATGATTTATCTAGATAAATAACAATATTTTAAGTCTTTTTTTAATTGAGAATTTGAATGAGAACAAAAGGTCGAGACTAGAAATGAATTTTCAAGAATTGCTTGAGATGTACAGTTTTAAAATTTTTGTATTTTACAAATTTGTGTTAATATTGGAGTAAAGTAATATAATGATTTCAACTTAAGTGTACTTCAAAAAGAAAGATATGCTTAAAATTATATGTTTATTACCTGATGCGCACACACTGTAAAATATTCATCCATGGTTGAAAAATACATCATTACAGTAAGTCAAAGACAGTTTATACCTAACATCAACATAATTTATAACTAGAACCGAACATATGCACTTAAACTAACGTACAGTTACAAGCTACACCTACGTAACAACCTACCACCCGAGTTACAAACAAGCAGAGAAGTTTATACATACATTATACCCTTAACGCGCTCGACAAAATGAACGATACTATCTGCATATGGTTGCGTATTCCTGTCCCTAGTACTGTCGAGGATATCGCATGCTGTAAATCCCAGACTTTTTACAGTATTTAAACCATCAACGTGCATATCGTCAGTGTTTACGATCAGAAAATCCAGATAACTTGTATTTATTTTAGAGTTAAATCAAAAAATGTTACGTGTTAAAACATAAACGAGGTGAATTTTTGTTGATATCTCGTGTAGGATGACAAGCTAAACAGTATAACCACTGGTTTATATGTTAATATGCACGTTTGCATACCAAATTAACTGTAGGAATGATTGGCACCACGCTAGATACGTTTTAGGATTATTTGCAAAATATTTAACGATAAAGGTTTATGTCATGTCATATCAACTCGTAACAAAAGTGGTACTAAAATATTTGAATCAAAATAATCGTACCTCTCTATATTTTCATTTATGTCATTTCATGCTTGATTTCCTACATAGAATTGCATTAAATGATTTAAATTTAATAAAGCGACCAAGAAATATAAAATTATTTAAAGCCCACTTTATTAATGCTGGGAAAAGTCACGGATACCTCATCTGCCAGATAAATAAATAAAAATTGAAAAAATAGATGGCAGTTAATTTTATATTTAAAAAGCTTTGAGAACAATTTTTATTATAATTTTTAATCCACTGTAAGTAATTTAATTAGAAATAGAAAAAAAATAAATACATTAATTCATAAGCGCCAATTCTCGGAGGCCCTCCAATAATTTACAAAGACAGACCCGCCCCCTTAATAATATGACTAGAATTTTTATTAAATCTTATGACTAGAACACAAAATATTTCAAATAATACTAATAATGTTTTTATTTTAATTACTATTTTAAATGAAATATTAGACTAGTTATATCGTTGTACGAGTATAACTAAACGTTTATACGAGATACGTAAGAATAAGCATTTACTATTAAACGTAAAAAATATATTTTTCTTATTATTCTAATTCTAAAATAATTACCTTTTACTTATAATAAAAAAGTAAATGTTATAATAACTGGCCATTATATTTTTATTTTGTTTTGAGTTCCACCAATAATTCATCCAAGTTGACACCTGTACATCACTCACCGAAATCTACTACGGTATAGTAGCATACCCAGTAATAGATAAAATGAATTTCTGAATGATATATTTTAAATAGTTCAATAAGATAGAACTCAATCTCTTAAAATAAAAGCGTCTATGCCCAGCAGAGTAATTAAGGCCCGTCATGGGAGGACTCGAGGAGTTTTGGGACCCATATCGTTATTTAAAAAATAATCTAAATAATAATTCATATAAAAACGTAAAAATATAATTTAGGCTGTCATTAAACAAATTAAAAAGAAAATATCTGTGTGGAGACATTAGCAACAAGAGAAATCAGATTTATGAAAATTAAAAATGTCCCAGTAAACAAGTATAATTGTACCAAATTACAATTTAGTACAGATTATCCCATAATGCCACAAAATAAAGATATTAATTAAAACCGTTCCAGAAAATCGTCTATTGATAATGATATGTTTGTGATAATCACTGTGAGATTTGTTATTATTATTAGAAATTAGTAGGTATTTTTTATTTAATTACAATATTTCGAATAAAACACGTACTAATTTCTAATATATTTGGCAAGGAGACAGTTGTCAGAAAAGTTTGTAGTAGATTTTCTTTAAACATTTAAAATAATTTCTGCAATTTGTGATATTAAAAATAATGTTTGTGGATATTGCCATACGTATTTGCAATTGGGAAAATTAAAAAAAGCCTTAAAACCAACTTTTTATTTATTTTCCAGTTTTAATGTTGGAACTATGAGCAACATATTATCTTGTTATATACAATTTGTTACATAACGTTTGATTTGCAAAAAAAAGTTAATTCTATTTATTTACGACATAAAATATATTGTCTCTAATTATCTGCAAGAGATTCAAAGAAAAATATACAATATTTAATTTAATTGCAAAGTATTAGAAATTTGTGTATTATGGTAGAGTATAATATTAACGAATATTAAGAAAATATTTGCAGAAATTTGTATCTACGCTACTGTCTATGCCTATGGTGAGTATGGCTGTATCCAAAAAAAGTATTAGTTATTAGCATAACGATCAGCTTTATATGAACGTATAATTTTTGTAAGCTTTGATCGCTTTCATTCAAACTTTATTTCATGAACTTACAAAGAATTTTCATATTAAATGGTATACATGAAGAAAATACCAAAGTTATAAACATTGATGAAAGCTTTCAAAACTCATTATGTTACAAATAATAAAGTTTAACTTAATTTGTATAAAAATTACCTTTTAGCTAATACAGCTACTTTATTAATATATATAAATATATAAAGTTGATGTCGAATTCATGAGTCTGTTGTGTTATAATATTATGTCGAAAGTGTGATAATTTAATTTACCAAAGGTACATAATTTACTATTTAATATTTAAATCTGACTTATTGAATCAATAAATATGTTCAGTCAAAATATTTCTGTTCGGTATAATAAATTAAAAAATCTGATGTGGACATCACATGACTTCCTTGTACGCGTATTAAACTATAGATATTTTTTTAATTGCACGTTGAAATCTGAGAACCGAAAATTTTCGCGAATACAATACTTCCTTTACTTCGTACAAGGAAGTAAAAATAATTAGATTATCTAAATGACTGCCATTTTTTTGAAAGTACAGATTTACTCTTCTAATTGTTCCACACGTAACATTTTCTTAAATTTGCGATGTAATTTATAAAGAATTTGGATATTGTTTCCAGAAGTAACTTAAATTTTTGAGTAAAGAATCTGATTAATTTGAAATATATTTTTACGGTTATTTAAAATTTAAAATGAATTTATTATATATAACTAAATTCATAATTTCATCTTTAGGAAAACACATTTGACGTTATTTAAAATAAGAAAATTAATGTCATTTTCGGCTAAGTCGGCAGTAGTATATTTTTTTGGAACATACTATACAGAGTGAGTCTGGGAAGACGCCCCCCCCCTTTAACTTTTTTATTATGAGTAATAGAAAAAAATGGTTCATATGAAAGTTTTATTATTTTAAATATACTATTTGATGGCAGATGTAGATATTTTTTATAAAGTCAGGTTTACAAGATACGACTATCAACTTTTATTTTTTAAATAGCAACCTATAATTATTTTACTAAAATAAAAACCGCCATTTTTTTCTCTTTTCAACGGTGTATTAGTTTTTATTAATGTATCTGAAAAAATTCGAGAAAAATAAGAAAATTGAGAAATACTAGAAATAATTTTTATACAAATATTATAGGTGGCTATGTGAAAATAAACAAAATGTAACAGTGTTATACAACTTAACAAACTAAAGCAACAAATTCAGTAACAAAAACAACTTAAAACAAATGTTCAAAATTTTATTTTCACATAGCCACCTATAATATTTGTATAAAAATTATTTCTAGTATTTCTCAATTTTCTTACAGTGTTAAATTAATGTCAAAAAAGTATACATTTGCTGGTTACTTTATTTAACTTATTTTGCAAACAATAAAAAAAACGTTTTCAAATGTTTACGAAAGAAGAATTAATAGATATGATTCTAATAATTGGTGAATCGACTGGAATCATGAGAAGGGCAAAAAGAATTTACCGGGAGCGGTTTTCTAGACGTCGGCAACCGAGTTTAAGATCACTGAGGAGGATTTTTACCCGATTACATTTTGTTTATTTTCACATAGCCACCTATAATATTTGTATAAAAATTATTTCTAGTATTTCTCAATTTTCTTATTTTTCTCGAATTTTTTCAGATACTTTAATAAAAACTAATACACCGTTGAAAAGAGAAAAAAATGGCGGTTTTTATTTTAGTAAAATAATTATAGGTTGCTATTTAAAAAATAAAAGTTGATAGTCGTATCTTGTAAACCTGACTTTATAAAAAATATCTACATCTTCCATCAAATAGTATATTTAAAATAATAAAACTTTCATATGAACCATTTTTTTCTATTACTCATAATAAAAAAGTTAAAGGGGGGGGCGTCTTCCCAGACTCACCCTGTATACACCTTTAATTTTTTTTGCAATTATTTTGAAACAACCTGTATAATAATACAATTTTGCAAAAAGAAAATATATTAGTGAGGCAACCTTTTATCAGGGAAAATAATACTAAACATTTGTTTTAATCATATTTAGATGTCATTTATATTTCTTTAGATTTTATTTATTTTGTTTGTATTTATTTTACAAACTATGACTGCAAAACACTACATACAGGTGTTCCACGAAAACCATACCATAGGCGAATAACATGGGAAATAAATTTTTCGATACCATTTATTACCTGAAAGTCAAATTAGTAATTTCTGCTTCTAAATCAATCTGTAAGTAGATATTAATTCTTTTATCCAACACCCACTACTTATAAAGTCATTATTGTTGTCATTTTAGATTAGTAAAGTGGTTTATACGTCACACGTGAGTTATAAGTCATAAGTCACGCATAAATTATGACTTGTAACTCACTGTTGAGTTTAAATATAAGAAAGTGGAAAAAAGGTTGCTGCTGTAGTATTCGAAAATTATTCCCCTCGGTCTGACGGCCTCGTTACTGTTAAAATGACAATGTTTTAACAACTTTTACAAATAATTCTAGCTGTAACATTTTCCTGTCAAGTAATCATGGAAACAGTGATAGTACGAAACTTATTTCTCTTGTTTACCGCCTATGACACAGTTTTCGTGAAACATTCCATATATTAAAAAAGGACTTCACTTCAGTAATGATAGTGTTGTCTACTCCTAATTGTTGCGCTTGTACTGTGAATACATAAATAGGAAAAGTAGGAAGTGTCTTCATTTAAACAATTCAGTCAAACCCAAAAATGGACACACAATTGATGCAATCCATACGGCTATCAGTTGCCCAACAGCTTAAATTTCACCTTTACTTACGTGCCGGTACATTTCACGGTCATTATTTAGCATTTCAACAAAATATATTTCATTATGTTTGAATTTTTGAGACATTAATTTAAGAAATGTAATTTGAAATAACTTTGTAGGCAGATGATTTAAGTAAATGCCTCAGCACTCCTTTAAAGTATTTATTTGTAATTATAATATCTTCATATATCATAATTTTGATTCAGTTAATTGGCATTGCACGTGCATATGATTCACGGAGAATTCTAAATTTATCTCATACTTATTTCAGTATTTCTTCAATACCATACAGTGCTTCACTAAATAAATATGAGTATTATTTTGTATTCAAATGTTTATTTTTTTAGTCTGCAATTATTTTGATTAATAATTTTTAGCCACAGTAACATTATAAAATTATTCATATGTCGTCGTCTTAAAAATTTGTGAAAAAGAAATATTGTGTTTCCCGTTCGGTTTCGCTATTACATATGCAATAAAATGAATTCTGCAATCAGTACATGACTCTTGCAAGTGACTTAAAATAAATTAGATTATTTTTTAATTGCCGTTAAAAACAACAAACAACAACAAAGAGAACCATATTAAAATTTAAATATTTTTCCGTAATTACAGCGAAATAAATTAGGTTCTAAAATGTTAAAAACATTATCCTCGGCGGACTAAAATGGATGTTATTTAATTTAAAATTCATTTCAAAATCAGCGTAGCATGCATAAATAATTTTACATCCTGAAACCACAGTCTGAGCGCATAAATAGTAAATTTAATTTTTAGAAATAACCAAAATATGTCAACATCAAATATTTACATACATCGTTGGCATTAACTATTCTGATTGAAATTCAAATGGTAAAACATTAAAAAAATATTTGGTATTTACGAAACGTATCGTATTAGGTATTTATCGCGGTAGGGAATGGCAACACTGATTTGGAGAAGATCCGTATTTTACGTTGTTGATCTGATTCCTGCGACAGCTTGCTTTATCGTGTACACATTCGATTATTCACGTAATTAAAATCATATAGCGTTCAAATGTTTATTAAACATTCCAGTCAGTCAAATCAATCAAACGTGCATACCAATTCTGTGATTATATTAGATTTTAACGAACAATGTGCCTATAACTTTTTCAAACATAAAAGCTTCGCTACATTGTTTTTATTATTATATTTTGTTAGAATATTTATGTGGAACCGTAAAAGTAAAATTTTTCACATTTTTTTTTCATTATTCTCGTAATGTAATTTGGACTTTGATTCCGTTTTGTTGTTTAAATTTTATGACTTACATATGGTCTCAAACTATGATCGAAACATCGTCATTTGATTTTTTGAAATTATGCGATAAAAGTCAAGTTATCCAAGCGAATTTGTATATATCAATTAATAATTGAGATTGTTAGCTATTGAACACAAAATGATTACAATATTTTATAAACAGTTGTTTATGGAAAAAAAATTAACCCTATAAGTAAGGGTGATAATTTTGAAAAAAAGTTTTATATTAAATCAAATAAATTACGTGATTTAAAACAAAGTGTGACAACACATTTCACTCGGATACAGCGGTTCTAAGCAACTAAAATCTGTACTATTTATGATTTTCAATCAATATTATCCTATTGGTTATCAATTTTAATATTGCAGCGCCAATGTGTTATTTTTTTATTTGATGCATTTACAAATGCCGTATGTTTGATATGTAATATGCTCGTTTTAAAACTTTATTTATATTTATTTTAAAATAACAGGTATATATGAATTAACATCATCAGTAAAGTGGAAATTTGGTGTAATAATATTAGTTACTTCAGTCAAAAATTTATAAACATTATCATAATATTGTACAACATAACCTAATGTGTCATATTTTTATTTCAGAATGGTAAAAAAAAATTAAATTTGTTAAATAACGAATTCCTTTAGAAATTTTGTTTATTAGAATATGTATCTATAGATTAAAATATTTTTTGTTTGTTATGAATTTATAAAATACGAACAAAAATACATTAATTAAAATATATTTGTTTTGATACAAATAGTAAAATCAAGAATATAAGTTAATATTTAAATAAAAAAACGCTGTAGCAGATCTCGCCAACGTGGTTAGTGAAGGGGGTGCCCCAGGAGTAATATTAACGTAGTGAAAATTGTTTATCGCTTGTGGGAATTGAACCCGGATTCTCAAATCATCAGGTCGACTCGATATCACTAAGCTACCTACCCCAAAAGTGGTAGATAATTTTATTCAAGAGTTTTTAGAAAGACAAAAAATATTTTTCGGCGTTACTGTGAATAAATTTGCATAATCTTCTTTATTGCAATTATTTTTTTCTAAAGTGCAACTATCCTATTTGAATAGAAAAATTATATAAAATATAAGCGTTAATATATATTTTTCTCAGAACGTGTACTTCTCTTTAAAAATGAGTAGTAAATCATACCTTTTACCCATTACTGATTATAACAGTCTGTTGTGTTACTAAGTGCGATGGTTTGCACGAGCTTTGTTTAAGTTGATTAACTGCAATTCAAATTTTAAATGCTTACTGTTAATGTCGTAAATTCATTTATTCTTTTTAATATAATTTTTATTTAATGTTATTTATTACATTATTACATTATTATGAAAAGATATTTCTTTTATATATTTTTTCAAATCATTTTCAGAATATGTAAGTAACTATTTCTCAATTATTGTTAATATTACAAGTAAGTATGTAATAGAAGCCTTTATTTATAATACATAAATATATAATTTTCCGATTATAAAAGCTTCTTTCTAAGTGATGTTTGTAAAATTAATCATTTCAGTACCTACATAAATTTATTGTAATAGACAAATTAGTTCAATGTTAATATATTTTAGCTATATAATCCATATTCATGTGTTATCGTTTAAATTTTAATCAAAAATTATAATTAAATTCAATAACTAAACTAATATAGTGCATTAAATATTTAAATTATTAATTATGTATCGGGTCTCAAAAATTACAGTATATGGAATATGTAAGTAACTATTTCTCAATTATTGTTAATATTACAAGTAAGTATGTAATAGAAGCCTTTATTTATAATACATAAATATATAATTTTCCGATTATAAAAGCTTCTTTCTAAGTGATGTTTGTAAAATTAATCATTTCAGTACCTACATAAATTTATTGTAATAGACAAATTAGTTCAATGTTAATATATTTTAGCTATATAATCCATATTCATGTGTTATCGTTTAAATTTTAATCAAAAATTATAATTAAATTCAATAACTAAACTAATATAGTGCATTAAATATTTAAATTATTAATTATGTATCGGGTCTCAAAAATTACAGTAATTAGCAATTCAAAATTCCTATCGACAATCTCAATATTAGAAACAGAAATAATATCAACTAATGAATATCAAATTATTTACATGAAATGGTATTTCATCCATTAAATCTTTCGTATATTAGGTACGTTTTAATTTTACGTCTCTGCATTTAAGTACCCAATAAATATCTAATCTAATTAATTTCAAGGATGATTTGGAAGCAGTTTATCGGATCGAAAATATTATAAATTATTTTAAGATGACAGTAAAATCACACGATTTATGATTAACAAATTTTATTATACTTGTAATGATAAATGAATAAAATATTTAAATTTTATTCAAAATAATGAAATAATCTGTTTTTCTTTTTCTTTGATAATTATTGTGCAAATTTTGTAATGTTAGAAAATCTTAAAAACCATGTAAATTATTTCATTTAAACGAATAACTTTCTAGCATTATTTAATTTGAAGCGGATTTGCAATAAAATTTTTAAAAAATGTAATGAATATCTAAGCATGATAAGGTCATGATTTGTAAATATAACAAAACTACAATGACCTGACGATTTGTAATTGAATTATAAAGTAAAAAAATGTTGTTATTTATGTTACGCTGTACAACAGGAACTTAATCCCAATTACAGAACAGGGTCTACTCGTACAGTCACCAAACCGCAGTGTGGCAGTTCATATAATTTTTAACTTGATGAGATTCGAACTCGGGATCTCCGGATTAGAATTCCGTATCACTATCCACACCACCATACGACGGACAAATCTTATTTATAAGTTTTTCAAATTCCAATTGCAATTGGACATGGGTAAATTGCGTGATGCATGATGATATATAATTTTGTTTTTATTTACGAAAAACACATAAAAATTATTCTCTCACAAAAACATCTCTGGAGCGTGAGATTTTACGTAGTTGCAAAAAATGTATCAGAGATCTGTTATTGATAGCCACACTTAAAAGTGAGTATAACGACATGATGATATATATAATTTTCTATTTATTTTAAGAACACTTAACAAAATGTTTTAAAATATAATTTTTTTTTATTTAGGCCTAGTTATTTAGTTTTGAACATAGTAGAATTAAGTTATCAGCAAAATATAAAATAAATATAAATAATATTGAAGGTTTGTTACGTGAATGAGATTCTGAGAAATAAACAAGCGAAAGTGGTGTGTCAGTATAGGAATATCTGGTAAAGATTGATTGCATGACGAATCTATTGAATAAATATTCAGTGTTTGTTTGAAGGGTTCGTGCTTTCATGGAATATAGTGTGATGTTACGTATGTAAACTAGGAATTAGAAACAGATTAGTCCAGTTCAATTGCAACTATTTCAAAATCAGATTTCTGTTTTTAGTTTATAGAAAAATCACGTATAATCCAGTTTACTATAATAGTTAATTCATCAGCATTGGTAATCGGGTAATCCTAAAAAGTAAAAACTCAATAGGTATCGCCAACCCAGTAAGCAAGCATAGCGAGGTGCCGTTGTCGTTGTCACCCAAAAACGATTAGAATACAAATGACGCGTGTTTGTGACGTGCACACATAATTCCGATCGATGCAATCGGACGACACGACGCAGCAACGCGTTGCCAAACATACGACGCACGAGCCATGAGCTGGAGCTGGAGCTGAAGTTGTAGATGGCGAATGTCGGCGCAGGCAAAGAGCGTTTGTTCATTGACGGATATTGGAACACATGGGACTCTTTGACACTCAAACGATGTGGAAGTTGTTACAATTTGATCATGGTATAAAGACGAGATTAAATAGAGTCAGGTTTATTACGTCGCGTGTTGTCATGTCATTCAATAGTTGTTACTGATTGGATCTTGAAGACAATTTGTAGATAATGTTAACAAGTAAATTTATCATTTATCTTCTCTTAAACTAATTTGTATTATGTTAAATGTGCCTAAATAATAAACAAAACAACGTTTCGCGGCGAATTGCTTATTTATATTGCAGGAAAATTTAATACTGAAACAGATTTTTTAAAATTTAAATATTTTTTCATGTAATTTCATAATATAATAGTTAAGAAATAGATATGGTGTGCAGCAATATCATATTACTAATATTAGCAATGCCTCAGCAATATAATATTTTACAATACATATTCGTATATTTCAGTAAAAAAGTTGAACATATATATTTTTTTAAATTGACTACTTCTACATTAGAATTAGCTTGCACTGTGATTTAAAATGTCATTGAACACAATTTATAGAAGATTAATATATTGAAATTTTTAATTTCAATAGCATTTTTAAGATAAATCATTCTAATATAAAGTTTTAGTGACAGAGTTAAAATTAAAAAAAAATAAGACATTTGAAAACCTCGTTCAGTCTTTATCAAGTTATTTGTGTCAACTAATTGACTTAATGATAAAAAAAAGTTTTCAACGTATTTTCACATCTTATTAAATGGCAGTTTCAATTTTATAGCCGGTAACTGTAATATTTCCTATAAAAATGTTACCCCGACAGTAAAAAATTTTACGGTTGAAATCTACACGTAAATTTAACACATATCTGCATGTTCTATAACAAATCTATCATACTTAAATCAATATGGAAACAATAACGTAATTATGTACTAATTTGTATCTAGTATAATTATTTATTCATTGTTAAATTTCAAAACGAGAATATTTTTATTTCCTATACTTACATATAATACCACAAGCAAGACATTTAATTTGTCATATAACAGTTATAAATCACGTAATATCTGCTTATCTGCAAAGTAGTATACAAATAAAATAGAACCATTAACGATAATTGGCTCGCGCGTAAACCAAACTGGAAAATCCATTTCTAGAATATTTTGAAGTAATTGTGATTTTGTATTATTTGATCATTTCCACAAATGATAATCGATAATTTGCATCATACTTCATATTATTCTATTACTTCTTTATATAATTTTAAGACCTATTCAACGTAATTTGTATGTCCATTGATCCTAAAAGATATTTCAAACTACAAAATCTTTATAAATTTTACTCAATTATAGGTATTGGTACTACCATTTAATAAGTAATATTATTAAATGGTACTACTTTCTGTCCTCTAAAATTTTGGGGTATGAAGCGTCCGCTAGATTCGTTTCATGGTAAAATCGACATTGGTCAAAAAATATTTATCTTAAAACATTGATTAAAATGAGTGCTTGCATTAAATTTAATTCATTTCATAAACTAGTAATTACAAGGAGAAAAAAATACATTAAATAATGAAACCTCTTTATATATATATATATATATTAGAAATTTTGTTTGCCGGAAAATATTATCTCTTAATTAATTACTTTATTGTATCTACCTTATTTTCACTAACATATTTACTGTTATAGAAACAAATGTTTATTTCTTCAAAAGAGTATCGAAACTTAGAACAGTAGGTAATCAGTGGAAAAGCTTTTCTAAACAGAATGAAAAACACAAAGAAACTGTATCAGTATCAGTAGTACTCAATCAGCATTGATTAAAATGAAAACTAGATATTGTTTCTCAGAAAAACACTATTTCTCGGGTCATATTTCAAATCGAGTTTTAGTGGCTTCAAATTTAAATTAAAAAATACACTAGTTTTGCAAAAAAAAAACAATATATTTACATATATTAAACAAGTTTATATATATATATGTATATAAATATCTGTTTAACTAATTGAATAACTAGTTTAACTTTATAAAATTGCGTAAAGATATAGAATTAAATTAAAGTAATTTGGTGGCTCAATGATAATAAGTCGGCTAATGAATTTGACAATCCGCATTTGATTCCCACAGTCCATAAGCAATTTTCACCATATTAAAACTCTCCCTGTGTCGCCCTCACCACTAATATTTTCGGGGGGTCATGTTTTGACGACTGGTAACTGCACTTTACGTAATGAAATATTACCGAGATCTTCCAGGTCCTGCAATGGGTAAAAAGTATGATGATATATTTATTTTTATTTTTACCTCAAAGGTTGACATGTTTGTTACAAATACATTAAAATTAATTAATAATATATTAGTATTTGTTAATTAGTTTTATATATGAATATTTTAAATTTTAAAAATGCTGCTATTTCTATTATTGTTCTGTTCTAATATAAATTTTATATTTCAGGTTCACGTAAGTCTATATCTTTATATTCCTGAACCATGAATTTGGTAAGTTAATTAAATTACAAACATTCTGCATTTTATAATAATCATTAATTTTAATTATTAATCTTATCACTTACTCATTATATAGTATTGTCCTTCTATTGTGCTTTAGAAGTCTTTATCTTTAGCGAAAATCTGCAATGAAATTCTAAATCTTTTCAATATCGAATTAAATTATTGATTATATCTTTCTTCTTTATAATTTTATTTCGTTCGTTTGCATTAATTACAGCACTGTCAATAAACATCATAAATATTTCAATTACCCATTATCCAACATCCTAATTCTAAATGCGAACTATAAATCATATAGTAATTTAGCACCGTTTGGGAATCATATACACTAAAGACACAGTAGGGTTATAGGTTCATGAATGACAAATGATTGGGAAGCGCTGACTGCAGCAACAGTAGCAGCACGGCATACGTCGCATTGAGATGAGGTTATTTCGTATGGAGGTTAGGTTAGAGGTTATAGTCAGGCGGTTGGTGGTTCCGTGTACTTGATTCGAGATGGTTGATTTACTCTGTGGTATTTGCCCTTTGTATAGATAGAACTTTTCCCTTTTAGGAATTTCAATCCCTTCACTTCAATTTATTTGTGGTTTTTATGCGAAAGCTTTGTATCAATGTATGTATCATGTGTGGTTGACTATTTTGTCAAATTTTATTTGTTTTATTAGTTTATTATAATTTATTTATAATAATACTAGAAGAGCATATGTCGGCGAAATCCCTTTAGATTTAGACGACAAACAAATGTAGCTACAGTAAATTACGTAAAAATAAAGTTACATAGAAAAAAAATGTAAATACGAGTATTCTATACCTGCAGTATCAAACGATATATTAGTTTAGTTTTCTACCATTTGTTCCCGAACAGACAAAGAATTTGATATTTGTTAGGATTCCCTTGATATATGTATAAGTAAATTTACTCAATTCATGAATGGGAGCCGTATGTAAATAATTTTTGTACTCGTCTATTTTGTAAATTATGTTTGTGGAGTCTGATATATTTGCCTCGAACTTTTCTTTACGATTGTAAAGCAATTCAAATGAGATTATTCACACTTCGGAGTTGAATCAGAGCCGCCCTTTGTAGTTGAACAGCTTCATTTAGTGCTTCAGGGTAACGAATAAAAAATACACTCTTCGGTTAGGCAGAGTCTTACTTAATAGTTGAGTCTAACATCTAACTATAGGTATATACTGAATGTAATAACATATCCTAGTCAATCAGGGAAGTAATGTACACGAACTAAACCCTCTATTTCACTGAACAATGTATAGCGATTCAGTTTCTGATAATTCAATTTAAATATGCTCTCAATTAGTGAATAGCTTCGTTCATTAAAATTCCATTACTAACATTTACAAATAATTAGTAATTATTTACAACCTGTTATTATTGCATTTTATTTATAATCTAATAAATTCTTTGCAGAACAAATTGATTATATGAACAATGAATATTAAATAGAATGTGCATTAACTAAAGCAAATTAACATTTATCGCCATTAAAATATATTCGATAATAGAGTAATACTATTTGGCTTGCTATTTAGTTTGTAGCTAAATTTAATAAATGAAGTAGACAAAAATAATAGTGATTAAAAGCTTGCTTTTAAAGGCTTTTAATAAACGAATACCTCGTAAATGCAATGCACAATTCATATCACAAGCAACAACTCAACAAAGCTAAATTGTTATCGTGAACAATGATTTATCAAAACCCGCGTGTTGTGATCGACCTTGCCTGCGGTAAGATTTACCGACAGCCAAAAAAACTACCGTTAAATGAGTCAGGTGCCCGTTCTTGATTCATTGGAATCTATATTAGCTGTGCTTGGTTTTTGTTCCATGTATTTTTTACATGAAAATCTTGTTTTCTTATGAATACAAATTTGCAACTCATGGTTTCGTTTATTCACTTTCAATTTCAATGTATCTAATGAAACATTTTTTTTAGTTTAAGTTTTTATGAAATAATTTATCGTCACTCCTTTATACTTACCTGTAGGTGGACATACAAAATATTATATTTTCCTGCTCTTCGTGAAATAACTGTTAACTATTTGAAGTTCATTGTCATTTACTAAATTATTTAAATTTAATATTTAGATTGCAGTTTTGAGATATAATGTAAAATTAAGTTTCATAACTCATATTTCACTTTCATTTTCTTGATGTGCATAATTATAAAATTAGTTTTACTTATAAAAATCACAAATAAATCAAACATATGTCATACAATTTCAAAGTAACTTTTTTTAAATATTTTGAAATATTGACTTTTTCAAAAGTTGCTTACTCTTGAACTAGCACAAATCTGCCATCTACAAATATAATGCAGTGATAACACTTGCTTGACATCATCAAAGAAAGTTCAAATGATCAGGAATAACTAATAATTGAAGATGACTTAAAAATCCCGTTACATTATACTGGTACTAAAAAATATATAAAATAAACACTTCGCTAAGTCTCACAAAATTCAGCCTCCAAGTCAACTTTTTAGCTCATCGTCAGAGGCTGACCAGCACAGTTAGTAACCATAGACGCGTTTCGCTCTTGCTAGAGCTCATCAATATGGAATAACCCACTCCTTCACCTAGAACAAAGTTCACGTGAAGAAGCTGTGTGACGAAGAACTGTGCCAGCAGAGAAGAAGATCTCTAACAAACGGTAAAATGACATGAGAAGTTCTATCGAACAGGAAATGCCATCTACCGAAAAAAGGAAAAGTTACGCAATAGCAATTTAAATAACAACAAAGACAAAATTAATTGTCGTCCATACACTTGGTGAAACTAGTTTTAATCAAATATAAAATAAACACTTGGCTAAGTCTTACAAAAAACTGTGCTGGCCAGCCTCTGACGATACCTGAAAAGTTGACTTGGAGGCTGAATTTTGTGAGACTTAGCGAAGTGTTTATTTTATATTTTATTAAACCTAGTTTCACCAAGTGTATGGACGACAATTAATTTTGTCTTTGTTGTTAAAAAATATATTACTATCGCCAAAATTAAATTTTAAAGTAACCATGTGAAACTCTCATTCAAACTTCTACAATATTATAGCATACTTTTGTATGTTTTCTTGCTTGTCTGTCGTTTCTTTGCAAACTGCAGTGTGATGTGTGAACATTATTCAGATACACTCGCCGCGCTAGTTTGCCTACATTACATGTTACAGGGATATTTCTGACATGTACACAGTTGGGAGGAAACGTATTTTGTTCTGCAGCATTTCTTACAGCCACTCGCTACTTTGATTCTTTACAAATCCTCTTTCAAAGCGTAGTATGAGTAAGAAACACGCAAATAACATCGTATCGTGAATCTCTAGGTACTTATTTATGTAGTTTTTGAAGAACAACTAGAATGTCCTGAAAAACATCATTGTTATGTAGCGAAGCAGGCGTTGCATAAGGTATACAAACGTAGAATTGACAATGACTTGCAGTTACAGCACATTGCCACAATTTAATGATGAAAATGTTAACATAAATGTTGTAATTTCCAAATGTTAATTTTTTACATTCCAGAGTACACGTCAGTTTTGAAAATTCCGACGTGTATAACGTATTTCATCGATCTTGAGATCTTATAGTACTTTTTTTAATAATAAAATAAAAAGTTAGGTATTACATACAAATTATGTTTTTCTGTTTAGCCAAAAAATAAAAGAAATGTTAAAGGCTATTAATATTAATGTGTGTGAAATTCTATTGTAGCTATTTATTTCAAAACAACTTGAACCTTTACCATTATAAATGGAATAGATGACTGAGTGAAAACGCGTCAGTCTATGAATTTGAAAACACGAATTCGATTCCTGCAGCCGAAAAACTTAACTCCACATTAGAATTGCCCATGTAACCATCCTTCCACTAACATCTTTGAGGGCCATGATTTGACGACAGATAACTGCACGTCACACGTCACATATATCACTTGCCGAGATGTGCTACGGCAGTGTGCCACAACCAGTCATGATTAAGAAGACGCGTGATGATATATTTATTACTTTATTTAACATTTCTAGATTATTCGTACCCTAAAATATTCAAACAAATAATACTGACCAAAGAGATTAGCAAAACATATCGCTTAATATACATATCTTATGATAAATATCGTTATACTAATGGTTAACATCTGTTTAATACTTTCAATGTAAATGATACTACCTATGTTATAAGATAATTATTACGATACGTATCATATCCCGCCTAATTTCTTCCTGTTTTCTAATAACTAAGAGTTACTTTAAAGTTTAAATGATAGGTACTTACTTTTTTTTAGAAATTAAACTAGTATGTATGTAAATTCGCAATATAATTTTTGCAATGTCGTAGCAATGCGCTGTCGGGTACAGGTTCTACGAGTAAACCATCTAACCGAGCCCCTATGCGGCCCGGTTGAGCAACAAGGTTTTCAATAATAAATCTTTTCTCTTGTTCTGATAATTTCATATTAAAGTTAGCTTTATCCTGTACCGAAATCGTTGTACCAATTCAAAAATAATAAAATGCAACATTCAAAGCACAATTTAAATAAGTTCCATCTATATCCATTTAATCTTTTAAAAAATTATTTACTTGTGGGCTTTCTTTCTCAGTGGAAGCTGTAATTTGTCCATGTTCGCAAAACTTTGCTCGTCACAGTTAATATCTCCAATATATTAAATATCATATAATTTACTAAAAGTAACGTAGAACTCATGCAATACCGATTTCACTTGTAGATGTTGATGCAGTTATCATTTTCATATAATTTTTTGTCTGTGTATTCATTCATGATTCTATAATATATATATATATATATATATATATATATATATATATATATATATATATATATATATATATATACAGGCGCAGTGGCCGAGCGTGTTAAAGCACATCTCTTAACATACTGTGACGCCAGCCGAACCGTGGTTCGTCAGTTCGAATTCGCCTGTCGACAATGTGTGATTTGTCACAAAATATAAAAAATACAGTTACATGTATTTATCACGCTCGAGCGCTATAAACTAGTCACTTATACGCCTTAAATAATGTAGCATTTGACTACGAAAACCGGCAGTAGTTAATTTATTTTATTGTATTATTTTGCATTTCTGCAGTTTGCAGCGCTGAAACTACACATTCATAATTATTGCTCAGTTCTCATTTTGATTAAATTAATTGCATATTAAATGTTTAAGTTACAGACTTCATACGGGCCCGCGGTGCTGCAATTTTGGTACATCAGTTTAGATTAGTAGACGTATATTAAACGTTTTTTAATAATTGCCCAACTGGATTTCAAGCTTTAGTGAAACATTAAAAATCAAAATAAAATATTAATTTAATTCCATTTTTATTATTAATAACGGCGACGTGTTGGCAGATAATTTAGGCCATTTTTAAGCAATAATTTGTATAAATTAATATTGAAGTTGCAAAGTAAAATTTTACAATCAAAAACTACAGATTAATTTTTTTTTTATAGATAAGACATTTTTGAGGTATTCACCACAAGAGTCAAAATTTAACTGACGTCACTGTTATTAATAATGAAAAAGAAATTAAATGAATATTTAATTTTACTTTTTTATTTTTCACTAAAGCCTGAAATTCAGTTAGCAATTATTAAAATTATATCATTCGGCTTATTAAAAAGAACCAAAATCCTTTTTATTTAAAATATATATTGAAAAAACTTAATAAATAATTAAAATTTGTACATACTATAGAAATTTGTTTTTGTATTTCTTACTAAGTCAATTAAAACAGACAAAAACACTACCTCAATGAATTAGATCGGAAGTTCTGAACCCTTGTCAATCAAGGTAACCGTTGACCTCACTGTCAATTGGTGACATGAGATTTTTATTTTAAATTGAAGGGCACTATGACTTACTAGGCACGAATATTAATTATGAAAATAATTAACGAAGCTTTTGTAGAAGCTTCACGTTACTCCTGTAGAACCCCAAAGGGATACATAAACATAGTAGATCGTCTGATCACAAATATTAATAAATAAAATATAAACTCTGACGAGTATATTTATACTTTAAATTTGTAGTTTCCTCTTTAAAAATAAAAATAATTATATCTTCAACCAAAATATCCGTCTGCACAATATCGACAAATATATCAAAAATACTTTATTATTCCAAAATTCCAATAATTTTACATGAGCTGAGAATGGCAACTAAATTGATAGAATTATGTTTGACATTTTTACAAGTAGATAACTGGACAGCTTCGCAAGAAAATAACCTTAAAAATAATTATACAAAGTTGAACTTTGTAAACGCGGTATTTCAACAGTTTTATTAACTTAGAAATTTAATTCCTTATTATTTGTGGAATACATAATAAATACTGCTAAAATTTTATGTAAGTATTAAAATTATCTAAAATTTAAGTATTTTAAAAGCACTTTTAATTTGCCTCGTATATACAGTGCGATGCCAGTGATAGGAAATTGCTTGATTCATGTTTTGTATTTTAACATTTTGATATTAACTATAAACGTTGCAGATGCCACATCATAAACATTAATAACGTATGACATGACGCAACTTCATTGATTCTACGAGGCACCTATAGTTGATATGTTATTAGCTTATGGAGAATCGAAGCATACTTGAATCAAATTGAAGAGACAGCAGAAATAATAAGGCAGTAAAATTCACTTTTCAAGCATATAGTGTTTCATTAATACATGACTACCGATTTATATGTGGCCTTATATTGTGATACTTTTGAGTAGTTTCTGTAATTAGCGATTTCATTTTGAGCAGTTTTTGTAATTAGCGATTTCCTTTCAAATATAGGTCATATTTTGTTAATTAAGCCTGAATAGGTAGGTACATTAAATAATAATATTGAATGAACTATTATACAACTAAAGTAAATAAATTAAATATATTTAAATGTTTACTAATTTTTATTCGTTACTGTAACCCATCAGTAACACGAAAAATATTTGCTTTAAGTAATGTGCAATTTATTTTATCAAATTTCGGAAAATTCTATTTTCGTTGTAATAAAATTTTCGTAATATAAACCCTTATTTTTTGTAATAATTTCAGGACACCCTGTATATGTAACGACAAATCTACGGAAAAAATTATTTACTATAATAAATGAATGACAAATACCACGAATCCATACCACTGATAGATACTTATATAGTATGTGAATAAGTTTATCTACTAAATTGCCATAAATACTCATGTATTCTAATTTAAAACCCAGATATAGCACATTGAATTTAACAATTTATCTCATTTATTAATAAATATTATTTATATATATATATATATATATATATATATATATATATATATATATATATATATATATATATATATGTGTGTGTGTATAAAAATTTTCAAACAGAGCCAGATTCAGAATTTTAGTTTACCACAGTTGTTAACCTTTTGAAACAAGTTACACATTTGGGTGTGGCCATGTACTAAGGATGTAGGTTTGCTCTTTAATTTGATCTGTGGGTCTAAAATCTAAGATGTTATTACATAATGCGTAGTAAATACTGGTGTTTTTGTTGTACCGACAAAAAAAAGGTTGGTAGTATTTAGCAGCACAAAAAAAATACATTCATTTACATACAAAACTAGAAACTGTCGTTATTACAGGGGGAAGATTTGATATCGATTTAGTTTCGAGGAAAATATTATCTCAAAGATATAATAGTTATTTTTGTATTAAATGCGCAAAATGAGTGTTTTTTTGTTGCGCGTAAGAATGTTGCTTTTAGTCGAAATCGCAGGTCGAGACAAAAATATTCATTCGAATGCGCCAAAAAATAATAATAAGAATTTGCTGACGAAATACAAACAACATTTTATTTACAATTGTAAATAAAGAATAATACAATAATTATTGATTTTTTTAAAGAATTTGAAGGAAAACAACAAACAATAATATGAATTTGATACTATTGAGTGATAAAAAATAATTTGGGATCGTGCGCGAAATACTCATTTTGCGCACTAGGATGCGAAACAGTGCGCAAAATATTTATTTTGCACTCTAGGACGCAAGCGCAAAATTCGCGTTGTCATGGTAATGTAAATGATGAAAAAAACACGTACTTCGTGTATTGATATTAGTGAAAAAAAATTAACATTTTTTGACAGTTGTAGAGAAAATTTATTTAATATATATTATTATATAATATATACAATTAGATATGCAAATAAAAATGTATTTGTTTTAAATTATAGGTGCTTAAATATTTATTATATCCTTGCTAAAAGTTGCTGATATTTAAAAAATATGAAGTTCACTTACATATCTGAAAGCCTGTGATCGATTAGTTTACATTTAACTGGTTCTTGGTAACAGGTGTAAACGATAGATAACAATTTTAATGTATATTTTTATTGGAAAGGAAATGATACTGTTAATTAAAATCCTGAATATATGACAGTTTCTGTTGCAAAAAATACGTTGGTACTAAAACTTTATGTATATTTTTGAAACAAAATCACTGGAAATTTTTACAGTCCATTTAAAGTTATGCCTTTTAAACAAAATAAATTTGAATAGTTTTCGGAATTTACTTGCGCTTCATTATTTTTGAATATGTGTTCTTCATAAATTTTTATCTTCCAATTTGTTTTTTTCCTATTATTCATTTCAAAACCCGCTGTACCGATACAGCTTCACGAACTTTTTATAAATATGATATAACTTATTAGAATCCAAGGTTTTAAATGATACACAAATTAGCTACATCATTCCATAAAAACTGCAGTAAATTAACCAGAACATAAACATAAATTCATAATCTACGTATCAGAATTCACAATACATATCTCTTAACACCCAAGTCTTCCATTAGAATTCGTAAACAAACTACACATATCCGTTAGTCAAGGATGATGTGCGCTTAAGATTAGTTCACATGATGCCGTAAGAGGCGTTACGCGCTATTTTCATGTGTTCATAGACGTTCCAAAATAGATTTCATCAATATGTGGCAATATTGTAAATTATTGTTACATTTTGTTTATAATATTTATTTTAATTAAATATAAAATAAATTACATCAGATATTATATGTTTGCTTTCTGAATTATTTTAGAGGAAAATACTTAAATAGATGCAGAAAACTATCAAATGTTTTTAAACTATTTGAAATAAAGATAGATCAAATGGGTCATACACGGGAAACTCAATTATCTAACGCTATGATTAAATTTTTTATAAAATTATTTAGAGGTAATTGATTTAATCGATCAGGATTTTACAGCGGGATACATGTGATTGTCTATTGAAACGAAAAAGTTAAATGTTTATTTTTCGACAATATTTCAAGTACAAATTTGTTTAAATTTATATATAAAAGTACTAACGCGAAACTTTAGATCAAAAATCTATTTAATAAATTATTTGGTACATTTTATAATGATGTTCACCATTGACAAAATTATAAAATTAATGTGAAATAACTGCCAAATAAGCTGCAATTATTTCACTGTTTAAATCATCTATTTATATTTCTTGATTTTTCCTTAATTGTGAACAGCCTTAAATATAACATACACTGTACAACAATAATGGCTTCAGCGTAGTAATGTCTAAATCAGTATAAGCTAAGTTTCCTTATCTCAAACTTCGAACTAGTTGTGCCAAACGTATGATAAAAATATTTAGTACTTTAGTAGTATTTAGTACGATATTTAAAATACATCTACATGGGAAAAAGTACTTTAAATACTGTATTTAATACTAATTTTAAAATATACTTTAAGTACGATTTCCAGTACTTTTACTTCAAATAGTTCCCAACTTTTATAACGAATAAATTGCCTATTATAGTATTTATAATTATAATTTAATTATTAATATGCTAGAAATATCTATCAAACCAGTGCTACAATTTTTTTTTACTTACGATGAGCCAACCTTAATGTTGCGAATTTATTTATGAAAAAAAGATTTTTGTTTTATGTTTTCATCATATAATGTATAACCGTATGTTTTTTTCCAGAAGTAGAAAAACATATTTCTAGTACAAATTTACCATCATACAAGAAACGCAATCTACGCTTATGTATACTTGTTCGAGAAAGCTGCTAGCTGCTAGGTGCAAGCATTGTCACAGCAGCATCAGCACCAGCACATCTCATGACAAACGGAAAACGGATTTATATCCTCGCACAGATTCACATCCCGTTGGGATTAGTTTCGATATTTACTTGCGTTTCGGAGTTATGTAAGTCTTGTGTAAACAGCTCGATGCTACAGCCACCGGTACTACCAACACTTTCATTCACGCGTGTTTGCTTATGTGTTTAGCGCGAAAGGAAGAACGAGATTTCCCGCATGTAGAATTAAATTTGATGCTGATGTGTTGATAATTCCGTTACAGCAGCATGATGCTGTGTTTTGAAGTAGATTAATATTGTTGACTGTATTCATGTATTTGACTTTTAAATACGAAAGTCGATGTAACCAAAAAATAAACTGATAAAAATTTAAAATATTCATAGATATGCAAAAGAATACAATATATGACCAATGACTTCATAGTGACATTAATGAATTTGATTATGGTACCTATAATATGTAACAAATTTTGTTTAGTAACTATACTGTTTACTATCCAAATATAATATTAATAACTGTCCAATATTTTTTTTTATATATCTGATGTAGTTTTATATAAATATTTAATTTTTCTTTGCTATGTACTTGTTTTTACAAATATTTCATGGGTTATTAGATAATGGCAAAAAACTGATTATTTGCGATTATATTTTCATATATAATACTATTAGTGACTATGATTTTGCCGGAAATTGTCATGATTACGACTGCTTGTTGCGACGAAAATCTGCACGAGTATGGCAGCACGAATGTAGATTTTCTTAAAGGAAAATCATAGTCACGTATGGTATTCGGTTTGACAATTCCTCGAAATACTTGATTTAATCCAAAAAAATGTTACCTGCAGTATTTTTTAAATAATGTCTGATCTACTACTACCTTGGTGATCAATTTATATTGTTTAATTTTTTTACATAACTAAGTAATGTAAACAAAGTCAAATAAAATTCAACAATATTAGTCTACTCAAAATAGTTAACAAACATTATATCTCAGCTACGATTTTCTAATGAAATTGTCGCTGTAATACTACTGTTTGGTGCAATTCAGCAAAATACAGTAATTTGATTGGATGAAAAGTTATGAGTGGAATTGTCTTTTAAATAATTCCTAAACAATCGCATATCGAGGAAAAGTTTCAAATGAGAAAAATAGTTCATTATTGTTTTCTGAAACACACTCATTTATAATTTGAAGTAGTAATAATACTAGTAATGAAAGTAATACTTTTATCACGAATTTGAAATTTTATTGTATTTAGTGTATTAATAAAATGAATGAAAACGAGATGCTTTCATTCATTGTATACATAATGTTTTTGCATATTCATATTAGATTATTTCACGAAGATACTTATAAAAAATTAATTTGAGAGATGTCATAATTGCAATATTATGTTGAAAAATTTTAAATGATATATAATAATAAATAAAAATAGTGAAGAAAAGTACAAATTAATTAATTACATTGTAGTATTTACTTTTTTCACTATATTTGCTTTTATTACTATTTAAAAACCGACATTATTTTTACAATATTTTATTTTTGAAAAAAACAGTTCTCCTTTTTTAACGATGAAGATCGTGATTGTTTATTTGTTTAATAAAAAAAAAACAAAATGTTAATTCTATTAGTTCTATCATAGTGGGTTTATGCTCAATGTAATCAAAATTCAATTTATCATAGAAAAAATAAATATATCAGCACGTCTTTTACCCATTGCTAAGTGTGTCACTCTGCCGTAACAGATTCCTCTATATAATAAATTTATACGCGTGAAGTGCTGCTACCAGCCGTCAAATTACGGCCCTTGAAGATATTAGCGAATGGTGAACTGCAGGGGGAAATTTAATGTGGTGATAATTGTTGTTCAGTAATAATAGTCTCTCATATGGAAAATAGCATATTTTCGTTCAGTATACCATTAATAGTATAAATGCAAGTAGAAAATTTCGAATAGAGCAAGTTTGTAACACTGCATCACTGTGGCTGATATGTCATGTCGCCGTTATTTGTCTGCGCTGCTGTAATTTAACTAACGCTTGGTGACTGATGCGTTCCACAGAAGATTTGTTGTTTTAATACTGCGAAATGACTAGAACAAAGACTATAATATACAAGGCCCATAATTCCTTTGTTAGTTGTTCATTAACCAAAGTGAAATATGAAAGACATTGCATTTTGTCATGTTAAAAACGTATTTTATATTTACAAACTCATTTATTTAACACAAATATACCGAGTACAAAAAACAATAACAAACAAACATAAAATTTCTTTTAATGAGATGTAAAAATAATTCTTCTAATTTGTATTCAGAACATGAGAGCATTTACATATCTATCCAGCAAATGTAGGTATTATAATAAACTCCAATTAAAGCGGCAACTATATGAACCTACACTTAATGAAAATTCTTTTTTGCAAAAATGCATTTTTGAAGATAAATAAACATGCCAGTATCTATTATTATTTTGAATATTTAATATAAAATCATATTGTTGTTATTAAGGGTCCCGTATTCTTATTTTCTGTATCATTATGACAAAAATATATTATTTCGTTTAATAATAATAGTTACAATTGTTTTAGTTAATTGTTTTATTCCAAGTCACAGTCATGGCTCACTATTCTCCTTCCGATTAGGTGTATAATAAAGTGCCCGCCATTTTACATTTCAAGAATGTAACATATGGATTATTTTACACGATTGTAAAGTAAATTTAAAGTACATTTCAAATTTGTAAAAAAATATATTATGTTCCATTTGAAATTTCAAACTTGATATTAATTACTAATAAACCGGAAATGATACCATGAACGTACATCCGTCATCCAACTAGCTTACATGTTGCTGTATAAAGCAACCTGTATTAAATATATATATATATATATATATATATATATATATATATATATATATATATATATATATATATATATATACAATTCAAGACAGTCCTTATCTGATACGGGAAATTTTAAAAAAATAAGATATTTAGAATCATGTCTGTTATTATGACAATTTTTATAAGCACAATGATTAGTTAAAAGAGACATATTTTTATATTTTGTATTTTATGACTAACAAACTTATGCACATGTACACAATTTTATTATAAAATTATTTATTTCATGTTCACCTAATCAAAAAAAAAAATCACCAGTGAAACAATATTTAAAATATTACAAATATATTTTGTTACCTCAAAGAAAATTATCGTGTATAATTAAATGATTATTATGGATGTTTGGATGTAAATATTTAAATTAAATCTCATCATTGTTGTTTATGAACATAGCTGAGCACGAACAAAAAAAAATAACAAGTCACAAATCAAACAATTTTTTTTGTGACTAATCGTAATTCTTTATCTTTCAAAAATACAATTTTTCTTTCTAAATAATTACAAAGCGGCTAGAAATTTAAAACAACTGTTTAATGTAACACAACCATGAATCAATTGACAGATCAACGACAACTACAACCAGAAATGTGACATATAAACGTCTACCTGCATTGCCAATATCAATAACAGAAATTATATTGTTCTTTTTAATTCATTAAAAATAAATAATTATTAAGAACGCATTAAGTTTATTACTTAATTTTTATTTAATACTCATTCAAAAGTTTTGTTTTTCCTTGCTTATTTTTGATATAATTTGTCACTTTCTTTGGCGAAGTTTTTTATTGATGACTGAAGTCAATCCTATAATCGTTTCTACTATAAACAAATTGCGCCTTAAACCAGCGAGCCTTACTGGTCGGAACACATCTCTTAACTGCATGTTAAACGACATACTTCATACCAATATCATTAAATTATTGGCAGATTTTAGTCCTTCAATTGAACTAAGTCATTGCATTGAAGTAAGCATTTTCAATTGAATTAAGCCTTTTAAATTGTTAAGCCTTTTCAATTGAATTAGACCTTTTCAAATGAATTAAGTCAGATCAATTGAATTATAACGTTTCAATTGAATTAAGCCCAGGAAAAAGGATTTAAGTATATTTTTGAAGATATAAGCCTTTTTTAGAATTTAAGCTCTAGAACATTTTACAAGTTCAATTCAATTTCTTTCTAGGACTTAAGTCACAAGGCTACACTAATTCAACTGATTTAAATTAAAAAAATTTGATTTAAATTAATTTATAATTTCTTTTGATTTAAAACATGCCCAGATTTCTTTATGAATTCGTTAAATACGGTAGATGCAGCATAATATTTCCTATAATTGATTTATCAATGGTATTATGTACTTTAGGTTCTTAATTACTCGTACACAGTTTTTCATATGAAAGAATGGGAATACAATGGAACTAAAATTAAACCATATGGTAAACTGCCCTTAAATTTGCGATTAAAAATATCTTTTTGATCCGTAATCAGCATAACAAATAATACATATCCTTAACATATGCCACCGAAGTTATGAAATACCCTATATATTATTGACATAGTAGTAATTTTCAAGTCGCCAAATTAGTTGTACATTGTAGATAATTCTGCAGTACATCACAAATAGAAATCTAAATGTTATCTGGGAACAAATGATTAAATTTCAATTATTCGTTTACGTGTTCGCTGCCTTGAGCTGAATACTGCACTTTCATCTTAGTTGAATTAAAAACACAATAACCCAAAAGAAACCAATAAAATATACCCAGGAACAATGTAAGTAATTCACGTGAACTTCCAACAAGAAAAATAATCTGTTTGAGACCTTCATTACTCGAACAATGAAAGCGATTAGCCTTGCCGAAAAGCGCCCTTAGATTTATTGAAACTCACAAAGCCGCGTCCAACTACCGCTGTTCACAATCGAAGTCCCGAGTACAGGGTACACGGTGTCAAACATTCTCAACAGATAATCAATTCCTCTGTGTTCGCGAGATACGGCCGAGCGATATATTTCCCCCGTTCGCTAAGCGAACTGTCTTACACAGGTGCGCTGAACAACTTGTTCAAGATGTAATTTACGACAAGGTAGATTTAAATCTACATGGCTTTGTGTGTACAGATGGCCCTAGCTGTGTTTTAAATATGGCGTCTATGGTCTAGGACCGTGTAGTGGTTAGTGGAATAATCGTGCTAAAACTTACTCTTTTGTTTACTTTTGTTTCCTTGTCGCAAAAATAAATTGTTATTATTCATTAAGTAAAATCCATTTAGTGAGCTTTATATATCAATTAAACATAATTATGAAGTGAATTATATATCAATTTTCTATTTTATAAATATTTTAAACTGTGGATTTTTCTTTTAAATTAATTAAGAAACAACGACTGTAGTAGCAAATCTGGATAAATGATAGTATAGAACGTCACAGGGATAATTTATAATGTGATTTAAATCATGCACCGATAGTAGGAATTGAACGCAGTTTTCTGGATTCACAGTTTGATTATTTCATTATTATTTATTGTTATGTTTTTATCATATTTTTATAATTTAAAACATACAGATATTTTAAAATAAACTTGAAAAATAATTATAATAAATAAATATATTAACAGCAACAATAATTAGGTTAATAAAATTGTTAAAAAATATTAATATTTCTATTGGGAATTTATATTTATTTATTTATTTACATGTGGCAGTTAGCTTTATTGAAATTATTCTAGGTATAATGTGAGTAGTCGTAATTAAAATATACCTAGTAAGTTTATATCTGCGTTCACATCTATCCAATTAGGAATTATAATTAATAGTTACTGTTTGTCTTATGTCAAATAATGGTAGTGTTCATACCAACCAATTTAACGCATTACTACAAATACTCAATTGAATGTTTGCAATCACTAAAGTTTCATTTACAAGTAATACAATAGTTATACAGAAGACCCAAAATGATTGACCCGGTCGCCTCGTTTAGATATTTTGTTTGTTGCGTCATTGTGATAGTGGATTACGACTGACAGCTTGCATTGGCTTGCAGTGAATTTATTTTAGGGGGTAAATTTGAATCTATTCGGGATGTTTTTGATTCTAATGATTTATTTGGACTTTGTACATCATCTAAAGTAACTTGTGTGAGAACAGTGTATTTCTCAGTTGATTTGCCTTTACATACACTTTCAGCGTTATGAAAACGTTAAATTAGCCTACGAATATAATGTGTACATTAACAAAATTCTACAAAAATTGTTCACGACATTGCTCTAAACAGTATTTCCAGTTATTTTCCTTATGCATCCTATTACAAAAACATGCTTGCAAAATAAACTTGTCATGTTTTTCTGTGAACCTAACAATTTCAATTTTTTTTAAAATCACATTATAGTTTAGTTCTGTACTTTACAATTCAAACGAGATGTATCAATATCAATAAGGAAAAAATACGACAACGCTAGTGATTTATTGAAATGTCATTAATTATGTAGATATTACTTGCGTTACTAGGGTAATTAATACTAATTTTATTTCGTGGACGATAGTTTTGATAAAAATGCGAAGTTATCGTTATGGGGTAGGTGCTTCAGTGGTATCGAGTCGATCTGTGGATTTGAGAACCCAGGTTCGATTTTCACAGTCGACAAACAATTTTCACCAAACTAAATCTACCCCTGTCGCTCTCCCTCCACTAACCTCTTTGGGGCCGTGATTTGACACACGTCATGCGAAGAAATATATCACTAACTAAGATCTGTTACGGCAGAGTGCCACACCCATTAATGGGTAAAAGGCGTGATTTATTATATTTTTATCTTATTTATCGTTATCTATGATTATCATTTTTTGACAGTGACAATTTAAATATCAACTAGAATTTATTAATTAATTATTTTTAAAATGAACTAAAATAGTTCAAAGAAGAAAATCTAGATCCTCATTAGTCTAATTTTACATATTTTTTATTTAGTACCTCTTCAAAGTTCTTTACAAATGAGGTTATTTACTAATTTAGTCATGATGCTATTAATTGTAATTTGGATTGCAAGTGAAGATGCTTCTATTATTTGATAATCGCAATTTCTAATAGGATATCTGTGAAGCTGATTTATGTACTTTCAACAAGCAAGCTTAACCCAGTAAAACACAAGGTAAAATTTATGGTTTTTCATAACAAGCTTAGAGATTATGCAATGATATCTCGCTGACTTCTACTGACCAAAAAAATACGATTGTGTCTGAGTGGTTCGGATTCAACCTGTAACAAATAAATACATTTAAATACATGTAATTTTAATTAAAC
This sequence comes from Pterostichus niger, assembly GCA_947425015.1. Classification (NCBI taxonomy): domain Eukaryota; kingdom Metazoa; phylum Arthropoda; class Insecta; order Coleoptera; family Carabidae; genus Pterostichus; species Pterostichus niger. Next base: position 20,736,821 of record OX380341.1, on the reverse strand, counting down.
CTGTATCTTTGAATTAGCTACCAATATAATTTAAGTATAACTTGGTTATCTAGTTTTGATCGTGGTATAATTTTCTATAAAACTTTATTTAATAAACTTTTTTCAATTTTTATTTGTTATGACAAGCGTGCTAGCGGAAATAATTGAATTTAAAAATGGAAGTAAACTACAAACTTTTCAACTTCCGTTCAAATGTCAGTCGTGGAGTTGAACAGTTGAAGAGCAAAACTGTTGATAAACGCGTTCGTGAAATTACCGACGCATTGTAGTGAAAAGGATTTCACAGATAAAACAATTCAGCTTAATACTACTGAACTTTTGTGCGGAAATTTGGGCACAATACTCGACAAGCAAACGTAGAAATGTACGGGGATATTTCAATGTCCCAAACTTTAGCAATTTTATTTTCTTATTTGAACAGTTCTGCAACCATCAATTTTCATTTCACGACGGGAATATTCGGCATAATCAGATGAAAATTGCAATATTTATGTTGAGAAACTTCTAGAGTTTTGATGTTTTTGCTTACGTACTCTCGTAATCTAGAACGTTTCTGTAATATGTCCGATTATTTAGTCACTAACAGTAATGGATGATCTATGCAGTTAGTTTTCTATCTTAAACAAAGAAAATCGATAAATTTTCTTTTCTTTAGTTTTGCGTATCTAAATTTAACAAGTTCGCATTATATGTTAATATTTATACAATATGCACTTATACATAAGGTGAATCAACCCATACAAGTTGTTTTAAATATAATTAAAGTATTTTTCTGACAATGACATAACTAATAACAAAATATAAATTGAATTCGAGTTGGTAGTTTGCATTTTTTCATTTGTTATTTTCTATTCCTATCTATCAAATTATTTTGATTGTCCAAACTAAATACCGATTGAATAATAAATGAGAGCTATCCTATCAACAAAATGCAATTATTATAATATGTACGATTTCAATGTGACATATTTTGCTTATCAGACAAATCAGATGAGTTATTTGTCAATTTATTTCAATATTGATAAACCAATAACCAAATTTACAAAATTTATTTTATTTTGGAATACGTGGCTAGAGGTTTCGAGTCGGCCTGTGAATTTGAGAACCCGGTTTCGATTCCTATAACCGACAAAAAAATTTCACCACATTAAAATTACACTTGTGGGTCCCTCTTCACTTACATCTTTTGTATGCGTGACGGCTACTAGTATCACTTCATGCACATAAATAAATCACTTACTGAGATCTGCTACGGTAGAGTGCAACACCCAGTAATGGATAAAAGGGATGATGTTATATGTATTTCTTCTTAAAATAAATTGTAAATAAAGGTATAGAATAAAACTCTAATGGCCAGTTGCGCAGCTTTCACTTACATTTTAAGGATTGCTTCAATGAAAAATATCGAATCATATGTTTAAAAGCAATAAAAAGTTAATCATTTAATAGTTCATTTCAGTACGATATTGTTCATTTAAGGAAATCTTAAAAGTAACAATAGTGCAATTGGCCATATGTATATTTTAACATTATTTCTGCAATGTTAAATTCCATAATTACTGTTTTAGAGAGAAAAAACTAAAATTGGAAGTATAATATTTTGTATCTATTTCTCTAAATATGTTTTTTTGCGAATAAATAAGATTCACAATAATTCTTAATCGTCGTTCAAACCTAGCAGCAACCTCTAACTTCACAAGAGTTTTTGAAATTTTTATATAGATTGAAGAATCTTTGATAAAAAGTTTGTTACTTTAATAAGAAATTATAATTTTTATATAAAATAATCATCCTTAATTTAAAGTTTAAATATAAAAGTTTTACAACTTTCATTATTATGAGTGCACTAGACTTCTTATATATAAAACATTTATTTATGCTTTAAAATGCAATATACTTGAATACTTCTTTAAGAGTATGAATTAATTACGATAAAATATAAAAATACGAATACCAAACGAGTTTTTTGTGTACCTGAAACAGTAGAAGGATGTTTATTAAAAGTTCGCTGTACTAAATTAAAGTAAACAAAAAGTATTATTTTATATACGTACATTATTAAAACGTCCCGCTTATAAAATAAATTAATATTATTTAATATATATGTCGTGTCGCAAAATAATTATCATTATATTCAATTTTTACCACAAGTATAATATATTTTCTTGAAGAAAAACTTCTTTAATTCCTTTGGCATTCAAACAAATTTATTACATTATTGCAGGGACAGCAATTGATCTTGACATTTAATACCGAAATCTAAAATCAAAATCAGTTTAACAAAACCACTGACTGCTCTGCATATGTGTGCTACCATGACCTTTGTAATGCTGTTTCATAGCAGTTCCTTTTTTGTCATTCGAAAATGAATTTAAACTTTCGACCAGAGTTTAATATTGTTATGGTGACTAGTGACTGTTGGTTTGAATGTTGCATTATTCCCACAATTCAGTTATGTAAAGCTGTGTCCAGTTAAAACTCCAGAGACTGATAGTGCTGCACATATGTAAATGAAATATGTCAGATTTACATTATTAATAACAGGTTATTTTGTAATTACAGTACGACAAATTCACTAAAACTACAGACAATGTCAAATCAATGTTGTTCTTTGAAAATGAGTTACCTACTTAAATGGTAGTACTTTTTCAATTAAAAAATAATAATTTTTATTTCTCGTTAAACCAATTATAAACCAAATTCATTAAAAACTATAATTAATTGAATGAAATTAAGTATAATAAATTTATAATATAAATATACAAATAGATATTTTTCAGAATGTTTCAAAAAAGTATTAATTTTAAAGCACTAACTAAACATTTATTGCAATTGAAATGATAAATTTAATTAAGTTTGACAATAATTTGAAATACTTATCTAATCACATTTATATATTTCCTAATGGGGTAGATTGCTTAGTGGCAACGCGTCGGACTGTGGATTTGAGAAACTGAATTTGACTCCAACAGCCAATAAATTAATTTTCACTAGGAAGATTAAAATTACACCTGCGGCTTCCTCTCCACTATCATTATTGGTAACCGCACTTCCCATGCATAAATATATCACTTGGCTAAATCTGCTACAACAGATTACCACACCTAGTAGTAGACGAAAGTAGTGACAATTTATTTTATCCAGTCAACCAACAAGATCAAAGAACTCATTTATAAATTAAGAAAAAGAACATACTCATATATAAAAAATCATTATAATTTAATTAATTAAATTAAGTAAAACTTAAGTACCTACTGACTATTATGAATGAAGGCTGTTGTGTTTTGAATTCGAATCGTCAAATCACCATTTCATTATTTTGATAATGATCTGTTTACAAATGTTACTTTAAATTTAAACAGAAATAAAATAATTTACAATTGTCATTGAAAAATCGGTGTTCAGCTATTACAGTTTACATAAGTAATGGTTTTAGTTAAATACTTTTATCATCTAAAACCAACAAGACCCTAAAAGTAAAGAATCGTGAAACCATCCAATTGCCTCTGAACCCCACGCTAAAAACATTATAGTCTCATCTCCACGAACAAGCAGCTTGGCAGACCTGGCGCCAGGGTGTAGGGACTGTTGGCCTATAAGCCGAACGTGTTTAAAAGTCAACTCAGCAAATAAACAACAGCGGTTTCATTTTCCCGGAACGCAAATCGTCACCCACCGCCTACTTCCGCCGCGCGGAAAAACCGGAAACTGCTCGCAGAGCTTCTGCCATCGTGACGTCGGCGTCACTTCCTCTCCTGACTAGCGCTGTAGGTGTCGGTATCGTTTCGTTTTGTGCCCATACGTTTATGAGTCTTTAGATTACCTCAATCAATAATTTGATTCTTATAGACTTTCCGGTTTAGTAATAAACAAATAAATGTGAGAAATTACTTATTTATTTCTTCCTTTATAACAGAATATTACTACTAAAATCGGTTATTGCAACTTACAGGAGAAATTTGCACAGCACAAAAACATTCCAATAAGGGATAGATAACTCTGCGGAAATGCATCGGACTGTGGATTTGAGAACCCGAGTCCGATTCCCACAGCCAACAAATGTAATTGTTTTATAGAGAAAAAATGTTACATCATTAAATATATGCCTTTTACTTTTCTATACAGAAAAACCTAAATACACTTAAAACAATTCAACACCATTTAGCTGTAAAACAGGAAAAAAAATTAATAGTTTCAGAAATTTAATTTTTAAATATAGATTATATATATAGTACTGAAATCGAATATTTTTAGCATATAAATATATTATACACTGGATGTCCTAAACAGTGGTAGACTATATTATTATGAGGCAATCTCAATTAAATTTAACATGGTAAACTAACAGTAAGGCCACTTATATATGAATTAAGAAAAACATATGTATTAATGCAACATCCTATATATTTATAAATATTTAAATTTCCTATAAAAGTTTTCAGTGGTATCGAATCGGCCTATGGACTTGAGAACACGGGTTTGATTCCCACAGTCGACAAACAATTTTCACCACGTTAAAATTACCCCTGTGTCTCCATGAACATCTTTGGGGGCCGTAGCTTAACGGCGTGATGATATGTATTTTTGTAAGTCCTGAAAAATATAATTTATTGTTTACTTTACCTTTTCAATTATAGAAATTATTATTTCATTGTAAATTTTTCATTTTAATATGTTGCCCTTCAAAATATGTATTAATATATACGTAAAACTGTATTAATTATAGTTTAATTTAATGTATTTCAAAAAACACGTTTCTGCAAATAATCGCATGTGTGTCTAGACATATTATTAATTTTATATCTTACTCGATCTTGATTTACTTGTCTTGACTTTTTGTACATATATACCACATCAAAATTAGACTCGTGATACATATCATCGGATTCAGAATTTAAATTTAAATATTTAAAAATAGGTACTTGAAATTAGGTAGTTGTTACCATTTCCAGTCTTACCGGAAATGACATTTTCGTAATATATATACCATTGCCCTGAGAACTAGTTTACCTATATAAAATGTAATTGTTATTGCTTAATTGATAATAATTCTTTCGATTCGACCACTTTTTTGAGACATCTAGAACACATAAGTGAAATGATAATATTTCGACTCTAAAAGTATAATTTTGACCTATTCATCGTAATGTTTTGTACTATAAAACGAAATCTTTCACATCTGAAATCAGCATGGCACGATTCAACAACCAGCACTTATATGCTCTGGTATGGGGTTCAGTTAAGACCCGCAATGACCGTATTGGTGTGGCTGTCTAATGGCTTTTTCAGCTTCTTCCTTACCACACTAATGACCGTGAGAAGTCGCGCAGATTGCGAATGCTTCGTTTCACCCCTCCTCTCGGAGCGGCACTGAACTTTGAACTCTTCATATCTCAAGAAGTTCCGCCTGTCTACGCTGCAGGAAAACTGTGGAAAGGACGAACGTCGAGCGATTAAAGTCTATAATGATTTTCGTGGACCGAATACGAAATCGTTTTTAATTAAATTTGCATGTTGTTATTTAGGGTTCATTTCGAAGGCAGTGCGGTCACTGGAAAGAAAATATTTGTATTTAAAACTTAATGGAGTCATCGTTTCATTGTTTATGAAATCCGTGTTAGAATGATTAAATTAAATAGGGAGAAGCGAGCAATCAGGTGGTTGCAAAATTTCTTTTGGCTTCTTACATATAAATCAACCTTTGCAGAAATAAGTTTAAGAAGTGAAATTATGATTACTGTTATGGATCTTAATCATTTTTCAATATCATTTTAAAATAATTAATATTATAATCCTACTCTTCATGTTCATAACTTTTAAATTAAAAATAATAACGGATAGATGGTCGGTGACACAGCCCGGACTTAATCTGTAATAATGTATATAAAAGAAAAAAGTATATAATTTAATAAGATAGTCATCATTTCATAAGAGTATATTTTTTAATTTTTCCATAATACTTAGATATCTAGTATGTGTTGTAACATTGAAAATTAAGTTTTATAAATAAAATCTATTAATAACTTTCTTTCATAAAAACGTGACAATCTGTTGTGACCGTCAGGTATATGCACGGTTTCACATTGGTGTTCGCAAAAATAAATACAACAACCATTTTTTATTCATAAGAAAAAATAACTGATTCCAACACGTCAGAATAATTACTTCTGATAATGCATAAGAAATTTTAAATAAATGCTATATATTTTTGTTGTCTATTGAACGTACTCGTTTTGTAATTATGCATTTGTGCTAAAGTATTATTTCATATATATATGAGTCCCATCATTCCGTTGCGGAACATAGGGGCCGGGCACACCGAGCCGCAGTTTTTACACTGCCGTACTGCCGGTTTCTTTAGTCAGATTATTTAAGGCGTATAAGTGACTAGCTTATAGCGCCCGAGTGTGATAAATACATGTAACTGTATTTTTTTATATTTTACGACAAATCACACATTGTCGGCAGGCGGATTCGAACTGACGAACCTTGGCTCGGGTGACGTCACAGTATGCTAAGAGATGTGCCTTAACACGCTCGGCCACCGCGCCTGCCAAAGTATTATTTCATACTAATATTTATTTTTTTACTTACATATTCTGTATTATTTATTTGTGAATTCTTTAGACCGTCTGTGGTATTAAAATAAAATGAAGTAACATGTATTAAATAAGTAAATTGTATTTCCACCATAAGCTATAACTGGACAATTTTCCAAAATTTTAATGGTATGTTTCAAGCTGTATTAAAAAATTAATATTTTACTTGTTATTTTTCACAAAAATATATAAAAACACTTTAGTTTGTTTTGCTGTATGTATGTGTTTATTTTTGTTTTTTAAGTATATTCTTCTGTTTCATTATTCGCCGATGATATAATATTGTTTAAATGATATCTTTATAAATGTTTACAGGAAGGTTTGCATTATTATAAGAACTATGTTTTTCACTTTGGATTTCACTTCATTTTTCTGGTCAATCATCTCCACATTTTGTTAAAGTATCTAACAAGTTTTTATTGTTGGCAAGTTGGCATACAAACTGTAACTATAAGACTTTGTTTTTAACTTCTATTTATATTGTTATTACAGATGTAATAGAATAAACTTTTTCTACGACCACTTAGGAATCTGCTCATTGCATATTCGTTGTTGCTAGGGAAAAAAGGTTCATTGCAAGCATCGTGAAAAATAAATTTGTTTTGCAAGTATTTCAATACAGGTCATTTCATTTCAGTACAGGTGCAATTTCCCTCTAAATTACACATGAAGAATATAAGAACGCATGAGCAAAAATTAAAACAAACGTAAATTAGAGAATTATTATTATTTATCTTAAATTTAAATTATTAAGACTTATATGTTATCTCATACTTTTCTCAATTTTTCGGGTAATAAATTTAAAGATGTTATTTTTGCAGCTTCCAACATATTTGGTGGTGTTAATTAAAGATTCTCGTCGCTATCACTCTCCACTTTTACCTCACAAAACACAAAATATTGACTGACGTTTATAAAAATCGAACTGTTATTTAACTTTTAATACGTTGCTACGATACTAATTTAGGATTGTTAGACATTGGAATGGTGAAATCAGTCGTTACTAAGATACTTATTTAGAATTGTAAAATATTGGAATGGTAAAAGCAGGACAAATTTATTATTAAAATATAAATTAATCAGGGAACAATACTGTAGTCGTAGAAAAAATATAGTGCACAACTCGCATGGAATATACATTTCATACTCATATGAATTGTACAACATTCATACTCGTACGAAATGGATACCATTCCATGCTTGTTGTACAATATACTATTTATACATTTTCCAGGTTTATTATTATAAGAATATATATATTAGGGTGGGTCGAAAATTTTAGATTTGAGACGGGTAGTGAAAAAATGATAGTTTTTATGATTCTATGTAAGGGAGCGACCGTGGTTTCGATCATGGGTTTACCCCCAGCTCGCACAAATGCCTCAAAAATGGCCATTTTGGTAGTTTTTTCATATTTCACCCAATAGCTCATACTGTACATGTTATATGTGCGACTTTTTGGTCACAAATTACTCATGGGTCTTCAACCTTTAGATAAAGTCCATTGGGACCATATTTTGATGGTAAACCGGTAGAGTTATTGCCCTCTGAAAATATCGATTTTTGGGGGTAAAACTGCGAGATGCTTGTTACAATGATAAATAGGTAACGATTAGCTTTTAAACCACTCCATTTACTAATTTAGACTCTAAACTGCACCGCAAGCGCCTAAAGTTGGTTTTCGACCGAAGAAAAACTTTGTTTCTGACATTCATTTCCGATTTTTTACCTCAAATTGGCGAAAAAACACGAGACTCTTATTAAAGTGATTAATAGGTGATGATTCGCTTCTAATCCACTCATTGTATACGTTTAGAATCTAAACTGCACTGCAAGCTTATGTAGTTCACTTTCGCGCCTAAAGTTGGTTTTCGACCGAAGAAAAACTTTGTTTCTGATATTCATTTTCGATTTTTTAAACACGAGACGCTTATTAAAGTGATTAATAGATGATGATTAGCTTCTAATCCACTCATTGTTTAAATTTAGAATCTAAACTGCACCGCAAGCTTACGTAGTTAATTTTCGACCGAAAGACAATTTTGTTTTTGACGTTTAGTTTCGACTTTTTGGCTGAAATTGACAAAAAATGTTGAGATTAATATTGCTGTGATTAATTGCTTATAATGGTATTGTAAATCAATCTATGTACAAATTCTGCATTTGAATTTACTTGTTAGCATATCAAGCTGATTTTTTACCAAAAAAAAATCTTTACAATTTATAAGTCTACTTTTTAAGTATTTTCAAAATTTCGTTTTCAATTTTATTTTATTTTTTTTTCATAGATTGATCTTTCAAGATATGTCATGAAATTATTTTCCAAGCGTTATTAAAGCGCAGACAATATAAATGTTTTACTGAAATCTGAGAGCTGTTGCGGCCGTTGCATCGGCCGCCATTACTGTTCCATAAAAATCCTTTGCATTGGTTCATTTGTCAGTTACATGGCAATGAACTGATATTTCGTCATCTGTTCGAATCGTTGGATGGTCGCAAAACAGGACCGGTTGCATTTTCAAGACCCATAAGCAAATCAATAATGAAATGTGAAGAATTGGAAGATGTCGACTTTGAACCAATCAGAAGTAGCTTACCAGACATTACTGCTGATGATTTGAGTAAAGATCAGAAATAACTTTTGGAGATTAGTAGGGCAGTGGCAGCGGGTCACTGTTCGCAAGACTTGGCAAATAGAAACCCAGGTCCTATTTCGCATTCCCGATGGGTAACAACTGATAATCGTTTACTCAGGTTGTATATTGGGACTGAAAACCCCTCTGATAACTTGCGAACTTTGGTTGAGCTGATAATGAGAGTGTACGTACCAGCCTGGTTCACAACTAAAATGAATCCCTGGTGTCAAGAATTTGTGGAAAGTGATCTCGATGTCGCGAAGTCAGCCAGAAAGTGTGTTGACAGTAATAGATCCGGTCATACAGAGAATGCATTTTTCGGTCATTCGGAAAACGTCCTATTGGGTATGATCGTTGACGATCTGTTGGACGTTAGACTCAAAGCCTTGGACATAATTTTAGAATGTCGTGAATCAGCTGGAAACGGTGTCCGTGATTTTAAAATCCCAACATTAAATTTTAAAACTGCAGATTACACGGAATTGATAGATTGGTCAAATGTAACTGAACCTCCCCTATTGAAAAGAATTCCCAGCGAAATATTGCGGGAACTTGTGATAGAAGGTCAGACAGAAGTGATAGACATGTTAAAATTTCCTTGCCATACACAGGCCGTTGAAAGGCATATCAAACTCGTCACTCGCGCTTCGCATCTCGTGTGCGGGCAAAATGCTCGAGAGTCAAATATTAGAAACACTTTAGATTCTCAAAAGAAAATGCCAACGTTCGAGACAAAACGAGATTATAGACTGTAATATTATAAATAAAAATAAATGAAAACATAATAATGCATCATACTGTTCATTACACTTCTTTCAGTTATATAGTTGTGTGCCTCTGCAAATGTGTCATTTTCCTTGAATCCATATCTTATGAATCTGATATCAAGTTAATGTGCTCAATGAGTGTAGAGAATTAGTTTAGTACACTATATTCAACATTTTGTTAACAAAACCTGACATAGGCACATCAGGAAATAAAAAGTCGAAAATAGGCTTAAACAAAAGTTTTCTTCGGTCGGAATTCAGTTTAATGAGCTAACGGTGAAGTTAAGATGTTAAATTAGGACAGAGAGTGGTTTTTAAATCCACATTTAGAAAATTTATCACAGCAATAATCATCTCGACATTTTCGACAATTTAAGCTAAAATGTCGAAAGTAAACGGCAAAAACAAAGTTTTCCTTCGGTCGAAAGTGAACTACATAAGCTTGCAGTGCAGTTTAGATTCTAAACGTATACAATGAGTGGATTAGAAGCGAATCATCACCTATTAATCACTTTAATAAGAGTCTCGTGTTTTTTCGCCAATTTGAGGTAAAAAATCGGAAATGAATGTCAGAAACAAAGTTTTTCTTCGGTCGAAAACCAACTTTAGGCGCTTGCGGTGCAGTTTAGAGTCTAAATTAGTAAATGGAGTGGTTTAAAAGCTAATCGTTACCTATTTATCATTGTAACAAGCATCTCGCAGTTTTACCCCCAAAAATCGATATTTTCAGAGGGCAATAACTCTACCGGTTTACCATCAAAATATGGTCCCAATGGACTTTATCTAAAGGTTGAAGACCCATGAGTAATTTGTGACCAAAAAGTCGCACATATAACATATACAGTATGAGCTATTGGGTGAAATATGAAAAAACTACCAAAATGGCCATTTTTGAGGCATTTGTGCGAGCTGGGGGTAAACCCATGATCGAAACCACGGTCGCTCTCTTACATAGAATCATAAAAACTATCATTTTTTCACTACCCGTTTCAAATCTAAAATTTTCGACCCACCCTAATATATATATAATGTTTGTTACAACTATAATAAGTGTATTTTATAAATCTGCCTAAATAAGTGTAAGTCCTACTAGCAGGTATCGACATTAGCTACTTTTCCTTCCAGTTATCGTTGAATGCAATTGCAATATTGCATAAAAATTATAATAATTAAACAAATTATATGTATTTTCCAACATTAAACACACAAATAAGAATGACAGAAACATAATAGTTGACTGAAAAACTGAGCATAAGTAAATTAAATAAATAAACCAAATACTAAACTGAATTGACCTTTGTATATACTTAGAATAATATTAAACACAATTTAAGCAGCACTGCGCTCGGGTGATAAATGAAAAAAACAGTATAAATTTAGTTAAGAAGAGAAATATTTACGAATAGAATTACAATAAAATAACAAAAGGCTATATTTAGAATTCGTTTCAAAATGTATGCTTGAATGTACTCTTACATATTTTTCGACTTCAATATGGTTATTAACTTAAATAATTTTGAGTAAACAATTTAAATCAAAAAGAATTTGTTGCAAAACAAAATAGAATAATAATATCTTGTATATAATCTTTTTTTTAATTTTATTTTCAAAATTACACGCCTATATGTACATTTCCACGAAACATACTGGATGTATAATTTAATTTAAAAAACTACTGTTTGTTGGTGACTGACAATACAAAATCAATATGCTAAGATAAAAATATTACGACTGAACATCTTGGAATTAATATAAAGCGGAGGTTATTAAGAAATAAACTATTCTAGAGGTTTTTATATTTTTCTTTCTAAACTACATTAAGGAGTACTTATAGTAAGTTTTACAAATAAGATAATGTAAATATTTATTTTACATCGAGCGATGATTTCTTGACCGTTAAATTAGAAAACTTAAAAAGTTAATGGATGCTGTGCCTTTTAACCAACTATACGAGTATGTGATGTTATCAAAAGCGTTACTAAAACAAATGACAGAACTTTCCGAAAAAATATTTTATATTTAAATTACACGTTTTGGTCATAAAACTTCGTGTTTAAGGGGAGAAACGTATTAAATTACAATTTTATGACCTCGTTGTCAATGTTGTTGAATTATTTTTCTTATTATTACACAAAATTGTAGTTGAAGTGGACGCTTTTCTCTCCGCAATTTCTATCTGAGAGTCCCTGCACGTTCCGGTGCAATTTACGTTTTCCACCGAACATTTTCTGTGGCCACTTAACGATAGAAATGCCATTTTATTTTAGATAAAAGTTCAAACCGTTCCGATAAAAAGGAACAAAAGAATTGAAAGGCAATATACAGGCAGCGTAATTGACATGATTGCTCTTGGATACATACGTGACAACTGGAGCAGAATTTCAAATATTAATAATACGACTTCGTTCATGTGTTGCTCTCAAAAACGAGTCGAAAAAATCACGGTACTATATTGAACGGAAAATACAAACGATTGTAATTCAATTATTACGATGCTGGTTTCCATTTTTTAATTCAGTTCAATGAAGATATCTTTTCTGAAAATTAACTTTACCCAGTTTACTCTTTATGTTTTCATGCCTTTTTCAGATTTTACTTTTTCCATCAAAAAAATTATATATTATATTATATAAATATTTATTAGAAACCTGATATAGTATCAAATGAGTTTGTAAAATTTGAATAACGGTTAATTAAATTAAACAACTAATTCTAGTAATGTTTTAAGTTCGTAATTTGTCATTAACTGGTTAATTTCACTAAGAGCTAAGAGCAAACATTTCTTTTAATTATTTTAAATGACCGTGAACATTACAAGCTTTTTGCTTACATCGCATGTAAAATGAGGTGGTGTCCTTGCAAATAAACTTTGTGGAAGATGTGCAGCTAATTCTTTTCCTGGTTTCACGAGCAGAAGCAGGAGAGCAGGACTGAAAGCAGTGAAAGCAGGACGCGCCTGGACTAAAGGGAACCATAACAAAAGATTTATAAGTGTCGTTTACTCGAGGAATTTTCTTCTTCCTTCCATTTTAACGGTCACTCAAAATCGAATTAACTTACAAATGGGTTAGACTCTCACAGTTTATTTACTATTAAATTATTTAAGACAGAAAAAGAAATCAACATCGTAAAATAGCACAAAGCTTTTTCCTGCAAACATTTTAAAATCGATACAGCACATGAAACAAATAAGAAATTCAATTTAATACGTTCACATTAAACCACATACGTTCTTAATACAAATACAAAATTTATAACCCAACTATTTACTCGTATATCTATTGTTATATGTACTGGTTATAATAAAATATAATGATAACAAATACGTTAGATTTTGTTAGTTGATTTATTTTGTATTTTTTCACATAGAAAAGACAATTAAGTTATTTTTTTACATAATCTATATATATTATTGGATAAAATAATAATAAAAAATGAAGGGTATACATTAATTGATGTAGTGTACAACGCAAAAACTATTTTTCCAAAATTCGCAAAAATAATTGCTCATTACTTGAAACAAACATTTTTCGTGCCACTGGATACAGTAATGAATAAAAATTAGTAAACATTAAAATTAATTTCATATAATTAAAATGGTGTAACAGTTCTTTCAATGTGTAATGTTTATTCATTTTTATTCATTACTGTAACCTATCAATTATTTTTGTCTTCAGAATTCAACCATATATTAGTTTCATACACTTACATAATAACAATATTGGATAAACTGCGATAGAAATTTAAATAATATTTTTATTTTTACTTAGCTATTTATAGAAAACAAGAATGATAAATTAAGAATTTAGAATTTTTAGATTAATAATTGTCAAATACTAAATCATGTTCCATTTCATTTTTATTATTTTTCAAACATAATTTTCATCGACTGGAAACAGAAGAAGTCACTTTCATTATTGTTCCTGATGTCAAAGAAGCGCGCAAGCTTCTATAATTCTATCCATCAAATTTTATTTCATTGTCACTGGTTTTGAATATACTCTATATTTAAATAAATAAATAAATAAATATATCATCACGCCTTTTACCCATCACTGGGTGTGGCAGTCTGCCTAAGCAGATCTCGGTAAGTGATATATTTTTTTCGCGTGAAGTGCGGTTACCAGCCGTTAAATCACGGCCTCCAAAGATATTAGTGGAGGAGGAGCCACAGGGGTAGATTTTTTAAATTGGTGAAAATTGTTTGTCGGCTGTGGGGATCGAATCAAGGTTCTCAAGATCTACAGGCCGACTCGATACCACTGAGCCACCTACCCCATTTAAGATATGTCTATAAAAGGATTAAGGTGTGTCGAGGAGTATTCCATCTTGTTGGAACTACATATTTTGCCTTTCATTGAAGTTTAAATCATCTAAATAGTTTAATATCTTATTTTTAGAAAAACGTAAATTATGTGCTCCGTTTAAATTCTCTTCATACAAATGTGGTCCAATAAAGGGTCAATTATTTCTATTAAATAGTCCATTAATTAAACAATATCCATAGACTTTGTCTAAGAATATTATTATTGTCCTGATACTGCACAAAAAATCATTCACAAAACTCTATTCTGCGTTCATTAAACTATATAACAGTTTGTGAATATGATTTTAATTCATGTTTTTTAAAAATGCGCCGTACGGACATATTATAAACAATAAGCTGCTGGGCAATTTCATGTGTGGATGACGCGCAATTGTTTCCCTTCGGACGCTTGTTTTCACGTATGGTTGTAAGCTTGTATGTTAACTTTATATACAGTCATCATAAATTAAGAATAAATTAAACAAATCTTTATTTGTATAAATATCAACCGTACTATCACAAAATAATCTCAAAACACAAAGAATAACTATTTACTACAATTATAACTAGATTTTGTTCTTTTGTTTTTGTTTTTCATCCATAGCTTACTGTACATTAATTTAAAAATTACTCGTACTTAAATTTCAATCGCAAACTAATACGTGAAAAAATACGCTATCGAATAGGTATAAAATGTATGAATAATCTCATTTAAAAAATATAACTTTGTACTCTCAATTATTAAGAACCACTGGTTTAAAAAAATATGTTATTCTTTAAACAGATGTTCCCCTTCTCGTACAACTTTATTTTATAGTATTTTTCTGGTAACTATAATAATAAAGAAAATATTTGCAGTGGTCGGTTTCGCTGTTGCACCTGAATCTATAACAATAGCTACCTGTGCACTTTATACGTATCTAAACTTAACCGTAATACGAACAATAATCAAAATTATTACATGCTCAATGAAGTAGGAAGTAAATATTAAACTCACAAAATGCTTTTGTACATTTTATAATTGCTTTTATTTTAATACTAACTTGTTTCGACAATATCTCTACAGACACAAAACAGCTGTCACTGTAGGTTGTTGCCTATTCGACCTCGCGTTTTCTGAATTACAAGTTTAATATAAAATCCTAAATCGGTTCACGCACACATTCACGAATTTCCTTTTCTGTAGTGTAGTGACTCAGAACTCGGCGACTGATAATCGTGGGTTTAAACAATAAACTTATATATCCTGTTCATTGTCTTATAGTTAAAATAGTACAGATTTACAAATGTCAAAAGGACATGAAAATTATTGTTATTTTTTGCTCATTTGTATGTTGAATACAAATACGAAAGTATAAAAATAATGAGATATCCGTAATTTGAGAGAAATGTCATGTTCTAACTATTATAAAATAGATTTAATTTTTAGAGAATAGGATTCAGTATCCATTATTATTTATTTTTAAAATCTAAAATTCAAACTAATTCTTTATTAAAATAATTCAATGTTATTAATTTTAGTTATCAGGTCATGTTTTACAAAAGTTATATCTTATATCTAATAAATTATATTATATAATTTCTATTGCTTACCCAAATTTAACAAGAAATATAATTCAAATAAAAACTTTTTATAATATTAAATAACTTCGCTGACAAACAGCTTTGGGGGCCATGATTTAACGGCTAGAAACCGCACTTCATGTGCATAAATACATATCGTGTTCTGCTACGGTAGAGTAAAGATTACCACACTTACTAATGGATTAAAGGCGTGATGATATATTTATTTATTTGTTTATATTTCTCTAGTATAGGGTAGGTGGCTCAGTGGATCTTGAGAACCCTGGTTCGATCCCCATAGCCGACAAACAATTTTCACCAATTTAAATCTACCCCTGTGGCTCACCCTCTACTAATATATTTGGGGTCCGTGATTTGACGGCTGGTAACCGCACTTCACGCGAAAAAATATATCACTTACCGAGATCTGCTTAGGCAGAGTTCCACACCCAGTAATGGGTGAAAGGCGTGAGGAAATATTTATTTATTTCTCTAGTTGCTAGAACTAAGCGATGGTAAGTGATTTATTTACCGTTCAGTCCAACTGTAAGTATATTAATCTATAGCAACGAACAAAATTCTTAATAATTTTTAATTATATAATCCTGTTGTTTGTTTAAAATTATTAATTAATTTAATATTAGTGTAAACGCATAAACAGCAGTCACATCAGAATTAGATATATGAAACTATGTGACATATAAACTACACGTTATTTTGCTTATTTGCCTATTTCTCGAATTTTTACTGTCCATTTTATCTCGGTTTATAGAATATTTTTTAATTATCGCGAGGTGCTTTTTTTTAGAATTTATAAATATAATAATAACTGTATATACTGGAGAAAAAAACGAAGATAAAAATAGTTTTGCGATTAGGATAAATCTATTTGAGATCCAGTTTGCCGCAATACAAATAAATTTCTATCCGTCATTGTGTATGAACTATACCTAACAGAGAAATGTGCTGCAGCTAGAATATATCACATAAAATTTTAAATTATATTCAGTCCGTTGTAAAACAAATAAGTAAATATCTAAATTATTACATATAGTATTTATGAATTTCTTTATTTTTTAGAAGTTGAAAAGACTGATTATATTCTAATAAATTCGTATTAAACATATTGGAAAAAACTAGCAGTAGCGGTTAAAGGGCATATAACTTATTATTGGAACGATATTTTTCTTGCCTTGTCATAAGCAAAAATGTTCATATTGTCGTCAAAATTTACTTCACGCAAGATTTCTTTGAATGTAAATAATAGCCAACGAGTTCAATTTTATGTTGGAAAAGTGAACATTTGGTAGTCCTTCCCTCTCTTCAAAATTGAAAACGATCTTTCTCAGCTACAGTTCGTCACTGCTTTATATTTAACAATCAATTAAATAATATAACGATACTTTTATTGTTCTACTAAAATTATTTTATTTTCATCATTTTACGCTACAATTTTCAAAACATATCTGGGAATTTATAATTTCTGAGAAAAAATATTTTTTTTTTATTTTTTGTATAGTTTCTGCGACAATACGACTCTGCTTACTTTGCAGTAAATTTGACTCTTAATTGAAATAAAAAACATTTTATTTTTCTACGATCAGTAAAAAAGTAGGGTTTCAAAACGTCACTTGATGACAGAAAGTGAACAATGATAGACCAAGGTTCTTTGCAGATGTTTCCATTGGTAACGGAGCTCTTTGTTGATCGTTGCTATTTGAAACGGAAGACACAAAAATGTTAATATTTTTAAATTTTGATTTGTTTATATTATTCTACTAATTACCTACAAAAATTTTATTAATTACAATTAAAAATCGATTTATCCTAATTGCCAACCGTAGAAAAAATATTGTGTACACCTCAGATTCAAAGTGTCTTGACATGTAGCAATCTCTATTCTCGCAAATAGCTATTTTCTGTATTTATACTGATGTACTTAATAATAAATAAAATTTATTCTAATATTTAGGAAATTTAATTAAAGAATCTGTTCTAATAAAATACCTTTAGGATAAAATACTTAGTTCGAATGGTTCGGAATTCACTAGTAGTTGTAAGTTTCCTGTGCTGTAATTGAAATTAAGGTGAAACACTTACTTAATTGGATCTGAAATTGCCACCTGAACACTGATGTTTTTAATACAAGACACTATTGTTGGTGAAACTAAATTTGCCACGCTAAACAAAAGTAATTGTTAATAATATTGTTAATTTACATCACAAAAAGTAATAAGTATCTGTCAATTTAAATTTTTTTAAATTAACTTATGTAATTATTTAATCTTATGTTTTCTAGCTTTAGTTGAAGTAACTCTATTCATGATTCCGTTTACATTTATTTTATTCAAGAAATTATTTTCTATGGCAATAATTGCTAAAAGTGACAGACGTTCTTCAGACAACAGAAACTAGCAAGGTTAAAAAATCTTAAAGCTACAACTAGTTTTGGAAATGTATCTTTTAAAACATTTTAATATACAGGGTGAGTCTGGGAAGACGCCCCCCCCTTTAACTTTTTTATTATGAGTAATAGAAAAAAATGGTTCATATGAAAGTTTTATTATTTTAAATATACTATTTGATGGCAGATGTAGATATTTTTTATAAAGTCAGGTTTACAAGATACGACTATCAACTTTTATTTTTTAAATAGCAACCTATAATTATTTTACTAAAATAAAAACCGCCATTTTTTTCTCTTTTCAACGGTGTATTACTTTTTATTAATGTATCTGAAAAAATTCGAGAAAAATAAGAAAATTGAGAAATACTAAAAATAATTTTTATACAAATATTATAGGTGGCTATGTGAAAATAAACAAAATGTAACAGTGTTATACAACTTAACAAACTAAAGCAACAAATTCAGTAACAAAAACAACTTAAAACAAATTATTTTCACATAGTATTTGTATAAAAATTATTTCTATTTTTAGAAATAAATGTAAATATAAAAACTATTACATTGTTTATACACATTAATAGATGCAACTGGTTGAGGTCTGTCAAGACTGTTTTAATCTGAAGAGTACACAATACTTTTTCTGCTATCGGCAATTAAGATTAATCGATTTTTAATTGTAACTATTAACATTTTTGTAAGTGATTAGTTAAATAAACTAAATAAAATTTAAAATATTAACATGGAGCAGGAATGGACCAGATTGTTTATTTTTAGTCATTTTTTCTTTGTTGTTACGGTAAGGAAGTATTTGAAAGATTATATTTTATAATTTTTACTGCAAATTCGCTAACAAAATTGTATGTTTATAATTTACGCATTTGTAAAAGTTTACCGTTTACCGAAATATATATTTTTAATACATGAATTAACACATTTTATGGTACAAATAATAAGAAAGAGATAATTATTTTACAACAATTTATAATATAATTCAAATTATATGTTCAAGAAAATATTGTTTTCTTATATGCATTATAAATTGAGAATTTTTCATTGAGCCAAAAATGTGACGATATAGGTTAGTCTGAATTTTCTAAAATAAAAGGCGTGAAAAAGATTTAGATTCAAAACAAGAATATGTTTTCTTTTAAAGAGATTTGGAAAATCTAAGTTAGAATAACTCTTAAATATAACAAATACTGATGTTTATTACGAATCTAGTTTATTTAATATTTACACATTTACGTTTACAGAATTACGTTACTAATTAGACGTAAAATAATCATTTTAAAACATTAGTTAAAACGTATATTTTGTATTATAATTGAAGTAGTTTTTTTTTACTTGTATCTTGTATAGAGTGGTACGGAAGTATTTCTTTAGTTATGGTCTGGTTAATTGTTAATAAATAGGTATTAGTTCATAAAGTAAACTAGCCTTTTCTACATATGTAAATCAAGATTTGTAGATGCGGATGTCCAGTATTATCACAATCTATACTTTTATAACATGAAATATTCCCACAAACTTTTACAAGATTTAATAATAATAAAAATAGGACCTCGTAAATCATTTATTCGGCTTTGAAAACTGACGAACACAGTGGCTAAATATC
The DNA here is from genome assembly GCA_947425015.1 of Pterostichus niger. Taxonomy (NCBI): domain Eukaryota; kingdom Metazoa; phylum Arthropoda; class Insecta; order Coleoptera; family Carabidae; genus Pterostichus; species Pterostichus niger. The sequence continues at coordinate 20,716,928 of OX380341.1, read as the reverse complement.
GGTTGTCACCGGGACCAACAGTATTATGGGGCCATTTCAAAATTTATATATTACATTTAGTACACAAGAAATTTAAATAGCTTATTCCTAAAATTCGAATTCTTCACTGGTATCTACAAGTATATATTGAACAAACAAAATGATCACACATTTAACGTCAAAATTTATTTGTAAAAAGAAAAATGAGCTTACTCCCAACAGTTGCTTTCATATATATCAAGAAAAACATTAAATTTGTAAAGAAATGCATTTAATATCTACGTCAGATAACATTTAATTTGTCTCATATAGTATGTATAAATAAATTTTATTTTTTAATTAACCTTTTTTCTTTATAAAATAAGAACATAAAAAACCGTGTTCAGCAGTGGGAACCCGCTGCTGTTACGAGTATTTGTGTTTACGATATTGCGATCTGAAATTAATTAATTCATCTGCATTCACGTGTTAATATTTAATACCTAAATCATTTGTTTCTATTTGAATAGATACCTAGGTACTTAGAGTTTAAATTGTTTTAATCCTTACGATATAAGCTTTAAGTAGTAATAAACAAAATAAACGTACTGTTTCCCTAACATTTATAAATCGGTTGAAACCAGTATCACATAGTTTGTTTAGTTCTATAGGAAACACGGATTTGTAAATATAAATCAATTTAGAATATGCATTTCATCACAGTTTGATTACGAAGCTCAATAGTGCGGTACTATCACGTGAAGTCACACTTTTTTATGTACCTATTTTAATCCAATTACTAACGCTATGATAAACACAAATTATTTTGAAAATATTACATTTGATCATTGACATTATATGTGTACATTATTTTTAATTAAATTTTCCTAGGATATCAATTTATAATTACACACAAAATATCTAGAGTAAAAATGTTTTATTACGTTTTATTATCAAGCAGCTATATTTCATTATAAACCTCTTTTTGGTTTTCCTTTAAAGTATTGAAAACAAGACACTAATTTTAATAATATCATTGATATAGGATCTCATTAGAACATTATCAAGCACATTAAGGCGAGATAATACTAGTAGTATAGGAATGTTGGAAACGTAGATACAATCTTAACCCCTTAATATCTCTTACTATAACTTTGAATGTCGTAAATAGACAGTAAATAACACTAAACTATTAAGCTATATGCAGCCTTATCCATAATGGAAACACATTTGTTTCTATACATATTCTTGTTTTCTTTTTTAAACCGAAGTTGTTTCGAATTAAAAATTAACTTCAGGTAATAAAAACATTTACGTTAAAATCTAAGAACAAAGAAGCGATAAAGGACATAAAAAGTAACGTGTATTACTTAAAATTAACTGCATTGTTTATTCGGAAGTGATATTAAAAGTTCTAAACTTTTTTCTCTTTTCATAGCGAATTACTTGTAAAAATGGTCCAGTTTTCCACTGCACAGTTAAACACGCAGCAGGTATAATTCGCAATGAATGGCGATTGTAATCTCGTCTGAATTGCGCGAAATTAACTTGAGAAGCAAGTTATAAGCTCTAGAGCTTTTATAAAATTACGCAGACATTACCTATGAAACTAAAAATCTAGTATAAAACAAATTGAGATCTACTTCGTTATCAACTCATCATCGTTATTAACTGAGTGAAACAAACATTAATGATCTAATGATCTTATTCAATTTTTTATTATTGACTATACAACATAGAATAAAAATTGTTTGAGAGTTTATTATTTGCCATATTATTATATACTCTTATAACTTAAAAAATAGAAATCAATAAATATGTTATTATAAATAATATTTTGAACAATTAGAACTAGTTATGTATATTAAAATTATCACATTATTATTTTAATCATTTTTAATATAAGAATTAGAAATTCATCATAATTATACTATTTTGCAAGTAGATAGGAACAAAACTTCTTTTATTCAAACATATTTACAGCTATTATATTTTAAGCACATTAAAAATGTTTTCATTATCGAATATAAATATAATTTTTTACCTTAATATTTAACGTTAATTATCCAAATAAAATATATCTACTATTAAAATTAAGTAGTTTTGTTAAAATCTTGAGCTTAGTTAATTTATTACAAAAAAACAATTTTTTAGTTTAAAAATTATAAAACTGTATCACCGTGAAAGATCGGGAAACACGAAACAAATAAATAACATTTATTGCACAGTTCAAGTTCCAAGAAACCATAAATTTGCCGAACCTGTATTATATTCTGTTCTTAAGACAAAAACAAAAATTCCTGCTCTGTTAACCTGTATTAGTGAGTAAACCACATCCTATTTAATTAATCGCTGAACTATTTTAGTTTTTAGCATTAATAAATTCGTCGTCGGCAGCCAAACTCGTTCAACGGTAAGTTCAAGGCGACAGACAAGTCAGCGATCGAGATCGACAGGGACATGTCCGCGTAGCAATTAACGATAACCGCCCAAAGTAGTTCGGTTGTGATGGAAGCCTTGAAAATTTTTTCCGCAGATCAGGATCATACGAATCCAAGTTGAAATCCCATTTGGTGTAACAAAAGAATTGTGGATGTCAGCATTTGATCGTCATATATCAGCTCTGGCCATTCCTGATGCCACAAAAAGAAAGTTGACGGTAAAAAAGTTCTAAGCGATGTGAAGTAAGAGGGATGAATTTGAACGACGATTTTGATTTCTTGGCAAACAGAAAAGTCTTTAAATTATTACAAAGAAGCTTATTAATTTCGTATATTGAAATTGCCTTCAGCTCTTCACAGTTTTAAAGGAAAGTTGCCATATTTAAATTCTTGAAATTATAAATTTTTAAAATTGTGTCGATCAATATTGAGCAGTTATATTTCTGTGAAAACAACATTCGACTGCGTTCAAGTGGTACGTATAGTATTGCCGCAAGACGAGACAAGACTAAGGATTAGTCTTGTCTCGATCTCGACCTGATATATGCTAAGTCTCGTCTTAGTCTCGAATCTCGACGATAGTCGCGACTTTTCAAGACAAAATTATTATTATTACAATATAATATTTATAATTTAAAACACACAATATCGTCTATTCAGTATATTATCTATATACTTTGTAAGTTAAAATTTTTGTATCTTCTACAATAGTATTACGTCATAATCTAATATTAGAACTTAAGAAATCCGATATACAAAATGAGTATTACTACTATAACTTAAATAATATTTAATTGAATATTTAAATAAAAAGATAAAATGAAAGTGGTTAACAGTATATTAAAATAATGAAAGCTCGCAAGGGTCTCGTCTTAGTCTCAAGTTTGATCTCGAGACTATGGTTTCATCTTAGCTTTTCTAGGCGAAACGAAATCGGGGTTAGTTTCGAATCTAGCAGCAACACTAGTTACGGATTTCTTTACAAAGTCCAGACCTCCTATACTTAATTAGGATGAGTTTTCTGTTGTGCAGAGTAGGAAATAAATAAATAAAACTTATAACCTTTTCAGTGTAATGTATAATAGTCTACTAAATAAATAGATAATTTATGTAACTGTATGTATTTTGTCTCAATCTGGCAATTAATGTGATGAAATACGAGTATCTTATCTGTTATCTTAGCTACACATTAATAACATCTTTCATCATTTTCTGTAGATATACTCATATTACAGATACGATTCCGGCAAAACTCTTTAGCTTCACTTCACTTTTTTGAGGTTAGGAATAGACAACACTTATTTTGAGATATCGTGTATATACTAGGGAAATGAACAAATTATGTATATGAAACACATACAGTATATTTTAATACTTCAGGAAAAAATCAATAGTATACTACATGATATACTGAATCTCGGATCAAAATGAACTTGAAAAAATCGCAAAATGATTTGCACTTTACATAAAGTACACATTTTAATGTCACTGTTTTCAACAGTAATTTTTAAATTTTAATAACAAGTTTATGTCTAAATAATTAATTCATATTTATAGATTATTAATATCTTACATAATATAAGTTTTAATTTTAAAATAATTGTAGTCATATTCATAAGCTAAATTTAAACCAGTGGGTGCAAAAATATATTTTTCATTTTTATTGCGGTAAACTTTGCTATGTCATACATATTAGCAAGCACGGTTATATACATTTTTGGTGACATGTTTACTAGAATAAAATTTTAACATCCTGTCTGTGTCGAGATTTACCACTGACATGATATGCACGATACATATAAATTCTTAGTCGAAAATATAAACCACGTATTTAGGGAAATGCTTTAGAGAAATATGCAAATTTACAGTATCGCGACGCTTTGATAGAATTTGAATGTTCACACTTGAATGTTTGAGGCAGTTCACTCTTTCGAGTTCATTATATTCTCCCAGTACCTTCATTTTTTGCATATTATTCATTTTTTGAAAAGCTTTATAAAGGGCATAATACGACTTTAATAAAGTTACATAAGAATAAATATATTACTTTATAGAAACAAAATCTAGATAAGATACCTAACTTATGTTCGGTTATATTTTTATTTATGTATTAAATATGAATTTTTAAAATTAACGATGAAATTACTAGTATCCAAAATGATACTACCTATACAAATAAATAATTTTAATTGTGTATGCGTACCTATCTAATGAACAGAAAAAAACCCGTTATTGTAGGTAATATGTATAAATGCTTAAAGATATTGAAACACATAATTATAAAATAACATTTGAGTATTACATGAATAATTTGTACCTGATTTTTAATATCGTAGAATTTTTATAATACATATAGGAACTGTTAATTTTAGTATAACTTTCTAAAATGCCTAGTTTTTAGTAGTTCAAAGCTAATGAATGAAATTATAGTAAGTCACACATTTTTTCGTTTTCGTTTATTTTAAAAAAGTAAAGTGTTGTACTTATGTTCAGGCAATAATTACGATTTTACGAATAAATATCATAATTACGCGTTCATTTAAGTACCCTACGATATCCGTAAAATTTAATGCCTACAATAAGAAAAAATCAATATTTCAAATAAAGAGATAGATAGGTTTAATGATGAGTAATTATCCCCTTTATTAAACTGAACAATGAAATTTCATTAATAAAAACAGCAAATACCAGAAAATAAAAATGATCCGTTTACTTTGACGTTTCTTTAATTACTTGAGTTTCACAGTAACCAATTAAGACTACATTTTCTGGCAGGAAATCAATTTCTTTTATTTTAGGAAGGATCAGGAAGCATGACATGGAAGAGTTTTTGCAATTACCTTAAAAGCACAGTTGGTGATTTTTTCCACGGTGCACTAAAAATAGATAATGGTAAACAACTCCAGGACGTGTTAGACAGTTGCAAGAGGATTAAGTAAAAAGGGATTAGTAATAAATTTATGCAGTATTGCTCGAGGTATTAACCTTAATTCCAGTTTTATTCAACACAATGAATACATCCGTTTCAAATAAGTGCAAGTAGATATTCCCAGGTATAAAATAAATATCGGAAAATTATACACCCCAGAAATATAGTTATCACTATATTTCCAATCACTTGTATTCCTTTTCCCAAAACTCGAATCCTAAATTCATAATTAAATATAAATACGACTGTAGTGTCCATAAATAATACTGGTATTAAAAATATATGTAGCGTAATCAATTACTGTACTGGTATTTCATATTCTTTTTGAATTTTATGACAAATTATATAACTATAATTAATTAAAAAGCAATATTATTCTACCGAAAGATTTTAATTTGAATTAGAATCGATTATGAATAAATTGAAGGGATGTGATATGATTAAAATTATGCAGTTTTTTTTTTCTAGTGTTATGAGTATATCTATATTAAACAATTATATGCCTGGGATTGCTTGAAAAAATACATTCATTTTATATTTAAGCTTATATGATTTTATTTCCAGTGGTTTAGTCAATTTCTTCGAAGCATGTGTACAAATTTGCAATCTGAAACCTTAGTGTGGCAAAGATTTGAGTAGACCTGCTGTCCTAGTATTCCAAACCTAAATCAAAATCAACTGAAATTCTTAGTTCTCCACCACATCAATAATCGCAATTTCCTGTTCGTATACAGCAGTGCTTCTCAAAGTGGGGAATTATTTGAAGAGGCGCTAGACATGATAGTAGGCCAAAGGAAGGCTTCAGGTATAACAGTGGGCGATAATAAGATATCGTGCTAAATATTAAAATGTTACTAATTACTTTTATTAATATCATGATTTATTAATTAACAACTGTAACTTATGGCTTTTATTTATTTTTTATAATTTACACCTTTTTGGGGGTTAAATATATGTGGTGCCCGTTACCGTTTATTTACATGGCATATAAGTAAAGGAAAGAGGTAGGTTTAGGTTTATTTTATATTATAGGTTGTTATGAAATATTTTAATTTACTATTTATGTTTTATTATTATTGTGTTAGTTACTATAAACAAGTTGATAAATATTTTGTGTTTGGTTTAGTTAATTTATTCTACAAGTTTATATTGGTGACATGGCTCAAAATGTTCCGGTGTCTGATATTATGGTAATCAAATATTATTTCAGTTCGTGAAATTTTAGAAAACGTGGTTTCAGGTCGTCAAATTATGAAAATTATTATTTGGACCGGAAAACCATTATTATTAAAATAAATAAATATATCATCATGCCTTTTATCCATTACGGGGTATGTCACTCCGCCGTAGCAGATCTCGGTAAGTGATATATTTCTTCGCGTAAAGTGCGGTTACCAGTCGACATATCACGGCCCTCAAAGATGTTAGTGGTGAGGGAGCCGCAGGGGTAGTTTTAACGTGGTGAAAATTGTTTGTCACCTGTGGGTATCGAACCCGGGTTTTGGCCGGCTCGATACCACTGAGCCACCTACCCCATAAAAAACCATTAAGATTTAACAAAATATAATATTTGAAAATATACTATTTTTATTTGAAAAGTCGACATCATTTTGAATAGGCGTTTTGGTTTGTGAAATTTTCCATGTCCAATCCTAATTGATGATCCAAAAAACGGTCTATTTTTTCTTTGGTGAAGCTTCAACATACACAGAATAGAGGGTGTTATTACTAAATACTTCAACCACTTCAAAGTTTGAGGAGCACTGGTTTATAGCCTCGATCAATGAAAACGCCTCATATCATCGGTTACGTACAACCGGCTATTTCGGAAATGGTCCGATCAGTTTTTAAATGAGAATTATCTGTTATATTCCCTAGAGTCTTCAGTTTTGGGACACATATTCTAATATTTATACCGCATTAATCTCTATCAAATTCGTAATAGAATTTATGTCCTGAAAGTAAATGTGCTTTCATCATTTTTTTTATTTTTTAAAGTTTTTATGTTTAATTCGTAAAAGTATTGTTTATCACAAAATATGTAAATATCTAGAATGAACCCTAATATGACTTGAAAAAGTTTTCACTAGACACATTTATCAAAATTATTATCGGTCTATTTTTTATAAGTAATAACAATTTAATAATTTTGAAAATATGTAAATAACAAAAATTATTTAAATCATAAAACAAAATTTGAGTTCTCATACTTGAATGTCAAAATTTACATTTAAGCGGATTTCAATTGCTTATTAGATATTCAAAATATCGAGAGCTATCGGACAAAGTAAAAGTGTTAAAATGACATTTAAGCAATTGTCAAGTTTTTTTTTTAAATCATACAAAATATGTCGAGTTATATGTCAAATTAAAGCTCTCATCAGAGTGTATTATAAATGATATTTACGCGATTGCACTCACACGAGAAAATTATCTAAACTTATTGTCATATAAATTAGGTTATTAACACTAGAGTCTGATCGTGGATATATAGAAAATAATTTTTGAAGAATCATGAACATTCGCTGGTATTTCAACCCAGAATCTTTCACACGCCAGGTGATTGCTCTACAACTTGAGCTACAAATACTCGACCAAATGATCATGATGTTTCGTGTAATGTTTAGTTGTTAGAAATTTGGAAATAACATGGGTTGCTTCAATTCGTTACAACTAACAACTTCTAGTATGCATTGGGTGAATTTAATATAATAATTAGATGATTAGGTAAGTTTGTTTCGTAGCAATTATATTATTGCACGATGTCAGTAGTGTGAGATAAGATCTTTTATCGCTCGCTGTGTTATAGTCACTTTTTGCACTGAAAATGAGTATATGACTAACATTTTTCACGACCGTAGAAAATAAATTGTTATAACATTAATTTGTATTACGTCCACAGTATTCCCAGTTATGCTCAAATTATTGGTATGTAATTATAATGAAGTTGATGAAAAGTATATTCAGAAATTACTAAAAATATATCTAATTAAAATTATTGTCTCATATTGCGAATCATATTGATTTTACTTTGAACAGCACACAAAATATACGTTTCAATTTAATTGCAAAAATAAATAAAAATCCATATAACGTTCACATGAAATATTTGTACTTGATGCTGAGAAAAAAAATCTGATGTGGACACCACATGACTTCCTTGTACGCGTATTAATCTATAGATATTTTGTTAATTGCACATATTTGACATTAAATCTTTTATTTTTTGTTCTAATCCATAGCAAACTTAATTTTTTTTTAAATAAAAAAATATATAATATTTAAATTTAGATGTCTCGTTTATGCAGAAAGCTAATTTAAAAATTCTTAATGTGCTAGACGCAGAATTTAATTCTCTAAAACTTTTATTTGCAGCATATTTATTTCTAAAATTAAAATAATACCATTTTTTTTCAAGGAAATCTGTTAGCAGCTTCATGTAATGTGCCACTTCCGGTTAGTCCATTTTAACCAAAATCTATTATGTTATTTCCATTGATATAGTAGTCGTATATACCAAATTTGGAAAGTTTTAAATTATATTTGAATATAGTTTTTCATGAAAATCTATTATAGGCTTCAAGTAAAGTACCACTTCCGGTAGTTGTATAATGACCAAAAAGGGAGGTACACAACTAGATGTTATAACAGTCCTAAATACAAAATTTCAATTTTCTACGGCTAACCGTTTTTGAGTTATGCGAGATACGTACGTACAGACGGCACGACGAAATTAGTCAAAATGGATTCAGGGAGGGCCAAAATACCTATTTCCGTTGAAATATGAGAACCGACAATTTTCGCGATTACAATACTTCCTTTACTTCGTACAAGGAAGTAAAAAGGTTACACCAAATTAAAACTACCTTTTACACATACCGCAAATGAGATCTTTTACTCAGCAAAATGTTTTGTCGCATAGTGTTTCCCGGCAAAATATAATAAATTTGAGTCAGGATCTTGACAGACGTGCTCTGACAAATAAATCTCAGAAGTGCAAGGCTCGGTTTATAGCATCAGTCTTTCGGATCGCGGTTGCCATGGCATAGTGCCTCCAGCGCCCCCGTCGGAAAACGAATGAAAAACGGAAGAAAACAAAGGTCCTGGTCCAGGGCCGAGCTGTGTCCACAATGACACGAGGCGAAGCGGCGGTGGTGGTCGAGGATACGTAAATAAGGATAAGTTTATATAACGAGTAATAATAGAAGAATTGTAATCAAATACACAAATTCTAATGGTATGTGAATGAATTATTTTATTTTATAATTATTTAGAATAAAAATTTGCTTGATATTTACAGGTGATTACTCACTTCTCTTCAGATTATACCTTTACAACTTAAGAATTCAGCAAAGAGATACTTAACATGTTCCTAATCGTTGTGATTGAAACACTATCAAAAATTCACAAAATTGTAACAAAGTCTTTATTTAAATGTTTTGTTAATTAATTAAAATTGGGGACCTACGTATGAATTAATATACTCGTATTTCAAATTTGTGCATTCTTCCATAAAATAAGATATAGAATATAAGACAAAGGCTATTTTGTTAAATTTTTAAACAGATATATACTCTTGTAATTGATATTAATCAGTTTGTAAGACCAATTATAGTTTAATTTAGCTTAGAATTTAACAGTATTATGTTATGTTAATAAGACTATTTCAATATTTTATTTCAAGTTTAATTTTAGTATTAATGAAGAATCAAACTTTTAAATCTTAAATTGAAGTTTTACTATTTTGTGATTTTTTAAAGGCTTATGTTGCTAAAATTATATCTCTTCGAATTAAAAAAACAACTCGTACTTTTTTATTTATGTCACTACGTGTTTTCTGGCATTTACTTTTTACTATTTTTAACTATTATCAATTTAGATATTTTTGTATAATTATACTTATGTACACAAGCTGAATGTGAATCTGATTGTGAATTCTATATGTCCTACTATTCATTAAATACTCGTAAATGTATTCTCTATCACAGATTCTTAAATCTTTTCACACGTTAATACTACTAAAGCCGATTTTATGTCAAATTAGAAATTTTAAATGACTAAACTAAATTCAAAGTCATACCAAAGAGAATTTAAAATTATGTACAATAGCAAGGAGTACAATTATCTGTATTACGTTATTAATTATAACAATTTTTTTAAAGTGTCGACACATAGTAGTCTATAAAAATTAGAAATGATTATATTAATATTGTTTTTGTGCTCCCATTCCTAGTACTATTTTGTTTCTCTATTCAAACATGTCAAACCGTATGACTATTTTATTTATAAATCGTATTTCTTAAATAATATTTTTCTTATTTTTACACGAATTAGAATAAGATATGAATAATTCTTCTTGATTTTGTTTTCGATCACCATAGCGTTAATATTTCAATCAATAATTTTTCAGTTAATTTTATATTTGATGCTAAAAAATGATGGCATCAAATAGTTATTTATGACAGAAGGACAAAGAAATACAGTTTTTCTTCTTTAATTTAAAAAAAAAACTAAAATATTTTTATTTAAACGACTAAAAAAGTGTTCTAATCCAAATATTCGGATTTATATGCTATCGAAACAATATTTGAATTGTTTCAGGAGTTAATAACATTTTTCCTTACTTAACGAACGCGGCTAAGTATAAATAAATTTTATTGAACTAACTACACTGTTTTGGATTATTTCTGAATATAATCTGTCGAGTGGATAGAATATAGGTTTTATGATTTGATTTTATTATTGCACTGAAATTATATATATATATATATATATATATATATATATATATATATATATATATATATATATATATATATATACATAATTATTATTGTACTAAATAAATATTATTTTATTATTATTATTACGAAGATTAAAACTGTATTAAAATTGATATAACGTTTATGTAAACAGCATATTAATATGTTGTTGGATAATATAAAGTAACCTCTTTGAAAGAAGCTTTACGATATGGATGTTTATCATTCAAATGTAATTAGCTTTAGTGATTTCATTCCTGTATGCTAACCGTAAATGAAATCTTTCTACCAGCAATTTTGATAAAATTTGTAATTAAAAATCCTTAAACCAGAGATTGCAAATACAAATAATCTTCATGGGTAAATATACATTACAAGTACAGTGTAACATATTGTTTTTATGATGGTTTATGATTCATTTGTTTCAAAATTATATTGTGAAAAATAACAAAATATTAGCTACGCTACAGTGAATATAATGTATAAATTTTTCGTGCAAAACTTTCTTTTGTTCAAATGAAACAAGCATGCGTACTTTTTAAATTATTTTAAAACAAATATTTTTTAACTTTTTTCATTACATTCTGTGTCTGACAGAATGAAACATTCTGAACAACACTTTTGTGTCAAGAATGAGACTTGACATGAAATACCTACCTTCATTTACATTATCTTGTATTCGCAGTGCTGGTGACAGCTAATTATGAAAATGTTATGCAAATATTATTCCTATTACCTGTTTGACATATTTTATGACTAATAAAAACTGATATTTACGCGAACATTATTTAATTGATTTAATCAGACTAAAAATACGAGTTTCTGTATAATTGTATAGTATAATATAATACTTTTTTTTAAATTCAAACAATATTTAATTTTATAACAAATGAACATTAACAAACTAATCAAATTAATATTATATTATATTAATTATAAGAAAAATATTCATATTCGTCATTTAATCTAGATCGATTTATTCACATCATAACCACACTGATAAACAAATATTAGTAAAGATAATATGATAATCGTGAAATTAGCTATGAATACCGTCTTTAAACATTTTTTTATATTGTTAATAAAACAACACTAACACTCACAAATATCATACATCACTACGAGAAATGTTAATTATACTATATATTAAAATACATTTGTTATATGCTTATTGCTTGTTTGACCAACATTATTTGAAAAACATAAATGAATGCTATAGAAGGTAAAAATACTCGTATATAATACTTGAATTTAAAATATAAGAATTGTAGACATATATGTCAGACATAGAGAGAAAATATAAAAAAGTTACTATAACAAAAAAGCTAAAAAAATATATGAATATATCAAAACATTGAAATGTATTCAACAGTGTGAGGTGAAAAATTTCACTGAAAGCTTTTATTGACTACAGCTTTTTCAAAGTGTTATTGGTTCCAACTGTCAATATGTCAAAAACGAAAACAGCAGTTTGAAGGGTCAAGATAAAAAAATAGTCGAGGGAAGTTTTTACACCGTGCTTAACAAGAAAAAGCTTTCGAAGGAGAGCAAAATCTGAAATAGGTAATAAAAGAAGTGTTATGCATCCTTGACTATAAGATACTTAATCTCAGCGGAGCACTGTGTCAAAGAACTGGAGTAAATATTAACCAGCTGCTAATTTATTCAACAGTTAAGTGAAGATGCACATAGTTCAAAATTATAATGGCGAAAATTCTAAAGAGAGATTAATTAGATGTGCAGTATTTTAAAGTTTTTAATGAAATTTTAAATTTTATAGCATAATCTATATCAACTATCCAAAGTAGTTTATAATTTGTAATGATATATGTAAAATTTATAATACTTTCTTAAAGAACTATTTCATTTATAGTTTGCAGTTTTACAGAAATAGCTCAATGTCCATTATTTGAGGACTGTTAATCGCACTTAACGTACAAGTATATATATATATATAGCATCATGCCTTTTACCCATTACAGGATGTGGTACTATATCGTAGCAGATTCGCGTTAAGTGCGGTTACCAGGTGTCTAATCACGGCCCCCAAAGACGGTAGTGGGGGGAAAGCCAGAGTTGTTTATCGGCTGTGGGAATCGAACACGAGTTCTCAAATTTACAGGCTGACTCGATACCACTAAGCCTACCTTGTATCACATTCCTAAATCTACTGTAAAAGAATAAAAATAAAAAGTAATCATATATTTATTAATTTTAGTTTTAAAATGTATACAAATTTATAAATTTACTCTTTTTTTATTTATTTTAATAAAACAAGAAAATTTATATTAAGTACATAGTATAGTAAAGTAAAGTAGAAAATATTTTTTAGAATAAGAAGTGCATTGTCTATTTGTTGCATAAAAATGCAATACTGTTTCAAAAAGAAATATCGGTTTGTCATCTGTTATATTGATGTTTCATTTTTATATTGAGTTTTGATGGAGCATAAAGTAAATTTAGTGGAAATTTTAATATCCTTTTAACTTCTGCATTGAATTGCCAGGCCTGTGTATAATCCTGCAGACGAAATGAAGTAATTTAAAAACATATATTCTAGAACAAGAGAATATTTAATATTTTTCTATAAATATCCAGTATATATTTTACTATAATGGTTAACACTTTTGCTTCGTTATTTTCTGCATACAACGAAGTGTGAATTTATACACAATTACAATATATTCGTATTTAAGTATTTGTTGATATGAAACTAACTGAAGTACAACTGTACAATATCAAAATATAATATGTTATGTAATATGTTAGTGTCACACTGGATTAATAATATTATCTCTTCCGGTGTTATAAGATTCTGATATTATCTTAACTTCTTGTCTTGAGAATGTCCCGAGGCTCGTTAGTCTATTTAATATATCCTCTCGTATCCTCATCCTCTGTACTTAAATACACCTTTTTCACATTCATCCATTATGCTCCCCATCCTCATTTAGTTACGAAACTATCCTAAACTCAATTTGCAACAACATTTTAAGTTCTATTAAACATTGACCTTAAAGAGCAATTAGTCGTTTCTGAGTTCTAGTAGACTTTTCAAGTTAAATCTTAGTTTCAAGTGATATTAACTCTTTGTAAAAGTTTTCCTTTCCTTTCCTACGTTCAAGTTTTTATTCTGATTACCACTGGGAGCTACACTACGAATTTCCAAATCATTAAGCTCAGATTAAGAACGATTTTTGGGTATATTTTATTTAAGTTCAAAGTATATCTTTTATACGAATAAGAGTATCAACTTGAATGTATTATTATATATTTTTGTTACATTATCGTTCCAAAATTCTAAATAATAATTTTGAAATTTTATATATTTTATTTTTAAAACTTGATATAAATTTCTTTTAACTTTAACTCCTTTAAGTATATTTTTAGAATTAAATTTAACATAATGTATATCACTATTTTGATATGGATTCGTACACTTACATGCTATATATCCGTAGCCAAGTTTAATGTAGACCAATATATAATGAGTCCCATCATTCCGTTTCGGAACCGGGCACACCGAGCCGCAGTTTTTACACTGCCGTACTGCCGGTTTCTTTAGTCAGATTATTTAAGGCGTATAAGTGACTAGCTTATAGCGCCCGAATGTAGACCAATGCTGCATTAAAAAAATAGATAAAATGACAATTTAAATATATCTTCTATGGATGCACAATTATCGATGTTCAGCTGTATATTGTTTTAAAGTCAGCACCTGAACTAGCGGGATAAGACGAAAGCTCTATTTTAGTTTTATTTTTGTTTTACAACGTTCTGATTTTTAATCTCGTATTATTTATATAAAAACATTTTAAATAAAATATCATTGTAGGCAAAGCTATAAGGGACAGGTTCCTTTTCCAATTTAACGATATATTGGCTTCACAAATGTCTCTATGGTTCATCTACTCGTATTTTACACAGTCGAAAATTTTAACTCAAATATTAGATGTGAAATCAGAATTAGATTATATTTAGGCGCTTCACTAATAGTTATTTAAGTAAGTATAGCAAGTGCTTCCTACCGGTTGAAGATTATTTTGAAAACAGAGCCGAAGTCCAGTTTGCCTATACATCCGATAGAACTCTTCTGGATTGCAATGCTTATTAAGCTTTTTGCACGATCAACGCACTAATGAAATAAAAAATCAGAAATATATATAAATTATTTCGACATTTTAAAATTTTTACCTACGACTTTTAGTTTAGTTTGTAAAACGAGGTTTAATAATAAGATTTTATAAGCTACGGGTTGCTCAGCCATGATAATTAAAATTACTTTTTTGCATATTCATCATAAAAGTAGTTTTTTTACGTTAAATTTTTTAAAAAATACATCTTTTAACTATTTTAAAACCGTGTAAAAACGTCAAAACAAAATAGAGAAAAAAAGTAAATACTGCAGTTTCATTAATTTAGTTTAATTTTTTTTCACTTTTTGTATTTATATGTCTCCTTGGAGATCATTTCAAATTTGCCAACATGTTGAAATTTTGGTACTCGTACCTGTCAAAATAAATTTATTTTATATTTTTGTAAAATCAGTCTAATATTAATATGCAAAAAATACATGTACAGTATGTCGTACTTTACGTGTACAACTTTTATTACTAGTTGTACAAATAACTATTACTCACTGTTTGCGATAGTTACCATGGTTACTTAAATAAAACAAGAATGATGTTTTCAGTATTCTAGGATAACATTTATGCCAATTATTTGGATATTTTTGCTGATATTCTTATTCGTAAATACGCATACGTAAATCATCTTTCTTTTGTTGACCCATTCGTGACTAAAGATTACATTTACGTAATAGTGTCGTAAATATTATCTAGACTTCATATTTATTCCTGAACATAGAAACACTTTGTATAAATATATTAGAAAGGAACATAATGGTGATATTTGTAAATTTAAAATTGATAATATATATTATATTTTCCTCTAATTTACTATAAAATAATATTCATGCATGACTTTAAAAATGCTTCACGCCAATCACGTACACGATATAAAATTTCATATTAACTCACAATCACGCGGGTCCAAGTCCATATCCATGCACTGGTTTTGGGGTGCATCTCTTCCCCTAATTTTTTCAAAGACAATTATATACTAATAAATTGCTAACTTAACGCAAATATTTATCAAACCCTATCAATTTAAAAATAATTTCTGACTATGGTTCTCCGCTAAAAATCAGATGTAACAGTATGATAAAATATCTATTTTCTTATTAAATATACTCTTCTGAAAAGAAGTTTCAAATAAAAATTTGTTATTCTAACAAAATCATTAAAGTTTTTAAATTGAATAATATAAAAAAATGAAATTGTAGATAAATAAAATAAATAAATATATCATCACGCCTTTTACCCATTACTGGGTGTGGTACTCTGCCGTAAGCAGATCACGGTAAGTGATATATTTCTTCACAGATATTAGAGAAGGGGGAGCCACAGGGGTAGTTTTAAATTGGTGAAAATTGTTTGTTGGTTGTGGGAATCGAACCAGGGTTCTCAATAAAATTATATATTCACTATAACATTTTACCGTCGTATATTAGCATTTTAATCAAATTCCCGCATTAGAAACCATTAGCTTCCAAATCATTTAGCTAAATTTAAGAATCATTTCGTCGCAATATTTTAAGTAAAAGTAATATATTAGATTTTAAAGCAATCACTACTGATTTAAGCGCAAACCCTCGTTTCCAAGACTAGATACGTATTATTAATAAAATTTAGTACGTCTATAAAGTCAGCTTCCTACTCTGCTGTAAGTTATTTGGAAATTTCTGCGATCTGATAAGCAGTTTTAATCGAATTTTCCATTAAGGAAGACGCCGTGCTTCAAATCCATTATTAATTTTTCCCTTGAAAGAGTAGTTTATTTGACTCGTTAGTTCTATCACATTTCGACAATGCACTAGACTTCGTACTGCACTCTCGGTATTGGTTGTCTTGGTAACCAACTTGTTACCAGAGCTAGCTCCTAATGCACTTATCAACCGCTGTCTTTTTAAATTTCAATCGTCTTTTATTTCAAAAGAGTGGTTTTGTTCTTGGCAATAATCTCGATAATCAATTTTAAAAAGATATATGAACAAGCAATTGCATGCCAGATATATCTAAAATTAATTGTGCTAATAATTTTCAGTTTTATAATTATATATTTGACGTAAAATTTTAAAATGGATATTGGCCATATTATTTTTTCATTGCTTGTTTTATTGGTTTAGAATTTATTTGTTGTTAAATTCTCAATTTCAGGTTTAATTTTATTAACAATTTTAACTAATGTATATCTTGTTCTATTATTAATGTTTGTATTAATGCAATTAATAATAACAATTATTATAATAAAATATTTACAGTTAATTTTAAATGGAATAATTGTTTCGATAATAGTTTTGGCAGAATGGATCTGTCTTCCATTGTTATCTTGACTAAATAATACTGTGGCATATTCAATGAAAGGAATTATAGACGGCTTTGTCGTATTTACAACACGTCGTTGAAATAACAACCCTCCAAATTGAAAATCGTATTTTAGAAACAAGAGATGATCAGCATCGAATATCGATTGCGTGGTGCGTTCGAATAGAACAGTGAACAGTAACAGTTGAACGTTTGAGGGATCACAAGAATCTGGCAACGCAGTCAGTTTCACTGTAACTTGTTTTATGAATTCCTGGTAACTCTCCAAGTGAACGCAGGGAATTCGTGCCGCAAATTCCATATATAACAGCAATATTGCGGTCAAACTGAACCCAAAACCCCCGGGCTTAAACTTCATTATTTATAAATCGTTCGATCGTTCTATAAGATTGTACGAACTACGAAGTCTCTTCAGATCTTCAGTTCTTCGTTCTTTGCAATCACCAACGATGCGTGGATGGGCTATTTTCAGAAGCCGTCGCGTTTTTACCAAATTTATAACCGCTAAAGGATTTATTTCTCTGTTATTTTTGTCCTGCTTAATGTGCTGAGAATTACAAGCATTACGCTTCACAACTTTAATTACTTGGAATGGAAACCATTTTTCATTTAATTCTTAATTCTTTTATAAAGTTATATTATGCATAAATAAATAAGAACATACTATAAAACTTTTTAGTATTATCTCTGAAGATAGAGATATAACCTGGGGTGAATAGTCGAGAATTTCTGGAGTCGATATTTGACCCGAGGGACAGTAAGTTCGATTCCCTTGTTTGGCCAAACGACAAGAGAAAATTTCAGCGCTGTAAATCATCCTCTCAGTTCATCCTTCACTAGAATCTCTTGATACCATAATAACTTTAGCTGATATGTCCATCACTCCATCAAAAGTATTGTTATCATGTTACTATATATTTTAGCTTACTAGGTAGTATGTGCCAAGTTCATTAAATTTTTATTATAATTTTAATTATCAGTTATATGAAATGTTAAATACAAATTAAACATTTAAAAATAAATAGTTGTCTGTCTCTTAGTGTAATCATGTCGGCCTGTGGATTTGAAAACTCGAGTTCGATTTCCGCAGCCGACAAGCTTTGTACCACATTAAAAATTATCCTTTTTGTTTTTCAAAACTAACATCTGTAAATCGCACTTCATATGCCGAATATATTACTTGTCTAATTTTTTTTTTACAAATAAATATATAAAATAAATTAATATAACAGAGAATACAGTGAATACAGTAATAGACCAATATAACCACGAAATCAATATCGTTCGTCAGAGGAAATGCCAACGGCTCTTTGTGCACCGTACGTTATGAGTATCAGTGGTATCGAGTCGGCCTGTGGATCTTGAGAACCCTGGTTCGATACCCACAGCCGACAAACAATTTTCACCAAATTAAATCTATCCCTGTGGCTCCCCCTCCACTAACAACTTTAGGGGCCGTGATATGATGGCTGGTACCAGCACTTCACTTCAAGAAATATATCAATTACCGAGATCTGCTACGGTAGACTGCCATACCCAGTAAAAGTTGTGATGATCTCATTTTATATTTATATTTATATATATATATATATATATATATATATATATATATATATATATATATATATATATATATATATATATATATATATATATTGCTCTTAGTTAACAATCGATTGATAAAACAGGTATATAAGTACAACAAATTAACAGCAACAATAATAGTTTTTTTTTAATGTTTATGCTGCTTTAATTAGGACAATTATATTTGT
Organism: Pterostichus niger; assembly: GCA_947425015.1. NCBI lineage: Eukaryota > Metazoa > Arthropoda > Insecta > Coleoptera > Carabidae > Pterostichus > Pterostichus niger. Next base: position 20,697,620 of record OX380341.1, on the reverse strand, counting down.
TATCAAGGTAGTATATTTTAAATCGATAGCTCCTTCAGAGTAAAATCTGAGTAATATTTTTAATACTAAGGAAACATTTTTCTGTGATCAGATGAAATACCGCTGTTTCCACCATTAAATCATGTAAAATTGATTTATTCTTTTACTTACTGTCTAACTCGTTCTCGCTCCGTTTATCCATGTTACATTTTGAGATAATTTATAACTCTATTAACATTTCTTTTGCATTTACTTTTTTTAATTTAATATTCCCTGTGCAAATATTTTATATTCAAAACGTAGTAATTCATTTTATATTTATAATTAGACAATGGACAGGTGATAAACAAAGAACCAAAATAATGTTGCTATAATAATATGGGTACAAAAACAATCCCTTTTTATTTCGTAGTGAGTATATGTACATATTTTGCAATATGCCTCAACGACCTATTGAATATGATTTGTTTATGAATGTATCAACTATATTGGATACTGGATACCGATTCAAAATATTGACATTATTATCATGTATATTAAGCTTATACATTTTGTCTAGAAATAAATTTGAAATTGACAGGCTGACAGATTTCATGTTGTTCATAAATTATAATTTGTTGTCGTATATTAAATAATTTAAAATATTGGGCCATACATTATTTTTAGTTATTTTTATGCAGTAGATATATTTGAAAAATGTTTTTTTTATGTATATAGTTGCAATAAAATAATAGATATCGACATTAATCTCTTTTATAACAAAATGAAAAAGAAAACTATCATATCATCACGCTATTTAACCCATGCACTCCTAATTTACAGTCCCCAAAATATTAGTGAGAGAGAAGCCATACGTAAGTTATTTATGCTAAAAATAAATTATTTGTTGAAATAAATTCAAGATATTGCAATTATTATTATGCCTACAATATAGATTCATATTTGATGTAAGGTAAGTAAGTTAATTTGATATTGTATTTCATTTTATTCAAACATTAATAGAGCATTTTATATATAACGTTAGGACTGTGGCAAAATCAAGAACTATGCAAATATAGGATTGTCAAACACACATAGCTTTGCCTATTATTTTCTATAATAATACTATCATTATATCAAAAATGCTTTAATGTCATTTATGATTTGAAGTCACTAATAGGGTAGTGCTGTAATTTTACTGGTGTATCATAATAAAAAGAAATTACAGGATCAGAAATACAAACTTTTAAATCACAATAGGCTTATTAACGATTTATTCGATTTCTTTAAAACACCTCATAACAAAATATATCGATTTGTATAATTCCGATATCAAAATTCTCAATAGTAAAGAAGATATGAGTTCAAAATTAATTTATTACGTCATCTATACTAGTCAGTGGTACTCAAACAGAAAAACGAGACTCCCATCAATGCCAAAATAAATACTCCTACTGTACCTAATTAATTAATTAATTCCTTTGCATTTAATGCAATTTTTTACTTCTTTTGAGATTCTTTTAAACTTTAAGACTTTATGAACACTTTTTGGCAAATTAGACAGTTTAATAATTATAAATAGCATTGTTAAAAAGGCAATAACCAATTGAGATTTTTTAATATTTTTTTTTATTTCAAGGATCAAATCGCCTCTATAGCAATACAGCAATAGTATAGGACTAGCCATACCTAGTAATGGGTGAAAGATGTGATAATATATTTATTTTACATAAATAGCTATTATACAAATCTCAACATTTTAATAGTTGTTACTCAACAGATATTATAAGCACTACTCGTTTTGGTATTGTTCGGAGCGTTAATCTATTGAAAAGTTTAATTTCAAAATAAGTAGATGAAGTTATAAAATTTATAAATACAAATTAAAAAAAACACCATGCCTTTTAGCCAATATTAGGTATGATATACTGCCGTAGAAGATCCCGTAGTTGATATATTTATTGCGCGTGCAATTATCAGCCGTCCAATCAAGAAATTAATGTAGTAAGATTGAATGTGATGGAAATCATTTTAGCGGCTGATATTGAACTCAGAGTCTTAAATCCACACTTCGACATGACACCACTGAGCTATCTACCTAATTAACATTACTATTTATAACATTACATCTTGATAATTCAGTACCAACTAAACTTTTAATAAATTTTCTTTTATTAATAGTAATTTTTAGTAAGTAGTTAATATTGTGGACACAAATTAACCATATCTTAAACATGGTTGATGGCAACATACAGGTAACTTGCGAAATGATAATTTACGTGTTACTTTTTCACAGTACACTTTTAAATATTTTCCAAATTACGATTCTCCTAATTAATTACGAATACATTTAATCAGGTATCAATATGCCTTTGCGTTATTATTCTCAACGGAGCTGTTTTTTTCTTTCGCGAAAGAAGAACGAAACAGGCAGGAGCCCTGAAAGTCAACTGCCTACAACACATCATTAGTCGAATGCTTCTCCACCTCTTGAGCACGGAGACAGTGACTGTCGACTGTCGACCGCTCGTCTTTTGTCGCGTAGTCGAGCGCATAGCCTTCTTCACTCCTTCGCGCTTTTTGTGTTACAGACAGCGCTCGCAATTTGGCAGCATGCTTTTTCACGTATTTACTGCAAATGTTTTGAGGTTTATTTTGCATGCGTATTTTTAGGTTGATCTGATTTTACTAACAACTTTTTTTGTAAATTTTTGTTTGAGATTAAATGTTTATGCGATTTTTTTTTTCGCTTCTGTAAAAACTGGGTAGAGATATTTTCTTTACAGCAAATGAAATGTAATTAGATATATAATGATTATATTTTAAGAAAACTTATTTTGTTTAATTTTTGAAGTAAAAAGAAAAACACGTTTAATAGCATAACTAAAATTGTACTGGATTTTTTTATGTATTTTAAAAATCATTTGAAATAAATTGGTGTTAGGAATAACAGATGCAATTGTAATAAATATGATTTACTAGTTATAATAGTGTGTAAAATTATTAATTAAATTGTATGTATAAGTTATTAATTATTTAAAGAAAATTTTTCAAATTTTTGTTAATTAAATATTTATTTCTCACAGTATAATTTGCATACCAATATATATATATATATATATATATATAATTAGATAAAATTTTGTGAAATGTATGTTTTTGAATTATGATACATTTTTACATTTTTTACTGGAACAAATAGTTAGTTTATTTTTCTGTTCAACAATGCTATGTTTTCTGTGTTTCCTCAAATTATTCATATTAATAGACATTTTTAAGATGATACAATCTGTGAATTTATAATACTCCCTTCAAAGACTTATTTAATCAGATACAGGTGCCACCAAAGTAACTCTAGACGCTTCAACATTTGACGAGAGAGTGAAAACGATGTTTCACAATTGCTATTTTTTTATAACTTTGTCAGCTGTACAAAACTAAAAGTAGTTTTTAAAAATTATTTGTTGATATTCTTCTCATAATTAATAGCACGCCAAAACTCCTATGAACAAAATCTTCTAAGAAGTACTTGTAACAAATGCAAATGCGACCTGCTATACTTACAAAGAATATTTTTAAATTCACTACGAAACTTGATTATTAAGAAAGTTATTTATTTTTATGAATAAGTAGAAGATAGGAAATTAACTGAGTATAAATTTATTCAAATCAAATTTTCTAGTAGATCTTAACAAATTGTTGATGAAATACTTAAATATTGTACTATGTTAATAAACAAATTAATGTTTTTCCTGTAAATTAGCTGCTATAAAAAAAGATTTTGTAAATCAAATTAGGCCGATATATAGTAAAATGTATATTTGTTACTAAATATAATATTATTATATAAAATTTTGTGCAACAAAGACAGATATTTTGTAATTCTATTTCATTCAAACATTTACAACATTCAGTTAGTTAAAATTTAATTAAACGAAATCCCAATTCTGATGTAATCAAACCATCAAACAATGGTACATCACTCTACTTCTTGTTGGAAAAGAATTTCTTATTCCGTATTATCTGATTCAATAAAAGTGTTCAGCTTAAATCTATCATAATAAAACAATAGTTCCAAGACCCAGCAATAAATTTCGTTGCAAAATTTATCTACATCTAATTTCCCGCAAAGTATATTTCTCCGCAGTCCTCTCTTTTCCACTTCGTTCTAAAGGAACGGCCCAAATGTAATTTATTACAAACAGAACGAAAAATAACAAGGATGTAAAAAGGACGCCCAGCGACTACTGCGATTTTTTCGCATTACCAATTCTGATCAAGTTCAATTTATTCGAACGGTGAAAATCAATGTTTGAAATTGTTGAAATCGTGTCTACTAGCTACGTTTTATTATGATTGTGCAGCCATTACGTCGATGGAACGATTCTCGGGCTCTCTGTTTTTGTTGCAATACTGAGGTGCGAACTCAGTTGCAGAAGTATCGATGACTATAAAGCCAAACGCGTTTTTATGTAACATTTTTCAATAGCTTTGCATTGCAACTGGTGCTAAACTATATTCATTGCTAATACAAAATTCTGTGTAATAAAAATACGACTTTGTACGCAGAATTTCTGCTGCGGACCGTGGTACTTGTATTTTATTATTATTATTATTATATATATACTATATACTATACATAAATAGGTACTTCCAAGTAAAAAAGGTTCATCAGTTCGAATCCGCCTGCAGACAATGTGTTATTTGTCGTTGAATATAAAAATACAGTTACATGTATTTATCCCACTCGGGCCCTATAAGTTAGTCACTTATACGCCTTAAATAATGTAGTATCTGACTACGGAGACCGCCAGTATGGGAGAGTAAAAACTGCGGCTTGGTGTGTCCAGTAATCCCAGATCCTCATGGATTGTAGTGGCACAAGAAGAAGAAGAAGATTTTTGTTGTGTTATAGTCAGACTCAATCCCATGACTTTCGTAAACTAAACGACTTGACTCATCTGCTTAGTTGGTTAAAACATATAACTGGAATTCATAGGGTCACAGATTCAAATCCTGGCGGTATCCCAATTTTTCTCTTTGTAATTTAATTTAATTAGCATTAAATAAGTATTTAATTAAAAGAAAAACTAATTAAATATTTCAATTGGTTGCTATTCGTCTAAAATAACAATTTCACTCCAGACGACTCTTGTGTTAAGTGTTTCAGTTTATGAAAGTGTTATTGGATCGAGGCTGCCTATGACACATAAAAAATAGAAAGAAAATTATAATAAAATCTGACTTGAATAACAGGCGACTGTGGCTTAGTTGATTAGAACATATTTCCGAAATTTATAGGGTCCTAGGTTCAAATCTTGGCGGTATTCCTATTTTTTTTTATTTGATGCACATTAGTTAAGTATTTATTGAAAAAAATACTAATTATTTACTAATAAATGCGTATTATATATATAATTTGCACTATAATATTATAACGCGAAAAAATATATCACTTACCGAGATCTGCATAGGCAGAGTGCCACACTCAGTAATGGGTAAAAGGCGTGATGATATATTTATTTATATTTATTTAATATTATAACTTTATTATTATAAATATATTATTGCTAATAGTCCTTGCAAGTACCAGAATCATACATGCTATGTAAAACTAGTAACATTTTCCTCCCCAATCGTCAACTGAGCCATATTAGACCTGGAAATTCAATAGTTGCAGTGGTACCGGTAGTTGACTGCCGATAAATATTATCTTATTGAAATTAAAATAAGCTTCAAAAATTATGGCACTTTTTGGAAAACTATACTGTTTAAAAAAACAAAATGTTAAAACATCTTTAAATTTTTATAGATTTATTATGATTGTGTTATAATTATTATTACTTTAAGCGGTCTTCATTTATTTTATGAAAAATTAAACAATTTTATTTATTATATTATCTCATTTTATGAAAGAAATTGGAAAGTTTGGCTTAGCTCTAAACTAATTTTGGGGCAGTATAAAATTATGTATACAAAAATTCTAAGCTTCTCATTGTTGTCTATTAAATTCTGTATTAACAGGATATCGTAACTAAATATTTGTGAAATAATAAGTGTGACATTCTACTGTATTAGATTTATTTTTGTGTGAGTTATCGAAAGTCAAATAAAAAATCCCATATCAAGTAGTAGTAGGACACTACAGGAATAATATTAATGTGGTGAAAATCAATTGCGTACAAGTTAACCACATACATATTCTGCTAATTACACAATTATTTGCTATATCTGTAATTCCTGATATTTGTACTGAATATTTCATATAAAAATAAATTAACACATGACATAATTAAATTGATATTGAATCGACGTATAAATGGACCTCTCCTTTGATATACTCGCATATAGTTTAATTTTATTTTTTAAACCAGTACTTTCAGTTCAATATATGTTTTATGAAATAGGATATTTACTTGTATTCAAATTCAATATTTATATATTTTAAAAACTTATTCTTGATTGCATGTATTGACAATTAAGTAATGTATTAACTATATTGTTAACTAACAAAATTTTAAAAGTTAAATGGGTTAAAATAGCTTCCGACACATTTTTTATTTTTACGTACTTTATATTACATGTATTTTGAAATAATTTATTTGTTTACAGATCTATTCATACACACGTTGAAGTTATTTGTTTTATTTCTCATAGAAATCTATAAATATAAATAGCAACAAATTTTAACTATTATATATATATATATATATATATATATATATATATATATATATATATGTATATATTAAGATAAAAGATAATAATATTGTTTTGCGATCTGTCAAACAATAAATTACAAATTCGTGAATAGATATTTCCAAACACAAACGCGCGAGTATGAATTTGTTACGTGTAGAAGAAATATTTCAATATAATATCCGTGTATGTAGTAAGGTTATGAGGATATAATCCACAATTTGAGTATGCATAAAATCGTGCAAGTGCTTTAAAGTTCGAGCAAACTCTGTTTAGTACTTGAATAAACTAAATTTAATGTACAATAATGGTACAATATTGTGCAGTTTCAAACAATATAATGCACAAACTTGACCACAACTACATTAGCAATTAGCAGCTACTTACTACTATAATATTTCAACTGAAGCAGCTTATATGTACGACATACATTTACGTGTTTTGATATATTCAAATGTTATCTGTATTTGATAAATGCATTGGATACAACAGAACCTATATTAGTGAATTATTTTATGAAGTTCCATTTATTTTATATTTAATTATTTGTACCCTAGACCTACGGAACAGGAAATTAATCCTAGTTACAGTACGGGAAATGTCTAACTATTGTTTTTTTTAAATAACTTTAAATTCACAGTTCCCGGTTTTTTCTTTTAATTTTTTAAAAACGAACTTTTAAATAAATGTAAAAGTTTGCCTTTAATTAACTACTGGGCGTGTTTTCCGTAGCAGATCTCGATAGGTAACATATTTTGCGCGTGAAGTGCAGTTATCAGCTGGTAAATCATGCCCAACAAAGATGTTAGAAATAGGGAACTAAAGTGGTAATTTTATTGTGGAGTAACATTTATCAGCTGTGAGACAAGAAGACAGCTATGTACTCCAAAACAACTTATGTATCTACAAAAATTAACAAACTAATTACTTATAAAAAAATATTAATTTGAATTTTTATGGTAATTTCAAATATTTTTAAGCTCAGAATGCTCTAACCCTACAAAATTCAAATAAAATGTCTTAAATCTGTTTATAACTACAAAGTATGGAAAATTAATGATAAAATGAAAACATATTTTAATAGAATTGTGAAACCAGGGTTCTCAAGATCTACAGGCCGACTCGATACCACTGAGCCACCTACCTCATTATTATTATAGAAGAAATTTGGATTTGAGTTATGAACTCCTGTCCAACGCTAAATTGCTAATATTTTCATAAATAACAATGTCCTCGCAAACGACTTTTAATATCTTATCAGCAATTCGTAAGGAATCATAGAATCCAAATTATCCTAGACACAACAAAATATAGAGTAAAAATTACAAATTAGAATGACAATGAATTTGAGTTAAATGGACGATTTAACTCAGTGGCAGAACATTAGCCCAGAGCTCAAAAAATTCAAGGTTCAAATTTTTTCCTTTATATTAAACTTTCATTTTTAAGTATTTATTTTAATAAAATTATAAATGTTATTAAGAAAACATAGATTTATATAATTAAATAAATCTTTTATGGCATCAAACTATATATTTAGTAATAACTGTTTTATATTATTGCGCCACTTAAGTTTTCTTTCGATGCTAAAATATAATTTTCGATTAATATTATTGAAGTACAAAGAGCGATCATAATAATTTATACTAATTATTATGATTATTTAATATACTTACTTATACGAGTAGTATAGTAGTACAGTTGCGGTTGTATTATATAAGAGTGATAGTAAATAATACAATTTATTCATAGTGGTTAATTGTAATGTTTATATTTTACAAAATATTTCAATAGCCTTTCACAAATATAGTATGGTGTTTGTCTCAGCAGTAAGGTTTTTTTAGTGCGTCCGCAATTTGGCATGGAATGCTAAATTGTTTGGTGTAGATTGGACATTCTGTTATACTGTTAATCTTGTGTTATAGTAGGTACACTCAGGAAGGTCGGTTCTTTCAAATATATGGTTATGTGTGAAGTTGAGATAGTCTGGGTTACTTGGTAGGTCGGTAAAGTAGGAAGTTATTAGATTTTTTCTTCTGAAGAATAATGGTTGTTAGTTTGATTCTATTAGAATATGATATAATGAAACTTATTCTTAGCACACCTATATTAGTCTTATATATTGGTTCAATAATTTTTAGTGGATGTTGTTTGACTTATGAGTAGCTATAGTTTCGTAATCTATATTTTAAAGAATTATGCTTTAGTAGGTGTTGGAGGAGTGTTTCTCTGTCGGCTTCCTAATTGTGGTAACCTAGAATTTTTATGATATTTCATCAATTATAAGTTTCTGTTTTTATTTGAAATTACTAGTATATGATAAGTTTTTCCGGGATTTGAAGGTAGCGTTTCCTTGTAAAAAGATAGCTTTCGTCTTTGTGATCGAAATTTTAAATCCAGTGTTTAGTGCCCATACTTTGATGTTATTTAATGCTGTATTTAGAAGTTCATAGATCGTCATCACATTAGCTCATTTGCAGTAGATGCAGAAAATCGTTTGTGCGAAAAGTAGCGCTTTGATTGATACAGGTATATGATTTCTGATGTTATTGAGATTATAAGAAACAATGTGATGCTGATTACTAAACCATACGGTATTTCATTTTCGAAAACTTTTGTGTCTGCATATTGAATTTAGTTTAAAATTAAGTTTATTACGAAATAGTTAAAGTATATTGAAATGTGCCAAACTCGTCCATAAACCTTGAATTTTACGAATAAAGTAATTATAGAAAACTGTTAAATTTTAATTGTTACTTTAACTTAATTATTTGTTTGAATTTATATGGAAGAAAGCAATACATTTAATATGAAAATAAAACAGTAATTATAGTTTTTGAAAAGAAGTATCTTGTAGATATGCATACCAAACAAAGTATTCAATCAAATATAAGTTCTAAGTAATATTGTAAATCTCCGAAATGCCATCTCATCTCATTTCTTCTTTGAAACAGTTTGTGAAGTTCTTTAACTTCTTTATAAAATTAGAATTCAGAAATACCACTTAATATAAATATATTTTACGACGACTTTAAGTATGAAAAGTATTAATTCTATCGGGCATATTGCCAAAATCAAGATTCGAACTTCCGTCGTTATTAGGAAGGCATTAAACTGTCAATTTCAATTTTGATAGTCTGAAAGAATTATCTTACTTTGTCTTGACGTCTAAGAACTTAATCTCAGATTAAACAATGTTTTATAAGAACAAGTACAAATTTATCATCTATTCATGCTGACTAGATACTTTTCGATTATTGCATTCTTATATTTTCGACTAAAGTTAATTTATATTATGACAGAAAAATTCTGATGACGCCTGGATTCGAACCAGGGCCCTTCCGCATACCGGGCAGAGATGCTAACCGCTACACCACGTCACCTGTGTTTGAAATATGGCATCAACTGAATTTTTCTGTCATAATATAAATTAACTTTAGTCAAAAACTACAGGTATGATTACCTTTAATAATCACACAACTTAATAATATTAGCTCTTATATTTTCATTCATTTCTTTTTATTGAATACGCATCAAACTTCTTTCTTTTTTTGTATTATTAGATTTATATCTTCTTGCGAAATCTATTTTTTTATGAAATCTTTCTTTGCCCGTTTCTCATTTAATATACAATATTACTTTACTTCCTTTTTATTTTATAATTTTTTTTTCGTAATATTTCATAGATTAGTATGTTCCCGTACTAGAACTAGGACTACGATTACTTGGCAACCTACTTTATAAAGTGTGGCATTAAAACTACCAAATCATGATAATTTGTAAAATAAAATGAAAAATATATTTTTTGCGTAATGATTTATACACGGCGTCCCATTCAAATGTACAACCACGGATAAAAAATGTCCCGAATTAAAAGTTGATGATTCGGAGGGAGACAACCGATTCTGTCAAAATCACCCCTCTCCGAAACCCCATTCGTCAGGTAAGGGGCACAACTTTTTAATCGTAAATGGGAATCCAAATTTTTTAATATAGATTTGTGTAGATTGGCAGAAATTAAGTTAGGTTTTCCCGAGGAACCTTTTTTATTCCTGGCAGATGGCGCTAGAATCGTTTTAGACGTAAAAATGTGGGTTCCCATTTAAATTTATAAAGATGTCCTCTTTCCCGTCTCTGAGGGTCGGGGTGATACATTTAAATAGGATTACGCAAAATAGTTATTTGTGTATTAAGAGCTTAAAGTGATTCTTTGTTACTCGAGCACGGTAATTGCAGCGCGAGCCGAAGGCGAGAGCTGCAATAGTGCAAGAGGAACAAAGACACTTTACGCTCGCGATACACACATAATTTTTTCTACGATTGCATCTTAAAGTTATTAAAAAACGTAGGTATACGTCTAAAACTAAATTCGTTTTGTTAACTGTCAATATGACAAGTTTCTGTTTTGTTTGTATCCCTGGTAACTATTGAAATAATCTTTTTCGCGCGTTGTAATTGGAAACGCGCGAATTTAACGTCTTTTTCGCGCGTTGCCATTGGAGACGCGCAAAAAAGATATTTTTCGATTGTTCCACATAAAACGTCAACTTTACGATGACAAATGAGAGCGTAATTGTCATCTTTTCATAGCAATCGTAGAAAAAATATATTTTTAATGTGATGCCTAAAACGATTATAGCGTCATTTGTTTGCAACAACAAATTATAATTTCCATTTAAGACTACAAAATTGCCCCCTCTACTTCGCCTCGTGGTGGTCTGGATGGAGGGAATTTTGATCAAATCGGATGTTCCCTCCAAACCATCAAATTTTTAATTCAAGACATTTTTTGACCCGATGTATATTTCTCGAGTTATTCGTGGCGGTACATTTATATGGGACACCCAGAATGAAACATAGATAAATATGTAGAATGATTAATTTTACAGGTTTATAATTTATTCAAAACATATCTTACTTTTTTCTGTTTCTTTTTTGTACACTCAACGGCTTAAGTTGTCGGGCTTAGGGAATAATTAATAAAATTGTGAGCGAAGCTAGTCTTGTCAAAAAATATATTGCATTTATATATGAAAGAGTAATAGACATAATAACAATGATGTATCAGATACATACACACGCATACAATGAAGAATTCAAATCATATTAGTATAAAATTCATTGGAAGATACAATAGCATAGTGATAAAATGTATCACCTAATTTTAAAAGGACGCAAGAATAAATTTCAATATGGTCCACATTTTAGTCTCCAAAATAAATTTTATTTAATCTTTTGATAATTAATAACTTATAAAGATGATAATAAAAATGTCTTCATTTTAGAAAAAATAAAATTACTCTTAAGTTGATTAGTTTATAAAATAACTAAATATAAATAATTAGCAGTGGCCTAGGCGAGAGGTTAAAACCTCTGAAAAAAACAAAGAAATAAGTTGTAGCAAATAAAAAATGACTATAAATATTACTTATTACACAAAAAAAGGGTAAATCTTTATATCGTCTCATTTTTTATCTCAATAATGTTTTAAAAATATTTTTACCATCATTCAGTTTCATCAAGAACATATTAATTATCTATTAGCTTTAAGTAGAGAACGTTTGTATTATTTTGAGTTTTTCATCTCATTTGCAAGAGTCAAATTTATCTTTGTAATTAAATATTGAAACTAAAAGGTCATAGCAAATGTTTCTAAGCTTCCCAAAACTAAAAAATGTATCCGACTGCTAATTACTTACACATTAGCACAAGGTATATACAATTATTTTTATGTATAAACGTAGCGCTGTATTTTATATTTTAACGACAAATTACACACTATCGACAAGCGGATTCGAACTGACGAACCTTGGTACGGGTGGTGTCACAGTATGTTAAGAGATGTGCTCATCCACCGCGCCTATTAAAGAGTATTTACCTTTATTAATATTTCAATTGCTTAAACAATGATCACAAAATCGAACACAAAAATTAAGGATAAAAAAGGAATAATTCTTTAAAATTATTGAGTCTGAGACTTACAAACTTAAAATATTATCATCCTGCCCTGTGCATATTTATAAGATCTGACTTAAATCACGTCATTTCCTACAAAATCTTACACGTATAATTTGGCAACCACTGCACCACTTGACTTGTCGACAAAACAAAATCATATTCACCAACAGGTTGCGACACGATAACATGCGCGACGTAGCGTTGTTAAATTCCAATAACCAGCTTCATACAATAATTTTAAAATGAAGTATAAATATAGTATAATCAAAATAATTTTGTATTAATTATTTTATTAATACATTCGTGTTGACAATTATTAGTAGATAGAAAAAAAACTAAATGTAGACGGGCGGCTACCGCCGTTTTCCCCACAGGCCTTGTACCCCCGGGGCGGCACGGCCTTGCTTGTTAATGTGTTTTATTTTATATTCATTGAAGAATTGTTCATCAATTAAATAATATTTTTTTATTATCTACCTGTTATTTTATTGATTTTACATTATTTTTATAAGAACTAATGATATCATTTGAATAAAGAAATTAAGGCTATACAAACTTATTTCAAGGATAAAACATACCTTGTTTAAAATCAATTATATCTGAGGGTATTTTTGGAAATATTGTCATTATTATAATCTCTTCCTGAATTTTTTATTGATTTTGTTGCCAATTTATGACAATGTGTTTTAATTATCAATTAAATTTTAACAAAATCAAACCAATTTACTGAATGAATAAATTAATTACAGTTTAAAATGTACACTATGGTTTATTAAAATTACAGTAATTAATTTTTATACAACTAATATTTAACAATTTTTCTAGAGATTTTGCCTTGTCCTATTTTTAAGAACTTTAGACAGGTGGCAGCACGCACCTGAAAACGTTGTCTGCACTCTAGTGACAGAACAGTGAAATTGTATTGATCCACCTCGCTTTAACTTACAGCTATGCCTCAAAGATGGCAGACTTACATCGTGTTCAGAGTGAACTTGAAAGTTGCGAAATTTACAAGCAATAAAAATGCTTTTTAATTCATAGTTAACTAGAAAAACATTACCAACTCTGCATTAACAGTATGTATTTTATAATTTTTTTTTCTAGTTTTCCACTACACTAAATCACTTTTTATTAAAATAAAAAAAGTTATAACAATATAAAACAAACTTTATCAATTATAAAACTTTAACGAAACTTGTAACTAACACAATTTATTTACTATATTTGTTCTTTTTGCTTTTATTTGTTCATCATACCGACATATTTGCGTAACGTTGTAAATTATTTAGTTTTTATTCGAAATTAGTTAGGATATCTTTACCCGCTTTATTTTTATTTTATTCATATATACAATTTTAAATAAACATTATTAATAAAATGAATGATATATTTCGAACAAATTTACTAAATTTAAATCTTATAAATCTGAAGTTATGTTTTAAATTTAATTACTTAATTGCCACTACAGATATTTTTAAAAAAAATTTGCATATTCATGGCATCTTACAATTATGCTTTAAAATAATCCTTTGAAAAGACTAGCGTGAATACTTCACTCGATTAATTATATACTATACTAATTATAACTATAGTCTGATCATATTTCAGTTATTCATTGACTAGTTAGGCAGTATTGTACAGTCTGAGTTGCAAATCATGGAGATTAGAAGTAAAGTTTGTGGTCATCTACTTAAATGTCAGATAAGGGAAATTGTCAGTATTGTTTTAAATTTTTTGACATTAGAGAACAAATACCCTTGGCAAAAGTTTATGATCGTGTCAAAGCAGCTACAGGTGTATCATGCAGGACAATATCCAAAATTAGTGCTAAAAAAAAAACTAATTGACAATGGTATGTACATATATGTTATTTTTGTCGGTGTTATAATAATAGAATAATATATTGCACTAATATGTCGCTCAGAGTTTTATTAAGGGAAAACATTATTGACGATATAATAGAATCATTTGTCATTAATCTGGAGGACAATACAGACGACACAGATGAAACAAGCAGTGAAGAAGAGGATTAGGATTATATAGTTTATACCGTATTTCGTAATATTGTATATTTGTAAAGGAAATGTCTTTTAATATTTTAATTTTTAAAGTGTCGTTGGTTCGAGGCGATATTCTAAAATTAAAAAAAGATGCCACGTTTTCCTATTTATTTATAAAATTTTATTCAAATATTGCCAACTTTTACCGACAAAAAGTTGCTTTCGTAATATATGAAATTATATACAACAACGTTTAACGTGCTTAAGATAATATATTTATAAATTATATACCGCTCGCTTAGAACCTATACAAAAAAAAAAATTAGCAAAAAAGAGACGTCATTAAAACTAGAATAATGACGTCAAAAACGGCTACGTTTATAGAATAGACAAAAATTTAATTTAATGATTTTTGCATAAATGTATAATAAATTTCCTAACATTTTAAATGCTTTAGGCATTATTTATCAAATATATAACACACAATCACAACAAAATTGATAACCGACAACACCAAACAAAATGGAGAGAGAGTCGGATACAAATGTAAACGTTTTCAAAACTAATAGGTACCAACGCATGGTAAAGAAATGAACTTCAATTCTTTTTTAAATAAATTAGAATTTAAAAACCTTAAGTATATATATATATATATATATATATATATATATATATATATATATATATATAATTCTATCAGTTCAGTGCAAGTAAGTTCTCATTTTGTAGAGTTTTATCCACGACCTATGACGTCTCTCTTCTGCTTAAATTTTTTTTTTATATCTCCACAATATTAGTCAAGTAGTCAAACTACGAACACCTTAAGCATAGGATTAGTATTGAGACTACCGAATCCATTTAGTGATTCGAATCTTGATTAGGTTCACTAAAGTGATTCGTTCATCACATTAAAGTAAACATGATTCGTACATTTAAAACAAAAATAAGATTTGAAGTTATAGTGGTAGCTGTTCCACTTCAGTTGTTTTGTTAATTTTTATTTGATTATTTTACTTATTTTAGTTGCCGTCACTTAATAAATGATTATATGTGATCTATGATAATAAAAGAATAAGAGAATTGTACGGAATAAACATTTATAATATTTTTAATAAAATAACTAAATTTTTTTCTTAAGGTGAAGCATACGGCCTGAAGTTCGTTAACCAACAATTTGTTATCGTGTAAGTAGGATTTCTTGTAGTTTTAACAAAAATGTTGATCTGACCAATCATAAAAAACCAAGTATGAGTTTAAAATTATACAAACGTGAAGATTTTCAAGAAAATTATTTCAAATAACAGAAAATAATTGTAAATGATATGTTAACACAATAAATACTAAAATGTAATAACATATAGTATTTTATTTGATATTATGACAAAAACGACATTATAGCAACTTGAATATTCTGACTTTAGAATCGCAGTTCTCATTTCTCATGTATTTTCTAATCATGTTTACGTTCTGTAATCCTAAAATGTATTGAAAACATGTAAACGCTTCAATTAAACAAAATACATGCACTATCAGAGTTGTAGATGCTTTTTTATATATCCAAATATGAAAATAATTTTTTCCACAAGCATTTGTTTATAAATTTATGTACGTATTTTTAATTTTGCATCGACGAGGTATATTTGTTCTGTTTTATGTTTTATTCATCTTATAATCTGTAAGAAATATAAATAAATTCCTACTTCCTTTTGTGAAATATTTAAGGTTAAAAACTTTGATAAAAATATCGGTTTTTAAAACAAATAATCCATTTCAATATTACTAACCATACTGTTCTACTAATCTGCTCTGCTAAAATTGATCAAATGTTTGCAGTAAAACCTGATGTATCGTACTAATAACTTCGAATATTAGTGTAATATAATACGAAAAATAATATAGATATATGTCAAACCACAAATTCTGAAATACTCATTCATAACATGTGTATATCTACATCGTGAAATATATCATTATGAATGACAGCTGTCAATCTAGATGTTCATTTTTGCGCTGAGTGTACGACAAAGCACACATCAAGTGTGTAAAATTAGTATTTCGTAAAGTTGCTGCAACAAATTCAAATTTCAAAAAAATATTTTATATACTTATTCTCATCTAAATAAAGAAACAAGTAGTGCAGAATAATCTCACAACATTCTACTTTTTGATATGTACAATATAAAGAATGTAAAATTTCTATAAAACAAACAAATTTGAATTGATATGCAACAGGTCAAGATATCAAAATTTCGAATCTGAATTTCTCAAAAATGCCGAGTACGATTTTGTTAAAAAAATTATGTATATTTAAGAACATAGTTTTCTATAACATATAATTTTTTTACCCAATTTGAATTTGTAACTTTTGAAAAAAAACAAAAATATCCGAAAAAGCCTGCTTTTGAGCGGTTTTTCGCATGTTTATTTTTTTTTCTCAAAAGTTACAAATTCAAATTGGATAAAAATTGTATATGTTATAGAGGACCATATTCTTAAATATACAAAAAAAATTAAAGAAAATTGTACTCGGCATTTTTGAAAAATTCAAGTCCATTTTTGAACCGTTTTCTATCAATTAGTTGTACATAAATTTAATAATATGTATATTATTACGACACCTTGAAGTATTGGCTTTAAAATTATGTACAATTCATCGTAAGTTTCATTCATAAAAACAAAGATATCTTATTTGAAAGAGATCAAGTCAGATCAAGTGTTCTGCAGCTAACTTAAGATTTAATTAAGCGGATGCTTCACCTTAAGAACAAATAATAACTGAATAAACAGTAATAATACAAACGCGCCCGGTTCTCATAAACTCATACAATGTACACGCAAACAAACGGAATGTCCGAGAGTAGACGATTCCATGCGTCACGTATTTGTTCATTATGTAGGTAGTTCACTCGTTCGCTTCGTTGTTGTTTCGTTTATTCGTTCGTCCACTGCTGATCTCTTTTTGTATCTGAACTACAGAACGAATCTTTTTCAAAATACTGATTCGATTAATTTGATACGCTCATATGATTCGTTCAATTTGAACGAATCGTTCGCGAACGACACATCGCTACATAGGATGAAAAATAGAGATTAGAAATATCCATTTTACTTGAAAATAAAACACCAATATTTTAAATTAAAGATTTATAAATATCTTTGTTAGAATATTTATTTTATTTTTAATTTTGTAATCAAAAGTTATATCCAACGAGTAAATAGCATTTAAAGAATTGAGTATATAAATAAGTGTTAATTCCCCATGGCTATCTTCTATCTCAATCTTGCAAAATCACTGATGGTGAACAGTATATAAATAAGATATATAGTTTAGTTTATAATATAAAATATGCGGGTCAATAGAATGACTAGGACTAGAACAATCGGTATTCAGTATTCATTCATCTTTTTGTGAACATGGAATACTTCTTATAATACGTTTAATATATTATTTTAAATTTTTTTAAACAATTAACACGTCAACAGTCATATTCAAAACAAACCTAACTCAGATCTAAAACTATTAAAATAAAGGGTATATCTTCATTTAAATTCGTGTTGAAATAAATTCAATTCATGAAATTGATAGAGTTAAAACAATATTAAAAATGATTGTTTTCAGCGTATCCGTTTTTCTAGCCTAACCATTGAGATCATAAAAGATACGAAGTCAATTAAATCGGGGCAAAGTTGCCGCTTTAATTGGCCACTTTAATGTTGTATTTGGTTTTCCGAAAAAGTGCACAGGTTACTAGATTCGGAAAAAAACTTATTTTGATCGATTTACTTTTTGGGATATAACCTTTTTTGTTTGAATTCATATAAATTTTTTATTTACACGTTGCACTTTTTTATGAAAAATTCACAACTGTCCTCAAAAGTTTTATAGCTCGCATCATTTTCGAGAAATTCATACTAACTTTTAATTAATCTGAGATTCAAAGTTGTCATTGATTCGAGATTGTTTTTCTCTTTCCAGTAATATAAAACACACCTAAATTAAAATGAAAATTCACTGAATAATTAGAACATAATTAATTTTATTCATAAATTTCAGCACAAAAATACAATGTATACATAGCATTAGAGTAAATGCTCGAATGTTTCACCTTCAACCTCCAAACAGGGCACTATTCTTTTCCTTAAATTAGATATTTCTCATCTGACATGCCTTCTCCTTATTTTTACAGTTACGAGTATGTTTCCGTACAGCTCAGTAATGTCGGTACGAATTGTTTTGTAAATACAATTTTTTATTGTACCCCATAAGAAAAATCAAACGGTGATAAGTCCGGCGACCATGTTGGTTCAGGTACATCATCATTATTTCAAAATACTTTGTTTGGAAACATTCTCCTTCTGGCGTTATGAGACAGAACTCCGTCTTGTTCATGCAGATTGATATTATTGTTGATATAATCGGTGAGAAACGTCCTCAGAAAATTAGAGTAACATGAAACATTACATTTATTTAGTAAATGTGTGGATCAATGATAGTGTCGCTTAATAAATCAACCCACAAGTTTAGCCCAAATCGCATTTGAGGTCGTCTTTCTTGATTTGCACAGGGATTTTCTGTGGATCAACTATGGTCATTGTAATGGTTAAATATTCCCGAATTCATTAGTCCATATCATATAATTTGACAAATTTTGATTTTCTCTCAATGGTTCTCCAGAAACCTGCAAAAAGCTACCCGTCGATCATAATCTTCTTGATGAAAAACTAGATTTATATGAATGTCTAATAGATGATGTTTTTGAAGCAATTTGAGAATAAAACATTTATAACATATCACGATTTTCTTGCCTTGAAAATTGAATTTTCTCGTTAGAACTAACATAAATAGAATCATCAAAATAAAAATTAAATTTAAGTGTCAAAATTTTGTTTAAAACTAAATTTCTCAGTTAATTTTCATTTTAATTTAATAACTACAATTCTATATATGGGGTAGGTGGCACAGTGGTATCGAGTTGGCCTGGGGATTTGAGAACCCGGATTCGATTCTCACAGCCGACAAACAATTTTCACTAGATTAAATCTACCCCTGTGGCTTCTCCTCCACTAACATCTTTGGGGGCCGTAATTTTACGGTTGGTAACCGCACTTCACGCGAAGAAATATATTACATACCAAGATTTGCTACATTAAAATTTTGCTCGTAATTTATTCGGAAACTAAATATATCATTAAAGTGGCCAACTAATGCGGCAACTTTACTCCAATTTATCTGTCTTCGTATGTGTTACGGTTTTAAAAGTCAGTCAAATCTGAGTATTTATTTATTTTAAGAAATTATTGGTGAAAAGCATATGTATCTTGGAATTTACATAATTAATGAACGTTATTTCATTAATAAATTGAGAAAACAATGTATCGACAAAGCAGAGAGCCATCAGAGCGTGAAAATACTTCTGAGTTGCTATGGCAATCACATTTCCTTTGGTTTTTTAATCAAATTTCTGTCATCTTGCTTAAGAGCTGAACTGAAGACGATAACGATGTCTTGTCAATATTATTATGCTGGCATTACAATTTTAAAGATTTTTTACGAAATAGCGTGCATAAAATCCAATATTATTTTAAAAACAAAAATTTATCCGAAATCAAAATCTAAACCCAGGTCTCTTTTAATCTAGAAAAAAAATTGATTTAATTAGCTGATAATGGGGATAGATAGCTCAATGGTATCGTGTCACCTGTGGATTAGAATTCGATTTGCACAGTCGAAAAGTTTAATCCACATTAAAAAGTTATCCCTGTGAATCTCCCACTTATATATATATATATATATATGAGATGAAAAATTAACGATAGCACTATCGATACATTGATAGTTTTTTTAAAGTACTGTCGATAAGTAATTAAAAGAAAAAAACTATCGATAGTATCGTTTAGTAATTATCGTTTAGTAATTATCTTTTAGTAATTATCAATTAGTAACTATCGGTTAGTAACTATCGTCAAAGTAAAATAATTTAAAAATAAATTTCCTTATGGTCCCGGAGTAATTCAAATACGTGGATTGCGAACCATGTGGTAGCGAACGTGTTATGTATGAGATTTGATCTACATTTAAATGATATAATTCAAATTATATTAAATATTGTTATTTTACAGTAACTGTACACACATGTTAGCTGTAAATCGATTGGTTGCCGGAAGAGTTTAAAGGGATGAAAGACAAAGTGAGATTTCTAAGAAATTTATTACAGGGTACGAGATAATTTACATTCAGTTGTTCTCTGATGTTCATTGAAGTTTGTGCTGTAGTGAATATTATTCTAACACTGAAGGTAAGATAAACATGGTTTAGTTTTATTTAATTTTAAAAAACAGACGATGTTTCGACCTGTATTTAGATCATTTCCTAGTCTACTTTTTATGTTGAGGAATTATTGTTTAGTAACGTAGTATCGTTTAGTAACTATCGTTTAGTAACTATTGTTTAGTAACTATGCCTAAGCAGATCTCGGTAAGTGACATATTTCTTCGCGTGAAGTGCGGTTACCAGCCGTCAAGTCACGGCCTCCAAAGATATTAGTGGAGGAGGAGCCACAGAGGTAGATTTTTTTAATTGGTGAAAATTGTTTGTCGGCTGTGGGGATCGAACCAGAGTTCTCAAGATCCACAGGCCGACTCGATACCACTGAGCCACCTACACCATAATATATATATATATATATATATATATATATATATATATATATATATATATACCTATATATATATACCGGGTGGAACATCATACCTGTGTACATTAACGATTAACATGAAAAAACAGTTTTTCCGTGCGCATTACTCCCCAAATTATTTTAGGCAAAAATGCTTCAAATAAATGTTGTAGAGCATAACATTCTGCATCTAAATCAATAAACAGAATTACATTTACATGCGTTGTGACGACAGAAATTAAATAAAAAAATATTAAAAATTACGTTGAAAATATCAAATAGCCATGGAATAGAAACAAAAATAGATAAATGCTTGACGTTTGACAGATGAATGATTAATTTGACGGGTGAAATATTAAAATGAATTCAGTTTATTTTAACGAAGAAAGAGTTTTTATCATAAATTTTTTTTTATAGAAATTGTTTACGTAGAGTTAGAGATTTATTCGCTGTGAAATTTCCAAATAGGCCAACTCCAAGCGTTACAACAATACGCGCGTATGTTTAAAAAATTTGAATCCACGGCAAGTGTTGCGGCGGAAATTAGTACAGGTAAATTTAATTTTGAATATTTTAAAAGAGATTTACAAACAAATCATATCTTTATATATATATTGGAATTTATAAATTTTAATCCTGAATTAAGTTCAAGAATAATAGCGCAGGAATGTGAGATTACTTATTCTACAGTATTGCGAATTCTTAAAAAACATAAATACCACCCTTATAAGATGCAATGCCATCAAGACATTTCGCCCATTGACGAAGAAAGTAGGCGAGTGTTTTGTGAAGATATGCAAGAACGAACAAATCGGGATCGTAATTTTCTTGCATCTATTTGCTTTACCGATGAGTGTACCCTTACACTTAACAATAAACCAAAAGTTCAAAATGATAGGCACTGGGCTCAAGAAAATCCAAGATTAAAAGTTACCGTCAGAACGCAATATCCTCAAAAAAAAATATATTTGGGCAGGCATTTTTAATAGCAATATTATTGGACCATTTGAGATCGTTGGCAACTTAAATGCTAATACATACTTAGAACTCTAGATTAACGAGACTGGCCCTGCATTAGACGGCGTAGCGCGCGAAAATCAGGAGGTCTGGTTTCAGCAAGATGGCTGCCCAGCTCATTTCGGAGTAAATGTAAGAGCTTATTTAAACCAAGCATTTCCAAATTCGCTGGATTGGTCGCGGTGGAACTTTAAATTGGCCGGCCAGATCTCCTGATTTAACACCTTGCGACTTTTTTTATGGGGTCATCTTAAATGTAAAATTTATAAGCAACGCCACCCAAATATTAATTCTTTGAGAAAAGCTATCGTGGATGAGTGCGCCTTAATCACAAATAGACAGCTCGCTAATGTAAGACATTCCTTCTACAATAGACTTGGTTATTGCTTGGTTGAAAACGGAGGTTTATTTGAATATTTATTATAATAATAAATTGTAGTGATTATTTTATTGAGAGAATTATTGTTTGATATTTGAATTGTAATAGATAGGTTATAATTTTTACATGACAAACCCTATAAGAAATAAACGTTTCATTCAAATGTACAATTGTTTATGTATTATTAAATCGTAATAATAGGAATGGAGCTTTTTGTATGAATTTTATTGAATGATTAATTTGTCGGGGGTAAAACATCAAATAGACAGAAGCATTTATCTATTTTTGTTTCACTTCCATGGCTATTTGATATTGTCAACGTAATTTTTAATATTTTTTTATTTAATTGCTGTCGTTACAACGCATGTAACTGTAATTCTGATTATTGATTTAGATGCAGAATTTTATGCTCTACAAGATTTATTTGAAGCATTTTTGCCTAAAATAATTTGGGGAGCATTGCGCACGGAAAAACTGTTTTTTCATGTTAATCGCCTATGTACACAGGTATGATGTTCTACCCGGTATATATGAGCATTTAATTTTAAATTATAATAAAATATCGTGCTTTATTTATTTCTGTTAGAGCGAATTGCAATTTGGAGAATTAGGTATGTCATTGTAATTAATGATACAATAACAATATCGTTAAGTTTTTAATTTAATTGGTCCGATTTATTACCAAACATCAAAGAATCGTTTTGACTTTTCAATAAAATTATTTTTAAAATTTGTATTGAATATTATTTGGCAATGGATCCAGAACCAGAAATATATAATGAATACGGTAATAAAAAACTTTATTGGATTGTAAATTAAGTTGTATAAAATATTAGCTAGTTCAAATCTATTTTCTCGTAGTTGTTTGCAAAACCAGTGAAATACTAGCATATTTTGTGTTTTCATCTGTACCAGAGTGCAGTGTTTTACTAAAATATTTTTTAGCAATCATACAATACGAGTAGTGTAATATTTAATTAGCATATGTTATTAGGTAGGTTCTATTGCACAAGGATGAATCATCTTATATAATAAAAACATTATATGCGACTCAAATAATATTATTTGTACATACAACATATCTATAACTATTTAAGTAAAAACTCATAAATCTGTCAAGGATCATGAAACGATAAATTAGATGTTTGAAACATAACAAAATTTTACTATTTGTTTGAAATAGGCTGTGTAGCTTTATGTATTTAGAGTTAATACATAATATAAATAGAGAAATAAAAATATATCATCACGCCTTTTACCCATTACTAGTGATATATTTATGAGCTTGAATTGTGGCTACCAGCTGTCAAATCATGGCTCCCAAAGATGTTAGTGAAGGCGAAGCCTCAGGGGTAGATCTAATTTTGTGAAAATTATTTATCGGCTATGGGAATCGTACCCGAGTTCTCAAGTCCACAGGCCGATTCGATACCTCTAAGCCACATACCCAATAATGATACATAATGAATATCTTAATTAATAGTTACAGATAAAATAAGTTTAACTATATGATTTTTAAGTTGTCTACAAAGTACAATGAATTTTAATTGATTGTATTAATAGTAAAAAGATAGTGATTAATTTCATATACAGGTCGTTGTTTGTGTATTTATTAATATTATTTAGGTGTGTGATCCTAATTCATCGCAAAACCTTGCTATAGATACACAGGGGGCGTAAGATGTTAAGGGGCGCAGCCGACACCGCGGAATAAGGGGTAGTTATTAACGTAGATAATGAAAGTCAGATTCTCTGTGGTATTTGGATAGGAGCAAATATAATATGATTAACATTTGCATATAGCCAAAATATTATTACAAAGTTATGAAAGGTCATGTTAATTTCGCCTGGAAAAATATTAAATTAAATAAGTGGAACATATCTCGAATAACAGATTGGTGAAACAGATATACTTGTATATTGGTTAAATTGAGGGTGAAAAATTGCGTAGATGAGCTAAGAATAAAAGCATACATATTATTGAAGGATTGTTGCTTGAATGAAAGAGGAATAAACAAGCTTATATGAAAGGCATTATAATTGTAATTGAAACGAAAGTGGTAAATTGGAATAGGAATGTTTGGCGAAGAATAATTCCGGGATGATTTTGATAAACTAACATAAGCACAGGATTATTGATTTTTATTCATTGTTTAGTTATTTCGTTTGATCGCAATTATGTGAAATTTTTCTTTCAAAAACAAGCATAAGTTTCTTATCTGTTTGATTAGTTTTCAGTTCTTACAATATATTGTCTAACTGATATTGTGTGAAATTCCCTGTCAAAAACGACAAACTCCTCCTTTCTTATCTTTTTGATTTGTTTTCAGTTCGTTGTATACAATATCAAACTGCAATTGTGTGTTCGAAGAGTGGGCATGAGTGAGTTGATATAAATTGAGCATTTATGAAACACAAGTTGAGTAAATGATTATTGAAACAGATGCATGAGTGAATAAATGGATGCGATTGAAGGTTTGTTGCGTGATGAAAGATTCTGAGTGACGGAATAAATGAGCTTTTATGAAAGTAAATTATTAAAAATGGCAGTGGCATATAGTTTTTACTTTTTCATAATATCCACAAGACATACTTGAAATTTGCAGGAGGGTGTCGGAACAGGTAGCGCTGCCACTGTAGGATACAAATGTGTACTTAGTCAATTGACGTAATATCAATAGGTTATGCATATAACATATAAAATCTTATTTATAATAATTACAAAATAAATAACAACAAATTTAAAACGTGTAATAATAATCTGTCATCTAATAATAAACATCATTGAAAGTTTCGCTTTTCATCAGTCAGTGAATATGTGTCATGTAGTGATAGCGAGGTTTTACTATGTACATTAGAATCGTACACCAGTATTTGTAAGAAAACTATAAATTCTAAGTACAAATACAATACTTGTGCAAGTCCTTATACATAAATATATTTGAATGTAAAGTATATATCCATTTTTTAACCATGTTCTTGTATTAGTACTACAGTATATTATTTGTACTCGTTTACAGTTCTGCTACTGGTACTGTTATATTGTTCAAATTCTACATTAAATTATAAGCGAATTTTAATAATTAAGTATGTAAATATGTGGAATATATAGACTACTCAAAATATAGTATTTTTACCATAATTAGTAAAGCTATTTTCTTTATAAAGATCATGGAAACAATGGTGACAAACCCATTTTAATCGCATAAATATAAGGCATAGTTTTAACAGAATAATTTATATTTGAAATATGCAATAGTTATAATTTAACATGTATATAGTGTTTTACCACGTGCTCATGAAAAGACAAGTTTTTGTAGTTATTAGACGAGTTAAAATAAATTTCTTAATTGAATTTGACGTACAGTTTAATTCTTTGCATGTTTATTTCAACCTTTTTTTTAATTAAAATTGCTCGTAATGTAAAGTTTACGGTAAACTCATTTGTCATGTTAATGCATAATGCAATACTCTTGGTTGACCCCGGTAATGTAAAAATAAGTAATAAACACAGTAACTGTGCCAGAAAAAAGAACTATTAACTATGCCATGTTACTTTAGCTGGACGACTGACGGTATTGTAAATACACGAGGTTACTATCAAAAGTATCCAACTAACACAAACACATTTGGGAAAATTTCTCTACATAGTCTCTTTTTAGCTCGATACCCTCTTCCCAGCGATATTCAATAACTTCGATACCCTGTAGAGCTCCTCAAAATAGCTATTAACCGCTAACTCCACCTCTTTATTGTTGGCAAATCTTTTACCACTGAGACATTTTTTTCAAGTTTGGGAAGAGAAAGTAATCCGAGGGGGCTGAATATGGCGAATAGGGTGCGTGAGGAAGCAATTCGAACTTTAATTCATTGATTTTGTCCACCGCGATAACGGATGTGTGAAGTGGTGCATTATCTTTATGAAACAACTTTCTTTTTCGCCAAATGCGGCCTTTTTTTCTTGATTTTATTCCAATAAATTCGAATAATACTTGCCGTTGATTGTTTGTCTTTTTTGAAAGTAATAAATAAAAATTATGCCATGCGCGTCCCAAAAAATTTACGTCATGACCTTGCCTACAGACGAAACTGTCTTTGCCTTCTTTAGAGCTGATTCCCTCCTTCCAATCCATTGTTTTGACTGTCCCTTCGTCTCAGGTGTGAAGTTATGGACCGATGTTTCATCCATTGTAATAAATCTACGCAAAAACTCGATTTTATTGCTATGAAACATAGCCAAACACTCGATTGAAACATCCTCACGACGTTGTTTTAGTTCCATATTGAGCAAACGCGGCACCCATCTTGCGCGCAACTTTCTCATGTCCAAATTTTCAGTCAATATGCGATGTACAGCACTTTTAAAAATATTCACCATGCCTGTTAGCTCGCGCTCTTTTAGTCGACGGTCATTCATTTGTGGATTTTCTTCACCATTTCTGGCGTGATCACCTCATTTAGTCGACCACTGCTACTCGTATATTCGTTTAATAGCTTATACGGCTTTCGTTTAAATTCTGCCACCCAATACTTTATTGTAAAAGAAGGAGCAGACTAGTTCGGCATTGACCTTTGAAATGAAAGTATTGTATCAAATAACGATGACCAATTTTTTCCATGTTAACGATTTCTCTGAGAACGTTTACTATTAATAGCAATACTCAAACATTCTTATGTAGACATCTTATATAGAGTCTCTATACGAAGAATCTGGCTTTTGTTTGGGTAAATGAGTATATATGATATGTCACTTAATTATATGAGGGGGTAATGTACAAAATCCAACGTCTATTTTCATTAAACATCATCTGCGCCAATTCAGACAAAACTCTATTTGCTCAACGTTATGGACGTGCAAAAGTGAGAGGTTCAATCAAAATCCAGCATGTTTGGACATGTTTTTGTGCGTATTTAAAAAACCCTGAATAATTTAGTTTATTTTATCGTTTCAGTATCTCAATTATCATTCAACAAGTTATAATGAATTCAAAATCCTATAGTACTCGTAACCTGCTTTTCCAAATTTAAAAAATCTCTTTTATTGTTTTATTGTACAATTTTTTTGAAAAATTAAAATTTTGAATATGTTGGATTTTGAACATTACCTCCTCAGTTACTTGGTCGTTCTGTTTTTTGTCCCATTTGTTACAGTTTTAAATATAATTTAACTATTTTATAAATCAAGCGTAACTGATAGATCACATTTTTTTAAACATTTTCAACTTTTAGTGAGAAAAAATGTTTAAATTTATTTTATAATTATTAATATTATTATCAATAAAGACATATACATGTTTGGAACATAATGGAAAGTAAATATATATTACTGAATATTACACTCTGGTTCGACAAACAATTTGCAAACAAACAATTTGCACCAATTTAAATCTACCCTGTGGTTCCCCCTCCACTAATATCTTTGGGGTCCGTGATTCGACGGCTGGTAACCGCACTTCATGCGAAAAATATATCACTTACCGAGATCTGCTTGGGAAGAGTGCCACACCCAGTGATGGGTAAAAGGCGTGATGATATATTTATTTATATTTATTTTACACTCTGCAATTGTAGATCTTGGTAAATAATCTATTTCTACAAGTGAAGTGCGGTTACCAGCCGTCAAATCACGATCCTCAAAGATGTCTGTGGTGGGGGAGCCATACAAGAATAATTTTGCGTGGTGAAAATTGTTTGTCGATTGTGCAAAGTAAATTAATAATAAATTTCGACTTAGGTAACTACGAGATATATTCAAAAAGTTCGTGCACTGATTTATTTTTGATAATGTTGACAACAATATTGGTGTTTACGACTCACTGTTGTGCAGTGCAAAGCATTATTAATCTCCAGTATAAATTGTACGTTAAAGTCGCGATCAAATGTTTAACAGTGAGAATTTATTTAAATGTAATTTTTGTGCGCCATCGGATTTTTTAAATAATGGTACATAACAATTTGAAAGAGCAAAGAACTAACGTAAAAATCCTCGTTAAACTCCCTAAAAATGGGCCAGAAATTCATAATATGTTGCCTACAGTTTATTAGGTATCTGCTATGAAGCGACAATCGATGTTCAAATGGATCGTAAGGAAGTCGAACATTCAGCATGTTCATGAATTGGTGATGTTAGATCACCGAATAACTGTGGAAATGATTGCTAAAAAGCTGCATATTTTACGAGATGTCTTGCACATGAGGAAACTGTGTGCCAAGATTGTTCAAACATTTTTGTCACCAGAACAAACATTAATGTGAGTTTATTGTTCGACACAACATTCCCCAGATTTACGCCCGTGTGACTTTTTTTGTTTCCAAAAATTTAAATGATCATGCGTGGTGAACATTTCAGAGAGGTGGAGGCCGTCAAACGGGAGACGGCACATCTCCTGAAGAACCCAATTAATGAGGACCTACAGCAGTGCTGCCAACAATGGAAATAACGTTGGCACAAGTGCATAACTACTAAAGGGGAGTAGTTTGAGGGAGGTAATATTGCTGTACCAGAATAATTCCAAATAAAAAATATATCATCAGAGTGCACGAACGAGTATATACATAATAAATATTTATTTACTAAACATATTCATAACTTGGACATTTAACTTCAATATTAATGTTACTTCTCAACGTGAATTCGATTTTTTTGTAAGTCACGCTAACCCACAGTTGTTTGTACAAAGCGAGCAATTTGTCTGAAAGTAAAAATTAAAACACATGTGCAGAAACCGAAGTGTGCGGAGAACGGAGAACTTGCTTCTTGAAAAGTTAAATTAAATACAGTTCAGAACATGTACCAGACGCACTCATTACTATTTTTAAACCGCATTGAAAAACAATATTTCTGACGTTATTGGAACGGTGGAATATAAATAGTATTTTAACGCTTAATGGAAAAGAAATAAAAACTGTGAAAGCACAGCCAACAATATTATTAAAGTGACAGAATGTCGCTTCGAAAGTTGAAATTTAGTGTTCCTATTTTCTTTGAGAACTGGCACTTCAAATATTTAAAATTTATTTGATTTTCAAGTAAATATTTTGATATCAAAACGTAAACAAGAATTGAGTGATTACAAAGAACTCTTTCGACATACTTTAGTAAATGCATTAATAAAATTGTAAAAAATATATTTTTTAAAATTATTGTTTATTCATCTTGTTAAAAATAAATTAAAAATAAATATATCATCACATCTTTTACCCATTACTGGGTGTGGCACTCTGCCGTAGCAGATTTCGGTAAGTGATATATTTCTTCGCGTTAAATGCGGTTACCAGCCGTCAAATCACGGCCCCCAAAGATGTTAATGGTGGGAGAGCCACATGGGTAGATTTTAAATTGCTAAAAATTGTGTGTCGGCTGTGGGGATCGAACCAAGGTTCTCAAGATCCACAGGCCGACTCGATACCACTGAGCCACCTATCCCATTTAATTAAAAAAGTAATATTGAAATTATACAAATTTAAATGTAGTGAGAAATGAAAATAAGTTGTCTAAACAAAATCAATGTTCTTTATTGTATCTAGTACGATGTAAAATGGCGGCCATCTGCATTTTTCGATTTTTCTTGTTACGTTGCTTATTTAAATTATATTACAAATTATAATATAGGTGTACATAAAATCTCGTCCAAGTGATACATCAAAATAGAGTTACCGAAAAATATTTCTGAAATCAATCGTATCTAGAATCTATATCTTAGTTATTTTATTCAATTTGCCACAAGTACAGACTATAACAATAAGCTCACTACATTATGTAGAATCCCAAAAAGACGATTTGAAATGATAAAGTATGGTACTGTATGATCAGCAATAATTAAAAAATAATTATATATAAATCTTGAACAAGGTCCTTAGATGACGAATCCTACGTTGGTTTAGATGATTGTACGATTATGTACACAAATAGTTTACTCGGTCGCTCGGTCGTTGGAAATTTTTTTTATCACTTATAAAGAGCTCACAAAAATTGATTTTTTTAAAATATTTAGTTTTAATCTTCTTCAAATCCTATCGCGGTTGGTATCATAAAAAATAATGTTTCAATTGTCTTGCAAAGTGTGATCATCTTGCAATTTATAAAGAAAGAAAATTAAAAATCCGTTTTAATAGTTGCACTTTCCGAAAAACGCGACGATATATTATCATAAAACGTTATGACAAGTTAGTATCCCTTCTCGCCACGAAAACTTCGTTCAGTTCTCACTGCTAAGTCTAGATCCAGACTCCAGCAGAGGCTTTCGATCGATGTGTGTTGTTGTATATTACTTTAAATAGAATTCCTTTGAACCGTACGAACCATAAACAAGACGCAGAACGCAGAAGCAACTGAAACTCACGTATTATAACCTTACATCCTGTTATTCCAGAGCCGAGAGCCGAGAGCCGTGGTCGTCGTTTCGAACTGATTTGTTTTAAACTAAACGCAGTCATTTGCGCAAAAATAGAAACGTTTATTTGCGGTGCATACATTTAAAGAGCTGGTTTAAACAAAATTTTAACACTTTGTTTATTCGAACGCAAATTACAAACATTTTAGTTGAGTTAAAATTATTGAAAATATAAATAAGTTTATTTTCGATCGACGTGAAAACGGATATGAACCGTCAACATTCATGTTCTGTTTTCAGTTCGTAACTTACTAATTAACGTTTAAATTGAAAATCAATTAAATAATTCTTCCTTTTAAATATCAATTTATTTAAAGCAGATGTGCACTTGTTTGACGACATTATATTTTGAGAACATACCCAATTTTAATGGTCCTATTTCTGATCTACATAATTAACTTTTTTGTAAGTGTCAATAAAGTGCAACAGTCAATTATTTACAAGTTTTAGTGCAACCGTGATTTCATAGCTGCATAAAATAATATATTTTGTTAATTGTTGTGTTGTCAAGTGGCCTATATTAAATTTATTTTATTAAAATTATCATAAAAAAAGAACTTATTTGTGGTGTGCAATATTAATTTGGTACTAAAGAACTAAAGTGTCCAACGAAATTATGAGTTAACTTCGTTAGTTCATCAAGTATAAAAATTATGTATAATAGGAATAAAAACATTAATAACTCTTTGAGAAAATTAAATTGAAATGAACGCTCTTTGTAAAACTACAAAAAAAAACCTCGCAGCATTCACGGACGGACTAAACGAAATTATCTCATCAATTAACCAGTTTTACATCTCAAGTAGATTCATTAATCCATTCCAGAAATAACTCATTCCAAACCTAACCTAGTTATTTGACAGCGGCGCTCACCGCTATGAGTTGCGACGCCGGCGACGACGCATTACAAACTACGTGTACGTCCGCGTGTTTTAATTTAGCTGCAACACTGTTCCTCTCGCAAGCACCTGTACGCGCGGGAAGCTCGACGCAGTCCCACAGCCGCCGGCGACGACGCTGTGCGACGCTGAATTCTGCGCGATTTTACGCAATTTAATCAAGGCGTTCTTGCGCGCCACGCATCTAAACATCGTGCACACAGCGTGAGTGAGAAAGTGACGGGTTGTTGCCAAGCGACACATTGTGACAGAAACAGAATTTATTGGTTTTGAAACACATCCAGATATAAATATATCAAACCAAATTCAATGATTTGTTGGTAGTCTGCAAAGCGGAATGTTAGGAATAATCAGTTTGTTCACATCATAATAAGATAAAACGAGTGACATTTTTGATAAATAATGATTAAATATAAATAATACAGTAGTGCAAAACAATGTCGATAAAATAAAATATTCTTGTTAAAAATGATTGAATTCTAAGTATTCTAAGAATATAAAAAATAAAATAATTATGTTAATTCATGTGAAATACTGTACTAATTTAAATTATGGTTAGCTTGTTAACAAAAAAGATTTTAGTTATAATTATCTATAAATTCTTGTTATTCTATCATACATTCGCAAATCTTATTCGTGTTAAACTTTAACGTAATTTCATATGTTACCTGGAATAATTTATCAACGTATTTGTTGGAAATCAGATTTAAAAATGATTGAAATACACAAATACGATTAAATAATATTTTCAAAACAATATTTGCGATGTGCAAATGTTAAAATTTCATCAAGTCAACAATGGCATTAATCAACTCTACATAACCGAAGTGTTCAACAAAAAACAATCAGCGAAAACGATTTGAAAACGTTGCGTTTAGAGGTGATATTTAATTAAGGGCAGGTTTCGGCCAGTGAGTCGTGCAAAAATGATTGACTGGGTATCAATAGTGCGCCATTCCCGACGGCGGTTCTCAAACTACATGTACGCTGTGCCAAGCAAAGTGCGCAAACGCAGACGTAAGCACAATGAGTCACCTACAAGATTGGGAGGAGAAGCGAATGAATCGCGCATGTTCTGTGGGTTTTGTTGGAATGATCGTGCGCAGGTATATAACCTTCCTTTTTTTAAATTTCTATGATAGATGATTAAGCTGTTTGATAAACCAAAATAAACAAGTTATCAAGTTGTTTATTAAAAGGGTTACCATATGTTTAACAAACACATATGCATGGATTTTTCATAAATAAATGATTGGGAGCCTTATGACAGATATATGCAACATTGAAACTTATGTACGACATTAAATTCTGGAAGATTCAGAGGTGAAATATTCTATGTAAGTAAATTCAGAAAAGAAACAAAAAATAGAAGACAAATTTTGAATAATAAATTATTTGAGACCTATTAGTACTAAATTTTTATTAAGATTAACATCCTGAAATTTTGGAGTCTTTAATTCGGATCACTAAGGTCAACAAGTATAAGAGTTACGGACTCGGTTAAATTAGTAAAATTTTAGACTATTTCAAGTATTTTTATTTTTTCCAGAAAAAATCAAAAATTACTAGATATAAACAAAAATGTAAAACGGGTGATTTTTTAGCTCGTCGATTTTTCAAAAAAGCAAGCTTAAATAATTGATATGCTCCTTGGCAATAATTATAAAAATTATAAGTTCCTAGATCAGAGATTCTAAATGTTAGCAATACCCCCCGCCACCGTGTGGGAAATTTAATATCCGCGGTAGGCAACAGGGGGAGGGGCGATAAAGATTCTAGGCGGCAATATTAACTAACAAAATATGAATATGTAGTATTCTTACAAAACTATAATAAATAATGGGTGAATGGTCGCATCATAAGACACTTATCACTAACTCGTATACGTCATGTTTTTAGATCGATACCCTATATATAAATTTTAAGAGAATATTTCTGCCCGAATATATTAAAAATAAGGTTGTCTTTATCGCAGGTTAATGCTCCTTACAAAATACTGTAAATACTTTTTTTTTTAATTATATTACGCTAAAATTTATAATACATGATTGAATTCATAATTTTTTGCAAAATTTGAATAATTAAAAATATATAGGTATTGTTAATACTCTTTTTTGTAATAATACGAGTATCTTTCAGTAAAATACAGTCAGTATCATTTTAAAGAATTCCACAGCGAGTATATCATTTTACGTACCTACTCTTTACCTACTTGACTGGTTTACCCATATAAAATTTAATTGCGATTAATTAATAAATATATATATTAAAATAAAAAATTCCGAGTGAACCACTTTTTTAGGACATCCATTTAACATTTTTTTAATGAAAAATCTATTATAGTCTATTATTTCACAATGGGTTATAGATTTATTTTCTAATCATAATGTGGCAATGCAACTACAAGAATTGAACTGAAAAAATAATGAAGAATTTAAACCTTTTCTTTCTTCATATTCGGTGGAGCTCGGCTGTAATGCAGTTATTTATTTATTTGTTCCACTATATAAAAAGAACTTAATTCCATTTACAGTACAGGGATCGGACTCACCCGGTGGGATCTTCGGATTTTTTAACACATATAAAAATTAATATTATTAGTGCACTACGTTTCGGATACTGTAAATCTGTATCCGAAACGTAGTGTATTAATAATATTAATTTTTATTTGTGTAAAATTTTTTTGTACAAAACCAAAGACGATGGAAGTCCTGAATAAACACTGTGAATTAACTAAATTATCGTCTTATTCATTTAAACAAAATGTTGTTAATATTGATCACCTGATTACGATTACCAAGAAAATTACATAAAAGTTGAGCATTATTCGCACTGAAAGCTATGTAATGTAGTTTTGCAAATAGAAGTTCATAGTGAAGCATTTCAAATACCTTACTAAAATCAAGTAAAGTAAAGGACCATGCGTTTATTATCCATTTCATTTACAATGTCATCTACGATATGTTACAATGCTGTAGTACTACTGTATCCTTTCCTGAAACTAGATTGAGTACTAAGATATATTTCTCTTTCAATTAAAAACAGTAAAATTTGATTATGGATAACATTTTTAGAATTTTTTATACAATTGGAAGTAAGCTAATTGGTCTCAAATCGTTAAAACGAAGTCGGATTTATACATTTACCAATAGGTTTCAACACAGCTTGATTCCATATATCGGGACTACAAAGAATACATTCTTTAATAATATAAGTAATTTGTAAATTAGGAAATATTAATTTTAACATATTTAAATTTATACTGTAGTTAGATTTGAGAGATTCAAATATTTTGATGGCATTATTTACCGTAACTAAAAAGAAGGTAAAGCAGTGTTCGTTAGGGAACAATTCGTTGTCCTGGTAAAATTACAGGAAGACAAATCTGGTTCAGGGAAAAGCATAGAGTTAATCAAATGTGAATTCAAAAAATTTACATTTAAATCTTATAGTTTTTACCTCCTTGTACGAAGTAAAGGAAGTATTGTAATCGCGAAAATTTTCGGTTCTCAGATTTCAACGGAAATAGGTATTTTGGCCTTCCATGAATCCATTTTGACTAATTTCGTCATGCCGTCTGTACGTACGTACGTATGTATCTCGCATAACTCAAAAACGGTAAGCCGTAGAAAATTGAAACTTTATATTTAGGACTGTTATAACATCTAGTTGTGCACCTTCCTTTTTGGTCAATATACAACTACCATGAGTGGTACTTTACTTGAAGCCTATAATAGATTAGATATAATTTAAAACTTTCCAAATTTGGTATATAAGACTACTATATCAATGGAAATAACATAATAGATTTTGATTAAAATAGACTAACCGGAAGTGGCAAATTACATGAAGCTGCTAACAGTTTTCCTTGAAAAAAATGGTATTATTTTAATTTTAGAAATGAATGAATGAAATAAAAGTTTTAGAGAATTAAATTCTGCGTCTATCACATTAAGAATTTTTAAATTAGCTTTTTGCATAAACGAGATATCTAAATTTAAATATTATATATTTTTAAAAATTTTCACCAATTTAAAAAAAATTTACCCCTGTGGCTCCTCCACCACTAATATCTTTGGAGGTCGTGATTTGACGGCTGGTAACCGCACTTTACGCGAAAAAATATATCACTTACCGAGATCTGCGTAGGCAGAGTGCCACACCCAGTGATGGGTAAAAGGCGTGATGATATATTTATTTATTTATTTATATATTTTTAGATTTAAAAAAAAAATAAGTTTGCTATGGATTAGAACAAAAAATAAAAGATTATATGCAATGTAAAAAATATCTATAGTTTAATACGCGTACAAGGAAGTCATGTGGTGTCCACATCAGATTTTTATTATTTAGTTTAATATTGATGTTAAATTCATTAAGAGTTTTCCAGATATTGCCACTATTGCGATTTTGGAAAAAGAAGGTAAAGCAGTGTTCGTTAGGGAACAATTCGTTATCCTGGTAAAATTACAGGAAGTCAAATCTGGTTCAGGGAAAGGCACAGAATTAATCAAATGTGAATTCATTCAATTTACATTTAATTTTTTTAGTTTTTATTATTTGGTTTAATATTGATGTTACATTCATTAAGAGTTTTCCAGATATTGCCACTATTGCGATTTTGCAATTTAAATTCGAAATAAACCTTTTTCTCTTTCCTAATCGGATCAGTAGTAAAATTCCTCAACATTTTGTAGTAATTCCAATGTGCTAACGTTTTCGAACGTTTGAACTGAGAAACGGCATTGTTTCTGAACTTTATCATGATCTTAATTACGTAATCCTCGTGGATGATTGATTTATATGAACTACCACACTGCGGGTCGGTGAGTACTGTACCCTGTACTGTAATTGGGATTATGTTCATGTTTTTTAGCGTAACATAAATACGAGTAACTAAATAGATAACGACATTTTTAATAGAAACGAATTTGATACAAAGCGATTGAATTACATTATTTAAAATTTGTATTTTTTTATTTATATCAGTATAAAGTAATATCAATCAATAACATTTAACGCTAAGGAAAGTCTTCAATGATCAATACTTCTAAAATCTTTGAAAGATATGATTTCTGATACACGAGGAATGTTACATGTCAAATTTAATTTACAAGAAATAGATCTATAATAAATAAATAAATATATCATCACGCCTTTTACTCATTACTATAGTAGGTATCACGTAACCGAAGTAAAAAATTTATTAATTAATCAGCAGAAATACTGCGTATATACTACCCAACTGTCACTCTCCGATTAAAGTGAAATTTGGCACACTAATAGAACTTTAAAAAATATTGAACCCCTATTTTGTTTTTCTTCCGGAAGTTGCTTTTTAGAGGTACAAACCACTTCTGAAAGGTGGTAAAAGCAATAATCGACATAAATGAAATTATGTAATACCAAAATATTTCGCGTTAAATTAAATCTACCCCTGTGGCTCCCCCACCAGTAACATCTTTGGGAGCCGTGATTTGACGACTGATAACCGCACTTCACGTGAATAAATATATTACTTACCGAGATCTGCTTCGGCAGAGTGCCACACCCAGTAATTGGTAAAAAGGCGTGATGATATATTTATTTTATTTATATTTATATATACAAAACTAATTAATCTGAAAGTAACAAACAAAATGTATAATGCCTTTGTGTGTATTTTGATATACATATTCCAATACTTAAAAATCAGAAGGAAAAATAAAAAAATTGTAATTAATAATAATAACTATACAAACTCAAGCATTAACAATGAAGTTAAAGTAACTCAGACAATTTGTTGAATTCGGTTATTGACGTTATTCTGTGAACTGTATCATTTATTTTAACAAAAAAAAAACACGCCATCTCAAGATCAGGTATTCCGAAAATTGTATTTACGTTTAGCTGCGTGAATGATATTACTAAGTCTTTTATGCGTAAGACCTATTTTAATCTGAATGCCAGTTTCTTTTAATTTCCTTTTGACAGAGTACATTAACCTACGATCATTATAGCCGAGTAAACTTAATGATTAAAGTTCTGCATTTATCTTGGCGACATTGACCAAGCTGATGAGATCTATCAAGAGCTGCCGGGCCAAGGAAGACGTTCACCTGCAGGACAACAGAATTAGTGGAGTCTCTAGCTTTTTCCAGAACACCAAAGTTTCGGAGGCAGTTGCGTCTGCTGTTCTGTTGAACTTGATAGACTTCAGCAGATAATTATTAAATCAGCTGATCCTTGTGGCTCCACTGATCGCTATGATCTTTAAGGTCATTTTGCAGCTTCGTGATTTTGACCTCAAAAATTTCCGACACTTACGGACACAGAACTCACGATTTTCTTAAAGGCTATTTTCACAAATAACTTTTGTAACGATAGATGAAATTTTAGCTCATTGATTCCGGGTAAACATAATTACAAATAATTGAATTGTAGAAAGATTTTGGCACATACAACCTGACACGTCTACTCTGACTGTTCATACCCTAATGATGGGTCTAATGTTTTTATACGTAGATTAACATATATTAAATATTTACAAATCGTGGAAACTCGTAATGCTTTACCTAAAACTTCTTTAAAACCTACCGTGTTTTTTATCATAAGAAAGGTGTTTAGATGGGCTGAGCTGATGGCCAAATAATATTAATCTAAAATATTGATATACAGAAAAAAAAGTTGGAAATAAAAATTACAGTCACTAAAGGTCTCTTCACAGTAAAGAATATAATTATTTGTTGCTCATTTATGATATAATATAATGTTAAATTTCATTTTTTGATGTACATATTTGAAAAGCATTCTTTATTATCTTTATAACGATATGAAGTTTGTTTAATTTCATTAAAATTTTCAATTAACAGTCATAGAGTAGGAGTAGAGTAGGAATGAAATTTTTATTTGCTTTAGCTTAATAAAATATATGGATAATAAAATATAAATTTAACAACAACAAAGTATAATTTTGCCTCTATTATAAACTTCTTTATTATTATTACCAATTATTTATTTTAAAAATTATCCCTGTATTATTATGGGGTAGGTGGCTCAGTGGTATTGAGTCGGCATGTGGATCTTGAGAACCCTGGTTCAATCCCCAGAGCCGACAATTAATTTAAATCTACTCCTGTGGCTCCCCCGCCACTAACATCTTTTGGGGCCGTGATTGCCACACCCAGTAATGGGTAAAAGGCGTGATGATGATATATTTATTTTAATTTAAAACTTGAATTCTCATGCTTTTCAATTATTAATTGAGTTTAAAATAGTGCAAATTTATGTCATACTATTTAAATTTTCTAGTCTAGTTAGTGGAAAGAGAGCTTCCGCAATATAAATATTTATTTGAAACTATTATTATTTGTTACATTCCATTTTCCTAATTTAACATTTTCGCTCAAATGTAATAACCTCTAAAAAAATCCAAAACTTTAAAATATCTTCTAAAGCCATTTAAAAGACGCCTGCATAATTATGTGTATATTCAAGGTAATGAAAATATACAGTGTGATGACCGCGACGTCGGAACATAGGTCTTCAACATGTATAATCATATATTTATATTTTCCTGCTTCCCTTATTATTTTATAGAAAAAAGCAAAACATTGTTGTGGAGCATAAAATTTTACATTAAAGTCAATAAACAGAAGGCTATATTTATATTTAAGCTATTTTCAACATTTTCAATTTAATTTCTGTCGTTATGAAGCATGCAAAATTTATTATGTTTATTGATATTAATA
The DNA here is from genome assembly GCA_947425015.1 of Pterostichus niger. Classification (NCBI taxonomy): domain Eukaryota; kingdom Metazoa; phylum Arthropoda; class Insecta; order Coleoptera; family Carabidae; genus Pterostichus; species Pterostichus niger. The sequence continues at coordinate 20,657,913 of OX380341.1, read as the reverse complement.
TAGAATTTTAAGCTCTACAACATTTATTTGAAACTTTTTTCTCTATAATAATAAGGGCAGCAGGAAATTATATAAATATGATTTTATATTTTAAAGTCCTATGTTCCGGTGTCGCGGTCACCACTGTATATATGTTCATATTTATTGTAATTAATGTTGATTATTCATTAACTGTGGACCTTTGCAGTACAAATTTCATATATTAACATTGACTTTATACGAGTACTATACATACATAAAAATTAAGGAACACTGAAAAAAATTATTATGAATTTATATCTGTTTCTAGCTAAAAAATAGTTTTTCTTAAATTTTATACGTTTTTTTTTATTGCTACGATACGAAATATATAAACAACACCATAACGACTGGGGCATAATGAGCGGGCATCATTAACGCCCGCTCCGATCATACGAGTATTGTAGCATTTAATGTAAAACTTGTTGTCCGCTCTTCTAATAAAGTCATTCTCAATGAATAGTTAATAGACGAATAAATTGTGTAGATTAAAATATATTCAGAACATAAAAATAAATAGAAAAATTTACAAATTTACAGAAGTTATAGAAGTTAAACAAAACATATTAAAAGATAATTTAAACAAATTGATCGAAGATGGAAAACAACAACAACGTATCAACTTAAGTTACTACATGGCAAGACTACATCTTACCAATCCAAAAGCTAAGCTACCACTAACTATTTGTTGTTGTTTTCCATGGGACGTGCTGACAAGGAGTAAGAGGGTGGATTCGTTCCCATGCGCGAGTTTATATAAAAAACCACAGACGCTTCTAAGGGATGAAATACAAAGATCAAATGCTATCTCAAACCAACGCACAACTATCAATTTACCCAAATATGTCATCACATAATGGGTAACAAGCGCGACAATTCAGAGAAGCCATAAACTCAATAAATAATGATCGATGAATACTAAAATTATTACAAACATATGCCAAGTCAACTTTTGAACAGATACTTAAGATAACATTTAATTTGTCTGTATCTTTCGAAGCTGAGTTGATAGTGAAAAATCCTAATTATAAAAAAAAGGTGTATAACTTTGTTACAATATTTTTAATTTTAATTCAATTTCATGTTCTAATGTACACAAATAGTGTTCACAAATAACTATTTTGTTGTTTGTTTTAATTAGTAGCGACATCTAGTGTCAAATATTATACGTAAATTTAGGATAATCGGCTACATGATGATATCAAATTAGCTCAATTGGTCAAGAGCGTAAGCAGGGTTTAAAATTCACAAGTTCAAATGTTGGCGGTATACTTTCTATAATTTAATAAGATTTTTAAACAGCAAAATATAAAGACATGAAATCTTGGTGAAAATCGATGACACCCTAAGTAGGACTACGCTATATAGATACATTTGTAAGTGCATTGTGAATGGGACACGCGGCTCTGCAGTGGTACAGCTACGTGGTCTCCAGTGAAGCTGAAGTGTGTCACGTGTGCACTTCACTAGTGAAGCGAAGCGACTCGTGGATATTTTGCTGCATAAGCTTGAGTCTGGACTTGGGTTGTGAATGCACCAAGTGTCGCTTTCCGACTGAGTTTCTAATAATTCGATATTATAACGAGTTCTGTGTCAGTTCTCAGCTTTATTTGATTTTTCAACCATGTGGTGTAAAATGTTTGGATCGTTTTATATCTTCGTTTAACATACAGAATACCAAAGTTGCTATATTTCTGTAGAATTCGAGAATACTGAATATATAAATCATGTCGACTATTTTAAATTCATTTTGAAATATTAAAGTATACTTTTGCGGTTTCTCATGTTATAGTTAAAAAAGTACTGTGAAATAGAATAGTGATATGAAGCCGGATTGCTGATTTGAAATTCCGTGTTCGATTTCCATAGCAACAAATAATTTTCACCATATTAAAATTTTCCCTGTTTTGGGGTGCCGCAGGGATCCTGAGTCCTATATTGTTTTCATTTTGTAAATAATATTACAACTTGTTACTTATGCGAATAATTGAGTATAATTATTTCACAGAATAATATTAACACCGTGTCCTCAGATATTTCTAAAGTTGTTCAAGATGTGAGAAATTGGTTGGTAACTTTAAAACTCACGCTAAATGTAAATAAATTGTTAATTTCAAAATTTTCAAATACAACGCATTCGAAAGGTTTATTATTTATATAATAACAAACATGTTCTAGGACTTTATATTCATGAGAACTTAAACTGGGATCTTCATGTGGATGAGGTTTGCAGTACTTTGGCATCTCTGTATTATTTATTGGAAAGATTACAATTTCTTATAAATGTGAATACCTATTTTGAAAATTTTTATCCAGTAATATACTACGGGAAAATTTATTGGGGTTGTTTCAATCATCACAACGAGTTTTTAAATAACAAGAAACAGCAATTAGGAACACTGTCTTTCCGGTAATCTTGCCGAGCTTTGTTTAAAAGGGAATATATTAGGGTGTATCGAAAAAAGGTCATTTTCGAATTTTGTGAATGGGGTATGAAAAACTTAAAGATTATTGTTTTTAATAATTTTCTGTGGTAGCAGAACCGATTTTCCTTGGCCCCTGAGCTAGCGCATCGAGGTCAAAAATGCTGTTTCCAGCTACTTTTTGAAACGAGGGTGGTGACAGCAGGGGCGGATCCAGACTTTGAAATAGGGGGGGGGGGTCATGGAGTGTATTATTTTGTCTGGGTGTAGTTATTGCTCATCTTCTAAATATAAAAAAAATTGTATTTGCTCATATTATATTGTAAAATGTATTCGTTTCCTGGTTGACCGTTATGTTTACATACAATTGCCAAACTTTAAAATTCCAACATAAAATGCATACTTACCATAGTTTCTATTTTGGGAGATTCTTACAAACATTCGGATAAACGTCGCTACAATGCAACAATTTATGAGATCTCTGAATGTGGCAATAGGCTCACATCCGCTGAAACACAGTGCTAACGGAATTGACTAAACTCAGAATCATAAAGACGGTATCGACTATCTGCTGTTAACTAACAATATGTTTTAGGTGTAGGAGAATGCGTAGCTTTAAGCAAAATTACTTTTCTATAAACAATTATAAACGTGGTGAGGAAAAGTGATTTTTTTCACCTCAAAAATTTCTCCTATGACCGCCAACACTTTATAAATCATAAAGTTTCAATATCTAAACGGTTCTTCGATAGAATACAAAAATTATTGAATTAGAAGTTGATTTTCAAAGTGCAAATGTCGGTAGTCATATAATAGAATACCTCTTCCATCTGCGGGTCGAAATAATATTCCAACAAAATGTTGGTTTTTGGCTATTTATTAGAATAATAAATCAAACAATAGTTCTTAATTATCTTAGAATTTTAAGTTCTTAGATAATATTTTCTATTTCATTTGTTTATCAAATTGAGTTACCGTAAATAATGATATCATTATTGTGTATTAGGACCAATTAACTATTAGGGCTAACATTAAAAAAAGGCCATGCTTATGGGGGATCATGACCCTCATGACCCCCCCTCACTGGGTGACGGTAGCTAAGTTGATTTAGAGCATTTGACGGAAGTTCAAAGAACCCAGATTCAGATTCTGACGACATCAACATCCCAATTTTTCACTATATAATGCAATTTGACATATTTTTAATCTCTGCGACTCCAAATTTATTTATTGCTGTTATTCAAAATCTATTAATTCAACTTTTTGCCCATATTTTTCTGCAAAAATATATAAATAAATAAATATATCATCACGCCTTTTACCCATTACTGGGTACACTGCCAAAGCAAATCTCGGTAAATGATATATTTCATCGCGTGAAGTGCTGTTACCAGCCGTCAAATCGCGGCCCCAAAGATGTTAGTGGAGGGGGAGCCACAGGCGTAAATGTAACTTGGTGGAAATTGTTTGTCGGCTGTGGGGATCGAACCAGGGTTCTCAAGATCCGCAGGCCGACTCGATATACCACTGAGCCACCTACCCCATTATATTATCTGAAATATTTAAATATGTTTTCATCAGTTTACTTGTCATAACTGCTTTCCTAATCCTCGAATTTATAACTTTATTCACTTATATTAACTGACGACGGGTAACCACACCCGACGCGCCACATATCACTTACCGAGATCTGCTCGGCAGAATGTCACAAAATGTGTGATGGTACATTTATTTTATATAAATTGAATAGTTGTGTTGCTTGCAGAAGTCCCGGTACATCGTGGAAGATGATGCTATGCCTGTAGCGCCGTCGCCGCCTCCCGTGGCGCCGCTAGTGAGCGAGTCTCCGGTGCCCACCACGCCGCTGCCACCGCTGGATCTGGAAGCGCTCGTGCGTCGCAATTCTGTTGACCGCGTGATGACGCCCAGACATATGCCCGTCACCAATGCCTCCACTACAACATTCATTGGTGTCCAGGTTAGTACATTTCCGAAATATTTACCCAAGACTTTATCAAACAATATGTAAATGTGTCATGAGCTTACTGAAAAAATAACATTAACTTAAATATTTAATTAATGCGATCCGATTCTACCATCTCAAATTTAAGTGATAGTTTAAAAATTAAATGTTAAAAATCATGTTAAGGTTATAGAAGTAACTCTTTGATAGTGATAATTAAACCTGTATTTAATAAATTACTAGTTTAGAATTAAAGTAGAGAAAATTCTCACGAAATCTCTGTGTTGGTAACAAAAACAAAAACTTCAATTATATTAGCTGGATTACAATGGATTACAACGACGTTTCGACTCATTTACAAATGTACTTGAAGTTACATTTAATGAGAATTTCTTAAACATCAGTCATTATTCGACAATTTTGTTGTTAACATTTGTAAAAGTTTAAATTGTTTAAGAAATTAACATTAACTGTAATTTCAAGTACACTTTACTTATAATTAGTTTGAAAATGGCTCTAACCATGAACCGAAACGTCACTTTATAGTAATACAAATTAACATCAATCGATAATGAAGCCTGTAATCCAATAAAACAAAAAAAATCCATAAATATTAAAATTATAAGAGCAATTTTTTTTAATGTTTGTTGTGCCTTTATAAATATTTAAATTATTTCATTAAAAAATAGAGCTGATTTAAAGAGAACGGAAATATTTTGTTTCCCATTTTGAGTCACTGTAGTTGTGAATTGTGATTTAATATTTAACTCGTCTTTGGGAACTTTCATGGCTAGTAAATGTTCAAATTCCCAATCTTGTAATTCCCTAATTTCTGATTCGCCTATCAGACATCAAATATATATGAAATAAGGTTTGATATGGTGACACTGACAAATAAGACTATACTATTTAGATTTATTAATATCGTAATATCGTTTGTTAGGTCAGATTGTACTGTACAAAAAACTGTGCTAAAATAAAGTTTAAAAAATCATCAAAACCATAACTAATTATATCTGTTTTGTAACAAGACCAGATGATGAAATGTTATACTACTAAGATATTTCTTTAATTATATGACATATGACATAACATCTACTTTTTCCATTTACTTTCCTGTTATTAAAGTTTCATTCTGAAATTAAAGAGTAATTATACCTAGTCGAAAACTAATTATGAATTCAAATGCAATAAGTTAAAAAATAATTACATAAAAATTGGTATTTATTCCTGTTACATTGCGTCTCGAAAACATGTGCTGCCATCTGTTATACGATTGCTGAACAACTTAGTTTCTACTGCTTTATATTGATTTTGTACTGAAGTTCCTACGAAAGTACAGATGGCGCCGTTCTTCACGTTCTTATGAAAGATATCACCAAGTTAGTCTTAAATAATATTATTTTATTAATTTATTAGCGTAAATGAGCTGCAATATTGAACAGAGTTATAGTATATTATTTTCAAATAAATTGTTTAAAACTATCGTGCAACATTAATGATAAAATGGAATGTTCAAATAAATTTAATTAATAAAGAATTTATTAATAATAATAGGTTTAATAGCTTTTCATACATTTTGTATATTAAAATTGTATTATAGAATTTAATTACATAAACAAGTTTAATTTAATATTATAACAATATACTATGACTAATATATATCTGTTATCTTTTATAACTACAAAATGCCCGGAAATATAAATATATTAATTGCAATAGAGGCAAAAACCTGAAATAAAATAAATATTTGGAAATTCTTGTACTTTCCAAATCAAATGAACAGAAAATATTTCTAGACAAAAATATTCTGCACCAACCCTAACAACTTGTGCAATAGGTGTTTTTATCGAGGCTATCATTGAAATGCTATGATTTCATTTAAATTAGAAAAAATCTTTTCAAATTGGAAGATTTTAAGTGTAACACCATTACTATTTTGCAAAATATAGAAGCTACGAAGTCGGTTAAATTAGGAAACTATTTCTATTTTATAACACTACTTGAATGAGCGAAACACGAATGCGATTTGAATTAAATTAATGTCAATTTAATATGAATTTTACTCAAATATTTTGTAATGTGATACTAAACTTTGTATTCGTTAAATGTAGAATAAAATATCATTCCGCACAAAAACAAATAATTATATAAAGGTTGCCACGTATTTTGAGAACTACTGGTCTAAAAAATTCTTGTTTCACTCATCAAAGTAATCTTATAAAATAGAAATTGTTTGCTAATTTAACCGACTTCGTAGCTCCTATACTTCTCGAGATAGCAATAATGCGCAACTCAAAATGAATATATATATATATATATATATATATATATATATATATATATATATATATATATATATATATATATATATACCGGGTGTAACACGAAAAGTGAAACATAGGCGTTTAACATGGCAAATCAGTTTTTCCGTGCGCATTGCTTCCCTAATTATTTTAGGAAAAAATGTTTCAAATAAATATTGTAAAGCATAAAATTCTACGTCCGAATCAATAAACAAAATTCATTTTGACTACTTCATAACTGCAGAAATTAAATTTGAAAATTCACGTAATTTCAATTTAATAGTAATAGCCATGGAATTAAAAACAAGAGATGAACAAATGCTTAACGTTTTATACGTCAATGTCAGAATAAATTGTCAAAATCATTTTTACGTACTAAATATTTATTTTCTAAATAAAAATTTATTAATAAAGGCAAAATATTTTGATTTATTATTTAAGAATAATAAAATAATAAACTCGATAAAATATTTAATTAGTCGTAAACTAACAGAATAATGCCATTTAATTATTTGCAACTTTTCTTCATCTGAATAATTATTCATTTTTGATAATAATAAACCCTAATATTGATTTAATATCAGTTTGTCAAAATAAGTACTAATAATTGAATTTCTATTGAAAATATTGAAATATGCTAGTATATGAACTTCTAAATTTTCATTCATTTCACGAGGTTCGCATTTTCCCATAGACAGAGAACCAGTTCTACGCAGTTATCTTTCTAATTTGCCAAAATATGTACCTATAATTTGGATGAAACCGATTCGGATATTGTTGCCGATATAATCGCAGGGCTTGTTTTGAAGAAAAGTAACATTTCAACATATCTTCTCGTTAATTGAATAATCAGCCATTATTAAAATTAATAATGTAATTACCTAGTCACCACAAACTTTGTATGTAGGTAGGTATATAAGTAATATTAAAAATAAAATTAGAACGACACTATTACTTGACAGCCGCTAGATTTTGTTTTAGTTTTTCATCATATGTTTTTCAATATTTGTATTATATAGGGATATAAAATTAACACATGGTTGAATTCAGAATAAAATACGCTATCGAAAGATAAAAAATATGTATCATCCCATTTGAAAAAATAAAACTTTGTGCTGTAACTTGAGCACGACTGGTTTAAAAAAATATTTTATTCAATAATCAGATGCCTCCCTTGGTCTCCTACAACTTTGTTATTTAGTATATTTTTGTATCTGTAATTACTTCCGAGTAAAACCACGTGTCCAACTTTCGATTCCAGCGTGTATACATAAAACAACGAATATTGTTATTTACACTGACATGGTACAAAAAATAATAATTGCAAACTCTTTTACTACAACTTTTTTAATTGATCATATTCGAGCCTAAATTATTTTTATACTTTCACCATATTTATAATTATTTTTATTTACATTTCCGTTTATACTTTTCCTGTATGATTCTGCAATAAAATATTTATGCCTAATTGATTGTAAATTTACCATGAAATCACAAAAAAAAAGTACAAACAAAAAGTTACACACAATACTTCATGTGTCATTTAACTAAAACAGCACACATTAATTTAATCACTCTAGTAATATTTCCTCACCTTAAGAAGAAAAGAAGATACATAAGTATTTACGATAACAGAATGTTTTCCAGACGTTTCCTTGTTTGATTTTATCTCTTTTCCTCTTTATTATTTGTTCTTTACTAACATTTCTTTTAGCGGAAATAAAGCAGAGTTAAGACGACTTGGCACGCTAGGAAATTTATGTCCGAAGCGTTGCCGGTGAATCCATTTTGTGCCTGATTCACTACTGAGATGCGTAACGTTCTCCAGAATTATTCCCCGACAAAGGGGGCCGAATTAAGCACAGAATGAGGAGCAGCCCACGTTTTATGTTCGGTAAAAGATCGTGACGTCATAATAACATTTCTCTTAGAATATAGTGTCACTCTGATGCTCTCTTTGATGGTTACAAAGTTGACAGGATAATAGGAAATTTTACGCACCCAATGAAAATGAACTATGAGAGGTAGCCTTTTAGAAAAAATGGCATTTGTAATGTAATAATTTTTATAGGAGAAAAGATTTAACATTTTTTACTATTCCGATAAAATCATTCGGATTTAAATAGAAATATATATATATATATATATATATATATATATATATATATATATATATATATATATATATATATATATATATATATATATATATATGTATATATATATATATATTTTTTCTTTGTGAATACTTTTATGTTGAGGTATCTATCAATATTTTATATGAAGAAGGTTCTTCTATTTGTAAGAAGAACAAAATTTATATTTAATTTCCTTATAGGAGCTTCACATACTTCCAGAAAATATGCTTTTCCTTAGCATTTTTTTTATTGAGATATGAGGCAATATTATTTAATAAAATATTAAGAGATCTAAACGTTTGTTATAAATATTAATACTGTATACATCGCACAACAAAACATTTATGACAAAATCAAAATGTTATTAATTTTTTCATTTAATAATATATTTATGCAAATGTTAATATGAAACATCAGTCTTCGCATTACTTTTTTTCAAATATTTCAATAAATTTTTCAAATTTGTGGTATTAAAATGAGGTGTTCTACAGATATATTATATAAGATTTCTGTATGGTTCTTTTCATAACTTCCTAAGTGTATAACTAATATTTTAAACAAATAGTAGTTATGTATAGCTGAGATTGGGATCCAAACTGAATACGAACCGAAAACATTTCCGTACCCATGTTTTTTGTTACCTTGAACCCGAACCTAAACCGCTGCTAATTTTGTTGACTTAAACTCGAATTGGAATCTTTTATTTTCAGATTTTAAAAAATCTGATGTGGACACCACTTGACTTCCTTGTACGCGTATTAAACTATAGATATTATTTTAATTGCACATATTTGACATTAAATCTTTTATTTTTTTATTTTTTGTTCTAATCCATTGCAAACTTAATAAATAAAAAAAAAATATAATATTTAAATTTAGATATCTCGCTTATGCAAAAGGCCAATTTAAAAATTAATGTGCTAGACGCAGAATTTAATTCTCTAAAATTTAAATAATACCATTTTTTTCAAGGAAAACTGTTAGCAGCTTCATGTAATTTGTCACTTCCGGTTAGCCTATTTTAACCAAAATCTATTATGTTTTTTCCATTGATATAGTAGTCTTATATACGAAATTTGGAAAGTTTTAAATTATATTTGAATATAGTTTTTCATGAAAATCTATTATAGGCTTCAAGTAAAGTACCAGTTTCGGAAATATAATGACCAAAAAGATGTTCCTAAATATAACATTTCAATTTTCTACGGCTAACCGTTTTTGAGTTATGCGACATACGTACGTACAGACGACACGATGAAATTAGTCAAAATGGATTCAGGGATGGCCAAAATGCGTATTTCCACTGAAATCTGAGAACCGAAAAGTTTCGCGATTACAATACTTCCTTTACTTCGTACAAGGAAGTAAAAACCGAGTACGCTTAACCAACATTATATAGTTGCAGGCAATTAAAATTAGATCAGGGTATGGAATAACTCTCTTTAACAAAATCTATACTATATGAATTAATTGGCTCAGTGATATCAAGTCGGTTGTGGATTTATGAACCTGGATTCATTTTCCACAGCCGACAACCAATTTTCATCACATTAAATTTACCCCTGTGGCTTCCCCTCCACTAACATCTTTAGGGCCGTAATTGGACGGTTACGGCCCAGTAATGGATAAATGTCGAAATGTTAAATATATAACAAAACCTATATTTTTATTTTACTATTTTTCTGTAGTCATTTTAAAGTGAAACATCCGCCTAAATAGCTCTTAAGTTGGTACCTTGAAACAACACAATTTTAATGTTTTAAAATTTATTATAACATTTTAAATCTTTAAATCCAAAAATATGTACCTTATAAATAAAGTTCAGTTGCTGTGTAAATAATGTCTTGTTTTAAAAATGTCAATGATCCGGTACCTAGTTTAGACCTAGTTAAGCAGGTTTTTCACCTTAAACTGGAACAAGTAACAAATAATTTTCATAAAATAAAATCGTATACAGGTACATCTAATATTAAAATAAATGTGCTTACTACATACATTTGAATATATTCCAAGTTATGTAATGATGACAAATAGACACTCAAGCCGTTAAATTATGCATACAAACTACGTACACACAACACCTCGAAGCCTACATACACGCGGTAAACATTATATACGTTCACATATTATCTAAACATTAACTTGGCTCGGAGCTGTTTTGGGCCATTGTCAAAATCCATGTTCCGATGTAGCGCCGAACTTGCAAAACTGAACCCAACATACTAACTCAAACCTAACAGATACATAAGGTTGATAATTGAAAACTGCGTTCGGATTCCATTTAGTGTGGAGTGTACAAATGTGCTTTCTTCCGTAAATGGCCGATACCGAAATGCGGCCATCTTGAAATGATTTATTTCAAAAGATTTTACACTTTAAAGAATGAACAATGAGCAAGATTTAGAGCTGAATTAAATCATATGACACAAATAAATGGGGAGATTTTTTAGGATAAAATGAAGGAGAAAAGTAATAAAATTAAATTATTATGCTGGTTAACTGCAGTAGTCATTTATTACCGACAATTCTTTAATAATCATATTTTTAGTTTTTAATAGTATAATAAATAATATTTCATTTTGCTATTTCACAAGAGAAATAGTAATTTTTCTAAAAAGAAATTACCTTTTCTTATTTCTATAAAAATTTAACAGAAAAATTTGGGAAGACGAAAAGAAATCTATAACATGTTTCATATACCATGATATAATAATAAAAGTCAGCCAATAAACGAAATTTCGTGCAAGAAATTTCATGACAATTTCATATATTTCGATAGAATGTTTATTCTGCAAATACGAATACTTTTTTCGATCAGATTTTTCTGCGCAAAAATCAACAACAGGGCAATATAACGAACTACTATATTAAATATTGAATAGTTTTATACCTTTATTGAAAATATTATTTATTTTCTAATATTACTAATTATTAAGTAACAAGATATAAGTAAAAAAGAATATGGAGACTATAGGTTCAAAAGGGTCTAAATGCCATTATTGGAAAACAGATTTTTATTCCGAAAGTTTTTAAAAACAAAATAGTTATTTGTGTACCTAGGCCGCGAAATAACCGTCGGGTTATCAGGATAGTACCGATGGGAACTTATCTTTACCACTGATTGTTGACATGCTCAAGTTGAAGAATAAATAATGAAAGCTAAAATAAATATTTTATTAAATACAATATAATAAATAATAAAATAAATAAATATATCATCACGCTTTTACCTATTGCTGGGTATTGTATTCTCCCGTAGCAAATCTAATTAAGTAATATACTTATTCGCGTGAAGTGCGATTATCAGCTGTCAAATTACGTTGAGGGAGAGCCACAGGAGTAAATTTAACATGGTGAAAATTGTTTGTCACCTGTGGAAATCGAACCCGGCTTCTCAAATCCACTGGCCGACTCGATACCACTAAGCCACCTAACCCATATAATGAATAATAAGTAAGGCAGAACACAACGAACTAAACAAATAACAAATAACAAGTTAACATCATAATATTTTCAGGCTAGACATCCTCGAATATTCTTTCTCAAAAATCATTACTACTGACTATTTACGCTTTAACCTTTTTCTAAGGTTAAACTATGGCATTTATAGTAAATAAATGCCAGGTCGTATTATTTCGCTGAATATGCAACAAATAATATAACATGTATTAAAGACGCAATCTAATCAATAATTTTGCATGCAATTGTTTCTAACAAATCTTAATTGTTACACTTGCTATCTCATAAAAATAAAGTTAAGATATATCTTAAGAATATATTTTAATTTTCAACCAAATTATAACGATTACCATACCTGCATACCGACCTTAACTATAGAATTTATACACTACTCTCTTCACGGCCACATTTCACTAAACGTCATCAAAATTCGAGCAACAGATTGTTTTTGAGGATTTGGCGCAGAGGGCTCCTCAGAGAATTGTGAGAGAAGACCTTGTACTTGAATTTGTTTGCATTTAATATACTATTATTTCTTGCCTTTTTTATAGAAATAAATAGTAATATATAAAATCGTTACGTGAATTTAATATTTTAAATCGTTATTTGTCTCAATATATAGATTTGAACTTCCCGGCTTCTTATATATAAATATGAACTGATTTTGTCCTGAAAATCTAAATACAAATTCTTGTTCATCATCAACGGCGCAGCAGCTATTATTCCTATTAACTATAAATTTATGGCAAATATCGTGATATTAATGACGCTAATGATAAATAACTAGAAGGCGGATTATATTAAGAAAAAATAGTTTAAATTATGCATGCAACATGTAGTAAAATAAATTAAAAGATGCTAATTCATACATTGTTCAAACTAATTTTTGTGAACACAACTTAATTTAAGGTATTTTATTTATTATTATTATTAATAAAATGGGTAGGTGGCTCAATGGTATCGAGTCGGCCGGTGGATCTTGAGAACTCTGGTTCGATTCCCACAGCCGACAAACAATTTACACCAAATTAAATGTACCCCTGTGGGTCCTCCTCCACTAATATTTTTTGGGTCGTGATTCGACGGTTGGTAACCGCACTTCACGCGAAGAAATATATCACTTACCAAGATCTGCTTCAGCAGAGTGCCACAACCAGTAATGGGTAAAAGGCGTGACAATATATTATTATTATTATTTATTAATTTATTAAAATAAAATACAAATAAATATATCATCACGCCTTGTATCCATTACTGGGTGTGGCACTTTGCTGTAGCAAATCTCAGTAAGTGATATATTTTTCGCATGAAGTACGGTGATTACAGCAGTCAAAACACGACATCTATAGATTAGTTAGTAGAAAGGGAGTCACAGGGGCAATTTTAATCTGGAGTAAAGTTTGTCGCTTCTGATAAAAAGTAAATCGGGTTCTCAAATCTGCATGCCGACATGTTGCCACTAAGTTAGGAATCTTATTAAAATTAAAAAAATTCACTCAATATACAAGTACGCAGATGCATAATGTAGAACATATAATTCACTCAATAATGATAATCATATGTACCTGTATAATGTCATGTGCAATCGCAGAGCAAATAGAGAATAATTGGTCTAATAATACATTTATATATTTATATTATGCATTGTGTTTTTAGAAGAAATATTTTATATTATACCGAAATATTAGATTATAAATGATAGTTTGTTTTTTTTCCGTGTCTGGTGCTTATTTATATTTCATGCAGAAACAGATATCATTAAAAAAATTATACTTTTTTTTGGATAAATAATCCTATAATTATGCAACATGTACTTATTGACTGAATATTTTGTATGCAGTTTTTGTACATTATATTTTTAATGTGTTCTTTTATCGAAAGCATGAATTATAGTAGATATACTATCTTTTTTACTAGTGCCATTATTAAAGGTTGCGTAGGTACACTTAGGTAAGCAAATAAGATATTACAAGATTATCATTTTAGTCTCGTTTCAGAGGCACAAGTGTACCTCGTCTCTTAACATTGATTTTCACACCACGAACATGATTAAATATGTAATGAGCATTCAGAAAATACTTCATCGTTTAAAAATTCATCATGCATCATATCGAAAATTCCTGTTGAAATTTAATCGCCTATCGAATATCCATTACGTTCTTCACCTGGTTGTCGCGTTGCGGGCATAGGGGCAGTTGCCTGCGCCTTGCGCGTCCAGCCACCTAGCGGCCGACCGGCGAACTACGACGCGCGACCTGACAGCCACAGTTGTGTCAGCCGTGGTCATGGTGTTCGGTGTGATCTCAGCTGTTTTCTCTGTAATTTGTTTAGTAAATAGACGATCAGCTGTCATTTCATCTTAGTCGGTGCTTGTTATAATGCAAAGATTCTAAAGTATTGATTCCTGCAAATGACATTTGGGGTTAAGTTCAGGATTTGCGCTACTGGCTGTGAGTGAATTTAGATGGTTCTTTATTTTTGTGAATGGCTCTTGTAAATTATATGATACTCTCCGTACCTTCTACGCATGATGATATTACACATATTTATAGTAAATAATTTAGCAATTATTGAACCATTGTTTTAATGTTTATTACTGGATTCACAACTAAGTAGTATAATGTGCTATGGATAATAACATGAAAAATATATGATGTTGGTTAATTTGTTTTAAAGTGTATATAATTTGAAATAATTATTTTAAATTTATAAGTATATATACACCTACAAAATATTATAATTCCTAGTGTGCTTTACATTTTGGTAATATGTTAGGATTATTTATTATACAAGTGGTGAAGGTAACCATTTATTTCTACATTAATCTTCGTCATGTTCACAATTTTATCATAAATTTTGATTTCGTATCGTGATCCATTTTTAACCTTTACGTCAAAACTTGACTAACACTATGCATTTTTAGTAATTACAATGAATAATTAGCAGAATCCTAATACCCAATTCATTCCGTAAATACGTTTTAATTAATATAAAATCTATTTTTAAATTATAATTTTTTATATTAATTTCTTTGTTTACAAATATTTTACATAAATAACAATTAGCTATAGATTAAAATTTATGTTAATTGCCAAGGTTTTTCTCAAACAACAGTGGTTTTTCTTTGTTTTGTCAAAATTCTGTTTGGTTTATCATATATGAGTTATTTAAAAAAAAACTGATGTGTTTGGTAATAAAGGTCAGGCGCAATGAATCCATTTATAATTTAGTAACCGGAGATACCGGGTAACCGAGACCACAACTGGGTTGACAGGCGTCGAACTAGTGGTTCGGTAATCGTTGCCCGGACGTGACAACTGTGAAATGTAGGTTTGGCCGGTTAATAATTTATAACGGCGTTGCTGTTCGATCGTGACCTGGGTATAAACATTTGATGACCGGAGTGCAGCTGCAAATTTTGCAACTTTATTATTCTTAAGACCGTATCTTTGCAACGGCGGACTTTTTATAGCTTCTACAGATTGTTTATTGTTTTACCAATGTCTTATTGTTATTTATAATCAGTACAGAAACTGGTAACTGGATTCTTGCCAAATATTGTTTAGAGTTTTGTGATTTTCTACAAGATATACCTGTGTTTATTCACATATTTTTTATATTCAATTAAATTTTGTGAAACCAAAAAATATATTTATAATTTGTATTTTCCAATTTCACAGTGTACATATTTAACAGATAAATTTCTGCCTTTATGACCGATTTCTATCTGATAATATGAAAAAAAAAATCATAAAAATATAAAAAAGATATTTATTATATTACAAACAGCTTTACAAACCAATGAATGTTTAATTGAATTAAATTATTTCTTTTTGGATTTTTAATTAACCTAGCAGCACTGTGAGCAACAAAGCAATACTGGTTGCATTCTACAAATAATTTACAAAATCATTCATAATTTATTCTATATGCAAACAAATTTAATTAATCATTTGTTTATTGTAAACAATTTGAATTAATTTCGTTGCTCCGCCATGTTGAAAAGGCTCATAAATTCTCTGCTAAAATTAAATCTGAAACAAAATATTTTAATACAACTAAAAATAACTGTAAAATAACTGTGAACTCCGGTTGACTGACATTGGAATCAATATTATGTATAATATTATACAAACAGTTGTTTAGTCTAGAACCGACGCGATCGATATTTACTGAGTTACTGGCTCTGTACGCGCCGCCTGCTGACATCTGTCTGCCGGAAACGGAACTATTTCCGCCCTACAACGTTCTTGCCGCCAATGATAGGGACATTCAATTTGTGGATTCTATTCATGATTAATAGGTTTATCTACGCCCATTAGTGCATGTGTTAGTTTCCTTCCATTAATAAATAAATTAGACGATTATTTTTGGAAATGGTATTTTGTTCGTGGAATTTAATGATTACCTGCACCTTTTTATTTATACAGTCAAACGCCAATTATCTGTGGTTATTGTGGAAGACTCGAACCTGGATAATTGAATAAACATGGTTAATACAAGTTATGGTTTTATTGAGTTAAACACACAACGTATTGAAACACAAAACAATCATCCTGCTATAACTATACAAGTTAAATGATAGATACATTTTATAACAGTGTACGTTGTTGTTTTGTAATTTTCAAAACATGGACCTTCGTTAAAAATTGAAAAAATGTGTTTCATATTTACAACAACAAAAAATAATCGGCGTATTTAAGTTTGTACTAAAACAAAAAATATACAGTGTGTTTAGATTTCGAAAACTATACAAGGTAATACTTGGATGAAGTTAGCTAAAACTAATGGCTCAATTCTTATACTTAGACCCACGGTTGGCAAAAATCAAGATTAAAAAAAAATTAAACCGTTGATTTTTTAAAAATTATATGTTAGACATAATCTTTTAACACTCACGAACACACATACGCCGAAAAGGAATAAATAAGACAACGAGTACAGTCACCTTTCAAACACTATATTGTCAACTCGCTCGTATCACAATCATTCGAAATACTGCCTCCATCAGATGTACCCGCTGTTTATAACTTCACACTATTATAAATGTCTTATACAATCTTTCATAACTTAGATAGTAATAATAATTATAATCTTACATACACAATGATTATTGAGATTTTTAGTTTTAAAATTTTTAAAAAATTATATTCCTAAATAGAGTAAAAGTTATTAGAATTTAACTATTTATATGAAAAATTCCTTTTAAAAATATGTATTTTCGATTATTATTGCACATTACAAGTTTTAACATGAATTTTTGAAACTAAGTATATAGGTTAACATGTTCGTACACGAAATTTGTTGTTTTTGTATTTAATATTAATTCATTTAATAAATAAATATTGAAAACTATTTTGCCTGTTTTACAAAAAAACCTTACAAATATTTTTTAAACAACTGAATATTAATTATGAAACTTGTTTTTTCTGTACCAGAAATATAATTATATACAAAAAAATGATTAACATCAATTATTAAAAAAATCACACTGTTTTAAATCAAGATTCAACCCTGCTTAGAACATAAGTGAAAAATTACAATAGACTTTTTCCGTTTTTAAATAATTTTTAAACAATCACATTTTGGAAGAATCTAAAACATATTGATACATTTTTTCACGTCTGTATATTTTAATATTATAAATTGTAATAGTAATTCTTGACAACAAATTTTAATTAATACTGCATTTATACTACATTATTCATTGAAAATTTCAATTTTTTAAAAATTATGATTAGAATTTTGGTTTTAAGAATGAATTATAAATTAGTAACAAACGGTGTTTCAGATTTTTTTCCCAGATTGTAAACTGTAGTTTAGAAACTATATAATGACTAGTGCAATTTTGTTTACCGGGCTGAATATTAGTTTTATTTATTTTATTATGCAGTATATCTAATTTTTAAAGTAATATTGTTTATAATATACAACTTTATTAAATTGTTTTCATATTAATGGCATAAAATTAACAGTTTTATTGAAATGGATATCTACCTTTTGTAAAGCAAACAAAAAAATATGAGCACGGCGTAATTGAAATGCAACTGTTTAACATAAAGCTGAAATTAAAATTTTTTGCGCAGCTGTCATTGATTAAAATCTGTCATATTTTTTTTGTCATTCATCATTTTTACCAACCATAGCAATATTACAAACATTCATGTTCTGTACAACCTATACACATATACAAATATATTTTAATAATTTAATATAATATGGTATGACAACTTTTCAACTGTTTCAAATATTATCCAATAACCAGCAGTTCAATAATAATAAATAAAGCGATTTTTACCAATACTAATGTAAATTCCAATCAACTCAAAACACAAATTATTTGATTTTAGTGTTACTTCAGAATCAATACTGTTTTTTTCAGAAACAGTATTTTATTAAATATTATTTAAATATATCTATAACAATTTTATTCACTCAAAGTAAAAATAATAAAGAATTCTAGGCATGGGACGAGTACTAAAATTAAAATTCTGTCTTATAATTTTGTAAGCATTTATCTATTCTGTTTTGAATAGTATCAACATAAGTAGATTGTCTTTCTTTTTTTGTAATCCATATGAAATTATTGGAATTTTTGTAATTTGATAAAAATAACTACTTGTATTTTTTATTTTCTTGCAAATTAAAAATTTTACAAAATAATTTTTAACAACTGGCGCAACAAATTAATTCTAATATTAGATATATAAATATTTACGATATGTAGCAAGGTTTGGTAAACGTATTTTTTGAGAAATGATAGCTTATGTTTATATAATGTGTGAATCGATACATACTAATTTTTTTTTATCTTCGTTCGTAATTAATAAAGTTGTAATTCTTTCAAATATAATAAATAATAATATTATACCTTTATTGCAGCAAAGATGAGTTACTTCGAAAATAGAATTGTTGTTTCTGTGAACAATATATGTAAAGATATTTGAGTAAAATAAATGGACACATAATAGTTATTTGTATATCAAGGGAAGAAAGTGAGACTTCTTCCCAAAGGTGTCGTTTCATTTTCCGAGCCGAATATAATTTGTAGCTTGAGTGATATTCGAACTCGGGATCTCCGGATTCGAATTCCGTATCGCTATCCACACCACCGTACTGACGGACTAATTCTAGTACCGCGAATAAAATGAGCGAAGTAATTCAATTAAATAACTAACTGACATAATTCAGTTGTGCATATTTGGATGATACTAGATTCACGATAACGTTGCCAAAACTAATTGATCAGCAAAAAAAATTAAATTCTCTCTTGAAACGAATAGTATTGAAACATATACGAGTATAATAGTGTTGTAGGCAGTGTTGATACGAGTATTTAACCGGTACCAGTTGTTAATACATATTTTGTATCGTTTATTACCGGCATTATTTAATTTTATCATAGTTCAATTAGTTACACCTTTTTAAAACCAAAGTTTTGCTGTCGAGATTATTGAAGTAGATTTTCAATTACATACATCACATGTCAATAAATAAATATCAAGTTTCTAGTTTGGATAGATTTACCGGTCGATAAATAATTCAAATGTCACAACTGGTTGTAAGGTGTAGTAGAATGATAAGAAAATGAAGAATATATAAATTATAGATATATTATAATAATTAATAAAAATATGGAAATTCAAAAGATTTTAGTTCTTTTTAATAAGCCAAATGATATAAATTTAATAAGTGTTACTTGAATTTCAGGCTTTGGTGGAAAATAAAAAAGAAAAGTTTAAATTTTCATTAAATTTCTCTTTTATTGTTAATAATTATCGACGTTTCCGTACCTTATTTTAACCATTTTCAAACAATCATTTATAAATAAATTAACTTTAAAAAAAGTAAAATTATAATCAAAGTCTAAATTTTATTCTGACTTTCAAATTTTAGTTTTTGATTATAATTTTACTATGTAACTTCAAAGTTAATTTATTTATAAATGATTTCTTGAAAATGGCCAAAATAATGTGCCGAAAGGTAATTATTAACAATAAAAGGGAAATTTAATGAAAATTTAAACTTTCCTTTTTTATTTTTCATTAAAGCCTGAAATCCAAGTAATAATTATTAAATATTAGAGTTGTTAAATCACTAAATTATAGTATTAGTACACAGGTACTCGTAATATTATTTATCTACGATCATATATGTAAGTAGACTATTAAAAACAATTTTCAAGAACAGTAAATGCTTCTTTACGGTTGCTAAGGGTTTACTACATTATATATTACGTAACTGTTCTCAAGAACTTTTTTATTTGTTAGGCGGTAACACTGCTGTTTGACAGTTGATGTTACTGATATAACCTAACAAATATTCTGAAATTGTTCTTATTATTATTTATGGTCTTAGATAAAGGATAAAACACAACTCGAATTGTAACGCAATTACATTGCTCGTGAAATTACTGCTCATGCGCAACTTTTTCACTCGTACGTAATGTGCTTGTTACAATTCTCGTTATGTAATATTCTATTACTCTAATAAATAGCTTTTTTTAACTTTAATTTAAGGCAGATTCATAAATCAGTTTATTAGTGTCTAATTAGTTTTATTCCTATTACCTAGGTACTATAAATTGTTTATACATACCAATCTAGTATTTTCACATTTTAAGTTTCATAAAATATGTATGTAATTTGCATAATTGGCCAAAAGTTTAACTACCCTTATGCTTTACAAACAAAAAATGCTAAATCTATGAAGTCCCAAGAATGTTGGCATCAGCAGCATCCCGTCCCATCCCTTCAAAATCCATCAGATGCCACACATAGTTACCACAAGAGCCATTCACATTCACGGCTTGTCACCAGCCTGCACCGACGTCGTGTCGGGCTGTTGACGGCCGCAGTGTTGTATAATTGTATGTGACTGGCAGTAGCAGGGTGACGGGCGGGGGCGGCGCCGCGATGCCCCCCACCACCAGCACCGCGGACATGTGTTCTCTGTGTCCACGGAGGAAACCCTTGCCGAAGAAGCTAGTGAGATTTGATTCCTTGGTTGACACATTCTCTATTTCGGAATGCAATTCTAACCAAAAGGTAAGTTCATAAACTCATCAGTTACTTATCTGTAACACACGTTTATTTTTGTACAAAAAATAAAATGTGAAATGATTTGGTCCATGTCTGAAATGTCAGATATTACCTAGCTATATTTGATAAATTATATATGTAAGATGTAGCTATTTATAAAATGCACCCTACGTTAACGTCGTTGCGTTGTAAATAGCAAAATTCTACATTTATGTCGCTGAGCTAATAGATAAATATAACATCACACCTTTTATTCGTTACTGAGTATTTTCTTCGCGTGAATTGCGGTTACCAGCCGTTATATCATGGTCCTCAAATATGGTAATGGAAGGGTGGGAGGGCACAGAAGTAGTTTTAACGTGAAAATTGATTGTCGCTTGTGGAATTTGAACCCTGGTTCTCAAATCTACAGGCTGATTTGATACCACTGAGCCACCTATCCCATAATATAAATTTTATCTACAACTATAAAATAATACCTTAATTATATATCCAACACTAAATACGTAAACCTACTCATAATTACACTAGTTAGTAGACCTTATAAAGATATTTTTGATCTAAAAAATAGTTATTTGTTTAAGGCAAAAGTTAAAAGGGAGTAAATCTGCATTTTTACCTAGTTGAACACATAATGTTTTTGGCTATTATTTACAATTAATATTAATTTTAATGGGGTAGGTGGCTCAGTGGTATCGAGTCGGCCTGTGGATCTTGAGAACCCTGGTTCGATCCCCACAGCCGACAAACAATTTTCACCAATTTAAATCTACCCCTGTGGCTCCCTCTCCACTAATATCTTTGAGGACTGTGATTTGACGACTGGTAACCGCACTTCACGCGAAAAAATATATCACTTACCGAGATCTGCTTAGGCAGAGTGCCGCACCCAGTAATGGGTAAATGGTATGATGATATATTTATTTTTTTTATTTATATGTAATGTTATTTTGTTGCTATGCATTTGTTTAAGCGGTTGCTATGTAAAAAAAGCCACGTTTATATTAAATTAGTATATATTGATTAAATTTGCAATGTATAATGGAAAGTTAGGGAGGAATATTAATTCTACCCGACATTAAAGGAGCGGCATGCGGTTGTAATTATATATGTTGAATTAATTAATAAATGTGAAATTTGTTGTTTTTAATAGCAATACTTTTACAGCTTATCAATTGTCAATAAAATCACACTATTAAGGCCAATTGGCAAGAATTAATATTTCGCTTTGTTTTCGTTTTATAAAATATTCATTATAAATAACACGTATTACACTGATACTCGCAATAAGATTAACCGCACTTCACGCGAAAAAATATGTCACTTACCGAGATCTGCTTAGGCAGAGTGCCACACTCAGTAATGGGTAAAAGGCGTGATGATATATTTATTTATTTATTTTATTTATTAATATTTTTTTAATAGTTAAAAATATTATTAGGCAAATAACCGTTCATTGGAAAGTTATAATTTGTGGCGGTTTTCCCTCGCTTGCTGACCATATGGTCAGTTTCCAAACATTAACAACTATTTGATCTGGATTTTTATTTTTGATCATTTCTTTTTGATATATTGTATACCTGTACTGAAAATGGATAATATCTGTACGAAACGTCTACATAACAATAAAGCAATTACAACTGATTGAATCCTAAAATATGCTTTACAAAATTTCAATTATTACCCAGTAATGGGCAAAAGGCGTAATGATATACTTATTTAATATATATGATATGATATTTATTATTTTAAAAAGAATACAAATATGTAATATCTCAAAAATTGACAGTTGTAAAAATAAAATTAGATCCTGTAATTTTTCTTTGTATGTCTTTTTCACATTTAATGACTTTTGTACATTTTTCTGGAAAAATCAAAATATCTTTTGTCTAATTTAACATAAATTGGAACACTTATAATTCTCGAGATCCAAACAGTTAATACAGGCAAAGGTACCTATATAATTCAAATGATTTTTAAAGCATTTAGGGTCAGTTTAAATAACAACAAAGACAAAATTAATTGTCATTCATGCACTTGGTGAGACTAGGTATAATAAAAAATATTAAATAAAACTCTAGGCAAAGTCTCACAAAATTCAGCCTCCGAGTCACCTTATGAGGGCATCGTCGGAGGCCGGCCAGCACAGTTAGTAACCATGGACGCGTTTCGCTCTTGTTAGAGCTCATCAGCATGGTATAACTCACTTCTTCACCAGCTTCTTCACATGAACTTTGTTCTAGGTGAAGAAGTGAGTTATACCATGCTGATGAGCTCTAACAAGAGCGAAACGCGTCCATGGTTACTAACTGTGCTGGCCGGCCTCCGACGATGCCCTCATAAGGTGACTCGGAGGCTGAATTTTGTGAGACTTTGCCTAGAGTTTTATTTAATATTTTTTTATTTTAGGGTCAGTTTATTCATTACTATTAATGCTGGGATGAAGTAAAATCACTGAATAAATAACACAAATTATTTATTGATAAAATAACCAGAAGACCTATCTGTCCCATTATACCAATTCTTAAACTGCCCTTAAATATGGTTATCTATTGCATTTATTACTCATTTTGTTTAAAGAATTTAAAACCCATTTCAAATTTACGAATGAAATTGATATTCAATAATTTATTTATAAGTATTTTACATACATTATAGTTATCTACGGGCGCGCTCGCTTGGCTAATAAGTCCGATTTCATAGAAATACACAGACAAAGCTTTATTTGCCACTGCATTGGAGGCGGTTTCTCTTCTTAAAATATAATAACATGGAAAATTTAATTATATCTCAAAGTATGTTTTATTGTTGGTTTTGTTTCACATTTATAACTATCAACCTGTTAAATTTGTGACACATTTCTTCGCGTTACCAGCCGTCAAATCACGGTCCCGAAAGATGTTAGAGGAGGGGGAGCCTCAGGGGCTATTTGAATGTGATGAAAATTGTTTGTCGGCTGTAGGAATCGAACCCGGGTTCTTAAATCCACAGACCGACACGATATAACTAAGCCACCTAACACATAAGTTAAAAAAGTGTTCATAATATCGGAAAAATTAAAAGAATCGCAAAATAAATAGCATTAAATTGAGAAGTATTGTATATCATATGTACATGTAATATCTATATTTATTTTTTGAAATTGATAGAAGTTCAATTTTAGAATTGTATCATATTAAGTCCAATAAAATGCTTATTGTATGTATACTAAACAGTGTCACAAATCAAGTAGTTATGGTGCAGTTCAACATAAAATAATTTTTCTACGATTGCTATGAAAAGATGACAATTACGCTCTCATTTGTCATCGTAAAGTTGACGTTTTTTGTGGAACGATCGAAAAATATCTTTTTTGCGCGTATCCAATGGCAACGCGCGAAAAAGACGTTAAATTCGCGCTTTTCCAATGGCAACGCGCGAAAAAGATTATTTCAATAGTTACCAGGGATACAAACAAAACAGAAACTTGTCATATTGACAGTTAACAAAACGAATTTAGTTTTAGACGTATACCTACGTTTTTTAATAACTTTAAGATGCAATCGTACAAAAAATTGTGTGTGTATCACGAGCGTAAAGTGTCTTTGTTCCTCTTGCACTATTGCAGCTCTCGCCTTCGGCTCGCGCTGCAATTACCGTGCTCGAGTAACAAAGAATCACTTTACGCTCTTAATACACAAATAACTATTTTGGCATATAAATTTTAAGATTTTTGTTTTTATTAATTACAGAGGGTGCTTTAACATTAAAAGCTTTTAGAAGAACATACAAAAACATATTGAAGTTTGTCACATTTTTGACATATTTTCAAATAATTTAATACAGAAGTATATATATGTAATAAAATCAAAACGCAAACTGTAATGTAGCACTTTAATAAATACTTTTCAATTTAATTTGAACACAAAATGCATCGCCAGAATTGCTCAATTTCCAGAAGATCAACCTGTAATATAAAAATTATACTCATTCATGGAGATGCAGTAGGGAGTAGACGAAAATGAATTTTTAGTAATTTTTTATGCAGCTGAAGTCTCGTGTCATTATATTATCATAATTTATGAGCAAATCGTGTCGGAGGCCATTACAATAATAAAAATATTCACGTAGTTCAGCCCCCCTAAGACAATCTCGGAGCTGAACCCGGAATCGTACCGGAGAGGAGTGAGCTTGTCACCGTATCTCATCCTGGCGTTCATCCAGTGGCGTACCTATCGGAAATTTTTCTTTCTATACCCCTTTATAAGAAAACAAAGTATACCAATATATTTTAGGATTCAAATATTTAAATCCAAATGAAGTATACTATATATTTCTTTTTTTTTATTTTCTACTCCAGATAACCTGGACTCTAGATCCTAGAACAAGAGTGTCTAACTGGCGGCCCGTGAAATGCGTAATTTTTAACATAACAATTTCTTGCGGCCCGCAATTTCTCGATTCAAAAAGCAAAAACAACTTATAAGAATAACTTTTACTAAATAAATATTCTTTTTATTAATTTTGCAGTTTATTTATTTTAATTAGTATAGCTTTTTTGTCGATTTTTTTGCAGTTTACTAGAGATATACTTTTATGATGTCTACCGATCCAATTAAGTTTGACACTTCTGCTCTAGAGAAGAGCATTTAAGTAATGGAGTGTATAGAGCACAAGATAACCTTATTGACTCCTAGTCCACTTCAAAAATTTCTATCATGCTTTTCGTATTTTGTGATTACTGTAATTCAACGATAAATAGTTATTTGTCTATTAAGAGCGCAAAGTGATTATTTGGTACTCGTACACGATAATTGCATCACGAGCCGAAGGCGAGAGCTACAATAGTGTAAGAGGAACAAAGACACTTTACGCTCGTGATACACACATAATTTTTTCTACGATTACACCTTAAAATTATTAGAAAACGTATACGTACTGAAAATAAATTCGTTCTGTCAACTGTCAATATGACAAGTTTCTGTTTTGTTTGTATCCCTGGTAACTATTGAAATAAGCGCGCATTTAACGTCTTTTTCGCGCTTTGCCATTGGAGACGCGCAAAAAAGATATTTTTCGATTGTTCCACAGAAAACGTCAACTTTACGATGACAAATGAGAGCGTAATTGTCAACTTTTCATAGCAATCGTAGAAAAAATATATTACTATCTTTGAGTTTATAGCAACATTTGCGGCTATCATAATTTAACACTGTAGAAAATATATTATCGGCCAAGATCTACTATATCAAATTTATTTCAATATTAATTTGATTATAACCGTTATTTATATTGTTACCTATAATGTAACTATACTTTTAAGCTGAATTATCTAAAAGTAGTTCCAGCTCTAGAACCTCTTGTTAAAATTCTCTGTAGCGCCACTGGGAGGAGTCAACCTCGTCCGGAAAAATGATCCGAAATCGTAGTTTAAGGGCCCATCCGTTTATGCAAATGTCAGCCATTGTCCTGGCATATAAATCATTGCATAATATCTTGCGCGCGTTCGGTGGCGTCACACGCGCGTAAAAAAGAAACGGACGACGCAAAAAACACATCACTTGCAGGTGCAACCGTAAATTTGTGCACGTTAGAACGTTGCTTGTTTTAATATTACTTCGTTTGACGTAGAAATGAAAGTACAATGTGTTTTTGGTAGCCTTTGTTCCGTTCAACGTCATTCTTATGTTCTGAATTTTTTCTACGTGCAATTTTCTTAAATTTATCTTTAACAATTGCACTTACACTAACTAATAAGTCATTGTTTCTGGCTGTTATTAAAATGAATAAATTATAACAAGATATAAGTTTTATTTGAAATTTGCATTTGTAACCTATTCTTCGTAGTACGTACACTTATTTATTCTGAAATTGACTTGAAATGAAAAAATAACTATAAAATTAAAGTTTAAAAGACATATTTTACATTTTACTAATACCTGTTTCGAAGTTTCCATACAAAAATATGTATTTTCAAATCAAATAATATAAATCACAATCTATGTAGTAATGGTTAAAGTATTGATGATTCAGTATTATCTAAAATAAACTATTTATCAAAAAGGAAATTCGGGAATAGAGAGAGCAAATAAAAATTGAACAAACACTTGCAATTTCCACTTAATCGAAATGGATTAAAATTTAAAAAGTGAAATTAGCTGATAATAGTTCTAATGGCATGTTACAGAGCATGAAATATTCGGTCGTTTTGTTTTTATCTGAAAAGCGAAATTCCTACTAACAAAGATTAAAGTCCTACGTATGCCTTTGTAACAGGTTAATTACTACACAGAATTCTGCCTGGTAATTATTGCTTTTGTTTACTTGGAAAGTTCATTCTGCGAAATACCTTCGAGAAAATATTTACATTTTCAAAAAGGAGAAATAGAAAAATGAAAGGTTTATTTTTTAGAAATATGTATATATAGTCTGGTAGTATTATCACTATCACTAAAGCTAAACTAAATTCAGTAGATGTGTAAATTATTTTACCGGTTTCAGGATATTAAATCTATGTATACATAACAGAAGTAGGCTGGTAAGTAAGTAATAACTGTATTCTGTATGGTAATATTTACTGACTTGTCAAAACAGTCAAGAAAATGAAAATAAAACAAAAGGTTAATATAACATTATTAATACAAACGAAATTCAAAACAACAATAATACAAAGATTACTTCTCCTGCTTATCATAATATATATTTATTGTACAGTCTTACAAATTAGAGATGACCACGTTATGACGTTTAAATAAAAAAATTATTTATAAATATGATACAAAACAATTATAAACAAGGCGTTAGATAAAAACATACAGACCACAGACTTACTTGATCACCTTCTAAAATGACGACAATGACGTTATAAATAAAAGAATTTCAAATTTTTTTTGATTTATTAATAACGTTAACGTGTTTATGTTCTGAAACCGATAAACCATTAAAGAAACCACGGATGTTATGATTCATAACAAGCCTTAGATATCTTAAAATCCTCGCTCTACGACCTTGGATTTTAAACTGACATCTGCGGCTGTAATTATACTCATAACATTCTTAAGCGCGTGAAATGCGGATCAAAGTGAGGTTACCAGCCTTCAAATCACGACACTGCGAGGAGAGCCATAATTTTAATGTGATGAAAATTGTTTGTCAGTTATGGGAATCGAACCCGAGTTCTTAAATCAATAGTTCGGCGCGGAACCACTGAGCCATCTACCCCATTAAATATAAATAAATAAATAAATATATCATCACGCCTTTTACCCATTACTGGGTGTGGCACTCTGCCTAAGCAGATCTCGGTAAGTGATATATTTTTGTCGCGTGAAGTGCGGTTACCACCCGTCAAATCACGGCCCTCAAAGATATTAGTGGAGAGGGAGCCACAGGGATAGATTTTTAAATTGGTGAAAATTGTTTGTCGGCTGTGGGGATCGAACCAGGGTTCTCAAGATCCACAGGCCGACTCGATACCACTGAGCCATCTACCCCATTAAATTAAATAAATATATACAGCTTTCAATCTAGAAAAGTGTTTATAGGACAAATTTGTACGATCATAACGATTATCGTGATAATAATTCTTTATCTAAAAATTATTCAATCCATTTCAAGTAAGAAACAAGTAGTGAAGAGTGATAACTAATTATCTTTTTAAAAGATATCAAAACCTGACGAATTTTGTTTTAAATTTAAACTATAATATATGCAGGGAAGTTGAATACCAAAAGCAATAATATCCTCTGAGCGATTCTCAGCATTTTAATAAATGTTTTATAAACTTACATCTGTGTTTAGAAGCTGTAGGAGATTTGGCGATCATTCCAATTTCTTTATTCTTAAATTACATCAAGAAGTCAAATTTGTTTGTTCTACAGGAAAAACATATTTTTGAGTTAAAAATATTAATAATGTAATGTAAGCAAATATTTAAATCCATCCCTGTTTTCTTTTTGAAATTAACTTAAGACATTTGTCGATTTCTTTAGAAGTTGATTAAAAATTTATGAATCAATTTATCCGGACTCAGAGATAACTGAGCGCTTGCTTTTAATAAGGGTGTTGTGACAAAGCCCGTTTTGGGCACATTTTTATGTAGTGCAAAGTAATGAATAATAAAATGGCATCATTCGTGAATTAACTGCTCGAGAGCCCGACTTAAGGAATGAGCAAATATCCGTGAAGTTTTTGCCTTAACAAGTTAGCACTTCATAATAATAAACCTCGTCTTCTACTAAAATTAAAACGAACAAAAACCGTCGGCAGGCCCTCTCAAGTTAAGAGGAAACAATATCCCGTTCTCTTCATTTATTATAATTTTCTTTTCGCCGTTTCGTCCAGCCCCTATCTTTTTCTTCGTTCGGGCGGGCGATAGTCCCGCTCTGCGTAATAAAGAGACCATTAGGGATAGGACAAGGACTGAGGACGCATCCCTGCTCCTGGCCCCCAGATTAAAACTAATGCGGCGCACTTGTCCACGGCTTGACGCGAGTGCTACACTGCTGCTCTTCACCATCCATTGACCGTGAACACTGGATCGAAAGAGCGCTGGAGATAAGTGAAATTCTATTGTTTCACGATGCGCATTGTTTTATTTTTGTTAACAAGAAAAATCTTTTAAATATAACTCCTTTTCAGAATTATAATTTGCAATAAGATAGATAAATTATTACTTTATGTTTCAATATGTAATAGGTACCTGTAATAGATAACTTGCTAATTGAACCAAATTAATGGTAGTTATTTGTGAAAAATAGTAATTCATTTAATCGTGACATTTGAAAAGAAAATTCTAGTTAATTAAACGATAACTTGTCTTAGCCTGCAATATGAACAACCAATTAATTGTAACTAACTAGTAAACAAAAACATTGGCTAACTTTGTATTTGTCAAATATTTCCATATTATTTTAACAGAAAAATTATTTGAATAGAAGATACAGAGACTAGATATTCGAATATTTAGGGCAGCGAAAATAAAATTTGTCAACAACTCAATAATCATCATTAAGCGGTGTTCATGCTTCGTTGTATACAAAATTCGCACCATTAGCACAATTGGGGATTTAATTTTACTTATTCCGATTTTTTTTCGTAAACCTCGTTATTCTGAGATAAAAATACTTGACAAATTAACATTTGACAAAATCTCTCCACCTTCTGCGCCGGCGTTGCGAGTTTTTATCAGTTGTGACGTTATTACCATGCAACCACGTTCTCGTAAATTTAAAGGATAAACTAGACTCACTTCGCATCTAACTTGATATCAAATTATAATTGTAACTTTCAGAAATTTTCCACCTAAGTTTGTGAAAAAATTATTAAAAATATGAACATGAAACAAATAATTATTTCATTAACATAAACGTTTGAATAATATATGAGAAATTTTAACGGTGAAATAATGATCAGTAATCAGTAAAACTTTGCAGGTTCGAACCCTTTCCAAATTTCTGCTGTCAAAATTAAAACTTTTTGCCATAAATTATTAATACCTACCAAGATGTTGCGTTTTAAATTATCTATGTTTAAAGTTTTGAGTTTATCAGCGCCAGATCAAGGTACCTCACAGCCCATTCTAAATCTTGAAAGTTGAAAATAATAATTTTCTTACGTTTAGGAAACGGTATTTTTACAATTTCTATTGTATATATATATATATATATATTTATATATATATATATATATATATATATATATATATATATATATATATATATATATATATATATATTTAAATTAGAGTGAATAATATTTGTATGGGCTAGGTGGCACAATGGTATCGAGTCAGTCAATGGATTTGAGAACCCTGATTAGATTCCCACAGCCGATAAACAATTTTCACAACGTTAAAACTACCTCTGTGGCTCCCTCTCCATGAAAATCTTTAAAGGCCGTGCTTTGACGGCTGGTAACTATATTGCACTCGAAGAAATATATCACTTACCGAGATCTGCTGCTGCAGAGTGCCACACCTAGTAAAGTGTAAAAGATAAAAAGGTGATGATATATTTTATTTTATTTAATATTTGTATAATATTTGTACATTCTACAAAGTTATTAATATGACATTAATTATTTGACTGTTGATAAACAGAAGAAAACATTTCAAACAATAGAATAAAAGACTGGACATATGCTATATATATAGGTGGCCTGTGGATCTTGAGAACCCTGGTTCGATCCCCACAGGCGATTAACAATTTTCATCAATTTAAATCTACTCCTGTGGCTCCCCCTTCACTAATATCTTTGAGGGCCGTGATTTTACGGCTGGTAATCGCACATCATGCGAAGAAATATATCATTTACCGAGATCTGCGTCGGCAGAGTGCCATACCCAGTAATGGATAAAAAGGCGTGATGATATATTTATTTATTTATTTATATATAGATAGATAGATAGATATAAATTTATTTATTTATTTATTTATATCTGTCCATCTTGAAGAACATAAAACTGTCGCAGTCCAGCACTGCAACATCTCTGATAGCATCGCAGGCTGTCTACACTGAACTCCAACACTTTTTTTCATTAGCGCGTGAATCGGTGCTAATTTCCGGTAAAAAAGCGAATCATCCTGATCGTTTAATCGCCCACACTTCGATATTAGCTCGGATAGAGCGTGTCCCCTCACCGCACCAATCCAGCAAACTTTATATCTCCGTGATTTATGATCTCATTAAAGCAGCTATGTTTTTGTTGTCTGTGTGCGGCCCAAAATCGACCAGCTAGAAATTTATGAATACGCTGGGATTAATATTGTTGAAATTAACATGCCTCAGTATCGGCGATGTCTGCTCACTTCATCCATTACCATTTTGGCTGCTGTCATTTTATCGTCTAATAAAATTGGTTTCTGACTGATAATGAAATCATTAAATTTTCAATTACCTACTCTAATTTTACATACATACATAATATCACGCTATATCCCAATCAAATGAGGTAACACGAATCCTTGAAATGTTGACAAAACATACACTACTCATATTCATCAAATAATCAATCTTCGACAAACATTTAAATTTTGCAATATACAGGGTGTAACATGAAAACCTGGCCATAGACGTTTAACATGGGAAATCAGTTTTTCCTTGCGCAAAAGTGGCCAATTGATTTTAGGCAAAAATAATAATTATTTTATTTTATAATTTTTTAATATTTATTATAATAAATAATATAATTTTTACGCAAATAATAATTTTATTTATTTAGAAATAATATTAAATTACAAAAGGGTTATTATCCATTTTCAATAATGATATAACAACAATCACCTTTGTCACTTAAATAAATCACAAATCCATTTAAAACTAAACTTTTCTGACAGTTAAAACGTCATACATTTGTTTATCATTTTGTCTCAATTCCATGGCTATCACTATAAAGTAGAAATTCTTATAAAATATTAATGCGATTATTTCGCTTACAAAACGTGCAAAATAAAATCTGAAAACTGATTTAGATCCATAATTTCAAGCATTTTTGCCTAAAATCAATTGGCCACTTTTGCGCAAGGAAAAACTGATTTCCCATGTTAAACGCCTATGGCCAGATTTTCATGTTACACCCGGTATACTTCATAATTCAGGTTTATGTAGTAATTCAAACTGAGAGCAATAGTGAATTTAGCGGAACAATGAAGAAAAGAACAATAAAGTTGATTCTAATCTACTAAATATACAAAACAATCATTAATGAATATCTTATTCATGAGTTCCTGGCCAACTGAACACCATATTTAATAAAAATGAACAAAAATCTAAGAGTTTTTATTCATTCTCAATTCAATTCAAATTGCTAACGTTTTTGTAGACACAAATTAGCTGACAGACACTCAACAACTATTTTCAATTTAAATTATTTTGATTATTATACAATAGTATAGTATCAGAGCTATTATTATTAAGTTGTGTGATTATTAAAGGTAATCATACCTGTAGTTTTTGACTAAAGTTAATTTATATTATGACAGAAAAATTCTGATGACGCCTGGATTCGAAACAGGGACCTTCCGCATATCGGGCAGAGATGCTAACGGCGTCATCAGAATTTTTCTGTCATAATATAAATTAACTTTAGTCAAAAACTACAGGTATGATTACCTTTAATAATCACACAACTTAATAATAATAGCTCTAAGCTTGGGTATGATTCTCTTAAAATCAAAAACTGTGTCAATGCCTATATAGAAGTCTCTCGAAACGAAGCTACGCTTAGACACTGTGACAGAAAAATTAAGTTGATGCCATATTTCGAACACAGGTGACGTGGTGTAGCGGTTAGCATCTCTGCCCGGTATGCGGAAGGTCCCTGGTTCGAATCCAGGCGTCATCAGAATTTTTCTGTCATAATATAAATTAACTTTAGTATAGTATCACTTATTAATAATATCTTTTGTACCTTAAAAAAACAACTGATTGATGTTCACGGATTCAAATTTTGCAATATTTAATTAGTATTATTTTTTTTAAGTAAATACTCAATTGTACGTCAGTACGGTGGTGTGGATAGCGTTACGGAATTAGAATTCGATGATCCCGAGTTCCAATCGCACTCAAGCAAAAAATTATATGAACTACTACACTGCGGCTCGGTGAGTGCGGACCCTGTGCTGTAATTGTTATTAAGTTCCTGTTGTACAGCGTAACATAAATAAATAAATTAATTAATTAATGCAAATCAAATCAAATTATAAACAGAAAAATTAGGATACCGCTAGAATTTGAACCTGGGAACTATAAACTTCGATCATATGCACTATGCTACGGTCGCCTACGAATTTATTCCAATTTTTCTCTCTCTCTTTTTGTTATGTGTCATAGGCTTAGTTGATTTAAAGCATATGATCGAAGTTCGTAGGTCCCAGGTTCAAATCCTGACGGTATCCCAATTTTTCTCTTTATAATTTGATTTGATTTACAAATTTAAAGTAAGAAAAATAAGTAAAAAAACTAAACTAAACTAATAGTGGCGACTTTTGATTGATTACGCAGATCACGTGGTATAAAGCTATCATGTTGTGGAAAAGTAATTTAAGTACTCCTGAATCAGCAAAATGCGGAAAGAACTTGTCTTCTAAATTATGAAAATATGTCTTTTTTTTATTCTTAAATTTGTTTTAAACTATTTCCAAATCTCAAAAGTTTTCTTATATTTATTCATTCTTTTTTTATTAATACAAGATTTATAGAAATTATTTGTCAAATTATGGCGGGTGGGTCCATCAAAAGTGTCTTGTGTCGTCATGTCCATATAAAGTTACTGTACCTTTATCTGCTGGGTACAGATAACCCACATTACGACAATACAATAAATGTATTGAATATGTACAAATTTGGTGTTCTGAACATATCATTCTCAAATTATAAGAATAATAATAAAAATAAAATATGCAAACACTAATTAGTATGCTAAAACTCATTTTTATGCAATTTCCAAAAATATTCGTTTTTTAAAAGTTATATTTTTCTTGTACACCATTTCATTACTGTGAATCAAAATTAAAATATCCTTTAAATAAATATTAGTTTGTATATAATAAAAAATATATTATTTTAGGACACTATCGCGGCGTAAAAAATAACAACTTCGTAAATATTCTGAATTGAATTCTTCCTATTCAACTCTGGAACTTATTACACGCAGGACTGGCAAATAAGATTTAATAAAGAAATTTAAACTAAGTAACATATTAGATGTATGGTCCATAATACGAGTATATATCGAATCGAAAAAATTAATCTTCGGTACCTACTGTAATATTAATATGAATTTATATTAGATTAAATGTATTTTGCAATAATGAGACAACAGAAAAGAATTTGCAAATTAAAAACATGAAATAGTTAATTGTAAAGGCTGGAAAGATACTTTCAAGCAGAGGTATGCAGAATCTTTTTCTACTATCAAAAGTGAATAATAAGTTGTTTATGAATACTAATAGTTATAAGATTATTTGTATACTTATCAAAGAAAGAAAGTGAAACATTTATTCTTGAAGGTTCCGCTCCAGTGACAATTCTTCATGAAATATACATATAATTTTTTCACTACCCTATCAGAAAGTAAAATTTCAGACCTACAGACAGATATCATATCGTATCTTTTTTTTTTCTTAGTTATTTATTTATTTATTTGTGCTACTCTGTACAACAGGAATTTTATCCCAATTACAACATAGGGTTCGAACTCTCCGAGCCACAGTGTGGTAGTTCATATATTTTTAGCTTGAATAGGATTCGAATTCGGTATCTTCGGATTCGAATACCGTAACGCTAACAACAAATATTTCTAAACATATAGCTTGTCTCTCCTTTGCTAAGGGAGATTTTCTTCTCTAAAGATAAAAAGTATCACTTTCTTCTCTAATTTGAGGCAAGAAAATTTTACTTTTTGAATGGATCTCTAACAAGTATTTAAAATTATTATTATTTTCATCCATGATATTGTGACCGAATGTGAAATTTTATTAGTAACCAAGATGAGAATGGTAGAAATGGGAATTCGCTATATCGACATGTGTTATTGGACATTATTATTAATTCCGCGTGCGGCACTAATTTGCCCGACACGAGGTGTCCAATTTTATTGTGTTTTTTTTTATTGTAAAATGAGATGCATTGTAATGTACGTATGTATTCGGTATGTGTAGCCATACTTGTTTCGTTACATATATTGAGGGTTAGTTAGGTTTTTTGTGTAATTAAATTGCAACTTTTTGTGGCGGTTTAAAATTGTGAAATTGAATTGCTCGTAGGTGTTATTTTGTAGAATGGAATTTAACGTGATATTAAAGCAACTTATCACGGGATAATACTCATAGTGACTGTTGAGTTGCTAGATGCTAGTAATCATTTTAGTGCAATATGAAAAATTAATTGTTGCTCATAAAGTTACGGTTTATTTTTATAATGTGGGCAGCACATAAGAGTTTAACATAGGATTTTAAAAATGTGCGGAAATTAGCACTCCTGTACATTTTAGAGCAAAAGTGCAAGAATAATAATTTGTTTAAAATTAAATTCTACGTTTAAAAAGTTTTAGTTTGTTGCACTAGCGTGTTTGTAGTACTAAATATTGAAAAAATAAAATGTGACATTTTTGTAGATAGCCATAAATAAAACAAAATCTCATTCTAATAAGTAACAGTTCAGTCAAGAGTTACTAATTTTGAGTGTTCTATTCATTGTTTTATATTACTATATTTTATAATTAATATTAAATATTAAAATAATAAATAATTAAAATAATACAATGAATACAGCTATTAAAATCAGTAATTCTTGACTGAACTGTCAGAATGAGATTTTATTTTGTTTGTTTTTAATTTTCATGGCTACCTAATTTTTCACAAAAATGTAACATTTTATTTTTCAAAAATCTAGGACCACAGACATACTAGTACAATAAGTGTAAACATTTAAAACGTAGAACTTAATTTTAAACAACTTTTCATTCTTGTACTTTTGCTCTAAAATGTACAGGAGAGCCAATTTCCGCACATTTTTAAAATCCTATGTTAAACTCCTTTGTTCCGCCTTTCTCTGCACACCCTGTATGATATGACGCATAATGTTTATATTGCTTATTATAAATATACGAGTATTTATATCACTAAAAAAAATATTTTTATGTGATATTTCAAGTGATTTGATTTGCAGTTACATATAATATTCCATATTATATATAGTGGCAAAATATACAAGTTTTACATTGTGAATTAACAAAATTATACATACATACATACATAACATCACGCTATATCCCATTAAATGGGGTAGCACGAACCCGTCAACATTCTCATCCTGACACACGATACTCGAATCGACCACATTAACACTTCCTCCATACAAACTCTTTCTTTTCTCACAACCAAAATCCAACAACACACAACAAACATTCATCCATTCGCTAGTGTACACTGCGCTTGTTTCTGAAGATCGTCTCCGCACAATTGCAGGTAAACACTCAAAACATCTAAACAATTAATCTAAAATCAAGAATCATACGCTTGTTTTCATTCATCATATTTATCCCGCAATTAATTTTCTCCAAACATTCCTATCCTGACACACCACTTTTGCTTCAACCACATTCATAATTCTTTTCATACAAGCTCGTTTATTCTTCACGCTCAGAATCTTTCGCTCACGCAACAACCCTTCAATCATATTCATCCATTTGTTCCTAGGCCGTCCACGCAAACTTTCACCCTCAATTTCACCAACATACACCTGTTTCACCAATCTGTCATTCGACATACGTTCTACATGACCAAACCATCTCAACTGACTTATTCCCACTCTTCTTACAACATTCTTCACAATCTCACATTCATCATACACCAATGTATTCCGGACACGATCTCTTCTAGTATATCCACACACACCCCGCAAATATCTCATTTCCACAGCAGTTATACGCCGTTCATGTTTCTTCATCCATACCCAACATTCACTACCATACATCAACGTAGGC
The DNA here is from genome assembly GCA_947425015.1 of Pterostichus niger. Taxonomy (NCBI): domain Eukaryota; kingdom Metazoa; phylum Arthropoda; class Insecta; order Coleoptera; family Carabidae; genus Pterostichus; species Pterostichus niger. The sequence continues at coordinate 20,620,100 of OX380341.1, read as the reverse complement.
ACTAACACACCATTATAAACACTCAATCGAGCATCTCTGGATACATTCACGTTCCGAGTAAAGGTTCCCAGAGCACCCAATATCTTACATCCAGCAGATACTCTTCTTTCAATCTCTCGATCAAAACGTCCATCCCTCGAAAACACACTCCCCAAGTATACAAACTCATTTACTTGACCCAATCTCACACCATTCACCGAAACATTGCAATCAGTCACCAAATCACTCTTCTCAAACACTAACACTTTACATTTATCAACATTCAGTAATAGATTTAAACCTTTTCCTACTTCATTTATACTTAGAATCATTCTTCTCAATTGTTCTTCAGATTCACCCATTACAACTACATCATCCGCATAAGCTAACGCAGGCACTACACTGCCACCAATACGTACACCATCCGCCCCATTCAGCGACTTTCGTAACAACACATCCATATATAAATTAAACAACCACGGGGACATCCCACAACCTTGTTTCACGCCAACATCTATAGAAAACCAATCACTCAATCTACCATCAACTCTCACCGCAGCCTCGCTATCTTCGTATAATGCACGAATCGCTCCCAACAAATTACCATTTATACCGTACTCTAGAAGTACATCCCACAGAATAACTCGATGAACACTATCATATGCTTTTTTAAGATCGAGAAAGCCACAGAACACCTTCTTGTTCTTAGCAAGTGATTTCTCAACAATCATACGAAGAGAAAACAATTGATCTACACACCCTCTCTCAGGCAAAAATCCACCTTGCATATTACTCAACTTGGAGATTGTTAAGGTTCGTACCTTGTGAATAAGAATCTTCCCGTACAACTTCCCTACCACACTCAACAAACTTATCGCACGGAAATTAGTACAATCACTCGAACTACCTTTGCCCTTAAATAAAGGACAAATGATAGCACGTTTCCAATCATCAGGAGCTACACACAGTTTCAAACAAAATCTAAATAAATAAACTAACCAATCAAATAATCTCTCACCACCATACTTCAACATCTCATTCGTTATACCATCCAAACCAGGAGCTTTACCATTCTTCAAACGTAACAATGCAAAACTAACATCACTTTCATCTATATCCCATTCATCACTTCTAACATTTTCTCTTGAATTTTCACTACAACAATTCGATCCATTTACGCTACCATATAAGCCTCTAAAATACTCACACCATCTATTTCTAACGTCTAATTCATTCCACAATAACTCACCATTCGCACTCTTAATCGCTTTTACCGCCCTTACATTACCACCTCTCAATCTCTTCACACTCAACCAAAACATTCTTTTATTCATAGTAAAATCATTCGTCATTCTTTCACTCATCAAATCATCAAAACGCGCCTTACTTTCTCTCACTACTCTCTTAACATGTTTATTTAACCTTTTATATTCTAGCAAACATTCATCACGTAAACTTCCAGGCACATCTTTTACATGTAGAAATCGCAAATACGCTCTCTTTTTCTCTTCAATTGCTTCTTTCACTTCATCATTCCACCATGCATTCCTTGGACAAGAGCCTAATCTGGATTCACCACAAACTTCTTTTGCACATTTAAGAACTGTATCCTTAAATTTCATCCAAACATCATTTATGCTGCATTCAAAATTAGGCTCACATACAGGCAAAGATTCATTTATTTTCTCAACAAACAGATCTCTAATATCCTCATTCTGTAGTACACTAGATTTCACACGAAACATTTTTTCGGTGCCTTTTACCCTCATTCGCCAACATTTATCCAGACGTATACGCGACACCACCAAATAATGATCATTCGTACCCAATTCAGCCCCACGCTTCACACGCGTATCCACAACTAAACTTCTTAGTCGTTCATCATACAAAATAAAATCAATCACACTCCGCCTATTCTCCCTCACATTCTCCCATGTATACAAGTGAGCTAATTTATGTTTAAAGACAGAGTTGGAAACGAAAAGATCACGCTCTAAGCAGAAGGATACTATTTTCCTACCGTTTTCATTCACTCTCACATCACCATATTTACCCAATACATTCCCAGACATGCTTCTCTTTACTCCCACCCAACCATTCAAATCACCACATACGATAACTTTTTCACCTGGATCACACGAATCAATCACACTATCTAACAAATTCCAAAATTGATCTTTCTCAAGATCACTTTCGGATTCAGTTGGGCCATAAACTGACACAACGAAGATTCTATGAAAGCCTACCTTAAGTCTCAGCCAAAGAATTCGCGATGAAATACAACTATAATCTCTTACAAACGGTTTCATCCTTTCACTAACAAGCACTCCTACACCATGTTTTGCCCGTTCATTCTCTGCAACACCCGACCACAAGCAAAACAATCCATCTACCTCTTCTTCATTACAGCCTTTCCGCTTTGTCTCGCTCACACACAAAACATCTACATTATACACACGCATTATATTCACCAATTCATTTTCTTTTCCATTTATACCTCTAACATTCCACGTACCAAACTTACATTCATCAAATTTCGCCCATTTATTCCTCATTAGAACAAAAGATAAAAGAAATAGGGTTCTCTCGGTAAAAGAAGAAGAAGTTAAGGTAGCTTACCAGGCTTATCCTTTATAAAATTATAACCTTTCAAAAAATATAAGTAATTATGTTACTGTATAACATACAAACAAAAATGCGGCACAAAAAAACCTCTCCATACAATAATTATTTTTTTATATGATTGCTATGAAAAGTTGACAATTACGCTTTCATTTGATATCGCAAAGTTTACGTTTTCTGTGGAACAATCGAAAAATATCTTTTCTGCGCGTCTCCAATGGCAACGCGCGAAAAAGATATTATATGCGCGCTCATTTCAATAGTTACCAGGGATACAAACAAAACAGAAACTTGTCATTTTGACAATTGACAGAGCGAATTTTTTTTCAGTACGCATGTTTTTTAATAATTTTAAGATGCAATCGTAGAAAAAATTATGTGTATCACGAGCGTAAAGTGACTTTGTTCCTCTTACAGTATTGTAGCTCTCGCCTTCGGCTCGCGTTGCAATTACCGTTTTCGAGTTACAAAGACTCACTTTACGCTCTTAATACATAAATAACTATTGTATTAAGTACATAAAATGAGTGTTTTTTTATTGCGCGTGAGAATGTTACTTTTAGTTGAGACCGCTGCTCCAGACACACTGTCAAAAAATAATAATTCAATAATTATTGATTTATTTAAGTAAAGTGAAGGAAAACAACCAACAATAATATGAATTTGCTACTATTGATGTGTTGTACCTAATGGAATCTGACAAAAAATATATCTGGGAGCGTGCGCGAAATACTCATTTTGCGCACTAGTATGCGAAACAATGTGCAAAATACTCATTTTGTGCTGTAGGGTGCAAAATAATGCGCAAAATATGCATTATTATGTTAATATAAATGATGCAAGAATCATGTACTTCGCGTACTACTCGTATTAGTGAAAAAAATATGAAGATTTTTTTAAAGTAGAAAAACATATTTTTATGCTATAATATGAAGCATATAAAACTGAATATATATTTTTTAAATTTTCTCATACTTTATTGGTTTACGAAATATCGTCTGGACACTGGAACCTAAACTACCCTATATAGGAGGGTGGTTTAAAAAGTCCGTACAAAAAATTACAAGTAGGACTTACAATTTCGGAACATACTCTTTTTACTTTTCAACGTAGTTGCCTCTTAGGCTTGTACACTTTGTTCAACGCTGTTCCAGTTTGTTGATCCCTTCCGAACAATAGGATTGATCCAACTCCGCAAAATAGGCATACGTTTCCGCAAACACCTTTTCATTTGAATGAAATCTCTTCCCCGCTAGCCATGTCTTTTTTTAAATTAGAGAACAGGTAGTAATCTAAGAGAGCCAAATCTGGACAGTAGCGGAGATTCGGAACGAGTTGGACATTAACGTTATCAATTTCACGACCACAACTCCAGAGGAGTAAGCTGGTGTGTTGTCATGATAGAAAAGGACATTTTTATGAGCGGTCCAAAAACGATGCATAATATGCACCTATAATAGTTTTACCCTTTTTCAAATAGTTGAGATAACCTTTCCGACTGAAGCAACGGTCTTCACCTTCTCTGGTGCAAACTTTCTGCGGACAATCCATTTTTTGGACTGTTCTTTTGGTGTAGTAGTGTATACATGTGTCGTCCACAGTGACGAATCGACGCTTAAAATTGTGTAGGTTCCGCTGAAACAGCTGTAAACCGTCCGTGGAACAATTCACACGATTTCATTTTTTCAAATATTGATGCAAAATATTATGCACACAGAACTAGCAATCTTGCGTAGCCTTACTCTTCTATTCAGAACATTCATTTTATCAATGATTTTTGGAATAGTGTCCTCAAAAAGGCATCCTGTATGTTCAACCTCACTTGTGCTCATATGGTCACTTCGAAAATAAAAAAAAAACTTATTAACCATTCTAATCGAAGCTGCAGATTCGCAATAATGTTTATCACCCTTTTTTAGTCTTCTGAGGCGATTTGCCTTTCATAAAGTAATATTTTATAAATACACAAAATTCTCATTCATCCATTTTTTTGGATATCATTTGACTTGCACGATTCAAACAAATACTAAACACAGAGTAATAAACCAATATGGTTGAAATTTGGTGTGTGTTCTTCCAAAAGATGCTATTAACTGAGTATAATCTCGATAGGCACCAGTGGTGCCATCTCTCTGAGTGCACGGACTTTGCAATCAACCCTTGTATATACCTACTTATTAGTTTAAACCGCGATATCCACTTATATATTACTTTAAAAATTGTTTGTTATATAAATAAAAAATTTGAAAATTAAGATTTTAAACAAATTTGAGCATTACTTTGTCATGTTTCATTTATTTCACGACTAATTATTGTCAAAAATATATTTTTCTACAACAACAAATATCTTTGTTCATTGTACACATAGAGGACATTGTACAGACATTTTCATATTTTTCAAATATGAATTTCATATCTCACGCGAGAATATTCATTTAGGATGTTTATAAACTTATTAAAATATAAATTAATAAGGTAACAGTATCGTACTCGTAAAAAAACGTAGTGTGTTCATTTCTCCTCCAGCTCATATTACGATACACTCTTTCATGTTCACAGGAAATGAATACTCGTACAATATATTATTTCAAGCAAAAATTACAAAACAAAACCATGGAAATCAAATAATATATATTTTAACATATACTCGTGTATACTCGTAAAGAGAAACAAAAAATTGTTTTGATCAGATCCTTTTGGCTTGTAGGAATATTACATTTTTAAAATACTTTACATTTACAAGTTTTATGAAAGTAATAAGAACTTAGATTGAAATAGTTATTTATGACACAAGAACAAAAATACGACTATTATTTATGGTATACATTAGATACGTCTAGCCACAGTATAGATAAAGCTAGTAATTGGACTCTCGTGCGGCACCTTGATGTTTCGTGAACTGTCAGATCAGTCTGCACATCGACGAAGTTCTGCTTCCTAGTGTACAAGCTCGTCAAGTTCAATTGAACGTCGAATTTAAGCACTAATTACTTACTGAAATTTGTCCATATATTAGTTTTATATTGATAGCAATTTACTTTCAGAATAACTTGCTACATAATTTTGAATTGTATTAATATTTGTAGGACAGAATAATTAATTTATGGTTTATATATTTTTCAAATCAACATAATAGTGACATCTAACGACAGTTTCAGAATTACGAAGTGGTACAGTACAAGGCGCAGTTAACATATTAAATGTAAAAATTTGATCACAATATATATATATATAAAAACAACAAAGACAAAATTAATTGTCTTTAAATGCTCACTTGGTGAAACTAGGTTTAATAATAAAATATCAAAATAAACACTTGTCTAAGTCTCACAAAATTCAGCCTCCAAGTCACCTTATGAGGGCATCGTCAGAGGCCGGCCAGCACAGTTGGTAACCATAGACGCGTTTCACTCTTATTAGAGCTCATCAGTATGGTATAACCTACTTCTTCACCTAGAACAAAGTTCACGTGAAGAAGCTGGTGACGAAGGACTGTGCCAGCAGAGAATATTTATATATATAAATAAAAATTTTTATGTGAAATATACCAAGTGTATTAATTTTATAATTTAAAATGTTTCACCAAGTGCCAACCACACAAACAATTAATATAATATATATAGTTGTCTGGTATAGAAAACAGCAAATTGATAATTATTCTAGTTTCTTCCATTATTTACAACTTGTACTTTTAATATGAGTTAAATAAATAACATCCAAGCATAAATTTCGGTTTATAGCATCAAATTCGGTACAGAAATAATACATTTTAGCCTGCTGTACTGTTTAAGGAAAAAAGTAATAGTATATTATAGAGAAGTGCATTTTTTTTCACGGCATGTGAAATTGTAAAATAAGCATTTCGAGGAAAAAACACTTGTCTCACAAGACGTATTTAAAACGAATGCTTATGAATAATATAAAATTTCAAATAAATAAATTAACGATTAAAATTTGTTTCATTTTTTTTGTGCTCTTAGTAGTAAGAGGAGTAAAATATTCTTGACAATAGTACTAAAATACATGTTTTGTCCGCTGTTATTAACAATTGAAGAAAAAGCATATTTTAATCCCGTCGCTTTTAGCACCGGCGCAGCGCAGCGAGTTTGAATAATGTTTTATATTTGCCCCGAATTTTATGCTATACAAACCGAAAATGATTTATTGTATTGCATTACATTTATTGTAATAAGCACTTTTTTATTATTTTACATTTTTCTAAGAATAAATATTCGTTTTAAATACTAGAGTAGAGGAAAAAATAATATACCTCGTGAGAGGAGTGTGTTTTCCCTCGATGTATTATATGCCTCTGCTCCATCTCGTGTGTCAAGTTTACACATCAAGGAAAAAAGATATTTTATAAGAGGGACACGGAGTATTCATAGTGCTGTTTTATACATACATGCGTACATACATATATAACATCACGTTATATCCCATTAAATAGGCTAACATTTACAGAACATCCCCTAACATATTCATCAAAATATCAGTCCTCGTCCAATATTCTCATCCTGACACACGATACCTGTTCTATCCTCTATTCCATTCGCTCCTGTACACCTGTTTCATTAATCTTTCACTTACGTCCACTCCTCTTACAATTAATCTACAAAAAATGAAGAAAGTATCGGCTTGCGCTTGTTTGGAAATAAATTCCACACAATTGCAGTTAGACAGTCTATAGTAAGAACTGAAAATGAGTCAGTAAGATTATAAAGGAAAGGAGTGTGAAGCTGCTCTTGTTATTGAAAGTGAATTGGACACAATTGTAGGTAAACACTCGAAAAATGTAACCAATGGATATTAAATAAAGAATCATGCACTTGTCCTTATTCATCAGATTAATACCTCAATTAATCCTCGCCAAACATTCCTATCCTGACACACCATTTTCGCTTCAATCACATTCATTTCATACAAGCTCGTTTGTTCTTTGCAGATTTATTGTATTTCATAAACTCTAACTACCATTCGAAATAATATCACATTTTCAAAAACTACTCTGTAGTACAGAATGTGAGAACAGTACAGGTGTAAACTTTTTGCTGTCATCTAAAGTTTTATTATGTGAGGTATTTTAAGTAGAATATATTTGCAGTGGAAGCAAAATAAATTTTATATGTCGTGTTAAATTTCTTGGCCATTACATCGTTTTTGAAACCAAGACAATGCAGTAACAAACGTTATTTTTTTTTTAAATATTAAAAATGTAAGTTATGTAAAGGCACCACCCTGATTTCATAATACAAATAGTCTATTGCATCAGCCATAAAATGCTGAATAAATGAAACTTAATCAAAATTCTAAGGAAATAGATAATCTCTGTATGACTTCTGGTAGCAACCTCTATACTAATTAGTTCTTGTATGTGTTAACTGAAATAAAAGTGTTTTTCTTTTAAACTTATACAATCGATTCAATATCGTAAATTGTATGTTTATGTATACAATCTATTAATTAAAAAAACTGTTTTCTAACACAAATTATAAAAAGAATTATTTACTAAATTATTTTCACTATTCAACCACTATTCAATGTTCATAACAAATAACACCGTTGTAGCAGTTGGCTTGCAGATACAAAAATAATTTCAATTTCCGAAAATGCCATTCTGAAAACTTCTTATTGCCACAGTGAAAGAAACCTGCATTACTTTCGAAACACCCCAGCAGGTATCGTAAACACATAACCCCAAACAATTCCAGCGCCAACTACGCTGTTGCTGTGTGTTGTCTGCGTTCAACAACGTGTGCTGCGGGTAACTGGAGGGTAGCGTGTAGTTTGGTTCAGGTAGCAGTATCCAGGGGGAGTTGGTGGCGGCATAGGAGCGGAAACGGAAGTCAAGAAACAGAAACGACGCCGTCATGTTTTCTTTACATTAGCCACGCGTTACTCACGCTTGGTGAGACTTGGGTGTTGGGGTGAGATAGGCTGTTTCAAGACTTTTAGGAATTGGATTACTTTGCTTTTATAAGAATTTGGAGAAGCTATAATTTAATAGAATTTAAAACGATAAAAAAATGCTATTTAACGATATGCATGGGAAATAAATAATAACTAATCGTAATAATGGTACGAACGCTGTAAACTTATTTTTGTAAAAACGTAAAAAGTAAAATATGCCTATAGACTTCTATATCTTTATAATATTTATATGGTATGTATTATCTAATCTTACTTTTTCTTCAAATTGTGTTTTTCGTCACATTACACTTTTATTAGATAATTTTACTTAATAAGCATAAATGTATGGGGTAGGTGGCTTAGTGGTATCGAGTCGGATTGTAGATCTTGAGAACCCTGGTTCGATCCCAACAGCCTACAAACAATTTTCACCAAAATATATCTACCCCTGTGGCTCCCCCTCAACTAACATCTTTCGGGGTCGTGATTTGACGGTTAGTAACTGCACTTCACGCGAAGAAATATATCACTTACCGAGATCTGCTATGGCAGAGTGCCACACTCAGTAATGGGTAAAATGCGTGATGATATATTTATTTATTTTATTTAAGAATAATTTTTTTTCAGATATTCACTGACAGGTATAACTATAAATCTTTAAATTAGTTCTTTCTCAAAAGAAAATTATCCTGTGTGTTTTGAAATCACTCCTATTTCTGCACAATGTATTCGTATAAGTATAATTGATTGAAAAGGCAGCTTTAATATTTGGAGTATTTTATATATTTAAAAACAAGTTTGATGTAATTATCAACATAACAAAGTAGAATATATCTATTTGTTACAATTTATAGTTAATTAATATATTATTTTTGAATTATAAAACGAACTACAATTTTTTTTTTAATAATTCTTTTAATAATTCAGACAAGGTACAAAATTCCAAATATAATTTTTTTATTATTTACCAGTTATTTCTTTTTAATAAAACGCATTCTTGGCGAGGCTCGCTTCGCTTCCATTTCTAACATCCTAAACTCATAGAACACATGCTGTACACACGAAAGCCTTTTAAATTTGTTTTTAAGGAAATTTGCATGATTTCATACTGTAGTGCACATTTTGCCTAAACTTTATACTACGCCAGTGACATGTATTCGTATAACTAAATATATCTAAAGGGACTAACTTCAAACAAACCAACAAATTCAAGCCGATATAATGAAATGATTCAAAAATTAAAATTTCAAACAATTAAATAGTATTTTGGCTACTGGCAGTAGAATAACAAAAATATGAGCTACAAACAAAATAAAGCGCGATCAAGGGGTAGGTGGCTCAATGGAATCGAGTCGGCTTGTGGATCTTGAGAACCCTGGTTCGATCCCCGCAGCTGACAAACAATTTTCTCCAAATTAAATCTACTCCTGTGGCTCTCCCTCCACTAACATCTTTGGGGGCTGTGATTTGACGGCTGGTAACCGCACTTCACGCAAATAAATATATCACTTACCGAGATCTGCTACGGCAGAGTGCCACACCCAGTCATGGGTAGAAGGCGTGATGATATATTTATTTTTATTTATATATTCTATATATTTTTCGTATTGATTTCGATCTAGAGAAAAAAATGTTGATACTGAAAATTTTCTGAAAATATCGTTTTTCTTCTCACTTTTGATATATTTATGGATTAGGGTCTATTAATTAAACAGTTAATAAATAGAACAAAAAAGACAATAGTGCTAAAAATATAATTGATAAAATAAAACATGTGCAATAACGGTCTTGACTTTATTTGTACTAAAATAGTTTAGTTTTTTTTTCATAGTGAAAGTCATATCAATTAAAGAATTACGATTAAATAAATGTACTTCTTCTCATATAGATTAATTATACCTTGAATTACACTACGTTTAATTTAAGTGGTACACCTATATATTTGAAGTGAAGCTTTTAGTCTACTATAACATCAAATGAATGAATGTTTTCAATTTGTATTTATTATTCTGCAGAAAGGGACAAGCTCTAGTATAGTTCCTGTTGGTATGTAGTGTTGTCGGTTTTGGTCAAGTGGGCCATGATATCGCTACGTTGCATGCCAGTCACGTGCGCACGCGTACCACAACGACTTTGTTCTGTTTCCGAGTCCGAGTTGCTTTCCGTTCCAGTCGCAGTAGCCACGGCTGTGGAACATTTGTGTTTGTTTTCAAACATGGATTTACGGCCACTTTCTGATGGTTTCTTTCTTCTTTTGGTTGGTTGGCCAGCGTGCAGCCGCGTAGCCGGATGCTGGATGGATTCGGAATGATATAAGTAGACGATTGGGGGTGTATTAAGTGGATTTGGGTGGGAAATTCAATAATTTGTTTTTAAAATAAGATGTATTGTTTACAAAATTGTGTTGTTATTCTTAAGACTTGTAGATTCTTTTATCGGACAGGAATAATAATTGAATTTTAAAGTTACTTTTAATATAATGTTTATAAGTATAAGTTTTCGAAAACGGTTTATTACATCAAAATATATTATATCTTAAAATCTTTAAACAAAATTTAAAACTTAAATGTACATCTACTTGTACAAATATGTTTTAACTTCAATATAGTTCATCAAAATCTATTATAAATCCATATAAAGAATATGGGTATAGTGCATGGGTACTGTAATTAATAACGTCTGGTTGTCATACCTCAAAAGGTACCTCTAAAAAACATACTTTTCTGTAAATTTCTTACAGCGTTTCTGTTCACAAATAAAGACAGGATTATATCTCGTATTTAAGTACACATATACATTTGTTCTATGCCGACTAATTACAGAAAAATAATTTGAGTATTTTTTAAATTCATTTAAGACGATTCGATTCAATAAATTTATTGTTAAACGAGAAAATACAGAATATATAATGTACATAGGTATTAATTTTTGCAGATTCTATATTTTTCTTCGAAGCATTTCAACAAAGCAACAAAAGCTGCAAGAATTTATAAGCGACAAATGTTGTTTTATTTATTTACTCGAGTGTCCAAAGAAACGTGCTCTGCATTGGTTGCAGAGATCTATAAAACAGCTCAACACAACACGTTACTTTACATTTGCACACAGAGAAGGTAAATAAAATAAAATTTGTCAGAATACTAAAATTTGTCTTCGTTTTGTTAAGCGAACGAAGGTTTATACTCTTATTTTATCTTTTTGTAGTTGGTATATTTTTCTAAATATTTGTTTCTTGGTAAACAATACCAGTCAGTGATAAAGCATCTTTTAGGTGTTGGGTCAATATGTGCTTATTTTTCTCAAGAATGTTGAAATTTTAATTTATGTGTTTACGCACTTAGTACACAAGCACCATGAGTACGTTTTTGCTGCGAGCTGCGAAGTGCTAGGATAAGGATAATAGGTTGTTCACATTTGTGGAAAGCAAAGTAAGCTGAACCTGCGCTGCCTTTTAAATGTATTCACACTCCATGTACTTCTAGTTTCCTTGCGATGCGACAAAAATTGCAGCCAACAATTTGTAGAAAATTGAAAAATTTAGTACTGCTCAATTTGAAAGATTGTACATCCGAAAAAAATTTTTTGAGAAGGTAATCTGGCTCAAAAGTATTCTTCATGGTTTAACTTACTTTATTTTTGAAATGTTTCGACTGCGTAATGCAGCTACCTTCAGTCTAATTTTATAGTAAATTAAAGTAAATAAAAATTTGAACAAACAGCTTTACTCAGGACTGATAATCCGAATTAATCTTAATATAAGATAATGAATCAAATTAGTTTGTTGTACTACCAGTCATGCTAGGCTTCGCGGACCCCGACAACAAGTATTTTTTATACACCTTATATGCGAGCTTTAATATTGTCACAAATTATCATTTAAATCAAGAAAAATAGCACTCGATGTAAGTTTCACAAGATTTATTGAAAATCTTTATCAATTTCGGCTTCTTAGATCATTTTCAAAAGACTAATTACAAGATAGTTTCAGGTGTATGAAGCATTACAGCTTTTATATTCTATTTGATATATACCACATTTATCATTTTTCTGGACATAGTTTAATTTATTATTTACTAACAATTATATATATTATAATATGCTGGGGTTATATAAATATATTTCTAATGGTTTTTAGCAAAAATAATTGACAATCAGTCGATTATAATTTTTATTATTCTGATCGGAATCTATCTTTAAAACATTTCATTTGACACCAAACCTGACAGATATCTAGTAACTTTTAAGAAAACCAATTGACAATCAATTGATTTAACATTTAATTTGATATCAAACACAATATGTTCCTAATGACTTTTAGAAAAAAAAAAAATTTTATTCGAAATCTCTCTTCAAACCCTTTACTTTAATACCAAACACGATAGATTTCTAATGACTTTTAGAAGATCAATTGACAATCAGTCGGACATAACGTTCATTACGAACAAGTTTAACTTGTTTATGCTGTGTACGAGTATATACACAGTCAAGTTGATGGTGTAACAACTATTTCTATCAATATTTGTATCTGCATGGTACACTGTCTTGTGAAAAAAAATTCTAAATACACATATGGGAAATTAGTAATTATAATTAAAACGTCCCCTCATTCCTACAATATTTATAAAATATTTCGAAACTAGTCAATTAAAATAAAAATGCGAAATGTCAACTGTCAAATGTCAAATAGGCCGTAGATGTTCTTAAATATCTTAAAACCACCACACTCTTAGTTGATTTTGGTCCAAAAACACATGTTTTTCCAAGATATCTTGCACATCTTGTGCACAAAAATCTAAAACTATCAAGAGGCACTCCCCGTGATTGACCTCTATCTAACAAAAAATTAATCGAATAATCCGTTCAGGCTGTAGAAATGAGCAACTAACGGTTGTAAATCTATACATATAGCTACATATATCCTACATCTTTTATTATATGGACTAGTGGTCCCTCACGCTATGCTTTGCGAACATGGAAGAAAAATTCACGTATGTAAAAGAAGTTAAACAATGTAAATTGTTTTTCTTTTCTGTTAAAACATTTGACGATGGAAAAAATTAACTTTGTACCGCGAAAGACCTTTAATATGTTACCAAACACGTCTTCTGAAGCGCTTTTACTAAAACAATTGCCGATCGAAACAAATAATTATGATTTTCAAAAATCTTTCTTTTGATAGAAGCACATTCACTAAAACAATTGCCGTTCGAAAAAAAATTATTTCCATATGCGAGCCGTTCTAAAGACCTTTATTTGATACCAAACGCAATAAGTTTTAGATAACTTTCACTAAAACAATTGCCGATACAAATTTTTAACGCCATATACAAGCCCTTTCAAAAAGCTTTCATTTCAGTTTTAAAGCACGTTTTATAAAACAATTACCGATCGAAAAATGTTTAATGCCGCATGCAAACCCTTCCAAAGACGTTTTATGTAATAACAACGCGATATGTTTTAAAGCACTTTTATTAAAATAATTCCCCTTCAATAGACAATTCATTTGATACCAAACATAATATAGCTATTTATGTAATAAGTTGCGAAAGAAATGTGTTTTAAGCACGCGACGTGAAAATTGTCCTACGAGGCCGTAGCCGAGTTGGATAACACGTCTAGTGCTTAAAACACTATTTCGCAACGTATTCCATACAAGATTTTTTATACTAGCGTTTTAAAACAGATTATTTATATTTATTCTCACATGTCAACATTTTGAATTTTTCAAAATTTAAAAGTAGGCAGGCATCAGTTTCATCTATTTGTTGCTATGCGATTCAATATGTTGTTTAATAAACATTGATGTCAACGTGTTCGGTGTATAATTTTTCTTGAGAATTTTTGGTAATAAATTTACTTAAAATGAGTGACTCAGAGATTGATTCTGATATTGAAAATGGTGCAGAGGCTGCATTGGCTACACTGGTTCCAGGAAAATCAAAAAAATTGTATGAAGAAACTTACAAAAAATTTGACAGTTGATGTACTTTTACTTTTACGCATTAAACTGTCACTTTTAAGCACTAGTGCTTAAAAGTACTTCATATAACAACGGAAATGACAATCGAAAAGTTGTTGTTATAATACGCTAGTATAAAAAAATATTTATATTTTGCATTCACAATTGATCTACTATTATACTAAAAATAGTTTAACCAATGTCAAACTATGTTTGATAACTTTTTATTTATTAAGATTAGTACTACTACGCAGTATCATGTTAAATTTTAAAGTATTTCAAACGTCAGATAATTAATTCATAATGTTATTAATGGAGATTTGACTTACTTCAAACAACTCTGACGATAATACATTGTCTTATAAAATTCGTATAATAACATACTATAAATCTACCACAACACAATCGCGCAATGCGCCAGCTTGTCGCATCTTATGTTCTTTTCACAATCACACAATTAGAGACTTGACTCTACCTACGACAACTGGCATTGCGTACTGGGTATAGTAGAGGCTTAAACGTTTTTTCTATTAAATATGTATAATACACAAAATATATTTATATTTAGATATTTTAGCGCGTGATAAATTTATAAATTAATATTTTAAAAATTAACGAAAATAATTATTTTTAAAACTGATATTTATTTGAATGGCGTGGTGAGGTACTACCATATCTGCCACTCCTGATGAGCCGCCATTAGTAAAACAACTCAATACATCACAAAGAATAGAAAATGTTTTAATTTAATTTTATAATTCTTAAGCGAATTCCATTTCTGAAACAAAATTTTGTAATTATTAATTTAGTTAGTATTTAGTGTAGTTGGAAACAATGTAATAGTTAAGACAATAGGGGCGAAAATTTAGATGTAGAGATTAAACGAGTCGAGATTATTTCAGTTACCAACATAAAAGTAACTGGCATAATTATAATATTAATTTATGTGCTATCTAAAACTGACGTATCATTTGTGAGAAACATTAAATTTAGATTGCTGTGTAACTTCGTCTGATATTTTTAGACATCTGGTCCTGTATTCTAGAGAAGGGTCGTTCCGTCCTTATGTGAATGGCTAGGTATATCGATTAATTCATGAAATCGGCGATCGCCGGCAGAGTTTGTATTTTTTATCGGTGAAGATTGATGATGGCGTTCGTCGAAAATATTAGTTCGCAAAGTTGAAATGTATCCGAGGAGCGATCCTGGTCGCACAGGCACCAACAAGGAAGGACAAGCGATTTTTTCGTTGTTTTACAAAGGACAAATCGAACATATCACTTCTAAAAGTTTGAACGTTTTGTCAGAATTATCGTGGGATGGTGTTACTACGAACATAAGTTTTTCTTTATCTTACAACTCGGCGATTCTCAAAATGTTATTAGTAATATATTTTTTTAAATAAACCACCAGAATGATTCCTGGTTTAGGGCCGGTTTTTTCATTTCTGGATAAAGTTCTCAATCAGTGGGATAAACAAAAAAGATCACATCGAAATTTTAGTGCAAATGGTAATAATTATACTGAGTGCCATGTTCTGATGCGATATTTTTTAATTATCCTGCTGATAGATATCTAGAATTTTATTTGGCGATGAAAAAATCGGTCCGCAATAATTAATTTGTATACTCGTATATAAACTAATCCAGTTTTAATCATGATCAATACATAGTTAATAATATTACATTTTTTAGTAGACTAGCATAAATTATGAATACAAATAATAAGATTTATTTTTCACTAGTCATTACATTAGGCTTCTGTATACTTATTTTAGTTTATCTACGACCATATATGTAAGTAGGCCATTAAAAACAATGTGCAAGAACAGTAAATGCTTGTTTACGGTTGCTAAGGGTTTACTACACTAGTTACGTTATATATATATTATGTAACTCTTCTCAAGAAATTTTTTATTTGTTAGGCGGTAACACTGCTGTTTGACAGTTGATGTTACGAATATAACCTAACAAATATTCTGTAATTGTTTTTATTGAAATTATTGCACTCGCCAAGGCTCGTGTGCAACTTTTTCACTCGCACGTAATGTGCTTGTTACAATTCTCGTTATGTAATGTACTATTACACTTTACACATAAAATATTCTGTGTAAAATCTGTTATTTTTAAAATAAATATAAATATATCATCACGCCTTTTACCCATTACTGGATGTGGCACTCTGCCTAAGCAGATCTTGGTAAGTGATATATTTTTTCGCGTGAAGTGCGGTTACCAGCCGTCAAATCACGGCCCCCAAAGATATTAGTGGTGGGAGAGCCACAGGGATAGATTTAAATTGGTGAAAATTGTTTGTCGGCTGTGGGGATCGAACCAGGGTTCTCAAGATCCACAGGCCGACTAGTAAAAAATACATCTAATAAATAATAATGAGCGATGTAATAAGAACGCTTCAATATGAGTGAGTACACTTATCTGATGACGATTGTAATTTATTTTTATATTATGCATTTTTGATATTATTGTTATCGTTGTTATTGGAAGATAATTTTCAGGATGAAAAAAAGAATGAAGTACTCGAAATATAAAAATGTAGACATCATTTAAAACATTTTGTTTTTCCTCTTTGAAACGTTACAGAGAGAAATATTTCAAATATGTGTATGAAGAATTAAATTTTCGTACACAGAACATTATTATACTGCTCGGAGTCAATTACTTTCTTCAAGAAAGATTGTATAGAAATACTGTAAGCAGCGGTTAACACATGAATACATTTTGGTAGTTACTGTTTGACCAAGTTTCCTTCTTAAACAACGACAAGAAACGCTTAGAGCGACATAACACATGGCGACCTTCATCTCGGTAACCCAGGGGACCTCTTCGGCTTCAGCCGTCACCGCCTGGACTTCCCAGTCCCATTCCTTGCTCCGTTGTTCCACTTCCTTCCGTCTCTTTTCCGACCGGAGTCCACAGTCCGGACAGTCTTTACTCGCGCACAGATGCGTCACCCGCACGGTAATTGAATCCCTTCCTCGCATACTCGCATCGCATCTAGTCGGCCGTGGCTGCTGCGCCAGCAACGTTGTATTGTTTCTAAAGTTGCGCACTGCTCCGGGTAATATATGACGAGCTTACGCGTTGAAAGCACGCGCAGCTGAGAATTATAGCCCGCGAAATCTGCCTTTTGTTGTATCCCGACAGGGGAGGATTAGGATTTTATTTAGGCCGTCTAGAAAAACCTGCCATTCGACCAGGATTTCCCTCGGTAATTCGAATTTGTCTTGTATACGATTCTACATCTATTCGTTTTTATTTTGGGTTATCGATTGTATTTATATTTCCTTCCCTTACCTTTTGTAATACAATACTCATATTTTACTAGATTTTTCTAAATTCAAGAGTTTTAAGGAATTTATCATCACATTGTATTATATTTTGCGCGTGCAATTCTTGTTTGTAAAGCAAGAACGTGAGCCACAATTATCTGTAATTTTATGACAGTATCGCTTTTAAAACGATACAGTGTGAAATTTCTTGTTGCACTTTATTGATTGCAAATGCATTAATTATGCATTAGACAGCGATCACACTGAGTAAATTACAATCGATCAACTGACGCTGATTAATAACAATCGATCAATATTTAACTGGCTATGTCACACTGCATTCAGACGATAAAGTCGTTTTATAAAAATTGTGTAATTGTATTATCAATTTACAAAATTATATATATATAAAATTAATTTATCAAGCCACTAGTTTGTTATATCAGTCGAATTACATATTGACTTTTTCTGGCTTTAGTATGTTAAATATATTCCCTTTTTCAGAAATATATAAATACCGATGTCACAAAAAATCGGCTCACCCCGAAAAAATATTTATTTTTAAACCAATTACATTCATTTTATAGATTTCGAAGCTACATCGAAAAGCGCGTTAAACTATATAAAAAGTGAAAATATTATATTTCCTGTTTAACCGGAAGTGACCCCAACTTTCTTATTTGAAATAGACCACTCTGTATATTTTTTAAAATTTGGATTCTACGCAATATTCTGAATTCAACCATAATAAGTGCATTTTAAAATTGTATTAATTATATTCTTTATTCAGATATCTAAGTTAACATGGATTGTTACTTATGATAAAAAACATAAAATAAAACAAACGAATTCACTTAAACACAAGCTTTAAACTATATTTTCAAAATGTCCGGCTTTTTCTTGAATACAAAGATTCTAATTGTTCCTCGCATAACATTCTGTAACATTTGCGGTGTAATGCTACGAATGACTTGATTTACTCAGTTCATTAAATTTTCTACTGTTATTAGTACCTAGCGTTGTACATATCAACTGATCTGGCTGGCTATCTAAATAGACCATTTGAGCCAATTAAATTATTTACATAACGGTTATTTAAAAAAAATTAGCAACAATACGTGCATTATGCGGTGTTGCACCATCTTCCTGAAATATTCTATTATCAACATTTAAAGTTCTAAGAATTCCTCTACTTTGTTTTCCAAAACTTGCAAATAACGTTCACTTGTTAGTATTCCATGAAAGGATATTGGTCCAATTATTCTGGTTCCTAGAACACCCAAACAACAATTAAATCCAAATTTTTCTTCGAAATATCCTTCCTTTAATATTCTTGGAGTCCCACTTGCCCAATACCTAACATGATTTTTATTGAACATGGCGTTATTTGTAAACCATGTTTCGTCAGAAAATAATATGTTATACAAACAGTTATTATTTCGATTATAATGTTGAATAAACTAACTACAATAATCCAATCTTCTTCCTGGATCTACATCCTGATACAAATGTTGGTGTAACTGATACTTAAAAGAATTAAACTTATGTTTTTTCAAAATTCGCCAAACAGATTGCCTTCCTATTCCTGTTTCGCTGTACATTTATCTTAGCGATGCAGTTGGATTTAGATTAAAATATGCCAAAACATCAATTTCTACATCTTCAAATTTGTGGTTCCAATGTAAATTTGTTTCCTAATTTTTTTAAATAATGTCTAGTCCTAGTCTTCGATTAGGAAATGTTTCGCTATACAAGCGAGATTCAGTCACTGCATTTTTATTCATATTAATTAATTACCCATAACTGCCCCTGGTATTTTCAAAATTAATTGTTTTAGAATAACTTATTTTGATAACACAAAAATTAATCATATTTCAATAGAACCTATTTCGCAAAATTAAATATTTTGTGAAATACCAAATACCTACAGAGAAAATTTAATTTCTGCAAGCTCTACAAATAAAATTTCATATTTTCTTATTTGTATTCTGAAGAGTTTAATTAAAAATAATAACAGATTCTGCCAAGATGTACATGAAGTTTTAATAGATTCTCATTGAAATTTTCGTACAATGGAAGATTTAAATATTAGAAATATAATGAAATACAGAAACTTCATAATATTAAATATCATTTCAGTAAATTTGAAATTCAAATTCTTGTAAAAATGAAGAATACACCTCTAATATTTCAGTAAGAAAATTGTGCAATTTTTCTTATATCTTTTCACACTTATCTATTCATAAGATTTTGATACATCGTGACAGAAAATTACTTGAAATGTATAGAAAATCCTTAATGCCGATCCTGTGCTCCAAGATCGTAGCTGCAGGATCATTTTCTGATAAACGATGACAGGTTTAATGGTACTCGGAAAAATTATTCCCCGTTTACGTAAACTACATAAAGTAGCTTGAGTCACGTCATTTTGGTTTTATCCCGGTAATGTCATCTTTCATTATCTTGCGCACCACCATAAAATATTAATTACGTACCTGCCATTCAATATTTTATACAGAATTATTATCATCCTTTTAAATATGCTGGAGCTTTCTGAAAGTACTAATATTTAAATATTTTGAAGAAAACATAATTATAATTTGAAAAACTTACAATACTAGTGTGCAGTGTACATGACTTCTCAATACATTGTCAATTTTATGATTCATCATATCAAAAAGTTTGTGGACAGCGTGTCAATTAATGAACAATAAGAATGATGTCGAGCAAAACATTAAATATGATAATTCTTCTTGCGATGGCACTACAGCCCAAATCGGGCCTGGGCCTGCCGGGTCCACCGAGCCGCATTTTTTACACTGTCGTACTGCCGGTTTTCGTAGTCAAATGCTACATTATTTAATGTGATGATTACATCTTAAAAATAATTTATTGGAACAAATAAGATATAAATTCGTTTGGCATAATAATTTTGAATTTCAGATCCAGGGTACCGTTATATTTCAAAGTTTCATTTCTAGATGTCCTTGATCTTAGATAGCTAATAATTTCATACTGCATAGCAATTGTTATTATTATTATTTTTTTTAATAATATATTTAAGAGCACTTCGGTTTCTAAGACCATTAGTGCTCTGGCATAGTAATTACATTTTATGGTATCTGTACATTTTGATTTTTTTACAATTTGTTTAACATGTTTATGTTTTTAAAGTTTTTATTAAGTACGCTAATTTAGTGTTTTTTTTTATTGCGCATAAGAATGTCACAAAACTCATTCGAACGCGGCAAAAAATCAAGAATTTCGTCCACAAAATACAAAACAACATTTTTCCTACAACTGTCAAAAAAGAAAAATACAATAATTATTGATTTATTCAAGTGAATTCAAAGAAAACAATTAAAAATAAAATTAACTTGGTACTATGAATGTGCTGTAACCAATGGAACGTGACAAAACAATAATTTGAGAGCGTGTGCGAAATACTCATTTTACACACTAGGGTGCGAAACAGTGCACATGTTACGCGTTGTCATCGTAATGTAAATAATGAAAATGAACATTTTTTGACAGTTATAGAAAAATTGTATTTTTTTATTTGGCAAGGATCACTTTTTATTGTAAATTTGTATAGACCGTGACATTACGTGAAGTGACAAGTTTTTTCAATTTCCAGTTTTAGTGCAAACATTTAGGCTTTAATATCTGACAAAATTACAATACTATATTTATATATGTTGTGCCCTGTATAGATATAATGTTTAGTCTTTTATTTCACATTTTTTACTTATTCCTGTTACGCTATTATTTTTGAATCATGCACTGTTATCAAATATTTCTCAAAATGTCTGATAACAATGATGAAATTTTATAAAATAAAGCTGCTTTTAAGGGATTTAATTTTGTTTTATAATCTGAATAAATTCCTGCCATTGGTATATATAGAATTAAATGAGAACAAAGAAAATAAAAATAATAAAAAATACAAACGGAGAGTAGAAATTAAGCAGTATTGGCTGTGCAATACAAGTACTTAAAGTTTCTTTATCAACAAAAATCACATTTTCATTAATTTCAGTCGAGTAGACTGATTGAAAACGATAATATGTTTTTCAATTTCAGTGGTTTCAGTGATAAGTCTCTACCACTCCTGATATCAATTTCATAAATGTTTTTGACTTCTTGAAATTCAGTTGGCATCTAGGTTTATTCAAGATTAAATCGTAAAGCAATAAGACAACCCCAAATAGTTGATTCTCGTACCTTGAACCGTAATTTAAACAGAGGATTCAAATAAAACGGTGCGTTTCTCTTGCAAGTCTACGGGACAAATTCTAGCAATCGCCGATGTTTTGGCTGACGGGACGTAAATTGCAAACCGCACATCGCCAAATGAAACGCAATTGTTAAAATACGTGACATTCTATCCAGTGTCGACGTCGTGTGACTGCGAACATGTCCCGGGCAACATGCCAGTGACGTCGCAGTGTCACAGTCTCAGCGTAATCGAAAAATCGTAAGCTCCGATGACAAGTTTGGTAATTGAGTTTATCACACTTGGCTGTGACATTATTGGACACGGTATAAAACCGGATACAAGTTGCGGTGGCCATGGCGCGGACCGGACGATGCGCCTAACTTTTATAAGATCAAGTTGGCATTTTGCGCTCTGATGAAATCTTTTATCTACCAAGAAATAATCTCATTATGAAAGTTTGAAATGATCTTTAGACCCGACCACACCAAATAATGGACACTTTAATCTGATTGCTGTTTACTACTATAGTTTGGAATTTATTGGGAGAACGTTTTCCGAAGAATTTTATGCAAATTTATTACAGATATTGATGACTTAGAACGTAAAATCGAAACAGCTGAGTACAAATTTAAAATTTCTAGATGGAATATTCACGAATTTACAACTAGTTTATTGGAGGAAGGTGGATATCAAAACAAGTAATTTCTGCAAACTATATAAAATTGCTAAATTTTATAGATCCATTTATTCTATGATGCATAATAGTTTTGAAAGGAGATACGAATTCTCGCATTTTGCAATAGTACAATTTTGGCAATTTATATTACGATGTTGCTCTGAACTTTCCAATATAACTTTATATATCTATTTAGTATCTACAAGCTACACCTAACTATAGTAATTTTTTTAATTTATTGTAATTATTCGTAATATTAATGGCATGACGGCTCTCTCGCTTTGCTGTAATAAACTTAAAACAAATGCTTCAAATGATAAAACTAAGATATTAATTACAAACAAATTTATATATTGAAAATTTGCAAAGAAATAATAAACTCTAATTGTTGTTTGAACTTAAAATAATAATAATAATATTTTTTCTTTCTGTTCTATGGTTATCGTTAATTTAAAGATAATTTTCATTATTTTTATATATATAATTTTCATCGTTACAAAGCATACAAAATTAATTTTATTGGTTTTGTTAGATGTAGAATTGTATTTGTATGTCCTAAAATTTAAATTTGAAGCTTTTTACCTTAAACAATTAAGGAAGTAGGAAATTACAAAAGTAATAATTTTACATAAATTCTATTCATATGGAGTCTAACATTAAAGCTTAATTTAGTAAAGTACAAGCAAAATAAGCAGAAAATATCTGAATAAATATATTGTTGTAAAGTATTACAGAAAATATGTTAATCCAAGCAGTCGGTAAATAGAAAATTGAAAAAGATCAGGTCTGAATGTTTGGAAGTGATGATAAAGAGGCAGTAGCGCTTACTCTAGCTTTTAAATCGCCCCGGACATAAAGACAAATTGCCGCTCCCTTGAACATGTACTTTTTAATATACACATTTATTTTAAATTAAATGATTTTAAACAGTCAAAATTAAAATGTACCTGTATTTAATTAAAAACATGGTAAAGAATATAAGTGCAAAATTGGTGAAATTTTACTTTTCGCATGAAATGTATTCTATATATCTATGGCAATAACATTGATTTGGAGTTATAAATTATCATATATAAAATAGATTCACAGCTTTCGGTATGATTATGACTATAAATACCAATAGTAAAATAGATCTCAGCATGTTAGTTTATCAAAAGTTAGCTTTTTAAATATTATTCAGATGCTAAAATGAGTGACACAAACCCGAAATTTATTATTGTAGATCAGAGTGAAATGAAATTTCGATTAACGAAAAATTAAATGATTTAAATAGAACAAATTGACTTCTAATAGATAAGAGAAGAAAAAAAGAAAATCTGCTAGTCATGCTGGAATATAGAATAAAAAAGGCGTCCGAAATTTTTTTATAAAGAAATACTACCATTTTCTTTTTATATTATGTGTTTTAAATCTTTTACAATATAAATTGTTATTTTTTATTTAAACAATATATTTTCAATAATTTTAATACAAACTAAACTAAAAGAAATATATCTGCATTTTTTTACACTAATATTCATAATTTTACCCTACCTGGAACTGGAGAAATGACGGAAATGTCGGTAATGGGTAATTTTCTTAATGTCATGAGTGCCATAAAATAACAACACAAATGTATCAATTGGAAGGTATTGTTTTTATCTGTAATTATAATAATAATTAACTTTTTCATGTTTTAAATGAAATAAACTCTTCATTAATATCACATTTATTTCCTTATTCACAGCTAAAATATCGCTCTTAAAATTTAACGACCCGGATAAATGTCCGGCTTGTCTGCCCTTAGAGCGAGCCCTGGACAGAATCAGCTATGTTAGTATTAAATAATTTATGATGATAGAGGGTATATATTTTTATGACAAATGGATACCGATCCAACAAAGTTTTATACTATAGTCTGATTTGTATAAAAAGGTCCCAATGATTATTTGTATGAAGTAAGAAAAGAATATGTGCATAATACGGACATGTTTTATACTGTCTATTGCGTGTTGCATACAACTTGTTTGTTTACGTTTGATATTGTTTTCATCCGAACGATCTACACATAGTTCATGCAATACAAAGGTTAGAATCTTATTTTTGCGGATATCATGATTTTCTTTTATATTATCTTACAATACAGTGATTGTTATATATTGAATAGCATAATATACCACGTTTGATCGAATAAGAGAGTAAAATAGTATGTATAGATATTGGTGAAACTGTGCGAATTCCTTATGATAAATTTAAAATTCAAGCATTCTATAGGAAGAGAAACAGATATTATGGGAATGTGGCACAGAAATAATGATCGATGACAGTTTAACAATATGAAAAAAGTGACATTGGATACAGAGTTACTAAAACTCATGACAAATGTCTTTCTTGTAACAGTGACGACTGCATTAATAAATAATAACTATTAAAAGTGTATCTATAATCTGATATTAAAGTTTCTTAATTTGAAATGGAATGTATTCAGCTTTAGGTACACAATTTTAATTTTTAAAAGTATTTTTTATTTAATCTTTAATTAGTAGTAGGTATAGTTTTTTTAATATTTATTTTGTATAAGTAATAATTTTCACGAAATACCAAAAAAAATCAGTAATGAATACGTGAAAATATGGTGACCAGACAATCAGTAATTGAAAACATGGAACAAAGCATTACATTATATACCTTTCACTAAAAATCATTAGCAGAATCCGTCGATAGAATCCTTATCACCAAGTCATTAGAAATTTGAATAAACGGAAATAATATTGGAGAGCTCTACGCGAAGATAACAGTTCCATTTGGCTGTAGCTCTTATCAGTATCTGTATTTGGTACGTGAGCCGGTGTCATCGCGTGACAACCTGGACTGACTGTGTCTCTCTCTGTTGCACCCACACCGCTGGAGCGAAGTTATTAACAGCGCAACACTGCTAGAACATTTTGCATATTCACTTAACCATACGTGACCAAAATGCACAAACCGCAAGTTTATCTGTTACCGTGTAGTTACTGCACTTTGTAGAATGGAGTGTACACTGTACAGATGCTTACAAATTGCTTTGGTTTATTGCCCTGTGTTGTTGTTAAGCTAATAAAGAATTTCGCTAATTGTTTATGTCATTATGAAATAAATCTGGATGTTAAAATAATTTTATTAATTTTTTGCTTTTTAATTTGGAACGCTCGAGGCTAAATTGCATAGATACCGTTATTTGAACAACCTAACGTAACTTCGTAATATATCACATTAAATCAATGATATTTAAATTGTGTGATCTGTAACTTCGATTTACTTTTATTTATTAGTTTAGTATTAGATATACAGGAACCAAGTTACAAATTTAAATATAGTTGCAAATGGCCATTAGAAAATTAAAATGAGATCTTTTATATTATATATTTTCATGCATAAAATGCGATTACCGGCCGTTAAATTACAATCTGTAACAGTGGTGCAACTACGAATTTTTAATGAGCGGATCCAAATTTATGTAGGTATATGACTGCTGTGGATATGAAATACTTGCGAGATGTATCTCGATATACTAGAAGAGGCCGTGCTCGGAATATATTGTTGTATGATAAATGTGAGATTGGGAAGAATGTTGTTAGAAGAGTGGGAATAATTCAGTTAAGATGATTTGATCATGTGGAACGTATTTCGAATGAAAGATTGGTGAAACAGATGTAGGTATGTTGGTGAAATTGAGGGTGAATATTGCGTGGACAACCTATGAATAAATGGATAAATATGATTGAAGGGTTGTTGCATGAACGAAATATTCTGAGCATGAAGAACAAACGCTTGTAAGAAAGGAATTAAGAATGTGGTTGAAGCGAAAGTGATGTATCAAGAATGTTTGACGAAAATTAATTGCGGAATAAATCTAATGAATAAGGACAAGATAAATCTTTTCCTCTCTTAACCTCAAAACAAAACTTAAATAAATATATAATCCTAGTTACAAATTCGTACTTACTTTATCACAAATGATGTCCAGTATTGCTGATAAAGACTGATAAATATTGCCTGTTCATATAATAATAACAATATTATTGTTTGTTGTACAAATAATCCATGTGTTAAAAAATAAACTTAGGTGTTCACTCATTGTCAGTGACATTTCTTTGATTATTTCTTTCTTTCCCACATATTATTTTTCAGAACCGAACAAAGTCTGCGACAGTGATGCAATTAGTTAACACTCTTTCACCGCTAGATGTAAAGTTTTATTCCCTATTTATGTACGAACTTAAGCCCGCTATTTTTTGTCTCTAGCATTGTATTGTAGCTCCTTTCTTCTTTAATATTTTCTTGACAATACTGTCCCAATTTTCTCTTGGTTTTCGTCTTCATTTCTTCTCTTCTATTTTGGCTGACCAAACTTTTTTCGTAGATCTCTTATTTCGTGGATCCTCACCAGGTGTCCTCATTTAATTGTCTTTACTCTTTGTATTCATCTATCGATTTCGTTCCCAGTTCTTCTCTTATGTCTTTGTTTCTTATTTTATTCAGTATCGTTACCCATTTGTCTCTTCTTAAGTATTTCATTTCCAATGCTTGTATTTTGCATTTTCTTGATTCGCAGCCATAAGTTAATAACGCTCTATGATCTGTATTGAAAACTGTTATCTTTGTTTTCTGTGATATTTCTTTTTTACCTTTGCAGCTTTTTCCAGCATATAAAATATTTTTGCTGTCTCGTTTATTCTCTTGATTATAACTTCATCTTGTATTCCAGTACTTTCTATTAATACTCATATTTCTCTACTTGTTCTTTGTTGACGATTTGCTTCGCTACTAGAAAATATTACTACACCGTCTGCAAAATCACATTCTCCAATTTCAACTTTTGTAAATTTGTATACCCTACTCTTAGATTCTTACATGATTTCGTCCATAAATACTGTAAAGAGCATTGAGCTCATTACTGTTTTCTGTGAGCTCTGTCAAACGCCTTCTATGAATGTCATAAACGTTTTGTTTTTGCTCGTTAGTGACTTTTGAATTATTTGTTTAATTGGAAATACATCTTCCTGTATGCTTCTTCCCTTTCTGAATCCGCTTTGTGCTTTTTCTAACGTTGGTTCTATAACCTCCCTTCTTTTCTAATATTCGTTCATATACTTTTAGTGCTGTTCTTAGCAATGAGATATAATTTTCAATTATAATGAATGAAATATGTAAGCATTTAGTAAAATGTCTCACTATATTTTAATTATATATATTTTTTTCTAATAATATAAAGTTTTTAAATAAAAATACTTTATTAGCAATATGACTATTTATGATAAAATATGCAACATTCTGCATTATAAATTCTTATAAAAATTACATTATTCTTCTTTTTTAGAAAAATGTCTTTGCCAGAAGAAATAATGAAACATTCATTTTTATATCTGTGAGCATATTCCTTAATATTAATAATTTATAAAAGTGGCTTTATTATATTAAAAACAAAAATAATATTAAACGAGTATATATGTAAAAAGTAATTTAGATAGTATTTTTATCAAAATGTTTCGTGACATTTTCCATTAGAGAAAGGTACCTTTTTATATATTAACGGGAATCGTTATCTACACTGCAAAAACTGTCCATTTGCTCGACAGTCCTTTAGGACATGAAAACTGAAAACCCTAGTGAGCCATTATGAAAAACAAATAATTTATCTCACAAATATTTTTTTCGTTGTGCCGTGGAATTATAGCGTGTTAAATAATTTATATTTAACAAAGTATTTTACATCTGCAGTATCTGTATAATCTTTTTATTTAATTATGAAATAAATAATTAAATTTTATACATTTATGTGACTGAAAAAGTTTAGTAAAGAAGAAATAACAGTTTACTTTGGTTTTGTACATTTGTATATTATTAGACAACTTTTATGTACACTTCGAACAAAAAGCGTTTTTATTTCTGTTGCATCGGCTGCACTTCGATCATCTATATCTATGAGCACACGGCAACAATACAAATAACTACGATCGGGCCGAAAAATCACACAATGCACGTCATCAATAATTATGACGTAGTTTACACAGTATGTACATATGTAGTGCAAGAAGTAATTTTAATTTTCAAATAATGTAGATAACAAAACAGAAGTTTTCTTAATAATAATAAAATAAGGTTTTATTTCGATAAGAACAAAACACAAACGATTCACCATTACACATTATCTCAAGCGTTCAAACGAGTTTAGTATTGAGGTGCCGCTGCTGATCACTGTAAAACGAGCTGTTGGAAACATTTGACTATCAATAGCATAACGTAAAATTCATTGCTGCATTTTTCATTTTTGTTCATTACTCAAAAGAAAATCAAAAATAACATTACATTGTCAATTTTCATTCTTAAACTAAAGCCAAGTGTATTATTTAAATAAGTTATTTAACAAAACAATTTGTTTTATTTTATTATTTCGATGTTGTCATTGATGACGTGCATCATTTGATTTCTCGGCTCGGCTGTATGCTAATTTATGATAGTATCCAGCTTTATATAATTACTAGTTCTCAGCTAAAATCCATTATATATACATTTAATATTTTATTCTCTAATTGTACGACAGGGTGTTAAAAAAGAGTAAAAAATTTCAATATGCTGATTTACAATCAAAAAGAAAATTCGCAAAATTATGGACATGATTCTAGAAGAGTACATTTCTAATGCCACCGGCCGACACGTAATTTTTAATAAAAATAATTCATCAGTTATTCATTATTTTTATTAAAAATCAAGTGTCGACCAGTGGCTCTAGAAAAGTACTCTTCTAGAAGCATGTTTATAATTTTGCGAATTTTGAGAAAATTCTTTTTGATTGTGAATCAGCATATCGAAATGAATATACCTTTAATTTTTTTATCCATTTTTCTAACACCTTGTACGTATATATGTATATATATATTAATATTACAATTTACTCGAATAATTAGAGAATAAATTATTAAATGTACACAAATGATAATTCATGTTAAGTTAATTATGTCTACAGTATTAAATTTCGACGTGTTTACTAATTTAATGGAATCAGTTATTTGTGTATCCATAATAACTTTACATCTATTATTTGTAAGTTATATTTATCAATATGAGGTTAATAGCTCAGTTGCAACGTATCGGATTTCTAATCCTGAGTTCGATTAACTACCCTTGTGGCTCCCATTCCACTAAATTCATTGGAGACCGTGATTTGACACCTAGTAACCGCTCTTTATGTACTAAACTTACCGAGATCTGCAAAGTCCAAGCCCAGTAATGTGATAAAGAACGTGATGATATATTTATTTTTATTTGGAGAATAAAATAAAAGTGTTATTATTTATTAAAAATAAATATAGAAGTACAATGAAACGCCGATAATTCGAGGCTAAATTAATTGTCGTCGTACAATTTCCTCAAAAAAAAAATGTTTACAATATTTTACCGAACATATACATTTTGTAAATTACAACGCATGGATCTAAACTGTTATAAAATATATGGTTTACATTATACTAATTAATTAACAATAGTAAGTTCACTGTTTCCGTAACGGTACAACAAGAAAATGTGAGTGAATACTAATATATTTAATTTTATAGTTACTATTATTAGAATATTTGGATTAACCGTGCTTTTGAATTATTTGAGCTCGAGTATTTTCTAGTTACTCGGGCTAATCAGCAGTCTGTTGTATAATAATACAGCGTAGAACGATATAAATAATTTGTTTTTAATCGATTTACCAGAACCATGAGTCACATGTAAGTGCAATTTTCCTAGTAATACAAATTACTTGAGGTGATTCAGATCTAGATTCAGCGAACAATTTCACTCATTCTCATTCTCGTAAAGTCAGTGTACAATCTATGCAGTCTTGTACGAGTATACCATACATAGTCTTTCTCGAAATCTTATGTACCTTCCAGAATAAGCTTCATTTTATTGTGTTGTTTTCAATCCTTGAATCTTAAAGTCAATACTCATGTATTTACATTTGAAACAATTATAAAGTTAGTCATTCATATTCCTGTAAAGATTATTTCAGTGTAATGTGCTGTCTCAAAAATAAATTTAATAATGTCGTGTTCTCTTTCTTTAAAGTACTTATTTAACATCGCGATGTTTAAAGTATAAAGTGTCTGTTTAAACGCCTAACATCATTACGTGACTGAATTATACAAAATTCTGTATTGTGATTGTTGATGCACTTAGTCAAATTACTTTCAGTTGACATGGATAGGTACATACATTGTTTCAATTTCATTCAATTATTTTATTTTATATCACTTTTAATTTGTGTTTCACCACTTACTAAAATAATAAAAAAAAATCGAGAGAAAACTGTTTGCTTAATTACTTCCGCACTCAATCAATACTGCAAAAATTTTATATAGTTTTTTATAGAAGAAAAGCAAAAACTTTTCCTGTATAAAGTTCATAGTATGACAAACAACGTCTTTACACCAAGTCGACACAAATGAATTCAGAGAACTTGTAGCAGATAAGAGGCAATCTCTCAGCAGCAGCTGCTAGTCGGTGGCTTGGTCACCGGATTGTTTACCTCGTTCGCAACACGCTATGAAAAAATCGCACATTTTTTGCGTGATTTTTATGATTTACGCGCGCGGCGTCATTTCATGGCCAAGCCACGGCCACTATATATCTCCTGGACGTGAAAAATACACCACTTAGATGGCTGGAAACAGCTAACAAAGTATAAAGCGGCGAATTCACCGGCGACAATGCTGTTGCCATTACCGCGCAGTTGTGTTGGCTGCTCTGCGCTGCTCAGATGCGAAGAGGACAGTCAAAGGATTTGTACTTTGTTGCGTTCTGCCAGTAATACAAGCCGAGCCTTAGTTTCTGCTCCAGGAAAGAAAGGAATGATTAATATGACTTGATAATGTATGTGCAGATGAGCCTGAGCCACATCTTCATGGAATTTGCGTTTTGATCATTGTTCTATTTTTATATTATAATTTAAATAACATGTTCTTTACTATTACTGGAATTAAAATGCATTTTCTTTTATTATTGCCATTAAATTTTAATGATAATACTATGTTAAATAGCTTCGTTATAACGTATCGTACGGTTCAAACGAGATTTACAATTTAAATGATTCCACAGTCGACAATGGACAGGGTAGTGTGATGTCAATGTATTGCGAGTTGTTGCAATCAAGCAAATCTCTCCAAACAAATGGAAAGTACATATAATATCACTACAAGAATTTCTTTTAATTACAACTGTATTCAAAATAAATAAGAAGGGAAAGGATTAATTCATATTTTATGTATAGGATAGATTATTTTTCCTAGTATTAACGTATAAAATATCGTTAAATATTCAATTTTTAAATTTACATTTGTCTTTTTGACACTTGAAGCGATCGTAGATATTTAATTAGTTTTTAATTGATTTTGTTATAGAATATAGCATAAAATAATATTTGCTCGGTAGTTTTTAACTTCTGGAGCAACGAAAATGCTAGATTACATAAAAGGGTTTAAAATCTGCGCACCATTTAAAATAATATTCGTATAAAAATTAATGGTTTTTATACAGTGTTTAACCCATTCACTGCGCATGACACGCTTGCGTGTCAACACTATCATTGGCCAAGTGCGCACGTCACGCAAGTGTGTCGCGTATCCGACTAAGCTACACACTTAAATACGAGCTGAGCGTTGAAGTGAAGTGCATGTGCGTTGGTCAGCGTGTAGTTAAAGGATTCTTACACAGAATATTTTTTTCCGTTTCCTAAAATTTTGTTTTTTATGGTCTTAAGATGGAGGAAAGTGGGGAGAAACCTAACAACAGTAAAAGACCACGAAAGGCATACAATAATCCAAAAAACCTTACAAACCTGGCCTTTGCGTTGGCGATTTACCATTCCTAGATTGCTGCTAAGTGTCTTTTTTCTATGTTTTATGTAATATATGTCTGTAATAATTTATGATTTATTTGATTTTATTGAAATAATTTCTTTTGTTTGTATCGTCTGTATTGAATAAATAATTTTATTTCTGTTTTGCCAATGAAGTAGTTTTATTTTATGCATTCTGTTTCAGAGTAACAGATTATACACGTGACACGCATCGGTGTCGGTCAGCACTGAGCACGAAAATTAAAGTCAGGTGCGCATGACACGCATGAGTGTCATGTGTCATAAATAATTGAAAACAATAAATTTACATTTAACAACAATGTTTATCAAAATTTGAAACAAAAAACGACAATATATTGGAAAAAAACATGGCCGCACCTCAGGATGCATACATATTGACAAGTCGCAGCGAATGGGTTAACCATACAAAGTATAGCTAACTCGAAATTAAATAAAAATTAATTATGGATGTAGATGGTTCAGCGGTATCGAATCGGCCTGTAGATTTGAGAACCCGGGTTCGATTCTTACAGCCGACAAACATTTTTAACCACATTCAAACTACCCTTGTGGCTCCCACTCCACTAACACCTTTGGGAGCCGCGACTTGACAGCTGGTAACCGCACTTCACACGAAGAAATAATATGATTTACCTAGATCTGCTACGGCAGAGTGCCACACTCAGTAATGGGTAAAAGTCGTAATAATATATTTATTTTATTTTTATAACAGACAAATAAAAAAAATGTTATTCACATTTAAGTAAAACATTCGGAAAACAATTCAAATATAAAGTTTTTTTTATTAATGCTTTAGTTGTAAAACTCATCATAGTAAAAATAAAATGAATACATGTTTTTGTTTAGAATTAGAAACGATTCCAATGGCCAATACTCAATTCCTCTTCGTGGACGTGAATAACTTGAACCAGTTATTCAAATTCGTGCATTTTAATGGGCTGGAAAAGTTCCACAATTGTCTTCAGTTATTTACTTCCGAAGTTAAACAAAACTTCTGGCAATTGAGTTTTTGCTTTCGAAATTAACTTGGTTGCGTCATCCTCACACTCTGCGGCCAGAACTGAGTTGCTTGGCCCTTATTTCACGGCCCTCTTGATTTCACCACATTCGCCTGCTGTTGCTGTTTTCTGACGTGTGGAGAATAATTTAATTGAATTTGTACGAATTTACATGTCACTGGTACATAAAAACGCTACAGAATTCAGATAGTATTGTTAGGAAGAAATGAAAATATAATAACAGCAATATATTTTTAAAATATGATTTTTTCTTGTGATAACCAAATCTTAAATGTAATTTATAGATACTAAAGCTCTCTTCACACTAGAAAATAAAAATAATTATTTAATTCTGCTATATACTTTTTATGATAACAATAATAATAAAGTTTAGAATCGAACTGGGACCGAGTAGTATTGATTTTTAGTTTATTCTGTATTTATTTATTTATTTGTATCTGTATTTGTACATATTATACTATTTTCATTTTAAACTCGAGGGATCGGCATATAACTACAATGAAATCTATTAGTGCGGCTACCACAAATCGCTTAACGATGGTCACAACAGGTATTTTTTAAGGGTCGTATTCAGTCTAAAATTATTTTTGTTTTTTCCTATGATTGACCATTTAAAAATACTGGCGAATGGGGCTGTACAACCCTGTGCGAACATTGTGAAATCAGTTATAATGGGTCATATTTTGAGTTCCTTTGTAAACGTAATTGCGGTGCATTTAATCGTTTTATGCCGATCCCTTCAGTTTAAAATGAAAGTAGTATATGTTAAAAAGATATTTAAGTATTTACTACACAAATTTCCGTAAATTAGAAACTTTCAAAACTATGTGATCCTCAGTTCAAAGTTTCAAAGATTACATCAATTTAAATTTCGATGAAGATTAAAACTTTTTAATTGCTTTATTAATTTTTGTTTAAAAAACATACGAATAGCATGGAGTCTATTTTAATTCTAGTCGACACTAGCTACTTTGTTAAACAATATAGATACACCTGGTGATAGAATAGCCACATCGCACATCTTTAGTGGGAGCTGGATAAATCTTGGTATATGTTAGTTGTAGCCACATTCACTGACACCCGATATTTGATTTTTGCTGATTTGTAAAGGATGCTGTGCTACTGTTAAGAATGTAACCGGCGAATATTTTATACACTTTATATTTTATTGTTTCATTATAGAAACAACTATATATGAAGGAAATATTTAATGAGAATCAAAAGAAAAATCAAAAAAAGAAAGAAAATATAATAATTTTCTTAAAAGATAGTAAACAAACTAAAAAAAAAGCGTTTATATTATAAAATAAAATAAATTTGATAACTTGACATGAATATTTAATTATAAATTTGCAAATAATTGCAAGGATTATCAACTGTACCATGTTTTCATACTAATATTGAAAATCTAATTTCATTATATATTATTAAATCTTATAATGATGACAATTGAATATAGCTGTCACGCAAAATATCATAACTCGCTATTAATTCGAAAAGACCTCTATATCTGTATTATTATTTTATATATTTTTCTATCTACAAAGATGAAATTAATATAAGAGAAAAATATAATAAAGAGAAGATATCAATAATCATTATTTGCCTAAGGATATAAAGATAAATAATCTACTCATTGGCGTAACTATTATGAAACAGAGGAGTTATATTTTTTGTTTTTCTACTATATGTTGCTCATTATAATTTTAAGGTGCCCAGTTTTAGAAATAGATATTAATTATTTTTCTAATCATCCAATTTTTACTCATAAAACGTATAGGTTTAAAAACAAATATGTATAAATACAATGCGAAAACAAAATACCATCAAAATTACTTTTATTTCTTTATTTAGTCTAGAGAACGTTTTTAATTATTTAAAATCATATTCAAAAATGCAACAAATTTAGTACTCTTCTACAGAAATTACTCTAAAATTAATAAAATAAAGAAAACATTTTGTATATATTTTAATAAGAAAGATACGCAAAAAGTTTCTCTGAATAGTACTTACTACATTGATAAACTAAAGACAAGTAGTACTAAATTCAGCGCTAGGAAAATAAATCTTATCAGAACGTATTTTTATAGTCCCAATTATTATGTACAGTGATTTGAAAGAAATTATGCAACTGAATCTACGTTTGCGGATTTCATTCAATTGAATTTCTTATTTAAGAAACAACCGGTCATTTTAAAAAGTTTGGGGCAAAACGATAAGAACTTCTCATTTGTAAAATTACACATTAATGACAAATATTTTTATTAAGTTCTTTACATGTACTTATAGAAGGTATTTTAATGGTTTATAAAGAAATAAAAATGATTTAGAATTATACTTTATTTAAATGAATACCAATTGACTTAAATACAACAAAAACATTTAAAATATACAAAATAATCTCTAATTGTAAATAAATATATCATCACGCCTTTTACCCATTACTGGGTGTGGCACTCTGCCGTAAGCAGATCTCGGTAAGTGATATATTTCTTCGCGTGAAGTGCGGTTACCAGCCGTCAAATCACTGCCACCAAAGATGTTAGTGGAAGAGGAGGGGCACAGAGGTAAATTTAAATTGGTGAAAATTGTCGGCTGTGGGGATCGAACCAGGGTTCTCAAGACCCACAGGCCGACTCGATACCACTGAGCCACCTACCCCATTCTCTAATTATAATTTTAATAATATTAAAATGGCAATTAAGTTTAGTTTTTATGTTTTTTTTGTTACCGAATTGTTTATAATATATTCCAAAAAAAAATTATATGGTTCTTCAACCTATTAGAGTTTTTTCAATTATCTTTACAAAACATTTCATCCGGCATAAAAAATCAATCAAATATTTATTTAACATAACACACTATTATCTTAAAAAACAAACAAATGTTACTAGCAGGGTGGTCTCGAACTTTTGGCTTCAACATTATGTCTCTTGTAGTTTGTATATGCAATTCCTCTTACCTTTCTAATAACATATTTTTCATAATCTTTTTCATATTTTATTACTTTGCAACTTAACAACAATTTTATTTGCTTCACTGTCTATTATTACCCATAATCATATCACCTACGATTAATTGATATATTTTTAGATTATGTTTACATATGAAAATTACTCGATTTTGATGAGAAACAAGCTAAGTTAGTCACTTAAGTTCGTTATTTTGAGTTACTGAAAATTATATAAAGCCGTATCATATTGAGGTGGTTTCAA
The DNA here is from genome assembly GCA_947425015.1 of Pterostichus niger. Taxonomy (NCBI): domain Eukaryota; kingdom Metazoa; phylum Arthropoda; class Insecta; order Coleoptera; family Carabidae; genus Pterostichus; species Pterostichus niger. The sequence goes on along the minus strand of OX380341.1, from coordinate 20,583,326 downwards.
CATATTTAATTTTATATAGAAACAACATAAACTTCTCAAAATGTCCAAAATTTGAGTTAGGTTGTTTCTGAAATAAGCGATTCAATTGAACATATGGTTGATAAAATAATATAGATTGTTAGAATCAGGAAAATAATTATTTTTATTAGATCTTCTTGTATTTTCTCATAATTAATGATAAACTTCACTTTCCAGTCCATAATCGCTTCTTTAGAATCGTCTTGCTGGCATCAAACTTCTACAATTTTTCATATCACTTTCCGATTACTTAATTAACCTTAAACAAAAAACGAACTCAACCATTATCCAATTAATCTCTCGATCAGCAATCCGTCATAAGCCTCCAGTGGAAACAATGCACTTCCTTTTTTTAATCTGAGAGAAACAATAACGGTTTGATTCACCCTCACTCTTATCTAGTCGTCCAAATGCTTATTGATAGTGAAATGGCAGCAAGAAGAGAGTTTCACTTTGCAGTACTGAACCGAAAATCAATACATATATTTCGGTACTTGATTTTCAGTAACGGAACATCTTGAATTTGTTTTAATCAATTAAATTATAAAAAATTATATTTTTGTGTATATACAGAAAAATGGACTATATGGGTTAATATGGCAAAATTTTTTTTTCGCAGACTTTATTCAAAAGTTTCCAAATTATTTCAAAGAAAAATACTTCAAATAAAAAAACAGCAGATTTCAAGTAATTCAATTAACGAGCATATTAAATTCTAATGAAATTAATTTATAGAAATAAAAATACAACTATACATATTTTTAAATGATAAAATATGACGTTTTAAGTTAAAATATTTATTATTGCTTTCCACTATACACAGAAGAACAATTTTGTGAAACTGTTATACCAAATAAATATCTTCTTCTTCTTCTTCTTCAGCTCTCTAACCCCAGTTGGGTTTTGGCTTCCGGGCACACCGAGCCGCAGTTTTTTACACTGCCGTACTGCCGGTTTCTTTAGTCAGATTATTTAAGGCGTATAAGTGACTAGCTTATAGCGCCCGAGTGTGATAAATACATGAAACTGTATTTTTATATTTTACGACAAATCACACATTGTCGGCAGGCGGATTCGAACCGACTAACCTTGGTTCGGGTGACGTCACAGCATGCTAAGAGATGTGCCTTAACACGCTCGGCCACCGCGCCTACACCAAATAAATATATCAACGTATATTTTTACCCATTACAAAGTATGGTGCTCTGTTTTTGCAGATCTAAATATGTTGGTAGTATATTTTTGCCCGTAAAATGCGGTTATCAGCTGGCAAATGAACTTAAAGATATTTTTTTAATATGACGAAAATCAGTTATATAATATATAGGTAATTTTTGTAGTCATAAAAATGAATTAAATTGGTTCACTTATTTATGTAGTACCTACTTAACTTCAAAATTACAGTAGAAATTATTATCTTTCATGTTAAATATACACATATATTTATTATTAGTATCGAAAATTCTTTAAAAATTGATATCGTTTGTCGTAATTTTTTTCATCCAATACTCTATTTCGGTATTGTAAACTCTAGCAAGAACGAATTGGGTAACTTTAGTGAAGCGCGCGCTGCTTGTTTTCGGTGGTACTCGTCACAGCATCACCGGAATCAACCGGAGCGGCAGCCCGGAGTTTAGTCCGCGCGCGGCCCGCACACGGTCCGGAGCCTGTGGCGCTTCGCCATGTGAGCTATCGCTGGAAACACGCGATAGTCAGTTGATCAAGCGATTCCCACATTACTGTTTATATCTTTTAAACTAATTCAGTGCAGTGCTTTTTCTCCACTAAAAGTTATTTGTTTTTCTTTTTTTGTGAATTATTAATAGTCTATAAGTTTAAGTTAAAAGTAACTTTATTTTTATTTCAAAGTGGCCTCTACTGGAGAAAAATATAATTGAAAAGTTTTGTGCGAAAATAAAGATTTATAATTCACGAGTGAAAAATTCGGCGCTAGGAGGAAAATACGTACAGCAATAAATGAAAATGAATAGTGGAAAAACTTGAAAAAGTTCCTTTCATAATTTCCATTATCTCTGGAACAAAAATATTCGTGACATGAACGTGATTTTTTACTGAAATTTTTTAAATCAACTTAAAATACATATCTAGTAATTCAAGTGGAGCTGTGCGAATAGAGTTAAGTGATTAATCATGGGTTTCAACGATAAAAAATTACAACGACTTCGGAAATTTCGTTTCTTTGGACGAGCGAAAGTATACCTTATGGTCCGATGGCCTATATTGGTATGCATTAATAATTACTTACTTTCATTATAAATCATTACAACACAAATATAGACATATTTTGACATACATATATAAATTAACAGGTTATAAATACACTATTTTACGTGTGATGCAAAAAGAAAAAAAATAAATTAGCATTATATCCTCGTTAAACCCTTCAGTTATTTGTTTTCATACATGTAAAAAGTTTGACAAGTTTCTACCCTTTTTTCAGTAGCATAAATAATAAAATGTTTTGTTTACGAGTTTTTTTCTACTATAAAAACCTTCATATGAGGGTATGTTTTAGGTTATTATTTACTAATTATGTTGGAAATGAATTTTAATTAGTTTTCCTCCCGAATAATTTTTTGTTTCGTTTGTCTTCAGAGCTTTTTTAATTTAAACCTAATTATATGTTTACGTTGAATGCTCTAATTTGCTACAGTTACAAAATGGAAAAAATAACTTTTTTGTGAGTTTTCTAAATATTTTATTTTAATTTGATGCGTACTTTATAGCTTGCAACATACAAAACTGGAAGTGAAACAACTTTATAATATCGTTGGTATTTGCTTATGAGACACATATTTGTACCCCATGTTTACATTTTAATATTAATTTCATTTTAACTCAACATACATTTAAAAAATATGTAGGTGTTTAATATATTTATTTAGACAGATGCTCATTGTTTCAAAATGACATGCATGCATATTCAAAAACAGAATTCCATTCATACTTGCTCAACTTTTATACCTAATAGATATTATTCGTATAGAAGCTATTCACAATACAGTTGCGCTACTTCTTCAAATATCATTTTAATTTAATTGCTACTAACATTTGATAATATTACAATTAAAATAATAGTAGCGTTTGATCAATACGAAAGTTAATTCGCAAAAATCAAATAGCCACATCATGCTATGTTAATAAAATGTTGCTGATTAATAAAATTAATAATTCTATCTTTTTTTACATGTGTTGATAAACACAAATAATTCGTCTTGTCATGGACCTTATCACAGGAATAACTAATTGTCAAGAACAAAATTGCTTGAAGCAAGAGTGGTAAACTAATGTTAGTTTCGTATTTTCTCGATATGTAATATTTGGGTAAATGAATTACCAAGGCGGCAAATTGAACGACAAAACAGTGTAGACATGAGGAAGTAAACGATCTTGCCACGGGTAGCAATTCTAAGTTTGAACCTTGTTAGCAAAACACATCTAGTTATTTTCTGTATCTGTTTTTGTTCCAATACCATGTATATTTGTATATAAGGGTGCCTTGTATAATAACGTTTCGAACTTATAAAATAGCAGTCGCGCCAATCAAAGTACCAAGATATTCTTAAAAAAACGTAAAAAGAAAACAACATATTTTATAAGGTTACTTCTATGATTGGTTAAAATCAAAATCTGATGTGGACACCACATGACTTCCTTGTACACGTATTAAACTATAGATATTTTTTTAATTGCACATATTTGACCTTAAATTATTTATTTTTGTTCTAATTCATAGCAAACTTAATTGAAATATATATATATATATATATATATATATATATATATATATATATATATATATATATATATAATTTTTAAATTTACATATCTCGCTTATACAAAAGGCTAATTTAATCATTCTTTATGTGCTAGACGCAGAATTTAATTCTCTTAAACTTTTATTTGCAGCATTAATTTCTAAAATCTAAATAATACCATTTTTTCAAGAAAAACTGTTGTAGGCTTCAAGTAAAGTACCACTTCCGGAAGTTATATAATAACCAAAAAGGGAGGCGCACAACTAGATGTTATAACAGTCCAAAATACAAAATTTCAACTCTCTACGGTTTACCGTTTTTGAGAGTTATACGAGATACGTACGTACGTACAGATGTCACGACGAAATTAGTCAAAATGGTTTCAAGGATGATCAAAATGCGTATTTCCGCTGATATCTGAGAACCTAAAATTTCCGCGATTACAATACTTAATTTACTTCGTACAAGGAAGTAAAAAGAAAGTTAAATGATTATAAAACATTTTATTGCATCTTTGTACTGATTGCTTTTCACTACTATAGAATACTTAGTAATTTATAAAACCATATAAGTGATACGATGTCAGTTAAATTAGACAAAACTTACCCAAATAATACATAGACAACTTACCCATGCTTTGTTTATCCATATAATGTAGAACACAAAATATTAATTTTATATATGCTGTACGTTCTAATAAATAATTTTATTCAAAAATATACAAAATTTACTATATCTCGTACCGTTTTCAAGTTTCTGGTAGAAACCAAGATACTAGTAACATTAGACAAATGCGCATTCGGTTATCGTTTCTACGATATCCATTCATCTGCTTGCAACTGAGTAACTGCTAGGCTTAGAATATTTGATCCACTAATACTTCTCTTCAATTATTTATCTACTCTTAAATCCTTATTCTTTGCTTTTGTACTCTCCAAGCTTGAATATTGTTTAATAGTGCGGAATCCAATTTATAACACTCAGAAAATTGAAATAGAGTGACTACAAAAAGAATTTGTAAAATTTAACACTAACTTTCAGTTATACCTTATGCTCGCCACAATTTTTCATATTAAATTTAGAACGCCGGCGTGAATTATTATCCTATCTATATTTATATAAACTATTAACTTGTGGCATTGATGATTCATTATAGATCGAAATGCACTTTTGCTTTATCACTAGCTAAAACTAATGAGTTGAGATTCCCTATTAGAAGGTTATGTAATGTATACAATACTATCGAAACTGAAGTAAAGGTTGATATTATCAGTTATTCATTTCAACATTTCAAAAATTCTATCGTTTTTTTATCTAGTTAGTTTATAATAGTATTTGTATGGAGCTCTATTTGTTTTCGCTTTTACTTAAGTACTGTTCTTTTATACCTACTCATGTATTTTCATTTTATACCACTGAATTTTTTAACTTTCAGTAATTGGGAACTTTTATTCCTGTTAGGTGGTTGATAATAGTAAATAAATAAATAATCATTTAACAATAACTTAGAATATAATTAGTAGTAGTAAATAGTGAACAAAATACAAAAGAAATTTTGCCTGCAAATATTCTCTACTTTTTACTTGTTTCCAGTAGCGTAATTATAATTTTGGAATTTCCCGTAAATAAAATACATACACCCCTTTTTATGATACCCCTTATTGTAACTATTTGTAAATAAAATATTCCTGCCCACAAAAATATATTTTGCTTAGTTAATAAAATAACACAACAATGAACTTTCAACCAAGGTGCACACAATATTTTTAGGCAGCTATCTCAAAAAGTTATAAAGCTTTATTTAAAAATTTATTTCTTATTTGGTTGATTCATGTCACACGTATAGAATGTTTTGATGTCACCTGCACAATAATTAACAAAACAATCTGTTTGTTGTTAAAATATTTTATTATCTAAACATGAAAATAAAATAACTATATGTATTAATTTGATGAACAAGAAAATGAAAATGACAAGTTTTTCAATACTCGCTTGAAATTTATAAAGCTGAAAAGTTGATACTTTTTGCATCGTAGCAATATGAAAAAGTATATTATATTTCCTAAAATAAGAAAGAATCACTAATGAAAATCATATTTCTCAAGATTGCAAAACATATGATGTATAACTTTGATGTTTCAATAGGAATAGATAATCATCAGAGCATTTCAAATAATAATCCAGTAATTTTCATTATTTATATATAACTCAATTGGAAGTTAGAAAAAAAAACATTATTCTCAACTGCATTAAAAATTTCCATAATTTCCGTGGTAATAATACTTGATTAACTTTCTCTTTTATGTCGACAATAACAAGACTGGCGCATAGTAATTTCCAACCCTGAGCTTGAACAAAAAGTATTTGTCAACGTCAAACTGTGTTCTCAAACATATCGTGACTGAATATAATGCCGTAAAACAATATTGCCAACAATACGCATTGCGCCGCGCAAATGTCCTGAAACGGCAACGGTAACGGACGGTACCAGTGCGCGGGAGTTACGATCAAATATAAGCAGAAAGTTAGAATTTAAAAGCTAGTAAATCAACGTGGCAGTTTATTTTTCGTTTTCTTGTCTGCATTATGAGACACGAAGGTTGAAGCTTAAAACTAATATTTCATTCGTGAAAAGCAAATATACACATGAACTGCGAGCAGATGTCGTATGTGTGTGCACTTTGGAGATTCGTGTTTCGGGTGCTGAATTATTGAAATTCTTTCGCGTGAGTATTTAATTTGATTCTGCTCTGCATTACACATTGTGTTCTTCTATTCAAATAGGGGACATTTTATTACATTATTGGAATATGCGTAGGACGTAGTTTGTAATATTGATAGGTATAGAATTTTCAAATAGTCATACCTAATACAAATTATGATATACCTTTTAAAAAAATTCAGTCAGCACATATAGGTTTTTATCTGAGGGTGAATGGAACAATGACAGTTTATTTTATGAATTTAGTAGCAATGAAAATCTGAATAGGGATCTGTTATCAATTTATATTACATTTAATATAATGAAGCATTTTAAAAAGCATAAAAAAGTCAAATGTAACAAGCACAACATGTCAATCTCGAGAACTGTAAGAACTACGACTTCGGTTACATAAATTTACCAAACTCTTTAGGCCAATTAAACTATCTTAGATATAGGCAAGAATGTAAATAATGGGATATTCTGCTAATAACTTTTTTTATTTGCAATAATAAATTAATTTGATTTATATACAAAGTATACTTTATGAAGGTACTTTTTCAAGGATATTGAAAAAAATTATATATTGTATCTTTTTTATGTTTCCGATAAGAACATTTAATTTGTATGGCGCCAGTACTTGAAAATAATATACTATGTTAAAATTAATAAATTATTAAAAACTTATAAAAAAATTATTAAGTTAAAATAAAAAATATCAAATAAAGTACAAATAAGTATCACTCCTGTAAAGAAAAATACAGAATTTGATTTAAAACTTAGCACAATTGAAAATGCTCAAAATTTCATTTTTTATTATATATAAAAATAAATAAATAAATATATCATAAAGCCTTTTACCCTGTACTGGGGATTTAATTTGGTGAAAATTGTTTGTCGCCTGTGGGGATCAAACAAGGGTTCTCAAGACTCACAGGCCGACTCAATACCACTGAGCCACCTACCCCATTTTATATAATTAGTAATACATATATATATAATAAAATTATTATGCCATATACTTCATAAGGGAACAAGATAGAAAAAGTGTCTTATGAAAGTGCCAACCAAATTAATTTATTACTACAAAAATAAAATAGTTGTAAGCTATAATAATAAAATTTATTTTTAATAAAATAAAACTGGGTGAATTAATATACTAGTAAGGAAACATTTTTCGATTTAATCGAAATGCATCTTGTCTTAGATATACTGTAAAATATATTTTAATATTATTATAATAATTTTAAGATTCACACTCATCTGAGACAGAAGTAAAGTGAAGGCGCAAGCAAGTTCAACGAATATATTAATAATCATCACTTTATTTTGGAGCTTTTAACAGTTAACCCTTAAATCTTAAGATCGCACTCCAGTACCTTAACCAACAAAAAGTAGTGATAAATATTTAATTTCATGTAGTACTTACTTACCTGTCTTCTCTTTTTGTTGTCGAAAGATCAACATTTGAACAAAAAAAAAACTCCTTCTGCAAAACACTTTATTACAGATCAAAATAAAATAATAAAAAAACATCACCCCGCAAAAGTCTAGTCTCGACACAGTAACTCGTAGTCGAGTAACTGTGAATTTTTGTGTAAAACTTTGTTTAAGGTTCTTTGTTGTTTTACTTCTGAGTTTCAAGCCATCGTGGATTCTTGTATAGCAAATTATTTATCACGCAAGTAATAATAACTTTATATATAAGCCGATCTCGCGTTGGGTGCTAAATCCTGGATTATTTCGGACATGTGAGCGAAATGATGATAAAGGTTAGTCACAGATAAACCATTTAGGAACCAAGATACTAAATTAAGTGACTGAAGTTCAAAAAACACCACGTTAATTCTTTAAATTGTAATTTATTTCCTAAAAAATACCATGCGAGATTTAATTTAAGACCATATATTACACATATTCGCATTACCATGTATAAATAATTAAATGAGATATATGGTTAAGACAATAATTCTAATATCAACACGTCTAGATGATGGTTAGTTAAATCGCTACCATAATTCTAAGTATTATTTAATTTAACGTCAAATCGAAATAAATTTCAAATCAGACAATTAACATGAATGTAAAACTTTTAATTCTATATTTTTCAATTAAACGAAACTAAAAATGTAAACGAAAATGATGCATATGTGCCGAAAGTTAACTAGTGACAGTCGCCTTTGATTATAATAAACGTTACATGTTTCAACGTTAGTCAAATGAATATTTATATTGCATATAAGAAAAATTTTGTTTTCCTAAAATATATTGATCTTTTTTTACGATCGTGTAAAATATGAGTCATTATGTACTCATTTTGCGTGCAAAAAGTTACTGTTTATCACACAGCTTACAATTAAACGTTTTATTCCACACTGTTAATGGCAACCGTGCGATAAAATAGTTACTACGAAACAAACTTAACTACATAACCAAAGATAATGTACAGATTTTTTCTTTTGACGTTTGAAATGTAATTAATAGAATTAGTATTAGTTAAACTCAATCTTATAAAAGGGTCACTTTATTGCAACTCATGCTGCAAACCAATGCGTGTAATAAAGACACTTTTAACAATAATTGCATAATATAACTATTAAACTTTAAGTTAATCTTTTCTAAAATTCTTTTCTTTCTAATTTTATATTCTTATATTAAGTATTGTAAAAGAGATTTGGATAAAAAAAGTTTGTAAATAAAAATAAATAAGATGATGGTATTAGATGACTATAGGTAAGCAGATATTTTGACGTTGCTATGGCAAATAATATTATTTTCTAGAATGCTTTAAATTTTACTCAGATATGTATCCACTTTACAAAACCTTCTAAAAACGCATTCGTCTTGGGTAAGGTATCATTGTATAAAACTATCTATCTAAAGAAAAGGATCGTCTCATGTTTCATAGAATTATGTACCTATATAAGATATTCTTTTGTTGTGATGATTGCCAGATACTTTTTGTTTATTGTTAGTTATTTCATAGAATTTGACTGTAGTTTGTAATACTTATACCTACGTCTTCAGTTCTTTAACTACTTTTTTTCACTACTAGCCTAGCAACATGCCATTATTTACTTCGTTTTGAGTCGTGAAATTGTTTTTCTCTCCCGCGTCCTTAACGACGGTTAATAGTGGATTATTATTGACCTAGATAAATAATGAGAACTATCACGTTTCAAAGAAATTCAAGCTTCTGAATTTGTTTAACTCGTGAAATGCAAGAAAAATATTAATTCTGAATTTAAAATTGTCGCCTAATTTCAAGTCGGCACTTCCAGTCAAATTTCAGTTTGAATTGTAAGTATCTTTCAAACTGTCACTTTTTGCATATGAGTGTGCTTTACTGTTGCATTTTGAAATATATATTTAAGCATTTATTTATTGTTGAATTCTCGAAAAGGTAATAATATTATTCTTATATAAAAAACGGAAAATATGATTAGTACTTATTGTTGCAGAACTTGAGTTTAATGAAATTTGAGTGCTTCGTATATTTCATGAAATTGTAGTATGATTACTCACGGGCATATTAAGTTGCATTTAGAATTTCTGGCATGATTGATTGAGGTATGTGGTTTGTATGTACAAAATGATGTTGTATGGAGGCTCCCAATCACTTGCTAAAGGAACAATTAATACTGATGGAAGTGATGCTTCCAATAATCCTTTTTCTCAGCGAGGGATTCTTGAAAATAGCCTGCTATTGTTTTATGGCGTTTTAGAGATAATATGTGGGCCCCATTTTCTACCCAAATATTACGTTGCAATGAATGCCCAATGTAAGTTTCTGAGTTACCTAAATTTTCAACTATTTTTGGACATCTTGCTGATTGTATTATGTCGTATATTTTGTCTTGTAGGTTTACCGTGTCGGAAACTAATAAATACTTTTGCCATTTCAAGAGTGGGCCCCTTACTTAGATATTTTTGAACTATTTGAACCCAAAAAGATTTTACCAGGACAAATTTTTTCGAGGATCCAAATATTAAAAACAATGTTAGAAACAAAATAATTTCATTTCTGCCTGCTTAGTTTTTGTAGATATTAACAAGTATTCATATCAAATTGCTTATGTTTTAATTAATAAAAAAATCGTTACATAGGATTTAAGAGCTAGTAGTGAAAAAAATAGTATATAAACCACGGTTGAGAAGATCATTATTGACCATGCGCCTTGTACCTCTCGGTTGCACCTCGGGGTACAATCTTGGCGCTAGGTTAACAATGATCATCTTCTCAACATTGGCTTATAATGTAGTATTACAAACTTTAATTTTACTTTTTTTAATAAATAGAATAACTTTTTATGAACTACCACCTGTCTAAATACTTAATTTAACTTTTCCTAGCGTCAATATTTAGATAGTATATATTATTTTATGAAACTTGCGTTGCTCGCATTTAAAGTAGCAAAACTCTAAACTCATAAAACGTAAGTCGCTAAGCAAATTTTAGAAGTAAATATAATTTTTATATTATGAATTTGAGTCATCCCATGTGTGTTCATTTATATGTGTACTTTAAGCTTACACATGAACCAATATTTACTATACTTGTGTCTCTTATGTTTATTTGAAATAAATATTTACTCGTCTCTTGAGTTTATTATAAATAAATATAGAAGTTTATACACAATTGAATAATACTAGACAGTATTCCATTTTAGTAGAATTTTTTAGTAACCCGCCAGCTACTAATGACAAACAAGAAGGTAATAACTATGTAATAATAAAATTATGTTTATATGCTTATATATTTCGGTTGACTTTTTAATAGTTTTTTACAATAGTAGGTATTTGAATGTGAAATCTGGACATACGGACAGATACGAATATCCACAGACATATGGTTTTAATTGTGGATAGCCGTCGGGTTTTTGTGAGAATTGCAAATAAATGACAATGACATTTTTTTACGCACATTTAAAAATAAATATACTGCTCTAAACCTGTCAAATTATTGCAGCTACAAACTATTTAAATGAACGTTACAATACCACGTAAAATGTGCACATATCGCTCGGAATGAAGTAACAAATTTCGTAAATTCGATTTATTTTATTTGGCAGTAAATTGTGTTTAAAACACCAAACTAGATTACACTCCTCAAGCGAAATACGAAATACTGGAATATGTCTTATAATTGCTTGTAAACTTTGCTAAACTCATCCACAACCCCTAATTATATTACTGTACTTTCTGTTTTACATATAAATAGGATATACTATTAAACTAATAATGTATGATTTTTTTAATGTATTGATCAAGTCTTGTTCAGAAAGGAGCTTTAGGAGAATGTAATTGTTTTTATTAAATTACTGTAATGAAATTTCCATTTGAGATTTTCGCATCTAATTTCCTACATCCTTGAATGACAATAATTAAAGATTTACATAAAACTACGTCATCATATCGACAGTAGATTGTTGTATGATTAGTCATTAAATTATATTATTATTTTATGTTCATTGAAATTATTGGAATAAATATAAAATTAAATAAATAGATTGTCATGGGGCAAATATATAGAAAGGAATTGTATAAAAAGGGAATATGATAAACAGGAAAATGTTCACTTCTTTGGCAAATAAAATGATATTCTTAGTAACATTTATTTAAATACCTTCTAATATTCATTATTCTGAAACAATATTTATAATGTATTTTTCTACGATTGCTATGAAAAGTTGACAATTACGCTCTCATTTGTCATTGTTGACGTTTTCTGTGGAACAATCGAAAAATATCTTTGTCGCGCGTTAGATGCGCGCATTTCCAATAGCAACGCGCGAAAAAGATATTAAATACGCGCTTATTTCAACAGTTACCAGGGATATAAACAAAACAGAAACTTGTCATATTGACATTTGACAGAATGAATTGATTTTCAATACGTTTTTTAAGCATTTTAAGATGCAATCATAGAAAAAATTATATGTGTATCACGAGCGTATAGTATCTTTGTTCCTCTCACAATATTGCAGCGCGAGCCGAAGGCGAGAGCTGCAATTACCGTGCTCGAGTGACAAAGAATCACTTTACGCTCTTAATACACAAATAACTATTGAAGCGCGTCTCCAATGGCAACACGTGAAAATAATATTAAATGCGCGCTTATTTCACTAGTTACCAGGAATACAAACAATACAGAAACTAGTCATATTGACAGTTAACAGAGCGAATTTATTTTCAGTACGTATACGTTTTTTCATAATTTTAAGATGCAATCATAGAAAAAATTATGTGTGTATCACGAGTGTAAAATGTCTTTTACCGTGCTCGAGTAACAAAGAATTATTTTACGCTTTTAATACACAAATAACAATTATGCAATGTGTTTCACAACTTTGTCACTTATTTTAACACCTATGCCCTAATACAGTGGTCTCGATGAAATATTGAAAACGAATTGTGCGCGATAAACTTTCCTATATTCATTATTTACTGGTGGCTGATGCTTTCTAAATTTTTCAGATATTGGTTTATTGGTAACAGGTGTGCTCCTGGTTTGTCCAACACTTTTGCAATAGTTTTGTTTCTTTAGGAACTTTATGAATATTCAATTTAGGTATTTTATCCGTAGTAAGTTGAAGTTTGAATTATATTTCTTATAAAACATTAATATGTGATTTGGATGAAATGCCAAAATACTATAATGGCAGTTGCAGCAACAAAACTTAAATTATAAACTTAGTTTAAATTAATGAAAACACTTGTCATATGAAATAATTAATATTGCAGAAATTCGATATAATTTTATTTATGTAAATAAATAAAAAATATTGATTTTTTAACTGTGTAACTGTGTAACTGTGTAACTGGTCGTTACAATAAAAAAACATAAATTCAATTTGCTTTTGATAAATTTAGGGTCATTGTAAATTCTATGTCCAGTCTTATGAATAAAGGTTAAGGGACCCAAATTGTAATTGCATTTTAATTAACCGAAATTAAAGGTAAATGAAATTTGTTTGTTGTATGAATAAGCGCATTGTTAATGTCTTTAGGATGATAGAAACCCATGTCAAAGTTGCTCTGCTGCGAGTTTATGTAATTATGCCCTGTATTGAGCGCGTAGAATTACAAGCATATTCACAACTTCATTCCGGTGACGCATGTCGAAACATTCTGTGGTACATTCATCATTACCTTGCCACTTCGCCAGTTAGGTTGCCGCTATTTACAAACTTATCAACTTTCAATTATTTCACCGAAGTTGAAAATTAGCGAGCATCATGTATTGAATTTTAGATGTCAATTTGACGGAAGTTTCACTACAATTTATGCCTGGAATTTAATATTTCAAGCCTAATTGTTAATCATGAATTGTTGTTTAGTTTATTAGTTAGTTTGCATAATGGTAGAGTGTTTAAAGGTTGAGCTATGAAGATAAAAAAACAACTACAGAGACTATTTTTAACCATAAGGAGTTTTTCATTCTACTCATTCAGAATACTAAAAGTTTTATTTTTGTAAAGCGGTATAAATGATTTTCAATTTCATTTATAAAATACAAATTAGCTAAATAAATTCGTAACAAAATTTACGTCGAGTTCGCATAACATTTTGATATACCATGTATTACTACAATTCTATTCTTGTATAACCGACTTCTTATTTAATTCATAATCACATTAAATTATTTATTTATGTATTCATTCGAACAGGCAATCGCCCAATAATACAATATGTGGGTATAAGTAGTACGACTTTACATATTTCATTTAACATAGGATACAGGTCACTTCTCAGGAGAAATCATTTAATAGCATATTTTTTGTTAAGTCTATAAATCGGGTTAACGTGGTTGAAATCAACTTGCTGTTTACATCATTAATATTAAAATTTAAACTATTAAAGCGCTGACATATTCTCCATAAAGGAGCATGAAACCAGTAGTTAGCGGTACAATGAGGAATACAAAATATAGGTTGAACATTTCTCAGATTCCGTGACGGAATCTGCCAAGACAGTTTAGATAATAAAAACGGACAGTCGATGTTGTTATTAATTAATTTAAATAAAAATTAAGTGACTAAAGAAAAATGTATCAGGTACGATTGATTAATTATTCTCTTCTATTTTTTGTTATTATTAATTCAAATTGTTGTAATCATACTGCCAAATATTGTATTTATAATTGATAATACATTTATCTAATACTTTCAATAAGGGCGACTAACTAATTTAAAAAATAATTTATATTTTCGGTTTCCGTAGAATGTTTACCGTCACACCCAGTAATGGGTAAAACACGTGTTGATATATTTATTTATATAATTTATAATAATTATGATTATAGTAATGCTGACCAAAGTATTATTAATCAACTGTGGCGTTGTGTTGCCAAGGATGTTGTTTCTATATTTTGTTTATTCATTTTAAACGTCAATTACCTTACTTTTTTACTCGTATTTTTGGAAAGAATGGAGAAAGAATTTCATATATTAGTAACAGCGAAGAAGATAATATTGAAATTTTTCGTCTGTTCGGTAGTTTTAAAAAAAAAATTGAACAACAATCATACTAAAGGTCATAGACTGTCGATAGTAGCTATAGATGTCGATGATATAGACCCTATAGTATTATCGATAGCTTTTTAAAACTATCAATATAGGTACTATCGAAAATGTACAATTATTAATTGATTTAAATTTAATTTTTAATTTTATCAAAATTACTAAAATATTCTAAAGAACGCACACTATTCGAAATTTGAACTTACAAGTAAACTTGACACACTAATAGAACTAAAAAATATTGAACCCCAATTTTTTTTTCTCGCGGAAGTTGCTTTTTAGGAGTACAAACCACCTCTGAAAGGTGGTAAAAGCAAGAATCACTATAAATGAAATTAAATAATTCCAAAATATTACGCGTTCAACATTGGTTAGCCAGGGGTAACCTCGAAAATAGATTCAACGACCCCAAAAAACCCCGAGTAACTAGTTTTGAACTTAAAACTCTATTTCAGTTGAATATCGTAATTTCACCCCTCCATCTTCTTTTTAACCCCTTAAAAAAGTGCATATGATCAAAATGACCCCTAAAATAGATTTTGACGACCTCAAAAACCTCTGGGAACACGTAATATTTTGATATTATTTAATTTCATTTATGGCGATTCTTGCTTTTACCACATTTCAGGGATGGTTTGCACCCCTAAAAAGAAACTTCCAGAAGCAAGAAAAATAGGGGTTCAATATTTTTTAGAGTTCTATTAGTGTGCCAAGTTTCATTTAAGTCGGTGAGTGACAGTTGGGTAGTCAAGCCACAGAGTACCATGTAGCGCGCATGCGTTCCAGTGTTTTGTATGGAAGCTGTTACGCTTTGTGAATATCAAAAGTGATTTGACAGTTTAATTCTTTGTATTCTTTGAATTCAGAATAAAATTCTCTTCAGCACAAAAAAATAAAATATGTTGTCATATAACATAAGAAAGAACCACAGGTTAATTTTTTTTTAATAGATTTACAAAATGGTATTTCTTTGCTAAATTAACTAACCTTGTAGCTCTTATAATTCTCGAGATAGCAATGGCGTCAAACTTAAATTGAATACTTTGTACAATATAAGCTTACTTTGCAACATGTATTTATGTTTGAAGTAAATATTCTGATTTTCTTTGTAATTGAATTCCCGTTTTATTTATTTTTTTTATTAATACATCTATAATTTCCATGAAATAGCAGCCACTGTCGATAGTTTATCAATTCTAATTCATACAGTATAAACACTATTACTATGTAATAGTAACAATAGCATAACACTAATATTAACCTTATAAGTTTTCGAATCAGTAAATAAGAACGAGTAAAATCTAACCGATTATCTTAAATTTTCGTATAATATTTACAACTACCGCTACTAATTAAAACCAACGACAAAATAGTTATTTGTGAACACTATTTAACCCAGATTCAGGGATCACATAGCATAACATAACAATAAAATAATATTTATAAAATCAAGCAGCTTTTCGTTGTAGATGTATTCAGCGCATTTTATGTAATATTTCTTTTTCCCTGGCTTTATTACTAATACTGTATATAATGATAACCAAAATAACAGAAATAATGTCGTCTGTATCCATCATGATTTTTACATATCAAATGTCAAAATAGAACTGAACATAAGAACAACACAATGACATGAATTTGGTATCTAAGTATATATAATTTGAACTATGACATTTACAGTTTTTGTATATAATAAGTTATGTTATTTTATGATAGGATATGTTGTGTTATGTTATGTCAACTCAGAATCCAGTTTTATACGTTAAAACATAAAATTAAATTAAAGTAAAAAATATGAACGAAGCATTATGACTCATAATACCGCAGTCATTATGATGTTGTTAATTACAAGTACTTCGTATAATAGCAATAAGCAGCAAATAATATTCAAATGAAAAGTAAATAATAATACGTAGAGTTTGAAATTATAATCTTCACGTATTCATTTATTCCACAAGTTCTGAGAAACATATTTCCTATCTTGAATCTGTAAATACGTCTTGATACAATTATAATCTCCAACTAGAATTTTGTTCGTGTATATTTCTTTGCGGCAAAGTGGAACTTTCATTTACTTTGTCGAGCTCTGGAACGTTTCTGTCGTTGCGAAAACTAGCAAAAGACGATAATGATCTTCGTACGCGGCGAATGTGAACTATACATGAACATTTTATTCTTGTTCTCTTTTCTGAAAGCTACGTTTTCTTGTGTGAGTCTTTCTGTTTCTTTTCCTGCAGTGCCGTACCATTCGATCATTCTTTCCCCTAGATCATCAAGATACTATTTTTTATTCCAAAATGAAAAGAAGAACTGAACAATATTATTTACTCTGAACAATAGTAATTTAATTACATATACAGTACATGAAATAACGTCATAGCGAAATTTGAACCCGTGAAATCACATGAGTATGATTAATGCAAAAGAAACCAATTACCAATCAAATATAAGTATACTTCATTAATTTTATTTTCTTTGAATTAGTTTCTCTAATTTTAAAATTGTTAATGGTGCTTCTCATCTAATGATATACGTTTTCGTCTAATTTTATTACAGACAAAAAAATGGGATATCATGAGGATTTGAACCTGGAATTTTTTAAGTTCGGTCAAATGTTCTTACCAACTGACCTATGGTATTCATGTAGATAATTCAAATCTAATGTTATGTTATGTGCCAAAGGCAGCCTCTTTGTAATAAAATTAGATTTTATCAATTATAAAGTACGACTATTTACTTTAAAATAACTCATTAAATTTTAGGGTTTTCAAGATAAGCGTACATGGGGACCTCAAAACTCATAAAGGATACGATTTCAGATAAAAAAATCTGCAGATTAGTAGATCAATTTAAAAATATGCGATTTTTAATTTTAGAATTCTCGATTTGAACGAATATTATGTTATAATAAATATTGGGAATACATATTTTTTCATCATTAAGTGTTGACATTTTAGCATTTAAAACCGCAAAAAAATGGTTGAGAGTTCAAAATTTTTTTGTAGTTCGGGGAGGTCCAGTTTCGGTTTGAGATAAAAAAAATATTGTTCATCAGAAATAAGAAATTCTGTACATATTAAGGGAGCGCAATGGTATAGAATCGGCCTGTGGATTTGAGAACACGGGTTCCGATTCACTAACATCTTTGGGGGATTTTATTTGACGGTCTGTAAGCACACTTCACGTTCATAAATATATCACTTACCGAGATACGCTTCGGCAGACTACCGCACCCAGTAAAAGGCGTGATAATATATTTATTTATATTTTTATAGTAAATAAAAAAACTATAATGCAGGCCTATTGTAGAATTTAATATCTTTAATTATATATTTTACTTTGTTCTAAATGAAGTTATTTATTCATTTTAAGTTATATATAATTTTATGTATATTGAACTTTTATTTTATTCATTGACTATATATTTATAATTTATTACCTTATTTATAGATTTTAGAATAGTCGGTACACAAGGAAATAATACTGCAATATACACTATGAACTTAAATTTTGTTTACACTGACGTATTGAAAGCAACTAGTGTCCCACTACACTGTCTTGAATGATTGAAAACGAACAAAATCAAGCTTACCACGTTACGAAGCATTATTTCAATCCAAAATATTATTTTAATTACCTGTAACAATACTACCCAGAAGTATTAAAAAATGTTAATTCAACAAACCCAGTTTTTTAACCTGAAAATAGTAGGTTCAGTTTCGGATCGGGTTCAAGTTGTCAAAATAATAGGAGTTCGAGTTCGGGTTCAGGATTATAAAAACATTGGTTTGGAACGGTTTTCGGTTCGAGTTCGTTTTGCATTTTAATTACAGGGCTGTCAAAACAAAGAAATTAGTAGACAGTATTGCTACCTTTGCGAAAGATTTCTAACAACACCACTGTATATACTTTTCGTAGGTCACAAGAAAGGTAGATTGTAAAAATGTGGACCCTTATACCAATTCGCGAATGTTCTGTTCTTGTGTAAATGCGACAAAAGAATTGCGAAAAAATATTGCGAGAGTGAATTGTACCTGCGAAAAATCCACCAGACGTATGCAGAATAAAAATAAAACCTAGTTGTATTACTATCATCAAAGTGACGACTATTGATTGCAACGTGGTTGTTCGAAATTGTTGTAAAAATGTTTTTCAAGATAAAATAGTCTTAGGATATTTTACTACAAACTGTAGGTACGTTGTTTGTAAACAAAATTTATTGTAACAATAAATTTTATCGTTTTTGTTATGTTTATGTCTCTTTTTTTCGGTTCTTTGAGTTGATATACAAAAGGTTTGCAAAACTCGCAGGTCTAAAACTTATTAGTCAGTACACAAAGTATACAACAAAACTTTAATATTATATTCTACTTAATGATAAATATAAATAAATGACAAATATTAAAGCAAATAATAAATTGAATTCTGTAATAAAATATAAATGCTACACTATCTAATGAAATATTACATTATACACATATTTATTGTTTCATTTTATTTCGGTAATGCTCACGTCATAGCTATAATTTAAATAAATGTGCTTAATTAAGCAAAAATTTAATTTCTAGTTAACGAATATAAATGTTCATGTGAAAATTGCAAAATTAATAAGTTGATAAATAGCTATATACTCGTACATATGAGATTATTATTGATTCTTTAGTAATTGTACCTTTAAATGCTTTTTGATATATTTAGAATTTAATTCAAAAAACTAAATAATAATATATTTGATAGTCTACTATTTATTGGATCAGTATTTTTAAACATTTTTAAGTAGTATTTTTAATAAATAGTCAGTATTTATAAACAAATATCAGTACGTAATATGTATAAGTGCTCAGTATTACATCGATTAATACAAACAATGTCAGTAAATATAATCATTTGTCAATATTTAAAATAG
The DNA here is from genome assembly GCA_947425015.1 of Pterostichus niger. Taxonomy (NCBI): domain Eukaryota; kingdom Metazoa; phylum Arthropoda; class Insecta; order Coleoptera; family Carabidae; genus Pterostichus; species Pterostichus niger. The sequence goes on along the minus strand of OX380341.1, from coordinate 20,563,400 downwards.
ACGATCAGTATTTATAATTAGTATGTAGTATCATACGCTGTCAGTAAAGGCTGCTTCCGCTAAAAAAACAAATTGAATCTAGATCATACAAATATTCAGTTTAGATTGTGAATCTACTAAAAGGAACAGAACACAGAAAACTAGATACAGGGCAGCTGCACTTGCACAATTTTTAAAAAGAATTTTATGTGCTTTACAAGTATATAATTAGACTTAGCTATACGCTTAAAATATATCAAATCTCCCTCAGGAGATAAACAAATACGTCCCAGAGAAAGGCCAAAATTTGCAACCCGTGCTCTTTTAGTTGATTAATTAAACATTTTCTAGTTCAATTCCCATTAATTATTTAATTAATTCTATCCATTTCTATAAAGATTCTATTTTATATGTTATTATTTAGTTGTTTCTTTAATTTTTCAATAATTAATTATGCATAAAAAATTTATTAGAATTTTTGCATTTGTTAAAATTATTTAACATAATAAACAATTTTTTTTTATAACTCGTGCTTTATTTCGTTGTACAATAAAAAGTTGCTAATTAGACAAAAATACTAGCCAATAAAAAAACCGACTAAAAAAACATTATTGCAATTTTTAATTATTTCTCGTACATTACTATGACAACGTGTATTTTGCGCATTATTTTGCACCCTAGTGCAAATGAGTATTTTGCGCACTGTTTCGTATTCTAATGTGCAAAATGAGCATCACGCGCACGCTTCCAAATTATTTGTTGTCAGGTTTCATTAGTTACAACATATCAATAGTATCAAATTAATATTATTGTGGATTGTTTTCCTTCAAATTACTTAAATAAATCAATAATTATTGTATTATTCTTTATTTACAGTTGTAGAAAAAATGTTTGTATTTCGTGGGCAAAATTCTTGTTTTTTGGCGCGTTCGAATGACTTTTATTGTCTCAACCTGCGGTCTCGACTAAAAGTAACATTCTCTGCGCAACAAAAAAACACTCATTTTGCGCACTTAATACAAAAATAACTATTTTTCAAGTTTATAATGTCATTTTTCTGATATTCTGCACACTAAGGTGTCAAAGAGACGCGGTGGCCGAGCGTGTTAAGGCACATCTCTTAACATTCTGTGACGTCAGCCGAACCAAGGTTCGTCAGCTCGAATCCGCCTGTCGACAATGTGTTTGTCGTAATGTATAAAAATACAGTTACATGTATTTATCACACTCGGGCGCTATAAGTTGGTCACTTATACGCCTTAAATAATGTAGCATTCGACTACGAAAACTGGCAGTACGGAAGTGCAAAAACTGCGGCTCGGTGTGGCCAGTAGACCCGGCCCGATTTGGGCTGTAGTGCCATCAGAAAAAGAAGTGGAAGGTGTCAAACTATAACAATTTTTTATGATAAGATACTTTTTACTATTACTCGTATGTACTTACACATAATATAATAACGTCCCAACCTGCCGTTTCGGAACATAGGGCCGTACACACCGAGCCGCAGTTTTTACACTGCCGTACAGCCGGTTTCTTTAGTCAAATTATTTAAGGCGCATAAGTTACTGACTCATAGCACCCGAGTGTGATAAATACCTGTAACTGTATTTTTATATTTAACGACAAATCACACATTGTCGGCAGGCAGATTCGAACTGACCACTTACATATAATAAATTATCACCTTGGTTCGGGTGATGTCACATTATGTTAAGAGATGTGCATTAACACGTCAGGTTACCACACATTATTTCCAAGCAAGATTTTTTGAAATACTAATAATTTTATTATTGAATTATTATTATATCAAAATAAAAACTCATGTTTAAATAATTAAAACTTTTTTTTGTATAATTATTTATTTATTACGACGTTTCGGTGCACTAAACGTGTATCTTCATCAGAAAAATAGAAAATATTAAATAAGCAAAACGTAATTATAAATAAGTAACTAGGCAACAACAAGTTCGTAACAAGAAACGAAATAAACATGAAATTATAATTTCTTCATCAACGATAGCCAAGTTTTATTCAATTCGCAGTCTTCGCAGTTGTTCATGTTGTTCTTATTCTTGTAAATTTCAATAGTTTCTCTGATCAATTCATACGAGTATATTTAGACCTGGCAATAATGTTTGTGTCTTTGAATTTAATTAAAAATGGAATAAACGACTGGATGGAATTGTAATAATTTTTGGAATAAACAGGACTTCAGTCAACGTTTATTAACTTACGACCAACGTTTCGCTGCCAAGTGCAGCTTTATCAGAGTGACACTACAAACAAATTTACAACATGAGATTAGAACATGGTAAAATTAACAAACAAAATAACATTTTATATATACAGTAACAATTTTAAGTTTGAGAAGCAATATCAATATTGTTGATTATTCGTTTCACAGATTAAAGTTTTAGTTTTCTTCGTAAAAAATAATATTAAGATCGTTAAACAATAAAAAAGTTTTTGTAAACCTAAAATGTAACACGTGAACTGAACAGGTGAGGAAGTTGAACATGGCGTCATGTTTCTCGGGTTGTATAAATTAGTATAAGTTTTCTATTATAAATATTATTTATTTCTACAGTGAAGAGAACTCGCACATATATCCTATATTATCCATAATTCACGCATTTACCTCTAAACGACATAGCATTAACAAAGGCATAACGTAGCTGCAGATAGATACAACGTTAATGCCGGGCTGAAATTTCCATGAATTTTTTACCAATAATTCATGTTTAAATTGAGCAGTACGCATATACACTATACAGGCATCCAGCCACGCAGAGCAGAGAGAGCACTTTGCGAACCGTGGCCATTGTTTCGTTTGACAAATGCAGGCGGATTTAGGGCGGCTACCGCGAACTCGCACATTTCAATGTTTTTTTGTCACTACAGCGAATTTTTGTCTCGGGTATTAATTGTAAATTTGAGGCGATACGTTTTCTGCCTCAATAATGCTGTTATTTGTTGTGAAGCTATGTTTATCTTTCATTTGGAAGATATCGATTACTTGAAATAATATTGTTGGAAATTTATTTTAGATTATTAAAAATTAAGTTTATTCTTTTCTAAGTTTGGAATGGATGCAATAGATAATGTACACAAAACAATAATACTCATTTCTTTTAAACAAATTCTTTGTTTTAACACATTTCTGTTGTCATTAACTTGCGTATAAAATTCCGCAAAGTGTTTTGTCAAATATAACTTAAAAACTACTAAACCGAATACAGAAAATTTTGTAAAATGATAACTATATTATATGTAAGTGATTGCGAATATAAACTAAATATTTTTAAAAATTTTACATATATACACAATAAAAAACTTATGACATACTTGAAATTTACCAAAATATATTTTTACTATTATACCTCCAACATTTTAAAAATTCAAATACATTTTATTTTTAAAGAAAAAATCCCCTATAACGCAATGTAAAAGTAGATCAGCGTTATTCCGCTTCATTGCATCATCGCCAGCCATCCAGTTTGGGACACGAAATTAATTTCTAGTGCACAACGTTCTCTTTTTCTAATATTTAAAATTCCAAGCACGGTGGACGGATACAAATTATTTTTTATTATTGAAAATTATGAAAACTTAAGAATAAATTAAATCAAATATAAAATATTTAATAATCTTTATTAAATTTACTTATTAAATATATACCTAGTTGTTATTATAAATGAAATATATTATAATTTGTACAACTTTTTACGTTAAAGTTCGAACGTATATAATATATGTTTGTGGAAATAATGATGAAAAATTATTTTATTTTTTTCCTTTAATTCCTTAAAATGGTTGAGAGGCAGATAAATAAATAATCATTATATTTTTTAAGATAGTGGTGTCAGAAAAATTTCCATTTTAACTCAACAAGTGAGAATTTTTAGTACAGTTATTAATACGTCAGGAAAGAAAATTAAAGTAAAAGTTATAGAAATAGTAGACACAAAGATGAAAACCTTTTTCGTCCTCGAGCAAAAGAATATAAAGAAATTGCATTAATTATAAATTTTTATCAATTTTCTCTTGTAAATAGCATTTCCCTAGCAGATCTTGGTAAGTGATATATTTATGCACGTGAAGTACCTGCCGTCAAATCAGGGCCCTCGAAGATGTTAGTAGAAGGAAAACCGCAGAGATAATTTTAGTATAGTGAATATTGTATATCGGCTGTGGAAATCGAACCCTCAAATATTTTTTGCTGCCACCAAATTTCTAGAGAAATTATAAATATTATATTGATTTTTAAATACGAACTGATATAATAAAGAGCTCAAGTATATAAATTTAATGACGTTTAAAAAATGTGTTTTCGCTTTTAAAATATTTCTACTTTTAAAGGAGAAAATGAGAAAGTTCATTTCTTACTTTGATAATGGTAAAATACGATTCTTACATTATTTGAAATTTTTTGCTTTGAAAACGACAATATATTTTTTATAATATAACCATAAAAAAATACAAAAAAACTACAAATAATATTTCGCCAGTTAGTGTTAAATTAAATAAGCCATAAAAAATATATCAAAATAATAATTCTACGTACAAATACTAGTAGGTACAAGTACAGTTAAATCTTGATATAACTTTTAGTTTCGCGAACCCTTTGAGATCCTTTCACGGACCCTTAGGAGTTCGCTGAACTTCGTTTAAGGATCACTGCCTTACAGTACAAATATATTTGAATGTAAGTACATTGTAAATGTATTTATATTTAATTTTGTACGTGATGCTTTATATAGACTTTTTGCGACATTGCTTCTATATTTACCTATTGCCTCTATCCACTTATATTTGCTAATGGAAAATTCGGCTTACATATAGTATTTATCCTGCTCTGTGATGGATTAAGCATAAAAGAGTTGCCGTCAATTGGATAGACTGGTATTAGTGCGAATAAATTGCATTATTTAAAATAATGGACCATTAATAGCATTTAGATTTGTGTGAATTAGTCCGATTATTTTTGCACTGTAAACAGATTTAATTGCAAGTGAAAAGTGATTTTCCAAGTTTTAAAAAACATTTCACTTTTCGAGCCATTAAGACTCAGCATAAATACTGATTGTTTGTATGTATAGTTATTAATAATGGCTGCAGTGCAGAGAAGCCGTGTTGAAAGTTCTCGACATCTGAATCGGAGCAAGCGCTGGTTATGAGTCACTTGTCTCCGCTATAGCTGACTGGGATTATTCTTCGCCTCGCCCCAAGATTTAATTAAAGCAGACGAAAGACCAATGTTTGAAGTGTACCTTGCGTTCATTATTCATATCGTTTGTTTGCTAAATGCTTTTTCTTACCTAACTCATGGTTGTTTAAGAAAATACAACATATTTAGGGGAAATTATTTACAATGGAAGGTAGACTAAATTATTAATTCATATTCATATATCACATTTAATTAGCCTTGTTAATTGAAAATACCTACATATAACTGAAAATAATAACCTTTTTTTTGGGACATTTTATTTCGATTTTCTTATATTAACCACAAAATAAATATTTTTAGAAAACCGTTTAAAAAGTAGGATTTTGTGCATACAATTGTGTGCGCAAAATAGTCGATTCTTGCATCAGTACGAGAATAATGCAATAGTGCGGCAAAATATTATTCTCGCATTCCTTTAAAAATACAATATCACATGGTTTTAAACATTTTTATTACGTCTAAATACATGAAAAGTAGATAATATTAAATATTTAAATTAATAATACAATTACTGCAGTTTTTTTATATTTATTCGAGTCATTGTCGACTGTCCACCTAATAAGATTATAATTGCGTGATCGGTAATTTTATTATGCGTAATATTTTGTTCAGCATCAGTTTTACGCCGTTGTGGAATTTTCTCCAAAAACCTTTTTGGCTACTTCCAGTTTATGTTTTAAACTATTTTCAATACATCCTACAGTAACCCAAATGGATTTCCATCCACCATGACATTTATCCTTGTAATGTCACTTTCCGCTTCCACAAGCAATGTTGCCGAAATTCTCCTAAATGAATGCTGAATATAGTATCTGTTAGTTTCAGATACGTAACAATTTCAAAAGGAATTTTACCTATTTTATTAACTCATATTAGTTGTTTTGTACATATGCTGCTACCAAGAAAATAATGTATTAAAAACACCGCCGAACTTCACAATTTTTAGATCTCAGATTGGCATATTTTTACCAGTTTTGGCATTTGAAAACTATATTAACTACTGAACAGCTAATAATTTTCTATAATGGGAAAATTGAATCATTAATTAAATATGGCATCGGTTTCTGGAGTGATTCATCGTCATCAACTGAAATATTTGTCTATCACAAAAGGATTCTAAGATATATTGCTAATGTTAAAAGCGATTTTTCTTGTAGGACTCTTTTGAAAAACATTAAAATTTGGCATTATGTTTATTTAAATAAGAAACATTTTGAACTAAACTCCAACATACATCAGTTCGATACTAAAAGTAAAAACAATTTTCATTTTCCTAGGGTAAAGTATGAAATCCTAATAGCTGCACCACATATACAAGGCTTAAAAATATTTAACAAACTTCCAAATATAATGAATAATTGCAATTGTAATAAAAAAAAATCTGCACATTTAAAATCATATAATTTTTATATATTAAATGAATTTTTTTACTTGGGGACTTGACCTTCTATGTATTGTATCTGTCTTTGTCCGGGTCTACCAACAATTATTGAAAAACTGAAGCAATTGTTTGTATTATGACGTCTTTCAATACATGTAACATGTCTATGGAAATACATAATTTAATTAAATTAATATTTTCGATATATGTCTATTAAATCAATGGCACTGTTGGTAATTGTAAATATACGTTCTATCTTTGTCTTCGTAAAAGGAATTTGTATTATTAATGCAGAACCGACATCGTGTGTATCATTTATTAACATTTTAATTAATTCGTCTCTTCAGCATGCGTTAGCAACAACTAATATTAGCACAATCTTCAGAAACAGATAAATTTTAATTAACAAATAATGCATTTACCAATAGCTTACTTTTATGAATAAGAATTTCTCATCTGAAGCTTCTGTTATAAATATGTTGTACGGAAAATATATGTTAAAAATGTTCGTCATGAAATGTCATTTTAATAATTATTGTATATTTTTGAAATACTTATAACGGTTTTCAAAAGATATTGTATAGGTACAACACTTGCGCAAAGCTATATTGTACCACTCATTGATTTGGTGATCTCGCCTTTGGCTCGTTCGTACAAAACTCAACTCGTGTTACAATATACTACTTTGCGCATTTATTATATAAATAACTATTTCCGAGGAATTTAAATAACAAACTATATTATGTATTCAGTTTAACTATCTAGTATTTTGTGGATTATATTATTAACATATAGTATGATCAGGAATAAATGAGCTGCTGGAAGAAAATTATTAATGTAGATGAAGCAAACGGCAAGAATAGAATTGTTTGGCGAATATTAATACATTATAGGATTACACTATAAATAAAATTTTAAAAAAATGTTTCATGGGTTTATGTGTCCCAATTGATAGGACATGTATATATTATTGCATTTTATCACTAACATTATTAAATGCTTGTTGAACGGAGATATATTTAAAAATAACAACAAAGACAAAATTAATTGTCATTCAACACTTGGTGAAACAAGGTTTAATAAAAAAATATAAAATAAACACTTGGCTATGTTTCACAAAATTCAGCCTCCAAGTCACCTTATGAGGGCATCGTCAGAGGCTGGCCAGCACAGTTACTGGTGACGAAGAACTGTGTCAGCAGAGAATAAGACCTCTAACAAACAGGTAAGATGACATGAGAAGTTATGTGGAACAGGTCATGCCATCTACCGAAAAAATACTGTGCTGGCCAGCCTCTGACGATGCCCTCATAAGGTGACTTGGAGGCTGAATTTTGTGAAACATAGCCAAGTGTTGTTTTATATTTTTTATTAAACCTTGTTTCACCAAGTGTTGGATGGCAATTAATTTTGTCTTTGTTGTTATTTAAATTGCTATTGCGTAGCTTTTCCTTTTTTTTCGGTAGATGGCATGACCTGTTCCACAGAACTTCTCATGTCATCTTACCTGTTTGTTAGAGATCTTATTCTCTGCTGGCATAGTTCTTCGTCACCAGCTTCTTCACGTGAACTTTGTTCTAGGTGAAGAAGTGAGTTATACCATACTGATGAGCTCTAATAAGAGTGAAACGCGTCTATGGTTACTAACTGTGCTGGCCAGCCTCTGACAATGCCCTCATAAGGTGACTTGGAGGCTGAATTTGGGAAACATAGCCAAGTATTTATTTTATATTTTTTATATATCTAAAAATTTAAATATACCCTTACAATTGGAAATGAAACCCATGCATTGTTCGATCCTTCTAGAATCTGCATTTAAAATAATATTATATGAATTTAATTTCAAATTTAAGCACGGCAAGAAATAGATAGACATATATGCATGTCTGCTTCATTAATAGTACTTCTATATTAGTATATTGTACAACAAGCATTTAATGTTACTCATGTAGTATGAGTATGAAAGTATGTAGCATTAAAATATTAAAAATATTAATTTCTTTTCATTGCGTTAAATGTCAATTTTTAACAGTATATACATACTTTTTGTTATGTTGAAAATGTTATTTTATTTTTTGAAGCGGCGCTATTCATCATCCATATCATAAATATCTCACACTTAACACTAAAATAAAAACTAGATATTTTTTAAAACAAACGCAAAATTGTAATATATAACCCACAGCTAACAGCTAACTTTTAGCAGAATAATGTTCTCAACGATTTGTTTTTATGAAACTTTATTTGAATTGACAACAAATTATAGTTTTAAAAGTCTGTATTGTTAATCATGAAGCGGTAATATTAAAAAAATATAATGACGTCATTATTACTGAAATTTAGATATCAAACATGGAATTCGCGTATAATCTATATTTTCATTTAGAAAAATATATAAATAGAGTTTTAATAACTTTTGTGGCAGATAATTCTTAAAATGCAATTATTTCAGTAAGAAAAATAAATATACCGTAGAATTATAGTAGTTAAAAGTTTGACTACTATTGGTATGATTTTCTGATCTATCTCATTCAACGTGTCATTCACTGTATTGATTTGTCAACCTTACCTAAGTTCCGTGAGTAACATATACAGTAATTAAGAAATAAATAATGTGTTAGATATTTATTTAAAATATACTCCAAATTTTGTCTAAAATGACATAAAAAGTAATACTAACTTAGAATAGATGTGCGTGTGTGTGTGTTTGACATAAAGAGAGAAAAACAAATAATGAAATATTACAGTGATCTGATATTTGTTAACAAATACGAATAAGTTAGAACCCTGAAAATAAGTATTTTTGACAGTTATTGAATCTAGTACAATACAAACAAATACATCATGTTATTTTGTACTATAAACTGCTTTCATGTTGTTGTCTGATGTTTGTTTCTTTAAATAAGAATAAGTTTGATAAATGGATACAATGAAGAAAAAACTTGTCTCAAGTAGGTACTTTTAAAATATCTTCAAGTTGAACTGTTCAGCCCAAACATATTCGTCTGCTCCTTGTATCCGTGTCCATACCAACCTGATAAAAATGTTCTTGTAAGACACATATTTAGGTAAACTTTTTAGTTTTTGTTGAAAGCATAGAAAATAATCAGTCACAGTCGCATGTGATATTACACGGAGATTGTCTCTTTACAACTCTAAGAAATATTGTTAAAAACATGTTAGTTCGATTTTCTTACAAGCAAACTACGACGGAAACAAGTAAAGATTTTACGCTTGTATTGTGTATCCGGTGCATTGACTAAAAGCTGAAATAGATAATCTTGCTAGTGAACATAAAACTACAATACATTACACAAGTCATTGGCAACAGACCAAAAACGTTTTATGCTAAGATAAAACTTTTTCTTTTCCCGAAAACTTGAAGTTATTTATTAATAATTTAATAGCTACGTTCTCTATAAAGCAACCATTTATTTAACAAAATTAGTCTCCAAAAACAAAATATAGTGTCTTGTTTAAGCTTTTAGCGTGATAACTACTTTGGGCAATGGATACATGGGATGTTCAGATTTCCTTTGCTAACTTTTACGCTATAAAAGCTACAAATTTTATTAAATAGTTCTTCAATGATAAATATAATTAGTTTTTTGTACTCGTAACCTTCAAAATGAGACTTCCCGTCCGCAACACTCAATCTGAAACAAGTGCTTCCCGATCGACTCGACTGTAAAAATTGCAAAAAAACATTGGCCTTTTGGAACATTTTAAAATAAATCTGTCTTGATAACAATAAAATCTAATTTATAAAATACTACTTCGCTCAATTTTCCTTTATTAAAAGTTTGGGATATAAGAGTAATTTGCTAAAATTCTTTCAACATTTGTCAGTATTAGTACCATACATTTGACAACCTCTGAACTAAAGACGTCATTGATACAACTTCTTGTAGATTGTAATCAAACAAAAATCGCGACTAATACTACACAAATATTGAGAAAAAATACATATTGTGGAATATAACAACTTAGTTTAATGGAAAAGCAAGATTATAACAATATAAAATGTTTAAATTAATTAATCTTTTTTAGGTTAGGTTTGATATTTGAACTAAAAAAACAATATTTTTAGATTGGGAAGAGCCATAATTGTTACAAGTGTTATAAACATTCATAGTAAAATTTTGACAATTAGAAATCGATGTTCCTCGATCAGCTTGGTTTGCAATTGATAAAGATTGTGTATAATTTGCAGATTCTGGTGTACTCACACAAGTTGAAATTAAAGATATATATTTTTTTTTAAATACCAGTACTCGAACAAAAAATATTATACAAACTATATGCGTGAAGACGTCTTCCGCTCATTCGCGCTATGAAAGACACTCGCTCCTTGCAGTCGCTCTTGCTTCAAAAATGCGCTCATGCGATAACATCGCCTTTCCGCATTAGTTCGTAAATAACTATTTTTACTCCCGTTATTAAAATGTCATATAATGTATTGGTTTCCATGGCACGAAATAACATCTTAAACTCTTGTTGACAAGCTGTGGCTTGGAACGTTTTAGTCACGACGTGAACGTATCAACGGACATATTAAATACGGAGTGAAGTTAGCTTTCTGCTTCTATTATTGTGATTTAATCTTACTTTTTAAATAATTCATAAGACTTTACATTTTTTTGGTGTCTTAATTTGTGATTTTAGAAAAAGTATAGTATGTGATTCGTTTTACTATAAACTCTTTAGATATTCGTTTTTTCTACGCTCCTAACTAAAGAGTCGTTTATAAAACTTGTTACATAATATACTATTATCTATAACCGTGTGTAGAATAGACTTTTAGTTGACTGTTTTAAAACTTAAAATTACTGTTTAATAAGATTTCATTACTCACAGGTTACTCAGCAACTAATCGTTAACATAAATTTTTTCTGCTCTCCTATTCTAGTTTACGTATTCATATATATTATTTGTACTTTAATGACACGTATTAAGATGCAGATTTTTAATATGATACAGATTATTGACGATTAACAGCAAAACAGTACACTTGTCCAATAAAATAAGAACAGTTTTATTTTTTACTTTCACATTCAATAAATAAATATATCATTACGTCTTTTACCCATTATTGGGTGTGGCACTCTGCCGTAGCAGATTTCGGTAAGTGATACATTTCGTCGCCTTATTCTTTTTATTAGATGAATAATCAAATTGTTAGTTGAAATATTTTCGTTCATTTCACTGGATAATCGATGTTACAAATGTAGCCATGATTTTATTTGTTCGAAATGAAAAATAATTTTTGCTATATTATTTTTATTAATTTAGTGTTGTAAGTCAAAATGCTGAATTTTTGAATTTCTTTGTAATATTTTCTCTTTTCCACAAAACAATGTTCACAATAAATATGGATGAATCTGGTGCGAATTGTTCTAATTTATTAGGTTTTTTTTTGCTAAACAAAAAATATTGAAGTGCATAAATTTATTTTACAAAAAAATGCATTTTAGCAAGTTCCTTTTCCGGGACAGACAAAAAACATTTTAGGAGCGGAAAACAGTCCATTTCAAACTGTCACTTAAATGTGATAAAACACTCACATATATCTTCAGCTCTCTCTGAGTGGCGGCTGCGCATTCCACGAAGAAATTTCGAAAACAAACAACAAATACCATTACACCGCGAACAAATTTCATAACAGACCCTCTCCCTGCTACGTAGTAGCTGAAGCCGTGGTACAGTATCGCTAAGCTTCCACTATCGCTCAATTTCGGTTTCAGTGCCGCGGCATTTTTCTTCCCAAGGAAACAAATAAACAATCTAGTTTTGACATCTTGCGCTATTATTTATATTTATATTGGTTCTTATAGCTGCGTAATCGAAAAAGGTGCTAAGTTTCTCAACAAAAAAAAGTGTTTCGTATTGCTTGTTATTTATATTTATTTGGGAAAATATGTTTTCATATATGAAGTTTAAGACGTGGATTTGTCTGTCAATATTATTTCTACTATGAATTATATAATTTTCAACATATGATAATATTTAATATTATTTTATTCTGTATATCGAACTAAATATAAAATTGACAATTATAGCATGTAATATATTCAGCTTAAAATTTTACTGAAATTTGATTTTAAAAAATCTGATGTGGACACCACATGACTTCCTTGTACGCGTATTAAACTATGGATATTTTTTTAATTGCACATATTTGACATTAAATCTTTTATTTTTTGTTCTAATCCATAGCAAACTTAATTTTTTTTTAAATCTAAAAATATGTAATATTTAAAATTAGATATCTCGTTGATGCAAAAAGCTAATTTAAAAATTCTTAATGTGCTAGACGCAGAATTTAATTCTCTAAAACTTTTATTTGCAGTATTTATTTCTAAAATTAAAATACCATTTTTTTCAAGGAAAACTGTTAGCAGCTTCATGTAATGTGCCACTTCCGGTTAGTCTATTTTAACCAAAATCTATTATGTTATTTCCATTGATATAGTAGTCTTATATACCAAATTTGGAAAGTTTTAAATTATATTTGATTATAGTTTTTCATGAAAATCTATTATAGGCTTCAAGTAAAGTACCACTGCCGGTAGTTGTACAATGACCAAAAAGGGAGGTGCACAACTAGATGTTATAACAGTCCTAAATATAAAGTTTCAATTTTCTACGACTTACCGTCTTTGAGTTATGCGAGACACATACGTACGTACAGACGGCACGACGAAATTAGTCAAAATGGATTTAGGGAGGGCCAAAATACCTATTTCTGTTGAAATATGAGAACCGAAAATTTTCTCGATTACAATACTTCCTTTACTTCGTACAAGAAAGTAAAAAGGCAATGAGAAACTTTATAATCAACATGCTCATATAGATTATTAAAAATTTTAAATTGGTGTTTAGCTTTTCTATTTGGTATTTGAAGTAAATTCTATTAATTTAAAGTATATCCATCAGTTCGGTTGTGTGAATAGCGATAAGGAATTCGAATCCGGAGATCCAGAGTTCGAATTTCACTCAAGCTAAAACTTATATGAACTATCACACTGCGGCTCTGTGAGTGCGGGCCCTGTACTGTAATTGGGATTAAGTTCCTGTTATACAGCATAATATAAATAAATAAATAAATAAAACTAAAATTTGTGGTACTTAATAATTAATTTGAAAATAAGAAGAAGATAACGTAACCAATATAGACTTTCAGAAGAAAACATAAAACTTTGCAATTTACAGTCGTAAAATATTTTTTAAAATTTAAGTTACACATAATAACAATCGACGCTATTTTAAAAAACATAACGCACATATTTTTTGGCCACATTAAAAAGAATGGTATTACATTTTTGTACAATGTTAATTAATCATGTAAATTGCAAAATGATGGCTTCATCTATTGGTGCCCAATTGTTTAAAAAATAATATTGCTTACCATTCGCACCATATGTTTTTTTAATATTTTTTTAAATAGTTATTTAAGTAAAAAGTCAGGAAAGTGTTTAATTACAGGATGAGTAGATAGTTTCATGCCGAGCGATAGCAAGGCCTAAAATAGCTTACGAATCCTGTACGACACTTTACTGACGTGTTACGTATAACATTTTACCTGAAACTTATAAACAAATAATAAATATTTTAAATTAATATCAATTAAAAGAAATATTTGATTTACATATTCAGTCAGTATTTTATGTTGTTTCTTTTATTATCTGCCTAGGCATGCAAAGCAAAGCTTTCCTGAGTCTTAAAGGTCCGGCAAATGTTTATTTTCCTGTCAGTTTCAGGTAAATGCTTTTCCTTTTAACGTGATCGTATAGCTTACTTACTTTTTTAATTCTTAATGTGCCCAAGTAATATTATTCCAGCATAAACGAGAATTCTTCAGAATCTTTTAAAATGTAAAAATCCTTAAGTCTGTAAGAGAAGCATTTCTTTTATTCAAAGCACGTTCATCACTGTGACAGACAATTCGAAAATCATTCGAAACAATTTGCGGATTCCTTAAAGACGTGCGCCAAAATTAAAAACTTGATTAAAAATAGGATGTGCATTAATTACAGGGGCGCGAAGTGACGGCGGCAAAGTGGGTTTGGTACAGGGGGCGGAAGAATAATTAATGGCGTTCGTGGCATGGCGCGCACTGGAATGCACAGTCGTTCATCATTGCGCCTGCGCTGATGAAAGCAGAGCATTCGCAGTAGGGAAACACTGAAATAAATGAAACATTGTCCTTCTAGTGGTATACATACCAGAGGGATTCAACATTTTGTTTATTTTTATATCTATTTAAAAATTATAAACATATTTACAATTGATAATAGAAACTTTCAGAGATTAAGTTGCGTTATCAACAAGAAAAAAACTTCTGCAATGAATAAATAAATTTTAAAAAGCAAGCAAGGAAACACAAATCTGTATAAAATAATACTGAATATTATCTATCCATTCATTATAAATTCAACCAATCAGATAGCTAAATTTTGCGTTGTTGTGCGTTTTAAATACGGGAATAAAGGTACCAGTTCTGCAGCTTGATTTTTGTGGAATATTTTGAGCTTTTTGAAGGCTGAGTTGTCGCAAAAATAAAATATGTACATGTATATCTACGTTTTATTGTATTTCATTACACAATTCAATTTAGTAATATGTAGCAAATACATATAATGTAGTATTTTTGACGTTTATTTGATAGAAATATACAATTGAAAACAATTTGATATGGTCGCAACGATTGCGTAACAACAAAATTTATTTATAAAAAATAAGACGGGCATGATCTAAAAATCAACGTTTTGGTGAACGATAAAAGGCAACGAGAACCGTAACTTTGTAATAAACCTGATCATATAGGTTGTTAAAATTTTTAATTGGTGTTGAACTTTTCTATTTGATATTTAAAGTAATTTCTTTTAACTTAAATTATATCGTTATATATAAATAATAAACTTTATTATAATTAAATAATCATAAAATAAAATTGACTTCGAGGTATTTAATAATTAATTTGAAAATAGGGAGAAGATAATGTAACCAATATAGACTTCCAGAAGAAAATATAAGATAGGTTAAAACTTTTTTTTTTAATTTTATGTTACACATAATAACAATCGCCATTATTTTGAAAAAATAACGCAACAATTTTTAGCCACATCAAAAAGAATGGTATCATATTTAATAAAGCATACATTGTTTAGTTTTGAAAATATCTAAAAACATCATCGTTTTGGTGAAAGAATAATACTGCAATCAGTGAAGATCAAATTAAAGAATATGAAAATGTATTATAATTGCAACTTTTATGTAAACTGTTCAAGTTTTAATCCTAGGGGAAATAAGTAATAATGTACCTATGGTAAAAACTTAATTATCATAATAAACTAAATATATAATTAATAAATTTAGTTTACTAACTATCTATTTTTTCATTTAATTTTGCTTTTATTGTGAATTCAAGAAATAATCGTGCTATAGTTATTTACGTAAAAAGTCAGGAAAATGTTCAATTACAGGATGAGTCGACAGTTACGAATCCTGTACAACGCTTTACTGACGTGTTATATATAACATTTTACCTGAAACTTATAAACAAATAATAAATATTAGAAATTAATTTAAATTAAAAGAAATATTCAGTCAGTATTTTATGTTGCTAAGTAACTCACGTTTCTTTCATTACCTGCAATATGTTATTTTCGTGCCTAGGCATGCAAATAAAAGCCTTCCTGATTCTTAAAAGTCAGGCAAATATTTATTCTCCTGTCAGTTTCAGGTAAATTAATTTAACTTACTAAATTCGTAATACTAAGGATATAATGGTTGATTATATTATTTTTTGAAAAGAAAAAGCTGTACAATTTCTAATGTCGATGTTAGTGTTACAGGTACACGTTTAACGCCATAGATCTATGAAGTAATTCGTGATTTTCAACTGTTTTCTGAATTTTTGCAATTAAAATCAGTATTCTTAAAAACACAACTTAAATTTTGAACGTAGTTTAAATAAATAAAAACATATCGAATGTTTTAGAGCAATGTCAATTATTCTACATTGAATTTAACTTCGATTTACTTTTATTGAATTAAACCAAGTTTAAAATTTAAGTTTTGTTAATGCAACTGGACATTTGTCTCTTAAAGCCTAAATATAACAATGCAGTATAAGTTTAATTAAATTTTTGGATGACAAGTTAATTCCTTAAAATATATTAGTTATTAAAATGTGAACCATTATATAAAGTAATAACGAAAATAAAGTTTATTTAACTTCAAACTGTAAAGTTATACATTAACTAATAACAATTTTATTACTTATGTTGAAATAATAGATCTTTGGGTTTTGATGTTTGTTTATTTGTAGAAGACGACGTTTCGGTGCGAGATTAGGTCATGATCAATATTAATTAACGTTAAATTAAAAATCTATTTATTGTTAATTTAAAAAATAACTCAAGGGTTTTAGCCGATAAAACTTTCTGAAACAAATCATATTTGTTAAGAAATATCCGCTCATTTCCAACATTAAAATGCTATTCGGTTTCTTGCATTTTTTTTAAATCTCTATTACAGCACCACCCCATTCAAATGATACAACAATGGATGTTGATGAAATTAAAGGATTTCTTGGACCATCGAGAAGTTCTTACTTATAAATGGACAGATTTGAGTAATGGTTTACAACATGATCGATTCCAGGAAAGAGAAATAAAAGAGTTTGAACGGAATTATAAATGAAGATGAGCAGAAATTGATGTGTCAAGATACGAATGTCCGTTAAATATGCGGAACAGAGGTTGAGTGGTATATACGTTGCCGGGATACAGCAGGAAATTTACATATAATGGAAATAATTATCATATTATTTACAGACTTTTTAGTTTGTAAAATAAAAATATACTTGCATATAGATTTTCATATAATTCGAAGAATGTTTAGTATACAGTTTAACGTATTTTAAAAATATTTGTGAAAATATTTTCCCCGTTAAAAAATATTTATGTCAAAAATATATCCTAGATAAAGTCAGTATCTACCATCAACATAGCCTTTCAATAAAATCAGTTTCTATCTTCATCATGATGTTTATCTAGTGACCTATGTCAATTTGTAGCAAAATAGGAACAGGGTACGCTTTGAATCGTCTTCCAAATACGCACAAAAAGTCTCATTTAACTGACCTAGAAGCTTTATTACTTCCGTGATCCTAATGACGACGTAGTAATTTTGAACAAACTCTATATCGCTCATACGGAAAAAAAACTGTCATCCTGAAAATGTGTCCAATTTATGTTATTTATCTACATGAAATATGTGATAATATTTTTAAAATAATGTACAATAATAAGAAGGTACAAATTTATAAAATTAATAAATTAATTAATAATAAATAAATATAATGGGATAGGTTGCTCAGTGGTATCGAGTCGGCCTGTGGATCTTGAGAACCATGGTTCGATCCCCACAGACGACAAACAATTTTCACCAATTAAAATCTACACCTGTGGTTCCCCCTCCACTAATATCTTTGGGGACCGTGATTTGACGGCTGATAACCGCACTTCACGCGAAAAAATATATCGCTTACCGAGATCTGCTTAGGCAGAGTGCCACACCCAGTAATGGGTAAAAATACATGATGATATATTTATATACAGGGTGGTGACTCGCTCAGCCGGTCATAGAGATTTAAAATGGGAAATAAGTTTTTTGCAATTTCCTGCTTACCTAATTATTTTAAGTAAAAACGCGTCAAATAAAAGTTTTAGGGCATCAAATTCTGCATCTAAATCAGTAAACAGAATTACTTTTACGTGCTTTGTAACGACAGAAATTAAATATTAAAAAGTCGAAAATTACGTTAAAAATATTGTTAGCCATGGAATTGAACAAATGTGGATTCTCTAAAACAAAGAATTGCAGAGGAATGCAGGAATAGTACAGCCCGGCAGCTATCAAATATGCGCCGTAATTTTTACGAAAGACTTGGGCTCTAGACTAGAATATGTATTTATTATGTCCATTAGTTTAATTTTGTTATAAATAATTTTTTCTTCTGATATTAAAATTAAATAAATAAACTGTTTACTTGCCTACTTAATTATGAATGTTTTATAAAATATAAATATTTTCTCCTGCAGGTCCAACGTCAAACGTTGACATTTTATCTGTCAAACGTTGATGTTGTGACAGATAAAACGTCAAGCATTTATTTATTTTTTTGTTTAATTCCATGGCTATCAATATTTTTAACGTAATTTTCAACATTTTCATATTTAATTTCTGTCATTACAAAGCACGTAAAAGTAATTCTGTTTACTGATTTAGATGCAGAATTTGATGCCCTAAAACTATTTGACGCGTTTTTGCTTAAAATAATTAGGGAAGCAGGACATTGCAAAAAACTGATTTCCCAAGTTAAATCCCTATGACCGGCTGAGCGAGTCACCATCCTGTATATATACCGGGTGTAACACGAAAAGTGAAACATAGGCGTTAAACATGGCAAATCAGTTTTTCCGTGCGTATTGCTTCCCTAATAATTTTAGGAAAAAATGTTTCAAATAAATGTTGTAAAGCATAAAATTCTACATCCGAATCAATAAACAAAATTCATTTTGACTACTTCATAACTGCAGAAATTAAATTTGAAAATTCACGTAATTTCAATTTAATAGTAATAGCCATGGAATTAAAAACAAAAGATGAACAAATGCGTAACGTTTTATACGTCAAATTATTAGTATTTATTTTGACCAACTGTGATATTAAATCAATATTAGGGTTTATTATTATCAAAAATGAATAATTATTCAGATGAAGAAAAGTTGCAAACAATTAAATGGCATTATTCTGGCCATAGTTTACGACTAATTCGTGACTATATTAGCGCTATTTGGCAGCATCATGATATCCCTAGTACGGCAACTATTCAGAGGTTTATAGCAAAATTTGAAAAGACAGGATCACTAAATTTCAAGAAAGAAATAAATGAAAGAATTTATAACAATGAAGAAAATATTCTTGCTTTAATAGAACTGGCATAGAATTCTCAAAAAACATAAATACATTCCTTTTAAATTTCAAAACCACCATAATATTTTGGAACGAGATTTTGAACTGCGTGCCTCATTCTGTGAAATAATGATGGACATATCAAATTGTAATAGAGAATTTTTAAGTAGTATTTTATTCACAGATGAATGCACATTTACCATGAATGGCGAACCAAACTGTCATAATTATCGGTACTGGTCACAAAATAATCCACATAATATTGTAGAATCGAGGACACAATATCGTCATTCTGTCAATGTGTGGGCAGGAATTTTTGGTGATAAAATCATTGGCCCATTCTTCATCCAACGAATAACAGCATCATATTTGAATTTATTAATTAATGCTGTTGAACCACAAATTGTTGAAACAAACAAAGAAAATGTGTGGTTCCAGCATGATGGCTGCCCTGCACATAGCACTAGAGAAGTTGTGGAATATCTAAACCATGTATTTCCTGAAAGCTGGATAGGACGAAATGGACCAGTTAACTGGCCAGCACGGTCGCCAGATTTAAATCTGTGCGATTTTTTTTTATGGGGCCATTTAAAATCTTATGTTTATAAAAAAAGATACCAGAATTTAGAAGAAATTAAAAATGCTATATTACAAGAATGTCAGAAAATAAATAATCGACAATTAAGGAATGCTCGAGAAAGCTTCTACAACAGATTAGGTTATTGTTTTGCTCAAAACGGTGGACTATTTGAACATCTAATTTAACAATTTAAGAATATTTAGTTTGTTGATGTTTTTATTCAATTTAATTTATGTTACATTAATTAATTTGTTAAATATTTAATAACAACCTACCTTAAATATTTTTCAAAAATTCTAACTTAAATATTGTATCGAGTTTATTATTTTATTATTCTTAAATAATAAATCTAAAAAAATAATTTGCCTTATTATTATTAAATTTTTATTTAGAAATAAATATTTAGTACGTAAAAATGATTTTGACAATTTATTCTGACATTCACGTATACCCGGGTTCTCAAATCCACAGGCCAACTCGATAACACTGAACCACCTACCCCATACAAATTCATGTAGTTATGAAAGAGAAACTAAATATATTATCATTCCAAATGCTTCAAGCATCAGAAATGTTGCACAGTTGTAAAGTTTTTGAACTCCTGTTACCAACCTATCTTTGTTACTCTTCTGTCACTCTTGCAGGGAGGTAATTCTTCGCTCTGGGGTTGAGCGTTGTAACACGCCTGATGTGTATATGTGTGCGAATGTATTATCCCCTGTTTTATTTAATGCACAAGTGTGCTGGTGTAGAAGGAAATTGTTGCTTAATTATGCATGTAACTTTATATAATTATGAAGATAATTATAATGTGTATTATCTCTGTACTCTTTTTCATTAAAGATAATGTAATAAAGGACGAACTTGAAGAAGAATATTGTGCATTTCTTGTAATAATTCAACTCTAAAATACTTATTTAATTCAACTTACTGTCTTTTCTTCATAATTAAAAAGTTCGTACTACTTCGCAAATCTTTCGACATATAAATAATTAAATTATGTTAAGATGTCAACACCATCTGCGAGTTTGCAAGTGTAAAGGTTGAGGTATTGAAATATATCCAAAATAGAAAATATCATATTGCACAACATTACTTAAATTTGTATTATTTTGCTTCTTATTTCTGTAGTTAACCTAACCTAACCTAAGGATACATGCGGCGAAATCCAGTGCAACTGAGTCGCACGGCATATACTATTTGTGTGAGACATGAACTTTGTTTTCCTTTCACAGTTGCAATAAATATATGATAATTGTTTAAGGTTTCTAATTGGAAGAAAATTGTTCACAATTCTTTTGTGTAATAACAGTTTTTTAACATTCTTTTATTATATTTGAGTTATAATACATGTAATTTAGGTAAACTCTAAATGAAGAAAATAAATATTTATGGATAGAAATGAAAATAATGTCATTAGATAAACTATTGAATAATATTATTATTGCTTCGAAAATCGTAAATTTTAAATTAATTAGAAAAACTGAGCAGTGTTTTTTTATTTCTTATTCTTAATTTTATCTGAATTTGTATATCCGTAAATATTTTCTGTAATATGAAGACAACAGCAATTAAATTAATTTAAACACCAACATCATATCAGGCGCTGCAATATAGACACGTTTACTTAATCAAAACCTATAATATACATGTGACTGAAAAATGAGAATCAATTGGCTATTTTCAAATAATTAGTCGTAAGGTCTATAATTATTTCTATGTTTTACTTTTTAAATTTTAGATCCGTATATTAAAATGTCCTTTCATCTTTAATAAGATTATATCAGAAATTATTTCGTATTCGATAATATTTTTATGAGTTATTTTTGTTTATATGAAAGGTGTCAATATTATTTATTATGGATCTATGTTCCGGTCGATCGCGTAATCATTGTTGGTCAATCGTCAATAATATATTCATATATTCCTGTTTCAAACAACGCTATTATTATGAAATAATACTCCTGTATCACGATGTATTTTTTTAATGTTTGTTTGACATTTAGATACCTCAGATATTCATTTGTTATTAAACAACTTTTTTAAATTAAAGAAATTATCATTTGTAATAAACAAAAACAGGCATTAATATAGGTTACATAGTTATTATCTAACAATGAATTGTAAATTTCATCGTCAGCCATAATATTTTTATTTTTTCATTTCCATTGTGAATTATATCTCTACCTCATTTTGTAAGTGACATCAAAACATACCCAGAATCTCTCAATAAAATAATAATGGACAATATACGTGATTTAACTGACCATAAGAGTAGTAATATAAGA
The DNA here is from genome assembly GCA_947425015.1 of Pterostichus niger. NCBI lineage: Eukaryota > Metazoa > Arthropoda > Insecta > Coleoptera > Carabidae > Pterostichus > Pterostichus niger. The sequence continues at coordinate 20,540,961 of OX380341.1, read as the reverse complement.
TAAACTTTACTGTTCGACTATCCGGACAACTTTACGAGTACACATTCGACATTTGAGATCAAGACAACTTTGAAATAAATGATTAACATGGTTGATTTGTTCCAGGGTAACGACAGCTGGCAAGCCCACGACAGCGATCAGGTACGTGTAGTTTTATCCTTTATGTCCTTACGTTACGTTCTTTACGCTACGGAAACTTGAAAGTGGTTGGTACGTGAAGCGATGCTGCCGTTGCGATACGTATTCGGACTGAACCATTAAATGAGACATTCGAAACATTATAATGGCGATTTCTCATCTTTATTTTACTAGTCGTACGAGAATTTTTTCTCTGCCTTTTGTTCCCGTATGGAAATTTCTTGCTACGTGAAAGACTTTATGCAGGGGTGGCGCGTGCTTATAAAGAGAAAATATAAGATATTTTCCAGGTTAATATAATTGGCTTTTTTATTGAAATTTTTAAATCATTATATTAAAGATTCACAATGTTTTACAAGCTTCGTGTGGCAATATAAATAAAATCAGTTTTTACTTGGACGAAGTTTTAAAAAATGTTGATTATGAATGACATATAAATGTTGGAATTATTTTTTTCATTATATTGAGTACTACTAGCGTGATTTAGATACTAATATGTTCGATATTTTTCAAGATAAAAGTAAACTGTTGCATATATTAAAAACTGCAATTCTATACCTACTAATACCTACCTATTATTAATATTTAATTACAACAAAATAATTAAGTATACTATTGACACAGAATCTCAAACAAAATAAAACAATTTGGTTTCAATTTTAATAAACACTGGGTGCTACTGTTAACATCTAATAAGAATTATTTCAATGATTTGAAATTATATCAGTTTTTATTAGACATGGACATGTCGAATCTTTTGACTGCACCGGAACAACGGATCTCAATCGCGAAAAAGATTCAATTCACTAACTGGGATTTTCGTAACTACACTTTATACATCTTTCTAATTTTCGTTTGTGCAGCGGTTCAGTCGTTCAGCAGAATGATTAAACCGCTCGGCTCTCGGCTTCTTAGCTCGGATGCAGAACCATACCGCGAATGAATAACTCAAACGATAGAATGCAAGTAGCTCTGTCTCAGGTTGCGCATTACATTCGATAAATAATATTTTATTTGTTATTGCAATTAAAGTTATTTATAATGAGTTCTCGCAAAATTAGCTCAATATGGAAATATTTTACTGATTTAGGTGACAATAAAGTAAAATGTGATTATTGTTTCCAAATTCTAAGTGTTAAAGATGGATCAACAGGAAACTGTATTACACATTTTATAACATTTTACTGTATACAATTTTTGAAAAATTTTAAATTTAAAAATTCTGTTAAACTTATTTGATTTATTTTGACAGAAGTACCTATAGTTCACAGTTTACAATCTGTGATAGTTTTTAACAGTGCTTATCACTATGTGGTATTCTCATTCATTTCGGATTCGTTCGTATATTATAGGAGCATCTAGCAATCGAAACGGCGCGGCACGCAGGTCTGCATCACTGATAAGTAACACTACCCAACTGTCACTCACCGATTTAAATGAAACTTGTCACACCAATAGAATTAGAAAAATATTGAACCCCTATTTTTTTTTCTTCCAGAAGTTGCTTTTTAGGGGCACAAACCACCCATGAAAGGTGGTAAAAAGCAAGAATCGCCATAAATGAAATTAAATAATACCAAAATATTACACGTTCAGCATTGATTACCCAGGGGGTTTTGAGATCGCCAAAATCTATTTTGATAATATGCACTTTTTTAAGGGGTTAAAAAGGGGATGGGGGATGAAATAGAGGTTCAAAACTAGTTACTCGGGAGGTTTTGGAGTCTATTTTCGATGTTACCTCTGGGTAATCAATGTTGAACGCATAATATTTTGGTATTATTTTATTTCATTTATGGCGATTCTTGCTTTTATCACCTTTCAGGAGTGGTTTGTATCCCTAAAATGCAACTTCCAGAAGAAAAAAAAATAGGGGTTCAATTAGTGTGCCAAGTTTCATTTCAATCGGTGAGTTAGTTGACTTACATATTTATATTTTATGTAGCTAACTAACAACAAAATTCGTGTTCCATTACCTGCCTAGGCAGGCAATATGTTATTTTCTTGTCTATAGGCATGTAAAACAAAGCTTTCCTGATTCTTAAAGGTCAGGCAAATATTTATTTTCCTGTCAGTTTCAGATAAAATTAGTAGACATTAAATATTTAAAGAACTGTTATACAACTTCAATTAAATTAATTAAAATTTAATGTTTATTAATTTTTATTCATTGCTATAACCTATCAGTTCAGTGGCACGAAAGATCTGTCCTTCAAGTAATGTACAATTGTTTTTGCGAGTTTCGAAAAAAATATTTTTGCGTTGTAATCGGTACATCAGTACATGCAATAATAATAATAATAATTTATTTCTAAGGAACAACAAAATGACAATTTCCTAATTAAAGGTATCGATCTTTGACTAAAGTTAATTTATATTATGACAGAAAAATTCTGATGACGCCTGGATTCGAACCAGGGACCTTCCGCACACCGGGCAGAGATGCTAACCGCTACACCACGTCACCTGTGTTCGAAATATGGCATCAACTGAATTTTTCTGTCACAGTGTCACAATTAACTTTAGTCAAAAACTACAGGTATGATTACCTTTAATAATCACACAACTTAATAATATTAGTATCGATCTTTGTTCAATTCTAGACCATCACATTGATTAAAAATATTTCTGATTTTCAAGTCTGAAATAAACCAGTACATGAAACCATTCTTAGTAAGATTTCGTCTAATTTTATCCGTTGCTTGTTGAACATAACGTTTATGTTTCCCATGCAGACGAAAATAAATTAATATATCAGAACTTAAACCAAAAATTTATTTTTCTCTAATATTTTTTTTTTAATTATTTTCTTTTACAAACAAATATAAAATAAACGATATTTGGATTAAAAATACAATCAGTATTTTAGTAAATACTTAATATTTGATGATATAAATTTAAATTATATTTATTAGTCAATATTCGTAGATCTGCTACAGCAGTGTGTCACACTTAGTAATGGGTAAAAGGCATTATGATATATTTATTTATTCCCACCATTAATCTACTTCAAATTCGCGTTCTATACATTGCAATAATATTTTCAAATAATAAAATCTGCATCCCTGGAGAGCTGCGGCCTCCGCCTATGACTCTCTCACCCAGAGCGTGAGCACAGCTTAAGAAAATAATTCAAATATTTTCTTTATTTCCCGTGAAAGAAACCAAAAGAGAATAAAAATTTGGAATTTGAGTTATGTTGTAACGAAGATGAATGAGAGCCACATGAGTTTGTGCTGTGAATTTTTATCGCTTTATTACCAGTTTTGTCTAGCTCTTGAATAGTTCTCAATGAATTATAGATTTGGCGTTCGATGTTACGTGATGGAACTTTACCGGTTACGCTACACCGTCGTAAATTATTTCACTATTTACTGCCAAATTTACCTCGAGCTTACCTTTTATATTTGTGAGATAAAAAGACATATTTTTATAAGCAGATATGGAAAGGATCAAATTATAAAATACTGACTCTATAATTTACATAACATTAGATATACGACAATTTTAATTATATTTTTCCTTTAATAGAATTTTAGACTTGTAGGTATTTACAGTACTTGCTTAATATTGCGATAATTATAGCAATCTCTATCATTGTTACTTAAATTATAAATTAACGATAAACATATACATTAAAAACGACCTGTATTCCACACAATTCACATTGAGTGCTAATCAGAAGGGAAAAATTATATTAAATTCTTTATTAACAAAAACACTGTTACAGCTAATGTAACGTACTCGTATGTTTAGTGTCATTGCCTGAAACATTATTTCAGTTTTTATCTTTCTATACAATCCAGTAAATAGCTGAATTGCACGCAATGTTATAAATAAATATAAAATAAAAATATTATTCCGCCTTTTATCTATTACCTACTGGATGTGGCACTTCGTCGTAGCAGATCTCGGTAACTGATATATTTCTTCCCGCGAAATGCGGTTACCAGCCGTCAAATCACGGCCTTGCTAAAGATATTAGTCGAAGGGGTGCCACAAGGGTAGAATCGAAACCGGATTCTCAAATCCACAGGCCGACTCGATACCACTTGCTATCAATCAATTAGTTCGATATTATCTATTCAAATAAGTCATTCACATAATTCAAATTAATAAACAAAAATTTTCAATAAGTGCATAAATTCCAAATTAAATATTTCTTGAAAACGAAATTTAAAAAAAGAAATCGCATCGATATCTTTATTATGCCATACGATATTTATTTTTAATTATTCGATGAATGATTATTTCGAATTTGATTTATACATGGAAAAGTCTTTCCATAAAATAAATAAAAAACAAATAGTTCTTATGTATGCATCAAATTAAATAACACGTTTTAAAAATGTATGCAGTATTTCACAAATTTCAGATATCCGTGTACCTTTTTAAAATATTTTGCTATTACTTGTTACTCCCTCATTAAAATAATAATAAATATATATTTTTTAAATATATATAGTCATAAATTTTAATTTTGGAGAAAAGGTACATTAATTTTCCTGCAGGCAATAAAGATTAAATTTTCTTGAATTTCTCTTCGTTAAAAACTCAACATCTTTTTTAATTTAATTTAAAATAATTATTTGCTTTAATCACAAAAAAGTATAAACATCGTTATTACCATTAATGTATCCAGGTTAAAAGATTTCAACTGTCCTGACTTTCAAATTCTCGAATTATCTGTTTTATTTCATTAGTTTGCCGATAGCAAAAGTAATAATCACAATACGGTTCGTTAAATCTCTGCAAAGTTTATGTACCTTATATTCCTTTTCTGCCTGGAATTCTCTGCATTGCTGATACTTGCTCAGTAATTTTGCGATTTGGCGAAACATCAGAAAGCGGAAGTTCACTAAATTTTAAATACAAGTCAAATAATAATAAATATTCCTATATTTAACTTTGAATTATTCTATACGGAATAACGAACATGTCTTTATTATATTTAAGTAAGATTGTAATTGTTTAGTACGATTGAGTAAAGGTTCATTCAATTAAATTTGTGTCAGATTTTGAATTAATATTTATAATATTGTAACATAATATGATTTTAGATTGAAGCAAATAAGTATTGTTTTATTATTATGATAAGAAAAGAAAATCGAAAAGATAAGGTACCAGGACTGGGGCGAAGGGTTTCAACTTTTTGCATGGGGGCAAGGAGCACAAGAACGGAGTTTAAAAAACCATTGGCAAAAATATCATAAGAAATATTATTTTAAATAAAGAAAAGGCTTCAGAATCCAATGTTTTTATAAAATATTTATTTGTGGACAAATAAATATTTTATAAAAACATAGAATTCTGAAGCATTTTCTTTATTTAATATATTATATAATTCAATCTTTTTTAAATATATGTATATTGTAGAAATATTATTTATTATACAAATAATGAGTAGATACGTACCCGTACCTGTTACAATTAAAATATTTATTTAAACAGAAAATTAAATAAATAGGTATTAACATAGAGTAATGTAAGTTAGAAAACTCTGCCAGTTAGACATTAAATAGTTATTTACGAATTAAGTGCGGGAAGACGATGTTCCCACATGAGCGCATTTTTAAAGCACGAGCGACTGTAAGGAGCGAGTGTCTTTAATAGCGCGAATGAGAATCTGCAAATTATACACAATCTTTATCAATTGCAAACCAAGCTGCTCCAGGAACTTCGATTTCTAATTGTCAAAATTTTACTATAAATGTTTATAATAACACTTGTAACAATTGTGGCTCTTCCCAATCTAAAAATATAGTTTTTTTAGTTCAAATATCAAGCCTAACCTAAAAAAGATTAATTAATTTAAGCATTTTATGTTGCTATAATCTTACTTTTCCATTAAATTAAGTTGTTATATTCCACAATATGTATTTTTTTAATTATTTATATAGTATTAGTCGCGATTTTTGTTTGATTACAAGCTACAAGAAGTTGTATCAATGACATTACGTCTTTAGTTCAGAGGTTGTCAAATAGATGGCACTAATGCTGACAAATGTTGAAAGCATTTTAACAAATTACTTTTATATCCCAAACTTTTAATAAAGGAAAATTCGGGGAAGTTGTATTTTATAAATTAGATTTTATTATTATCAAGACAGATTTATTTTAGAATGTGCCAGTTTAGAATGTTTTACAGTCAAGTCGATCGGGAAGCACTTGTTCCAGATTGAGTGTTGCGTGCGGGAAGTGTCATTTTAAAGGTTACGAGTACAAAAAACAATATCAACGCCTAACCTTTTTATAAATTCAGTAGCTAACGAAGCAAAATCCAAATCATGTATCCTCTCTTTATGACAGTTGACAGTATAAAGACAACCTTATTGATAGCAAGTATCTTTTATTGGCATAAATTTGAGAAAATAATAACATTCAGATGAGCAAAAAATGATTGCTATGGTATATACAATTCTAAAAAGTCTGGCAATTACTTTTTTAGATTATCAAATTCCCTTTCTGATGCAATTTCATAAATTTCCCTTGAAAGTAATTCTATTTCTCATAATTGACACTGTTTTTAATTTCTTTCGCATGAAAACAATGCACTCGTTTAATCGGTTTGAATGGATGCAAAGGCCGCGCTGCCCCATATAAGAAGTTATTCTTTGTTCCACCTGTCAAATTTATGGTTAACTCTGAAAATCTTAATAATGGTGGATAACGGAATAGAGGCACATAAGTAAATATTCATTATTTAAATCTGTTTTGTTCAGTAAATAATAAATGTTCATTAAAAATGCTATTTTTATTCTATATTTAAATCTACTTTATTCAATATAAATATTCAGAAAAAAATATATTTATCCAATATTGAAATCTTTATGGTTTTATTTGTCTGTCAGGCATGTTTCTAGATGTGGACGATTTACACTTTTCTTCGTCTTCTAGGTACGGAAATTACTTCTGGATTGTCTAATTTCTTTATGATTGGGATATCTGTGTTTTCATCATGATTTCATTTATATTTTCTTTAGTTTGCTCAAACAATTCATTTTGTTTTCTAATATAGCTATTTGTCTATCTTTTGGGATAGTTAACTAATTTCTACATTATATTATTTTCATATATATTTTCATATTTGTATATTTTTCTTTATATTTGATGTTTGTTCAATTTTCTAATATTTGATGTTATATTTACATTGTTTTATTTAACGTATGTTTTGGAATTTCTCTCTTTTTAATTAATTGTTTGGATTTGTTTGATATTTTGTTTAGATTATTTATTTGTTAGGAGTTGTATATGTTGTCTGATGTTCAGTTCTTTTATTTCTGTGTGGGCACTCACATAGTACAAATATCCATAAATATCCTATAATAAATTTTGTTTAAAAAAAAGGAGTAATAAAGCATAATGATGGATATATTTTCTCTTTGTTAATATTTAAAATATGAGACCACACCATGTAAATTTAAATCCAACGACATCACATCAAATTTATAGCACCGCATAAAATAAATTCTTTGCGTCTATAAATTACCATAATTCAAATTTTTATAAATCGGCATTTAATATGACGACAAGTCAAGCCTATAAATTGATATCAGAATTGATGACAAACTTTATAACAGAATTTATGGTAAAACTTAGTGCATTAAGTAGGTCAGATGATATATGAAGGGCCCTAAATCAGTGCTTTTGGACAAAGGCATTACATGGTTACTATATCACGAACAGGTAGTGCCTATACGCTGTGAATAGAATCACATAACTTAGGAAATGTGAATGTTGTGATAGCATCGGGGTATTGTTATGTAGGTATCCGAGATATAGGTAAGGCACATTCATTGCCTAGCATTTGTTATGTGGTGCGAGTACCTTACTTATTATAGTGATTCAAGATTAATTATTCAACGTTTTATTATTGTAAAAATTACTGTTACGTGTAGATTAAATTATACAAGGAACAGAAGTCTTTACACGCGCGACCTATTTAGTTTGGTTTATTTGACGAAAGATAATTTATTACACATTTTTACAACATCGTTAAGATACATGCTATGTTACACGTGTATTTAAATATTCTGTAATTTTTACCTAATTTTTGTACCTTAATTATAGTTTCTTTTTCATAAATAAATATTTTAATCTCTTCCAAATTCTGATATGTGTATGAGAAACTTTCAATGAAAACAACTATTAATTTCTAATATTTACAACAAAAGTCACAGAGAAAGCAATTTCTAGTGAGCACTTGTCATTAATAATCCTAGTTCCTAGGTGATTTCTTTAAAATATTTTCATTAGTTTCTCTTGTTGCATTAAATTAGTAACTCTGTATTAAATAAGGCATGTGCATAACTATTTATCGGATAGATTTTATTTGCAAGAAACTAATTTGCCATACATATATTTACTTATAATATACCAAAGTAGGTATGTATACAATATCTAACACAACAATTAAAATAAATCTATCTTTCTTAAATACATAAATAAATAAAAATATATCATCACGCTTTTACCCATTACTGGGTGTGGCACTCTGTCGTTGCAGATCTCGGTAAATGATATATTTATCGCGTGAAGTGCGGTTACCAACCATCAAATCACGACCCCCAAAGATGTTGGTAGAGGGGAAGCTACAGGAATAGATTTAAATTGGTGAAAATTGTTTATCGATTGTAGGAATCGACCCGGGTTCTTAAATCTCTAGGCCGACTAGCAGAAAATATAAATAAAAATAAAGCAATTAATTTATAAATACCTAACCTGTTTATAAAACAAAAATAAATACAAAAAACATTTCTTCCATTACTCTTATTTATAAGGATAACTTAAATTTTATTACAGTAGTAAATAAAATATATTGTTTCAATAAATTCAAATGCATCAATAAAATAGATTTTTAGTACCAAGAATAACATTTTATCTATCAAAGGCACTCAGGAGCGGATTAACGCGTAGGCAAAGTAGGCAATTGCCTACGGCGGCAAATTTTGGGGGCGGCAAATTTTTAGTCAGAAAAATTACACTTAATCTATCCAAACGTGGATATTGCTCTTAGGATGTTTACATGCACTCCGGCTTCAAATTGCACTGCGGAGCGTTTCTTCTCTGGTTTGAAACGCCTAAAAAATTTTCTACGATCCACGATGACCGAAAGTCGTCTTAACGCTTTAGCTCTGCTTTGCATAGATATCTACAAAAATTAGATTTATCTAAAATTATAGACAAATTTGCGGAAGGAAAGGCGCGTCGCAAAAACTTTGCATCCGTATAAATTATTAAGATTGTATGAAATAGCACAAATAGTGTTTAGTTTGAAAATGAATGTGTTTATTTTATAAATGTATATTTGACTGCGCAATAAAACCATTGATCCACATCAATTTGCGTTTTTCTTCTTCAGTGGGGGCGGAAAATTTTGGTTTTCCTACGGGCGGCAAATTTGTTAATCCGCCCCTGAAGGCACTAAGATAATTGCTTATGAAATATAAAAGAAAGCATATAATAATACAACCTAAACTAGAACCACAATAATTAGATACTAACCAATACTAATAAAATGCAGCATATTTGTGGTTTTCAAATACTTAAAATAATTGATTTATTTCTAAAATAAAATAAAACTCGGAAAAGTAGCAGTTGTAAATGAAAAGTTACCGAAACAATAAATCAGTACTACTATACGAGAAAAATTATTGTTAGTTCACATTTAAAAATGGTCTGCAGACATTTAAACTTCCACACATGTTGGGCAACATTTATAATTCGTGCACATGTCGATATGTAATGTTAAGGTAAACGCGGTCATTTGTCATTCGGTCACATCGACCGTAATACAACGTGAAAATACAACTGTTTGTTTGTAAAACGTGAAAATCTGCGCTGACAGATAAACATTTTTCTGTTTCTGTGCTTGTACGTTCTACATTGTATCCAAAAGCACATTTTTTACTGTTAGGTACGTGAAATATTAAACGCTTAGCTGCGAAGCTTTATTGACAAGTACAATTTTACACCTTTTTTCGAAAATTCTATGCAACTATTTCACATTACTCGCATTCCTCTTCGTACAAAATTGTTTTGAATTATATCGTGCACCATTTTTGTTGGATTAGTATTCAATACTAAAGTGTAGGCAAATAATAAAACAATAAAATAAAATATATATATATATATATATATATATATATATATATATATATATATATATATATATATATATATATATATATACATATATATATATATACAAAAATAATAATCATGTACAAAACGAAAACTTACTTGCATCGAACTGATAGAAATATATATATTAAATAAACGTATACTATTTTATTAATTATTGTGAATATATATGATAATAAGGAAAGTACACATGAATGATATTTACAATTATTAAAATTAAAACTAAATGAAACATAATGGCTGGTAGCATAAGCTCTGTTTTTGGGTGTTCAAAGAGCACGGTTTTAACATGTTAGAGATAGCTAGAACACCCAAAAATACTGCTCTTAAAACAGGCAAAAACAGAGCTACCATCCAATGTTTAAAAAAAATAATTATTTAAAGGAATTGAAATTTATGTCTTTACCATGCGTTGGTACCTACTGGTTTTAAAAACGTTTACATTTGTATCCGACTCTCACTTTTTTTTGTTTCGCGTTGTCATTTGTCAATTTTGTTGTGATTTGTATGTTATATATTTGATAAATAATGCCTAAAGCATTTAAAATGTTAGGAATTTTATTATACATTTATGCAACAATCATTGCATTAAATTTTTTGTATATCCTATAAACGTAGTCGTCTTTGACGTCATTATTCTAGTTACAAATTTTGATGACGTCTCTCGTCTACTTAAAATTTATATATATATATATATATATATATATATATATATATATATATATATATATATATACGACGTTAGAAATAAAAATTATCGCTCTGTAATTTTCTATATCTCCCTCGTCTCATCTCACTCTTTCTTACACCTTCTATATTGCTTGAGATTTTCGCACTCTTGCAAAATTAAACAATGTTGATGTAACTATTAACTTGTTTATGCTAAATTATAATAAACATTATATAGTTAATAATTTTGTTGAATAATGATGCCAACATTAAACTGAAAATAATAAGATCCGGCAGTATGGTGGTATGGGTACCGTTATGTCATTCGAATCCGCGGATTCCGAGTTTTAATCACATTCAAGGTAAAAATATATTTACTATACCGCACCACAACTCGGTAAGTCCGGACCTTGTACTGTAAGTGGGATTAAGTTCTTGTTATAGAGAATAGTATAAATAAATAAAGATACTAATAAAGTAATTAAAATTGTAGGAAATGGAGCAGAATGTCAACACAGGTCTAATTTTCTAGCATGTACCAGAAAATTTATAATAACATTTTTGGTTAGTTCACAATTTAAAAGAATCTAATTTTTCCATGACTTTTACATATTTAAACAATATTATTTTGCTCATTTTATTTTGTAAAATGCCTATTTGATTGAAGAACTTTGTCATAATAAAACTCAGAACTATTGCTTATTAATTAACAAAACAAGTGTTTAGTAACAAAGAACTTTAACAATGTAAAAATATTTTGTAACTTTTAATTCCTATAGTTTTTGCCGTAAAATAAACAGAAGATCAAAAAATTAGATAAAACTATCACACGTTTAATCCCTATATTCAACCCTAACCCGATATATATATATATTAATGTCTTGTTATTTTTAAACGCTCCAATTTGCTATATCACTTTTCTCTCGGTTTTTGGGAAATAAATATTGCTTTTGTTCCGTCTCGGAGGCAAAGCGAAATGCGTGAATTTCTCATCTTATCGTATATCATTACCATTAGATGTATTACAAATATGAGAAAGTGTTTATCGTTACTTTAAATTAAATCATATTTTTTATTATCTTTTTTTTTATTTATACACAAATGTCATCATAATAATTCCAGTGTTTTTAAAAATTGATACAAAACATCATTGATGTGGCCTAATGCATAAAACTTTATTAAAAAAAACCTGAATATGATATTTTTGTTTTTCTCGTACAGGGAAGCGAGCTTAATTTCATCACCACTAATGGAAAAGTTGTATAATGTTATTCGATATCGTTTCAAAAGCAAATTATTTCGCAGGATATCGACTTGCAATAGCGCCGTAAGTTTGCAACTTTGTTCACGGATTAGATGTGCGGGATAACGTGTATTACAGGCGTAAATTACTCTTAAAATAGTAATCTATTGTTAACCAATAATTTAATTTCTTTCTACCTTTCCACCCTACTTGTTTTTTTTTTACTACCAAGACTAAAGTGAGGATTAACTAGAAAAATGTAGTTGAAATTTAAATTTTCAACGAGTTTAATTTTAATTTATAAACTTAGTTAAGTATCATCTCGACTTTTAATTAAAATTATTTATTTTATTTCGCAAGAAAAGTGAAGTGAAATAGAAAAATTACAAGCATTAAAATTGACGTTTGAAATAAAAGAAATTTGAAATAAATTATTGCATAGCTGGATCTTGATGCTTCGTTGTCTTTATCATTCGTACATGTCCGGTTGAATTCGTATATCGCCGGCACCGGTATGATGACGTTGCACGCCATGCAAAGAGCCACAAGTGGCAAGTGGTTTTGGAATGTTTGGAGAAGCCATGTTGTTGTTTTTATCTAGAATAACGCCGTGTAGTGATTAAAAATGTGTGCGTCGTGCGTGTGTGATAATACGTGCTTATGTCTGTGTCCGGCAATAGTTTTCTCATAGTATTTTGTGAGTTTTACGAAAAGGCGGTTATAAAGTGCATACAAATTTAGTGTAGTCATGTTTACACTCTAGAAATTTCGTTACGGGAGTTGTAGCTGTGATTTTGAAGGAATTTCCTAAATATCTATTTAAAAAAATTATTTTATTGGTATTTGTTTTATAGTATAGGTAACTAATAAATATATTTATTTTCCTCATTTCGGTATTATAATTCTAATGCTCTATATGCTTAATAGTAACTATATTTTATTCCCGCAAATTTAAACTATATAGTGTTTCAAATTTAAATTAAATAATTTACAATTTAAATTTACCGCTATAATTACAGTTTATTAATAGACATTTAAAAATGGGCGTGTCATATGAAAGTTTACTAATAATTTTTTGTTTTCTATTGTGTCCATTTAGTTTACTGTGTGAATTCAATAAATAACCCAAATTTTAATTCGATATAGAAAAATATGTCAGTATTTTTTTAAATTTTTTCCAAGAGCAAAGGCTTCATTTCAGAATCTGTATCGTGTGAATCATACTTCTATGTTATTTTTAGCTACACAATTAAAATCAGATTCTAGTTTAAAATTTCTCTCATTTCATAAGTTTTTAGTAGTTTGCTCTCTTTATCTAACTGAACGGTTTCTGTAGTAGTTATTCACTAACTTTTCATGTAATAAATCATGGAATAAAGTATTACATCTTGCTTCAGAATCTCCCGCGTGCTCTCGTTTCTCCTAACAGTGTAAAGGCATTTGACCTGCGTTTACCTTTACTCCCGCACTGACAGTTACGTTTAGATGTTTTAGAAATTCCATCAACTAGAAAAAAAGAACTGTGATTATCTTAATCAAATAAGTGTTTTATTTACGTGAGTGCTTTTAAAAGTGAAACTGTTTATTATTATTTATTAAACAGTTTCACTAATTGATGACTGAAAATGACTACGCGTCGTAAGAAAAAACAAGAAAAGGATGGATTTATTAAGAAAGTTTCTTCTCTGTTTAATTTGGACACCGAAAGTTCCAAGGTAAATGAATATTTTAAATTTATATAACCTAACATTTCTCTGTCAAAACTGTTTAAGATATTATAGTAATCAATTGTGCCTATCCATTTCCAATGAGGAAAATATAAAACATTGAGCTGTATACGATTATTATTGTATATAACTTAATTGTTCAAAATTATAATCTAACCTAATATTTATGCTGTCATCTGTCAAAAAGATTCTTAGGGAAAACTGCCGAATAGTCCCTGTGTCAATTTTAAGGTTGGCAACAAGTAAAATTTAAAATTACTATAAAATAATAAACAAACAGTGAACACAAAATTGTATTTCAAGAACATAAATACATAAAACATGTTAAGAAACGGAAAAACAAATGTTATAATAAAATAACAGATTCTAACCAAAAGTAAAAGACAAACAATTATATTATATTAAGCGTCAAATTATATACGAGCCCTAACCACTAATATTTGGTACGGCTGTGTTTTTTAAATATATTGATCTTTGAAGCATTTTAAAAATTATTTGGAATAAATTTATGTAATTATATTTGTACTATTTTAATAAGTAATTATAATATCTACATCAACACAAAAACATAATAACCAAAAATGAAAATTAAAGGATTTATTCTATTATTCGTAAGATAGCATTTTTAAGTTATGAAATAAATTGGCCACAAATAATTGGTACGGCTATTTAAACTTATATAAATCATCCTCCTATTGCCCTCTATACTATTTATTTTATACTGAACGCATATTCGAGTAGGTTTTGCCTTTGTTTTGTATCAATTGTCATTAATATTGCCTTTTGTTTTCAATAAACTGTCATTAATTTTCAACATGGTACGCGGAAAGCCTATATCTGAAGATATTCGAAGATTAATTATTGAAAAAAATGAATCTGGTAAAAGTTATGGTGAAATTTCGAAGGAATTGAATTTACCTAAATCGACAACTGTAAACATAGTTAAAAAATATAAAATTTCTGGATCTATTTCAACATTTAAGAACAAAAGTGGTAGAATTTCAAAAATTACCGAGCGAGATTTGCGAGCGTTGTCTTCCATTGTCAAGTCAAATAGACGAAGTACCGTTCGTAATTTATCCGAAAAATGGTCAGTAAAAATTGGAAAGTCCGTGGGACGCGAATGGACCCGAAAAAATATTCATAAACTAAAATATGGATTCTATAAGGTAAGATTTTTAAAGTAAGAAAAACGTAAACTTAGACTTAAATCTTCCAGGCCAAAGAAAAACCATTATTGACCAGTATACAAAAGAAAAAACGTTTATTATGGGCAAAAGAAAGAAGACTTTGGGTACAGAGGCAGTGGGATTCCATTATATTCAGTGATGAATCTAAATTTGATGTTTGCGTTGGTGACTCTAGAAAAAGAGTAATACGGAGAAAAAAAGAAGTATACCATAGAGACTGTTTGAAGCGTACCGTCAAATTTCCAGCTAGTATCATGGTATGGGGTTGCATGTCCTCTAAAGGTGTGGGCAATTTGCACTTTATTGATGGCATTGTAAATGCTCAGAAATATATTAACATTTTGGAGGGAAATTTAATTCCGTCTGTAACCCAATTAATTTCCTATGAAGAATGTATATTTCAACACGATGGTGCTTCATGTCATACCGCCAAAGGTAGTAAGAATTGGTTGGAAAGTAAGGGGATAAATGTCTTGAGCTGGCCATCCTCCAGTCCAGACCTCAATTCTATAGAATCCTTGTGGGCAGTAATGAAACGTCGTTTAAGAAATGAGCCTCAAAGAACTGTTTTAGGTTTGAACAAAAAATTACAGAAATTTGGAATTCAATTACACCAGATGAGTGCCAGGACCTTATAAACACAATGTCAAAACGAATTGAAGCAATTATAAAAGCAAAAGGCGACGTTACGCAATATTAATATAAGTTTTAATTAGCCGTACCAATTATTTATGGTCAATTATTTTCACAACTTAAAAATGTTCTCTTACGAATAATAGAATAAATCCTTTAATTTTCATTTTTGGTTATTTTGTTTTTGTGTTGATGTAGATATTATAATAACATATTAAAATAGTACAAATATAATTACATAAATTTATTCCAAATAATGTTTAAAATGCTTCAAAGATCAATATATTTAAAAAAACACTGCCGTACCAAATATTAGTGGTTAGGGCTCGTATATATATTTTAGTTTAGTTTAGAATCACCGATAACAAAAGTGGTAGGGGAAGATTTTTAATATGACACTGGGATTATTCGGTAATTTAGCCGATTCTTATTAAACCCGAACCCCAGCAGCATGTTCTTCGGTCAAAATGTGAACTAACTTGACATTTCACATAAACTTGAATTCCTGTATTTAGTGACTTGCAAAAGAAGGAAATTGAAAATGAATTGGTTGAATATATAATATTCCTCTTCACATATTTACACTTTAAAAACTGATTTTGATCTAATATTGTAGTAGTAAAAATATGATTAAAAAACTAACTGCTGCGCTCGGGGCCATACCTCTTAGTTCTTGTTTATAAAATAACTCCACAGAAATCGGTTTTATATCAATAAGTGCATGTGAACATAGCACGGAATGGCATTCGTGCCACAGCTAATAATATGCTAAGGATGCATGCGATTTCCGCACTATGTCGCAAAGTTCACGTCGTTGTCATGGCATTCGTTCCCGTGTCGTCACGTGCACATTATTCTCATGGCTGAAAGCATGCTGGGATATCTGCACAGATTGCGCTGGTGCACGTGTTCTAAACTCATGTCACTCCAGTTGTGTCGGAAACAAATTTGCAAATTGCGGACATTTCAGCAACAAGACAAAACATTCAAATTGAAATGTCCACATGAACTAGAACATATTGCAAGAGGAATTTCCATTGCTAATAATATGTACTGCATTTATTATATAATTGTATAAGAGTAGTGGTACAAACTTAACCATGACTCTTGACCTATATAACTGGTCACATATTGAAAGGTTAACGTAACAGAATGATACACAACCAATAAAATTAATCGGGTATTGTTTAAATCGAGGTTCAACCGCTCTTAGTCTATGATATGAAGCAAAAGTATCGACATTCTTTGTATTATTGACCTTGAATATACTCTTATTGCCTAGTTAGAAGAACAACCAATTATAAAGCTTTTACATGTTTAAGGGTTAACGGATGGGTATTTAATTATTTGATACTTTTCCCTCGAATCTTTTATTAATATTATATTTCATTAATTTTATATGTTATTAGTATTAGTATTAGTATTAGTTGCGGAAGATGGCTCAGTGGTATCGAACCTGACTGGATTTGGGAATCCGGGTTTGATTCCCACAGCCGACAGTTTTCACCATATTCAAATATCCCCTGTGGTTCCCTCTCCATTAATATATTTTGGGGCCGTGATTTGAACACTGGTAATCGCACTTCACGCGCATAAATATATCATCTATCGACATCTGTAACGGTAAATTGCCACATATAATATATTATTTATTAATATTAGTATTTTAAAGTAAATATTAGGAGTATATGTTATTTGTTAAAAATATTCTAATTATTTAAATTAACTAATTTTAACGATAATTAAAAAAAGTACGAGATATAATTAAATTATCATGGACATTTTTCATAATTATAAAAATTATTATTATCTAGTAATGAGGTCTTGCTACATCTTTTTTGTTAATTATATTTCAATAAGCTTAAGTAATTAATAAAAGTGAAATTACTCAAAAAACGACTGAATGGCTCCAGTCCACCGGTTCCCTAACGACGCAATATATCTTTTAGCCAATAACAGAACAGCGTGATCATGGGAACCTCTCTCTCTTTTTGTGATCTTTTTAACGCAATAAAATATTATTTTTTTAACATGATGAAGTAATAAACTAAGTTTTCATGTACATCGAAATATGTATGTGTGGAAATTTTATAGAAAAGTTTAAGAAAATATAAAAATACCATTTTTATGTAAATAAATATCATGACCAGGCCGAGACAAAATCATCAATGGTACATTGGTATGAGAATATACATAGAATTGTTATTGACAGATGTACAAAATACAAATTTATTAGGAAATAATACTTTAACAGTCCAATTCTCAAAAGAGTTTTAGCTAATTCTGAATAAAATTGAATAAACTCAAATATAATTTTGTTTCCATTTGATTTGGGGCAAATGATATGGATAATTTTGGATTAGCTAAAACTGTTTTGAAAATTGGGCTGGTAAAGATTTATTTTGATTTAACTAAATATAAATGTATTTTATTATTACGAGTATATTAATGCATGATTTTTTTTTTACTTTGATCAAGTTGTTGTATATGATTCACTTTATTTTAAGGCCTTGAATTTGATTCCACTGAGAAATGAAGTACAAATGTAAATTAAGTTTTAGAAGATTAGATGGATATATATATATATATATATATATATATATATATATATATATATATATATATATATATATATATATATATAAAAGGCTAAGGGGGACATCCGATTAAATAATTTAAACCAGTGGTTCTGAAGTTAGGGTAGAAAGTTATATTGTATTATATGAGATCATACATATTTTTTACGCCTATATTTGATACAGTATTTTTACTGAGTTCAACCATGTAATCAATTTGTATCCTTACATAACAAAAATATTGAGAAAAATTCAATTTATAGTTTCGATAAATTTTGTTTAACACGACACAAAATAGTAGGCCATGATCAATAACAAAGCAATAAACATGAAGGTTAAAAACCATAAACATTTGATTACCTAATACAATATTCACAATTTAGTTTCAAAATTATCTCCATTTCTTCTAAGCATAAAATAATTCGTCTACAGATTCCGATGTAATTGGTCAGAATGTCTGGTGTTAGTGAAGTACATGCATCCTTAATATGTTGTTTTAAATTTTCTTTTGTGGTTCGGACTGAGAATAAACTTTGTCTTTTAAAAATCCCCACAAAAAAATCCATCGGTGTCAAATCTGGAGAACGTACTCTGACCACTTGTATGGCCATTGTTGCCAATCTACCGATAATCAAACAAATAATCAAGTCTTCTACTAACCAACATAGTACTGAGAGCTGGAGCACCGTCATGTTGAAACCACATACCACTTCTTTCTTCTAGATTTAAATCTTCAAAATGTTCTATTATTTCATTCTCCAAAAAGTTCAAATACCTCTCAGTAGTTTAATTTTCATCATAAAAATGTGGTCCTAAACTTTTATTCCCCATCAAGCCTAACCATACATCAAAGTTCCATCTTTGCTGATGATTTCTATTTCAAAAATAAAATGAATTTTGTAATAGCCATAAATGCCTATTAAATAGTCCATTATTTATGAATTTTGACTCGTCTGTACATAACATTTTACTTGTGAAATTATTGTCATCTTGTAATTGAATTATAAACATTTCACAAAATTCAATTCTTCGTACATGATCATTTTCATGTAACGCTTGAACCAATTTGTTTGAATATGGTCTTAATTTATGTTTTTTTGTAATTCTCCACACTGAGGCGTTTGATATGTAATGAAGAGATGCTATTTCTCTAGTTGATGCAGTAGGTTTTCTGAAGTAAATGCTAAATCAGCAACTTCTATTTCTTCTCTATCTCTTACTAAATGTGGAATGATCTTTTTCTGAGAAAATACACCATGTACACAACAATCACAACTAATTATTATAAATAACAATGAACTTATTTTGTTTTGTTATTGATCATGGCCTACTGTTTTGTGCCATGTTAAATAAAATTTATGGATACTATAAATTGATTTTTTCTCAATATTTTTGTTATGTAAGGATACAAAATGATTACATGGTTGAATTCAGAAAAAAATACTCTATCGAATAGGCATTATATATATATATATATATAACTTTGTACCCTAACTTCAGAACCACTGGTTTAATTTTTTTTCTTATTTAATCGGATGTCCTCCTTGGACTTATAAGGTTATCTTATACCATTTTATTGTATCTTTATTAGTATAAGAATTATTTGAGGCAGCCATATCCGTGAAACATCCTTGTGTTGTCCTATTAATATTTTAAGAAGGTATTATATAAAACACCGAAATTATTGGTTTTAGGCATAGGATGCCCGTAATAAATATGAAAGGTAATACAAAAAGAGGAAAACAGAATAATAAAATATAGAGTGTTCCAGTTGATAATAACGAGTTATAGTCATATACAAGAGGAGTAAATTTGATTCGCTGTATTGAACACCCTGTATAATTACATTAAAAAAAATTATGTTAAAACGTAAAGTATAGTTACGGTTGTGCAGAAAAAAAATTCTTAATTTGTACTATTAAAATAACTTCAATATAAAGCATATCATCATCATCATCATCACGCCTTTTACCCATCACTGGGTGTGGCACTCTGCCTAAGCAGATCTCGGTAAGTGATATATTTCTTCGCGTGAAGTGCGGTTACCAGCCGTCAAATCACGGCCTCCAAAGATATTAGTGGAGGAGGAGCCACAGGGGTAGATCCACAGGCCGACTCGATACCACTGAGCCACCTGCCCCATAAATATAAAGCAATGCGTGTATTTGGCCTTTTTTAGAGAAAAATCGGAGAAACTTGGCAACGCCGCGGAAAACTAAAACAAAATTCATATGTCCGTATAGATGAATATAATACAATTCAAAATATATTAAAATATATAGGCTGTTCTATTTTTAAAAAGACAAACAATTCTCGCCAAGCCGTCACGCAACACCCTGTATAAGTAAAAATAATTTTACCATATGACTTCGACTGAACGTACAGTAATGAAGATAATTTTAAAGTTAAATTTTTATGACAGAAAAATTCGGATGACGCCTGGATTCGAACCAGTTGTCAATGCCTATCATAGATATAGGAGTCTTTGGGATCGATGCTACGTTAGACACTATGACAGAAGAATTCGGTTGATGCCATACGTCGGACACAGGTGACGTGGTGTAGCGGTTAGCATCTCTGCCCGGCAAGCGGAGGGTGCCTGGTTCGAATCCAGGCGTCATCCGAATTTTTCTGTCATAAAAAAAAATTAACTTTAAAAATAATTTTACGTTATGCTCCTTCTGTTAATAAATTATGATGTATTTCTAACGACAAGGGAAATATCGAAGTATATGTATTAAACTAATTTAACATGGAACAGTAATTAAATTATACTTACTTTGCAAGAAAATGTTCTTATATTTCATCTCGAACCCTGTACTGTAATTGGGATTAAATTCCTGTTGTACAGCGTAAAAATAAATAAATAAATAAATATATTTATTATAATTTAAAATAGCTATCCGTAAAATCGTAAATTAGATATCAATATAATACAGTATCTATACATTATAAGACTCGCTATCCCCATCTTACGCATGCATTTTAACAAGCTTATTTTGAAGCTTATTTAAATTTCGCACGATACATGTAATAACAATAGCCATATCCTCTTTTGTCTTTCCTCTATTAAATACACTTGTGAACAAAACAGTTGACATTCTAGTCTGGGTGTGTGTTTACACCCTTCAGCAGCCTATAAACACGCACACTCCTAGCACCAAGCACAGCATAATCACGCAGTTCCAACGTGCAGTGTATTGGATTTGTATGAGAAGTTAGAGCAAAGTACTTGTATTTGGCTGCGAAATCCAGGAGGAACCTGCGACCTGTGCGCTAATACTGAACATTATATTAAAAGCATGTGTTCAAGGCACTCTACATGCCGCCTCTGATATTGAATGTAAATGACTGTAATCAGCGTTGTAAAATGGAGACGCGAACGCACGGTTATTACAAGACGCTTGTAAGCTTATGGTGATATCCCAGGACTGGCTTCAGGATGATTTTTTTCAATATTTTCTTTGTACAAATTGTATTTGCCTGTTTAACATTTCTATCTCAGATCACATCCTTCACCTACAGGTATTCGGTGCTTGTATGTCTTCGGTTATTTTTTCTCTGTAATAAAATTGTTAAAATTTTATTTAGTTTTATAACTGTCCCTAAAATGAGAAATTAGGATATCTGTTCTACAATGAAATTTTCGATAACGAACACACATCGGTAAATAAATAAATAAATATATCATCACGCTTTTTACCCATCACTAGATGTGGCACTCTGTCTAAGCAGATCTCGGTAAGTGATATATTTTTTCGCGTGAAGTGCGGTTACCAGCTGACAAATCACGCCCCCCAAAGATGTTAATGGAGGGGGAGCCACAGGGGTAGATTTTAAATTGGTGAAAATTGTTTGTCGGCTGTGGGAATCGAACCAGGGTTCTCAAGATCCACAGGCCGACTCGATACCACTGAGCCACCACCTACACACATCGGTAATGTTCTGATATACGAAATTAATGTGATTGCAGTAAAGCTCATCAATTACAGTGTAAAATTTCTGTTGTGTCTACGAATTCTAATATTTACATTTATTTGAGAAGTTGAGGTTACATCGTGAAATAATAAGCTACTACCCGAGTAACAATGATAAAGAAAAGTAGCAAAAAATGCATACAGAATTATGTTTTTATTTTATCATAATTAAATATAGTAGATCGTATTCATATATCCGTGTACTGGTGTATTTTATAATAGGCTTCGTACTTTTTCTAACACCGTTGAATCTTGGTTCTTGTTTGAAACTTATTTAATTTATTGTTGTTAGTAGTCCAAACAAAATTAAAAAGAGAGAATAATTTTTGCTGTGTACATAAAAAGCAAAATATATTTTAAAAGTGAATCATAAAAATGATGCAACATTTTCCGTGAACCGCTGAATAAATGATTCATATTATAACCTGTTTTGTGGCATAAATTGTAAATAGCCCGGAGCATTCCGGAATAAATCGTTTACATGCAGCACATCAAAAGAACACAAAATGAAAAGCAAGTTCCCTAGTTGTAAAGCTCTAGGTATCATTGAAGTTGAAGAGCACTGAATTTCAAATGTTAAATCTTGTTTCATAATGAAAATTTAAGGTGAAATTCTTTTCCTACAAAATTGAAACTCATTTTTGACAGATTTTCTGTTATGAAATCCCGTGAAAACGTTAACAGTTTTCTTGTATCTACGAATACAATGACATATCCTATCAGAAAAACTAATTTTTTGTACTCGTAACCTTTAAAATGACACTTCCCGCACGCAACACTCAATCTGGAAGTGCTTCCCGATCGACTCGTCTGTAAAAATTGCTAAAAACACTGGTCCTTTGGAACATTCTAAAATAAATCTGTCTTGATAATAATAAAATCTAATTTATAAAATACAACTTCCCTGAATTCTCCCTTATTAAAGTTTGGGAAATAAGAGTAATTTGTCAAAATTCTTTCAACATTTGTCAACATCAGTGACATCTATTTGACAACCTCTGAACTAAATGCGTTATTGATACAACTTCTTGCATGTTGTAATCAAACAAAAATCGCGACTAATACTATATAAATAATAAAAAAAATATATATATTGTGGAATATAACAACTTAGTTTGATGGAAAAGTAAGATTATAACAACATAAAATGCTTAAATTAATTAATCTTTTTTAGATTAGGTTTGATATTTGAACTAAAAAAAAACAATATTTTTAGATTGGGAAGAGCCATAATTGTTACAAGTGTTATAAACATTTATAGTAAAATTTTGACAATTAGAAATCGAAGTTCCTGGAGCAGCTTGGTTTGCAATTGATAAAGATTGTGTATAATTTGCAGATTCTGGTGTACTCACACAAGTTGCAATTAAAGATGTATTTTTTTTAAATACCAGTACTCGAACAAAAAATATTATACAAACTAAGTGCGCGAAGTCGTCTTCCGGTCATTCGCGCTATTAAAGACACTTGCTCCTTGCAGTCGCTCGTGCTTTAAAAATGCTCTCATGCGGGAACATCGTCTTCTCGCACTTAGTTCTTAAATAACTATTTTGTACATGTACTTTCCATACATGAAGTAATTTGCAGAAAAACATACTTTCTGTAATGATCGTATAAAAAAATAATAAATACAGCAGTATAGTGCGTACACTAATATACTCAAATTATCAATTTTTATTGTCATTTTCCTCATAAAAACGAAAGTTCATACTTTCCTTATCAGACAAATATAATTTTTCCCAGTCCAGTTCTGGAAGCCAATATCCCCGCATTCGCCAAACATCTATTGTAGTTGTGACTGTCTTCTGGCCATTTCACATTCAAAATGATTCGTGCATATCCTCTTGGCAACCCTTAATCCCCCTTGCGCCCTCGTGCCTCGTTATAGTCGCCCAGGACATTCCCACCGCCCCCGCTCTTTAACTGTTAAACGAAACGACATGTTATAATGATGTGGACGTCAGGTTTTACCAGAAAGCTTTTGTTTCCTTTTTTGTTACGTGAAACCTTACACAATTCGAGACAATTGTCAAAGTACAAAAAATGTTATGATTCCGCTTTTTATATTTTTGCTGGAATATCTTTTATTGTACAAAAGTGAATGGAGCTTTATATAAAAGGGTACTTTATCTAATGTATTTTGTTTTTCATTTCATATTTTAAATAAATTTTCCTCGTTGTTTATTGTTTTCATGTGTAATATGATCTTCAATGAGGTTTCGCACGAATTTTTGTTCTTTATATATATACAGGCTGATTCTGCGAAGACGAACCCCCCCTTAACTTTTTTATTATAAGAAATAGAAAAATTTTCTTCATATGAAAGTTTTAGTATATTAAATATACTATTTTATGACACAGAATTTTTTTATAAAGTCAGGTGTACATGATACGACTATCAACTTTAATTTTTCAAATGGGAACCTAGATAAGCTAATATTAATTATTAAAAGCCAAACTATTCACAAAGCGCTAAATTGTCCCACTTCATCTTGTGTCCAATAACGCAATAACTTTTGTACCCAATAACACAGCAAACGGGCGTGTATCTTCTGTCTCATTTCATTATGTTGATACTTGTCAAATGTCAAACCTTGTTTACATGTTTTGTTGATATCAGATCTGTCCTTTAAAAATGCCTTTAATAGTATAAAATAGTAATAAACGAAAGCATAATAACAATGAAAAGTTTTGCTGTCAGTTCTGTTTATGCAAACGTCAAAATAAAATTATCATAGATATTAGATGTATTCATGTGCTATTGACTAGCTAGTATTAAAGATGCTAAATTATAAGAGAAATTAAAAATTCCAAATAAATATTTTAACTATGATCTATCAACATAGATACATTACATTGGATTCCTGTATAAAAGTAAATTTTATTACGTACATTAAGTATATTCTATATGTTAGTATTGAGCGATCTATATTCACTGAAAGACCTAGGCGAGGTCATTGCGGCATTGCTAGATGCACATTAGTTATAAGAGATATTACGTCAGCAACATGGAAATATTAACGACTTTTTAACTTTACTGAGTTTTTAAAGGTTTTTTTCTACGTAATATAAACATATGTTCAAACAATTTATTATGTCGTATAATAGTATGATGCATATAATTACGTATTCTGGAATAAAAACTGCATATTATAAAATTTGCAAGAACTTATGTAAATAAATAAGAAATGCTTTTAATTTCGTTTTTAAGTATCTATAATAAATAGAGAAGAGTCCGAGTTTTGCTGTAAATATGAATACCTAATTTGTCAGTTCTGTAGTATGTTTTTCTAATTACAGATAGTAAATTAGGCTTGTGGTTCTAGAAAGTTCGGTGTAGGGCACGACATCTTTTCTATTAAAAATTGTGTCAGCTACAAAAAGAAATCATAGCTTTGTTTTATCTACCATTATCCATGAGTATATTGTTGAATTATCTTTTATATTTTTATTTTCCCGACCTATATGATAAGGAAAGACTTGTGATGGTGATTTTCTCGATCTCGAAATTTTGATGAATTTTCACGTTTTAGACCCAACTGAATCAAAAAAACATGATTCTAACAAAATCGGTCTGTGGGTCTGTGCGTCTATCTGGAAGCAGAATAACATGAAAATTGCAAGGTGATTTTCAATTAAAACTATATTTAAACTTTTAAGCGAAAAACTGAGATTAACTTCGTTAATAGGCTATGTACAACCAGTGTTGCCACAACTTTATTGATGGGTCTTTTTATTTTTATTTCGTAGTATATATCATAAAATACGTAATTACTAAAATGGATCCTAATTTGATTTAAAACAACTTTTATTTTAAACATTTTTCGAAATTATCATTGGTTCATTTGTTGGAAGTAATAACATTTAATTATTATAAAAATCAACATGTTCTGAACGATAATAAAAAAATATTAAAATCATAATATAAAATTAGAATTCTCATGACTCATGATCGGTAACTCTCAAAAATGACATTTTAAAGCGTTCGTCAATGGTTTTATTTTTTCAAAAATTCTTAAAAATATTCGGAATTAAGTATCAAAGTAAAACTCCCAAAAAAAATCTAGTAAAGAGTCAAAAATGATATTAAAGCGATTATTAGTTGTTCTTCCAATATTTGTTTAATTAAAGTAGAAAGAGACAAATTCCAATGTAAAAAAAGAAGCACTGTGGGCACTACCGCAACACAACTGCCCGAAATAAAATAAAATGACAGGAGGCGTATCAACAGTACATTTAAATTAAATATAATATTTTCATTTAAAGCTGGAACATAGGTTCTCATAATATCCCTTCTACAAACGTTCCAAATTGATTTAGATGAAATTGCTTCAAATAAAAGTAGCAAAGAATTAAATTGAAGAGAGAGAAATTTTGGATTGTTTTAAAATGGAAAATTTTGATGACTTATATTCTAACATTGAACGAAAATACTATATAAATATTATTATTTAATTGGAATAAAAGTTTCTTAAATAATATATACTAATAAATAATATTTCTTTGGTTGAAAATACAGTAACAAATAAAATAAAAATTCTGAGAAATGATAAAATCACATTTTTATATACCAAAACGTCCTTTATAAAATTGATATAATAAAGAATATATTAGAGAATACATTTAAATAATAATGATAAACAAACACATCATATTGTAGTTTGTTTTGTAGCGATACATAAATGACATTTTGTATTGGAACGTCAGTTGATCGGTTATTGACAAAATTCAAAAATTTATAGATTATTGGCTTATAATACTAAAATAACTAAGAACATATTAGAACATATTAGAAAATACATTTAATAATAATGATTAACAAACATTTACATCACAGTTTGTTTTGTAGAGGCTTTAGTTTTATTCCCCTGATGTTTAATATCAAATAAAGATCTCGGGTACAAAATTATATTAAAAATATAGACATTTATTCGATCTTCAACTGTGTATTCAAAAGTTATTCAAATTATATCAAGTTTATCTATATTTATGTAAATTAATGTAATAAATGCTAGAAAAGGAACTAATCTATAATTTTTTCATTGTTTCTTTCCGGATTTTTTGAGTGTATTCCAACAACGTTTTTTTAATGAATTTTAAAAAATTCCAGGGTATGAATTAATGCTCGAGGGCACAAAAAATAAAAATAATTTAGGTTTTATATTTTGCTTAGAATAATCAAGTTATGATAGAATAATACATATATCCATGACAACTTGTATCAAGTAAATAAAATTGACAATAAAAACTATTTACCTAATTCCGTTATGAAAAGTTCTGTTTTATATAAATTTTTGACGTTATGAAATGTCAATTTTTTCATAATTGTCTTTCAAGAGTTATGTAAAGAATTATTTACATAACTAGTTACATAATAACTGTAGACAGTTTGAACATTCTCAAAAATGTATGCAAATAACGGAGAAAACTATTTATTAAAATTTTTTGGATTTATATACATTTAATTTTTTTATTGGTATTAAACATTTCACGGCCAAATTAGCAGATTATTCGATATCAAAAGGAAGGTATGTGTCGGATTCAGAACTCATTTTCAATGATGATAAGATTAAAATTTTACAATTTTATTCATTTATTTTCACGGCAACGCTTTGGTAAATTCATTTATTGATTTTGAAATATACTGAGCAGTCATAAATCTAAAATTTTATGTATTTTAAAAATCATTTTAGCGGAATTAGATAAAATTTTGTAGATAATACATTATGAAAACGTGATATTGTTTGACTCACATAATTTGCAAAACTCGCTTCGCTCGTTTTGGCAAATATTGTGTTCGTCAAACAATATCAACCTTTTCATAACTTATTACGTAAATAATATGGAGTAGGTGGCTCAGTGGTATCGAGTCGGCCTGTGAATCTTGAGAACCCTGGTTCGATCCCCACAGGCGACAAACAATTTTCAAAAAATTAAAAATCTACCCCTGTGGCTCCCCCTCTACTAACATCTTTGGTGGCCGTGATTTAACGGCTGGAAACCGCACTTCACGCGAATAAATATATTACGTACCGAGATTTTTTTGGCACACCCAGTAATGGGTAAAATGCGTGATGATATATTTTTTAATTTTATTACGTATATAACTACTTTGTATAAGAAAAATCTAAAATGTCACGTTCCGTCACGGAATCTTAAAAAAATATAGATAAGGCAGTAAAAAGTACAGTCCCGCAATATAATAAAAGAAATAAATCTTCTTTATGGGGGCGGGAGAGTTTGTACATTTTGTCAAGAAAGTTGGATGCATTAATTTGAAGAAAGATATTAACGGGCATATTAAAGGACTGGGGGTTTAATATGAAACACAAAAATGATAAAGATTATTATTATTTATTATTTCTAAAACATGTGTTTTTAAATGTCAAATTGACATTTTTGACACGAAAAATTTTTTTTCTACATCCATTTTAAAAAGTAGGCGTTTTTGAAGTTATTTTTATTTTGAAAGTAGCAGATTTTTGCACTAGTGCAAAAATGTGAATTATTTCTGCACTAGTGCAGAAAAGTAATTTAATGTAAATAAACTCTATACAGTATACTTTCTATTAACTAATTATTTACAATTATTTACTACATTAAAATTAATAATACAGCCAGTGATGCTGCTAATGTTAATTCCAGATCTAATACGTGTTCGCCACTTGATTCAAACATTTTTTAAATTGCACGGAGAAATTTTTCCACATTATCAACAAAGCCAGGTATCTTTCTAAAGTTTCTAAATTTATAAAAAATTTCCGAGATGTTACAATTGCTGAAATTTGTTTTATTATTTTTATCAAAATTTAGTTTATGGTTGTAGAAAAAATAGTGTACGCAACTCGTGCAGAAAGAGTTTTTTTGTACTCACGGTCTTGCTGCATTTGCTTCGCTCATGCAGCAACGGACCACTCATTCAAAAAAACCCGTCTTTCTGCACTTGATACGTAAATAACTATTACTTTGCGAAGATAAGTCAAGTAATAGAAAAGTTCAAAGAAAATTGTATATTACCATAGTAACTATGCTTAATACAATGTTTCCATTGGCTGTTAATTAGAGTCGTTCGATTTTCAAATTTAATTTAGTTGCCTGTATGCCAAGAATTTGTAATTACAAACATAAACGCCCTCATTCCAAATCACAGATATTTTATCACCCACCCGAAACCAAAACCAAGGGGTAAAATCAGAAAATCACCAAAACTAGCTTCACCTCTCAAGTATTTAATAACCAACGTATAATTTTCATGCGTGGTCATAATAGGCCTGGGTCCGGATGTCCGTTGTTTTGCGGGAGTGGCCTTGGTAACCTCTGACCCATGACCGTCGATCCATCGATAGTTTCACCCCGAGTTAACCCACACCGCAAAATGAGATGTTAGATTCGGTAATTTTGTTGACAACTTGCGCGGACCCTAACTTAGGAGTGTGTGTGTCCTAGGAATTTCGACGCTAGAGTGAGTGAAGGGCAAATTTGAGGAATTCTGGGTAGTAACCCGTATCTAAAACTTGCTTGTGAAATTACTTGTACTGACGTTCTGGTTTAGCGAATTGAAACACGTACTGTTGTTATTGAGCACGAGTGAATTTTATTTTCGTCAACTGCAATAATAATTATGAGTATATTAAATTGTTTCCGAACTGGTTACTCAATGAGCTTTTATTTATTTGTTCAGCGCAGTTGCTATTATGCAATTATGCAATATTAAATAATAGGTTAATCATTTGAGCTACTATTAAATCCATATACGCTGAATATGAGGCCTGGTGTTGGCATTATTAAATTTTTCATTGAATTATCACTAACTTTTCAATATAATGTTTTTGATTCACATAATTTATGAATGTTTTGAAATGGTAGATGTTAGTGGAGGGAAAGGGCACAGGGATAATTTAAATAAATAAAATGTAATAAAACAATTTTGTCAGCAGTGTGTTTCAAACCCAAATTTACAAATCTATATTAAAAATTGATAAAATTATAAAATTGTTCAATTTCTAAATATTAATTCATTAAAATCTTTTTATATGTTCTCAGTTCTGTATATGATTTTTTTAAAAGACTTTTTATGACAGGGCAGTGTCAGAAACAGCAGGATGGTTAATGTTAATACGTTCATAATACAAAGATTGAAAATGGAACCCTAAAAAGTATCAATGTTAATGTAACAGAGTCTGATAGATTCTTATATTATATAGAAATGTTGGGTAAAGTCCTTAGAGAACGAATTTGTAAGTTGATTTATGAGGATGTATATTTGTCGTTGATTCGATTTCTTAGTCGCTCGGTTACTCGCTTGTTACTTTTTGTCCCTTAAACTGCTGCACGTGAACTGATTTCTACTAAATTATTTTACAGGTCAATTTCTATCTGTAAATGACTGAGACATATTTTGAAAAAAAAAACACAGCTAATCGACGAACATATAGGTAAATCATTCGTTGTGAATGGGGTTTAAGTTAGTTGCAGAACTTCTTTTTGAATAAAATATTATTTTCGTGCATCCGTTCAGAAACACTAGTATGACATAACTCAAAATCGTCCAGAAACAGCTTGTTTTCAGTCTGGTCCGATACAAATTTGGAACTTTGGTAAAGTTATTGGCATCAACTGGCTGCCAGTAACAATATTATGTATTGAATACTTGGAGGTTAGAGATTTTTACCAATTTTAGAGCTAAATTGTTAGACTCAGATGTAAGTATTTATAATTGAATTTGTAGTTGCTGTTTACAGCCAATTAACATTTGTGTATTAATAACATTTTCGGCAATTTCTTTAATATGTGGTGTAATGGACATATATAAAATTTCAAATAAGAGTGTCACAATTTTTTCGTAAGGAAACATTTTTTTTTGATATTTATTTAATTCTTGTTTCCTTGTTTCCAGATCTTGTTAACATAAAAAATCCCTAGTATTTAATATTTCACAAATAAATCAATAATTTCATTTAAATTGGTTCAAAAATCTTGTGTATCACTGGCCCAGAAACTGGGTTTTGAAATTCATTATTTGTTGTACATATTCAAGTAATCAATATTCAAAGTTTTTTATAATTCTAAAATTTCTTTGATTTAGCAAACGAATTTTTATAATTTTTCATTCCAAATATAATTTGAATAAAAAATAAATCTCACTAAAAATAATACAGTATCAAATTACAAATAATAAATTAAGTTTAATAACTTTTTTTTATTATAGAAAAATAATTTACAAAATACTTGAAAAAGTAGGACATTTATTATTTTTTTCTTGTATTCAATTTTGATGTTTTTTTTTCAGTTAGTATCGTATTTGCAAATAAATGTTTTATTAAAAAAAAGAAAATGTTTTAATTTTGATTTAATGAATTATTTTCCAATGTTATTTGAATTACTTAAATTATATACTTCTTTAATAATAAAATAATAATTTTTAATTCTTGTACTTTCGGGTTCGTGTTTCAAAAAATCGCATGTTTTATGTTTCCTCTTAATATATTTTTTTAAAAGTAATACTTCTCAATCGGATTAATACGTATAAAAGAAAAATAAAAAAACATGTTTTCGCTTTTTGTGATTTCAAGAAAATCAAATATTTCATTTTAAGGTGAAACTTGTCTATACTACACCACTTCGCAAGAGGAAATATTTTTAATCGAAAATTTTATATATATATATATATATATATATATATATATATATATATATATATATATATATATATATATATATATATATATATATATATAAATATCGATCTATCGTTGCTTTGAAGTTAAAGTAAAGCTCTTGCTTTATTGTAGCAATCCGCTTTATCCCATGATGAATTAGTTTCGAATATCCAGTATTACTACGAAACTGTCATTTCAGCACAAATAAATAACAAGAAAAGCATTTCGTATGAAACTACGACTAACAAGAGAACGACCATTAAGAATACAGTATAATATGTGTGCAGCAACCATATTAAAATAATAATCCCGCCAGCAGTACCGTACAGAATCCAGTGCATCTACTTCGCTAGTAATCCGTAGTTCAACTAGTCGAATTAAGATGTTTGTAGCTTTACGTCGGTATCGTCTGTTTTGCCTGTTTGTTCTGCAAATCCCGGATGACTAATTGCGTATATATCCTCCTGGACGTTTTAAAACTTCGGGGAAAATGTAGCCTTACAAACTTGTTTGCTCGTTTATGAACATGATAGAATAGTGGTATGTACATTTACTTTTAGTTTAGTTATTCATCTGAAAATTCTACAGAAAGCAACCAACTATAAATAATGTTATTTAATAGATAATATAAATCATATATTAAGAATGTTTAAATTATTGTAATTGTTTTGAAGTATATAGGTAATTTATATTTCATATCTAATTGTAAACAGTGATACTGTCAGTATGAAGTGATTGTTTATCTTTTATATTATTGTATCATTCATTAAACGCAAGTTATAAATTATTATGTATTAATGAGATATTGCATATACTTGTATGCTTCACTTTAATCTACATTATCTACTTGTAATTTTATAGGAATTTAATCCCAATTACAGTACAGGTTCCGCACTCACCGAGCCGCAGTGTGATAGTTCATATAATTTTTTAACTTGAGCGCGATTTGAACTCTGGATTTCCGGATTCGAATTCCGCAATGCTACCACACCACCGTACTGACGGACGTTAGTTAAAATAAATTAAAATAGTAAAATATTTTGTATAATACAATATTAAATTGTTTGCTATTTATAAACATCAGATACACAAACAAGAAAGTATTAAACCGGAATAAAAAATAACTTCTCTCTTCCAGAACTGTTCATTGATATTTTAACATTCTAATCATATTATTTATCAATAAAACGCACAAGTAATTCTAGGAAATAGATTGTCATATAAAATAGCTTTAATTAGTATTACATGTAATAATTTTCTTTTAATACAAATACTATTATATTTTTAAGATGATTTTTTTAGCCTATGAACTCTGATCATAAGCTTTAACCAACTAAGCTACAGTCACCATGTCATTCAAATCTAATTTTGTTTTTATTTTTCTTTCTATAGAAAGACTTGTGCATTTTTATGGAAAAGTAAAAGCATTATTAAATTGACCTACTAAAGTGGCTACTTTTGTCTTTAACAGTTCTCGTTCCCATTACAAATTTTACTCTACATTAAAATTATCCTTGTGTTTCTTCCTCCACTACCATCTTTGGGGGCCGTGAACTGACGGCTGATAATTGCGTTTCGTTCGCATAAATATATCTGTCACATCGTAGTGACATACCTACCCAGTCATGGGTAAGGGTCGTGATGATATATTTATTGTTTTTAGTTATGAAACGAATTGATTTAGTTGATAGTAAATATGAAAAAATGCTACTAAATTGTGTTATATTTTAGACAACAATAAGAAGAT
The DNA here is from genome assembly GCA_947425015.1 of Pterostichus niger. Taxonomy (NCBI): domain Eukaryota; kingdom Metazoa; phylum Arthropoda; class Insecta; order Coleoptera; family Carabidae; genus Pterostichus; species Pterostichus niger. The sequence continues at coordinate 20,507,259 of OX380341.1, read as the reverse complement.
ATACTTGTGATCGGCTCGAATCTAAAAACATTTAATCGAAAATACGTTGACGACGTTTCCTTCTAACGCGTCTGCCTTACTACAGCTTGCGCATGAATTCTCTGCAAGCGTAGTGTGGAATCAAGTGCACATTAAATACTCGTTCGCAGGATCTCAGCCACCGCAGTGAGTTTACACTTCCCGATACACGTCGCGCCACCGGCAACGCCACCGCCAGACCGAACACACAGCGGTGGAGATGGCGGCGGCGGTGTGTTCCCCGAGGATAGCTTATCGCCGTGACACGTCCCCGTACATCGTCCTGCCGCCTCTGAGACTCGAACGCTAGTGTTCGTACCCGGCATCAGAAGCTTTCACACATTCAATTCGATCCTTTTACAGTAATGACAGCATGACGCGAAAGTGAACGTATTTTGCTCTATGAGATGTAATGGAATCATGTGCGAGATGCAAAGGAAATGATTAGGAAAAGACTTCTTTGCGTATTTGAATCTATTCGTAGCTATGACATCCTTCAATGAAAACTGTTAAATAGAACATGGAAAATCATTAGTTTTTACTTTTGATTTTGATCGTCGCTCAATAATAATACTATTATCATTTTTCTATTGAATATTCAAGAAATATTTATTGATTCTTAGAGAATAATCGGATAGAAACTTTCACGAAATATGTCTATAACTGTGTAACTTTGAATGGACGTGTTCTTTGAACGCGCTGAACTGTCGAATCGAAAACCCTACTTCAATTTGTAAATCCGCTATGTCGATCATCCTTTACCTTTCATTTTTGTGTTTTTCATCTTTGTGTTTATAATTTATTTGTAAAACTTTTACGTTTTTTGATGATGCTCTTATTCATGTATAATTTTGTTTTTATATGGTTAGGTGGAAGAACAGCCCTGGGCTGAACCTCGCCTTTGACTTATTAATCAATAAAGATTTATTTATTATTATTATTATTAATTTCCAAGGTAGTGAACTGATTTTCTTCGCATTAAAATACCCTTGAACTTTTTCCAGTAGCATCTTTGAGAATCGTAATTTAACTATTGGTAACTGCACTACACGTGCAAAAATATGTCATTTACCGAGATTTGTTACTACAGGCTGCTATATGCAATAATTGATACAATAATGTAGTTTTTTGTTTAATTGATGATATTGATAAAGTATCTACTGTTACCAAACTGCGTACAAAAATTTCCTTTCAAGTTAGTGCTCCTCAATTCAATTTTACCCAGAATACATTATTCTATAAAATGTTAATCGATGTATTTTGTTTTTTTTAAATATTATTATTTATTAAAACACAAGCAAGAGATAAGCAAAACTTTCATAACTTTTATATGTTATTGTTCGCAACGTTTGCCAGCTAGAACATTTTATAACGACGGAATAAATATTTTTCTATCTACGAGTATATTTACCACTAGTTTCAAGGAAGAGAGATTCAAACAAGAGCTGTTCTTCGTTCTACCTAATTCAATAACGACATCACCGGTGGCGGATCCAGACTTCGCATTAGGGGGGTGGGGGGGTCATGGAGTGAATTTTATCTCGGTGGTGGGGGAAGGGAGTATTGCCCATCTTGTAAATATAAAAAACATTTTTATTTGCTCATATTATATTCCTGCTTTAAATAATTTTTACAATCACTTTCAATCACATTAAATCGTCTTTGGAATCGCATTAAATCATAAACGGTTCTTCGATAGAATACAAAAATTATTGAATTAGAAGTTGATTTTCTAAGTGCAAATGTCGGTAGTCACATACTTGACTAGGTCTTAAATAGAATACCTCTCCCATCTGCGGGTCGAAATAATATCCCCACAAAATATTGGTTTTTTGGCTATTTATTAGAATAATAAATCAAACAATGGTTCTTAATTATCTTAGAATTTTAAGTTCTTAGATAATATTTTCTATTTAATTTGTTTAACAATCGTAAATAATGACATCATTATTATGTATTAGAGCCAACATTTAAAAAAAGTCCATGCTTAGGGGGGGGGGGCATGACCCCTCCCCTGGATCCGCCCCTGGACATCACAAATGCCTGTACTCCGGACGGGAGTCAAACTCGCAGCCTATTGAATTAATAAACATCGGATTATTTAAATTAAATGGTATTTATTAGAAATAAATATTTAACAATTTTAGTCAGAAAATCAATTTATAAATAGAAATGATTATACTTGTGAGGTAAATATAGTATATTTTGTCATTCTAATCTAATCATAAAACATGACATTTGCAAATTTGCTAAATAAGATGTCCGCAAAATGAACATTGTTTAAAATTTTCCACAGTAAACATGGACTGTGTAAAATCGACAGAACAACATTTAAATTGAAATATACAGAAAAATATTTAGATAAATCTGTAAAGGCCTTGTTTGTACGTCACCATAGAAACAACAGTCGTTAGACCCTTTGGCTATGTTTATGCTTGATAAATTTAAGGAATTTTATTTCCAACTATTCGGCATCTTTATGCGAGTCCTTCGCTGGCATGGGTCTCGGAAATTGAAAACTGAATTCGCTCTCGGTTTTTTTCGTTCTTCGTAGAACCAGCATCGACGCTGGGCCGTGTGTGAATAAGTTATTAAATAACGTTACGCAGCAAGTTGGGTGTAGAATTTGCGAATCGAACTAGGGCGATTGACTTATTCAAAGCTTTGAAACGAACAAAATCTGAGGGGTGAAAATTTAAATTTGTTTTACAAGTAGGCGTGGTGTATTTACTTGGTTCATGTTTGAAATTTTAAAAGCTGTCACAAGCGGTTCGACTGATTTAAATCAGATGCAGTATGTATGTGCTTGTTTAAATTATGTATTTTGACGTGCTAAGAACTTAGTTAAAGGAATTTACAAGGTTGACTTTTTCCTTTTTAGACTATCTACATTATACAAAAATATATTAAATATAAAAATATCACTCTTTTAGAAATTCTTGTTTAAATTTATATTTCATAATAATTAATAAATTTGTATACTATTATATATATATATATATATATATATATATATATATATATATATATATATATATATATATATATATAAATAATATTTGACATGATTTACATTATATTATTATAAATTGGTTTAGTTATAATGTATATTTTTAGTTTCTGTTTACTAAATAAACAAGAAGATTGTAGGGTTTAATTTATCATAAAAATGGTTATCATCCAATCCACAGATGTATTTCAAAACAATAAAAACATTGAATGTATTCACGAATCACAAATTCTAAAAGTATCATAAAACTTACATTAAATTCAGTAAGGAACATATCTTGACGAAAACGTATACTGACTCGACGATAGCGTTGATCCTCAAAATGTTCTTATAGTTATGTGCTATAAACTCGGTTTATCGTGTACTTACACGACAATATAGTAAATATAAGAATTTTTATATTCTATTTATTATGAACAAATTTATTATTATTTCATATTTAATTGATCAATTATTCGCGTTTTATTTTATTTTTTATTTAGTTAATCGCATTATTATTATAAAGAATTGTTTTTAAATCTCTGAAATATCACCATTAACACAAAATTGAGTAAATCAATGAAAACTCTACATTGACTGGTACTGGACTGTCATAAATAGGAAAATACAAATGAAATGTCACTTATCTTAGTCACTTTTATTACATTGTAAATGCGCTATATCGATCATCCAATCACTAACGCGAAAATGTATTCTCTATGTTGTGCAACGCTATGAAGTGACGGTGAGATAGAAATTACAAGCATTTATCCTAATAGTTATTTGTTCAACTAGTAATTAAATTAATACTTTTTTCATTAATTTGATGTTTGAAGCACGACGGCGAAGCCCGAAACCGGAGTGTATCAGTTAAATAAGTGAAAAAGGAAGCTTTCTTACGTGTTGATTAAATAAGATAAAAATTATTCTGATATGTCAAATTAATTGAGATAAATACGTAAAATAGTGCAAAAAAAGTGAAATTAAACTAATGAGAATGTTCTATTTACTGTTTTTCACGATTTTAAAAATAGTTGAAAAATGTGACACTTTCTATAGATTTCTTATTTCACTTTTATGGATCAGTATGTAAAAAAGTAACATAAGAACGTTTGATACTGGGAAAGATATTCACATTTATGAAACAACATATACAATACATTCCAAATAATTATAGTTTGTTTGTATTCTTTATTTTTTTTAATTAGGCTTTCATGAAAAGAATAAAATAATGTATAACGTTATATAATATATTGAAACTTGTTTGAGAAGCACTGGTGTAGAGTTACGGCGCATCGTTTATATTTTTTGGTGGGAAGGATCCAAGCTCGACTGTAGCATCTCCCGTGCGTAGCGGGTAAATCGGCCCGTAAAATTGACGTACGAAATTCCATTTGTTTGAAGGGTGCGCCCCTTGATCCTTGACGGATAATGCAGCGGAGGGGGTAAATGACTGATTTAAATCCATTCCAAGCCGTCGCACGGGATATGAACCCGGCCCAGCACGTTGTGATAAGATTATCAATTCGCTTCGATGGTTTGTTAGATTTTCATGGAGCGTCAAACTGCTACTGAAAATGAAATTTGATTTTTAAGAGGTAGAAGCTTCTTTATTTTTAAATTATTTGGACTGGAAAAGAAAGAGTATTGCTGATTTTGCTGTTCAGTTTATATAATAGAAAGTAATAATATAATTACATATCGTATTTAACCTACATTACATAGGGATAGGTGGCTCAGTGGTATCCAGTCGGCCTGTGGATCTTGAGAACCCTGGTTCGTTCCCCTCAGTCGACAAACAATTTTCACCTAATTAAATCTATTCCTGTGGCTCCCCCTCCACTAACAAGTTTGAGGCTCGTGATTTGACGGCTAGTAACCGCACTTCACGCGAAGAAATATATCACTTACCGAGATCTGCTTATGGCAGAGTGCCACACCCAGTATTGGGTAAAAGGCGTGATGATATATTTATTTATTTATTTGCATTAAAATTATCTGTTTACAAATTTGCAAATTTAAAGAGTGATGAAAATAAGAATTATTTCGAATATAAATATTTCATATATTTCCTTAATTAAAATTGCTGGTTAGATTCTAATGAAAGAATAATTTTTGAACTTTTAGGTCTGAGAATCAATGTATAGAACACCAAATTTATAGTAATAAATAAGCATTTTATTAATTGGGACGTTTCGAAAATCAAATCAGTCATCACCAGCTATGCAAAACAGAAGATGCAACAGTATATAATTTGTACAAAAAATATGTCGAATGTAATTATACAAGAGCTGTTTATTTTGCCGGATAAATATCTGTTTGTTACGACACCTTGTTACCTAGCAATTTGACGAGAAAACTATTTTAATAAAATCACAACACCATAGGTGAAGTGATTTTATTTTATAAACAGTTTTCGAATCAAATTGCTGTCAGGTTGCAAAGTTGAGTTGTCAAACTGAAATTTATCCAAAGAAAATAAAATGCTCGAGATAATTTAACGATATTTTATTTATGAAATGGTTTATTTAAAAGTGCAATTAGTAAAACTACAATTATTATAACGGCAAATACTGTAAATGACATGAATGTAGTTGGTGTTTTGATTTGGTTACTAGGAGGAAGGTAAATAACTTTTTATCACTTGCAAAAAGTTACCTAACTTTTTATCCGCTGTCAAAACGATAAATTTGTTTTTTCTTTAAGGCTTACTTTACATTGGAGTTAAATTATCACTTAAAATATATCTGTTTTTTGACAGTTTGTTGTAAACTGATTTTCGAATTTTTGTACAAATTATATACTTTCCATAGTTGATGATGGTTGCTTTGTTCGTCGAAATGTCCTGTTTAATAAAATATTATAAATTTAGCGTTTCATGATCTGAGGTCCAACAATTATATTGTGTAATGATAATGTAATATAGTATATATCAATTTAGTAAATTAAAAAAAAAATTGTAGTGCCTGTTAGGTATCAAATATTTCTCGTAACTATTCTCGATTTTAGTAAAATGTAAGGAATATTTGTATAATAGTAATATTTAAATCTTTACAAAAAGTTGTTTTCTTATACAGTATTGCTCAAGACTTTTTTTTTACTATTTTGTTAGAATCAGAATTATAAAATTAGTTAGCCGCTAAGACTATTTTTATAAATTCATCAGATATTCAAACATTTTCATAAAATAAATTAAATGTAATGCTAAAAATTGTTCATAACTCGGTTAAAATAAATTTACTTCATAAATTGAAAATAGAGCTAATAGCGAACTAAAAAATTATGTTAGTGACTAACCCGCTTTGTGTATCTATATCATAAAGATTTAACTTTTAATTCTTTTCTAAGAAAATAATGCATGCTTAGTTGCAGATGTTATTAATATTATGAGTTCTGTGGGTAGAGTAAATGAAGGCAAAGTTTAAAATATATGCGAAAGAGAAATATTCGAGAAATGTATTCCAAGTTAAAGTTAAAACAGGATTAAAAGTAATATCATACCAGCCTTCTAGGCAATGTGTCTAATAATTAAAAATTGTAATGACAGCGTTCAAGGTAGAAAAAGTTTTATAAGTTGTCATTAAAGTAGGCTAATAAGTATGAACCGTTTAAGGGCGGAAGTTAAAAGCGTTGCATAAGTCCGTCGACGGATGTAATTCCTGACCTCTAGTGGCGGGATTACGCGAGGCTTTAGCCAAGATTAAAAAAGTTTTACCGATAACGGACTACTTACTGCTTGTTGCAAGCACCGAGTCGCATTTACTGGGATACGAAAAGATTTTTATCAAAATCCAGATCTCGACGAATTTCGGAACACGAAAAGTTATATCGAAATATTTAATGTACTCTTATATAACACAAATTTGTGCTAGTTCTTTTATCGTTTAAGTACAAAAATTTGCATATCTACGAAATGAGACTAATGAAACAAATGTATTTAGGGATTGTAATACTAACAAGCTGGTTTCCGGTTTACCGTGAAGTCTCGAAAAATACCGTTATTTTTTTACCTGTAATTCGACATTTGTTACCGGTAATCCAATAAATTATGTATAGCAAAATTCGAGACCAAAGATTAGACAAATTATGTTTTTTTGCGTACTTCGTTTTTAAAGCAGTTTATAAATAAATAATAGTATATAGTGTAACTAGTAGGAAACGTGATATATTGCCGGACGATAATGGTAATTGTGGGCAACCATAGGCCTCCATGCATTCTAGTTGTTCTACGTGTTACACATACTACTTTTTCCACGATCGAATTATACTAGTAATTATTTTATTTTAAGTATTATCATTAGTCAATAGCTAGTTTTTCGTGTTACATCATTTTATGATTTATTTGCTATAATTTTTCTAAAAGTGTTTTTCTTTTTATAATTCTTATATTTTTAATAATTTTCTTTACCGGTAAATTATTGGTAAATTTTTAATCCTTCGTATATTTGAAACTCGAAAACGAGCTCTGTGGAATATTGAATTCAAAAATAATTATTTATAATAATTTAATATTATTTGTCTAGATATTTCATTACTGTTAAAACCAAGTTTGAAATCAATGTAAATGTTAAATATTATACATTTGTTGCAGTTTCATAACTAATATTAACAACTTTTGAAATAATTTTAGCAATAATGAACTTTTAAAATTAAATGTATTAATTGATTTTGATAGAGCTTGATACCTTCTCCTATAAAGTAACCAGGGTAAAATGTTCTTTGTTATACATCACTGACAAATATTATACCCATATTCCTACACACATTTTCAGTATTTCGATCCATAGCGAATATATCCGTCGGCATGCGTTTGAAAATTTGCATCATTAGAATGATAAATCGTTCTTTATAACAGAGTTATATCTTCCACGCTTTTCTCTCTCGTTTTCCACCCATACCACAATATCCCCCGTGGTCGAATCGTTTATTACCTATCGCGCGCGAATGTTTGCACTTCAAACGGATCACGGCCGTGCCGCATGGAGAAAAATATGTTTTCCACGAAAATAATCATTCTTCAAAAGGCGGCGTCAGTTGGGATATTTTCTGAATATTTTATGGGCTGGAATATCGGCTATGAGAACCGTGAGAAATAACTTGGAAATATGACAAATTTACAGCACTTTCAATATTGATGATGAGTTTCATAATTTTGTGTATTTCAATTTGGATTGATGTTTTTATGACATTTGAAAAGTTTGGAAAATGAAAACGTGATATTGGTTTTAATATATTTTGCCTCAGTCAAAATTGAGAATCCTCCAAATCATTTTCTATTTGGCCAAACAATGAACATTGAAATTTCAGTTTTATTCGTGATTTTTAAAAATTTAATCTTGCAATTTAAATTATAATTGGTACGATAATTATAATAAATATAATTAACAAATATTAAAACAATTAGAATGCACGAAACGTAATTTGTTATGTATATTGTTTATTGTTCGATGTTTGTGTGACGGAAAAAAGAGATTAATTATTAATATTTATTCTGAAGAGGAAAAAAAGTTTTTTTCTTTATCAAAAAAGGTTTTAGCCACTGTTGGATTCACGCAAATCTCCATTTAGAAATGTATTAGCAAAATAATAAATATAAACATTCATTACTATGCCTAATTTGGCAACTCTGCCTCCATATTGAACATTTTTCTTTATTCAGAAGTAATTTTAGATGCAAGAATTTTAATTTCTGGAAAGAAAATTACAAAATCATTATATCTGATTCAAATGATAAGATAGCATGACTCATTTTTATAAAATTATACTTGATAATATTTCTCCGAAAATGTATAATATTTATTACATAATACAAGAGATAAAAAAAGATATTTTTCGATTGTTCCACAGAAAACATCAACTTTACGATGACAAATGAGAGCGTAATTGTCAACTTTTCATAGCAATCGTAGAAAAATTAATTTGTTTACATTCGTTAATTAATGTATTAAAATCTGTTTACGTAGATTTCTATTTTCAAGAAGATATTATAATAAAATTAAAAATTAAGAAAAATTATATCTACGTTGATAGTGAATAATTAGTTATATATATAATAAATCTAATACTACGAAAAAAAAATAAGAATAGTTTGTAATTTTACAAAAAAATACTTTAGAATGAATGAATTTCTTCACTAGCATCAAGAAATTCTGTAAAATAATAAGGAATATTGATATGACCTACTTGTGTGAACAATAGGTGGAAAGGATAATTTTTGGATTTCAGTCAATAAAAATTTGTATTTATTCACTTTGAATAATATATACTGCATCTTTTATTTATATTTGTTTAATTTTAAGTTTTATATTTTTTAATGTTTAACTACTGCTCCCTGAAGGTGACCTAGAACGAATCGAAACATAATCTTATCCTAATAAAATTTGTAGGTCTAACTAAATGTATTACTTTTTAAACATATTTAGAAACTAATTTAAAAAAAGGATTTGTAATTTTTGTAAGATATTTTCCTATTTTCAGTGGTGTATACGGAGTAGACCTGGTGCGCTGAATGTGTTTAATATATTTAAAAACGTGATAAAAAAATATATTTTTAATAATTAAAACAAAATGATTATAGAATGATAAGTTATTTTATTTCATGCAGTAATTATGACATCTTATAATACAAAAGATATATTAAAATAGTTGTTTGTTTAACTAAGTAAATAAAGTAGCAGATCTACTGCCGTGGCTAGAATTCAAATCTACTTATTTTGTCGTGTTTAGTACGTATTTTTTTATCTATTAATTATTTTCAATAATCGGTATCATCGTAATCATCATGTTTTTAAGCATATATAAAATAATTAACGTTTATAGTTTCATAAATGTCATTCTTCTTGTTCTGAATGTTGTGAATCACTATATATTAATAGCTGCCGCCTCGTGCTCAAAATTACGTCTAATGACATAAGAGCTTCATTACGTCCTTAATACATAAATAACTACTATAAAATTAAATGATAAGTGTCATTTGTTGTGCCTAGGCTGTAAAGTAGCAGTTTATAAACTATCAATCATCAACAAAAACCCATTTCTAATGTCAATCGGAAAAACTAATTATTTTTATATCTAGGCTAAAAAAACTTTTTATACGAATATGGAATATTGTATGTTTTATGAAATCAGAAATATATTAAATTTAATATAGCACTTTGGCTGGGGCATTTTCTTAGTACATACATTCATACTATGAGATCTATGGTTAGTAGAACATTGGTAATTTTTTATTTATTATCTTTGGAGCTGTAAACTAAATCTGAATAAAGTGCGACATATTTTTTGTCGGCGTACAGGTCTAGTTTGGAGGATTGGTTAAAGATGATCTTAAAATTTATATATATTTAAAAATTTTCAATTAACTTTCAAGATATCAGACGTATAAAATACCTTAAATTATAATAATTTGGGAATATCTTTTAAGATGAATATCTTAAAAAAAATCTGATGTGGACACCACATGACTTCCTTGTACGCGTATTAACTATACATTTTTTTAATTGCACATATTTGACATAAAATCTTTTATTTTTTATTTTTTGTTCTAATCCATAGCAAACTTAATTATTTTTTTAAAATCAAAATATATATAATATTTAAATTTAGATATCTCTCTTATGCAAATGGCTAATTTAAAAATTCTTAATATACTAGACGCAGAATTTAATTCTCTAAAACTTTTATTTGCAGCATTCATTTCTAAAATTAAAATAATACCATTTTTTTCAAGGAAAACTGTTAGCAGCTTCATGTAATGTGCCACTTCCGGTTAGTCTATTTTAACCAAAATCTATTATGTTATTTCCATTGATATAGTAGTCTTATATACCAAATTTGGAAAGTTTTAAATTATATTTGAATATAGTTTTTCATGAAAATCTATTATAGGCTTCAAGTAAAGTACCACTTCCGGTAGTTGTATAATGACCAAAAAGGGAGGTGCACAACTAGATGTTATAACAGTCCTAAATATAAAGTTTCAATTTTCTACGGCTTACCGTTTTTGAGTTATGCGATATACATACGTACGTACAGACGGCATGACGAAATTAGTCAAAATGGATTCAGGGAGGGCCAAAATACTTATTTCCGTTGAAATCTGAGAACCGAAAATTTTCGCGATTACAATACTTCCTTTACTTCGTACAAGGCAGTAAAAAACAGGTTTATTACTCTATTTTATGCACAATTTAAACAACATATATAAAACAAGAAAATGTACGTAATATAAATATAGCATAATATCAGATCGTGAAGCATAACATACTTAACTTGATACGTCATTTCGTTCACATAATACTATTAATTTTCTACATATACAGTAAACTGTGGTGTATCTAATCGATATTTTCACATCTGTCTGCTCCTTAATAATTCCTGCTAATCACACGTTATAATACCTCCATGTAAACTTGGTATCTGCAGTGTTTATTGAAACATAATCATGTTTACTGAAGCCAGAATGTTATAGATTTAATTAAGGTGCAGTGTTTACAGGTCTCCAAGGACGAAGCAAGCGGGGTAGAGCGTAATAAGCTCGACTAGCGAGAGCAACTATCAACTGGTCCGCGTAAACAAAACATTGTTGTGTTCCGTCGTGCGAGTGATAGCCTAGATTAAGCACTGTTAGTTCGCAGAAACAACGGCTGGGACGCCGAGAATGTGCGGTTACCTAACTGAAGGTTCGTCCTGTGCGGCTTTGTATCGAAGTGTTAAATAGTGCACATTCGGACTTGATTTCCCTATTATCCAAATTTAGGTCGGTATTCACAGTCATAAATTATTCTTAAGAATATACAAATCCATGAAGATGAGGTAATCTTCAAAAAAACTTTTCTTACCTTACCAACTTTAAACGCTAGAAAGAAAACTTTAAGTAATATTTGTATACGCCGCCCAATAAGAAATTAATTAGACTGGGCCTACACCTTGCAATAAACTCCGCATAACTTTTGAATACACAAACGCTTTCTTCGTATGCGAGCGCGCAACCACTGAGCCAAATAGAGATTTCTCACATATTTATTATTATTATGAATTGAATCTATGCCTAAAATTATTAGATCATTATTTTTTGTTTTGCTAAAAATGCTAAGTATTACAATATTGTAGGTGGCTCAGTGGTACCGAGTCGACCTGTGAATCTTGAGAATTCTGGTTTGATCCCCACGGCCAAACAATTTTCACCGAATTAAATCTACTCCTTGTGGCTTCCCCTTCACTAACATCTTTAGAGGCTGTGATTTGACGGCTGGTAACCACACTTCACGCGAATAAATATATCACTTACCCAGATCTGTTACGGATGAGTGACATACCCAGTAATTTATAAAGTTTGAACAGCTATATGGCGACCATGTTGTGACGCACTATACCCAGGTAATGTTAGTAGTGAGACATAACATACATTTTTGTTGTGATGTCTGCTGTTGAGTGAAATGGCGTGGTATAGTGGTGGGATTGTGCGAATACAAATAATAGTATGCACATGCATATAAACCTGGGTATAGGATGTCATAGATACGTGACTACATGGCAACGATTTAACTCTTTCAGTCACAGAAAATTTACCATATTTTTAACCTGTACGTTATTGAAAAAAAAAAATCATAAATACATTTATAATGGTGGTATAGTTTCTAGCCTACTGATAAGAATGTAAGAATGGAAATAATATGTATTTAAGTGGTACAATTTATATTCCATCATCGCGCGCTTGCATTAAAAAAAGTGCTACATACACCGTACCGCAAATCCTAATTCAATTTCTATTTTAAAATTACTGTTATATGAATATTATCTAAGATTATTATTTTTGCTTTATTATAACTTATTTATGACCGAAATTAATATGAGATATAAATTGTCTTAAAAGCTACAGGGCAAGAAACCCACATTGTCACCTGCAAAAGACACTATTTTAACATTTACTTTTTTTATTATTACCATCTAATTTATCAAGTATTGCTGTGTTGATAATCTCTAGTTTTTTCATGTTTCTATTGTTAGTTGAAATATTTTGTTTCTACTGTTGAATGTTGTCTTTGCAGAAGCTATAATTTGTGTACAACAAAATGCATTAGCATTAAAACAAATAGTAGATAAGGAACTAAAGCTGATAAAAAAATAATATTAGCGTTGTTTCTTAGTATGTTTAAAAATTAAATGATTAAGTTAATTTTTTTCACTGATCGTTTATTAATTTGTTTCATTAATATATACAAAGTCATACATTAATGATCCCTATTAATACATTATCTTTATTAACGAACAATTTTTCTCGGATGCGTACACTCTATAGCAAATATTAGCTAGCACTAAATTGTAGTAAAATGCTAAAAATAATTAGATGAAATGGTTCTGACACTTCTAGCTAAATCATATTTACGTAGCATTCCTTTACAATTAATATAAAAATATAAACATTATTTTAGAAACGAAGAAACTAATGTTAAATGAACTAAACACATCCATTGAAAACTGTTGTCATGTTTTTAAAACATAGCTGACAGGAACGTTACTAACCTAAAGTATTGTCTGCGAACTACGATGAACTTCGATATTCCCATCGAAAAAAATATTTCAAAGAACAAGAAATACGTACTTATATTAGCCAACATTTTCAAGTTAAGATATCTTAAGTTATTGTAGCTCTAAACTAAAATATTAGTAATGGAATGAAATTAAATTTTCTCCAAATTAAATAGGTACGATCAACAAAAAATAACTGATTTGTCAATCGGCGATTATTAATCTCGACAATTAACGTGCTCACTACACTCTCTCGTTGATATGTCTCGATTATTAATCGAACTCATTAACATACTTGATAGATTAGTTAGAATAAGTCATTTTAAAAATGTCACTCTTAATAGCCAGTCAATTTTTTTCTTTAAATATTTGTTATTATTAATGGTGGTTGTTTTGAATTTAACATTAATAAAGGTACTACTTTGTTCATTTAACCATTTCTTTTTCTGTGTACAAATATAAAATTTAACAATAATGTGCCAAATAAACATGTATAGCTGATCATAATATACACTCACCGACAAAAAAACCAGATCACTTATAATTTTGGGATTTTATTTAGTTATTTTATTGTATTATGCCGATGTATGGGCAAAACAGGTACCTGACAGTACGATACAACATTTTACATAGTTTCAGTTTGTTTAAAAGCATTTAATTGTAAATTATTACTAACATTAGAAAACATTTCCAATTTACAAAAAATATATGAAGAACAAATTTTAACTATTTAATTTATTAGGCTATCAATAACGCGTATCTCCTCCTCTTGCCCTTATTACAGCTTCCATTCTTTTATGCATACTTCGGATAATGGCTGAATTTAGGTTTGAGAAATATTCCTCCACTCTTCCTGAAGAGCTATGCGAAGGTCATTTACATTCTCCGGAATAACTTGATGATTTCTAACACGTTTTTTCAGCATATTCTATAGGGTTTAAATCAGGATTACGCACTGGCCAAATCAATCGATGAATTTGCACTTGTTGATAATATTCTGAACACTGGTATAACGATATTATTTGATGTAATACACGATACTGCAAACAATCTTAGTAAAAAAACAACACTAACAATTGAAACAATACTAAATAACAACTGTCGACAAGAATAAGAATTAATAATTAATTATTAATGAGACCGGTGCAAGCAACTGAAACTTCTGGTTTTACTCAATTGTCGTCTAAAAGTCGTGACTTGATCTTTACATTTTACAACATATAACGTTCTGCCGTAAATCCCTTTGGTAAATAAGTAAATAAAAGCCCAAAATTATAAGTGATCCGTTTTTTTTTGTCGGTGAGTGTATGTGAAATAATTTTATTTGTGAAGTGTGTTGTCTCCAAATTGTAAAATTGAGATTTTATTTTGACAGTCGAATATACGTTGGAACTATTTAACCTATAAAGTTGAAATTGCAAAAATGAATCAAAATAATGTTATTACTGGCGTCTAGTATTCTAGTAAGTTGAGTAAATAAGTGTCTCTTAAAACATACATATTTCATGTACAGAATCTCTTTACACAACTATCGAATATTCAATTAATTTTGATTGATATAAGTGAACAGGAAACCTAGTTTCATCATAATTTATAATAGGCTTACGTTAAACCAGTTATGTTCTTATGTTAAACTACTCTCGCTAGGGACATTGATATCAACACCATGATTATCTTTCAGATATCTTCTATCCGATATCTGGAAGATAACCATGGATGGAAACAAATATGATTTGTAATCAAATAAAACTGAAATTTTTGATTATTTAGTGACAGTATTTAAAATTATTAACCTGCTCATATATTGCAAAACTACGATTAGTAAGAATGCAGATAGCACCGCTGGCAGCCGTATACTGAATTAAAAGATATGTTTATAGTAACATTAGATAAGACAGAATAATCTGTCAATATTTTATCGTGGTTTTGTCTCTAAAACTAAAATAATTTCGGATTATTTTGTGTAACTATCTTTAGTACGTATATTTAACAAATATAATGTCTAACCTGGGGCGTAACTACAGTAATCTCACAGGCGGGATTTTGTGAATAAAAAGGCGTTATAAAATTTAATAATTGATTTAACAATAAATGAAAAATTGACATATATTGTATTAAAAAAAATTCAACATAAAATAAATGAAATTAAATAATAACACAAACAATCTTTAAACTATATATTATATTATATCAGCCGACAAACAATTTTCAGCAGATTAAAACCACCCCTGTGGCTTTCCCTTCACACCGTTGGGGCCGTGAATTGACGTCTGGTAACTGCATTTCACGCGAAAAAAATACATCACTTATTGAGAACTGCTATGGTAGAGTACCACGTTCAGAAATGGGTAAAAGGCGTGATAATATATTATTATTATTATTATATTCAAGTGTTCATTTTAAGTTGCTATTTCGAGAACTATAAGAAATACAGAGTTGGTTAAATGAGCAAACAATTTCTATTTCAATGAACTCAACATAAAAAATTTTCAAGCACGGATTCTCAAAATATGAAATCCAACTTTTTTATTTTAAGTGGCAACATATATTTTTTATTAGCTCATTCGATAGAGAATTTTTCTAGTTTTAATTATATAAAATATTTATATCTTCATATAAGAGTTGTTTTTTTTTTTATGAAAAATGCAAAATTGATTATATATTAATGTTAAGAGTGCTATGAGAGAAATAAATAAATATTTGTATACTTTTTATGTACCATAAAAATACTACGAACAAAGTAAACAAAACTTTTATAATTTATAATAAATTTGTAAGTGCAGTTCAAAATTGCATCCATTGATCTGAATACCAAGTTCTAATCTTCTTAATAAACCATTTATTATTAATCAAAGTGTTTTCTCGTCTACACTATTAAGAACAAATTTAATATTATTTTATGAGGAAATTAAAATATTCATTTTAATGTTATAACACAGAAATAAACTTGAACAATTTGACAAATAATATGAATAATTGTTGAAAGCATTAAAACAATACAAAATTGATATAATTTTGCTTCTTTAAAATTTATCATTAGTTTAATTAAATTCTGAAAAAGACGCCTAATCACCTGAATCTCGCCTCCCTAATTACGCCACTGACCTAAATCTAATGGCTGGTAGTACAAACTCTGTTTTTCGGTGTTCTTAGAGCACGTGTTTAACATGTTAGAGATAGCTAAAACACCCAAATACACTGCTCTTAAAATAGGTAAAACCAAAGCTTGTGCTACCAGCCAACCACTAATATCTATTAAGCTTTACTCTTTTTACTTCCTTGTACGAAGTAAAGGAAGTATTGTAATCGCGAATATTTTCGGTTCTCAGATTTCAACGGAAATAGGTATTTTGGCCCTCCCTGAATCCATTTTGACTAATTTCGTCGTGCCGTCTGTACGTACGTATCTCGCATAACTCAAAAACGGTAAGCCGTAGAAAATTGAAACTTTATATTTAGGACTGTTATAACATCTAGTTGTGCACCTCCCTTTTTGGTCAT
Organism: Pterostichus niger; assembly: GCA_947425015.1. Taxonomy (NCBI): domain Eukaryota; kingdom Metazoa; phylum Arthropoda; class Insecta; order Coleoptera; family Carabidae; genus Pterostichus; species Pterostichus niger. The sequence continues at coordinate 20,490,221 of OX380341.1, read as the reverse complement.
TATACAACTACCGGAAGTGGTACTTTACTTGAAGCCTATAATAGATTTTCATGAAAAACTATATTCAAATATAATTTAAAACTTTCCAAATTTGGTATATAAGACTACTATATCAATGGAAATAACATAATAGATTTTGGTTAAAATAGACTAACCGGAAATGACACATTACATGAAGCTGCTAACAGTTTTCCATGAAAAAATTGGTATTATTTTAATTTTAGAAATAAATGCTGCAAATAAAAGTTTTAGAGAATTAAATTCTGCGTCTAGTATATTAAGAATTTTTAAATTAGCCATTTGCATAAGAGAGATATCTAAATTTAAATATTATATATTTTTGGTTTTTTTTAAAATTAAGTTTGCTATGGATTAGAACAAAAAATAAAAAGAAAAGATTTTATGTCAAATATGTGCAATTAAAAAATATCTATAGTTTAATACGCGTACAAGGAAGTCATATGGTGTCCACATCAGATTTTTTTTATAAATATATGACGACTGTAGCATACGAGTATCTAAAATACAGAAACGTCTTTGATAAAACCGATGAAATGCGAATAATACTCGCAGATATTATTTTTTTACAATACCGCGTTATAACCGCGCACCCAGCTTGTAAAAATAACATTGTTATTAAAATAGTACAGAAACACTTTCTACAAAACATTAAAATGGCGTTGTTTTGTTTCTGTGAGGAACACCTATTGTACAAATATAGACAGTAGGTTGTAGTACATTACAGACAAATACATCAGTTATTCACCAGCCAACATGACTTAATTAACTCTGTGTATGGTGATAAACGTAACTGACAATTTACATGATCGTTGTGTGCGGTGAACGTGCCTACGTGTTTAGTTGCTAATTTGGATATCGAGAGAGTTATGTATTGTCGATTCAGTAGTTTTATGATTTTGTCACTCACTCGCTGGTTGAGTGATGTACGATAAAAATTCGCTCCAACTGTTTGGGATTACCAGGATATAGCTATTGAACATCATGTGTCACTGAAATTGGTTTCGGATCGTTTGATCATATCAAACTACAACTTTGTTTGAAATTTATTGCTAAATGTACTACTATCGAAATTTTAATGTAACGAAACTAATATTGGAATTCATAATTAAACTTTAAAAGAATAAAAAATAATTAGGATTTTGTATATGCAGTAATAGCAAATTTATTACCTAGACAAGTTATTGTCAAGCCCAATTATATGTAAATTGCCCCACTAAGTATTGAATTTAATTGTTATTTACCTTGTAGATCCCTGAAGAAGGCGATGGTTATCGCCGAAACGTCGGAATTGTAATATTTTAATAAATTAGACTGACATTCCAATTATCTAAGTTTCTTCATTGAATTTAATTGTCTGTATTTTTTATTTTCTTTGTGATGCTTACAATTATATATAATCATATTCATTAATATAAGTATATATATATATTAAAATTGGTGGAGACACTCATATTTTTTCAGAAGGCTCCAAGCCTCGTTTAAATTTTTCAGAGGGGTTTTAGAGTTCCGCGGCCCTTGGGACATTCAGCATTTACCATGTTAAAAAATCTGTAATAACATCTTGCAACAGTTCTGTCACCAGCTATACAGAGTACTAGTAGAATAGTTGATGAATATAATTTTAGTAAAAAAAAAAATGTATGTTGTTTAAATTGTGTATCAAATAGAGTAATAATTCTGTTTTTTTACATATTTCAAAATTTTTACAATTTATAAATAAACATAAAATAAATATATCATCACGTCTTTTACTGGATGTGGCACTCCGCCGTAGCAGATCTCGGCAAGTAATATATTTCTTCTCGTGAAGTGCGAATACCAGCTATCAAATCACGGCCACCAAAGATGTTAGTGGAGGGGGAGTCACAGTGGTAGTTTTTTAATGTGGTGAAATTTTTTTGTCGGCTGTGGGATTCGAACACATATTCTCAAATCCACAGGCCGACTCGATTACCCCAATATAATTTTAGCTAATAATAAAAATCAACAATTTAATAAGTAAAATAAACCTCGCTAAATACAAAATAATTCATATGTTTCTATTTATATTGTTATTTAATTGGAATATACATACTCAACATATTACAATAGTAATGTTAATTATGTACGTTTTATTTAATACGTATAACAATATAATATTTCTTGAATAATGTCTTGGTTATATCGACCATCATTACTATGTAAAATACACAGATGTAAAAATTATAGACTACCATTAGTTTAACATACATAATATTAAATATATGTAAAACTATTAATTTCATCAAATTAATCTTGACATTCAGAGAAATATCAGCTTTTTACTAGGTGATTTTTTACTATCGGTTCCATGTAAAAAAGTATAAGTTTATGGTATATCTCGGAAATGAGCCTCCGACAATAAAAATAGCTATATTTTTTATTTGAAACATGTTTCTCAATATAAGTTAGTTCAGAAATAATTTGAAAACAAACAAATCGATCCTAATCAATTTGATGTATTTTACCGGAAAAACAAATACATGATTAAAATGGCAACTTTACTCGAATTTATACAACTTCGTATCTCTTACGATTCTCGAAATGCCTATGGTTAAACACGAAAAATAGACACCTGTTAAATTATCTCGGCTAAAAATAACTTGTCAACTTTAATTTCGAATTTAATTTCTGTCTTTAAATCTACAGTCATCTACAAACCTTTTATAATTAAATACAATTAACATACGTTTACTTGTATTTTCCACAACTACTAACAAAACAACAAAATCTCATTATAGAAAATAATTTCAAATTAATTTCACAAACAATAAACCATTTGAAACTCTAAAAACAGTTGTGCAACAGTATAGAGCACAGGTAAACAAAATAATAACCGTGTTTTCAACTCGGAGCAAGCGACTTGTACCGAGTTTAAGAAGGAAATATGTTCCATTTCAGGAGCTGTTGTTTGTCGTAGAATTGCTTCACAAAGGCAAGATATGGAAGGTTTGTCTCTCCAGGAACGGAAATAAATCTCATCTTTGTTTGTAGTTTAAGTCTTTGCTGCGGACGCTTTTTCCTGGATTGTTTTGTTTCTGTTCATTGATAACTGCTTCCGTTGACTATGAATCGTTTTTGGGTTGTAATTGAGTGAATAATTCCCCAGAGGTTTGTTCAAGACGACGGGTTAAAAGTAACTTCAGGAAATTTATGGTTGTCACAGAATAATAGCTAACATTAAGTTTTATTAGGTTGTTTCAAGGAGATAATTATTTTTATTTCACTATGATTACCTTTAATACGTAGCATTCAACAATCATTGTTTCTTTGTAGAAGAACAATGTGCGATATTTTTATTAGTTTGAAAATATTTACCACGTACCTATATGATTTTATTACGAAGCATTTTGTTTGTCCGTTAGTACGGTGGTGTGGATAGCGATACGGAATTCGAATCCGGAGATCCCGAGTTCGAATCTCACTCAAGCTAAAAATTATATATAAACTACTACACTGCGGCTCGGTGAGTGCAGACCCTGTACTGTAATTGGGATTAAGTTCCTGTTGTACAGCGTAACATAAAAAAACAAACAAATAAATAAATTAAAAAATTTGATAGGAGACAATTTTGTTTATATATATATATATATATATATATATATATATATATATATATATATATATATATATATATATATATATATATATATATATCGGATCAACTACTAGGTCATATGCCAATATGTCCTTTGTGTGACTGTCACGGGCGAGACGCGAACCCACGACCCTACGGTCGTGAGTCAGGCCCTCAACCCGTGCGGCCATCACCCGGGACTGGAGACAATTTAAAACAATTTTATCCTGTACAGCTTAAAATCTGTTTGGTGTAGCTTCATTCGTCTTTTATTTAATGAATAAGTCCTTATGTCAGTTGCACCAACGAAACTAATTTTATGTTTGACTTACATTGACTTTTTAACAGCAAAGTAAACTACACCATATTACTTCTAAGTTTGATGTATTTAAACAAAATTTATATTATTGGTTCAGCAATAAGATAATTAAATAAATAAATATATCATCACGGCTTTTATTTGGTATGGCTAGCTAGCGAATATCTCGGTAAGTGATATATTTATTGGCGTGAAGTGCGGTTACCAACCGTCAAATCAGGGCCCCCAAAGTGGAGAAGGAGCTACAGGGGTAATTTTAATGTGATGAAAGTTGTTTGTCTAGATTGGGAATCGAACCCGAATTTTCAAATCCACAGTAACATATTTTACACAATAATTATCTGTGGCTAACTAGGGAGATAATATTTTTCTACTACTACTTAAGAAACTTTTAACAAATCTTATTATATTCCTTACAGATGTAAAATGCGAGATATCGATTCTAGAATATTTTAGTTAAAAAAATATCTGTGCAATTTAAAATAGATTTTTAAGAATTTAATCAATCGTGAGGAAAGTATTTCCACTTCTATCTTCCGTAGATTGTAGAAACTTTTTTATCCGTACTTCTTAGAATTTAATTTTCTGTTAGATTCCACGATAGCATGTTCTTTTTTTCAAACCAGAATTCGTTACCGATTGTATCAGCTCAAAGTTAATTTTAGACTTAGTTTCCAACTAGGAAACTTAAAGTGGACGCATAGTAACTTAAATGTGTTTTTCTTTTTCTCTTACGGATTGATGTATAAACTTGTAATGATTTGGTTTTATGTAAACAGCTTGTTGCTATATGTCCCAGTAGAATAATGAATTTAAAGGTGAACATAAACACAAAACGAAAACATTAGTAATGGTAATAATTTTCCAGGCAACTCATAATTCCCTAAATGGTTAATTTGCATCGGTTTACTTAACAATAAATTGAGCGCTAGTGTCTAATGAATTAACTGGGATTGAAACTTTACTCGTTTGAACTACAATTGGGTCAGTGCAGACTTACAAGCCTAAGATCCTACAAATTCATCACTTAGATACATATATACATATTGCTAAATTTATTATGTATGTTGAAAACTAATTCACTTATGATGAACACAAATAGAAAACAATTAACTGCACTGAATTTCAAACATTGCTAATTTACGATACTTTCAGCAAATAGAAATTAAGCCGTATTTCAAGCTTTTTTTTTGTTTAATTTAAATTAATTTTATTATTTCTTTATAATTATATTAGCCGTACTAGGGTATAATTTTATATTTTTTTACTTAATGAAAAGATAAATTTGTAATGATTTATATATATGTTTATTTAAATAAACATTGAATTAGTATTAATTTATATATTTTATGAAAAAATAATAATTTTCATAAATTTATATATAAATTAATTTTCATAAATATAGGTACACACACATTAAGGTTCCAGATATAATTATTGTTCTTCCTTACCATAACATGTGTATCTACAAAGTTTCTAATAGTGTTATGTCTTCGAATGTATTTATAATTAATTTCGCGTTATAATTTGTTCTTTTACAACTTTTATAAATCATATTGGACAAGAGGTATAGATGCAGTAACTTTAATTATTCTAAATATAAATGTTTTACATTTAGGAAATTTTTCTATGACATGTGCACTATTCAGTTCTAACGAATTATGAGAAAAAATAATTTTGCCAAACAATGTTAGTTAAGTAAACATGTAATGTCATGTCTTAAAGTAGATAAATCGTATTTTAAATTTCATTCAATTATAATTTTATATCATCTTGTAAATGATTAATAAATGAGAGTTTCATGCTAATTTTCAGCCATTTTAACTTCTTTGGGACGATACTCCAATTATGTTTCTCTATGTCGAAAATATTTAATAAAATTTTGTGTGACAGGAATTATGCAAATTTTCACATTTATGTATAATAAAAGACTGATTTCTGTTAATATTTTTGTCTTGATTTGAACAAACAGACCGACAGGTACATGAATCATTTTATTTTCTTTTTTCAAGACAAAATGAGTTCTAAATTTAATTTCTATATCTATGGGCAGTTTAAAACATAACAATGGAAATTTTAATTTATTAAAAATTAAACCTTGTTACAGATATTATTAATTATTATTAAAAAATTTATATAATATTACGAAAAAAAAAAACAATTATAATATTATTGTCGGAGAAATAATTCTAGTTAGTCGGATTTAAAGTTGAAAAACTCCTTATAGTGGTATGAATTTAGTTTCCATTATTTTTATTTTATACTAATGAGTTGAGTTTGTATTATTATTTCAAGCCGTTTGAAGCAACTTATAAAGATTAAATGTATTAATAGTTATTTTTGTATTGTGCGCAAAATGAATGTTTTTATTTGTTGCGCGTGAGAATGTTACCTTTAGTCGAGGCAATAAAAGTCATTCGAACGCACCAAAAAATAAAAATTTTACCCACGAAAAACAAACAACATTTTTTCGACAATTGTAAATAAAGAATAATACAATAATTATTGATTTATTTAAGTAAATTGAACTAAAACATTCAACAATAATATTAATTTGATACTATTGATGTGTTATAATTAATGAGACATGACAACAAATAATTTAGGAGCGTGCGCGAGATACTCATTCTGTGCACTAGAATACGAAACAGTGCGCAAAATGCTTATTTTGTGCAAAATAATGGCGAAAAATACGCTTTGTAATGGTAATGTAAATGATGAAAAAATAACGTATTTCGCGTATATTAGTAATAAAAAAAATCTTTTTTTGACAGTTGTAGAAAAAAGAATTGTATTCTTTGTTATAACCGAAAAAATAAAAGTATAAGATCTGCGAGACTTTGTTTTTTGAAACATTGCACATATTCAATACCATTACCATATTAGTACAATGTTCCTTATTAGATTTTAATTCATTAGAACAAACACTAGGTTTATTGCACAAAAAAATGTGAACAATTCATTTCCTAAACCTTACTTTTTTTATGACAAAGGATACAATTTAAAAATCTAACATAAATCACTTACATTTACAATATTCATATCAATATCATACGTAGCTATATTTGACTGTTTTAAAAATTTGCTGAACTATTTACTAATTAATTTTTGATATCAATTGTTGTTATTCTTGTACTAATAAATTTAAAAGTTTCAAACAAGATTATAAAATAGTTACTGATACTTGTTCATTTGAGAGTTTTTTATGGAGTTATTTTTTGAAAGTTGAATGACTAATTATTTCTCCGATAGTAATTAGTCGTTCTTCTTTCATAGTATTTTTAAGGTAATTTTTCACTCTTTTTAAAACAGAAAATTCTATTTTTTCTGAATTCTTAGAAATTGTTGTTGGCCTCTCGCTGCTGCCCAGTTAGCTCCCCTTTAATCAGCCCCTGACTGTACCTATTTCCCTGTATGCTATTCACGTGGAAAGTAAATTTTAATATTTGATTCAGTGGCAGAATTTTACCACAGCTAGCTTCCGCTTTGCGTTGAAAGGGTGAGTGAGGAAGCCAACACCTATGATGTTTCATAATAATTTACTTGCCATTTATATCCAATGGTATTAATTTGAGAAATTTACTAGAAACTTTTATGTACATTTATCTAATAAATAAATAATGTTTTACAAACATGCCTATGCTTTATAAAAGTTTATTAATATTATCTTTGCGCAACAAATAGTCCGTCAAAAATACAAAAATTATAGACAGGCATAACGTTAAACAATAGCGTGAATTTAATTTCATTTCTATGCTTGATTACCCATTAAAAAATCTGATGTGGACACCACATGACTTCCTTATACGCTTATACTATAGATATTTTTTTAATTGCACATATTTGACATTAAATCTTTAATTTTTTTATTTTTTGTTCTAATCCATAGCAAACTTAATTTTTAAAAAACAAAAAAATATATAATATTTAAATTTAGAGATCTCGCTTATGCAAAAGGCTAATTTAAAAATTCTTAATGTGTTAGACGCAGAATTTAATTCTCTAAAACTTTTATTTGCAGCATTTATTTCTAAAATTAAAATTATACCAATTTTTTCAAGGAAAATCTATTATGTTATTTCCATTGATATAGTAGTCTTATATACCAAATTTAGAAAGTTTTAAATTATATTTGAATATAGTTTTTCATGAAAATCTATTATAGGCTTCAAGTAAAGTACCACTTCCGGAAGTTATATAATGACCAAAAAGGGAGGTGCACAACTAAATACACAATCTCAACTTTCTACGGCTTACCATTTTTGAGTTATGCGAGATACATACGTACGTACAAACGTCACAACAAAATTAGTCAAAATGGATTCAGGGATGGCCAAAATGCGTATTTCCACTGAAATCTGAGCACAGAAAATTTTTGCGATTACAATACTTCCTTTACTTCGTACAAGGAAGTAAAAACTGAATGTTTAGTAAATTTTAATATTCTTTTCAACAGTTATTAAATAAGTAATACAGATGCAGAAGCAGAATTCAATCTTTTATCTCAAATTAATTGATGATAATTAGTAATTTGATGAGAATGAAATATATGCGAAGGAGTTGGGAGGGAAGGTTATAGTTCCGCCACTGGTTTAATCAGTCCATGATTGTTATCAGTAATTAATTCCATACCATATATGAATAGGTACTTAAATTATAAAATGTAGTTCTCCTTAGTACTTTCATCTGTTTTTAACAGATCATTTTTACAATATTAACTTCTGCAATATTTCCGAATTAAGCTATGTCGCTTTATCGGTGTAAAAAGGGGAAGACGGTATTTGATTTATTAAAGTATGTTAATGGAAGAATAATATTTAATTTAGCTCCAACGAAATTGTATTGCAACCGCGTAAAGCGTCAGCCATCACTCCCTTGAAAACTCCATTTAAATAATTTATTTAAAGCAGTTGCCGGAATTTCGTTTCTAAATTGTAAGTTTTTTGTTTTTGTTTTCGTATTGTGCAGTCGCAGGCAGGGGCGGTTCATGGAAGGTAGGGGTGGCGTGGGAATCAGCGTACTGTCCTCGCTAATCCATTTCCCATCACCGGGCAAGCCCAGTGGCGCTCACAGGGATATTTCATCCCCTCAAGACAGACATAAAACGAATGTGCGGTGACAACTCGTGGGTAGAATTTTAACTCTATTTTAAAACCTAGAGCACGATTTAAACACAAATAAAACATGTACTGGTTCCGCATATTCCCATTCGTCATCAACTGTTCACCTTTGATTGAACCTGACATTTCTATTCTGAAATACATGTCGATGTTCTGTATGGTCCCGGTATTTAAACATATGTCATTCAACTGAATTACACATCGCTCATTTTTTATACAAATTAAGTAAATGTGTTTTTAAATTATTTTTCCCTTTGCTTCAAATGCGATACAATTACGAGGTACGTATATTTAAATGAAATATTCCATATTGTTATTTCAAGGACATTCATGTAATTTTGTTTCTTTAATGAATATTATCTATGCATTTCATGTGTATCGTAAAATCGAAATACATTGATTTAATCTCGGTTTTATTGTTTATTCAAATTACTGTATGATGAAGTTGAAGCAAGAATAGAAATTGTTGTTTAGTTCGTTTGATTTTAATATTAGGACTATTTTACTACTGCGACGAATAAAATGAGTTAAAAATTAACATATTTAGCTTCATTATATGAAAGAAAGTTTTGCAGTTTTATGTAAGTTACAATGGATCTTGTGCGCATGTCAGACAGAAAGGTCTGAACTTCCCTGTGGAATTATTTACATAATATGTTTAGCTAATTTCCTCATAGTTTATGTGAATTTTAGTTGTCGTTTTTCAGTGTCAAAATAAAAAAAGTTTTATTTCAAAAAATTTTGCAATATTTTTCATCTTTGGCGGATTATTTACTTTCTCTGTTTTCTGGGAATTTCTCAATGTATAGAACAAATATATAAATATATCATTACGCCTTTTACCCATTACTGGGTGTGGCACTCTGCCATAGCAGATCTCGGTAAGTGATAAATTTATTCGCGTGAAGTGCGGGTTACCAGCCGTCAAATCACGGCTCCCAAAGACGTTAGTGGAGGGGGATCTACAGGGATAGATTTAATTTGGTGAAAATTGTTTGTCGGCTGTGGGGATCGAACCAGGGTTTTTAAGATCCACAGGCCAACAAATAAACATTCTTAATGAAAAATATCCATTATTATTATTATTATTATTATATATATGTAACTTCTTCCAATATCGTTTGTAACGTATATAAAATAAATCTTAATGCTAACAACTGAACTTAATAATTTCAAATCTTACTAGAAAAGTTCAGAATCCGGGACACTAAAATGTAAGTGGAGAATAAGCTTTAATGATGAAATTATAAGACTTATATTATCACAAAAATGTTTTTAAGTGGTTAATTTATAGATAACAAAATATCTGATGTGGACACCACATGACTTCCTTGTACACGTATTAAACTATAGATATTTTTTTAATTGCACATATTTGACATTAAATCTTTTATTTTTTGTTCTAATCCATAGCAAACTTAATTTTTAAAAAAATCAAAAAATATATAATATTTAACTTTAGATATCTCGTTTATGCAAAAAGCTAATTTAAAAATTCTTAATGTGCTAGACGCAGAATTTAATTCTCTAAAACTTTTATTTGCAGCATTCATTTCTAAAATTAAAATAATACCATTTTTTTCAAGGAAATCTGTTAGCAGCTTCATGTAATGTGCCACTTCCGGTTAGTCTATTTTAACCAAAATCTATTATGTTATTTCCATTGATATGGTAGTCTTATATACCAAATTTGGAAAGTTTTGGATTATATTTTGATATAGTTTTTCAATATATTATAGGCTCCAAGTATGGTACTTTACTTTCCGGAAGTTATATAATGACCAAAAAAGGAGGTGCACAACTAGATGTTATAACAGTCATAATTATAAAATTTTAACTTTCTACGGCTTACCGTTTTTGAGTTATGCGAGATACATTACGTACGTACAGACGGCACGACGAAATTAGTCAAAATGGATTCAGGGATGGCCAAAATGCGTATTTCCGCTGAAATCTGAGAACCGAAAATTTTCGCGATTACAATACTTCCTTTACTTCGTGCAACTTCTCTTAATTTTTTTTATTCTTTCCTTCGTCTTAACATTTTCTCCCTCTTTATATTCATCTTTCTCTCTAAGAATTTTTATTCTCTTTTTGTTGTTAAAATTTTCTAGCTTTTTATTCATCTGCTTGTCGTTTTTCAGAAATGTATTTCTTCATTCTACCCTTCTTTTGCCTGTTTGATTGTTTCTTTCCCATCCTTTAATTATTCAATGAATACAACGAAAGGTGCACAACTAAATGTTGCTAATGCAATGACATTGACATTTAATTTTTTATTTTTTTCTTATTTTTTGTTCTAATCCATAGCAAACTTAATTTTTTTTTTAAATAAATATATAATTTAGATATCTCGCGTATACAAAAGGCTAATTTAATAATTCTTAATGTGCTAGACGCAGAATTTAATTCTCTAAAACTTTTATTTGCATCATTTATTTATAAAATTTAAATAATATCATTTTTTTCAAGGAAAACTGTTAGCAGCTTCATGTAATGTGCCACTTCCGGTTAGTCTATTTTAACCAAAATCTATTATGTTATTTCCATTGATATAGTAGTCTTATATACCAAATTTGGAAAGTTTTAAATTATATTTGAATATAGTTTTTCATGAAAATCTATTATAGGCTTCAAGTAAAGTACCACTTCCGGTAGTTGTATAATGACCAAAAAGGGAGGTGCACAACTAGATGTTATAACAGTCCTAAATATAAAGTTTCAATTTTCTACGGTTTACCGTTTTTGAGTTATGCGAGATACGTACGTACGTACAGACGGCATGACGAAATTAGTCAAAATGGATTCAGGGAGGGCCAAAACACCTATTTCCGTTGAAATCTGAGAACCGAAAATTTTCGCGATTACAATACTTCCTTTACTTCGTACAAGGAAGTAAAAAACAATACGAAGTTTTTTATTAGGTAATTTCAAGTTGAATAGATAAAACTCGTAGATCTGGCCCTATATATTTGCACCTATATGTTTTGTGTCAAAATAAACCAAAAATAGCCCTCGATTATCCTTGAATATATTGTCCTTTTTATCACGCCGCTGACACGGAAGACACAGCAAATAAAATAACGAGTCGTCTAGCTGGTAGGAAGCCAGCGGGTAGGCAGCTCGACTTCAGTAGAAAGCAGCGCATGTCGAACGATATTGTCAATTTAATAATAAATGAGAGAATTGTGTTACGGTGCTCGAGAGACCAGCGCTCGAGTCGAGACGGACCACGATACCAGCGGTCCATTTCCACCGCGTATACTTCATCTTGTTTCATTTCCACTGCAGAATTTCACCCAAGTCAGTTCGCATGCGTACAATTTTTTTTTGTCTATAGATACGAGTACTTCGACATTTCGCAAATTAAATATAAGGCCATAAATTTAGGTATAAACAGTAACGAATTAAACGTTTATACAGGAATGAATATGACGTTCAAAAATTATTTCACCTCTCTTGTTGAACAATACTAATTTAAATAATAGAGGTTTTGTTTAACACATTCAGTGCCCACCTCAATATTGTGTCTCGCCAGCCAGCCCGCCCCACAACCGTACATGCAGCTAAATTGAGTGGAGTAGAGGAAATAATAGCAGAACAAATCAACAAACCAATGGTTTATTTGGATTCAATGGAATGTTCCAAATGAGTCTAGAAAAAAAAAACCTACCCGCCAATCCAGTATGAAGTAAACATTATTTATCCAGTAGCATTTCATCACACACACATGTGTGTGTGATGGGCAAATTTAATCTAACCCAAGATTACACACACGTGTGTGTCATGGGCACTGAATGTGTTAAATGTACAGGGTGTTTTAGAAAGTGGATACATGCCTTTTCTCGCTTATTAACGGAGAAATCCAAATTGTTTAGAGGATGTTATTTCATCAGTGTAATATTAGTGATTTAATTTTGCATGTAAAATACAATTATAGAACTGCCAGTTAAACCGGAAACTACATCAGTTTTGAAAATTAATTTTTTATATTTGTTACAAATAATTATTTTCTTTCGTTCGATATTTATTATTTCGGGATGTATTTTAATATATAAAGAGGCTATGATAATGTAAAATAAAAAAAATACTACTACTAACCAAACTTTTATTCAACTCTATTTATAATAATACAATTATCCGTGAAAACAATGGCTATCATAGCTTCTTACCATATTAGAATACATCCCTTAATAATAGAAATCAAGCTAAAGAAAATAATTATTTGTAACAAATGAATACCATTAAAGCTCACAAATTTTGTACGGCTGAAAAGAGAATAAAATATTCAAATTGAAGCGTATATCTTGTATTGAAATTTATAAAGTTGGTATCACTTTCGGTTAAATCCGAAGTTTCATAATTAAATTTATCGTATCCTTAAATCATAAATATTACATTGATTAAATATTGTTCTTTAAGCTATATAGAATAATAAATAGCAAGAAAAAATTATTCATGTCCACTTTTTTCTATTATTTATTTCTTTAATGTTTATTTTGAACGAGTAGAAGTATTTCAGCATGAACACTTTACACACGAATAGTGTACGCTATATTTTGTACCAACAAAATCATTAGCAAAATTATCCAAATTATTAATATAAGAGAATCTCTTTTGCCATCCTAATTTTATTAAGCTAATCATGAAAACCATGGTAAACATTGAGTCTTGATTATTTGGTTTAATAATTAAGCTTTTAATATTTGTTGCTATAGTATAATAGTAGAGGATATTTATTATTTGTTTTACGTTAAATGTTAAAAGAATACGTATCTACCTCACACGCCACTTTGTTCTAAACAAATCATCCTTGAGTGAATCTGTATCTGACAGATAAAAGCAAAGCTGTACAAATCGATTTCTTAGAAGCATCTACAGCATCACAAATTTTGTAAATAATAAGAGGAATAAGTACAGATGGGGTAGGTGGCCCAGTGGTATCGAGTCGACCTGTGAATCTTGAGAACCCTGGTTCGATCCCCACAGCCGACAAACAATTTTCACCAATTTAAATCTACTCCTGTAGCTTCCCCTCCACTAATATCTTTGGGGCCGTGATTTGACGGCTGGTAACCGCACTTTACGCGAACAAATATATCACTTACCGAGATCTGCTTAGGCAAAGTGCCACACCCAGTAATGGTTAAAAGGCGTGATGATATATTTATTTTATTTATTTATAAGTACAGTATAATTTAGGTTGAATGACATATAAACAATACTTCTTTCTATGCATGTGTTATAAAAAATACTGAGATTTTAAAATTTTGCATTGTTAGTTTTAAACCCCAGTTTAATTTTGTACAACGTATTGTCTCTGAGCGTTGATGATAATACTACACTCACTATATAGCTAAGCGTAATGCGGTGGCGGCTTCGTCGCGAAATTAGAATGCAAATGCGCTGGAGCTCTGTGAAAAATTAATGATTTCCAAATTAAAAAGCGCTCAGACGTCGAGGGCACTAGTTACATTAACGAACTGCATTCACATCTACCTATACTGTAGGGTTCCGTTCAGATTAAATTATAGCGCGCTGCAAAGAGTTGAACTTTTAAAAAATCGGTTTAATTTAAACTGCTTGAAATTCACGCTTGGTTTACGCTTGGGGAATGGTTAATTCCGCTAGATTTTATGAAACCGTTAGTTTAACCTTACATGTACAGAGTTTTACGTTCGTATGGTATTCATGAATACTTGTTAATTATTTATCAAGAACGCCGTAGTCTGATGCTGATGTAGCGTACGAACTTGCTAGCGCTAGCTTATTAAACTCATGAACTTTACTTTCATGATGTTTGATGACAGTTTTGTTGCACATACTTGATGGTGTCTATTTTTATTTGTTCCGAAATTTCATATACATTAATTAAATTCCACAAATATGATGCAAATACTAGAATTTCATACATAAATTACATGCAAGATAATATTTAGTATTTATTATACGTAAAATATTACTATCGCCTACTTTGATTAAAATGGTATAATTAGTATTTCAGCAATTAATTACTTAAATTTTAGGAATATTTTATAATTACAAGAATTAATAGGGAAAGCCATGGAAATAAGAGACCTCCAAGAGAACGATTGAATGGACAGAGATTTATGGCGAATAGGAAGCGATAAGCGGCGACAGCCGTAGAATCATCGCGAAATATATATATAGAATTAATTTAAGTATTTATAAAATGGTTTATAATGTTTTTCATATTTAAAAAATGTAGCAGACAAAGCAAAGACAATATAAGGGTTGGTGCCTAGTTTAAAAGTTTAGAATTTTAACGTAGTCAATAAAACGTAACCCAGTATTTACCAAACTTACCAAAATAGCACTAATTTAAAGTAGTTTTAAATCATACTTTATTATTATCTAGCTAGACTTACGCAAATATAATATTTGTATAATATACCGTCACTTTGATATATGAAAATTATGAATTAAATATACAATATGTTAATATCAACATTTCATACTTAAAAGGAAAAATAAAGTAAAAGGAAAAATAAAGTATCATTAATAAATTATTTTCTTATGCTAAAAAAACTGCAAATTAAAAATATAATTTCTGCTCTATATTCCAAAACCTTTTCCCGTGCCGCCAGGGGTATATGTACCACAGATTATTATTATAAATTATAAACTACAATAAAACTGCATGAATCATAATGAGTATTGAAAATTCTTTTTTTTAATATTTGGATCCTCGAAAAAATTTTTCTGGTAGAATTTTTTTGGGTTAACATAGTTCAAGAATAATCAGCAAGATTTCATGAGGATGTTCCATGCTATAATAGTGGCAGTTTTTATTATTAAAAAGTCCATTTCTAGAAAAACTAGCAGTCCAAAAATTTTTTTGCGTAGATGATTCGATCTCTACGTGTTTTTCCAAAAATCATTCACTAAAGTCAAATCTACGTTGACAATCGGCTGGCAATAGTCCTTGTCCTGTTTGTATTTTGTATGGTCTGTACTTGTGTTTTCTCAAGATTCTGTGAATTAAAAATATGTTTACTCCTGTCTCAACACATGCGTTACGAAAGGAAATTCTAGGATTAGCCACAAAAAGCGCAAGTACATATCATCTTCATTTAGTATATTTAGTTTTCTTCTTTCAAATGAACCTGTGGTTCGTAGTTTATTTACTAATCTCACAAAAAAGCGATTCACTTGGATGACGGCGATGTGGATATTCTTGTCGAAAAAGATCTGCAGCTATGCATTTATTTTTTAAACTTCGAAAATACACATCTTGCATATCAACTTTTTCTGAATTACATAAATTCATTTTATAATAAATTAATAAGGTACTACAATGAAATTTGCTAATAATAAAGGTTAGAACAACCATTACTGAGTATTTACAGATTGACATTTACCGTATTACAATTGTTTTAATTAATTTTGTTTTATTTCAAGCCACAGTCTTGGATCACTATTCTCTTTCCGATTAGGTGTACGAGTAATAAAGTGCCCGCCACTTTACTTTTTAATAATGTACGATATGTATTATTTTACAGGATTGTAAAGCAAATTTGATGCACTTTTCAAATTTGTAAAAAGATATATTATGTTCCATTTGAAATTTTAAAATTGATACTAATTACTAATAAACTGGAAATTATAATAACATACATCTGTCATCAACTAGCTTACATGTTGCTGTAGAATTCATGTTGGAGGAAAGAAATTATTAAGTTGATAAATACGCGAAATATTTACTGGGTCTATTAAAATACGACACCCTATACAGGGTGTTATATTTTAATAGACCCAGCAAATATCTCGCTTATTTATCAACTTAGCAATTTCTTTCATATAACATGATTTATACAGCAACATGTAAACTAGTTGATGACGGATGTACATTCATGATATCATTTCCGGTTTATTAGTAATTAATATCAACTTTGAAATTTCAAATGGAACATACTAATTTTTTTTACAAATTTGAAAAGTGCATCAAATTTGCTTTACAATATAAATAAATAAATAAATATATCATCACGCCTTTTACCCATCACTGGGTGTGGCACTCTGCCTAAGCAGATCTCGGTAAGTGATATATTTTGTCGCGTGAAGTGCGGTTACCAGCCGTCAAATCACGGCCTCCAAAGATATTAGTGGAGGAGGAGCCACAGGGGTAGATTTTTTTAAATTGGTGAAAATTGTTTGTCGGCTGTGGGGATCGAACCAAGGTTCTCAAGATCCACAGGCAGACTCGATACCACTGAGCCACCTACCCCATACCTTTACAATCATGTAAAATAATCCATATGTTACATTATTAAAAAGTAAAATGGCGGGCACTTTAATATACGTTAAATCGGAAAGAGAATAGTGAGCCATGACTGTGGCTTGAAATAAAACAATTAACTAAAACAATTGTAATTATTATTATTAAACGAAATAATATTTTTTTGTCATCAACTAGCTTACATGTTGCTGTATGAATCATGTTATATGAAAGAAATTGCTAAGTTGATAAATAAACGAGATATTTGCTGGGTCTATTAAAATATAACACCCTGTATATATATAATCAGTTTAAATCTCTTAAGTACCCTTATGGGTGTCGAGTGTCGTGTATATATATATAATTTTTATTTTATATTATTGCAATTTAATAGCATAGTTTACAGGAAATAAATGGTAATAATTTGAACATATTTTACGTACCAAATTATGTAATTAGTATTAACTGCATGTAAATTAAATGCAAGCTGCGTTAAAAATCCTTGAAACGATCCTGAATATATGTATACTTACTTATCTAATGTTTATTCAGTATGATTAAAAATATCGGTATTAAAAAGAAACAACTATATAAAGCTACAATCAATCTTGTAACTACTATTAACACATCAGTGACAACAGTAACACATTCACGTTTTCTTTTAATATATAATTTAGCACACCGCAACAGTCGAGTGTCTAGCGTTTGCTCTAGCAAGTGTATTTTGTAGTTGAAACCATCGTAAGTTGCTGTGTGTCTCGGTTCAGTCACATGTGAAATTGCATTCTGAAATAACCTCTCCAATTTACGATATAATTTATCTTTGCCGGTCGTCAGTTTGTGCTAATGTTGGGTATACATTCGGGCCGAATTCGCCGTTCGCCTCTTTGCTTGCCGTCGATGTTTACTATCATTCATCGTAAATTTGCTACTTATTTATGGCGGAATTTACGGGTGCTGTAGTTTGATCACGTTCCGTATTGGTACAGATTCGGATCGAGGATCGTAATATTCCGGAGTTGGACGCGAGCGATGCTGAGGGATGGCCCTGTGGTTCGCTTGGTTCGACCGCGTTTTTACTAATGCGGTCGACGTTTCCCGAATATTGCCCCACGAGGAATATATCAATATGGGAAAACTTCTTTTACGGAGAATAATAAATTGTTTATTGTCTGAATATTGAAAATTGAAATGGCGTCGCTTTATGTCCCGATATGACAAACAATTTTACATTGTTGATTATTTATTTTGAAAGAAAAGAAAATATTCAATGATTAATTCCTTTAAGAAAAATTTTATATTTTGTTAATTTTGTACACTTGTATTTATATACAATGTTTATGAAATAAAAATAAATGTTTAGATTTGAAATAATATTTTTCTGTTGCAAATTTTTCTATGAATTGTCAAATTTATTATATTATATTTGTTTATGGGGTATTGGTATTGGAGAGTCGGCCTGTGGATTTATAAACACGGGTTCGATTCCCACATATGACAAATAATTTTTACCATATTAAAAAAACTATCCCTATGGTTCCCCCTCCACTAACATATTTGGGAACGTGTTTCACTTCCCGAGATTTACTACGGCAGAGTTTTTATTATATTTTGTATTTTTAAATATAAATAAATAAATATATCATCACGTTTTTTACCCATTACTGGGTGTGGCACTCTGCCTAAGCAGATCTCGATAAGTGATATATTTTTTCGCGTGAAGTGCGGTTACCAGCCGTCAAATCACGGCCCCCAAAGATATTAGTGAAGGGGGAGCCACAGGGGTAGATTTAAATTGGTTAATATTGTTTGTCGGCTGTGGGGATCGAACCAGGGTTCTCAAGATCCACAGGCCGACTCGATATCACTGAACCACCTACCCCATTTTTATTTTTCTTATTTTATAAATAGATTAATCTTGAAGACATTGAATTTTTATTTTTTTATTACATGGTATAATAATAAACACAAAGTCGGTTCTAATTAATTATGTCACATGTGAAATTGTATTCTGAAATAACCGCTACATTCTGTTATATATATATATATATATATATATATATATATATATATATATATATATATATATATATATATATATATATATATATATATATAACTATCTCATCTTAATGTCAATGATGAAGCGCTGATATGATCAAAATACGTCAAGAAGCATATAATTTTTTCGTTTGTAATAAAGCTCGAGCTCATACTGCGATGAGCATAAATTCCCTGTTACCTTGACAGCCGCAACACTTAAGTTTGAAACATGTAAAGGTAAAATGAACAATATTCACTATTGTGCACAGTTCACCAGCTTTATATAAGCGCTCTCACAGAACCGGCCTCGCAACAGGCGTTTCCATCAAATTGTGTCTTAGATTTATGGTATATTAATACTTATATCACATCAAATATTTCTTCACTCTTATTAACTTAACAACTATCACTATACTTCTCAACGAGATTTTAGTAACAGATTTATTTTTCTTTATGAGGTAGGTGGCTCAGTGGTATCGAGTCGGCCTGTGGATCTTGAGAAGCCGAATTCGATCTCTATAGCTGACAAACAAATTTCACCAAATTAAATCTACCCCTGTGGCCCTCCTCCACTAATATCATTGGGGCCGTAATTTGACGGTTGGTAAACGCACTTTACGCGAAGAAATATATCACCTACCGAGATCTGCTACGGTAGAGTGCCACAGCCAGTAATGGGTAAAAGGCGTGATGATATATTTATTTATTATTTTTATGTGCTTCTCAATATTTCAATTAATCTAAAGACATTCATGAACTGACACCAATAAATTTAATCGTATTGTTTATGGAAAGAATATAAAATTATTTTAAACTAACCTAAATTAGCTGGTAATCGCACTCCACACATATAACTACATCACTTATTTATTTATTTATTTAAACATACGAGTACAACTGAGTACCAAACGGAAATATGATATTCAAATGTACATTATTATTAGTATAATTAAAGGAAAGAACTGAAAATATTTTCTTGCGAAATTATTTAATTACTACAAACTAATGATTATATAATAATAACATGGAAGTGGAGCTACACTTTCAGTGTTAAACGGCGACTGAAATAGTTACGCTGAAAAATGTTTAATTATATATACATATTTCAACTTTATAATGGACCTAAATAAAGGATCAACATGTGGTCTTTAACTTTAATTTAATATTCAACAAAACCAAATTATCCCATCAACAGGGAATTTTAACTGCTTATTATTCCTATCCTAAATACATTATAAACAAAAAAAAATATTTTGTAATGAAAATTCTACTTTTCATGCATGTAATTCGATATAAAATATTTTATTTTTTATACAGAAAAAAAGAGAAATAACGATATTAATCAATTACAAAGAACAGAAAAACAAAAGAGAAATGTAAACATGAAGAATTCCCGTTAAACTCTCAAAATGAAATCATTTTCTGAGTTAAATTGACTCAATTTTTTAACAAAGAATCAACTGGTACATAATAACATTACCATATGAGTATCAGAATCCACTGTGACGTAAAGCACAGTAACGACCAATCAGTAATGCCCCACAATTCAATCACCAATCCCTTTGGACGAGTCCGTCTCTGTTGCGTTGCTCCCGTGGCTGGTGTCGGTTGAAAACAGCGCGTCCCGCGGGAAATCGCCGAACGAACCGTCGCATACATTTTAATAAAACACGGCGTGGTGGCGTCGTGACGCTACACTGCGTCTCTTTCCCTTGTCCTGTGTCAGAACCGGTGCCTGTCCCAGCTTGCTAGGGATGAAGGGATGTAAAGGAGGGTTAACTCGCGAGATGGGACCACGCCAATTAAAGAAACACGTATATCCGAGGGGTGGAAGTGTTTATGACGGGAAGTTCAAGTGTTTAACTGAATGTGTGAAAGGGGAATTTCGGTTTTTTGACCTGATTTTTCTTTTTGTTGTGTTAGAAGCGGTCTATTTGTTTTGCAAATTAGATGTTATCCTGTTCTATTTTTGTTTTGCTAAATTGTAGCTGTTAACATGAAAAGATAGTACATAAGATTCTAGCTAATGATATATAAAATATGGTTTATATATATATATATATATATATATATATATATATATATATATATAATTTAAGCCTGAGACAAAGCCAAGGGGTAATATACCAAAGAAAATGCTTTTCTCACAAGATGAGAATATCTTTTTTTTCCACAATCCCAATGTTTAAAACGAATACTTATTATTAATATTGCGAGTTAAGTGAATCTTGCAGATTAACAAAATTGAATCGAAACTACTGCAAAACTTAACTAACAAATTAAACAAAACCGGAGCGATAGATGTGAATAAATAATCATAGAAGCGATCGGGAGCTGTTAAGGTTCATTCAGAAATCAAAATTAGCGTTAGATTTATGTTTTCCGTTTTATGCCACTTTGAAACAGCATTCACAAATTATGTTTTAGTTAGTAGTGAGACCTATTCACAAATGAAACAAATATAAGGAGATCGGTAACACAGGAAACGATCAGAAATCGTGATCCAACCATTGATTGTAATTTGACAAATAGTTGTTCTCTGGCTATATTTAGAAAAAAAACATCTCTGCGTCCTTTAATCTCACCTCTTGTTGCAAATTTTCTCATTCTAGTGTTCTAATATTTTATTTATTCGATGTATCGACCATCTTCTTCTATTTTTCTTTTTCTTGACATTGTATAATTCTAAACCAGAATAACTATACAGGGTGTTATATTTTAATAGACCCAGCAAATATCTCGCTTATTTATCAACTTAGCAATTTCTTTCATACAACATGATTTATACAGCAACATGAAAGCTACTTGATGACGGATGTACATTCATGATATCATTTCCGGTTTATTAGTAATTGATATCAACTTTGAAATTTCAAATGGAACATACTATTTTTTTTACAAATTTAAAGTGCATCAAATTTGCTTTACAATCATGTAAAATAGTGCATATGTTACATTATTAAAAAGTAAAATGGCGGGCACTTTAATATACACCAAATCGGAAAGATAATAGTGAGCCATGACTGTGGTTTGAAATAAAACAATTAACTAAAACAATTGTAATTATTATTATTACGAAATAATATTTTTTGTCATAATAATACAGAAAATAAGAATTAGGAACAGTTAATAACAACAAAATGATTGTATAACTAATATTCAAAATGGCTCCTCTTTAATACATTTTGCACAACGTTTTGAAACAGAATCAGTAGCCCTTTATATTTGGTTAGCAGATAAAGATTCAATTGCTGCTTCATTTTTATTCTTCAGTCCGTTTAATGTGTTTACTGGTTCATTACAAACAAAATATTTCACGTAGCTCCATACAAAAATCAAGTGATCATATCGAGATAAAAAAATAAAATGCATTGAAGAGGCTGGGAGTCATTTTGAATATTTGTTATAAAATCATTTTGTTGTTATTAAGTGTTCCTTAAAATATTATTTCATTTAATAATAATAGTTACAATTGTTTTAGTTAATTGTTTTATTTCAAGCCAGTCATGGCTCACTATTCTCTTTCCGATTTGGTGTATATTAAAGTACCCGCCATTTACTTTTTAACAATGTAACATATGGATTATTTTACATGATTGTAAAGCAAATTTGATACACTTTTCAAATTTGTAATAAAATATAGTATGTTCCATTTGAAATTTCAAAGTTGATATTAATTACTAATAAACCGGAAATGATATCATGAATGTACATACGTCATCAACTAGCTTTCATGTTGCTGTATAAATCATGTTATATGAAAGAAGTTGATAAATAAACGAGATATTTGCTGGGTCTATTAAAATATAACACCCTGTATATCGGTACATCATTATAAACTTCTTCCTATTGGTCTGTTTCTAAGTATAAAACATAAGCTTGGAGTTTGCAAACTTTTGTGTTAAAATCGAAATTAAATACTAATTTGTGAATGACTGCATAAGATAACATGTTTATAAGATTGTTAAAACAAACAAGGAAACTATAAAACTAACACTAATTTTGATTTGTGTATGTTTCCGCATCTGAAAAACAGATGCTATATTTTTGTGCGGTAGTATGATGATGGCAAACTACACTGCTCAAAAAAATTAATTAAATGTAAAATTAAAACTATAAATTATATTATAAATATGTATTTACGAAGGAGCCTATATAAAAATTATTATAAATTATATTCAAATGTTTTTAAGAAAAACAATCACTTAAGTATCCTTACAAATATTTGATTATAATTTGTAGTCTAAATTTTACATTTAATTTTTAAAATATCCCCTGTACAATTTTGAGCAGTTTGTATACCTTTATAACCACACTCATTCGTTAGCTTGATAAGGTTCTTTCCTAGAACTTATCGCACATATAACAAAAACGAGCTAACGCAAAGTCTACATGAACTTTAAGATCACTCTGTTCTAATTATAGAAAAAATCATATTTGTAAATGACTTAACTCTCGTCGTTCTTCCAACAACGGAATGTCGAATTAAAACGAACGATATTAGTTCTGCCACTATTTTGATAACATAGAAACCGACTTTTACACTCGCGCGTGGTATATATTAGTACGGGATCTAATTATCGATAATGTTGTTATATTAATAATACTAATAATATTGATTATATCTATGCGATAACATTGATAACATCCAGATGTTTAGGGACTATTGCAGTAGTCAAGGGAAAAAAATACATACCTGCAAGTAGTGCTCCTTCTGAACAAGTGTTAGCGAAGGGAAAGTCATAATTGGTACAAGATGTTCGCTAACGAGAAAACACGTTAATATTTTTAGCGAAAAATGTTCAACATGCTCCAACATCATAGCTGCTATTACACGTATGTGCATGTTTGAATAATAATTTAAAATTATATGTGTACCTATATAATGTTACCCCTTTATTTTATATATATAATTGAAAACTTTGGAGTCTATTTCATTTTATTCTCATTATTTTTATATCAATATTCAAATATTATCTATATTTGATATTCAAAATTTAATATTGCTCAGTTCTAGATATCGATCTTTTTTGTGACATTTTGTTCCAAAATACAATTCTGCTTAAGAATTAAGTAGGTACCTAATTATTTAATTTACTTAAAAGTAGAATCGAATTTATATTTATTATGAAATATGAAAACACATTATTTAGTACAAGAATCATCAAAATTAATTCACTCTAATAATGGCAACTAGTATATTCTGAAAAATAACCAACTGTTACTATTACTTTGAAAACATAGTTTTGGTTAGTTTGAAATTCAGTGACCGTGATCACTTGCCAAAACGTCTGATTGTTGCCAAACTAATCACTGCCCGAGTACGGTTATTGTGATTACCATCAAGGTACCACAATTTTCAAAAATCTAATTCCGTTATTAAACCGTTTTCTTAAATATGTACCCATAATTGAATTCATTTTCAGACTAAATTATAAGTGAAATTAGTTCACACTGTTAAAACAAAATGAACTACAATTTTTACAAATTAGTTATCCAAAATACTATTGAATTCTAGTTATTTTTATTTGATTAAAAACTTGAGGTATAAATATATATGTAACACAACGTAAAAGTTATAGTGAGTTAATTGTTGAGGTGAGTAGTATCGAATAGGCCTATAGATTTAAGAACCCGGGTTTGATTTTCACAGCTGGCAAACAATTTCCACTACATTAAAACTACCCCTATGGCTCCTCGTCGTGGTCTGACGGCCGGTAACCGCATTGAACGAGTAAAAATATATAACTTACCAAGATCTGTTACGGCAGAGTGCCACACTCTGTAGGATAAAAGGCGTGATGAAATATTTATTTTTTTATTTTATAATCTTCGAACTCCGAAATATTTCATTTGATCATTTAGTTAATCTTTCTATTAAGTTTAAAATTATATTTTTTAAAGTAATAAATTATTTAATATTCTCAAGCATGCATAAAACTTATTCACAGTTCATAGTCTTGATTAACTTTGATAAAAAAAAAATATATTACATTTATTATGTCTTCATGAAAGTGGAAAATTAGTTGTTTCTGCAAAACTAATTAATAAGCAACAACACAATTTCCTAATTAATTGTCTAGACAAACAGACTGCTTCAAGTTTCAACTAATATATTATTAGGATAGTATTACTATACTATTTTAATCTTGATTTTTGAAAGCATAATATCATAATTCTCTTCATTTTTTCTTTGAAATTTTTCTCCTCCTCTGCTGTCAGATAAAAAATTTCCTTCATCAATCACTAGAATACAACATATAAAACGGTCATCTTACAAAAAATGAAAAATAACTCAATTTTTTATGCTCGTTCTGCTACTGTTTTAATAACAAGTCTTCTAATTTATTCAGCTGACTTACACTAATCTAACAGAAGTTCATAGCCGATTATTTGGACCTCTCTTTCGCTTAGCCTGTTAAAACTTTGCGAGGTTTGTAGAATTACCAGGCTTAGTGATGTCAAAGTCGACCCAATCTGCCGGGAAAATTACTTTGCATACCTGCTGGCGCTAGAGGCTACCAGGGGCTACAGCTTTCAGTATACAGTACCCACTGCTCTGTGTCTGTGACTGGATTTAGTTTGGAACCAGATTTGCAGTCTACAGAATGATTAGTTGCTGCTGCGTCAATTGGTCATTGATGAACTGTTTATCAGTGTAATACATACAATAGGTTCATTAATCATAATCAATATATGGCAAATTAGTATCAGCTATAAATAACGAAAAAATTATTAAAACTTCATTTAGTTCTGAATTATCAAGATTATATATATATATATATATATATATATATATATATATATATATATATATATAATGATTGATGAGCCCATAAGTTATATGTTCAAGAGTGAGTGAAAATGAATGATGTTGAGTTAGTATTTGTAAGAAATTGTTTATTATAAATATTAATCTGTTCTAAACTAAGAAATATTTCTCCTCGTGCTTTTCTGTTTATTTAATGTGATTATTACATTCTAAATAGTAATCCATATAATTTTTTATAGATTACCAAATTTGTTCACGACTTGCTACAGATATTCTCTCTTGAAGTTGAGAAACGTTGATGTAAACACTGAAGTTTTAGATTATTGTATATTATTACAAATCATAATTCTTAGTACCGTAGTTAGTATTGGTAGGCCCAGTATCAAACATTTACATGTTCCCATCTCTTTAAAAATTAGTGTAAGAAATGGAGTAATGAGTTTAAATGACCGAATTTAATAATATTATATAAATAATTATATTAAAAGAGTACAATTAAAACATATTTTATTCAATTTCATTGTTTATAAAGAAAAGTTATTACAAAAGAAAAATAAATTCTATACTAATTGGTGATTTTTGTATTAAATATTTAAAATTACTTATTTATATTTTAACAAAAATTAGTGACTAAAGATTTCCAAAACAATAATAAAAGATGTATGACTAGCTACATTTTTTTTTACTTTTTTTTAGGCTCTTGGCTGGGGACCAAGTATCATTGATACAGCTAATATAGTAGTTCCTATACGGCCCTGATTAATCCTTATATATAGTTCAGTCATTTTAATTTGACGTTTTATTATGTTTATTATTAAGTACAAAATAAGTTGTATATTTAAATACGAAAAAATTTGAACAACAAATTCAAACGCGTGTTTTTTAAATAACATTTATAAATTCTATTTAAAATATTTTCTATGATTTCTTTGCTGTAATAAATTATATAAAATGATCTACAATATCTGTCATTTTAATGTTATAGATTAAATCTAATGATACAGTGCCTTTGCCGTCATTAATAATATGGTGTGTAATTGTATATTGATGGAATATTTATCACATATTCGACAAATAATATAGTAGGTTAGTCAGGTCAGAGGCATAATTAATTTAAGCAATTTACTTGTAAATTGATTGAATGCCATTATGTCATGTGACTGTCCGTTAATTTACAATCATATTTAATAAACAACTAAATTATTTTAAAAATTAGATAAATATATCACGTTGGTACTCGTTTTAATCTTAATAAAAAAAATGTAAATATTACTTATCATATGTATTTATTATTTTCGACAATCATATATTACAGTTAAAAATATAAAACATTTTTTTTTAAATATCTTCGTTAAAACCTTCAAATATTTTGTTATTTTCTATCCATGACGATGTCCTGACTTGTTTTTATGTTCATTATTGTTGAAAAATTACACATAATTAGAAAATTTTGTTTGAAAACCAACATACCTATTATGAAGTACTATTTTTGAAACATTTTATAAATTTAAAAACTTTTGTTGATAGCGCCGTTAAGTGCTGTAATAAAAACAGTTTATATACGATTTAACATCGCGTAAAAAGAACTCCAATAAAAGCGTCAATAAAACCAGTAAAGTATTTCATAAACCGAAAAAACACGCACAATTTTTATTTTACACATAAATTCAAGTATTTGTTTAAAAATTCACGGCTCTCTTTTATTTCCCCCTACGTGGTTTACAAAAAAGTACACAGCACAGACAAACATGAAATTTAGCAATTTGTTCACCCCACCGTGATAAAATAAACCGCTGCGAACGCAGAGTGCTTTGACAATAACAAACAATGCGGTTTCAATAGTCACTCGAAACGTTAAATACGTCGCGCTGTTCGTAAGCTAGAACCCTGTGCAGGATGGAATGGAAGCAGGATTCCTGCTATCCTGCCATGGAGGAGGTTTCCGGTTCCTCTCGTAGTGAAGAAGGGGTAATCAATAAATGAATGTCTAGAGAATGAGAGGTATTTGAAACAATTGAGTTTAGAGGGAGTTCGAAATGTCTTGATATTTTAAAATTTTTATTTTATTGTAAAAAGTTTTAATTAATGTACAAGTATACCGATTGTTACGCACATACTAGGTACGCTTGCATAAAACTTTTTTTTATTTATCTAATTTAAATATTAAATAAAAAATATTAAATAATCTCTTGTTTCTAGAATTTCATTTTAAAAAGGTACGTATATTTAATTGCAATACTAATAATAGTGAATTGCATTGGTATAAATAAATAATCATAGGCCAAATATATAATATACTGTTTTTGTTTAGGTATTGAATATATAATCTTAGGTTTCTATTACATATTCATACATATTACACATATTAATTTATAATATGTAATTCATTTAAATAAATGATTAATTCTAAGATAACAAATGCAAGTACTTTAAAATAATAAAGACAACATATCTCAAATTTCTAGCAATGAAGCTGAATATAATATGATAAATTTCACTTTCATTCTGCGAGCTGAGCTCTTATAAATCCAGCAGATAAATTTTAATCACATTAATCCCTTAAACAAAGGTTCACGTTCACGTCTGCGCTGGAGTGATCCACCTTCGGCGGCGGCGGTAGCGGGGTGACAGGCGCCTCCGAGCGCCGCTCACCACCGGAACAAACGATGACCATTAGTTACCGACACGGCCGCTGGAGGTCGGAGTGCACGCGGTATTTATCACCTGCCCCCACTGCCACTGCCACCGTCGTGGTATCTATCCGTAATTGGAATTGCGCGGCTGTTTGATGCGATTAATTCTCGCGTTATTCAGCAACGCCTGTTTGTTGTGTCTGGTTGCTTGGCAACATTAACACCAAACACGGCTATAGTTGCTCAATGCTCGTTGTTCTTGATGCAACGCTTAAGTATTGTACCAATCAGTTTCGTGTCCTTCGTATTTCACCCAAATGAAAAATTGCGCTTTTCATTCCAATTTTATACATTTGCATGTGCATAATTTTGTATTCCAGGGTGCAAATATATCAGAGTGATATTTTTATTGCAATATTTAACGATTAGGTGGCTCAGTGGTATCGAGTCGGCCTGTGGGTCTTGAGAACCCTGGTTCGATTCCCACAGGCGTCAAACAATTTTCACCAATTTAAATCTACCCCTGTGGCTCTCCCTTCACTAACATCTTTGGGGGCCGTGATTTAACGGCAGGTAACCGCACTTCACGCGAAGAAATATATCACTTACCGAGATCTGCTTACGGCAGAGTGCCAAACCCAGTAATGGGTAAAAGGCTTGATGATATATTTATTTATTTTATTTAAATTACCATGTACATCAAATAAAAATAAATAAGAAATTTTTCATATAAATGTACACATATTAGGTATAACTTATTTATGCTACCTTGACAGTACACATTATCGCTTAACTTGCGTTACAAAATTAACATTCATTTTATTGATTAGATTGTAATTTAAATTTGAAATGCAAGTGGTCGTTTCTATTTTATTTATCTATAAAAGAAAAGACAGTAGTAATTTGTCCCTAAGACAAATAGGTAGTGGGCGATGCAGCATGTTGCAATCACATAATAGTTGTAGGCGTCATCCCCTCTGTTATGCATTACTTAGCATTGGGATACGCGGAACAGTTATGCACTATGCAGTGAGGGTAATTCTTGCGCGATCACGATGTCGGTGTCGCGTGGAGCGACATTACTATTACCGAGTTAATGGAAGATTTTAATGTGTGTACCACAAATCGCATTACGAGATACTGAATATCAAATGGTGTATGCGTTTATATCAATTTGTGGAGTTGCAAAGTTTAATTTGAATTGAATTGCGGGAATTTAAGTTCTGCAGCTACCACATTCATGAATTTTCTAATTGCGGTATTTTCACATTTGGCGCTAATAGATCTGAAATTTCAATTAATTTATTTCATTTATTTAGCATCACCTAAATTACCTTTTCGCAAATTTTCTGAATACCGCTCGAAATATGTTTCAGTACCTAAATAATACAAATCATTTTATCTTTTACACATATATAATATAATTTTGCGTTTCTTTACGATTACCAATTGGCAGATAACAACCTTCGAAGGTTTTAATTGTAAAGCTACAGGGATATTTTTATGTTTTAAAAATATCAGTTGTTACTTGTGAGATTCGAGTAGCTATTTAATTCCACACATACATAGATCTAAGTGAATTATAAAGAATAAACATCAATTCAATGCT
The DNA here is from genome assembly GCA_947425015.1 of Pterostichus niger. Lineage (NCBI taxonomy): Eukaryota > Metazoa > Arthropoda > Insecta > Coleoptera > Carabidae > Pterostichus > Pterostichus niger. The sequence goes on along the minus strand of OX380341.1, from coordinate 20,459,870 downwards.
ATTTTTCATTTAGTAAATTACCACCAATGCCTAAATGAACTAAATATTACAAAATTTTAATCTATTTAATAAAGTAATAAATTGCCGTATTTTCATAATATTAAATTATTATTAAAAATATAAGAATTAAGAAAAATTAGATCCGAATATATTTTTTATTATATTTTTGTAATTTTAATTATGATAAATTCAGCACAGTACCTATTATTTGATTTTGTTATTTATAAACGACCATACGTTCATGGTAAGTAATACCTGCTCGAGTACCTGCTTCATGAAATTATTAAATAAATAGATAAGGCAGATTCTATCAAAATTATCGTACTGTTTATAACAAAAATATATCACAAGAAATAAAGCCTACGTAATTATATTTATTATCACTTAATTAATTTAGGATATCACAGATGTCACCACATTCCACATGATAAATTGAATTCCTATATTGCTGTCGATGCCCTGATTCCATAGCCTGCTACATTATCAACTATTTTCTCCATAGATCAGTGAATAATTTTTTTTTTACTAGTAGCCTAGCAACAATTATTATTTATTAACAAATTATTTTTCTCTACCGTGTCCTTGACAACGGTCAATAATGGATTATTATTAACCTAGGTAAATAATGAGAACTCTCACTTTTCAAAGAAATTGAAGCTTCTGAAAATATTTAACTCGTTAAATGGAAGGAAAATATTAATTCTGAATTTAAAATTGGCGCCTAATTTCAAGTTTGCAATCCCAGCCAAATTTCAGTTTGAATAGTAAGTATCTTTCAAACTGTCACATTTTACATGTGAGTGTGCTTGACAGTTACATTGTAAAATATGTATTTATTTATTGTTAAATTATCAAAAAGGTAAATGTTTATTGTAATATTATTGAATAATTTTACATTGTACAGTTTTGTTCCTTTTAGGTTTATAATTGCATTTTTATATAAGAAATGGAAAACATGACTAGTATTTATTGCTACAGAACCCGTGTTTAATGAAATTTGAGTGCTTCGTATATATCATGAAGCTGCAGTAAGGGTACCCATGGGCATATTAAGTTGCATTTAGAATTTCTGGCATCATTGGTTGAGGTTATGACGTCCACATTTATTACCAAACCGGTAGCGAAAGTACTTCGCAATGAATAACCAATGTAAGTTTCTGAGTTATCTAGATTTAAAAATGTTGGAACTATATTTGGACATCTTGCTTATTGTATTATGTCGTATATTTTGTCTTGTAGGTTTCCATGTCACAAACTAATGAATACTTTTGTCATGTCAGAAGTGGGCCTCTTATTTAGATATTTTTTAACTATTTTAACCCAAAAAGAATCTACCAGGACAAATTTTCTTGAGGATCAAAATATTTAAAAAAAATCTGATGTGGACACCACATGACTTCCTTGTACCCGTATTAAACTATAGATATTTTTTTAATTGCACATATTTGACATTAAATCTTTTATTTTTTGTTCTAATCCATAGCAAACTTAATTTAAAAAAAATCAAAAAATATATAATATTTAAATTTAGATATCTCGTTTATGCAAAAAGCGAATTTAAAAATTCTTAATGTGCTAGACGCAGAATTTAATTCTCTAAAACTTTTATTTGCAGCATTCATTTCTAAAATTAAAATAATACCATTTTTTTCAAGGAAAACTGTTAGCAGCTTCATGTAATGTGCCACTTCCGGTTAGTCTATTTTAACCAAAATCTATTATATTATTTCCATTGATATAGTAGTCTTATATACCAAATTTGGAAAGTTTTAAATTATATTTGAATATAGTTTTTCATGAAAATCTATTATAGGCTTCAAGTAAAGTACCACTTCCGGTAGTTGTATAATGACCAAAAAGGGAGGTGCACAACTAGATGTTATAACAGTCCTAAATATAAAGTTTCAATTTTCTACAGCTTACCGTTTTTGAGTTATGCGAGATACGTACGTACGTACGTACATACGTACGTACAGACGGCATGACGAAATTAGTCAAAATGGATTCAGGGAGGGCCAAAACACCTATTTCCGTTGAAATCTGAGAACCGAAAATTTTCGCGATTACAATACTTCCTTTACTTCGTACAAGGAAGTAAAAACAATGCTAAAAACAAAAGAATTTCATTTCTGCCTTCTCGGTTTTTGTAGATATTAATAAGTATTCATATCAAATTGCTTATGTTATGATTATTAAAAAATTCGTTACATAGGATTTAAGAGCTAGTAGTGAAAAAAATAGTATATAAACCACGGTTGAGAAGATCCTCGGTTGCACCTCGGGGTACAATCTTGGCGCTAGGTCAATAATGATTATCTTCTCAACCTTGGCTTATAATATACTATTAATAATTGCTACTGTGTTAATAAATATTACGAAAATTAGTGTAAATATATAAATCTAAATATAAATATCTGATGTGGACCCACATGACTTCCTTGTACACGTATTAAACTATAGATATTTTTTTAATTGCACATATTTGACATTAAATCTTTTATTTTTTGTTCTAATCCATAGCAAACTTAATTTAAAAAAAAATCAAAAAATATATAATATTTAAATTTAGATATCTCGTTTATGCAAAAAGCGAATTTAAAAATTCTTAATGTGCTAGACGCAGAATTTAATTCTCTAAAACTTTTATTTGCAGCATTCCTTTCTAAAATTAAAATAATACCATTTTTTTCAAGGAAAACTGTTAGCAGCTTCATGTAATGTGCCACTTCCGGTTAGTCTATTTTAACCAAAATCTATTATGTTATTTCCATTGATATAGTAGTCTTATATACCAAATTTGGAAAGTTTTAAATTATATTTGAATATAGTTTTTCATGAAAATCTATTATAGGCTTCAAGTAAAGTACCACTTCCGGTAGTTGTATAATGACCAAAAAGGGAGGTGCACAACTAGATGTTATAACAGTCCTAAATATAAAGTTTCAATTTTCTACGGCTTACCGTTTTTGAGTTATGCGAGATACGTACGTACGTACATACGTACGTACAGACGGCATGACGAAATTAGTCAAAATGGATTCAGGGAGGGCCAAAACACCTATATCCGTTGAAATCTGAGAACCGAAAATTTTCGCGATTACAATACTTCCTTTACTTCGTACAAGGAAGTAAAAATTATTTAAATTGCGAAGAAATGGCACTCTGACATGAAAACAATTATAAAACTGTTATTTTATATGTAATCTTATGGAGATTCGTTGACCGAATAGATTAAATTTATTTTTATTAGCAAAAAAAGCTACCGGGCATTTCAAACTTTCGTAATATGTAACTTGAACTCTTAAGAACTAATTTTGCATAGGTTTTTTTAAATTCACTAAACGGTTTTCGAGAAAAAAAAATTCAACAGAACGAAAACCTGGTTTACACTTGATAAATTAATTAGTAAGTGCAACAACACTATAATTATTATTATTTATAATTATTATTTAAGCATATTAAAAGTTCTACGTTCATAATTAGTAAAAATTTAAACCAAATATGTTTTTGTTGAGAAATTGAAATCAAGGCATATTCACTGCCAAAAGTTACTCAAATATTTTTTATATTATTTGTTTTACTTAATTTGTTAAAAAAAAACTATATTATACATTTCTTTATTACCGATACTATTTATTTACCTCATGGTATGCTATACAACGTAATTATTCACGAATTTCTAATTTTAAGTACTTTTCTCTCCGATTGTACCTCCCCAACATCCTTAATTGGCCTGCTAATTTAGTGATATTCTTGGAATTGGACAAAAACAACAAAGAAAAATTGTGCTCACAACACGGAAAATAACTTCGAGAAATCTCGCCACTTACTAGTACGCAATACGCACTTTTAAAAATTAGTATATGCTAGAAATAAAATTGGTAACCATAAAAAAACTTGATATTTTGAAAATAAAATCCACTAATGAATGACTAAGAATAAAGATAAGTAATTTGTTGCAGCTGCAATATTTCATTATTTCTTTAATAACGTTATTTGAATTTAAGTACAATACTCTCCAATTATTTATTATGTAATTGAATATTATTTCTTTTATTTTTTAATAAAGAACTTATTTTAAAATTCTGAATAGAATACTGTATTGAGTTTTAATTTTTATGTATAATATGATGAAAATAAATGCAAGATTTAAATTAATAAGTTACTTAAATTTACTTTTTTTTTTTTTAATTCTGGCTTCCTGGCGGACCAACTGCTAAGGTCATATGCCGCCATTACGCCCTGATCCTGCGTTTTAGATCTTAAAGTCAACAGCAACGCGGGTTTCTCGGGACGGTCACCCATCCAAATACTCCCCGCGCGCAACGTTGCTTAACTCGCGTTATCGCATACTTTTTTCTTAAATACATACTAATTAGCAATTGAAATTTTAGTAATGCTGGTATGGTAAATGTATTAGTATTTCATTAATATAATAATTAATAACGAACTGGTTATTTTATATGGCCATTTATATGGTTAGTCTATAATATACGCGCAATTCAGTTACAAATTACACGCTTTTAATCTATAACCCGGATATATCTTACTTATTTGATTTAACCATTTACGTAGCTAATTTCGGCAATACTGTGTATTAACATGGTATTGGTACGTAATTACTAGACACTCTAAATTTACTCATTGAACCAATCACAGCAAACTTTTAATTAAACCATAAAACCCTTCAAAAATCTCAAGAGCATCCAATAAAAAATGACCTTGTGCGCCACTCATGATTTTCCTCCTCTTGAATTTTCTTTCCTTTCTGGTTTCCCGGCTTATCTCGCCGTTGTTTTCCGTCTGTTTATTATGCAGATGAACCCGTAGCGCTAGGCTCCGGCTGGACCGGTTAATCCGGGATAATTAAATCCGGAGCATCGCCGCTTGGCGTGGAGTATGTGAACTGGGAGTGGATCGGACGCATGTGATGTCGAAATCGTGTTGCTCGTTCAACAATGTTCAAATCTGCCGCGAGAGTGGTAAATATGCTACAATGATCAAACAAATGCTAGTAGAAAAAGACTATTTTCACTACGATGGAGACGTGAATGGATTTTATTATAAGGATTTTGTTTGTCTTTGAAATGTTTGTGGACGAAAAATGTAATTTTTTTTCTTTTCTTTTATTCTGTTGACATTTTTTTTATTTTATACAGAAATAACTACTACATGAGTATATTAATGTTTTATTATATACATAAATGAATTGAATAAGAGTTAAAATCATTAAATTTTTTGAATCTTTTAAAAGATTTAAATAAGCTGTTAATTTATCAGATATTATATTGTACCTTATATATGCGGCGTTCTATCTTATTTTAGAGTAAGTTGCTTCTAGTAAAAGAAAAAATTGGATCCTCCACAATTTAAAAATAATTTTTTTTTATAAAATTTCATCTAAATTTACAATGTGCAATTTTAGAAAGAAATGATGTAAAAATAATATTATCTATTTAATCATTTAGTTTTGTGACATGGTTTTATATATTTTGTATTTTTCATATACCCAATAAATATTCATCTGTCTATAATAGAGTGAATTAAAAATGTGAGTGCATATCAGTTATTTTAGAAAGAAAAATAAATAGACTGGTATGATTTCCTAATCTACATTTCACTTTTCCCTCACTGATTAGTGTAAACCTAATCAAAGTTTCGAACTAGGCATTATTTAAAAACCATTCTACCTAAGTATCATATTCATTAATTAAAAAATAAATATAACAACACGCCTTTTACCCATTATTGGATGTGGCACTCTTTCGAAGCAGATCTGGGTAAGTGATATATTTCTTCGCATGAAGTGTAGTTACCAGCCATCAAATCACGACACCCAAAGATGTTAGTGGTGGAGAGCCACAGGGGTAGATTTAATTTGGTGAATATTGTTTGTCGGCTGTGGGGATCGAACCTGGGTTCTCAAGATCCACCGGCCGACTCGATACCACTGAGCCACCTCCCTCGTTAATTAAGTAATAATAATGTATTAGATATATATTTAAAATATGTATGCTTATCAATTCTGTATTTAATAACATAAACAAAAGAATAACCTCAAAATAAGCTCACAGTTAGACGAAAACTGAAGATTTAAAAAGCAGACTAGAGTAGATATGCGAGTGAAACGGTTCAAGACATCGTAATACTGAGGTTCAGAGTTAATGGCATTAAAAACTCGGATATCTTAAAAATCAATATCATTTTTGAAACTTTGATATTGTTTTGGATCTTATCTTAATATAAAATGCATAATTTCCTGTTTTGTGACAATAATGCAAGATCCCATTAGAGTACAATATTATCAAAAATGTCATATTCATAGATTATAGAATTCAAATATATTCAAACGGATGTATGATATTTTATAATTAAATTAATACCTAACAGAACTAAAGGATAAATAATACAAGAAACTCTAAAGAATATCATTTATTTTATTTTTAATTAAAATGACAGTTTGTAAAATAACATTTCAAAGTATTTTCTACAAATACTTGTAATTTATCACACATTATTTCTTAATACACTTACATTTAGCCGCGATATACTTTACTTTAGAATATTAAGAAAATAGTTTTACTTTTAATTTAAGTTTCCGTTCATATGACTCATTTAAATAATAAATTTTCATTGAAATAAAAATGAGTCAGTATTATTTCATACTCGAGGTTTAAATCTAACATTAATACTATGCTTACTTCTCAAAATCATATCAATATTGAATACCAAATCCTTTTGCAGAGTAACAGGCTCCAAAACATATTTTCTTAAAATTGCTGAAATCACACTTTTCATTTCTAACAAGGCGAACTTTTGACCTGGAAAACAAATTTGTTTCTAACTTATTCTATCATTGAATATTTATATATGTATACCAATGCAGTTCCTAGCTCCAGCACTAAATGGTATATAAGCGTATGGATGTCTTCCTTTTACATTTTCTGGTAAAAACCTTTCAGGATCGAATTTCTCAGGGTCTGGAAAATATTTTGGATCTCGGTGCATATCGAAAATATGCACGTTCACCATGCATCCGGCTGGTGCAATAACATTACCTAAAATATTATTGTATTATTATTTAAAACTTAATTAATAATTAACCTTTATGTAAAAATCCCAGTTGTGAATTTATCATTTTATTTGTCTGCGATAAGCGACTTACGTTACTATATATACTTTTTGCTATTAGTTATTATCTTAATAATTTTCAAGCTATACAGGTGCTTCACGGATATGAGACACCTCAAATAATTCCTATACTAATAAAGATACAATAAAATGGTATGAGACAATCTTATAGAAGATCAAGGGGGACATTAAATACGAAAAATTGTCTTTAACCAGTGGTTCTGAAGTTAGGGTACAAAGTTATATATTTTTAAATGGGATGATACATATTTTTTATGTCTATTCGATAGAGTATATATGTCTGAATTTAACCATGTAATCATTTTATATCCTTACATAACAAAGATATTGAGAAAAATTCATTTTAAAGTTTCGATATATTTTATTTAACATGATAGAAAACAGTAGGCCATAATCAATTACAAAAGAAAATAAGTTCATTGTTTTTTTATAATAATTAGTTGTGATTGTTGTTTTTATTGAGACAATAGATTATGAATATTGTATTAGGTAATCAAATGTTTATTGTTTTGTTATTGATCATGACCTACTGTTTCGTGTCATGTTAAATAAAATTTATCGAAACTATAAATTGAATTTTTCTCAATATTTTTGTTATGTAAGGATATAAAATGATTACAAGGTTGAATTCATAAAAATATACTCTATCGAATAGACCTAAAAAATAAGTATGATCTCATTTTAAAAATATATAACTATGTACCCTAACTTCAGACCCACTGGTTTAATTATTTTTTCTTATTCAATCACAAGTCCCCCTTGGTCTTCTATAAGATTGTGTCATTCCATTTTATTGTATCTTTATTAGTATAGGAATTATTTGAGGTGTCTCATATCCGTGAAACACCCTGTATGTCATGGCATATATTCTCGTACCTATAGGCATATCGTAATTTAATTGTCTTGAAATTGTGGGTACACTTGGATATAGACGCATCGATTCTTTTAAGCATAATTCCAAATATGACATTTTTTGCAAATCATCATAGTTTGCAGATCGTTTTGAATTACCAAATATTTCTTTTAATTCTTCTACGATTTTATCTTGATGTTCTTTGTGATTTGCCAACAACATAAATGCAAAAGTAAGTGCCACAGCAGTTGTATCATGCCCCTAAAAAGTAACATTATTTTAATATAAATATATCATCATTGGGTGTGGCACTCCGCCAAAGCAGATCTCGGTATGTGATATATTTGTGCGCGTAAACCGCACTTACCGTCAGCCATGTTTCGTCCTTCAAAGAAGTTAATGGAGAGAGAAACACAGGGGTAATTTAAATGTAGTGAAAATTACTTTACTTGAAACTGACAGGAAAATAAACATTTGCCTGACCTTTAAAACTCAGGAAAGCTTTGTTTTGTATGCCTAGTCAGGAATATAACATATTGTCTGTCTAGGCAGGTAATGAAAGAAACGTGAGTGTCTAATTACTTAGCAACATAAAATACTGACTGAATATGTAAGTCAAATATTTCTTTTAATTTAAATTAATTTAAAATATTTACTATTTGTTTATAAGTTTCAGGTCAAATATTGTACACGTCAGTAAAGCGTCGTACAGGATTCGTAAGCTGTTGCAAGCCTCGCTATCGCTCGGGATGAAACTATCTACTCATCCTGTAATTGAACGCTTTCCTGACTTTTTACGTAAATCACTATTGTGGGATGCGCTATTTACTCCATGGAAATAATATAATAAACATTACTCGTATGTGATCTGAAAAACTGTAAGAGCTTAGATTTCAGATTAAAATTGTCTCAGCTGGCCAATGTAACGACGTTTTTGTTTTTCCGAAAAAATAAATGTAATAAAAATGCAGAATAAATTATGTTGGGCACATAATTGTGATAATTTATAAAGTAATACAAATATAAAAAGTTATCATTAACAACTACAAATAGTGATTAGTTCTAAAATGGGAGGGATTGATAGGCACGTACTAAAGTTCATTTTGCACTGAAGAATTTAATATAAATTTTCCGTTGAATCATTTTTTAAATGACAGTATTTTGAATGAAATTAATAGTTGAAAATTGCATTTTGAAATGTAGTTTTGGATTTGCAACAAATATTATAAAATTTTAAAAATTCAAGTGAGTAATATTTTAAACTTTTTATCTATGATTATTAACAAATTTTTCGAGAAAACTCGCTAAATTTATTTTTTAATTTTATCGCTAGGTATAGTGACATGAATTTTTTTTTTTACTTTTAGCAAAAATATTATTAAATTTATTTACATATCCGTGGTATCTAATTTAACCCAAGTCAGATGTTACAGTTTTCAAGATCCTAATGCAGATCATTACTCAAAAAAACCTGTATACCTCAAACATAAAGGTATCAACTTCCTCTCTGATTCCTTCATCATCTATTGATCCATCATTTCTCTTAGCGGCAAGCAATAAATCAAGCATTGCCATTTTCTGTTTCTTGCCATCATCTTCAATAATACGATTTAAATCAGTTTCATCAAAATTTTCTTCTCTTTCTTTTATAATGTTTTTTACAAATATATGTAAAATATTAATAAGTTTATTATGTTTTCGGCCAGCTAATGACATGTTATAAATAAAACTATTGTACAGCCATGGCCGTTTCAGTCGTTCAATCATCCCATTTATTACCCTTAAAAATTATTAGTAATTATATTAAAATTATTTAAAATTTATGTCATACCTGTAAATTGTCTGGAAATATTTATTCTGTTTTTTATCTTGCATATTCAGAGATGTTCCCATAGCAGTTTCTATATTAAAAAAAAATTAATATTATTGTAATTAACAAATTGCGATAATATTTATTTACCACAAATAATTTGAAGGGTTGAATTGGAAATAATGGGAATAATATTTGTCTCCGATTTTTCACATTCTTCTTCTAAACTTTCAACTAGCTTCTGCGAATGAATACCAAAAATTTCAATAAACTTTTGCAAAATACTGAAATGAAATGCTGGTGTTAGCAGCTTCCTTCTGTGTTGCCATTTTTGACCTAAAATAACAAGAATTTAAAAACCTTATCGCGTTTTTATAGATAGCCTAATATATTTATCAGCATATTTTTGTGTTTCACTTCAATTTTTAAAGAGTTACAAAATATATTTTTCCTTATACATTTTTTAAATTTATTTAAGTCGATACTCGTATAGTTCAACATCATGCATTTATAATGAATTTTTTCTATTTATCAAATTGTGAATAACAAAATGTGTTTATTATAAACCCACAACCTAGTTCCGGGCTTGTTTTATACTTGATTAACATTTGAATTTTGTTAATAAATTCGAGATATTAAAACGCAATATTTTTGCGTGGCAGCAAATAACAATTAACAAATAATACATTATTCCACTATTTTTGTTCCCTGATTACTATAAATAAAAGTTGTGATTAATGATTAAATTCTTTATCTAAATCAGTCTACATCGTTCATTTTCTTTATTTAAACTTTATTTATTTACATTTATTCAAATTTCATAACTAACTACGAGTACATAGTTATTGTTATTATATTAAACAAAAGAGTTTAAAATAAGTAAAAAGAAATGTGTAGACTGACTAAAAATTTATTCAAAACTTGTTTATTTATTTATTTATGTTACGCTGTACAACAGGAACTTAATCCCAATTACAGTACAGAGTCCGTACTCATGTAAAGAGAATTAATAATATCATACTCATTACCTATTATGATTATTTTTAGGAATACACTTAAATTACTGAAATATTTTTAAATTTAAACTATTTTTCGTACCTGTACTTGTTAATAGTCCTTTTCCAAGCCAGTCACTTATGAAATCATATACAAAACTTTTTTCAATATGTTTATTACTTGATAACAGCACCTAGCAATTGTTACAGTATAAAATAATATTGATATGAATTACGAGTAGTTACTTACTTCTGCATCTTCTGCTGTTACGACGTTTAACATGGCTATATGCCCAGTCCATATTGTGTATGTTCCTGAATATTTGATTGCCAGTTCCCGAAGTTTCTTAAATATTTTATCTATAACAAGGTTTAATTTTTTTAAAATAAAATAAATATATCATCACGCCTTTTACTCATCACTGGGTGTGGCACTGTGCCGTAGCAGATCTCGGTAAGTGATATATGCTTTCGCGTGAAGTGCGGTTACCAGCCGTCAAATCACGGCCCCCAAAGATATTAATACTTAATAATCAATATAGTTTCTTGTGTATTAAGAGCGTAAAGTGATTCCTTGTTACTCAGCACGATAATTGCAGCGCGAGCCGAAGGCGAGAGCTACAATAGTGTAAGAGGAACAAAGACACTTTACGCTCGTGATACACACATAATTTTTCCTACGATTGCATCTTAAAATTATTAAAAAACGTATGCGTACTGAAAATAAGTTCGTTCTGTCAACTGCCAATATGACAAGTTTCTGTTCTGTTTGTATCTCTGATAACTATTGAAATAAGCGCGCATTTAATATCTTTTTCGCGTGTTACCATTGGAAACGCGCGCATTTAACGTCTATTTCGGGCGTTGCCATTGGAGACGCGCAAAAAAGATATTTTTCGATTGCTTCACAAAAAACGTCAACTTTACGATGACAAATGAGAGCGTAATTGTCAACTTTTCATAGCAATCGTAGAAAAAATATTTTTCAAAATACACTTCAGCATTTTTATACACTGCACATAAATATAAAATTACTAATTTTTACCTGGTGTGTCCCAAAAAAGATAGATACTGCCAATAGCGGGTATTATAGTCGAGCCAGGAAAATAATTGATCTGTTGAGCAAATTTACTAAATTTTTGTTTCCAGTAAATAAACGCCAGCAAAAAAATAATCACACCAATTAAAATTGTCACGACAATCATTTTATCTTATTAAAAAAAAAATCAAATGATAAAAAGTGGATGGTCGGTTATTATTGTCACTTCAATATCATATTAAGCACTGATAGGATTTACTAGAAACCAGTTTCTTAAATTATCTCGTTTTAGTTCAAAAATGCGTGAGTGGTGGAAGCAAATGGAAATAATGATATTTAGGTATTGACCTTTGAATATAAATTTGATAGATTTCAACTCGACAGTTCGACTCGATACCACTGAGCTACTTAATTCCATAATTTAGTTTTGAATGTGTCAATTTCTTTAATTATATCTAGAAATGTTTCGGTTCTTCGGCCTATTCGGTACTATTTTTATTATTCGACCGAATTGTCATTACTTTTTTATTTAGTACATATTATATAATTTGTAGTTATAACAATAAAGCACTCTAAGCAAGAAAGTACTTAAATTAAAATATTTTAAGCCCGTATGTCACGAACTATAATTCTGTACAGAATTATGGACAGAATTTTATAGACTATCGCATACAGAAATTTTCATTTAATTTTCAAAATATATATTAAGTAATTATGGGGTAGATGGCTCAGTGGTATCGAGTCGGCCTGTGGATCTTGAGAACCCTGGTTCGATCCCCACAGCCGACAAACAATTTTCGCCAATTTAAATCTACCCCTGTGTCTCCCCTTCCACTAACATCTTTGGGGGCTGTAATCTGACGGCTGGTAACCGCACTTCACGCGAAGAAATATATCACCTACTGAGATCTGCTCTGGCAGAGTGCCACACCCAGTAATGGATAAAAGACGTGATGATATATTTATTTATTTATATATTAAGTAATATATTTGAAGGTTGTTATTGAAATTATGAACTAAAAGTTTGTCGTTCTACTTATTTATATTACCTTTGCCTTCATTCCGTCGTAAATGTCACTTTTTACTCCATAATATTTTTCATATTTTTCTTACATAACTTAAATAAAGCTAAAATAGTTGTGGTACTGATAATCATACCAACAACCATAGCATTCAGTTCTTTACTATCCATTTTCAGTAATAACCCGTCTGTCAGCTGTTACACAAAAATTTTACGATTGCGCAAGCGCATAACCCAAATTACACATATATTTCTGTGATGTATTGGAGGCTTTAAGGTCCGGGAATATTTATTAAGTTTGAGACAGTTTAAATATTCTTTACTCACATACCAAGAGCGATAACGATACAACTGCCAGTTCAACGCTTGTCTGTCGACTGGCGGTCTTTACTTAATTAATGAAGTCCAAACATATCAATATATACTACATATACGGGGTGATACACCACAATTTCAAATTACGTGTAAAATATTTGTACCCACAATATTCCATCCAGAAATGTATCATAAAAATTGTGTTCAGAATTCTGTCCAGAATTATAGATCGTGCCATACGGGTTTTATAAAATACAAGTACAATAAGAAATCAATGTTTAAAATAGAATAAGAGAAATAAAAATGGTTACAATTTAACAAAGTGAACAAGAAACACGTACTTCAATAATATTCGAAATTTAATAATGGCAAAAATAGATTTTTTTTATAAACGTATCCTGCTTCTGAAAATAAACATTTACTATATACGCTATTTTTTGCCGTGAAGTAAGAATAAGAAAAAATTATTTTCAGACCACCATTTTATGGATTAATTCTCCTTTCTTCCACTGGTGCAGTTAGATATCCCTAATTCCTATGTTATTCTTTTTTCAAGTTTGAGTCGCGCTATATACTTGTACTGGCAATTTCATCAAAGCCACCTCAAAAATTAAAATTTATAGTTCGTTTAATATTTTTGATGGGCTATTTCAACTATTCGAATCACTTTAATGCATTTTATTCCTTTTCCGCCACGAGAGATTATTGAAACGCATTGATTACATTTTACTTTTATTATTTATTTATATTACGCTGTACAACAGGATCTGAATCCCAATTACAGTACAGGGTCCGCACTCACCGAGCCGCAGTGTGATAGTTCATATAATTTTTAGCTTGAGTGCGATTCGAACTCGGGATCTCCGGATTCGAATTCCGTATTGCTATCCACACCACCGTACTGACGTTGTGTCATTATATAAATTCCAAATAGCAGATTTACATTTATTCATGTCAAAATTTTCTCATTACATTATTACTAATTTTGTTTGATACTAGATTGCGAAATGCTTTTGCATTCTCGAATGCAAAAGTAACATTTCGCAATCTAGAATCAAAAATAACTATTAAAAACGCAATAAATACAAAAAAAGTAAGTGGCTATTTATACATACTATAATTAACATATGACTTTATAATAGGAGTGTCAACGGATTTCGGATATCCGGATAATTTAAATTTTAAACTATCCGGTATCCGGAAATTTTTGGTCAAGGAAATCTGGATGACCGTTTTATCGAATATCAGTTTAAAAATTGGAATCCGGATGAATCCGAAATTTAGTTAAAACCGAAATCTGACTGAAACCTGTATGCGATTGAAAACAAAATCCGACTGAAAACGGGATACAGCCCGTTTGGTTAGCTCTTACACTTCTAACAGTAAATATTCAGAAAGAGATAATTACGACAGGAGCAAATTAAACATCTGAGTCGTAATTCAATAAATAAAATAAATAAATATATAATTACGCCTTTTATCCATTACTGGGTGTGGTACTCTGCCGTAGCAGATCTCTGTAAGTGATATATTTCTTCACAAGAAGTGCGGTTACAAACAGTGTTAGTGGTGGGGGAGTCACAGGGGTAGATTAAATTTGGTGAAAATTGTTTGTCGGCTGTGGGGATCGAACGAAGATGCACAGACCGGCTCGATACCACTGAGCTACCTACCTAATAATTTCAATATGTTATTTAATTGTTTATCTACTACCGTTTTGTCTAAATATCGGAAGTTTTGGAATTATACTAGATTAGGTATTTGGAAACTGATACTTGTGGATACCGCAAAGTTTCCGGATTCCAGAGTACGGTTTTCAGATTTTGGTTTTGTGGATATCGGATTCGCCAGATATCGGTTTAATATCAGGAAAATGTGATTTTCAAATAGTATTAGAAAGTTTCAAATCAAAATTATAGAAGTCCATTTTACTTATAGCATTAATAGTTATTTGTATATTAAGAGCGTAAAGCGATTCTTTGTTACTCGAGAATGGTAATTGCAGCGCGAACCGAAGGCGAGAGCTACAATAGTATAAGAGGAACAAATAAACTTTACGCTCGTGTTTTATATATGATTACAACTGAAAAAATTAAAAAACGTATACTTACTGAAAATAAATTTATTCTGCCAACTATCAATATGACAATTTTGTTTTATTTGTATCCCTGGAAACTGTTAAAATAAGCACGCATTTAATATCTTTTTTCGATTGCTATGAAAAGTTCAAAATTACGCTCTCATTTGTCATCGTAAAGTTGACGTTTTCTTTGGAACAATCAATTAAACCTTTGTCGCGTGTTGCCACTGGAGACGCGTGACAAATGTAAAAAGATATTAAATGCGCGCTTATTTTAATAGTTACTAGGGATACAAACCAAACAGAAACATGTCATATCGGCAGTTGACAGAACGAATTTATACGTATACGTTTTTTAATAATTTAAGATTCAATCGTAAAAAAAATTATATGTGTGTCACGAGTGTAAAGTGTATTTGTTCCTCTTACACTATTACAGCTGTAGCTATCAGCTCGTGCTGCAATTAACGTGCTCGAGTAACAAAGAATTACTTTACGCTCTTAATACACAAATAACAATTTTGCACCGTTGCCATTTAAAACGCGCGCTTTTAATAAATATCTTTTTCGCGTGTTGCCATTGCAGACGTGCGTTAAAGTTATTTTTCGATTGTTTCACAGAATACTTCAACTTTACGATGATAAATTAGAACGTAATTGTCAACTTAACATACATAGCAATGGTACAAAAAATATTTTTTTCAGTAGTCCATTTTTGAGATATGATATAGACATATTTTGAACATATAGTTGAAAATTATAAATTTAAATAGTATAGTTTTTTCTCTTTTCAATCATTACTGAGCTTAGGTTGTTTTTTTTTGTTTATTATTATTAATTCATTAGTATTTATTTTTAATAGTGATTCAACAAATTTTAATAAAAATGTATAAAATGGCTTATCAGCATTATTGTTTCTATGAAATATGAATTAATTACATTTTATTTATTTCAACAAAGAAAAGTCAAATTCATGGGCTATTTGATCAACGTTTAATAATGTATCATTTTTTGATCTTGTTAACTGAATCAGCAAACTTGACATTATTAAAAAGAGAAAAAAATAAGCTTTTTAAATATTAAATTTTCATCTCTTCTTTCCATTTAAAAATGTAATTTTATGCCATATCTTATTTGAAACTTCTCTATCTACTACTATTCTTGAATTGAAATTATTTGAATAAATTCTCCATTTTCACTCTTATATAGTGGTCAATGTATTTTTTTGGAAAAACGATATAGATCTTTCATCATTTTCCCTATATTTCTTGTTTGAATTAATTACAAATATTTATACGATTTTATAAAAAATGTATTACATATCCACTAGTGCATATTTTTATCGGAGTCGGCTTCTTTTTCTGAGTACATATTTGTATTGTTTCGTCATTAGTTTATTTTCTGTAGTACTTGTATTTGTATTTTTCTTATTTTTTGTTTGGAACTCTATATTCTCAAATAAGTGAAGAACACATAATCAACTTATATTGATATTTCCTTTAAAATCTTTAATTTAATTCTTATAAATTAGACGAAAACGTAATTAAATTTGTTTTCATTTGAAAAAATGTCTTAACGCTGTATTTCGTGACTGACTTCTAAAAAGCTGTAATCAATTTAAAATGTAGATTAAAAAATCATAATATTCAAGCTCTAGTCTCCTGCTTATTTTATGTTTGTTTTTAACGGATTATTTAACATTAATATCAGATGCCTAAGTTTAGCTAAAGCAGCTAGTCGTGAAATAGAGAGCGAAATGTGACGTCACAGTTATTGATACTTAAAATACTATTTTTTGAAAACTACTTGAGCAATACTTACATGTATCTGTAGATCGCTTTATTCTACTCTAAATATATTATGCGCTACTGGCGTAACACTTTTTGTAATCTTGTACTGTTTAATTATTTCAGTTATGCAAATTAAATAGTCAATCTGGTGAAAGCAGATAGTTCTAGTTTTTAACGCTATAAAACTTGCTCTAAGTTCAGACAAAGCACTTTTGTTATAATAAATATTGTGCATTAGGTTTTCCTGTAATAAATGCTCCCTAACATGAAAAGAATTGCAGGATTTAAGTGGCCACGGAGCTCACAGCTACGTTGCTCTATGATTAATGGCTATAATGAGTTCTGAATTGTACATTACACACACCTGGCGCTGTGCACGATATTTTGCTGTAGTTTTGCCTCGTCGGTCAGTAAGTTTCTTGGCAGTGTTCCTACAAGCGTACTCTTCCTGTTCCTGTTTCATCCTGAGTATGTACCTCTAGGATGTAGGACTGCATTATTGTTGTTTTAGTTCTGGACGATTGTATTTTGTCTATTCAAAATTGTTATGGGGTAGGTGGCTCAGGGGTATCGAATCGACCTGTGGGTCTTGAGAACCCTGGTTCGATTCCCACAGCCGAAAAAAAATTTTTCACCAATTTAAATCTACCTCTGTGGCTCCCCCTCCACTAACATCTTTGGGGGCCGTGATTTCACGGCTGGTAACTGCATTTCACGCAAAAAATATATCACTTACCGAGATCTGCTTATGGCAGAGTGCCACACCGAGTAATGGATAAAAGGCGTGATGATATATTTATTTATTCAAATTTAAGATGCTTAGACATAGTTATATGTCTTACTTCTTATTTGTCCTCGGAAAGTATAAATAGCTTATTTTCCGAGGTTTTGTTGTTAATTACAATACGTATTGTATATTTGTAAACAAATATTGTGATAACTTATTAGTTTAAATTTTAAAATATAAACATCATGTACATTCTATAAATTTCTTAATATTTAAACATAATCTAAAAACTAGTGTTTCCCACATTTTAATATTAATAATTACACTCGATGTTGACAGATATATTAATAAATACTTTTTTTTGCTATTTTTACATGCTTAATAAACTTTATTCCGTTATCAATGTTTATTCCTAAATGCTTAATTTTATTATCTATGTACATAGATAGTGGTGTGGGTAGCGTTATGACTTTTGACCCTGTACTGTAATTGGGGTTAAGTTCCTGTTGTACAACGTAAATAAATACGAGTAGTATAAATAAGTAATAGTTGTTATTCTGATTCGAGACGCAAGATAAAAAGTTAAGATATTATTTACTTTTAATCAAACATATTCATCTCTGATAGTATGTTTATTAGTGAAATGATTGTTTGATAAATAGCCATCTGAATATATGAGTGTATTGTCTACAAAGAATTGTAATATCATATCGTATATCCGTTAGTACAATGGTGTGGATAGCGTTACGGAATTCGAATCCGGAGATCTCGAGTTCTAATCGCACTCAAGCTAAATATTATATGAACTACCATACTGTGGCTCGGTTAGTGCGGATTCTGTACTGTAAATGGAATTAAATTCTGCTGTACAGCATAACATACATGAATAAATAAGTTATAGGTATTATTTTATATGCTGATGACAGATCAAAAGGAATTTTTAAAAAATCGAAAAATGAATTTCACATTGCTCGGATATATATTTTCCGTGCCACTAGCACTAGATAGATAACTTTACTGTAATTATTATTAATCGGTTTAATTAAAAATAATTTTATTTTATATGTTCATTCGACGAGTATTATATAATTTGAATTGTTAATTACTCGTACAGTGTTTGTTTATATTAGGAAAGCAAGCGAATTCAATGGTACTAAAAATGAAGACTGTAAATAAAGTGTCCTTAATTTTTCGAATATTTTTTTTTAATCCGTAATAAGTAAATCAAATAATATACTCGTAACGTATGTACCCGAAGGTATAAAACATGCTGTGAAAGATGTGAATATATTCGGGAAAACATTTATGGGAATAATAAATAAAAATCTGATGTGGACACCACATGACTTCCTTGTACTCGAATTATACTATACCAACATTTTTTTTATTGCACATATTTAACGTAATTTGTCATTGACATTAAATGTTTCATTTTTTTCTTATTTTTTGTTTTAATCCATAACAAACTTAATTACAAAAAATATATAATTTTTAAATTTATATATCTCGCTTATACAAAAGGCTAATTTAATAATTCTTTATGTGCTAGACGCAGAATTTAATTCTCTAAAACTTTTATTTGCAGCATTTATTTTTAAAATCAAAATAATACAATTTTTTTCCAGAAAAACTGTTAGCAGCTTCATGTAATCACTTCCGGTTAGGCCCTTTTAACCAAAATCTATTATGTCTATTATTTCCATTGATATAATAGTCTTAAATACCAAATTTGAAAAGTTTTGAATTATATTTTAATATAGTTTTTCATTAAAATCCATTATAGGCTTGAAGTAAAGTACCACTTCCGGAAGTTATTCAATGACAAAAAAGTGAGATGCACAACTTAGATGTTATAACAGTTTTAAATGCAAAATTTCAACTTTCTACGGCTTACCGTTTTTGTGTTATCCGAAATACATACGTACGTACAGACGTCAAAAAGAATATTTCCGCTGAAATCTGAAAACCGAAAATTTTCGCGATTACAATACTTTCTTTACTTCGTACAAGGATGTAAAAACAGTCCAAGAACAAGTCCCTGCAATACACCTATATTGATAATGATTTATGAGAATATACAATATCATTTAATGTAACTCACTAAAGATTAGATAACTTTGAAAACAGCAGTAATAAATAATGTGTTAACTACAGCGTTCACTAAATGTAATTGGCTGTATTAAAGTCATTGTGTAACTTTAAAAAAAACTTTATTAGATCGATTAGTACAGTGACTACTATTAGAATGCATACATGTCTAGCAATTTCAAAGTCATACTGTGATTTTCTATTCTCCTAGAAGTTACTTTAATTTAGCACTTTATAGCTATTGCTATAAAATATTTATATTACTTCTATTTAAATGTTTATAAACGGAATTTGGAAAAGGAATTTCAATAAAACTCAGAACATTATCAATTCGACAAGGTTTCGGTTATAATTTAATCTTACACAAGAGCTCTTTAGTTTAAATGTAACGTCATGTTATATTACAATAATATAAAATACATAAAGTCAGTGTACATGTAGTATATAAAAATCAATTCTAACAATGACAATAAATAGAATAGGTATCTTTTATTTAATTTATGATACGGTAATTACAATAGTTAATAAATGATACTACTCATTAATTGAGATGTAAGTGATAAATATTCAACTAACCAATAATATTAAAATAACTTCATAATGATTTAAATATGTCTGCATCAAATTATTTCTCAATTTCATAAATAAAAATATTGTATGATAATTGTATTTTATTAGTGTCATTACAGGTACTGTTTAATTTAAAATTTAACTTTTATTTGCATTATGTTACATAAAGAATATAAAATAACTATAAAACGACAATTCTAATTAGCATTTTGTCGTGAATCGTTAATATAACATTTCTACAGTGTCAAAGTGGCATCATTTTTCAACATCGTTACATCTCTAAGATAGGTTAATTACTCACTCTAATTAACATTACAGAATTCAAAGACGTTGAACGTTGAAGCTCTAGTACTCCGCCGGAACTAATGTTAGTTTTATTTTACGACAGAAAATCTTCTATTTTACAGATTTCCTTTTTGTTTCGAGAATACTTATCAAATCATGAGAAATAGCTATACATTTAACTAATTTGCGACATTTTAATTACAGTACTTATCAAGATTTTTGTTTATTTATTAAATATTTTCAAAAAAAAAATAATGGTACTTTAGAAAGTTTTAAATATTATTCATTAAACCGTAATGACTGAAAAAAACTGACATCATTAAGGAAATTTGGCTAAATAAGAAACTTCATTTTTACAATTATCTTACATAGTAAAAGGTTAAATAGTTTATCGTTAATTACTATTGAAATGGAATAATTTAATTACATACAATCGAAACCAGACTTTTTTGAAGATGATATAACCGATTTTGTAAATAATGGCAAAAGAAGAATGGATTTAATTACAAATAAATTATTTTTAAAACATTTATAAATTTATTATATGATGATGCCTTTAACGGAAAAAATTTACCAAATTCGAAAACTCGCCTCACCTATTAATGATACAATAAACTCAAATAATATATTGACCTTCGATCGACTCTGGGGCGCAGTTTTTGTTTTTGAGTCTAGTTTTAAAATATCTGACTAATTTAACATATTGTGACTAGCGAAGATCCCTATTGATTTTAATATTTCATTTAATTTTCCACTTTAATAAAATTCTTTTACTTTCTTTCTTTTTTATTTCATCTTAATTCATTTTTATTAAATTGAAAAATCATAGTCAATATTATACGGATTTTGACTGTTTCAAAATAAAACAATTAAAACAATCAATCTCAAAATTTGTCAAAATAAATTCGGTTATACTCTAAATAATGATTAGACAGTTTGTACAGAATTGTATTTTTTTATGTAAGTTTTATCTTTATATTGGTTATCAGTCAGTACTTTTTATCTGTGTTGATATTTCATTGGTAAATAAATAAATAACAATAAAATAGAAGATATTTTATGTGAAACATTAATCTTTAGATATAATCATTTTAGATTGCTGATAATAGTTATTTATGAAGCGGTAACCGGTAAATGATGTTAAATTCTTGTTGCTATTAGATTTCTTGAATCCATAGTGATTACATATAAAGCGTGTTGAAATGTTACGTACCCTATATTATTGGAGATGAACGGAAAAGTAATATAAATGTTCATTGTTCGGGACATGTTGCCAAATGATAGTTGAAACAATATATTTTCTAAAGCAGGAGTAGAAATATAACTATTTTCTATAATTTTACTCGTATAACAAAAATAGACTCTTACGCAACTCTAAACAATATACCAAATAGTTCGTTACTACACAGCTGATACTGATTGTTCATTGTCCATAGTAACGAGCGCAAAGTAATTCATAGATGCTTACTTTTTGGTTGTGGACAATGGGTCGATGGACCTCTTTGATATCTGGAATTTAGTTTTTTTTTTATGAAATAAAATCGTTTCAGTTCAATGCATTTTAAATACGACATTTTTCTTGTATTAAATAAGCAAAATTTATTATAAAAATAACTGCGTTGGCCGGCTTTACCGAAAGATAGCGTCATTTTATTGGCTCCAGAAGTAACTAAATACATAGTACATAATTTTGGATATTGCGGAAATAAATTATTTTTTCTTAAAGTTGTCAATGTTTCCTCATTCGTGATTCGTTATCCCTACGCTTTCATTTTGTGATCATGAAACGACAATCCTCTTTTGCTATTGAAACATACTTTTTCTATGATTCCTGTTTACTAATTTGTATCAAAGTTTTTAAAAAATATGAGTGTTTCATATGATGAGAAAACAGGAATTGGCAGTTTTTGGAAGAAGATACGTGTACGTACCACATATTTAATAACAATGAAATATTTTCTCGGCTGTCGCGAATTTGTCGTTTGAAGTATTAAACGCGCATGTTTATATTATAGGATTACGTCGATCGGGTTAAATTTTAATCATTATTCATGTTTGTTGTTTTCTTTAGCGGTATATTTAATCATGATTCAACGCAATCACGATCAAACGAATTATGATTTAGAAAATCACAATCACAGTAAAAAAAACACAAATATATATATATAATATATAAGCTTAACTGTGCAACTGTGTATATACTATTTTAAACAGGAGGGTTCGGCATAAAACGATTAAATGCACGGCAATTACGTTTACAAAGGAACTCAAAATATGACCCATTATAACTGGTGTCACAAGGTTCGCACAGGGTTATACATTCGCCGATACTTGTATAATAAAAACAAAAAAATTACAATCTTTAAATAAGTATATTTTCTTATTCATACGATACAAGTGTAATACATTATAAATATTATATACAAACATAATCTAAACATTTACCTACATTACTCAGTCTGATTCAGTACAGGATATTTAATCTTATTATTGAGTAACATAACTGCTAATTGGATAATTTAATCCGAATTAGTAATTTTTAAATTGTCAATCATAGGAAAAAAACAAGCATAATTTTAGACTGAATACGACCCTTAAAAATGTACCTATTATGACATCGTTAAGCGATTTGCGGTAACCGCACTAATAGATTTCATTGTAGTTATATTGGACAGAAACATTTAAACATTTTATGCCAATCCCTCCAGTTTAAAATGAAAATATTATACATTCTTCCTCAGTTAAGCATTATGTATACATTGCTAAACCAGAAATGAATGTTTCTAAATTTATTTTAAATACAGATACGCACCCCCTATTATATGGACGATCTCTCATGTTTAATTTCATCCAAAACAAACATAATTCTAGCAGTCATATCCTCATGCATCCGCTATCGGCAGCTCCGGACTCAGCGAGGCGATTTATGTCGTCTGAAGCCCGCTATTAAATCTGCCTCTGCCGTCGCCACCGCCGCACTGACCCGAAGATTCGTTCGTAGTTCTCTCCGAAGTAGTGCTACTGCCATGCCGCAGTCTTTCCTTCGCTTTGCTCCGATCGCGATGTGTATCTTCGGAGCAATACCGACTCGCATCCATAAATGCGGATTTGCGCGCATCAGTTTGACGGGCTAGGAACGTCTGCTAAAATTTTATGCGTAGATATTTCACTGAAATCGGAAACCTACCGACAGAGGCGTACGGTGTCCGCAATTTTTATTATTTAAATGGAGTTTCTTGGGACATTTGGAAGCTTTACCGATAATGTGAAATATTTATAATAAAATTTAAAGTATAAAAAACTACATTTTCACTTTTCACTATAAAAAATAATTGGTATTTTTATGACACAAAGAATAACCATAGTAATTAATTCCGATATAAAAACTAGTTAATATGATAGTTTTTATCTTTAAGTACTTACGTTTGAAATGATTGGAATAGGCTCCTCCACCGTAATCGTATTAGAACGACGGGTCAAAATTAATAGAAATCTAACTACGAAATATTCTGCGGAAGTGGCCTGATGTGATCAATATTTATATTTTTTAATTTTTTGTGGTATTGTTTCATGTTTCATTTTGACAATTGTTTGTAAATAAAGATGGGTCTCAATTCTTTACATAACTAATGTGGTAATATACTACATTACCTAACTAAAATAAATGTAACTCACTGATGTAATATAAGTCGTTAGTTATCCAGCCGTAAATAAAATATTTTTAATACACGAAACTAGAATATTAGTGATTTATTTATGTTACGCTGCACAACAGGAATTTAATCCCAATAACAGTACAGGGTCCGCACTCACTGAGCCGTAGTGTGATAGTTCATATAATTTTTTTTTAACTTGAGTGCGATTCGAACACGGCATCTCCGAATTAGAATTCCGTAATGCTATCCACACCACCGTACTGGCAGAATGTATTTAGTTTAAATAAACGCCCTTTTATTGACCATTCAGTGAAGTGTCATGATGTAACTACATTTGTTTGTGTATCGAGTAAAGCGTGAGTCAATCCTTCATACTCAAGAATTATTTTCATTACCAGCATTATGTATTTATTTATGGGATAGGTCGCTCAGTGGTATCGAGTCGGCCTGTGGATCTTGAGAACCTTGGTTCGATTCTCACAGCCTACAAACAATTTTCACTAAATTTAATCTACCCCTGTCGCTCCCTCGCCACTAATATATTTGAGAGTCGTGATTTGACGGCTGGTAACCGCACTTCACGCGAATAAATATATCATGTACTGAGATCTGCTTCGGCAGAGTGCCACACCTAGTAATGAGTAAAACACGTGATGATATATTTATTTATTTAGATTGTATTACAAGTATTTTCTCGCTATTTGCTACTTCATGTATGTTGCCTAGGCCGTTATATTTAATCTGTTTTAATCAAACTGAAACAAGGGTAAATGATACGTAAAACGATTAAGTACGATTTATTACATACAAAATTCCAATCCAAATAATGTTAAATAGCAAACATCAAAGAAAACGCTATTTGAAACATTTCATAATATGTATATTACACGTATGTTTGAATTTAAATTACAACTAGGTATGTATCCGTACATTTATCATCATTGTTTATATTTTAGTTTTTGGTTCAATTTTTATATAAATGGTAGCATACATAGGTAGTAGCGCAAGTTAAATAAATGTAACATATACCTAACTACCTATACCTACACTTTTCGTGTAGTAAATTTTGCGGTCTGTTTACTATTTGTTTCATATTTTGCTAAATGTAACGTTTTTTTTTAACTGGTTGACTGGAAATAATGAGAACTTGCTGTTACAAAAAGGTCGGCTTTCTTAAGAAATTCTGGATTTTGTCATCTCTCAGTAAGCGTTTTCAGATCAGTATTTTATTAGGTTCTTGGTTATTTATTTATTTATTTATTTATGTTACTCTGTACAACAGGTACTTAATACCAATTACAGTACAGGGTCCGCACTCACCGAACCGCAGTGTGGTAGTTCATATAATTTTTAGCTTGAGTGGGTTTCGAACTCGAGATCTCCGGATTCGAATTCCATATTGCTATCCACATCACCGTACTGACAGATATATTTCTATTCTATTGTTTGTTTAATTCATATTATTAGTAGTTTAGCAATTATTATGAATTTTATATTTGGTGCCTTTAACTCTTCGAATTAATGGCTCATCCATCCATTTATAAGATATCCGTGCTTGGTTTGGTAAATATCGGTCCGCCTATGTGTTACGAACGAGTATCTGAAAGACATAAAATAACCGAAGGGGCTAAATTTTCAATTCAAAGTTATTACTGGCTCAGGTGTGGACATATCTTGATATTAGAAAAGTAATAAAAAAAAGCAATAATCATTTAAGTTGCTTCTCTCATTCTTACATGAAAATATTGATAAATCTAATTATTAAAAAAAAATGTGTACTGACTTATTTTTGTTTCTGTACTACAGTGTAAAATAGAATACAAATCGCATTTATTTTCCCCACAGAATAGAATTTCAGTGACAGTAAAACTAAATTCTAAATTATTTAGAAACTTGTAAGTTACAATTGTTTCTTTAGAATTGAAACATAAGTTTTAAGTTACCTGGTATTGTAATATAGTGCAAATCATTAGACGCAGTTGAATTTTTGGTAGTAGTTTAAAGATAACAAAGTTTACACCCACGAAAGATTATAACTATAATCTTATGAGTTATGACTGTCTTTTTAAAATCATCGATGAAATGTATCTTAAATTGTTTCGAAACTTTAAAAAGTATATGTTACAGAGACAAAGATTATTAGTAAAATAGCTATAAAATGTGTATAATTCTGGAACTGGAAAAACCTGACTTAAAATTCTTAAAAATTCTTGAATTTGTAACCTAGAAAAAACTTCTTTTTTTCACTCGTTTTAATACTATACTACTATTTTAACTTTTTCAATAGTAAAAGAACGCCATTTCAGGAATGTTATTTATCACCATGACAACTGTAGCAAAAATAATATTTTTGGTCCTAAGATCAAAAAAGATGACGTACCCATGGTAACGTAAAATAATTTTAAATAAATCTGCGAAATTTTCTGAGTAAAAAACAT
The DNA here is from genome assembly GCA_947425015.1 of Pterostichus niger. NCBI lineage: Eukaryota > Metazoa > Arthropoda > Insecta > Coleoptera > Carabidae > Pterostichus > Pterostichus niger. The sequence goes on along the minus strand of OX380341.1, from coordinate 20,433,051 downwards.
AATTGTTGCAATCGGATTAAACATACTATTTCGAGACTCGCAATATTTTTACCTTTATTACTTGATCCGAAAACTTTTTTTAGTTTCAATGACAAATAGTCAAAAAATAATAATAATAATGTTTAGATTCATTTTATCACATTCAGGACACTCAAGCAAATAAGATTTATACGCAACAATTTTTACAATAATTAACCAAATAAAAATTAAAAATATTTACAAACAAACTTTTGCTTTCTAATATTTTCATTTGGAACGTTTTCGCTAAAATAACTGTGAGATGGATAATACTCGTATGTACATTGAAATTCTTAAACCTGTTGAAATTTTTTATTTTGAAACTGGTAGATACAAACTGGTACGAGTATTTTAGTTTCATAATATTTATAGAAACTAAATAGAAGTTTTTAGGCAAATAAAACAAATACTAACGAATGTTAAATCGATATCCACTAATAGCACACCAACTATATTTTCATAATAAAATTAATTTTCTTAGAATAAGTATAATAAAACAATGTTTGAATGATTTGTCTTTTAATTTCTGCAGTCTAGTCTGGCTCAGTCAATAACACATCTGAAGGTTATTGGTTACTGTGAGTGTCGCCCCAAGTTCACGAATGTTCCTGAACTTCACACGTTCCCGTCATTCTGTAATACTAAAATATCTACTTTCTATAAAACATCTTGGCTTCTTCGCACGTGTCTAACATCTGTGTTTGTATGTTGCAGGCTCACACCCCCTTGTTGGGCTCCACAGACACCAAGCACGTAAGTGCACCATGCATCTCTTGCACTGTCTTTGTTGCAACAACAATTTCAATATCATGTAGAATTTTAGCCATTCTCATTAGAAGTTCATAGTCGTAAATGCAGCGTTTATGAAACTAATGCAATTTGCTCTAAGCAGAAACAATGAGTGTTGTATTACGTTGAGGTATTCCTATTCGTACAGCTCGGTATTTAAAATTACATAGTTTCTGCTGGTACATTTTGAATGTTATTTGTTCCAAAGGAATGAATTTAGGACGCGTTTAAATATAATTGATGCCGTCATCTATGCAAATCGTAAAATTAGTTTGGCTCAGATGAGAGTTTTGGAAATTGTTGTGTTTTCAATTATATTTTCATAAAATTTATTTTTATTTTAAAATTTTACTAAGTCACAGGGGTAATTTAATGTGATGAAAAAATATATAAAATTTAATTTATAATAATTTAAGAAATCTTATACATTTTCAAAATTAAACACTCATTTCTTCAAATAAAACATCTGGACACCACATTATTTCCTTGTACGCGTATTAATCTTTTGTTCTTATCCATAGCAAACTTAATTACAAAAAACATAAAATATATAATTTTTAAATTTACATATCTCGCTTATACAAAAAGCTAATTTAATAATTCTTAATGTGTTAGACGTATAATTTTATTTTCTAATACTCTTATTTGCAACATTTATTTCTAAAATTAAAATAATACCATTTTTTTGCAAGAAAAATTGTTAACAGCTTCATGTAATGTATCACTTCCGGTTAGTCTATTTTAACCAAAATCTATTATGTTATTTCCATTGATATACTAGTTTTATATACCAAATTTGAAAAGTTTTGGATTATATTTTAATATAGTGTCATTAATAGTTATTTGTGTATTAAGAGCGTAAAGTGATTCTTTGTTACTCGAGCACGGTAATTGCAGCGCGAGCCGAAGGCTCGAGTAACAAAGACCCTTTACGCTCGTGATACACACATAATTTTTTCTACGATTGCATCTTAAAATTATTAAAAAACGTATACGTACTGAAAATAAATTCGTTTTGTTAACTGTCAATATGACAAGTTTCTGTTTTGTTTGTATCCCTGGTAACTATTGAAATAAGCGCACATTTAATATCTTTTTCGCGCGTTGCCATTGGAAACGCGCGCATTTAACGTCTTTTTCGCGCGTTGCCATTGGAGACGCGCAAAAAAGATATTTTTCGATTGTTCCACAGTAAACGTCAACTTTATGATGACAAATGAGAGCGTAATTGTCAACTTTTCATAGCAATCGTAGAAAAAATATATTATAGGCTTCAAATAAAGAACCACTTTCGGAAGTTATGTAATGACCAAAAAGGGAGGTGCACAACTAGATGTTATGACAGTCCTAAATACAAAATTTGCGACGAAATTAGTCAAAATGGATTCAGGGATGGTTAAAATGGATATTTCCGGTGAAATCTGAAAACCGAAAATTTTCGCGATTACAATACTTCCTTTACTTCGTACAAGGAAATAAAAAGAACAATTTGAAATACTAAATTATGAAGTAATTTTTTAATCTTATTTTGAACAAGTTTCTTTTGAATGTATATTTTTGTTCTGAGATACACAATGGAAATAACTGGAAGTACTTTCTAGAGCAATGTCGCAAACAATTTTTGCAGATTTTGTTCATTTCCAGGATATTAATTATAAAATTTACACGTGATATTCATCGTGCAATTGAACGTTTTCGTAACTCTGGAAGTGTATCAAACTGGGAGACACACTGTTCTTACATAAGTTACTTTAGATGATGTACGGGATTGTTTAGAAACAAGTCCAAATAAATCATTGAGATCAAAAACATCCCGAATAAATTCAAATTATACCTCTTCTATAAATTAACTGCACGCCAATGCTAGCTGTCAGTCGTATTCCACTATCACAACTATACGGCAAACAAAAAACCTGAACGAAGCAGCGGGGTCAATCATTTTGAATAATCTATATAACTGACTTGCATTATATCCTAATAATATCAATAAATAACAATTTAATTTAATTTATGGGGTAGGTGGCTCAGTGGTATCGAGTTGGCATGTGGATCTTGAGAACCCTGATTCGATCCCCACAGCTGACAAACAATTTTCACCAAATTGAATCTACCCCTGTGGCTCCTCCTTCACTAACATATTTGGGGCCGTGATTTGACGGCTGGTAACCGCACTTCACGCGAAGAAATATATCAAAATAGTTAATGTCTGAAATCTAATATGAACTTTTTTCCGTGAAATATAGTTTTGATTATAATGCGAACTTTTTCGAATCACGTGACGGTCAATTTTCAATCACTCTGTTGTTATAATACTATTAAACACCAAAATGAAATCATATTTTAAACAAATATTTATCGTGTGTACAAAATTATTTAAGCGTAACAAAATACCAAACCGTAATATCAACAATAAAACAGTTTTAACAACCAACTATTATCCCATACAAAACCACAGTGCATAACCAGAACTACTGCAAAAAAGAGTTTGAGAGGCACTTTCATCTAACTGTATTTGACCGAGACGAGCTGTAGCTCTCTCGCATACGTCACGGCTAAGCTCAGCATTCATGCATTCCGCCGCAGTTAGGTTCGCGACTCCTAACCTCACATTGCGCGTTGCTGTGCAGGTGCTGTACTGTCACTATAGGGCTATCACTGCCTCGGATTCATTGCTCTCCAAGGGCTCAGTTGTGTAAATACGGACAACATTCACCACTGATAACATTGTGCGTACGCTAAATTCGACTGTCGTCGCACGAAGTGATGTGTTCCGATGCTAATTAGTTCTGTTCTGTATTAGGGAGTTTTTTTTTGTGTGTTGGTGGTGTTAATTACATGTTATATGTGTTTAACAACATTGTTTTGTTGACGGAAACATGGGGTGTGGAGTTAAAAGAAAGAATTCGAAAAATTCGTCCAAACTAGCGGTAATTTTTTTCTGTTTGTTTTGTAATTATTTTTTTGCTGATTTATGGTGTTTGTTGTGCTGCAATGTTCATTATTTTGTTTTAAACTTAATTAAGTTTTGTTGTTTCATTCGCAAACTGGAAACTAAATAAATTTATTGACTTTTTCATTGAAAATAAATAATCCGAATAGCACAAAAGCACACAAATTGTTTTGATTTGATTCAAATGTTTATATTTGAATGAATATTTGTGTAATTTTACAATGTTAAAATGTTTTATAGAGATATACATAGCCTAATTGATTCAATTTATTAGAAATAAAATGATTGAATTTTATTTGTCAAATTCATTATGCGCTGTTTAGGTTATACATATAAATATTCTGTTGTTCTTGACAATTTAAAAAATATATACATACCTACATTGAAAACAAATAGTACATAATATATAAAATTATAATGATGAATGAAGGAACATGTATACTTATGATGACATATAAACATCAGTCATACAGGTAATTTCTTCAAAATATGACATATTGAAATATTGTTGTACCCTATTCCAATCCAATAAAAATTCCATTAGATGAAATGTCAAAACAATTTAGTAGGTACATATTTCCAATTGAAAAATAAATAAAATTTGTCAGTGACTTAATCAAATAAATCCATTTCACATTAAAATAGAAGCTCATTGCCACTACTTTTTTGAAAATTTTGCTTTACACATTCAGTTCAATCAGTTTTTCATCAACAAAAATAACACATTCGCATGTTAATCCAAGTTCAAATCCCGTATTAGTCGGAACTGAAAAACATGAAGCCGGGTAATCTTGTAATTGCGTTCAGCCATGAAATTACATCCGATAACCCATTACAGCGTTGTTGACTAGGCGTGAGTTGATAGGGCCAATTATCGCCTTCGTTTTGGCCCAAATTCAAATTTTCCACACTTCGGTACTAATTTCTAAGAGTACCGTTATTATGTTATCGACCTTAATCTTATAACTTTAGATAATCGTAGAACCAAAAATTTGGTATTTTTATGAAGGTTATGCTTTTATACTGTTTTTCACTTCCTTGTACGAAGTAAAGGAAGTATTGTAATCGCGAAAATTTTCAGTTCTCAGATTTTAGTGGAAATAGGCATTATGGCCTTCCCTGAATCCATTTTGACTAATTTCGTCGTGCCGTCTTTACGTACGTATGTATCTCGCATAACTCAAAAACGGTAAGCCGTAGAAAGTTTAAATTTTGTATTTAGGACTCTTATAACATCTAGTTGTGCACCTCTCTTTTTGGTCATTATTTAACTTCCGGAAGTGGTACTTTACTTGAAGCCTATAATAGATTTTAATGAAAAACTATATCAAAATATAATCCAAAACTTTTCAAATTTGGTATATAAGACTACTATATCAATGGAAATAACATAATAGACCGGAAGTGATACATTACATGAAGCTGCTAACAGTTTTTCTTGAAAAAAATTGAATTATTCTGATTTTAGAAATAAATGCTGCGAATAAGAGTTTTAGAGAATTAAATTCTGCGTCGAGCACATTAAGAATTATTTAATTAGCCTTTTGTATAAGTGAGATATGTTAATTTTAAAATTATATTTTTTTTGTTTTTTTTTTTAATTAAGTTTGCTATGGATTAGAACAAAAATAAGAAAAAAAAATCTGATGTGGACACCACATGACTTCCTTGTACGCGTATTAAACTATAGATATTTTTTTAATTGTACATATTTGACATAAAATCTTTTATTTTTTATTTTTTGTTTTAATCCATAGCAAACTTAATTAATCTCTAAAACTTTTATTTGAAGCATTTATTTCTAAAATTAAAATAATACCATTTTTTTCAAGGAAAACTGTTAGCAGCTTCATGTAATGTGTCACTTCCGGTTAGTGTATTTTAACCAAAATCTATTAAATTATTTCCATTGATATAGTAGTCTTATATACCAAATTTGGAAAGTTTTAAATTATATTTGAATATAGTTTTTCATGAAAATCTATTATAGGCTTCAAGTAAAGTACCACTTCCGGAAGGTATATAATGACCAAAAAGGGAGGTGCACAACTAGATGTTATAACAGTCCTAAATATAAAATTTCAATTTTCTACGGCTTACCGTTTTTGAGTTATGCGAGATACATACGTACGTACAGACGTCACGACGAAATTAGTCAAAATGGACTCAGGCAGGGCCAAAATGCGTATTTCCACTGAAATCTGAGAACCGAAAATTTTCGCGATAACAATACTTCCTTTACTTCGTACAAGGAAGTAAAAATAAAGTTAATGTCAGATATGTGCAATTAAAAAAATATCTGTAGTTTAATACGCGTACAAGGAAGTCATGTGGTGTCCACATCAGATTTTTTTCTGTATATATTTGTACAACTTTAAAAAATGTCTGTGTTATAAGATTGGTATTAATGTATTCACTTGTCATATTAGTTCAAACTAACACAAAAAAAGATTCTGTATCGTATCTGTAAAAAGATAATGTAATATGATCTACGTCTATATGAAGATCTAACTAACACGTCTTGAGAAGATTAATAACATGCTAAATCTCAAATTTATAAAACTTGTAATTTGAGAGAGTTTAATTTTCTTAGTTGAATCAAGCAACGAACGAACTGGCTAATACAAGCGAGGAGAAATTGATATAAGTTTTTTAGACTTTCTGTGGATAATTCGTACTTGTTATTCTAAAATAATATAATATTTTAGTAATCAATGTTTGATGTTCTATTTTTAGTTCATGTAGGTTATTGTAGGTATTATTAATTTATGAGCCGCTGAAAAACTTACAACGCCTCAAATATCTCTGGTGATTAATAGCGATTTTTGTTTGATTACATAGCTATTTATAACGAAACTTTACATCATACACGAAATCAGAATCGGCGCTAAACCACGTTCATGCTATTTTTATCGGACTTACTCATCGGCAACCAGAAGCAACAGGGTTCCAAACAATTGGCCAAGATTCGGCTTTCGCTTTTTATACTTTGTCGTGTTTTCTTTACCATTTTCTCAACAATAACGTCAATAACTAACAGTAGCTGCCACTTCAACTCTGTTTTTTCAAGTTTTAGCAAAGTGGCAATCCTTTCTATTTGAACAAAGTATTAATTTTCTTTTGTTTCTAAAAGACTTCTGTGGTGTGCAAATATGTTATTATCGGTATTCGCGGCTTCTTGCGAAGGTTTATTGACAGGTTATAATGACATTTATTTTTCATCGTTCTTTTCATTTCGGTTATTTTCAATTTTAAGTTGAATAAATCAGTTTGAACAATCTAATTTATTATTTCAGGAATGAAAAATTTATTTCTTGCCGCATTCAAGAATTTAAACAACGATTCTTTTATCATGTCAAGTTTCATTATTTTTATATTTAGAAATGGATATTGGTGACAACTTGTTTATTGCTGTAAATTCTAATTCCATTATGTTTAATTTTAATAAAATATTTTTAAAAACACTTGGAAAATTTCACAACATTTTTTAAACAATTGTGAAACTTTACAAGTGTTTTTAAAATATGTTATTTAACCTAGTTTCACCGAGTATTCACAATATGGACAATACATATTTTGTCTTTTTGTTTTAATTGTTATTTAATTTTAATGTTTTACTCATTACCTTCCTTAATTTTAGTGTATACTCAAGTCCTTGAACTGATCACCTGTGCATCTAAAAGAATATCATATCGCAAACATTAATAGTAAAAAAGTTCTATATAACATATCCATTAATAAATACAATATTCAGAAATATTTACAAACGAAATTAAACATTTATTAGTTATATGTGAAGATCTCCATTAGAAATAAAAAAATATATCATCACACTTTTTACCCATAACTGGTGTGGCACTCTGCTGTAGCAGATATCGGTAAGTGATATATTTTTTCGTGAAATGAGATTACCAGCCGTCAAATCCCGACCCTCAAAGATGTTAGTGGAGGGGGAGCCACATGGGTAGTTTTAACGTGGTGAAAATTGTCGGATGTGGAAGTCGAACCCGGGTCTCAAATCTACATGCCGACTTGGTGAACCACCTACTCTATTAGAAATATACACATATAAGTACAGGTAATTATAAACTACAAAGAATATTTGAAAATTTTCATTTTCAAAATAGTTATCTGCGATGCTCTTTTAGATAATTTATTTAATTAACATAGAAGGTACTTACTTTCCCTCTTTTTAGAGTTTTATGTATACTCGGTGACTCCCGCTCCACTAACACCTTTGAGGGCCGTTATTTGACAGCTGGTAACCACACTTCACGTGAAGAAATATATCAATTACCGAGATCTGCTATGTAAAAGTGCCACATCTAGTAATGGATACAAAGGCGTGATGATATATTTTATTACTTAAATTCATTATATATATCGTCATCGATGACGTGTGTCACATCGTGAAGTCGTTGATAAAATTGTAATACTCGGGTATAATCGCTCTAATTTGTGAAAGTTCTAGTTCAAAAAGTGCACAGTAGAGACATAAAACTAAGTAAGTGGAGTGAACTTAGAGAACAGTTAATTATCAATATTAAGTAGATCTAAACTATTAGTGATAAGAATAGTAGTTTGACAGTTATAACCTTGTACCGCGGCACAGCAGTGTTCCAAACCCTAGCGCGTGGTATTTGGCATTGATAACCTTGACGACGAAACGAAACAATGTTGCCAACTGTGTTGCAAATTAAAAATTAGGATAACTATTGGTGTTCTGATCGCATCAGAATCAGACGTGCCTCGGCGCGCTGCGGGTTGATTCGATCATAACAGTGAAGTAATTCGTAAATTGTATTTTGTTCGGTGAATATTATCTTTATTGCAAATCATGACCCAAAGTTCTAGTGCTGTTCAGACCTCCCTCCTATCACTATGTTGTGTTTGTGATGATCCAGCCGTCGAAGCGAAATCTGCAAAATGTGATAGTTGTGGCCGACTAAGTCACTACAAATGTGCTAAACTTTCGACTACTGAACAACGGTGTTTGGAGCTGAAGGGTCCCAGAAGGGTAAAGTTTTTCTGCGACGACTGCGAGAAGGGACTTAGTGTCCTGCCAAAAATTCTAGACAGTCTGGCCAAACTGGAAGCTCGCGTAGCAGCCTTGCAAAATGTTGATTCTTCCGAAAGTCAATCACTGCAATATCAAGGTTCGTCGTTTCAATTCGAGAACGTTCTCGAAGAATACGCCGATCGCCAGCTGAGGAAGAACAATATTATTGTGTACGACTTAGCCGAATCTACTGATAAGAATGCCAATAAACGCCTTGAATACGATAGGAAAAATATCGAGGAATTTCTAATGGAATTTAATGACCATTGCCCAACTATTCGAAGTGTGGTTAGACTTGGTAAAACTTATACCAATAATAAACCACGCCCATTACGCGTTGTTTTTGATGATTCAATATCTGCCTTGAATATTCTGAAGAGGAGACATTATTATCAGGGTGTTTTAAAATTCTCTTCAGACAAGACAATTCAAGAGAGAAACTATTTTAAATCTCTTAAAACGCAAGTTGAAATGTTTAATACGGAAGCCGGAAAGCAAGTGAAGACCATCAAATTTCGACATGGAGTTCCACGGATTATCGACTGCTCACCTACTGGATCAAAAAACTAGATCAACACAGCCCACAACCGGAACTCAACATCTACTATCAGAACGTGAGAGGATTACGGACTAAACTTCATCACCTCAAGGACATCCATCTTCAATCGGACAACGCGGACGTACTAATCTTAACTGAAACATGGCTCAACGATAGTTTCACTAATGCTGAACTAGGATTGAGTACTTTTAATGTTTATAGAAACGATAGAAATGTTGAATCTAGTGTGTGTGAGAGAGGTGGTGGAGTTCTCATTGCGGTTAAAAAATGCTTTGCTAGCTCGGAACTAGTCACTTATAACAATAATGTTGAACAAGTATTTGTGTCAATTGAGAGTTCAATGACCAAAATTATAATTGGTGCTGTCTATTTGTACCCTAAAGCACCTATTGAACTTTACAATGCGCACATTGAAGAGGTTGAGAGATTGTTGCAAAATTCGAATCAAAATATAATCCTTATGGGCGACTATAATCTCCCGGGTATGAGGTGGTCCAATGACCCTGAAGGTTTGTGTTTATACACTAAACCAAATTTCATCCGCACCGTACATAATCGGGCAAAACTAGTTTCTGATTCCTTTCGCTATTTAAATCTATCTCAATTTAATGATATTTCTAACTGTAAGGATGAGCAATTAGATTTAGTTTTTTCCAACCTCCCGTAAGCAGTAATCAACTCCTCCCATGACCATTTACTTCCCATGGATTCCTTCCACCCTCCATTAATAGGGACATTTACATTATCATCGAAACCTCTTGTGTCATTACCATTTTTCTTTGCTACATTAGATTTCCGTAAAGCAGATTATTTCAATATATACAATAAACTATGTACCATACCCTGGAATTTTATCCACAACAATAATTTAACTGATTCATTAAACCAATTTTACACCATTATTCAAGACATAATTAATGAATCAGTTCCAAAGAAGATTTTGACATCATCTAATTATCCAGTTTGGTACTCACGCGAATTAATTCAACTAATCAAATTGAAAAATAAGGCACATAAAGAGTTTAAACTTAACAGTACAATTGAAAAACGAATACATTTTTTTCACTTGAGAGCACGTACAAAAAAACTTCAACGCTTGTGTCATAGAAGATATATCAGTGATGTAGAAAGTAATGTAAATATTGACCCCAAATCGTTCTGGAAATTCATTAATGATAATAAAAAAGATCATGGTCTACCAGCCTCGCTATCTTATAATGGAAGAACTGCTGACAACTACCATGATATTGTTAATCTTCTGGCTGATCACTTTAATTCCGTTTATGTAACTGATCCTTTTACCTTAGATAATTCCAATATTACATTCGATATCAACATCCCGAATGATACCTTAATTATCTCATACACCGAAGTCTTAAATAGTTTATTATCTTTGAAAGAATCGTACAGTTGTGGTCCTGATGGGATACCACCAATCTTTTTATTCAAATGCGCGAACGTTTTATACAAACCATTATGCGACCTATTTAATAAATCTCTGAGTGAAGGCGTATTCCCTGAAACTTGGAAAAGAAGCTTTGTCACCCCTATACATAAGTCAGGCAATAAATCTGATGCGCGCAATTACAGACCCATTTCTATCTTAAGTGTTATACCAAAAATATTCGAGTCTATAATTGTTAGTAAGATATCTCCATTTGTAAACAGCATTATTGTAAATGAACAACATGGCTTTGTGAATGGTAGATCCACTGTAACCAATCTAATGTTATTTACCCAGAAGTTATTGGAAGCCAAAGAAAACGGAAAACAACTAGATGTAATTTATACTGATTTTGCGAAGGCATTCGACAGAGTACCGATCTCAATTTTAATTGAAAAGCTTAAAATAACCGGCTTGAACAGACGATTGGTTCTCTGGATCTCATCATATCTGACAGGTAGATCCCAATTTGTGAAATATAAAACGGCTATATCTAATGAAATCGATTGTAAATCAGGAGTACCACAAGGGTCTCATCTTGGCCCAATTCTGTTTTTGTTGTTCATAAACGATATTGGTACCTCCTTTAGCAATAGCTACTTCTTGCTATTCGCGGATGACTGCAAATTTTTTAGGGTGATCGAAAAACCTGAAGATTGCTATGCAGTACAAGTTGACTTAACCAATCTTGCGAACTGGTGTACAGATAATCACATGCAACTCAATGTAAACAAATGTAAAGTTGTGAGTTTCGGCAATGTTATTGAAAATGTGTATAGTTTAAATGGAATTAATTTGGAGCGTGCGTCACAAGTAACCGATCTTGGAGTTATTTTTGATACTAAAGTGTCATTTATACCACATATTGACTCAATTGTTAACAAAAGCTTGAAAACTCTAGGATTCATAAAACGGAATTCATTAGATTTCAATAATGTCTCCACGATCACAACATTATATAAATCTCTTGTAAAACCAATTTTAATGTATGCTTCTTCAATATGGTCCCCACACTACAATAGTCATATCAAACGGGTCGAAAATGTTCAACATAGATTTTTTTCTTATGCGTCTTGCAAAGCTAGAATTGCAAATCCGAGAATTCTACATAATTACAATGAAATTGCGAGATTAACAAATACATGTTCATTAGAATCTGATCGCGACTATATGGATGCATGTCTGCTGTATAAGATTATGAACAATCAACCATGTTTTGAACTTAAATCTCTCTTCATTGAAAATACGAATCCGTATTCTCTCCGTAACAACCAAAGATTTATAATTCCCACTTTTAGATCAAACTTTTGCCATCATTCCCCCATAGCTAGATTATCTCGAATAGGTAATAAAATTTATCTGTCTTCGTTGTACCTACCGTATAAGATATTTCAAAATCAAATGAAAAATAATGTACATAGATATGAATGACCCTTTTGTATTACCTGCTATATTAATGTACCTAATTATATACGATTTATAACCTTTTGTATTTGGGCTTACAAGCCTGTTGAAATGAAAATAAATAAATAAATAAATAAATAATTATGGATCATATTCGTATGTCAGAATTTACTAAATATTTATTAAAAACAAAAATATTACTAATGTCATGTATGATATATTCATTATTTACATATAGATGTTATAGATGTAAACATATTGATACATTATAATATATTTAAAAATTAAAAAAAAAACTATGACCTTTGAATTTTCAATTGCAACTCTAAATCGGTTCAAGATATTGAAACCTCATAAAAACTGTTTTGTTGACTACATTTTCATTGTCATTGAATCTAAGTATTCAGATTATTTTTCAAATAGTTTTCAAAACTGAGAAGTGACATTTGTTTAATTTCATCATCATTTATTTTTTGCCGCAAAAATATTCGTATTAAACTCATTCATTTATGTATACTTTTATTTTAATTTTTATCAACCCATATTTTTTGATACTTTTAGTACATTTTCTATTTTTTCTTTGTATGAACTATATAAATAATATATGTGTGTGTGTGTGTTTTTTTACTATCTGTTCAATTACTTAGAAGCTAGATGTCTGTTAACGACATAGTTTCAAAATTCCTAGATGAATAATATGTTAACCAAGGACTCGAAAAAATATAGCAGTTACAACTTTCGTTATATATCGAATATTATTAGAAATATAACTTTGTTTTCTGTCTAAAGCAAAAAATTTCAATTGAATTTCACGTAAACTGTGTCATAGAGCAGTGCTTCTAAAATAAATAAAAAATAAAACTCGGATTACGGGCATTAATTAATATCATTGAAATAAAATTTATTTGAAGAAGCTTGCTCCGAAATATGCAAGAAGTAAAATTTGTGACTCTACATACACCAACGTTTAATTTTTCACATTATAATTGTAAAATTAAAATTGTAAACAATAAAATTTAAGGGCCGATATTTCAAACTTCGAATAAAGTTCCTATTAAATAATGGGGTAGGTGGTTCTGTGGTATCGGGTCAGTCTGTGGATTTGAGAACTCGCGTTCTGTTTCCACAGCCGACAAACAATTTTCACCACATTAAAAAAACTACCCTTGTGTCTCCACTTCCAATAATATCTTTGGAGATCGTGATTTCACGGCTGGTACCGCACTTTACGTGCAAAATATATCACTTACTGAGATCTGCTACGGTGGAGTGCCACGCCCAGTAATGAGTAAATGGCGTGGGGATATATATATATACAGGGTGTTTCAGGACTAGTGTAACAAACTTTAACAGCTTATTCCTGAGGTCATTTTGAGCCAAAAATGTCATATGAACATAAGTCCTATTCCTTCTAGTTACCGAAATACAAGAGGTTGAAGTTCTATAAATAACACGAAGTTTTCAAACTTTTGTAATCAAGATACTTTCGGAAAACAAGAGTTTTATTGTAAAGTCATACCTTATTTGTCTTACTTAATTTTATTTATTAATATTAACATGCATAAGAGTTCAAGGCGCTCATTTTGAACACTTGCTTTAATTTTTTTTAAATTTGTTATCTTATTTCATATCGTGTTATCCTATTCCATGTTTGGTTATGTTGTTCTGTGTCTATTTAATTGTGTCATTTTATGTTTTATTCTCTAAATCGTATTCGTTAATATTAATAAATAAAATTTATTATGATAAATAAGGTATGACTTTTCAATAAAACTCTTGTTTTCAGAACGTATCCTGATTAAAAAAATTTGAAAATTTCGTGTTATTTATAGAACTTCAACCTCTTGTATTTTGGTAACTAGAAGGAATAGGACCTATGTTCATATGACATTTTTGGCTCAAAATGACCTCAGGAATAAGTTGTTAAAGTTTGTTACACTAGTCCTGAAACACCCTGTATACAGGGTGAGTCTGGGAAGACGCCCCCCCCCCCTTTAACTTTTTTATTATGAGTAATAGAAAAAAATGGTTCATATGAAAGTTTTATTATTTTAAATATACTATTTGATGGCAGATGTAGATATTTTTTATAAAGTCAGGTTTACAAGATACGACTATCAACTTTTATTTTTTAAATAGCAACCTATAATTATTTTACTAAAATAAAAACCGCCATTTTTTTCTCTTTTCAACGGTGTATTAGTTTTTATTAATGTATCTGAAAAAATTCGAGAAAAATAAGAAAATTGAGAAATACTAGAAATAATTTTTATACAAATATTATAGGTGGCTATGTGAAAATAAACAAAATGTAACAGTGTTAAATTAATGTCAAAAAAGTATACATTTGCTGGTTACTTTATTTAACTTATTTTGCAAACAATAAAAAAAACGTTTTCAAATGTTTACGAAAGAAGAATTAATAGATATGATTCTAATAATTGGTGAATCGACTGGAATCATGAGAAGGGCAAAAAGAATTTACCGGGAGCGGTTTCCTAGACGTCGGCAACCGAGTTTAAGATCACTGAGGAGGATTTTTACCCGATTTCGAGAAACAGGTTCAGTAGAAAAACCAAAACGAAATACATCTAATATTATAGTAAATGAAGAAACCGAAATTATGGTTTTGGCTTCTGTTTACGAAAATCCTCATGTCAGTACGAGGAATTTATCAAATTTAATTGACATTAGCCAAAGTTCTGCGTCTAGAATTTTAAGAAAACATAAATTTCATCCTTACCATATTAACCTTACACAAGAATTGCACGGTGAAGATTTTAATAATAGAATTCGATTTTGCAATTGGGCGATGGAAAATATTAGACGAAATCCGCTGCTATTATCTAATATTTTATTTACGGATGAGGCTACTTTTAAAAGTAATGGTTGCGTAAATAGGCATAATATGCATTATTATGCAACTGAAAATCCTCACTGGATGCGGAACGTCGGCAGCCAGAGGGTATGGTCCTTGAATGTTTGGGGTGGCATAATAGGAGATTTTGTTGTTGGTCCACATTTTTTTGAAGGTCCATTGAATGGAGACGGTTATTTAATTTTTTTAATAATGATCCTCCCGGAATTATTGGAAGATATTCCATTAAATGTCCGCCAAAATTTGATATTCCAACATGACGGAGCGCCACCACATTATGCCGGTAATGTTCGGAATTATTTAAATAATCACTGGAGGGGACAATGGATAGGACGAGGTGGACATATTTCATGGCCAGCAAGATCTCCTGACCTTACGCCTATGGACTTTTTTCTTTGGGGATACGTCAAGGATCTTGTCTACCAGAAGATACCTACAGATGCAGAAGACATGAAAGAGCGTATTCGAAATGCTTTCCAAAATATTTCGCGAAACATGCTGGCAGATGTTCGAACACATCACGTTCAACGCTTAAATTTTTGTATTACAGAACATGGTCGTAATTTTGAACATTTGTTTTAAGTTGTTTTTGTTACTGAATTTGTTGCTTTAGTTTGTTAAGTTGTATAACACTGTTACATTTTGTTTATTTTCACATAGCCACCTATAATATTTGTATAAAAATTATTTCTAGTATTTCTCAATTTTCTTATTTTTCTCGAATTTTTTCAGATACATTAATAAAAACTAATACACCGTTGAAAAGAGAAAAAAATGGCGGTTTTTATTTTAGTAAAATAATTATAGGTTGCTATTTAAAAAATAAAAGTTGATAGTCGTATCTTGTAAACCTGACTTTATAAAAAATATCTACATCTGCCATCAAATAGTATATTTAAAATAATAAAACTTCCATATGAACCATTTTTTTCTATTACTCATAATAAAAAAGTTAAGGGGAGGGGGGGCGTCTTCCCAGACTCACCCTGTATATATAACAAAAAAAATAAGTCATCGAAATCATCAGTTTATATTATGAAATTTATATTACCTCTCACTTTTTGATGTGCTATTTTTTGTATCTTAAACGGATGAAGTTATTATAAATATTGTTACGAGATTGAAATATTGGTTCTAAATATAATTGTTCTAAGATAAAAACAATTTTCCGTTTAGTGTTAAAACATACTGAATTTGATTTAATTATTTTACGACCTTCTCAACAATGCTATCATCCCTCAGTTTGAGAAGCGCTGCTATAGCGCATAGACTATTAACATGGAACAAATTTTCGCTACCTTTTTACCTTAATTACTTTACAGGACAAGACTTCAAATAAAATTTTATGTAATTAAATTTTACATTTAAATCAGTCATTATTTTACTTATAACATTTTAAAATTAAGTTTACAGTTGTTATTTACTTAAATGCAATTTTTACTTGTATTTTATTTTCCTTCAAAACTGATTTAGAAAAGAGGTAGCCGGAAACTGATTTTCCATGTTACTGTTAATCGCACTTATGGAATAGTTTTCATAAAACAATCTGTACCTGGATATTTATATTACTGTTCCATATATACTTACAAATATTTATTTATGAATATTTAATTTAAGAAACAATTAAATTTACAAAATATGTCTTATTGATTTATATTTCTGTGTTTACGTAACATATCATGCAAAGATAGTAAATAATTCATTTTCTAAGTGCACTGTAAAATTAAGGAAACTGACTCATGGGAAATTTCTTATAAATATAGCTATTATCTCATTCTCATGTAGATAAACTCAAACTCACTGTTTTAATTCTGGTACAGTTTTGAACTCAAGGACAGTCAAAACAAAGATATATGAGAACCGATCGTATAAATTCAACTATATTTTATTGCCCATCTTCCTACAAATAACAATTTATTTGATCTACTATCGTAACACTTTATACGGTTCCTGGTACATGCAATAATATTTATGCACTTTTTACCTTCAGATACGATTTATGTACTGAGTTAAATCAAGTTCGGAAAATATTGCACGTAAATAACTGGTTTATAGGACAGTTGCAGTTTAAATTGATTTTATACTTTTAAATAACGCGGTGCATGAAACAGTAATCACTGAATCACGGGAAAAATAAAATCATAAAACTGCATAAAACTGCTTTTTTAAATATTTTCAGTTTCACAATAAATTTTGATTTGTTACATTGTTATTCATTGTTTTATCTTTTTTTATCCTACATAAAATATTAATTTATTTATAATTGCTTGTATCCTGGTTCTAAATACGGAATAGAAAATAGTACGACATATGCATATGAATTAAAAAATTATTAGAAATGAAGGATGAAGGTTATATTTTGCAAATGACCTTACCTTTGTGACAATTAGCTAAAGAATTTTGCCAATTATTGTTCAGTTCAATTAACTATTGATGATATTATGTGTACATGACTCATAACTAAATTATTCATTTGTTTCAACTGTGAAATATGTATTTATATTCCAATAAATACAATTTATAGTTAGACAAAAATTGAATTGTTCACCAAGGCTCTCTATTAAAATCGATAACATTTGTATAATTATTTACCGCAAGAGAATTATTTAAGTAATAATTTTTTCTTTTAATTCTTAAAGTTGTTGTTCTATACAGGCTGTTTCACAACTTAGAGCAAAAAATTAAAGGGTATATTCTGTACGAAGTGCTGTTCATGAAACAAAAAGAATTTTTTTTTTAAATCGCAAAACTATTTTCCATGTTTCCCAGTACAAAATTTTTTGTTGCCACTGCCACTGGGTAGATGATTATTTTAAAGTTATTAATTAAATAAAATTCTATTATAAATAACTGCTAATAATTGAATTGAGTAATTATTCTTTCGTAGTTGATACCTACTTCATTGTTTGTGTTTAATAGGAAAGCGAATCCAGTGCAGTACTACAAAAAATGTTTTAGGTTAACAACCCTTAATTTTTCGAATTTTAAAAAAAATTCTTTTTGTTTCATGATCAGCACGTCGTACAGAATATACCCGTTAATTTTTGCTCTAAGTTGTGAAACACCCTGTATATGTGTTGTCATTTTCATGTTTAGGTCTTTGATGTGTTTGTTCATTCAATTCCTGTGTACATATTCTATTATGAGCAGCTCGCTGTTCCTTTATAATAAAATAACTGTTGAAATACACTTTGTATTGTCAACCTACTGCTTTCCTCTCAATTTCCTTCTTTACAAACGTGCATTTACTTAATTAAATGTTTATATGATTACAATATAATACTTTTCTAATTTTCATAATATTTGGAATTCCAGCACATAACATAAAATAAAGTTCACATTATATTATTAAGTGACATGCTCCATTATGATAATACTGGATAAAAGGTTAGTTTTAAATAGTTCTTGAAGGCTACTGCAAAACTTTTACTCATTGTTACTTAATGTTATCAAAGGTCAACGTTACGAATTTTGCGGTATTTTACTTAGATTATAGATGAAAATGCACTGTCGTGACTCATGACCTAAATATAATATCGTCTTGTCATCAAGTTCAAGTTCATAAATTGTTTGTCTACATACTTTATAAATGGAAATTGTGACCATATTCGTATTTAAATATCAAATTATAATTAAAATTAAAGTAAATTAAATATAATGCTGTCTTATAATAATAAATTCTATACAGGGTGTTTCAGGACTAGTGTAACAAACTTTAACAGCTTATTCCTGAGGTCATTCTGGGCCGAAAATGTCATATGAACATAGGTCCTATTCCTTCTAGTTACCAAAATACAAGAGGTTGAAGTTCTATAAATAACACGAAATTTTCAAATTTTTGTAATCAAGATACTTTCGGAAAACAAGAGTTTTATTGAAAAGTTATACCTCATTTGTCTTAATTAATTTTATTTATTAATAATAACATGCATACGAATTCAAGGCGCTCATTTTGAGCACTTGCTGTAATTTTTATAAAATTTGTTATTTTATTTCATATTGTGTTAACCTATTCCATGTTTGGTTATGTTGTTCTGTGTCTATTTAATTGTGTCATTTTATGTTTTGTTCTCTAAATCGTATTCGTTAATATTAATAAATAAAATTAATTAAGACAAATAAGGTATAACTTTTCAATAAAACTCTTGTTTTCCGAAAGTATCTTGATTACAAAAATTTGAAAATTTCGTGTTATTTATAGAACTTCAACCTCTTGTATTTTGGTAACTAGAAGGAATAGGACCTATGTTCATATGACATTTTTGGCCCAGAATGACCTCAGGAATAAGCTGTTAAAGTTTGTTACACTAGTCGTGAAACACCCTGTATATAGATATAAAAATAATAATAATAATAAACTTTATTGATTCGAAATCAATGACGAGGTTCAGCCAAAGGCTGATCTTCCACCTAACCAAGTTACATATAAAGATTAATTATATTACAATACAAATAAAAGAAAAATTATAAAATATAAAGTAATGCTAAACACCCTAAACTCAATTTAATTTGTACAAATTCTTTATAATCAATTTAAAAGATTTAATGGACAGAGATTTTAATTCGTTGGGTACGTTATTGTAAAGCACAGGAGCCAAATAAGAAAATGAGCTTTTGAATTTGTTTTTATGAAATAAGGGTACAAAATATAAATCCTTGTCACGTAGTTTGTAAATATGTTCCCTAAATATTAATTTAGCGTGTAAATAAGATGGACAACTAGTTAGTTTTATTTTGTGCGTAAGAGAAAGATAAAAAAATCTTTACGCGATCATCAATATAATTTAAATTTGCAAGAGTACGGTAACTAGAAATATGGTCATATTTGCGAATACCATATACGAAGAGCAAACAACAGTTTTGGAAGAAAGTAATCTTTTTAATGTTTAATGTTTTGCTTCAAATTCGGTACATAAACGCAGGCGCAATAATCTAATATAGGAAGTACCATCTTATAATTGTATTGTATTTGGAATTGGAAATTAATTGTACTTAACTTTTTGTGATTCTTGCTTTTCAGAAGTATCGGAGGGAAGGTTTAGTAACTTTCTCTCTGAAGACATTTAAGCATTAAGTATTAGTGGTACTTTCATACAAAAATTGTTGCTTTTATAAAATTCTAAATACGTCCCTGATAACTCGCAGTTATTGAGTTGTAATTATGTATATACACTGTTTGATGTTGGTTTACTATTTGTTTGTTTTTATATTTAAATTTCTTCCTTCATATAGCCTGTGACTATCATAATATAAATTTGTTGACATTTAAGTACTTTCATACTGTAATGTCCAATAGTGTATAATTGTGTCATTGCATTGTTATTGACACGATCAATGTTCAAATTAATTATTGACAATTTTAAGAGAATGTTATCATATACGATACACTAAAGAATGTTTTTATCACGAATTTAATATTTGATTATTATCTAAGTATTTTTTACAAAGTCTATTTTTATTATCTAAGTTGCGTAATGATATTTTAAGATGATTCATTTGCTAAAAAATTTCGAGAAATGTTTTTCTTTTATTTACTTGTATATGTAAAGATCAGCTAGAATATTGAAATTATAATAGACAATAATACAAATACTATACGAATTATATCTACTATAAGGAAGATATTTTAGTAGTTCAGTATATCGAAGTTTGTCTCGTTCCAAGAAAAATATTTATTGTTTTAAATAGTAAATACAAATACAACGAACATGATATAATTGTTTTAAATAGTTATGTATATCAAGAGCGGTAAATGATGTTTTAACGTTTTAAGATTTTTTTGAGACTCGAGGTGCACCCTAGGATCCAGAATTTTTTTTTAGACTTTTAAATTCATTTAACGCTTGTGGCACATAGGGGACCAACTGCACCTTTGTCCAAATTTGACATATCGTGTTCAACGCCATCTCCTACTAGTTAAAAAATGTCTTTCAACAGCGTAAAATACATTCAAATGTTTCTAGGGTGGTAAATTAACAATGATGTAAATAAATAAAAAATAAATAAATATATCATCACGCCTTTTACCCATTACTGGGTGTGGCACTCTGTCTAAGCAGATCTTGGTAAGTGATATATTTTTTCGCGTGAAGTGCGGTTACCAGTCGTCAAATTACGGCCCTCAAAGATATTAGTGGAGAGGGAGCCACAGGGGTAATGATGTAAGTGGTAGAGAAAATAGTTTTCTCGAAAATGTCTTAGATGTTGCCATTCTCAACTCACTGGCTGTAAAGTTTATCATTTGATTAAAAATTTAAAATTCGAGAATACTGTGTTGTATAAAATATAAATTGTCGTCTTGTCTGTGAATAATTTTTCTGAAATGGTTAAAATTCTACTTTGAAACTTTATATAAATGATTTAGAAGTAATCTTATTTCTATGTTCAGATAAATGGTGACGATGAATGGGAGTACGAAGAGATCATACTGGAGCGCGGAGGCGCAGGGCTGGGTTTCAGCATCGCGGGCGGCACGGATAATCCGCACGTGGGTGACGACACCGCCATCTACATCACCAAGCTGATCCCAGGCGGCGCTGCGTCGGCTGACGGCCGCCTACAGGTCAACGACAGCATCCTCTCCGTCAATGAGGTGCCTGTGGTAGACGTACCGCACGCCACTGCCGTCGATGCGCTCAAAAAGGCGGGAAATACTGTCAAACTGGTGAGTTCAAATTTTATTTGTATCAGAACATCGAGCGAAGACAGTAGTTTTTCAACAACTATTGAAGAAGGATTAAGTTATAGTAATACAGTTTACAATATTATGTTTTAATTATCAAATAACATTTAAACTATTTTTTTTTTAAATAAGCAAACCAATTTGTATCTTTCTTCTTTGCGTTACTTAAAATACTCTACCTCTGTCTTATCAGAAGTCAGCACTTTTGATGATCATCTGGTATTCTAGTAATCGGTGATTAATATTATTAATAGTTGTTTGAACGTGTTCTTCTTTAAACTTGGTCTTACTTAAAAATGGATCTCAAACATATTAGTAGAAATTCTTAAATCACTTTATGGGAAATCGTAAAAAGATATTAATTATTAAATGTTATATAACTGATAGAATACAGCCAAGGTACAAACAAGAGATGTTGATGTATACGAAAGATACCGAAATTCTTATATATCATCTGATTAGTTAATAAGTTAGTATAAATCAGCAAGATTGCTTGCATTACTTTTTACTTTAATCCAGCTTTATTGAAATATATTACTTTAGAATGCCACACCCAGTACTGAGTAAAAGGCTTGACAATATATTTATTTATTTTTTAGAATTAATAATACATATATACATACATAACATCACGCTATATCTCATTAAATGGGGCAGTACGAACCCCTGAAACATTCATAGAGCATCAGTTCACATCAACATTCTCATCCTGACACACGCAACAAACACCCATCCATTCGCTCCTGTACACCTGTTTCGTAAATCTTCACTTACGCCCACTTCTCTAACAACGAATCTATAAAGAAATGAAGACAGTATCGCCTGCGCTTGTTTCAAAATACTCGTACTACTACTAATTTGTTCACATATCATCTATAATTTGTTGTGTATACCTATATAATAAAAAAAGTTATTCAAGTTGGTAAAAAGTCGTGTAAATTGTGACACAAATAAAATATGTTATTGTGGTTAACGTACAGGTGTGAGTAAATGTACCGTATAATTATATCGCAATAGTTTACCTAAACTACCAGTTCTGCTCCAAATTGTAAGATAACTCAGTTCTGTAAAATTACACTTTTCTTTTATCTACATCTAAACATATTTGTAACTTTCTTCACATTTGAGACGAAAATGATAATGATTATAAAAACATTAGCTGCTCACAACACTCTATTTCAAGTTTAAAATCATCCAAAAGTTAAGACATTAATAAAATTATTTTCATTTCTTTCTCTAACAAATTACTGAACTCTGGCATACCGTTATTTTAAATACATGATTGCATTAGTACACACGTGCACACAGGGCCGGATTACTCGGTAAGCAATCTAAATACGTACTTATGGAATTAAGGAAAAATATCACGAAGATTATCTTAGTTTTAACTATTATTGCTCTATCCAACATCTTGGAAAACTATCTCAACATATTGTTACTTTTAACAAGACTTTGTTGCATTACATTGCATTACAAGAACACTTGTAACTAATTTAATATTATTACATTTAATCCACAGTGAAATGAAGTAAGGCCTTTGCATAGTTAATACAAATGATTCAATTTTCTTTTTTATGCCACATATCTTGTGTTTTCTACATGTAACTTAAGTCGTTTTTATTTTCAAAAAATGATTATTAATTTCCTCACTGCAAACGGGATTATGCGTTTATTATTTTTATTAGTCCGATTGTTTAAGTACATACATACATAATATCTCGCTATATCTTATCAAATGGGTTAGGATGAAGATTTAAGGGGGTCTTCTAGTTTCTCGGTTGTTTTTTTACGGCTTTTTCAATAATTTTTTACGGGCAAACCACCGAAATAATAAATCTCATTGTTTTTACATAATCTTTATTAACATTTAAATGAGCTTTACACATTTTTTGAAGACAAAATATATAATAGAATCAAAGTTATAGTGGCCGACAGGAAGACATCAAGTGAAGGAGGTGCTTGACGGTATCAGAAATCAAAAAACCAAACGGTATTTTAATCTTCATATTTAAGACTAGCGATTGAACTAGAATAAATTCTAAATTACAAAAATTAATTTTTTTATACACTTTTGAAAATTAAATTCTATTTTTTGCTCATTTTTTCTTAAGTTTCTCGCTCGTAGAAAAAAAACTATAGAAGCAATCATGATCATCCTAGTTCAATCGCTGGCTTATAACATATTAAAGATGTTGTATAAATTTGAACAAGATCGATGCAGTAGTTTCTGAAATATCGTGGTCACCGTTTTGAAAAATAGTGTTTCGAGAAAAACGCGTTTCAAAGTTCGCGCATGTGATTTATAATAAAAATTTCATCTCACCGTCAATCTGCTATGCCTGGACCATACAGTAGGCCTTCCTCTTCTTCTTGGAAGTCACGCACTCGTGCGCTTTTCTGAACGGTCGATCCGAGAGCTATCATGCTGTTGAACGTATCCTTTAGCTTGTGGGCCGATTTTCACTCCCATGGTTTCCAAGGTCTTCAGGATAGATTCGAATCCTTCGTTGAAGATCATGACAGCGAGAAACGTGGCGATTTCAACGACTTTTGGCTCAGAATGGAGGTGCTTTGGAGCAAAAGTCCAGATTAACGAATTGAGCGACTCATTATTATTTTGAGTTTCCGCTCCCAGACATCTGCTTAACAATTCTTTTCTGGATAAATCCTCATAAATTGGCTTTATAACCTTTTGAACTGCTTCAGAAAGAGGTGGTTTATCGTGCTTGAATTGCTCAGCCTCTCCGAGAAACTCAGCTCTGCGCCATTTGCACCAACTAGATTCGCCTGCAGGGCAATTTTGATGCTGTGGATTGCTGTCTGTGGAAATCTTGTGATAGAATGTTGCCCAAATTTCCTTCCTCATTTCCTCAATAGAATCTGGACGTAACTTGTTAACCACTTCGAATATTGAAAAATCCTTTGGCACACATTTTCTACACATGTTGTAGATGTGATTTATGAAAAAAAAAATTCGTTTTTTTCGACCCGAGAAACTAGAGGACCCCCTTAAACATTCATGAGATTAATCTTCGCCAAGTATTCCTATCCTGACACACCACTTTCGCTACATCCACGTTCATCATTCATTTCATATATAACAGATTATTTTTTCATACTTAAAATTTGTCGATGAGATAACAAATCTTCAATCATATTTATCCATTTATTGCTGGATCACCCACGCATCTCATACCCCCAATATCAGTAAGAAACTCTTGTTTCACCAGTCATTGGGCTCTTCCCCGTTTCTAATTATCATTCTTTTGCTTTTTTTATATATTATTCTTAACAGTTTACTATTTTTGTATCAAATTTATTTGTAATTATTACGTTTAAATTTGAATTATAAATTTAACAAATTAGGGAAAAAATATTATTATACGAATAACAACTTTCAATGAAAGGCGGGCATAGGTAATATTTTTTTGCATATTGACACCTTTTTCAACTATTTAAAAAATGTTAAAAATAGTTAAAAAAGAGTAAATTCTTATTCGATACATTTTACTTTTCCATTTATTTATAAAAATAAATAAATATATCATCACGCCTTTTACCCATTACTGGGTGTGGCACTCTGCCCAAGCAGATCTCGGTAAGTAATATATTTTATCGCGTGAAGTGCGGTTACCAGCCGTCAAATCACGGCCCTCAAAGATATTAGTGGAGAGGGAGCCACAGGGGTAGATTTTTTAAATTGGTGAAAATTGTTTGTCGGCTGTGGGGATCGAACCAGGGTTCTCAAGATCCACAGGCCGACTCGATACCACTGAGCCATCTACCCCATTTATTTATTTCCTTTCATATCAATTAAAATGTAACGTGTTATTGAAATTTTTCATTATTTTAAGTTTTGAGAAACTTCTCTGGCCAGACGCAACGGAAACTGGCAATAGTTGCCGTTTAAAAACTGACTATACTCGTTTATTCTTGTTTTGACTTAATCGTAAATAAATAAAATAAATATATCATCGCACCTTTTACCCATTACTGGGTGTGACATTCTGCAGTAGCAGATCTCGGTAAGGCATATATTTCTTCTCGTGAAGTGCGGTTACCGGCCGTTAAATCACAGCCCCCAAAGATGTTAGTGGAGAGGGAGCCACAGGGGTAGATTTAAATTGGTGAAAATTGATGAGGCCTACTCGATACCACTGAGCCACCTATCGTCGTACGCGATTTAATTGTTTATTCCTTGATTATTATTTTAATTATTTTTACATACTATTATCGTTTCTCAAATTGGAATTTTATTTATAAATTTTTGTAAAATATTAAGACCGCGACTGTGACTTTTGACCAGTCTCCTAAATTTGCAACAGACATTAACCCTCCGCCAGGGCCGGAGTTGTCTCTTGCATAAGACACAAATTTGGTCTGGAAAAATCTACCACTTTCAAATATATCCTGTGGCTAAGTTCGTGGTAAATTATTTTCAATTAGTAATTCTCCGCAAGTTCCAGTTTTAATTTTTTGAATAAAATAATTATGAACTTGCTCATAATTACAGTCATCAGCTGTTGTATCATATGCATAACCTTAATTTATTTTATATTTTTTTAAGTAAATGCGTAATAATTATTGATATTAAATTGAATTACAGAGTGAAAAATTGTGATATCACTAGGATTTGAATCTGGGGCCTTAGAACTCCGGTCAAATACTCTTAACCAACTTAGCTACGATCTCCATGTAATTCAAATCTGATGTTATTCCAATTTTTCTCTCTATTTTTGTTCAAAGGTCCCAGATTCAAATATATCATCCTGCACTTTACTCTTTACTGGATGTAGCATATCCGTAGCAGATATCGTTAAATGATATATTTATGCTCGTGAACTATAGTTACTAAGCGTCAAATCACAGTCCCCAAATATGTAAGTAGACGGGAAGCCATAGGAGTAATTCTAATGTGGTGATAAACATTTTGTCGGTTTTGGAAATCTATCTCGTGTTCTTAATTCAACAGTTCAACGCGTTGAAACTGAGTTATCTGCCTCATACATATAATAAGTTCATTGTGGGATAAATAAATACATAAATATCTAAATAAATACATTAATTAAATAATAAAATATACGATCACACCTTAATACATTACTGTAGCAAATAGCGGTAAGAGATATATTATTACGCGTGAAGTGCGGTTACCAGCCATAATATCGGGACCTGCATTAATAGTAGGTATATTTAAAATGAGCAAAATGAGCACTTACAAGTTGTAAAATGATATCTAAACATTGTATAAGTATTCCATAAACATTGTATAAGTAGTTCTTTTGTAATTTTACATTGGATTATATTACTCCTATAAGTTTAAATAATATCTTTTTTAAATAACTCATGATGCCGGGTTGAGGGCCTGACTCACGATCATAAGGTCATGGGGTCGGATCCCGCCCGCGGCGGCCATACAAAGGACATATCGACATATAACCTGAGTAGTTGGTCCGATATATA
Organism: Pterostichus niger; assembly: GCA_947425015.1. Classification (NCBI taxonomy): domain Eukaryota; kingdom Metazoa; phylum Arthropoda; class Insecta; order Coleoptera; family Carabidae; genus Pterostichus; species Pterostichus niger. Next base: position 20,405,805 of record OX380341.1, on the reverse strand, counting down.
AATTTTAAAAAAACTGTTCTTCATAATGAAAAACAAAATAAATTTTTGGAGATTACCATAATACGTCCAATAATACCTATTGATTTATTTATTTCTACATAAAATTATTCATAATTAAAGTGTAATTTACAATGAACTGTGGATCACTCGAAACTTGGACGCTGTTATTAATTATTATTATTATTATTTGTCGCTTATTAGCAGCATTAGAACTCGCTTGTGAAGCTGCGTAATAGATTGACAATGAATTAAATTATATTAATATGGTGATTTAAATGTAGATAAGTAAATCCTAATGCAATTTTTAAGTTATTTGCGTTCTATACATTATGTATCGTTGTTGATATATTTGTTATTGCATTTTTAATATAAATAAGAAGCCAATAACATATTTTTTATTCTTACAAAGTTATGTTCAAAAAAGATGATATATTGAACTTCCAAATTGTTGTTGCCTACCACATTAATCCATATAATTCTTGTATAATAGTAATATACAGAGTGTTTCAATAATTCAGGAAAAATATAATTAGAACATATACTGATCTTGATTCAAAAAGATATTGCAATAAATTCGCAAAATCAAGCGCAGTTTACCTGAAATACACTTTTTTAATTCCACTAGAGTTATTTCTAATGTTTTAATTAACAACAGTCATTGTAGTAGTATACATAAGATAATTGACTATTTTTAGTGTTTACAAGTATAATTTAATTATACAGGCTGCGCCAAAATAAGTTGTGAAGCATATGAATCTCTAGACTTGTAAGAGATACCACTTCGATTAAATTAGACAAAAGTTGCCTCATTAGTAAGCTAATGTATCGATGTATTCATTTTTGCAAAAAACTGCATATTTATTTATTTATTTATTTATTCATGTTTTACTGTACAACAGGAATTTAAACGCAATTACAGTACAAGGTCCGCACTCACCGAGCCGTAGTATGGTAGTTTATATAATTTTTAGCCACCGTACTGAAATTTAATTTATTAGTTTATCTATTCATTAATTCCAGCAAAAAGTCATGCGGAAAAACATTTTAGGCTAGATGTCTAACTACATGAAGTATACGCCTAATATTATCAACCACAATTATATCTTAAATATAGTCTAATAAGGAAAACAACAGTGAGCCACGTATGAAAAATTAACATTGCAAATTTAAACTGATAAATGCGCATCTAAAAATTTGATCTCAAAAACGGTAACAGATACGAGGTCGTTTAAATTAGACACACTAGTAGACACTTTTAACGATGTTATTTTTACATATAAATGCATAAGTCACTAAATATGAGTTAATATATGCAAATAGCAATATTTTTTAAAATTTTTTTTTTCGCTTCTAGCCAGCCTCTCAACTTGTCATTATTGACTTCCTTTTGAGTCGTGAAATTGTTTTTTCTACCACATCCTTAACAACGGTCAATAATGGATTATTATTGACCTAGGTAAATAATGAGAACTGTTACTATGCAAAGAAATTCAAGCTACTGAACTTATTTAATTCGTTAAATGCAAGGAGAATATTAATTCTGAAATTAAAATTGGCGCTTATATATATATTTACTAATGGTTTACAAAAATAAAAATAAAGTAACCTTAAAATAATTGAAAATAGAAAAACTATGCCACTTAAATATGTAATATTGGAATATCCGTAATACTATTTCATATTTCAAAAATAAACAACAAAAAATAGGGCTTTTGTATTTTTTTTTTTTTTTTTTTTTTTTTTTTTTTTTTTTTTTTTTTTTTTTTTTTTTTTTTTTTTTTTTTTTTTTTGGTGGCTTCTTTGGCGGACCAACTACTCAGGTCATATGCCGCCATTACGCCCTGATCCGCGTTTTTTAGGTCTTTTTAGTCAACAGCAACGCGGGTTTCTCGGGACGGTCACCCATCCAAATACATCCCGCGCGCAACGTTGCTTAACTCGCGTTATCGCTTGGATCAGTATCAACGAGTTATGCCATGGCCGTTGACAAAGGCTTTTGTATTGTAATTAGAATTAAAATTATGTGACAATATTCGCTATTTACACACTTCGTTAAAATAGTCAACTAGTGTGGCAACTTTTATCTTTAACTTTAACCGATCTCGTATCTATTACCGTTTTTGAGATCAAATTTTTAGATGTGCATTTATCATTACTTACAGTTTAAATTTGGACAGCAATGTTAATTTCCCATAAAGAATTAAGTAATAATTATGGTTGATAATACTCGGCCTTTATTGAATTTTGTTGGATATTTAACCCAAAAATGTTTTTCGCATGTGTTTTTGCTGGGACTCTTGAATAAGTAAACTGATAAATCTTATATTTACAAAAAATATACTAATATGTGTGTTATGCTACTTAATGTAAATAATATAGTTCGGCCGCTAGGGGGGCGTGCGTGTGTTCATCGTATTATAACAATAAGTGACTTTTTTCTACGATTGCTATGAAAACTTGACAATTACGCTCTCATTTGTCATCGTAAAGTTGAACAATCGAAAAATATCTTTTTTGCGCGTCTCCAATGGCAACGCGCGAAAAAGATATTAAATGCGCGCTTATTTCAATAGTTACCAGGAATACAAACAAAACACTAACTTGTCATATTGGCAGTTGAAAGAATGAATTTATTTTCAGTGTATATATATATATATATACAGGGTGTTATATTTTAATAGACCCAGCAAATATCTCGCGTATTTATCAACTTAGCAATTTTTTTCATATAACATGATTTATACAGCAACATGTAAGCTAGTTGATGACGGATGTACATTCATGATATCATTTCCGGTTTATTAGTAATTAATAGCAACTTTGAAATTTCAAATGGAACATATTATATTTTTTTACAATTTTGAAAAGTGCATCAAATTTGCTTTACAATCATGTAAAATAATCCATATGTTACATTATTAAAAAGTAAAATAGCGGGCACTTTAATATACACCAAATCGGAAAGAGAATAGTGAGCCATGACTGTGGCTTATAATAAAACAATTAACTAAAACAATTGTAATTATTATTATTAAACGAAATAATATTTTTTTGTAATAATAATAAATAGAATAAGGAACACTTAATAACAACAAAATGATTTTATAACAAATATTCAAAATGACTCCCAGCCTCTTCAATGCATTTTCTCCCGATCTGACCACTTGATTTTTTTTATCATTTTGTTGTTATTAAGTGTTCCTTATTCTTATTTTCTGTATTATTATGACAAAAAATATTATTTAGTTTAATAATAATAATTACAATTGTTTTAGTTAATTGTTTTATTTCAAGCCACAGTCATGGCTTACTATTCTCTTTCCGATTTGATGTATATTAAAGTGCCCGCCATTTTACTTTTTAATAATGTAACATATGGATTATTTTACATGATTATAAAGCAAATTTGATGCACTTTTCAAATTTGTAAAAATATATAGTATGTTCCATTTGAAATTTCAAAGTTGCTATTAATTACTAATAAACCGGAAATGATATCATGAATGTACATCCGTCATCAACTAGCTTACATGTTGCTGTATAAATCATGTTATATGAAAGAAATTGCTAAGTTGATAAATAAGCGAGATATTTGCTGGGTCTATTAAAATATAACACCCTGTATATACATTTTTAATCATATTAGGATGCAATCGTAGAAAAAATAATGTGTGTATCACGACCGTAAAGTGTCTTTGTTCCTCTTACACTATTGCAGCTCTCGCCCTCGGCTCGCGCTGCAATTACCGTGTTCGAGTAACAAAGAATCACTTTACGCTCTTAATACACAAATAACTATTTTACGCTGATATTGTACGAGGATGTTTGAAATTATGGTAACTTTAAATATAAAATCCTTTTTGAATGAAATATATGTACAAATATTAACATCCTTCAGAAAAAAAAAACAGTTTATGTGCGAAGTATTGAAACATCCGGTATAAGAGAGAAGGTTTACGTGATTTACATATATAAAATTGAACGTTAACAGCCCGATTTTGAAAAAAGTTTTAGCTAATTTTGGATTAGTTAATTTTATTCTAACCCGATGTTAAAAAGTTAATCTTAATCACAATCTGAAAACCAAATACTAGCAGGATTATATTAAGCCGTATTTAAACTTTTTTTGATAATTTTTTTAAAATTAATTCCATTTTACCAAAATTTAGGATTAGGGAAAGCCTTTTGAGAATCGGGCTGTCATTGTAATAATTAAAGGTCAGATCTTAGATATTTCAATCCATTCTATTTTTTAATGTGTTTACTGAATTAACCAGCCTGCGTTCATGGATCTGTTCATGAGTGAGTTGAACACGTCAATCTTATTTACGATATTTTCTTTGTGTTGTGTTATTTCCATCAAAAATAAAAACATGGAAATAAAACCAATCACAACATCCAGCCTTCCCAGAACACTCACTCTTGACACTCATTCCTTTTACCCCTCTTTTCCTTTATCGTGCATCTACTATCCCAGTACCACCCCAAATCCGCACACACATATTTCATTTCATCGCTGCTTGCCCCACGTGTGGCGCCACTGTCGTGCACAATGATTGATGAGTTCGCCAACGCCAACTTGACGCGATGTATGTACTACGCCCCCGCCACTGTAGTCGCCAGGGGCGGAGGAACAAGGGAGACGAATGGTTGTTGATTTCATGCCACTGTTCACTGTATTTTAGATGTTGTTTCGCAGAACATGATATACAGTTTGTTCTGGATTTGAATGTTTATTAATGTGTGGCGTGACGTAGTTGTGATGAATTTGAGGGTTAGTGTTTATGGATCGACTTGTTTAGAAACAGGGTCGTTTACTAATTAAACATTTTAATTAATTACACTGAAAATGTAATAGTTATTTGTATACCAAGGCTTGAAGTCGCCGTTTACAGACGAGGGTACAGATTGTACCACGAATGTATCAAGGACTGCAAGTAGCCGAGGCCTGCAAAGATATTTTCAACTAGAGGTACACACAAATTTTTTTCTACGATCAAAAATTCAAGATGATTGAATTTTTAATTGTTGCTAATGGTTACACTCTACAAAATACTTTGCGTATATTTGCAATTAGCAATGATCTGCAATAACCTTTGGTCGGCAATAGCTTAACAAATGGTGTTCGATAAGCCTGCTATTTTATTGATTGTAGAAAAAGTAACTAACATAACATTACTAACAATGAAGTTGAAGTTAAATATTTTCAGTGACAACACAAGTATTTCAATATTAAATGTACAAAAAAAAAGTTGAAGCAGAAGAGAGACGTCATAGGTCGTGGATAAAACTGTACAAAATGAAAACTTACTTGCACCGAACTGATAGAATAATAAATATATTTGTAGTTAAGTGAAAAAAAAATTATAATAAGGAAAGTACACATTAATGATATTTACAATTATTTAAAATTAGAACATAATTAAACATAATGGCTGGTAGCACAAACTTTGTTTTTGCTTGTTTTAAGAGCAGTGTTTTTGAGTGTTTTAGCTATCTCTAACGTGTTAAAACCGTGTTCTTAAAACACCCAAAAACAAAGCTTGTTGTACCAGCCTATGTGTTTAAAGAAATTTTAATTGATTTCAAGGAATTGAAGTTCATTTTTTGCCAGGCGTTGGTACCTACTGGCTTTGAAAACGTTTACATATGTATCCGACTCTCAGTCTGTTTTGTTTCGCGTTGTCGTTTGTCAATTTTGTTGTGATTTGTATGTTATATATTTGATAAATAATGCCTAAAGCATTTAAAATGTTAGAAAATTCATTACACATTTTTTATTTGTATATCCTATAAACGTAGCCGTATTTGACGTCATTATTTTAGTTACAAATTTTGATGACGTCTCTCTTCTGTTTAAATTTTTTTGTATATAATTTTGTAATGTCTTTCGTATTTTGACTTTACGATAATAATCAGAACAAATGCAACAAAATCATGTGCAACAGTTTAACTTGTAAGTTTATAGCTATATTATTAACATACTAATTGGCAAGTGGTATTCATTATAATTTAAAAAATAATAATAGTATCTAAAGAGTTTATAAAACTAGTCACATATTATACTTTTTATACTATCGAAAATTAAGTAAAGTTTTATGAATTATTTAAAAAGTAACATTGAAAAATAATGACAGATGCCTGAAGCTAACTTTACCCTGTACTTAATATTTCAAGCCGTGATTAAAACGTTCGATGCCACTGCTTGTCAACATGTGATTAAGATGTTATTTAGCGTCCTGGAAACCAGTGCGTTAAATGACATTTTAATAACGGAAATAGAAAAAAATATTTTTATTTATGATCATATTAATATATTTCCATGTTTTCAATAATTATTGGAGGTAATTAATTAATTAAATATTCACAAATTATACCTCTAAGAATAATTACAAAAAAAAATGTCAATTATAATTAACTACCTACCACATCAATGAAATCAATTAATTGTATTTTTATTTAAGTACCGTAAAACGGGGTAAGATTGACCACCGGGGTGAGATTGACCAAAAAGTTCAAAAAACATTATTTTGTATCTCAAAGGCAAAAGCCATGCATGACATAAACCAAAAAAATGCTCAATTAAGAGTACACCTTTATGTTTGTTATAGAAATACATCTTGTTGTGTAAAAGTACCAGGTTAGCAGAAAAAAAATTAAATATGAAATATCAATTTATTAAAAAATTACATAAGCTTTAAACTTCTACCTCTAGAAATTCAGTGAAAGCAAGTAGCAATGTCTAATATATTTTTTTTGTAGTGGAATATTATCTTTAATAGCCTTTCTTCACTCGATGTATTATTATATATGATATTTTTTTTTTATAAAATCATTTTGAAAAAGTTGCAGATTTCTGTAATTTCTGGGGTGAGATTGACCACATCAAACACAGATGTAGCTCTATCATATGTTCTTATGATTGATTTTACCTACATTTTTACAGGCTCGTTTTCTAACCTACAAACACTATTCCTGCGAATTTAGTGAACCTTAATTTTAATTTATTGTATAAAGTGTGTCCTAAAGGCAAACCATTGTGTTCGGAAAAATGTTGTTCGAGAGGATCTCGCTACAACCGATCTAACCATGGATGGTTCGATGCAGTGTGCTTCGTTGACTGGTTTAAGATGTGTTTTCTGCCACATGCAATAAAAATTCCAGGACCGAAAGCATTACTGGGCGACAATCTATCCTCGCATTTCACAACTGAAGAGTTAAATCTCTGTGAGACCCATAGTATTCGATTCATTTGCTTACCACCCAACGCAACACATCTTTGCCAACCACTCGATATAAGTTTTTTTGGTCCAATGAAAAAAGCTTGGCGAAAGATTCTGCACGATTGGAAACAAGTAAATGCAAAAAGCTCATCGGTTGATAAATCCATATTCCCAAGTCTATTGAAGAAGCTATTTGACGATATGGCTCCTACAATGGCTCAAAATGCTCAAAGTGGATTTATAGGGTCCGGTATTTATCCCCTATCAAAAGAAAATTTGCTGAGTAAAGTGCCTAGAAATACAGCAGAAGAAAAAAATTACAACGGAAATAGCAGTTGTGTTAGTGAAACCTTCCTCCAATTTTTACAAGAGCAAAGGAATCCAAACAAGAGAACTATTGTCAGGCAAATCAGGAAGAAATTGAATATTGTCCCTGGACGGTCAGTAGCAGCAGATGATTCCCCAGCGAAAAATGTAGACGAAGAGAACAATGCAACTTCAATAATTACAGCTAATTCGGTTAAACGTAAAATCATGCAAGAAACCAGTTCAGAATCAAGTTCAGATTCAAAAGTGGAGGAACAACATGATGATGAAAATAATATTTTTTAAGAAGAAACATTTGAAGACTTATCTAAAGAAGAGATTAAATTAGAGTCATGGGTTTTAGTTAAATATGAAACCATAAAAAGCTGTAAATATTTTATAGGGCAGGTATTGTCACGTTGTGAAGATGAATTAAACATAAAGTTTCTGAAGAAAACTGTTGGAGAGAAGTTTGTGTGGCCTGAAGTGGAGGATACAGACACAATTCAGTACAATTGTGTTGTAAAAATACTTCCTACCCCTAAGATTGAGCGAAGTGGGCATTATGTTTTCCCAAACAGTGCTGCAATAAACACTTGTCTGCAATAAATAAGTTGATTTTAATTATAATTACATTCATTTTTGTACAATTACTTATTTAATAATGAATAAATATTTTTTTTACCTTTTTAAATATTTTTTTCAGGAAGAAATTAGTTTATTATACCTCAAACCGTAGTCATTCTCACCTCAATAAGCATTAGAAAAGAATTAACGAGCATTTCAAGTAGGTGGTCATTCTCACCCCAAATGTAGGATTAAGATTGACCAGGGAGTTTTAAATTTTTTTAAGCTTTGGAAATAAAAAAATAATACTTCAATAATGCAAAATGTTACACTGCGAATAGACTCATATATATTAACCAATTCACGTATTTTTGCTAAATCAGCAAAAAACTTATTAAGTAAAGAAGGACAAAAGTGGTCAATCTCACCCCGTTTTACGGTACCGTATCAAAAACATGTATAAATCAATTTTCAATTAACAGTTGTTAATTTTTGTTTCACTACTAGTCCAGAAACATACCATTATTTACATCTTTTTGAGTAATGAAATTGTTTTGCTCATCGCTTACTTAGATACGGTTAATAACGGATTATTATACACCAAGGTTAATCATAGAAAATATCACCTTTTAAAGAAGCTCAAGCCTCAATTTATTGTATTGTGTATTTCGCTGATTGCAATATTTCATACTATATATTTTGCACCTCTTCTTTAATTTCGGTAAGAATACAATTTTCTGAATCATTTTCACTGACCACTATTCCAAAAATCTCAAATGAAACGTCAAATAATAAAAACAATGGGAAAAAATTGAATTTAATATTCTACGTACTCAAGTTTTGTTGGTATTTATTACCATGTAAATATTCATGTCAAAATGTTATTATTAATAGCAACATCGTTAAAAAGGATTTAAATGTTAGCAGTGAAGAAAATATATACGAGTACATCTCGTTAGAGAAGCGCTTTTTTCCTCGGTGTATTGTAGCACGAGGCGAAACACATCCACTTCTCTTCCTTGATGTATTATACGAGTATACTATTAATTATATTTGTACTTTTTTATTAAGTGTTTGTAATGTAGACATCAACAAAAAAAAAATTAAGAAATACAAATTAAGGAGGTTGGAGCTAATTTTGTGTAAAAATTTATTTTCAACTTTATGATTTTAAATTTTGCAATTCCAACTATTCTAAAAATTTAAAAAACGAGCTGCTGTCAAAATAGAAAAACGCTTATGAGGTAGAAAATTTCAACGTTCTAATACATAAGCTCTTATAGTAGAAACATTTCCGTAGTGACTTTTTTATTTGTCTTACATTGTTCTTTTCAAATTTGATGAACAAAAAACAAGTATTAGTAAAATTGAAGACTTGTATTATAAGAGATTTATAATGCCATCTTATCGTTCTAATTAATCTGAAAATGGAAGATAAACTTAATTTTCGATTGATAGTAGCGGAACAGATAAAGGTCAACCTTGCATGGAATAGTTGATATAAAGGAAAAAGATAGTAATATAATTCGTATCTATTTTATGGATAACTGATTTCAAATATAACAAACAATTTTTTAACAAAGAAAATGATATTTTAATTATTCTGTGATTCATTTCACATTTGACTTTAGTATCAGTTTTGTATCATATTTCTATTTACAATTTTTATTTGAAGCTTGAAACTACAACTGACAGTCTTATCTCACCAGCATACACAAAAGAAAGCACGGTGTTGCCATATAACTGTTTTCGAGTACATACGTTTAAGTCATTTCAGTAATATTTTTATTAAATATAAATGAATTACGTATTTATAAGCTCAAAAAAAAAAATATATATATATATATATATATATATATATATATATTAAAATTATTAGTTTTGACAATTGTTTTGGACTTTTAAAAAACAAAAAACATTAATATTTATTAACTAAATTATAGATTTTATAAGTTTAAAAAATATTTTTTATATAAAACCGTTATTAACCGTTTCACAAGAGAAAAACATTTATTATTGGCAAAAGAAAGAAGATATTGCGCAAAGAGGCAGTTGGATTCAATTATATTCAGTGATGAAATTAGATTTGATATATTCGTAGGTGATTCTAGAAAAAGAGACTGTCTAAAGCGTAGTATCAAATTTTCAGCTAGAGGATACATATCTTCCCAGATGTGTGGATAGCGATACGGAATTCGAATCCGGAGATCCCGAGTTCGAATCGCACTCAAGCTAAAAATTATATTAAAAAAACTACCACACTGCGGCTCGGTGAGTGCGGACCCTGTACTATAATTGGGATTAAATTCCTGTTGTACATGTATCTGTCAAGTACTTATTTGCTATTATTAATGTGGGATATTTGTACTTAATTCCATTTGTACCCCAATTAAGTTGATATGAAGCATTTAAATTTTAACAAGATGATGTTTCATGTCAATACTTCCAAAGCAGCTAAGAGATGGTTGGAAAGTAAAGGGATAAATGTTTTGAGCTAGCCATCCTCCTATTCAAATCTCAATTCTGTAGAATGCGTGTGGGCAATAATGGGACGTGGTTTAAAAAATGTGTCTCAAAGAACTGTTAGGTTTAAAACAAAAATATGGAACTCACTTAAACCAGATAAGTGCCAGGAATTCATAAACACTATGCCAAAACAATCTGAATTAGTTATAATAGCAAAATGCGATATTACAAAATGTAACTGTACTAATTATTTACGGTAAATTTTTGTCATAATTTAAATAAATAAATCCTTTAATTTTCTTTTTTGATTATTTTGTTTTTCTGTTGATTATAATAACAAAAATACAAATATAATTAATCAAATTTATTCCAAATATTTGTGGTTAGGGCTCATATATTCGGGATGAATGTTTTTTATTTTTCCTGCAATATTTATTCTGTTCTAACTTTTTAATGAAATTTATTTTTATATACGAATAGCCATATATGTTTATCAAATTTTATAAGAAATACTTAGTAGTTTTTATTTTGTTTTAAAACAGTGGCGTTTCTTGTCCCTAGACAACAATTATCTTCAGCTGTAAGCAAATTGTATTGTACGTTTAGCGATTATTTGAACAAATGACATTTAAATGTCTATATAAACAGTGATCGATGCTATTGTAAAAGGTTTCGCTTACTCTTAATTTAATAATAAAATAATTTAGAAAAAAAAAATAAATATATCATCACGCCTTTTACCCATCACTGGGTGTGGCACTCTGCCTAAGCAGATCTCGGTAAGTGATATATTTTTTCGCGTGAAGTGCGGTGACCAGCCGTCAAATCACGGCCTCCAAAGATATTAGTGGAGGAGGAGCCACAGGGGTAGATTTTTTTTTTAAATTGGTGAAAATTGTTTGTCGGCTGTGGGGATCGAACCAAGGTTCTCAAGAACCACAGGCCGACTCGATACCACTGAGCCACCTACCCCATAATAATAAATAATTTAGTGAACCCAGTAAAGAATAATTTGCAAGCGTGTCTCGTAAAAAGTTTTATTTCTACTTTCGCAGCGTTTTTCTATTAATTTACTTTATCAGTTTTATAAAAAGATACATTACATTTTTTTTTCATGTTACGCTGTACAACAGGAATTTAATCCCAATTTAACAACAAAGACAAAATTAATTGTCGTCCATACATTTAGTGAAACTAGGTTTTATAAAAAAACTATGGTTACTAACTGTGCTGGCCAGCCTCTGACGATGCCCTCATAAGTGACTTGGAGACTGAATTTTGTGAGACTTAGCCAAGTGTTTATTTTATATTTTTTACATTACATTTTGTAATCAAAGGTTGTTGGTGGTGGACAATTTATAGCTAGACGTTGTCATGGTGTGATCGTTGTGATGAAAAAAAAACTACTATCAGTTTCAACAGTTTTGTGAACTCTAGAAATAGATAATTAGAAATAATGGATTTAATGCCCAACGAAGACTTCAAAGGCGATTTTCTTGCAGTTTAAGAAAATATACAAAACATTGCAAATGCTGGAAATAATATCTTTTAATTAATTTATATTACTTTTTTTATTAGCCCGGTAAAATTTTGCAGGTCTCATCTATGAGCCTGTAAAATTTTACAGGACTACGTGCGATTATTACACATTTACATAGTTAACATAAATACCAATACAACAGTATCATTTACATAGAAGGTACAAATAAATGTATACACAATGCTTATTTAAGTGAGAAAGTATAGACAGTTGCTCAATTAACCATATAAGCAATATCTATTATCACTATACTTTATTCTTAAACATAAACCAGGCTTTAGTGCTATCTGCTTATCGTAAAATTATTCGGTCTTCCTCCAGACCAGTCCGCCACTTACTTTTCTTTACATATTGCAATTGTATGAGTATCGAAATATCAATATTAAATCTAGAACACAGCAAATAATTTCACCAAGCTATTATAGATTCTTGAAACTTAATTTAAATATTATTATTTAACAAGCATCAATAATGATCTGTATACTATTTTCGTAATTTTAGACACGCGTAACATAAATTCCTCGAAACAAATACCTCTTGTAACCGAAGAATCCATCTAACGAACAAACGAACGAGTAAATTACAAGCATTGCGGAGATAATTATCATCTGTCACCTCCGTTCACCGCCTTCTATTAATTATCTGTGTCTGCGGAAGTTTGCAGTGCAAAGCGATAGAGAGAGCCGTAGAGCCAGCATGCTGCATGCATCACTTCTCACAGACTTGCGTGTCACGATTTAACTGTACCTACCCGCCACTCGGATAGCAACTACAGTCGCGAGGCAGGAAATGTAACTACTGTAATTTTAAACTAACGAAGAACGTGCATACTTGAAAAACTTACAAGTGTACCGTTGCATCCATTCTATTATAGATTTCGAGTTGTTTTACTTCGAGATATAATCTTGAGATTGTTGCTAACTATCAACGAGATTAGCGAGTTATTGAGGTACCTCCATATTTTAAATATATAGATATTTTTGGCTCGTTAACTTTCAAAGAGACGAATTTAAGTGATCGGTGCGATCTATAACATCGATAATATTTTTTTTTATAAAAAAATCAATAAATATATCTTCACGCCTTCTACCCATTATCGAGTATCGCACTCTGCCGTAGCAGATCTCGGTAAGTTATATATTTCTTGTAGTGTATATATTATTTGTCGGCTGTGGGCAACCAATCCAGGGTCTCAAATCTACATTCCTACTCGATACCACTGACAAGTAACACTACCCAACTGTCACTGACCGATTTAAATGAAACTTTGCACACGAATAGAAAAAAATATTAAACCCCTATTTTTTTTCTTCCGGAAGTTGCTTTTTAGGGGTACAAATTAAATAATACCAAAATATTACGCGTTCAACATTGGTTACCCCCGAGTAACTAGTTTTGAACCTAAAACTCTATTTCTGTTGAATTTCGTTATTTCATCTCCCATCCCCCTTTTAACCCCTAAAAAAGTGTATATGATTAAAATGACCTCGAAAATAGATTTTGGCGATGATGAAATTACTATATGATATGATTCAAAAAATATTTATTTGAACTTTGAATATACTCAAGGAAAAATCTAGTGTGTACAATAAAGGCAATGTTATATTCTGTGACGCGACAATCTTCTAGTATTTCAAATTATTTAGTTTGTTTGATTGTTCTAAAAACCAGATTCTTTAATTTGAAGTTGTTAATGTGAAAGGTTATTTATAAATAGAGAAATTAAATATTATAACTGTTTAAATGTTATTTATTTCGGCTGTGGAGATACAAATTATTTGATATTCACCTGACACTTGAAGAAAACTACAGGTAGAGAAATTTTAAATCAGTAAATGAATAACAAAAATACAAAATGTCAGTCAAGAGGGAGCAGGGAATTCGACAATATCGTCCTATGAATGTTACTGCGGCTTTGGCGGCTGAATCTCAGTACCCACGAACACGAACGGAAGGTATCTTTGAACCCACGTGCAGACGGAATTTTAGCAGACTGTCGGTTATCGCCAACACTTGTATTTTGAGTGAAGAGGCCAAGCGGCTTTGAATTTCAAAAACATAGGACAAAGACCACCGGGTGTCCTCATGATGACAGTCGGACTGTGATATCAGAGAGAAAGCAATTCTTCCCTACGTGATGTCTGGGTAATTGTATATGAGCCAGACGGTATTCTTGCGATGTAAGTTAGAAGGTCGTGCATCTTCCACCGCAAATAATAATCTCGCCAATTACAATATCATTATCAGTCAGAAGGTCGTGAATCTTCTAACCCCTAATACTAGAGCTGGTTCTCAATTATTTCTGGGAAAAGTCGGACTAGCAACGCTATCACGAATAGTGGTTGGCCGGCCTATGGTAGGCCGCGGCGGCAGGCGAGAACCCTTCGGTGACGGTTTGTGGACTAGCAACGTTAACGTAAGTAGAGGTCAAAATACAAAATGCGTGGAGGATATTTTAAAAGAAAATCTTAGACGGGGCTATAGAAAACGTAAGAGAGTAATTTAATGTGAAATTGTTATATGGAATGTGATATTTTCTCAACTTTAGTTTGACATTTTCATTTTTTAAACTTTAAAAAATAATAAAATCCCTATGTTAAAATAGGATACGAACGATTGTAGAAACATCTGCTGGCAACTGTATTCTTATTGTAATGGAAGTATAGAAATTACATTCTAATACTCGAATCATTTTTAAAAGAGTAATTCTTGTTGACAAACAACTAAATTAAAATCAACAAGTTCTAAACAATAACTACAATTTCTTATTTTTGGTCGTGTATTAGTGTCAAGTTATATTTATTTAAATTTTCTTTATCTTATCTATGATTCAATACTATTATTGTAATATAGAGAATTAGTATTTAGTGATATTATGTATTTAAGTTAAGATATTGGTAGTGTAATGAGATTAGTAAAATGACTGACGGTGGCGACACGACATAGGGGGTGTCTAATGTTCACAGAGCAGACAGATAAGATTTGAATCAATTTCGACTCTTGATGTATTGTTAGGTTTAAAGTGAATAAACTGAATATTAAAGTAATAAACAGTTGGTATTCATACATTAAAATTGTTATTATTAAAAATTGTACCATTTCTAAATAAGTACTTTTTTTGTCTCCTAATTTTAAATTTGAACATTTTTGAAATTATAATGCTATATAGCGCTAAAATTGTTTTATTAGAAACTAAAGTTTTACAATTATTTTTATGGTTGTGTTTTTGCACGATCGACTTTCTTTTTTAAATGTTTATCGATAGGATCTCCAAGTTATGTTTACAAATTATTGATCACTAAGTAATTATTTACCGATTGAGAGACGGTAAATAAATAAAAATTAAGCATTTTTTTATAGTAACATCATTAAAGTATGCTTGAAAAATGACAACTCTAACAACTACAACCTTTTTAATTGCCAAAATAGTTTTCATATATTTTTAAATTTTTATTTTGTTATTGCGTCGGTAGTACCGATAAACGTAATTAGTATTGCATAAGTAAATAACCTACCGGTATCGGTTCGAATGTAAATCTGAACCCCAAAATCATCCTCAACTGGTGGATGAATAACTATAATACGATTTTTCAAATATTGTATAGTTCAATCATTACACCATCATTATTATTAAAATCCTTGAATTTTATATGCAGAAATCTCTAAATGTTATTTTCTTACGCGTGTGCTTTGGTTGTTGCAGTGTGTACGACGACGCCGAGCGCCCGGCAGCATGCGGCTCATGGAAATCGAGCTGGTGAAAGGGAACAAGGGGCTAGGCTTCAGTATTGCCGGTGGGATCGGCAACCAGCACATCCCCGGCGACAACGGTATCTACGTCACCAAGATCATGGACGGCGGTGCTGCTCAAGTAGACGGCCGGCTACTCGTCGGTGACAAGCTTGTTGCTGTTCGCGATTGTGCGGTATGTATTTGGAATTATGTTAGCAAGAATATAATAATTGGAATATTTCACATTTACATTTTTTTTTAAATAGAATTGATAAAATAGACAGTGTGGATGCAACAATTAGAAGGAATCAGTTACACATTTATAATAACCATTATTTCGAAATTAAATTTGTTATAAATTTTGAAGTTTTTTAATGAACATAAAGCCTGAAAAATTTAGTGCACACCTTGGCCGTGAAATGAGTTGGTGCGCTCAGAAAATAGTCTGCCTCGATTTTTTCTGTAACGAAAATAAACAATCATTCCACGGCTTAGATATATACATAACTATTATCGTTTTTCAATTAATATAATGATTATTTCATTATTTTTTCATTAATTTTATTCATACTAACAGATATTTAAATGATTCAATGAAGTTAATTAATTTCTATATTTTATTTATTTTTCATTTATAATAATTATATTTAAAAACATTTTTAATTAAAACGTGGTGATATACTTTTCGATTTTAATTACAAAATGATTTCAATAACTGATATTTAAATTAAAATTCGACATATTTTTACGTTTCTCAAAAGAACTAATTTACACCTTTATTTGTTTTTTAAAATCCCGTTTATATTTATGTTGGAAACAACTACTTAGTAATATCGCATACATACAACGTACACATGGCATTGAATTATAAATAATTAGCTATTATTTAAATTATTAAATTATATAATATCTCGTATTATAATTGCTTCCTTTTTAGAAACATTTTTATGTAAACTTATATCGCGTGTTTAATGTCTTTAAATTTGTCCGTCAAGATATTTATATTTTTTTTTTATCATTAGTCTAGTCAAAAGTTTATTTAATTTATTATCTACGAAAAAGATCCATATAATTAACAAAAAGTACTTAGATATATAAATTAAAAGTAAGTTTTCTATTATTTTAATTTTTAACCAGACAACAAATAAAGAGTATTAGAAATGAATTTAAAAAAAAATAATATTACAAATAAAACAAATGTATCATCAAGCTTTTTCATCATTACTGGGTGTGGCACATATTTTTTGCGTGAAGTGCGGTTACCAGTCGTCAAGTAACGGCCTTCAAAGATGTTAGTGGAGAGGGAGCCGCAGAGGTAGTTTTAACGTGGTGAAAATTGTTTATCGGTTGTGGGTATCGAACCCGAGTTCTCAAATCCACAAGCCAATTCACCCACTTAAAAAGACATCTGCTGACAACTGTATTCTATTGTAATGGAAGTATGAAAATTAAATTCCAATACTCAAAATAAAATTTTAAAAAGCTATTCTTGACAATGCTATCAAACAACCAAATTAAAATCAACAAGTTCTACACAATAACTACAATTTCATATTGCAATATCAAGCAAATAGTGCTATATGTGAAATTCACTACTTTAATCCGAATTGAAACAAAAAAAAGAACATTGAAACTTAATCCCAAGAAAGCAATATCTAAATCAGTCAGCTTGTGACCTAATATAGTTTTTTGGAGAACCCGCACCCGCAAACAAAAAATGCAATAGCTTGGTTCACCGCGCTGGGAGAAGAATCAATTTTAAAGACATTTTCAATAGTCTATTTTCACGGTCGACCTACTCCTGAAATCCCTACATCCACATCCCGTATCCCGATACTGTGATCCTGGTTGCTGTAGTATCCTGGCCACTAGGAAGCTAAATCCGGGATACAGAGCATCGTACCTGGAATAGCCTGAAAACAGGGTGTTTGTGGTTTATTCCATTTTTTGACTCATAATTTATTGGGTAGTGCTTTTGAAGTATTGGATTTTTATTCGATATTGTTTCTGGTTATGTTGGACAACTAAAATATGTATTTTTTGTAGTTATTTTTTATACAGAATATATATATATATATATATTTTTGTAACATTTTTTGTAAAAATCTCATGACTATTTTAAAACTTATCTAAGAAAAAAATGTTATTAACAAAATTATTTTATTATTATCTGATACAAGTACATTTCAATTATTATCACCAGAGTTTTCACAAAATGTTTTCTCTGTATTTTCTAGGAAAAAGAAAACTTTTTATAAAATAATTATATTTAAATAAAAAACAACAAAGACAAAATAAAATTGTCTTTGAATGCTCACTTGGTGAAACTAGGTTTAATAATAAAATATTAAACTGAATTTTGTGAGACTTAGACAAGTGTTTAGTTTGATATTTTATTATTAAATAATTATATACTAGTATATTGTGTCATAAGGGAAGATATAGGTATATTATATGCCGATAGTTTCTGCATAAAGGTTGAGGGATGTAATTTGTTTTAAATTCACAGGTCGACTTGGTACCACTGACCATCTTTTAAAATAACGCAGTTTAATTCACCATAAAGATGAGTAATGTGTATTGTTCTATACCTGATTGTCATTATATGCAAAAAAGGAATAGACATAACTTTGCAGATGTTTCTAAAAAAGATGCGATTGTACTCGTAGTAAAACTTGAAAACAAGTTAAAAGTGTAGATAAATTGAAAGCCTGGATAATGAAACTTAAAATTGGGAAATCAGTATTCAAATTTATGAAGGTTTGTTCCTTACATTTTAGGAGAATGATTATTTTTACAAAGGTTAGTTTTCCGCGTATTTTTATATATATTTAAATTTAAAAAAAATATCATCTCGCCTTTTACCCATTACTGGGTGTGGCACAGTGCCTAAGCAGATCTCGGTAAGTGATATATTTGTTTCGCGTGAAGTGCGGTTACCAGCCGTCAAATCACGGTCATCAAAGATATTAGTGGAGGGGGAGCCACAGGGGTAGATTTAAATTGGTGAAAATTGTTTGTCGTCTGTGGGGATTGAACCAGAGTTCTCAAGATCGACAGGCCGACTCGATACCACTGGGCCAACTACCCCATATCTATTTATTTAAATAATAATTTCCATTCTTTATTTTTAATATTTACATCTAAACAGATAAATTTAAATTAATTTATTTTTGTTTGTAATATCGAATAATTTATAAAATTATAATAAAAAGATCTGTTTTAGTCTACAGATGTGAATTCTATATTTAATTTGTTTGATAAAAACAGTCTAATGGATTATTTTTATCCATTTTTTTTAATACGTGCCTAATTTAAATTCAAAATTACTTCGCGAATAGAACTCGCACCCAAAAGGATATTTTCATTATTTCTTCCAAAGATATTAAATCAGCCTTATGAAAATGAATTGGGAAAAATCTAATTTTTGAATAAAAGTCTTTCAATTGACGTGTCTGTAATTCCGGATTAAACACTACCGATTTATAAACTCCATACCAATTATCACCTTATATGAGATTTTTTATTTCGTTTCCATTTATGTATATTTTTTTTGTCTTTTTTAAATGCTATTGAAATAAGTTAATCTTTTTATGCACAAATGTATAACAAACGTGTTGTTTAATTTTGAAGAACGTGTGATTAGTATTGGAACAACAAAATTGGGACCTACCTTCTCCATTTGTCACCTCTAATTTCCAATGAAAAAAAAAACAAATAGCTCGTATATTCATTCTGGAAGATGAGAAGACCGTTCTCTTTATCACTATTGATATACTTGATCATGTATAGAACTCACAGTTTTGTTTTAATTTTGGATTGTGGTATTTGAAACTAGCCGCTAACATTGTTCATCTCTGCGGAATAGTAGTCATACCACTGTAAATACTTACGAGTTAATGAAACATTTTATGTAAATGTACTTTGTTCTGTAGTGCACGTTGCACACAAAATTAAACTATATTGTAAATATTGTTGATATTTAAAACAACTCATAACCTAAATTTTTACTGCGATGTTACAGAAAATGCTAAAAGTATTATTAAAAACTGTAACAGTGCGATTTACTTGACACAAATTTAATGATTCAGCTTGCAAAATAAAGTTTAATGAATTATAAAACAACAGCGAGTGAGCTATATCAAGTTTCCAACAGATATTAAACGCAGCGCAGATCTCTCCCTACGCGTAAAGTTCGCGCCATCTTCATACAAGTTTCATGGGCGGCCATATTTTGCCAGGACATAACTTTTTCGTAACAACTAGAATTTCAAATGGCGGAAAGCCTGTGAGACATTCATCTTACTGTCTTCGTTTTACCCATTCATTGTGGCCTTAAGTGCAAGAGAGACAGCAATAGACTGATGACAGAAACACAGAAAGCAAGGATACAACGGAGCAAAAATAATGATCGCCAGGATTATTAGGTCCTTATGAGGAAGAATTCGTGCAAAAAAATGAGTCTGTCTCAAAGAAAAGAGAATTCTGGTGACACATTAAAAGTGTTGACTGGGTTTTTCTTTTAATGAAATCTTTGTCTTTGTGGAAATGGAAAATAATGTGCGGATGTTTCAAATTAATGATTCTGATTACTTCATATTGCAAACTTGCATCTTGCATATTCATTAGTATGTAAATTGTTTTCTAATAGTTAATTTGTTTAGCTTCTCTCAAGGATAACTAAAGAAGTCATTGTTTTTGTTCATTATCCTGAAATTGAAATGCAAAGTAGTAACTTTAAATACAATTTAATCCTTAATTAATAGCAAACAGTTATACTCTATTCAAGTTTGAACAAAATAATTACAATAATTTAAAAAAGTAAAGATATTGATTGAAATGTTCAATCTCTGCGCATTTCAAACTAATGACATTCTTACTACGGCCATGAAAATTAAGTCTTTGATACATTTAATAGGTGCTAACTACTCGTACTATTTTATGGCAAAAAATATTTATTATTTATTCTATTTGTAATTAAATTGCAATTTTATACTACATATAATATACAGCCAGGTTAGAGTTTACTCTGAACCACTTTGATGTAGATATATTTTGTTATTAAACTCTCATTTATGATGATAATGTGAAAATCAGAACTATTAAACTATGAAGATATACATTTAATTAGTTATCACGTCTAGAATTTTGCACAGAACCACAAGGTGACATGATCAATTTAATTAAACAAAAATATTTAATCCAAATGGCCTTTCATTACATGTATTAGGTATTATTTTTCCTTTGACAATTTACTATTTTACACTAGAAGAAATTATTTAATTTTTAGATTTATTTTTTCATTATCATATCAAAAGTTGTTTCGGATTGCATTATCTCATTGTATTTTTTTTTGTATTTGTGATAACTAAAAACAATAATGTTATGACTGCGGAAAATAGGTACTTTCCGCACTGTCGTACGAATTCATGTAGAATATTACAAGATACATATATTGTAAGACATATTTAAGAAAATTGTTTTATGAAAATTAAAATTTCTTATTTACTAAAACTACATATTATACAAAGAAGAAGATAATGTATTCTATTTACCAATTTCTTATATTAAAAATAATGTATTGTTAAAACCTTATTACTTTTTTCGTTTATTTATAAAGTTGACATTTCGTTTTAATCTAATTTTTGTGTATACAAAATTATATTATCCGGCAGTGCAGTGGTATAATTACTAGTTACCGTTACGGCTTTCAAATCTGAAGGTACCGAGGTCGAATTCCAGTCAAGCTAAAAATATATACTGAAATTTGGATTAAGTTCCTGTTGTAGAGAGTAGCATAAATAAATATTATTCTGCCTTCTCTTCAGCAAATATGTTTAAATGACAATTCCACTCATAACTTTTGATCCAATCAAATTACAGTATTTTGCTGAATTAAAATATTCACAGTAGTATTACAGCGACAATGTCGCAAATCGTTGCTTAGATATAACGTTTGTTAACTATTTTGAGTAGATTAATATTGTTGAATTTTATTTGACTTTGTTTACTTTGCTTAGTTATTTCAAAAAATTAAACAATGTAAATTGATCACCAGGGTAGTAGTAGTTCCAACATTGTTTTAAAAATACTGCAGGTAACATTTTTTTGGAGTAAATAAAATATTTCGATGAATTGTTAAGCCGAATACCATGCGTGCCTATGATTTTCCTTTGGTAATTTTTGCCTAGATTACTCCTGCTTGTTGCTTTAAGAAAATCTACATTCCTGCTGTCGATTTTCGTCTCAACAAGCAGTCGTGATCATGACGACAAAAATTTCCGGCAAAATCATAGTCACTAATGGTATTATATATGAAAATAAATTGATTACAAGAATCAGTAGTCATCTCGCAACGTACAGCAACAATCTTCTAACGAAAATCCAGAAAGATTAAAAAGAGAAAAATAAATTAAATACTGTAAATGGTTTTTAATGGAACTCTCTGAAACCGAAAATGCGAGTAGTCAATGGATAAAATCTAGCGAGAATACAGGAAGAAAGCACAGTATACGTTGGTAGCATTTCCCAGCGGCAGTGGTAGATAAGTCAAGTGTTGTGCGCAAGCCAGCATGAGAATTGAATTCCAAATTGAATCAGCCTGAGCTAGTGAGCTTGAGCAGTGAGATGCTGCTATGTTACGTTCTGTTCGATTCGTACGTTCCATTCCAAGTATCGTTCATGACCAACGCGATCGGATTTTGGGAATATCTAATGCAGTCAAATGTCGATGAAATCGCGATGACTGATGAGTTTGGAACTTTTTTCTAGTGATTTTGAAATTTCATTTATCATTTATTTTTTCCCCTCTTGATATGCTGTTTTATTTACAAGGCGTTGCTAATCTAAGATTAGGTATCACTCGATATTTTTGCTTGTAGTGTTATGATTTTTCTGATATTTTGAAATTGTAATTAATCTTTATGTTTTAGTATATTGAACCAAAATAAAATGAAATATTGAAGCAAAATGTAGGTCTGTGCTTTATGATTTAATATTTGCCCATACAGATACATAATAATACTTGCTTAACATTTATATTAATATCAGTATAACAAATTCTAATATTGAGTTGATTTATTTAAGTTAAAGAACCACATTGATTGATTTACCTATTCTCATGTTCAGACAATAATAATATGAGCTTAATATTAGTGATTCCAAAGACAATGATTGTTGAAAAAACTAACTATTGCTTAATACAATAGTTAGATAGCGGAATATCCTGCTGGCTAACATATTATTTTTATATATCTGAAAATTGCTATGATATATTTGTGTGTGTCAACGATTTTGAAATAAGCTCTAACGACTTTGATGAAACTTGACATTCTTATGTTTTTTCCTTTGAAATTGATCTAGTTAAGTCTTATTCTCCGGAAAATTCATGAAAATTTAGTTATCCATAATATAGGTATACCAAAATCAACTCTATATTACTGTTTTCGTGAAATGAACGAAAATTTGAAAGAAAATTGGGGAGAAAAGTCATCTCCTGTTATTTCCTGAGTGTAGTTCGAATTTCCAGATATTGTATCTTTATGTCATAAAGGAATAAATACAGTGCAATTTTAATTAAATTTTCTTCTATCTTGAAATAATTATTTTGAATATTTCAATAAAGTACAAAAAAGTAAAGTTTGATATACGAGTACATGTTAGGCTTCCTTTGGTTTTTTCCAGTTACATTTTTAAATTATGTCTTTTTATATTGCCATTAAGATATACAGATTAGCAATATGACTAATAAAATATAAATGGATTGCAACGTAATATAATTTTTGGTTTTCAGGAATTTGTAGTATCAAATCAAACAGAAGTACTATCTAAATGTTGTGTAAGCAAATACTAGAAAGTTGATACAATTTAGGAAATGAGCTAAATAAATGTATGTTATCCACCTACTTACCGGATACATTCACATTACTTAACGGAAATCGATTCTGTGTTACATAATTGAAACAAATCCGATTTTTAAAAATGTAACAGGAATTGTTACGTAGAGAAATAATTGCAGCTTTAGCGAATCTGATAAAATATTCAAAAGTATTAGCTTATGTATTGCATACTCAGGAGTTTGGATGTATATATTTATATTTATTTACAGAGCCAGAATTTTTTTGATATTGTTGAAGACGATGAAATGTGAGTAAGATTATGAATTCACATAAATATAATTTACAGGCAATCGTAGCCCAGTGAATAAAACTTGTATCTACTAAGCAAAAGACCGTGTTCTAATTTCGCTTACCTCTACTTACATATATTCGTGGTTTGTATTTCTCTATAAACTGCAGTACTTGCCTTTGTATTTTATAACTTTTAATTAATTTTTATAATATGTTTTTATTATATTTATTTATAATAGCTGTTGTCTACCGTACCTCAAATCAAATGCATTTATTTGTGTACAAACTATTACGATCTTACCTTGTTTTACAATACTTGCAAGCAAAAAGAATTTTCGAGTGCATTCACCGTCCATATCTACAGTATATATTACGGAACGTATACTGGAAATATTGCGCTGTATACGTTCAGCTAAAATGCTTACATGACAAACAATACAATCTTCACCAATTTCTATCTACCCCTGTGGCTCCTTCCCAACTAATATCTTTGAGGGCCGTGATTTGACGGCTGGTAACCGCACTTCACGCAAAAAAAATATATTACTTACCGAGATCTGCTTAGGCAGAGTGCCACATCCAGTAATGGGTAAAAGCCGTGATGATATATTTATTTATTTATTTAAGAAAATATAGTAGTAAATATTAAGATAAAACATAATAAGTAAAATATATTTATAAGGCATATTTCTCTATTAATTTTTTTTAAATGAAATTTTGAAAATATAATAGTCCTTATATTTTTTTATATATTGGACGATATTTATTACAATTTTATTTTTAATTACTACTTATAAATAAACTTATTTTTATACTATCTAGATTTTAATTTTATATATTACATAAAATTCATTCATATGCATATATGCATTAGATTGTAATTATAAATATATAGGATATTAAATACTACATACTAATTCACCTACTTATTTAGGACAAGCAAAATTTAATTCTTTATTTGTTTTAAACTATTTGAATATTGTTTTTCTCATGTTAAACGATAATATCCTCCTTTTTAATTAATATTGTATATACCAGTAGCTAAAATCGTTACTTTAAACATTAAATTTTATACAATTTCAAGCAGCATTGTTAAGTATTAAAACTTGAATTACTACAAGCATGCGTTTGCAGGAATATTTGAAGTTAGCATTTAAATGTGCCATATTTATATGTAAGTAAATTGAAGTGACAGTGTATGTGTACAATGGGACCGGGTTCGTTTTGTTCTAGAAGGGCGATATCAACCTAGAGAATGTGACTCATGAAGACGCTGTCGCAACGCTCAAAGCGACGCAGGAGCGTGTTGTGCTCATAGTCGCCAAACCTGAGAGTGCCTTCCACACGTCCAACTCGGAGAAGTCACATTCCCCTATTCGTGAGTATTTTTACTAAATGTTCATTACGGAAAGCACATAAATTTGCTTCGCTTTTTCAATCACCATCATTGGATTTTATATGTGTTTTTAATGTTAAAATGTACGTTCAGCTGGTGTAATCGTATAAAATTTATCCAATCCTCAATTTCTAAGCCATTTAAAGATATTATAATCTCATGAACAATTGTGAAAAAGCTATTGTTGCAATCGTTTATATTTGTTATTGTTAGCAGCACCCACAATTTCAAGTGAAAGTCCAGTTCATTTACAATGCCCCTCTAAAATTTCAATTCCTGAACCATTTTTAACTGACCCTTTAAGTGGCACTGGCACTGGAACCATTTAACATTTAATAGCTGCAAATATTCCGTTCACATTTGTCATTGTAAACGCACTGCGTTCTTGCACTCTACTATTCGTTGCCAAAAATTCAGAAGTTGTGAGCAGCCAACGCGTGTTCATTCTTTCCTATTTTAGAGTTGGTTTCGAGAGAATTTGGCGCATTTACGAACATCTGTGCAGATGTGAAACGTCCTAAGTACACCTCATTTTTCTCGCATCACTCGAGATTTATATGTCGTTTGGTTAACAGCGTTTCTTACTATCTGCGAAATTTGTTTTGACAATGGATTTTTCGGTGTATCAAGAATAGATTTGCTGAAAAAATGACATCCTTGTAAATATTATTTGACAAGATTGAGGAACAAATTTTGCAAGGTTACATTGGGAAATAATTGATTGTAACATTATATAGGTTGTGCAAGTTTTCAAATGCAGTCGATGATATGAATACATTCAGAAACAAAAAGTTCGTTCTTACAGATATTTACAACAGAAAATATAATTTTATTTATGTTATACAGAATAAGAAAAAATATATATTTTCTCGGTAGTTTTGAACTCTTTGCAATTTCATAAACATATAATTTGCTGAAAAACAAATAGTCCTATATAATTTTAATTCGTTTTTACATTTTAAGCTGAAATAAATAATAGTTTAATCGTTCTTAAAAATATATTAAAATGTTTTAGTGTAATAGTATGTAGGTATAGCATTTGGATTTTAATTTAATAATATAATTTATTTGTTAAATATACAGGTGTTCATTTTATTTTGTTTACTATTTCTATCTCCAGAATTATAAGACCTATGAGGTCGGTTAAATAAGCAAACAATATCTATTTTACAAGACTATTTTAATGAGCCTAAAAATTATTTTGTTCAACCAGTGGGTCACAAACTGTGGATACCAACATTGTTATTTAAAATGGAACTATATTTTTTTATATATTTGCTTGTTCGATAGAGAATTTTATTCTGAATTCAGTGATATAATATTTGTATACCCTTAGATAACAATTTTTATGAGAAAAATGCATGTTTAGATTTATTTAATTATAGCTAAAATAAGGTTGAACGAATATCAACTTTTTCATTATGAACAAAATTATGACTTTTTTCTATTTTATTGAGCTTATTCAATATTCATTAATAATTCAATAATAGCAAGTGACATTTGTAAACAATAATAAATAGTGCTATTGTTTCGGTCACAGCACTCTAAAATCTGAATCCATATTCAACTTGTTTCTCATAAATATTGTTATCTAAGTATATACAAATATTATATTACTGAATTCAGAATAAAATTCTCTATCAAAGAAGCAAATAAAAAAATATAGCATCCACAGTTTGTGAATCACTAGTTTAAAAAAATTATGCTCATTAAAATAGTCTTGAAAAATAGAAATTGTTTGCTAATTTAACCGACCTCGTGGGTCTTATAATTCTCGAGATAGTAATAATGGACAAATAAAATGTGTATATATATATATATATATATATATATATATATATATATATATATATATATATAGTCTATGTAGTTCATTCAGAATATCTATTCCTGACTCATACATAAAGATGTTTAGATGTACTTGTCCGAATTGTTCATATTTAAGCATTAAAGTATTTTTGTGTATAATATTTGTATATATTATGCAGGACCAATAAGCATTTCTGTTACACGCCTATGTATGACCACTGATAAACTGAGTTAGATTGTATGTGGTATGGCCGAAAGTTTCCTTATTGGAAATAATAACAGATTGTAAATAAAATATCATTAATATACAAAATAATAATAACAAAGATACAAGATGTCAATAAAATAATTAAAATCATAGGTCAATAACTTGCCAAGATATAAAAGCTAAACAAACTATTCTTAGTGAGAATATTACTACCAATTTACAAATTTTAACACGTTTCAACCGCGTACACTACAAAAACTATAGAAATGTTAGCAGTCGCCCATGTGTGTAGCAACTAAACATAACCGAAATGCACGCATAACCTCAACTTGTTCTTAGTTTTATACTTGTTTTATCACAATATCCAACATCCTCAACTGTATGATCATTCCACCAACATCCAACAATGGATTACTACTTCCGCAACCAACTGGCTCTGTTTGCTTCAGCCCTGGACCGAGTGGACATGCCGTACAGCCACGGCGACTCCTTGCACGCGTCCACTCAGGCGCTGCACCACCCCGCCACGCCTCGCGCTGTCAGCCAAGAAGACGTCTCTAGGTCAGTAACACAAGCAGAGTACTTCGTAGTTGTAGTGTGCTGTGTGCCACAAGATTTATATTCCTTTCTCTCCCAGTTGTGTGCAAATTGAATTAGATTTCATCCAATTGTACTGATTTGCGATTAGATAAAATGAAAATACGATATACGAATTTATTGATAGTCTACGTTGAATTATGTACAATTTAGTTCCTGTTTCTTAATTATTTATCATTTTACAAAACCTTATATATGACCCAAATTTAAAATTATAATTATTTATTTTAAGTTAAAAGTCATTATTCTGATGAGTGTTTGATTAAAACTGAATATGCAACTACGAAACTATTAACCTAACGCATAACATATACCTCAGAATATCTCTGTTGTAATTTTCGTTCTATCTTCCGATATTGTTTCCTTAAAATTATACAGCACATTGATTTTATTTTCGCTACCATACTACCCTGATTAGTTTATAAGAAATGTTTTCAATAATAGTTCTAGGAAATTATATTCTACAACTAAATCATTTTACATGAACACATTTAATTTAGCTTATTTCAATAAATTATTTTTAAAACAATGTTAAATATTATGATTATTAATTGTGTAGGTAGTCATAAACAACAAATAATGTTAATAACCATTGTGCAACGTTTTAATTATCAGATATTTTTTTAATCTGATTTTACAGCAAGTAAATAAGTAAAATGTAAATGATTTAAATGCAGTATTTCTATCAGCTACAACTTTTAAAGAATGTAGGGCAGCAACGATAATGGGAAAGCATTTTTTTTTACTACTAGTCATGAATTTATTTTTCACTACCGCTTCTTAGAAACCGTAAATATTAGATTATTATGCACCACCTTTTATATAAACTAAGGCCTCATTTTATTGTACCTATTGTGTATTTCGTTGGATGCAATGTTTCTATATCGCACATTTTGCGTCTTTTCTGTAATTTCTGTAAGAATACAATGTTCTGTATCACGTTCAGTAAACACTTAAATAACACGTCAAATTACTCAGTTTTTGTGGATTAAACAAGAAAAAATTCATGTTGAAATATTTATACATATTATTATCATTTACATAAATGCTAGTAAGAAATAAAAATTAATTTTATTTGAAGTATCGATTTAGTGATTTTAACCACATAACATGATTTATACTACATTTTACGAAGTAGAAGGTGACGGATATAAATCCTTGATACCACTTCCGGTTTTTGAGTAACTGATATCAATTGTTGAAAAACCATAGCAGCTGTTAACAATCAATGTAAAGTACATTACCTTTATTAGAATCAGAACGTTTGTTCGTTTTTAAAATTTTTGTAATGTTTACTGTTTTAGCGTAAAGAGTTACAAAATTCAAAAGCTCGCAATTTAGTTTTTTAATCATTTAACATATTGATTATTTAGTATGATTGTAAAGCAAATATGACATAATTTTCAGATTTGTAAAAAAAATTATATATTCCATTTGACATTTCAAAGTTGATATCACTGACTCGAAAACAGGAAGTGATATTAAGGATTTACATCCGCTTTCTTTTACTATACATAGTTATGTAGATAAAATCGCTAAATCAATAAATAAGTCAGAAATTTGCTGGTTGAAATTAAATTACACCAAGGCAGAGAGCTGCATGTTTTTTCTCGAAATATATAATTGTAGCACAAGCCGAATCCGAAAGCTACAATACAATGCGGGATAAACACTTCTTTCGTGGAGTGTATATGTTACCGCTAATATAAAAGTTTCGTTATTGTGCATAATAACGAAAGACTGCAGGTGATTTGTATATTAACTGAAGTTTCTAGATAATATTCATAATAACGAGAGCCTTCAGGTTTTATGCATAATTACTTGTTATTTAGATATTATGCATAATAACTAAAACTTCGAATGTATATTTATTAGCCTCAACATATATATATATATATATATATATATATAGTCTGGGAAGACGAACCCCCCCTTAACTTTTTTATTATAATTAATTATATCGAAATTTTTTATAAAGTCAGGTTTACGTGATACGACTATCAACTTTTATTTTTCAAATGGAAACCAAGAATTATTTAACTAAAATAAAAACCGCCATTTTTGCTCTTTTCAACGATGTATTACTTGTCATAAATGTAGATGAAAAAAATCGAGATAAATAAAATAATTGAGAAATATCAAATATTATTTTTATTCAACTATTCTAGGTGGCTATGCGAAATTAAACAAGGTTTAATGACAAAACACGTGAAACAAGTAACAAATAAATATCTGCATTGTTGTCATTAATTTTATCTTGTTACATTTTGTTTAATTTCGCATAGCCACCTAGAATAGTTGAATAAAATTAATTTCTGACATTTCTCAATTATCTTATCTATCTCGAATTTTTTATATACATTCATGACAAGTAATACATCGTTGAAAAGAGCAAACAATGGCGGTTTTATTTTAGTAAAATAATTCTAGGTTTTCATTTGAAAAATAAAAGTTGATGGTCGTATCATGTAAATATGACTTTATAAAAAATTTCTATATGTGTCATAAAATAGTATATTTAATATACTAAAACTTCCATATAAAGAAAAATTTTCTATTTCTTATAATAATTAAAGAACGATATCATACTTAAATTAATATGTTATTTAGTAATTATACATTATTAAGATAAAGTGTTGAAAGAAATAAAATCATCTAACACTTTCTATTTGGATAATAGTGCGAAGATACTAAGGGTTCGGCAAGTTAAATGTGTCAAACACCTCGAGGGAGTCTTCAATTTCTTAAAAGATATATGAAATCTAATGAAAGAAATCGTGAAATCGTGGCTTATCTTCCTAAACCAAGGATTTTTATTAAAGATTACAAGCCGTGGTAATTTTCTATATTTTTACTCTCTAAATATACACAGGTGTTTCCTTTAACGCAATCAGTGCTTTTTTGTTCGAACTAATGACTGAAAAGAAAAATGTTATATACAGAAAATGAGCAGAAATATATGGCTAATTTAATAGCAATATTCAATTAGTGGTTCTCAAATCATGGTAGAATAAAATTGTATTTTTTAACCTACCTATATAATTTTTAGTCCATTAGATATAGTTATTTGTGTATGAGCGTAAAGTGATTCTTTGTTACTCGAACACGGTAATTGCAGCGCGAGCCGAAGGCGAGAGCTGCAATAGTGCAAGAGGAACAAAGACATTTTACGCTCGTGATACACACATAATTTTTTCTACGATTGCATCTTAAAATTATTAAAAAAACGGATGCGTACTGAAAATAAATTTGTTCTGTTAACTGTCAATACGACAAGTTTCTGTTTTGTTTGTAACCCTGGTAACTATTGAAATAACCGCGCATTTAATATCTTTTTCGCGCGTTGCCATTGGAAACGCACACATTTAACGTCTTTTTCCCGCGTTGCCATTGGAGACGCGCAAAAAAGATATTTTTCGATTGTTCCACAGAAAACGTCAACTTGACGATGACAAATGAGAACGTAATTGTCAACTTTTCATAGCAATCGTAGAAAAAATAATTTTCTTCTGATTTGCGCGATATAAATATTGTTTAGGATTACATAACAATTATTT
Source organism: Pterostichus niger (assembly GCA_947425015.1). Classification (NCBI taxonomy): domain Eukaryota; kingdom Metazoa; phylum Arthropoda; class Insecta; order Coleoptera; family Carabidae; genus Pterostichus; species Pterostichus niger. The sequence continues at coordinate 20,374,275 of OX380341.1, read as the reverse complement.
CGAGAAAAATGGTATTAAATATAATTTGCAATATTGAAATAGGCTATGCAATAAACAAATACAAACAAGTGACATATTTGTTAGTTCGTGCAACTGTAAAGCCAGTTTTTTTTCATAATTAAATAATTGCGAAGGCATGCAATTGACACCATAAGTAATAAAACTATGTGTCGTCTGTATCATTTGTTTGTATTTGTTATATTATCGTGTAATGATATTCTTTTATCTATCTGTAAACATATTGCCAAAACTACAATATATATTTCTTCTTTCGTTTTGTATCATTAATATTGTGTTTGTGCAAATACTCTTTATCTGAATAACAAGTAGATACTAATGTCTTAGAATACATTTCATTTATTGGTTCTTTGTGTTGGTCTACATTTGTAATATGAACGAATGTTTATTCCCTTCATATTTTCTTGCAAGAACCAAGGACGAGTCATAGTAAAAAGATGAAGGAGCCCAAACAAATTGCAGTAATATGTCTAAAGCATTCATTTTTGTCTTCTTTTTAAAGCTAATTTTTAACGGTTATGTTCCAAAATTTAAATTTAAAATGTAAAACAGAATGAAAAATTAAAGTAGGACATGGCGGTATGTATAATAGCAAAGAACTTATTAATATTAAAAGCATTTTCAGTATTTTACAAATTTACATTTCAAAAACATTGAAAAGAATATTTTTATTGTTACTTTTCCATAATATAAATTAAATATATTTCCGTTACATATTTTATGAAAAGAAGAATATTGAAATCAGAAATTTATTTTTCTCCATTCATTTAATATTTATTACAAAAAAATATATATCTAGCTTTCTATCTCAAATACAATTATTATACGAGTATTTTTATATTTCCTGATAAAAATTATTTAAATTTCGCCAAGTTGAAATCAAATGTTACGAAAAAATGTGTAACGTGAAATATGATACCTTTAATCTTTAATGGAACAAGGCATTTATAATATCATTAGCATTCCTGCTGTCCGTATTCAAGTTCTACAATTTTTTTATATTGCACTTCAGAATTAAATTTAAAAATATATTCCTAATTAATTCTACGCGCAAAATTTATATTTAACGTGTTTTTAATGATTACCTGTAAGGTATAGCACAATTTATTTCAAATTATCAACCGTTTTATCGCGTTTTGCAATACAATGATATCTGGCGAACTATACGATAATTTTTTTCTTATCTGCATCCATTTTATGTGGCTAATAAATGTATTATTTTTCAAAAAATCGTTTATTTTTATCAACAGAAAATAACTACCATTTTCGGTTTTTTCTATTTTTAATTTATGGTACCGAATATAATCTTTTACGAACTTGGTGTCCGACTTGAACGATGCAATATGATTTATCTTCAACAGTAGAAATTAATTTTCTTAGTGTATGCGTAGGTTAAATCAAGTGAAAATTGTCTTAACCCGAAACTCCATTTAATTGAGTTCCAATTAAGTTAATTAAAACCACTCTAGAATAATCGAAGCGCAACTAAAATTTGGATGGTCCGTGCAGAATGTAAATAGGGTTTCAGGGCAAGGACATTGATAGCATTTCAGTGGTGGAGATAAGAACACAAATGAGAGGCGTCTTTCTCACTAATGTGCGTACTTTATCTAATTAATTACTTTTTCAAACATTGAATTTTCGTCGCTATTACAAGTGTTCTAATAAAAACATTTAATCATAGTATTTATTGTGATATTAAAATAAAATAATAATTATAATTATGATTACCATAATTTCATGCGAATAAAAAATATAAATTTACTGATATTTATTATTTTAGAAAATGCAAATTTAGTTCGTTATTATCTTAAAATTTTAATTATTTGTAATATTCACTCATAACTTTCTATATAAATATTTATCGAGTACCGAAATAAAATTTTATAGTCTTTCAATTTGTCTTATTTTCTTTTTTATTGCCTCGACATAAAACTAAATTAAAATTTTACTATAAACTTAGCTAGTAAGTATTAGTAAAAAAATTGTACTGTTATAAACTTTGACTGAAACCAGTTTAGCAGTCAATTTTCTGGGTGGATTTCTAATTAGAAAAGAAGAATAATTTTCCATTTTCAATTTGGTATTTTTGTGCAAATTCTAAGTTATCTTCGCGCACAATGGCCTCAGAAATGTAAGGGAGAAAAGTACTGTCAAACTTTTTTAGATGTTAGTACGTTTATCAGAAAATTGAATATTGTTATCTGAGTGAAAAATTTGTTCGCCGCCTATGATAAAGGGCTAGAGTTAGGCGGTCGCTCCAAGCTATGATCCTGTATAATTGACTTTGTTCTTTGCATCTCCCGTGTTCATCTCTTTCAATTTAATTTTAACGGAATTATGTCGATTTTCTCCGTTCTTCCTTTGATACGGTTATACTTATCATCTTTTTGTGATGATATTCCAGTTTTGTGCTTTTACCAACTCAACTAAAAAATTGATGGCTCCTTTGAATGTGCTGCACGCGCAATGTTGAATTTTAAAATAGTTTCGTTTGTGAATTTGTATTCCATGTATGCTGCCGGAACTATTTCTTTAAGTGAGGATTTTTCTTCTCTTTCAACATTTCTTTTTTATATACGTTCTTCAGTGCCATTTTACAAATCTAAGGTTTCGGATAAAAGCGGACAATAGATGCTTAAGGAAATAATATTACTGAAGTTTGCTCAAAGGAGATGTTATCAAATTATTCTGGAAACTAAACTAGTAAATTAAATTGGTAAATTATGAAACTTTAAACTATTCAAACTTATCGTGTTTATTCTTTATTATTATTACTATACAATTTTCTTGCTTTTATTTTATAACTCGCTTCTTTTAAAATAACTTTATCAACTTTCGATTTATTTGTTCTAAGAAAAATTAAAATTTGTTCTCAAGTTGGCAGCTGAATACTATCTTTTTTAAACAAGATAATGATATAAATAAAACATATTATATATTAAACATATTTTTGGAGATAAAAAGGATGAAATTGTATTCTAATAAATTTATGTGAATAATGGAAATTATGTTTAAAATCGTAAATTTTGAAAACAAAACAATTTTTAGATTTCTAAATTATTTTTTGATTATATTGTTATCAAAATGCTTTGAATAAAATTAAAGTATATTTAGTTGCCGTAACTTTAATTTGAAATATTTTTTTCTAATGTTCAATTTAACTTCTATAAATAAGAATTTTTAAAAAGTATATAAGATGGTGAAAGAGTATTTTGTTTCTTGTATGGATCTTGTATACTAATGTAATGTTGTGGAGAAAATAAAATTTGCAAGAATTTGTTCTTCTTTCATTTTTTAAGGAACTTCTTTGTTTAGCAAAACACAGTGATTCGTGATTAAAAATTTAAAATTCCAATGCACTTTGTGTACGAACATTCCATAAATCTGTATATATTTTGTATTAGAATGTGTTAAAATTTTAATTCCTATGTAAATATCGTGTATACATTATTCATAAAAGCATAATATTTACTGAATATTTATCATGCTATACTTTTTGTTTTCTTCGTATTCTTCACAAATTCTATAAACCACATTTGCTTCGGAAATTTATATACACTTCTTAAAAGTATTTTCATTTTCTCAAATACAATTTAAAAGAGTAATTGAAGATATTGTTAATAATGGTACAATTAAAAAAATAGCAGTAATAATCATTATTATTATTTTCTCACAGTTATTGAACTTTGTCTGCTTGTAAGAGTGATTGTCGATAATTTTTTTCTTTGTTTTTTATTTCATCAGTAATTTTTGATTCAATCAACAAAAAATGCGGTTTTAAGGTTAATCGTTTTTTAAATTTTAATTTTATTGTTGTGTTGACCCACTAGAAGTGCACTGAAAATATTTGAAATATCTTCTTTTAAAAGTAATTAAGAATATAATTAGGAATCAGAAAATGAAAATGTCAGATACATTCGAATTTTCATTTCAAATATATTTTCTAATAATGTATCATGTAAATTTTAAATCAAATTATGATTTTAATTATCTTTATTTTGATACTAGACTAACATAGTAAGTTCGGTGAAAAATTACACTATGGAAAGTATGAGACGTATTTGATCTTGACGGCAGCGTCATAATGTCAAAATAAATATAGTTTACGCAGCATGAAAAACACTTTTAACTATTCTTGACATATCAATTCAAAATTAGAATTCTATATGTAATATTTTATATATATAATTATGACCATATTATTCAACAAAGGATTAAAGTTTTAAATTGAGAAAAATCGAAAGTATTTTTCGTGCTGCGTAAACTTGATATATTGATAGGCAATCATGATCAAGATTAAATATATTCTATACCTCTATATTCTCTAGCCAAACGAATTTTAGTGTACCTATAGAAAATATTCAATATTTTTTTGTTCTGTGTTACGTATATTCTTATCTAATGAGACAATTTATACTTCTTCGGCATATTTCAAGATTTTTATGAATATTCATAGGGTAGTATGTAGTAGGCTCAGTGGTATCGAGTCGGCCTGTGGATCTTGAGAACCCTGGTTCGATCCCCACAGCCGACAAACTATTTTCACCAATTTAAATCTACTCCTGTGGCTCCCCCTCCACTAATTCTTTGGGAGCCGTGATTTGACAGCTGGTAACCGCACTTCACGCGAAGAAATATATCACTTACCGAGATCTGCTTCGGCAGAATGCCACACCCAGTAATGTATAAAAGACGTGATGATATATGTATTTATTTATTTAGACTTTTAAACCCAAATCAATAACACTTGAAATAAAACTCGATCAGTTTCGCTGTCAAGCAATTGAATGGAATTCTATATTTAGGCTTATTATTAGAATATCTAGTCCAAACTTAATTATTCCTTTCCAAAAAATAATAAATACAAGAATTGTTTGAAAAGTCCTTGCAAATTTAGAGAGACAGCACCACTGGTGCGTATCGGGGTTATGTTCAGGTAATAGCATCTATTGGAATAACGCACATCAAATTTCAACTATATTGGTTTATTACTCTGTGTTTAGCATTCGTTTGAATCGTGCAAGTCGAGTGATTTCCAAAAAATGGATGAAAGAGAATTTCGTGTGTTGATAAAACATTACTTTATGAAAGACGAATCGCGTCAGGAGACTAAAAAGAAGCTTGATAAACATTATGGAGAGTCTGAACCTTCGATTAGAACAGTTTATAAGTGGTTTCAAAATTTTCGGAGTGACAAGTGAGGATAAACGTTCTGGACGCCCTGTTTAAGCCACTACTCCAGAAATAATTGATAAAATCCATGATCTGATGATAGGTAATAGAAGAGTTAAGGTGTGCGAGAATGCTAGTGTTGCGGCCATATCGAATGAACGGGTGCATAAAATTTTGCATCAACATGAGAAAGCTGTTCGCAAGATGGGTGTCGCGATTGTATAAACTGAACCAGAAACGAAATGTGTTAAAGTACAATTTGCAGCTGTTTCAACGGAACCTACAACACCTTGAACATTGTTTCGTCACTGTGGACGAAACATGGATACACCACTATACTCCTAAGACCAAACAGTCCAAACAATAGCTGGCCAGGGAAGAGGCTGCACCAAAGAAGGCGAAGACCGTTCTTTCAGCCAAAAAGGTTATGGCGACCGCCTTTTGGGACTTACAAGGAATAATCTTCGTCGATTATTTGGAAAAAGATAAAACTTACCTGTGCATATTATGCATCGTTATTGGCTCGATTGGCTCACAAACGAATGCCTATTTTACAGAGTTGGGCCAATCCTATTATTCGGAAGGGATCAACAAATTGGAGCAGCGTTGAACGAAGTGTATAAGCCTAAGAGGAGACTACGTTAAAAAGTAAAAAGGTTTATTCCGAAAAAATCAGTGCTTTTCAATTTTTGTAAATCACCCTCGTAATGTAACACTTTTATTTCTTGATTCTATTATCGAATTAATATCTCGAATAGGAATTCGAATATTGGAATATATTTAATTTTATAGGCGAGAAATGGATTTAAATTTTACTAAATAAATCACGTATAATTCAAACAGCTGTTTCTAATATAAACCTTTTTTATTACAAGTCCTTTTACTAAGGAATATTTTTTAACCCCGATGATGAAATTTTAAAAACAAATGTCGTTATATTGAATTGTTCAACTACTTATTTATTTCACTGTTTGTAAACAATAATGACGCAACAATTTCTTTATTTACTGTAAATTGTATTAATTATTTTCATCACAATATAACTCTTTCGTGCGCATATAACCTACAAAAAACTCCATTACCCCGTAGTTGGGAGCTTATTAAACAAAAGTTTTCTTCATAACTCTGTCGCCTGTCGATTATCGCAACTTGGTGCTAACAATCACGCCACATTCACGTTCACGCTCACGTCTAGTTCCCAAGTAGGTACAGCACTTGTCCTTAATCACAGTATACAGTTAACACGAACACTAGAGATATTATTTTCATAGTTCAACACTGGCTGATGCAGTCAGTTATTCAACATGGCTCCCAATTATTCACCTAATAACATTCTCCATTGATTAACGCATAAATGGCGACGTTCCATCGATGTTGTCTCTATGGGAACACCTATCACTCATAGTACATATTTTCACGTGCATTTATCTACGTGATCGCCAAATCCCCAGGGTTGTCTTCAGGATATTTGTTTCTTAAATTATTCATTTACATACTGTTTCATAATTATGTAAATTAATTTTATTTGCTTAGTATTAAATAAGCATATATACTGATCTAATATGCGGTACTTTAATTGTAGTAAAATAGAATTGAGACAGGTTTTTATGTGTTTTTTACTAAATGCGGCGCTGGTAAGACAGGAAGTCGCCTGCGTCGGATTCAAACCTTGACTGTGACTTCATTGCTTGGTGAATGTACCGTGTAAGGGTGCTGTGTGTTCATTTATTGTGTTTCAAGGTGTGTGGAATTTATTGAACAAATTGAGGACATAATTACAAGACTTATATGAGGTAATATTTTCACTATATTATTCATATACAAATTATAGAAGGATTAATAGTGAAAAACTACATTAAAATTATGAAAAATTATAAAGTTAAAATTTACATGACAACTATCAACACGCGAAATGAATGTTTTTTGTCTATAGAACGCAAAATACTTTTGCATTCTGCAATTTTTTGATAGAAGAAAGGCTCACAATTTAAGAAAATTTGTCACTTTATTTATTGCTTAGAAACAATACTTCTATTATTTAACAATATTTATATTTAATGTTCCAATTGAGCAATTATTCATATTTATCCCGCTTGAGGAAGCTAACTGGTGTACTGGAATAGTTTCTTGAGAAATGCAATGCGAATCCGAATAAATCGCAGAAAAAAATTAGAACGTTTGTTGGGTTTCTATTGCCAACCAGCTGTCAATTGCTGGTCAGAGAATACCAGATTAGATACCAATTATATTACATACATTGTTGTTATAGAGACATTAGATGTCACATTAATTAATTCTAAACGTCAAAATTTTCTCATTACATTATTACTAATTTTGGGACATAGTTTTCGAAAAAACGTTGTTTGATACTCGATTGCGAAATGCTTTTGCATTCTCGAATGCAAAAGTAACATTTCGCAATCTAGAATCAAAAATAAATATTTATACTAAGATTTTATTACACATTTAACACACCATTAATTTATTATAGAAGATAGATTAACGACACAAATAAGTGTTTTAATATTTACGATAATTAATATTTTTTACTAAATATAATATAGTCAAACGTCTTCCTAGCATCATTTTTTGAAAATGTAGGTGAATGTAAAAAGAAGTCTTTTGATAAAAAAATTATTTGACCGACTTTCATTTTTATTTTTCCGCTGTTATACTTATATGGTAATTTTCATTAACACGTCGTTATATTTCTCTTTTAATTAATTTCACCATTTAGAACTATAAAAGATATGTTAACTGAGAAAATATATTAGTTACTAATATTATATTAAACGCAAATTTCTTACACTTACACAATATTAAACATAGTAAATGTATAAAACTAAATACAATTTTTACGGATATTACACGATTTCCTCTTAAAGAAAGTCTTGAATATTGAACATTAATTATTTGTTCATAAATTTTGATTTGTATAAGTTACAAAGTTACTGTATTGAAAGAGGTTATGGAAAGTTACTTTTATATTTCGAAGGTACACTCAGGGGCGGACCGTTATCTTTGGAGGTCTTGGACTAACACTATTTGGGGAGTCATTCGTCATTTTGTCGAAAAACTTCTCTTTTTTGCTCTTTTTACTTCCTAAAAGTAAAGGAAGTATTGTAATCGCGAAAATTTTCGGTTCTCAGATTTCAACGGAAATAGGTGTTTTGGCCCTCCCTGAATCCATTTTGACTAATTTCGTCATGCCGTCTGTACGTACGTATCTCGCATAACTCAAAAACGGGAAGCCGTAGAAAATTGAAACTTTATATTTAGGACTGTTATAACATCTAGTTGTGTACCTCCCTTTTTGGTCATTATGCAACTACCGGAAGTGGTACTTTACTTGAAGCCTATAATAGATTTTCATGAAAAACTATATTCAAATATAATTTAAAACTTTCCAAATTTGGTATATAAGACTACTATATCAATGGAAGTAACATAATAGATTTTGGATAAAATAGACTAACCGGAAGTGACACATTACATGAAGCTGCTAACAGTTTTCCTTGAAAAAAATGGTATTATTTTAATTTTAGAAATAAATGCTGCAAATAAAAGTTTTAGAGAATTAAATTCTGCGTCTAGCACATTAAGAATTTTTAAATTAGCTTTTTGCATAATCGAGATATCTAAATTTAAATATTATATATTTTTAGTTTTTTTTTTCTTTAATTAAGTTTGCTATGAATTAGAACAAAAAATAAAAGATTTAATGTCAAATATGTGCAATTAAAAAATATCTATAGTTTAATACGCGTACAAGGAAGTCATGTGGTGTCCACATCAGATTTTTAAATAGGAAAAATTATAGACAGCAGATATTGAAGAACTTTTTATTTTATTTGACGCACTTGGATAATAACAAATTATCACACAAGGAATAAAGATTAAGAAGAAAAACAAAACAAAAATGATACGTATTCTTAAAAATAAAATTAATGAAACAGTTATATAATGTAAGAATTTATAATACATTAAAGACATTTAAAAAGTAAGTCTTCTACCTTTTTGCTCTGTAAATTCTTTTAATTAATCATATTGAAATACTTTGGTTTAATTACAGTTTATGGAAAGAATTGATAAATAATTAAATTTTTCATTCATCCTTGTTGTCTTATATCTGTTTAATAGGACATCCTGGAGAAAGATCGCTCCACCTACTGATTGGCAATATAGCAATTCGGAAAAAACATCGACAAGTGTCTTATTATAAATTAGAATGGCTGGTAGCACAAGCTCTGTTTTTGCCTGTTTTAAGAGCAGTGTTTTTGGGTGTTTTAGCTATCTCTAACATGTTAAAATCGTGTTCTTATAACACCGCTTGAGTCGTATAAGTATGGCTTAATCTAGGTACGACAAAATTGATACAATTAATTATTTTCTTAAACTTTTAATTCAAATTATTATTTTTTTTACCCTTTGATCGGGTCATCCTTGCAACCTCATATTCTAAAAAAAAATCTAAATACTACTTATATATAATTACACTATTTGTTATTTTAATAGCTATTTCAACGGCAATAGTAATTTCAAATTACAATAGGTAATCATTCATTTTGATTAATAAAATCAACGTTAAAAATTAACATAGATTTTTGCAGATTATATACTTTACATAATTCGTTATCAGTTGACGTCCATTCATGACGTTATTCACATATTTAAGTATCACAAGTATTAAAAATTAATTTTTTCTAGTGTCAGAACGACACTCGCTGTTTATATGATATGAAATATAATTTAATTCTATTCATATTTTAATAAATTTATGGTTATGATTCTATTGCAGATGTTTCTTATGTTTATACCAGACGAAGTTGACGGTAAAACAGAATTAATAGTGAAGACCTTGTACATAAAACGGTATTTATATCAATGTTTGGAAATTTGACGTTTAACTACCAAATATATTATTAGCTATTTTGATTTTTTTTCTCTTCAATACACTGTACCACATATCCTTCTGTTACTTTTGTTGATCGCCACATTTTGCTGTATTTGAGTCCTAGAAAAGAAGCAATAATGCTGGGAATTTTCACTACCTGATTCGGGCATTTTCCGTTTTTGTATTGAGAGAAGAATTTCGGAATTTCTGCTTGCTTTGGGCGAAGTGACATGTCCTTGGGACAAATCTTAGTTGGATTAAATTTATGTTCACTGCTATTAGATATTGTGAATGTTCTTTGTATTTTTGTTTTCGAATCTGAAATAATGACAATTATGAAAAAGTCTTTGGCCTCGATGTCATTTATTGTCATTTTAGAAAGTTCATCTCGACTACAGGCTCCCGATAATCTCATTATTATGACTACTTTCATTAATAAAAATGTTTCATCTGGTATGGTAAACAAAAAGGTATTAACTTCATCTCTTGTAAAAATATTTGCTATTTTAGATTTATAGCCGGCTCTGTCTTTTACGCTGTTACTTAAGGATAAATACTAATAAATATCTATATTTTCCTTGACAGCCAAAGTCGATTTTATCATAGAGTATTTCAACCACAGAATTGACGACTTGTAACATTTAGAATTTTCACTTAAATAAAAAAGAACAACTTATTCCGGTACTTTCCAGACTCGCTTTTGCTGACGCAAAATGACAAATGCTTCATACTCCTTTTCATACATTAGTCTGGACTTCTCCGGAAGAATCTTTAAACTAAGGATTTGTACTGATTTCTTCATTTCGTCTGGAATATCTAACACGTTACTTATTTTCGTCACTCATAACGAATAAAATTCTACAAAATATCTTCACAAACTTTTTTTACATAGCTTTTCTGCTGCAATCATGGCGCCTTAAAATATTTTGTATATTTCCATTGTATATTGGCAACATATTATGCGATTTTGTTATTAATTTGACTGCAACTAAAAAATTTATGTTTTAATGTTTTTAATCAAATATAAAGCTTCTTTTATACACTCGTGATATTTCAGAACTCGTCTCACGGCTCGATCCGAAAATTTTCACGCGTACAAGAAAGAGTCGCTTTATATTCTTGTTGTATAAATAACTATTACTACATTCATGACACACAGAAAAGAAGTAAAGGTAACATAAGCACATTAAATCACTAGGTATGTAAATATTTACAGTTTAGTTACCAGGGCCGTAGGAACCTCAGTAACATCAATGATACAAGTGCCCAAGATAAGGGGAATTCGCCATCCAACCGGAATAAAAAAATGATATTATTTTTTGAAAAACTTTATTTAAAAAAAATAAAACAAGTAATTTAACTTTTAAATATTTAAATACAAAAATAATCGTTTATAGTAGAAACATTTACAGTGATGCTGCTGACAACCTATAATTTTTTGTTTGATTGAGGAAGTACCGCCATATCAATTTTATTTTTGGGTAATTTATTTTTTTGATTAAACGACGAAATTGGCACATTCTATTTTTTAAATATATGAATACTACAGAAAGGCGATTGTGTTCAATTTTAACATTTTAGAAATAAAATTTCTTTTTAAATAACTTTTGCACTAAAAGATACAGGAGAGTCTATTTCAGCACATACCTATTTAAAATCCCATGTTAAATTCATATGTTCCGCGCCACTAATTGTATATGTGCATATTCTATATTATTAATTACCATCTTATACATACTTATTTACTAAATTAGAAATATTTAATTATTATTTTCTTGTATGTAATAGCTTAATGCTAAATAAATAAATATATTATATCTAAGTATGATTAAATTGGACCATCTAAACTCACTATTACACCTTACACCGACTAATTTTTATTTTAAGGGAGGAGCCCCTCTGGATATGTTTGATACAGGGCCCATCAAGTGCTGCTAACTACGCCACTGTTAGGTACACTAGAGATTATAGCATAAATTCAGTAGGGTTATTTAAATTAACATGAGATAATAACACATGGTACAACATATGGAATATATGTCTTACAAATTTGATTATTTATAATAATATGCCATATTCAAATTTACACAAATAATTTGCAGGTATTATAATATGTTTAAAATATATTAATATTCAAAACAATAAATTCTTGTAAACATCACTTTCATTTCAAGTGGATCAAAGCTAAATTTTCAAATTATAACGGTTAACGATCAACTTTTTAGTTCAGTGTGTAGCTTATCAGTTTCCACTTGGTTATTTGTTTTTATGTAAATTGGAAGTAAAAATTAATTTATAATTTATGGCACCAATAGCCGAAAATTTACAAGCAACCAAGATAATAAAATGAATAAATTAACATATCTGTTGGTTCACTTTCCCTAGTCCACATACATAGTCCCCGCATAGTTAAAGTTAAACAAATGCAAGTAGCAAAGTGGAACACATCGACGGATAATGATGACTCCGAGCAGTGATGGTGTCAGACCCCTCATCCCTCGCCTCATGCACTTTCTGTGATTGACAAGTAGTCAAGTAAGCCGTGTTCACAGCACACTACTGGAAATCCATTTGCATACTTTCTCACTTAGCTGTTGACTTTAAAATTAGCATCACGAGTTCACAGGTTCAAGTTATCGCGTCCGTGCTGGAAAATAGAAACTGCTTGGTGCTCAACCAAAAGCTATTAACTCCACACGTGTTTTAATGGTTTCAGGTACAGAAAAAAAGGATTGCGAAAATTAGTTAGGGTTACAAACTAATTGTACTTGAAGAAGATATTCTTCTATAGAAAATAATTTCAATTTTGATATAATCTAAAAAGTAGATAGTTTTAGAACATGTTAAAAAATATTGACATTTCCAGTATGCCACAAGAAATTTTACAATAGCATAATTACCTACATGCAATTTAGGCAAAAATAATTATATTTTGAATGCATTTTAATTTAAATTCACAGTTATAGTACCTAAGTAAAGTTAAAAAAGTATGGTATAATTATAATATTTTCAAATTATCTTGAATATATTTTTCTTTGCTAATGTTCTAAACTATTATATATTATATGAATAAAAAACTGATGTGGACACCACATGACTTCTTTGTACGCGTATTATACTATACTATTATTTGACGTAATTTAACATTTTTTATTTTTTCCTTATTTTTGTTCTAATCCATAGCAAACTTAATTACAAGAAACAAGAAATATATAATTTTTAAATTTAGCTATCTCGCTTATACAAAAAGCTAATTTAACAATTCTTAATGTGCTAGACGTAGAATTTAATTCTCTAAAACTTTTATTTGCAGCATTTATTTCTAAAATCAAAATAATACCATTTTTTTCAAAAAAAACTGTTAGCAGCTTCATGTGTTATATCACTTCCGGTTAGTCTATTTTAACAAAAACCTATTATGTTATTTCTATTGATATAGTAGTCTTATATACCAAATTTGAAAACGTTTGGATTATATTTGAATATAGTTTTTCATTAAAATCTAGCATAGGCTTCAACTAAAGTACCACTTTCGGAAGTTATATAATGACCAAAAAAGGGAGTGCACAACTAGATGGTATAACAGTCCTAAATATATAATTTAAATTTTCTACGGCTTACTGTTTTTGAGTTATGCGAGATACATACGTACGTACGTACGTACAGATGTCACGACGAAATTAGTCAAAATGGATTCAGGGATGGTCAAAATGCATTTTTCCGTTGAAATCTAAGAACTATATAGCGATTACTATACTTCCTTTACTTCGTACAAGGAAGTAAAAATGCTTGAAATAATCTATAAATCTATTTTCTATCATATTTGTTTGAAGTAATTTTATCTAAAATAATTTATTTTCACATTTTGCCAGCGTTCTTTAGTATTATTCATGGGTTAATTTTATTTATAGTAAATAGAATAATTTGGAAAATTTTCTTCGTCATATTTTATTCAATGCGAAATGTCGTCAACTACTTTATTATCTCTTTTGCATTAACAATATATTCAATGAATATTTAATACCGGTTCTACTATTTTATCTGTTAGGAAACGAGCAGATTTTTAAATGCTGACGTATAAATAGCTGACTTTAATCAAAAAAATATCACACTGTGTAATTTATTATTGTGCGAAGTAGCATATTTATTATGATTTTTATATCCCTCTTCATAAGATCTTATCTAAAGCTGTAACTAGTTAGGTGGACATTTTTCCTAATATATTTTTCCTAATTATTTTTTCCTAATACATTTTTACTAATGTACTGAAAAGTCTGTCCTCGTTGTGTTTAGGTTAGGTTATACAAATAATAATTTAGGAAAAAAGTATTATTAGGAAAAAAAAGATTAGGAAAAATGTCCTACAATCCTGTAACTATAAATAGAATCATTTGTGATGACCGGAACGTATTTTGCACATTTCAACAATGAAATCACTGTCGAGATCTATACTTAGTTTATAGTTTACAGTTTATTCTATTTTACATGTTAAACTTGTGTGTATTTATATATCATATTCATAACTAATATTTTTAACTTAAAATATAATAAAAATAATGCAAAATTGACTTACTCAAATAGAACAAATTCCAGTGTTTAGTATAATTTTTTCCCCTAGATATCATATTCCAATGTGTTAAATACGAATCCTATTATATTTTTCTTAAAATAACGTACCCTTTAAACGACTATTTAGTGTTCGGAGTCGGTTTAAGCGGTACAGGGCCAAGAACGAACTCATTAAAATGACATGTTGTCCAGGGACATGATTTTCCGACACTCTACGGCGTACGTTTCAATGCACTGCGACAGTAAAGTCAAACTACTTTGCATGAGTCGTTGGCTACTATTGTGCCCTAGACACAACCAGGGATACGCCACTCCCATGGCGGTGCTTGAACAGTGGCGGCACGTTGCACGGAGCACGCGAAATCATATAATTGAAGTCGTTTACCTCGTATTTTAATTCTTTCTGTGAGGTCTGTTTTATTGCTTTATATGTAAATCGCCCAGTATGTCGTATTCGTTTCTTATTATTTAGGAAAATTGTTCACTACTGCCAATGTTAATTTTTACTAAGCATATTAACTTCATTTAATCATTAGGTAGGTTAGCTGTAATATTTACACGAGTTACGATTACTAGTACTTAATTTTACTTTTTAACGTTATTAATATACAGCTCAATAGTATATCAGAAAATCAAGACAGACAGCTTGATCTTGAACATAGACTTTTTTATATTTCGTTGTTCTAAATTTTAAATATTTACGAAATATATAAAAACAAAATTATTATACCTGTATCGAAATCTAATAATTTTATTAAAAAAATAAAAATATTTGAGTCTCTAATGGAAAAGCTATCAATATATTATAATTATTTCTAAAATAGCTTTAACAATTATAAAAATCATTATAATGAAATCTTCATTTTATACAAGTTTTACTAGTTACAGAAAATAATAAAATTTAAGATTTCTTGATTTGAAGACAACAAATATATGATCAAGAAAACTTCTCTACGTGAAACACTACAGATTAATGAAATAATTGTTAAATCAAATATTACACTATAAAAATATGTATAAAAACCTAAGGTACATTGATTAAAAACAAAAAATTTACACGATTAATCTGATCCCACGGTTAATAAATAAGTGTCGTATAATTTTACCTTTTACTTTATTTTTATTTTTCGTGATATACTATTTTTATATTATAAATTCATACCGTACACTCACATTTTTCAATCTTAATTGGAGATCGGTACCAATAAAATTACTATGTAAAATTAATTTGTCTGCTTTAGAAAATTATGTTTTTTACAACAATCCCTAATTTAATTTCAATTCTCTAAATTTATTAATTTTTAAAATAGCAGATGCTGGGGTAAAAGCAATGTATTTTTGCGCATAAATTGTTACCAGCCGTTAAATCACATAATTTTATTCTGATATGTTTTAAGCCTGATTTAAAAATGTGAAGTAGATCGAAGCTACATGTATTATGAAAATAGTTTACATTACTATCAAATATGATAATATGAATTTGACTTGATATTGCCCTTACCATTTCAGCCACACTAAAAATTTAAATTTGATTTGTGTTGGCGCGCTGCTCGAAATGTAACAAATTAGAACGGTGTTCGAGTTTATGAAATTAAATATTTTTTCTTTATTTTGTTTATTCATTTTAAACATCAGTTGCGTTACGTTCTTTATTTTTGGAGATAATAGAGAAAGAATTTGGTATTTTGAAAGATATTTTAGTGAGCGAAGAAAACAATGTTAACATTTCTCATTTTCATTGTTTGGTGTTATTTAAAAATAGTCAGAAAAGGGAATTTCAAAGAAATCGAACGTTTTGACAGATCAGGTTAGGTCAATGTTTTCCTCTCAATACATAACTTCTGCCCGTACATATATTTTTTTTTACTTTAGCATCATTACGTATAACATTCATACAGTATAAACACTATTATTATGTAATAGAAATAATAACATAACACTAATATTAACCTTATTTATATCAATAACATCATTTGACAGTTCAAAAGATATATTTTTGAATCAGTAAATAAGATCAAGTACAGTATTACCGTTTCTCCTAAATTTCCGTACAGTATTTGACACTAGATGTCGCTACTAATTAAAAACAATGAAATAGTTATTTATGAACACTACCTATGTGAACACATAAAATTACATTAAAACTAAAATATGAACAGAGCGGGCGTTATAAATCATTATGTTCCGGTCGTTATGTGTTGTTTATATACTTTGTATCATTGCAATAAATAGTAAGTCATATTCAAGTGAGAAATAAAATCATTTACCTTAATTGCCTTTCCAATTAAATGCACTACTCGCATGCAAATTAAAATATTCTTTTAAAAATGGATGTTTTTCCTTAAAGTCTTGAAACTTCAAAGAAATTTCTCTATTTAAAGTTGCAATTAGTTTGTTTTTACACCTCTGTATCTAGCAGGCGTTTCTCATTCTCACTACCGCGAAGCAATTAAGCAAGTTAGCAGCTACATTTGATTAAAATACCGCAAAAACTGGCGGATTTGTTCGTTAAACCCGCGGAAAAATGCGAGGAGTCAGCCTATTTAAATATATGCAAATGAGGATCTGTTTGAAGAAGGTGTGCCCAAAATTACGCATTCATTTTCATAAATTTTCTATTTATTTTCTGCTCTGTTATATGAACATTTTGTGCACACCATTGAGATATTTAACGGGGATCATTTTTGTGAATTCATTAATAATGTTAATTTAGTGGATTATACGTACTCATAAATATTTATTTGTTATAGAAATAATTAAATTATTTCTGGTATTGACCAAATTTTATTAGATTCATGTTGATTAATATATATTCTATTACATAATGTGCAAAATAAATATTAATACATTTCAAATTGCTTTACCAATTTAATTTATATTTACATTTATTATTTACTTTATTACTTAAGAAGATTTAAATCATTAGCAATAGTATGTTACTTACTTACTATTAGTAATTTAAAATTACTGTTACAGTTTACTTTTACTTTTTAAAGATCCCATTTAGTGTAAATTAATAGACTGAACAATACTGAAGATTAAATTATTTAGTTTGAATTTTAAATATATCTACCAATTTATCCAGAACAATATAGAAACACATAACAGGGGCAAAATAAAGATAAATGAACAGATATTTTTATCATTTTTACCAAAATTCCTACTAGCTATTAATATTATTATTAAATAAGCTTACAATTTAAGGAATATTATTGATTAAAAATAATGTTCATTATGTAGTAATAATTTATCTAGTCAAGTAGAGTAATTTTTTATAATTTTTTACATACATCTTATTATTACTTGTATAGAACTTTTTATTAAGAGCATAAAATAACTTCTTTCAGTTTGTACAACATCGTTTTCTAATAAATTTATAGATACTCCGCATGCACTAAAATTAATAAATTAACAGATTATCCCTGTTGCGCCACTGTCAACATAAGCCAGGGATGCAGTCAAAAATCCGTTATGAAGGGTGAGCGATACCCTTACACCTTCACCCATGACAACCAATTCTCATACTTATACTTGCTGTAATTAAAGCTTATAATCGTATGTAAGTGAACGGTCGATACGACTGGACTACTTCCTATTTTCCACCAATAGCGACTCCGCATTTGAAATATGAAACCCGCTATAGTGACGACTTAGTCAGGGTCACACTACTCTGCACTTAGAACCGAACCAGCGAATTTAGTTGTGGTTTATGCGTCGACAGAAAGTGTACTGTGAAAATGACGGGTGATACGCGTGTGTTTAACAAATGACTGTAATGTTATTTAACGCTAATCGTACACATATTTATTACGTTAACTGTGGGTTTATGTGCGTGCAGTGATAGTGTAAAATGGATTTCAGTTGTTTCTTTGAGGTTTTTTATTGTTTATATTATATTGTGAATGGTTTGGGAGAAGTGTCAAATGTTTAATATAACCATTGTCATATTACATTTGTTTAAAAATTCAATGACACAATATTTTGATAATTTGCGACCTATGAAATCATCATTTTTTATTATTGTTGTTTTTAAGCTTCAAATTTTAAAACAACACTTTTAAATCGTATTTTCTAAATTACTTTGAAAAAAAGTAAATGCTAAGTACTTAGATAATACTTTAATGAATGCTAAAAATTGT
This sequence comes from Pterostichus niger, assembly GCA_947425015.1. Lineage (NCBI taxonomy): Eukaryota > Metazoa > Arthropoda > Insecta > Coleoptera > Carabidae > Pterostichus > Pterostichus niger. Next base: position 20,355,480 of record OX380341.1, on the reverse strand, counting down.
CTATATACATGTTGATACCTTCTAAAGATATATCTATGCTAAACAAAAGATACAAATGTTTCTGTGATTGAAAATGTAATTAATAAATGCTAGAATCCGTTATATATCTACTATAAAAATACGTTTATATAAATATGTATATTACGTTATATATAAACTGATTAATTATTTACATATTATGATTTATCACATATATAAATAGAACTTATGTTCAAAATGTACTTGAAGATACTTTTTAAATCAAATTATTATTCCCACGCCATAATAATTCATGCTAAAATACGTAATTATTTACATACAGAATTATTGCAGTCAATATAATAATGTTTGCTTTTGTTATCTTTTTCAAAAGAATCTAAAAATATGTATGCTATAAATAATAAATTCACAGATTCAAATCATTTTGTTTTGGAATGAATCTGGTAACATAATAATTTTCAGTTTAATATGAAATTTAATATTTATCGTGATCCGTTACCTGCAAGTAATGTTATGAATATTCAAGCGAAATATGTACGAAATTTAACAGTTATATCATATGTTATATAAATACATATGATTTTGTACAATTTGTAAGCATGTACAATTTTACGCATTTTATTATTAAATCAATTTAAAGCATTTTATTGTAGTTGCCTTCACTTTTATTTAATCGTATTGTCATTCACAATTACTGATCATAGTAATTTTACAGAGAATATTGTGTTGCCTTACAAATTTTCGTATTATTGGGTCATGGCATTAAAAAGTACTATTTAAAATTACGTAAAGCTGTATGATATTTGTTTTAAAATGCATTACCGTTTGTTTTTGTGGCCATTATGCTGTCTTATGCAACGAATCATATGAAATTATAAAACACTACCTGTGATATTACGCAAAATGTCAATTATACCTTTGACTTTAACTCGGTGTAGTAAGAGAAATAATTACTTATTACTATTTTTAGATCCCTATCGTCTGATTTTGAAAGTAACTCAGTCTAATTGAAATATCAGTCAGTTTTAGTGCATTCTTTAGCCGGTTTTTCTATAGTCATCTTAAAAACTAACCTTAATTAGTTTGAAAGTAAAAATAAATAATTACTATAGATCGTCACGAGATTAATAGATGTTGATGCTAACATAAGTTACAATTAATAATGACTATTATTATAACTTATTTTGATGTTTCATTATAAAAAAAGTTTTTAGAGTGGTATAATAAAAAGTAACCTATTTTAATTTCATCTAATATTGTTTGATCTCGAACGTAACTTCAATATCATCAAATGTATGATGGTATATTATGTAACAAGTTTTATAAACGTCACTTTAGTTATGAGTGTGTAAAAAATTATTATCTACATAGTTTATAAAACAAATTTTAAGTTTTATGAATTATTTAAAAAATAGGGTTAAGTAACAATGACAGATGTCTGAAGCTAACTGCACTGCTTAATATTTCCAGCCGTTACTAAAAGTTCGAAACCTCCGATCAAAGACTTTTCACAGAAATGTCCTCCTAAAAGTCAATTTAAAATTTTGATTTTTACATAAGTGACTAGAAAAAACTAAATTAGAAAAGATTCGCAACAGAAAATTACATTAATTTTAAATATAGCAAATAATTTTATTTAGAAATTTAGTTCAATACAGCACTCGAGGCTCCAGTATTAATTTGATTAGCAATTTTATAAATTTAAACAATAAAATAAAAATATTTTTGAATGCAAAATACAATCATATATTGTTTTTCAATTTTGTTAATAATTTTCATTTGTTGTTTCTCATATTTTCATTATTTGTTTTAAAAATAAATACTTTCTTATTTAAAAAATAAATTGCTAATCAAATTTATATTGAACTATTTTTCTAAATTATATTATTTCCTATAATTAAAATTAAAATTACTTTTCAATTGCTAAACTTTTCAAATTTTGTGTTTGCTAGTCACCTATGTATAAAATATTAATTTTTAGAGTTTGGAGACAGAGAATTTATTTGAAAAAAAGTGTTTAAATGGGAGTAATAATATAAAATTAATTATTTGTTAAAACCTTTTCAATCACTCTGTATATATTCAAGTATGATAAGTATTTTATCATTTTGGAAGATGGATTTGATCGTAAAATATATTGCATATACACGAGTATATGTAATAATGCTACCATTATAGACTTACTGCATAATATACTATTAATCACTCGTTGCTGGACAAGCCGTAACTAATGAAATCTTATTATTTAACAGTCATTTTGCGAACTGAAAACATTCAACTAAAAGTTAATTTTATACACAGTCAAGAGCGCTGGCAGGATTTTCCCTAGAGGAGTGCATGCAAAAAAATCAACAAAAATTATCAAAAAGACAAAGTTCCTAAATAACCATTAAAACAGAATAAAATTATTGAATTATTGAGTTTAAAGTAATTCAAAATGGAAATATTATATAATGATGATTTATTGTTGACTCTTTGTAAATGTAAATCGTAAGATTACAGTTACTATAAATATTTCAAACTCATATACGATAATTATGATAAGTAAAATGTGTGATATTCAAAATACTGCGTTGATATTAATAATAATCATATTTTTCTTCAATGCTGAGGGATGCTAATGCACCTTTTTCCGGCGCCCTTCAACACAGTCGCATTTGAAATACTTTAAAAACTTTCATAATTCTCGATACTATCTCGGTATTATCCGAGACGGCAGTCATCTTCAATTTGATTTCGAAATTGCAATATGAGACGAGACATCTCTAGTGCATATACATAGTTAAATATCTTTATTTGTAGCAAAGTGTTTTGTATGCACTGTTAATGACTTGATTGAAGTACCTAATTAAATTGTTCTTTATATCTCTGCAGTAGGTATGTTTAATGACTGTTGTCTAAAGTTAAATCCTTTATAACAATTTATAAAATTACATTTGCTTTATATAATCATTATGACAACTATTTTCCATTCAAAGAGATGTAAGTGTCAGATCAAAATCTAGGCAACTTTTCTTTTTTCTTTAAATGGATTAACACTGTCAGTACACCTAAACTTAATTGCCTTATCTTGATCTTACATGAAACTGATCCCGCCTGCCTGTTAGAGAGAAACACTGTCTTGTACCACTTAATACCGTAATTGGCAAAACTGATGCGATGTTTGGCCGCTGATCAAAACCATTTCTTTGGCCGTGGAATTCTCGTTATCTCGGCCAATGCTGTTGGCCTCGATCAGGCCTTATTAAATTAGATTTCAAATATTTATGTTGATACGCCGCGCTACATATGTGTGGGTTTATTTAAACGCACAGGAAGTCGGAACTCGGAAATAGTGAGGGACAAATTAGATTTGTATTGACCGAACTTGATTGTAAACGTAGGTAGGAATGTGATTTTTGTATTTAATGGTTTTTATTACATTGTAGGTAGTTAGGTTTCAGGGTTGTGGAACAGCTATCGAATTTATTACAACCTTATTTTTGCTTTAGAACAATAGTTGTTTGACATGAAAATTGTAATTTATAACCATTTGCTAAAATACACTTATTTACTAAAAATTCATGCATAGCATCTAGCTAGCATCTTTGAACTAAAACTAGTAGAACAATGAAGAAATTTATTTCAATTTCTAATTTGGTATAGGCTGGCACTCAAATTGTATAAGATACTAGAGATGGGAGCGTGAGTAAATTCTTATTCACGATCAAGTTCGCTCACGATAAACTAATTTTGGTTTAAATATTAAATATGAGTTCTGGAATTTTGTTTCATATGTTGTTTTCATTTTGTGAATATTGAATGAAATGCGATATTTGAAAGTTAACACAGATTACTGTCGATTCAGAATCTTTTAAATTTATTTTTTATTGAAAATAATGCTATTTTGTGATTTTATTACTTTTTTTAGTATATAATTGTTTTGATGGTCTATTTTGTTTCCGGTGTACGTTCTGAAATTTAACATAAACAAAATGATTCTTATCAAGTATTTAATGAAAACAAAATTATTAAAACTTGCGTACTTTGACTCTTTAAAACATTACTTACGTTCGAAAAAATGTACTCAAGCACAATCACGCAAGAATATTTATTTCTTTGAATCACACTCACGCCCCACCTCAATATGATTTTACTCAAAAAAAAAAATTTTATATATATATATATATATATATATATATATATATATATATATAATTCTGCAGCTTGGAAGTTAAATTTGTTATTATTATTTTTATAATTATTTATACTTCTTTTCAAATTTGTTTGTTATTTATAGTTAAAATAAATCAATAAATTACAAATCGTTTTTAATTTTTTTGTACTGTTTTACATTCAACTATATTAAATTTGCCATTTGATAGTATTTATAAAATGATGAATTGGTAATTATTAAATGTTTATCATACGTGTGTAATTAAACGTAATGAATCAAAAGTGAAAATAAATTCATGTTATATAGTATTCGTATACATACATATAGGTACATAATGATGCAAAACGCTATATTTTTAACAGTTAAACCCTAAGATTGTTAACTTACTGAACTCAACATGCAGAAGCTATAGTAGATTGTACCAAAAATTTGAAGTTAAGATGTATTATAGTTTTTCCGACAAATAGTTTACGAATTAAAAAGCTGTTGTTTAAATTGTGAAAGTGGCATTATAACATGCATGTTGTATACAGTATATTCATTCTAAGACCGAACTTGTTAAAAAAACAATATTATCATATAATAAATATTCATTGTAATTCTAATCAGAAAACTATTGAAAAAAATACAGTTTTTATATTGTTTGTTAATCAATTTTAATATCAGCATATTTTTTCAATAGTTAATTGTGCATATACATAATAAATTTTATGATTTTCTTTATAAAATTCACTGGTTACATTTATCATTATTGAATCCCATGAAGATAGAAGGTACAGTTCGGAGTCCTGGCGAGGAAAAACAATTTTTCTTCCCCATATTAAACGGTAAATGCCACGCCTGTTCCCTGCCAAAACAACAAGACATCAGGGTAACCTATGAAAATGGTCTACCATGAACCATGACTCACGTCTGTTACAAACGAATGAAACACGCTGACGTATGCGTCAGCCAGGCTTGTTCGGATCTTCGTGCACGCAATGTGGATAATCTCATTGCTGAATGTTAATTAGTTTTCTGATAATGCAAACTTGACGTAATTAGAGATAAATTGGGAAAGGGTGAAGGGCGGCAAGGAAACGTGTTGCATTTGTTTTAAGATATGCTAGCGCCACGTGCGGTTACTGCACGCGAAACGCGAATCTTGGCTGATCAGCTGCGAAGGACGTTGGGTTGGAGTTGTTATTAAATTACGAGGTTAGGTTTAAAGTTTAAATTTGGTCATTTCGATTTGAACACGTCTGTGCGTTCGTATTTTTCAACTCAATATTACCGTATTGATAAAAACGTTTACTTATGCTCTACTACAAATATAGAATATTCAGAAGAACTGGACAATAATATCATTTTGCGTATTTTTTCGCTCTAAAACAGTGCTAACGCTATGCTCTTTTGTAATGAAGTCAAATTTAATTATAAATTTAAGCAATGATGCTGTATGCAGTTTAGCAATAAAATTAAGTTATTAAATAAAATATTTAAAATTAAATTTAAAATAAATATATTTTTATCGTATTTATGATCACAAAAAAAAAATTCTAAATATGCGGGTACACCTTTTTATTATTATTTTTAAAATGAAATTAAGATAAAAATTTAAAAAAAGTAAATTTGAATCACAAATAAAATAGTTTTTTATTTGAACATAAAACATAGTATGGCTAGTATTACGATTATTTGGCGCTAAGTTTAAAAACGGTAATATAGTCGATCATTTATATATTTCACTAAAAACCAACCCTAGCTATAGGTTATTTTAAATGATATGTTATTGTTCTGATTCCTGCAATATAGTTTTTTCAAATGTGCTGATCTTTATATTCGTACAATTTAAATGAAAGCAGTAGAAATGGTGGAAAACCATAAACGTAACATGTATATGTGAAAGACAGAGATATATTTGCGTTTCTTTTCTGAATTCAGATGTAGACATCATCACATTCAAAATAAATTATATATTTCGAAAACAAAAATAGATAAGGAAGAAAATGCAGATAACGAAATGACGCAATTTTCTTTCTATTTGAAATGGCCTTTAATAGAACTTTGTCCAAAATATAAATAGTCGGAAAATATGGCCAATATGTATATCTTGATTTTTCTGTTATTCTGTATGTAGGTACTTTTCTTTAAATTGAAAATTAAACGATAAAGACAGTACGAAATTTGTAATTTTTATGAGAATATCTGCAATTTTTGAGCATGTTAATTTTTAAAGAATTATTATATCTAACTCAATTAATTTAAAAATCAATATCAAGAACGGGTAGAAAATCTTCTGTATATTCATAATACAGTTTTTTACTTTCTCGGCCTATAATATAATAGGGAAAGTATTGTAATGGTAATTTTTCTTGATCTCGTAATGTTAATGAATCTTTACGTATCAAGGACCTACTGAACTCAGAACATATAATCCCAAAAATAGTCGGTCTATCTGAAAGCACGCTAACGCGGTGAAATTTTCGATTTAAACTTTATATTTAAGCTTTTAAACAAAAATTGAGGATTTTGTTAATGGGCTATATACGACTAGTAGTACCACGACTTTATTAATGGGTTTTTAAAAAGTTTTTATGTTTATTTCGTAAACGATAATGTTTATACTGTTTGTCACAAAATATGTAATAACTAAACTGGATCCTAATTTCAGTTAAAACAACTTTTGTTTGAAACTTTTTCGAATTTATTATCGATTCATTTGTTATAAATTTTGTAATTCGACTAAATCAAACAATTTAAGTTCTAGTAAAAATACAACATTTAACCATCTTATTGAAATTGTGTTTTTTGTTTTAAATTTAATCTTATAATAATACTCGTACATAGAAAATAAATAAAAAATAAAGGTTTTAGTAACTACATTAATGTAATGTTAATTTTTTATAAAAGAAATTTACTATTACGCTATCCTATATCACTTTGGACTTGAAATTTTAATTCTTTCTTAAATATTTAATTTCACTCATTATAGATAACAACGAAATGTCGTTTGTTTTGTTTCATGAAGCACTTTTTTATTTTATTAAAATTAGTAACCAAGGTGTTTATTATTTATGGCCATGTCCTCGATGCTATTTTGTTTTTTTTAAGGTATCTTTAATTATTCATGTATACAAACTTCACCTTCAAAAACTTAAGTAGCTCTACGCACAAGGATATTATTACAGATGTGAATAGGAATTTCCATTTGAATTACATCTGGTGTTTATATCTCATTTGAAGGAAAAACTCACGATTAATGCAATTATAGATTAAATATAATTATGTACTGAAACATTTGCATCTTATGTAATGCATTCATTAAGTTTTTATGACACAGTTTTTATTTATTATTATTACAATTATAGTTTCATTAGTAAATATTAAATGTATCTGAATCTGACAGTAAACTGTATACATAGCCTATTTAGATAGATGTTTCCTTTACGACGATCACCAATAAGAATTCAATAAATATAAGAATTAAGACTACGTCAAATTAGAAAAAAGTTTTCAATTGTTTTATTGTGGCGTTTTAGAGTCAACAGAACTGGCCAACGTCCGAAGTATACATTATTTTCATGCAGCATTTCGGGCTTTCATTGATTAATTCGTGACCCCACAAATGCGGTCTCATAATCAGTTTTGAAATATTTTATGTATAAACCTAATAATGAGGGTTTATGTACATTGGAATTTGACATTCTGAATTGATACATAAACACAAAATCATATCTACTTTGCTGTACCAAACTGGAATATTTTATTTTTATATTATGTTACAGGCAATGACCTCATTATTATATTTCATTGGTATTTTGGTGAGGTTCACTTTGTATTTTGTACTACCTTTAATACGTTAGTCTACAAATTGCACATGCAATAAATTAAAGCATTATAATAGTTATTTGTGTATGAAGAGCGTAAAGTGATTCTTTGTTACTCGAGCACGGTAATTGCAAGGCGAGCCGAAGGCGAAAGCTGCAATAGTGTAAGAGGAACAAAAACACTTTACGCTCGTGATACATACATAATTTTTTCTACGATTGCATCTTATAATTATTAAAAAACGTATACGTACTGAAAATAAATTCTTTCTGTCAATTGTCAATATGACAAGTTTCTGTTTTGTTTGTATCCCTGGTAACTATTGAAATAAGCGCGTATTTAATATCTTTCTCGCGCGTTGCCATTGGAGACACACGCATTTAACATCTTTTTCGCGCGTTGCCATTGGAGACGCGAAAAAAGATATTTTTCGATTGTTCCACAGAAAATGTCAACTTTACGATGACAAATTAGAACGTAATTGTCAACTTTTCATAGCAATCGTAGAAAAAAATATATATATCACAACAAATGTACGAGTAGAATTCAGTTCTAGGTCGGTCATATCGATATTGCCGTACCATAAGTAATCAAAAACATCAATAAATAGAAAAATTACTGAACTAGATAAACAAAACATAGTATTAAACTTTTACTTTTATTACTTATCCTAAATCCAGATGGCCAAGCAAATGAAAAATTAATATGAAATTTTCGAATAAGATACGAAATATAAAAATTTAAAAGACTGCTGTGAATTCTTTGTAAAAAAGTGCCTATAGGACATGTAAATTAGAAACTTGTAGGAATTCAAACAAAAAAGTTAAATAATCTAAATTATAAAGAGAAAATTTGGGATTTGAATTTAGGACCTAAGAATTCCGGTCATATGCTTTAACCAACTTAGCTGTAGTCGCTATGTAATTCCAATTTGATTAAATTTTTCTTTCTATTTTTTTATATGTCATAGGCAACCCCCTGCAGTAACACTGGACAATATTTACGAATTGAAATTTAATGAGCGTTGTAAGTAAATATTTAATAAACTTGAATGATAAAGACAAAAATGAGATACTGCATTTGAACCTCGAAAATACGAATTCAGCTACTTCAAATCTGATTTTATTCCAATTTTTTCTCTATTTTTATTATGTGCAATAGGTAGTAGCCTCGATTACATAGCGATCGTAGCTTAGTTGCTGAAAGCATATACTCGGAGTTCATAACTCACAGGTTCAAATCGTAGTAGTATCTAAATTTTTCTCTTTTTAATTTCATTTGATTTCATCAATTGTTCAATATTTAAAATTTAAATTTTCACTTCGGCTAGTCCCTGTTCTTTTCTTTTTTTAGAAAAACAAATACATCACAAATTTGAACCGATTTCGTATCTCTTATTGCTTTCATAATCCCAATGGTTCGAACTTTATATATGAATTCAACAAAATTTAGAAATTGTCAAAATTGTTTGTACAAATTAATAATTATTCAGATAACATACGAATCATTATAGCCAAAATGTCATTAGACTAAAAACTTTATAGTTTAATTATATAAAAATATTCAAAACTCGATTAATAATTTTATGATATTACACTACATCTGATTAAAATTTCAGGTATTTAATTATTAATTAAAAATGATGATTTCATATTTCTTATATTTATGAGTAATTTTTATTTACATAAGAAGGAATAGGTACACATGTGATTCACACGTATCATATCATATGAAATAACAAGAACGAGTGTATCTATGTATTATATGTATTTGTTTATATTGAAGATAAGTTCATCTAAGTTTAGAACAGAATTATTTGTGGTCTTAGCGTAGGGGTTATTTTCTCCCATTCTAAAATTAGAGATAGTTATCAGTCCTATTTCCGGTGCCCAACTAAACTTACACATGTATTTTTTTTGTGAGAAGCATTCCATGCTAAAAGTAGATCGTTTATACCGTAACCTTTCAGGACTCCAGTTATCACGAGTTACCAACAAAGTAAACACGAAATTCCTGACATACTTTCAACCGGAAATCTCAAGTGAACATCCATTTTCTGGACTACTTCAATTTTAACAATGTTGCCCACATTGCAAACTAAAACTAACTTCACTCTCTGTATAAATCAAATGTGAAAGTTGCGCGTTAAAGGGAAGTTGGTGTCTGTCTGTTGCTTAGCAACACTATTCGCGACTGTTATTTGTGTGAAACTACTGACATAATTCAACAAATGGAACTGTCCACATATCATCAAGGTCATCGCAAGGAATCGTCGGCAATTGTTGAAGCTGGAGCCAAAAAACGGACAGAACTTTAGTGCTCTTGTGTTGATATTGTCATTGCTATAGTAACGGGAATTGTTGTGACAATGACGAAGAATAAACAGCAGACCTTAACAGCAAGAACATTCTCTACCTTGAGTAAGAGATTTCGGAAGAAAGATAAAATCAAAAGGTATACAAACTTCAACTTCTGATTATTCAATCAGTTTTTATTAAGTACATATTATTGTTGTATCTTGGGTGAATGTCAAACTTTTGTTTGATATAGAAATCATCAAAATATTTTTTAAAAGTTACAAATTTAAAATTAAACATATAATTTAATCGATAATTGTAAATTTTAACAGCGAAACCAACCACCGACTATATTTTCTTTATTATTATAGTTACAAAAAATATTATAAAGCAAAGTTGTAGAAGACCAAGGGGGACATCTGGTTAAAGAATAAAATATTTTTTAAACCAGTGGTTCTCAAGTTACAACACAAAGTTATATTTTTTCAAATGGGATTATACATATTTTTTTAGCCCTATTCGATAGAGTTTTTTTTCTGAATTCAACCATGTGACCATTCTACATCCTTACATAATTAAAATATTGAGAAAAATGTGCAGTACGCTATGGATGAAAAACAAAAACAAAAGAACAAAATTTAGCTGCTGTCAAGTAATAATAATTGTTGTAAATTGTTATTCTTTGTGTGTTTAATATTTTGTTCTTTTGTTTTTCATTCATATTAAAAATAAAAAAGTATGTAAATTTCAATTGAATTTTTCTCAATATTTTTATTATGTAAGGATGTAGAATGGTCACATGGTTGAATTCTGAAAAAAATACTCAATCGAAAAAATATGTATAATCCCATTTGAAAAAATATAACTTTGTGTTGTAACTTGAGAACCACTGGTTTCAAAAATTATTTTATTCTTTAACCAGATGTCCCCCTTGGTCTTCTACAAATTTACTTTATAATATTTTTTTCTAACTATAATAATAAAGAAAATATAGGCGGTGGTTGGTTTCGCTGTATAATAAAAATATTAAATACATATAAAGCAAATACAATTGTTGGTCATAATTTTTCTATTTATAATGTATGGTTATCAACTTAATAAGCATGTTATGACTCATAAGACTGTACAAAGTTCTATAAACAATGAATGAGGAATTATGATTGCAAAAAAGAATAATATACTTAATTGAATCTTTTAGTTTTTATTTTTTCATAATATCAATTCATTTCTATTTTTGAAATATATTTATGAATGATTTTCCAGCGAAAATATTTTTATATACTTCTAGCACCAGGAAAAAAATCTTGTATAGCAACAGAAATAGATATAACTTAAAAACAAGTGATTATTTAACATAGCATATATTTGTCGCTGATGTCTGAAAGGTCATGATCTTTGTATGAACCTACGTGACAAAAATTACCATGGAATTCGCATTTATACTCCTGTTTTATTCGCATTCTTGATTCTGACATTGCTTGGAAATAATACCAGTTTCTCGTAATTTATGACACCTATGCTATTTTTCATGTAATTTAGCTACTACGGCTTCTAATGCAATTATACTCTTACAGGGCTAAGTGCTGTGTTGTTGCATGTCACAGGCATAATATGTGGCCATAATCTGGGTAATTACCGTGGCATATTCGCGCCATATTTTTCCCACTTTTAGGTTATCTCAGGTACATTTTAATAACGTTAAAGTGGAACAACAGTAACCCTGTAAATGTGTTTATTTTCCTTCCGAAAATAGATTCTGCTTATCAATTTCCGTTATTAATGATGCATTAAGCCACGCCTTTGTTAATTAGAAGGGCGTTTTTATTCTCATTGTTGGTTAGCAAACACACGTTCCGGTGTAATTGTGCCCCAGTTATCTTTTAAATGTCATATCATGGTTTAAATGTTATTATCACCTACCTAGGAAATGATACTTGTCTCCCTGATAGACGTATATGTATTCGAGTCCTGGATTTTAATATTAAATTCAAGTAAAAAAAAGTAATTGCATCAAGAAATCTAGCTAAGAATCTAAATGTTTGTTCGGAAATGAGCTCATCAACTATTATTGTTTTATTTTTGTTTATAAAACCTCATAACAAAATATATCGATCAATAAAAGTTCGGTTTAAAATTCTCAATATTAACGCAGATTTAAAGTTCAAAATTGATGTCATGTAGCAGCCAGACATTAGATTTTTCATTTAATTCCCTTTTATATTTGTTATAAATTTAGTACACATTAAAATTGTTTAATAGTATTTATATTCAGTGAGGTTAAATATATATATATATATATATATATATTTACCCATTTTGATAGTAAGAGTGGCGCTAGTGTTGCTCAACCGATATCACAGACACTAAACGTTTTGATACTTTTTGGGACAGAAATTAAATATAAAATTGTTGAAAATAGGATAGTCTTGAAAGTGAAACAAAAGATGCATGTTTTTATGTCAAGAATAATTTCTAAAGTTAATTGTTAGTATTTTCCTGCCAGTGTTAAGTTATACAATTTATTACAAAAAAAAATTGGCTGGCAATTGCATATTTATTGTTTGATCCTTTTTAAAAATTCTGACTCAACCATTTGTTTCTTTTTTCGTTTTAGTTCCATGGCAATCGATATTTTTGAGGTAATTTTCAACATTTACAAACATAATTTGTTCAATTTGTTTCCTGTTTTACATACAGAATTTTATGATATTTCTAGTTTGTTTTAAACTTTTTTGCCTAAAAATAATTAAATAAGCAAGAAATTATAATAATATGATTCTGGAGTTGCTGTCAACACCCTGTTTTTTATTTGCATAAAAGATGTTATTTTCGTAACTAGATACTTCACTAGTTAATTGGTCATTAGATCAATTATTTAAATTACTGTAGGTAGATATAAATTATTATATAAGTAATAAGATGTTAGGATAACTGCTTGACAAGTACTATACAAGGAACATTTACTATGATCTAATTTTAATTGCATATATATTTTTATGCTTGATATAAAAGTACGTATTTCAAAATATTTGATCATGTTTTAAATTAATTACATCTTACTTTGAAAATAATAATTTGGCTTGGGAAACATCATGTAAGTTTGTAAGTTATAATCTAATTTGAAACTAACTTTTTATCCTTATTATTTATTAGGTACATCTATCTGTAATGTCAGCATATTAACAAATAATTCAATCGTTATCTATGCAAACATAAATGACTGTTTACCATAATAGTGGAATTGAGGTAAATGGAAGTGGCATTGTCACCCATATACATCATCCCGTTTCAACGTACCCACTCATCAGATGTGCCCTTTCCCCTCTGGTCAAACTGGTTTCGGTTTATGTTGTGACAGTTAGGCGTATATGCATCCTCTATATTCTCGCTGCATTATTGATTGACAGAAGCGCACAGCGCGCACCTTGAATGAAACAAGGCGTCAGCACTACGCTTGCGCTGTCAGTCTCGTTCGCCAGTTAAGCTTCCTCTGGCGACGTCTCCGGTTCTTCGCATGTGTTGTTGTTGGCCAGGTCAGGGTCTCCAGTCCTCACTTATGGAGAATGATGCCAAAATGTGTTTTGTTGTGTTTTATTCGCAACTTACGTGAATTTGTTGTTAGGGATAATGGTGGTTACAGAATTAGTGGGTTTGGTAGTGTATCGTTTATTTTAATCAGACTATTTTTATAAGAATCTCTATATTTTATCTTGTAAGTTTAAGATGTCTTGCAATGACAGGTATGGTTTCGATGTTGTGAACTGATAGATAGTTTAGGCATGTTTCGTTGGATGTACAGAAAAATATTGGCCATAATTCGTATTACAATATGGGAGAAAAATGAAATGTAAATTTAATATGATGAAACAAAATGTTGAGCAAAATATGCGTGGTTAGAGTCCTAGATTCCCATGTATAAATTACTTGCAATGATTTTCAAACACTTTGATCGCTGATAAAACTTGATTCAACATCAGTTTTACAATTATTAGTAACTGTATTCTAATTGAATGATGTATGATTTCAGGGAAGTCCGTACTATAGTCCTACACAAAGGCAATTCTGGACTAGGCTTCAATATCGTAGGCGGCGAAGATGGCGAGGGAATCTTCGTGTCATTTATACTTGCTGGAGGACCTGCAGATCTGAGTGGCGAGCTACGCAGAGGAGACCAGATCCTTAGCGTCAATGGCGTCAACCTGAGAAATGCGACCCACGAGGAGGCCGCCCAGGCGCTCAAGGTAACAGCTGTCAGTATAACCCAGTTTTAGTTGGCGTAGCTATAAGTGTAGCTGAACACCAACATTTGAATTAAAACAGAATAGAAAATTTCAATATTGTGTTGTTTTAGGGTACCGGACAAACCGTTACTATAGTAGCTCAATACAGACCAGAGGAGTACAACAGATTCGAAGCGAAAATCCATGACTTAAAGCAACAAATGTCCCAACAGACCATGACAGGGACTTTGCTCCGAACTTCTCAAAAAAGATCTCTTTACGTTAGGTAACAATTCATCTATTGTAATACTACATTTCTATTATTTAAGCGATATATATATATATATATATATATATATATATATATATATATATATATATATATATATATATATATATATATATATATATCAGTTAAATTAGAATAATTAATAAATGCAAAGGGAAATGTCTAAATTATCGCATTTTTGTTATTTTGAACAGTTATTTTAATTAGATTCTTTTAAAAATATGTTACGTGAAATATAATGTTGCCAATTTTCTTGAATATTTATGAATTAATGATATTGCTTAGAATTATGAACAATAAAATGCTCGTTTATTAGAAAGAAAAAAAAAGCTTTTTTTTTTGTTTTCTAATCGTTTTTAAATGAATAACCATTTGTGTATATATATACAGGGCATTATTCGATTATGACCCAATGAAGGATGATGGCCTGCCGAGTAGAGGCTTGGCATTTCAGTACGGTGACATTTTGCACGTGACAAATGCCAGTGATGATGAGTGGTGGCAGGCGCGGCGAGTGCTGGCGACCGGAGACGAGCAGGGCATGGGCATCGTGCCCTCCAAGCGTCGCTGGGAGCGGAAACAACGCGCGAGGGATCGATCTGTCAAGTTCCAGGGACATATGCCCAACATATTAGAAAAGGTTTGTCTGATTATTCGTCGATTATTTACAGAAATAATATACAAAGATAAGTGCAGAGTATGTTATACTGGTACTAGTAATTAGTACTAAGAAGACCCGTAATAATAGTTTATATAGCAACGGAATTTGAATTCATTACATAGACTTGTATTATTCAACAAAATTGTTGTTGGTACATAATACACAATCTTGCGACTTACTGCAGATACATCGCGATTAAGGAAAACATTATCCGGATAAAAAGTCATCTCATTTGAAAAATATTGTAAAATGATTCACGTTTTTATTTCTTTAAAAAAACGTGTAAGTTTGTAAATTGATTGAATATGTTTTTTTTAATATTCTAAACTTTTTAAACTGATTGCGGTACATTTTTGCAGTGAGCACAAATAAATCTGACCAGCATCCCTTGAAGTGGAATCTTTTCGGATTGTATTGTTGTATATGTTCTAATATAATCAGGCAAAGAAATCAAACGATGTATCATCAATTACTTTTTCAATGACGCCATAGATTACCAAGCATTGAATTAGTAAAAATAAAAAATTGTTTTGTTAGATAGCTCATTTAAATCATGCATTTGGTTTTAGTTTAAGGATAAAAGTTGACAATGTAATGTTAATTTTAATTTTCTTTTGAGTAATCAACAAGAGAAATGCATTAGTGAATTTTACGTTACACTATTCATAGTCGGATGTTGTCAACAGTTCGTATCAGAAGCGATAGCTCAATACTTATTTCGATAGAATGCTTGGGATTATGTGATTTTTTTGGATTTATTAAAAAATGATTATTAAAATAAAAACTTATTTTATTATTATTATAAAATATTTCTTTGGTTGCCTACATTATTTGAGAAATAAAACCGCTTCTTGCAATATATATACATACTGTATAAATGACGTACATAGTTTTATTTCTCGGTCCGACTATACAACCAATTTATTTTGATCTATTGTATAAGAGATACTAGGGGTCTACCAGACCATCTTTCAATGTTTCAAATCTCTATGCAGAGGTATAACATTGGTCGAAATTTTTTTCTATCAGCAATATTAAAAAATCTATACAATTATTATATATTTTTGTCTTTAATTTCACAGCAATCTACTCTAGACAGGAAGAAGAAGAACTTCTCATTTAGTAGAAAATTCCCATTTATGAAAAGTAAAGACGACAAATCTGAAGATGGATCCGACCAAGAACGTAAGTATTCATATGTTTGTGACAACATCTGTATAATTAGTAAATTAGCCTTGTATAGACTAACATATGTATATAAAATTTCATTGATTTTATTTTTATATATTATATATAATTTCATTATTATTATTTTGTTTACACTGTTCAGCATCACCCGTTGCTACCCCCAATTCTGATCCTGAGTTAAACCCTATGCGTAAGTAATTGTTTTTTCCCACTAACACTTATTTTGTTTACACTTAACACATTTTACCACAAATATTTATATTCATTTTTTTTATAATAGTGTATAATTTTTATTTATTTTGTGTTCTGTCTATTATAATTAATATTATAAGGTAACTTCATACAATTAATGTTTAAAAAAGTATATCGACGCCAGCAAAAAATAAATAAAAATTTATACAGCAACCCAGTAATGTTTTTTATATTAATGGTAAAAAATTAATATGTTTTTATGTAATTTGCAGCGTTCATGCTGTGCTACACGCAGGAAGATGCAAACACAGAAGGTAAAGTACATTTTGTAATCGTTATTTATAAATCACGCAGGGTTTTGTTTAGTTTTGATTTACAATATGTATTTTTGTTTGGCTTCTTTCTGTCTGTGAAATCACAGGTGAAATATTGTATCGGGTTGAGCTACCTTACATGGAAGAGATCACTTTAATATATCTGGAGAATAATGATAATTATGATGATAGTAAGTGTACCACGACTGGATGTTGTTTGCATGGCGTTCGTTGCCATTATTTTATCATTCTGCACATTGCCATTTTATTTACACTTACTCAGTAATTGAAACTGTGGTATCCGTTTTCAAAAAAATATTTGCTTGTCATATAACCGATTTCAATGCTACATTTACTACATCCTAGTTAATAAAGTACCCTCTCGATGAAAAACTAATTAATATTGACTAACCGTTTGTCATGTTCCCCAAATCAAAGTATTTAAACAATAATTGAATGTATGAGTGCATGTATACTTAATATAATTACAGAGGAGGATATTTCAAGAATCGATCATTTTAAGGGTTTTAATGTGTGAAGGTTTTTTCCTTCAGTGAAGAATTCTTTTAAATCCACCTCTGTATTACCAATGAAAAAAAACCTAGTAATATTTTATTGAATTTAATGATATAATGCATTAAAAGAGTAAGTGTAAGGATATTTTAAATGGCACTGCCCTATCCAAATGTTTGTTGCATAAGCCCCGAAAAATGCATGAAGTGGTTGAAATCTGACCCTTAATAATCAAGCATTTGGACCCCATCCAGCCAACTTTTAAATTCCGATGATCATCATTCATTTAACTGCATTTGTAAATAACAGCTGTTTTATATTTGTTGCCTCTCGTGGTACCTTCGACATTTTTAAAATAATGAAAATTGTAAATAATATTGTTGAATAAAATACTTATTTCCAGGTACGGTTTAATGAAAAATATTTAAACAATTTTATAAAATATGTGTGTTTGTGGTGTCCATTTTATTTTAATTACAATGATTTTTTGTTAAAAAGAATGGAATAACATTTATTTAAATCATTTTCTCTTCACTAAACAAATATAAAAATGCTACAAATATAACTTTGTTTTGCTTTAGTTTGGTAGTTGAAACGGCATTTTTAATTTGTTTATATTTTCTTTGCCTTTAATTAATTTATTATTCTCATTTTTTCAAAAGTCATTCAAAAATCATTAAACAAACATCCCTTACTTGTGTAATTTTTAGAAATAATTGGGCTTGTTCTATTAGATCAGTAGAAGAAATAGACCAGAAATTCGAAATTTATTTACAAACATTACTAGATGAAATTTAATTTACATTAGATTTTATTTCATGTTTATTAGAGAATATTTGTATAAAACTGAATATTTTACAGCTGGCAATGAAGAAACTGTATTATCATATGAAGCAGTGCAACAGATGCATATAAATTACACACGACCCGTTATTATACTTGGTCCTCTGAAAGATAGAATCAATGATGATTTGATATCTGAATATCCCGATAAATACGGAAGCTGCGTACCACGTAAGTTATAGAACAAATATTTTATCTTGAATCATTCGTATCCTAAAATGTGACTTATTCCATATTTTATATTTTGCAGATACCACAAGAAGTAAACGAGAATATGAAGTAGATGGTCGCGACTATCACTTTGTTGCTTCCCGTGAACAAATGGAAAAAGATATTCAGAATCATTTGTTCATTGAAGCTGGTCAGTACAATGACAATTTGTATGGTACTTCGGTTGCCTCAGTTAGAGAAGTTGCTGAAAAGGTTTGTAATTTTATTGTACAATGAATCATTATTTTTTAAATATCAAATTGTTATATTCTGTTCGATATTATTATTATTATTTTTTTTTTAGGGTAAACATTGCATTTTGGATGTTAGCGGAAACGCTATTAAGCGATTACAAGTAGCACAATTGTATCCAATTGCTGTTTTTATTAAGCCTAAATCAGTAGAATCCATAATGTAAGAGAATATAAATAAAAATACGTAACAGCTCTTATGGAATTAATTATTGTTTGTAGGGAAATGAACAAGAGAATGACCGAAGAACAAGCAAAGAAAACTTATGAACGTGCTCTTAAAATGGAGCAAGAATTTGGAGAATACTTCACAGGTATTTATTATATTCCAAGTTATAAACAAAATACGGGTTTAACCTTATAAATAAAAATTTTCAGTTACTATAATTTATATTTAAATGTGAAATGATAGACTTTTTTGGAATTCAGTCAATTTTTATTTATTATTATTAAGTCGACGTTTCGGCTAACACTTAATAATAATAAAAAATAAAAATTGACTGAATTCACATTTTATAAACAGTCGAAAAAATTTATGTCCTTTTATATTTAAAGCTAAATATGTAATTGTGTTTGTTTTCTAGCTATCATTCAAGGTGACACGCCAGAAGATATCTATCGGAAGGTAAAGGAGGTAATCCGAGAGCAGTCCGGCCCCAACATCTGGGTTCCGGCCAAAGAGCAACTGTGACGCTCGCAGTCGCCGCAAGCGGCATGGACAGTGCCCCAGCGGTCTCACAATCACTAACTGACGTCATTACCCTACATACGAGTATATATAGCAGTTCACACCACGTGAAGTAGTTTCTCACTGATGTATGACGCAAGAGCCATCATTACTTACCGTTATTATAATTTAGAATCGATTCAATTATTGTCTCTACGTAATTCTGTGTAGCGAGATTTCGGTTACATGCTACAGAGAGGTGCCTCACACAAACAGCTGCTTGCGTTTTTACCTATTATATTAGTGTTAAAGGTCAATTTGTTATTATTGTATATTGTTTCTCTATGCGAGGACGAAAGAGTACAGATTTCAGATCTGCAAAATTATTCACATCGGTGTTGCCTACTCTTTCGGACATTTAATGAAACAAATTTCCCAGATTTGAAAGACACTATTTCAGAGTACGGGCTTGTAAGTATCATCGTGTTTTTTTTAAATAATAAGTTGTATGTACGCTACAATTTCTAGATCTGGGAAATTTTGCCGAAGTTGGCGCCACCGATAGAATTTTAATCTAACCTAACCTTATGTGACCTAATCTAACCTAACCTTGTATAAGTATTGTAATGAATAATCAAGAAATCAATCATACCTACCTATATATGGATAAGATATAAAGAAGCGTAAGCATTTATATTATCGGAGCAGCTTGAAGAGTGATTGGCGAATGCATTTGCGATTGCGTTCTTACTCAGTTGAAACCTTTCTTGTGCACCTTTTCATCGGAAGAGCAGGACTTATTAGAACGGGCCAGATGTTGCGTAGTCACCTAACATAAATGTGTTTCTTAGTGTATGTATATTGAATTTGAAAGTATTTTCTCTGCCAATAATTGTAAGTAAAGACTTGAAGTGTACATACACAGAATAACCATCTTATATATGTCTATGTAGCAAGACCAGAATCTGTTACTGATTGTTATTTATAAGGCAATGTGACCTTAACTTATTTGCGTTAATAAAAGGAATTTTACTAAACATATGATACAATTCTACTATTTTATTTATATATTCGTATCAGATTTTTATCGTACCCTTAATCCTATACATCTGTATGATATTCGAGGGTTAAACGGCTAAACTAAAAATGTAATTTCGAAACAACATCAAGGGAACGCATTACTGGAAATTGCCAAATTATTAATTCTTTTATTATAAACATTTAATATTTCTGTAAGAGTGCGAATTCCCCTTCTGGCGTCTAGAAAAATAAGTCACGTTTTGTTCAATTTAAATATAAATAAAGTATATTGGATGCACAACTGAAAAATACTTTAAAATAATATTTATTCCTATGTATGTTTTGATCGATGCCTTTGCGAGCATACTTGTAGAGGAACTTTTAGTATTGATTCACCTAAATTCATTATTTTAAGTTTGTCTGTTTAACCTAGGAAAATCCTATGTACTTATTTAGATTGTTATTTTTGTATTTAAGACAAAACATGCGCCTAATTGGAACTGAAATGGATTGCTGAAAACTTATCTGTGAAAGATTTTATTTATATATAACACTGATTTTTTTTATTATTTTTATCTATTTTCGAGAAATGTAAAATAAATTTTAAAATCATTTTTCCATATATGAACTACCATATTGTGTGAATTAATTTCCTGTTGTGCAGAGTAGCATAACTAAATAAATTTCTTTCATGTTTTCAAATTTATTATAAAACATTTACCCCATTATCTTAAAAAATATATACAATACACAATGTTTCATTTATAATATCTTGTTTCGATACCAAGTTCAGACTCAATTAGGCTCGTTTTCATCTTTGAAGGATTGTACGTAAACAAAAATATGCTATAAAATTTCATTTAGTTATATTCTAAAACTGGTTTTTAATTGAATATTTATTACATACTTGAAATGTGACCTTATAAAAAAGGATTAAAAAAAATAGAACTTATAGACATGTACAATAATTTTCTGTGTAAATTGTACATTCAAAATCAAATATTCATTCTTGTAACTTGGAAATATTAATCAATATTTAAGATTTTTTTGTTATTAGCAAAATACTAAATTTGTTATTAATTTTATTATGAATGTGGATGAAGTAAAAGTGTTATGTTAGGAATATTTGACGGGGATTGATAATTAATTAGTTTAATGTTTTGAGCTACCCCGCAGCATTATCAGGAATATGTTTCGAATAAGCAAATAAGAGTTACAAATGCAACTAAATTGTTCAATTTGAATAAGGCAAAATGTATATTATATAATAAATTAAAACTTTGTAAATAAATACAAGATAACTAACGATTTTCTATTCCTTTCAAGATAAGTGTAAATATTTTTACAGGTAGAACTACAATCTTAGCAATAAATTAAATCTGTACTTATATCGTGTTTAAAAGTTTTGTCATATGGAACTAATTAAAATTGGGGATATATTTCGTGTGCAAAAATTATGAATCATGGATTTAAGGTAATAATGAATGAAAATAAAACATAATTTTTCATCCCTTAATTTGAATCACTATAATTGCAATAATTTTATTTCCAAATTTGATATTTATACTGAAATTACTTATTTTACAATCATGATTGGTACTAAAATCTAAATATTAACAGTGAAAAATTAATTTATAATCTAACGCTGATTATTAACTATTATTACCCCTCACTATTGTTCAGTGTTATTAATTTCAGGACTATTACTCTCATTAGTCTTTTGTCCTTCATCAGCTGTTCCTCCATTTGATTTATTTCGATTTCTGTTCAAACCCATTCCTGGTTGATATATTGCCATTGTTGGACGATCTTTATTTCGAATTCGTCTTTGTGTTCGCGGATCATGTTTTTCACTTCTAGTATTTTCTTTCTCATTTGACTTTTCACAATCGTTTTGAGTTTTCGAATCTTCTTTTTCCCTATGAAGATCATCAGTTGATTTTGACTCAAATTTGCTTTCATCGGATTTATTTTCATTTTTATTTTTTTCTACTTCCGTTGTACTTGATTCAGATTTTGATTCATGTTTCTTAAATTCATTTTTTCTTTCTTCTCTTCTTTCACTGTATTTTTTAACTTTCTTTTCTGTTGTTTTATCCTCATCTTTTCTATGACGAACTGTAGCATCCTCTCTTTTACTTTTATATTCGGTTCTTCTGGGTTCTCGTTCTATAACATTTTGATTTCTTTGTCGAATTTTCGTAGGTGATTTCTTGTCTATAGGCCTGTGCACATCTTTGCTGGATGAATATGATCTTTTTTCACCATATTCTTTAATACCTGGTTTTCCAGATCTGTTTCTATAATCATCAACTTTTTTATCTTTTAGTTTTGGATTTAATTCAGATTTGTTTTCATCGATAATATCAAGAGATGTATTTGTAATTTTTGACGTAGCAATTTTAGTTACGTTAGTATTATGACTTACATGTTCATTTTTTTTTCGTCCTCGTCGCTCCTCTTCTTTTATTCTTTTTCGTTCTAATTCTCGTCGTTTTCTTTCTTCTCTCTTTTCTTCTTTAATTTTTTGTCTGTCAATTCTCCTTTGCTTTATGAAATCCAATAATGGTGTGTTCGTTATCTTTTTATCATCATCTGCAGAAGGTTGAAAACAATATTCAGGTTTCTCCTCAGTTTCATCCGGGACTTGGTTTAATGAGTCAACAAAATCTATGTAAATCGGATCACTTTCAATTGTTCCACTTTTAGGATCATTTCTAATTTTATTGCGCTTTTTTGGTATTCTAGAAAATGGTGCAAATTCCACAACTGCTGCATATTCGTTACCTTTCGAATCTAAGAAGACATAATTATCAAACTTTTCTTTAAATATGAATATGTCTGTAGAATTTTTAAAATTTATGTATGCTCTTGAAAATGCAAATTCTCCAAGAGACATATCAGCTCTAACAAAGTACATATAATCAAAGTCTGGTAAAGGTGATACTTGATTTAAAAATGATTCCTTGTTCATTGACGGGGGCAAACGCCGGACGACTATTTTTGTAAAAAATTTCTCTTTTCGCTCTTGTTTAGTGCCGTCTACAGATGAATCGGAATTACAATCACTAGTGTCTGTTTCTGATAGTGCCATGGTTACTTTACAGTCAGAATTGAAAGCAGCAAAATAGTTGAAAAATAAATCACTTTCAGCTATTCAATAACATTATATTTCTCATTAATGTCATGTTATCATTACTAGGTTATAAAACAACATAAAACCCTGACACCACCGAAATGCTAAAACATATCATAAATGAAGCTAGCTACATTATGAATTTATTGCTGTTCTCCTTACAAATAATTATTTTGATTCAATAAATTCATGGGAATTATTTGAACAGAATAATTTAAATAAAATCTGTGTTGTTAATCACTTATAAATTGTACTACGCTCCTAAAAAGACATTTACATTTTAAATAACAACAAAGACAAAATTAATTGTCATCCAACACTTGGTGAAACAAGGTTTAATAAAAATGTAAAGTAAACACTTGGCTATGTTTCACAAAATTCAGCCTCCAAGTCACCTTATGAGGGCATCGTCAGAGGCTGGCCAGCACAGTTCAGTTAGTAACCATAGACGCGTTTCGCTCTTATTAGAGCTCATCAGTATGGTATAACTCCCTTCTTCACATGAACTTTGTTCTGGACACTGCGTACTAAAAAAACACCAACTTTTACACCAACATTGTAGATCTGTATGTACCAATGACTTATTATCATTGGCATGTACTCAATCAAAATAGCGCCTACATCTAAAAAAATGTGGATTGATCAACGGTCTTGGTTCAATAATTAAAAGTATAACCGGTAATCTCGACGATTCACACAAAGAACGTTACGATAAAATACTTAATAATGTTGAGAATAATCAGAATATCACTTCTGCTAAGATTACTACACATATCCAAATAAATAATAACATTACAGCCCAATTTAATGATAAAATAAAATTGAAAATAATAATGATTAAAACAAAATTAAATAATAAATGAAAACGTTATAGTAATGTGGGACGAATTAACAACAATAAAAATTCAGAATATTATCAACGAATTTATACAAGTAGCACAAGATATTTATTTTACTTTAGTCCAACTTGAAGAAACATTCACATTCTGTAAATTAAACGTTCTATACTTTGGCGTAATTAATCACGAACTGTTCGTTGGAGAAATAAACAAAATTGAAAATAAACAACTACGTTCACTTGTATTAAAGTACAATCAAAACAACGACATACTGAAAACCGATTGCACTTATAATAATTTAAAACTAACAATCCTTATTGAGATACCTGCAAACACACGAGTAGAGAACCTGATACAAGTCACACCTATCCCGACAAAATTACATAACACATATGATACTATTAATATAGTGAATGGATGGATTATATTAAAAAAACAATTGTAGAGTTAGATCCATTAATAAATGTACGAAACTATATAATAAGGAATATTGTATGGCTGAAAATAATGAGTATAGTAAATGTCTAGAAAATATTGTGTGTTATAAAGAATTTGGAGACTGCCAATATTCAAAATTATCACAAATAAACTCAATAATAAATATAAAAAACTCAAAAATTAAATACTTATACTTCCCTAACTAACAATAGATTAAACTTACTTGTTATAATAACTTTGAAATACAAAATCTTAAAGAAATTTATGTCACCGAAAATTGTGAAATAAATGATCAAATAGAAGTATCTAATAATTTTGGCAACTTAATCGATTTAAATCAAAATGTAACAAATTTCCAAATAAAACATTTAGAGAACAAAAATTCAGAATATTTCAAATTTCAATATAGAAAAACAAAAAAATTCATTTGGATTTTATCTATAATATTAACAATCAAAATCATTATATAATATTGTATACCTTTATAATAATTATTATTGTTATTATATGTTGTAGTCTAAAAAACTTTTGTAAATGCAGAACTTATCTTTCCAAAAGAAACACAAATAATCATAATAATAATCAAATTACATAAAAGCAATACACCCTAAGAGTTAGCTTTTCTTGGAATAATATAGGGGTTCGGTTCTGTATTTCACAATCTTTCAGATTGTTTCTCACAGTGAAACATGAGAGACATTGCTGAGTAAGGTAATTTCTGCATATTACGAAGAACACATGTAGTTGCTAGATTCTGGTAGTAACTTGTATTGTAGACACGCTGTACTATTTGTGTTGAAAAACTAAATAATTTTTTTTAATAAATTAAATCAATATAATTTCTACATCATTTTAAAAATAAATTCAATCTTATTGTTACGGCCATGGGGTTAATTTTAAATATGTCTTTTTATAGGGATTTGGTTGAACTGATTCTTATGATATTTTCAAAGGGGTACATGTTTTTGTCAATAAGTTACAATATTTTTAATATTATACATTTACATCGCATTTATAATAATATGTGAATTTAATATGTCCTATTTGATGTAAATTTAAGGGTATTATAACAAATAACATATGAAATATCCAGCAATAACTGAACACGACTTTTGCAAACGGTGATGCTAGACCGGATATCTTACAACAGATATTGCTGTTTTCACACGGGTACTACGAAACTATCAGCATAGCCAATGTAGAACAAACAAATATTCCTAAAATTACGTTAATTCCTTTTACAAATTAAAAACCCTACACTTTAATTTTTAAGGAAAATTGAGAACGCACGCAACTCTATAATATTTAAACAATGCCTTGCAAGTACATAGTTTTATGGAGTTGCATTATTATGAAACACCATAATATTAAAATTCCTAATATAGCGGATTTATCAAAGATACGAACCAAAATATAGTGGTTACATGTTCAAACTATTACCCAATAGATGTCAATGTAGTGTAATATTCATAATGGTCAACTTTATTGAATTGCGCTACGCGTATTATGGCCGTTTCATATGTCATTAAAATTCCTATTTATAGCAGACACGTAAACTAGCGCCTTTGACGAGATATGTCGTACCTAACATAATAAGAATTATAATGTATAAATAAAATATACAATTCAGTTTTTAGTACCATCTTACAACAATTTATTAAAACTAAAATATACTCTATAATATAACAGAAAATTACGGAAATGATATTACCGAGAACCGATCATCCACTATACTTGATTAGAATTAGTTTGTTCTTTCACCGTAAGATAACACTAACTGCCTTAAAACAAAATAAATGGCGGGAATAGTTTCAAAATACAATATTATAATTTCAATTATTGATTCTATTTTACTCCACTAATAAAGTTACAAACAATTTTTATCCTATATAAGTTATTTTTAAAATTAGTTTCTGTGTTTATAATGTACAGGTGTCGTATTCGTATACCAAATGTAAAAATTTAAATAATTTTCTATATATTCGTTGCTTCTGTAAAGTAATGATAAATAGTAAACTACTTCTCTTATACATTTTTTAACTTAACGTAATCTTGTAAAAATCTCTAAGGACAAAAAACACGTTAACTAATTTATGAAAATTTAATGAACTTCCGCAAGTATTCTCAAGTATTTTAAATAAATGTTACCTTAAGACATGAAATAATTTCATAAAGACAGAAACAAAATAACTCTTGAAAATTATAATTAAAACGACATAAAATTTTATGCTTCGCTTATCTAATTCAATGATATATTATATTTTATATTTTTAACATTGATCAGTCTAGATGAAATCTCTACGGCTTAACAAATAGAAACTTTTACGGAAATGAAAGAAAAAATATACGTGAAAAATTTAATTAAGTATTCTAGAACTCTGATTTCCATAGCTGAGTGGCAGAACGCCAGAAGAAAGGTGCGAATACGAAACGGGAATAGTAACAGCGTGATCTCTACCTACACCAGAATATAGATTTCTAGAACTGGCTCCTCTAGAAATGAATTAAAGCCAAGTAAGCCAAATTAAAATTACTAAATTCCTATCAAACCTCTACTGTCTATTTGGTGGTAATCCTATCTCGTTCTGTGCGGATTCGTCCTAAAGAAAATATAAAATATACGATACAGTGGCGTAGCTGGACCTTACTTTCGGGGCGAGGGGGTTCTAGTCTCAGAAAAAGTTGCCGATCTTTTTTTTAGAGGGTTGAAAAATAATCGGCTAATGTTGAATTAATGTTTCTTTATTTCTTTGAAAAAGAAGGTGACAATCTAATTTGCTAAAAATAAATAACTTCCTACATTGTATTTTAAATAATTTTAATCTTATAAAAACGAATTTCGACTAAATATTTACAATTAATATGTTAACATCAACTAGATTCGCAACGACACATAACATAAATAAAGTTAATACGTAGAAGGATCAATTATAATAAGATTTGTCTTTTCTTCTCCGCAAAAACATTTAAGACTTCTTCAGTATCCACCACTAGATGTCTATGAATACTCAATAGCGCAAGTCCGGCCAGACGATTTTCTCCCATTGAGTTACGCAAGTATTGTTTAATACGTTTCAAAATTGAAAAACTACGTTCCCCACTCGCTACGGTTACAAGCAGGGTAGCTCCAATATAACATTAGATTCAATATCATTTCTGATATCTGAGTTCATGAACACAACAAACATTGCTGTTCTTCAATGAAATAATTGTGGAACATTCCGAATATTTTGGGGGTGACCCGTAACAACCATTATCTTTCATGATTACTCTGTAGATTACTTACATTACTAAAATAATTCATTCTATTATTACAATTTTACTTTTATGTATTTTGCTCTCTACGAAGCTGCCGGTATAAGAAGTATAAAGTTTTTATGTTTATGGATTCTATCACAATTGCGGTATACTTTTTTTACGTTATTTTCATATATTATAAAAATAATATAATGGCATCTTACTAATTACTTGAGAACTACTGTCTAAAAAAATATTTTCTTCTACAATATTGTTATTGAATTTTCGTAATTTATTTCAGAATTTTGATTTTATTTGAAAAAAATATCTGATGTGGACACCACATGACTTCCTTGTACACGTATTAAACTATAGATATTTTTTTAATTGCACATATTTGACATTAAATCTTTTATTTTTTGTTCTAATCCATAGCAAACTTAATTTTTTTTAAAATCAAAAAATATATAATATTTAAATTTAGATATCTCGTTTATGCAAAAAGCTAATTTAAAAATTCTTAAAGTGCTAGACGCAGAATTTAATTCTCTAAAACTTTTATTTGCAGCATTCCTTTCTAAAATTAAAATAATACCATTTTTTTCAAGGAAAACTGTTAGCAGCTTCATGTAATGTGCCACTTCCGGTTAGTCTATTTTAACCAAAATCTATTATGTTATTTCCATTGATATAGTAGTCTTATATACCAAATTTGGAAAGTTTTAAATTATATTTGAATATAGTTTTTCATGAAAATCTATTATAGGCTTCAAGTAAAGTACCACTTCCGGTAGTTGTATAATGACCAAAAAGGGAGGTGCACAACTAGATGTTATAACAGTCCTAAATATAAAGTTTCAATTTTCTACGGCTTACCGTTTTTGAGTTATGCGAGATACGTACGTACAGAGGGCATGACGAAATTAGTCAAAATGGATTCAGGGAGGGCCAAAACACCTATTTCCGTTGAAATCTGAGAACCGAAAATTTTCGCGATTACAATACTTCCTTTACTTCGTACAAGGAAGTAATAAATAATTTCCATAAATCATTAACAAATATTTCACAAATTACAATCTTGCTTCATTTTGGAGGCCCTACCCTTAAAATTAACATGTTATAAAACTTTATTTATTGAAATCTAAATATCTCTTTTCCTTATAAAAAATATGTTTTAAACGGATTGAAATTATTGTTTCGATTCAAATTGCTTGAGTTTATTTTGTTAAAATGTGAGCACAACATACTTTATAAATATATAAATGTATTTCCTTTTTTTGATAAAACTAAATTCTACATAAATGATTTTTATTATCCCAGATATTAAATTTCATACCATCGCCAAAAATACATTTCCATATATTTTTTCAATAATACCTAATTAACGGCATTTTTTTTTGCTGTAGTAATCTATACAAGCATTATTAATTTATTTC
This sequence comes from Pterostichus niger, assembly GCA_947425015.1. Lineage (NCBI taxonomy): Eukaryota > Metazoa > Arthropoda > Insecta > Coleoptera > Carabidae > Pterostichus > Pterostichus niger. The sequence goes on along the minus strand of OX380341.1, from coordinate 20,325,784 downwards.
AATTTTGAAACCAGCGACGTAAGTTACTGATATTTGACAAAATAAACTAAATTTTCTTATGATACATAAAAATTTAAAAGAGGAAAAACGTTAAATCCCCTCATTAAATTAAGAGAAAGAAAACTATTCTAAAACTACTTAGTATTTTACTGAGAAATTTTAATGGAATATAACGTGTTTCTAAATAGAGACAATTGAAAACTAAAAGTGCCCAAGGAAACCAGTATTATGGTATCAAGTAGCTTATGGAAATATTAGATTAGTTTGAGAAAATTGTCTATTAATTATAATTTTTGTGACAGTAATTAACAGCTTTCATTGTGACTGTCCGATTTGTTATAAATAGATTTTTTATTAAAATATTAAATTTATTTAAAGAAATTAATTGAAAACGCCTACTAATTTCGTAATTTCTAATATTTATAGCAGAGATAGTGGTCATAAAATATCATAAATATCAAGAATTATTGAAAATAATTTCTTTAATTTGTGTCGTTAAAATGAAGTAATCTCTAGTAAATAAGATTTATGGATAGATTTCATAATATCAATGCATTTGAAATTGGGAAAATAAATTCTTAGAAGCTACTTTATCTTTTTTCCCCAGTTTTTTATTAACCAAGTGTGAGCAACATTTCACTATTTCATATGCCGTACTTTACAAAAAAATAAACTATTTGTACCTATTTTGAGAAAACAATTGAAAAAATAAATATATTAGATTTAATTGCATAATATTACCATTACAAATTTATATATATATATATTTGGGAGGCGGAATATAACATTAACGAACATAGTAGGGACTCCAAGAAAATACTCACGGGAAGGCCTGAAATTTTAAATTACCCCACTGTTTGCAACTCCTGAAATTTTAAAACTTAAAGCGGCTGCTTCATGTGTTTTATGGTAAAACCAAACTTACTTGATCACCTTCTAAAATGGTGACAATGACGTTATTCACAAAATAATGACGTTAACATGTTTATATTCTGAACCGGTAAACTATTGAACAAACCACGGATGTTATGAGTCATAACAGGCATTAAATGTCTTAAAATCCTCGCTCTTGGCATCTGCGGCTATAATGATACTCATAACATTCCTAGGTATGTTAATAGCTATAACTTAACTTATACAGAGTTATACAAGTTTTTTAAAACAATCTATCAGTTTCGCTGGCTAACTAATAACTTTAGAGAAAAATAAATACGCAGGTTGTATGGTTAAAATAAAAATATTAGGGGGTTATGGCGGGGAGGAATTAAAGTTATTTTTTCTTAAATGAAAAGGGGCAATTTTTTTATTGGAACGGATACACTGAAATATTCCCTATTCAACGATATGACATGTTCCTACACCTAAAATTAAAATTAAGGTTACAAAGTTAAAAAAAACATTAACATGTTAATATTATAGAATATGGAAAATAAAGGTATGCTACGAAACAAAAGAAGTTATTGTTTGTTTTATTGATACTCTTGTCAACAATGGCTTTGCATCGGCAAGAATTAACAAATAAAGATTATTTATTGTTACTGTTTTATATGGAGAGTGTAAAAGAAATATATCTGCTCCTATACGAAGATTTTCGGAACTGTATCCCCAGTTTTTAAGAACAATTTTTGGTATGCAGAAACTTTTGGATCATTTCATAAGCCTGCAAGACACCGTCCTCGTAGAGTGAATGATGATGAATGTAATGAAGTAGCAATATTAACATTTTTCACTGCTAATCCCAAAGCTTCAAAAAGGGAGGCAGCAAGTCAGTGCCAGATTATTCAGAGATCGGTTAAAGATGTTAATGTTTTTATTTAACTTTGTGAACCCCTTTCCATTTAAGAAAATGTAAATTTAATTATAACCATACAATTATTTGCTGTATAACTTTCTCTTTTTTTCTCTAAAGGTATTATTAGCTAGTAAAACTGATATGTTGCTTTTAAAATCTCACTCTGTATATGTTAAGTTCACGCATTTTTTTATGTTACCAATTTTTATTTCCTTTATATTACACTACATACTTCTCAACTATTCGATGAGTCTGGATAGCTCCATCACTGTTTGGATTGAAATGAAAAATGTTTTATACTTATATTGTAGTAGACAAATACTTACAAGGTTGAGTACTGATGCATCTCATGATATCAGCACTTTTGAGTACAACTCTGGCCAAAATTTTCGTAGCTAGGGTACTCAGATTACCGTCGATAGTAGCTAGCAAACTGCGAATCAATTTCCAGTACGAGAATGCTAAACCAAGTTTTAGCACGCACCCATCACTGATCCATCCATCTGCTTATTCTTCGGCAGCATTCTTTTCACAAAGCGCGCGGGAACCATCAGTCAGCGTCAGTCTACACGCATTGTGCAGCCGGCGTCGGTCTTTGTTCGTCGCCGCCGCCGCTGCCGCTACTGCCGTCGATCGCGAAAACTTCCCGCGCGTAAAGAATTTGTCGGAAGCTAACCAAAAACTACGCTAATTTAATTAATCGACAGGCGAAAATCGGCGTCATTCTAATTCCGAAGAAAAATGAGTTTCGAACAACAGAAGATGTACGCAAATTAATCCCCCCTGATGCGGTACGTATTATAAATTACCCTTTTTTGTTTGCGCGTTTGCTCTAATTGAAGAAAAACCGGCAAATACTGGACTTGGAGAATGTGGGCTGTGTATTTACTTACCGTTTCATTGCTTCTTTACTGTATCTTCATCATTAGAGATAATACACTGTAAAAAGAAAACGTACTGGAAATTGAATTTTTAAAATTGTAAATAGAGCTAGAGAATACTACACATTGTCTAAATTATTTTTGGACTGTTTTATTACTAACAAATTTTCAAAATAGAGAGGAGAAAAATATAAAGAGATAAATAAATAAAACAAAGCCTGTATTTTTTATAGTAATTTCATTTATTTTTTGTGAAACAACAAACATTGTGTATTTATAATATTTTAATATATCCTTCCTTTCTTATATTAATTAATTATACATTATACAATAAAAACTCAATAGAGGCACCTGACAAATAGCGGCAATCACAAAATACGCGCCTGCCGCACAGCTCTGCACCTGGTAAGTACTTGGAGGAATGAGGCGTGAGACAGCGACATCGCATGTCAGTCACACCGGACAGGAGCTGCGGCAGCGCCGATGAGGTAAAAAGAACTCAGTGATTGGAATAAACAAGCTTCGTTCCTACCATGCATCGCCCTCGAACGTAAGCAGAATACAAACAGAATCCGAATCACTTTGTTTTGTGTGTAGTGATTAGCCCACAACATTAATCAACGAAAATTCATTAATTCTAATTCGTTTACTCTCACAGCAGCACCGAGGCAGACGCGAGCCCGAGATACTGATCGGTTCAGGGCTCGGGTCTGCGGGCTTGCGACAGTGTCAACCCACTGTCGCCAGGGCCTTTGTTACATCTTAAGATTATAAAAACCATCGTATGTACTTGACTTGTGTACATACAGGCTCGTACGTTACACGTAAAGAACTGAACTATATCCACGATTTGTACACTAGGTTCACACACGTTTACGACGTGTGTTCGTCAAACGTCAAACGCGAACAGACAGCGAACGGAGACAGATCCCTCCGGCCCGGACACATACGAGACTTGGTAACAGAACTCAAACAAAATATTCGTACAATGCCTGTACGCATACCGAACACACTGATAATTACATCGTAGTTACTTGACATGAGTTAAACACGGATAATCTGCACCAGTATATACAGCAAATGAAATGGCACTTGGCGCTCTAAAGTGTCCATCGAATATATTAATTGATAACTTGTATATATTACACTATTCAATAACAATAACCTAACCAGGCCTCGCGAAATATAAAGACATAACAAACTATAGGTAGGTATATAATAAAGATAAAATATAAAATCGTCTGGTATTAAAAACAGGACACACGGATATACAACGCGAATTGGTTTATTATGAACAGAATTGTATGTTAGCTGCCGATGTCCGAACGTGGACAGGACTACATAACCTAACATCGCAACGCGTTAAGTTTTTCTATACAACACACGGTTGAACGGTTGACAGACACTGATGTGGCACGTGGCACGTGGCGGCACTGATGCTAGTGAATGTTTGAAGCACACGCTACGCAACACATAGGCAAAGCGCGAACTACACATTCTTATTCTCTTCCGTTCGTTCTCCGTCTCCTGTGCAGTCTGCAGTATGCAGTGCATGCCGCAGTCCTTCCGAGCGTCCGGCGTCGCTTTCGCTTCAGGCAGTCGATGGCACGGGAAGATTGACCTGCTGCTCCGGCGTCGGCTGAGATCTGGGATCAGTGGCAACGGCGGCGGAGAGCCTCCGGGGACCCTGTAACAAACCATATCATCCATTAGAAACAACTCGCACTTTTTAATGCAATACGAGGACAGCGGATTACTGCTACCTGGCTGCTATAAAAGCTTAATCCAGGCAAATCGCGGTGCGTCACGAACTTGTGAACGTAAATAAGTAACAGTTTTAAACACACGAAGTGTGCGTTGAACGCACTTGCCGAAGCTTAGCGATTTCAATCGAGGAGAAAAGTAGATCAGAAATTTAATTAACCTGTGTTCACATTCGCACGTGGTTGTGTTGTGCAAGGGGATGGCCGAAAACGGCTGGATCCATATCGCTGACGTAACACGAGGGATGAACGGGAACAGCGGACTCGGACCCTTTATTGCCACGCGCGCGTTCCTCGTACCTTAATTCAAAGTTCACATAAATTGAAACAGCGCCATCCGTATTAATGTCGGTCTTACTTTTTAAACGACAGTTTTATTGTGGCTTCTTAAGATAACTGTAGGCAATAATGGGTAGTTTTTCTTTCTTTTGTCGAAACGAACAGTAGTAAAAAGTAAGGACGGTTGGCGGGCCTGACCACGCGGCGCCAGGACGCCGGCGCCAGTGGCGTCGCAGCGCGGGGGCCGAGGCGCAGCCAAGTGAAAGCTTTCCCAGTAAGCTGCGGGCAAATGGCCAAACTGTTCCTAAAGCGGCGGTGAACACACGTCACACAAAAAAACGAACGCTACTACCGAGATTAAAAATGTAACGGTCTTTGTCCGACATCACACAGCCTGTCCAGAATTTAATGCTCGGTTAAAGAATTAAGCACCATCATATATTACAGCTCTGCTGCGCGCATCCACGGTCACAAATTAAATTCACTACTTAACCAACCATTGACGACGTCAGCGCCTCCGCCACAAATGCTAGCGCGCCGTTGCATTCACAAGACCTATGAGAAACAAATGGCATAACCTTCAACTACAATCATCACCTTCCTAAATGCTATTCAATATGAATCACGTTATTGAATATTATACTTAATATACGAAAATTGTATTACAATATTTTTTAAATTGTTATCCAAATTAATTAATACTCACATTTCTAGTTCAAATTTGACTAATCAGCTTTTAAATAACTTTGGTTTATATATTTTTATTTATTTATTTAGGTTAAATAAAATTCTTCGAATTGCGAGTTCTTTAATATTATAACTTATTTTCTTCGTAAGTACTTTGAATTATTATCACGGGTAGTTATTTGGGGATAATTATAATTAGTTGCAATTGAAGAAAAATAATCATAATTGTATTCACTTATTCCGCAATACCAACATGGTTTCAAGACATTGATTTATCGTCCCCCTACAACCTACATAAATACAGATCAAATATTTATGAACTGACCGCGACAGGCGACAGGACTAGGGCTTGGTACAAATAGCTGCGTCAACGATACACAATCATTTTGCGTGCGTTTGCTTCCTAGAACCTTTCGCCCGGCCATCCTGCCTCTAGTCTCTGTGTCTCGCAGGTCAGCTTGTCAATGCGACTCCGCGAATCGATTAAGATAATGCGTGGAGCAGAAAGCAGAAAGAATTCTCGAGCACTGCGGTGGCGGTGTTTATCAACGTGGGAACCTGAGCTGCCGGACAGTGATAACACCGTAGTGACAAGTTATTTCTGTACCAATAGACACGTGTGAATATAGATTTATTACGCACCACGCAAAAGGTGACGTATAACACAAAACAAATCAGATATCAGTGCATTGCGGAGATTGTAATCCGAAGATATTATTAAACTTTATTGTTTTGCATAATTTTATTATGAATCATAGACATGTTATTGTTATTACAAATCATAGTATTATCCAAAAAGTTGTTAATAAGAAATGAAAAGAAAGACACATTGGCGTCGCACTGATAATATTATAAATTTTTTTATCTTCACTAACATCTTCTAGAGGGGATGTTATTTGAAGCTTAGTAACTAGTACATGGTTATTAGTTGGAAATCTTGTGTTACACCAAAAAATATGTAAAAGGCGTTTAGATATTTATATTAATTGAAATCAATTAATAATAATAATAATAAATTTCTTTATTGACTTACTGTCAAGGGCGAGGGTTCAGCCAAAGGCTGTTCTACCACCTAACCCAATAAATATATGTATGAACAAAATTATTATAAACATTAATTAAGACCTACAAGATTTGTATAATAATTCGTTACATTCAAATTATCGAAAGCAATAGTTAATAAGTAATTTACCTCAATTCGATGTAGTTGAATTTTTAGTTATAAAAATTAACCAACAATTGTTTAACCCGCCATTGTCACTAAATACACAATGAACTATATATCTATAAATGATTTAAGCAATTATTTAAAAATAACTATCAAGTTCAAGAAGAGAAAAAGAGAATTATCAATCATACGATAATAAAAGTTAACTTAATTTTTTTTAAGTAAAAAATTATTTCTATGTTTTATTATTTGCTATTCGTATTATAAATACTTGTACTATTTTTCATGAATTAAAATACAAATGCTGGATAGAATAATTCCGAGTAAAATCCCTAACGATATTTATTTTCATTCGACTTTGATTTCTTTTCTAACGATCGTTATTTTTTTACTTGAAAATATGCTGAGTAAACCATTATATCCGAAGTTTTGCATAAAATAAAACGAGAGGATAGATGATACTGCTAATCTAACGTAGGTATCAATAAACGTCAAGAATATATTAAGAACAGATTTCATGCGGCGATTATGATGAAAACGATTTGGAACACTTAGTTCCCAGCGCACCGGAAAACAGTCGTCTGATGCCGTCTGTATCGCGTGGAAATGTCAAAGTTTCATGAGCGATGGCTGGAGCACAGTATGTTGCCATCATCGGCGAGACAACTTCGATATATTTCAATCTACGCATGTATCTTCCATCCCAATATATCAATTTACTGTCTTCCCACCAAGAGAGCATTTTATATCGCTTCACATTAATCTCAGTGGCGATGGTGGCGGAGGCCGCGGTAGCGACGTTCAACACTGTGAGTGGAATGGAAGCGCCTTCCGGATGTCCTTGCTACTTTTCAAAGTTTCCGAATCTTCCAGCCAGCACTCGGTATAACTTACATTATGGAAATTGCTGCGTCCGTATACACTTAAAATCATCTATACGTAATAAAAGTGTAATTTATGTGTTTGAAAATAAACGGGTCCTTTCGACACGAACGAGAGTTGAGTTGCTTGTCGCCACCGGTAGTGCGATGCAAACTCGAAACTCCGCCAGCAAGTCGTTTGTCCGCGCCCGACATCTAAATTCGGTGGAGATACACATTCTGTGGGATTCAATGAAAAGGAAACAACTAACCTTCGCGCACAGAAAAGAACACATACTAATAAAGCAATAACTGGCTGCATAGGGAGACGCGTTTTATGTCAAGTGTGGGGGATAAAATCGATTCTCCGGCTGTATCGGTGCAGACGCTACCACCGCGATGCTATTGCATTATATTCCCCTGCTATTTGCATGTCTAGAACAGCCATAACCCGTACATGCCGTATTACATTTCAGATTTCATTCCCTTGAGCGCTTCACCGACGTCTCACAACGGCCTCGGTCGCCTCGATCTCTCCACGTCTCCTCTCTTCAAATTACCCACGGAACTTATTTATTTTCTGCAGCTACTTTACTCGATCATTTATTATAACAAATTTGCGGACAGCGCAAATTTTTACGATTTACTTTTTTTACACAATACTAGGCCCCATATATTTTATAGTAAAATTTGCGAAAAATATACTAAATAGATATAAAAAACACAAGATTATAAGTATAATCACTAATGTTAATAAATCTGTCACATCATGTCTAAGATCCTTGAAAAACAATGCAACAATATGTTACTGTAACAGATAAAAACACATTTATGCATAATAAATCTCCTGGAAACTAGAGCACTATTTTCAATTTTCTGAATTGATAAATATGTACTATCAAACTTAAATTTCTCTGAAATAATTGTGTTTAAATACAACAATATTAATCAACCTAGTGTAGTTAAAGTTATATCGAGATATCAATGCAAATACAGTATGAGAAATAGTGAAATGACAATGGCAGCTTTAAATTTCTAACGATATCTATCGGGAATTACTTGACAGGATCTCGTTGTAAACTTATCTCGCAGTATAGCGTTGCATCACTTTGCTACTGTATCAAAAATGATTGGCTCTAACGAGATTGTTACCTAGGATACGTTCATCATTCGTGAACAGGAAGTATCACAAAGTCTTGGGCAATAAACATACTTTCAACATTCCACCAAATCATTTTAAAAATAGAAATTACTTTTCAATCTGGTTCATTTTACATTAATATAAATACTGATTCATATTTTTATACACTTAATAATAATATTAATTTTCTTTCAATTGAGTTTCTCCATTATAGTAACAAATTAGTAAATTAGTCATTTATATTTACAAGAGCTGAATAAAACCGGAGAGGATTGTAAAATCACTTTCGTAATTAAGATTTCGTACCCTAGCAACGCATCAATAATGCGCAAGTAAAACATTGTAAATTTCGCGTAAGTAAATCTTATGTAGCCAGAGCCTACAAGTTACGGAATATATGATTTTTAATTGAAAACTATAAGAAACATTTTTTAATTCTAACAGTAATAGTACAATTGAAATTTCGAATCCCTCCGCAAAATAGAGCAGCATCACTTTTTCCCTTATTTCTTGTACGTTTCTTATGCTATAATAACTTTATACTAGACACAATCAAAGTTTCAAAAACCATTTTCCTCGCACATCTAGTCTATTCAAAATTCTATCGACGTTTCATATTTTCGTCTTACAGAAAGCTAATTTTGAGAATATTGTTTTTCCTTTACTTCGTTTTATACAGAATTGATAACTATAGATATTTAAAATACATATCTAATTTAATTATTAAATATATTACTAAGGTAAAATGATTGTTAAATACTGACTAGTTCAAAACTTTGGTTAAGTTTATATAAATCAGTGAGGGAAGAGTTAAGCTGAATGGCGTAGATCAAGAAATCGTACCAGTAGTAATCAAACATTTGAATAAGATAATCTATCAGTTTATTTATTTCTCTTTCTGGAATATCTGCATTGAATCTTAAATTATTTGCTGCGAAAGTTAGTTAAATTCCATTTATATATTTTTCTAAATGATAGAGTAGTTTATATATGTAACTACAATTATATGAGTTCCGTTGTTGGAGATTTAAATTTCCTTAAGTTTGACGTCACATTTTTAATTAATGAATAACAAAATTGTACATTGTTGTGAAATTAGAATATGTTTAAAAATATATTTTTTTAAATAGTGCAGGACCCCAATTGGTTTTGTTTCTCCAAGGCTAGAACTTTTCTAAAAAAATATGTTAGAAATAGCTTCTACAGCTAATACTATGTTATAAATATATTTTTCTAGGATTGCTATGAAAAGTTGACAATTGCGCTCTCATTTGTCATCATTAGGTTGACGTTTTCCGTGAAGCAATCGAAATATAACTTTGTCGCGCGTTTCCAGTAACAACGCGCGATAAAAAATTAAATACGCACGTTTCCAATGGCAACTCGCGTAATAGTTATTTACGTCGCCAGCGTTAGTAAATTAATTTTTTCGAATGGGCTGGAAATTTTGTGAGACGAGCGATGAAGAAGTAGGCCCAATAAAAATTAATTGTAAGCGTGCCGTGCACAAAGTTTTATTTCCACCTTCACAGCCTTTTTAAATTATTTTATTTTGTTAGTTTCATAAAATACGTATTTGTGTATTAAGAGTGTAAAGTGATACTTTGTTACTCGAACACAGTAATAGCAGCGCGAGCCGAAGGCGAGAGCTGTAATAATGCAAGAGGAACAAAGACACTTTACGCTCGTGATACACAAATAATTTTTTCTACGATTGCGTCGTAAATTATTAAAAAAAGTATATATACTGAAAATAAATTCATTCTTTCAACTGTCAATATGACAAGTCTCTGTTCTGTTTGTATCCCTGGTAACTATTGAAATATGCGCGCATTTAATATCTTTTTCACTCGTTGCCATTGGATACGCGCGCATTTAACATCGTTTTCGCGCGTTGCCATTGGAGACGCGCGACAAAGATATTTTCGATTGTTCCCCGGAAAACGTCAACTTTACAATGACAAATGAGAACGTAATTGTCAACTTTTCATAGCAATCGTAGAAAAATATGTTTTCGTGATTTTATTCACGAAGTTAATCTTATTCTACGTTGCAATTAGTGACTATTAAATAGTTTTATTTGTATTGTCCGCTAAGGGCCGTTTTTACAAGAGCGAACGGAGAGGATTGTAAAATCACTTAAAAAAAATTCCTGGTATAACGTTATCCGAGCTTTATCCGACTCTGGTAAAAGCGGCCCATACGATATTTAAACTTGATTGGGAAAAATATCGCTTTCTTCCCTAGCTAGACGAATAACTATTTTCTACTATTGATTTCGTAATTAAGATTTCGTACACTAGCAAAACGTCAATAATGCGCAAGTAAAACATTGTAAGTTTCGTGTAAGTAAAACTTATGTAGCCAGGACAACAAGTTACGGAATATATGATTTTTAATTGAAAACTATAAGAAACATTTTTTAATTCTAACAGTAATTGTACAATTGAAATTTCGAATCCCTCCGCAAAATAGAGCAAAATCACTTTTTTCCCTTATTTCTTGTACGTTTCTTGTGGTATACAATTTCAAAAAACGCTTCACACATTTGATTATAAAGAATTTTGGATTATTCGGGTAATAGAGAAGTGTATAGAATACTCGCAACCTCTTCAATGTAAAAAATTGTAAAAGCTGATGAAAACTGACAGATAAATTCGATCAAGCATGTTGGTTGCTAAGATTTACTTTTAATACTAATTTATTATAACTTTTTAATTTTACTTTGAGTTTAAATTTCTTGTTAAATTATAAATGTTCTAATAATTTATTTTTAAATACCATTTAACATTTAAGTTCTACTTTTGGAAACATGTATTGGAATAATATATTAATCATAACAACATGTAAGTGTGAATAAAGGCATCTAGAGTCGTAAAAATAAAAATGAATATTTCATACCTGTGTAAAGATTACAAAATTTACAATTTCTATAAAAAACATATCTTAAAATAAACTACTCTTTCCACTTGTAGAAATCTGAGCCTAAATAAGTAATAAACGAAATTTATAAACGGTAAGTTAAAGTGAAATCAAAGTACACATTTGGCATCGACTATTACATTCAAAAACAATACAGTTGCATCAAGTATTCCAAAACAAAAAGCAGATCAAAAACTCACAGAAAAACAAGTTCCGGGTTTTATATCCGGATGTTTTCCTCTCTGCTGTGTACCGAGATCGCACATGTTTATAAAACAAAAACATTTACATACAGCGCTGCACTGAGCCGAGGGTGAACTGAACAGTAAACCGAAGATGTAACAAGTGGTATTTGGCTTGGACAACGCAATCTCGCACTTAGAGACACGAGCGGCAGCAGCAAACAATACTGGCGGCGGCAGAGGATGACCGGGGACGGCGCAGCGGTGGCGATAGCGGCGGCGGCAAGCACTTGTTGCATACGGACACATGGGTTTTCTGGGCAGTTTAGCACGCTAATAGATGTATTAGACAAAGCGACAGACGTAAACGACTTTACAGAGAGTAAGCGACTACTACACTGTTTCAGTGTTTCAGTTTACAATTCTGTGCTTTTACTTGCTGGGCTTATGATCATTGTTTGCACTATAATAATTTTTCTCAACATGTACTTAATATATTTTAATCATTTGTTAAATGTTTGCTAGCTGTATCATAATAGTTATTTACATTGCAAGATCGTTATATGGAAATTTACAGGCGAGCATAGAAAGGTAACGGACGAGCGCTAGCGAGCCTGTTATCTGTGTGAGCCTGTAAATTTCAGTTAACGGTCGAGCATTGTACAATGTTTTATGTGTATTTGAATCGCAATATATGTATATTTAATCCAATTAATTGCAATAGTATAACGTAATAACTAAAATGTTCAATCAAGGTAGACTTCATGGGGTAGATGGCTCAGTGGTATCGAGTCGGTCTGTGGATCTTGAGAACCCTGGTTCGATCCCCACAGCCGACAAACAATTTTCACCAATTTAAAAAAAAATCACCCCTGTGGCTCCCTCTCCACTAATATCTTTGAGGGCCGTGATTTGACGACTGGTAACCGCACTTCACGCGACAAAATATATCACTTACCGAGATCTGCTTAGGCAGAGTGCCACACTCAGTAATGGGTAAAAGGCGTGATGATATATTTATTTATTTATTTTAAGGTAGACTTCGAAAATCTGACAGATTTTATTTCATCGAAAAATATTTAAGTGTCAAACGTTTAAAATTAGATATGTTGTCATGATAACCAATTTCAACAGCCCGTTATAATTTTTACACGGGCTAGCACGTTATAAGTCTCGTAACCCCTAGAGACAGAGTTAAGTAAACAGTTCATTACGATTCAAATGTACGTAAAAGTTGTAATATATCCTGATGATCTGAACAGTGAACAAAATTACATTAATAATTATAAAAACTTTAATTGTTTCAAAAAAATAAGATGAGATTATTTAAATTTAACAGCAGTAATATATAGTTTCCAAATATTTAACTAATTTTTGAACGAAAACTAAATATTAAATAAAATAATGAAATAAGTAGGAACAAAATTGTAATAATATTGTCGACTTTTTAAATTATCACTGGTAAAGTTAGGTTAGTTTAGCAGTTGTTAAGGTGAATCTCGCGCCTATTTAGATCTGCTCCAGGATTGCGCCTATAGAATTCTATTTGCGACGGTAGAATCGCTATCATCTATCAAATAAAAATTATAATTTTACCTAATATAGTATAAAATTACCGGTACTTTTGTACCAAGTAATGCGCAAAATTATTTATAACATTATACTAATTTGACGATTTAAAAATTATTGCTAGAGGTCTGTGGATCTTGAGAATCCTGGTTCGATTCCCACAGGCGACAAACCATTTAAATCTACCCCTGTGGCTCACCTTCCACTGACATCTTTGGGGGGAGTAATTTAACGGCTTTAGGGACAGTGATTTGACGGCTGGTAACCGCACTTCACGCGAAGAAATATATCACTTACCGAGATCTGCTTACGGCAGAGTAATGGGTAAAAGGCGTAATGATATATTTATTTATTTATTTAGCTTGCATTTTAATATAGAATTCTATACGACACAATTCCATTACTGAAGTAAGCACCTAATCATTTTTGAAATATTATTGGCATTATAAATGTAATATTGTACGTATATATTTTTGAAGGCATGGGTTGAAAATAATTTCAAAATTTTCATTTAATTTTTTTTAAATAATAGAAAGAAAGATAATAAAATAAATATATGATCTATACATTAGAAAATTTTATTCCATTTGAATTTGTTAATTTTGAAGAAAAATATCTTATTTTTTGATAGATGAATTTAAAGGAATATTATAGGCTAATGAGTAGGTATTTATATAGCTATTGAAATTAATAAAATCAGATATATTACATATTTTAAAATATCTGAAAATATGTAACAAACAATCGCTTGATGGACGCACAAATTTCCGAATAGCTGAATAAGAGATCATCGCATTTTCACTAAGAAATAATCAATTGGGCGCACGACACTCCGTCGGAAGAACGGAAGAACTTAGCACAATCAGGAATGCTGATGAGCTAATACAATTTAGACGCACGGGGCAAGTCTCTCACAGTCATCGCTGCTGCCACCGCCTCCGCTGAAAGTGTTACGGTAATTGTGTTACGTGCCCTCCGTTACCGCGGAGCACGGATCATTACAATTCACGCATTCATGGAATGCAGACGTGATCGTGAACCACGACACGGGAACGTGAACAGGGTTTCAAATGTTTTTATCACTGGTAACGTGTTTTAATTTATGAGTAAAGAAGGTTAAGTGTTTGACAAGTACTCACAGAACTGGTAATTATTTACATAAGAAAACTTCATTTCAAATCATTCATTTTTACATGAATTTGCAAACAATTATCCTTTTGGTATTTGCTGATATGAATTGCAAAATAAGTTATTTATGACAGCTCCACTTAAATTTAAATTAAACAATTATTCATTAAGTTTAAACACAGGAAATCAGTCATTAAATTATTACTTATTGATTAAACAACATGACGTAGAATGTACGTATTACAGCAATATATAAGTTAAAATTTAAAACCGTAATTTCTTAACAATGTATTTCGTGCGTGAGCGAATATGAACGCAATTATTTTAGGTTTACAATTATGAAATTTTTTGTTGTGTTTTAATTACTTTTTTTATTGTATTAACATAGGTTAGGCATAACATGATAAAATTACTTACTTTTTGTATTTATTTCGCGATAAAACAATTTTATCACGATATTTTTAAATGTTTCATCGTCATCGTACAAAGTAACGTAGCCTGGAACGTAATTAACATAACAAATGAAATATTGATCAAGACAACTCCTTTCTTGGCAAATGTTTCGTAATTGTTTATTGTTAAAGAAAAGATAACAATATATTAATGTAAAATTATCCGGATAATAATAGCCAGAAATAAATAATTGTTAAGCACATTTCTCGCTGTATAGCTGAAGGTAACATGTCTATTTAATATTTAATTACAGGTAATTAGCTGTATTAATTTATTCTTCTTAGAAGTAAGAATTATTGAACTATAGATTAACGCATATGAAACATAAATTAGAGTGTCGTGGCGCATAAATACAGAAACAACAATTGAGAATCGTTACACAAGAACATCAAGTATATAATTAAGATTTATGTTAAGATTTCGTTAATAAAAGACGCAGAGTTTTCGGATTTTGTGAAAAATGAGGGTTACAAAACAAGAAGTTTAATTTTCACTTTCACACTTCGGCGGCCAGGCGACTTTCCTCGCGGAAAAAATCAGTCAAAACATTGTCAAACGTTACAAATTACTCGCTGCGGCTGCGAGGGAGCGAAGCTAAATATAATCTATCAAGCCGGGAGCAATTAATAAATTAACGCAATTAAAAAACTCGACGGTTTAATACAAATTGTTTGCGGCGTGCGTTGGAAGTTTCACGCAAGAAAAATACACTCGCTGCTTTGAGTTTATTAGACCATAAAGAACGCCTTACGCGTTACGCCTTCCTTCAACTTCACTTCAAATCACTAACCTAACCAAACCTACCACTGCTGCTGATTCTCGGTATAACTTTTCACCCGCTTTCATTAATATTTATTAAATTCTTTAATTTTCATGCATGCCATTTTCACTAACCTTTTTGTGAACTTCTTAAAAAGGAAAATTAAAATTTTCTTTCAAGAGATATAATTTTATAATCGATATTCTTTATTAAAACCAAGAAAATTAAAATGAAGATTATTTCCTCATTAGATACATTTTCGTCAATTAATGTCGCAGAGAGTTTGAAATCAACAAGTTATTATTTTTAAATATGCTAAATTTGAGGATAGTTAAAAATAGTAATAATAATATAACGTTTTCATATATAATGTATACCATTTTCTAAACGAATACAGATAATTTTAATTAACCGTGGAAACATCTTGCATCTTTTTTATTAATTGCATACTTTTTATTTATTTCGTTATTTGTAAACTTTTTAGTTAGTGAAATAAAGACATATATTACAGCTATTATTTATTCTTGATTTTACAAACTCTCAATACTTTTTACTACAGATGTTTAAGAACAGTGGTGGCTCATGTTTGTATAGATTATGTAAATATATTAATTTTTTATTACAATTGGATTAAATGTATGTTATTTATTTCGATTATGTTATGTTATGTTATTATTCAATTACTGCCAATTTTAATTTTTAATCTATTCATTCTTTGAATGATGAACGTTGAATTATATTAAAAAGTATAACTATAATATTAATTATAGTGATTTTAAGAGATGGGGATAATCACCCCTTCTATGAATGTGAAAATGTAAATTAGAAAAATATATTTTTTATTTAACTTTAAAAATCGCATCGAAATATGGAATATTAAAAAAAAGCCCCTAAGATATGATGCTGTACTGTTTGTAAAAGGTGATTGTACAGAATTAAATCAAATACGATCAATTCTCTTTTCATTTTAAATTTGATCATTGATTAAAGGTTAAATGAGAGTACGCCATGATTAACTAAACAAAAAATGACAATTAATTGTTCACGTTTCTACACAATGTACAAGCAAACAGCAGATTTATTCTTTCTCTCTCACAGTCTCTGTGTCTGCTAAGTAGTGAACCTTCATTAAGCAATAATATGTACTTTCACGGATACAAACCATATTTGTACGGGAATTTTATTGGCATATTTCCGTGGAGGAATATTAATTACTTGCAACATTTTCAACCGCATATTTTTCTCACAGTATCAATGTGTGTAACACCCACATGCAACACGCACGCGCGATTGCGATTTATTTTAAAAAACAAAAATCAGAGAACGATTGTCGAATGTGTAATCCTTAGGGTGTGGGAACGGAATTCTCTTAAGATCGTGCATGTTTGTAGGCTACTAATATAATTATAATTTGTACGTTAACAATGAAAAGAGAATTGTTTCCTTACTTGATTTACTATTCAGACCTGGAGTATTGAAAACTGCAATACAAACTGCATAAATTTTGTTTGCAAGAAAAATTATTTCTACATTAAAAATCTTCCTCTGTTCACTCTTCTGCTCCACATTTGCAGATTTATCAAATCATAAATCAAGGGAGCAATGAGGGGAATTCATATTTATTTATTTTGTATTTGTTGCAATTAAGAAATAAAATTTATTATATAAAGTATATAATTTAGGCAAATATTATTATTATTTTTGATATTACGAATGAAAACTATGATTATTACAGTATCAATCTAAAAGATAGAATAACAAAATAAAGAGTTCTGAACCCTTTTTAATTAATTTATCTGTTACCCTCACCGTGTCCTTTGTCATTGATAATGTGAAGTTTATAGTAAACAGCATGATTTATTTCAAACTAACCTTATTTATGGATGCTAAATATAATTGAGTACAAAGATACATCAAATAAAAAATACCCACAGATTAAATTAATCTACGGAATTATGACTACTGTAAACACCAAGAATATTATAAAAAATAATTTACGTATAGCCTTTATAGAAGTTTCATATAGCAAATTATTAGCGTTTAATTTATATATCGAATCGGCCTATGGATCTTGAGAACCTTGGTTCGATCCCCACAGCCGACAAACAATTTTCACCAATTTAAATCTATCCCTGTGGCTCCCTCTCCACTAAAATCTTTGGAAGCCGTGATTTGACGGCTGGTAACCGCATTTTACGCGAAGAAATATATCACTTACCGAGATCTGCTTACGGTTGAGTGCCACACCCAGTAATGGGTAAAAGGCGTGATGATGATATATATATATATATATATATATATATATATATATATATATATATATATATATATATATATATATATATATATATATACGTCGTTTAAAATTTAACGTAGAAAGACGAGATGAATTTCTATATGTTAGTAAGTAATTTGTTTGCCGTTTTCGGCAAAATATAATCGCTTCATAATGTTTAAAAAATGAGTAGTCGTAAAACACTACGGAATAAAGCTAGTTTACAGCAATACATTCAGATGGAATAGGGAAAAGCGTAAATTTATATGTTCACAATAATAATTAAGATATCAAATATACGGTAACGGCAGACGCTAGATATAAAACTGAATGTGAACGAGAACATAAGCGTGCAATGTCGACCTATTTAAAACCATATTTGCATGGCTACAACATTCAACAGAATATACTGACAACGCAAATGAATTTCTTGCGTGGCGTTGGACGATTCCATGTCCACATGTTTGCACTTGCATAAATTCTTAAATAACTACAGGTGACTTGAGCTGGCTAATATCCTTTGCTTTGCCATAAAAACGCTCATTTCATTTCATCTGACTGTAGGATTGCAGTTGCAGCTTAGCTAACGCAATCATGCGTATGTCGCGATCATTTC
Source organism: Pterostichus niger (assembly GCA_947425015.1). Classification (NCBI taxonomy): domain Eukaryota; kingdom Metazoa; phylum Arthropoda; class Insecta; order Coleoptera; family Carabidae; genus Pterostichus; species Pterostichus niger. Next base: position 20,307,308 of record OX380341.1, on the reverse strand, counting down.
CAGCACGGGAATTTATAGTACGCTTGAGTTGCATTTACACTCGCTGCTCGCTGTCTTCACAGAATTGCTACGTAACTTTTAATTTAATTACATGTGTTAGGAAAAGAACAACCAACGCAGATTTTTCTCTAAACTTTACATATAAGCCCCATTTTTAAATTAAATAAAATATGTTCTAGAAAAGTTGCTCAATAATATGGGACATTATTATATTTATTTATGATCTTATTATACCTATGTTACATAAAAATATCGCATGAATGCGGTAAAAATTAGTAAATACTAAATTAAGTTATGTTTTATTTCCTTAGAAACATAAACAATAATTTTTTTTTAATAAATTTCGATTTTTTTATTTCCGTACCGATAATAAAGCAAGCAATGTAACCATGATTTTAAAAGTAATGAATCTTAGCAATGAAACTAAATTACTAAATTTTGAAAAAAGTTAGTATTTCGGTCTATTTGTGGACTAAATAAAGTTCGATAATTAGTCATATTCGCTCACAGCCATTTTGTTATTATCACATTAATTTTTGGACTAACGAAGTAATACCAAAATATTGAAATAAAGTTTTATTTTTAAATAAATCATCAAAATAAAGATTCACTAAAAATCAGTGTTTCTATGAATTAAATAACCCGGCTGTGCAGTGGTGTGCTTAGTGTTATGACATTCAAATTCGCAGATGCTGAATTTGAATTCTAGTCAAGCTAAACATAAATGAACTAGAACACTGCGGTTTGATAAGTCCAAACCCTGCACTATAATTGAGATTAAATTCCTATTCCTGTTCCAAATACTAATACGGACGTATTTATATCCATTTATTAATGTTTAATTTAAATTACAAGAAATTGAATTTAAGAAGTTCGTTAAGGATTTGAGAAAATATTGTGAAGGTTATGTTGCCACATCAGATTTTTTTCATAATGTTCCAATTTTTTGTACATGTTAATAATATAATCCTCTCGCAAGAGTAAAATATAAAATACATGTTATATTTAACATGTAGTTAACAAATATTATTCACGATTTCTGAAGATACAAGATTTTCTTTGTAATAAGTTTTGAACTACTGCTAATAAAAACATCGAATTAAATATGGCGATGGAATAGTATAAAATGATTGAGTGTGCTGACGAGTTGCGAAGTATTCGTGTTGGCGTTCACCTGAAGGTGAAATTTGTCAGTTGAAAAGGACGGGTGACGCGACGGGCGTCGTGCGTCGGAAGACTGCGCGTCTTGAGATTTCATCAGAGGAAGTTTTTAACGCCAGCCGGCAAGCCGCAACGGTTACGACTTGTCCTAGACGAACCGTAATCAAATTTCTATCCGCGCGAAATTGAATATAAAATTTAAAGAGCTGACAATTTCGGTGCGGTACCCGCGACGGTTGATAAGTTGACAAGTGCCCAGGGATGGAGGCATAATTGAGCAGTAAAACGCGTTGCGGCATTAAAGTTACACGCATACGGCTCGGAATTATTAAAATTTGACAGTCGCCGACCTCGCGCTTAATTCGGCTCACCGAATATTCTAATCGGGGTGACGTGGCTGACTTCTTCGCTTCTCTTCGACTTGGAGTAATAAGCGAGTGCTTCCCCTCGCATCCCACCCGTGCGCAGGCGGCCGAACACCGACGATTTGTTTAATGCATACCCGGCCGAGATTAATGTAGACGGAATACTAAGTTTTTTCAAACTAGGGTGCATACATTTGACATGTAAATTACTTGAACCAATGGTTGCGTCGATGATTTCTTACTGTTAACTTTTGTCTTCTCAACTATATACAACACTGCCCATTGATTTATCTACCCGCATATATTAGCAGCGTAAACTATTTGGGAAAAAAAGTTTTGTGCTTTACTTCTTTCTCAACTATTTATATATAAACAAACAGTTTCCTTGTATACTGTTGCAGGCAGAATTGAATTTGATCGTTCATGCTCGATTACACTTGCAACTTAAATAATGCGTACACTAATTAAATAAACAGAATAATTATTTATGCATAATTTAAATATTTTACAATAAAAATTGTTTACAGAGATATTTTGAAAACAGTGCAATGTAATTATAATATGATTTATGTGCTTATTAGAATTTTATCAAATTTTATTTTTATAAGGAAATGTGAATGTTGTTGATTTTAAATCGAGCTTAATATGAACAACTAACAAGAAACGAATTCTAATTCGATCAATTCAAGTATAAATAATATTTGTCTTTTGTATAATTATGAAATTGATTGGTACTAACCTGAGAGGGGATACCTAATGTACCCAAGAGGGTGCGGTGACGGCAGCGGCGGCGTTGTAAGCCGGCTGCGTTGACTGTGGCGCCGACGGCACAGCGCCGTGGTGCGCGTCAGCTGGTTGTCCAGAGCCCGCGTGACCATGGTGTAGGTGGTGCTGGTGCGACGAGGTAAAGTTAAAGTCCAGGCTGCCGTCCATGCTAAGCTCGTGCTTGATGACTTCGTCCACATTGCAGTCGAAGCCACCATGCAGCGTCTCAATGGTCTCAATGTTGAGATTGAGGTCGTCGAGAATCGTGGAGTTGTTAAGCGCACCCATGAGCTGCCCCATCATGGTGGTGTGCTGCTGGTGCTGATGTGGGTGTGGATGGGACTGTGGCTGCGGCGTGAGCGGCGGACTGGACGAGGGAGGACGCGGCGCACGACCCAACATCTGTTGCTGGTAACCGCCGCCCAGAGGATCCGGCGACGGCTCGGACTGCGGGTAGGATGGCGACATGCCGGCGGGCGATAAGCTCTCCGCCAGGCCCTGCTGCAGGCATCCGCACGGCTGCAAGCGGTGCAGCGCGCACTGAGCTAGGCCGTATGGCGACGTAGCATGCAACGCGCCCCGACCACCGGGATACGACGGCTCGTAGTGCGACGGGTAAGGTGGCGGCGGCACCTGCTGCTGCGCCGTGGGCTGACCATTCGCCACGTACCTATCGACAACATACACATATAACCTCATATTCTTATTTTAAAATGAACAATATCCAAGTTCAATGTTCCAAATGTCATTCGTGTTATCATGGTTCCTATATAATCATATATACCACAATATTTTTTGTATAAAACGATGCAATTTTAACTTTGTCCTTCTCTCGTTCAGTAATACATACAAGTGTACCGGTTTCATGAGTGAATCTGAATAAATGATTACAATACATTCGAATACTTCCGCATATTTATGATAAACATTAACCTTACTTGTCAAATTTCAAATGATATTGTTCATTTTATGGGGTCGAGAAATTAATTTGACATTTACGATACATATATAAATTAGCTATACATATTCATAAAAGCCAGACAAGTTTATCTTAATATATCTTACAAAGCTCTCCTTTATTATTAGATAATTCCTATTTCGAAGCAAGCAATAAAGTAAAATTTATTACATTCAATATTTATAAACATTCATGAATACATAGAACAGAATTAACACATACCTATGTAAATTATGAATGAAATTTACTGAATTACATTCACTATTTGTTTTTAATTTTTAAATAGTATGATTCTATATAATTTTTACACGTTCTATGCATATATTTCTACATTTAATTATTATTTATTCATTCTAAATTCAATCATTTTTTTTTCGTATTTCAACATATAATCACAATTATACAACATACATTTTAATAAATCCTGCATATTTTACTAACTTAAATACAAGCAACTGAAGCTGAAACTGTAGACAACATTCAAACAGACTCAAACTTGAGTCCGAATTCTTGTCCAGCATGTCTCAAATATCCTAAATCAATATACAAAACATATAACATTGCTAGCACAACATGAACACAGCACAATCAAGCAACATAAACAAAACATTAGTAATGAATAATGAGTGATTGGAATGATGATGAGATTGATGAGATGAGGAGCGCTTCGCCACAGTGACTCACCCCAGGTATGGGTCAGGCTGCAGTTTCATGCCCTGCTCTAGATTGCTAGCGAGCTCCTCGGAGCTGTAAGCAGTGGGGACCCACTCGGGCTCCAGAGCTAGCACGGCCGGGATCGGCGACAGGCGGCCGCACGATGACGTGTTGGAGGACGCGCGCGGCCGAAAATCCGGGCTGAGTTGGAAACCTCCAGCGCTAGATCAAAAGGATTAGAGGGTTGAGGTTGCGGAACGTGGAGGCGGGCGAGCGCGACAACGGGAAAGTTGCAACGTATTTCGAATGCGAGTGTAACAGTTTTCATTATACGACATGTTTCAAAATTATTAAAAATAGGAAAGCCCGAGTAAAAACATACATTAATTAGTATTATTATCTCAAACTGACTTGATATAAGTAACTTGAAGATACATATAAAATGTAAACTCCAATTCCAGTTGTTTCAATTATTATTGAAAGCTAGCTTCAAGATAAGGTTCAGACACATAATATTGATATTTTATGATTCAGGTTTAAATGAAGCTTAATACTGCTCAACTTGTACTTAACTTGAAGAAGATTGAAGATTAATAATGTACACCAATAGAAAGAGTTTCAAGTTCAGTAACGTTAAAAATTAAAAACAGAAAAACTACAATTACTAAATTGTATTCACTTGTCTGACAGCTTTACTTGATAATATATAAACAAATAAAATATTCATATAGATTTGATATTTTCCTATTTACATATTACCATAAATATAACTAAAAGTAAAATATACAAGTGAAACCAAAGAACAAATAATAATTGTAGTTTTTATGTTGTTTCATGTCAATAAAAGTGATGTTAAATAGAATTCAACTTTAATAAATTTGAAATTCAACTTAAATTAGGAATCTCCACTAGTGAGAAATTTTGACTTGAACCCACTATTCAAACCTGTCCAATTAAAACACCTAAAAAAGTTGTATACAAGAACATTTTGTCCAATACATCAATGTTTCAAAGTTTTTTAACCACCAAAACTTTTCAGTTTTAAACTGATCAGAATCAGTAATATTTTAAAACATTAATTCACATAATTTGAATTTTCTATTTGACATTTATTCAAGATTGTCCTACAGTACGATGATGTGGGTAGCGTTACGGCATTTAAATCCGGAGATCACAAGTTCGAATCCAAATCAAATTAAAAATATATGAACTCCCTTAGTACAGCTCGAAGAGTCCGGACACTGTAGTGTAATTGGAATTAAGTTTCTGTTGCAGAGACTAGCATAAATAAATTGATAGTTCTTAGAGAAGAAATATTTGGACCAATATGATTATGATTAAATTGTACAACCACAGAGAACTATGTACTTGAACTAATAAATAAATCGACAAAAATCAACCTGTACAAATTGTTACTAGATAAAATGGTATTAAACCAAATAAACCTTGTACGAAATATATCCCAATTTTCAACAAATTTGTGATACCTGCTAAAGGTGTACGTAGTGTAAATAATTTTTAACAAAGTATTATTAATACCATACCATACATTCTGGTATTTACTGCAAATTATAATTATTAAATTCAAATCTCAATTGAGTTGGTTGGTTGCATTACTTTCATGAGTATATATGGACAAATATGGCATATTGATAGAGATTTAATTTAATTTATTTTTCTAATACTTAGAACTTTTCAACCCTAATTTTATTTTAAAATGATATAATGACAACTATTGACAATGTGCAATTATCCGTAAAAAATAATATATTTATAATATTGTTAGAGAAGAATGTTAAAGAATAAGATGTCACCTTTTTAGTTATATGTCTATTAGTATATAATGTAGTTTTAAAGAGTTTAAGAAGTAATTAAATGTTAAATGTAAGTCATAAATAAGAAATAGAAAATCAAATTTGTTATTAATATTTCAACAGCCATATTTCAGTTTGATCTACATATATTCGCCAGTCTCAAATTTCAGTTAACCGTTGTAACTTTCCCGGAGCATGGATAGGAAAAAACCAAAAAAATAAAAGTGTGCTGTTGTGCTGTTATCTACTCATATCTACTTGTTTCTGGTGTACTTGAAAGTAATCCACGTACCTGTGCAAAGGCGAGTCAGGGAAAAGGTCCAGGCCCTCCGACACGGAAGAGCTGGGGCTGGGGGTGGCGTCAGCAGCGAGTCCGTTGCGCATGGCTTCCACCTTCTTCTTGACGCGGCCACGTCGCTTCTCGAATTTGCTGGTCTCCATAGACGCGGCGCGTCTCCGTACAGATTTGCCGGGCTTGGCGTCGGGGTTTATCATCCACCACGAGGACTTGCCCGTGCCTTCGTTCTGCACCCGCATGAAGCGGTTGTGGAGGGAGAGGTTGTGTCTGATGGAATTCTATAACATAAATCAAATATACACATTAATGTTGTTAAAATTTTATTTGATTAAATTTATGGATGATGATAGTTTGTCAGTTACCTTTAATATGAGCAATCGATTAAGGGCCGGGTTTTCCATCTCCGGGTAAAGTTTCCAATAACCATCAGCGGGATTAATAAAAAAATATCGCATCGAAAATGGTAATAATTATACTGAATATCATTTTTTGATGCGATATTTTTCCAATTATACTGTCGATCGGAAACTTTATCTGAAGATGGAAAAACCAGTTCTTATGAAAATTAACTAACAGTTAATGATTTAATTATTGGCAGTTAAATCTTCTTAAATTATCTTAGAGATATACGAGTCTCATTCAAATAATAGATACATAAATAAAATAAATAAATATATCATCACGCCTTTTACCCATCACTGGGTGGGGCACTCTGCCTAAGCAGATCTCGGTAAGTAATATATTTTTTTCGCGTGAAGTGTGGTTACCAGCCGTCAAATCACGGCCTCCAAAGATATTAGTGGAGGAGGAGCCACAGGGGTAGATTTTTTAAATTGGTGAAAATTGGTGAAAATTGTTTGTCGACTGTGGGGATCGAACCAGGGTTCTCAAGATCCACAGGCCGACTCGATACCACTGAGCCACCTACCCCATAATACATAAAACTGATAAGCAATAAAGTTAGTTAGTTAGTCTACTTTTAATATCATATTTTTTACTTATAGACAATTAAAAATAAATGAATGTTATAGGTGGTCTTAATCGAATTCTTCAAAAACCTTTTGTTCGAGGTACGATTATCATTTGCAGGCTTTTGTTCATATAAAATACCATTAAAACGCTTGATTATATTGATGTTCAACATATTTAGGATTTATGTGAAATCAAACTAGATATATAAACTGTAATGAAAATCTTAATTTCATCTCGTACAGCTTTCTTTCTCATTATGGAAAAATAAAATGTAATACAGTGATAGAAAACCACGAGGAAAAACATGCATTAGATTTAAAAACTATTTATAGACAGAGAATATGAAAATCTGATAATACTCGTAGATAGTTGTATGTATTCGTATTCGTTTTTACGATTTGTTACATTGATGTGGAAGATTTAGTCTGTGTGTGAGCTGTGAGGGATACCGAATGAAGGGTAATACGGTGTCATCGCAATGCGTTTCAGCATTCACGGCTCATTACCTGAAATATAAACTTCAACTCTTATTCACGGACATTAAATGGATATAATGTATGAATTATGAATGTCTCAGGAGCGTTTATGGCCCACCTGCGGCCATTAGCTTCTCACTTTTATCCGGGACTGTTGATTTATGCACTCGGCGACCGCTAACGAGACGCACGCTCACCTCGCCGGCGTCACCACCGCCGCCACCGTCGTGGGTGATGTACGGCGGCGTGCAGGCGCCGAGTGCCAGGAAACAGCGCCCAATCGAAAAATCTCCAAAGATTCAAATCGCGACCCATAAAAGAGGCTGTAACGACCGTTATAAAGTTGCGGACGAGCGACGATATGAACGTCGCAGCGCCACTGCCGCTGTCGTCCGCCTGCCTCGCCACGTTTACCGTCCTTGCAGCCATTGACTATTATAACTTCTGTGAATTTTAGATTTCAATAGGACATACATTCACCGTATAGGAACTAAACTCCAAAATACACCGGCAGTAAATTTACCTGATGACTAAATTAGAAGGAATTTTTTATTTCAAGCTGATGCGAGTTTGAATACATTTGAAATATCGCAAGAGCAAGAAACAGTATTTCATCAATGTTTTCTGAAATAAGTAAGCAAGATTCATATATCAATAAAAAAGTAAAATACAGTGGAGTGGTCCTATGATGAGAGTGAGTTCGGGGGAGTTGGTAATGTTGGCTTCCGGTGGGCGATGACAGACGGCGCCACTCGCCGCATCTCGCGGTTTATGAGCACGCGTCGCGCGACCGCAGAGCACAGAGCAAAGTTTGAATGGGCTACAGTGGTGGCGGCGGCGGCGGCGGGCGCAGGTAACCTCTACATATGATTATGTAAATGCAGGGACATTCCAATCGCGACGAGGACATTTCAGCCGCGCCACTTTATATTCAGATGCGCGCTGTAAAACTCGCCCAGCTAGTGAAGCGGCGAGCGGACAGGCGACAGGGGTCCGCCTTACGAGAATTAAATTCTCCAAACTTTTTAACTGTTACCAATCAAAGTAAAAGTTGCATTTTTATACGGCTATATAACCGAGTGTATATTGCGACGCAGCCCATAACATTCAAATGTCTCCACGGCGAATATGAATCTATCGGTTGAAAATTCTGGGTCGGGCCATAAAACGGGCGATAATAAGGAACGAGCTCGAGGTGGGTCGTAATAAACGAAACTAGTCAGTAGTCACTATCCCGGCAATCAAGCTTTTATAAGCTACTTGTTCGTGTTCGCTCGCACTATCTCTATCAGTTCCGTTCCCCTTCGCCCCCAGATCCGCTCCCAGACGATTGCCGCTTTACGCGAAATTAAAAAATCCAATAACGTGATGAAAAAGTTTCGGGAATTATCTGCTCCATATCCCGAAACTTTTACATTTTGATCAGAACAAACAAGCATCCAGGTTAACGGGAGATGCTCGCTCGAGTTTTTATTCGCTATAAAAAAGGACGGATTAAATTTAATACAGATTCCAATTAGAGCGACACGATGCGAAGAAGATGCTGCTGCCGACGGCCGGCGTCGATCAGTCCTGCACTATAGCACACTTCGCAAGTCCTACAAATTTTCACTTTCCATCACCACAACAGCTCAACACGCCCATATTTTATATTACAGGAATATAAATAAAGACATATACAATTACGTATTTGACTGTAAAAAAAGTAAAACTACCTATACCTATATAGATAGTACAATAAATTATTTTCTTTTTTTTATTATTTGATCAAGATGATCAAACGTACCTATAGAACATTTTCCGGCTCAAGAAACATTCTGAATGACGTTATTTATAGCTGTACCTATTCAAAAATGCATTATCCAGAAATATTCTTGCTTACAAACCAATAAATAATAAACAACGATGAGTGTATCCAAAATCCGACACAATGATGCATCTACGTTACCCACGCAGTGACTCAACTTTTTCTTTGAATCGTCTCAATCATCAGTTGCGCGTTTCTCCGTTCAAAGTCGCGTGGCGCTAGTATTGCAACCGCGGATCTTGGGGTGAACAACGGCAATACACGATACCGAACAGCCCCATTTGAGGAACAGCGGGAGCCGAGGGGACGATGTAACTGGTAAGCGGGAATGAATAGTTGATAGCGGACAGCGTCGCGTCAGCAGCGGACTTTTCAAGTCGTCCCTGAACAAACTTCAAAGTAATTGCGCGTACACAAATAATTCAACGGGCTTTTGATGTCAGCCGGCAGCGAAAGACTTAAGGTAACCGAGTGATTACAGCTAATCAGTCATCTGCAATCTGCATACATTGCCGCAGCTTACAAATTATTTACCGTGTTTTGTTGAGCGCTTCGCACGTTTTCAAGTCTCGGCCTTTTAAATCTTAAATCAAAGATACCGGAAACGCTCGTTCCGTAGCATTAAACATTTAGCGCTATCGGAAACGAGAAGACGTCATTTTCACTGTCACGACACGAATTATCTCAATTTAAAATGTACCTTCCAAGTGAAAGGACAATGAGACCAACGAAACGCTACTTAATGTAATATGTATACGACCCTTTCAATTATACATTGAATTTTCGTCAGTCTTTAAATGTCACCAACATTAACATCACCGACATATTTTATATTATCTTTTTACCCTTTAAAAACTTCAAATTTAACAAACAAAACGGTATGATAATACGAGTCTCTTTAAATTCAAAATTGACAGTACCAACAATTTTGAAAGAAATACTTATTCAAATCAAAAACCTTTTACATACTACCAAGTAAGATTCTAGTAAAGTCAATGCAGAAATCATCAAACAAAGCAGTGGTGTAGCTTGATTGGCCCTGTATCAAACATTTCTATGGTGACACATAGTTACAGTATGGGAATGGTGAGATTAGATTAGCCAATTTGATAATATTTCGGAAACCGTGAAAAAGAGCAAAATTATTAAAATATTACTGACCTAATATCTACCTTACAAAACGAGCGTTCTCTGCCACATAGCAAAGTCTCAAGGACGTAGCATCAATTTTTTATCCCTTCAATATTGGTAAATTATCAACATGTATTAATACCAGTCGAATAGTAGAGAATTTCGAATGATTGGTTTTTCATGGTAGAATGTTGTAATTAATTAATGTAAAAAATCATTGAACATACTAAGTAAATAAACAATAATGCACAAGATATAATAAAAAATAATTAAGTTTTTTGCCTTAAAACTTGCGAAAAATGTTATCTCGAGAACCGTGAAAAGCAAAAATTTACAAATTTCGCCCCTTAACCGACCTTTCCCTAACCATGTAGCAAAGTCTCAAGGGCGTAGGGCCAATTACTTATTCCTTTAATATAACAATCACTATCAACATATAGTAAAAAAACAATCGTGTAGCAATGAATTATGAAATATTGGTTTTTCATGTTAGGATAATGTAATTATTTATTTTAAAGAATAATAATTGAACATATACCATGTAAATAACCAATAATATATCGGATATAATAATAAACAATATAGCTTTCCCTTACAACTTTTGGAAAACTTTCAAATGAAATATCTCGAGAACCGTGAAAAATTGAGCAAATATAACAAAATGTTAGTTTTTTAGCAAAACGACTCTTTTCTACCACAAAGCAAAGATTTAAAAATGTAGATCTCTCTGACATAAGGTACTGTTGATGTCATCAGCCTGTTTATGAAAATAATATTTTTACCATAAATGTATTTAAATATTTAAAAATATACTTATTTAAATAAAGATTGGATATATATATATATATATATATATATATATATATATATATATATATATATATATATATCTCATGATACCTACATTCACATTACTGTCTTAAAGAATAATTAATTTTCCCGAGTACAATAAAACATGAATGAATCTGACACGTTCACTACTATCTGTCTAAACCAGAACGTTGAATTCCATTGCATTACATAATCAAGCAAAGAATTATCAAGTCATGACACTCGGATAAATATTAAACGCCTCGCACTTGCAGCATGTACACGCACACTTACAAAACATCAAGTAATTAACGCAGAAACATTATATACCAGGTGTTGCAAGGATACATTGACATTTGCCAGACATATTATTTATCTGCATATTGTGTGGTACACCTATAAATTATATCATTATATCTAAAGTATGCTCATATACCCACAACATAACTACAGAAAATATTTACAAAAGGTGCTAAATGCTGAATATAAAAAAAATACTTTCATTTATTGGGCAAGCAAGCACAATGTATTTATGTATTCAATTACAAAGGATAAATAAAAATGCTACACAAGAAATCGTAATTCCTTTTCTAAACAATAAATACAAATTTCTAGCAAAGTTTGCTTGCTCGCACTTTAAAAAATTTACGACAAACTTGTACTTTTACAAATTCGGGACATTTTTAATCTTATTTATTCTATGTTACATTTATTATTTTTGTTTAATTTATTTACAACTTTATATCATTTATAATTTTTATGGGGTTGAGAATCCGAGTTCGATTCCCACAGCAGTAGACTAACTGATTTTCATCGCATTAAATATTACTAGTATTATTAGTAGGTGATTCAATGGTATCGGGCCGGACTGTGGCACTGTGAGTTTGAGAAGCCGGGTTCAATTCCCACAGCCGACAATCAGTTTTCACAACATTAAAATTACCCCAGTGGCTGTCTCTCAACTAACATCTTTGGAGGCTGTGATTTGATGCTTGGTAACTACACTTCTCGAGTATAAATATATCACTTAATGAGTTCTGTTACGGAGAATGTTACAACCAGTAGTAGTGGGTAAAAAGATGATCATTTTTGAGAAAGTTTTAAAAATATACTTTAATATATTCGAAATATTCGGATTCTGATTAAGTGGTTCTTGAACTGAATATTAGAAATTCGACTTCCAGATTACAAAGAATTCTGCATAAATTGCCCATTCTGTTTGTACTATATAGTATGTTTTGTCTGATATTCGTCAAACAAAACACTCAAGTTTTCAAGAAACATGTCAAAGATTATGACTTTGCTTGAACCCAGTATATACAACCCATACAATAGCAAAGCTAACAACTATCTACAGAGAGCAAAAGGTAAGATACCATCTGACATACGCACTTGACGCGTAAATCAAGTGCACTTGTCATTAGTACAACGTTCCACCACATGAATACTACAGCGCTGCGTCAGCCAAGTCTCCACTTGCTGCTGTTCACGATGTTCACGTTCACGACAGTACATCGCAATATTTATAAATTAGCGTAGCAGCCTTCAATTGACGTAATGGTTTTACGACGGGCACTAAATCTATAGCATCTCAGCTCGTCTTGTAGGGTGAACAACATAATTGCGATGCCAGTGTCGAGATGTTAGCTGTAAATATTAGATCGGATGCAACTTCACTGCTAACGATCACGGAGACTTGTCCATAGAAAAAGTAAAAAACACATGTTTAAAGTTTCACTATCATGTTTCTTCAAACGGCTGCTATAAATTCGTACTATTAACTAAATTTACATATCAGAATTTATTTCTTTTTTTTTGCATTTTACATTACATGAACAGTAATCTGTATTTATAAAATGCCTCCTTTAAAAGTTTATTATCAAAACAATTAATAATAACATCTGAATTATTTTCAATATCATTATAGATTTAATTTATATTGTTATAAATGATTGATTGTTGAGTTATAACTATAATTTATTCAATATAGTATCCATATTATATTTCCTAAATAAATTATGTCGATAAATATAACAATATGTATGCTCTAGTAAGATGAAATTAAGATTAGTGATATATATGAACCATGTAAAAGTTCTTCTTTTTCGTTTATGCCATATAATCATATAAAAATAAATCATATAGGAAATACGTCTAAACTGTAAACTTGAATGACAATTTGGATAATTTATGGAATATAAATAAAAAAAGGAATAAATTAGTTTTGTTAGTGTGATATTGGTAATAAAATAAAAATATAGTTAAGCAGTAAGATATTTTGTAACATAATGTAACAGTTGAAAAGCCAGATCTATATAATTTTCTCATAAATAACGGTAATACTTATTATAATATTTGCATAATGTATGCGGAAAAGTTTACATGGCGGCAGTAAACGAATATATACGGATAAAATTCACGTATTAAAAATTGTACATACATCAAATCCAATAATTTATCCGCAAAAATATACATAACGTATTTTCATCATAAAAAAAACAAATGAAAACTAGGTTAAACAAGGCAATCGCGGATAATTTTAAAATGACAAATTTATGGCTTGTATTTTAGCTGTGAACACAAAAATTTGCGCTATCAACGTTGCGTGTCAACATATTTTAGTTTTAATTTTTATTTCTAAAATTACAGTTGTATACGAATCATAAACTATTACAATGAATCTGTCCCGGGGCAATAAATCCGGCTGAAAATCGCAAATGAAAAACGAGCGACAGATCTGGAATTCACGACGAGCCAAAACCCTTGTTAATACCTACCAACGCCACGGACACTCGCTGTTCTAGGTTGGTAAGAACAACTTACCGCCAAATCTCTCAATCGTATCCACCAAAATTATACAGCGTTAGTTTTGAAGATTTTAGTCGTGTTCAATCATATATAATGGTCGAATAAACAAATAAAATACAACTAAAGATCCTTTTAGCTCTTACACATTTGTTTTTATTTAAATAATTTAAAAAAAAAACAAATTTATGTTATATTGTAAAATAATTACAAACCGGGATATTTATGTGACATAAAAAAATTATTTTAAAGAGAAATATTTTAAATAAAATCGAAAATTTAATTTTTCTTTCTTACCATTAATTAAAATATCTTTAAAATAATATAGAAATAACTATTGAAAAAAATGTATGTGCATCGTTTTTCAATATGGTTCTTCACTTCAATTAGTCATTTATCTGATGTATAATGACTAAATTGACTACTGTCGTGTTTATAAGTATAATCTAATTATTAATATATTAGAAACAACTATGAAACCAGAGGTACTAAAAATGTTTACTCAAGATTTTGTGAAAAAACTTTTTGTTCTATGAATATAAACCTTTATTTCCGAAGCATACAAAATAGCCTGTATTCCTGCAGCCGACAAACTTTTCTAGAAACTTTTTATCGCATTCAAATTACCTCTGTAGCTGTTCCACTGTTAACATCTTTGGAGAGCGTGATTTGACGGTTGGCAAACTATATCACTTATCGAGATCTGTTACGGCAGATTGCCATACCCGGTGATGAATAAAATGCGTGATAATATATTTATTTTATTTGTTATATTGTTGCTATAATTACCTACAGTTATATATGTTATGTAACTTAATATAAAAATGTCTGATAAATTCTTTACTATTTCTTAATTTATGGCAGGTATAAGTAAGTATTTAAAATGAAAAACTAGTATAATTCAATTTTTTTTATCATATGATTGTGTCATAATTTACTTATAATATCAATATTTAAAATAACATGAAACGGCAGTTAACAATTTTTTACTATATTATTAAACATAAAAAATGTACAAAATAACTGCGTAGGGTTTGTAGAATATCCATAATCCTCGGTGATTTTTGCTAATTCATGTCAGTATTAAATAGTAGCGATGTTTAGCGAACGTGACTATGAAATATGACGAAGACACGAGCGACGCGGTGGCGTGTAAAAACTCATCGTTCTCCTTACCGTCTAATTCGTTTTTAACAGCATCAATTAAACGAAGCGATTACATATCCGGATCATAAATCTGAAGTTTTTTGCTTGCACCACCCTCACACAAGAAGGGAGAGTTAGGGGTGGAAGAACAGATCAGGAATTAGGAGGAGGATGTTACGGCATAACATAAGAGCAATTAATACTAATTGTTTTGATATAGATAGGTATCACACATCTCCAAGCAGAGTAAATAATATAAACAATTATTTATAATCATGCCAATTCAGGCAAAAATTCTACATAGATCTAGCAAATAACAAGTATTTACAATAATTACAATAAATATTGTTTAAATATCTATATTTTCTCAGAAGTCCTTGAAAATATGATTGAAAATGAGATATCTAAACAAGACATAAATGATGATATATTGGGTTGATCCTGCCCTGATGAAATCACAGGCACGACACGGGGCACAGGGAGAGCCGAGTTCACAAGTATCATCGCATCGCATCGCATCGCATCGCAGAGATATTATGAGGCTCGCTCGTAGTCGGAGAAAGTGAAAGTGCGCGATTAATCCATTAGCTTGGCGGTGGCGGGTGGCGGTGATTTGCAGCGGGCCGTGCGCCCTGGAGTGTGAGCTGTAAATTGTCGCGGTGTCAGAACGGCGCTCACCGTTCCGGCGCCGACCGCCTCCATGCCGCCGCCGCGCACCTATGCGCCGCCGCCCGCGCGAGACGTCGCCGGCGACGGCGCCACGCTCCCCTCGCCGCTCCTTGCCCTGCCGCGTCAATTCAACCGTTACACGAGACTTCGGTTCGCGTTACATGATGCACACGTGACCTCCGATTTGCATACTACGCGCTCCTAGAGCTGCAGCTTCTCCCAGTACAGGCCCGAACTAACGAACCTGCACCAAATTAACTCAAGCAATTGCTTTTTTATAACTTCATTACAGGAATTTGTCACACTTCACTAAACTAAGAAATTGATTACTTATGGCTCTTCATTACAAAATTTATCTCGGTAAGATACCCTTCATCAATAAACCCACAAACAAAAAATCCTCGACTTATTTTTAAAAATCAAAATGAACTAATAAATTTCATATTTTCTACGAAATGTATAAAGTAAAATATAAAATAATTACATTTTTCTTGTAGATACCCATTTATTTATTTATGCTACTCTATACAACAGAAACTTAATCCTAATTACAATACGGGGTGCAAACGCACCGAGGCGCTGTGTGATAGTTTATATATTGTTAACTTGAGTAGGATTAGAATTCGGGATATGCGGATTCAAATGTCATAACGCTAACCACATTACCATACTGCCGGAAGAGTAATCGATATACTTTTCTGAGTAAAATCGCGTTTAATACAATTAATAAAACTAATATAATGGTGAAATTCAGGAATTAAATTTAGGTATGCGTAAATCGTGCTGCAGAAAGCCAAGTAACAGTCGGTCACCGATCCAACAAAGTGCAAACGTGGCCATTCGTATATGAAACGTATTCTTCAAAAAACGGAAGACAAAATAGAAGACGCAGACATCGATAGATATGTATCCATGCGCTCGCACTTGGCGCAGCGGGCAGCAGGAGAAACTTTCGGAAGAGTTGGAATGACAGATGACAGCCACGCGCGAGGTGCGAGCTGTGAGCGCGCTCAGTCGAGTGCGACCGGAAAGTGGATGGTTAGCGGGGGTGGGACTGAGGCAGACGCCGCCGCGGCGCCAGCTGCCGCCTCCGTCGCCGCCAACGCTCATCTCTTAATCTCGACATACGCGCCGCCGACACTGCTCCTGTTCCCGTAAATTAATCACCCTCTCATACATACTGATCTTACGTCAAGAATCTTAATGAATTATGTATTAATCAGCTACATTGTATAATTAAAATATGGCTCTGATGTAAATAGGAAAGTTCACAAACCCAGCCGATCTGACGTCGGCTGCATGCTGGATACTTCATGCTTCTTATGCGCGCGGCCGACCAACATATTATTTAAATAAACATTCATCAACTCTCTACAAACCGACAAGCATTAATTTTCCTCTCCTGCACGTCTAATGCTTTTTATCGCCAAAATACATTTCATCATATTTTGCATCGTTTTTTTTTTGCGTACTAAATAAATATATATTATACTTTAACACGATTAATACAAGGTGTCATCAAACGAAACTTTTTTATGTACTATTCAAATACTATTTTATCTTTCTCGACTTAAAAAAATGAGAAATATTAAATTTCATAAAATAAATACGGTAAGTATATTCAAATAACAAAGAAATCTAGTCTTAGAAATAGAAAGCATTTTCAAAGAAATGTTTAGTTCTTTTATAAAACATAATTTTTATAATATTATCTTGTCCAGTTCAATAACACTAAACATTATATAAAAAAACTAGAAAAACAAATTTAACATAAGTAGCTATTGCGAATATTGTTTATACTAGCTTTAATATGAAATTAAATAAATAATAATAACAGAATTTAGCTTTCGATATTCATTAAAAATCGTATGTAATCAAGACAAAAGGCGAATTATTTGCAATTAATTCTGTTGCAATAAATTATTGTGAATCACTACATGAAGCATTTGGTTACCTAAAATACAATTAACCAAAAAAAAATAAAAAACTTTGTCTACCTAGAAACAGACAGAAATAAAATAAATATTTAAAAAAATGGATAAAAAAAGTGTCCGCCTTCGCGCAGTCCTCGCGGACGACACTAGACACTAGCACGGCACGGCACGGCACATCGCACTGGACACCGAGCGCATAGTGAAGGCCACGTCCGGTCATGGACTTTAATTTTTCCGGCCATCAGTATGCAAGCCTGGTGCGAAATTCTAATACGCCAAAACTTGACCGTTGGCTTGCTGGACGCTAGCCGAGCCTGGCATATATTAATGACTGCACTAGCAATGCGCCGCGCAGACAGCGGTGCATTGCAATAAAAACTTGTTCACCTTTGCAAGATCACACCTCGAATTACACTTTTTAATATAACTTAGCTTTTAAGAAAAAACGTGGGGTTTTAAGGCAAATTCAAGTTAATGAACACTAACTTCAGTAGGCAATTAAAATGTCTACACATATACAAAATATAATAAGACAAATTCAGGGCGTAAATTTTAAGTTAAGATTGTTCTTAATAATATGGCGGAATAATATCATATAGTGTCTTCATGTCGTCCTGTCATGGCTTAACTATTCATTTGCTTGACATAAGTCAAAAATGAAGTTATATGTAGTGCAAAGAGAAGCAAATTATTATTTTTTATTATCTATTTTATGTTTAATGCCTTTCAATACTTAATTTCAATGGTTAGTAACACAAGCTCTGTTTTTGAGTGTTTTAAGAGCACAGTTTTAACATGTTAGAGATAGTTAAAACACCCAAATAAAACAGGCAAAAACAGAGCTTGTGCTACCTGCCAATGTGTACACCTTTATTATTATCTATGATAGCATAGATATTTATATGTATGCTGAATATTTATTATAAATACATTGGTTGGTAACACAAGCTCTGTTTTTGCCTGTTTTAAGAACAGTGTTTTTGGGTGTTTTAGCTATCTTTAACATGTTAAAACCGTGCTCTTAGAACACCCAAAAACAGAGCTTGTGCTACCAGTCAATGTAATTTGGTTATTTAATTTATTGTATGACAAAATTTTGCGGATTTATTTATTCATTAACATATTAGTATGGCCAAGTTATCAAGCACCTACTAATGCAACAAAAATATCTTAACATTGAAGTGACTATTTTACACTCCTGTGACTCATCCTAAATAATGAATAAAACTTGTCTATTAAAGCTTAGAAAAAAGTAGAGAGAGATTTACATTTCGTAAATATGTAAGATTTACTTACGTCATAAAACTTGCCCAGATTTAATATGAAATATATAATACAAGGATAGGAAATTAACAAATTTATTTACGTAACATTCGATATTCACATTAATAATAAAATTATTTTTTATTCATTAATACAATAATTCATTATATTAAAGATATATTTGTGTAAATGCATTTAAAAGTTGTGAAACTACAGGAACAAAATCTAAACAATTTTACAAATTGCTTAGTAAAGAATATCAAGTCAAAAATAAATTGAAACAACATTTGTGTCAATGGAATATTTCATAAACCGTACCTAGATATTTAAAACAATGTTAATCGGTACAAGAGACCTCTAATGCTGATGAACCAATGAGCAAGTGACGTGAATTTTTGAGCGGCTGTGTAGCTGCGCTTGCTGCAATTGGGTTCAATTACTGAGGTTAAGTAGGAGTTACGAGTTACGGCCCTAGCCGGCTAAACGAGTTCAGTTTTACATGCGCCGCCACCGCCAGAGTGCGTTGCCACCAGACTGCCTATTTGTTTACATAATTAACTATAAACACTACAATTTTTCACCTCATTAAGTATTTATCATCAGAGCATATATTAATTTTAATACTTACACCAAACGTTTTCTAACTGTTCAAGTATTGAAATATGTTAAGCAGACAAGTAATTTGTTTTATTTTGAATTTTAAAGACTAGCATTTAAGTATTTATTTCTCAACAGCTAACATGTACAAGATTTTAAAATATAAACCATATGTTTTAAGCATTTCAAACCTAGTAGTCACTCAAAGAGTTAGGAGTTATAATGATTAATCAAAATCTCTAAGTTTAGTTAAAAACATTATTAAAAATAAATCGTTAATATAAAATTTCTCAATCCCAGCTATATTTTATTCCTAGAACAAGAAGTTAATTTTTTTAACCATGATTCTTCGTAAAATTTCTTTTAAATAAATCTACCTTCATAAATTTATGTTTCATATCCAACGCAGTCATACAGTTATTGTCATTTTAATACTTTTACGAGGTAGTCACTTCAGCGGAAATGCGTCTGCCTGTTAATTTGATAAAGCGAGTTCAATTTCCACAGCCGACAAATCTTTATTCCACATTAAAATTATACCTGTGCCACACCCAATAATGCAGAAAACATGTGATGATACATTTATATTATTTTATTATTATTATTATTTATAGCTTTAAACATACCTAGAAATGTTATGAGTATAATTACAGCCGCAGATGTCAGCTTGAAATCCGAGCTCGTAGAGCGAGGATTTTAAGACATCTAAGGCCTGTTATGACTCATAACATCCGTAATTTGTTCAATAGTTTATCGGTTTCAAAATATAAACACGTAAATGTCATTAATAAATATTATTTTTTGAAATTCTTTTATGAATAACGTCATTGTCATCATTTTAGAAGGTGATCAAGTAAGTCTGTGGTCTGTGTGTTTTATTAACGCCATGGTTACAATTATTTGTATCATATTTATAATTTTTTATTTAAACGTCATAACGTGGTCATCTCTAATTTGAAAGACTGTACAATTAATATATATTATGATAAGCAGGAGAAGTAATCTTTGTATTATTGTTGTTTTGAGTTCCGTTTGTATTAGTAGTGTTATATTATCATTGTTTTTTATTTTCATTTTCTTGACTGTTTTGACAAGTCAGTATGGTAATATTGCCGTACATAATACAGTTACTACTTACTTACCAGCCTACTTTTGTGCATGTAAACATAGATTTAATATCCTGAAACCGGTAAATTATTTAACAAATCCTATTGCACACGATTGAAAAAAATATATCACATCATTTAATATTATTGCTAAGTCATATTTTAACAGATTTTAATAAATGTTGAAAAAAATGACTACTGTCAAAAGTTATGTAAAACTATTTACGTATCATCCACCTAAAAAGTATATCAAAGTTTACAGAGTGAATAATATAGACAAAAAAATATTCATCGATTAAAATGGTTTGAAAATATATTTCCTCGGACGTAGAAATAATGGCCATAGTTCTACATTCACAAAATATACCCCATACGCTTTCTGGGTCGTAGGTGGAACGAGATTGCTTAAATGTTAAATGCAGAGTTAGCGTTTCCTAAGTTTTTAAGATTCCTGTCATTTCCTATTATATCAAACTAGGCGATCTTACTTTATTTCAGTTATATCATATTGCAAACTTTTCCGGCCAAGAAAAGTGCTGAATATAATTTATCTACGCGGTTACATATTTTCTTCCAAGAGAAAAACCTTAAAAGATTTCAGATAATTATCGTACTATTTTAATTTATATCACGCTTTAAGATAATTAATTTGACACGCTAATTATAGTGTCAAATTGTAAACTTATAAGCTTCTTGTTATTGCGTGTTCAAGAATATTTATTTTAGACACGCGATCCTCAATTGCTGTTCACTTTTCCAGTGTGAACAAATTAGTCGAATGAAATATTAACCACTAAAGCAGCAAGCAGAAAAACGCATACGGTTTTATGACAACAAATAGTTATTTCATTGGGAGCGTTATCAATTTATCTAGCAGTTTATTGGTGAATTCTGCTCGTGGAAATCGAAACCACCAAGAAACTAAACGTCAGAAAGGCATTTTCAACAACTAATTTATTTTTGTCACAGTATTACATCCATTGAGAGAGAAAAGTTACATGGTATCAATTGAATTAATCGAACGATATATCCAATATTAGATATTGTCTGAATGCATAGCACGAGGGCTAAAACAAGCGCAGGGGGAGGGTTAAGGGCCAACGGCCTCTAGATGAATATCCCTCATCGCGACACAAGCCCGGACAATCAGACCCCCATTGGCTGCCGGTGCCGTTGCTTTGCAATAGAGACTGTTCACTGCTCTATGCTGTACTACTACTATATGGCATGTGCCATGCCACCATGTAGTGTGTGGTGCTGGTGTGTAATGCAGATCCCACGTAGAGAAAATAAATGCCTGTTCCAATTTAGTGGAGCGTTCACAATATTTACATGTACGATACGACCACGCGTTCAATTGAAAATCATCTCCATTATGTGTTATTTCGTTGAAGCAGAAATAGCTTCGATTATCAATTACCGCGCGCTACACTTGCTCTTACGATACGTTAATTTACAGAACTATACATTTCGTGCATACCAAATTAATACTAACAATTTTTAAATCATAATTCAGACCAAAAATCTAATTTAATTAGTGTTTTTCTTATGTAAATATTTAATAACTGATAAAATCAAATTGAATTATACATCGTGTTTCTGTACCTCCGCACGAAACATTAATGACATATATAATTTGATATAGGTACTGATTATAGAACAAAAAGATTTGTTTTTGAAATTCGCAAAAATTAGGGATTTTCATTCCTAGCTAACATTTTTAGTGTCACTGAAGTAATAGTACATTTAATTATTTATAATTATGTTACTAATGAAATAAAAGGATAAACACTGCCTACAAATAATCATTTATTAATTAGTTATTACAGGGTGGCGATTCAAGTAATATTAATAAATTCCCTGACTTTTCCCTGACTAAGTAAAAAAATTCCCTGACTTCTAGAATATTGACTTATTTATGAATTTATGGTTACATTTCATATATTATATCATATATTGTAATATAATTGTTTTTTTTTTTATTAAATTTATACTAAAAGCAAAATCAATTTGTTTTTTTAAACAGGCAAAGACAAAACCTTAAATATTGCATACAGAAAAAACATAGCGCGGTAGAAACGTTAGACAAAACAAAACAGTTTTCAATTAGTAAACATCCTTCGGTTATATTTTCATAGATGGCGGTTCTCACTCTTAAGAAGCAATAAAGGGTATTTGTTGCCAATAAAGGTATACTATCTATCTAATAAAGGGTATTCTGCCAATAAAATCTAAAAGTAACTAAAAACATTTTGAAATAAAAGTTTGTAGTTATTTTTCTAAAATTAAATTAAAAAATTTAAAGAACAAAAAACTTTTTTCCCTGACATGGAATAAAATTCCCTGACTTTTCCCTGACTTTTCCAGAAATATAAAATTCCCTGACTTTTCCCGGTTTTCCCGGTTTTCCAGGTTAGTCGCCACCCTGTATTATGTAGGTACCTGGTGCAATGCCTTATTTTTATTTTGTTAATTAAATGTACTATTGCACCACTGACACTAAATATGTTCACTAGGAATGAAATACCCTAATTTTTGTGAATTTAAAAAAATATATTTTTTTCTATAATCAGTATATCAAATTATATATGTCATTAAAGTTTCGTGCAGAGGTATAGAAACACCCTGTATAGAGAAAAATTGGGATACCGCCAAGATTTGAACCTGCGATTTTTGAACTCAAATACTCTAACCAAGCGAGTTACGGCTCTCATATAATTCAAATCTACTGTTATTCTAATATGTCTCTTAACTTTGTCGAAAATATCCTCGATTCTATGACTCTAAACCTTCTGAAAGATCTAATATAGTTGTTATCTAGTATCCCAGGTTTTCATCCTTTAATTGAATTAATAAATCCTTAAGTATTTACTTAAAAATAATAATTAAATTTCAATTGGTAATTTCTCCTTAAATAATATCTTTCAGTAGATGAAGGAGTCAGTATCCAGGCAACCTTTAACACAAAACAAAATAGAGAGAAAATTGAAATAAGATCAGTTTTGAATTACATGGGAGTTGTAACTCCAGTTGGTTCGACCGAACTTCAAAATCCCATATTCAAATCTTAGTGTCTGTCTATAATTCAAGGTAATATGCAGTACGCAGAAACAGCATTATTATATTTTACCGACAATTGTAACGAGTTCGAAACTCGTTGACTTCAAATTGTAACCTGTAAGTTCGGACTTGACTACAAATTGTTGATTACTTGTCCTATAATTAGATTAATTTTCTATTATGCAGCATAGAAAAAAATATAGTGCAAACAGCATATCACAAATCTAATAAACAGATAGCATGTCTGTGAAATGTTTAAACAAACATTTTATTTTAAGAATATTTTACACCTATGCAAACATATTGCATCTAAAATTAAAAATATATGTTAATATTATTAATTTTACACTGAGTAATGTAAATTAAACTGGCGTTATATAAATAAATATTTTGATTTAATACAGTAATTTTCATAGGTGCAGTATCGCACTGAGTCTGTAGACATAACAAATAAAAAAGTATTTTCATAAACATGCACTTGAATCGTAAATTATAAAACGTAATAAAGATTTTTATATGGTAGGTTAGTATAAAATGCAACCTAATCACAAACAATTATGTCAAACAAATTTAATCTAAAATTATTTTCACTTTTGAAAAATAGAAAACATAGTTTAACTGTTCAAATTACTTCCACGTATATTAATATAAAACTATTATTTTTTTAATATATGTAATAAGATCGTTCATAGTTTCATTACATCTTATTAGTGTAAATACAGTGTTATAATGAAGATATAATTTTTAAAAGCATCTTCAGTGCAGTAGACTGTTTCAATAAAAACAGCCAATACATTTATGTTTGATTATAAAACTGCTTTTATTCGAATCGCGTTAATACGAATAATAATTTTAAACTAAATACTTAAGACAAATTATAAGCATTTGTATTTCCAAAACAAAATTAATATGTATAGTATAAAGTAAATGGTACTAGTCGGCATGTAGGTATGAATCTATTCTGCATTTACATTCGCAACGAGTACCCTAGAAACCATAACCGCTGGCCAGAGGCAAGAGATCGTCTGGTAACCGTACCGGGCAACATCAGCACAATGGATATTCAAGGTTTGGCTCCAACTGGTCACGGTTCGAATATTTTTAGCTAATGTTTGCATTGCTCGGTCCGATAACCCTTTCAAAAAAATCTGTACGCCGCCGACAGTACTATTTTAACATTTTGCAGGTAAGATGCATTTTGAAGTGTTGCCAAATTTACTTCAGTAGCATGCAAAACTATACATACAATTTTTTTTGTACATTTTTTCTGGTGGCGAATAATTAAACTATAATTATAAGTGACAGACATGTTTTTACTTTATGTTTATTTATATACGGTAATTATATTCCTTCGTTCTTAACCTTCATAAGTTCTACAATTTGCATTAGGTATAAATTTACGGAATTTATTTAAAACTTTAAACATTAAAATGAATTAAAAAGTTAAATATTTCTTATTATTTAACTTCAACTATAGAATATATACATCCATGATAATAATAATAATATTTTTTAACTGATTCATTTGTACTACAACGAATATCTATTATTCAAACCTGCAAATTCAAAGTTGAATTATGTCCAAATCAAGTAATATTTTCTTTATCATACATATGTACATACTTTCTTACATAATATCTAAAAGATCGAGCTCGACAAATAATAGGAGATGGAAAGAAATGGAAAATAAGAAACCAAGACTTTTAGAATATCTACTTTCATCAAAACCCTTAAAGCCGATTCAAAGATCGTTGACACATACAAACCAACAAACAGACAGACAAGAATTGCTTGTATTAGAATAAACCCAAATTCTTAAAAAAAGATTATTTAATTCTGATCTTTTTAAATTAAATTTAATAATCTGGAAACAATAGTTATAACATTGGATAATGGTTCACGTGTTTCTGAGAATATATAAGATGAGAATTAAAGTCATATTTTGTTAAATACAAAGGGGTACTTTTTTATTAGAATAAGTAGCCCGAAAGACTCCCTTTTCAACGAAATAACATGTTCCAATACCTAAAATTAAAATTATGGCCACAAAGTTAAAAAAAACAACATTAATATCTTTAATATGGAAAATACAACTTCACGTAAGCTGTGAAATAAAAGAACTTATTGTTTGCTTTATTAATACTCCTCATTTTCCAAATTAAAGATGTTAATGTTTTTTGAACTTTTTGACCTTAATTTAAATTCCAGGTATAGGAACATGTTGCATCGTTGAAAAGGGAATATTTTAGGCTTTCAATTGCAAAAAAAGTACTCTTTTCTATTTAAAAAAATATAACTGTAATTAAATCCCGCCACATCCCCCTAATAATTTTATTATACGAACCATACAATTATGTCCACCTCTTTGCTGTATAAGCTTGTGTATTATTTTTTTCTCTAAAGTTATTAGTTAACCATACAAACTGATAGGTTGCTTTAAAAAGCTCCACTGTAGATTTCATTCTGAATTTAAATTTTGCTTAAATAAAGAAATAATTCAAACAATTTTTTTTAAACAAAATGACTATAAGATGAAATTTGGATTTGTTTATACTATTTTCAGAATAAAGTGTAGTTTAACTTGACTAAACCTAAATTCAGGATTATTTAAACCGTTTTCGAAAAGTTGGCTGAGAAAATATGATTAAATAAAACACTTGTCTCTTATAAAATTGTCAACAAATTTTTGAAATATTTTATTATTTTTGTTTGTTTTAAAAATATCAAAGTACGAACGGTAAAATGTTAGAAGTTGAACCTGAAGATTATAAAGATACAAAAATGTAATTACAATTTCGGAAAGAAGTTCCTAATGGGATCAAAGACAATATCAAAAGAACTATTTAAGAAATAAATAAGAAAAATTTGCGAAAAATTCGGTCGACGGACATCCTGTACCGCAAAGTAAAAGCTAAAGAACAACAAAAAGCATAATTCTTACAAGTATCGGCTCTTACAAACACACAACGTTTACTTTATCAAAATTTCGAAATAAGAATGTGAACGCAGAGTAGGTACTCAGCGCTAAGCAACCCCCAGGGAATCAGATCAAAGCAAGATTAGCACAAAAGAAAGATGTTTCACAAAGAATACAAAAAATTTAATTCGAGAAGTTCTACGTTTTCAGACATAATTCTTGATCGCCATACACATCACAGGAGGCCACGCATTGTCAGCTGTGGCTGTAGAACGCCGTCAGCGCCACCGCAAATAACGTTAACGCCAAAAGAAGCGCTTACGAATATTCATCTGTTGGACAACAAGCTTTATATCTCAAATTTCAATTTATCTCCCGAGATACTACGAATGATGTCTCAATTATTAATCGTTCGCATACAAAGTGTGAAGCTTAAACATAAGTTTAAAATGATTTAAGAATGAAAATAATATTTAAGTTTTACACTCGGCTAACTTATTTGCGATGGATTACTATTGATAACTTCATAATTATAATAACATTGGCTGGTAGCACAAGCTCTGTTTTTGGGTGTTGTAAGAGCACGGTTTTAACATGTTAGAGATAGCTAAAACACCCAAAAACACTGCTCTTAAAACAGGCAAAAATAGAGCTTGTGCTACTAGTCTATGAGTTTGGTTAAATTCTTAAAAGTTGCTTCTGGTGGGTACTTGAAAGATTACTTAAAACATGCTATTGCATTTTCTATCTCTCATTTGTCTGAATTCGTACTTTATAGTTTAGATTTAAAAGTTAACAATATGAACATATCGAAATCTGCACATACTGGCCTAGATATCGCATAAGAATTTTTAGGTGTAAGCCAGTAGATGATATATTTTGTACCTTGCATTGTGGCTGTGTCGCAAATCAAGGCTAGTAAAGATAATAGTAGAGACAAAGTTAATTTTATGTGTAATTTTTTTCTTATTATCTGATATGGTACCCGAATCTCTTAGACAATATCTAAGAAGTTTATTTTGCATTCATGATTTTGACAGCTCCAACATTTCAAAATCATATAAATAAACTTCTATTAACTATATAATATTAATTTAAGAATTTTTTTTTCAGTTGGATTTCGGGCTTTATTAACAAGTATAAAAGTAAATTTAAATATTCATTTTAATTCCTTTTTTATTATAAAATTTTTAATTATTTCATTGTTAATTTACACTAATTTTGCTTGAAAATGGCCTAAATATTTGTGTCGAAACGTCGCTTTCACCGATAATATATATATATATATTTCTTACATTTATACCATTCGGCTTATTAAAAAAAAATTCAATCTTTTTAATTTTTAAATTTTCATTACAATATTAAGTACTACTAATAACTAAAGTTAAACCCTGTATACAATAAAATAATTTATTAAATAAAATAAATAAATATATCACCACGCCTTTTACCCATTACTGGGTATGGCACTCTGCCGGAGTAGATCTCGGTAAGTAATATATTTATTCGCGTGAAATGCGGTTACCAACCGTCAAATCACACCCCCCAAAGATGTTAGTGGAGAGGGAGCCACAGGGGTAGATTTAATTTAGCGAAAATTGTTTGTAATTAATTAATGTCATCTAAAACATCAAATGTGTATGTATGACAATTTGAAACAATGAGATTGTCTCTGAGGGTCGCCATTGGGACTTTGGAAATTGCAAGAGGTACGACTACGGTTAAATTAGACAAACGTTGACATATTACTAGGCCAATTTAACAATGTTTTGGGTTTCCAAAAAAAAAGTTCATAGGTCACTACACATGAATGAAAATGTAGAAATAGCGATTTTTTTCAAATAAAACCCTAATAACAAAGAAAAATGAAAATAATTTTAATTTTTAAATGGAATTTATAACATATTTCACAATTATATACGAGTAATTTAAAAAGTCATATACTTGTACTATAATAATTAAACATTAATATGAGATTAAACATTGTACCTAATAAAACAATTATTTAATATCCCATATAGCATAAAATATGTATACAGTTATGTTGGAATTTGCAAAGAGGAAAATAATTGAAGAACATTCACGGCTTAGTTAATTATGAATTCCGAAGTTAAATTACGTTCATACATTTATATCAATGAGGTTTTTCTATTAGGCACAACATTCATTCCTAATCATTTATTGTGGTATCGACACTTAGAGCAGGTAGGCAAACGGGGTGACAAATGCTTGCATTGCTGGTTGCAAACAACTTGCTTGGCAATGAAATTTCTTATAATGTTCAATAGATGTGACTCATATAGACATCATTTGTAATATTGTACCTAATAGGGTAGGTGGCTCAGTGGTATCGAGTCGGCCTGTGGATCTTGAGAACTCTGGATCGATTCCCACAGGCGACAAACAATTTTCATCAATTTAAATCTATCCCTGTGGCTCCCCCTCCACTAACATCTTTGGGGCTGTGATTTGACGACTGGTAACCGCACTTCACGCGAAAAAATATATCACTTACCGAGATCTGCTTATGGCAGAGTACCACACCCAGTAATGGGTAAAAGGCGTGATGATATATTTATTTTATTTATTTAAATAATACAAAATAAACAGTGCGAGTAAATAAATATTATAATAAATTTTCTATATGAAATTTACAAATGTACAAAAATAAACAAATTAGAAGTAAACAGTACAATAAGATTTTAGACTAGGCACAAAGCCTCGCTGCCCTCCCTACAGCCCCTCCTCTGTCCAGTCCACCGTAAGTGCCAACATCAAAACAATATATAGATTATTATACAACATGCTATGTCTAGTACTAATACATAATTGGTTTATACACAATATAGCATTTATTAATTTATTTGTGAATAATATTTAATAGATATGGCTGGTCAAATTAAAAATTCGAATAGATATTTTTGCAACACATAAAACTTGATGAATTAATAAAAAAGGATTTTATTTTGTTATTTGTTATAATCTGTGATATATTTGTAAATAATTATAATGGAAACTATTCATAATTTAACGTTTCCTTTAAAATTAATGAATGAATATCGAACTATGTACATCCTTATTTATATTCACATTCCACTGCAACCCAAGTAATAAACCTACACTACAGTAACAATATTTTCCGTGTCCTTATCATTGTAGATACTCATGTCAATAATTCGTATACAAATAGGAAACGCGTGTTCAGTTATCAACAACGAATTCCGCAAAGTGATTTAGTAATATCGGCCACGGCGGTAGACGGGCCGGTAGTCGGGAAGGAAGTGGCTGACCACTGTCCCGCCGAAGACGATGGCTGATGCTCGATGGAGTGATACAATGATAACAAGGTTTCCGGTGCTGCCACCTATGAGAGTTTTTTTGGTGTTGTTGTGGTCACCTCTGATACACTTGCGGTGTATTTTTGTCTTTGGATAGCGAACAGAAACAGTCGATAAAAGTTACCTGATTAATGGCAGACATTATCGGAGATATATTTCAACAAATTGTTAAAGGTTTTTTGACAAAATGGGTAAACTGTTTTCGGGGAGAGTTAATGGTTTAAGTAGTTCTGCTAATGTTCATAACTAATTTGTATATATTACGATGGATATTTATGCCTTTTATATAAGTACATACTTTTTATATTAAGCACTCTTATTGCTGTAATTGCATATTGTCTAATGAAAACATTAAATTTTTTATACGTAAATTTTACTTTTTTTGTCATAACTATTGCCTCCATTTCTGAATAAATAAATGTAACATACTTTTTTTATATAATTGTTTCATATAATTATTTATTCATAATATATTATCTTTCATACGTTTACATAACTATAAAATATTATTAAAAAACAATTATATGGAACACAAACTCAGTGAACTAAATACTCGTTATTTAAATAGGTTGTAATATTCTATATTTATGCAAATTTAAAAATTGAGTTATAAAGAATAAGTAAAGAATTTAACTGTAATAGAACATTGAAAGCAATTAATAAAAAATAAATATCGTTTCAATGATTTAAAAATAAATTGACTGAAAAGTTACCAAGGAAAAAGAATACAAAATAACATCATCATCATATAAATATATCATCACGCCTTTTACCCATCACTGGGTGTGGCACTCTGCCTAAGCAGATCTCGGTAAGTGATATATTTTTTCGCGTGAAGTGCGGTTACCAGCCGTCAAATCACGGCCTCCAAAGATATTAGTGGTGGAGGAGCCACAGGGGTAGATTTTTTAAATTGGTGAAAACTGCATACAAAATAACAAGTGTGGGAAATGGGGAATACCTCTCCGCACCGAGCAAACTACAGACGTCAACGAGATGATAGTCAAGCACTTATTTCTAAATGTCAATTACTAATCAAAAAATACATACACCATAAATAAATAAAATTATAATTATTTATTCCGTTTCCAATCTTGAACAAAAATATATGTTGTTTTTGTTTCACTTTTCTGTTTTACAAAAATTTCGGTTAATTTTGTTACTTCAGTTTCGTTTTCATTGTTTTTAGTCGTGGCCTATTATGTTAAAAAAATATTTTATATCTACACATATAATATGTTGAGAAGCAAATTTCTAGAGAACAATTCTTCAGATGCCAATATACAATTATATATATATATATATATATATATATATATATATATATATATATATATATATATATATATATATATATATATATATATATAAAGCAAGTTTTCATCAATATATTAATTATCTTTTATTTCTGACTGCATCTTTGAAAATAGAACATAGTATTTATTTCCACGAATGGAGTTTCATTAGTGAGTCACCCGGTAATTTCATCCCTGTAGCTTTCATGCTACACTTGATTGATAACAGCAAATTACATATAAAAATTGCGGAGTTGAGTGCTTCTTCTAAGTATTAAATTAAATATATAACAGGCATAAACATGTGGAAGAATAAATATGGAGTTAACAAATTTAATTTTTATGCTACATTAATATGATTGGTTATAGCTCTATATATATATTATAAGGACATGTAACAATGTTTATTAATTTTTCAATAAAACTCGAATACAAATACATCATTCGTAAAATATTATTATTCTATTCATCAATAGACAGTTTTAATTCTAAGAAATACGAGTAGTAATGCGGCGATCCACCACAGGTCACTTACAAGTAGATTGATATAATATAAACTGATAAACAATACAAATAATCTTTGGAAACCTCAAAATAGTTATTTATGTAACTAATGTTAAAAATGCCAGTTCATTAGTGGGAAGTTTGCAGCACAAGCCGTACGCGAATACTGCAAACTAAGATAAGATATTTTTAACACGACTTGCATACACTATTTGTTCTATAATCGAGCTTTATTTAACTAATTATACTAATTAAATGTCAAATGTAAAAAATATGTATTTTGTACATCAACTTTACTTTGTTTAAATTGTTTCGTAGTAACTATTTTATAACCGCTCGTTATACATCAAGAGGGAGAAGTGCAACACTTCTCTCACGAGATATATTAAGTATCTTTTCACTATTTAACAATTTTTATATTAATAAGAACATAAACATTTTAAAATGAATATTTATTTGTTTATTAATACCCCAATACCCATAAAATGAATAGGTAGACTATTTAATTCTTTTTTAACATTGATTTTATTATTTGACGTTTCATTTGAGATTGTTATAACATTGTTTAATTAAAATGAATCAGAAAATCGCACTCGTAGAGAAATTAAAAAAGAGACGCAAAATATGCAGTATGGAACATTGCATCCAGCGAAATATGCAAAATAAATTTCTTTAAAATGTGACATTTTGCATTAGTGAAAACAAATTCATGACTCAAAAAGAGATAAATGTTAGTGTGTTGGTAGTAGTGAAAAAATGTTTTGTCGCATACATGCAATAAACAATAACTTTTTGTACTGAAAATATAAAAAAACATATTTTAATTACTATATTAGATGTAGCAAATAGTAAAACAAACATAACAATCAACTAATATATGCACTATTATTTTATTTAAATAGTTACTAGGTACATAAATTAAATAACAACAGAGCTTAGTTGTTGTTCCATATTTATTCAACAACAAAAATATATGATTTTTTAATTAATGAAATATACATTTAATTATAAAAAATCTTTTTTCTTAATAAGAAGTTGTAACATGAATGAGTCAAAAACGTTTTTGTTTGTTTTAAATTTATAATTAAAATAAAGTTATAAATCATCGCATTCGATTCAAGATCATAGTCGATCGTGGTGGGATGAACAGGTGAATGTTCTAAAGCAAAACAACTTCAAAATGTAAACACTAGATCTGTTGGCAAAAATTAGATTTCGTATGTAAACACACATCCATATGCGCATTTCAGTTCACTGCAAATGTATTTTAAGAAGCGATCGGTTTAAAATCTAAAATTAATACATCTAAATAATACATGAGTCAGTTTCTGACAAGTGCAAAATATAGCAAATTGAAGCAAATATGTTCAGCTAATA
The DNA here is from genome assembly GCA_947425015.1 of Pterostichus niger. Classification (NCBI taxonomy): domain Eukaryota; kingdom Metazoa; phylum Arthropoda; class Insecta; order Coleoptera; family Carabidae; genus Pterostichus; species Pterostichus niger. The sequence continues at coordinate 20,274,086 of OX380341.1, read as the reverse complement.
TATATTAAAATTTATGTAAAATTATTACATATTAAATGATTGAGCAAAACAATAATACGTGTTAATACAAAATATATTTTTGTATTATTTTAGGGTTTTAGTTAACGTCAAAAAATAATTTACAACTTCTCTAAAATAATATCAAGATAAAAATTTGATTTACTCGACGTATAGAAGTTATTTTACGCAATATATCTCAACTGCTTTCCGATAACATATTGCTATCAATCTTGATAAATCTACTCTCCGTTTGAAATACGTAGAAATCACAGATCAATAGTTTTCAGTTAGCTATTAACAAAATCCTATCACAAAAATGTATTAACTTGCTATTTATTTATTTTGTAAATACATAGTAAATTTTAAAATATTACAAAATATAAAAAGAACTTTAGCAATATAGATATTAAAATACTAATGCAGTAAAATTTGTTTATTGTCCGGAAAAGTTTATTTAATGTCCAAAAAATAAATAGTTATTTGTGTATTAAGAGCGTAAAGTGATTCTTTGTTACTCGAATACGGTAATTGCAGCGGGAGCCGAAGGCGAGAGCTGCAATAGTGTAAGAGGAACAAAGACACTTTTCACTCGTGATATACACATAATTTTTTCTACGATTGCATTGTAAAATTATTAAAAAACGTATGCGTACTGAAAATAAATTCGTTCTGTTAACTGTCAATATGACAAGTTTCTGTTTTGTTTGTATCCCTGGTAACTATTGAAATAAGAACGCATTTAATATCTTTTTCGCCCGTTGCCATTGGAAACACGCGCATTTAACATCTTTTTCGCGCGTTGCCATTGGAGACGCGCAAAAAAGATATTTTTCAATTGTTCCACAGAAAACGTCAACTTTACGATGACAAATGAGAGCGTAATTGTCAACTTTTCATAGCAATCGTAGAAAAAATAAATTGTAATATTGTTTTCATAGTTTCTAAAAAAAAAAGAACTAATAATTTGGCGAGAATGCGAAATTCATATTCATATTTTTAATTCATACCCGGAAATTGAAGTACATAACAGATAAATAAATAATATTTTTAGGTAAAGTTCGTGATTCAATGCAAACATAAAGTTGAAATGTGTTTCTTACAAGAATTAGGATTATTTAGTATTTTCACATAATCTTCAATATTGTATTTTAAAATGATGATTAATTTGTAAAATAGCCAAAGCGCAAACAAAAATACGTGTAGCCATCTCACTTTATAATTTAATATAAAATTTTTTTTAAAAAAAACATTTACATAACATAATATCTAATGGATCCTTATCATTTTCATACATTATTAGAAAACGGTAAAACAATACCATAATCATAAATAGAAAAAGAATGATGATATAAAGTAAGTAGGTTCGTATCTACTTTCCGAAGATAAAACAGCCGTTATTATGTTTGCAGACCAGTAACGAACATACGAACAACGAAGAAACAATACCTATCAAGCCACCATTATTTCCGATTTTTTCCGCTAATCACTACGTTGTTGCGTTCACGTAAGGTTGGTTGCGTATGACACGACGAGTTCGTTCTTACATCGCACAGAGGCCCAGATAACAACATGACAACGAGGAGCCACAGGCCGTATCAGCCGGCGTTGTTCTCCGATATCATTAGTGACAAGCGGCAATGTAAAAAAAGACAAAATCCCCATCGATTAGAAGAGCGACATCATCATTGTCGGTGTCACAGGGCGGCCAACATGACGGATGAGGTCAGTACACGACAGCGACACTTGACGGCACACGCGATACGGGGGGCGTATGTCGTAGCTTTCAGCCTCGGGTGATTCTTTAAACTTTCAAATAAACGATCATATTTTACAAGCTATTATTTTCACCCGTTTTTAACTTCCACAAACTTTTACTTATTTATTTTGTTTTCGAAGAGATTTCTTTACACAGCTTCAAAGAGATAATAATTAGAAATATTTGTAATTGAAAAGAAATTTTGAAAGACAGTTCATAAATTATTAATTAATAAATGGTAGATAAAGATAATTATTTGTTATTAAGCAACATGTTTGGATAAAATTGAGTACTTTAAGTAAGAATCTGATAATCTGAAAATGTCGAGTTGAACGCACAGATTTATTTCAAGTTATTAAGAATGTAGAACATTTGATATTATGTTTCTGCTGTTATAAATTATTTTATAGAAAAAGGACATACAAATTTCTACAATATTTATTTATATTTTTAGGAAATACTTGACAGCTGAAATATATGACATTAAATGTTTCACATAATAAAATAGGTACTATAAATACATATATTTCAATACACATTTTTTAATTGTAAAAAAATGAATCTACTAATCAATTTCTCTCTAAGCATACTCGTGAAAATAAATTATTTTATTTTATTTAACGTATGTACAGTTTTATAATATTCTATTATATTATGAACGAACAAAACAAAATATATATAGATTTATATTTTTATAATAATAATCAGAATTTTGAATGAAAAATTGGTAATAAAAACAATCAATTCAATTACCCGCACACATTTTAGTATTTAGTTTTTAATTCATAAAATTATATAAATTATAGAAGTAATAAAACTTTAAATTATTACAAAGACAATTAAAAACTAAATTATTCTGATAAAATATTTGTATATCAAAATTTGTAGGTACTTTTTAAGTACTCACTATTAAAAAATATATACATATTATTCATTTAAATATTTTTAAAAATATGATTCAATGTTGTCTGCATTCCCGTCTAAGTGTAGCTTGATGGACTATTTCTTATGGAATATTTAAATTTTGTAGTAGGAAGGTAGCAATTTAACTTGATTTTGAGTTCTTTATCCTAAATGGAACGATCCAAGCGATGGCCTTGGCTATTTGGAGAGAATATTTTAATTTCTGAGATGGAATATAACTGGTTGTGTAAGCATGATGAACCTTGGACTAAAGATAGATTACGAACATGAATACACAATACTGCAATATTTAGGCCATGCGCTATCAGAATATCGTTAAATTATTGATAATATTATATTTTTAAATACTTCAACTATTTCATTATTAAATATTTTAGGTACTTCAGTCTATTTTAAACTTTCTTTGTCATTCCGACTTCATAATCACTGATATTTAATATCAATTAAAAAATATAATTAATCTAGACAGCATAGTTCCTTATTAGCTGCAACATGTTATATTTTATAAATTATCAAAATAGATATTATTATTATATTAAATATGGGGTAGGTGGCTCAGTGGTATCGAGTCGGCCTGTGGATCTTGAGAACTCTGATTCGATCCCCACAGCCGACAAACAATTTTCACCAATTTAAATCCACCCCTGTGGCTCCACTAATATCTTTGGGGGGCGTGAATTGACGGCTGGTAACCGCACTTCACGCGAAAAAATATATCACTTACCGAGATCTGCCTAGACAGAGTGCCACACCCAGTAATGGGTAAAAGGTGTGATGATATATTTATTTATTTATATTTATTTATCAAAATAGATTTACAAACAGCAATATAATTTTAAATATTTATATCAAGTAAAATATTTACAAATTTCTTGATAAATTTCTTGTTATATTACAGTACTAATATGTATATGCGTTCACTGCATTATTTTAATTAACCATTAACATTTAAATCGCATGAAACAATTAATTAAATAATTAAATCAGTATTATTTTCTCATAAAACATAAATATAATTAACTTTTTATTTTGAACTATTTAAGACCTCCAGTATAAAATTATAGCTTATCCATTTACATATGATAAACGTTTAAGTTTGTCATTTTAATAAAACAATTTTATAATTAGTGCCATTACACACTAATCATAAAAATCAAAAATAATTTATTTGAAGGTTTATGAGCAGTTCAATGCTAATTTAAATAAAAGTGAAAGATTTGAAGCTACATACTTATAAATTGCTGCTTTGATTTTGTTGTGTTTTATTCAATAAACTAAACAAATGAACAATAATCTATAATTACTGGAAACTTTCCACTCAACACTATAACTATATACAATTTAATTTTAATCAATTTTATACAGAACCTTCAATAATTCATAAGGAAATTATGATAATTTAGAGATTTTAAAGTATATTTTATTTAATATTTCTTACTAGTGTAATTCAGTTTTATCTAGTCACAAGATACTTTATTGATACACACAGAATGACGTCATATTTATCACACTGTTACTAATATACGTTACATATTACATGTATACCTTACGATCTACATTCTAACATTGTTTTAGGTGACTTGTATGCTCACTATCTTATTTTATTGCAATTTGAACACAAATTTACCAAGGTAGCATAATAAATGTAATCAATCTTTCAAGTTAGAAGTAAAGCAAGCAACTAAAATAGATCTTTCTTAAAATAAATGACTGCACTTGCAATTGCCAAATTTTTGTACGTAAAAATAGATAATAATAGTCATACTTGTTCTTAACTTTCTTACAAATTTTACTATATTTACTTCAACCACATTTTTAGTTGACAGCTATTTTATTACTTATTTTTACAAAAAAAAAATTAAATTTAATATTTTATTTTTATTGGATGCTTATACAAGAGGCATATAACTTGAGGAATTCAAATCACTTAAGAATGTATGAACTCGTGACCTCTCGCTTATAATCAGAAACTTATATTCGCTGGACATAACTGCCCGTCATTGATTGAAGTCGAACCCGGATCTGCCGAATACACAATCCATCACCTAATGCTTAGCGCATGTTCTGAACACTTTTTGACCAATGTACCTCTTGTCAAGTGGCCATACGATTATTTTTTACTTTAAATTAATACAGGGAATTATAACTTACTATTTTCAAAATCACGAATATTACGAAAAAAAAAACTGTTGTATCCTTCACAGTTTACAATGAACGATCGGTTAAATGTCATGTTTATATTGTTACTAGAATTTTCTGTCCGAGAGCTTTAATTTGATATCAAACTCAGTATATTATTACAGATTAAAAAAACTGTCTTTTTTAGTACTCGTCTTATAACAAATGAAGCAATAATACTTTCAAAAAGTGTTTTAGTAAGAGTTGTTTGAAATCAAATTAGGGTAGATCTTAGTTATTACATATTTCATAATAAACACTATTATTTACGTTCGATAGGATCTTAAACGTGAAAAATTCATCAAAATCTGGAGATCGAGAAAATTCGACTGAGAAAGTATAAACTTATGTAGCACTTATAGAGGCATAGAAGCTTCACGAGCCCCTTGCGGGGTCTATGAACCCCTGATTTTTTATATATGCTGTTTTATAATAAAGTTAGATTTATATTTTTATATTTTATACTAGATAAGAAAAATATAGGTAGGATTTTAAACTACCTATGTAAAACAATGCAGAATATCTTCACATTAAATTAGCATGTATATTTCAATATTGAATAGGCTACAACTATACAAATAACCTATATACGAGAGAATAAGTATACCTACATGAATAATTAAAACGATAGTTTTATTTAACTAGGAAGAATTCATCGTATGCATTTCCATAACAATTTACAGAACAGTGCATGCCTGCAAGCAGTACGTACAGCACACAGACAGCAATCAGAAATAACACAGGTGCACAAGGCCGTAGCGACGTCCTTGGGCCGCGAGCCACCAAGGACGCGCGTGCACACACACACGCGTGTGTAAATACTATGTCAACGCGTCGACGACGACGGTACTCACCACTGTTCTACTTTGTTCAATTCAAACAACAAATGGTGTAAAATGGAATTGTTGTAGTGCTTTAAACGCGTGAGCATGATTTCATGAAGCATTGTTATTTGTTGTTACATATATTCATATTTAATATACAAGAATATTTACTCTATTTTAAATCGTAAATAGATATGTTTTCATTATACGTTTTAGTTTGGCAGTAACAATTCTGGATTACCTCTGATGTACTGATGTCCCGTCCAATTTTACAGATGGCTAATTATTAAAAAGAAATAAAAACAAAATCAAATACCAAGTCAACAATGTTTTCTTCTGAAAAACAAGTCAAGATTCAAGCGCCAAGTGTAAAGTAACAAAAATAAAGGATTTATTTATTTATGTAATACCTAATAATGACGAGATATAGCTGTCTTATTTAAAAATTAAAACTATACATACACAGAAATAATATATATTTTCCTAATTGAATTAGCTATCTAATATGAGAGTAGGTAATTAATTATGATAAATTATTCCCATTGAATATCAGCAAAACGATATTCTAATAAAATATTAATACCTACATGTCGAATGTCGGAATGTAGTAAAATATAAATTTAATAAATTATTGTATTTGACATTTTTTTTGTTAAATTTGGATAAACTTTTACGTGCTATAACTACGAAAATATATAAAAACGAGAACGTCACCACATTTTATTCATTTAATTCTGATGATTTATTTCACTATTTTTAAAATATATGCACTTTTAGTAAAAATTATTTTGCATCCATAAATAATGTGAATAATATATTTATCATTTCAAACATTTTATTCATTTTTTTATTTCAGTTCTATGCTTATCATGAAATTCTGTCAATCTTTAATACTGAATCCCCAATTTTTTCTATTATATATTATTTAACGTTACGTTTCTCTACAGTTGTATTTATTACTGATATTAAGAAATTTATTTTCGTTTACAACTTAATAGTTTTTAATAACAATAAAACAACAGATGAGGTTAAAAAAACTGACTAGCCATAAAAATAGATAAACTGTAAAGTTGGCTAAAAATCGATGTGTGTAATATTATCAACTCTTCATCTATTGATCAGTTATATAATTAAGATTGTAGGTATAAAAATGTGATAATCAAATTTTCGAAAAATTGTCGACTACACAAAATAGGTACTGTAAGAATACCAATTTATATTTAATTATTAATCATTTATATTTAATCAAATTAAATTATAAAGTTTGCATAAGTCTCAGGTTGAAATTCTGGTCGTATCCTAATTGTTCTCTGAATAATTCAATTTGATTAAATTTATATTTCATTATTAATAATTTATATTTAATTTTAAAATATATCTACGAACACATCTACATGATAAAATAGCTAACGCGTTGGACTGAGTATTAGAGAACCTAAGTGCGAGTCCTGGTCGAAAAAACTAATTTTCATCACATTAAAAGAAATATTGACATTTGGTAACAGCAATTCTCGCGCAAATATATTATTTTATATAGCTATATTCATTACTATAATACAGTTAATTGAAATCGATAATCAATACAGCCAAATATTTAAAAACAGACTCTATCATAAAAATATAAAAACCTGGGGCTTAATCTTGGCCGAAGCGCGTACATGGCGACATGCACACTCCTACACAGCTACACTCGTGCAGTACTTGCGCGACACGATGCTCTCATTAACTCTAATTAACTCTTTACTACCCCGCATTACGAATGCTAAACTAAACGGATAATTAACTAGTGGCGCTCCCCGCGCCGAACCGTGCCGTTGGCGCAACGCTCGACAACGCAGCAGCAACGCGGGCACTAATTTACTAAATGACTAGTTCTCGAATCATCGCATACCACCATCCGTATTATGATGCACTGTGCTAGAATAGTTTTACACTGTTTGGTTCTCTTATGTAACGAACGGTAAAATGTTAAAAAGTGCGTTTTGCCGATGCATAATTATTTTGTCATTAATTTTGTTTAAATTTTTGTAATTTTTTAATATTGACTTTTTCGTTTTTAGTAGATATTGAAAAATATAGTTTTTCGAAAACTGTCATATAAAGTTAAAATTTACATGAAAACTATCAACACGCGAAATGAGTGTTTTTTGTCTACAGAACGCTAAAGACTTCTGTATACAGGATGCAAAAGTTTTTTGCATCCTGCAATTTTTTGACAAAAGAATGGCTCACAATTTAATAAAATTTGTCACTTTATTTTTTTGCTTTAACAAAAATTATATTTAATGTCCAATTGAGCAATTAATCATATTTATCCCGCTTGAGGAAGCTAACTGGTGTACTGGAATAGTTTCTTAAGAAATGCAATGCGAATCCTAATAAATCGCAGAAAAAAATTAGAACGTTTGTTTGGATTCTATTGCCAACCAGCTGTCAATTGCTGGTCAGAGAATACCAGATTTGATAGCAATTATATTACATACATTGTTGTCATGGAGACATTAGGTGTCACATTAATTAATCCTAAACGTCAAAATTTTCTCATTACATTAATACTAATTTTGGGACATAGTTTTCGAAAAACCGTTGTTTGATACTCGATTGCGAAATGCTTTTGCATTCTCGAATGCAAAAGTAACATTTTTAAACATAAAATAAATAAGGTTCAATCAAGTCGAATGCAAAACCATATAAGTAGGTTACCTTGAAATGCGTCCGTATAGTTTTCTGAAGTCAAAACTAATAAACTTGCAGAGATAACTATTTATTATTATAAAGTCTGTGAGAAATTCGGATCTTATGAACCATCCATCACCTAACACGGACCAGCAATCAACATCAACTTCGTAAATGAATTATAATTATTCATAACTTATTAAGTTAATGTAAAATAATTTAAAATTAATATTCTGGAATTACGTATATAATAATAAATTGAATGGATTACATGACTTGATTCTCTTGTTTAATTTAACAACGTTTCGACCCTTTTTTGGGTCATCTTCAGGTCCATAATAGAATTATAACAATAAGTTCTTACTGTTATAATTATATTATGGACCTGAAGATGACCCAAAAAAGAGTCGAAATGTTGTTAAATTAAACAAGAGAATCAAGCTATGTAATCCATGCAATTTATTATTTTTACACCTATTCCGGCTTATAAATTATATATTATTTACGTATATAATACGTGCATTTGAAATAAGAAACGATGTTCCATAAAAAAAAATTATTGAAGAACTATCGAATAATCTCTATTTGTTTTACGCTTCAAAATAATTGTAAAGGGAATATTATCACAGTTATTTACAAACAATATATAAAGTCATATTTTCCTACTCCTACGTGGATCGTAACAGGTAAAAATGAAAAATATTTCATGTGAATTTTGTAGACTGGTAGGTGCTTTTATCTGAAAGTATAGGAAACAGCAGATATATTAGTTGATACCACGAAAAATTTGTAGATTATAAATGGGAGCTCGTGGTGTCATTATCAAAACACATTGACCACATTGTATAGTATTGGGTATTTTTGCTCCTATCGAGGTTTGGTAAATTATCTCATATTACTTTTTATCTTATACGAATTGCTAGTTACAAACAACTGTTATTCTAACGAACGTAACAAAAAAAATGATAATATTGTGAAGCTAGGAACAAATAAATATTGAAATCCTATTAAATGCAATGTATTCAACAATTAATAAGCATATTCATAAGAATCAATCAATATTATTAAGTATTATAAACATTCGTACAAATGTAATTATCTCAAGAATCGGACTTTAGAATTCTATACAAATAAAATTTTCCACAGCAGAGCTATCACCTCTCATAAAAAAGATACTGATATAATATCACTCATTTATACGTTTAATTAAAGTTATTAATTGTACTGATGTGATAATATTACTTTACTGGGATAGATATCTAGAATTTTGATAATCATATCATGTAGCATAAAAGCAAATCAAATAGAATAATTAGCGAAACAAAACGTTAGACTGACCTAAATATAATCTTAGTAGATTCTCCAACTTAGAATTGTGCATATCTTGTGATTTCCATCGTGGCAGGAACGCGAGGCATAACCGTGCGAAAGCAAATGTGTCGAGCGAATGCGTCGGAGCGACGGGAGTAATTAGTTTTGCCGTCCGTCTGCAATGAATAATTTATAGGGATTGGTGGCGACACCTAACTGCGCCGATGTGCGCCTCACGATCTCGGATCACGGCGGCGAAGGCAACGGTGGGCTAATTACGGCACTTGTACGCCGACATCACCGTAATTGGCACCACGTCGTCTTCACGAATTTGTAACCTCATATCTCATTCTCATAGCTGAAGATCAATGCATTACTCCAATTTTAATTTCATCCATACATACATACATTTCAATTTATTCATTAAGTATATTAGTATAGGCAGTATTTAATTACGAACATTTCACGTGTTTTTAGCTTTCAAACATATGTTAAGTACCGAATTGCAAATTCTTTTATATGTATTTATAATATTAGTTTCAACAAAAATGTGGTAAAACGGTTAAAAATATTGTTTGCAGTATACTGGGCCATTCAGAATCTAAAGTATCAATTTCAGAGGTCAGTGATGTACAACATAATCCACATAAGCAATGAAATAGGGACCGCAGAGCCGAGTATACAAGACACCCCTGTGTTTCTTTTTGTGTGGCAGGAATTGTGACAACATGGGTAGTAAAGTGAAGTAGATGTGGACGTTTATGTGCGGATTGACGAATATGCGTAGCAGTCAGTGGAAGGTTCTGCGAAATGAGATTAACCCGTTGCGGAGGTGACGAATGTTAAAGTGCGAGCGGGGGTGAGACAAGTGACGGGCGCGCAGCGGGCCGCCAGCGCCCGGCGCCTCCGCTACTCTTTTGTTCGCATCGAGACTGCTGCAGGCGCCACACAGACTTTGGGTTCCAGATTAATGGATCATTTTTCTTCCCTCCCCGGCTGAGAGCAGAGCGAGGGCGGCGCTCCCCGCCTAACTCGGACGGTTGCCTGGCGCGAACTCTACCCATCCCAAGCGCGTCGCGGCGCCGATCACAACGCTACCTGTGTCGTAGCGCTCCAGCTCTCGTTCGCTCACTTCATTGTGAGCAGCTTCAATATCAGTAAAGAATCGGCAACGGCTAGAGCTATACTTGTTCAGCGACGAACTTTCCTTCATAAAAATCAAACAATCCGGCCAAATGGAACTGATAACTCAATATCTAATCACATTTGCTCGTATCTGGCGTCCCTTTTCTAATAAGCCAGGCTGGCGACATGTCCAGCGAGATGCGAAATGCAGCGTCAATCCTGTATCACAATCAGATCGCATCGTCAGATGAGCTGGGGCCGCTGACTACGCTGGATCTGGATATGAACATGAACGACTGCAGTTTGTCATAGAAACAACTGCACATAGTGACGAGCGTCGGGACTCGCGACTGGCGTCTCGCTCGAGATACGAAGTATGGACGGAGGGCGGCGACCCACTTCTCGCACGCACTGATAAAACTTTCGACTCGGCGGCTAGCGAGCGATAATAGCCCCGGCCCAGGAAGCTAACGATACGCGGACAGATTACAAAATAATGTAAAATGAATGCGTGTACAGGAAGGCCGCCATAGATGCCATGGAATGATGCAGGAGACTGGAGACTTAGAGAGGGCCCTGCCTGGACTGGAGAAGCGGGAATAAAAACCTGGTTGCGCGGCATCATTAATCATGGGCGATTGTGCGAACATCGATTAGCGAAGACGAACCACTCTTCAGTTCACGGGGTTATTAATTATTTTTGCCATCAAAAGGAAATACTTTTCTTTTTCCTTCCTCCACCGGGCACTCATACATTTCTTGAGTAGGTGCAAATTACAATACACGCGCGCGGGAGCATCAATTTTGTCCCGGCGCGTTTTGTTTCCGGCGCTTCTTCGCGCCGACAACACGATATTGTTATCCGACGCCCAGCCCCGGCGGACGACAAGCACAATGTCCCGCTATTTTTCGGCGGTAAAAATTCGTCGCAAACATCTTTTGATCTGATTTGCGCATTTGCGTGATTAATTACAGCGCCGCAACTACGGAGCATAGGTGCGCAACGGCCAACGTAGCTATTCCACCCTGCTATCTTACACTAATCGAATTAGCAATTCATTCGCTCTTTATGGATTTCAACTGATACAGAGAATACGAAATTTGCAAACTTTACAAAAATATCTAGTATTCTTTATAAATGATAAAACACCTAAATATACCCTCTATACCTATATACAAATATAAATATAAACGAATTTATAGAGCGGGAATTCAAATATACAAACAGGTAGTACCTATAATAACATAGTTCCGAATAATACGAAATGCAATATGTTAAATTGTCAAATAATTTTATTGTTATTTGTTGTTGTTTGTGTTCGTAAAAAAATTATTTGAATTATAGCACTGCTAATCTACTCCTATACAAAATATACTCATTCTGTATATACGAGTAGAAATACTAAATTTCACATTAGCATGTTTGACGAATTGACAGGTACATAATAAAAAATACTACCAAGGCAAATTAACAAGTTTTTGATTTGAGATCATATACTTCACAGCTGACGACGATATTTTAGATTAAAAAATTTAGAAATCAATGATACTTCGAAATTTTTACTTTTAATAATAATAATAGTTCATTTATTTCATTTACAGTTTTTACTATACAGTGTGTAACTGCAATTGTGTTAAATGTATTTTTAAACAAGCGCAGGAGATGCTGCCTTCATTTCTTATAGATTCGTTAGAGAAGTGGGCGTAAGTGAAGATTTACGAAACAGGTGTACAGGAGCGAATGGATGAATGTTTGTTGCGTGATGATGGATTTTGGTTGTGAGAAAAGAAAGAGTTCGTATGGAGGAAGTGTTAATGTGGTCGAAACGAGTATCGTGTGTCAGGATGAGAATGTTGACGGGTTCGTGCTACCCCATTTAATGGAATATAGCGTGATGTTATGTATGTATATATTTCATTTAAAATAGTCCTGAAAACGATCTCTTTCCCGTACAGTTCGTCACTAATTTTGCAAGCAAACATATGCAACAAAAGACACGAATACATTTTTTGTAAAATGTTCATATCCATTTTTACTGTATACAAAAATTAAAATCAATTAATTGATGAAAAAAAGACAATACTTTTCTTATTTTACTGAAGGGTTCTGAAGATTAACAATCATATCCAGAGACGAATCCAAATTAAAGCGCTGTCAGCACGGCAGGCACAATCACGTAATAAGAATCTAATATTATGGCCTGGTCGTATAAAGTGACGTTAACTATACATATTGTTAGCTAAAAGAATTTAAATTTAACAACCCAAGATGGGTGACACCATATTTTCGGAATTTCATGTTACAATTCATTAATATCAGCATTAAAATAGTTATTATTAGTTAAATGGTGAAACAATATTTGTAACAAATAATTATTAGTTTATTAAAATTATAATGCTTTAAAAACTGTCAAAAATATTTACATTTCTAAGATGCGGTTTTTAATTCTATTACAATTTTTTTGCGTGGATAACAAGTTAGTTGATAATGCTTTATACAACCCTATAACAAAAGTTATAGAAATGCTAAAATATATTATTTAACTTTGATCATTTTACGCTGAATTTATGTTTACGATACCTCAATATATTTGTGGCCTGTACTAATTTTCCTTACAAACACGGGCTTCTCAGACTTCTCCGAAAACTCGGTATTGCTCCGACATGAATAATTTAAAGTAACCATTCTTTTCATGTGGATAATTAAACAAATTATCATGCAATTAATATTTTGTAAGTAAATACTTAATTAATGTAAATCAAATTAAATTATAAAGAGAAAAATTGGGAAACCGCCAGGATTTGAACCTGAGACCTATAAACTCGGATCATATGCTTTAAACCAACTAAGTTACGATCGCCTGTGATTTAAATTTGCTTCTAATTTTTGTTAAGTGTTATGGGATCGAGGCTGCCTATGGTACATAACAAAAAAAGCGAGAAAAATTGGAATAAAATTTCTCTTTCAATTTGATTTCAATTAAATTTTCATTTATAATTGTTGAGCAAAGTTATGTAGCTACCTAAAACGAGGTACAATAAAATGAAAGAATCTTTGAGAATTGCCAAATAAAAACTAATAATTTTATGAACCGCACTAAATGCAGTATTTCAGTTTCAGCACCACGCATTTCAGTGTCCTCCGCCAAGGTCAATTTTGCCAACTAAAAATACGTATTCAGTTTACATTCGTGCATCAGCCACGGTCGCGAGCACGGCGATCGCCTAGGTCCGGGACGCGTCGGCGTACTGCACCGCACTTTGCATCAACAAAGCAGTGCGGTATACCGAATAGCCAAATGGTGATTAAGTGGATGTCCGATCGCTAAAGGACGCAGTAACCTTAAACACATTCCACAGCAGCGCATATTTGTTGTTACTACGAGGTATGAGTTCCACTCATATCTAGGGATGTTTAAAAAACATTTTATAGCTATGCGGTTACTATAAACAGTATAATCACTCATTCGAAGAAATACTTGTTACAATATACTTCGTTTCAAATACAGAAATATTATTATTTATTCATTATTATTCATAATATTTATTTATCAACAGAGTAATATGAAATACATAATTTTCATTCAATTTTAATAGTGACATAATAATATGAATAATATATGTCCATTTTATTCAAATTCTGATCAGATCAATACTTTTACCCTAGAAGTATAGTAATTAGGGTTTCCAACCTTCCCGGTGTGACCAGGAATCTACTGAAATGAAACATCAATTTTAAATTTTCTCTTGTTTCCAGAAAAAGGATAATTTCCTCCAGAAATCTACATTCTGCTATGACACTAATATCCTAGATATAGTTTTGTGACAATTTTTTTGTTTCTATGTTGATATTATAAGTAGTTACCGTTTTCATTTGTTTAATGATACGTGATTCTAGGTCTCCCGGAATATCCTAAGACAAAATGATAACCCCAATAATAACAACAGTCAAATCCTGTATCCATAGCTGTTACTGAAAGATGTGTCAAATAAAAAAAAATGTATTTAATTATATTTTAAAGCGATATTTTAACTCATATATAAAACTCTGGTATGGCTCATGAACTCAGTATATTTTGTTAACTTTTGAAAAAAAACAATTTACGATCGGTTAAATGAAATTTAAATAATTCACTCTTTTACAACAACAACGACTTGAAAAATTAACAATATGTTACTACTTATAAAATTTTGGAAAATGTTTTAAACAAAGGTTGTTTTAAATCAAATTAGAGTCCATTTTAGTGATAAACTATACCGTTTACGAAATAAATATAAAAACCTATTAATAAAGTTGTGGTACCACTAATTATATATGACCCATTAATGAACTTAACTTCAGTTTGTTTTGCTTAAAAACTTAAATATAAAGTTTCAATGCAAAATTACATCGCGTTTTTAAATTATTTTGCTTCCAGACACACCAACCGATAGACCGACTTTTTCGGGACTATATTTTGTTGGTTCAGTAGGGTTTAAAACGTGAATTAAAATTTCAATTTCGATTTCGAAAAATATCGACATCACAATACTTTCCCTATTATATGGAAAGGTCAGTTTGACATCGGATAAAGAGAGAGGGGAACTGTTTGCTAGTGAATAAACTTTTATTTACTTTCATTGATTTGGAAACAAAATATCATAATTTTAATCAATTACTCCATTTGATAAAGTATCACAATGAATAATACTCAGGCTAAATTTGTATTCTCATCTCCGGTGTCGCGACTCTTTTATGTCAATTGCTCTTGTCAGTTGTTACCTAGCAAACACGTTCTCATAATCAAAAATTTATCGAATAAAAACTAAACAGACAATTTATTTAAACAAATATAGAAATAAAATAGATATATCATCATGACCATGCCTGAGAATATGCGAACTATGCTGTATCAAATGTCATTGTCAATATATAAAAATGAAGTAGATAAGATAGTAATATAATTTAATGTAACTGTCAAATATGTTTTTATAAATAAAGTTATGTGTTATACAATTTTTTTATAATAGTTTGCAAAATTTACGACCAAAAACAAATCTTCGATAAAAGTGTCCAAATTAGTATTTCCGTTTGATACCAGTGCAGATATTGTAAGAAATGTTATTAAGAAATTGTAAAATGATTGTTTAAAATATTCTAACAAATGAAATAACATAATACAACATTTGAAATGAGTAAAAAGTTCCTAGCAACACTCATACATGGCGTGATCGAACGATATAACAATACACCAATTCGTGAACTGTAAACACGAGTTATTGCGAACAATTTAAGTGCAGTCGCACCAGCATAGCAGAATGTCACGCGTTGAATCGCTCGATGCAAGGTGTATGATTTCAATTTCGCAACTGCCGCCTGCGCCTCGCCTTTGCCCGCTAAACGCATGACGCAGCAGTCCGCTGTACACCGTTTTGGACGTAGCGAACAAACCGAACCTAGGTTAGTACGGAGTACATTGCATATGCCATGGCTAATCGGCAACAGTGTACGCGTCATGTAGCTAATCACTGCGATAACGAGCTGCAAAGGTGTACTCAAACTGTTTTCTGCACTTCATATAAAGATAACAAATAATATTGTTCATCAAACGGTTTCCAATAAAGCTAATAAAAAAATAGAAAATTACAGTCAAAAGATACAAAATTCGTATTACAAATATTTAAATCTAAAAGAATGATAAACTTTTATTCTTCTGTCCAAATATATTATGGATGAAATAATGGTATTAGCTATTTTATGAACTAAATTTAGTATTTCTGCACAAACCGGGTTGTTGGGCATAAAATTAGATTATTAAAACGAGTTTTATAGAATAGAATACTGGACATTTTTATTTTTTATAGCTGCAAAATACTGATTGATTATGTCAATTATTTCGTACTTGATTTTTCTTTAATTACAAAAACACTTATCAAATGTATCAAAGCATATATTCGCAAAATTGCTCCATGGTTTGGTGACCGCAGATAATTCAAAAACTTGTACAGCGCAATAACGAATGAAATACATACATGTAACATAGCTAGTCCAAGCCGTTGTTGGATATTAGCAGCAGCAGTATACCTGCAGTGGGGCCTCTCGGAGATTCGTGGCCACACTCCTAATCATTCAAGGTCAACGATGACTATTTTTACCCTTTGCTATTATCTTGCCAGACTGACCTAGCCTAATATTTGCCGTGACGGTAAAAACAAGTAATGACTCCGTGACGTCAGCATGCACACCGGTCGGCTACGACTCACAGATTGCACGTTTTTTACATCGTGCTATAATTTGTCCGACCTGCACTATCTGAGTGTCATGGTCAAGATCATATACAAAAAAAAAGTTCTCAGAATACAACCAAACATCTTTAAACAATGGAATGTTGCCACAAAAAACTATCAAATAAACCAGCAGTTGCAATTTCAAACAAAAAATTAACGTTTGAAATATAACTTCATTTAATTGCAGCTTGCAATAAAGATAAGTAAGGTTGTTTTATTATTTTAGCAAATTTATGGTACGACGTGACGAGTAAAATGGGGTTCTACAAGAATTGTATTTTACGAAAATAAATGTAAACATTATCAGCTGATTTATATACTTTTTTCGTGAGACTCCATTTTTTTATAAATGTAAATGTTTACTAATAATTTCTTTTGATTAAAAACATATTTAACAACTTGTTTTTAATTAAAAATATTTTTATTTCAATCTTATTTATATTATTAATTAGATGCAAACAGTTCATCCAATTTAAAATTTTAATACCTACAATGTGATATATTTTATGACTCATGATTTTTATAGTTTAGCCTCAGATAAAGTAAATTCGTTGCATAAATGAGAAATAAAAAGGCTGTAATTTTAAAATCAGCTGAAACATTATGCGTATTGTAGTAAAAATGATAAATTATAGTAATTATTTGGGCGATTATACTTATTTAACGGTCTCAGTCTTTTAAAGCTAATTTTGACATATCAACATGGTTCCCCTCCACTAATATATTTGGAGGTCGTGATTTGACGCCTGGTGACCGCACATCGAAAAAATATATCACTTACCGAGATCTGCTTAGGTAGAGTGCCACACCCAGTAATGGGTAAAAGGCGTGATGATATATTTATTTATTTATTTTAACATGGTTGAAAATCAACTATATTATTTTTAAATTACTTTCTGTGCAACTTTGTTTTTTGCCTATGTCAAATGATGTGCTTAAATTAAAATATCATATATAAAGCTTCTAATACCTAACCTAACAATGATGAAGCATTATAAAATACATCAATCGTGAGGGAAACTATAAATTCCAACAGTTTAAATGTGAAATAAAGAATTCAAATCATAAAAAATAATACGTTCCTATTTCAAGCATTCCGATAGTGCAGCAGAAATGTTTAAAACCAGTCGAATAATCAAATTTTAGTATAGAGCAGCGGGGAGCGATAAAACGGCAGTAACAGAACGCAACGCAACTCCGCTCTGGAAATAGAAGCACACTGTACGGCGTCCCTGTCCGATCCCCAAATGATATGGAAACTGCATAATACCCCGACATATATATATAACCCGAGTGCATAAATCTTGTCTAAGGATGGCAGTTGCTCACCTCAAACTGGTTATGCAACACTGAATATGACTTCTTTTTCTGAATTTTCGACATCGAATCTAGAGTCTGCAAATGGGTTTGGTATCTCCAGCTAGCGTTATTGCTCGCATATCATAAAGACGAAGCTGGCGCCAGGAAACGAAATTTGTTGAGTAATCTCGAGAAATAACTTAAATTTATACGGGCGTGACCTCAAAACGAAATTATAGGAACCGGCTTGAATACAAGTTTCAAGTGTAGTGTGATCTGAATAAAGTTTCAATTAAAATAAATAACGCCCTTAATGACTTCCTATACGTACACTTGTTCTGGTTTGTATTGCTACATCACTGGATCACTTTCAAATTTAGATAAATTCATGTGATCATAGGCTTATTGCAATTATTAAACCTGATTTCGATTTTTATATAATTACCGTACAAGAACGATAGGCAAAATTCTTAAAAGACCTGCTATAAACTTAGCAAAATTAGATAAACTTCACGTAAATATTTATTAATATAGTCTCAATAATATTTACTTTATTTTACTTACTTAAAATAACTTATTATGCACTATTTTTAACCCAATCATTGCGGTCAAATATGCACACAAATATCTAATACTTTTGAATTTACTTTTAATTACAGGATGCAGATATGATAATAACTTATTTTCTGTACTTGACACATTTCATAAATCATATTTAATCTTGTAACATTGTATTTGACAACAAATTTCAATACTGATTGTTAAATAATCATTAATATGTTTATACAAATAACAACATAAATAGAATATATTTTAAATTATTAGTTAAGTTTAATTTAGTCCGCAATTACAAAGGCTTTTTAATTTATCTTGCTGTAATATAGTAACATATCTTTTATGATTCATCTACGTTATTAAACTGATTAGAATATAAACAACTATAATTTACACAAACTGTTAGTCATTTTAAAGGATACTTACAGTATATCTTTCCAAATTTGATAATTATCGGACAATAACCCAACAAATGATAATGTGTAAAAACAAGGTATATTCAAATAGCTTGGCTTACCCATTTTAATGCTAATAGCTCTTACAGAAGCTACCGAGAAAAGATGATAATTTGTAGTTTGAGCCTTACCTGAAAATAAAACAAATATGTTAATCTCATGGCAATAATCAAAATAATTTACTGTTACTATTTTAAGTAGTTCATTTACTTAAATGATGGTATAATACGAAATCTTAATGAAATTTTATATATTTGTGCACAACATGAACTTAAGCCCAATTATAGTACAGGAAGCCTACAATTTATAGTAGAATTCGAACCACTTATACAAAGTTGTATTTCAAGTTGAAGTTAGTGAGGTTTGAACGCGCGAACTCTTACTTATTTAATTAACTAAAGGAGTTTTCAGAAGATCTGAGAAAATGTCATCACAATTACGCGTACTTTTCTCCCTTTCAAACATTTCTAAATTATTTGATGCTTCAAATAGGTATAGTTGATTCCGAGAATTCAGGGTTTATTTGGAGAAATAACTTTTAAATATCTTTATGAACATGAAACTATGAAAATTTTTCGTTTGCTATTAATTTCATGAAAATATAATTCTTTTCGCAGCTTACAAAACATTTCAGAAAGTTGAGAATTGCTTGACTATATTTAAATAGACGAACGATTTATGGAGGCTCTCGATAACGTAGTTGCACAGTAAAATACTTTTAATTGTTTTATGCACAAATTCTTGTCAAAGCAATCTATAAACAATGAGTAATTGTGTAACTGCCCATACATTCTCCCTCAGTCAAGTATATGAACACAAAACAACTATTTTACTACGCAGAACTCGAGTGGCGAGAACCTTCCATGAACCATTTGTCTATTTATATAGTGTAAAGCAATTTTTAACTTAGATATATTTTGTGTTCTGAGAAAAGTACGAATATTTTTCAGAAAAGCGTTGGTTAATGTTTATAAAAAGATTAAAATATCATTTAACAAATGAAGAGTGGAAAAACTATATCTAAAAAATACGAAAAACTAAATTTTATACCACATTTAATGATATTAAAATATACTTTAATGACGTTATTGTCAAGTTCTTCTGAGCGGAGGTACAAACCGACTTTTTAAATTTTGTAAATAATATAATTAAGTCATTGATAACATGATTACATATTGACAACTGTAGCATTTATAAGAAAAATGTCTAAATTACAAACATGTACAATTAAAATTTATGGTGTAAAAGTGATTGAATATTTTGTAGTTTGTACCAAAATAATTACAAATAATGAAAATGTAAAGAACCGTTCAAGTACCGGATAATTATATTTAAAACATGTAAATTTCCAAATACCATAGGTAATTATGCGTACACGTGTTAATGATTCAAGTATAATTATTTCTACAACCTCACCCATGGCGTTATGCGTTTATTAATATTCTATTCAAATGGACAACCATATTTCTGATTCTGACGATCGACAGTCGAGAGTGCTATGCTACCTTGAGCTAATCACTAAAGGCAAGCAGCGTTCTTTCAACGTAGTTTATTGCCTACCTACAAATTTTAATAGCGTCGGATTTTTAAACATCGTATCATATTAATAATTGATTTATTTCATTGCTTATAACATTTTTTGCCAATTTGAATTATTGTGATTAGTGAATATTAACGTTAATTATTCATGAATCTGTGAATACAGTACGAATGAATTATGAAAATTGATAGTTCAGCGAATGCATTTTTATGTTAATTTAATCCATTAATTTTCTTTTTCTTCTTAATACATTACCACTGTATATTGTAATTTAATACTTAAATTTATATATCTATTTAATTAACGAAACTTGAAAAAAGGTTGAAAATTGTTTTTCTCAGTATGTAATTTGAATGACCTTCAAAAAATTATTACAATGAAAATATTAATGAAAAATATTTTGCGATTGTAGAATAAAATTTTCTATTCGAGGTTACCTTCATACATATTACTGTTTATCAACAAAAAATTTCACAACAGTACCTATTCCAACACAATAAATCATTTAATTTTTTTATTACTAATTGTTATCGCTTACCATTTTTATAGGTACTGGTTTATCAATATCAATCGAATGTTAAATCAATGTTAAATAACAGCAACATACATTTCATATATTCACCTAAATTTAACAACTGGTCTATAATTATAACACTTCATAACATAACAATTAATTTAAATAATAAAAAAAACAAGAATTAGTTAATTCAAATTATGTTTAATAGATTTTATTTATTACAATAACGTTTTATAATTTCTTGTCTATTTTATCATACTTTTACTATCATATGTCAATCAAAACCTATAGTTGTCATTATTATCTACACACAGTTCACTTTTTTGAAAATCGTTTTACTTTTCTCTTGTTCAATAAATTTATGTTCTTATTTTCTATCTGCTCATTTCATAATAAATACATACTATTCTGTAATTTGATCTTATATATTAATATCAATAAGAATCGCTTAAGCTAAATAGTTTTTTGCTAATTAAAAATTATTATAATTATATATGTCATGTATTTCTTAATGTAAAATTTAAATTTGTCTAAATGAACCTTAATCTAAATAATATTAGATTTTTTATTAAAGTAAATAAATCTTGTGGATCGAACAGCTTATAAAAACTTTATGGGTACATATTAAACAAACTAAAGTAGATGTAAAATTTAGAACATCAAAAACCTAATTTTTACTTCCTTGTACGAAGTAAAGGAAGTATTGTAATCGTGAAAATTTTCGGTTCTCAGATTTCAACGGAAATAGGTATTTTGGCCCTCCCTGAACCATTTTGACTAATTTCGTCATGCCGTCTGTACGTACGTATGTATCTCGCATAACTCAAAAACGGTAAGCCGTAGAAAATTGAAACTTTATATTTAGGACTGTTATAACATCTAGTTGTGCACCTCCCTTTTTGGTCATTATACAACTACCGGAAGTGGTACTTTACTTGAAGCCTATAATATATTTTCATGAAAATCTATATTCAAATATAATTTATAACTTTCCAAATTTGGTATATAAGGCTACAATATCAATGCAAATAACATAATAGATTTTGATTAAAATAGACTAACCGGAAGTGGCACATTACATGAAGCTGCTAACAGTTTTCCTAGAAAAAAAATGGTATTATTTTAATTTTAGAAATGAATGCTACAAATAAAAGTTTTAGAGAATTAAATTCTGCGTCTAGCACATTTTTTTAATTAGCTTTTTGCGTAAACGAGATTATCTAAATTTAAATATTATATATTTTTGATTTAAAAAAAAAATTAAGTTTGATATGGATTAGAACAAAAAAAAGATTTAATGTCAAATATGTGCAATTTAAAAAATATCTATAGTTTAATACGCGTACAAGGAAGTCATGTGGTGTCCACGTCAGATTTTTCTTTTAAATTATTATTATTATTATATATATATATATATATATATATATATATATATATATATATATATTTATATATATATCTTCAAGATGCAATATCCATTCGTTATAGTGAGGTTTAACAACCTGTAAAATTTACAACGAACCTTAACTAAATCAAGAACTCAAGCAAAAATTGCATTAACAAAAATTGTATGTATAATTAAATTTAGACACAAAATTCGAAAAAGTACAGTCTATTGAGCCTCCACCAAAATACTCCAGCACACTTAGTTCAATCTTAACCTAAGTTAACGATTAATTTCCCTCAATCAGACGCTTATCCCACCGGACTAATTTCGGATTTTAATTTCAATTATAAAACATCAGTTTTAATTGTCTGGCCGTTCACGGTCAATCAACTGATACTAACGCGATCTGTCGGCGGCGGTCATCACCAGCGTAGCACCAATACCACCCCTGCTCTCCTACGATAATCAGATCGGATAATTGCGTCGCGCAATTACCTGGCGCTGTAGTGTGTGTGTGTGTGTATGTGTGCGAGGACATGAGCGCACGCGCTCGGCCCAAGGACGTGAGTTTCACCGAGACAGAGACGCGTGCGGCGCTTGCAGGTATGAGAGAGCGATTGCGGACAGAAGGTAATATATACAGTTATGTAATGGCTACATGTGGAATGTTGAATGCAATTCTACTTGGAAATACAATGAAATTTGTCTAGTACTTGGTTTCTTATTGCAAATGTTCATGTTCTTATGCACAGCAGAAGATCTAAAAGTTAAATACATCTACGAATATTTCCCCAAAAAAATGCAATCTAATCGAATACAACTATCTTTCCAAAATTAAGCCTAACACTTATTTCAATTACAATTCTGGTCACAATCATTATTATTTCTACACAAGAGTATTGTCTTACCAAGACAAATTTCCTCCAGTCGAAGAGTGAATTGTCATAATAAATTATGTACAAGAATTGATATTACATACAATTTGTAATTAATATGAATAAGTATTTTTTTTTTAAATGAAGAGTGTTATCTACGACCGTGTGAAAAATTTACTTTTCGTTAGCTGTTTCGTAAAACGGATGCCTAATAACAACAGTTTATTAGCAACAAATAGTTAAAATTACTCTACACGCTATTTATCATCTCAATAAAATAAAAATGGATTTTTCAGTATTTAAGGATGACATTAATGTAAATAATTTTGTTTACTGATGTTTCGATCGTAGATAAAATATTGTACGATACACATACGTAAAGAATCTTTTGTCACTTGCAGGTCTTAAAACACTTGTGTCTAAAGGATAACTTTACGTACTAATATCGTAACTATTATATTTTTGTCCTTTTTTAACTGACAGTTGCGCTCGAATTAACAATTCATTTGGTTTTACAAGCTACTTTACGAACGGATTAGCGCTAATACCACATTTAACATTATCTATAACTCTGTTTCAAATTAAAACAAATTCCAGAAATGAGTGAAATTTGATTCTAATTAACACAGTTTTTAACTCAGGTTATAATAAACTTGTTGTGTGAATTGAAAAGTGAGTTATTAACAAAATAAATTTTGGTATTTGCGCTAATCCGTTTTATAAATCTGCTTATTAATGGCTAATATAAAATTTATTTTATAATTTCAACAATTTAATTGTCTTAACATCCATAATTAAACAAATTGTTACTTCTTCTTATGCAATGTATTATGGAGGTTACAATCACAAACTCTTGAAATAATGCAATTACTAATAATATGTATTTATCATTATTTAAATATCGTAATAATAATTATATGTTTGACAATTTAAAATTAATTCTATTCAAGCTTCGAATAAAAATGTCTGTTTGTAAAACATATTTATATCTTTATAAATACATATATTTAATTTTTTAAATAAGTGAGATAATATTGGTAGCTATTCTACTTTAGAATTTTTTGTTTCATTATTTATATACGAATTTTAATACATTTTATTATAATAATTATAAACCGACACTGGCAACGCTGGTATAAGAGTACAGGATTAAGTAGGAATAAGTAAGTTAGTAAATTATAAACTGCTCTAGACAATTTAAATTTGTTATTAAATTCTGATGGTGAATTATTTCCAGTTTTAAAAAGCGAGTAATAGTTCCAGCTCCTGTGACAGGTATAAAGCCAGCACCTGATAGCCCAGCCGTAAGATAGCATTGAGTGATTATCGCATGTTTATATCAATAGCTAAAATTCCACGGTAAGACAATACAGCATTTGCCACATTCCCAGCGGGTTTGGTCGCACATGCTGTGCATTGTTCTAGTCGCACTGTCTCTACCACAGCTGTACCACTCCGCTCGACTCAGGGATAACTACATCATGATTTCCACGGCTACTGCTAGATAGAGTAAGGTGTCCACTGTCATGTATTCAACATGCATCGGTTTTAAACCATGTATCTGTGATCTTTATGCGTTTATTATTATATCGTGAATGTCTTAATTTGTCTAATTAGAAAATTGTTATTGTTTGGTAGTTTACAAACTAGTTTTTTTTTTATTAAATTATTTCATTGGTGTTTAATATTATAATAAGTCACCTAAAGAATTCGAAATTTCTTAATTAGAGAATAATATCCATATTATTGTTTAAAGATGCTAAAGTTATCAAAAAAACAAGTATATTATGCTAACGTCACATAGGAATTAAAAGAATTATGTAGGTTTAAATTGCTGAATACAAAACATATTTAAAAGTTTTTAAAATGAGTTCTAAAATTTTCTTACAATCTGTCATATCAGTTTGACGTTTGACATTTCACAAACGCAGAACCCAAAAATGTTCATAAAAGATACTATAGCTGATGTCACATCTGTAATATTCTATTCAATATTTTATAGGGTAGGTGGTTCAGTGGTATCTTGAGAACCCTGGTTTGATCCTCACAACCGATAAACAATTTTCACCAATTTAAATCTACCCCTGTGGCTTCCTCTACACTAACATCTTTGTGGGCCGTGATTTAACGGCTGGTAACCACACTTCACGCGAAGAAATATATCAGTACTGAGATCTATTATTGCAGAGTGCCACACTCAGTAATGGGTGAAAGGCATGATGATATATTTATTTATTTTATTTATATTTGAAGAAAAATTTTCGTGTTAAGTATTATAATAATTATTTAAAATACACTGTACTGAGACAGAGAGAATAACGAAACGTTTTGATAGGAAAGAGCGTAAGATTAATTTTTTCGACAAACTTTCATCCAAGAATTCTATAGATTTGATACCAGTTAAACTACTACTCACAGATAACTTAAATTTAGAATCAGGTTCTTATAGTTAGTTTCCATAAGAATAAAATTCCAATCATTTCATTCCATGAATTAAGTAAAGACAGGTGCATAATGTAGACATCTTTTATAATGTATCTAATATTGCATGCTAAGTACAACTGTAGAATTTTACTCATGATTTAATTATTACAAGCTATTAATTTTCATAAATATTTAATAGTACAACTATAGTTCATTTAAATGGCTTAAAAATATTATTAGATTTCTGTCTGTAAAATAAAGAAAGTATGATTTAATGACAATAAGACAACATTCATTTGTGTCGATAAAAGTTTAGATATCCAATCTTAGTGCCGATTAATTCCATACTAAAAACCGGAACTATAGTTATAAATAGATCGAATTCCTAGTACAAACTCATTGTCGTAGAGACAAGATTTTTAATTTTTCGTACCGATTGCTGGGTGAACGTAAAATTTCTAGAATTAATAAATTACAATCTAATGAATATTTTGAGTAAAGTATTTAGATAGCCTTGGGCGCCATGAAAATCCTTGGCATGCGTTAATTGCACCTGTTATATTATCAGTTCTATCACATTGTCACTGTCCGCAGGACATGTGTTAATGAAGTGAAATTAGAAACACAAATACATTGATTTTAAATTCGTACCACGAGTACCAATAGTACCATATAGGTAATAATGGGCCTGCAAAACATCCATGAGAAATTTATTTTATTTTCAAATTATCAAAAACTTAAAAGTAAGGACAATGCAAAATATCCTAAAAGATCATTTTTAAACAATACTAAAGTCATAACAAAGAAATTATTTTATTTGAGTTACACGAAGAGGGATGTTCTTTTTTATAAGGGAATAAAAGTAAAGCGAAGAGTTCTATCTATTTTCTTTTTACGACTTTATTTTATAGCTTTTCATCATTCATATGTAAAATTAAATATTTCAACTAATTCACTAAAATTCAAAATTGCTCTAAAGCTAGGAATTTAATAAAACTAACACTGAATTAAAAAACTTACCTATATTTATTATAATTATATTTTCACGCATATTTATAATTGAACTATATGAAAATAATTATATACTACATGCTTCATTTAATATTACATATAGTTTTTACATGAAGTTGAGTTGAGCAACTATTACTCGTAAAAAACAATATAAATAATATGCGTAAGAAAAAAGAATAAACTTTGAAAACAATTGCCCGATCACACCTGTGTATACGTATATTGTAATACATTAATAGCATGGTAATTCAGTCATAGTGGGTAAATTATATCGGCACCCATACTTGAAAGACACGTTAATTGAAGTATATGCGACAACACAAATCACAAGTGTTAATTAATACTAATGATCCCAGTACCAATGAGTAATTTATCGGGAAATATTAGATTTACCGTTATTTAGTGCATTATACATAATTTAAATATATTGGCACATATCACCTGACTGTAGAAAAGTATATAGTGAAGTATGTGTTATCAGCAACTTCAAAACTACATTCTATAAAATAAATTATTCTGGAAATACCCATTCATAACCTATAAGGAACTAAAATAAATACGTACTAGTATGTTTGTTTTTTTTAATATTCTAATTATATATTGTAATGTTGATATTAAGATGGTTTTAATTGTTTTTTTAAACTATCTGAAGAAAAAGCTTATACTTAATAAAGAACAAACAAATTTTGTTGCTAAAAATTGGTATATGTGACGTCATGAGTCATACATTAAAATGAAACATGACCCCTGACTAAGCAAAAGTACAACCATTATGGATGGCATTCCCAGTTATTATCTGCCTACATTTGTCATTTTGACACCTTCTTATCAAAAATTGGAAATAATATGTCTCACCTTATTTTAATTATCGATCTCAATATCATTTCACATAGATATAGATACTACAAAACCATTATATTCATTTTTTGATTTATTATTTTTAAATAAAAAATGTAGAACTTTTGTGTTTTAAAGTTTTTCTACTCGTATATTATCAATAATACTGCAGAGGGCGACGGTATAAAGCGAGAAGATCTCTACCTGCGGGATAGACGTCGCCCGAAGTCATTATCAAGTAGTAACGTACATGGTGCATAAATTTTTTCTGGAATATGTAGAATTATTTTTAATTTATAATAATTATGATTATAGTAATTCGTATAAGAGTATCAACTAAGCCGTTGCATGAACGTGGCGGCCGTTACGAATCATAATACCCGCATATAATGCCCCGGTATAATAATAATAAACATCAAATAATGTTCAAGTAAAAATTACGACTATTGTATTATATGTATATTAAATGTGTGATTTTTACTACAAAATGCCATATATAAATCCCACAGGAAATAATAACGAGGAACTAATAGTCATTATTCCCTCTTCTGTGTCAATTAGAAAATTATTATATCTGAATCAATAACCCTGTGTAAATTAAATAAGCATATACACTGGTAGGTAGGAAAAAATAAATATAAATATGTAACAATTATTATTTTTCAAGATTTTATTTACTTTGAGATGATTATAAACGGAAATTAAAAAAATAATGTAAAATATACAATTATAATGGCTATTATAGCATCATTGTATAATATACTATCTATCTAATTAATTAATAAAACAATGGCAAATTCTAATTTAGTACCAACATTGCTTCACTTGCAAAAATATACCACTTATCGAGTTCTGTCATATTCAATAATAGGTATGATATATTTTTGAAAATTTTATTTATTATTAGTCCACCTTGGTTCGATCCCCACAGCCAACAAACAATTTTCACCAAATTAAATCTACCCCTGTGGATCCCCCTCCACTAACTTCTTTAGGGGCCGTGATTTGACGACTGCTAACCGCACTTTATGCGAAGAAATATATCACTTACCGAGATCTGCTCAGAGTGCCATACCCAGTAATAGGTAAAAAGCGTGATGATATATTTATTTATATAGTCCACATAAACAAAAATGCTTGTTATTTTAATTTTTAATGCTTCTATGATCGTGCATTATGTACTCATATTCAGTGCAAAAAGCGATTGTTAATCGCACGCTTTAATGGCAACAATGCGTTAAATAATTACTACGAAATAAA
Source organism: Pterostichus niger (assembly GCA_947425015.1). Taxonomy (NCBI): domain Eukaryota; kingdom Metazoa; phylum Arthropoda; class Insecta; order Coleoptera; family Carabidae; genus Pterostichus; species Pterostichus niger. The sequence continues at coordinate 20,244,865 of OX380341.1, read as the reverse complement.
CTTAACTACGTAACCTACAAAATACATGTTTTTGATGTTTTAAATTTAATTTAATTAGTAAAAAATGAGAGTCTTATTAAATGCATTGTATTGCCCCCATGTGTTTGCAATATTTACCTACAGCTCATGCAATAAAGTGATACTTTTAACAGCAGTTGCATAAATAACTATTATTATAACATTGAAGGCTCGAGATAAGTTCTATATAAAAAAAATATCTGGAATATTAAATTTTATTCCTTAAATAAAAATATCATCTACAAACAGTAAATCATAGACAAAACCTAACATTAAAAATAAGAGTTCGTTCCCATGATTTAATTACAGGTCAAAAACGAATCGATATCAGCAACTTTAACCCGAGTTCACTCCCTATAATCAATCTGTAAAAGTAAAAAACTCGTATCGAAGACAAAAACTCGACGTACATTATGTCGTGTTTAAACAGCAGGGCATAATTAACTAAGTACAGGCGTAATTTGTGTAGTGAATTTGACACAAAATGACACACGCTGCACTCGACAGCCTTTAATTACTAAACCTCAAACTTCATTTATTATAAATTGTTCACCTCGTATCTGCCGCTAGTAATCTCAGCGACGTACCAATTCAAATCTACGGACAGATTAATATTGTTCTAATTGCGATATTGTGTGCCACTTCACTATAAATTATTGCCTTTTTCATGTTGGAGGCTAGAAATATCAACTATTTATCTTTTTTACTGCGTGTTGATTACTTCTGTTCGAGCTTTGATGGGAAATTGTAAACCTGTTGGTGGTTCAATTCAATCTTTAACTATTCATTTTAGATATTTTATCATGAAATTTAAAGTTTGTTTCTGAAGTTTGATAAATAATATGACGCAGAATAAAAAATATATTAGTACAAAATTGTAAACTTTGCACATGCAGTCATTAAATATTATGTATGTGCTTTGTGCTGTTTACATAAAAAAAAAAATATTCCGCAAATCATAATCTACAAATATTAAAATCATAAATTCCTTACATTTACATAAACTCGAAAACTTTATAATTATGAAAATATAATAAATATTATAATTATGTGACTCAAACCTTGTTATCTTAAACTTACAATAACCATAAAAAAACTACAGAGTCTTTCTTTAATTTATGAATAAATTTAAACTGTAAATAGTATTTGTTGTACAGATTATGGAACAAAAATATATTTTTTTAAATTTCCAAAATTAAGTGCAGTTTACTAGAAGTAAACATTGTTGCTACCAATAGTATACAACTTATTTCTCATAATATTAAAAATTAAATTATTAAATTACAATTGTAAAATACTTAGATGTCTCCCGTTGTATAGTTAATATATTCATTAAATTTTGATATTTCTTCTCCTCATTAAAAGTTTTCGTATTGAAAATGTGTTAATTGATCAATAAATGACATCTTAATTCAGTACTAGTGAATCAGAGGATATGTTACGGCGTAAAGTCGCCCTGGTTGTAATGCATTTTGTCTCACCTCACCATATACTAATAACATATCCACTAATTCACTACTACTAAATTTGTACGACGTTTTTGACAAATTATCAAATTTGCAATAAGAAAATCCCAATATCAATTTCAATGAAAAAACTAAATCAGACCTAGATATTTACTACGTACATGGAAAAAAATAATTAATTTATTCATAAAACAGCTGACACTATTGTAATTGTAATTTTTACAATTATGATTTAAGATTAATTATTATTAAAATTCTTTTTGTTCCATAATCAACTAATTTTTTCAAAATAACAATAGTTATTTGTGTGAGCGTCAAGTGAATTTTCATTACTCGAGCACGGTAATTGCAGCGCGAGCCGAAAGCGAGATCTGCAAATGTACAAGAGGAACAATGACACTTTAAACTCGGTATTCATACATAATTTTTTCTACGATTGCATCGATTTAAATAATCTACGAACTTAAAATAAATTCGTTCTGTCAACTGTTAATATGACAAGTTTCTGTTTTGTTTGTATCCCTGGTAATTATTGAAGTAAGCGCGCATTTACTATCTATTTCGCGCGTTTCCATTAAAGACGCGCGACAAAGTTATTTTTAGATTGTTCTACAAACGTCAACTTTACGGTAGCAAATGAGAGCGTAATTGTTAACTTTTCAAAGAAATCGCAGAAAAATCATATTTGCGATTTAAACTTTATGCATAAGTGTAGAAACAAATTTATAACTATTTATAGCTATTAGACACTCAGTTCGACATGTTGCTACCATAAGCTATCTATTCTAATTAAAAATATATAATAATTAGTATCATTATCAGAATACCAAAGGTGTTCATGAAAATATATTATTTTATAACTATTGGCTACCTTTGTCTGATGATAATATTGTTCAACAAAACTATTTGCATTTGCACACCAATTACGAATATCTCAAACAATTTAAAACAATTATTAAAGAGTTCTCTTCGCCCACATTTTATGACTTCATTCTTTATTCATTTACCAATACTAATACGATTTGAAATACCACATGTATTTTAATTTCACTTACATAACAGAAACAAAAAGAACATAATTGTTGCAGGTGTTAAATAGTCTCAGTTGAAAATTCAAATAAATTATTTGGCGAGAATCGTACCTGGTTTCACTCCTACACAGTAACACGTGTGTATGTATGTATGTATATAAAAGTGGCCATGAAATGCATATGTCTATGTGTAGGTATGTAATGTGTGTATGTGTGAATGTGTAAGTGCGAAGCCAACACTAATATCGGCCGGTCAGCTTGGTCATTTGCGTGGGACATATCACGACCAGCCACAGCCATCAATTCGGTTTAAAAAGTACAGAGATGTTTAAATCTGATAGGATAATGACTATAGCTGCGGTTCTAAATACCTACAAGCTGCAAGGGTGTATGTGTTAGTGATAAAATATGGTGCCATCTGGTGTTGAAGCACGAACAATCATTACAATTTTATATGCTTTACTATTTGTTCGGACACTTTTATATCTAAGCATCTAACTTTTTTCCTACATCATTTTTATTCCAAATAGATAGAGCGTATTTAAATGAAATATTAAATGAAATATTAATCAAAATATTGAACAGTATAAGCAAATCTGATGATAAAATATATATCTAACTCAATAAATAAATATCGTCTTCTGCAGATTATTACTGCAACTTTTTAATAAATTTAATGTAATTTTTTCTAATATAACGTCTATTAATATTTTTAATCTTACCTATATAAATCAGCACAGCATTTATATCTGTAAGATAATTTGAGATGCAATAGCAGTAAAAAAGTAATTATTCCTATGAACTGCTTTTATGTAAGGGGTTTGTAATTGACAATAATAATTATTAATAAAAATATATATTAGTGTCATAATTTAAATAGATATACAATTTTATTTTGAGGTTATGTAAATGTCAAATAATTAAAAAATATCTTCTTAATGTAGAAATTAACTTATAATAAGGTAACAGTTCAATTGAATAAAACTTATATTTTTAATTAAATTTCGTAGTAATGAAATTAATTTTCAATAATAACTATTTTTATTGTTTTCTATTAATCATTTATAAAACTAATCAAGATGAATATTTCAATACTTGAATACAACAAAATTTTACAAAATTTACTCAGAACTATAAAAAAATGTCTGGAGATTTATAAAATAAAGAACTAAAACTAAAAAAGGAATAATTTTCAAAGTTAAGCGCTTCGTGAAATAATTCGCCGTATATCATTCTTTAATTTTAATAAAATTTGTTAGTTTCTACTTTGGTAGATAGAATATTTATTTTGAATGGAATGAGATAGAGAATATTATCAAAATTGAAATGCAGTCTGCGATACCTGTCCCAAATCCCGGACTTCAGCAGTGTGGGTGTGTTACAACTAAACAAGGATGCGTATTAAGAAATTCTACATGCACGGACAAGAAACTTAATCGATAATTGAATATATATTAAATAAATCAAATTCATACTAATATTTACATTTAATGAGATTAAAGAGTATGTTTTGTAAAAATATACAATATTTAGATAAAATATTTAACTTTTTATCGTATTTGCATTTTTCGTCTGGTGTCTTAGCATTATAATTCGCTATGCAAATTTAGAGATAAAATTGAGTTAAATGAACTATACACACATACAAACGACAATGGAAAATTTTTATTGTTGTTAAATCATATTTGTTTATATTTTGCAAATATAAATTCATTATAATCGAACGCTTTCCAAATAATATTTATAAATTTTACTCTTTTTTTCTACATTTTCTCTGCATTTCATTGAATTCACTGAATTAAACTCTTTTAATTGATCATATCCAACACCAACATCTACAGTGGCATTCTGTTCTTTTTTTGGGTGACATTAGGTATTATTTATATAATTATAGAAACAAATTTTTATGAGAATTATACAAAAATATACATATTTAAAGCTGTTATTTACAAAAAAACTTTAAAAAATTTATACCTATTTGAAAAAATTAAATAATAGCAATTTGAGTTTCACCAACAATTAATCGCTTTATTATCAAAATGATACAAGCACAATTATTTTCGACGCCAGGGACAGACAGATTTTTATTGTTACGCAGTGTGTTTATCAACGAGCATCTCGTATTAAATACATATCTTGCAAACGTGTATTAAATTTAGTCATGCAATTATATTTCAAAAAATTTGTTTTAATAAATTTTTATATTATGAACAAAATAATGGAATAAATAGCAACTAAAATGACACACACCGGACTTCACGTTAGTCACTTTTGGAGCCATATATCAAACTGATATATTCGACCGCTGCCGTCACAATTTTTTTCTATTCTTCCGCCCACCCCGCTAGATACGCCCCTGAACAATTAATATTAGCATATATTAAATGCTAGTTTTTGAGGCAAATTAAATATTTTTTTCTACGATTGCTATGAAAAGTTGACAATTACGCTCTCATTTCTCATTGTAAAGTTGAAGTTTTCTGTGGAACAATCGAAAAATATCTTTGTCGCGCGTCTTCAATGGCAATGCGCGAAAAAGATGTTAAATGCGCGCGTTTCCAATGTCAGCGCGTGAAAAAGATATTAAATGCGCGCTTATTTCAATAGTTACCAGGGATACAAACAAAACAGAAACTTATCATATTGACAGTTAACAAAACGAATTTATTTTCAGTGCGTATCCATTTTTTAATAATTTAAGATGTAATCGTGGAAAAAATTATGTGTGTATCACGAGCGTGTCTTTGTTCCTCTTACACTATTGCAACTCTCGCCTTCGGCTCGCGCTGCAATTACCGTGTTCGAGTAACAAAGAATCACTTTACGCTCTTAATACACAAATAACTATTTTTACTTTTTTTTTTAATAAAGCTTATTACCAAATTGTATTTTGTTTTTAAAATGAGTATAATTCTAAGAAGTTATGATTTTATTGTCTATTAATTAAAGTACATATTAAAAATAAGAAAATAATTAAAGAAACTTTTATTATAATGCGATTAAACAGTTTTAAATGCTTTACAATTTATTTCTATTATTACTTTCTTCAATTTTAACATAACTATTCTTTTTTCCTTTAAATGTCAGACAGATTTAATCTTTTTCTTGTGAATCCACTATACCACAATATATGTTAAAAAAAAGCACCTCATTTATATGACGAAATATTAATATTAACGTTAACGATCATGAGTTTTACATTTTTCTTTTTGTTGTTATAGTCCTTGCACAAAAATGTAAGACTAGAATTATATATTTCGTAAGGACAAGATCAATAAAAGATGTTACAAAAATAACAAGATATTTTCAATAATTACAAAAATTGTCCAAATTATTTTTAAAAACCAAACGTCTCCATACAGCAAAATTAAAAATGTACACGTTTGTTGATTAAAATAAATACACTTTTCTTCATTTGTTTCTATCTGATTCTATGTTTGGATACTATTTCATCGTACACCTCCGGGCTGGAATTCGTGGGCGGACGCAGGTCTGGCAGTCCGCCAACCAGCGCAAAGCTTGGAGGAGCCAGTGTCCGCGGGCTCCAAATTCGTGAGTCGCCGCGGCCCGCGGTACCGCCGCACCGAGCGGTACGACACCGAACTGCGGTCAGCTCCTTAGCAGTCCACACTACACTCTGCTGCGATTGTCTGCCGAGCCCCCAACACTACTATAGCATGCGATGTGAATCTCATGACTGCAATGGGTACTGCACAATTAAGAAGTTGCAGAATTCTTACATTTTTACTTCGATTCCGATTTGCTTTCATATAAATAACATAAAAGTTCTAGGCTTTAGTTAACTGATTAAAACAATTTTATTCATCTTTGACTTGTGTCATCATCAGTAACAAATAAAATCAAATCAAAAATTAAAAAAAAAGATACTATTACAAACTTACGTGAATAGTTAAAAATTAAAATATATCATCACGCCTTTTACCCATTACTGGATGTGGCACTGTGCCTAAGCAGATCTCAGTAAGTGATATATTTTTTCGCGTGAAGTGCGGTTACCAGTCGTCAAATCACGGCCCCCAAAGATATTAGTGGAGGAAGAGCCACAGGGGTAGATTTAAATTGGTGAAAATTGTTTGTCGCCTGTAGGGATCGAACCAGGGTTCTCAAGATCCACAGGCCGACTCGATACAGTTTACCATAGTAAATAAAATCATAAATAATTAAAAACATAATAAGCAATTAGCAACAATATAGAATTCTTTAAGATAATTTTAAATTAAAATGGTCACGAATACATGTTTGTATAATGTGGATGCTTAACGTAGTTGTTTTATTTAAAAAAGAAGAAAAATTTAAAACTAAATTAAAACAATTGTGGAAAATATAGAAGCCCTATATTCATTCAACAAATTATATGAATACATTTGCAACTGATTTCATTAGAATGCATTTGAATCACTGTTGTGATTTTCAATAATCGCTATCTATAGTTATAACAAGCTGTTAATACATATGTATAAATTCGGTTCGATATTCTGTTACATACGCCGTATGGGCGTATCATACGAAAAATAAAACCGGCGCAATGTTAGTAAAACACAATCATTATGAATACTTTTGACACTGATTTACGACGTTAAAATCATTTTAATACATACCACTTGATAGTTTTTGTATGACACGATGTAATATTTATATTTTATCGAACAGGTTATTCACTGCAAAATAATAAACAACTTTGAAATTATGGCTTTGACAAGTAAAATTTGTAAGTGCGTCTTCATTACATTTAAGAATTAGTTTTCTTGGTTAATTATATTAATCAATATCTAGTGCGCATTTATATTAAATAATAATATAATTACTATCCGGATTCAGTTCTAGAGATCACATCAAAAATTCTCTAAACAAATGCAAATTACCACGATTGTTGTCTTAACTTAAATGTAAAATTGTAAAACATTTGTCATCTGCAATTACAGAGCGATCATATAGTATATTCATCTGAAATGTGTAACATGGGTTGAAAATTGTGACTGACGAAGAAAAATCTCTATAATCAGAATTATCCCTAATAAAGTATAGTACTTTGTGTCCTTGAGATTTCATTATATTGACGAAACTTTCGTCAAAAAATTTAAATGAATAAACGATTGTTATTATAAATTATACCTAAAACTGTACTGTGATTCGTTATTATCCTTATTACCAGCAAATCTTCAATCAGTCTATTCAAGAAAATTTCATGAATTCTGTTTAATGAACTATATTATTGTCAACTCCCAAAACTCACTGTGTGTACTGTACCAAAACCCAAGTATGTAAGTATACAATACTCGCTTATTATTCAAATCACCTACTGCGTTGCACTTTTGAAGGCTACAGAAGTTCACGCACACCAAGTCTCGGAACATCGCCTGCAATACGAACAAATCCGCTCGATTTCAATAAAATCTCCGCGTGATTTGTCAACCATCACATCAGAACGCAGATGACGTCATCGAAGCAAACGTCACACTACAATGTCGTACCAAGTTGTTATATTATAATTCTTTTAATACGCGATGTTATCTCACTGAAATTAAAATTACTTTATTGAAATTACGGAGATTACTGTGGGAAAGGATTTTAAGCAGAATATAAAAATGGGTATTTAATTTTGCGTAGATAATAAGTTTTAAAATCTGTAGGATTAAAGTGAGATTGTGGAGTTGTTGAAATGTGATGGGCCAACTCAAGTATATCGCTGAATTTCTCATTAAAATCTAATTGTTTTGGGCAAACGATGTGGTATTTTTTATTGAAATAACTCATTTTACAAGGAATGAAAACCAAATTGGAAGAGTTAGATTGCTTTATATATATTCCCGATTAATTTTAATTCAACTTGTACAAAACAAAGTAATATCAAGTAATGAAAATTGACAAAACACAAAAATACCTTAATCTTTTTATAAATTTTATATCTGTATAACATAAAAGTAATAAAACTTTTGTAAAGCTTGTAATGAGTGTTTTACGAGTACAATAAGTTCAATGAAGAACCGATGTAAATAAATAAAATGAACGAATAAATCAACTGACTGCGAAATACACTGCTTCAACGTAACTTTATCACTTGTGTCGCACTCCATTACGAAGAAGGCTCATAAAGCTTATATAGCGCATAGTATACTCTCACTTCCTTCCTTCACAATCTTTCAAATACAAGAATCCATAGCTAAGCATATTTACGATACAGTGATGATTTAAATACTACAATATTTTTATACTTTTTAACTACATGCTACTTATTTTTATGTAGGCGTGTAGCTCTACTTAGTAAGTCAGTTTTCTTTGTCTATTACATATTTATGAATATAACGTATAACAGAAGTTGTGACATATAGACAAACACATAAAGAAAACATGCAAATAATAGCGATCTTTTATGGCACGTGGTTTTAAAAATTAATTATTACCAAGAGTAATACGTAATCAATAAATAATCATATTGCAACCACATTGAAACCACATGAATGTGTAAAACATCAATGCAGTTTTAATTGGTATGAAACTATTATCTTTACCACAGCGGTGAATAATCATAGTAGCAGGTTCCTACAAAAATTACACTTACATAATATAGTTCCCGGGATAAATCAATACAAATTGTTAAACTGCGTCATCAATCGCACAAATAAAAAATATCAAAAATTTTGACATCGCTAAATTACCTAGTTTCATATTATTTATGGAAAATGTAATTTCTGCAAAAAATATTACATTAGTTTCAAAATTATGTAAAATTAAAGTATTTACAAATAAATTTTTAATTTGAATAGGATTTATAAGTCGAAAAAATTGAATATAGATATAAAAAAATGGATAACTGGACTTTGATTATATATCTTTTTCTACGATTGTTATGAAAACTTGACAATTACGCTCTCATTTGTCATCGTAAAGTTGACTTTTTCTGTGGAACAATCGAAAAAAATATTTTTTGCGCGTTCCAATGGCAACGCGCGAAAAAGATATTAAATGCGCGCTTATTTCAATTGTTACCAGGGATACAAACAAAACAGAAACTTGTCATATTGATAGTTGACAGAACGAATTTATTTTCAGTACGTATACGTTTTTTAATAATTTGAAGATGCAATCGTAGAAAAAATTATGTGTGTATCACGAGCGTAAAGTGCCTTTGTTCCTCTTACACTAGTGCAGTTCTCGCTTTCGGATCGGGCTGCAATTACCGTGTTCGAGTAACAAAGAATCACTTTACGCTCTTAAATACACAAATTACTATTATTGATTGACGATGTTAGTTATCCATTTTTTACAGCGATAATTTTGAATTTTATTCGTGAGGAAGCACTGATTTACACTCTGTACCTATTCAATGCACTATTAGTTATATTTTGTACCGGTATTGGTATTGGCACGTATCCACCGCCAATTACTATTTACCATAAAAATGCGTTCTATACTAGGTCAGGCATGGTTAGGGGTGTTTATGTTTCAGGGATTTTATCAGTTTTGGAGCTGGTTGAAGAAAAAAAAACACCCCTAACCATGCCTGTCCTAGTATAAAACGCAATTTTATGGTAAAATAGTAATTGGCGGTGGATACGTGCTACACCAATACCTTTTGTACCTTAACATTTTTATATTAACTATAAATGTAATAAGTTTCATAAAGTTTAACGTAACACAAACAAGTTCATTTTATCCAATAAGTTAATGCAATAGACTCTTAGAAAATATAAATTAAACAATACTGTTTACTTTCTTTCTTCATTACAAAGTATGCTATTAATTCTGTAGCGTAGTAGATGAGATCAATAAAATTTTAGAAAACTTGCTTATAGCTACTAAAATTATAGAGGAAATGTTGTCTTTCCTATTAGATTAATAATTAATATTTATTAATCAAAAAACAAAAACTAAATGGAATAAATAGTTCTAAAACAACATATGAGATCGTGGAAATGAGCAGTCTACATTTGTTATATCAAAATGCTATATTTAATATTTAATTTTATTATGTATTGACTATAGTAAATAAATCAGTGTCTTAATTTTGAATTAAACTGTAAAACGAAATCATCAGATATCCTCGAATTGTATAAAATCCCATTCGGAATCCCAATCCCGCTGTGTAAGTTTGCCTTGTGAGCGCGTGCCGTCACATCACCGCTGAACAGTGATCGTCGGGGGTTCCCGACTTCCACGGCACACTTGACTCTATTACGTAACAATGGTAGCGTGCGCTCGCACGCATTTTACAGCCCTAACACGACCATTATGTTGCTCAGCTTCAGCTTCGTAGCCCGTCGCACCGTCATAAAACACAGGTAACCCGCGTGTGACATAAAGACCTACAAACCTGTTGATGGAATCAGATACAACACGGTGCTACCCTCTATCTGCGGCGGAGTTAATTGCGCGGCACGTCAGTTCGTGACGCCAAAATTAGTTCATCACGCAGGAGAAAAGTGATTGTCACTTGATGTTTGTTCTTTGTTTCTAAATGCTGTCTGCAATGTTTGACAATGACATTTTGAAATGTTCGTATTTTTTTTTCTTGTGCAGAAAAACAGGTTAAATTTGGCTAATGATTTGGCGCTTAGAATGCATTTTTGAATTCTTGAACGTGGTTAGTAAATTAGGAAAGTATTCAATCTATTTTTAACGATCTATATTTAGCAAATTATATTAAAATTATTTATTTTGTTAATGATAAGATTAATTAAGCCACAAAAATTGTTATAATAATAGAAAATTTATTTGACAGTTTAATAAAAACAATAAATGCTGAACATTTGTGAATTAAAGTTATCAAATTGGATTTAAATACCAAACGGAAAATTTTGTAACAATTATTTAATTATACAAATTAATATACAGGGTGTTTCAGGACTAGTGTAACAAACTTTAACAGCTTATTCCTGAGGTTATTTTGAGCAAAAAATGTCATATAAACATAGGTCCTATTCCTTCTAGTTACCAAAATACAAGAGGTTGAAGTTCTATAAATAACACGACATTTTCAAATTTTTGTAATCAAGATACTTTCGGAAAACAAGAATTTTATTGAAAAGTCATACCTTATTTGTCTTAATTAAAAATTGTTGTACTTTTGATTGTATTTTTGTTTTATAATGAATGGTTATAGTACTGCTGAATATGCAGATGATTTTTATTTATGGATTATGTAATAGTAATGCCCGTTATGCGTCCAGAGAATACCAAGACAGATATCCAAATAGAAGCCAACTTTCCCATCCCCTATTTGCGCGCATTTTTGTTTTCCAAAAGTATCTTGATTACAAAAATTTGAACATTTAGTGTTATTTATAGAACTTCAACCTCTTGTATTTTGGTAACTAGAAGGAATAGGACCTATGTTCATATGACATTTTTGGCTTAAAATGACCTCAGGAATAAGCTGTTAAAGTTTGTTACACTAGTCCTGAAACACCCTGTATAATATTAATTAATTTAGTCTATTAACAACACATTATTTGTTTACTGTGTAATACGTATTTAGCCTCATTTTGTTATAACTTATATTTTCATTTTGTTTTAGTTTCTCAATTCAAATTCTAATTACAGCTTATATACACACATAAAAAGAACGTAATTACACTCGATATGGGTGATATCTTAAAAATTAGTTCAGCGCAGATAATCCATCCGCCTATAGCAGCGGGATTATTTGTATTTCAACATTTCCATGTATATGAGCATAAGTGTTCAAATTTTAAATCTATTTACCGCATTTCACATAAAATTTTGTCCGTCAGTATGATGGTGTAGATAGCAATATGGAACTCGAATCCGAAGATCCCGAGTTTGAATCGCATTCAAGCTAAAAATTATAAAAACTACCATACTGCGGCTCGGTAGGTACGGACCCTGTACTGTACTGTAATTGGGATTAAGTTCCTGTTGTGCAGCGTAACATAACTAAATAAATATTCGAAACGGCAGAGCTCCTTCAGAATTGGACAAATTGCGTGATAATTAATTACTAAGAATGCCAATGGATTTAGCGCTGACTTTAAAATGGGCGTCAGAGCGTTCTTTATTTATGTACGTATACAAATTCATAAATGATATAGATCAGTACATAAATACCACTTACAAAATTTGCAAGTAAAAATTATTCTAGAGACTTAAAACCTCAGTTTCATAAAATTGCCATTTAAAAACGGAAGTCATAAAAAATTACATACAACAATTACAATCACGTGAATCAAAAATGCAAACCCATTCACAGAGCCGCGCTCCATGCAAGAGCGATCAGAGCTTGCCATGCAGACGCCAGTCGACTAGATCTACAGTAAAAAAACTCGTTGACATTGAATAAAACCTGTGAAATACGTAGTTCTAACTGCGGGATCATCATTCGCTGATAATTCACATTCATCCATATAGGCTACGGACACATCATCGCGATTGTAAGCTGATAATTTGGCTAGGTGACTGGAATTCTTTTTTGCACTTTTGACTACTTTAACTAGCATGAACATTAAGCGGATTTTAACATATAATTTGTCTGGCAATAATAAAGTTATGTTTATTAGCAGTAAAAAAATAACTTACTTTCAATTCAATATCTTTCCAGTAAAAATTTTATTAGTCAGTTGGCATAACTTTTCAAACCTAAATATTAATAATAAATACATTGCTAATTGCGATTTCTAAGTGAAGGTTATTTAAAAAATAAATGACTGAACTTGACCATAAATAATAAAAAAGAGAAGAAAAATTACGATGTAAACAGAAATTATGTTGAACTTGACTTGATTCAACAGAATGCATTAGTTCAACAACGCCTCAGATTTATTTTAAGAAAAAGTAAATATTAGAAGTTCTTAAAACTAGTTTAAAAATATAATATAAAGTTGGCATTCATTGTGTACTGATCATAATAAAGTATATTGATAAATTTTATCTATTTTACACAGGTGTTTTAAAATAGATTTTATCTCGACTAATCTATATTAAATTATTATCAGATAATATTCATGTGATAACGACACAATTAATAATATTAAGTGAAAATGGGTGTTTTAAACCTGGAAAAAAGTAATTTTATTAGTAAGGTGTGAGAAATATTCAAGGAAATTTAAAATAATCTTTACAATATTTAAGGCAAATTAAACCTGTATTATTATTCCCTATTTAAGTTATCTAATGTTTCTCAGATATGAATTTAATTATTTATTCTTCAAGAGAAATACAGAGATTTATGTAATTAGCCATCTTCCCCAGGTTGCAACATCACATGTCACAGTGAGTAATATTGCACTTATCAATGAGTCATGTTAAATATGCGATGTGTTATTGCTGTAGCTGTTGCATACCTATTTGCTACTACTTCCAGTTTACGATTACATAAACATATAATCATATTTAAATTAAAAGATTTTCTATTACATTTTTCTTACATCAAGCACAGAATCATCACATCACCAGTGACAGAGCAAGTTTTCTTTATTACAGGGGCGTACAAATACAAGTAGGTAGTGATATTTTTAAAATTACAAATCATTTATGACGCATTTTGATAAAGTTTTATTTATTATTTGGTAGAGCTCTGGCAGTTGGCATACAATGGAACCATATTCATTTAAGTTTTATAAATTGTTAACTAAATATTTATTCATAATTAACCTGGAACCTGTGAACTCTGGTCAAATGCTCTTAAACAAGTGAGCTACGGTGTCCAAGTAATTCAAATGTGATATTATTCCAATTTTTCCACTATTTTTGTAATGTGTTAAAGGTTAAAAAAAACTAATCAAAATTACTTGTAATTATAGTTTTTTGCAAGATGGCGATATTGTTTGTCTACATGAAGAAACAGAATATAAATTTACAAAATAATTTAGACTATTTTCATTTATTATATAATAACAATATAATTAGTTACGTATTGTAGTTATCTACACAGTTTACGATTTGTGAACAGGGATTCAATATAGACTGAACAAAAAACAATTTTTAATTCGTAAATATAAGTAATTAATTTCCAGAAACTATACGTTGTATTTACCTATTTATTTCTTACAATTAATTTTACTATGTAGGTTTTTATTTGTAATAAGTACTTTATTATCATTTATATTCGATAATTTTTAGATTTTAACAGTTCTTTGGTATGTAAAAAACAAAATTATAAAACCGTAACATTTATAAATTGGTTTATTTTTATATAAAAATATAGCATTTTTACAAGAAACATCTTTGGCGCCACCACTAAAAAATGTTTATTAATAAAAACCTCCACACGTGTCGCGAACATCTTATTTTTTATTGTCTAATAAAATAAAAATTAAAAACACGAAATAACAAAATAAATTGGGTTATCAAGTTATGTAAATATTATTCCAAAAAAATTAATCATTTCTTTAGCCGGAGGGCGAAACTCTTCCGTAAAAACGACAAATTCCATCAATAATTAATGAAGTTTTACAATCACGATGTTCTCAATTCTCATGTGAACGTTACAGATATAACAATCACCGCCATCAGCTGGAGATATTCAAATCTAACAATGGAGGGTTGAATTTTGACGGAAAGGGTAAAATGAACGACATGAGAAACGATACACAGCGTGGGAGGAAAGCAGAAAAGGGTTGCATTGTCGGTCAAGATTGGCTTGCTAGGCAGATGGCGACAAAGTCGCTCTTTGTGTCCACCGTGGGAGCCGAACTAACCAAAACCTAAGCGCACCCACTAGCATCGGTCATATATCAGGGATGTACTTACAAAAACTGGCCAGATGAATATTTGTGGGTTTTAAATAGAATTGTGACTAAACTTATGGGCAGCCAGCCAGGCGATTTGGTATTAGAGATGTTTAATTTTTGTGATGTGAATTTTATCTTTATTCTTAGTGTGTCCAATCATATACATTTAACACAGTTCAACAGTCTCATCAAATGTTATTACCTATTTAAATCATTCATAATCATAGTATACCTAATACAAAAACATGTATAGAGTTTTCATGTTATTTATTAAGTATGTTTATTTGCATACTCTGACATTTCAACCTAAAATATTAAATTTAGCAGAACAAATATACAAGTCAATTTATTCAAAGAAATATAGTTATGTATTTTCCCAATTTACGCACGCGTTTCTAAATTAAAACGTATTTTAATTCCTCTAAAATATCGTCTATAAGTAATTTCAAAATTGTATTTTAAATGTAAGCAAATAAAATATAGCATTTCCTACATAAATTTGCATGTGTTGCAATTTGAAATCTTGTTCTAACGCACATTTGATCAAGGTTAAAAAAGATAAGTTACGTCCTGTCTCCAAGTAACACTTTAATTACCATAGAAACAATTACAAAATGTAGTTTGACCTACAGATAAGAAAAATATACCTGATATATCTATTTGTCGTTATCTACGATAGCATCAGCTGTACAAATTCTCTGACCTGCCCAACCCGAAAACGCTGCCAATGCTACCATATACCAACCAATAACTGTAACTTTATCCTCTAGTCTAGCATGGTGCAGATTGCAGAGGTGCGGCAAACCCTTTCATAATCTGTCTTCTAGCCGCGGTAGCCTACTTCAATAATCGTCATACGTTTAAATATTTCAATACAAAACGAAAAAAAGTAGCTGTCAATATTTCAGCTGGAACGGTAATCATTTATCATAAAGATACGCGTGAAAGATTTTTACACAGATTTCCGAGAATCTGCATGGAATATCTTTCCTAGGGACCAAAGGTTTGACAACAATGAAAACGTCTGTCATGAGAGGATCAGGGCTGGCCAAGCTTGAACAGCTGATTGCGTATGCGGCTGTTTTTCTCTTTTCCAAATTTTTGCACAATTTCGACATCTGCACTAATCCTTGCCTATTGTCATACATGCTCGCGTGCACTACTATATAATTGTTCACAAATACTCGTGCATTGAATTATTATATTTCAGTATTTCATGAATCAGGCTATTTATTCAATCAATAGCACAAAAGCTGTGCGTACAAAATGGAGCATTTTGCAAATCTGCAGCGACTAATACCAAGGATTGAGATGCTTTGTTAACGCAGATTGCTGCATTTTATTGTGTTTTAATCTATCGAAAAATTTTATTTTTATCTGATTTAATTTACCGGTTGTTTCCTTGATTTACATTTCATTATTTTCACTAGTAAAGTGACCTTCATTTAAATATTGTAACCCGTAATTTATTGACCGTTACAAAAATAAATTAAATTTTCTTAAATTTAAGTGCTTCATAAATTAAAAGGGAAAGTATATAAACCAATATTTTATAATTATTTTAAAGTTTAAATTCAATAACTTAATTAAAATCAACCTTAAATACAACTATGTAAACGGCTACCATGAATTTATTAATGAAACAAAATGATTTTATTCCTTATAATTATAGTCAATTGGTACCAATTAAAAAATTCCCTGAAAGAGAAGAATATGTTTGACAGAAATAATAACTGGCTATTAAAATAGCAACGATGCATTCGTTGACTAAATTTACATCTGGAACCGACACTTACGAGGAGCAATATTTCGCGCGTACGCAATACTAGATACGTTTGTTATTCACTTTTGTATAGTGCATACGTCATGACATGCACATTACCTGTTCGACAATTTGAACAAATATTATATTATTAAATCATTCGTAAATAGATATAAATACACTGGTATGAAACATATCTATATGAGTTTTATTGTATATTTTCGCGATTGCAATACTTTCTTTGCAAATATATAGAAGATGTAAAACAGTAAAAAAATAAGTTAATATCGTAATACATATAAATCATCATCATCATGTGACGCTACAGCCTGAGATCGGGCCTGGGCCTACCGGATACACCGAGCCGCAATTTTTACACTGCCGTACTGCCGATTTTCGTAGTCAAATGCTACATTATTTAAGACGTATAAGTGACTAGTTTATAGCGCCCGAGTGTGATTGATAAATACATGTAACTGTATTTTATATTTTACGACAAATCACACATTGTCGACAGGCGGATTCGAACTGACGAACCTTGATTCGGGTGACGTCACAGTAAGTTAAGAGATGTGCTTTAACACGCTCGGCCACCGCGCCTGTAATACATATAAGCACATGCAATAATACAAAGATTGTATTACAACTTAATATATCCTCCCTTAGGATAAATTAATGTTATAAAAAGACACGCGCATACATTTTACATCGTACTCCTTTTTCAATGAGGTATAAGTTCACGCCTCGTTCTCTAAATAGTTTTCACATAAATTTTTTCATCAACTAATAACAATGACTGGTAGCACAAGCTCTGTTTTTCCTTGTTTTAAGAGCAGTATTTTTGGGTATTTTAGCTATCTCTAACATGTTAAAACCGTGCTCTTAGAACACACAAAAACAGAGCTTGTGCTACCAGCCAATGAATATTCTTATATTAATATTATACATTTTAAAATCACCTAATATATACCTTGTTTGTTTTAAAATAAAATATAAAATCTGATAACATTATAATATTTATAATTATATCAACTTAATTTCTTATTTGTTGTAATAATTAACGCAGTTATTTGAAATGTAGTAATCATTAACATTGTTAATATATTAAACAAAACAAAGTATAATAGATATAAATAGTTAGAATTTTAACAAACTTAAAATTACTAGAAATAACTGTCATTGAACTAACTATTCTTGCTAACAAGTTCTAATTCACGCAAGAAGCTGTTACAAGATTGGTTCTGCCTGTTCCAAGTGCAATTTCTGTACACATTACACTGTAATACTGTTCTAATTTGTTGCAAATGATATACACCCGCAATATTGATTAATGTAAAACGGCCTTAATATCAATTGAATTAAATGTTTATATTTGTAAAGATTGAAATCGTTTTACTACAGAAAATACACGGAGATCACGTGATATTTGCTCTATACAGACACAGCTCAGTGATTGAAATAAACTAAATAGATGAATATCTTTGGAGGCCGTGATATTACGGCTGGTAACCGCACTTCACGCGAAAAAATATATCACTTATCGAGATCTGCTTAGGCAGAGTGCCACATCCAGTGATGGGTAAAAGGAGTGATGATATATTTATTTATTTTTTTATTTATGAATACCCATTCCTGGCTATAGTATTCTGCCATAGCAGATCTCGGTAATTGATATATTTTTTCATATAAAGTATAGTTACCAACTTTCAAAGACGTTAGTGAAGGGAAAGCCATAGACAAATTTTTAATGTGGAGTCAAGTGTGAGAATCGAACTCGAGTTCTCAAATCCACAGGCCGTCGTGTCTCCTACACGGAAATAATAACTGAACGTACCTTACACACGTGGTTTTTGTGAGTAGATATTACAGCGCGCTGTGGGGCTGTCAAAACCAGATGAGCACAGGCACATGACGTCATCCGTGAGTTAATTTAACGAACATGATAGACTTTAAAACATCCGATTTAATTTTATATTTTTAAATTAAAATTATATATCCACCACAGCACGTGAATTTTGCTTGAAATGAAAAAATAAATGACAGCAGTGAAATATTCTAAATAAAATCGAAAAAAAGTATATTTATTAAGAAACTCGAAGTCATAATGCATGGAACTGATCTCGTTTACAATGAAAATAATGAACTAAATATTTTTCTCTTAAAACTAAAAATCGGTAAGGATTCACTATAAAATAAATACAAGAAGACTAAAAATATAGCTTTATAAATAAAAATGTGGGCAGCACAAAATGAACGTTGATTAAAATTTGAATATTTAAGTCTTGCAAAATGATTTTACAAATACTTGTGTGCTTTGAATAGCAGTTATAGAGAATTAAAAGACATATTCAAGTCAATCAATATATTTAATTTTCTCATTTATTAAAAAGTAAAATGGAGTTCATGTTTTTATAATGGAATTAAACAAAATACAAGCTAGAATTTTAACTGACAATAGAGTATTTATTTTACTCCCATGCTTTAATATGCTTACTAAATATGTATTATCTGTGCTCATTTATACATAGATTTACATTATGGTATAAATATTTTTTAATAGCTAGTTGCACAACCAAAAGTTAAATGATAAATTTTTATTAAATAAATAAAATTAAAGTAAAGTAAAACAATTGAATTTCTTTTGAATGAAGTTTAAAATTTAATTTTTGCACCCTAAAATAAAGTAATATTATACAGAAAAGACAAAAAAAAATTATTGGCAAAATTACAAACTCGCATAACTATATAAGTTATTTTGACAGTTTCATAAAAAAGTAATATGTATATCGTTATTTCGTTATATTAACATTTCACACAATAAGCAAATGTCGTTAATTAGCAATCATTAAATATTTCAGCTCATCTTCCTGGGATACATAAAGAAATAAATTCCTTGAAAATTGTAAATTTGATTGTCCAAATATGATTTAGAAATCTGTTATAAAATCGTTGTACGGCACCGAGACTGTCGACTTTTTGTGTCAAACTCGAAACGAAATACAGGGAAGTTATGACTCGAATTTATAGGCAAGACACAAACTTAATGCGCAATTACTTATCAAGTGATAGAGACATAAGTAGAAAATAAATTAAACTCGAAACCGAATTAAAGAAAAGATATTTCGTTTATGCTATTGTATATAGCAAATTATTATTACTTTTTAATAAAAAATAAATAAATATATCATCACGCCTTTTACCCATTACTGTGGCACTCTGCCGTAAGCAGATCTCTGTAAGTGATATATTTATTCGCGTGAAATGTGGTTACCAGCCGTCAAATCACGGCCCCCGTAGATGTTAGTGGAGGGGGAGTCACAGGGATAGATTTTAAATTGGTGAAAATTGTTTGTTGCCTGTGAGTATCGAACCAGGGTTCTCAAGATCCACAGGTCGACTCGATACCACTGAGCCACGTACCCCATAAAAAGTTACAGGAATATATTATACTGAAAATGTTACAGATTTAATATATTTGTAATTTGTATTTTCAATTAAAAAAATATAGTAGGAGTGATTGATTATAGCGGTGAACAATTACATGAGTGACCCAGGAACGAATTAATGTGATTGGTTTGTTATATTGGCATATGAGGAAATGAGGAATTATGAATGCAAATAAGATAAAAGTGAAGAAGTGGTGTACCAAGATAGGAAAATTTGGACGAGATTGAGCAGTGAAAAAAATGAGATTATGGTGAAAGATTTCTGCTACTGATTAACTTGATTATATAAACCGAGATATAATATTTGAGGTGTACATTGCTAACCAAGAAATTATCCAAGGACAAATAAACAAGTGTGCATCTACTGACCTACAGTTATTTGTTTAATATTTGTTTTATTTTCATTTGGATGTCGTCTAAGCTGATTAATATAATTCGCAGAATGTATTAAATGAAACAAGCAAAAATAAATCTCAGTGGTAGATTGTAAATCCAAACGAATCCAACCCTGGCTGGTAAACTGTGGAAAGAGCGAGCAACAAGTGTTCAAGACATGAGAGGCAGGACGGGAAGTAAAGCGTAAAGCGAAATACAAGACGGCTCAATTTGCCATCAGTTGATAAAACTCCATTATCAGACCGTTCTGCCGCTACGTTGTACTACGTTACGTCCTTACGTCGTTACGTTGCCGCTGTGCCACTCACACTTCACAGAATAATTTTACACCTGTTTAAAGTTTCAAAGCAATCTATGATTATATTTTGTACACAGTAACCTTGACGGTTGGTAGTATTTAACTTTTGTGTTCTTATCGCTTATTGTAATAATTCAAAAATGGCCCTGAATGTTTCAATTAAATGTTCCTACCTACACTATTATAAATTATATAGAGTGAAAAAAAAATTTGATTAAAATTATACACAATAGTTATTTATTTATAAAATTTGAGAATATTTCATTTATTTACTGAATAGTGAACACTGACGCCCATACAATTTTCTAAATTTAATTTCTTCAAAACAATCATATATTGACAATAAAATGTAAACTTATATCAACTTATCTACAAAATAAAAAATCTAAATGGAAATAAATGAATTTAATTTTAACAAAATACAATTTCACAAAATGGATCTTGGCAGATAACACATTTGTCAGTTGAGTGAAATATAGCGTATCAATATATAACAGTTTCGATGTATTTCATTTCTTATCTGTTTTAAAAATGTCAGGACAAATGTTTCAAATGCATTTAAATCAGATAGTGTAAGTATAGAAATTACGTTTATTAAAAAGTAGGCGCCTTGATTAGCATAAACCAATAAATTAATTATTGAATTATTCATTAAAACAATGAAACTAGTAACAAGTAAATAAATCTAATAAACAAATAAAATAAATCACATGGTCTGTTTGTGCAAATCGGAGCAGGTAAAAAAACTATAAAGAATTCAACAAACCATATAACATCATCGCATCAAAATTGTAACACGTGCCAATCGTGCTACGGTTGTAGACGTGCCGATGTTTCGTTCTTAGTCACCGACATCCCTGAACGCCGTACGTGATTTTGTGTTATAGTTTATTTCAAGACGTTTGGCATTTGTTAAAGAGTACCTACTTATGTCGTACGTCGTATAGTTCATACTTCTCTACAAATATAGGTGTTTACAATTGACGATTTTCAAATGGCAATAGTGTCATATATTCGAAGATCTCATATAATGAACTTGTTATGAAGTGCTCACAATACTATTTAGAGAAATAATCGTACGAGTATTATATAAATTACCCTTGTAGCTATTTTACAATATTTCATACATTTTAATGTAAACTTATTTTTCAATGACCGCACAGTTTTCTATAAATGCTTCTAATTCTAATCGCTACTATATAAGAATTATTCGGCACATTCTTTTCTTGTGAATGTTTTAATTTAGTGGACGGTAAAATAAAATATTTGAAATAAAACTAATAGAAAATTAAATTCCGCATCAATCTACGCATTTAAATTTACTTATACAAATAAGAATAATGGTTAATCGTTATTGTAATCCGATTTTGACAGTTACCAAGATACAGAATTAATCATGTTAAACTATTAAATAATTTTTTCTTGTAAAGTAACTTGAAAAACATCGATAGAAAAGTAACTATTTCCCAAATTAATTTGCCCGTCGTACAGTTTTTGTAGGTCACATTTTATATCATGTATACTAAGAACTATTGCATATTAGTTGAAGATGGAACTGTTACAGCTAAACTTGGGTAAATGGAGTTGTATTATTAACAGCTAAAAGTTTGTTGAGTGCCAATTCAGTGAACTTATGGTTCAATTGTTAAAACTGCGAGTAAAACGAGCTTTGCCAAAACACATTCTACTTTCTAATAAAAGGATATATAGTTTACAAAATATAAGGACTATAATAGAAGACGAGTTTTGGAGTGATGTCCTGCCAAAGGTTTCGAGTCACAATATATTTGATCCTTCGACAATCTTAACTATACAAGGCGCGAAGACGACAGCGAAGGCGAACGCGAACCATACGTGCCAGTTTCATTTCAATCGAAGCGTGTACGTTGCGATGCCGGTTGTCAGGACAACACAGCCGGCGGTCTACATCTCCAAGGATACCTGGCGCTCTGGCGCCACCGGTAGCGCGAGCGCGAGCGCCACCCTGCCGCACTGCCATGCCAGCGTTCACTTCATACAGACTCACCACAATTAATGAAGATCACCAAGCACGCAGCAAACAGTAGCTAGCAGTTCGTAAGTACACGACAATTTTACTTACACGCATCGTCCATATTATTTCAAGACAAAGTTTCAATTTTTATTAAACTTTTATATATAAAACGAAAATACAGACATATCCACATTTAATATTTGCTCACGGACCAATCACTACATATCAGAAATACAATGTTCATATTTCTGTTCTATTAATTTTTGGACGAAATATAAAAACAAAATATTTTCTGATCTAAAAACTACACCTAACGAATTTATTATAATTATTATTAACAATAGAAACTAAAATATTTATTCTGCATCATAATATAATAATAAATATAAAATTTACAAACACATGTTAATATTACATTCAATTAAATTTAATGAAACGAATGAAATTATTTGGGTTTCCTAATAATTTCTCAATCTCGGGTTCCAGATTTGTGGTAGCCATTTTAAAATCGATTTTAAATGTTCATCCGTGAACCTGGATCTTGTTATTGCAGTTCGTAAAAAGGTGTGTTCATAAATATATGTCAAACCAAACATGGTGAACATTTTCATCACAAGTGTGCGGAAATGTACAGATTTGTCTATATTTAAATCCCCATAAAAATTATTGTTTTCTTTTCGAAAAAATCCGGGAAAATTTCTGTCACTGTACACAAGATGTCTTCAATTGAATGAAAACAGTTAAATCTACAACATTCGATGACAATTTTTTTCATATAAGTTTTTGGTAAATAGGTTAAGTGTTCTTTTAAATGAATTTAAGATTTGATAAATCATGGGTATATAAACTGGTTTCTTGAAATATTTGACTAAAATCATTGAAATAAGTTAAGATATTAATCAATATCATTCGCAGGCCATATAAAAGTATCAGATGGACATAATGTGTCCCGCGGTCATAGTTTCGACATGTCTGTATTAAAGGTTTGTTACTATAGTATCAATTTTACAAACAAAGATACCGTTTGGATCAGATCTGAACTTACATTTATTGAATCAGATCAGTAATTTATTCAAATGGAAACAAAATAAGCAAAGTAAACCTAATTGATACGAATTCAGCGTGAATAAGTGCATCAGTTTCGTTAGTTCAGTTAATTATTTGGTCTAATTTATCTGAACTGATTCAAATGAATTAAATTGCCATGGAAAACATTTAATTTTACAACGTTTGTGGCGTATGAAATAAAAATATACTGTCCTATCAATCAAACATACAAAATAAAATTTGAAGAAGAATGACAGATTTTGGAAAGTAAGATTATTGTGACAACTGTACCGACAAAAACAGAAATATATAAAATAGGTAATACATCTAAGTATCTATGATGTTACCTGAAATAAATTAAGATAATACGAAAAATCGGTCAATTTTAAGTAAAATGAAATATTCTTTATCGAGAACTTGAATTTAATTATGTCAAAG
Organism: Pterostichus niger; assembly: GCA_947425015.1. Lineage (NCBI taxonomy): Eukaryota > Metazoa > Arthropoda > Insecta > Coleoptera > Carabidae > Pterostichus > Pterostichus niger. Next base: position 20,220,263 of record OX380341.1, on the reverse strand, counting down.
ATAAAAAAATATCTTAATGCGAAATAAAACTATTATTAACTCCTGGGGTTATTGGCATTGAGCCGGACTGTGGATTTGAGAACTCTGGTTCGATTCGCGTAACCGAGTGTTTACCACATTAAAATGACCTCTGTGGCTCCCCCTTCACTAACATCTTTAGGAGACGTGATTTCACGACTGGTAACCACACTTCACGCGTAAAAATATATCACTTACTTAGATATACTTTGGCAGAGTGCTACACCCAGCAATGGGTAGAAAGCGTGATTTATCAAGTCGGCCTGTGGATCTTAAGAATCCTGGTTCAATCCCCACAGCCGACAAACAATTTTCACCAATTTAAATCTACCCCTGTGGCTCCCTCGCCACTAATATCTTTGAGGGCCGTGATTTGACGGCTGGTGACCGCACTTCACGCGAAAAAATATATCCCTTACCGAGATCTGCTTAGGCAGAGTGCTACACCCAGTAATGGGTAAAAGGCGTGATGATATATTTATTTATTTATTTTATTAACTATTGCAAAATTATATTTTGCTAATCGAATAAATTACTGATTTGGTTCATTTTATTTCATCTACTTGATACAATTACGAACTGCAATTATTAATTTTAGATGTTAGAATAAATACCTACATTCTAGATATAGTATAGCACACATTAAAAATTAATAATTTGTCATCTGTTTATATATTTAATTCGTTAATTTATTTGCTATTCTGAACAAAAGGAAAATAATCTCAAATACAGTTCCGGGGGTCTAAAAGAATAAGTCAGCGAGTTTTAAAACTGCTATAATTCTGTGTTGTGAGGCGGATATATATGAGACTATTTATTTATTATCCGTGTTATTATTTTATTGAAAACATAAGAAATCAAAAAAATGATGCCAATTATGAAATCCCTGGTTATAACAACATTTAAAGTTTAACGTACTTCTTAAAATCAGGATCTTCTTTTTTAAGAACAAAACTCACCTTTGTGATGGAAGTAATTATATTAATATTCAATGTAATTGCTGTCAATTGTTTAATTATTGTTGAGGGAATTAGTTGTGTTTTACAGGATTAGTTTTGAACCTTGGAATAAATAATTACTGGATTTTATTTTTAATCGTGGTAATACAGGGATTATTCGTCTGTATTTCACACGCAATTTCATTTATTTTATTAATAGTTATTTTTCAAATTATATACATTGAAATATGTATATATTGTATTATGTTTTACCAGTTTTATTACAGACAAAATTAATATTATTGAACAACAATAAAATAATGAGTAAACCTAAATATTTTTAGTAGCGGAGCAAATAATATTGTACTTTTATATTTGTGAGAAGCCCCGCAAGGTGACAAAAATAAAATGAGCTTAAGATACAAGTTAAAATTCGTTATAGCAACCTTGTTCTGAGTGCCCGCGTTCCCAATTTATCTTAGCTGGACACTAACAACAAATTGGCGTTGTGTAATTTGTTCAAGTCTTAAACAAACAACAAATATATGTTAAAATAAATCAGTTTATAGTTTTCATTGCTTATGACCTGAAAATTGCAGAATACATTTTATTTGATTATTTAAGCCCACAATTTTACTCGGAAAATACTAACGAGTCTATTTGTTTTTTAAATAAGTAGTCAAATGAGCAAATACTGTTTCCTATTAACTATTCAACTTAAAATCTAGAGCAGGTGAGTAGAACACCCAAGGAAAAATATATTTTCATTTGAGTTACAATAACCAGAATAACCTTCCTGATATTTTCCTTGTTAGACTTTTCTGTTTGATGTTTACTTAACTATAAAATAACCTCATCTCTGTGACATTTAGAAAAGGTTATATTAAATATGGACTGATGAAATGAGATAATTTAATTATCGCAGACGTTGGGAGTTATTGAAAAGACATTTATGCAGCAGCTAACTACGTAACAGGTAGCGCTTATTGATACAGATTCAGATTCTGCGATGTGTCGTTCCTTCTTTTCCGTGAATTCTGTAAATGGCTAGCGACAACACGCCGTATCTTTCCCTACCCGCCCACCTGGAATTGACAGTTACGATAATTGCAAACGGCTGTTGGTATATTATTTAATTAATGGGGTTAATACGAATCACACAGATTACTAGATTAGAAACGTACTTATTTTACCAATTACATTAATTACAAGTAATTTGAACAACTTAAGCTAATTAAGGTCCTTTTATGTATGATGTGAACGTGTGTAGTTACTAATTAATTCTGGTATTGTTGGAAATCTGATCTGCCTTCCGTAATTATTACCTGCCCGCCGCAACTCTTACATATTTACTACATGAATAAATTATAGTTTTAAATATAACCAATAAGAACGATAGAAAATTATTCTAAAATTAATACCGCATTCATGCATAACAATAAACTGCATAGTTTGATTCGATAAAACTAATTAATTGGAAAACTATTTTAAATGCCTACGTACATATTTAATTATTGATTATGATTCATTCATTAGTAGCAGGGCCGGTCTGTTCCTTGTGCAATATCGGAAATTTCTTGGAGGGCCATCAAATTTAAAGCTTGATTTTGGCATTCAAATTTGAATAGCACAACTCAGGAACTCAGGAAGCTTGGTTCACTCGACAAATTAACTCAAAATACTCGAAATAAGTGGTAAACTTTTTGTTTTTATTATTTAAAAAAGCGCACTTTGCTCGCTGTTTACATTACTATATTGCGGTTCGGTTACAATGCAAGCAACACATCCGATATATTCAATGTAATGTAAATTCAGTAATTTGTTTCTGAGTTCAAACAAATAAATTTCAACATTTTAAATGACATACAGTCATATCTCAATACCAAGTAAAAAATAACAATAGTCTTTTTAGCATCAGAATCTACTTTTGTCTGCTTTATACTTCGAAACATTAAAAAATAAATACATTTTTACGTTTAACCCGTCTTGAACTAATTTGCTGGGTCCACTTTCAGTGTCAATATCAGTCAGGTCCTGATTACTAACGTAGCTAAATCCATTAAGATTTCGTAGTTATAAACTATTTTTACTATATAACTGACATTTGTTTCACAACTTCGTAGCCTAGTTGAAACAATTTGCGACTACTAAACTACGCTGACTTTAATTTATATCCAAAACAAATACGACTACTAGTAGGAACTATATAATATCTAATTTTTAATAAAAGGTACGTATATTCACATTTTTATTGGCTGGTACCACAAGCATTATTTTTGCCTGTTTTAAGCGCAGTGTATTTGGGTGTTTTAGCTATCTTTAACATGTTAAAACCGTGTTCTTAAAACACCCAAAAACAGAATTTGTGTTACCAGCCATTGTGTTTATCAATTTGGGTCTTCTGCAATATTTTTTTTATAACTAGTAGTATTCAGTGATTTTAACAAGGTAAAGAACACTGTTATAAACTGTAGGTCCGTTGTTTGCTGCAATGTAATTGTGATTAATTCATACTGTGCAGAATAAAATTAAGATCTATTAACGTTGTGATATTTCTTGAAAAGCAAAACAATTATTAAAAATCAATATCACATTACTAATACATTCTTTAAATAAAATTCCCAAGGTTTATAGATAGAAATCATACATCAAATGCATTTAATTTGATCCTTATTATTTGCTCAATAAATCGATAAAAATCATAATAATTTCATCGCCAACTAACAAACTGCAACAGTAAGCAGGTATTGCGACATAGCTGGCGCCACGAGCCGCAACCGCAACCGCTCTGCCCAGCCCACCTCGATCAGATCTCGCAGCGTCCGAGATCGTGGTATGCGGTGACAACGCGAGACAAGCGAGCATCGCTACAGACACGTGTACGGCAGCGCAAATCATTGGCATGACGCGCCAAAATAAAACCCAGCAATCCCAGAGATGTTTACAATGTTTTGTTTGTTGCTGTTATGTTGTGAGTTTGTGTGAATGAAGTGACTAGCGGCGTAGGTTTGTATTGTGGATGTTTTGGTTTTAGATACGTAAATATATAAAAATACATACTTATCCATACTTATAGGAATATCTAGCGTAAAAAATGAAGTATTGAACAATGCTGATATAAATACAATTTTCAAAGGTCTAGAACAGGGGTTGACAAACTGCGGCTCTTTGGGTAGCTGTATTCTTTGGTAATAATTTGAAAATGGAGATAAAACCACTATATTTTCATGTATAAAAAGTTTAAAGCGATTTATTCACAGAATAATCTAATTTCAGTGGTATCGAATCAGCCTGTGGATTTTGAGAACCCTGGTTCGATCCCCACAGCCGACAAACAAGTTTCACCAATTTAAAAAACTACCCCTGTGGCTCCCCCTCCACTAATATCTTTGCGGGCCGTGATTTCCCGGCTGGTAACCGCACTGCACGCGAAAAAATACATCACTTACCGAGATCTGCTTAGGCTGAGTGCCACTCCCAGTGATGGGTAAAAGGCGAGATGATATATTTATTTATTTTATTTTATTAAAAAACAAAATTCATACAGATATAATTAATTATCAAATTTCTTTAACCTAAACTTATTTGTAGAAATATATTAATGGCTTTAATTCATTTTAATTTAAATCATTGAGAGGGACATGTTTGGGTCTTCTGCATCTAAAGTTTGCAGGCCCCCAATTCTAGAAGAAAGTCAAATAATTAGAATGAAAGTAAAATTTCAATTAGTGCATCAATCTTGTCATACCTCTGCCAACCACTGGGGACTTTTGCAGTACAGACCGCACAGGAATCTAATTTTTAATTTTTATAATAAATGTCGAATATATGAAGCGAGGATACACAACATTGAACTACTACTGACATAAAAATAATTTATACAGAACATTTTATACAATGAACGAAATGATATCAAACTTCAAAGACCATTCTGAAATCTTGCCTAAAATATATGTATCTCTTGTCGATTTATTCTATTAAATGGAGTTCTGATTTGTGAATAATGTTTATATTATTTATTTAATCCGAAGTACAGCACAGCAAGATTACCGTTTATAATGAAACCAGAACCGCTCAAATACAATTGTATTTTTTTGGATATACCTATACATAAGTAGAAGTATGGGGTAGCTGGCTCAGTGGTATCGAGTCGGCCTGTGGATCTTGAGAACCCTGGTTCGATCCCCACAGCCGATAAACAATTTGCACCAAATTAAAATCTACTCCACTAATATCTTTGGGGGCCGTGATTTGACAGCTGGTAACCGCACTTCACGCGACGAAATATATCACTTACCGAGATCTACTCCGCTAGAGTGCCTTACCCAGTAATGGGTAAAAGGCGTGATGTTATATTTATTTATTATAAGTAGAAGTTAACGCACGATGTTTTGCTAGTTACTTAATAAATGCAAGGTTTACCTTGATTTTATTCTCTAGATTACGATTGCTTGAGCATGTTAATTTCCTTATAGCATTGCGATAAAATAGTTGACAGCCAAATTCCGCGCGCAAATTATTGTCATATTTATTCCTCGACAATTATTTATTGATTTATGTAAGCATATATAGTTTAAAAATTCACAAAACAACCATTCAACTAACCCAAGTTCTTATAATCCATTACGATGAAAACACCCATCTATCTGAGTATTAAATTACTAAAAATTTTCTGTAGATCATACTTGATCTTTTTACTTCCTTGTACGAAGTAAAGGAAGTATTGTAATCGCGAAAATTTTTGATTTTCAGGTTTCAGCGGCAATATTCATTTTGACCATCCCTGAATCCATTTTGACTAATTTCGTCCTGACGTCTGTACGTATGTATATCGCATAACTCAAAAACGGTAAGCCGTAGAAAGTTGAGATTTTGTATTTAGGACTGTTATAACATCTAGTTGTGCACCTCCCTTTTTGGTCATTATATAACTTCCGGAAGTGGTACTTAAAGCCTATAATAGATTTTAATAAAAAAATATATTTAAATATAATCCAAAACTTTTCAAATTTGGTATATAAGACATTATATCAATGGAAATAACATAATAGATTTTGGTTAAAATGGACTACCCGGAAGTGATATATTACATGAAGCTGTTAACATGGTTTATTTTGATTTTGCAAATAAAAGTTTTAGAGAATTAAATTCTGCGTCTAGCACATTAAGAATTATTAAATTAGCCTTTTGTATAAGCGAGATATGTAAATTTAAAAATTATATATTTTTTGTAATTAAATTTGCTATGGATTAGAACAAAAAATAAGAAAAAAATAAAAAATTTAATGTCAATGTCAAATATGTGCAATAAAAAAATGTAGGTATAGCATAATACGCGTACAAGGAAGTAATGTGGTGCCCATATCATATTTTTTTAAATAAAATATCATTTTTATTAAAATGAAACATACTATTTATTATACTTATATGTATGCAAACTTTAAATTTCTTTGATATTTATAAACGAAAACTTATTAATTTATTATTCCAAAAATAATTTCAGCTTCTTCAAAATTGAATTACACGATATGGTGAAATTTTTATGGGGTAGGTGGCTCAATGGTAACGAGTCGGCTCATGGACCGAGATCTGCTACGACCAGTAATGGGTAAAAGGCGTAATGATATATTTATTTATTTTGTGAAATTTTTAGCCAAACAAAAAAATATGCAAAATTCCGTAAAAAATATATTTTGTACTAAAATTTTTATATTTAATTTGGCTGAAAATTGTATCAGTTAGAAATGTTATTTTTAAATAGCGTAGTTAATACAATTTTTTAATTACATTACAACGTAACAACTGCAGGGGATAATTTATAACATTTTATTAAACTGTGAAGTAAATAACGTTATTATATTCGAATAAATAATAAAAAAATTAATGCGTTTTTATATATTAATACAATTTGTCATTAGTATTAAATAATTAACTGATAATAATCTGCTGAACTGGAATTAAAATTAAACTTTTTAATAGTGATTTATGACATTATGTAATTATTGCTTATTTATTCTATATACCAATTTATAATTGGAAATATATGCAATTTTTAAGCTTTTTATATGTATATTGCATTTCATAAATAATATTATAAATAAATATTTATATTTTTTTAAGACTTGCTTTGATTTAAATTTTGTAGTGTCAAATGATATAAGTTACTGGTAATTCAAGCAATCACTGTAGGTACCTATTATTGACAAAATATGAAATGGTAATAAGTTTTTGTACGTCTACAAATTGCATTCTACTTCTACGAAATAATAAGTTTACCGAATTATTAATTTTTATTTACGTATTGACGATTAAAATAGCAAAATGTCAATATAGCATACAACAAAATTATCAAATATTAATAAATATTGTTTATATTATTGACACTATAACATAGTCTAGTAGTTATAGTCAATATTGGGACACAACAACCTACACGTATATTCTTCTCGAAATATGAGACTGCAAATATTTAATTCATTTAGTAATTTAGTGATATCAACTATATTTTCTGTTTTTACTACAGTCATAAGTAAAATAAGATTCTAATTTGTAGTCAAATAAAATAATAAACATTATGGTATTACTTTGAACAATATTGATAAACAAACAAATAAATATATCATCACGAATTTTACCCATTACTGGGTGTGGTACTTCGCCTAAGCAGATCTCGGTAAGTGATATATTTATACGCGTGAAGTGCGGTTACCAGCCGTCAAATCACGGCTCCCAAACATGGTAGTTATAAGCAAAAATCATTCTAATTAGGAATGAATAAAAAAAAATTCCAAAACTAATTTTATAATAATTGTTTAGCTATTATAAAGACTCGATTATATGTGTAAAGTATTTAATATTTTTCTAAATACCAGTCTAAATATCTGGTACAGACAACCACTATTGCGATAGGTAAGTCAAATCAGTACACTAATTTTGGGCCACTATGTACGAAGAACTAAACATATTGTAAAGTCTTTATTTGTATTTATGCAGTACCATTTGTCTTTTCATACAGAGTGTACCGTATATATTTAGGTACATGAAGTTTGAAATAATTTTAACAATTCCTGATTAATTTATTGAAATAAATTAAAAATTATTACATGGTAACTCATGACACATGTTTTGAGAAAAAAATGATTTCCTTTTTCTTGACGTCAGAAACGGGATATAAAAATAAGTATATATACAAGTATGCTAAATTGTTTTATATGGAACTATAGATGGTTAGTTCGATATTAGTGATTATATGATTATTTTGATGATTTATATGAATGTTTATTTATAGAAAAATGAATAAATTATTAGTTATTTATGTATTAAGGGAATAAACTAAGGTTTTATTCCCGAGACTGTAACTTATACTCGAGGTGAAGCATTTTCAGTTGAGGGATTAACGAAGAATATTCTAGAAGTGCATACAAAACTTTTTTCCGGACGCTCCGACTTTTAAATTTTAATAATTTAATTTATTTATGATTCATTGATATACGTTCAGAGAAGTTTGCAATGAAAAAAATTCATAAATATTTGTTGTCAAGGAGATTATTTATTTATATCGTGAAAAAATTTTCATGAATAAAAAACTTGTTCCATGCGATTTATTTTCAATTTCGTAATAATCGAAGTCGATAGTCAAGAGGAAATGATTAGAATACCTGAAGATGTTGCTGCTGCGCCAAAAGAAGCATCAAATAATTTGTAACCAAGAAAATTCAGCAAAGTTTTTTGGCAGATAGCGGGGTTGATATTCTTACTGTCAAAAGACATGGTGAATGGAAATCAAAAGCTGTTACGGAGGGTTACATAGAAGTTTCAAAGGAGAACAAAATTCAAATAGGACGAAAAGTTTTACTGGGAAAAGGAAACGAACCTTCAACAAGCAATATTTCAAGGAATGCACAAATGAAGACATTAGATGAATGTTATTATATAACACTTCACGCGTATAAATATATCACTTACCGAGATCTGCTTAGGCAGAGTGCCACACCCAGTCATGGGTAAAAGGCGTGATGATATATTTATTTATTTATTTTATAAATATAATGAAATTTATTTTACAATAACTCAATTCATTAAAATCCTTTAAAAATGGCACGTTGTGAATGCAGTCTCAAAAGCCACTGCCATACAGAAAACTGTAAATAACGTCTCAATTTAGTAAAATGTATGTTTTGAATTATGATCTGATAAAAGGAAAAACTGAAAATGTTAGTAGTTGTGAAAAGTACATTTTTGGCATACGTATAAAGAGTAACCATAGTAATGAATTACAATCAAGAATAGAAAATAGGTGCATGCCAAAACCCAAAAATAAAAGGAAGGAAACACTATGAAGTAGTCGAGTTACGCATAACCGGTGGCAATGGCATGATTCACTCTCGGACGCGTGCAGTGGCTAATTACAGAGAAAGGCTCACGCACTTCATCACTCGCTCGCACTAACATTCGCACTCGCTGTGTATCTAGAGCACAGTAGTCAAGAAGCCATCAGTGGCGTCGTCGCATCTACTTCCTTATGGCTTCATCACCAATCACTGGTTTCTCATTCCCGCGCAGTCCCGCCAGAGACGCCGCTGGCTAATTGACACGTGCGAACGCAAAATTCGTAGCATTCTTTATAATTGATGAAGAACCGTTAACACGGATAGTGAGGAAGTGTAAATCTAACTTTATTACTGGATGTAGGAGCTTTGATTTTTATTTTGTTTTATAAATAAAATAGTAGAAAAGTTATGAATAGAGGAAGTTTATTATTGGTTTATTAGTACTAAAAATTATTTATTCATTATTTATATTCTACAAGGTTAATTTCTGTTAAGCTTATAATTACTTACTTTTATGAGTTAGCTTTGTAATACGAAATAAATTTTTTATTTGGCAAGAACGCATAAAGCGCATACAAATAATTTATGTTTCTGTTCCAGATTTCATTACAAGTTTCTTATCATTTTTACAAAGTATTCTTGCGCGGTGGAAATGGCCACTTTATAGTCAATAACTAAAATTACTTCTGTAGCTTTCTCACCACTAACATCTTTTAGGAATCAAAAGTATAATATATCAGTAAATTTACACTACTTCATATTGAACAAGGAAAGATATCCTTCATTTCCAACAATGTACTAATAGGTAGTAGATGTGAAAAATTATCATTAATTGTAGGTATTTAAAATAATTTTTTTTTTCTCATCTTTTTTACTTCATTTTCAGTTTTTACTATACAGTGTGTAACTGCAATTGCGTTAAATGTATTTTTAAACAAGCGCAGGCGATGCTGCCTTCATTTCTTATAGATTCGTTGTTAGAGAAGTGGGCGTAAGTGAAGATTTACGAAACAGGTGTACAGGAGCGAATGGATGAATGTTTGTTGCGTGTTGATGGATTTTGGTTGTGAGAAAAGAAAGAGTTCGTATGGAGGAAGTGTTAATATGGTCGAAACGAGTATCGTGTGTCAGGATGAGAATGTTGACGGGTTCGTGCTACCCCATTTAATGGGATATAGCGTGATGTTATGTATGTATGTATGTATGTATGTACTTTTTTATTTTCAAAATATCTAGTATTGTATGTATTAGTTAGTAGGTAATTGAATGACTAAGAAAATGTATTTACCGTTACTAAATGTCACATTTTTATTAACTACTATGTATCATTTATTTATATGATCAATTCGACTTAAAGTTTGTTGTTGTAAAATTATGACATACATTTTTTAATATTAATTCACTTTATGTTTCTTGAGAAACTAGATGAATCATTTGTAAAAGGAAAATAGTTTACGAATAATAAATGTCATCTTGTTTATTATATAATATCTCATTATTTCCTACTAACCAGTTTGATTCAATAATGTTTATTGTTATAACGAATCATTGTTGTTGTTGTAAGAGTAAGTAAGCTGTAAGTTTATTAGTGATTCGTGTTCATTCAAGGTTTATCCGACGCAGTATACCTATACAACGTAATGTTTTCAAATAGACAATCAAGAGGAAAATATTTAATATTACATACCGATTAAAGTTGCACTTCTACGAAATGTAAACTCAACATCCGTTCGAAGTTTAGATTAAACGAACTTGTTCTTGTTTTGCTCTTACCTGAAAAAAAGAAAAAACAATATTAACATGTGTATATTGTACTAATCATATAAAAAAATATATCCTTGTATTAGTATTAGTAATTTGTATTAAGAAATTATATGTTTACGTTCTTGTTATGAATTCTGTTATTAATAAAAGATAGAAGTCACATTGTCGTCGTGATAAAAGAGTACATAAGACTTCTATTACCTGTTATCTAAATCTAAATTGTGACTAATTTATTAATATTGGAGTAAAGTATCAGGATACTTCATCTGACAGATAGTGAAGTCTTATCGAAATTATATTACCTGTCAATTATTGATACGATATTTATATCCAGTTAACTCTCATTACTGATAAACATGCCCTTAATAATGTTAATTCAGAGTGAGAATAAGTTCTATAGAAATAGTAGTACTTATTCTTCTCATAAAAACTAAAACTGCCTTTCGTATATACTCGTAGTATGACAGAATTATAAAATACATGTAACCCGAGTTTAAAATTTCATATATTTATCAATTTTTTTAAAACACAAATATAAAAATATTGAGTTAGTTTTTGAAATATTAAAAATAAATAAATAAATACATCATCACGCCTTTTACCCATTATTGGATGTGGCACTCTGCCTAAGCAGATTTCGGTAAGTGATATATTTTTTTCGCGTGAAGTGCGGTTACCAGCCGCCAAATCACGGCCCTCAAAGATGTTAGTGGAGGAGGAGCCACAGGGGTAGATTTAAATTGGTGAAAATTGTTTGTCGGCTGTGGGGATCGAACCAGGGTTTTCAAGATCTACAGGCTGACTCGATACCACTGAGCCACCTACCCCATTTTTTTTTTAAATATTAAGGTCTACCGATTAAGGATGACTTTAGAAACCGAGGCGAAGTCGAGATCAGTAATACATCCGATACTAATAATACGTGGCTAACTGTTACAATTTAGGTATTTACACATTTAATAATATTTAAGTTGTCAGTGTCATTTTTAAAATGTGTTTTGATAGTTCAATTTGTATTTACATACCGTCTCCCGATCGGGAAGTTACTCTTTATCGATTAGTATTTTGTAAACATAAACTACTGCCTTGGAAAATATATCGGTACACATTTTTAAAAATCCAATCATGTCAAAACATAAGTAATTTTATATTTTCCTTATTTTATTTAGTTTGTAGTTACAGGTTCTACGAGATTAGTTGAATAGAGCAAGTGGACCATGTCGCCACTGAACACTAATATCTCAAGTTAGCATTGATTTATTTATTCTAATTAACATATTACGTAAAATAAAAAAGAATATGTATAAAGAAAGCTATGCTACATTGGAACTGTCACAATCTGATGTTTTTTTTCTTTTCTAAAATACATTTGGGGCGTATGGCATCGAAAAATAACGCCTATAATCGCGAGTTGAAAGTAACAAACCACATATTCCTGGCTCAGTGGTATCGAGTCGGCCTGCGATTCTTGAAAACTCTGGTTCGATTCCCATGGCAGACAAACAATTTTCACCCCTGTGCCCTCCCCTCAAACATCCTTGGGGGCTGTGATTTGACGGCTTGTAACCGCACTACACGCGAAGAAATATATCACTTACCGAGATCTGTTACGACAGAGTGCTACACCCAGTAATGGGTAAAAGGCGTGATGATATATTTATTTATTTATTTATATTTCTATTTTTGATTCCCACCCAAAAATCTAAAAATAGAAAAACGCGGCAAATTCTAATTTCACAACATTTATTGTCAACATACGCTTTATATACAGTGTACAGCAGTCGCAATGTACGCTTGTATAGAACTGAGTGACGTCACGTGAAACCTTGACGGATCGGCGGCGACCTCGCGTAATTAGCTAGTGTTCACTGCTACGGCGGTGGTAGAGCGGGGGCGGCGTGCCACCGCCCACACAATCTCACCCGCCATCGCCACTACCGCTGCTGCTGCTGCACTGGTGTCAACACAAACTCTCGCGCGGGTATTATTAGCTCGTAGAAATAGTGATGCAGTGGATGAATGGTGGATGTGTAAGGGAAGCTATGACTGGGATTTCAAAAGTATCTGAGCAGTGAATGATAAATCAGGGATACCAAACATGTCATACAAATATTTCTTACTTAATTTAAATACGTGCCCTTCAGTTGGCTTGAATCATATGTTTTCGTTTGATGTATTATTTTGCAGTTTTATTTCTCGTGTTATACACAAGAAAATTGAACGAAATTTTAATAAGACATACCAATATGTTGTTAATGCCAAAGATAAAAATCATTTATAGATATTTTAGAATCACAAAAATGTAAGAGGAAATACCTATACATTTCGGTATAAATCAAAACTTATTCGTTTTATTGAAAAACTGCATAGGTAATAATGAAATTTATTATAAATAATAGTTAATTTTCATTTCATCCACCAAACAATATTAAATAATAATCATGATATCTAATGTGTGTTAAACATGTTTTTTTTAACATTACTAGCAATACTTTATAAAGTTAAATTTTTATGACAGAAAAATTCGGATGACGCCTGGATTCGAACCAGGGATCCTCCGCTTGCCGGGCAGAGATGCTAACCGCTACACCACGTCACCTGTGTCCGACGTATGGCATCAACCGAATTCTTCTGTCATAGTGTCTAACGTAGCAATACTGCTATACATTTTGTAACTAAGATATATTTAATGTCAAATTACTTTTAAAATGTTAGAAATTTATTGAAGAATTTAGTGGATGTAAGATTTAGAGTATTATTTAAATATTTATGAAAAAATAGTTAGAAACTTACTGACGTTATTTTGGATTCGTATTACTTCTAAAGGTACATTCAGACTATGTGTGAATATGAATTTAATTTACCGAATCGTGTAGATGTGTAATATGAATGAGAAATGTATCGACATGTTCATACATTCGCTTAAGTTTAGATAGAGGTAAATTACGCAGACATAATAGGCTTATTTTCGTTTATATTTAAAAGATTAATATATTTCTCCATGAATGTAACTGATGCATTTAAAAAATTTCAAATATGAGAAACATTCATCCCAACTTGATTGATTGAATAATGAGTATTCGTCGAACCAGAGGTTCCCAATCAGAGAGGAATTTTAAGAGACAAGGTTTCATGGAACGAATTAAACTATAAACTGATTTCAGAAATGGTGTATACTAATCTCAGAAGTTTTGTATTTGCATGCATCAGAGACTTGTGTGATTTCTATCCGAATCTGATACATTGGTTCTATTTGTATCGACATGTTTTAAACAAAAATTTTCAACTCTGTTGCAAGTTAAAATGAAGGTTGAAAATGATATGTATTTGTACCTTTTCAAGCACTTTTCTGCGTATTCAAGAATTAACGAAGAAAAACAATCCAGATTTCTCATAGACTCCAATCTCCATCTGAATAAAGAATAAAATCCGTCTATATTTTCTATTTATAAATACCATTCCCGAGACCACTCTTAAAATAAAAATTATCCAAGCAAATAAATGTATATGTATAAACATATATTTCGTGCAAAGGTATAGCACCCTGTATATAAAAATAATCTTTTGAATAAAACAATTATACATGATATATAGTGAAAAGTGTGCATGGGACTAAAAAGATGACGTTCTAAGGTCTAGTCTGCTTCTAGATTTGTGACTTTAGTTTCGCGTATTTTGGTAAATTTCTTCTTACCAATAAGTACATAAATTTTTAAAAACTGTATTATTGTTCTACAATTGTGGTTATAGCATTACTTTATTTCTTTATTTATGTTCTTTAAATGTCAAATTAAACATATTATTACAGAAACATCTTTAGTTTGAAAAAAAGTGCTGATATCAGCAATTTGTAACTTGTAATATTTTAATTTTGTTCTAGTTAACTTCTCGGAATTAATATTTTAATTTGCTCACTATATAGAAACAACTTAAGAATACTGCAATATATTAGTATTTAACTGACAATTAGAAATAATGAAAAAATCGGTAGAAATGAACCATATATACGGCATGTTAAATGAATTAATTTTTTAATATTAAATATTAAAAATGTGATAGAAATAAACAAGCCAATGATAACATAATTTTCAATTTCAAATGTATTAAACATGTCCTGTCTGATTTTTATGAATACTTTTAAGTTTGCATGCAACTTCGCTATACATTTCATAAATTATAGATACAGGCACATTTAAATTTTTTGTTCTAAATACCGTTGAGTTTATCAATGCTTATTACAAATTGGTTACGCATTACAATTTAATACAGCTAACAACACATGTACTCATTAAAATTTATTTGTAATGATTAAAAAACTCAAAATTCCTTAAATGGTTACAGCAAGTTTGTAATTCAATCCTATTAACTTTGAACTGAAATAAAACTAAATAAATCATGTGGACAAACATCAACAAATTGGAAAATCTTGAAAAAATATCTAATTATTTTTAGTTAATAATGCATTATGTACTTTGATCTATTTAAATAAGAACATTAAGAATGTAACCTTAGAATTATCATTTGGCAATGACGAGACAGATAAACGATAAACCACTTATAAAAGAGTTATAAAACATTCAGAATAATTGCAGCTACCAATCATAACATGAATTAATAACTAGCAATATAAACAATAATAAAAAGTCAATAAGATCGATTTTACGACAAATAAATTATAATAAGAACAGGAACACTTATTCACTACATAAAAAGCGAGATTGTAATTCCCTCGGAGCGACATGCAGTAATCACGGAGGCAGATCTGTAAGTAATGCCCGCAATAGTGTAACGGTGAACGTGTGCTTAAAATCTTTTATTTAACGTGTCCATCTTTAGCAACACAACCGACCTTGCCAGCCACCGATCCGAAACGAATCTCGCCAGAGTATCTACGTACAAGTAATTTTTGATCAGCTATAATCAATTTTTAAAAATGCTGTTTTCATCATAATTTATTTAAAATAATTAGAATATACGCAAGTATGTTTCTAGCTCCTACAAAAATTTCCATCTCCACGCCTATGATTCGCTGCTCACTGCATCGCTGGCCATGGTTTTCATGTATTACCTATCACCAGGATTTGCTCGCTACATTCTGAGCGCGTCACTCATAGGAAATGCAAGCAACAAGCTGTTGAGCAAATCAGGGAAAAACACTCATTACAACCACAAAAATCACTTAATTGATATTAAGTACCAGTTCATGCAACGGAAGCTAAAGATTTATTATTTTGTTGCAGTTTTCACTCAAGAGTTTTGATTTTTGAATTTAACTCATTGTATCCTGTAAGACAGCTTGTTATTTAAATACTTTTTTTATTGTTTTTAATATTAGGTTCATAAATTTTGCCTTTCTACGTATTTTAGCGCTTCATGTATACAGGCTGTTTCTATACCTCTGCACGAAACTTTAATGACATATATAATATGATATACTGACTATAGAACAAATTTTATTTTTTGAAATTCGCTAAAATTAGGATATTTCATTCCTAGCGAACATTTTTAGTGTCACTGATTTAATAGTACATTTCATTAAAAAAATAAATAAAAATAAGGCACTACATCAGGTACATACATAATAACTAATTAATAAATGATTATTTGTATGCAGTGTTTATACTTTTATTTCATTAGTAACATAATTATAAATAATTAAATGTACTATTAAATCAGTGACACTAAAAATGTTCGCTAGGAATGAAATACCCTAATTTTTGCGAATTTGAAAAAAAATATTTTTGTGTTATAATCAGTATATCAAATTATATAAGTCATTACAGTTTCGTGCATAGGTATATAAACACCCTATATTAGTAGATATATGCTTATTCATATAAGTTTTATTCGAAAATATTAATATAATGTATTACTAGAGAAGAGAGTTGTACTTATATTAATAAAAAGTAAGTGTAAAAAATAGTTCTTTATTTTAATATATATTATTGCTATCTCATTTATATTAGTCAGATAATTACATTAAAACTTACTTTAAACAAATACTTTGTTTTAGATAAAATAATACAAATAATAGATATAAATAACTACTTTTACAATGTGCCTAATGGTATTTTTAAACATATTTAATATTATCTATAAATTATTATAATTATATTCGCATAAAACATTTGAGTATTTAGCTACATAATTGTCTAGCATACATAATCTGAAAAGACATGTCAAAGTGAAGGTTTTATTGCAGTGAAGGGCATCTAATATAAAATTACAGCGTTGTCTGGTTTTTATTTAACAGGTCCATAGTACTTTTGTAAAGTATCGATACTGTGAAATTTATGACACTGCACTTACCTTCGTACACATATAGCAGTGTATTTATTTATTTTAGTCACGAATTACAGGACCACTTTGCCATTATAACACAATAAAGAATAATAATAATTTTTATTGTTTTAAATTATTATTCAAAACTAAAATTTAACTGAATTATAAATACATGTATTTAACTACAATAATATAAACTGGTAGCTAGTGTAGATAATTATATAACACTTAGCATTATATATTGCTCCCTGTCAAACGTTTAAAATTATTTAAAAAAAATGATTTAACGAAAAAATTAAAGAAATTAAGTTTTATTTAAATTATAAAGAGAAAAATTGGGACACTGCCAGGATTTGAACGTAGGACCTTCCGAATTCCGGGTTTATTCGTATGTTATTAACCAGCTAAGATGCGGTCGTCTCTGATTTTATTACAATTTTTCCTTCTAATTTTGTTATCATATACAGTCTCGTTCTTTTTTTTTTGACGGAGGTGTAATTTGAAGGATGGCTACTTCACGCGCATAAATATCACTTCCCGAGATCTGCTACTGGAATTGACCACATTCAGTAATGGATAATAGACGTGATTATATTTATATATATATATATATATATATATATATATATATATATATATATATATATATATATATATATATATATATATATAATAATAATAATAATAATAATATAAGGAAACAGTTTCGTATTGATAATACTCGTAAATTCAATTAGAATATGTCGGAGTATGTAAGTAATAATTATTAATATCTACAAACAATTGTGTAATTTAATCTAATCTATTTAAAGGAAAATTATTTTCCACCCTACTTTACTTGTGAAAATAAACACAATCTCAATTAATTAGGATTTGTGAGAGATTAAAATAATGTATCACAATTATATTAATGCCAGCCAAGTTCAACAATATTATGGTAGGTACATTATTTATAGAACCTGAATCACAAAAATAAATCCTGCACGCTTTTTCCAAATTATTTTAAAATACATCTCTAAAATAAACGTGTTCCAAATGCAATTTCAGAATTATTTTACTTTTAACATTAATTTAAATACACTCCATATTGAATAGCTTTATAGAAAAACAGGTCAATTTCTTCAATGAATGAAACTATCGAGCAAAAATAACAAGAATTTATGTAATATAATAAGCTTTCTTTTCACAGTTATTTACGGATGTTATCAGATGTGTATATTATTCTGTGGTAGTTGATATTACTTTGACGACTTCGATTAAACTCGAACTCATTACACAGCTTGATTCTGAAAAATGTTTTAATTTATCTCAAATTTTCAAAAATTTTAAATAATTCTGTAAACTTTTGATTTTGAGTGTAATATGGATTTAATGTCGGTTTAGAATAAAGTTCAGCCAAAATTGAGGATTAGCTAAACCTTTTCTGAGAACTTAGAACAGGGGTGGACAACTTTTTATTCATTGTAGCCACATGTGTGACGGATGGACAAAGGAAATTTGCCACATTAGGAATTTTTCATTGATGTGGAGTGAGAAAGGAATGTTTTTTTTACCGGTATTGAGAATAAAACGTTTTAAACACACTGTTTGAAAAAGTTTATTCAAATGTCAAAATATGAACACAATTTTATAAATTTGTATAATACAAATAAAATAAATATATCATCACGCCTTTTACCCATTACCGAGTGTGGCACTCTGCCGAAGCAGATTTCGATAAGTGATATATTTATTTGCGTGAAATGCGGTTACCAGCCTTCAAATCACGGTTCTCAAAGATGTTAGTGAAAGAAAAGCAACAGGGGTAGTTTTAACGTGGTGAAAATTGCTGTGGGAATTGAATCCAGGTTCTTAATTCCACAGGCCAATTCGATATCACTGAACCACCTACTCCATTATACAATGCAGAAATATTGGCTGAATGTCTGAACTTAATGCACATCTAAGCTTCGGCTCTAAACTGACTTCAACAATTTGATTTTTTTTTATCTACCGTGCTAAAATAATGTTCTCCATGATATAACTAAACGAACTTATTAATAAGTTGCGATTGGCGAACAGGTTGTCCATCCCTATGTTAAAGTATATATGTAAGATTAAGTTTAAATCGTCACTGTAATATTCACCCTTAGTGTGCAAATTAACATACCAATTAATTTCACTACAGTATTAAATAAAGTGAATTCTTAAGCAAACCAGATCGTATTAAATGATTTATTTATATTCGTGACAGGCGAATCAAATACAGTACGCCATTCTCGAAAAGAATAAATGTCAACACTTTATGAATTACTGATTAATTTCCATTTTGTCAGTAGTTCAAGATTAAAATACAGTACCATAAACAAACGTAAACACTGTCATAATATCTGTCAATAACAACACCAATAACCATTACTATATTTCTGAAAATGTTGCAAATTATTTGAATTATAAGAACCAAAGAAACGTCATGTACTTCTGCAGTTTAAAACATTAAGCTATGGGCTATAAACATAAAAAAACATATTTTATCATGATATTTTTCGAAAAAATATTATTTTTCTTTAATTATTATTTTCGGGCGAAAACATCAGAAAATAATTGATCAGTTAATAAATTCTAAAAAAATACGTATCTTCTTTGATTTAAGTGTAATTATCAATATTATCATACTTTTACATTATTTTTAGCCAGTGTGCATTAAAGCATTATAATATAGTGTGCGGAAGGAGTTTTATGTAGAATTTTAAACATATGCGGAAATTTGATATCCTTTACATTTTAGAGTAAAAACATGAGAATTAAAAGTTGTTTGAAATAAAATTTTACTCTTAAATTCTTTAATTACACCTAATAACATGTCTGTAGTACTAGATATTTGAAAAATGAAATGCAACATTTTCGTCAAAAAGTTGATAAAATTAGGCTAAAGTTGCTTTATTAGAATACCACTTTAGACACATAATTTTGTCCTATAAAAATGAATAGATATAAGTAAAGATGTAAGTTTTGTCAATTTTTAATGGAATTACGCAAAATTTTAAATTTAACATTATTAAAGCACTTTCTAATGAGATATTCATAGCATTCCTTATAAATTTTATATCTCATGTAGTTTTGAGAAATTCATACCAAATTTTAATTTTAATATGGAGCTCATGCTAGGAAACTTTTAAATATATATTTATTCTTTTTAACAATGTAAAACATATGTACCTATGTACATTAAAATTAAAATAACGTGAAAAAATACATAATTATTGTTTTTTAACAGTTTTCTATCGATAATTTTTGTTTTAAATATTCTAATGAAATAAAAATAACCTAAACCAAATTAATGAATTTCATACCATTTATAAGAATTATACATACCGGAATAACTATTCCCGATAAGTATTTTCATATTTTTCCTCACTTATACATATATACAAATATCTAGTATGTAATACCGCAAATGTAGTATAATAGATACAAAAAGATTTCCTTAGAGATTTTCAAAACAGATACAAAATGTTTTCCTTATAAATTGATATTTTAATTATAATTGGAAAACTCATCGTTCATGTAACATTCTATTTACATTTACATAGTTTAATTTTAAATATGTACAAAGGACAAAAACCAATACCTACAATTGTCGTAGGTCAAATATGTAAAAATTATTTATATATTAATACTGAAAATAAAACTATAGCTTACATAATTTAAAATTAAGTACAACGATTCAACGGTAGATTTAATAAAAACTGTCGTCGTATGTATTAAAAAACAGTTGTAGTTGCAAATAAAATCCACGTCAGTATCAGGAACGTATAGTTTAAGTAACAATAAAAAAAAACAAATGATATAAAAGCAGCGCGACATATAACAACAATTAACGGACACATAGTAAATAAATGTCTAAACAACAAAACAGTCATTATAAAATTAAAAAGATATCTGGTAGGCCTTGCACAATGCAATCCACATAGCGTGCGAATACGGATAAGTTAGTGTTGGTTGTAAACCAACCTGTGCGCACTATCAACACAAATGGTCATATTTAACATTCTTAACGCAGCAATTAAAATTAGTCACTCAATTATGCGAGCGGCAATCGAACGGCGTTTGTGTTCGGCTAACAAGATTAATTAACAAACAACTGCAATAATTGTAAATTAATTCGTGTCATAATTTACAGTCGGCTCAGAATTAAAAATAATAAAATTGGATCTGCTCCCGAATGGTTCAGACATAAATCAGAGTAGTTGTAAGGACATTCACAAATGGAAATTAGTTTTATGTTTTACGTTCCCCAATTACTGCGTGTCGGGTGCTGACATATAAATGTAATCAAATTAAAATAAATCAATAAACGGCCATTTAATTTGTCAACTACATAAATAAATACTGTTCATTTTTACAAAACTTTATAGATATAGAAATTTCAACTAAATACAAGTTACTTTTATTATCTTTTACAAAAAATTGATACTTGAGAGGCATATTTTAAAAATTGTTTAAAACGAAATTTTAATGGTAATGAAAAAGACAACTAGCAAGAAATTCGTGATGACTTTATTTTATAATTTCTAATAAAATGATACCTCCATTAAGCGGGCAAAAATGTGACACCATGGCTATACTTCTATAAATTTACATCAGGATAAATTACAATTATATTTAATATGGGGTAGGTGGCTCAATGGTATCGAGTCGGCCTGTGGATCTTAAGAACCCTGGTTCGATCCTCACATCCGACAAACAATTTTCACCAATTTAAATCTACCCCTGTGGCTCCTCCTACACTAATATCTTTGGGAGCCGTGATTTGACAGCTGGTAACCACACTTCACGCGAAAAAATATATCATTTACCGAGATCTTCTTAGGCAGAGTGCCACACCCAGTAATGGGTAAAATACGTGATGATATATTTATATTTTTTATTTTATATTTTAATAAATAAAATTCATAATTATTTTATTTTTTATTTCATCAGTGATTTTTTTGAAAGTTCTGAATTTCACGAATCACTGAGCATTACTATTAAATAATACTCAAGGATAAATTATAATAGGTATTAGATGCCTAAATACTCGTATAAAGACGAATATTTCATTATTCAAGAAACAATTCTTGCCAATAAAAATTATAATTTTGCTAATAATATAGAATATGTCTACATATAATACAAGTAGTTAGTTCTTTTTCTGTCAAACACGTACAAAGTCAGATTTTAAAGAGTGTAACTGATGTTGTCCTGTATACGACATTGGAAGACATCTAGATGAATAAAACTAAATTCCACTGCTACAGTACTTGATGTAAAACATACCGTTCGCGAATAACGGAGCAGTGAGATGGAAATCCAGAGCTGCAACGCTCTGGAAGTGTGGTCACGTGATCCAATCAAACTGTCAATTAAGTACAGACTGGTGTTTAATTATTTTCAGCCGTTACCAGCCCCGGCTCCCGCGTCGCTCGGATGCCGGCGACGGGAGCGGCGGACGCGGACATCGGCGACACGGCGTCCTCCTATCAATAATCCCTTCAACATGTTCTACACACTGCGATGCATTCGAACAGTGTCTTCCCACTTCGCCCATTTCCACCTCGACCACGGAGATTATAAGTTAAATTGAAGGTATACCAGTATGTCGTATGCCAACCGAAAAATAGCAGCTGCGTTTAGGTTTTAGTTGTTACTATTACTATGTCTAAAAATCATATATTGTCCGTAATTCTAATATAAAAGCTCATTTTACTTTTCATCCATTAGTAAAATTTAACTCTTCAATTCTTCATTGATTAGTAAATAATAAATAACCTTATTCAATAAAATATCTACGCCCCATTGTTCTGAAAACATTTATGTCTTTTTGAAAACTTACTAAAATAAATTATCTACTAATAAAGAGAAGAGAAGACCAACGCTCTAATTTTACGTTTATTTTCTATTAGGCAGTTATTTCAGTTAACGAAAAGAAGAACAAATGGCTTATATATGTTAAAGTCAAAACAGAATACACTCAAAACCCGGAAAATATGTTCCATAAGCGGTTTTGACATTATCCAAATTAATTAATATTATAAATAATATTAAAAATCACCCATTTTTTACCCCATTGTCAGTATACATAATATAGTTTTTGTCTAAACATTTTTCAGTAAATATTCGCTAAGTAAAATAAAGTAGTGTTGCTGTAACTCTTCGTGTATATTTATTTACCTATGACCATATATGTAAGTAGCCATTAAAAACAATTTTCAAGAACAGTAAATGCTTGTTTACGGTTGCTAAGAGTTTACTGCACTAGTTACGTAATATATATATATTCTTATTCTCAAGAAATTTTTCATTTGTTAGGTGATAACACAGCTGTTTGACAGTTGATGTTACGGATATAACCTAACAAATATTCTATAATTGTTCTTATTATTATTTATGGTCGTAGATAAAGTATAATACACAACTTGAATTGTAACGCAATTAAATTGCTCGTGAAATTACTGCACTCGCCAAAGCTCGTGCGCAACTTTTTCACTCGCACGTAATGTGCTTGTTACAATTATCGTTATGTAATATACTATTATAAATCAATGCTATTACTACTGTACATAATACGTCACATTCTAATCGCGACTGAAGTGCAGCAGTTTGACTGAATAAAAAACAAAACTCTATTCGTGTAAGACTTTACGACAATTTTATACAAACTTTTTATACATGGCATCTGCAAATATTGAGGTTTAACTACCCTTTGGAATATTTAATATACTTGCTATAGCTGAATGAATACATCATATGCGCGCATTTATGTAGTTACACATACTTTATGTTAGTTTAAACCCATGTTGCTTTACTTCAACAGTCAATATTTAAATAAACTTAAGACGGATATTTTAAAACTAGTTTAACAATTTCTGGAATTTATGAACTGAATCAATTGTGAAGTATTTACTTTAAATAATATTAATAAAACATCCTATACAACGTTTTAAATAATACATTATTTTGTTGAGGCCCTGAGTCACAACCATAAGGTCGTGGGTTCGGGTCCCGCCCGCGGCGGCCATGCAAAGGACATATCGACATATGACCTGAGTAGTTGGTCCGATATATAAATTTAAAATATATATATATATATTATGTTACTAGCTGAGATGGGAATGGCCAAAATGAGAACTCGCTATTCGAACCGAGTGTGAATGTTCGTTCGGCGACAATTCGGCCGATTTGGGTGAGAACCGGCCGCGCTCCGGGCAAATTACCCTGCCAGCGCAACCTGTCTATTGTAGGGCTTCAAATGAATATTGTTAATTTTAAAACAAGGGTTTAGTGTTTTACAGGGGTTTTATTTTCTTTCATGATTAGGTGGAAGGTCAGATAATTAATTACAGGGATAAAAGTACTCGATTATATATGCCTAAAGAAATTTAACAACAAATTAAAATAAATTTCTGCAGTTCTCGTAATATATTTTAACACACAATAAAACTAATAAACAGCAACACATTTGTCGTCTTTGTCGGCACCTTTGATATTTCTGTCGCGAGGAAACATTTTAGACACCATTTATTCATATGAATAGTTAATAGTTTGCAGGCGTATAATAACGTAAATGTATACATTAAAAATATCGTTAAATAAAATTTTAAAATAAAAAAGAGAGTGGAACGAATTTTTGTGTTTGCGTCTGAAAGTGAAAAGAAACTCTAAATAATATTTAGCATTTTACTAATACAGTTATTGGATATAAATTTAATTAATCCTTGAAGATATGGGGTAGGTGGCTCAGTGGTATCGAGTCGGCCTGTGGATCTTGAGAACCCTGGTTCGATCCCCACAGCCGACAAACAATTTTCACCAATTTAAATCTACCCCTGTGGCTCCTCCTCTACTAATATCTTTAGGGGGCGTGATTTGACGGCTGGTAATCGCATTTCACGCGTAAAAAATATATCACTTACCGAGATCTGCTTCGGCAGAGTGCCACATCCAGTAATGGGTAAAAGGCGTGATGATATATTTATTTATTTTATTTTTAATCCTTGAAGATATCATACGAATAATTTTAAAAAGATACCGTATCAAGCAATAAATCGATAAATATTCTCTTAAAAGAAAATGATAAACACTGACATTTTTATGTCCTGTTTAATTTTTTTTTAAGTTCATCAACTAGCACACTATCAATAAAAATAAACAAATTCCCTTGAGCCACTTGACGTAAAATATTCAGTAACAGTTAATAGGGATAAGTAATACGGATCGGGCAAATATTGCTGGACGAGTTGAGTCGCTGGCGTCAGAGGGGGTCGGAGGGCCGAGGTTCATTAGACAGCCACTTCAATCAATTTAAATAAACCCCCTGCCGGTCAACGCAGCGCCTTCCGTGTCCGTCGCCGCCGCCGCCACCTCGGTTAGTCTGCAGTCCACGTGCCCGTCAACCCAGATACAAAGATGCTAGACATGATGGTCATCTATGTTCATCAAGAAGATGCGAACAGGATTTTACTTTATTTATTTCAGTACTGTTATGAATTATTCTGCATAAAAAAGCAGTTCTACCATCTACTTTCATCTAACTCACCTACATTTTATACAATAGTACTTTTACAAGATTTTCAAAAATATGTTTGATTAAATATTATAATTTTAGATATTTAGGTTTCGTATAATAAAAAGTCTTAAAACTGGATTTATATATAGATAAAATAAATAAATATACCATCACGCCTTTTACCCATTACTGGGTGTGGCACTCTGCCTAAGCAGATCTCGGTAAGTGATATATTTTTTCGCGTGAAATGCGGTTACCAGCCGTCAAATCACTGCCCCCAAAGATATTAGTGGTGGGGGAGCCACAGGGGTACATTTTTAAAATTGGTGAAAATTGTTTGTCGTCTGTGGGGATCGAACAAGGGTTCTCAAGATCCACAGGCCGACTCGATACCACTGAGCCACCTACCCCATTTTCACTCATTTAAATCTATCCCTGTGGATCCCGCTCCACTAATGTTTTTGGAGGCCGCGATTTGATGGTTGGTAACCGCACTTCACGCAAAAAAATATATCACTTACCAAGATCTGCTTAGGCAGAGTGCCACACCTAGTAATGGGTAAAAGGCGTGATGATATATTTATTTATTTATTTACGAACATAGAAGCGTTAATATTTCGTCAAATTAAAATATGATTTATTTACTTATACTACTCTATTCAATAGGATCTTAATCCCAATACAGTACATCGTCCGAACTCACTGAGCCGCATTGTGATAGTCCATATATTTTTAACTTAGGTGAGATTCGAACTTGGGCTCTATGAATTTGAATGCCATAACGTTAAGCACATCACCGTACTGCCTGACTATCTACTCGATCTACTGCTAAAATTTACGAAATCATCTTACAAATCAAATTTTGCAATGTCACCAATTTTGAATATAACATTATTACTTTTTCCATTATAATATATCTTTTTATGGTACATAGATCCAAATGAGAAATGTGATTGAATTGGCCTAGGCAGATTAATTATTAATAAATTTGAGGCCTGTGATTTTACGATGGAAAATACTTCACTTAATTTTATATATATATATATATAAAATGGCGTGATAATATATTTATTGTAAATTTCGAATGAAATACGTGATTTGTTTTACAATTTCCTAAATGTTATGATCATACCAACACAAATTTACTATTGTATAGGATGTGATGTAATTCGTGGTTCTTTTTCAATCGAGTCGTTGACGATTCTTTTTAGACAAATTAACTATTCTGTTCAATAAATAAAAAGAAAGTACTAGCTTTTCATTTAAAGTTCGTTCTAGAAATAAGATTTTATGAGATTTCATAATAATAACTTACTGACACACTAGCTAAACTATACCAAACTGTCACAGAGAAATAGAAAAAATTCTTGATAGATAAAAAAAACTTTCCATATTTGATTCGGCGGTTAATAAGAAGACATATCCCTCCTAAAATAACCAAAACGACATGGTTTTCCTCTGCCAGATTACGATATTACACTGAACAATAAAACTAAATGAAGTAAGTCCTAATCCCCCATTTAATCAGGAGAGTGGTCGCTAACTGCAGACTACATATGCCTCTTCTGCTACTGTTCTCCTCCTGTTAGCGTTTGTCTCCTCCTGCTGTCCAGAGGAGACGGACGTCTTTCCTTCGGCTACTGAGTCTCAGTCACCCGCATTACGGCCTCAAATTGAATTCTCTTTACTTTGATACAATCAATTCACTTAATTCTATGAATATTTTATTAGCTTATTTACGATGTAATAATTGTTTGGAAGTGAGATTTACTATGGGCGTTTGATTCTAGGTTGTTCGTTAATAATTGATAACAATTGGCTGCGAAATTTTTAGTTTGATTAGAAATTCTAGGATAGCAGGAAACTGACTTTTATTTTTATTATTTAATAATACAGTTCTATAAAAAAAGTAGATAGCTGCTACAATTTGAGAGATATAGAACAAGAATATCAATTATATATATATAATATACTATTTTTTACTTTGCGTTGCTTATTTCATAAAAATTTAACCATTCCAATTGCAAGAAATATCGAACTAGAATCTAGGGATTTATGTGACATGTGATAACGCTGCCGAATAAATTTTGACGTTTCTAAACTGTAAATTCAGAAGAACATATTTGTAATTTTTAAGATACGAAAATTTTTCACTTTCTTTTTATCTCACATGTGTAAAGATAGTAACTGAGTAATTTTCGTGCAGATTATGTAGTTATAATATAAAACCTGAAAAAAGATATTTTAATAATTTAAATTCTTAGGTTATGTTATAGGTTACCAAATTGTAATATCGTTTTAGACTGAACTTAAAACATTATAAAATATTTTGAAATAACATTTAACGTGTGGCTGCATAATGGTACCAATCTTGTAAAATAAAAAATTACCAAAAACAGTTTCACAATAACCTTCATTGTGAAACGGTTTTCGGTACAATAATGAACCGATTATGAACGGAAAGTATAAAAAAGAATTTTAGATATATAGAAGATCCTTTTTATTATGAAATATCCTTAAATATAAAGCGATTAGCTGATACGGAATTTTAAGTAATTATAAATTTTAAAATTTGAAAAATATTTTTGAATTCTCTAAATATTTGATATCGTATTTTCAGCTCTCAAACAATTCTAAATTACTACAGAGAAAAATGTTGAAAATATAAGTGAACTAAAATTTAATTTTCCGTTATTTATTTTTATCTAAACGTTGACAGCGGACAATAAAGAAAGTTAAATGTTTAAGATAATTTGTTAATACTATAACGCAGTTTGCGAGCTTCTCACTAAAATCTTTACTAATGTACACTAACAACTATGAGTGCCGAAATGATTTTTACAATACTTAATATCATACTTATACATGTACCAAGATCGCAAATCTACCATTACCGAATTGCTGTGCAATTAATTTCGAAATATTAATAGTGATTTTTTTTAATTCTCGATCAATGCAAAATTTAATTAAATTTAAATTGAGATGGCAAATTTAATTTCAAAACATAGTTCTTAAAATGCAGATTTGAACAATGTAAAATGAACTTTAAAATTTGTCTATTCTCTGGTAATACTAAATAGGAACAATATCAGCGGCCAAGACGCAAGAAGAATAGCACCGGACAGGAAAAACTGGAAAGACTTAATAAACAATATAGAAT
This sequence comes from Pterostichus niger, assembly GCA_947425015.1. Lineage (NCBI taxonomy): Eukaryota > Metazoa > Arthropoda > Insecta > Coleoptera > Carabidae > Pterostichus > Pterostichus niger. The sequence goes on along the minus strand of OX380341.1, from coordinate 20,191,244 downwards.
AACGACAAGGAATAAACAATCTCGACACCCATAAGGGTACTTAAGAGATTTAAACAGATTATATATAATATATTCTCTGGTTTGCACACTGTATTTAAGATAAAATTTCTGGCGGGAAAGGAATTTTGGAAAAATGAAATACGAAAGGTGTAAATGGCGATTTTTACGGTGACGTAAAAGCGAAGGCAATTGCATCATGTCATTAATAAGTTAATCAGAGTTGTTCAGTGTATATCGGAAAAGAAAGTTACGTTTATTAAAATCTTACGCATGTGAATTAATATTCGCCATTTACCAAACCAACGCAAAAAATTCAAATGTAATTTGTTATTCAGTAAAATCATTTCAAATTAATGAAGAAAGTTAAGAAAAATATGTTATATTTACTGTAATTTCTCAAGATGAAATTTTTATTTCACTAACTGGATTATATATTAATACCGATTAACATACGTTTTGCTCTGCATTCTAGACATTGTACATAGGTAATTAATATACTATTTCGATGTTATTAATTTCTTTAAAATGCATAATTTTAAAATACTTTAAATGTTATTTTATTTTTGATTATAATAAATATTTCAATTAAATCGTTGTTTGAATGCAATTATTATGCATTTATTAAAATTTACACTTTATATAACAGGCTAGTCATTTATTTTATTCACAAAAAAACTGGTATTTAATTTCAGCCATTATTTTAAATTTAAAAAACAATACAGCATTTTTCAGAGATGATAAAAATAAAACACAATATACAAAATTTCCGAAATGAAAAGTTCTAGTTTATATTGTTATGGTCCTGTTATTTTTTAATAAAATTTTAAATATTTAGTTACAATACAAACGGAATTGACACGGTTATTTCTTTTTAATTGATCAAAAACAGCTTTCAACTCATACGCGCAGGTAAATTCAGTTTTATATCGCGATACAACTTTACAATTATACCTAATATACGCAATTGTACCACCACAATAAAAAGAGCACTTGTATACTGCTAAAAAACAACACAGGAAAAACATTTATGGTTTAAACTTTAAAGACAAATTAATTTCATGCATTAATGAAGATAATTTTAGTACCTACACATAGTAAATTAAATATTGTTTAATAATAGAAAAAAAAATGCTATGCATATAAAGCATGAGTTAAAAATTAAAATAATGTTGCATATAACATAAAATATAGTATAATGATGACATTTTTGTAAGTAATATACATATAATATCACCAACTACTATCGAAAAAAATTAACATATATCAATAATTAGAACATTTCTATTTTATAATCTAAAGTTATTTTTAAATTTATTAGTACAAAAATACTAACAATGTACAACAAAAATGAAACTGTATTTAAAAAAAATGAATTTTATATGTATGTATAATTACAATTAGTATAAATAATCTAAATATATTTAAATTTATATATTATATTTTGTTATACTAACGAAAAAAGTAAAAACCTACAAAATTAAGAAAACAGTAATTACATATTAAAATTTAAATAAATTTTGATTATTCATATTGATTTTATAAGTTGCTCAAAATGACTATTTAAAAAACTTCCTAAAATATACGTTAATTTTTGTTTAAAAATTTGTACTAATAAATTTAATAAGTTGAAAAATAGAAATGTTCAAATTATTGATACCCACTCATGTTATATATTTGTGAATAGTTTTTGTACTTTAAATTCAACTGACTACACTTTTATCCTCTACAGTAGGTAATCGTTTTGGTAACTAAAAAAATGTCTTTAGGTTTTAATAGTTATGTACGAACATACAAAGCTTTATGTTTGACTGCCTTGCAGGCAATTTATTTTCATAACGCATGTTAATGTAAAAACTTAGTTGTAGGTATGTTAAAGGGTGCTTTGTTTTTGCTTTTGTTTAACAATGTTTTTTTTTATAATCATGAAACTGTCAAATTTATCAAAAAAGTGGAAAAATGTGTTCATAATCTCTGAAGATTTAGAAATTCCCAAAAGAAATAAAAAAATGCATTAAATGCAAAGGAATTAATTAACTAATTAGGTATAATAATTATATTGAGCTGTATATTTTTATATTGACATGAGTTCAATTTTGATATTTTATTGTGCTCGTCCAATAAAGAGCTATTTTGTGAATACTGTGATAAATCAAGTAGGCATGGTGCAGTTAAACATAATAGTATTAAAAGCGTAAAGTGATGCTTTATTACATATATATTGACAAGAGTTCAATTTTGATATTTTATTGGGCTCGTCCAATAAAGTGCTATTTTGTGAATACTGTCATAAATCAAGTAGCTATGGTGCAGTTAAACATAATAGTATTATGAGCGTAAAGTGATTCTTTATAACATATATATTTTCTTTGATTATTAAAAAGTATACATACGTACTGAAAATAAATTCATTCTGTCAATATGACAAGTTTCTGTTTTAACCGTATCCCTGGAAACTATTGAAATAAGCACGCATTTAATATCTGCTACACGCGTCGCGATTGGAAACGCGCTCATTTATAGTTATTTACGTGGCCAGCGTAGTAAATTAATTTTTACAGGCGTTCTGGAAAGTTTGTTCAAGATTCATTGCAAGCGTACCGCATACAAAAATTTATTTCCACCTTCACAGCGTTTTTTAAAAATTAATTTACTGCATTAGTTTTATAAAAAAATACATTACATTTTGTAATCAAAAGTTGTTGGCGGTAGTATAATTTATAGCTAGACGTTGTCATAGTGTTGTGATCTTTGTGACGGAAAAACAACTACTGTCAGGTACTTCTATGAGCCTGTAATTATTTATTTACTTCGTTACCATAAATGCCTATAAATTGTCATTTACATAGGACATGGAAATAAATATCTTTATCGCGTGTTGCCATTAGAAACGCGTGATATAGTTGTATTTCGATTGCCCCACGGAAAACGTCAACTTTACGATGACAAATGAGCACAATTGTCAACTTTTCATGGCGTAGAAAAAATAATTTATATAATCATATTGATCAACAAATACATATTAGAATTTTCATTCTTCAAAGTAATTTCATATTGATTTTCACATTTATACGCGAATTACAATAATTAATCGCGTAGTTAGTTGAATTGATAATTAGAGAATACTGCGATTTACAATCCATTACTGGAAACGTACAATTACACACAGCAAAGCGACGTAGCTCAGTACAAAGCAGCAATGAAATATCTACGCTCTAATTCAAGTTCTGGCGCCTACACACATCGTACTATGAGATGAATTTGGCAACGTATCGCTATTTTAAATAGCGCAGTCACAGATCGTTTCTATAAATAAAAATAAATATATCTGAAGTATACAGAGCGACTCACAACAAACGAATACCTACCCCATTCCAACTCCCAAGTGTCTCTGGGCATCTGTACAATTAAAACGCAATTGCGTGTGTTCTAATTTCACGGATACCTTTAGCATTTGCCAAGATGTATGAAGCCGTTAAATGTTATGCGCACTACGATTTACACAGAATCTACTTGTTTATATTTTTGACGTGAATTACTCGAAATTCTGGATAAGACGTATAAAAGAAATACAAATTATTGCACACGCTAATAAAATGATGCAAAAGTCTGGAAAATACTACTACATGTTTAGGCAGTAAATATATTTTATGGCATATTTTCCTACCCTGAAATATGTAATCAGAAATTTACAACAGACGATAAGACTCAGGGATGTTATTCGACTTATACAAACGTTTAGTGGTGAGATATCAAAACTAATAAATACTATATATTATGTTAAACATTTACCTACAAAGTATCAAAACTTATTTTATAAAGCACATTAAATACGTGGGAAATTGAAGAAGTAATAATATTAATGCGCACTTTTTATACATCAGTTTTACCATTATTCTACGATGTATTTGAATTATATTACAAATTGCATAATAGAACGTCAAACGTCGTAGCTCCTCTATAAATATATTATAAATTCTCTACACGTTTATCTTTAACTCTTTATTAAATGAACTGAATACAAATCAAGTATATAGTACGATGATGACTCAGACAAAAATATCTGGACTGGGTTCAAAACCGTTCAAAAAATAAAATTACTTTGTAAATAATGCAACAAACACACACTATCTAATTTTAAACCTTAATTAATTAAAACATAGCTATGTATTATGATTTATCCCTACGTTTTTGTGAAAATACTAATAATCGGTCACAATTTTATATTTGAATTCATTAATATTTCAAATAATTCATTGCAATACAAATATTTAAAATTGTTCTAGCTCTAGTTAAAGTGCAATTAAAAATTTAATAATTATAGATAATATCACTTACCGAAATCTGCTATGGCAGAGTGCCCACCCAGTAATGGGTAATAGGCCTGATGATATATTTATTGTAATTATACAAGGTGTCATGTAAGTGTACCGCCAACGCTTACATAATAAATAAGGAGTATCAAACATTTTTTTGTATCCCCTCTGAGGTTTCATTGGTCCGAAAAAGAGTTATTAATTGCACCAATCGCAGCTCATTGTAAAAATTCATTAAAAAGTTTAAATTAATATTGAATGCTTTATTTTCTTTACAATTTTCAACGTCAATTGTGACTTTTCTATAAGCTGTGACATCCAATGTGTAAAAGTTTATCATAATATTAAAAAGAATGGATGGAAAAGAATTTACTTTCAGTGAATATACAGATAATAATTTAATATATGACGAAGCACGCATCTGTTGTAATTTCATGTTAATTTTTTAATAAATCTGTTTTTTCTTCATTCGTTTTGTCTAATATGTTACGCCGTTGATCTAAACTTCAAAATTGACAAATAACATATGATTTGATTATTGATGTTTTCTTAACTGCTTCTTTTGCTCTTCTGACAGAGCAATTTTCACCACATTAAAACTACCCCTGTGGCTTCCCCTTCACTAACATCTTCGGGAGTCATGATTTGCCAGCTGGTAAACGCACCTCATGCGAAGAAATATATCACTTACCGAAATCTGCTACGGCAGAGTGCCACATCCAGTAATGGATAAGAGGCGTGATGATATAGTTATTTAAAGTTAAATATTTCATATATGTGTAATTAAATAAACATATATTAATAAATTTATTAAATTAAATGTGGTATTTCATACAGGCGAATTTTTATTTAGCAAATATGTATTTATTAAATTGACAAAAAGTAGTTACATACGAGTATTTGTAGTTAATTTAATTAAACAAATAATTGAGAAACCGAAATTTGAATCATTTTTATTTCTTTTATTGCTAAGTTTGCACGTAAATTTTGACCAAAACTAAATGAAGAATCTGCTGATCGAAATTCTGATGATTCGATCTACCAACGCTCGGAATCTTGGGCATTGATAATCCGGCCAAAAAGAGATCCGTGCCATCATTAATTAATAATTTAAAATAAACAAATTTTTAGAATATGTACTGGTTTTTATTTAGTTGCTATTCTGCACAAAAAAAAAACTTATTTCAATTAGATCAGGAGGCCTACAATTTATGGTGGAATCCTCATCATTCGGAGATCCAGTCATATTTATTATAATAAATTAAAGTTAACTAGATTTGAACTCGTGAATTCTAATTTGGTGAGTACGTATTTTAAAGATTATTGTTTTTCATTTAATAGAAATATATAATATTCATTTTATCGTACACTGAAACAAAGATGATTACAAATTCATTTGTAACATACTGTTAAAAATAATAATCTGTTTAACTCTTCATGGTTCACATTAACTTGGCAGCACTATAAGACAGTATTAGTACTCTTGAAGTCAGCTGAGTACGAAATAGGAGCGCATGCGCGTTTGGTATAAGTAAGTAGCTAAGCACATGGTGACTTAGCAAGCACTCACTAGCAGCAGCATGGGTTAGCAATAAGAACAAGCATTGAGTAGACACGACTCGGTACGTAATTGTCGCCGTTTATCACATATGATGAATAGAGAACGCGCTACAAATGACCTCATCTATATGCCACGACCTTGGCGCACTCTTACAGTGGCCTCTGGCTCTGGCGCAACCGCTAAAACTAGTTTAGAAATACAACACAGAATTTGTAAATAAATTTATGTACATGCCTAGTAATAAAACAATTGCCAGGCCTAGCTACTGCCACTTTCAGTAAATGCAATGAATTGTGCCACCTTAGCTGTCAGATATAGAATGTGAAACAGATAAATAGATTGATTTTGATCTGATTAGATTTTTTATTACCTATTTGAATATGTCAATCGGATATTATTACAAATTACAGAAACGACTTTTTGTCACATGCCTGTCAGAAGAATTTCAACATTTTTTGTCAAATATCGTGTTGCAATAACGAAAATTAAAAACTAAACATATATTTAATCTCTCTTTTCTTTAAAGATTTCACGATAGTTTTTTCTTATACATCATCATTTCATCATAATTAGTTTTTATAAGAATATATTATTTTATGACACGTGGTGATGATTACTATCAAATTAGTATTCAAGAAATATTTCAATTTTAACCTATTTTCCTTATGAAAAAACAAACAAGTTGTATTATTACTTTGGTCTTGTTCCATTTGCAACTCGATCTATAATTATATGATTCGATTATAACGATTTTTCAAAACGTAAATTTTCCCATCAAGTATCAAATTCATTATAAACCCGGTGCATTACGAATAACCCGTTTATATCCCCATTATAATAAAACTTATCTTCGATCCCGGCCCATTGATTTTATTGATTCTTGAACGAAAATGCATACAGCGGTAGGTATAGAAATATTAAATTTTTAGAAAACATTGAAAATGAGATCATTTAAAATGTGTGGACCTCACGTCGTAAAACATTCATTTAGAAAAAATATTTCGAATACCAATACTAAATTTTGTAGCACTTTTATGAAAAGAATTTTTCTAAAATCATTCGGACGATACCTTCTTATGTCAATTCTCCTAATTAAATGTAGAATATTTTCTCAAATATATTGTTTTAATAACCATTTTGCTTTTAGTTTCTAGTACATGTACTCAGCCAAAAATAGTTATATGTGTATTAAGAGCGTAAAGTGATTCTTTGTTACTCGAACACGGTAATTGCAGCTCTCGCCTTTACGCTCGTGATACACACATAATTTTTTCTACGATTGCATCTTAAAATTATTAAAAAACTTATACGTACTGAAAATAAATTTGTTCTGTTAACTGTCAATATGACAAGTTTCTGTTTTTTTTGTATCCTTGGTAACTATTGAAATAAGCGCGCATTTATTATCTTTTTCGCGCGTTGCCATTGGAAACGCGCACATTTAACGTCTTTTTCGCGCGTAGCCATTGGAGACGCGCAAAAAAGATATTTTTCGATTGTTCCACAGAAAACATCAATTTTACGATGACAAATTGTCAACTTTTCATAGAAAATGTAGAAAAAATATTTTTTGTAAAAATAATTTTGAAAGATTTTTTTTCTCGATTATTCTTTTGAAAATTAAAATAATAAATTAGATGGTATTTCTGATTATAAACTTGGTGTAATCATGATGATAATGATACATAATGTATATGTATATAGATGTAGTGTAGATGTTTAGCAGATTTCATCACTTTCCCATAACAAACATCACAGTAACTAGTAGTACTAAGTACTGCGGTGAGTGGTTGAGCTGATGTACTAGCACCTAAATTTAACAGCCATTATTGTAATAACCAGTAAACAGATTACATGGAAACCAACCTATTACCAACTATATGAAATCCGATTATGGTTGGTCCATGTCCTATACTCAACAATACACTAGCACTACGTATCGCCAAACAGCCTAACGTCCATTTACTGACTGTTAATACAAATGTAATCATTTCTCTGCCACTGCAAATTATTTTTCAATTAATACTATTACATATTCAATTTACATCTATATTATTTCATAAATTCTATGTTTATTTTATCTAGTATTGCTATTTTCTAATTTCAATAATGTTACAGTTTATCACCGTACGAGTTACAATTGTTCTTACATTGTATGAGCAACGATACATATAATCACATAAACATAACTGTTTGTAATAAATATTTATAATTTATATGTACATTTCTTTTTACCTTTGCTCATATATCTAAGCTTATCTAATGTCTATAAACCTATGGAAGAATGATATTCAGTATAAAATACTTGCAACGGAATAAAACCCTTGCAACGAAACAAAACAGGGAGAATGTTTTCGTAGAACAGCCTACATATTATTAGTCCTCAATATTTTTAAATTTGTCCACATATTTAGATATATACAATATCAATTTGCATATAAAAGATAAAATACTGTAAAGAACCAAAAATAAAATGTGGAAAAATGATAACGCTACTTATCTCAATAAGTTAGTTCCAATTCTGTACAAAATTGTAATTCTTACTTCATAAAATGACAAAGATTGTGGGGTGAACAATATATGCTCCAATTCATTCCGATATTATACATAGTGTGCCATCTAGTAACTATATAAAGATTAACTATCAAAATTGATTTGTCACTGTGTAGCTTTTATAATTTACACTCAGACTTGGGCGAAAGGAATTATATATTCATGTATAAAATTTATATATTTATATATGTTATTATTATTTCACAGAGAAATTAAAGCAAACACCAATTTGAATCAGGAATTCTTAATATCGGGTCAAGTGTCTTAGCAACTAAAATATCACTTATATTCAATATTTGTGAAAGAAAGACCGACATACTTATAGAAAATTAGTGCACTTATGGTGCTATTCTGTAATTTTCTATAACGCTACAAATCTGTAAATCTAAACAAAAGCCATCATATTTGATTGTCAAAAGACATTAAATGTATTTGTCAATAAAAATCTATGCGCTTTTGTTCAAATTTACAGAACTGTAGCGTTATAGAAAATTACAGAATAGCATCATTAAATCAGATAAAATAAATAAATAAATATATCATTACGTCTTCTACCCATTACTGGGTGTGGAACTCTGCCGAAGCAGATCTCGGTAAGTGATATATTTTTTCGCGTGAAGTGCGGTTACCAACGATAAATTAGACAAATGACTAAATGAGCTGAACTAAGCAAACTTATGCACGCATATAGGGATATTTTACATTTTAATTAATAAATCTAGTAAATGATCTGGTTCAATAAGTTAAGTTAGATTCAATGATCTGTAATCCATAGATATTCATACAGTATGGTGTATACAGCAATACAATGATATTAAGTGCAGGGAGCAACCAGGATTTTTATTTCCACTATCTGATACATTATCAAGGGCATATTTATTTTTACTAGCCTTCTAGATCATACGAAGAAAGTGTTTCTGTAGAAGTTTCTTGAAAAGTAGAAGCGTCGCTAGAGAAATATTTTGTGGTAAGTTACTAATTTCATGCTTATGCCACAGTACTTTATTCATTTCATATCAAACCAAAATCGAATATTTTGTAAAAAGTTTCTAGTACCTCTTCAAGAAACTTTCTCACAAAATCTTTCCTCTTGTAAACTAGACAGAATGTAATATTTTCTTGAACTATAAAATTACCTTGAAGTAAAAGAGTATTTACCTACTACTAGCTAAGCTTTGGAACACGACAAAGCTACAGTTTGAGTAAAGGAATGAAACAACAAACAACACAAGTTGGAGAATTAGTCTTATTCGCTGTCCCGATTCCGATAAATATCCATACGGTGGCCGGCTGCAATTAGTGCTAATGGAGTGTCTGGGTGTCGCCGTGCAGAAGCTCTGCACCACGCTCCGCGCTTGCTATGCTCCATGAAATGTGGAGCGCTGAGGTTATCTGAGCAGGTCAATGTGCGACAGCGGGACCGCGGAAGGGCGGCAAGGTCGCAGGACCGGAGTCAGGACATGAGTGTACCACAGATCATTTTAATTACTACATTAGCTTAAGACTTATACGACTACTTCCAAATAGAAACAAAACTACGCATGGTGCAGTTATTTTTGTTAAAAAGCTTTACTTGTTGCTACTCGTAGTCTACCAATATTTTTATTGTCTTTTTTAGTTTAAAATTTATGTATTTTAAATAATTATATATATAAAAAAGTACTCTCCTCCACTAATATCTTTGGAGGCCGTGATTTGACGGCTGGTAACCGCACTTCACGCGAAAAAATATATCACTTACCAAGATCTGCTTAGGCAGAGTGCCACACCCAGTGATGGGTAAAAGGCGTGATGATATATTTATTTTATTTATTTTTTAAAAAGTACTCAAAAATATAAATACGTTCTCAGCAAATTTGGAAAAGTCAACTTCTTGATATATAAATGACATTAATACTAATTTTATTCATTCAACTGTTATGTTTCTGTTACAATTATCTGCCTGTTAAATATACGAAAATACATGTAATTTATATTGCTGTTAGTTAACATTTACTTAATCGGGCATTAGACAGTTAAATCGCGCAAATTTTTCAATGTTCTCAATATGAAAATATGAAAATATATATATATATATATATATATATTTTAAATAGAACTAGTTAAATCAAGAATATAGATGGTACTTAGATTAGAAACAGTGTAACAGTTGGTTGTCAATATGATTTTAAATAGTAATAAGAAAGACTTATACATCCTGTTAGTATTGATGATACAGCAAGCAAATATTAATAATTTGATATGGGAATATCAAGAATTATAAGATGTAATAAAGGATTAATTACCTTGATTGTATTTACATTTAGACAATGTATTAATTTGATATAAATATTGTAAAATACATTTAATTAAGCAAATAATGCTTCTCGTAATTAGGGCATAAAAGCAACAGCGAGACTTATATTTATGTATGAAGCTATAGTTGAATATAGGACACCATACTAATGCGGTCAATGGGATATAAATTGTGAGTGCATTTCAATATGCTGATTGCATCTAGATACAAGAATAGAATATATCTGATATTAAGAACAAATATAAACTGCAGTTAAGAGCAAAGGATCATTTCAAATGTAATCTAATGTTGAAGGTTAAACCTATTAAACAAAATATATCTGTACTGCTGCCAAATATTTATAGACTGTTTTATTGGCAACTAAAATGTAAATTCCATTGCCGTAGACATCAAAAGTATGAAATGACTGCGACATCCTCAAAGACTAATTAATGAAAGATCAGAGATACACACGGATAACCTTCAGCGATTCACGATGAATCAAGTAGCAGGAATTTATTATAACATAGGTTTTGTTTAAGACATTAATTTTTATACGCAAAATCAGCATTAATAACTACTATGAGAATGATTACTTTCCTTGAATTCTGATTACTAAAAGAATTTTACGTTTAACTACATTTTATATAAGAGCTAATTAGCATCCTTCCAGGATTTGAAAACAAATCAAGAATCTAACTGGTACAAATTGCCACTGATTAATAAATATACAGAAAAAGTGTCAATTTTGCATTAATTTACGTGCCTACTACATACTATATTAATAGCACGAAAAGTTGCTATCTGTCACTACATAAAATACGTGAACAATTGAAAACGGAGAAGCCAAATGCGACAATTTTGAATTTGATATTGTCATTCTATATTAACCAGTTATTTTAATTAAATGATTAAATGATCTTTATACAGGCTGTTCAAAAAGTTCCGGGACGGTGAAATATTTCGAGAAATACACATCGAATAAAAAAAAACAAAAAAAACACGTGTTTCATATTTTTCAAAAACCTATTTTACGTCACTAAATGCGATCCCCCACCGCCACACCCTGTAGTGGGGCGGGGGGTGACTTTGAAATTTTAAATGGAACCCCCATTTTTAATTGTACATTCGGATAGTACGGCTAAAACTAAGTAGGTTTTCGTGATCAGAAAAATAATTATTGTCATGGTTCCCATTTAAAATCAAAGTGGCCCACCGCTTCATCATTAGGGGGTGGCGGTGGGGGATAGTGCTTGGTGACATAAGATAGGTTTTTGAAAAACATTAAGCACGTGTTTTTTTGTTTTTTGATTCGATGTGTATTTCTCGAGATATTTCATCGTCCCGGAAATTTTTTAACAGCCTGTATTTTGTATATCGTATACATAACTTGATCATCCAATTTTAATAGAACTGTCATAACTAAATACTTATCAGCTGAATAAATCAATTATTACTTTCATAATTTTCAGTGTAGTCTAGTTTGTTAGCATCAAAGAATCGTCGGTCAAATAATAATTTATTTAATTAACCAAATTTTTTCCACATTTATTAGATATATGATTTAATCTTTATACTAGTTAAATTTGTATAGTATCTAATAAGATGTTATGGCTTGGTACTTTGTAGGCCTTAGGTTTGAATCCATTTATCAGTGCTGAAGAATCTATTATACGCGTCGCAATTTGAGAAAGATACATTTTGTTAAAAAAGGTTTTCCTTTATAATTTCTAATTACTGAAACTGTCACTGGACGAACAATATAATGTTGGGGATATAAAGTGAAGAAGTGAATATTTCTTTGGCATTTGGTAAAATCTCTCTGAGTATCTGAATTCGGTTCTGTATGAACGAAACGATTCACGTAACTGTGGACTCGGGACAGGTTTAGCAAGTGACCGCAGCAGCAGCGGCAGCGGCAACGGCAGCATAGCAAGGAGAAGGCAGAGCACTGACTGCGACTCTGGTGTTGCATCACCAGCGAAATCGCCTCGTTACGCGTGCCACACAGAGGACACGCAGCAAGTGCGTTCCTCCCCGCCCGACGCTACGTACGGGGACACTCACTGCAATAGGGACACGTGATAACGGTGCTTGGATTTCGGTGACGGCCGGATCTGAGGACTGCTGTGTGATACATTTACAAATGTTTCGGTTTTGTGATTTAATTTTCTTTTTCAATGGATGAAATTTGCCGAAAGTAAATTTAGAAAATGCTACTTTTTGTCCCGACAAATACTGAGTGTCCCACGAAAACTATGCCATAGAAGATTGACATAGAAAATAAGTTTTACACTACTTATAACTACTCCTCTGATATAGGATAGCAATATATTTCGAATAAAAGTCATAGAGAATCAAATTTTGTATGTAAATCAATTAACATCATTTTAGTTATTTCTTTAATACTAAAATAAATTTTAAATATTGTTATAAATTGATATCAACTACAAAGTTCGTCAAAAAACTGAAACAACTGCAAACGTTTATCTGTCATACACATATTTTAAAATTGATTTTAACCATAACCAAATAGGTAAAATACAATACCTAGATTGATTTAGAAGCAGAATTTAATGCTCTAAAATTTGATTTGAATATTTTTCCTGTGAAGGAGGCAACAATTATAACGAAATACTTATTTTTCATGTTTTCGTGGCACATCTGTATATAGAATTTTAATTTTCAATACACTGTTTTAAAGATATATCTAAGATTTTTCCTCAATTCAATTTGTAATATTTGCAATATTATAGTAATTCATTATACCTTACTCTTTTGAAAAGATTATATTGCTTTTCAACTCTACTTGATCTTAATTTGAATTGCTTAATCTGTAATAGAAGGGATAATAATAATAGATATATATTTATAAAAAGGTATTGGGCGTCTGAGACCAAGAAATTGTAGTTCGAATCACTATAACATACTTAGTTGTATTTTATTGTTAATTATTTGTTTGTTAATGTGCATATACACAACAGGTTATTATCTCTTAATTCCAGTACATGATGTCCACAGCTTATATTTAAAATGAAACCAGTTGGGCGCAGTCACATATTTTACATAATAAAATAATTATTATTTGTGAGATGATATTCTACCTATATCTACAGAGTAACAATTTTACGTCAATAGCAAAAATCATGCTAACTACTAGAATATAAAAATAATAATAACAATATTATGGAGATAAGAATGACGAAAGCCGATCAACGATAATGAGCAAGAATTTATTGTAGTAACAACTACGATCTAATAAAAGTAATTACTGTTTTATTTTTAGCCATGAGTCCCAGTTAGAAATGCCATGCCATGCAAATGCAGTTCATAGGGTATAAAACACCATTTGAACTCCGTTTGAGATGCAACAATAAAATGACTAAATATATTATTCAATTTAGGTTAATTACTTACAATTATAATAATCTCAATGTTTATGACAGAGCGTAGGTGGACGAAGTAGAAGGTATTTCATGGTCGAACTGAAATACACGAAGCGTAAAATGTAATTTAGAAGTTATAAATTCCGAAATCTTGTCAGCCGAGTTTAGTAAATACTTCCGTCACACACCGAACGCTCGGCTCAAAATAACACCAGAACATTGCGATTGGCATTTGAGTTCCTGAGGAGATGACAGTCGACCAGTGGTTCACATCAAAAGAATACAAACCACTTTAAGCAAGTTGCAACAGGTACAAGATAAATTGCACTCAAAATTTAAATAGTATCAATGCTACGATAATTCATTCTTTGACACAGAAAACTTGATATATGTAAGATTGTTCGTAGTAAGTACCTACTTGATTAAATATGATTAACAATTGATCCAACAATAATACACACTTGCTTGTTTCATTATTCGCATTTATTAATGTGACGATCGTTTTGCCCTTTCGTAGATCAGTAGAAAAGTTTATTATCGATTTAAAGTTTATATTTTAAAAACTGTAAATTTCGTAACAGATCTTCACTGAAAATAAAGTGGTAAGAAAAATTTCAAAAGAATTTTTTTCTTTTAAGTTTTTCTACTATATTCACAGATACAATTCAATAAGTAGTTAATGTGAGACTACGGAAAATTAAATTGAAATCATATTCCTTCAGGAAAGTTCCTACGTGATTAAAATATGAAACTATGAAGTCATCGGGAACGTGGTTTAGTAGAATTATCATAATGATTCATTTTAAATTTGATATTTCCTTTTAAAAGTAAGTACTTTTCATTTAAAATACATTTTCCCTGTGATTGAGGTTATATTACCTAACGTTTCAATTTCATAACGATAATGAATTTTGCCTTACTTTACCTAAAAGATAAAAAACCTATTCAGAGTTGATATTTAACTGCGTCCAAGTGGTTTAGATTTCATTCAAATAAAATGAGTAGGTCTCTTGTACTGTAATCAAGAAAAAGTTCTTGTGCAGCATGAAAAATAAGTAAATACAAATATGAAAATCTTTTCTATAAAGTTTCATACTATTTAGATGTAAGTAACGCCATAAGTATTGCTTTAAATTATATAATATCTTGAAAGTATTGTAAGCGCATTATTGATAATAAAAAATCCAAATTTTAAACATAGATTGAAAAGCCTGTATCATTGCAATCCGAATCCAGCATCAGTTTCCATTCCAAGTGTAAGTGTGCGTGTAACATCATTACTCCGTACTAAACCCACTTAAGCCACATTGCAAGTAGGCTTAACGGTGCATGGCGTTCAAGGCCGATCCCAAGAACGTTGCCTGATAAATGAAAGCCCTGCGGAGATACCAGCAACACTGCAATCTTACTCCGAGAACCAGCTCTCTTGACTTTCGTCTCAACTTCTCTCGCACTCTTGAGAACTCCAGTGTAGAAAGCGATCGCAGGTACACCCACCGGAGGATGAACTCTGACCCGGGGCAGCGCGAATTGTGCGACGAGAATAGAGAGGGGATGACCTCTGATGGCGAAAGAAATAACGAAGATGTAATGAAGATAGTGGCAGGATAATGATGGGCTGATTAATTAAAGCTGAATGTTAAGAATGTAGTGACAATGTGAATGTATTATAGAATATTGAAATAGTTTTCAATACGAATAAAGAAGGGAATTTTAATAGAACATGTCCGCACTTCCTGTAATAATGTCTATTCATTTTACTTAGAATTGGAAGTATTTTACATTGTAGAAATATACGTAGATAATTTCAACACTATAGGTTATTTTAAATTTGAAAATTACAATTATATTTAAAATGAAGATAATATAGCATAAAAGTTGGTCCTAATATTAAAAATCATTCATAGTACCTACGCAAATCGTCTGACCTTTTAATATATGTAATTCAAACTATTCAAAATAAATATCTGTCATCTCCTTTTGTTATATAAATCTGAGTTAATGCATTGAAAAAAAAATCTTTAAATAATATGATATAAATATGTAACTTACATGTATAGAAACGTATTTAAAAAAGCTAGTGGTTGATCAGTTCTGTACTAACCTGAAAAAGAAAAGAAAATATAAGACAAATATAACGATAAACTTAGTTTGCTAGTTAAAGATAAATTAGGTTTGCTAGTTACAGCAATAAATAATTTTCAAAATCTAGATATAAGAGCAAATGAAACAGCAGAAACGATTTTTATCAATTGATGTTATCTATGCAATTAGTTCATTCATCAATCATTACACATAATTCGTTAAAATGTTACCGCATTCTGCTTAATTTACAACTGCTCTCAGGTTTTCATTACGACCTAAGAAACAATTAAATCTTCCCCTGTTCGGACGTCAACAGTTCATTCTAATCTCCTTAAAGTATTTAACAATCGGCCATAAAACACCGGGAGTCTGGTAAATCCGCACGAAGTACTTCTCCACGAACCGGAGTAGAACATGAACCGTCGCCGCCCGCAATGTCGGGACTGTAAATACGGCTTAAGACTCTCGAGATGGTATTTTCACTTCGGTCCTTCCCATCTCGGACACTAATTAAATTTGTTCTAATTTCGCTCCACTATTCGGACACTCTTGAAACCATTTTACTTTTACTCTCTGTAGGTACTACCTTTTTTATCGAATTACAATATCTACGAGTACAAATAAAATAGCGAAAAACTCAGAATTTTATTATTTTGCCGTAGAAATTATAGTATTTTCATTTTAAACTGAAGGGATCGGCATAAAACGACTAAACGTCCCTGTCCCATATAACTGTAATGAAATCTATTAGTGTGACTACCCCAAATCGCTTAACGATGGTCACAACAGGTACATTTCTAAGGGTCGTATTCAGCCTAAAATTATTATTGTTTTTTTCCTATGATTGACTAATTAAAAATTATTAATTCGGATTAAATTAACCAATTAGCAGTTATGTTACTCAATAAGAAGATTAAATATCCTGTACTGAATCAGACTGAGTAATGTAGGTAAATGTTTAGATTACGTTTGTATATTAAATTTATAATATATTATACTTGTATCGTATAAATAAGGAAATACACTTATTTAAAGATTGTATTTTTTGTTTTTATTATACACGTACCGGCGAATGGGGCTGTACAACCCTGTGCGAACCTTGTGACACCAGTTATAACGGGTCATATTTTGAGTTACTTTGTAAACGTAATTGCGGTGCATTTAATCGTTTTATGCCGATCCCTCCAGTTTAAAATGAAAATAGTATACCATCATATAAGCAAGCCTTGTAGATGGTATTGGTGTAGCACGTATCCACCTCCAATTACTTTTACCATAAAAATGCGTTCTGTACTAGATCAGGCATGGTTAGGGATATTTTGTGTTTCGTTCAACCAGCTCCAAAACTGATGAAACTCTTGAAAAAAAAACATCCCTAACAATACCTGACCTAATACAGAACGTATTTTTATGGTAAAAAGTAATTGGAGGTGGATACCTGCTACACCAATATCCTTGTAGATTTCTGAAAATACCAACTCTGTGCATAACCAGATCTACATTTAAATACAAAATTTGTTTAGCATAATTCAAATTCTAATTTTCAAAGAAGTTCAGCTAACATGAAATTAGAGAAGAAAGCGAGAAAATTTGCGATTTAGTTTATGATGAACACATCACATCTGGAATTTACAGAAATACAGAGACAATATGATAAAATTGGTCGATTTACCAAGTCCATAATCGGCCGTTCACTTTTAAGAGAATACTATTAATGACTTGTTGAAGGTTCTTATGAAATTTTATTCTAAATAATGTTACTATAGAACTTCATTGCGATGTTCGGTCTGTCAACTATTAGGGAACAAATTATTATTACTGTCCTTTATTTTTGAAAGAGCTACGAGTTTGGTTACTCGAGGAAAACTTTAAACTTCTATAACTTCTATAAATAATGGCGAACAATTTTTTTGCTTTAATAATTTCAAACTCTTGAATATAAATAAATAAATATATTGTTTATCTATAAGTGTTTCTTAAGGGCAGTTTCGAGATACTGAAAACTTTTATCAAAGCTTATTAAACAAATAAAATAAAATAATTTGCAGTGAGCGTTATAAATCAGAAAAAAAAAAAATATCACTAGCGCTGGTCAACCTTTCGAAACGAGCTTGAAAGTTTGGTTACGTCGTGTTTTAATCCATATTTACAGCAGCAGATATCCTTAATTTATCATGTGCCCCAATGGTGTAGTAATAGGAAAGCCACAGGGGTAATTTTAAATTGTGTAAATCTGTCGTCAAGTCGTGCTCAGGTTCTCCTTTTCCCAGTTCGATTAGTCACCATGAAACTATCTAATATTGCGCATATTATTAAGCCAGTCATCATCGTAATCGTAACAAAGATGACAAATTTAAGTAAAAAGTAATTTTCCAAGGGTCTTATGATTTTGATCTTATCGAAGTGGGAACGACCGAAGTGAAGACACCCTATTGAATGCCGAGTGCGGCACGGCGTGCAGCTAATGGCCGGGGCGAAAGCGGTAGCGGTGCGGAGGCGGCACCCACCTGTTGCGCCCGTCGCGACGCTACCGGCAGGCTAGGCCACGAAGTATCGGCCCGAGCAAAGCCAACTTTGTTAATACATAATTAATTCGATAAATGAATTCATGCTTGGTTCTTGTGTGGTCATTAGTGCCAGGTGCGGTGTGCGGTGCGGTGCGGTGCAGCGCCCGGTGTTGGTTGGCAGGACTGGAGAATTGGATCTCATTAGTTAATTAAGTTACCGTTGTCGGGTGTGATATGTTTCACTCGTTAATTAATATGTATATTTCATAAAATTCTACTTTATTTAATGTAGATGTAATTAGGTAATTTCATATGTGTATTGTCAATGGTACGAGTATTTCAGGAATTTCTTTTGCAAAATGTACTTTTAAATTGGCATTTCTTTTAAGACAATATGTATATAAATAATTATCAATTGACATTAAATGCATAATTTTATTGTCAATTGACAGGCTGTAAAGTGCTACTTTTATAGATTTGGAAGTACAAGTGTTGCTGTGGAAACAAAATTAACATTTACGATTTAATTTAATAAATATACATTACAATATGCTTTACTTTCGGGTGGGATTCAAAATTCGCAATATAAGTAAACATTTATAGTACCGCTGATGTTGATTTTTTGCCTACTAAATTATTAAAGAGAAGTGAAAAAATAATATTATTTTTTGTTCTCATATATTACATTTTTATTGTAAAATTAAAATACCTAAATTTAAAATGGGGTAGGTGGCTCAGTGGTATCGAATCGGCCTGAGGATCTTGACAACCCTTGCTCGATTCCCACAGCCGACAAACCATTTTCACCAATTTAAATCTACCTCTGTGGCGCCCCCTCCACTAACATATTTGGGGGCCGTGACTTGACGGCTGGTAACCGTACTTCACGAGAAGAAATATATCACTTACCGAAATCTGCTATGGCAGAGTGCCACACCCAGTAATGGATAAAAGGTGTGATGATATATATATATATATATATTATAATTTTGACGGCTGAAATATCCAGAAATTCTCTGAAAATTTTCAATGAAACTATTTTTAACTTCAAACGCCAAGTATTCCTTTAAATTTGACACAATTATATGACTAGAGTATTAAATCTGCTATGCACTATACCTCGAAATCAGCCAAGCATAGACCACATTTTAAGAAATATTAGCCTAGTTCGTGTTGACGATAGAGCTTGGAAAATTCTAATTTGATCTCCACCTCTTATTAACAATTCATGCCATTAACGATTGATGACATAAATCGAGATTCTAGGTATAGTAAATCCAGAATTCATTTGAAAAAATGACTTTTAAATCCCTCTATAAACACTAATTGATTGCTACTATTAAAATTTCTTGCGAATTTCAGGCGAATGGATGCTTTCGTAGATTACAAAATATATATTATGAAGGGTGAAAATTGCTTCAAATCTATTCAAATTGAGGCAAGGATTATAGATGGTGAGCGAGGCCATAGTTGCTAAGTTAAGTACTTATCCCGTGATCGTATGCTAAGTTATCAAAGCCACGAATTATTATATATTTATTTAGGTTTTTATTCAATTACATTTGTTGTTGTTTCATTATCATGGTTTAGAAAACGAAGTATTTGCCAAACTAGTCAACATAGAATATAAGATAATTATTTATTAAATATGTACATATAGTTAATAAAATAAATAAATGCTAAGGAAAATTACTAGCACTATCTATTATCTGCAATATTTAATACTGATTAAAAAAACCTAAAACTTCTAATTACGAATAAGGAAATAGAATGAATAATATAGACGTCAAGTCATCAATATTGCACGTATTCTAAAAATGTATATATTTTGTAGTCGGTATTTATAAAGTACCGCAAATAAATTGCATTGATATAGAATCTATTTAGCACGTTGTACCGAAATTAAGATAATAGTGACGTCAAATCATTGTTAAATATAAAAAGCAAGTAAATACGTTGACGTCCATCTGAAAACAAAACCATAGTATCCTCCCATCTCGTTGGTGATCACGTGACATCCAGCGCCATTTACGTCATTACGACAGAAATATCGCGCGTACAAATTTATTAATATTCCAATGTTTTAATTAAAAAACACTTTCAGCTAGCTTTACAAACAAGTTTTAGCTCATCTTGAATTTTGGTTTACCAAAAAAAGTAGACCTCGCTATAAATTTTTATAACGTGATTTGGATTTTTTAAAATATCGAATTAGAATAAGATAGCCAATGCAAAATTCTGGGTTAGTTAAAATTTTTTGAGAATCAGGCTGTATAATAATGAACGTATTGTGGGTAAACAAATCTACATATTGAGTCATTAATTTTAGATTTTATTACGTATGATTTTTTTTTGTAACTACTAGTTCCAAATTTAATTTAATAGTGACGTCAAACAATCGTTAAATAAACCCTTGTATTCTCGCATCTCGTTGATGATCACGTGATATCCAGCGCCATCTGCGTCATTATGACAGTAATACTGGACGTACAATACATTTAAATCTATTAATAATGTAATGCTTTAATTAAAAAAAACACTATTAAACAGATTAAGCGTTATTACATTTACAATCTCAATTTTACTTCCTTTTTAATTTACAAAAATATCTTGTAGGGACCTAATTATGGCATAAAATAATAAGGCACAACAAATACTGATTTAAAATTCTGAATTTTCATATAGTACCGTTACGTAGATTTATTACATATTAAGATATTTCATACAAAGTTATCGTAACGTTAAAACCGTAAAGAAATTTAAAGTCTAATATAACCAAATTTTATTTCGCATGTTACGTTACGTAAAATTTCTACATTATCGGACGTGTGAGACGGTTCGGCTTGTGTCGGAACTATCTGTCAGTATTATAAATTTAGAGGAAGTTAATATCATATTTGAAGTTGTTCTTCATCCTTCATTCTAATATTTCAATTTTAAGAAAAAGTGTACGAGTTTTTATTAAACTTTTCTCTTTCATCTATTTTACAGCTGAAAATTTTATGATACACGCAAGAATTTAAGTTAAATGCAATATTAGTAATTTACACAAATACGAAAAATAAGATTGATAGAAACGTTAAAATATTTATGAATACAGATTTAAAAACGTAATTTACGTTAGGAATAATTATGTCCTTTTTTATCTTCCCAATATTAAGTAATACATTTGGGCAATTGAGAAATTTCTTATTTTCTGCTGTTACGTCATGGTAAAGTTATGTTACGTTATTATACATTACATGAATTCTGAATCCAGTTTAACTCTAAATTTATCAGTAAAATTATTGTTCTCGTTCTCCTCTAATTCCAGATCGGAATGAAAAATTATATTTTTATATGTACCTATGAAATTATATTTTATATTTTGCCATTAAAAATATTAAAATATGTTTAAAATTATTTGACATTAAATATTTTCAAATGCTTAAAAAAAAAACGATTCAATGGATTGAATTTATAATAACATTTATTTGAATCCTTTTTCTCTGGCACTGGAAAATACGATTCCAAATGTTTTAAGATAATTAGAAAATTACTCTACGTAGTTAGTATTCTTGTACGCCGAATTTTTATTCAATAATTTATAGTTTATAAATTCCCAGCCTTAAAAATGTTATATAAATGATTAATTTGTTTATATTTTTTCGATCATATATTAAATATTGTTTGTAAATGTGGTCATACGTTGTTTAATTTTAAATAATGGTACTGTTTTATTATTATAGTGAGATAATATCGTTAGTAACCTTACACAACATTAAAAATATTAAATTGATATAGGTATGACAATATTATTAGTGAATACTTTCTGGCATTACGAATTACCTAGGTATTTCATATCACATTTAGTATGCATGAGTATGCATATTTTAATAACAAATTTTATATTGTTTTGAAAAGTTGATATATTTTACTCGTTTTTCTTTAGAAAAAAAAAAAGAATAGAGGAAGACACAAATTTCTATACAAACAATTAGTTCCTAAAGGAAAATTCCCATCATAATATTTATTTTTAGAAATAATTAACATTTTTATCGTAAAATGCGATTTTATAATATTTCATATTTCAATGTCATTGTAAATTGTTATTATGACTGTTAGTTGCCTTACACAACGTGAAAAATATTACATATTTAAAATCAGTATTTTATTGACGACGATAATAACCACATATATTTTTATGCTGCACTATTTCAAAGCAAAATTTATATTTTATTATTCTTTTAAAAACGATACGGTACAAAATAAACATATTTTAATTTATAACAAGCATTATTATTTTTATTATTTTATAGAACACAGTCGAACCATTCAATAAGTCTAAAATTATAATGTTAAAAATGCTTGTCATTCAACAATCAATAATTTATTTATTATAATTCCTGGCGAATACATGGGGAGGCCACGTGGCAATTGCCTTCTCCTTAGAACAATAAATCATACACAATTCAATATATTTCTTAAATTATATATATATATATATATATATATATATATATATATATATATATATATATATATATATATATAAATAAATAAATTGTACAAGGATATTTTTAAAATTGCATGTGTAATTAAAACTATAAATTATATTCAAATATTTGTAAGAACGTCTAAGATATTATTCTTAGAAATATTTGAATATAATTTATATAAATTTTTATACTGGATCCTTCCTAAATACATATTTATTATATAATTTATAATTTTAATATTACATTCAATTTATAATATATATATATATAAATGTTTTTTTTCAGACAATGATATTACATTTTTTATCTATTTTTAGGTCCGGTACTGAACGAAATATTCCTTATAAAGAGTACTTACTCAATTATCATAGTTAACTTGCTATAATCCGAAACACAACAATAATTTTTTACTTTAACCATACATGTACAAAAATCCATATTTATAGCGGTTAAAAGTTAAAATATAATAAATAAAACAATCACACATTCTCAAAAAAAGATAACATAATCAGAAATAACTAATAAGTCATAATATGATCGTCTATAATTAAATTTATAACTATTCTGTTTTTGGAGTTTTTATTGCATATTTTATTTGAAATTCAAGATTGTAAACACTTCTATATTGGGCGAAGTGTTGTCTTTCTAAAAACTGAAATAAATACGATTTAGAATGTAGAGCAAAATAGATTTCAATTGTTAGAAACTAAGCCTACCTTCGCAAAAAATATTTGAAAATAATTAGAGTCTTTAAAAAAAATGATTTTGTGACGATTCACACAGACAATTTGAAGGTACCTATGTGAATGTATAAAGCCAAAGCCAGAATAGGTAGGTTCACATCAAACGAACAATCAATAAGGATCGATTAGATTGAAAAGTACGTATTCATGAACACCGAACAATAACTAATTGTGGCGCCGAAGGGAAAGAAGCCAACACATCACGAACCGGGAACGGAGAATGAGACCAATCACGTTGCTATGGTGATGGAAAACGTAATGCTTCTGTCGCATACGTTTCCAAATTGAAACCAGAACGCTGTCATTGCTTCACCTACATAGTGTTGTTAAATTTGATCAGTCGGGTAAAAATTCTAAATGCGCAGACTTGCTGTTTACGTTTTTTAATGATGGCTTATAAATGAAAGCTGCCTTGCTCTTGATGTTAATACAAGCTTTGTGTATCACGCACTTATTTTCCACCACCTTTTTAATTCCCTTATGCGTAGGTCACGTTCATGGAAGGCGTAGGTGCTCCGGATGGATAAACATACACAATTTTCTAAATCGTAATATGTATAATGATACTTCTAAATTTTACACAATTTAATTTTGCCAGTTTTCATAAGTAGATAATAGTTATTTATGAAACTAGTAAGGAAATGAAGGTTATTACCTTACGCATGTGAAATTTGCAGAACGAGGCGTAGCCGAGTTATGTAAAACATATAAGTAAGGTAATAACCTATTTCCTTACTAGTTTTATACAATATTTTTTCTACTTCTGTTCTAATAAATACGAAAGACCGTTTTTGAAATTATAAAATTTTGACATATTAATGACAGTTATAAATTCAAAAAATAAAAGAATAACACATCAGAATTCGTCTACCAAGATATCTGTTGCTATGTTACCTAATTATTTCACTAGTTAAATAATGCAGTTCATTACCTAATCCAAATAAGTGAAATAAAACGTCTATTTCCTAACGGAAGTAGAAAAAATACTTTTATTGTACGCACTAGACATGAATTCCAATTACAGTAGAAAAGATCCATAGTTTATAGTGCAATCTTAAGCACAAGGATTCAGTGTGATGACGCGCAATTAAAACATTAAACAAAGGTTCAATATCTATTTATAAAGATGTACATACAAAAATAAAATAAAAATGATTTAGATGCAAAATTAAAAAAGAAATTATTGATTCCAGAGTTTAAGGAACAAATAAAAAATTATTTCAAAGTGTAAAATGCGTTCTAATTTGTTTGATGTTCTTATCAGTATAGTATTCCTCTTGCAGAGCATAGGTTGTAGACCAATGTGGTCTACAATAATACTCAGAAAATAAGGAAATACCGATAATTTCTGTCTGCTATGCCAGTGCATATTAGTTTATCTCTTATCAGCAACGTCAGTAGATTTAGTTTATTATTATTATATTTTTCCAGACTTTGACTAAATGTGAATATTTTTAATACTATTCAAATGATAACAATATCACCATAAAATAATTGCGATAGTACAAACTGCAGACATCAAGATAACCGATAATATAAAATGATGATAAATAATTATAGAAATTAAATATTTAAATTTGTCATGTCATAAAATGAGCTTTAAAATCATTTAATATTTCAAATATTATAACGAATTAATGCAGATGTAAAATAAATAGTAGTATAATAGAGGAGTTGGAATAATTTACCGTGTAATACGGAACTGCTCCATATGATCTTTTTCATTTCTGTATAGATAAATAGTTGCCGTAAATTAAAATGATACAGGATTAGAAGACGAAAGCCCATGATTATTTAAGTATACGGTTCATTTAGCAAGTGTTTAATTCATATATCAATTACTTTTAATCTTATCTTAAATTGAAATTTCGTTTCTATATTCCAATTCGTTTTATAGATGATAATAATCAGGTTAATGAAGAAAACCCGTTGTAGGTATTGTTATCTGTGAATGAATAAGGTTCATTATTGAAATCAACTCAAATATATAGTTTCATTTTAAAACTATTTAACCTATTTAAACTATTTAAAAACTAGGATTTAAATTCAGGAGATTCCAAACTTGTTCCTCTAGTTCTTATTTGTTCCATACTGTTTACTGCATTTTTGGATTTTTTGAGTTATTATAAAAAATGAAGTACATCCATACCTCGCTTTACGGCCTAGATACGTTCCACGAAACTTGGCCGCAAAGCGAAAAGCCGTATAAGGTATCAATTCATACAAATTCAATGGAGAAAAAAGTTTTTTTGCCGTTATAGCGAAACATTTTAGGCCGTAAATCGAAAACGTGCCTTAATTGAAAAGGGCCGTTATAGCGAAATGTCGTATAAAGAGCGGCCGTATAGCGAGGTATGGGTGTATTATGTTAATCTTAACATAATCCAAACGTGTCATGCACGATATTAGAATATTATATTTATATTAAATGTAAAATCCTGGAGATGGTCTATTTTTCAATTATTCATATGAGATTAGTAAACACAAAACAATGAAAAAAATTAATATTTTATATTTTAAATATTGACGAACACAATAAAATATCGTTATCATGAAAGCTATGAGCAATGTGAAACAAAATACAATTAATTAAAAATGTAATTAGCGGAACATTAACCTTTTCCG
The DNA here is from genome assembly GCA_947425015.1 of Pterostichus niger. Taxonomy (NCBI): domain Eukaryota; kingdom Metazoa; phylum Arthropoda; class Insecta; order Coleoptera; family Carabidae; genus Pterostichus; species Pterostichus niger. The sequence goes on along the minus strand of OX380341.1, from coordinate 20,164,718 downwards.
ACGTTTAGGTCGCGATTATCAAAAGTGCAAATCCAACAACTCTGATAACAACACAAAAACGAAATATTCATGTCGACGTGTTATCACGTTTTCTAATTAAGTTTGAAAATTTTCCATTGAACAGTTTCTAATAATAATTTTATAATTAGAACGGTTTTTATAAAACAATAAATACACATAAAACTAAATAATTTAAAGTGTTTAAGTTAACATTGATTGTGGAGGGTAAATACCCCTTTTAAGAGAAATACACAAAATCCGTTAATTGTAACTGATATAACTAATTCAATTATAACTTATTGAAATCACAAATAATACCAAAATAATTTAATGTAAAGGTATTAACAGCTCTCATATAACTTTATGTAGCTTTATATCATGCAATTTGTTTAACATGAAATTAATAGCATTTATGGAATTTAAACATAGACAACACAAAATGTATTCCAAAATTTAAAACAAACTAAAAAGTTTATTAACTACGTGCATGTAAATTATTCACTACATAATTATAATTAAAATGAAATTAATAAATTCCTACTAAAATTTCATTACTAAAAGTAATTAATTATTATTATTAATAAACGAAATATTTATCAATAGCAATGCAGATATTCGAGGATTTTTTCTAGGGAATTTTCCGCGTTTGTATTCAATCTGTGGTTCGAACTGGCAACGCTGGACATGTGATTGAACGATAACCCGAGGTTTCAAACGGCTGATAAGATAAAAGGATGAGTACTGGATCACTGTGTAACAACGCAAGCAAGTAGCCAACAAGCCTGGCGCGCCTCGTCTCTGAAACCGCCTGACAACGTGCCAATACTAATACATATTTATAATAAATACACTTCCTAATTGCAGTTTTTATAAAATTATTTAACGAATCGTAAGGTAAAGAATCCTTCAATTTCTTTATGTAATTGTTTGTCTCTACTATGCCATAAGTGTCTTGGGAAATTTAGTAATATTTGTAAAACTCTTCCATTATATTAATAATGTTAGGACAAATTCATTTATATTCGTTTCTATTTTAATTAATGATGCAACAAATAGTAATTTTACGAAAATATACGATTAAATTATATCATAGTGCGGAATATTCAATCGGAAAGTTTTTTTTTTGCAAAAATAAATAAATATATCATCACGCCTTTTACCCATCACTGGGTGTGGCACTCTGCTTATGCAGATCTCGGTAAGTGATATATTTTTTAGCGTGAAGTGCGGTTACCAGCCGTCAAATCACGGCCTCCAAAGATATTAGTGGTGGAGGAGCCACAGGGGTAGATTTTTTAAATTGGTGAAAATTGTTTGTCGGCTGTGGGGATCGAACCAGGGTTCTCAAGATTCACAGGCCGACTCGATACCACTGAGCCACCTACCCCATATTTTTTTGCAAAGTTACAATTAATTTTATTAGATAATTAATTCAATTGAGAATATGTTTTACTACCTATCCTATTCTTACAATAACCTATTAATTAATAACTAACTATAGCTGCTAAAGATGATATCACACTGTAATGGTTATAAAATTATTCATTAATACAAACAAATATGCAATTGCAGCAAAAATATGAAAAAATAAAGGATATGAATTTTAAATGTTCCGACATTAACAAAAATTTTCCCACTAGTTTTTCTTTGTGTATTCCATTTGAATATGCTATTCGACAGTTCAGGACCACATAAATAAATAAATAAATTATATATATATATATATATATATATATATATATATATATATAATAAAATCATACATGCAAACTCATAAAGCGAATTAGTAGTTAATATCACTTATTTTTTGTTTTCCATTGCACAAAACAATTTTATACTTGTAGTATCAATTAGTATAAAATTTAATTAATTTTATGAATCTGCTTTAACTTCAAATAGAGTCATAGATAATATGAAAAGTAGTATCAACTGCTAGAACGCTTTATAAATTTACCTAATAGAGATTCTATTGCCACAAATAAATTCTATAGTAAAATATTTTCTTAGAAATGTTTATATACATTTATTTTCATGTCATACAAATTAATTTTTTTATACACTGTATCTATTACACGGTAATATAAAAATAAACATTCATGGAAAATGTGAGAACCTATATAATTTAACCTTTTTGATATAATTTAGAAGACATGTAAGTAAATATATTATTCTAGGTACGAGTATATTGAAAAATTAAAAGCTCCATATTTGGTTCTTCTATCGACATTAAAATTACCCCAATGACTATGACTTCTTTTCACTATCATGTATATATTTCATTATAAATTACACATTATAAATAAAATGGGGTAGGTGGTTCAGTGGTATCGAGTCGGCCTGTGGATCTTGAGAACCCTGGTTCGATCCCCACAGCCGACATACAATTTTCATCTATCCCTGTGGTTCCTTCTCCACTAATATCTATGGGGGCTGTGATTTGACGCGCTTCAAACGAAAAAATATATCACTTACCGAGATCTGCTTAGACAGAGTGCCACACCCAGTAATGGGTAAAAGGCGTGATGATATATTTTAAATAAAGTATACATACATAGATGAGAACAATAAAATAAAAAATTTCCATAATTAGTTATCATAATAAAACAAATACCAACATAAAATAGTTATTTCAGTGTACCTATGTATTAATAAAAATTATTAAAAAATGTACGATCACATTTTTGTATTATCTATAAGTAAGTTTAAAACCCAGAAAACCCAATAAAATATAATTCCGATGCAATGGAAAATTCGATTTTCTCCAAAGTCGAAGCAAAAACAGTACAAGTGTACTCGTTATCAATTCCAGTGGATCAAACCATGGTTGCCCCATCTCTAGCATGAAAACTCGATCAGTGTCGATGTGGACAACTCTATTCTGGCTTGTTGTGTATAGATGCAAGGCAAACATCACCTACTTTATATGAAATGATACACGAAAAACTACGCATAGGTAAACAATGAAATTGGTAGGTAAACGAAACAAGGACTTACTGGATTGCATTACCTATGGATATCTAACTGAAGATTGTGAAAATATGCAGCGAACGAAATCATAATATACCTAAACAAACCATCAACGTTAACAATGACTCAAATCCTCTCTCTGTTAATAGTTTTCCATTTGTTATTGTTCAATTGTATGAGACAAAGACACACTGAGGGTGGTAACATAATTACCAACAATTAAAATGATAATATCTGATGGGCAAATACGAGTAATGTTTCAGTTTTAAATATATATGATTCATAATTTGTTCAAATATTTGTGAAAGTAAGCGAAGTTCAATTCTTTTTTCTGTATAATCAAGCTTGGAAAAATTAGATCTGGAAGTGCATATTTTCTGTTTTTAGTAAAATAATAATGTTATGATAGAATGTACCTATCTAATTACTTTTTTATTTAGTTGAAAAACAATTACATAATAAAAATGAGTCAATAAAATTAATTGATTTTTAAAACATTTTATTGCAATTGTGTATATGTTTAAAATTTGCATAAATATTCCTAACAGATTTAATTTATTTACATGAAACATTTTAAACTGTATATCGACTATACATATTTTATCTATTTATTTGTATATTTTTGTATAGCATTATATAATTAACTTATTAGTATTAATTAAATGCAGTTATTCATACGAGTAACACGTTAGTAAGAAATGCTTTTTCGTCCGCATCTCATACATTATTTTTTATTCGATTTCAAGAATTGTATTTTTAAAGAATTTTTTTAATTTACATATGAATTTTGAGGCTGAAAATTTTTTACGGGAAGTAATATAACCACAGCCAACAAACAATTTTCACCAATTTAAATCTACCTCTGTGGCTCCTCCTCCACTAATATCTTTGGGGCCGAGAATTGACGTCTGGTAACCGCATTTCACGCGAAAAAATATATCACTTACCGAGACCTGCTTGGGCAGAGCGCCACAGACAAAAATGCTATTTTTTGTATGAATGAAGAAATCCATATTAGTATGAAAAGCTTTTTTGCCCGCGTATCATACATTATTTTATATTCTATTTCGAAAAGCTCGCTTCGTTTTCGTATAAATCTAGCATCCATATTCTAGTTTATAGAACATTGGAATAGAAATATCAATAACTGTTTCAGAAAATTATATTAGTGATGCACTATTTTGACAATGATAGTAATATTGTACAAGGGTGTGATTAAACACAGGTCTAGGGTATATTAGGTATTTTATTTATTTTTGAAATATTTCAAACAAATATATTTTATTTGAAATTTATTCAAGTACCCTTATTTATATTTATTTATATGAATAAACCAGAAAATAATATAAAATGATTAAGTAGATACCTACTAAGTTTAAAATACGAACACCTATATTTTTTTAGATATGTCATCGTACAAGTGTGGAAAGTTAAAATGCAGTATTAAGTCATACAAAGTTTGCAAATAAAAAAAAATAAAATCTGCGTTTGTGTTACCACGTATTGGTCGGCCTTATGAATTATTTGTTAGATGTGCTAGCGAAGCGAGTCTAGCCAAGAATGCAATCTAATATAGAAAATAATTGGTACAAATACAATTTTTGTATTTGAAATTTTGTGCATTGTCTGAATTTAATACTCTACTGTACAAAAATCATTTTATAAATAAAATCTACTACGGTTACGGATAAATTCATGTTTTTCTAGATATAAAGTAAACAAGTCAAAGATATGAGACAAATCATAACATTCCCGGAATCGACCGGAAAAACATCTCCTTTTTCTCCATAGTATTTAAAAACACATTTTACATCACTTGATCTTTATCCGTCAGTTCATTTACACTTCGAAACAAAATATTTCTATATAAAAATACGCTGGTTACACATGCATATATTTTGCATATCTGTGCAAAGACAGCTGCTATTTTTTGCTCCGTGGAGAAGAATCCCTAGTAGTTCTCACGCTACAATTAGAGATGACATAATCGTGTGGACATGAAATGAGATACACAGTCATACGACACAGCAGCGACATCGCGATACTGCTAAAATCTTTTGCTTGCTAATTGTGAAAACGTCATTGTTTTAGGTTATGTTTATTGTTGTGATTTTCTATCGGTTGCACCACAGTTCAAATTCAACCAAAAAAATTATCCGAGAAAAACTAAATTATACTATACAATATATACTTAAAATGTTAAATTTCATTAATAAATAAATAAATATATCATCACGCCTTTTACCCATTACTGGGTGTGGCATTCTGCCTAAGCAGATCTCGGTAAATGATATATTTCTTCGCGTGAAGTGCGGTTACTAGTCGTCAAATCACGGCCCCCAAAGATATTAGTAAAGAGGGAGCCACAGGGGTAGATTTAAATTGGTGAAAATTGTTTATCGGCTGTGGGAATCGAACCAGGGTTCTCAAGATCCACAGGCCGATTCGATACCACTGAGCCACCTACCCCATAAATTAATTAATGCTCAATTATAATTAGTAAATACGAACTTATTTTAACCTAACAAACATAAATTATAGAAAATTGATATGCTGCATAATGGAAAAAGTCTGGCATCATAAAATGATAATGAGTATAATTTTTGCCATTTGTGCTCAAATGTTTTTTTTTATAATTTCATTTATTGTTTATTCTATAGTCAGCTTCAAACAATAAAGTAAATAATTATAATATTGTTTTCTAATATCAGTGGTATCGAGTCGGCCTGTGGATCTTGAGAACCGTGGTTTCGATTCCCACAGCCGACAAATAATTTTCACCAAATTAAATCTACCCCTGGCTCCCCCACAACTAATATCTTCGGGGGCCGTGATTTGACGTCTGGTAACCGCACTTTCAGCGAAGAAATATATCACTTACCGAGATCTGCTTCGGCAGAGTGCTACACTCAGTAATGGGTAAAAGGCGTGATGATATATTTATTTATTTTTATTTGTTTCCTAATATTATAGCATATTACTACGGATATTTGAGTCTATTTTGCTTAAAATAAAATTAAAATATACCAATAAAACGCAAATAAATAAAATCCTATAAAAATTCATATTCGGTTGGTTGAGGTTTTCCTTAAATCTAGTAAATTGAAATCAAGATGCAATCTTAATTAAATAGTATTAATTCGATTAAATTTGAACTTACGTATATTAAACCTCTATTTAATATAGTACTTTACAAACCTATCTTTTTTAATTGCGAATAAAAAAATTGGTAAAGCGCATGGAAAAAATTCTGTTAAACCAATATAAAAATAACAATTATTAACATCTTTCACAATTTATAGTTTTAAAATTAATAATAATGCAAAACTTGCACCAAGAAGTATTTCAATTTTTAGTAATTTGAATTTGACAATAATGAATGATATAAATTGTAAATGAATAAATTTAAGAACAATTTACTTATTTAGTGAACAAAAATGTTAAATTTTTTTGCGTTGTATGTCTCATAATCAAACCTAGCAATTAGTAATGGTTAAAGAAGCTATATTTATCAAATTGTTCAATTAAAATTTTTTATGCTATCTGTATAGCAATAAAAATTCTTTTTTTGTATATTAAGTTAAGTTTCTGACGTTTATACATTAGTAGGTAAATTTTGTCTTATCGAAAACAATGAAAGTGTTATTTTCAGAAAATATTTACTGAAAGTGACAAAGCTAAAAAATAATAAATAATATTCGCAACAGTAGTGCCAACTACTAAAAGTTTCTATTTCTTCATTTCTTTGTATAAATGTAACAATTAATAATGTATGTTTTATTCATTCAATTTATCAAATACCAGTATATACATTTTAGGTTATTCTTCCGATATGAGAAAATATCAATGAATGAATTTTAATCATTATTTTAATTCTTAACTTTGCATGTTATACTTTGGTCCTTTATTAATATTTTTATTAATTTAGCATTATTAATTTTTTTAAATATTATTATTTACTTTTTTGATAAAATTGTGGAAAAAACTCCAAGTTAAATGTAGTATCAAAGTAAACTACGGGAAGTAACAAAGAATTTAACCCCTAAACCTTAATAAAAGAATCAAATCTATATACGTATTTCGAGAACTAAGTTCTCATTCTCAGTAGAAAAGGGAAAAATCAAGATTACACGACTTGTGAACTAAATCAGTGGTCATCAAGGGGTTAAATTCTTTGTTATACATTTATTTTAAACTACGGTATTTTTCCTGCTTTATTACTCCCATAGCTATTGTGGTATCTACGCCTATGATTAGCACATAGGTTTGAAAATACGCTGCACTTACGTTACGCGTGCACGAAACAGAAAGGACAAACAGCAAATTAATCGCGGTGTAGAGTAATTTTAAGTGCTAATAAACCTACAAACTACTCATAAACTCGCTGCAAAATTAAACATCGGACACTTCAGCTTATTGTTGTGCATGTCAAACCATTGCTTACACAAGGTTGCAATAAAAATAAATGGCGGTTGTAACTTTACTTTGCCTTTAAAATCGTAGCTTGGAGCATTATGAAGCCACTAGCCGTTGTTAATTATGAATAGTAAAACCCAGTAAGAAGCTCTCATTAACGATATACTATCCTGTGATTTGTATTTTGTTGTATAATGCGGATAATATTTTCATAATGGGTAATTACTGATTATTCTTTTATGTGCAAAAATGAAGGACGAGAGATAAATTTATAAATTCATATTTTATTGCATAACTACTAAATACTTTTGAAAATTGAATGGCAGTAATGTGTGTACGGGAAATAGAAAACAGATTGTAATTGAAAAAAGTTATATTGTGCAATTCATTTTCTTTTAATTATTTTATACATACAGATGTATGTGCAATGCCATATATGACATATTTTGTTATTGCAGATATGTATACTACGAAAAAACATTAATTTTTATACCTACGTACACCAAAAAATTTATGAATAATAAAAATCTTTAATTACTGGTTTACCAAATGCTAATTGAAATTTTATTAATTCTGTTAAATATGGTCCTTGATTACTAAATGAGCTCAATTACTTTTATAAAATTCATGGTAAGTAGAGGGTCCAACCTTATATAGAATATTTTAAAAAATCACACATTTGTCATCCAAAAGGTTCGTATACTTTCTATTATCAAACGTTTCTAAACTAGTTTAGATAAAAGTGCTTTAAATAATATAGTAAAAAAAAATTGTTTTAGTACTTTACTTTGAAATGTGTATAAACATTTTATTGCGAAAACTATCTCTTTATGCATCTTTTGATAATACACTGCAATCGTAGTTACATAAAAAAGAAAAGTATTGTGTCTGAGTTATTTATTCCAAGTCAACTATAAGTTGTAGCTTCTTGGGTAATTGAAATTAAGTGCTTGTTGTGTAGTATCTTATATTAACATTAGTAACTTTTGGCATGAATGTACCATATATTTTTGAGATATAACATCTTTTCCATTTGTTTATATTCGCAATCAGAGAACTTGAGTGCGAGTAAATAACAAGTCCTTATGTAAGAGTATCGAAATGAAATAGTTTGCCGAGGTCTAGATGTCATTGAGAGATCCCAATAGGTCTTCTCAAACACCTCACATGCAATATGTCTCGAAAGCAGGAGCTTCAATGAAACCTTACATCTTTCTTCGCCAGCAGTAGCAGTGGCTACAGTCCCTCCCGCAATTTTATACTCCGTCATGTGGGAATACGCGATTCATTTTGAGTTACGGCGGCAGCATTCCAAGGGTAAATCATGTACGTCAGGTATGTCATACAGAAAATTCATTTCGAATTTGCATAAATGGAAAAACCAACGGTAAACACGGAAATCTGGTCCGAGGAAAAACAAGTTCAACCACGGGACGAGAAGTTCATATTGGGATGTGCGTGTGTTTCGTATTGCAATCACGAGCCTAATATAGATCCTGCTCTATTCAAATATAGAACGTAAATATTGCTACGATAATTACAAGACGCTTTTATTTATTTTTAAATTTCCTTATTAGATATTCATAAGTCCGATTTGTCTCTTCTTTTCTGCAAACATATTTTCATTTGCAGATGGTTGGAAAACAGTGAACTGACGAAAAGTGAAATCCGGCAAATATGTGATCAAAAGGATAATTTCGTCTGTATTGCTAAAAAGTATCAAATTTGACCTATAATAATGAGTAACCTAGGTAAGGATGAAACCGGTAAAATGTTGACAGGTTATTTTTTGTAAACTGTCCTTTGAATTTTGAATTGTCTTACGAACAAACAGCCATCTCTATTGGATCAAAGTCATAACGCCCGAAGATTTACTTTCTTTCGGTTAATCTATAGACTTTAGAGTTAATTTATATTACTTTAAAGTACTTGATTCGATATCGTAAATTAAAAAAAAACTGAACTAGGGCCGTTTATTAATACTACATGATGTCTACCAGATTCAAAATATAAAAGTCTAAAAGATTTAATAATTTCAAGGTATTTAAAACATTATAAAAAATTCAAATAGTTTCATAGTAAAGTCGGTCCTGGCATCCCAAAATTCGCCAAAATTATTTTAGTGAAGATTCAACTGAAAGTTGTAAATAATAAAATTCTAGTTTTTCAATTAATTATTTTTTGACTAATTTTGTTTCCAGGTATTATAACGAATTTAAATTTGGATTTCATGTGTTTCGATTTCAAATTTTTTCTAGAAATTTCAGGTCGGTAGACACCTTGCACAACTTCTTAAAATTTATGTTATGACCCTTCCCCCATTTTCTACTAAAGTTACGAATATTATTTTGATTTTTAAATAAGAACTAATATAATTAAATCTACCTCTATGGCTCCCCCCACTAACATCTTTGGGGGTCGTGATTTGACGGCTGGTAACCACACTTCACGCGAAGAAATATCTCACTTATCGAGATCTGCTCCGGCAAAGTGCCACACCCAGTAATGGGTAAGAAACGTGATGATATATTTATTTTATTTATTTTAACAATATTGTAAAATTATAATTACAAGAAATTACGCAATATTAACAATACCAACTACCGTAAATTCTGTTATGAAAAGTACAAATAATTTGCGAAAATAAGTTTCGGTATTTTGAAAGAAAACATTAACACGTGCTTGATTAGTTTACGTTTCCGTATTGTAATTTCCGTTACTGGTGATATTCTACACATAAATCATTTATGGAGTTATCTACATAGGCAGATAGGGAGTCGAACAAGCTTTTAGGCATCGTACAGTTTATCCTTGAAAATAAAAATATAGCATTCTTGGAATTAGTTGAATTATTACCTGGCTCATAAAAAAATTAACTTGCAGACTAATTCATCACTAGATTTTAAACTGTAATCTATTTAGTAAAAATACAAGCTAAATATAGTCCAAAAATAAATCATATAATCTGCCATAACTTAGTGACGACTTCAATTCTATATGGCCATGGCATTTTCAAATCTTGGCACATACAAGTATGAATTAATTCTTCGATACAACAAAATAGTTATTTGTGTACTAAGAGCGTAAAGTGATTCTTTGTTACTTGAGCACTAAATCTAAACAAAGTAATACAATTTAAAACAAGTTGTTATTTTAAAGTAAACCAAATGTTTGGACAAAATAGTGTATTATATTTATTATATTCATCTTGGTGTAATATAACCTACATTATACGCGAAGCAAATACTATACTTTATCTACAACTCTTTCAATACACGGAACAAATTAGCAAAACATAACCTTACTTATATTTATCATGGATCAACAAACGACAAATATGAGAAAATACATGATTGCTATTGGTTAGGAACAGGCCGTAGAATATGAACTTTCATATTACACTAGTGTAATATTAGCAGCTTTATGTATTTAGAGTTGGATACATAATGAAGATATTATTTAATAGCTGTAGATAAAGTTTCTCATTTTACAAAGCCACCTAGAAATATACGAGTCTGCCATCACAGACAAACAGTTTGTCTGTACCACCACTGTAAATAATACAAAAGTGTCACTATGATATTTTGAATTATATTCATATTCATAGAATCAAACCATAAATCTTTGAAGTCACAACGTATAATATGTTGTCCACCTAACAAGTGTCTATATTACGAGATTCACAATTAAATTCTTGGAACCTGTAAGGTTAAATAAGACTTTTTGTCTTTCTTGGATGGAATCTCTCAGATAAGTTTTTTTTTCAAAAATTCTCCTAAGTCACTAGATATTGGTGAGATATTGCTCGAATTTTTTCTTTTGTAAATAATTTCTAAACAGTAGCATAGTGGGAAAAAAGTTTAAAACTAATAAGTAGGCTCTATTGTTATCTAAGCAGAGGATCAGGAAAATATTATTTTTGTACTCGTAACCTTCAAGATGACACTTACCGCACGCAACACTCAATCTAGAACAAATGCTGACTAGACTTTAAATATTGCAAAAAACACTGGCCCTTTAGAACATTCTAAAATAAATCTGTCTTGATAATAATAAAATCTAATTTATAAAATACAACTTCCCCGAATTTTCCTTTATTGAAAGTATGAGAAATAAAAGTAACAAGTGTAAGTAACTCGCAAAATATTGATAGAAATGTCAAATGAAGCAATTGTTTCTAATAAAAGAAATGGTCATGGCCTACTTCATTTTATGTACGCCCTTAGATAAAGATTTGAAATTAAAGATGATTTTTTTAAAATATCAGTACTCGAACAAAAAAATTAAACAAACTATGTGCATGAAGACGTCTTCCGCTCATTCGCACTATTAAAGACACTCGCTCCTTGCAGGCGCTCGTGCGGGAACATCGTCTTCCCGCACTTAGTTCGTAAATAACTATTATATGACCACATTTTTGTAATATGACAATGATTTTTTAACTGGAGCCAATATTTCAATATACCTTCATTCAAATGCATTTTTCTTATTTCAACGATGAAGTTAAGAACCAACGTATAGGTGGGCGGCGAGACCAGTCTTCGTCTAACTGAAAAAAATCCACGTGCAGGCCCTAATAAGGGTTTTGCTGAACCTTTTGCACAACACCGCCTTTATTTCTTTGCGTAATATTGCTTTAGTTTTGTCATTATGCTCTACTTCATAATGGTTTCAAACAAACTTTTTTGAACACTTGCTACGGCAAATAGATAATTTAAATACATATTTTTAGCTACTAGTGACCATCTTCACACATGTATTTCAAACAACTGAAATCCAGTATTCAAATATTTGTTAAAACCTGAAATTAACTAATGTAATTGGCAAGTCATTTGGTAGAGCGTATGATGCAGGTATATGTAATAAAAATGTATGAGACGCTTGAGTAATTACGTGTATTATTATCTAATACTGTTTTTATTTTCTGCTGCAAGAAATGTCTTGTCACTTCTTCGAAATAGCTAATACACAAATAAACTGCTTATCTCTGCGAATATTTAATACCCATATAATCTAAAAGCAACTTCAGCAAAACAGCACTTGTATTTATTAATTAACCGCATATAAGATAAAAAAAGTACTGTCTTACTGTAAACATGCAAGATTTTTATCAAAACATGATTTCATTAAATAACGCATTATATTATCACAGCGCAGATCACACAAGCTATCAAAAATACATACACTTACGCATGCAATTAATACAATTATCATTACAAAATTAGGAATTAAATTATCTGCTAACGAATTTATACCGAAATGATTTCTACGTATATCAATTAACATATAGTACCAATTAACATCTGTTTGACTCGTATAATTATGATACAAATTGTCAAATTGTAATTAAAAAAGTATAACGAAACATTACATTTTAAAATTAAAAACAACTCTCAATTTAAAATTTTGTTAGGTATGTAAAATTAATAAATGTTCATATATCAAGATAAAGAAAACAATGAATTGTATAGGAATAGCTAATACATTTATTTCTATTTTGTTACAGCTCTATTTTCAGAGAAGACACCTGTCGGAGGGTTTCAAAAAATCGAAATTTGCATTTTCGGAATCCTTCTAGAATGTTGTGTCAAAATGCCAATTCGATACACAAAGTCGTTACGAAGATGCAGCAAAAATAGGTTTATGGTAAGTCGCTGTTAGTCTAGTGTTTAACGTACTTAAATATAACTCAAATCTTTACAAGCATTTTTCTCGAAACCATATTTTCTTATCTTGCGAGACAAGGATCTTTGAAACTATTCGATCAATTTTTCGATTTGCAATGTAAAGATGAATTATCTAAAAAGTAGCATGTTTTTGATTTTTTATGTAAATTTTAGAAGCGATTTTTTTGAGCGCCACCATTTTGGTAATTTCGCAAATTTCTAAAAAAAAATTATGCTACCTTTTAGATAATTTAATTAGTAACCCGAAACATTAAATTCATTTTTCCTCTGATGTTTCTGTACTGACCACGCTGTCCCGCAAGCGACCAATACATCGCCTGCAGCTGTATGTTCGCAGGGCTGCCAATAGCGAGAAAAACTAATATTTTGTGATGGAAATTTTTGAAAATAAAGCTCAAATATTACTTAATAACATATTATAAACCCGAAGTGATTGCATTTATTAAAATAAATTAAAATGTTCTTAAAAAAATGACAAAAATACCTTTTTTAGAAGGCTTAGACTGGTGTCCCCCTCCTTAAATTTAGTGGAACACACTTTCAGATATTTTGCTAGAATAATTGTTAATGTAAATTCTTTCAGAACAGTTCCGAGAGTTCTCGCCAGATATTAATTATTTGAAATTTTGATCATGTGTGATTAAAACTTTTTTGATACTTCATGCTGTTCAAGGATATTATCTATTATTATTATAATATACGAGTATACAAATTTATTTTAATATTTCTCTAATTATTTTCACTTATTTTTAGGTTATATAAACTTGTACACAATTTCACTGTCAGATGGAAAAATATTTTTCCAAATTTTAAACAACTGAACGTTCGAGCAATATGGGTACAAATAGTTCTAAATTTATAAATTGAATTTAACTTTCAATTCTAAAATCGTTCCGAACTTAAGGTTCGAACGTTGCCCAGGATGCAATACCTCACATTTGAACACGACGAACACCTACAAAGATTATAGAAAAAAAAATATTAATAACAAATAAGTAATAGTTATTTACGTTTTCAGTGTAGTAAAGTAATTTTTACGGGCGAGCCACGAAGAAGCAAGCCTCAATAATCAAATGAGTCCAGTAAATATTAATTGCAATCGTGCCACGTACATAGTTTTATTTCCACCGTAACAGCTCTCTTATTAATTTTTATTAGTTTTATAAAAAGATACATTACATTTTGTAACCAAAGGTTGTTGGCGGTAGGACAATTTATAACTAGACGTTGTCATGATATTGTGATCGTTGTAATGAAAAAATTACTACTGTCAATGTCAACAGTTTCGTGAACTCTAGAAACAAATAATTTGAAATATTGGATTTGATGCCCGGCGAAGACTTTGAAAGAGATTTCTTTTTGCAATTCCAGAAAATATTCAAAAAATTGCAGATGCTGTAAGTAATAACTTTTAATTAGTTAATATTAGTTTTTTTATGAACATTGTAAAATTTTACAGATCTCTTCTATGAGCCTGTAAAATTTGATTTACTTACTAAACATAAATACCTATAAAGTGTCATTTACATAGAAGGTGGAAATAAAAACTTTTTAAATAGTTGGAAATGTTAGAGTTTTCTTGTAAATATTTTTTGTTTTTACGATCTATCCCTGTGGCTCCCCCTCCACTAACATCTTTGGGGGGCGCGATTTGACGGCCGGTAACCGCACTTCACGCGAAGAAATATATCACTTACCGAGATCTGCTTACGGCAGAGTGCCACACCCAGTAATGGGTAAAAGGCGTGATGATATATTTATTTAAAAAAAGATTATTAATTTATTTGAAGATAAGTATGAGAGACAGGAAAATTATCGTCTTAACATAACTGCTAAAGTCAGTATTTTAGATATTTTTTTCATATTTTAGATATTATAAGTACGTCGGTTATACCTAAACTGAAATTAAATCTACTACATAATATAATATGATATTTAGTAGGATAAGCTTAGCTGAAACCACACGCACACCAAGTGTTTACATACACGCACAGGATAGAGTACACTACTCCACACACCAACACATTAACACTTGAGTGTCGCGTGAGTCTAGTTTACAGAACTAATGACCTTGCAATGATACATGACGTCACAGAGTGTTGGCATATTACGCACCGGGCAGCAGGAGTGAGCGACACTGCGACGAGCGCGCCTGCGCACACTATGCGTGCTGCTGTCCAAGTGTTGCGTGGAAGACTTCGTTATTCGTGTACGCGAGGATTGTTTTTGTTGTGTTGTGATACGCACGGGTGAGATACGGTTTTGACGAGGAAATTGTAATTCGAAGAAATGTGGAACAAATATAAATAGATTTATTAGTTCCTGAAATATTACTAAACTACGATTTACTATGCATTTTATTTGATTTGTTTTTGTTGTCACTGCATAAGTATTCCGTAAATTTCTAGAAAATCCAAGAACCTACTTATGACTAGAATTAGAAACTAGTTTATTAGTTTTACTGGGTTCCATGCATAAGTTTCCACTCAAATGGTAAGAACCATTGATCTATACTAATTTAATTTTCCTACGTGCTTGTTTTGCGCCCACAGAAGTAGATATACTATTACTATCAATAGTTTTTTTTTAAATATACATAAACGAAGTGAAGATTTTTAGTACAGAATTATCAAAAATGATTGACACTCACGTGACTAGAAACAGTTCGTATTATTATCAAAACTACCTTCCACGGAATAAAATTAGTATTAATTGCCCTGGAAGCGAAGGTAATATTTACATAATTAATGACATTTGCGTAAATCAGTAGCGTTGTCGTATTTTTCCCTTAAATTGATACATATTTTATTAACATCTTGTTATGTGTACTACAAAGTTGTTGGGTTAACAGTAGAACATGACAAGTTTCTTTTTGAAGCATATTTTCGAACCCAGTATACATAATGGAAATGCTCTCTAGAGCAATGTCGCGAACAATTTCTGCAGAGTTTTGTTAATTTTGAGGATTGGTTACAAAGTTTTAACACGTCATATTCGTAGGGTAATTGAATGTTTTCGTAACTCTGGAAGTGTATGTAAAGGCAAATCAACTGGGAGACACATTGGCTGGTAGCAACAGCTCTGCTTTTACCTGTTTTAAGAGCAGTGTATTTGGGTGTTTTAGCTATCTCTAACATATTAACACAATGCTCTTAGAACACCCAAAAACAGAGCTTGTGCTACCAGCCATTGTTGTCATACAAGTTACTTTAGATAATATACGGAATCTTTTAGAAAGAAAGTTCAAATAAATCATTAAGATCAAAAAATCCCGAATAGATTCAAATTTACCTCTTTTATAAATTCACTGCACCGCCAATGCGAACTGTCAGTCGTAATTCACTATCACAACGATGCGGCAAATAAAAAAAACAAAACGAGGCGACAGGGTCAATCATTTTTGATCACTCTGCATAAAATTATAAATTATATTAATGGAGGTATCATATCCAATGTTTTAAATAGATTGAAGTTCTGTCGGAATTTGTTCAAATTTGTATAAAACTTATGTCCAGTAACAATTATATAATAATAATAATTTCCCGGGAAAACATATATTAACTAATAACAATAGAAAATAATATTATTCTCAGCATTACATATACTAGTTATCATCCAATGATGTAGGAGTGTCTGTAGATAGATAATAAAATTATCATGTTCACGATTTTATTTTAGTTAAGTAAGGTACCTAAATAGTCCGTTCAGAACAATACAACTTTATTTTCTTTGTTTATAATTTAATAAAATTTCCATTTAAAAATTATTTGATAAAAATAAATATTGTGATTTTACGGGCATAAGGTATTCGTTTAAATATTTAAAATGTATGATGCAAAGAGTTGCAAATGCAATATAAATTCAAATATCGTGTCAATGCAGACACCACTGCATCTCGTATTACGAATGAAGTAGCAAGTAAGTAGTTAGTTGAAAACAAATAAAATTATTTTGTTGACATTGAATGTACAGTACACGTGTATTTATTTATTAACTTACACTTCTTTATGAATCATAATAACAGATTAACAATATAAACACACGATAAATTGAATGTCAGTCATGTACAAAATAAAAATAAATTATAATGTAAAACCGAAATACATACCTACATTGAAAAGATTCAATAAAGCACAAATTTCCTGCGACCAGACGCAATTGGCCATGACACAAACGTAACAAGTTCAACTTGAATTTATTTCGAAAAATTCTACGTAGCAATCGTAGTTTTATATATCCATTTATTACTAGAATTTCCATAATTTCCCAATGGATTTCAAAGCAACAGAATCTACATAACATAGATTCATATTCAATGCGTCATCTCTGATTAAACTAATAATGCATGTTTTAATATAGATAACTTTTTACAACTTAGTTATAGAAATTAAACATTCAACTCAACTCAATTTTAAGCAGTACATTACTAATATTATTTTCCCCTATCTGTTAAACATTTCTAAATTACCTATTTTAAATAAAAATGTCGAGCTACATATTTTATTTGAACCTTTTTAAATTTAGAACCGATTGACAATGATGAAACAATTATTATTAGGTATGATTTTGAGTGTATTGTAAAGTAATAGTATAAAAAGTGAATAATTCATGCTGTAGAAGTTTACATTACAAAATGAAAAGATTTATAAAATAAATATTTATTTTAATTGATATGTTCAAGATAATTAATTACCTTTTAAAAGTACTTTTCCATAAAATTTTGTCCATGTATAGTTTTGCGAGTTACATATACACATTCATGATGAAAATCGCAGTAGGCAAATGCAAAAACGTAGTCAGCTTGTACGGGCAACAGGTGTCTCTTAATTTAACTCCATAATATTTACGGCATGCAAAGTTTCCGCTTTTCTATCGACATCTACATCGGCTCGAGCAAGTTTCATAATCATTAAGAGTAGCTCAAGTGACTCGAAGTAGAAACGCGGCATACACGATTGTGAACGAAACGCGTTCTGCGCGAGAAAGTGAGAAAAAAACATGTTTGTATTATGTGACGTCACTGGCATCGTAGTTACCTTGACTTTTAGTTGCAAAAACTACGAGTGTTTGTTTATGTCCGTTTCAAAATATAGACGCTATATCTCAATTGGCAAGCTATCAACAAAAACTGGAATAAAGATATGGATAGTTGGGTAAAAGGCACGTGCAATTTAGTTAATGCATTTTTCTGCAATAAAATGAATATAAACAAAACTTACATCATCTCTAGTTGCACTTTAGACCGCGTATTAGTAATCTAGGCGCACACTAACAAAACTATAAAAGCAGACACAAGTTTGAATGAAATATATTTTTGTACGAATGGTGTAAACTGTACGAGTAAAGCAACAAACTTGTGTACTATTGTGCTGATGCAATACTATACACATTCAACAACAGAAGCAATTTTGTGTTTACAAAAAAAGTTCTACATTTTTATTGAAAATAAATTTTACGTGTCATATAGTTTATTTAATTTTCTAACGAATTCGTCAGTAAATGTCCAAGTTTATAAACAACATTGGATATCTTTGTTTTTGTAACCTTATTTAATTTAAAAAAATGCAAATTACATCAAGTTATCTAGAATTGTTTTATTCAATAAGTTTCCAAATTTATCATCAATATTATACCGCAGTTTTTAATAAACAGTTTTTTGTCATATCGATATCGTAATACTGGAAATTCCCAGTATACAAATATTATCAACAGTTATAGGTTACTCAGTTTACTCAGAAAATACTAGCTACTGCATCTCGTTAGAAGAGTTTAAATGTTTTTTCGTAACACATGCACAAGAAACACGTTCTTATTCCCAAATTTTAGAGAGAGAAACACTGCCTTTCTCCCCTAGGTAGCATGTTTCTCTCTCTAGAGAGATGTTTCTCTCCCTAGAGACTACGATTATTAGCTGTTTGCGGCGTTTCCTAGGTAACTAGTTACGCAACCCATATTTGACATTTGTCCCGATAAGACGGTAATTTTTGTGCACTTGTTACGAAAAGTATAATATGCTTCACGGGAGGGTGCGATTATCCCTTGTATGAAGTTGGAAAACCTCGACTTCAGTTCGAGCCTTTGGCCTTCGCTTACGTCTCGGTTTGCCAACTTCACACGCGGGAATAATCGCTTGTTTCCCTAACTTGATGCATAACATACTATTAAAGATTTTGCGAATAATTTTGAATTTTGAATAAAAAATATATCCTTAGGGCTGCTACAGGCTACGTGTAAATTGCATCATTTTGATTTGAAATTGCATACTATATTTATTTACAATAATAAACGCATTGTCACTATTGTTAAAGCATGACTTACTTGACATGTGTTTGTCAATTAGTGTTTATTGTTAATAAATCTTTTTGAAGTAAAAGGCGAACAAGAAATAATGTAGTAATATTGTTAACAACACGCAATGATGAATATATTACACAAATTACGAAGTTTTATCAATGAATAATGTAAAATAAAACACCTGCAAATGTATGTTCACTTCCTGTGAACGGCGCCTTGGCGGACTATGCAGTAACCACCATAGATATTTGCTACTATGGACCACTCACAATCTTTCAAGATCGCATACGATCAGTATCAATACGATAAGCAGGACTAATGAAACAAGTAACGATCGAGTAGTGTTTATTGTAAAGTTTCGATTACACTACAGCCCGAGATCGGGCCTGGGCCTACCGGACACACCGAGCCGCAGTTTTTACGCTGCCGTGCTGCCGGTCTTCGTAGTCAAATGCTACATTATTTAAGGCGTATAAGTGACTAGCTTATAGCGACCGAGTGTGATAAATACATGAAACTGTATTTTTATATTTTTACAACAAATCACACATTGTCGCGCATGTTCATTATTCTTACTTAAAATATACCAGTAGCTGTTTAATCCTACAATCATTATGAATCATTATCTCAAATATCTCATTTTGATTAAATAATACTCTCAAGTTAATAGTTTGGCGAAAATGTTCTTATAGAAGAATCTAATGAATTAGAAAGGTATAGGCGGGAATTTTCTAGAAAATATGCAGTCCACTAGTAAGAGGTCAATGATGTGTATAAAGTAAGACTTTTCTTTCTAGTTTTCCCAAGGATATTTGCACGTGTCACATTTTTTTGTGGTACAAAATGGAATGCGACTCAACTGTTGAACTAGACAGATAATTAACTAGTAAACAAATGGTTTTTACAGATTAAGTCACTACTTGATTATAATATTGTATAATTAAATGAAATTATGTCGTTTCCTAAATTGTGACGTCACGGATTTCGAGTAACAACTACAAAACAAATAATATTTACTATCGCAAGATGCTGGGAACAAGTTAGTTTTATAAAAAAAATATTATCACATTTTTATCTTTAAACAGTATGTTTATTAAGTAATTCTTGGAAATATACGTCGTATATATCAATTATATTTTATGTTATCGGCAAAATATAAAAATGCAAAAACTTTATTATTCACAAGGTACGTTTTTATATTACTCGTAAAGTGCATTCATTCTTGGTGAGGCTTGCTTAGCTCGCATGCACTCAAATTACATTGCGTACATTTATTTAAATATTCAATGTGTTATTGGTATAGCTCGCTTCGCTCGCGTTTTAAACAATCAAATCTTACTCCATTTTTATTTTCATTATTTATTTATTTATGCTACTCCGTAAAACAGGAAATTACTATCAGTATAGGGCCTGGACTCACCGAGCTACAGAGTGGTCATTATATATGTTTAGCTTAAGTGAGATTTAAACTGGGGATCTTTGAATTCGAATGCCATAATGCTAACCATTACATTTAACATTTTGCCTCATTTCACAATTTGCCTGTGACAAATATGTACGTATATGCATGTATATTGTAGTCTATATATGTATTATTAATAATTTGTTATCATAAAATGAAATGTATAATTTAAAAGCTACGGAACCATATTGTCATTAGTTAATAAAATTTTAATTTAATTTAGTTTTTAAAAATAATTATAATGCATTTCTAGTTAATATAATGTGTAAGCCATTATAATAATTAATTTTCTATCATAATAAAAATTATTTTAAATTAATTCATTTTCAGTCGTATTCATATCGGTAAAATTCATTTTCAATTTTAATTATTACAATAGGTATACAGAATGACCAAAATTCATAACAGAAATGAAAAGAAATAAAAATGAAAACGAATTATAAAGTAGGTGACATTGATAAAATAAAAAATCTATAACAATATGCCATAATCAAAGTTGATTTATTTGAATCCGTGCAAGGTATTGTGTTTCTTATCTAAGACCTCTAAATGTAGTAAAACAGGAGCCAAAATACGCCAAACGCATTATTCGAATCGAGGTTATCTCGATAGTAAAACAATTAATAGCCAAGCAAGAAGATTGTTCTGTAACTAACCTACCCGTACGTTGTTCGACATACTATTTTTGATGCTTTATGTTAGCCGGAACTCGTAACTCTCGAAATAAATTCGTTTATGACATGTAGCAAACGCTGAACTGCATCACAAATATCCGTCATGTTAAATCACATGCAAGGCGCATAAATTATTGTGAAATCATGGAAATGGCCGTGAGTGATGCTATTTTTTGATGAAGTGCGCCCAAGAAGCTATTATTTGATCAACCGTCTACTGTTCTCAAAAACAACTTTTGTCAGAGAAATGATGACATAACTACAAGTATTTTGTGAAAATATACATTCAATACGAAATTATAGTCATAAAATTGACAATCTTAAGAAGCCAAAAATACTTACATCGAAAATAAAACTAATAAAAAAATATATTTTATCTCAATAATATAATTAACCACTTATTATATAATTATTAATACATCTTATATTAGAAAACAATTAAATAATTAAACAATTATAAAACCGTTAATTGTTATTTAAATGTTACTGTAGGTACTTGTATATATATATCTACGATATCTAAATAAATTTAGGTACATATCCACTGCCAAACATTATAATTAATAACTCGCTGTATTTTTTATATTACAAATTAATTAATTATAATAATTTTACTATTTTAAAGAATTTGAAACGTCTCTGCATTATTTTATACTTACATATAATAAAAGGTACCAGAAATGTAGCTACTATAATTATTATACAAGCAAACATTTTTCTAGAATAAAATAAGATGTCAAATATTCCAAGATCTTTTGAAAACCATATAACATAATATACAACATGTCCCACGAAAATTGTGCCATAGCCAATTAACTTGGTAAGCGCGTTTTCCGCCATCATTACGTTCCTAATTATTTTGCATTTTTTTCAGGAAAACATTTAAAATATATTTTACATTAAAATCAGTCTACATATTTCATTTTACTTATTTTCTTACTGTGAATATTAAGATTAAAATTGTTCAATATTAATGAAATTTATGTAGTTTAATTATGACATTGGAATAATTGGACACAAATTTTATTTCAACAGTAGCTATATAACTAAGAGAAAATAAATAATAGAAGAAAAATATATTTTATATGTAAATTAACCATGGCGCAGTTTTCAAAACACAGTTTAGAGAATGTAATAACTATTTTTTTTAAAGTAAAACCTAAATAATGGTTGAAATTACAATTGAATTATAACAAGAAAACTTGGTACAATTTCTTTTTCTATAATTCAATTTAATTAGGAAATTCCAGTATTGTCATTTTGATTTTAATGCATTACTTTTAGTAGAATTTGTAATATCTGTTGACCTTTAATATTTAAAATTAAAATACCGTAATCTAAATAGTGTTCATTTTTATATATACATGCGAACACTAATAATTTGGTAAGTTTGTATATTTTATAATATTTAATGTACCAATAAAACTAAAACTTTTAATTCTATCAACTAACATGTGTCAGATAACGTCTAATTAAGATAAAATAAAATAAATATATCATCACGCCTTTTACCCATTACTGGGTGTGACACTCTGCCGTAGCAGAACCCCCAAAGATGTTAGTGTTAGTCGAATTAAGATATTTGTAGGATATATGGTTCAGTGGTATCGCGTCGGCCTGTGTATTTGAGAACTCGAGTTCGAAAAACTTTATTCTCTATTAAAATTATACCTGTAGCTCTCCTACCACGAACATCTTTGGGGGCTGGAATTTGACAACTAGTAATGTGTAAAAAGCATGATAATATAATTACATTATTTTTGTATGAGATAATTTTCATTGATACCGAACATTCAATTCAAGATTGTTAATTTTAGTCAATATGCACCAGATATTCGATATTCGGCTCGACTCCGGTTGAAGCAGTGGACAAATTTGATTTTCGCAGTCGCTAAGGATCGGTACGGTCGTACCGCTTGTTACAATTTTCAAAGTTTTCCGTACCGATTGTTAATGCAGTTATTTAATTTTATCGCAATACAGTTGGTTAACATAGAAAAATTTGACAGCGTCATGTTCAATCCTGACTGAGGCAAGGTCATCATCTGCAAGGTGATAAAAAGTGTAAAGCAATAAATGAAATTTATTAGAGTAGATTTTAATTATGTTCGAGTAAATTACATGTTAATAAATACTTGTATATTATCTGCAACAGGTATTTTTTTTTCTTTTAATAGACCGGTTTTTAAATATTTGAATGTTACCACTTTGGAGAACTGAACTAAAAATTTGGGAAAACTATACTTTTAAATAGTTATTTTGATAGTTGTCGGATATTTTAAATGTTATCGTTGCCATCATATTGATGAAATTTTTTGTTAAGCAATTGCAAAGAAAAAAGAAATGTGGCGTTTATTATTTCATAAATATCATTCTGCTATTTCTGAATCTTATTAATCAGTATACATTAATTAACTTAACAATTTACATTTAAAGAAGAACTAAGAATTAATCCAATCCGAGATTAAATAGCGGCATTTTTCTGTAATTATATTTATTAAATAAAACAATGAAAAAGGTTTAAATTGGTTTTAATTCAAAATGAATCATTATCTTATAAATTTAAAAATAAGTTAAAACAATGAATGTTAAATTAGTTGTGTTTCTCCAGCAATATTTTCGCATACCAGGCTGTAAAAGAAATACTTTACAACTTGTCAATTGTCAATGAAATCACACTTTTAATGTCAATCCGCAAAAAAACTAATTTTTATCCAAATATGAATACAAAATTTAATTTTGTTTTTTTTAAATAAATTACCCCCTTTTTAAATAAGAGGAATACTTAAGTGAATACTGATTAAATCAATTAGTAATTATCAAACCGGGGTCAGCGTAGCCTAGATGGACACTTTATTATAATTTGACAGTCCTGGGTACTAATCCTACCACAGACAGGATTTTTCTTTATAAATTATAAGTAATACTTTTCTGTTTTTAATTTTTAAATAATACGTGTATATGGTGCTACCGAATATTCGATGCTTCGGTATAATTCCACAGCGCATATCTGATATTTGGTTATTCGTACAAAATCAAGCTACTGTGTATTGTTTATATAAAAGTTAGAATTAAACTTATAGTATTATACAGACAGATTCTCAGATTCATAAAACAAAATAGTCGCTAACCTTAATTTTAAATTTATAAATAATCTTATTCTGTTTCGTAAATAGCTCTAATATGAATAATTTCAGTCTGGAATAAAATTCGAGTTGGTTCAGACCGCAATACTAAATTTATTTCGCGTTGTCAGCCTAATACAGATAAATTTGTAATATTTTTAAAAGAGCTCGATTTCAAACTGACCACAGATTCACGTTTCACAATTAGTGAAACAATGGCAATAAACTTTTAGCTGTAATTTGACAATCTTAAAATTAATATTTAATTAGTTAAGAATACGTTGACGTAGTACATGTACTCACTTATACTTATATAAGCAAATAATACAGCTGAAATCAGAGGCATAGCATGAAGGACAAAGAATTTAAATACACCTGAATCGCAGAGACAAAAATTCAGACTCAAATTTATAAGTAGGCGCCACAGTTTCGTTGAACCCTGACCCTTGTATAATCGTGGTTACGACACTCGTATAAGTTTTGCAAATATATTCATGAAATACTGATGCACAACTGAATTGTTCTAAACTATTTGTTCCAATATATGCTATATAAAATTAGAGGTTACTGTATAATGTTCGCTTATTTATTTATTTATGTTACACTGTACAACAGGAATTTAATCCCAATTACAGTACAGGGTCCGCACTCACCGAGCCGCAGTGTGATAGTTTATATAATTATTTGACTGAGCTTATGTTCTGAAACCGGATTTTGCTTATGTACAATGTTTAATTTGTTAAATTAGGAATGAATATAACAATGGCATATAATCTTACAAAAATTTCCTTTTACTTAAAATTATAAGATTAATTTTTGATCTTACAGTTCATATTTAAAGGTCAATTAAATAATGTAGTAATATTACAGTCTACTTTATGTAAATGTACAATTTAAATTACCACTCATTAGAAAACTTATTCCATACATATATTAAAAATTAAGTTATTGTACGACAAGAGGACAATGTGTACATTTATGAATTTTATTCATTTAACAAATCAACATAAGATACAAGTAGGTATAATTGTTAAAGTCTTTTAATAAATTCTCTGCTGATTTTTCTGTTTGAAAGTTGCACACTGACCCTACAAGTAGATGGTAAAGCCATGTATGGAAAGAATATTTCGAACAAAACTAAAAATTCAAGAATGAAGAATAACGCGGTGAGTGAGAGGTAGATTCGTACATGTAATAGTGTTAGATTAAAAGTGAAACGTGTCACTAGTGTCCCCAATAAGCTCTGCCTAATTTTAAACCAGAACTGAACTGAACGCATTCCCTACCTATAGACGTTCATGCGTAGCTGTAGTATAGCGTAAATACAGCCTCACGCATACGCTTGAAATTTCACAACGTTTCCGAACGCATTTTCACATTCCTGTTAATTAACTAGGCCGCCGGCTACACATTACCGCTGCCATACGAGCTCACTGTGGTTATAGTACTGCTGTTGGAACTGGAAATTCACTGCGCCATCTTGCATTTTTACTGGCTTTTCCAACCATTTCCTGATGCATTTTTTATTTCAATTATACCTTATTTGTAAGCTGTTTAGTGCGAGTTTTACAGTTTTTCAAATGAAAGTATAATGTCTTCATGGCTGACCAAATGTTTATTATTTATGAGATGGTAACTGTATCATGATGGAGTTTGTATTATTTCTGTGCGACGATGTGCACGTGTGTGTTGAGAGCGCGAGTCTGCACGTGAAGCAGCTTAAATAAGACATAGAGTCGAGTAGGTATGGTATAGTGATTGAACATAATCATGGATCGAATGGTTTGGGGCAAGGTCTGTAAGATAATTTCACAGGTTGCCACGGCACGACCGAGCGACCTCAATGCCACGTGAGTCGGTGTGGCGACGGGACTGCGGGAGGACACATTGAGTCTATTCGCAAGCACAGCAGCCAGCAGCCAGCAGCGGCAGCAGGAATGCGTTATGTAACGTTAGGTGCGCGCCGCCACAAGGTTGGTTGGCACTGGCCGCGGCTGCGTCGCCGCAGTGAGCCGAGCCCCCGGCCACGCGACGTAAACATAAACACGCGGCCAGCAAACACTACACCACATGTTTACATACCTTCCAGCCCGCGGAGCTGTTGCTGTCGCCCTTGTCCTTGAAGTACGGCACGTTCTGCACCATCCACTCGTAGATCTGCGACAACGTAAGACGTTTCTCGGGGGCGGACGTGATGGCCTGTGTGATTAGGTCGGCGTACGACAGGTTGCCCCAGGCGTTACGGCGACTAGAGTTCTTCTTGGCTGCCGCAGCAGCGGTGACGCCAGGCGTGGGTAGTTGTGTACCGCCGCCGCTGCTGATGCCCTCCATGGCCACGCACTTGTTGCCGTCGTCGCCCGGCTCCACGAAGTTATCGGGGCGCGGTAGCGGCCACGTGTTGGAGCGCGCGCGTGTTTGCGGCTCGAAGCTCGCGTCCAACTCGGCCAGCGGCTCCATGATGTTGAGGTTCATCCTAGGACTAGGCACGGGCCACGGGCCGTAATGAATGTTCATATAAGCCGAGGTGCGAAGACCCGCTCACACGTTATACAACCAACCAAACCAAATCGCCCGTCGGCTGATCTGAGCTAAATATACTCTGCGTCTGCGGCGCAATTCAGCGCCGAGCCGAGCACGTGAGTCCGCAAAAAAACACACACACACACTGAACGAGCAATGAGCGAGCGAGAGTTCAACAAGTCATCGCTGGATGGCAATGAATGTCAGACACGATAACTCATTGAAAAGTTCACTTTTCGCCAGTTGATATCACTCTGTACTGTACTGTGTCTGTATCTAACTAGTACCACTGATCACACAGAAATAGCAAAGTTCAACAACACACTGTTACTGTTTTCTGAAGAACTGTCATTACTTGGAAGCGAGGGAACAAGTTACTGTAGAGCACTGTGATGCCATCTTGAACAGTTGGACAACAAATCAATCTTTAATTATACACTAATCGTAGGTGATCACGTGAACGACGTAATAGAGAGAAGTAGCAAGTGACAACCTCCCACAAGAGCGAGTGAACACTGTGTGGCGTGCTCGGCTGGCTCGCGCGAAGCGCTGGCTCGCAGAGCGCACGCATGCGCAGGCTGTGCGTGCGTGGCCGCCGCGCCGTTCATGCCGTCACTGGCCCACCGCCCCGCCGCCCGCGCCAGACTTACGACGTGGATGTGGAAAACGGGCAACTAATTAACGTTCGTTCACAGCCATGTCGCTGTGATTCGAGACGGCGACGGCGACGGCGCCCCCGACGGCTTGACAATTTATTGTCAAGCAACTTGTGACTAGCAAAGCAGTTGCGATACGTACTGACCTGTGTCCGCTCATTTTCAACAACCGCGAGTCAACCGCAGCGAGACCGCAACAGCACCACAAGGATTCCTCACCTTCACCAACACCATCAGCTCTATGTAGTTGCTTTGCGCTTTACTCGTGTGATCCATTAAACACCGACAGCTTCCCACTAACAGATAAAATACTTGAAACAATCTTAACTCGGTCCCAAGGAAGACGAAATGCAATGGCCCCACTCGCAATACATCTTCATTTATGTCTCGGTTTGAAATAAAGTTATTGCTTTAGTTTTCAACACTAGCGATCGGTAGAAACTGAAACTTTTCTCTGTAAATGATTGCGAGAAATATACAAGCCGAATCTCCCTAGCCTAATATCAGCCCGGACTTGAACTCTATCTACGCGATTATCTTTTGCAGCATGAATCACCGCAACTACTCGTAATTGCTGCAGAACTCAGAACGTTCTGTGCTCTGTTTTTTCACATCTCATTTTCTGCACAAATTGCAGCCAGTGCTTCCGTCATTTCTACTACGTATGAGTTTATTGTATCTGATTTTCAAGGGGACTTCACAAGTAAAAGCATTTAATTTTTATTTATGATTACAGATATATTTAAATAAAGAAATTTTTAAAGATACATGTATGTATATTTTAACTTAAGGTATGGAGGACCGGATTAGGCAAACTAAGCACGATTTTAGGATATCAACGGAAAAGATCACATTAATTAAAATTTCTTCATTCGTGTTTTCTTTTCTTTTTAGAAATATTTTTTGTGTAGCAGCATTTACTATGGAAAATAAATAAAGTTCATGTAACGTAAGTAAATAATTAATATTCACATATATTGATACATTTTATAGATTTGAACAAAATTTACTGTGGAACACATCTTTTATAAATTCTATGAACAGATAAATGCAACTTCGTTACAATAATATTTCAATATTCATATTGAATAATTTGCAACTCATTTATTCTAATTATTTTCACTATTGTCATAGTATCAAATTGAAATATTAAGATTATCGTAAAGGTCAAATGACAATTAATATAAAACGTGTAAAGTAAGATCGTCTATATTCTAAAAAGTTATTATTATGAAGATTTGAAAGGAAATGTACAGTGCTGTGCAGTCCATATGTGTAGTGTTACATTACTGATAAGAATATTTGAGAAATTTTTATGTGTATTTTGTTTTGAATAAATAAATAAAATAAATATATCATCACGCCTTTTACCCATTACTGGATGTGGCACTCTGATGTAAGCAGATCTCGGTAAGTGATATATTTCTTCGCGTGAAGTGCGGTTACCAGTCGTCAAATCACGGCTCACAAAGATATTAGTGGGAGGAGGGCACAGGGGTAGATTTAAATTGGTGAAAATTGTTCGTCGGCTGTGGGGTTCGAACCAGGAATCTCAAGATCCACAGGCCGACTCGATACCACTGAGCCACTACCCCATACGATTTTGTTTTGAAAATTGAAAAATAGAAATATATGCAACCATGAATACAAGCGCGTTAGGCGTATATCGCATTCACTAAATTGATAGACAAGGTACACACACGTTGATCTATGGTTCGAATACATCTTACATTCATAAAGCACGGAACAATCGTACTAAACAAAGACAGAAGAGAGACATACATTTAACAAAACGTATTGCTCGTACACTGTCACCGTGTGGGCTGCGAATTTGTACGCTTGTTTAGGTTTTAGCAAAAATAGTTGCGTTGATTTGATTATTGTAAGACTTGTAAATAGACTTTATATTATTTATCGCTTAGAATCATTTGAAAATATATCACCATTTATTCAAATAAATAAAATAAATATATCATCACACCATTTATCCATTACTGGGTGTGCACTCTGCCGTAATAGATCTCGGTAAATGATATATTTCTACGCGTGAAGTGCGATTACCAGCCGTCAAATTACGGCCCACAAAGATATTATTCAACACACAGATAAATAAAAAATCAACTATTTATAATTATAAATAAAAATGTTTTTTAAAAACTTCATTACATTCGTAGAATTTAGATTATGTAGGTATATGGTGTTTGTGTATTCAACATTTAATTTCTTAGTACAATTAAAAATAATGCAAGGAATGTTTATTTGCAAAATTATTTCTTAATGTTTTTACTGTTAATTGAATTGACTAACGACTTTTAATTATGGATTCTCGTCTGCCTTAAAGTAACGTCGTTGGTAATGTACGCTATGCTTGTATACAGCATTTTTTAGGTACTAATAATACTATACAAATTTATATTTAGTAAAAATAACCCGAAGTACAAAGTAATAATGTTGTATACACGAATATTATTTTAAAAAAGACGAAAATATACAGAAGTATTCCTATCCCTGTGGAAGGCGGCGACGTGCATCTATGGCTCAAGTTTCAAATCGCACATCTACGGCCCATTTACTTGTGCATGGAATGCTGATTCAGCCCGAGATCATTTGTTTTTAAGTAATGAAGCCATAAGCTGAATATATAATGAAGTAACGTAAGAGGTAACTCGAATAAACATATACTAGAGCTAGAAATGAATAAAGTATAAGTAAGGTAAAAGACGCAAAGCAAGAGATAACCAACTCTTATCTTTCTGTTTTGTGTTACCTAAAATACTCTACCTCTGAATAATCACATGTCGGCATTTTTACGTAACCTGGGAAATAAATAAATAAAAAGATATATCATCACGCCTTTTATCCATTACTGGGTGTGGCACTCTGCCTAAGTGATATATTTTTTCGCGTGAAGTGCGGTTACCAGCCGTCAAATCACAGCCCCCAAAGATATTAGTGGAGGGGGAGTCACAGGGGTAGATTTAAATTGGTGAAAATTGTTTGTCGGTTGTGGGGATCGAACCTGGGAGATAGTAATTTAATTAATAATATCAATTGTAATCTGTCAGATCTGAACCTGTACTTTTTTAAGCTTGGTGTTATATAAAAATAGAGAGCAAAGTTATACAATTAGTGGAAATTCATAAGTCTCTAAATAATAAATCGCCGAAAGATTTTATTTATCCATAGTTATCTAACTGACAGATTAGTGCCGAAGTTCAAACAAGAGATGTCAAAATTATCGAAACATGCAGAAATTCTATTATATCATCTGATTGAATGGTAATAACTTGTGCGTATAAATCATCAAATTCGCTTGCATTACTTTTTACTTTATTCTAACTACATTATCTCTTATGTTATTATGTTATAAATCCAGTTTAATAGGTCAACACCTCATATTACTTAACAGTTATACACCTTCGGCTTGTCTGACCTATTATATATTATATTAAAATAATAAACTCTGGGTTTTGAAAATTTGTATTATATTAATCAATAATAAGATAATATGATTTAATAGTTTCACGTCTACGACATGTCTGACCTAATATTATATTGAAATAATGAATTCTGGATTTTTTACTTAACAGTTATATGCCATCGGCGTGCCTGATATTAGAACCGTGTAACAGAACCCCAAAAAGGGATCTTGGGCCGAATCCGCACTCATACGCTAGTATGTAGATCAGTGGTTCTCAACCTTTTCGATATCATGCCTTCTTTTTATAAGCTTGAAAACTCGATGCCTTCCCATCAAACTATTATCAAAACACAAAATTTCTCAAATTCTTACTTATGTTACATACAAAAAAATATCATTAATGTGATCGTCCAATGCTGTAAACGATAATGCACAACGGAGGTCATTTTCGGCGTCCAATTTATTGCATTGTTTTGTGCAGAAAAGCCAGATTCACAACGATACGTTGTTGAAAACACAAAGCCTGTTGCGATAATTTTAGATAAACTAAATAAAATAAATAAATATATCATCACGCCTTTTACCCATTACTGGATGTGGTACTCTGCCGTAAAAGATCTCGGTAAGTGATATATTTCTCCGCGTGAAGTGCGGTTAGCTGCCGTCAAATCACGGCCCTCAAAGATGTTGGTGGTGGGGGAGCCACAGGGGTAGATTTAAATTAGTGAAAATTGTTTGTCGGCTGTGGAGATCAAACCAGGGTTCTTAAGATCCACAGGCCGACTCGATACCACTAAGTAAATAGATAAACTGAAAAGTTGCCAAAGAATCTCTTTGGAACTCATCTTTGGCAGCTGAGTTGAATTTCAGTTCCAAAAATTCCTCCTGGACATCTTCTGGCAAAAATTGCAACTTAAAGATTAATTATAATGAAAAGACAATGAATTTATTTTTAAATTATGAGCGTCTTTGTACCATTCTTCCTTTGAGAATCGCTTATGCTCCTCGAGGGAGACAAGTCTTCCCGGTTGAGAACCCCTGATGTAGATGGACACAGAATTTGGATCTTGGGCCGCATAAATGTGAAAGACACTATGGGAACAATGCCGTAATAGTATATTACATAACGAGAATTGTAACAAGCACATTACGTGCGAGTGAAAAAGTTGCACACGAGCCTTGGTGATTGCAGTAATTTCACGAGCAATGTAATTGCGTTACAATTCGATTTGTGTATTATACTTTATCTACGACCATAAATAATAATAAGAACAATTACAGAATATTTGTTAGGTTATATTCGTAACATCAACTATCAAACAGCTGTGTTACCGCCTAACAAATTTCTTGAGAAAAGTTACGTAATATATAATATATATATATATATATATTACGTAACTAGTGCAGTAAATCCTTTGCAACCATAAACAAGCATTTACTGTTCTTGCAAATTGTTTTTAATGGCCTACTTACATATGTGGTAACAATAATTTATATTATATTATTGATTTTAAAATGTAAAATTTTGTTAATTTAGAAGGTATATAACATAAAAAGCATATTACACTACTATCCCACAAATTGAAATTTTCTATATTTTTCCGGGTATAAGGACGAGAAAATCTTTACTTTGAAATGATTTTAGTAGCTATTTATATAACAAGTACATAATGTAGGATTTTATTGGACGAGTGGTTGTTTATGGCTGAGCAAGTGCAGCGAATTATGAACGAGTTGTAAACAAAGCTTTATGGCTATTTAAGTACTGAATTGCATCGCAAAATAGTCTTGGTTCTTGTTTAACAAAGTTATTTATAATTATTAAACTGTCACATTTGTAAAAATAAAATGCCTCAAAACTCAAAAATTATAAAAGAAGTGTAATAAATTGCATTAAATGCATAGAAATTAATTAATTAATTAGGTATAATTATTTTTTCTACGATTGCTATAAAAAGTTGATAGTTATGTTCTCATTTGTCATCATAAAGTTGACATTTTCCGTGAAGCAATCGAAATATAATTTTACCTGAAACTGACAGGAAAATAAACATTTGCCTGACCTTTAAGACTCAGGAAAGCTTTGTTTTGCATGCCCAGTCAGGAAAATAATATATTGCCTGCCTAGGCAGGTAATGAAAGAAACGTGAGTGTCTAGTTACTTAGCAACATAAAATACTGACTGAATATGTATGTCAAATATGTTTTTTAATTTAAATTAATTTAAAATATTGATTATTTGTTTCTAGGTTTCAGGTAAAATGTTATACGAACACGTCAGTAAAATGTCATTCAGGATGAGTAGACTGTTTAAAGCCTCGCTATCGCTCGCCATGAAACTATATGCTCATCCTGTAATTGAACACTTTCCTGACTTTTTACGTAAATAACTATTACCGCGCGTTGTCATTCTTTACGTGGCCAGCATAGTAAATTAATTTTTACGGGCGATCTAGCAAGTTACTAATCCAGTGAATCTAGTAAAATTAATTACAAACGTGCCGTGTACCAAGTTTTATTTCCTCCTTCACAGTGTTTTTATTATTAATTTACTTTTTTCCCGACCAAGAATAAACTGTCACTTTATATAGTTGACATTTAACACATAATAGACTATTTATTCCCGAGGGAATAAAGAAAATGACAGCTATCCATAATTATTTTATTTATTAATAACAATATTGACATTAGATGAATTTACAATATTTATGTAATGACATGCATCTGATGTCTTCATTTATTCATTCCTTGAAATGTTGCTTGTTGAAGGTTCGTTTCCTTTTTTCAGTAAAATCTTTCGTGATATTTGAATTTTGTTCTTCTTTGAAGCTTCTATGTAACCGTCCGAAACAACATTCGATTTCCATCCAGCATGCCTTTTGACAGTAAGAATATCAACCCCGCTATCTGCCAAAAAAATTGCGGTATTTTCTTGATTTTATTGATAACAAACTATTTGTTGCTTCTTTTGCCGCAGCAACAACATCTTCAGGTATTCCAATAATTTCTTCTTCACTATCGACTTCCATTTTTACGAAATTGAAAATAAATCGTTTTTAAATAATGCATTTTTTCACGGTATAAATAAATAATCTGCTTGACAAAAAAATTTTATGAATTTTTTTCATTGCAAACTTATCTGAATGAATCATAAATAAATAAAATTAGTTAAATTTAAAATATGCAGAATATTGCATATGCTGCAGATAATAACTTTTAATTAGTTATATTAATTTATTTAATGAGCCTTGTAAAATTTTACACATCTCTTCTTTGGGCCTGTAAAATTTTACAGGGCTACGTGCTATAATTACTCATTTACATAGTTACTATAAAACATATTAAATCCGCGCTTACTTCAATAGTTACCAGGAATATAATCAAAACAGAAACTTGTCATATTGACAGAACGAATTTATTTTTAGTAAGTATGTATACGATTTTTAATTATTTAAGATAAAATCATAGTAACAATTATGTGTGTATCACGAACGTCAAGTGACTATGTTCAGCTTGTGCTGTAATTATCGTGCTCGAGTAACAAAGAATCACTTAAACTCTTAATACATAAATAACTATTACTCTTATGCTTTGACATTCACAGCAGTCCAGTTTTGCTATTTTATAGTCCTAGTCCTTGCTCCATTACACAGATTTGTTCAAAATAAAAAATATAGCCACACGCTGCAATGTTCCTGTACCTTGTGGCTTATCAATTATATAGTTCTTATGATAATGATATACAAAAATTGAACTAAAGTTTCTACATAAGTTAAAATTAAAGTAAGTATAAAGTTTTATAGGAATTGCCATTCTTATGCTACAAATGGAATATCTATGTATAAAAATATAATTATGTGCATGTACTTTTAAAAGACACATGTTATTGTTCTATGCCTGAATATGCACATAATAATGTGTGATTTATTTCATTACTAAAAATGTATATGTCTAGACATATGTGCAAATTTTTGAAATTTTATTTTATTTAAATATTTTATGTTCGACTGCATCATATTACCTTGTTTTACGACACTGTTTACTGTCCATAATCAGGTACTTTATTGGACTAGTACAGTGGTCGGCAAAGTGCGGCTCCAGAGCCGCATGTGGCTCTTTGGCTCCTTAAGTGCGGCTCTGGCACAAATATCCACGGAAGGCGCAATAATATTTTCATTTAAAAAAAAAAACTCGGTAAGAAAATAATTAAAAATAACAACATACAAACCTGACTTTACTCAAACTATCCAAGGAGATGCAAGCACATTGTTCGCATTCATAAATATTTATTAAGTATGAAATTTAGTTTCATTTAGTATACTACTTATTTAGTGTAATAAAAGTTTACTAAACAAGCAGATTTGGCTCCCATTTTTTTTTTAATTGTTGTAATGTTCATATTTGGCTCTTTGGCTAATAAGTTTGCCGACCACTGGACTAGTACGATAAAAATGCAAAATTGGACTGCTGTCAATGTCACATTAAAACAAAATTCAAAAGAAATATTTAAACACCATTTTCTGTATGTATTATATGTGTCTTCTTTGCATTACATGCAAGATCTTTTATTTCTTTTGGAACGTCTTCAATGTCTTCATCCATCTCAACACTTTTTTCACTTTGACAATTTGATAAATAAAGCAACAAATGCATAACAACGAAGCACACTTTGAGATGCAATTAAATGTTTTAAATATAGGTATTGACATAATCATATTTTAAGAGAAAATATTCTCCATGCAGTCGAACCTAAAACGTTGTATGCAACTCGTACATAATCGGACTTTATAGACTCGCCTTATTTATTGGCCTCGCTCGGTCTGCCATAAAATTCGGCTCGTCCAATATAGACCTAAATTATGTACTTGTTACTTAAACTACTATTATAGTTAGAAATTAGTATTTTAAAATTATTAGGAATAATATGCACATTATTTCCTTAGAGATATACTGTGTAACTTTTGTCTCGATTTTTTATCATAGAAACAATGAAATAATCACGCTCGAGAAAAATAGTTACTTTGAACACAAAATTGCATTGTTAATTTTGTTACGTAACTATTTTATTGTTTTTCTCACGACGTGCAAAAAGAAATTACTTTTTGCACTGAAAGTGAATACAATATGACTCACTATTGTGCGATCGTAATAATAATTTATAATTGTATTATAAATACTAATTAATATTCCTACTATTAATCTTACGTACCTACATGTCAGAGATAGCTATCTGTATTTTATGATAAGAAGAAAGGTATAAATTAAAAGATATACGTATATATTAGTGATATGAATACTGCATAATATTGCACTATACATAGGTAAAATGATTCTAGTGCACGGTTGATGATTTCGGGGATTTCCACGAGATCTGCAGGTTATATAAATGACACGTCAACATGCATCTGATGTGTATCGATAAGAAAAAACTCATAATAATTACGCGTAATAACATATGTCATTATTCTAGGCACTGAAATGCTCTATCTAGAGTGTACAACATCCAGGTACCATCGCTACCAGCCCGTGTTAGCTGTACGCCGCCCCCACTTGTGTAAGATTAACTATTATCAAGTGGTGCCTTCACACGGTGTGTTAGCACACTATTAGCAGAGTAGAAGCGGTGGTAGCAATGGTGGCGACGGTGGCGATCACTAAATCTACATGACACAAATTACACCACTAAATTGAAAACTGGACTCTACAAATCTTTCAAATGCCTCTCCGGAATTCGGAAGCAAAAAGAATTTGTTCTTTTGGAAGAGAGGATTACTCGCTGGTCGATGCATTTCAATTCAGTTCAGAGGCGTAGACTACGTGCATTCAGGTATCCACGTAGTCTATGAAGGGAACACACATGATCTTTTACATCATATTGCATATTTTTAATATGCTTTTCATATAAATCTTAAACAAACTAGTTATAAATATTCTTTTCGTAACACATGCACAAGAAACACGTTCTTATTCCTTAATTTTAGAGAGAGAAACACTGCTTTTCTCCCCTAGGGAGAGAACATTATGTTTCCATAGGTACCATGTTTCTCTCCCTAGAGCGATATTTCTCTGCCTAGAAAGATTAGCTGTTTGCGGTGTTTCCTAAGTAACTAGTTATGCAACCCATATTTGACATTTGTCCCGATAAGACAGTAATTTTTGTGCATTTGTTACGAAAAGTATAATATGCTTCACGGGAGGGCGCGATTATCCTTTGTGTGAAATTGGCAAACTTCGACTTCCGCTCGAGCCTTCGGCCCTCGCTTACGTCTCGGTTTGTCAACTTCACACGCGGGAATAATCGCTTGTTTCCCTCCCTTGATGCATAACATACTATCTCTATGCTTACTGTCAAATCCTAAGTGTAAATGGCAAACAAATGCAAATTTCAAGGTTAATTAAGTTTATTAGTAATTTTGACATGGAAATAGTGAGCTTTCATATCTCATATTTTAATAACTTCACATGAGTATTTTAAAAATGCCGGTAATCATAGTCGAATTTAAAGAAATTAATTATAAAATAAGTAAATTAAACCTTATATTGTCCCATAATAATACATACGAATATAAACTTATGATTCTACGTATTGTTTTGAATTTGAAATTCAGTTAAGTATTTTATGTGAATAGTTCAGCATAAATTCAAATAGGTTTACCTCTTCTTCTTCTATATTTGTAATATGTGTTTCTCTCTCAAGTGTTGAAGCTGACTGATGAGAGATATCACGTGGTATAATTTAAGGTTAGTTTTGAAAACAAAACGTACAAATGCAACTTTGTAACTTTTTAATCCCATATGTCCATCTTTCTCTGGCCACCGTAACATCCCATACTTCTACTACAATTTTTTTATAACTGTTTTCCCGTAAATGACAATAATTAATTGATTCTAAAAAATACGATTATTATAATTTCTTGTCTTGAATCGTATAAATTTTATATTTTATATTTTTTCATATATTATTAGTGACTATGATTTTGCAGGAAATTTTTGTCGTCAACTGCTTGTTGCGATGAAAATCAACAAGCAGGAGTGATCTAGACTAAAATTACCAAAGGAAAATCATAGTCACGCATGGTACTCGGCTTGACAATTCCTCGAAATATTTGTTTTACTCCAAAAAAATGTTACCTGCAGTATTTTTAAAACAATGTCTGAACTACTATTACCTTGGTGATCAATTTACATTGTTTAATTTTTTGACATTACTAAGCAAAGTAAACAAAGTCAAATAAAATTCAATAATATTAATCTACTCAAAATAGCTAACAAACGTTATATTTGCGATAATTTTCACTAGTGAAATTGTCGCTGTAATACTACTGTGATTGGTTCAGTTCAGCAAAATACTGTCATTTGATTGAATGAAAACTTATGAGTGGAATTGTCACAAACAAACAATTTTCACCACGTTAAAACTACCCCTGTGGCTACCCTACCACTAACATCTTTCAGGGCCGTGACGGCTGATAACCATTCTTCACGCGAAGAAATATATCATTTACCAAGATCTGCGACAGAGTTCCACACCTAGTAATAAGGAAAGGGCGAGATGATTTAGGGAGTTTCTATACCTCTGCACGAAACTTTAATGACATATATAACTTGATATACTGATTATAGATTTTTTTTTTAATTCGTAAAAATTGGGAGATTTCATTTCTAGCGAACATTTTTAGTGTCAATGGTTTAATCACTCAAATAAAAATAAAAATTAGACAGTACTACAGATACCTACATAATACCTAATTAATAAATGATTATTTGT
Source organism: Pterostichus niger (assembly GCA_947425015.1). Taxonomy (NCBI): domain Eukaryota; kingdom Metazoa; phylum Arthropoda; class Insecta; order Coleoptera; family Carabidae; genus Pterostichus; species Pterostichus niger. The sequence goes on along the minus strand of OX380341.1, from coordinate 20,125,728 downwards.
AGGCAGTGTTTATACTTTTATTTCATTAGTAACATAATTATAAATCATTACATGTACTATTAAACCAGTGACACTAAAAATGTTTGCTAGGAATGAAATACCCTAAATTTTGCATATTTAAAAAAAAATTGTTCTATAATCAGTATATCAAATTATATATGTCATTAAAGTTTCGTGCAGAGGTATAGAAACACTCTGTATAGTTCACCAGCATTGGAGATCCCTAATTTGAATCCTCAACCAAAAAATATTTGAACTACCACACTGCGGCTCTGTGAGTCCAGATTCTGGATTGTAATTGGAATTAAGTTCCTGTTGTGCAAAATAATATAAATAAATCGAAATATCTTAATTAATACTGAGCTAAGTTAATCTAGTACAGTGCGTATGTTTATAGTGACGTTTCTGACGTTTTGTGAACATTTTTTAGGTAAATTCATAGCAGGTTGCTAATTCGTTTTTAACTTCGCTTTTAGCTCTTTTTTAATTCATGAAACCTGTTTATTTAAACCTAGCTTAAAAGACTGCTGGCATCAAATTTCATTCATTTCGTGAATCTGTTTGAAATTGAAACAAAATTATAAATTATATTGAAAGTGGTATTAGCTGTAATTCGCTTTATGAATGTCTGTTAGAAAATATTTAAATGTGTCAAATTAATTCAATTGTGTGATATTGTCTGTTTCGAGTGTCGTGTATAAGAGGAACCTTAATATAAAAGTGATAATGAAATGGGGTAGATAATAAGGATCTCTTACACTAGGCTAACAGAATTCCATCATGTCAACAATGACGGCAACGTGACCGCGGCCGGTATCTAAGTCCTGCTGAAAGTAAGCAATACTATTATTATTTTTAGCATTCTTTGATTTCATCATTAATTGTTTAAAAAAGTAAACAATCCCTCTCGATCTCGAGTTTAAGAGAAAACGGAAATACACATGACAATAAAATGCAAACTTTAATATTAATTAAGTTGTGTACTTATTTAACTTCAAATAGTTTTTACAGTATTCTTAATGAGGCATTTCATCTACAAAATATTATTTTTATTTATAACTCGCAAAGTCACTTTGGAAAATGTGATAAGTATGTTAATTTAGGCGATTAAATTTGCCTACGGAGTAGGTGGCTCAATGTGAGGAGAAAATTACTTTGGAATTAATCGTACATGTTGTTGGAATAAGTCGTACATGTTTTTGAAATTAACAGTTATTAATTGAAATTAATTAAGTATAGAATTAAATGAATTAAGCGTAATTATATGGAATGCAGTGGAATTACATTGAATTAAGTAGAATTATATAGCATTGTATTGAATGAATTAAACTACAAAAACAACAATAAAAAAATAAAGCAAAATTTTATCAATAGAAAACCATATAAAATTTATATAATATTGCTACTAGATATATCGCTCTTCAATATTTTCATATTTTAAGTTAGTTGTTCTATTATATTGAATTAACACATACATCATTGTAAAGTAGAGATTTCAACTTTTCAGTCGAGCCCAAAAACGTTCAAAACAATTTATTTTCAACCAAGTTACATCAACTTTACTTACTTGAAAATCACGTTTTTTTGGGGGTTTGCAAAGTGTTTTTTTTGCGTAGTGTATATATATACGCATTTGAGCGTATTAACATTTAATAATCGATTGATTATCTCTTACCTAGGTCTCATACTAAACAGTAAATTGTTTGATTTTTTAGGTAATTCGTTTTTAACTTAAGCGTTATGCTTATAATTTTTTTGGGCTGATAGTTTCATTTTAATACAAACAGGTATTGTTCCCTTTTGGGCGAATTGGATTCTGTCTTGGCCACTGGTTTAGTTTACAAGTCCTATGATTAAAGTTTAAATTCTTAGTTAGTTTTTAGCGTTAGATTTTTTCAAATTTTAGGTAGTGATTGCTATACAATTGGACTGTGGATATAAGAACCTAGTAGAGCCGTACTTACATATACGCGCATAAGACTCAAGCTGGGACCTCAAGTCAATTAATAAAATTTTACTTCACACTTAATCGTTCTTTGTTTTATTAAAGTCGTGTATTCTCACCACGTAAGTCTTTCCCCTCTGTTTATAATACAACAATGCAACAATGAAATTAGCCGAATAAAAAAGTAGAAAGTATAGTTCGGTTAATATCTCGTGGAACTTCCAAGGTCATCATTGCACATGTACTATATTAGAATGTAACGAGATAGAATGAGACGACTATACGTGAGTTTAGAACCAATACTCATCTGTCGACATGACCTTAGAAGTTCGACGAGATATTATCCGAGCTATAATGTTCGATGAAACAAAAAAGGAATTATTCTATTTAACAAAATAGTCAAATATTTTTTCAACGATTGCTATGTATATTTGACAATTACGCTCTCATTTGTCATCGTAAAGTTGACATTTTCTGTGGAACAATCGAAAAATATCTTTTTTGCGCGTCTCCAATGGCAACGCGCGAAAAAGATGTTAAATGCGCGCGTTTCCAATGTCAACGCGTGAAAAAGATTATAAATGTTCGCTTATTTTAATAGTTACCAGGGATACGAACAAAACAGAAACTTGTCATATTGACAGTTGACCGAATGAATTTATTTTCAGTACGTATATGTTTTGAAATAATTTTAAGATGCAATCGTAGAAAAAATTATGTATGTATCACGAGCGTAAAGTGTCTTTGTTTCTCTGGCACTATTGCAGCTCTCGCCTTCGGCTCGCGCTGCAATTACCGTGTTCGAGTAACAAAGAATCACTTTACGCTCTTAATACACAAATGTATTTTATTAACAATGATTAAATGCATTACCGTTCAAAAACAATTTTTAAAATACCATACAAATATCTTCTTTTTCTGTTTTAAAAAAGTAATATACGAGTATTATTTGAGAAATGGTTTTCTGCAAAACAAATGATCTAATTTAGTCTAATTTTTAATGAATCTGAGATAGTAAATTTCATCAGTTTATGAATTTATTATCACCTTTGGAAAGGTAAAGCGCACAAAAAGCTTCTGTTTATATGCACTGGAGTCCAGGTTCGATTCTCACGGCTGACAAACAATTTTCACCACATTAAAATTACCTCTGTGGCTCTCCTTGCACTAACATCTTTGGAGACCATGATTTGACGGTTAGTAATCGCACTGCACGCGCATAAATATTTGCTTGAATTCATTCTGTATGGGAGTGATGTCATTTACGTATCAGATATCAGGCGAATAACCTATCTCCCTTCTCCTAACGTTACTCGTATATGTTTATTCCTACACGTGTGTCATAAGGGGCGGAGCTTATATTACTTTGCTGAATATAGTAGCGTACCAATTTAGCAAATAATGCTTGAATAATTTAATAAAAATTGTAGTTTACTAATTTATAAAATGTATTGTAGTGTATACAAGTGCATGTAAAAAATAATTCTTGTAAATATGAAAGAAAAAGTTATAAATCCAGAGTACCGACGTTACTGATTGTTCTGTACAGTTTGTAATTGAATGTTGAGGTTAAAGTGCTATTTGATATTATAATAATATTTCTAATATCTATTAGTTTATATTAATTATACTTTGAATTTAGAAATTACGAATAAAACGTGAACAAAATTCGCACCACTAGTGCCATTTATGAAACTAAAAATCAACGTTTACTTCATACTATTATTTGATAATGTTATAGTGACATTACTCGTACATCTATTTAATTTTATTTCTGCCTTTTTACATTATACAAAATATTTTACGTAGGTACTTATAAAAGTTGTGCACCCACAGCCAAAATGAAAACACCACTGATTCGAATTTCCAGTTCCTATAGATTAATTGATCTATGCATTATTGATGATTACTTTATAACAATTATGTTGCATATTATTTGAACTATAATTACAAATGTATTTAAATAAAATTTTACTTTCTTTATGTGATAAGAATAATTAAAAACATATTCAGTAAAAGTATTAAAATAGGTAACACGATATATAACTATGGTGTGCACCAGTGACGGCTCATAGATAAATTTACTGGGAGGCCAATTTATATTTTAATAAATATACAAGTTAATAATAATAACATAATTACATTTTTTAATATTTCGTATATACTCTTATTCTGTGTAAACAATTATTCAAACAAAACTATTCAACTCAAAAATGACAACACCATATTCTCATTAAGGTATTTTTTTTACAAATAGCACAACGAATAAATACACAGTTTGCAAGAGCAAGACATTTGAATGACATTGGAACATTCATATCAGATGTAGACAAACTTTTTCTCTATAGGGCCAATTTGTACAAATAGAAAATAGCTCCTGTAATAACACTCTTTTTTAATGTTACTTTTTTTCTCCTACTCTTTCGAACACTTGTTCGTTGTTAACTCCATCACACCACTAAGTACCAAACATTATATTCTATATCCATATTTCCAGGACATGAATCCTTATCCTATCTGTCTTTAAAACAGTCAATATCTCACACCCGTACAACATAACACTTCATATGCTAAAAGCTAATATTATTAAGTTGTGTGATTATTAAAGGTAATCATACCTGTAGTTTTTTACTAAAGTTAATTTATATTATGACAGAAACGCGGTTAGCATCTCTGCCCGGTATGCGGAAGGTCCCTGGTTCGAATCCAGGCGTCATCAGAATTTTTCTGTCATAATATAAATTAACTTTAGCCACTTCATATGCTATTATTTTTCGTAGTTCCAGATCAAAATTTTCGCACAATTATATACTTTCCTTCCAAAATGCTTCTTTAGCCATTCCAATACGCAACTTTATTCCTTTCCAGCTTCTTCAGCCGTCTACTACTTCCGTTCCTAGATATTTATCCAACCTGCTCCAGTTTTTCTGTCTTTAAATATACTATACTATATTTTTCTGACTCGCCAATTCTCATATAACCTTCGTTTTTCTAATTTATAACAAACCCATATTCCTTCTCTTTTAATACAAGTTGTTTTATCAAGCTTTTCAGATGTTGTAAAAAGAAGCATGTCATCTGCAAACTGAATTGATTCTACTCTTCTTTCCCCAATATTAACTCTGTTACCGTCTCTGCAACACTCTGAAACCATGTGCTCTCCGTAGATATTAAATAAGGATGTGATAAAGGACGCCCTTGTCAGACTCCTTTATCGATGTCAAACCAATCTTGTTGTCACCCACTCTAAGAGCATCTTTCTGTCCCTTGTATAACTGACTTATAAATATTCTGTCCTTCTAATCTACTCCTTTATCTTTAAAAATAGTCAACAGTCTATTCTATTTCTCTTCCATATTCTCTATCATTTCTTAATTTATCCAAGATTTCTTTGATGAACTTTACTCTATTTTTAAGGACAGTCGTTACGCCTTTTTAAATTCTATTTCTCTACATTTTCTGCTGATTGAGTTGTATTGAGATTCATAATCTCTTCATATATCATCTATCCTACTTGTCTGTGTTCTCCTTACTCTTTTTACCCTTATACTCATCTCCGCCATTAGTAGAACGTTGTCACTGTAAATATCCGCCCCTGCTTTCTGTTCACCATTCCTGTACCTCTCTTCAAAAAAAATAAAATCTATTTCTTTATTTAGTTATGTTACGCTGTACAACAGGAACTTAATCCCAATTACAGTACGGGGTCCGCACTCACCGAGCCGTAGTGTACTAGTTTATATACTTTGCCTCCGATAACCATCACTAGGATCGTTCCAGGTGTAGTCTTCTTTTATGGTTATTAAACCATCAAGTGGTGATTATCATATTTGAGAATTTACAAAAATCTATCAGTTTCTCACCTCCCTTATTTCTTTTCCCAATTTCGTACATGCCTACAGTTTCATCTTCTCTTCCACTTCACGTGCTGGCGTCCCTGTCACCCATCACAACTTTTATAAATTTCCATTACTTCCACCTCATCATGGTCAGTTGTAGGCACGTACATTTAAGTAAAAAGTATATTCTTTGGCTCTGCGTTCAACCTAATTGCTATTACTCTATAACAGTCATATATCATTTTGTTAACATACCTGGATAGATTCTTACGTAAGAGTAGCCCCACCTCCATTTCACCTCTAATTTTCCTACTGTAATAAAACTTTTCATCATCATAGTTGTCCTCTCTTTGTCCCTCCAACCTTGTTTCTAAACATTTCCTGTCTCATATTTTCCAACGTTTCTTTCCTTAGTAGACTCCTAGCGTTCGAGGTTCTCAACCTCAGTTTACCTTCACCTTAAATAAAAAATAAATATATCATCACGCCTTTTACCCATTACTAGATGTGGCATTCTGCCAAATCAGATCTCGGTGTTAGTAGGGAAGGAGCCACAGGGGTAGATTTTAAATTGGTGAAAATTGTTTGTCGGCTATGGGGATCGAACCAGGGTTCTCCAGATCCACAGGCTGACTCGATACCACTGAGGCACCTACTTCCTCGGAGATCCGGGTGAAGGACTCTTTTACCTCTGGAATATTTCGTATTCGAAGAATCTATTTAGTTACGTTTCTCAAACATTTGTCTTGGTTTACCGTAAGGTCTTTAATGGGGTGATTTCCCCATCTCCATGTCGTTGACTTTGGTAGCTCAACTGCCTTTAGAAATGGGCAAGGGGGTGCTCTGATCTTTTACACCCTCATCCGCTCTCTCAAGATAAGTTTACGTATAAGTTTATTTGTACAATTTAATCATAGAAGGCCGCTTGTTCTATACGGGCTAATATTCTATCCTTAATTCGTCTACCGTGCTATATATGTTTTATTTACTAGCACTTGTGTATTGTCCTACATAAGTGTCGTTTTCCGTTTAACGCTATGCGGTTCATTTTATCGTGTGTACCTAGCATTATTTACTGTCTAGGCTTCAGTGATTAGTATTCGTATACTAGTACGCAGTGCGCTTGAATAAAAATTCAGCGGGCAACTAAATATACTTCAAGAAAGTATTATTTATAATTACAAAAAAAAATTTTGCTCCTTTCAGTATTTTTGGAGAGTCAATGTCCTATTAACCTTATAAACAAACCACCACTGATGTGCATTTCAACTGTTCAGCGCCGTATTTGCTTAAGCAGAGTACGCAGTTGTAAAAGGCTTTTCTTATTTGTTAAATTTAAATAATTAATAAATTAGTTTAGCAAATTGTTATTCAAAATTAAAGGTTAGTAGACTGGTTTGCAGGCTACGTAATGTTAACTGAATGTGTATAGTGTAAAGTTTTTTACTATAAAAGCCGAATAAAATGTTTTAATTGTATATAACATAGGAAAAGATTTTTTTTCAAAATTTGTAAAATTAAATATAGTTTTCTCAAAGATTACATATCGGGCACCACTTGCGCGTGTCTTTAGGATGAATAAACGAAGTTAGTTGTGGAATTACACAACGAATATTCGTAAATCACTTTAATTACATTTATTAGCATAATTTTGAGTAAAGGTTATATTAAAAAAATTGTTTATGACATTTCAATATAAGTCTGTGGGGTAGGTGGCTCAGTGGTATCGAGACGGCCTGTGGATTTGAGAACTAGGGTACTATTAAACAATTTTTACCACATTAAAACTATCTCTGTGGTTCGCTCTCCACTTTCATCCTTGGGAGGTGCAATTTGACGGCTGTACCAGCATTTTACGCAAAGAAATATATCCCTTACCGAGATCTGCTACGGCAGACGGCCACACCCAATAATGGGTAAAAGGCATAATGATATATTTATTTTTAATTTTTTTTTTTCAATACAATTTTAAGTTTGCTGTTCTTTTAGGCGGAAAAATATAGCCATACAAACAATATCTACTTTTTACAAAAATTATTTAAAAATGTGACTTCTGATGATAACATGTGGAAATCGTGAATGCCATCTCGCGTGAAAATTACTTTATCTGAAAATATTATATTTGATGTGAAGTCGCCATGTTGCAAAACCCACTCTCAAAATCTTACTCGATTAGGATGGAAACATTCTATTAAGGCGTGAATCAGGGACGGCGCCAGGGGTGGGTCTGGGTGAGCACTAACCCACCCGAAAATAGGTTGCGCCCACCCGAGTGCCCACTTACTAGAAATATGATTTTTTGATATATATGTAATTAAGGAAATAAAAACAATAAAACTAACAAATATATATTTTACAAGACAAATAATAACTTGCAATTCTTGCCGCAGCAAAGGGAGTAGAAGGAGGTGCGACCATGCGACTAGCGTCGGCTTTATTGCGCGAGGTTTATGCTGTACAAAATTAAACTCGATTAAACATTATTTGTCGCACGTTTGTAAATTGTAGCAGTGAGGCACGGACGTGTTGTGTTGAAAATTATTTGTAAAATGAGTAGAAAACAGAATTTATGAAATTGGCTAGTTACTAGCAATAAAAAACAAAAATCGATGAGTGAAGAAGGCGAAAATGATACTGCTTCAAGTAGCGAACTTTGAGAAAATATGAGTGCAACCCAAAGTTTAATCCAGGACCAAGATAAATGGAAAGACAAAGAGGATACAGATGCAGATGAATCGTATGCTGAATACGCAGTTTCTGCAGCAAGTAATAGTGACAGTAGTGAGTGTGATGATGATCAATCAGAAGACGGATGAGCATCACTGTCATTTGCTGATGAATCAGCAGCAACAAATTATTCTTTAGTTGTAAATCAGGTGTTAAGAACTGCCGTTGATCCTCAAGACATCGCGCAGAGTATAACATCAGGACCAGTACAGCCGAAATTATCCAAGTACCCATAAAAAAAATTAGGCAACAAGTTGCGAGGATTCAAAATGTCTTGGTTCCATCACCATAAGTGGTTGGAATATAGTATATTAGACGATTCTGCGTTTTGTTTTCCTTGTCGGTTCTTATCTAATGCAGCATATGAACCAAATAAACCATTTGTGACAGTCGGGTTCAAAAACTGTAAACGAGCAATGGAAAAAGATTCAAGCTTTTTAAAACACGCAACAAGTGATCAACATAAACGTTGTGAAGTGACATGGATGACTTTTCAATAAGGTGAAAAAATAACGAGTTTGTCCTATCACAAATTAACAAGATGCATCAGACACAGGTGCAAGAAATCCAAGAAAACTGATTGCAGCAGTTTTGCTGTTTGCTGCTGTGCAGGGATTTCCATAGAGAAGTGACAATGAAAGTGAAACTAGTGTAAATAGAGGTCATTTTATTGAATTATTGCATTTTGTATCTAAGCATAATTTATTTGTGCAATTCTCGGTTGTTAAATGCTCCGAAAAATTATTTTGCAATAATTGTGCGTGAGACGAAAGATATTTTGAAAACAGAACAAATATCATATTGAAAGAAAATGCCCCAAATCGTGAAGTGGATAAGTATGAAGGAATAATAATAATTAAATTAATAGCGTCTTTTTTTACGTTCTTTAATAGATACAATTTAACGTCGACCGGTTTAATATATCCATCACTGGTCCTCATGATGGACATATTAATGTCCGAAACCGGTCGACTTTAAATTATATCTATTAAAGAACGTGAAGAAAGACGCTATTAATTTAAAATATTGGTTTTATTTTTCCTTCAGAACAAATATCTATTGTTTTAAGATATTATATAAATGGTACTCTAAATGAAAGATTTCTGGGTTATACGGCAGCAGAGTCATTAACTTCTCAATCCATATTCCTTTATATAAAATAAAATCTGGTCATATGTAACATAGATATAAACAAATGTGTGGCACAAACTTACGACGGGGCTAGTGCCATGAGTGGCAGATTAAATGGTATAAAGCAGTAATTTTCAACTCTTTTTTTTTGTCGCGGTACATTTTTAACAATTTCAAAATTTGATGGTACACTAACAATAATATAAGTTTAAATGAATTTTAATAAAAAGTATAAAATAAACACTTGGCTCAGTTTCACAAAATTCAGCCTCCAAGTTACCTTATGAGGGCATCGTCAGAGGCTGGCCAGACAGTTAGTAACCATAGACGCGTTTCGCTCTTATTAGAGCTCATCAGTATGGTATAACTCACTTCTTCACCTAGAACAAAGTTCACGTGAAGAAGCTGGTGACGAAGAACTGTGCCAGCAGAGAATAAGATCTCTAACAAACAGGTAAGATGACATGAGAAGTTCTGTGGAACAGGTCATGCCATCTACCGAAAAAAGGAAAAGCTACGCAATAGCAATTTAAATAACAACAAAGACAAAATTAATTGTCATCCAACACTTGGTGAAACTAGGTTTAATAAAAAGTATAAAATAAACACTTGGCTCAGTTTATCAGTGTATCAAATTATATATGTCATTAAAGTTTCGTGCAGAGGTATAGAAACACCCTGTATAAATATAATAAGAAGGTAATTTTGTTTCCTATCTATTCATAAACTATAACCTCTGGATTTGGAATGCCTCATACCTCATGTCTCATAAATAAGACACATTAGTTGAAATTATTACCCACTTGTTTTTGAAAAGCATTCCGTCATTGAATTATGTTTCAAACATTTTAAACTGAAACAAGAATTTTTTTCATAGCAATATTATAGAAATTTAAAATAAATTTAACAATCAATGTATTAATTATATATTATTGGAGCTTTTGTCCACTTGTATTATTCATGAAAATGTAATATAACTTTTTGGAATTAATTCACGCTTAATTTTTATCTACATTTTTAATAAAACTAATGTCAGTTTGCATTTATTTATATATATATATATATATATATATATATATATATATATATATATATATATATATCCGTCAGTACGGTGGTGTGGATAGCAATATGGAATTCGAATCCGGAGATCCCGAGTTCGATTCTCACTCAAGCTAAAAATTATATGAACTACTACACTGCGGCTCGGTGAGTGCGGACCCTGTACTGTAATTGGGATTACATTCCTGTTGTACAGAGTAACATAAATAAATAAATAAATAAACATTTTTTTTTCATATTTCAAAAAATAAAACCTAAAAATATAGTGAACTCTCAACAGAATCAAATTTGGTTCAAATGCCATGGCTATCCTCTATTCGAGAAAACGAATTTTTTGGTAACTTTAAAATTTAGTTTTATAAATAAATAATATTATTAGGGTTTTGTAATTGATTTACTTATTTGATTTATTGAATTTTTTCTTTTAAAAATAGTTATTTATGTTAATAGCACTATTTTCCGGCAATACGGCGAGCGAGTCCGGTGAGGTCAGTAAAATTTAATTTGCAAGTGTGTTGCGTACAATTTATTTTCCACCTTCACAACGTTTTTTTAATCATTTTTATTAGTTTTATAAAAAGATATATTAAATGTTGTAATCAAAGGTTGTTGGCGGTTCTTATAACTAGTCGTTATCATGGTATTGTGATGAAAAAATAATTACTGTAAGTGTCAATAGCTTCGCGAATTCTTAAAACAAATAATTTAATGCCCGACGAAAACGAAAACTTTCTTGCAGTTTAAGAAAATATACAACATATTGCAGATGCTACAAGTAATAACTTTTAATTAGTTTATATTATTTTTTTTATGAGCATGGTAAAATTTTACTATCAGCCTGTAAAATTCCACGGGACTGTGCGCTGTAATTATTCATTTACCTACTTATTTACCATATATACTTATAAAGTATTATTTACATAGACGGTGGAAATAAAATACTATTTTGTAAACTTTATACATAAATAACTATTATTTATTTTTGTCAGTGGTATCGAGTCGGCCTGTGGATCTTGAGAACCCTGGTTCGATCCCACAGCCGACAAATAATTTTCACCAAATTAAATCTACTCCTGTGGCTCCCTCTCCACTAACATCTTTGGGGGTCGTGATTTGACGGCGGGTAACCGCAATTCACGCGAAGAAAGATATCATTTACCGAGATCTGCTACGGTAGAGTTCCACATCCAGTAATGGGTAAAAGGCGTGATGATATATCTATTAATTTATTTATATTTATTTTTGTAGTATAATAAATAATAAAAAATATGATAATAATAATAATAAACTTGATTTTTTCTCACTAATGTTATAGAGTACATGCCGCTGTTGAGCAGGACATTCGAATTTGAATGATGATTTTGTTTGTTTACGAGATATAGGTGGAATTCTAGATCTAAACAAATAAATGATAAATAATATCCCAACGAAACTTATGATTTTATTATATATTTTCTACTTGTCAACAAATATTGACGATTCATTATTTACAGATTTACGAATTTATAAACATATAGATTCCAACAATAAATATGTTAAATTACTGATATTTTTTTTCAAATAATATTAATTTTAACAGACAAGAAGAGTTATAGAAACAAAAGTCCTCTCTTCACTCGAGAAGATAATTAATAGTTATTTTTGTATTAAGTACGCAAAATGAGTGTTTTTTTTTTGTTGTGTGTGAGAATGTTACTTTTAATCGAGACCGCAGGTCGAGACAATGAAAGTCATTCAAACGCGCCAAAAAATAAGAATTTTGCCCACGAAATACAAACAACATTTTTTCTACAACTGTAAATAAAACGTAATACAATAATTATTGATTTATTTAAGTAAACTGAAGGAAAAAAATGAACAATAATATTAATTTGATACTATTAATGAAACCTGACAACAAATAATTTGGGAGAGTGCGCGAGATACTCATTACTAAAGCCCGGATTTTTAGGCAATTGCCTAGATTCAAATTTTAATATACTTCAGGCTATTTCGTTTTTCTATACATAGGTAATATGTTTACGTGTAATGGAAGGGTTTTTTTTTCGTGCCTTAGAGCCTATTTTTTCTATATTTTGGTTATTGAGCCTATTTTGCCTTATACAGCCTATTTTGCCTATTTTTGTTGCCTATTCTAACTTTTATTGAGCAGACAAGGTTTATCATCTACTTCGTTGACTAATTCAGCACTCGACAAAGTGTTTCAACCTAACCTATAATATTACTTTAATCAAGTTTTTGTGTGTGAATTTAAAATGCCGAAAGAAAAAACGTTTTTTAGTCAAAATTTTACGTGGGAATTGAATTGTCTTTGCCATTAATCAATGGAGCTGAGATAACTTTAGACGATATGGCTAAATATAAGAACGCCCCTGTCACATTTTGTGATGTCGAACGAAGTTTTCAACTTACAAGCAAGTTCTGACAGACCGAAGATAGTGCCTTTCATAGAGCAATTGCTCGTAATATTTTGTGAATTAAAGTATACTACATAATTTGAATTTGCATAATAGTTAATAAAATGAGAACCCTACATTATTATTTTTCAGATTGCGTTAATTTTTGTTTAAAATTATTATTGTTTTCTAACGAAGAGTAGATACGAGTCCCAATATTAGAAAAAGGAATCGTGTATTTTTTTAAAACAAATTATTTACATTTAGGCTGCCTAAAATCCCGCCTATTTTAGAGTAATTACCGGCCTATATGCCTGCTTATTTGGGTGTTTTTAAGAGCCTAAATATCCGGGCTTTACTCATTACACTAGAATACGGAACTGCGCAAAATACTCATTTTGCGCACTAGGGTGCAAAATAATGCGCAAAATACGCGTTGTCATGGTAATATAAATGATGAAAAAATCACGTACTTCGCGTATTGATATTAGTGAAAAAAATTAAATGAAATGAAAATGACAGTAGTTGAAAAAATATATATTTTTTTGCATTGATATAAAATTACAGTATTTTAAATTAAATAATGATAATTATTATTAAATACTTTTTTGACAGCCGGAGGCTGATCTTCCACCTAAAGCCCAATAAATAACTATTTGAAAATTTTATTTTAATTTTCTTTCAAAGATGTTATAAACTTGTTTAATTTAATAAAAAATTTGAACAAAATAAATAAGTAGCCCCAGGAAATGAGATTTTTCTTTAAAACATATTGAATTTCAATTTAGTTATAATTTATAATAACTATACTAATAAAGTTGCTATAATAATGCTCATAAAAGTTTATGGAACTTTTTATTTAAAAGTACATGTATCAAATTTGTAACATGTATAGACGACATACCTACTAACATATTTTTTTTATAATATATTTTTGCCGTACTAGCAAATAACACAGAGGCTTTGTATTTACTAATAATATTTGAAGTAATCGAACAAAGCAAAATATACATGGAATTGTAATGTACATTCTTTACAGAAAAAACACACATAATAAAAATTGTAATCCAAGCAGAAATGAATTATAAACTTCATTTTTTCTTCAAGAATCCAGAAATCTAATTACATAGATGAAAAACAATGATTTCCGAATAAATGCTAGTAGTATTTTGATGTTCTTGATTCCTCCAGTCTAACTGAAATTAATATTTAAAACGCAGTACTGGAACTTTATACAATGTGTCCCAAAAAAATATTAACAACAACGGCTGTCATAGAAATTATCAAATTCAAAAACTATATTAGAAATTAGAAGACAGGCATTTTTCCTGAACTTTTTTAATGAACTTTTCTCAATTGTGACATTACAATGTTAAAATCTATATTAAATAAGGTATGTGATTAGATCCCCACAGCCGACAAACAATTTTCACCAATTTAAATCTACCCCTGTGGCTCCACTAATATCTTTAGGGGCCGTGATTTGACGACTGGTAACCGCACTTCACGCGAAGAAGTATGTCACTTAACGAGATCTGCTTAAGCAGAGTGCCACACCCAGTAATGGGTAAAAGGCGTGATGATATATTTATTTTCTTATTTACTTTAAATTTGCAAAAAGTGATTTTTCATATTATTGTCTTTCCTAAAATTTTCTTGGATACTCTATTGATCAAAAATTGTATTTGTACTAAAAACATAAATTAAAAGTAGTAATAATTACATTGCTTCATATGTATTAATTTCGTTATTTACTGTTATCACCCATGAAGTGTAACTAACCTAAATATTATGTATTAAATTTTATATAATTCTGCGATTTCATAAAAAAATATACGAGTAATATACACCTCGGCTGTAGTTATTTGTGAAGAGCTTTTTTGTCTGCGTGTCATACACATTTTTTTTATTGTATTAAAAATTATTTTCAGGTATTATTTTACCGCACGGAACGAATTTTTGTCCCAACCTAATTTATTTTAGTTTGAACCTAGCTTACTCAGATATTGTGACTTGGCGCCTTCCCATAATAATAATAATAATAATAGTACCAGGTGTCCATTCTATGTTAAAATATTAAACAACTTTTAAAATATCCGTAACAAGCGTAGTGTCTTTGTTCCTCGTATACTATTGCAGCTTTCGCCTTGAGTAACAAAGAGTCACTTTACGCTCTTAATACATAAATAACTATATTATTACTTACATTCGTAATAACAAAATGCTTGTTTATAGCATAGATACATAAATAACTATTATTCTAATAATGAGTACAATATAAAATTTTCTGTATAAAACAGATGTTAATACATAATCAAATTGTTAAAATTAAGCTATTTTTGAACCTAAAATGACTCATAAATACTTTTATAAATTCATTGATCTATTAACGCAGAGAGTCATCATTTATTGGAAGCATATAATCTCAATAACTTAATTTTTAATTTATGAGAATGAGAAGATAGGAAACTTTATAATTGTGAAATAATTGTATGACGCATTTTCAATCACGTATACGCTGGATGGTAATTATTTATGCGGTAATAAAATACTAAATACGTTAAGATTTATGACATTACAACTACATGTAGGTATGTAAAATAGAAAAATGTAATTACGCGCTTGAATCATAGTAATACAGATGAAGTGTAAAATCCAATCCTGCTACGTAGTTCCTATAACAATAACATTTACCGTCATCAAATCATTACATACATTATAAAATTCACTTAATATTGGTAAACAGACAATTAACTTCTTATTCCAATTTTATATTATACTTTTTAACTTTGGACATAATAGTTGTTGTTAGTCATACTTAAAGGAACTGGACTACGTATTACTTATTGAATAACAATTATTAAAATATTTTGATGTACATGTAAATTTATCTTTTAAAAATAATATTACCACTTTAATTATGGAACTGGAATTGAATAACATGTATTACAAATACAATTAAGAGATAACGTGAACTTTACGCCACATTAGAATTTCGTTCCTTCATACATACTTACATAACAACACGCTATATCCCATTAAATGGGGCAGCACGAACCCCTGAAAGATTCATAGAGCATCAGTGCACATCAACATTCTCATCTTGACACACGATACTCGTTTCGATCACATTAACACTTCCTCCATACGAAGTATTTCTTTCCTCACAACCAAAATCCATCATCACACAACAAACATCCATTCATTCGCTCCTGTACACCTGATTCGTAAATCTTCACTTACGCCCACTTCTCTAACAACGAATCTATAAGAAATGAAGGCAGCATCGCCTGCGCTTGTTTAAAAATACATTTAATACAATTTACACACTGTATAGTAAAAACTGAAAATGAAGAAAAAAAGATGAGGAAGAAGGAAGTATCTTCCTGCGCTTGTTTTTGAAACTGAATTCCACACAATTGCAGTTGGACACTATAGTAAAAACAGAAAATGAATCAAAAAGATAAGAAAGTTTTTGAATTTCGTTCTTAATTGTAGCTATAAGTATAATACGACTATTAATATTTAGTGACTGTGCTACTATTTCTTTTTATTTTCTCCGTGGTTCAATATTAGCTTACACTTCTCTATTATCGCTTTTTGTGAAACAATTTTTATTTTTCTAGGCATTTGAATAGTTTATTTAGCTCCGTCTCTAGGGGTTACGAGACTTTTAACGGGCTAGCCCGTGAAAAAATTATAACAGGCTGTTGACATTGGTTATCATGACAACATTGAACAATATCTGTAAAATTTTCGAAGTCTACATTAATTGATCATTTTAGTTATTGCGTTATACTACTGCAATTAATTTGATTAAATATACATATATTGCGATTCAAATGCCCATAAAACATTGTACAATGCTCGACAGTTACCTGAAATGTACACGCTCACACAGATAACAGATTCGATGGCGCTCACCTGTTATCTTTCTATATGCTCGCCTGTAAATTTCTGTATAACGGTCTTGCAACTATTAAAATAAATATATCATCACGCCTTTTACCTATTACTTGGTGTGGCAGTCCGCCGTAGCAACTCTCGGTAAGTGATATATTTCGTCGTTTGAAGTGCAGTTAGTGGAGGGGGAGCCACAGGGAGAGTTTTAACGTAGTGAGGATATTTGAACCAAAATGCATTATTGTTGCTAAATAATTTGATGCTTTACTTTGATCGCTACTTAGATTTCTAGGCAAATGCGAATGAAGATTTGAGATACATTGCGCAAGTGTAAAACGAAAAAAGTTATTTTATGTGACTAGTTATACATACTGTCAATTTCAAAATGTGTAGGTATATTTTATTTTCCTTTTTACTTCCTTGTACGAAGTAAAGGAAGTATTGTAATCGCGAAAATTTTCCGTTCTCAGATTTCAGTGGAAATACGCATTATGGCCTTCCCTGAATCCATTTTGACTAATTTCGTCGTGCCGCATAACTCAAAAACGGTAAGCCGTAGAAAGTTAAAATTTTGTATTTAGGACTGTTATAACATCTAGTTGTGCACCTCCCTTTTTGGTCGTTATATAACTTCCGGAAGTGGTACTTTACTTGATGCCTGTAATAGATTTTAATGAAAAACTATATCAAAATATAATCCAAAACTTTTAAAATTTGGTATATAAGACTACTATATCAATGGAAATAACATAATAGATTTTGGTTAAAAGGGTCTAACCGGAAGTGATACATCACATGAAGCTGCTAACAGTTTTTCTTGAAAAAAATTGAATTATTCTGATTTTAGAATTAATTGCTGCGAATAAAAGTTTTAGAGAATTAAATTCTGCGTCTAGCACATTAAGAATTATTTAATTAGCCTGTTGTATAAGCGAGATATGTTAATTTAAAAATTATATATTTTTTTGTTTTTTAAAAATTAATTTTGCTATGGATTAGAACAAAAAATAAGAAAAAAATTAAAATTTAATGTCAGATATGTGCAATTAAAAAAATATCTATAGTTTAATACGCGTACAAGGAAGTCATGTGGTGTCCACATCAGATTTTTTATTAAATGGTTATTTTCTGAGGAAATGGAATTCCAAAAAGTCACACTTTGCATCTTACCGGAGACACGAAGAAGACACAATGACATCAAAAGCTATTAAATTTGTTATTATCTAGTGTTTCATTTGTACCTACCATTTTAACAATTAACAATGTGTACATAAAGCAATCGTAACGAATAGAAATTTTACAAATATTTTTTTAAGTATAAACATACGGTTGAGGGGTTAAAGGTATAAGAAATACATAGAAAATAATAAATTACTGAACAAAAGTATAAATATAAAATAAATAAATATAAAAATATATCATTACGCCTTTTACCCATTACTGGGTGTGGCACTATGCTGTAGCAGATCTCGGTAAGTAATACATTTCTTTGTGTGAAGTACGGTTACAAGTCGTCCAATAAAGGCCTCCAAAGGTATTAGTGAAGGGGGAGCCATAGAGGTAGTTTTAACGTGGTGAAAATTGTTTATCATCTGTGGGGTCGAACCCAGGTTCTTAAATCCACGGACCGACTCGATACCACTGAGCCATCTACCAAATAAATAAATAAATATATCATCACTCCTTTTACACATTACTGAGTATGGCACTCTGTCGTGCAGATTTTGGTAAGTGATATATTTCTTCGCATGAAGTGCGGTTACCGGCCGTCAAATCACGCCCCCCCAAAAGATGTTAGTGGTGGGAGAGCCACAGGGGTAGATTTAATATTTTGTCGCCTGTGGGCATCGTATACCAGGGTTCTCAAGATCTACAGGCCGACTCGATATCACTGAGCAACCTACTCCATATGTTAAATAGTAGTTAAATTTGACTTGAATTATTTATCCTCATAATATTAACTAGAACAACAGGTTTAGGCCCGCTAGCATAAAATAGTGTTAACTATTTTGTTAGCTAACAGCATGTTAAAAGTTAATGACCAAGATGGCTAACACCACATTTTACATATTTTCTGTTTTTTATTATGTAATTAATAAATATCAGCATTAAAATGTATATTGTTAGTTAAAGCACAATATTTGTAACAGTTACTTATTAGTTTAATGAGTACTATAGAAATTACAACATTTTAAAATATTAAACTGTCAAAAATGTTGATATCTAGATGCGTTTATTTATTCTAATTAATTTTTTTCGTGTAGTTCACAACGTGATTATCTAATAACGTTTTAAGCAACCGGACCTTACAAAAAAGTAAAAAATGAAATTATTTTGTTGTTGAATTTTATATTTTGTGTTGATAAGTATATAGCTTTTTATTATTTTATCTTTGATTATAAGAGCCTATTATTCATTATCTTTTCTATTTAGCAAGTAAATTAATATAACCGATTAATCAATAATTATAACTTACAATATTTATAATAATTTTAAATTTCATTACTAATTCATTAAAATTTAAATTAGCTACATCTTGTGTCAATTAAAATTGATTTTAACTTAAGTTAAAATAAATATATTCCCAGAACGAATACGTAAGGTAGAAGTAATAATAAAAATGGAATAATTATTAAAAAGATTGTAAACATTTTTTTATTTAAGAAAATTTTACAGGTTTCAAAGTAAACCTAAGATGCAATATTAGCTAATCCGTCTCTGCAAATATTTTCGTACCAAAAATGGTACAATATATGGAAATATCGAATACTGTCATCATGATTACTGTTTTGTAAAATAATTTCATATTAAAAGAAGTAATATCTAAATAATATTTTTCCGTTTGTATTTTCATTCATTATCGAAATAGAAATCTATTCAATTCGCTTCATGACGTCGTTTAAAAGCAGCTGTACCAGAAACAATAATTTAATCCTACTCAAGTTTAAATTTATCTTGTCATGTAATTAATTCATAAAATACCTAAATACACTTATATCCACAATATTGTATAAAAATGAAGCTAACGTTGGCCTCGGTATTTGAATCACGTGTCTTGAGATAACGATTGTTATCACAGTACATACACATTGCTGTGAGTTGTAGCTGCACTCTACTCACAGCAGCGATGGACCATAAGCAGTGTTATCAGTTGATAACGATGTAATATCCCAGTGACCCTTCGCCTGAACTTCGCAGCGAAAGCGAAATGCGGCCACTAGCTAATATGTTAGACAGCTATTATAAACTAGACACTAGCTACTTGCTTTTCTAGCTTAGCTGAGACGATTTTCAGGTAAAAACAAATGAATAATATTATTAATTTATACACGAGACACTTCGATTTCATCTGAAACAATTGAATTATTTAGAAAAAAGGTGAAAAATAAATTAGTTTTATTCTCACTCAAGCTAAAAATTATATGAACTATCACACTGCGGCTCGGTGAGTGCGGACCCTGTACTGTAATTGGGATTAAAATTCCTGTTGCACAGAGTAACAAATAAATAAATAAATAAATATCGTTTACAAGCAATAAAAATAAATAAATATATCATCACGCCTTTTACCCATTACTGGATGTGGCACTCTGTCGTGGCAGATCTTGGTATGTAATATATTCGTTCGCGTGAAGTGCGGTTACCAGCCGTCACAATCACGCCCCCAAAGATGTTCGTGGTTGGGGAACAACAGGGATAGATTTAATTTGATGAAAATGGTTTGTCGGCTGTGGGGATCGAACCAGGGTTATCAAGATCCACAGTCAGACTCGATACCACTGAGCTACCTACCCCAAACAAGCAATAAAAAATATATTTTTTCTACGATTGCAATGAAAAGTTGACAATTACGCTCTCATTTGTCATCGTAAAGTTATCGTTTTTTGTGGAACAATCGAAAAATATCTTTTTGTGCGTCTCCAATAGCAGCGCGCGAAAATGACGTTAAATACGCGCGTTTTCAATGGCAACGTGCGAAAAAGATATTAAATGCGCGCTTATTTCAATAGTTACCAGGGATACAAACAAAACAGAAACTTGTCATATTGACAGCTAACAGAACGAATTTATTTTTAGTACACATACGTTTGTTAATAATTTCAAGATGCAATCGTAGAAAAAAATATGTGTGCATCACGAGCGTAAAGTGTCTTTGTTCCTCTTTCACTATTGCAGCTTTCGCCTTCGGCTCGCGCTGCAATTACCGTGTTCGAGTAACAAAGAATCACTTTACGCTCTAAATACACAAATAACTATTTTCTACGATTGCTATGAAAAGTTGACAATTACGCTCTCATTTGTCATCGTAAAGTTATCGTTTTCTGTGGAACAATCGAAAAATATCTTTTTGTGCGTCTCCAATGGCAGCGCGCGAAAATGACGTTAAATACGCGCGTTTTCAATGGCAACGTGCGAAAAAGATATTAAATGCGCGCTTATTTCAATAGTTACCAGGGATACAAACAAAACAGAAACTTGTCATATTGACAGCTAACAGAACGAATTTATTTTTAGTACACATACGTTTGTTAATAATTTCAAGATGCAATCGTAGAAAAAAATATGTGTGCATCACGAGCGTAAAGTGTCTTTGTTCCTCTTTCACTATTGCAGCTTTCGCCTTCGGCTCGCGCTGCAATTACCGTGTTCGAGTAACAAAGAATCACTTTACGCTCTAAATACACAAATAACTATTTTCTACGATTGCTATGAAAAGTTGACAATTACGCTCTCATTTGTCATCGTAAAGTTATCGTTTTCTGTGGAACAATCGAAAAATATCTTTGATGTTAAATGCGCGCTTATTTCAATAGTTACCACGGATACAAACATACGTTTTTTAATAATTTTAAGATGCAATCGTAGAAAAAATATGTGTGTATCACGAGCGTAAAGTGTCTTTGTTACTCGAACACGGTCTTTGGCTCGCGCTGCAATAGTTTAAGAGGAACAAAGAATCACTTTACGCTCTTAATACACAAATAACTATTTTTAAAGAGGAAACTTCATATCTTTCTATACTTTAAATAGTGATTTTTTTCTTCTTTTTAAATCAGGATGCCAAATATTTGGTTCGTTTAGGGAGCCAAAATATCTCTTTATGGCTGCAAGTACACATGTATATATTATTTCAAATCACGACTTAAATAGGGAAATAAATTCTCATTATTTTAATTTTAATAATAAATCAATAAAAATAATAATAATTAATTTGCAGTTATACTTAACCAATAGAACAGAAATAATTTAAAAATACAATCATGACAAGAGACAAGACTAATCAACCATTTTATTTTTATATTTTTTATAAAACCTCATAACAAAATATACTGATCAGTGAGAGTCGGGATTCAAAATTTTCATTTTAAAATTGATCTGTGACGCCATCTGTACTAATCAGTTGCACTCAAATAGTTTTGATGATCATTTTATTTCAATCTTTTTTATTTGTTTAAAATTTAATTAATATTTCAATGTAAAGTTGATCAATAATTATATTCAATGAAGTTAAAAACATATATTTAAACATTTATAAACATTTTGACATCTGAGTGGCGCTAGTATAGCTCAACTGATATCAAAGCACATGTTTTGGTACCACTGGAGGCGGTATGAAAAAGTTCAGTCAATATGAAGTTTCATTTATAAACATATATGTATAGAAATCGTTAAAACATATATAAACTTTAATAATTCAATAATAAAAAATTATTTGTATTTTCACGATGGAGAGTACTTGTCAAACATCGCGACAGAAGTAAAACATTTTATCCCTAGGGAAATAATGTGCATATTATTCCTCTAGGGAATTTATATTATTTTGACAGTCCAGCTATAAATAGTATGTTATGCATCAAGGGAGGGAAACAAGCTATTATTCCCGCGTGTGAAGTAGGCAAACCGAGACGTAAGCGAGGGCCGAAGGGGAGAAAAGCAGTGTTTCTCTCTCTAAAATTAGGGAATAAGAACGTGTTTCTTGTGCATGTGTTACGAAAATATAATTAAATACTCGTACAATAGAGTACAATGAAACAAATACAAATCTAAGAACACCTGCAGAAGCTGCTCTTAGGATTCTGCCGACGGTTCTTCATTGTACTTTTGATATTCCAATTTAGAAATATAATGATATTTTACATAAATAAACTTGTATATATATTATTATTACAATTTTGGCTATTGTCACAGAATTTTATTTTTTGTTAAAGTGCAAATTCTATAATTAATAAATGTCAAAAAAATATAAATAAATATTTTTAAATTACTTTTTTAGTTTTTAATCTTACTTAGTTTATGAAAAAATAGTTATTTGTGTATTAAGAGCGTAAAGTGATTCTTTGTTACTTGAACACGGTAATTGAAGCGCGAGCCGAAGGCGACAGCTGCAATAGTATAAGATACACACATTTTTTCTATGATTGCATCTTGAAATTATTAAAAAACGTATACGTACTGAAAATAAATTCGTTCTGTCAACTGTCAATATGACAAGTTTCTGTTTTGTTTGTATTCCTGGTAACTATTAAAATAAGCGCGCATTTATTATATTTTCCGCGCGTTTTCATTGGAAAAGCGCGCATTTAACGTCAACTTTACGATGACAAATGAGAGCATAATTGTCAACTTTTCATAGCAATCGTAGAAAAATAGTATATATATATACCTAGGGAGAGAATACTGTTTTTCCCTAGGTGTTTTGTAGTTTTCGGGCTTCACCCTATGGCTACAAATTACACCTAATAATGCATTTCTCTCCCTAGATGTATACTATACTTTTATTTAGTAGTAGTTTACATTTTTCAGAGAAATTTGCTATATATTAATTATGATTGATGAGCCCATAATTCGTCCGCTAGTACGGTGGTGTGGATAGCGATACGAAATTCGAATCCGGAGGTCCCGATTTCGAATCGCAGTTAAGCTAAAAATTATATGAACTATTACATTGCGGCTCGGTGTTCCTGTTATACAATAAAATAAATAAATAAATATCAAATCAGTGCTGTCGTGCACTCGCCTAAAATTCGACAGACCGCGAATTCAACCCTCATCGACTTTATTTTATATCCAGCTGCGTCCGAGTATTTCATAATAAACTTGTAATTGAAATTAAATTCCTGTTGTACTGAATAGAATAGTAAATATACTAATGCATAATAATGCATCAAGGGAGGGAAACAAGCGATTATTTCCGCGTGTGAAGTTGGTAAAACGAGACGTAAGCGAGGGCCGAAGGCTCGAGTTGAAGTCGATGTTTTCCAATTTCACACAAGGGATAACTGCGCCCTCCCGTGAAGCATATTATACTTTTCGTAACAAGTGCACAAAAATTATCGTGACAAATGTCAAATATGGGTTGCGTAACTAGCTAATAATCGTAGTCTCTAAGCAGAGAAACATGCTACCTAGGGAGAGAAACATCCTACCTAGGAAGAGAAATATGATGTTTCTCTCCCTAGGGGAGAAAAGCAGTGTTTCCCTCTCTAACATTAGGGAATAACAACGTGTTTCTTGTGCATGTGTTACGAAAAATATATAATTCAATAAAAAGGTTAAATTTAAGTTTCTCATAATTATACAGAAATAAGAACAATTGAATAATTTTACTTAAAAATCTTACAAAAAAGGGAAAAATATAAATTCTAATCGTACTCATGTTTGCTGGGAGATTCAACCCCCAACATTTACATGGAATCCCTAATACACCTCCTACCCTTCCTCGCCACTTGCGTATGACATGAAAAAATGGAAAACTTCTAAATTCAGATTTTATTAAATATCAGTAATCAGTATCTATTGTAGCATTGTAATTTTTTAATAGAATAATCTATAAATAAATAAATATTGTTTCATTTAAAATTTTTGTGTAAATAGTAAAAATGCATCAAAGAAAAATATTTTGTAAAAATAGCTATTCAAAATTATGCTACTGGCGAAATTTCTAAAAAAAAGTACATTTACTCAAACTGCAGTATAATCATTTACACATACATACACACATGCACACTGCTCTAGCTCAATGAAACATTGCGTAATTATTGCAGATATATTTTAACTCATATTTTATATTATATTTTATAGTAATAAGATTATTTTATAAAATTAACATCCCTATTTTTTATTGAATACTATGTATTATTTATTTATTAATTTAATTTTTAAAAATGAATCTCTTATCAAGATATAATATTTAATTTTCAGTAATTAAATTAAGCGTGAAAGAGCTAGGGCTGCTGAAATAGGGGCGGTTCAAATATGATTTAATTTTTTTCTTAATTCAATTTTCGTAAATTTACTGTAGGAATGTAATTCCTTTTTTTGATTCCCATTTTTCTTTGCTGTGTGGAAAATGAAGTAACTTTTTCTCATTCACTTTAAACTCCTACCCTTAGAAGGTGTGAAATATTGAAGTTTGACTTACCGTAACTTTAAAATGAAATTGAATACGCTTTCAACTTTTGAACTTCTGCCATTTGTGTAACTTTTTTTATATATTTGCATTCCTTGTAATCTGGTGAGTTTCAATTTACGCATTTATTGCATTCTTTTTCTTTTGTCATATTTGATTACTACTTTATTACTTTTTGTATATTTAAACTTAAAAGAATTAATGTTAATTAAAATAAGAACATAAATATTTTTCGTGTTATCGTATTCTCAAAACACATTTTTATTTTAAATTGATAAAAAGCAATTAAAAAATACGTTCATTTTTCAAAATGTTTACATATTTGGGTTTAAATTCACTGAAACCAAGTGATTATAATGAAATATTATTAAAACGATATTTGATATACATAGACACAAAGATGTTATTAAATAAAAATGAAAATATGTATATTTATTCATGGTATTAAAATTAACTACGTACATCTTCATGACGTATATACATAATTATTGTGTACTTCGTACCGAAGATCAAAATGATTTTACCGAATATCGTACTGTTTTTCCACAGACATTAATTAAATTATCTGCGATAATAATTATCAATATAAAGAATTCTATGCCTTCTACGAATCAGACACAATTACGGATCTAGAGAATCGCAATAACAAAAATTATGCTTTCATATATTATCATTATACGTAAGTAATAAATTAATATGGTATATTTTATATTCAAAAATTTCGTCACTAGTGCCATCTAAGATTGAATATATGAACCAAACTAAGTCTTTCAACCGGTAATGACATTATCTGATGAATGCTGCCGCTACCAACTGTTTGTTTAAAGTGAATGACAGTTATTATTTTATATTTTAAAATAACAAAAAATAAATGTTAAAAATTCGGTAGTATCCAAAATAGCTTTATTATAAAATAAAGTGTCAACGGGATTTGATTTAAATATAGTTTTTTTGATAATTTTCTTCTTAACATGAAAGTTATTCTTGGTGGCGGCATAGGTGGATTAGCAGCAGGATATTATTTACGTAGAAAATTTCCTCAAGATATTATAAAACTCTATGAATCCAACAATGAAATTGGTGGATGGATCAAATCTAAAAAACTACTAAATGGTGCCATATTTGAACAAGGACCACGTACGCTCAGACCAAAGGGTGAAGCGGGTTACAACACTTTACAATTGATAGATGAACTTGATTTAAGTGATAAAATTAAGCCAATAACATCATCGCACCCTGCAGCAAAAAATCGCATGATTTATGTAAATGGGAAATTACATATCTTACCTTCAAGTTTGAAAGAAATTTTTCAAAAATTATCTCCATTTTCTAAACCTTTATATTCTTTTATACTAAACGATTTGGTGGCTGATAGGAAACAAATATTTGCTAATGACGAATCAATTTATAATTTTGTTGAAAGACGTTTTGGTACGGAAATTGCACAATACGCCATTAGTCCTATGATTTGTGGAATTTGTGCTGGCGATGCAAAACAAATCAGTGTTAAATTTCTTATGAAATCGATTTTCGAGAAAGAGCAAAAATATGGTGGAGTTATAAAAGGTTCTTTGTACGATATATTCCTGAATGGTTTTCCAAAATCGTCGAAAAGTTCATCAACGCTAATAAATGTTGCAAAAGATGAAAAATGGAGCGTTTATTCATTCGACGGAGGAATGGAAATACTTCCTTCAACTTTAAAACAAAAGCTGATTGATAAACAAGTAGATATTGAACTTAATAAAACTTGTGAAAGGTTAGAATTTGTAGATGATTCAGTACATATTACAACAAAAGATTCTAAGTCACCAAAAGTTGCAAATCATGTTCTAAGCAGTATTCCGGCTTACAGACTAGCGAATTTAGTAGAAAAACAACATCCAGATTTAGCAATTAACTTTAAAAAAATTCCAAATGTAGATGTGGCAGTAGTAAATTTACTGTTTAAATATTCTCTTGGAATGAAAGAGGCATTCGGATTTCTTGTACCACCATCTGAGAATTTACCAATATTAGGTGTCATTTTTGACAGTTGTTGCTTTCCAAATAAAGATGAAACAGTTCTCACGGTAATGATGGGTGGACATTGGTTTCAAAAACTATTTGGAAAGGAACCTAAAGAAGAATATCTGCTAGACACCGCACTCCAACAAGTAAAAACAGTCTTAAATATTAATGTAACGCCCGACGAATATAAAGTTAATATCTTACGTAATTGTATACCGCAGTATATTGTTGGTCATAGTGATGTAATTAATAACATTGAACATTATATTAAAAATAACAAACTTCCACTATCCATTTGTGGATCTTCATATTATGGTGTAGGAGTAAATGATGTTATATTTTCAGCAAAAAAGTCGGTTGATAATATATAACGTTATTTATTTTTGTAATTTTTTATAAATAAATTTGTTACCAGAAAATATTTTTATTTAAAACTAATAATTATTATCTTACACGTACAAATATTTACTGGAACACCAATTTTCTTCACTTCGCCATGGCATCTTTCCCTAGAAAATTTACCAAATATTGTAAATTTGGATTAAATGAAAAATCTCTTTATACTGTATCTAAAACATGCTTAAATAACAGTAGCATATGATAGGTTTTTAGAACAGCGGCTGACATTCCAGTTTATGTGATCACATAATTCTACTTATAATTGTAGACTGTATAACAATTATAGTCATTAATAGAAGCAAATTAGAAGTAAAGGCGAAAGCCAAAATGTTCCAATAAAATTTGAGGTATAAGAGTTACAAATTATTTGTACTAATAGATAACTATATCTAATATTATGAAAATATAAGTAAATAATTATACATACTCATGCCCATAAAAAAACAACTGAAGTATTAAAAAAGTTCATGCAGGAACTTGCATTACTTATTCATATTACCTGCATATTTAACTTCATCAAACGCTTTTCTAGCTCGTTTCAATTCTTCATTCATTGTTAACAAATCTTTAACACGGGCATATTTCCTAGGATCTTTTCTTACGAGGAATACAATGTCTTCAACTTGTACTCGACCTGTCCGGCCAATTTCCATAGCTCGGTGGGTCATCTCAGTAATGAACTCAATAACTAAATCTTCCAGCAAATCAACACTCTCGGTATATGGATTTTGATCATCGCCAAATCCATACATCATGCATCGTAGTTCTTTGCTAAATAATCGCTTTCTTCCAACACTGCATAATGCCAAAGTTGCATCTGTTCCATCCTCTTCTTCAAACTGTAAAATATTATAATTAATGCTACTTACTATATAAATTCTAATATATTACCTGTTCAAATGATTCTTCAGCTGCAGCCATAATTTATCTTTACACAAGAAACGAGAATTGAGAGTTTAGTATCATGCATGCACACAAGCAACTAAACGTCAAAATTTTAAAGGATAAAATCGTAAATAAATTGATCTAAAGCACCCGTGTGAAGACAGCAATACGTTGAGCTAGCAAGATATTCAGTCTAGCATCACCGTTCACACAAGCCGTGTTCAGTTATTTGCAGAAAATTTCATATACTGATATTTGTTATAATATCCTTAAATTTACATCAAATAGACAATATAATGAATCAGACATTTTAAATTCATCATAATATTACACTGCTAGGCTTAATTAAATACTATTATAAATACAATGTAAGTGTATAATATTTGTCACTTATTAACAAAAAATTATACCCTCTTAAAAATAATTAGATCTACCATAACACTATAAGAAGACATAGCGGATCTCGGTAAGTGATATATTTCCGTCAAATCACAGTCCTCAAAAATGTAGAGTGAGAGCCACAGGGGTAGATTTAATTTGGTGAAAATTGTTTGTCAGCTGTGGAGATCGAACCAGGGTTCTCAAAAATGTATGTATAACAGTTTTAAATTAAATTCAACCCTATTCGGCCTTGAGGTTAATTTCAAATATGTCTTCGTATTCTTAATTATTTTAAAATTTTCAAGGGAGCATTTGTTTTTGTTAATAAGTTCGAAATTTTAAATAGTCAGTATTTTACAACGAATATATAACAGTTTTAAAATAAATTAAACTTTATTGCTACGGCCATGGGGTTCATTTCAATTATCTTTTCTTATAGAACCCTGATAGATGTAATTATTTTTAAATTTTCAAGAGGATACATCTTTCTGTTAATAAGTAACAATTTTTTAAATATTTACAAGTATTTTAATAGCTATTAACATACCTAGGAATGTTATGATTATCATTACGGCCGTAGATGTCAGATTGAAACATCTAAGGCCTGTAATGACTCATAACATAGTTTATCGGTTGCAGAATATGTGTTTTATTTTCATTTTCTTTACTGTTTTGACAAATCAGTATGGTAATATTACTTATCAGCCTACTTTTTTGCATGTAAACAGATTTAATATCCTGAAACCGGTAAATAGTATTTAATTAAACCTAATCAAGTAATATTAGGATGAATTAAAAATGTCTGATTCATTTTATTGTCTTATTTGATGTAAATTTAAGGGTAGTATAAAAAATGTCAATGAACACGACTTGTGCGAACAGTGATGCTAGACCGGATATATACCTGTTTCACACGGGTAACTACAACCTACAAAGCTACTTTATTGATTTTATAGGGCATCCAACATAATTGCACTTTTTAAAATAAACACATTTTATATATTAATACATCTATTAAATTTTCATAATAATGTCAATAAATTTATTTATATTATTCTGTTATTATTTATTATAAATTAACATTTTTTATCCAGTTATCAATAGGGGATTTTAATTATTTAGTATAAAACTATACTACTTTCACTTTTGTTTTTAATATTCGCGGTATTACCTGAATTTTTGGGATAGAATATAAACAGTTTAACATGGAATTTGGTAAGTTTAAATGTTTATTTTAACATTAGCAAGTTTTTAGTTGGCCTTATTCTAACCCGACATTAAAATGTTGATGAAAGTTACATTCAGAAAACTACGTGGTAACAGGAGTAATTAAGGTCTGGTTAACCTTTAAAAAAAAGTTTAGTTTAATTTTACTAAACCAAAATTCAGAAATAGCTGAAACTGTTTTGCGAAATAAGCTATATATTGTTAGTGTGATGATTGTAAATTGCACTTATTGTGTTATAGCAGAAAGAAGAAGCTCGCGTCTAAAGAAAAAACCTCGTAAGTTTGGAGATAGTTCTTTGGATCGAAAATTGTCTGAATCCGAAAATAGCAACATAAACGATGATACGGATGATACAGATGAATTTGTGAATAAGTTTTCAAGGCTACATACTTCATCAAATCGAGGAGAAAGGAGAAGTCAACGATTAGTACGAACATCTAAACTACATCGAGATAATTCTTCAGATGAAGGTGGATCAGAAA
The DNA here is from genome assembly GCA_947425015.1 of Pterostichus niger. Lineage (NCBI taxonomy): Eukaryota > Metazoa > Arthropoda > Insecta > Coleoptera > Carabidae > Pterostichus > Pterostichus niger. The sequence continues at coordinate 20,094,930 of OX380341.1, read as the reverse complement.
ACAGTGAGACTGTAAGTGAAAGAAAAGAAAATATGAATCAGTTACAGTTATCTCCAAGTAGACGAGGGAATAAGAAAAAGATTATAGAAATTTCTAAAAAACTATTCGATAATATGAACACTGATTCAGACAATGGGAATCAGTTAAAGTTATCTCCAAGTAAGCGAGGAAAAAGGAAAAAGGCTGTAAAAAATTCTCCAGATAAAGAACTGTCCAATTCTGCCGACACTGATTCAGAAAATGAAACAGTTGAAAATATTGAAAGACCGTCCGAAGGTATTTATTTATTTAAAAAATTATTGTATATTCTTTACATAATTTTTGTTTCTTAGTTTTATTCGAAGGTCAAGGTGTCTCTGGAAAAACTATGTTTGGCTTTCAAAGAAACAAACGAAGAGGAGGTATGGCTCAAAAAGTGTTTGAAGCTGTAAATAGTCCTCTTAAACCATTTAATTTAAGCAAATCAATGCAAAATTCACCAAGTACTTCTGAAACTACCTCAAAACTAGCAGTAAGAAATTCCATTCGGAAGAAAATAAAAGAAAAAATTGCTGAATTAGAATCAAGCAGCAGTTTTGAACATTTTTCAGATAGTGGTAGCGAATATAAAGGAAGTAACTCTGAATTTAGTGAATCTGAATCTGAAGTAGAAGAGGAAAAACAAAACAATGAAAGTGATAGTGACAAAGAATTTAAAATAAAATCTTCTACATCAGCATCACCCAAAAAGAAATTAAAGGATATGTCAACAATAGTTACGAAAAATAGTAAAAATCAAAACTATTTCATGAAGTCCGATGATTATTTTTCATGGCAAGGAAGTTCTAAAATAGTTACTTCGAATCATACTTTACAAAAGTTAAAGAATCCAAAATTATCTGAAGATCAGTTAGAAGAATTATTGACATCTTGCAACTTAAATCAGTCTTCATTACATGAAAAAGCCATTCATGAAATATTTAAATTTAGTTGTAGTAGCTTTAGTAAGTGGATGTTTATACTTCATGAAGGATTTAATATTCTTCTGTATGGATTAGGATCTAAACGAAATATTTTAAAAGCGTTTCACAAAGAAATGTTGGGCTCTTTACCAGCTATTATTGTAAATGGATATTTTCCTAGTTTAACAATTAAAGATATTACCGACGGTATTTTATTAGATATTTTTGAAATTAAAAATAGTCCCGGTAATATTTATGAAGCAGTGGATTTAATTGCAAAAAAATGTCAGCGACAGAAGAACACGCATTTATATTTAATTGTGCATAATATCGATGGTCCTATGCTACGAAATAATAAAAGTCAGAATGTTTTGTCATCACTTGCAGATATTCCGAATATACATTTATTAACGTCTATAGATCATATCAACACGCCATTAAGTAAGTTAATAATAAAATATGTTCTATAACTACACTCATATATGTATAAAAGCTCTATATAAAAACGTCACTTTTCTTATTTGTCATTGGATTAGACAGAGTAATATTTGTAAGTGGATAAACTTGCCAACGACAAACATACACGTCAAAATTTTAATAAATCACTCCATTCTGTAAATTATTCATTGAATATCACTCAAGATTTTTTTTTTTAGGCCAAACTATAATTTTCTACATTTAAACTTATTTGCTTGAGGCAAAACGACTCGAGCAACCATGTTTTCATAAAAAATTGTCCGATTAAAACAAAACCTTTCACACATAATCAATTTCATAAATTTAAATTTGGAAAATTTTTATTGCATTTACAACTACACAGATAAATTTATAATTGTTACAAGTCAAAGTTTGAGTAATTCTTTTTATATAACAAATAAAAGGATTTATTAAATAGTAATTTAAAGTCTGAATTGATTATGAATGCTTACATGAAATCAAGTATTGCAACTTGAAACTATTGAAAGTGCAATTAGGTTTGAATGATACTGTATCCTTGACAGTCACTAGTGGTGTGTTATATATTATTTTATTAATACTGTGTTTTATTTTAGTTTGGGATCATTATAAATTAAGTAAATTTAATTTTACTTGGTGGGATGTAACATCATTCTTACCTTATACCGATGAAACATCATTTGAAAGTTCCATGCTTGTACAAAGATCTGGTGCTCTAGCGCTTTCATCATTAGGAAATGTTTATCAGTCGTTAACCAAAAATTCTAAAGGCATTTTTATGCTTATAGTTAAACATCAATTAAATAACAAATCTGTTAAATATTATCAAGGTATGCCAATAAAATCTATTTTTGTTTTTGCTTTTTAAAATATGTTTTATTATTTGCAGGAATGCCATTTAAAGTTTTGTATTCCCAATGTCGTGAACATTTTCTTGTTAGTTCAGATTTAGCTTTACGTACACAATTAACAGAATTTTTAGATCACAAACTTGTAAAGTCGAAGAGAACAGCTGATGGCGTGGAACAGTTAATTATTCCTATTAATAATTCATTGTTACAACAATTTTTGGATCAACATACATAATTGTTATATTTTTATAAATTAAATACAATAAATTATTTTTCTACATTCAAATGTTTCTATTTTTTGTTTCACAGTATCGTTTTGACTACCGTAAACAAATGAATGAATACTGTAAATATTTATTAAATGAATAAGACTAAAATACATATTTTTAAAATTTGCCTTATCCTTTTGTGTAAAAATACAATCATACCGAACTAGATGGCAGGATAAGTGCCTATGTTGGTCAAGTAATGACTGCCATTATTGTATCTGTGTGTGTTGATTAGTTAAAAATTATTTTAATTTCAATATATTATTTTCATTATTAGATAATTGTGCGTGATATTCAATGTTATTAATTAATATACAATAGTGCAATATAACCAATAACCCCTAGTTTTGTTATAGTGCTGCATATGTGTGGTTAAGACTGTGTGAACTGTTCAAATTTAACTAAATATAGAAATAATAACATTATTATTTGAAATTTATTGTTAATAATTAGTGTTAGTATGCATTTATATATATCACGGTTAGGTAAGTATTTTTTTACACGTATTGAAAGATTTTTTGTTTTGAAAGTATCATGTATATATAACCTTGATTTTTTATTACAATGGGATGTTACTATATACCTTTAAAACTAACTTTATTATAATTATAATTGAAAAACTCTGTTAAATTGATTATTTTGTTTTTAATAACCCAATTTCTTAGTAGAAAAACAATGGTTTAAATCTTTACTGATGTCATGATTCTGATTTTTTTTTTATCTTATTGGTCAGATTTTTACCCTTGTTTACAGTACATATTTATATATGTCAGTTAACTAATAATAATAACAATAAGTTATAATAATCTGCTGAATTAATAAGTTTACAATTTGTATTCTAACCTAACTTTTCCTTTGACGTTTCATACATATGTTAGTTTTAATAAGTTTGTGCTATGTATTATTGATATTTATTTTATAAATAAATTTTGTTTATAAAAATACAAAAAATTAAGAGTAACAATAATTTCATAATCATATCCTATTAATTATTGAAAATGTATTCATAATAGTTTCCTATTTTCTACTTTCTCGTATCTATAAAATTCTTCAGTTGTGTAATGTTAATGTTAAAAGTATTTGAAATTTTCAGATTACTTTGAAGTGGCCAAAATCCATTATTTATGAACGAGTGTCCATGTTTCGGTAAGTCATTTTTAGTAATAATACGTATTTATATCTTACACATGTTCTAAATTCTTTTTTATTTATATTAACCCAGATCCTAAAAGAGTTTGACACAAATTGATACATTTTATTATCTATATTATAATAGTAGCAATAGTAAATAACACTTTCTTATATTCTAATGTTAATTTATTGCATAATAGGAATTTAGAATCTACATAATATATAAATAAAATTTAGAATTTATTAACGTTCGGATACTAAAAGAAAAGTCCTGCTTGACATCAATTTAAGTAATACAAAATAAATATATTTCTGATAATAATAAAATATAATTAGGTATTATTAGCAATATTGTTTAAATTCTTTAGCTGCGAAATAAATCTAATGCGAGAATTTACATTAATTTCCATTACATTTCCTACATTTAAATATGTAAATGCAATAATTACTAATAATTGTTCATTCATATTCAGTATATAATAGGAAAGTTTATTTATTAAAAATTCATATCTATAATATATGTACAGGGGTTAATCAAACCACGTAAACAATTTGTAGTATTTTATTGATTACAGTCTATAAAAACTGTAAATATAAAAATGTTGATATCTCGAAATTCAGAAAATTTTTGAAATCTTTATTAATATTGCTGAAATCAATAGATTTCCTCAAAATTTATCTGATACGTTATGATCTAGCAGTACAGTGGTGTGGTTAGCGTTAACGCATTCGAACCCGTAGATCCCGAGTTCGAATTCCATTCAAGCTAAAAATATATTATTAACTGCACCTTGTATTGTAATAGGGATTAAGTTCCTGCTGTACAGAGTAGCATAATATATTTGCGAGCCGGCTCATAACCGCACTTCTTGCGCAGAAATATATCATTTAGACAAATCTGCAACGAAAAGTCACACTCAGTAATTGTGATATATTTATTTTATTTTACTTGTATTATTTATTTTTGTTTACAAAATATATCCAAATTATCAAGTTACAAAATGTATGCGTTACCAAATGAATATTTGTAAGTATTAAATTAGTTTGATGGTATATAAATACATATTTAAAATCTAAATCTTCTTGTTGTACGTGAAGTATTTAACATAATATTTTTAAAAATCTTTAAAATTTTTGACAATACAAAACAATACATACTACTTTCCTAAAATTCATTTATTTCTACTGTTTTGTGCTGAATAATTTATAGGCGAAGAAACTATTACTTTATTTTTATTACAAAAATTATGTATTTCACTTAATAAAACATATGGACATTAGAACAATCGAAATCAGCATAATCAAAACGAGTACGCAAGAGAAAAAAAACTGAAAACTAAAGATAAATAATATTTTTCTACAACTGTCAAAAAATGTTAATTTTTTTCACTAATATCAATACTCGAAGTACGTGATTTTTTCATCATTTACATTACCATGACAACGCGAATTTTGCACCCTAGTGCGCAAAATGAGTATTTTGCGCACTGTTTCGTATTCTAGTGCGTAAAATGAGTATCTCGCGCACGCTCCTAAATTATTTGTTGTCAGGTTTCATTAGTTACAACACATCAATAGTATCAAATTAATATTATTGTTGATTGTTTTCCTTCAGTTTACTTAAATAAATCAATAATTATTGTATTTTTCTTTATTTACAGTTGTAGAAAAAATGTTGTTTGTATTTCGTAGGCAAAATTCTTGTTTTTTGGCGCATTCGAATGACTTATTGTCTCGACCTGCGGTCTCGACTAAAAGTAAGATTCTCACGCGCAACAAAAAAAAACACTCATTTTGCGCACTTAATACAAAAATAATTATATTTATTTTTTTTTTCAAAAAAGTCTGCTGATGAAGAATATTTTAAAATAAAATATACGATGATCGTTGTCAAAATGCATTAATACAAGGTAACTAAAGTTTTCTTTAGTATAACCAGTTGCAAATGAATTAACGTATTTGTTTTTGTTGTTTCGCTATTATCATTTCTATTACGTTTATCGTTGTTCCAACATAAATGCACTCTAACAAATAATAAACTCGCAAATTTTAAACAGTCCTTATAAATATTACAAACATTCTTTGATTACTGATATAAGAGCCTAAAAAAGAAAAAGAAATTATGTATTGGAATTTAGTTGTTAGATCTTTAATAAAAATGTTACAGCCTTTCCTGACGCAAATTGTAGTATTTTTAATCCCGTCAGACCTTTGCGCTGCCTTGAATTAAACGGAAATATAAATTCCACCAATTTTTTAATTACAAAAAAGGGTAATAAATAAGGGGCAATTTGTAAATAAATTGTCTTTGGGTAACGTTTTAACTTCACTTTTTGTACTCTTAATACTCGTATGTAAATCATGTGAGGCAATAGATTGGATTATTTCCGGTTCCTAGTTTTCTAATGTTTATCAATAAGCTTTATATATATATATATATATATATATATATATATATATATATATATATATATATATATATATATATATATATATATATATATATATATATATAGGCTGAGTCATCGAAATGCCCGTCTTCGATATCTCCCTTCTCGTTGGAAATACAGCATAAATTTATTAACAAAATTTATTCGTCTACTCAAGGAGCATAACGTAAAATTATTTTCACATATAACAGGATGTTGCGTGACGGCTTGGCGAGAATTGTTTGTCTTTTTATAAATAGAACACCCTATTTATTTTTATATATTTTGAATTGTCTTTTATTCACCTATACGAACATATGAATTTTGTTTTAGTTTTCCGCGACGTTGCCAAGTTTTTCCGTTTTTTTTTCTCTAAAAAAGGCTAAACACACGCATTGCTTTATGAAGGCGTACTGAAGTTATTTAATAGTAAAAATTAAGATTTTTTTTCTACACAACTGTAACTATATTTTATGTTTTGACATACATTTTCAAATGTAATTAACCAATGTGTTCAGTAAAGCGAATCTAATTTTCAAATGGAAAATCATATATTTTATTATTCTGTTGTGTGTCTTTTTGTATTACCTTTCATATAAATTACTGGTATCCTATGCCTAAAACCAATAATTTCGGAGTTATTCACCATTTTTCACTAAATTTATTTGACGGCTGGTAACCGCACTTCACGCGAAGAAATATATCATTTACCTAGATCTACTACAGGAGAGTACCGCACCTAGTAATGAGTAAAAGGCGTGATGATATGTTTATTTATTTTGTAAGCCAATTTGACGTACTTTTCAAATTTGTAACAAATATAGTAAGTTCTGTTTGAAATTTCAAAGTAGATATTAATTACTAGTAAACCGGAATATAAAACCCCGTTCTGGATATTAATTAATTAATTAATTTGTAATACATGTATTTTAGAAATCTCTTGAATGCTATAAATACAATTAATTTGCTGTTCATATAATAGGCGACAGATCAGTACACCGTATTCAAATTTAGAACGGATGAACAAATAATACATTGGTTGTAAATTAGAGAAATCACAAGTATTTCAAATGATAAATCCTAAAATTCTTAGGCATGCTAAACGTAAATCAAAAACGTGTAAATTTAAAGTAAGTTTATTGTCAAATTTATTTCTGAAGTCGCTAGTTTCGCTGATTTGTTCTAAAAATATATTATCAACAATGGATGATAGCACAAGCTCTGTTTTTGTCTGTTTTAAGAGTAGTGTATTTGTGTGTTTTAGCTATCTATAATATGTTAAAACCGTGCTCTTAGAACAATCAAAAACAGTGTTTGTGCTACCAGCCATTCTCATTAAATTGAATGATGTTGTTTTTCCTGGTAAACGACATAGCTTTGCATTTAGACAGATTTAGGTGAAGTTTATTATTTCGACACCATTCCAATCAGCTTGCAATTCAAGGCAATCATTTATGTTAGCTATCCTTCGATATATGTTTATCCGGAAACAATAACTTGTGATTATTTATGACGTCAGTAATATTATTAATAAATAAGAAATAAAATGGGTTCAATATTTGATTCTTAAGGAACTCTTGAGGTTGATTCAAAAGGGGATGAACTGTAGTCACAAATTTGCACAAAAAAATCGATTAGTAAGATATGACGAGATAAGATTTATCTCATTTTCAGACAAAGAAAATAAGTGTAGTTTGTTAATTATTAAAGTGTGATCTATTTTGTCGAAATCGGTGAAGATGACATTAACTTTGTTTGCGATTATCTAGCCGATTAGCAATAAATTGAGTAAAAGAACATAAAGCCATGCTGAAAAACAGATATTTGTGCAAAAAATAATTGTTTCTACATTTTTACTGAAGTTCGATAAAATAGCCACTGGTCTGTAATTTTTAATAGTATTCTTATCTTCCGATTTATAGATCGATACGATACGAGCAATTTTCCAAACTTGTGGAAAATACTGAGTTCTCAATGATAGATTAAATATAAAAAGGAAATGCACAGTGTACAGGAGCGAATGGATGAATGTTTGTTGTGTGTTAATGGATTTTGGTTGTGAGAAAAGAAAGAGTTTGTATGGAGGAAGTGTTAATGTGGTCGAATCGAGTATCGTGTGTCAGGATGAGAATGTTGACGGGTTCGTGCTACCCCATTTAATGGGATATAGCGTGATGTTATGTATGTATGTATGTATGTTTAATTAAATAGTTAGGGAGTAAACCTGGCCTTGTGGACTAATTAGATTTTAGATTTTTCATTGCAGTAATATTTGTTCTTCAGAAATATAATTAAGAGTAATCAGATTACTGTCAACAGACTAAAACTCTGATATTTTATTATTATTCGATGTCAAGTAAGTTAAAAAAATTCAGCAATATCCTTCGTGGTATTCATGTGAATTAGGCGGATAACCATTATTAAGTTTTTTTGGAATTAGAAAAATTTCAAAAATATTTTAGATTTGTTGACGCGAATCTCACATTCTCGTAGATAGTTTACATAAACATAGTCCAATTTTTAGTTTTACTTGTTAATCTCTTATATTCCTCTATATACTCATCGTGATTAGTATGAGATTTAATTAATTTAAGAAATTTATATTTCTATTTTAAATTATATGGGGTAGGTGGCTCAGTGGTATCGAGCCGACAAACAATTTTCACCAAATTAAATCTACCCCTGTGGCTCCCCCACCACTAACATCTTTTGGGGCCGTGATTTGACGGCTGGGAACCGCACTTTGATGACCATATTCCCTGTGAAATAAACATCGACTTTCGTAATTAACGTTACAATTTATAGTAGAATATATCAAATCCAACACTCTGTTATCACTATTTACTACAAGATTATATGGGCTCTAACTGAAAAAAAAATAATACGGGGGTCATTTGAAAAGATCTCGGAATGAAGTACAAAATATAAGTTCACCTCTTTAAAATTGTTCTTATTTTTCAACATAGTCTCCCTTGACACTAACGCATTCCAAAGCCTTTATGCCATCACGAAAGTCAGATTCCTCCAAGATTGCAAAATACGACTCAATTCAAGCTTTAACCTCTTCATTTGATGCAAATCGCTGTCCACCAAGGATTTTTTTCAGCTTGGGGAAGAGATGGAAGTCGGATGGAGCCAAATCAGGTGAATAAGCTGGCTGAAGCAGCAAATCGTACCCCAATTCATTGATTTTCGCCATTGCAACGACACACGTATGGGGACGAGCATTGTCTTGGTAAAAGATGAGTTTCTTCTTTCATAATCCCGGAATTTTATCACGTATATTTTCTTTCATTTGGTCCAAAAGGTTAGCATAGTGTCCTCCCGTAATAATTATACCCGTTGGAAGATAGTCAATCCACAGGATTCCTTGAGCATCCCAGAAAACTGACGCCATGATCTTTACAGTCGATTTCACAGACATGGCTTTCTTTGGAGGTGGAGAATTGTAATGTTTCCATTGTTTCGACTGTTGTTTTGTTTCCGGTGTGTAGTAATGTTTCCATGTTTCATCGTTGGTCACGAATCGACGCATAAAATCAGTTGGATTTCTCTGGAAACGGACTAAACCTCGCTGAGACATTTACATTCTGATCCGTTTTTGATCAGGTGTCAACAGTCGAGGCATCGATCTTGCAGATAATTTATTCATGCATAATTCCTCCCTTAAAATGTGAAATACTCGGTCACGTTATATGCCTAAAGCTTGTGCAATTTCAGATACCTGTAATCGGCGATCTTCTAATACCATGTCGTGCATTTTCCCAATAATTTCTGGTGCGGTGACAGATTTTGGCCATCCACTACGCGGGTCATCTTCTAAGCTTTCACGTCCACGTTTAAACTCAGTAATCCACTAGAAAACAGTTGAAAATGACGGAACAGAGTCCCCTATAGTACTTTTCATATCGGTATGAATATCTGTTGCCATCATAATCTTCTTCACCAAATATTTAATTACCGCACGATGTTCGATTTTTGCTATTTTTCAACACACAGTCGTCTGCAATACAACAATTTGCTATATCTTCAGCTATTCTTCACTGATCTAAATAATATTGCAAACACGTTTCTACAAAAAATGTCGGATTTTGATACGATACTCGAACGAGAACTTTTCAAATGACCCTCGTATCCTCCTAATGACACAGTTCTTAAGTTTAAATCAGTATTCCATTCCGGAATGTTAAAATCTCCTAAAATAATGCATTTATTTGTATGTACAAATTTATGTAGGTGGCTCAGTAGTATCGAGTCGGCCTGTGGATCTTGTGAACCCTTGTTCGATCCCCACAGCCGACAAACAATTTTCACCAATTTAAATCTACCCCTCCACTAACATCTTTGGGGGCCGTAATTTGACGGCTGGTCACTGCACTTCACGCAAAGAAATATATCACTTACCGATATGTATTATTGCAGAGTGCCACACTCAGTAATGGGTAAAAGGCGTGATGATTTATTTATTATACTTTATGGATTCTAGACATTCGAACAAGTTTTCCTAAACACTAATTGGTTGTGCTCTAGGAATATATACGGCAAAAATATAGACAGGGCCTTAGTTAAAAATAATTTTACAATAGATTAATTTGATATTTGGTGACAACAAAACTATATACTTTACTATAAACTACAACTTTTTTAACACAAATAATAACATCACCATCTCTAAAAGCACTACATAAATGAAGGTTTCTGCTTTGGCGATGTATTAAATAGGAGCTATCGGTAAGTTTATAACTCCGGGATATAACCAGATGTTGGCGAAAACAAAGATCTCATGAGCCGATGTTGGTATATTTGTAATAAGTTCTGTAATTTTTATGTTTATGCCTTGAACGTCCTGACAGTAGATGGGCATATTGTGGTGCGCCGAGCTGAGTAGTGTTGTATTTAATTTTTTTTTCTACAATCGTAGGTAAACCTGTTTACAGTAGGCTATTGATAAGAAACAAACACAAAAAAAAAACATATAATTAAGTAATAGTTATTTACATTGCAAGACCGTTGTACAGAAATTTACAGGCGAGCATAGAAAGGTAACAAGCGAGCGCTAGCGAGCCTGTTATCTGTGTGAGCCTGTAAATTTCAGTTAACGGTCGAGCATTGTACAATGTTTTATGTGCATTTGAATCGCAATATATGTATATTTAATGAAATTAATTGCAATAGTATAACGCAATAACTAAAATGTTCAATCAAGGTAGCCTTTGAAAATCTGACAGATTTTGTTTAATCAAAAAATATTTAAGTGTCAAACGTTTAAAATTAGATATGTTGTTATGATAACCAATGTCAACAGTCCGTTATAAATTTTACACGGGCTAGCACGTTATAAGTCTCGTAACCCCTAGAGACAGAGTTAAGTAAACAGTTCATTACGATTCAAATATACGTAAAAAAATAAATATGTACTTGTGAATTACACCTTATAAATAATTTTCAATGTGATTTCCATTATGTTCCAAACATAAATTCATCCGTGTCAAAAGTGACAGAAACTTGCCTTCATAATTACTTCTTGCGTTAAAACAGCACGTGCTTCTTAACTCGGTTCTTCAAATTTTGTGTGTTAAATTCGGCGAACGAGCGGGCGTTCAAAGCTATTCATCGAAGGTCAAACATTTCATTGACCCGTTCATACACTCAATGAGTCTAGTGAGCCTGAACTTCATTTTGCTGAAACCACATATTTTGCCACTCATGGTCTTCCAAAAATCTAAATATCCATTTTCCAAGAAATCTAACTAACGCGTACCATTTAAAGTACGAGTATATTTGTAAAAATAATGTCCAATAACTTTATTCCCCAATATGTCAACCCACACATCTTCATTGTTTATTTCTTTCTTTAATATTTTTTTAATTTGTCACACGGAGATATTAGAAATAAAATATTTATGGGTAATTACATTTGTGGAATCTCTTGGGTTTTGCTCAACTAAAGCTAAGACTGCAGCTTCTATTTCTTCGTTATTTTTTACCAGTTGCATTCGCTGATGGTAACGCGAAAATGAACCATGAATCTTCAAATTAGTTTTAATTGTTTTGGAGATTTGTCTTCTTGCTGTTCAGGATCAGGGTATCTCATAGAAAAATATTACCGACTTGTGCGGAATTTTTAAGCCACAAAAATTAATAATACAACATGTCTTCATTTGTATAAATTTCTACCATATTTATTCTAAAATAAAACACAACACACAGGAAACTATCTGTTAACAATGTAGTAAATAATGGCAGATAGTGTTTTGTTCCTCTGTAATAAGATTTAAAATAAATTGTATTCCAATTTCATTCGCATTGTCTCGATAACTTATTATGGATATAAAACATGGTTAAATTCAGAAAAACTATGCTGTCCAATACATAATAAAAATACGTATAATCTCATTTGAAAAAATATATCTTGTAATTTGAGAATCACTGGTTTAAAAAATATATGTTCTTTTGTATGCTGTTATCGTCGATATTATAAAATATAATCGAGGTGTTTATTTTGCTGTTATGTATTTATATAGTTATATGAAGTCGATTGTGAATTAGAAGAAAACATTATAAATAGAGTATACAGTTGTGAAAGAATGATAGGAAATAGATAGTAATAATTTTGCTACGTGATTTGTGTTTCCTAACACGAATTTTGACATAAAATAAATAACAGGAAAAATAGAGATTTCGCTAATTGATTTTAAGACAATAACAGAATTTGTAGTAAATCGCGTTAAAGAGGGATCTGTAATAATGAACCCCGAAACATGCTTCCTTTTTCCAGAAATTGCTGAGTCATGATTAATTTCAATTAGGATTAAATTTTAAATTTCACGTTTAAAACTGGAATAAAAAAACAATCCTGATAATAGAATACAGTAGGTTTTGGTTTCTAGGGCTATTTTATTAAATTTTCATTTAATTTAATAAATTTGTACAGTTTTAAATAATGTATCTACACTACCTTAATTAAGTTAAACTAATTTTATACTAATTCTGCTGTTTTAAATTAATTTTAATTATTTGGCCAACCAAGCAAATTCAGTCCTTGTGCGCTGCAATTGAATTTATGCTCAAATTCTTTGCATTCTATAATTGAATGAGATAAAATACAACGTTCCAACTTACAAATAACACTACCCAATTGTCACTCACCGATTTAAATGAAACTTGGCACACTAATAGAACTCTAAAAAAGATTGAACCTCTTTTTATTCTTCTTCCGGAAGTTGCTTTTTAGGGGTACAAACCACCCCTGGAAGGTGGCAAAAGCAAGAATCGTCATAAATTAAATTAAATAATACCAAAATATTACGCGTTCAACATTGGTTACCCAGGGATAACTTCGATAATAGATTCTGCGTCCCCAAAAACCTACGAGTAACTATTTTTGAACCTAAAACTCAATTTCAATTGAATATCGTAATTTCATCGCCCCATCCCCTTTTTAACTCCTTAAAAAAGTGTTTATGATCAAAATGGCCCCGAAAATAGATTTTGGCGATCTCAAAAACCCCTGGGTAACCAATGTTGAACGCTTAATATTTTGGTATTATTTAATTTTATTTATGGCGATTCTTGCTTTTACCACCTTTCAGGAGTGGTTTGTGCCCCTAAAAAGCTACTTCCGGATGAAAAAAAAATAGGGGTTCAATATTTTTTAGAGTTCTATTAGTGTGCCAAGTTTCATTTAAATTGATGAGTGACAGTTGGGTAGTGTTACTTGTTAGTACAGTTACTTGATTTTTCATTTATGTAGAAGTACTTGGTACACAAATTAATTGGCACGCAATAGCAAAATGAGTAAATATAAATAGATATTTATTCAATTTTCCAATGGAAAAGTATATTCATGTCTAATCTACGAAATGTTATAACCTAACTTCGTCCTCGACTTTGTCTAGGAACAATGGCTACGTTTACAACGTACTCCTAACACCTGATCTATATTAGGACTAAGCAAGTGAAAAGGCGCACATGTATACATTGAGCAAACACTTGATCAAAACTAAATAAATATAGGTAAGATATGGTCTAGATTTGTGTAAATAAAATTGTCATCGTTCAATTTTGTTTAACATTTGTTTTGTAATATTGTTATTTAAAAAAATTGCGAACATGGATATAATATGAGAGTTCAAAACAGTGGCGTAACAAGAAACTTCTAATGCGGGAGGATTTAAAATTTTGAAATAATAATCGTTCAATTTGTTTAGTAGTTTTGATACAATCTTGTACTAGAATCTTGCACCAGAAGAATCACAATATTGCAAACTTTTTTGGTTGTGGAGAAAAAGAGACTATTAAATAGACAAAATTAATGGTGTACAATTAAAATCAATTGAATATCAAAGAACCGAGTTATAATCAAAATAATAATGTTTTTAATAAAACACAACATTGAAAATAACATCTGACAGTAATCGGAATGTATTAATTTCAATATGATTACCATTTTAAAGTTGTTATTTTTTGTTATAAATCAGTTATTTGATGTACAATTCTTATGAATGGCACTAATTTACTCATCTGACCGTCTCCCTCTATCTCGAAACGATTGAAAAATTTAATACTATAGGACCCCTGCAACAATAATTAAAAACATACGAACACACTTTTAAAGTGTTTATTGACAAATTTAACTTTTATGAAAGTTAAATACGGAAGATTTTCTTCGCAACACCTCGAGTTTTATAAAAGATACGATATTAATTAATTTAGACAAAAATTACTGTTTTAAGATCAATTCCCTTATATTTTGTTTTTCCGAAAAAACTCTTAGGTCACTAAATATCGATAAGTTTTTGCAAGAACGACGTAATCGCAAAAATAGATTGAAAATTTATAATGCCACATTTTATTTTTTTTTAAACAGGTTAACTTCCCTAGTCATATGCCGTCAACGTTTCTCGTTAACGACGGTATGACAACGGCACGTGGAGTTTAACGGTATGGGTTTTCGCCAGGCGGTCACACATCCATTTATTTCCCGAGCGTTAATACTAAATAGCTAACTGGTAATCAGTCGGGCTGTGGATTTGAGAACTCGGGTTTGATTCCCACAGCCAATAAACAATTTTCATCACATTAAATTACTTCTGTGGTTTCCCCTCCACTAACGTCTTCGGGGCCGTGATTTGACGGCTGGTAACCGTACTTCACGCACATAAATATATCACTTTCCGAGACCTGCAACGGCAGAGTGCCACACCCAGTAATGGTTAAAAGGCGAGATAATTTATATATATTATTTATTTGCGTAGTGTTGGTTAACTTGCGTTACCGAATCAACGGAAGCAAATAATGCCCTGTCATGGCCGTTGCTGAATATCGCATTTAAAATTATTTCTTTCAATGTCACCAGCATCAACCCAGACGTAAACCATCCACACGTCAGTCACTCAAACCCAGGCCCAGTTCAGGATCTCATCCGGTCGCAACGGCGGAGGCCGCGGGGCTGACGTCAGTGTCATTGTCTGGAAGCAGCGTTGTATATCATGAAATACAACGTGAAATTTGATGAGTTTGTTTGTAAGTTTAGTTTGACCTACTTGGCCTATATTGAATGGCGCGCCATCGGCGGAAGTCGAGCAGGGTGTGTGGAGAAACAGTGCCGTAGGGATAGGTTTTTGTGGGGAGGATTACATGAAATTTGATATCCTAAGTTGCAGTTTTTATTCAGACGAAAAGCAGTTACATTATCTATCTTAAGATTAGATGTCCTACTCGTTTAATTGCGGTAATATTTTAGTAATATATTGAGTTCATTAATCCTTATACATTATTTAGTGTAACAATATGAGCTATCTCATTGTTGTTATGTTGCGATTGGATAAGATTGGTTTCGTGTAATTCGACACTCGTGACCATATGTGCCATTAAGGCTGAGTATGAGATCTTTTGGTTTTAGAATATAGGGCATTAAATTATAAAAAGAGACAGTTATAGTTAATATTCTTATAATTATAACAAGATTTCATGTTCGCGTTATCTACAGTGCCAGAGTGTGAGACTACATAACCAAAACACTTGAGGCATCTGTGTCCACCCCGATGTGTGAGGGATGGATTCCAGATGTGAGTATTATACCGAGGAGAGCATGTGTTTTGGTGGAAACCATCAGTCTCGTCCATCGATTCTGCGCATGAAGATGTAGATCTTCACATCACGCGGTGTTTAGTGAATTAATTATTATAATTAATAAAAATGTAATTTAAATAGTAATTCTGTTTCCATACTCATATTCAATTATAACGTTTCGTGTTACAATTAGTATAAACATATTTATTATTCAATGTGTAAATTCGTATTACAATTGACGCAGTCCGGTTAGCCATCTCTGTGTCCACCCGCTCGTATTACATTAGCATCATCGTTGTTTATTTAAATTAAACTATAAATTTATATCTACTACGAAAACTATTCTTGAATATTTTGTAGACTTTCAGTAAATTCTGTCTTTATTTTATCGGAAGCAATCGCAGTACAGTAAAATTTACGTTCACTAATAAAGAAGATGTCGTGCGTTCTAATCTCATTGACTTCAACTTACGAGGTCTGTTCAAAAAATACGTAGACTCACGTCATAAAACAAAATATACATTATTTAGAAGTTACATGTCTGGGTCACCTTCAAAGTAGTCCCCTTCCCGACGGACACACTTATCCCAACAGTGTTTCCATTTCTGGAAACAGTCCTGGAATGCTTCTTTTGTGATGTTATTCAGCTTTTTCGTCGTATTTGCCTCTATCATGTCAAATATTCTTCCTTTTAAAGGTCTTTTGAGTTTGGAAAACATGAAGAAATCACAAGGAGCTAGGTTAGGTGAGTAGGGTGGGTGGGGAAGAACAGTGATCGAGTGTTTGGCAAAAAACTCGCGAGTTCTGAGGGCTGAATGGGCTGGAGCGTTGTCGTGATGAAAAATCTAGTCATGACTTGTCCACATTTCTGGTCTTTTCCGCCGGATAGCGTCTCGCAGACGTTTAAGAACTTCTATGTAGTAAGTCTGGTTCACAGCTGTTTGCTCGTTCAAGTCACTCATTCCACAATCCGCCAAACGAACAAAACACACTTTACAAACAACCGCGTAGCTAATCAACCTATAATGATATCAACAATCAAAAAGCTGCCTTATAATCAGCTGATCTTTACGAAGAAGGCGACACCAAGTGGATTTCCCTGGAACCAACTGGGCCCGTGCAATTCAAACAATCTACGTATTTTTTGAACAGACCTCGTATATCAAAAAATACGACTTTGTCTGAGAGGTTCGGATTCCATTAGGAACTATACTCGTAGACTCACTGTACAGCAATTAGTCCGTCAGTATGGTGGTGTGGCTATACGTAATTCGAATCCGAAAATTCCGAGTTCGAATTCCACTCTAGCTACAAAATATATGAACTATCACACTGTGGCTCGGTACATTCGGACCCTGTACTGTAATTGGAATTAAGTTCCTGTTATAACATAATAGTATATTCTGTAATAAGTTTGGAATGGTTAGTAGAATTTAATAAAACTTAACCGATAACAAACTTCAAATTATGTTATATTTATATTATACAATTTTTGTCAACAATAAATAATGTTAATCTTATATTTAAATACATGTAATAAGCTATTATAACATTTTTCGGAGAATGAATTACTATTTTTATTCTTCGTTCAATCTTTAAATTGATTATAGCATTGTTCGTATGTATCTTTTGACTTTTTTGGTGTTAAATTACCAATTGTAGCTGCAGCAGCTTCCACAATTTCTGGTGAAGTGAAGGATTCACTAATTGTTAATATTATATAATTTTAATAATTCAAAATAATATATGGAAACTGATAATAGATAGTAACAACTTTTGATTGACAGATCACAAACTGTTAAGCGCAGTGTTGCCAATCTTCAAGATAGATATTTCTCATCAGATATATTAGAAATTCTTATTTGGATTCTAAAATTTTAAAAATTATGTAATTCGAAAACATACGATTTCTATATTTATTTTTATACTAAAATTATAAAATCTTTAACAGGAATTACAATAACTGTTTATTATTAAGAATTTATAAGTTATTTTAAATTCTCTTCTTAATACCTAGATGGCGCCACTTGTGGGTATTCCGTAACTAGTGAAAGTATAATTCCGCACAGGTTTGCAGAATGTACCCATTCCATAATTGAAAATTATACAAGAATGGTATTATTCTGTAATAGTCGTATAGAAATAAAGTTCCTGTTGTGTAGAGTAACAAAATTAATAAGTAGGTACAAATTAGTTATAAAATATAGAATGGGGAAAATGAAGTAAGGGCGAACAAGAGTATGCAGGTTTTTAATGTATTTGGTACAACACGACGGTCCTGTCTGTCTTATCTTTTTTAATTCATTGATAGAGGAGTGGGCGTGAGAAGATGATTTTTTTAACATGTGAACATACGTTAAATTAAAGATTATTGAAATAGTTGTTTAAGACGAAAAAATGGATGTGATTGAAGGTTTGTTGCATGATGTAAGTAATATACGAGCTTGTGGACTGAAATATAAATGTGGTTGAAGTTAGAGTGGTGTGTTAGGATGAGAATGTTTAACGAAGATTGATTATTTGATAAATCTGTTGAATGTTTGAATTCGTGCTATTTCATTTAATGGGTCGAGCGTGATATTAAGTTGTTAAAATTGTTGTTATTTACATTGTTAGTCATAGAAATGAAAACAAATATGTAATGTTTAAACTATGCCAGACAAATATTTTCGATATGATTTTAATAATAACTTTATAAAAATATAAAATATGTGGATTGATTTAAATGCAGCAATCAACTTTTATTTGAATCTTTTTCCTGCCTTTAAAATAGCGATAGAAATAAATCTTATGTTCTATATTAATTTCTTATCCACAAAATTGTTGCACATCTATATGAATTTATTTAATATTAATTGCGAACGAAGAAAGAATATATTGCATATTGTTGAATTTAATTGAAACTAAGAGTAATGTAGTACAGGAACAAAGTATATGCGTATTATGCATATATTCAATTATACATTAAAATTATTTTCGTCCCAGCGTATATCGCGGAACTATTTTTTCTTTGTTTTATAATCTATTGTACTGTTGAAGGTTGTTATTATGGTTTTTCGCCTGTAAACAAATATATATTATTATTATTAATTTACAACTTGTGCCTTGTATTTTTCTTTAGTATTGAGAATGGATTTTTATAAGATAAGAAACTATTTAATACCTATCCTATACTCTAATACGAGTAATTCTTGTCTGCCTGTGTGTATTAGTGATCTTGGCATCTGCTTCAACGATTTTGATGATACTCGATATTCTAATGTGAAAACGATCCAGATGGTCCCATACTCTAGAACAGAGGTCCTCAAACTTTTTTGTTTCGTAGACCACTTGCCATGTTTTTCGGTTTTGGGTAGATCCCCTCTTACCTAATATTGTATTTTTGCAAATTCAAATGTGTTTTTGACAGCTGGTATAGTGCTACTAACTTTTAAAGATTTAAATTTCTAACTAAGTGAATTGTAATGTGAAAAACTAAAAAAAAAACACACACATATTAATTAAATTGTTATTAAAACGAATCAAATAAAAATTTAGTATCTGTTACATAAAATGGCTAAGCAAAAAATAAATACGTTTAGTGGGAGGGATGAACCTGATGATTTAATAATAAATTTTCAACATTTGGCATCAATTTAGTTAGGTTTAATCTCAAATCTCCTCGTTTAATGATGTCCATTTTGTTTCTTTTTTGTTAGGATATTGACAACTCTTTTCACTAGATATGAGGATGGAAGAGCAATTAAAACTTTCTCGCCATATTTCATAATACGGGATAAGTACCAACAAATATATATGTGTATGTGGATTATTGAATTACATCTCATAGATCTATAATTTTTTTTTTTCGCTGACATGGACCCCTTGCAGGTCGTCGCCGACCCTTGGGGGTTGATATAGACCACTTTGGGTATCATCGTTTTAGAACATTCATTTCGAAAGAAAATTGGGGAGGTAATTTATGAAAATTTAGTTTTTTAAAATACAGGCATATGAGTAATTTTAGGCAATGTTATTTGATCAAAGATTTTGATTAAGATGAAAATCAACTCGATTTCATCAACTGTTTTTGAAATATAAGCGAAAATTCAAAAGAAAGAAGAAAACTTGTTTCTTTTATCTATTTCTTGGATTTGTATTTTGTATTTTAAACTTTCCATCTCTCATTATTGTCCGAGCGAAGCTTTGATTTCCAGATATTATCAACTGAAATTTAGGTAACTATCGCATTCTAGAATTAATATTAATATACATACCGGGTGGAACATCATACCTGTGTACATAGGCGATTAACATGGCTATTTGATATTTTCAACGTAATTTTTAATATTTTTTTATTTAATTTCTGTCGTTATAACGCATGTAAATGTAATTCCGTTTATTGATTTAGATGCAGAATTTTATGCTCTACAACATTTATTTGAAGCATTTTTGGCTAAAATAATTTGGGGAGCAATGCGCACAGAAAAACTGTTTTTTCATGTTAATCGCCTATGTACACAGGTATGATGTTCCACCCGGTATATGAATAATGAGTTAGATTTATATTTGATATTTCGTGATTAAGTGATTTTTGTGTTGTTGACTGTGGCAATGTCAAGTTGTGGTTAGTAATCCTGAACGAATGTGACGGACTTGAATTGAATATTTTGGATCGAATGTTCTGATTTTGGAATGAGTTAGAAGAAATATAGGAAAATGAAATAGACGAGGTAAGGGGGTGGTTTATTTCTGATATTGGATTATGGCTCTTATCTATCTATACGATATTGGCCATATTACGTAGCTTAGTTTTTTATTAGGTGTTTGTCTACATTTTATGTGAAGGAATTAGGGTTCTATTTTGTATTAGACGATAGGAATGCAAGTTTCAGACGTTAGTACAGTTTTACATAAATATCAGAAAATATGAGAAGTACTGAAATATGAACTTAGAATTAAATATAATGAGTAAATATAATATAATATAAAAAACACATTTAATATATAAGAAAAAAAAAGGGTTATGGGTGGTTCCTTGACAGTAGTAACGTTAGTATTTACTTATATATTTATACTACTTTACAAAACAAGAACTTAATCCCAATTACAGCCCGGGCTCGCAGAGTCACAGTGTGGTAGATCATATATGTTTATCTGTAGTGGGACTCGCTAAACGAGAAACAATTGTAATTACTAATAGTAGTTACTAATTAGGTAGATCGAAGTTTAATTCTGGAAAATCTTACAAATATTTATGTAATAAATTGGATTACCAGTAACTCACTATTTCTTCATGTGTGTCCGCCACTGTATTTCAGCATGTAGGTCAGCCTATGACCCGTCCATCGTCCCGCGCAGTCCTTAGTGCTTGCGCCGGCTTAGCCCTAAACTGGGTCAACGTCGCACATTGGCTTGATTCTGCTCTGCTGACGCGGCTAACCCTGATCCATCTGATCCGCAACCCTGAATCTCAATCCTGCCGTTGTGTCCATATTACTACAACCTGTTCACAATGTATACTAGGTCACCTCTACCTTCATAGTGTTCAGATTTCAATTTGGAAGTTTAGAGGGTTTAGTGGGGCATAATCTCGGAATGTAGTTCTAGGTATCTAGGGTGTAGTATGGTGATATTTTATTGAAGAATAGCTTGTTCTGAATAGATTGGTTTGGAGTTAAGATTATCTGCAGGATTATAGTTATTTAGGTTTCTAGGTTACCTACCTGTTGAAGAATACATACATTTTTGTATTTTTTTTTTTTACAAAATTTACGTTAGATTCTTATATTCGAAAATAATGCGATCTACTCGATAAGTTACATTACTTGCATATTTCCGTAATATACCATAACCGAATTAAAAGAAATCTGATGTGGACACCACATGACTTCCTTGTACGCGTATTAAACTATAGATATTTTTTTTAATTGCACATATCTGACATTAAATCTTTTATTTTTTTTCTTATTTTTTGTTCTAATCCATAGCAAACTTAATTAAAAAACAAAAATATATAATTTTAAATTTCCATATCTAGGTTATACAAAAGGCTAATTAAATAATTCTTAATGTGCTAGACGCAAAATTTCATTCTCTAAAACTTTTATTTGCAGCATTTATTTCTAAAATGAGAATAATTCCATTTTTTTCAAGAAAAACTGTTAGTAGTTTCATGTAATATATCACTTCCGGTTAGTCCATTTTAACCAAAATCTATTATGTTATTTCCATTGATATAGTAGTCTTATATACCAAATTTAAAAAGTTTTGGATTATATTATAGGCTTCAAGTAAAGTACTACTTCCTGAAGTTATATAATGACCAAAAAGGGAGGTGCACAACTAGATGTTATAACAGTCCTAAATACAAAATTTTAACTTTCTACGGCTTACCGTTTTTGAGTTACATACGTACGTACAGACGGCACGACGAAATTAGTCAAAATGGATTCAGGGAGGGCCAAAATCCGTATTTCCGCTGAAGTCTGAGAACCGAAAATTTTCGCGATTGCAATACTTCCTTTACTTCGTACAAGGAAGTAAAAACGATAATCCAGAATTTTGTTTAGTTATTTTTTTTATTTGGTTTTATGGGCGAGGTTGGACTGAAGGTAACTCTGCCATCTAACCCTTACAAAAAAATAACATCCAAACCTTTGAGATTCGAATCCGCGATCTACTTGCAGTGGTCAACAAACCGCTGAACTAATCATTGTACTATCGAGACTAGATCATATTCTTAAAAAAAGTTTAAACAAACTTAAAACTAATATTAATGTCATTTTGATTTGAAAATATGGTTATTTTTTATAATCGGATTACATAAGGTATTTCAAACAAAAAATAAAGTTTAGCTAATTTACGATGGAGTGTAAATTTCTATTGTAATATATACCCTAAATGAATTCTTAAATATCTGAACTCACCGTATATGCTTTTGTCCAAGGTGCTCCAGATTCAATCTCAGTTCTATAAAAAATTTGGGTCATCCTTCATTAACATACGTATTTTCGTTTAACGGCTGATAACGTATTTTGAGTCTGCAGTGTTGTTGCAAAAAGTTTGTAGTAATTTATAAATAAAATAATAAATAAATATATCATCACGCCTTTTACCCACTACTGTGTGTCGCACTCAGCCGTAACAGATCTGGATAATTGATATATTTCTTCGTGTGAAGTGCGATTATCAGCCGTCAAATCACGGTCTCCAAAGTTGTTAGTGGTAGGGGAGCCACAGGGGTAGTTTTAATGTGGTGAATATTGTTTATCGGCTGTGTGAATCGAACCAGAGTTCTTAAATCCACAGGCCGACTCGATACCACTGAGCCACCTACGGTATTATTATTTTCTTTCTGTATATTGGATTTCTGATTTCAAACAATTAATTCGATATCAAATACAGAGTGTTTCAGCACTTATTTAACCCCATATAGTACTGAATATACGGATTATAAAAAGCATTTTTTTTAATTCGCAAATTTAATTGCACTTTACATGAAGTAAACATTTTAGTGCGACTACAACAGATAAATTGTTATTAGTAGTGTTATCAGTATATTGGAAATAACTCCCAAACCAGTGACACTAAAAATGTTTACCGGTTTCAAGATATTAAACCTATGTTTACATGCACAAAAGGAGGCTGGTAAGTAAGTAATAACTGTATTCTGTACGTAATATTACCATACGACTTGTCGAAACAGTCAAGAAAATTAAACTAAAACACAATGATAATATAACATTATTAATTTAAACGGAACGCAAATCAACAATTATACAAAGATTTCTGCTCTTGCTTATCATAATATGTAATAATTGTACAGTCTTTCAAATTAGAGATGACTACGTTATGACGTTTAAATACAAAATGTATTTATAAATATGATACAAACAATTGTAATCCTGGCGTTAAATAAAAACATACAGACCACAGACTTACTTGATCACCTTCTAAAATGATGACAATGACGTTATTCTGAAGCCGGTAAACTATTGAAAAAACCACGGATGTTATGAGTAATAACAGGCCTTAGATGTCTTAAAAACTTCGCTCTACGAGCTCGGATTTCAAACTGACATCTGCGGCTGTAATGCTACTCATAACATTCCTAGGTATATTAATAGCTATTACCTCATGGAAAGTGCAATGAATTTTACGAATATTTAAAAAAAAAACTGTTTCATTATCAGTACATTGAGCACTTGGGTTGAAATAAGTGCCAATTTATGAAACACCCTGTATATAATTCACTTTAATTATCTACACCTACAGTAACATGATTTGATGGTTGCTTGCAATATTTATTTATTTATTTATGTTACGCTGTACAGTAGGTGGTAAAATACATCTATTTCCGAAATGTGACTCAAGAATTGTTAAACAACGGATGCTGTTATGTTATTTTATATAAATACAATAATAGTATATTATGATACAAGTGTATAAGTAAGTCTTTATCATATGCTAGATTTTATTATATCTGTATAATAATTTGAAAAATTGAGCTGGAAAGCAGAATTTACATATTGATTCATTTCATAATTTTGTTTTTGTGATGTGATATAAGATCGCTTACATGGAGATTGGTTAGCATTTGTTGTTTACGGTACTACGTGAATTCTTTGTTTTGCAATATTGTTATGAACAATTGAGCCAATTTCATGTGAATTCAAGATTTGGCTAAACAAGCCGAATTAAAATTGATCCCTAAGAAGTCAAAGCATGCATATTGTAAGGAATATGATAAATTCATGATGTGACTGGAGGGTAAGAATTCGAAAACTGAATGAATCGGTGATGCTTGCTTACTTGATGGAAATGGCAATACTGATCAGTAAACGTAATTCGTAGATTTTTTTGATATCATATTTTATGTTTCATGACAGTATAGTATGTACAAATCTTCAACTCTGGTATGTGCATTCAAAATTGCAAACAATGTTGAGAAAAAAGCACGGAATAGATTTGGTATCCATTCACAAGTTGCACGCTTTTATGAAAGGACTAAACAAAGGATACGAAGCCAAGAAATCCTTCGTTTTTACAGAGGAAGAGTTATTTGTCATACAGGCTCCTGATGACACTTTTTTTGTTTTTCAAGGTACTGACTTCCAGGTTGTCGCTATTTATGGTGTATTTAGTTCATACAGAAGATATGAAATGTGTGATTTGCGCATATCTGATATTAAGAGAGACGGTATTACTTTAATAATTAAATTTCGTCCATCAAAAACAGAAAAAGGTCGGAAATTTGTTGATAACAATTCTAGTATTGTATATAACAGCAATTGGGAAAGCAACTCTACTACTAGTAAGCCAGCCCTAAACTTGAACTGCATTTTGGAAAGAAGCAACAAAGTGTGGTAAAATCCCACGTTAAAATTGATTTAACTTTGAAATTGGGGAGTCCTCTGGACGTTCTGTGTATCGTGGCGTCGGCTGATTTGCATTGCACTATGTCTTTCATTTAAGGTATAAGCAGGTCAGTTCAGCTCTTGCCAGAAACTGGGCGGAGTGTATTGTATTGTCTTTATGTCTAGGGTGCATAGATCGACCTGGCGATTCTGTTCGGATATTGAATAATTATTATTCAATACTTAGCAGAATGTAAATAAACCAAGATTGGCTCTAGGGCCCGCCATTTATCTCTAACAGAACAGAGAACAATTCTAGTATTGTATATGTTCAGTAATTTAACAAATATCTTTCATTGCGGCTGGAGAATGTAACTACAGATAGGATATTTTTGAAGTATACCAAAGGGAAGTGTGTCACGCAAGTCGTTGGGATTAACAGCTTTGGTATATGTCCTTCTCGTGTAGCACGTTTCTTGAATCTTTCAGACGTTGAGAAATATACCGGCCATGCTTTCAGGCGGACGTCGGCTACGATTATGGCGAAATGAGTGTAGATGAGCCGGATGTCTTCGGATTCAAGGATGGGTGTCGCCCGAGGGCATTATCATCTAAGTAACGTCCGTGGTGCACACAAAATTTTGTTTTTCACTAGAATAGAATAGAAGTATTAATCAACTGTGATGTTGCGTAGTCAAAGATAGTGTTTCTTTATTTTAAAGGACAGTTGCGTTTCGTTTTTTTTTTATTTTTGGAGATCAAGGAGAAGCAGTTTCGCTTAACCCTCGAGCGGGCGCGCTATTAAACATAGCACGAACGGGCGCGCGGCGCATAGAGTGCTCGTTCGATGTTTTGTGTTGTAATTGGTGTTTTAATAAAAGAAATTAATTTATTTTGATATATTTTATTCGTCTAAAGTATAATCAACAATATTTTAAAACTCCATAACTCTATAGAAAAAAATACACGTGTCAATCATTTTATCAAATGCTGAAAGTTTCGATATTCTTTTGCGACTAATTTTGGTCCAGGCAAAATTTAAACTAAATTATTTTTCTTAATTTTTGATTTTGCTGACATATTAAGCTTGTACCATTTTATTGTTTTGTCTTTACCAAGATAATAGTTCGCATCTAGTTTATCATCGTTAGCTGCAACTGCGGAAGTTTCATCGCTTGTGCAGTCTTGCTCTGAATCAGTGTTATGGGTCACGACTTCCTCATTTTCAGCTTCAATAGATTGTTCATTATCAATCAAATCTTCATGAAGAATTTTAAATAATTAATCGTTCGTAAGATATTTTGTAGCCCTGAAGCATATATTAATTTGTCAAAATGTACATGAATATTTAGCATATATTGAACAATTTTTTTTTTATTTACTAAGTACTAAACTATTCAAATTAAATTAATTTCAAATATTTTCATAATAACAAATTTATAAAAGCAATATATAACTAATACGTTGGAAAAATATACTTACATCACTGGACGCGCGGCGCCCTAAGTGCGCCAGTAGATACAGAATCGAAAGTAATTTTCAATAGCACACCCGCTTATAACAGGATATTTCGCATAGGTACTGATGTAGAAGCACACAAGTCCAATGAAAGAATAACAGTGGTGGCTTGGAGCTTCTAACGCCTAATACCATTTTGACAGTGAAATAAATCCAGTTGGCGCACCCAGGGCGCCAGCGCGCTCGCTGGAGGGTTAAATGAAAGATTTTATTTGTGAAGTTTGCCATCTATTGGATTGGGCAGCAACTATATTAGTTTTAATACGAGATTTTTAATTAAATTAATGCCATTGTTAATCATTGTGTTTCGACAGATTTTGTATAATATTTCAGAATTAATATCTTGTTACAAATTAACGTCTTGTTTGAGATTGAAAAAGGTAAGTAATAGTACCTTAATTTTTAGTCAGTGTAATCTATTCAATAGTAAATATTTGTTTGAAATTCGAGTGGAATCAATTATCTGTGCCAGGAAAGCCCTCCAAAAGACTGAGGCACGGACATGTGAGATTTTTACTTCCGTTTGTAATATTACCAGAATATACAACAAAAAGATCTAATATTGAACGGACTGACGAGACCTGGAACATGATTCATGTATAATGTAAAAGAGGCTTATAACGAAACATATGTCATCAGGAGGACTTGAAATAAATTATTTTAGAATATGTAGACACGACCCTACACTTGACCCGACTGACGTGTGGAATCCACGGCAACGTGAGGATGTTTGTTGAGTTTACTGGAGTGGACAAGACAGCCATCCTCGCGCTGTTTTGGATCCTATATAGTTGCGCAAGTAAATGATTAGTATTCTAATATAAGCATTATTTTAATTTTTATATTTAAATAAAAATTCTGTAATTAGATTCCAAAAAACACGAATTATAATTTTTTTGTTTAAAAATTTTCTGATCTTCAGTTCACTTACATCCTAAAAAATATGATTAGTACTGTTGCTTGAAAATTATAACTTCTGCATGAATATTACAACTTTTAATATTATAAATTATGTACCTGTATTATTTAATTTATGTTTGTTAAAGTTACATTTAAATTTTATTTTATTTATTTATTTATTTATTTATTTATGTTACGCTGTACAACAGGAACTTAATCCCAATTACAGTACAGGGTCCGCACTCACCGAGCCGCAGTGTACTAGTTCATATAATTTTTTGCTTGAGCGCGATTCGAACTCGCGATCTCCGGTTTCGAATTCTGTATCGCTATCCACATCGCCGTACTGGGCCTACCGGTCACACCGAGCTGCAGTTTTTACACTGCCGTTCTGCCGGTTTTCGTAGTCGAATGCTATATTATTTAAGGTGTATAAGTGACTAGCTTATAGCGCCCGAGTGTAATAAATACATGTAACTGTATTTTATATTTTACGACAAATCACACATTGTCGGCAGGCGGATTCGAACTGACGAACCTTGGTTCGGGTGACGTCACAGTATGTGAAGAGATATGTCTTAACACGCTCGGCCACCGCGCCTGTAGTTGGTAAAGTATATGACCAAATTTATGGTTACCATATTCAAATATTAGCAGTATACAAATTTTTCTGTTTATAATTCAAATGAATTAGAATGCGTCAATTGTTGAGTAGTTACTTAAAATATACTAAACAAATATTATTTTATAAATATTACATTGAATATTAAATGAATATTATGGATTATAGAAGGGCATTTGAAATCTCGTACCCAATTGGCATGATGGAATCCGTCATTTCAATCTCGTGGGAAATATATTTCGAAATATTTAATAAGCATTGACATTTTCTGAGTAATGTATATTAAAACATTGGAAAGAGAAGCACACTCTGCGTTTGCCCTAGACATGCTTTCTATACGTACGAGTATGTGTAATCCAAACCAGGGTGCAAATATTTACACAAGAGAAGATTCTGTTATCTTTGTCAAGTTTCAACTCATTCACTTCTGTGGTACTGGATTTTTAAATGCTTGAGCATTCTTTGTGAATGTCACTGTATATTCCAGGTTTAAACATTTTGTTTAATTATGTATTTATTATGGGGTAGGTGGCTCAGTGGCATCGAGTCGACCTGTGGATCTTGAGAACCCTGGTTCGATCCCCACAGCTGACAAACAATTTTCACCAATTTAAATCTACCCCTATGTCTCCCCCTCCACTAATATCTTTGGTGGTCGTGATTTGACGGCTGGTAACCGCACTTCATGCGAAGAAATATATCACTTACGAGATTTGCTTAGACAGACTGCCACACCCAGTAATGGGTAAAAGGCGTGATGATATATTTATTTTATTTATTTGTTTAATTATGTGCATTATATACTTTTTTATTTAGATTGAGTTCTTTAGTGATACTAATAGGTAGGAAGTATTTGTTTATTTATGTTACGCTGTACGATAGAAATTTAATCCCAATTACGTTACAGGGTACGCACTCACCGAGCCGCAGTGTGTTAGTTTATAGAATTTTAGCTTGAGTGCAATTCGAACTCGGGATCTCCGGATTCGAATTCCGTATCGCTATCCACACCACTGTACTGACATTTGTTTACCTTCAATTTGTAACTTAATTTATATGATTTTTGAAAAATTATTTATATATTATATGACGTACTAATTACAGAACAAACATATTTTTCTTAATTTCTCAAAATGAGGATGATTTATCTTAAGTAAACATATTTCGTACCACTGAGTTGATAGTTATTTCAAATATATTAATATTTAAATTATAATTATAAACATTACAATAGTCCATTTATTCATTATACAATTTCTAATAAATGACTACTAGCTGTGA
The DNA here is from genome assembly GCA_947425015.1 of Pterostichus niger. NCBI lineage: Eukaryota > Metazoa > Arthropoda > Insecta > Coleoptera > Carabidae > Pterostichus > Pterostichus niger. The sequence goes on along the minus strand of OX380341.1, from coordinate 20,065,120 downwards.
AGATCCGTAAAATTTTCAACTAATAATAAACCGGTATCTGTAAAATCGAAAGCCAACGAATCATGTACCCACAAAATCGAAATCCCTAAACCGAAATCCTTAAAAGCCTCGAGTCCATATGTACGGGAATAATCGCTTGCCAGATAATCCAGTATTCGTAGAAATCGGATTCCAGATTTTCCAATATTTAGACAAATAATAATAATAAAGTTGTAAATAAATAATAATATTCGTCTATAAAACATCAGTGGTCGTGATATCTGGGTTAGATAAACGGTTAATAACACATGGATATTGTTAAGGCTTCTAAGAATACTAATTAAAAAAAGATATGTTTAACAATAAATAGGAACTATTTTTAAAAATGCCGGCATTTCGGGAGCTATAATTCGACTAAAGACTAATTAGTAATATTTACAACTCTCCTTGTTAGACTAATTGTTGTTATTCAGATATAAATTGAAAATGAAAATTATCTTCGTAATTATTAGTTAATTAGAATTTGAAGTGGCGGTGTAGACATACCGCGAGTATTTTTTGACAGAAATGTATTTGCTTGCTTGTAAAAATGAAACAAACGAAATAATTTTCACAGAAGTATTAATAGTTATTTACGTAAAAAATCAGGAAAGCGTTCAATTACAGGATGAATAAATAGTTCTATGCCGTGCGACAGTGAGGCTTGAAACAGCTTACGAATCCTGTACGACGCTTTACTGACGTGTTACGTATAACATTTTACGTGAAACAAATAACAAATATTTTAAATTAAAAGAAATATTTGACTTACATATTCAGTCAGTATTTTATGTTGCTACTCGTAAGTAACATAATAGGCATGTAAAGCAAAGCTTTCCTGATTTTTAAAGGTCAGACAAATGTTTATTTGCCTGCTAGTTTCAGGTAAGTATATTTAAATATTGTAAGTACGAAAGACGAAAAAATCAGGGTTCGTAAATATCATGATATTTATAATAAATATCTGATATATAGGATATATATCAGATAAATATCACTTTTTGGATATTTATTTTTTAATTTTAGTTTTTGTACACATTTATTATCACAATAGGAAATACAAAATAAATTATTACTCCTAAATAAAAAATTAACATAGGTAATGAAAAATAGTAAATATACATTGAATGGATACACAAATATTATTATTAGTACTAAGAATAAAAATCATCTTCTGATGAACTTCCTGAACATACCGTTGCAGATAGACTCACTTGGCCAAATCCAATCTAAATTAGTTTTTTTGTAGTTTCTTTTTGGTTTAAATATTTAAACATAAAAACTAATTTACCGGCTTTGTCGTTACCGAGACGATTACGTAATTGAGATTGGACAAAGCCAAAAGTGGAGAAATATCGTTCCAGCCCTGCTGTGGCTGCTACAGCAGTGTGTAACTGTTCACATAGTTCAATAAATGTACTTTTGACTAAAGTTAATTTATATTATGACAGAAAAATTCTGATGACGCCTGGATTCGAACCAGGGACCTTCCGCATACCGGGCAGAGATGCTAACCGCTACACCACGTCACCTGTGTTCGAAATATGGCATCAACTGAATTTTTCTGTCACAGTGTCTAAGCGTAGCTTCGTTCCGAGAGACTCCTATATAGGCATTGACAACCGGGTTCGTCTACAGTGACACAGTTTTTGATTATGAGGGAATCATACCCAAGCTTAGAGCTAATATTATTAAGTTGTGTGATTATTAAAGGTAATCATACCTGTAGTTTTTGACTAAAGTTAATTTATATTATGACAGAAAAATTCTGATGACGCCTGGATTCGAACCAGGGACCTTCCGCATACCGGGCAGAGATGCCAACCGCTACACCACGTCACCTGTGTTCGAAATATGGCATCAACTGAATTTTTCTGTCACAGTGTCTAAGCGTAGCTTCGTTCCGAGAGACTCCTATATAGGCATTGACAACCGGGTTCGTCTACAGTGACACAGTTTTTGATTATGAGGGAATCATACCCAAGCTTAGAGCTAATATTATTAAGTTGTGTGATTATTAAAGGTAATCATACCTGTAGTTTTTGACAAAAGTTAATTTATATTATGACAGAAAAATTCTGATGACGCCTGGATTCGAAAATGTACTTTTATTTGGCCACTCTGACTCATTGATAGTTACACTTTTCCACCATATTAAAGGATTTGTATTTCTAAAATGAGTACCAAATAAAAATTTTGGAAATGGTTCAGACTTTGCTGTTAATGACATCACAAATGGCACACAATTTGGATTTATGTCGTTGATGTGAAGTTAGTCAAAAGCTAGTAAAGTAAGAATTATCTTTAGAATATAATTTTAACAGAATTAATGAAAGTAATAATGAGAGGTATACTGTATTTATTATAGACTATTTGAAATTTTTATATAATGGATATATATCATTGCAAAAATATAACGATATATATATCAAAATAAATATGATATATATCGATCGATACACAGGGTGGTGAATCGAATTGCGCACCATAGCGTTTTCAATGCTATTTTTCACATGTTCAATTATTGGCTTTCCTAATTATTTTATGCAAAAAAGCTTCAAATAAAAGCTTTAGGGCATAAATTTCTGCATCTAAATCTATAAACATAATTTCTATTATATGCTTTGTAACGACAGAAATTAAATATTAAAATGCCGAAAGTTGTGTTGAAAATACAGACAGCCATGGAATTGAACAAAAAATAAATAAATGCTTGGCGTTTTATCTGTCAAAACGACAACGTTGGACGTTTTATGTCAATCGTTGACGTTAAAACGCCGTATGTTTTATTTTAAATGAGACAAGTAAATACATTGCTGTCAATCAAACCATAACCATAAATATGACAAATCTTATGTTGCATCTTAAAAAATACTCATGGTATAGGTTATTAATTTCTGTTAATAGATCAATGCAGTCATAAAATAATAAGAAAGTTACTTCTGATGAAGTGTAAATCTAAATAATAATGGATACTGTTCAGTAATTCAGTATTAATAAATTGCTTCGGTATACTTTGAATTAGTTATTAATGTATTTTAGTTACGGGAATATTATATAAATAAAATCAAATAAATATATCATCACGCCTTTTACCCATTACTGGGTGTGGCACTCTGCCGTAAGCAGATCTCGGTAAGTGATATATTTCTTTGCGTGAAGTGCGGTTACCAGCCTTAAAATCACGGCCCTCAAAGATGTTAGTGGAGGGGAAGCCACAGGGGTAGATTTAAATTTGTGAAAATTGCTTGTCGCCTGTGGGAATCGAACCAGGGTTCTCAAGATCCACACGCCGACTCGATACCACTGAGCCATCTACCTCATAAATATATTATATGTACGCATATATCTGCAATTAGTTGTAGATTTATAAGTTTTGTGCAACTTTTTATGTGAATAAGTTGTAGAAATCTTTGATTAAACAATGTATGCATGGTCAATAATAAAAATTCCTAATATTTTTTTGTAGTATTTTAATTATTTTGACTCAAAACGAAGTTGTATTAAATAAATTGAAAATAAAGTTGCAGTAACAGCAGCAGCTGCTTCTGAAATTAATAAATAAGGAGGATAATAAATAAACCACAGCAGCAACCAAACAGCATACCAATATAGAGTTTATTAATTCCTTAAATTTATTGTAACTTCACATAGGCCTGATAGGAAAAATTGCAAGTTGTCAAAACTATTTTGAAATCGGTTGCAGAGACATGTACACAATTCTGAACCTAGTGAATAGCAACAAACGTTCAATTATAATAATATTCCGGAAGTAGGATCCGTGATTTAGATTTTTTTAAAATAATAAGTAAAACTAATTATAATACAACAATACATGTAGTTGTATATATTTTAAATTTGCAATGTTCATTAAAAGTAGGTAAATGGATTAAAATATGCAATAAAAAGACAAATAAATATTTGTATATGCGAAATGTATAGTGAGATCTAGAGCTACAATCAGAATCAGACCGTGAAAATTTGCACAAATATTTAGGCTACTTTTTACCACCAATAACCGAAGACATCACTTTCATTACATAACCTTCATCCGTTGAATCCGCCTGCAAATCTCACATTTCGACGACTACTCGTAGCTATGTCGAAGTCGTGAAATGCGATGCGACACATTTATGATGTGAAACAATAAATCTCGCACGTTCAATGGATGCACTGCGGACTGCGACAATAAATGAATGTGTTTTAAGGTGAGTACGCGTCCTCGTTTAGTTATGAAACCTGGCCGCGACAGTGAAAGTGGCGCGAGTGTTTCACAATGCTGGGTGCTCAGCAGCGGCTCTCAACACAAAATTACTCATTTTACTCTCTCTGTGGTGACATCGCTGATTGACAAATACATTTATGGATTATGAGGTAGTTTCTGAGTTGAAGTTAAAGAGTGTAGAGATGAGTATTACCGTGAAATTTTGAATGGCTTTATCATAAAAACAAATATTTGATTGCTGAACAAATATTTTATTGTACAAAACAAAAAATAAATGTTTCCTGAGCTAGTACATCTTTAAATTTATTATTATTATTTACTCACAATGAAGAATAAATAATATATTTTTGCGCACAAAAAGTGATTACCAGCCGTAAAATCACGGTCACAGAGGTAATGTAGTGTAAAGTTTGTTGACTGAGAGAATCAAACTCAGGTTCTCTAATCTACAATTTAACGCGTTGCCTGTCCCATATATTTTTTATGTATTTATATTATTTTAGTCTAATTAAATATATGCATACTAACTAAAAATATATACCTATGCATAGTCAATTACGTAAACTATAAAGATTTTTTGTCCTGAATCTATTCTATCCAGATATTATAAATTGTCGCCGTCTTATAGTCAAAATTATAGGTAACAGAGAACCATTTTAATACCTATATGTTGTTGGTTTACTATAAACTTCTTTTTCTGTAGTATTTATTTTGTGGGTTTTAGTTTGTTTGTTATCAATTTAAAATTAAAATAAATATGTAATCACACATATTATTCAATATTGGGTGTGGCATTTTGCTGAAGCAATTTTGGATAAGTGATATATTTGCTGCGTGTGAAGCAGTGACATCTCGTGGATGATTTTTGTGGGAGGGCTGAAAAAGATTAAAATAAAAAATCACTGCGAGTTGAAAATTTTTTTATTGACATACATTTATTTAAACATGTTTATGTTGGACTGTATCATATTACCTTGTTTTATGACACTGTTTACTGTCCATAATCGGGTACTTTATTGGACTAGTACGATAAAAATGCAAAATTGTACTGCTGTCAATGTCACATTAAAACAAAATATTTTCAAATGTAATACACCGAGAGCTTGAAAATTATCGGGTATTTCCCGATTGTTTCGTTGCGTAGCAACGATTGAGATAAGTTTTGCTTAAACAAATTTTTGAGCAAAACTTATCTCAATCGATGCTACGCAGGGAAACAAGAGGGAAATACCCGATTAATTTTCAAGCTCGAGGGGTATTCGGCTGATTATTTTTTCAACTCCAATTTCGTTATAGGTTACAACTGTCAGAAAAATGATTGTTTATCGCCTAGCAACCTAGCCGAGAAATTTTCGAAAAATTATCGATATAATTTAGACCTAGTTGTACCACGTGATGTTAAATGCCACGCTCTTATTGGTCGAAATTGGGGTTGAAAAAATAATCATATTTAAACACCATTTTCTGTATGTATTATATGTGTCTTTATACAATTGTTTCGATTTCGTTGGTAATAGACATTCTCGTGCATTACATGCAAGATCTTTTATTTCTTTTGGAACGGCTTCAATGTCTTCATCCATCTCAACACCAACACTTTTTTACTTTGACAATTTGATAAATAAAGCAACAAATGCATAACACGGAAGCACACTTTGAGATGCAATTAAATGTTTTAAATATAGGTATTGACATAATCATATTTTAAGAGAAAATATTCTCCATGCAGTCGAACATAAAACGTTGTATGCAACTCGTACATAATTGGACTTTATAGACTCGCCTTATTTATTAGCCTCGCTCGCTCTGCCATCAAATTCGGCTTGTTCAATAAAGACTTAAATTATGTACTTGTTACATAAACTACTATTATCATAATAACATCATAAATATTATAATATAAAACACAAGTATATATGAGCTAAAATACGTAGTGCGGACTGCAATGTTTGCACCCCACGATAGACATATCACAAAAATGTATATCACGGGTTACCCCCACCTGCTCAATAGACTGACTATGCGGTGTGACTTGGTCTGCTCTGACTGCAGCCCTGATGAGGACGCAATCACACTGACCCATACCTAGTACCTGCAATTCAAAAATAAATATACTACGAACGGAAAAAATATGTTTTTGTAAAATAATTGTATAGTAATGTAATAGCTATAATAATTTTTAAATGTTTTTGCCCTTATGGGTGAGCCGCCACTGGCGTGTAGTGTGGTTACTAGCTGTTAATCCACGGTTCTCAAAGATGTAATGGAAAGGAATCCACTGGGATAATTTTTAATGTGGTGCAAATCATTTTGTCGGCTGGGGTATTCAAACTCGATTTCTCAAATTCACAGGCAAAAATAGATTTCAGTTGATTTTTTTGTTTTAAATAATTCCTGAAATATCGTATATTGAGATAAATGTTTCAAATAAAAAGTTCCATCAGTAATATAGACATTTTTATCTGGGTCTTATTAACGAGATATTACATGATTTTACAATTTTTTTAATGGAACCAGTAGAAAAAATCTTATTCTTCTTTTCAATTAACCAGGGTTTTAAATGCTATAAAGATTCACGTGATGAAGTCAAGTATATCTGCATGTCAAACAGTAAAAAAAAAAACGAGTTAAAACCGGCAATCGAAATTATATGTATATATCGTTTCCGTTTTCGTTCTTACTTAAATTTCGGTTAATTTTGTTATTTCGTTTTCATTTTTAGTCCCTAGTTAAAATCAAGTTTAAGGTATTTTTGAGACAGGTATATATTTTAGATTTGTTTGCTTTTGTTCCAGGCTCATTTTATGGTACATAATATCAATTTTTGAGTACTTTTAAGATTAATTTCAGCAGTAATGAAATTAGTAAAATGAATTGTGTCAATTGATCTAGATGCAGAATCTATTTCTCTACATCTTTTATATACAACGGTAGTGGAAAATTTAGTTCTTTTATTAATCACCTATGACAGTTTAGCAATACGGTGGCGTTGCGGAATTCGTATCTGAAGATCCCTAGTTCGAATCCCACTCAAGCTAAGAATTATATGAGCTACTATATTACTGTGGATGAGTTCGAACCTCGTACTGTAAACTGGGATTCAGTTCCTGTTGTATAGAATAGCATAAATAAATAAATAATTAAATGACTCAGTTTTCGTGGAGATCTGTATAAATTTAAGTACGTAGGTACATATATGTAGGAATTATAAGTCGTAATTATTTACAATTTATTAAAAGCTAAATTTTTAAGATTAAATGTACACACATAACTTTAGGTGATTTGAAATACTTATTGAGTATTGTTATAAACAAGTGTGTATGTCATGATTTATTAATATGGTATGTAGTAATAAATCATGTAAACAAGAATATAAATACCTTGTAATTATTTCTGAAATATATTTCATAACTTATTAAATAATATTTTCTTTATAGTTATTGTTTATGATGTCGTTTTACTTAATTTATTAACTTACTTCAATGAATTTTTAAAAGCTTTTAAATGAGGCAAAACGATCATTCTTAGTACCGAACTTAATTTGAACGTAAAGTGGGATCGAATACAGGACTCTAAAGTTACAATCCAGTCCCATAACACCGTCTATGTTCGCTTTAGATTCTCCCTACAGTTAATCTTTGTTCGATATTTCTATCCTACATTCGTAATTCTATTATACTCATACCAGAAATCTTTCGTTCACATAAAACATTAGTTTAATAGTAGGGTTCCTATCTGTGCACTTATTATTTTATTATCTTCAAATTTAACAAGCTTCAATATTTATATATTGTTTATATATTTGTTTCATTTTTTATTCTGTTCTAATAACTGTCAACAGTTTTTAATTACTTCAATTACTATGTTTAATTGTTTTGTATTATTTTGTAGAGCTGGGTGGAAGATCAGCTGTTTGCTGAACCTCGCTAATTTGATCTCGAATCAATAAAGTATTATTATTATTATTTATATATATATATATATATATATATATATATATATATATATATATATATATATATATATATATATATATATATATATATATATAGATATATATATATAGCATTTTAATTTTAGTAACCAATGTTAATCAGAACGCAAATATAGAACAGAAAGAAAATGTTTGTAATGCCGAGTAAAATATTTGCAAAACCATAAATGTCAGAGGTGATTATGTTCTCTGTGCAATTAAAAATCACAAAGTAACTGGCCGCAGTAAAATCGAAATACCAGATCACATTGGATTACATTTCGTCGAGTAAATAGGGCGTCAATCGTGTCCCACTTTTGTATGTGTACACTAGCAGGAAAAGTCCCATTCCATACATAATTGCAGAACAGAACAGAGCAGACCAGGCACTAAATACACGATGATATAATAATTTTTATCTAGTAGCTACGACCGAATTGGATCCACTTGAGGTTTTATTTGCTAGAATTTGTAATCGCTGAGACCTGGTTTCGTTCTCTGAATATTTATTCGATAAAGTTTATGAGGACACTCGTTTTTTAGCAGATGATAATACTTTTAATCTCCTATATTCGCCGTGGATTGTTTATCCTGTCCAGTTTGTTTATTTGTAAATAGAAATATTCCTGACACAATTTTATCACAGACAATATTTTTTCTACGAAATCTTCTCATTGTATATTTGTTGTTGCTAGGGAAATTAAGTACATTGTCAACACATTTTCGGTTACCATAGGAAAAATGACAGATATGTGCAGGAATGAACATTTTCGCACAGTTCTGTCAAATACGAATTCATTCTCGCACAGTTATGTCAAAAATGATAAATTGTTTCAAATTTAAAACTGGCGCGCTTCGGCAATTCATTCCAATCCGAAGTTCGGCCGCATGTCGTATTCCAGCTGTCAATAATACATTGAGAATGATTGAAAAATTTATTTTATTTTAGTATAATATTATAAACAGAAATATTGATTGTAGTATGATATATTAAGCTCGCTGCAACAACATGAAAATAAAAGTAATTATTATAGTGTAACTATGAAAGTAATGAGGGGGAGGTATTAACACTCTCCCACCTTTGAATCTACTTGTTAGTGCATGATATTATTATTATTAATGTATAAATTATTGAGTTTAACTTCTATGTTCTATAAAATAACTTAGTGTGTAATATTTGCATTTATATTGCCCGGTAATTCGTTTCATAATAGTAGTTTATAGAACACGGGAGTAAAGTTCGTCATTATTTGTCGGGAACGAAGATTTAATCGATGCAATCGCTTGAGACAAATAATGACACTTTACTCATGTATTATATACGATATTACATATATAAACGAAAAAAAATCGTTATTTAATAAAAGATACTTGGCACTGTCAATTTCCTATATCCTATGCTTATTATACATCTCTGGGAGGGTAGGATTCGACGGCTGGTAACCGCACTTCACGCGAAGAAATATATCACTTACCGAGATTTGGTTAGACAGAGTGTCACACCCAGTAATGGGTAAAAGGCGTGATGATGTATTTATTTATTTATTCAAATGCGAATAGGTAACAATTCAATAGTTTAAAGTTTACATCTACCAACGTGACTAACAGAACACCTCATTTGATTTTTGAACTTATTTAAATTGGTTATTGTTACTTAAATGATACAATTATATTTGTAATAAATAATTAATAGTTTAATACGTAATTTTAAACTTTTGTTAGTTTCAATATATTAAATAAAAAATCTGATGTGGGCACCACATCATTACTTCGTTGTACAGGTATTATAATATACCTACATATTTTTTTATTGCACATATTTGACGTAATTTTCTCATTTTCTGTTCTAATCCATAGCAAACTTAATTATAAAAAATATATAAATCTCGCTTATACAAAACGCTAATTTAATAATTCTTAATGTGCTAGATGAAGAATTTAATTCTCTAAATCTTTAATTTGCAGAATTTATTTCTAAAATCAAAATAATACCATTTTTTTTCAAGAAAAACTGTTATCTGCCTTATGTGATGTATCACTTCCGGTTAGTCCATTTTAACCAAAATCTATTATGTTATTTCCATTGATATAGTAGTCTTATAAACCAAGTAAAGTAGCACTTCCTGAAGTTATATAATGACCAAAAAGGGAGATGCACAACTAAATGTTATAACAGTCCTAAATACAAAATTTCAACTTTCTACGGCTTACCGTTTTTGAGTTATGCGAGATACATACATACGTACGTACGTACAGACGTCACGACGAAATTAGTCAAAATGGATTCAGAGATGGTCAAAATGGATATTTCCGCTGAAATCTGAAAACCGAAAATTTTTGTGATTACAATACTTCCTTTATTTCGTACAAGGAAGTAAAAAATAAATATCATCACGCCTCTTATGGTCATTTGCACCACTTTAAGCTAAACCAAAGCTTACATTTTTAGTGGTTTGCACAATTGACATTAAACTGCAGCTTAGTTAAACCATACTATGTATAAATGTGAATATTGGCACACAGTCCTGATCTGTCATTTGTAGGGAAATATTAGTTTTTCCCTAAAAATCTAGCGAGTTTTTAGAATGAAAGTTGCAGTACTTTTTGTTTCATTTTGTTATTTGATATCTTCATTGTTTTGATATGCAGAAACACGTAGAAATACGTGTCCAATTCCATGTTTACGTTTTGACTTTTTAATTTGAGTTTTGAATGTTTGTTTGGAAAATATTTTAGTGGTAAATTTTGCATTATAACTACCTATACTTTTATAAATTACATTATTTATTTCTTTGTATCAGATGGCAGATAGTAGAATGTTAAAGTTACAAATTATATGGATATTCTAAACGATCTTCTATGAATGTTAATAAATTATAAACACTTCCTTCCTGAAAACGAAATCGTTTAAAGAACTCCGAATCATCAAAACTATAAAAACAATTGCTTCTTTCTTATACCTTTCTTACGTTTAAATTTTCTATAAACTCTATTACATGTAATCCAACCAAACCAGTTTCTATCAAATTATTATCAAAAATTTCATCTATTTCTTTAAATATTTCATACAATTATAAATTTATTTTTGAGGTTAGACACACGCTTAAATCGAAGGCAGACTGCGGCTTAATTTAAACCATAGACTGGCAGATTAAATGTACGCTTAAAAGACTGTGCAAGTCACTAACTTTAAACCGAGGCATTAGGCCATTAGCCATTACTGAATGTGGCTCTCTGCTGTAATAGATCTCGATAAGTGATATATTTCTTCACGTGAAGTGCAGTTACCAACCATCAAATTGCGGCCCCGAAATACGTGAAGGGGGAGCCACTGAGGTACATTTAATTTGGCGAATATTGTTGGTCGGTTGTGGAAATCGAACTCCGGTTTTCAAATCCACAATTCCACTATACAGGGTATAAAAAAGGGTAATAAAATTTCATGTTTCTAGAAGAGTACATTTCTAGTGCCACTTAATTTTTAATAAAAATAATTAATTTGTTATTCAGCATCAGTTACGTGGTTACAAAATCCAGTATTATTTTTATTAAAAATTGCTTGTGGCACTAGAAATGTACTCTTCTAGAAACATGTCCATAATTTTGCGAATTTTGATTGTGAAACAGCAGATCGAAATGAATATACTTTTTTTACCCTTTTTTAACACCCTGTATATTGATTTGTCAAAGATTTTTATTTTATTAGATGCACTTCTTTTCAATTCTCTGACATTGTTTTCTGCTGTTCAAAATCAGAAAAATGAAGTGGGATATTTTCGTATATCAGTTTAAATATTATTTTATTATCTTATATTCGTCGCAGTTTCTACCGTTGTCAAATAATATTTAATGATAACAGATTCGCGCTGCACTATTTTAAAAGATAACATTGTGATACATTTTGGTAAAACTTGTGCTGTATAACATGTAAATAAAATAAAACATCTGAATACTTCATTATTTGAAGTTTTACGTTCGTACATTTGAGGAATGAATGTTCATCGCTGCAACCCACCTAACTTTCCCGGTGTACAGGGAAGTATTCCGATGGTAACGTTGTTACACAAATTTTATTACAATGAAAGACGTATGCTGAATTCTGTGCCAGTTTTATTATTCGTGTTACTCAAACAAAACAAGCAAAACTTACACTCGCATTGTCTCAAAAAGAACGTTTCTCCTTTGTTTACGTCAACACATTTGTTCTGCAGTTAAAGTTTTGTTTATTTTGTACCCATTATTCGATTTTAATAAACATACAAAGGAAATGACGCAACTGGACAAAGTTGAGATGAACACATTTTTGGTGGTGTATTTTGTTGTAATATTGTGGTTATAAAAGGTCACACCACGTGATTCATTTATATATTTTAATTTCTTGTATTTTTTTGCCAGCATTTGTTACTATTGGCTTATTGATACGATGGTAGGAACTAGAAAAGATATTAATATCTGGGTAAAATTCGATATAATTTCTTAGCTCATTTGCTGGAATCGTGAAACTATATAGGATGTTTCAAAATGATTACAAAAATATGTACTTATTACAACGCAATAGTTATTTGTGTATTAAGAGCGTAAAGTGATTTTTTGTTACTCGAACATAGTAATAATGCAAGAGGAACAAATACACTTTAAGCTCGTGATACACACATATTTTTTTCTACAATTGCATCTTAAAATGATTAAAAACGAATACGTACTGAAAATCAGGGTTCGAAGATATATATCGATCGATATATATCATGATATTTATTTTGATATATATCGTCATATTTTTGCAATGATATATATCCATTATATACAAATTTCAAATAGTGTGTAATAAATACAGTATACCTCTCATTATTACTTTCATTAATTCTGTTAAAATTATATTCTAAAGATAATTGTTATTTTACTAGCTTTTGACTAATTTTTATTTGGTATTCATTTTAGAAATACAAATGCTTTAATATGGTGGAAAAGTGTAACTATCAATGAGTCAGAGTGGCCAAATAAAAGTACATTTATTGAACTATGTGAACAGTTACACACTGCTGTAGCAGCCACAGCAGGGCTGGAACAATATTTCTCCACTTTTGGCATTGTCCAATCTCAATTACGTAATCGTCTCGGTAACGACAAAGCCGCTAAATTAGTTTTTATGTTTAAATATTTAAACCAAAAAGAAACTACAAAAAAAACTAATTTAGATTGGATTTGGCCAAGTGAGTCTCTACCTGCAACGCTATGTTCAGGAAGTTCATCAGAAGATGATGATTTGCCCCTATCTAGGATATAGGATTTTTTAAATATTCTTACTATTCTTAGTACTATATAATATTTGTGTATCCATTCAATGTATATTTACTTTTTTTCATTACCTATGTTAATTTTGTATTTAGGAGTAATAATTTATTTTGTATTTCCTATTGTGATAATAAATGTGTACAAAAACTAAAATTAAAAAACAAATATCCAAAAAGTGATATTTATCTGATATATATCCTATATATCAGATATTTTGATATTTATTATAAATATCATGATATTTACGAACCCTGCTGAAAATAAATTCGTATATCACTTAACGAGATCTGCTCCGGCAGAGTGCCACACCCAGTAATGGGTAAAAGGCGTGATGATATATTTATTTATTTAATTGTCAATATGACAAGTTTCTGCTTTGTTTGTATCCCTGGTTACTACTGAAATAAGCGCGCATTTAATATCTTTTTCGCACGTTGCCATTGGAAACGCGCGCATTTAACAGATATTTTTCGATTGTTCCACAGAAAACGTCAACTTTACGATGACAAATTCAAGCGTAATAGACTCATAGGTTACAATAATGAATAAAAAATAGTAAATACTAAATATTGAAAGAACTGTTACACAATTTCAATTAAATCAAATAAATTTTAATGTTTATTCATTTATATTCATTACTATGAATCTACCTGTCCAGTGACACGAAAACTGTTTACTCCAAGTAATGTGAAAATTCTTTTTGCTTTTCCTTTAATTTTGAAACACCCTGTGTATTAAATGGTCCGGATTAAAATTTCAATGTCATTTCAATGTGTCTAATAAAATTATGATTCAAACTATTTATAGATTCAAATCCTGGGGGTATCCTAATTTTTGTCTTTATAATTCAATTCAAAATATTTACCTTTTGAGTAACTAACTATAGTGAGAGTATGTATACATTGACTAGGAAATGTGTCAAGAACAATTATGTCGTACATCGATAGTTAGTTAGTGCATACATTGATGCCAGTGGCGTAACTTCAAATTTTGCGCGAAACTATTTTATGGGGTAGGTGGCTCAGTGGTATCGAGTCGGCCTGTGGATCTTGAGAACCCTGGTTCGATCCCCACAGCCAACAAACACTTTTCACCAATTTAAAATCTACCCCTGTGGCTCCCCCTCCACTAATACCTTTGGGGGACGTGATTTGACGGCTGGTAACCGCACTTCACGCGAAAAAATATATCACTTACCGAGATCTGCTTCAGCGGAGTGTCACACCCAGTAATTGGTAAAAGCCGTGATGATATATTTATTTACTATTTTAAAAAAAAACTAGATAACTCATAAATGATAACGAGACACGTTTATTGTGTAAAAAATGATTCTCAACTTTTTGGTGGGGCCTTCCAGAAACCGGGACAAATTTAGATCTTATGGATAGCAAAAAAAAATTCTTATAGTAATCTATATTTAAATACTTACTTAAATACCGGTGTTAGTTTTTCTGAATTTTCAACATCTATTAATTTTGAATATAGTTCTATAAATGTATGTGGTTTAATTGTTTCAATAAAAAAATGTTTTTAAAATACGGTAGATGGCGCAAAAACAACGTGCCGGATTGTGGATTTGAGAACCTGGGTTCGATTCCTACCGCCGAGAAAACTATTTTCATCCCCTCCATTAATATATTTGAGAGGAGCTATGATTTAACAACCGGTAACTGCAGTTCACGCGCATAACTATCACTTCCGGCATCTGCTATGGCAGAGTGCCACAACCAATAAAATATAAAAGACTTGTTGACATGTTTATTTCTTTTTATTTAACTGTTTCACTCATGTAATACCCTAAAACAGCTGTTCTATCATTTATTTGTTTGGTATCGCAAAGAAACTAAACTACTTCATTTTGTGACAGTAATATTGGATGACCAAATAATGATAATAATTAATATTATGAAGTAAGTACGCGTTACGATAGAGTAAGAATAATCATTTACCTAGTTTACATACGATAGCCTTCTTATAATACTGTTTACATAAAGAATTACGCTACGTTATTTTAAAAGCATTTAACAGAAAATCCTTGTGACTTTAATTACTTGTTTAAGTTTTAAATTATCACATACTCATTAATATAATTTAGAAAATTACTGATAAGCATATTCGCTACGCATTATTATGTAATTATATATTTTCTAGTATGTATATCAATGTCAGATAGTCATTTTGCACAAAACAATAGGGTCATCCAACATTTTCTCTTCTATTTTTAATCTGAAGGATTGAATAAAGTTGTTAATATTTGTACATGTTTCACCTTCAGAATGTGTTCAGTATTTTAAATATAATATTTTTAAGTAGACATCTAATTACAAATCGTTTTCGTATCACGTCAACGAAAAGTGTCACTTGTAATACGACAAACAAATGCTCGGTTTTTTAACTGTTGAACTATACTTGTTTACATTAAGTATTTATCATCCTTTTGAGTTTATAATAAGAGCATAAAGCATATTTTTGTAAATATAGAATTTATCAGTTTACCTATTCAATGTAAAATACATGCACAGAAATATTTTTAGGTTAGATGTTCAACTAAATGACAGTATGACAAAGTAAAGTAGTTCTTAAAATTAAAACTTTTTAATAAATAACAAAGGAACAAAACTAAAATATTGGCTGTAGCACAAGCTCTGTTTTGCTTGTTTTAAGAGCAGTGTATTTAGGTGTTTTAGCTATTTCTAACATGTTAAAACCGTGCTCTTAGAACACCCAAAAACAGAGCTTGTGCTACCAGCCATATTTCTACATCTGTGTTAATTTCAACAATAATAAATGATACTCATCCTGTGAATCTAGTATACATAATTAAAAAAAAAAAGATATGATTTACATAGCTTGGCCGTGCTGTGTATTTATTAACAAGTAATGTCACGCAATCGATAACGCAAAATTTTATTCCGAAAATTATAAATGAAAAATTATAAATGTTAAAGAATATTATTATGTATGTCATTGAAATTAACTTTTTTAAGACTCGAATTCTTAAAAAAGTGTTTTTGAATTTTGGTTTGTGTTGCCCCATTTAATATGTTATGTATGTATGTTGAGTCAAATTAATTTAAATCACTTTCTCAAAAAAGATTAAATAAGCCATAATGTAAGATGTTTCAATACTTCAGAAATAAAATTAAATGGCAGATACTGTATGATGTACTGATTTCAGATCAAAAAGGAATTTCAAAAAATTCACAATAGTTATTTGTGTGTTAAGAGCGTTAAGTGATTACTTGAGCACGGTAATTGCAGCGCGAGGCGAAGGGACAATCACACTTTACGCTCGTAATACTCATAAATTTTTCTACGATTGCATCTTAAATGATGAAAAAACGGATACGTACTGAAAATAAATTCGTTCTGTCAATATAATAAGTTTCTGTTTCGTTTGTATCCTTGGTAACTATTGAAGTAAGCACGCATTCAATATATTATTCCAACATGTTATTTGAGTATACGTGCGACAGTCACACGTGTACTGAAGTGACCTCTTTTTTGTGTATTTCTGGAACGAAAATAGCCTTTTTCAGGTGATTTCATTGTCGCTTCGTTTAAGTCCGGTAAAAGTTTTATGGACCTAAAATTTAGCGGTAATGAGAATTACGTCACAAAACAAGACAAATGAGTGTGAAGCTATAGTGTCTATCTTTATGTCAGTGAGAGTAGTTTGGTTAAGTACGCGACATGATTTTTTTTATTCCGCGACAATTTGTTCAACAAATAAAATGGCATTGAAGAGAGGGACACTTGTGACAAAAAGTCCTGTATGTTCGTAGGCAGGGACGTCTATTTTCACTCGTGTAAAGTTGGTAACTCGTTAAAATAGAGCTCGTTTCGATCTAGGAACGTAATGTACGAGGGTAGTCTGAAAAGTAATGCATACATGCTTGTAGAGTACAAATTAAATGACCTTCAAAGCGCGCCAGGTAGCATGTGACCGAACATTCCCGCTCAATACGCATGCGCAGTTTGAGATCGTTGCGTTCATCCAGTGTATTTCGAGTAGCGGAAGTATAGAAACGTGTTCTAATGCGATGTTATCGAATTTTTAACTGCTGATAAAGTGACTCTAAAATGCCTCCGACGTCGAGTTTGTCGTGTTAGATTCAGCCTGGCGCTAATAATCTTGCAACATGACAACACTCGTCCACACCTAGCACGCAACTGAAGAGTCTCTGCGAAACCTGAAGTTTGAACAGATTCCACACCCTCCTTATTTTCTCGATCTTACGCCTTGCGATTTAGATTTTTTTCTTCTACTCACGAGAGCCCTCATGGGTAATCACTACACCTCAGACGATGAGGTAAAGACATTAGTCAAGTCCTGGATTCGAAGAAAAGACGGAAGAATATTTCAGTGACGGAATGAAAAAAACTTGTTACACGTTGGGAGAAATGTGTTTGCCTTAACCATGTTGAAATAGTTATTTACATACCAAGTGCGGGAACCTAGTTCACGCAAGAGGTTTGTACAATATTTTTTGTACGAAAAGTGTAAAACTATATAATCATCATCATATGCAAGTACTTCAACAGAAACTGCTGCTGTTGATATAAATGTTCATGTTCCGCCAGCTTTACAATCCACTCAAAGAAACGAAGTTGTGCCAGGAGTTAGTATTTCAAATTGCCAAAGTTGTACTATAAATATAAATATTCATAATAACATTCCACAAAACAATAATTAACATAAACAATAATATACCATATATACATAACACTGCTTTGTAACCATTTTATAACTAATTTCACAGCTTTAGAAATTGGAGTGTTTTTTCCAAAATTTCCCGAACGAGTGCGAGAAATTGACGTTTCGGTCGTTCCGTAGGCGACGCGAAACAACACATTTTAATGTATGAGTACAAAAAATAAATATATGATTTTGTATCTTAAGAAATGTACTTTCATGTAATTTTTGCCCGATCTGGCTTGATTTGATTTTGTTCGCGCTTTACAAGCGCATTACTTTTCAGCCTACCTTCGTACTATGATGAATTTACCTTATAAAATCAAATGAAGATTGACTGTTTTTGTCGTGAATATAAAAGTTATATTTTGTTCTATATTTTTCTAATGCAATGTAAATATTTTTAAATGTAAATACACAGGCTATGAATTGTGTCAGAGGAAATAAAAATATACATACGCATGCATAAAAAATGATGTGAGTCACATGAATGGTGCTAAGCTAAACAACTACATCTAAAATGTAGCAGTTGGGAAAGCACACAAACACCCAATGTTTATTAAATGTTAGGTGACCTATTTCGCATGTTCGTTACTTATTCTGTTGCCGGTTCTCTTCGGTATTTAACAAGTTTTTTATGTGTGCCATTTTATTGAGAACCCACGTTACTACACATTCATTTAGCAGCTATGTCACTTTGTTCTCTAGCTTTTATTTTCGTTATGTTGCACTAGAATCTAAAAGAAAAGGTGGTTCTGCATTTTATTTTCTAATAGAAATGAAACATTATTTACACTGTTAAACAACTGTAAAACATTTCCAATACATTTTGTAGTTCATGACGAATTACGTTCAGATATTTCAAGTAACATAAAATTACTAGTAGTAGTATCTTTTATCTTATATCTAAAAGCAAGAACATAACATAAATCAGTAGTTCTCAAACTTTTTTTGGCTCACGGCCCTCTTTGGTTGTAGTTTTTAGTAGTAACAGCCTCTTGTACGTATATATAGAAGTTTCACCAGAAAAAGTAACTTTTTTGCTTATCAATCAGGACTTGAAATGAAAAATTTCACGTTTCAAAATTATGGTGTGATTGAAAAATTTAAAAATCAACATGACATGTTTGATTTTTGTCGGTCTGTTTTAAAATAAAAATATTATTTAAAAAAAAATACTGTATTATGTTTTACAACAATTTCCCGAAACGAAACACCATTTGCTCTGGTACATTACTAGTCATGTTGGCTGGGTAGCACAAGCTTTGTTTTTGGGTGTTCTAAGAGCACGATTTTAACATGTTAGAGATGCTAAAACACCCAAACACTGCTCTTAAAACAGGTAAAAACAGAGCTTGTGCTACCAGCCATTGTTATTATGAAGTAAAGTCAAATAACTGAAATAAACGTTTACCCCCAAAAACATGTAAATGCGACCCTGGACGTAATTGAATGTGAATTATAAAAAAAGTAAAACTTATTTAGTATTCTTTATTGCTTCTGCACAAATAAATTCAAATGCATAAATAAAGTCATAGTTATAGCTATAACTTAAAAAAATTTAATATTTAGTGCGCCTCCCCTTTATCGCTCACACATAACGGCCCATGCTGTCCATCGCTACGCCTAGCGCCCCCTTGAACAATTCAAATGCCCCAAGAGGGCACTATCGTCCACTTTGAGAGGCATTGGCATAATTTAATAATATATTTAAACTTTAAATAAACTAATTTCACTGTATGGATTCGTATAACCCAGGAGTTTTGAGTCATGGGTCTATGAATCCTCAAGAGATAGGAGAGGATTCTACAGGGGATAAGTGACTACTTTATAGGGGCTACGTACATTTTTAATGTTCCAATCTATATGAATTGGTATATAATGGGGAATTTTTCTCGATTTCGAGAATTTGATGACTTCATTTATTAGATATTGGACCCAAAAAACAAAAAGAAAAACCCAGTGACATTTTGGATTTAAATTTTATATTTAAGGTTTTTATCGAAAAATTAAGGTTAAGTTTGGTAATGGGCTATATACAAATAGTTGTACCACAACTTTATTCATGGGTATTTTACATTTTTTATGTTCATATCATAGAAATATTAAAAAATAGGTAATAAATAAATTCGACCTTAATTTGATTTAAATTAACTTTTGCTTGAAACATTTTCCGAAATTTTTATCGATTCATTTGTTGTAAGTACTACAATTTTAATAATTTTGAAAATCAGGGCCCTCATTATTCATAGTTGATTGCTAAAAATGACATTTTAACATTCGTCAATTTTTTATTTTTTAAAAATATTGTTATATATGCCGAGCTGAGTATGTGTCACAAATTATATTTAAGCAAATAACAATTGTTTTCTTTCAAAACTTGTTCAAATTAGACCAAATTTGATATCAATTTAATGCTCTCGGGTTGAGAATCCTAGGAAAAATACCATTTAAGCGATTATCAATTATTTTTTCAAAAGTTTTGCAAATTAAACGTTGGGAAAATACTGTGGTGACAACATCAGATATTTTCTTCATTGTATTCGTACTTTTTAAAGTTGTAAATTATAATTCTCTTTACTAAGTAATATAAAATTTTTAAAAAATCATTTTACCAATTGACAAGGAGTACATGACGCTACATAGTAAAGCCAAGTGATACGTTGAACGAAAAGGATTCAGAACCACTGTAATTTCCAAAGAAATTTCATTGGGCCAAATAATTATGGTTTAGTCAATTTATAATTTATTTAATTGTATATATGCAACATAAGTTTATAAATTCACAGAGTAATATAAAAGAGAACTTTTCCATTTATTGAAGAAAAATACGAAACATATTCAGCATCACTTAACTTGTCCGCAATTTATTGTTCTGAAAAAGAATAAGCGCCTCAATTAAATTTCATACATACTTAACAAAAATAACTTAAAACCAATACAATAAACTTAATTTACGTGACATTATTTCTTAAAATAATCATGATTTAGGAGATTGTGGTTTAAATTGTGTTTCTGTTTAGTCTCAGTTAATTTGTAAGTATTATGAGTATTAGGGTGCGCAATCATTTGCGGTCATGTGTGACAGGGTTCGTCTAAGTAACATCAACAGGATGCAGAAATATGTCTAAACAATTAAAGCTGCAGGTGGTTTTGTTTATAGTATTTGATATAGCATGTCTTGATAGATAGTTGAGATGGGATGAACCGAAATTGTATTCCTTTATTAGATATATTATAAATTTTAACAACAATGTCGTAAATAATGTTGAGAAGTAATTATTTACTACAGCTATACAACTCGATTATGGATACGAGTGTTGTATTGGAATAAGTGTTATTGTGTTGATCGGCATACCGACGTTTCTGAGGTTTTTACAACTGCTTAAAACTGTTCAAAATTATTTTACCTAATTCCGTTACGAAAAGTCCTGTTTTACATCAATTTTTGACGTTATGAAGTGTCAATTTTTTCATAACTGTCATTCAAGAGTTATGTAAAGAATTCTTTACATAACTAGTTATGTAATAAATGTTGACAGTTTTAACTTTCTCAAAAATATTTGCAACTAACGGAAAAAAACTGTTTATTAAAATTTTTAGGATTTATATACATTTAATATTTGTCTGGTATTAAATAGTTCACGGGCAAATTAGCTGATTCTTCGATATCAGAAGGAAGGTCTGTCTCGGATTCAGAACTCATTTTCAATGATGACAAGCTTTAAATTTTAAACATTTTAGTTCTTTAATTTCACGGCAACGCTTTGGTAAATTGATTTATTGATTTAGAAATATACTGAGCTGTCATAAACCTAGAATTTTATGTATTTTACAAATTATTTTAGCGGAATTAGATAAAATTTTGTACGTAATACGTTATGAAAACGTGATATTGTTTGACTCATAATTTGCAAAACTCGCTTCGCTCGTTTTGGCAAATATTATGTTCGTCAAACAATATCAACTTTTTCATAACTGGTTACGTAAATAACTATTTTATCCACTAGCACACAATTTAAGGTTCGAACAGAAATAAAGACAGGCAAATATTACTGATATGGACTCAAGCAGAATACTACAAGATAACAGGACATTACATATGTTTTAGTTAATTCTAAATTTCGATTAAATTAAATTAAGCGAAACCATATTCAGAAAAAAGTTTAAATATACCCTAATATATCACTTACCGAGATCTGCTTAGGCAGAGTGCCACACCCAGTGATGGGTAAAAGGCGTGATGATATATTTATTTATTTTATTTTATATAATCTTGTTACCAATTTAGAACGTGATTTGGATTAATTTTTGAGTATCGCGATTGAATTAGGTTTGTTCATCCAAAATTCAGGAGTATCTTTTTTTTGAGAATAGGAATGCCAATTATTATGTAAAACGCATAACGAACTATTAATAATATAAATAAAAGAATAAACATTTTATAATCATTTTTATAAATTTTTGATTTCAATACTTCCAAGTATCGATACTACATATCAATATTGATTCCCATTTTAAGAGTATCGATAACTATCTGCGTTACTTTCACCCCCATTCTATTTTTGAGTCCTACGAGATATTAACCGAGCTATATTTCTGTCCATAATTATATTTAATAGGTACTTATTTTTTGTTTCAGGTGAGTCTTCATATTTTCTACAATTTCGTCCCAGAAAATAACGTAAGTTTTTTTTTAATTATTTTGATTTTGAGTACTGCATCTAGAGACAATTACTCATTTGTTATAATTAAACTTTTTATATCCTCGTAAATGTACAGATTAGGTATAATTAAAAATATTATGAAAGGAAAAGTTATGAATGTGAATATATCGAAGATGGTAAATATTTGACAGAGAATAATCGCAGGTTGTTTAGGGAATTTTTAAGGGCTTACTATCTAGTAATGTTATATACGATTTGAATAAAAAATAAATAAATATATCACCTTTTACCCATAACTGGGTGTGGCACTGCCGTAGCAGATCACGGTAAGTGATATATTTCTTCGCGCGAAATGCGGTTATCAGTCGTCAAATCACGGCCTTCAAAGATGTTAGTAGTGAGGGAGCCACAGGGGTAGTTTGTCCCCTGTGGGAATCAAAGCCGGATTTTCAAATCCACAGACCGACTTGATACCACTGATCCATCTACCCCATAGCGATTTAAATATTCTTAATTTTTAGTGGAAATAAGTAATAATTATAGTAATAAGAAAATCTGACTAATACATCTTTATTGGCGTGGCAAAGAAATGAGTTATTTACACGAATATTCACAATTTATTACATTATTATGACTTCTTGTAAAGAACTTGGCAACTATACTATGTTTTATTTGAATTTTCTAATTAATCTCGTTAGCTGGAAAATGATTGTTGATTTAATTTATATCTTTTCTCATTTCATACATTAATTTTAACAAAATGATATTATATCTAATTATAATCTATTTATTATTTGGATGTTGCTTCTTGCGCAATTGTATATACAAATGATGCACATTCTAAATTAAAATCGTATTTTTAACAAGGTCATCAGTGATCTAATCTCTCGATTTTCAATATAGATTAATATTTTTATACCTGTAAATTCTTGTAATTATAAATATCAGTAAGCAAATGTATCATGAAACATCATGAATACTGATCGCAAATTGTTGTTAATATAAATGATAATTACAGGTGATTAATTAAATATTGACTAACTTTTTATTCAGTTCCTCAACAAACTTTATTATAAAATATATAGAGGACTAAATTGTTGAACTCTTTGCTGTAATCCACTATATGGCAATATGCATCTTGATACTTTACTGTGCTACCGACGACAAATACATACAAACTCAACGTACCCAACCATATACTAGTAAACCGTGGACATCCCTATTGGACTCCAGATTGTTTCGAAGGGCACGCGCAATATAATAATAATAATAATAATATTGTTCCGCGTGTTGGTCGCGCGTGTTGAGAATCTGACTCACGATCATAAGGTCGTGGGTTCTGGTCCCGCCCGTGGCGGCCGTACAAAGAACACATCGGCATATGAAATGAGTAGTTGGCCCGATATATAAATTAAAAAAAATAATCATAATATTTATTTGTTTCAAGAAAAAAGATATTCTATACAAATAGATTAGAAACATTTTCATGTGAACATATAATGTATGCGTTATTTGAGTAATTACAAATTACAAAGGGTATTAGATATTTAGGGCTTCGCGGCATTCTGGAAGAATTTTGCGATGTCAATCACCTCAGTACACTTGCATTTGGCGGTAAGTGTTTGGTAATGTATGCATCTCGGATCGGGTTGTACATGGGCCAATATAAAAATATAATTGAGGCTTATGAACACATTCTCCATCCACATCATAGCACACATGTGTTTCTAACTTCAAATTCAAATCCTGGTCATATCTGAATGTAAATCTTTATAATAAAATTTATTTAATTATTTTATGGGGTAGGTGGCTCAGTGATATCGAGTCGGCCTGTGGATCTTGAGAATCCTGGTTCGATCCTCACAACCGACAAACAATTTTCATCAAATTAAATCTATCCCTGTGGCTCCCCCTCCACTAACATCTTGGGGACCGTGATTTGACTGCTGGTAACCGCATTTCACGCGAAGAAATATCACTTACCGACATCTGCTTACGGCAGAGTGCCACACCCAGTAATGGGTAAAAGGCGTGATGATATATTTATTTTATTTATTTCTAATAAAATTTGGGGAAATTAGCTATTATTAATTTTTTCAGTTTTTATGTTACTAGTGAAATAATTTCAGATGTTTGATATATCTATATCTACATAGCGTATTACCTCAATGAAAACATGCCGGACTGTGGCTTATTGAATTTGATTCCCGCAGTCGACATATCGCCACATTTGATATATCAGTTACCGAAATATACTACAGCAAAGTCCAGGAATGGATGATATATTTATATTTATTTATGAAAAAATATGCGTCAAGTTTTTTGCTTGATAATATTATTTATATAAACTCTCATTTGCTCATGCAAAACATTAAGTAAAAATAATTTATTTTTCTCTCCTTTTAATATTTCAATATTTATTAGATAACATAAATCAATCAACATTCATCAAAAGCTTCCATAATATTTTTCGCGTAACTAAAGCTTTCATCACTTTGCAAAGTAACTAATAACCTGCAAGGTGAACTTTATTTTCGCAAATACACAGACAATATTGCTGCACGCAGATTAGTAACTCCCATGGCACATGTATCATAAACCTATATGTATATATTACATAGATAAGTAAATAACTAAAAATAGGTCGCGTTTACCAGGAGAACGCGTGCGGCCTTCAGCCGTGCCGTGCCCATGTGTTTGATGCACGTAGTGTTGCTGATAATCATATCCTAACTGAAACCGCAGCCGATTAGAAATGAATGTATGAAAATAGGTTAAATTATTGAGAAATGCCCACAAAATTCAAGGAAAAGTGTTGCCTTACTTTGTTTAATATAATTGTCAAATCCTAGATCTTAAGGCGGTCGTATAAGGAACGAGGTAGTAAGAAGTCTAGACCAAAATTGTACCATACTCCTTGAAATACATTCAAAATTAAAATCATGTATTGCCAGTATTACACAATATTGTATAAATACGCATTGTTGTGATTCTTATTTCTGCAGCTGAGTGTACATGGGTCTGCACTTATCGCACGGCTTGTACTATTTGTGTTAAACATGAGCTTTGTTTTCCTATTAAAATTGTTACGATAATTGTTAACAGTTTATGACGGAAGAAAAATGATTACTATTCTTTTGTCTAATGCCAGTTTTTATTTTTTTCTGTTATATTTATATTATACAATTTAAATAAACTTTCAACGAAGAAATGAAGTAAAAATGGTGAATTAAAATGAAAGAAGAAGAAGAAATGAATACATGATGTAAAAACCATTCTCAGGATTAATGTTGCTCCTTCTGCACTTCTCTATTCAAATATTTGTCAGGATAAATAATAGACGAAGTACAGGGAATATGTACATTATCTTTATTTAAATACAGGTGTGCACAAAAATGCGGAACATAGGAGTTTTAAAATGTTCAGAAATTGTATTGGAATTGAAATTTTTCCGCAGATATATACAAATTTTTGTGTTAGAATATTTTAACAAACAGATTAAAAGAAAAAAATTCAATTAAATTATGTTATGTTACCATGTTGGAAATCGAGTATCCTGGCTAAAAGATATATCAAATTACTAATACTTAGTTATCCATAATATTATTGTTGATTATATTATACAGAATAAATCAGTTTTTTATACAGTACAAAAAATTCCGTGTCATACTGTAAACATAAGCAACTGCATTTTCTTTTCTTTTTAAATAAAATCATTTAGCGAAATATTTTTCTTTCTTCGATCTTTGCAACAGATAAAACGGAAATTAAGGTTAGTTGATTAGTAGCTAAAATACAAACATCCCTTCACCGCGCGAAATTTAACTCGCTGTTAATTTGATTTTAAGAGTTATTTAAACGTCAAACAGTCAAATATTATGAATCTTATTAGTAAGTTTATAAAGAAAATATGCCAAATATGAGGAGAAAAGACAGGCTAAAAGTAGACCGTTATAGCGAAAAAGAACAATGGAATACATTTAAGACAATAATTACAGAAGCAACAAGAAAAGTATGAAAGCTAAAAATAACAGAAAACAAACTGTGCTGATAGACTCCAGTAATTAAAAAATAAATAAAAACTAAAAAGAAATGGTTATAACATCTAAACAATAAAAATGAAAACACATATACAATGAGTATAAGGCAGAGAGACACAAATCGAAGCAAATTGCGTACAAGAGAAAGAAGAATCGTGTCAAAAATTTGGAGAAAATGTGGAAGAAAACAGTAAATGCAATGAAAAACTATTCGATAAAGCATTAAATGAGGAATGGAAAAATGAATTGTTAACAGCTCTAGCAAAGGTAAATAAATATATCATTACACCTTTTACCCATTACTCGATGTGATATTCTACAGAAGCAAATTTCAGTAATTGATATATTTATACGCATAAAACGACTATAATATATAGAAATAAATAATTGATTTAGTATAATTCGATTGTATAAAAACTAGTAGTTGTAACATGTAGGAAAAGTTAACTTTTCGGGCGCCTGTGGTTGCAGGATTCGGTTCACAACTCGTCCCACTAATTACACAATATCTAATAGCTGCCAATATTCGAAAATGATTTTCTCGCAGCACTGAATTATCTTCTCGCTTCGAAAAATTATTATCCTTATTTCGAGAAAGGGCTTAATTATTTATATGCCAAACTAACTACAAATAGGTATTGCTATATAAACAAAACAACAAATATCAAAAAGTGGTAATTTAATTATTTGTTTATATGTTGATTCTGGTCGTCAGTTTCTTTTTGCAAAATGAGATATCAATAATGACTCTTCATTGAAACCAAATTAACAAAAATGATCCATAAATACTGATTAAGAAAGAGTGTCTAACTAACTGTTATGGGCCGTTAATTAGCAATAATGACTCAAGATTAGAATTGCATAAGCAGGTAATATATTTTCTGATTATTATTTCAAGAAATGGTGGAATGTACCTAACTTTATATTTGTTTACTCCGGAAATCATTTAGGAATTTGGTCAAAATTAGGCCAGTTTTAGTAAACCGCAATATTAATCAACAGCTCAAAAATTTGATAATAATCTGTTCCAAAAATAGCTCCGGTATGCCAGTTGTGTAATTCACTCCACATATACTTACTTTTCACATGTAGGTCATCTCTCTATAGCATATAAGATATCCGCAAACACTTTACTATTCGTCACTAGCAAAATATTTACAAACTTTATCACAAAACGGTGCGGTTGTTTGGTATTGCTTGCATTGCTTCTTACTCCTGCATGTTTATATTTAGTCTTGTTATCAGCAGATGTTTGGTTGGCTCCCACCGGATTACTCTATTTGTTTGTTAATGAGTTCTTATGTCTGGATGACAAATGATTCCGAGTAATCTCGGTAGGAGGTTGTTTAGTTTTTGTGTTTGGGTTACTGTTGCTGGATTTATAATCTAGTTCATTCTCAAAACAATAAGTTATAGTTGTTAGAAGAAAATACGTGGGAGAAGGCAGTTCAAACATTTTACATGAGTCATTTTAACTGCAACTAATAACCTACTTGACGTAGATTATTCAGAAATTATTCATCATATTTCGTTTTGTTGGTTTAATGTAACAATTACCAACATAGGTCCTGATCCTACTGATGTAAATACAATATTAAGTAGCTATATAAAAGTAAGACAACTCAGGTAACAGAAAAAATAAATGCTGTAAATAATGTGATATGATTCACTACTCGTATTTCGTTAGTGTTCGCTGACATTCAATTTTGTATTGTTAAAAACAAATATTTGTTTTATTATCTAATTTCATTGTGCATTCTTAACGGTAACTTGATAATACGTCTGAATTTGATATTTTACTAAATAAGAAACTTCGATTTCGAGTTACTAAATTAAATATAATAGGACATATGTTGATTAGAATATAATATTTTTTAGTTTTTATTCAAAATTCGTTGAAAATATTGCAATCGAATTTTCATCTACACAAATACGCAAATTATTTAATTACTCACTCGATACTTGTTTAATGTAGCAAATTCTTATAATATAGACTGATTTTTACACTAATCAAATCAGTCTATATTATAGACTTTGACTTTCTTAAAATAATAAGATTTTATTACATTAAAAAAGTATTGAGTGAGTAATTAAATATTTTACCTAATTCCGTTATGAAAAGTCCTGTTTTACATCAATTTTTGACGTTATGAAATGCAATTTTTTTATAACTGTCATATAAGAGTTATGTAAAGAATTCTTTACATAACTAGTTATGTAATAAATGTTGACAGTTTGAACTGTCTCAAAAATATTTGCAAATAACGGAAAAACTATTTATTAAAATTTTTAGGATTTATATACATTTAATAATTTTTCTGGTATTAAACAGTTTACGGGCAAATTAGTAGATCATAAGGGCGGTCCGTTCCGGATTCAGAACTCATTTTTAATGATGACATAAGCTTTAAATTAAAACATTTTATTCATTTATTTTCACGGCAACGCTTTGGTAAATTGATTTATTGATTTAGAAATATACTGAGCTGTCATAAACCTAGAATGTTATGTATTTTAAAAATTATTTTAACGGAATTAGATTTTGTACGTAATACGTTATGCAAACGTGATATTGTTTGACTCACATAATTTGCAAAAGTCTCTTCGCTTGTTTTGGCAAATATTATGTTCGTCAAACAATAACAACCTTTTCATAACTGGTTACGTAAATAACTATTGCGTATTTGTGTAGATGAAAATTCGGTTGCAATGTTTTCAACGAACTAGAACTATGTACTTTTGCGTTATTTGAATCTATTTGGACTATTTCGTTGTTACTTTTCATATTAGTATATCACTTAAATCATGTTTTTGTTTTCACCACATTTTACCTACATATTAGTAAAAATTGTAACATTATCAAAATTTTGTTGTTTGCATGTTATGGGAAAACAACCCAGATTTATTTATTTTGAAAGATAAATCACTTCCTTTTGTTTCTGCTATTCATCCGTCGAGCCTCACACTTTTAATTGTTTATTTGGTAAAGAATCATTCACATCCTACTTCTGACCCCAGTTTTTTGTTATGATTTAGAATTTGTTGCGATTTCTACACATTTAGAGATTTTGGTTGAATTTGAATGATTAAATTTGTTATATATAATATTTATTTACATATTATAATAATAATAATAATATTTATTTGTTTATAAAACTCTTACAGTTTATAACAAAGGAGTTTGGTAACATATATATTAAGACACTAGTATGGCATTATATAATTACATATTCATCGCGAAGGCTCTTATTTTTATGGCTGCTATGATATAATTGTATATATTGTGTATTTCTAATTTAGTTTTACATATAAATAGGTAGTTATAGTCTAGATTTTGTGGCAGGGTATCAATTATATTATGTAAATATTTGGTGCGCACTGGTGTATAAATGGGACATCTTAGGAAGAAATGATGGAGATCGTCTTTTTCTTGGAGATTGCATATTGTACAGTTGCTTTCAGTAAGGAATTTGTGTGCCGCACCCCCGTGGTAGAAGAGGAAATCTTGTTCACCTCTGCATATTCTAAAATAACTAAAGGTTTTTATTATACGGAATTTTATGTCTAGTAGGAGATAGGAGTGGTCGAATTGAAGTTCTCTATAATGTGGATTTCGTATAGAGTTATTGATTTTTATTGTATCATCTTCATAGATTTTTCGGTTATATTGGGTGAGTATATTTTCGAGTTCGTCTCGAATTTCTGTGGCGTTTTGTGAATTCCATTGATTGTTCTTCTTGTTTATTTAAATTGTATATATTGTTAAGTCCTTGACAATTCCAGTATATGATTTTAATCATTTGAGTCTTTGATTGCTATTTTTCTGTATTTCTCAAGATGTAGCTTCTCTGTTGGACATGTTTGTCCATTGGACCTTTGGTTTGTGCTTTAGTTTTATTTTTATCTTTATTATTATGACTCGGTGTTTTAGGTGTGCTTCGTGACGTTGTGAACTTTTCTGTTAAGTTTTGGTATATGAGTGGCTCTGTTTCTTCCGGTTGTTCATGTTCGTTTTTGTTATTTTGAATTGCTGTTGGAAGGGATGTTGATAATCTTCTATTCGTTTTTTCATTTTCTGTTATGTAGTTCATTTATTTTATTTAAATTTTCCTCTTTAGTATTGAGGTCTTCATAGGTGTATACTTCGTTGTTAATTATTAATTTATCATATTTTAGGTAGGCTTTATAGCCTTCTCTTTTAGCTTTAATCAGATGTGGTTTGAGTTTCTTTCTTTCATTTACAATTCCTTTTGGATAATCCTCTTCTATTATTATTTACATATTATATTTTACTACATATATAAATTCCATCTTGAACTGATTATTTTAGAGATTTCGTTAATTAGAGATTTTGTGATTTTAGTTGTGATATGTATTGACTTGAGTTTAATCTGTTAAATGTTGTCGACTTGACGACTTGAATGTCACGAATGTGATGACTTGATTTGAATATTTTGAATGCGAACGAATATGACGACTTGAGTTGAATGTTTTGAATCGAATGTTCTGATTTTGAAATGAGTTCGAAGAAATATAGGAAAATGAAATAGACGAGGTAAGAGGGTAGTTTATTTCTGAAATTGGATTATGGCTCTACTATCTATCTACATATACGACATTGGCCATATTACGTAGCTTAGTTTTTTATTAGGTGTTTGTTTACATTTGATGGCAAGGGATTAGGGTTCTATTTTGTTTTAGACGATAGGAATTCAAGTTTTAGACGTTAATATAGTTTTACATAAATATCAGAAAATATGAGAATTTAGAATTAGAAATACATGGTAAAATGATTTACTTATTTCCAATTCAGTAAGTTTTGTTTACTGTTCAAGATTTGCTTACTAAGGTAACAAAGGCGGTAAATCGTACAAAATACTACAAGAGGGAAGTCGTTTTATTTATATATAAATATATATATATATATATATATATATATATATATATATATATATATATATATATATATATATATATATATATATATATTTATATATATAAAAGGTAAAAGGCGTGATGATATATTTATTTTATTTATTTATTTACGCTTTTTACCTATTATTAGGTGTAGCACTCTGTCGTAACAGATCTCGGTAAGTGATATATTTCTTCGCGTACGGTTACCGGCCGTCAAATCACGGTCCCCAAAGATATTTGTGGAGCAGGAGCGACATGGGTAGTTTAAATTTGGTGAAAATTATTTGTCGAATTCGGGTTCTCAAATCTCCAGCCGACTCGATACCACTTGACCACCTATCCCATAAATAAATAAACATTTAAAAATTGTACCATAACTCGCTGCACTTTTAATTTTCTTTCGCGCTCTATATTGTAGTAAACACTGCTGTATAATACGATACGACAATTATTATTCTGTTATTTGTAATAATATTTGGCTATAAATGTCAGTACGGTGGTGTGGATAGCGGTACGGAATTCGAATCTGGGGATCCCGAGTTCGTTTCTCACTCAAGCTAAAAATTAAATGAATTACTTCACTACTGCTCGGTGAGTTTGGACCCTGTACTGTAATTGGGATTAAGTTCCTGTTGTACAACGTAACATAAATAAATAAATAAACTTGACAAGCATTGAATTAAATTTTAATAGCATTGCTTCATATTATTTCATAACTCGTTTAAAATCTTCAGGATAATGGACTCATCGTATGTAATTCTCTTTCATTAGATAATTTATGTTACAAACATATTATATTTTTACAACTAAAAATAAAATAAGCCATTAACAATTTGTCAAAGACTAATTCAATTATCTGTCAGGGCAAACATATGCGTTTTAAATGACTCACTCACACATGCATCACATTATGTTTTATGCGGAATCAGAGCACAACGTTTAACGTCCATTCCATAAATAAAACAACCGACAGACGTCTTTCACGCACAGCTACGTCGATCCCATACTCACTGCATTTATATTAGATGGTATTCGGTTGGTAAGCTGGCCCCGGCGCCAGTGAGTTAAGCATATGAACACGCTGCTGCCACCAAATGGAGCGTTAAGGCAGTTGGCTAATTTGGCGGAGGCTGATTTACTAGCGGTTATTGCACAATGCTAATTGGACACAGCCGAGATTTTGGGATTTTTATGTGAGTTTTGGCAAGAATTTGTGGATTTTATGGATACGTGCGTCAAACATAAATGTCGCTTGAGATTTATTGACGTATAAATTTTGGTATTGGAATTCTGTTTTAAATGCATGTCTAACTAACTTATGTCTTACGTACCTATTATATTCAAGACCATGGATTATGGTTTGCTAAAGTAATTATAAAAATACACTAAAGTGGGCAACACATAACCTCCCACTACAGCCCAACGAATCACTACAAATAAATGAATGTTATTATTAGAAAGAGAAGAAGAAACTATGATTTGCTTATATCATTTCAAGATAAAGATTTTTTAAAATCTATTTTAATTCTCAAATAAAGCTATAAAACTGATATGTAAACGATATTAAAAAGTATGTACTGTAAATTTATTGTTATTTTGAAGTTTTATCAGCAATTCATTATCAAGATCAAATACGTCCTATATATTCTATAATGTAATCTTTCATCGAAAGAATTATAATAAAATTGTAGTAATTATATTTGACAGATTTTTAATAATAACAAAAGTTGCCAAGAATTCTCAATTAAGATATAGTAGAAAAAGTTTTTAACACTGCAAATTAGTGGCGTAACTAGGGGGTCCAAAGCAATACAATGCGTCCTTTCATCCTCATAAAATATAATTTGTAACAGCAGAAATTAAATTGCAAATGTTGAAAATTAGCTTAAAAATAGGAATATCGTGAAAGTGTTAACGTTTGGGTTGGAATGTTAGGTTCCAATATTAAAGGACTTTTTTTTATTGATGGCACACTGATGTCCGAGAAATATTTACAATTACTCCAGTCCCAGATTGGACCTGCTATTGATAATGTTACAGGGGAAAATATGATTTGGTTTCAGCAGGATGGTTGTCTTGCTCACTTAACAAATGAAATTAGAACATTTTTAAATCAATCCTTCCCATATTGAGAAATAGAACGCGTTGGTCCAGTAAACTGGCCAGCGCTATCCCCGGATTTGTCCACAAATGACTTTTTTATGGGGGCATTTAATAAATAATATCTACAAAACTAGACATGCAAATTGTTTGAATCGAAAAATTGGGGAGGACAATTAAAAAATATGCAACGCAATTTTTATCACAGATTTGGATTTTGTTTAGCAAATAATGGAGATGGAGATTTGTAAGATAGAATTTATTCTGTATTAAATTTAAAATAAAATAAAAACATTTAATGTTATTACTAATAGCAAGAAACAACGCCCCTGTTCAGGACTATCAACACTTTTACAAAATAGTTATTTGTGTATTGAAAGCGTAAAGTGATTCTTTGTTCCTCTTACACTATTACCGTGTTCGAGTATCAAAGAGACTTTACTCTCGCGATACACACATAATTTTTTCTACGATTGCATCTTCAAATTATTAAAAAAACGTATGCGTACTGAAAATAAATTCGTTCTGTCAACTGGCAATATGACAAGTTTCTATTTTGTTTGTATCCCTGGTAACTATTGAAATAAGCGCGCATTTAATATCTTTTTCGCATGTTGCCATTGGAAACGCGCTGCCATTGGAGACGCGCAAAAGAAGATATTTTTCGATTGTTCCACAGAAAACGTCAACTTTATGATGACAAATGAGAGCGTAATTGTCAATTTTTCATAGCAATCGTAGAAAAAGATAATTTCTTTTACTGCAATTTATCATAAAAATTAATAAACCAAAATTATTTTCAATTTAATTTCTGCTGTTATAAAGCTTATAAAATTAATTCTGTTTATTGATTTTAATGTAGAATTTTATGCTCTACATTTATTTGACGCGTTTTAAAATATTAATGGAAGCAGGATATTATAAAAATATAATTTTACAAGTGGTGTCGTGGTCTCCACCCTGTATAGGGCAGGTTCGAATAAAAGTTTGCAGCAAAACTATGGTTACGCACATAAGTACTGTTGTACATCAACGGCTTAACGTTTAAACTTAGTTTAATCTGTAGTTTTATTAAATGCTCGAGATCGGCTGGTTAAACTGAATTTTACTATAAACGAGATTTTTTTGACAAGTGATACATGTAAATTGAATATAATAAAATGATTAATTATATTCGGTACAGCATGAGACGTTGAAAAAATCAAAAATTATTTCCGAATTACATATATTTACATTAAAATTTTCTAAATTTGTATAAGCTGAAGGTATTATTTTGATAAGGGAAAAAATTAAATAATTCCTTGACAATTTGGATTTCATGGCATTAATAGTAAACATTTGTTAAACGAAAATAATTACGACGTTTAGAATATTGGTATGATTCATTTACATGTCTACAATAAACCAATTTTTCTTTTGTTACAAATTTATTTAAAATATCAAAATATATTGAGTAAACTAGGTAAACAACACTTACTATAATACAAAATTGTTTCAAATAATAAAAGTTATATTTTAAATCAAACAAAATTTAGATAAGAAATTAATTAACAAATCTTCTGTTAATATTCCAACTAATATTGCCTGCATTTTACTCTTGATTTAAAATTCCACGTTTATAAAAATTGTTCTAGAAAAATTTGAATACGAGCAACGCGTTGAGAATCCTTGTTAATTTTGAATATTCGTTTGATCACGGAAATAAAAACTTAGATGAACTTAAATCAGTTAGAGTCAAATTAACTAAAACTTTACTCATAACAGGCCTTAAATGTCTTAAAATCCTCGTTCTACGAGCTTGGATTTCAAACTGACATCTGTGGCTGTAATGATACTCACAACATTCTTCTTATCCTCCTATTTTTCTTGTTATCAGTGAACGTCGTTATGTAATAACCATCCATACTGACATCTGGATGGAAGATTTCTAAAAATTATTAAATTCATTTCATCAGGGAGAATGTATGTTATTATTTTGTTTTATAGCTAGTGTATATGTATTGTTTATAAAATTTAATCTGTTCTTGCATGTATAAATGTAAAATATAAAATATTAAAAAACATGTTTTTTAAGTAATTGTAATTCCCTTCATCCATAAATTCACACACAAATATTATTGCGATAATATTAAAATCGTATTCTAGAAACCTTGAAACGTGCTTATCCATTTTCCAGGCTATTGCAGCCTTGTGAATAAAACCGAGATAAAATTTGCGTTTACTAATCAGGAATGAAGAAATCGTGCATCCAAATCTGACTGACTTCAACTCAGTTAACGTTTACATGCAATGACCACTATTACTATTAATAATATAAATTCGTATATATTTTAATATGATAATTTGATTTTGACATAATTGTCCTGTATTTGAATGAAGGTACCTATACAAAAAGATCAAAATGCGATTTCAATGGAGCATCACAAAATAATTAAATATAACGCATACATATAATATATGATATTTCATTGCGTCAGCGTTTTGCATCAGGGCTTTACAATTAATTATTTAAAATTATCCTAATTAAAAATTTTATGGATAATGAACATAATGCCCTAAAGCTCATTAATTATATCAAACGTATTTAATGAATAATTAAAAACTGTACTATTGACATGTACATTTAAAATGCTCATGCATTTTCATATTATAAATTCATTTCATATATGTATGCGGTATATATATATATATATATATATATATATATACCGCAAAGAAGTAATATATAAAATTAGAATTTTTAAATAATTTAATAAAAATTAGAATCTAACCTAAATGATAGAATTGTTATCCATATTATGTTAATTTAATTTATTTCATCGTAACAGCTGAACTTTGTTCTAATTATCTGTATCTTACAATAGTTCTGAATAAGCAGACAACACACCCCAGGCATACATTGCTTTTACTTAATGTAAATTTTAGTCTCCTATAGTTTATAATAACACTTGAATATAAAATTAAATATATTTTTGCGAGATCTTTTTTTAATATTTACTGATGAGGTCGTGAGTTATCTATGTTTACTAATTACTGATCGGTAAGTACTTATGGACTAACTTACTGATTAGGGTAAGTAAATAATAATAAACAGTCTTCACATGGTAACATAAAAACTATCAAAATATATTTTAAAAACAGGAACAAAAAATGTAAAATAGTTAAAATAATTTCAGATATTTCTAAATATTAATTTTGTTATTATATCGATTGCGCAATAAACACAAGTATTGTAATCTTAAACTTATTACGTTCCAAATGAAAATGTTTAATTTCAAGAGTTTTAAATTAGAAAAATTATCTACTCTGTCTATGATCGATCTTTCCAAATAGAATAAAGTTATTTTATCTCCTACGTAAATTAATCGATCAAAATAAAAAATGGTTTAAAAATTGAATGTTTCTGTTCAATATTCATCATATTTTATAGTTTTTTTGGTACGATTTACTTATTTGCAACAAGTTTTTGGTTCGCCCAATTTGTTCGTAACTTCCCCAAAGATGCTTGAGTTCTTGTTTAATTTTGTACTATAGGGCATAATTGTTGAAACTTACGACTGCGTATCTTTCTTGTTCGTTAGAGCTTCAGATCTTATGCTTCAGTGAGTACTGAGGGACGTCCTATTTTGTATCATGTGACCCCATTTCATGTGTAATTCTGTGAAACTAAGAATGTTTGACGTCATCAATATTACTGAAAATCACTTAAGATGCAATATTTATTTATTTACGTACACTCGAAAATTATGCGGAAATCGAATTACTGGGTGTTGCACTCCGCCGTAGCAGATCTCAGTACGTGATATATTTCTTCGCGTGAAGTGCAGTTACCAGCCGTCAAATCACTGTCCTTAAAGATGTTAGTGGAGGGCGAGCCACAGGGGTAGTTTTAACGTGGTGAAAAATGTTTATCGCATGTGGGAATCGAACCCGGGTCCTCAATTCTACAGTACAACTCAATACCGCTGATTATGAGCCACCTACATTCAAAATCCGGTTTCAAAATTATTCCCAACATAAATGTACATATATCAAAAATTATTGTTATCCCAAATTCGTCTTGTTGAAGTATGATGATACTCCATGCACTGTCATATTGCTGTTGCAGACCCTTTGTTCTTGTTCTTCAAAGGTTGTTACTTGTCACTTGTCGCCCTCTGGCAACTTTAGACCTCGTTTTAGACAGTGTGGTACTGTATCCCATGCTTGTACTTGTATGTAGATATGTGTTAGCTACAGAAGTTATGCCAGGAGGTATCAAGTGTTTCAGGATCATGTTTTTGTTTTATGTAACACAAAATAGTCACTCAGTCAGTTCTTCAAAGAAAATTATTTGTAAAAATTTATACAGGTATTGAAATGATAGCAAGAAATAATTAAAGAATATAACTGAGAAAAGTAGTATAGAATTAGATCTTAAATGGTCAGGCCATATTTGATCTCAGAGTTGCTCAAATTTGGAAACGGTTTCACATTTACATAATAGTATTTATTTGTGGTATAAATAATAAGATGCACGTAATTCATTTTGTTTTTGTCGTTTATATTTTTGATATTTATCCAGAGAACAACAACGTACCTACTCGTATTTTGTTGATGATACGTAGTTTAAAAATATGTTTGTCAAGCCATTAATATGACGTATGTAGTAGAGAGATTATGAACAATATATACTTAAGGATTTATTACAAACGTATCTATATGTATACAAACGATTTAAGAATTTGAGTGTTTCAAAAGTCACAATCAATAACAGCGATAAAATATGTTTCCTTTTTACTTCCTTGTGCGAAGTAAAGGAAGTATTGTAATCGCGAAAATTTAGAGTTTTCAGATTTCAGCGGAAATTTCTATTTTGACCATCCCTGAATCCATTTTGACTATTTTAGTCGTGACGTCTGTACGTACGTACGTACGTATGTATCTCGCATAACTCAAAAATGGTAAACCGTAGAAAGTTGAAATTTTGTATTTAAGGCTGTTTAACATTTAGTTGTGGACCTCCCTTTTTGGTCATTACATAACTTCCGGAAGTGGTACTTTACTTGAAGCCTATAATAGATCAAATAGTCATGAAAGTGCAAGTTGTAAAAAAACAGGAAAGGCATTAGGTTTGTTTGTTTTTTGACAAAAAAGTTATTCTTCTTAATTTAGGTTACGTTCAGTTTTCCAGTAGCTCTAACTATTTTAAGATATTTGCAATTTTAGTTATTCAGAACAACAATCGTCATCAATTTGAAAAAAATAAATTATGAACATAATTTTGAACTCCACCTAAAAAATGTTCGTAAATTAATCATGTAAAGTGTCAAGCTTTCTTCCGGAAATTCAGAATTGCTATGAATAAAATTATTTTCGCAGTAGTAATACTTATTTTTACTAAAGAAATTATATAAACGAAAAGGGAAAATATAGTGAAAATCTCTTCTGTTCGTATTTAATTAAATATGTTTAAAACATCTACTTTTTAACATAATACAAAATCTCTTGTTTTTATTTGCCAGGTGACGTTTTCTTAATTAAATTATCGGAATCCTGGTGTTTATAGCTATAATTTGTACGATATTTAAAGTAGAAACATACCTAGAAATGTATTTATAATTATTAATTGACCGACAAATCGAGGTAATAATGACAATTATGTTTGTTTTATCAGTGTTAATAACATACGTATAAATTAAATTATTGTATTGTTACACCTTTCCTCTATTATATAATTAGTACGGTTCTAGAGGCAGACGGTAGTATATAATTAATATATTTTTACACCTGTTGTGCTATTATAGACACAACACTCGTGTGTTGTAATAACTGGACACCGAGTATGAAATTAAAGAAAGAAGCACAGCTGGTATAATACGTTGCGTATTATTATGTTTTTAATTAATATTTTTAATAACATTCATAATGTAATAACATCTTTTTTTAAATAAAGGACTCAATAAAGAATAATTAAAACGAGGTGTATTGCTACTGTTTGCCGTACATTTTTACGTGTAAAACATGGTGAAGAAACAAATTGATACAAAATAAGTCTTTTTATTCGTAGTTATAAATGAAGAAATCTGATATGGACACCACATGACTTCCTTGTACGCGTATTAAACTATAGATATTTTTTAATTGCATATATTTGACATTACATTTTTTGTTTTTCTTATTTTTTGTTCTAATCCATACAGGCGCGGTGGCCGAGCGTGTTAAGGCACATCTCTTAACATACTGTGACGTCACCCGAGCCAAGGTTCGTCAGTTCGAATCCGCCTGTCGATAATGTGTGATTTGTCGTAAAATATAAAATACAGCTACATGTATTTATCACACTCGGGCGCTATAAGCTAGTCACTTATACGCCTTAAATAATGTAGCATTCGACTACGAAAACCGGCAGTACGGCAGTGTAAAAACTGCGGCTCGGTGTGTCCGGTAGGCCCAGGCCCGATTTGGGCTGTAGCGCCACAGATGATGTTCTAATCCATAGCAAACTTAATTACAAAAAATCTGATGTGGACACCACATGACTTCCTTGTACGCGTATTAAACTATGTATATTTTTTTAATTGCACATATTTGACATTAAATCTTTTATTTTTTGTTCTAATCCATAGCAAACTTTTTTTTTAAATCTAAAAATATATAATATTTAAATTTAGATATCTCGTTTATGCAAAAAGCTAATTTAAAAATTCTTAATGTGCTAGACGCAGAATTTAATTCTCTAAAACTTTTATTTGCAGCATTTATTTCTAAAATTAAAATAATACCATTTTTTTTTTCAAGGAAAACTGTTAGCAGTTTCATGTAATGTGCCACTTCCGGTTAGTCTATTTTAACCAAAATCTATTATGTTATTTCCATTGATATAGTAGTCTTATATACTAAATTTGGAAAAGTTTTGGATTATATTTGAATATAGTTTTTCATTAAAATCTATTACAGGCTTCAAGTAAAGTACCACTACCGGAAGTTATATAATGACCAAAGAGGGAGGTTCACAACTAGATGTTATTATAGTCCTAAATACAAAATTTCAACTTTCTACGGTGTACCGTTTTTGAGTTATGCGAGATACATACGTACGTACGTACGTGCAGATGGTACGACGAAATTAGTCAAAATGGATTCAGGGATGGTCAAAATGCGTATTTTCGCTGAAATCTGAAAACCGAAAATTTTCGCGATTACAATACTTCCTATACTTCGTACAAGGAAGTAAAATTGAATCACCGAAAGTGGCATCAGCTTTCTTATTTTAAATGAATATCCTGTATATTTTTACATTTTTAAATTCTTCGTTCAATTCTGAATACAATGATATGCTTCAAGTCAAATTTTGCAGTAAAGAACAATACAAAAAAAATCAAAGTAAAACATTAAAAGTTGGCTGTGGATTTACTGAAAGTAATTAAAATGAACAAGTTCTTATTCACATTATCAGTATCTCAGTAATCCAGTAGTTAGGACAGAAGGTTTTTGTTGGTAATATTTGTATTGTTTTTATTTAGTTAGACGGAAAGCCCGTGCTGAACCTCTCGCCTTTGACTAATGAGCAATAAAAATAGAAAAACAAAATAAAAGGATTTAAAAAGTTGACATTCTTTTATAATTATTATTTTGCTTTATTGACAATTTAGGATCAAGAGCAAGTACAGCCGCGGGCTGTTTTTCCAACTTCCACCTAACTCTGTTTAGCGAATTACGCTTCCTTTTTCCATTGTAAGACAACAGCCATATAGAAATCAAATACTAAATGTTATTTTAATTAATTTCACAATCTTTAGACTGCAATTTGGGCCATTTCGTGCATGAGCTCTTGTTTTTAACATTAATTATCACAACGTGACGTTTTATAAAGAGTCGAAAGCACATTTCATTGCGGGCCACTGTTCTGCTGAATATTTTGAAGCGTTGGCAAAACAAAGCGTGTCATGGGCGCCGTTTGCAACACTAGTTGATAAGGAACAGGGAAAAATATGGTTTAGAAGCCGGAATAAGTGTAAAAAATATAATAGCAGTAATGGATGGATTACATGGCTTGAATTTCTTGTTTATTTTAACAACATTTCGACCCTTTTTGGGTCATCTACAGGTCGGTAATAGAATTTTAACAGTTTGGGCCATTGTCTGAGTACAGATAATTGATGTAAAAAAATTTTACATATTAAAAAAGCTGGTAGTGTACACTATCAGAGTCCACTTAAGACTCTCATGTGTTTTATTTTTTACAGTAACCTACCAGAATTCGGGATGACTACTAAAATTTAGTAAAATATGTTTTGTTGGTGCAACTAGCTATTAAGGATTTAATTTTCTTTTCTACATCTCGTATTGAAACATTATTTTTATCTAAAATGTTTCATCTTTTCTGAAGAATATTCAGTATTACATTTTTCCCTAAAGAATATCGAATAATTTATTAATTAATTAGAATGATTTTAGTACTTCAATACTATCTGCGTTTATGAATCTTGCTAATATACGTTAAATGTGTTAATTTTAATGAAGACTGTTCATAGCGCAATTCAGGTCGTATACTAGAGCTGTTGATAATTGAATAGATAGTTAAATGCTTTATTATCTATTTTGTATTTAACGCTTGTTATTTACAGAGGTAGTGAGAATAAGTGTTTAATTTTAATTCATTTATAATTATTAGGTGATTAGAAGGTGAAGTGCAGTAGTGAACTGGGTAGGACGGCGGCTAAGGAATTGTTGACCAGGCCTCGACGTTTCAGGGCTCTAAAGAGTTATGTACTATTAAGCAGAGCTGGTCAAAATACTACCCTATATTTTGTAAAAATAGCGAAATTACAGCTAAAAACTAATGTTAAATTTTGAAGCTATTTTTATTTTGCAATTAAAGTGAAAATCGAACATAAATAGTTATTTGTGTATTAAGAGCGTAAAGTGCTTCTTTGTTACTCGAACGATAATTGCAGCGCGAGTTGAAGGCGAGAGCTGCAATAATGTAAGAGGAACAAAGACACTTTGCGCCCGTAATACACACATAATTTTTTCTACGATTGGATCTTAAAATTATTTAAAAACGTATACGTACTGAAAATATATTCGTTCTGTCAACTGTCAATATGACAAGTTTCTGTTTTCTTTATATCCTTGCTAACTATTGAAAAAAGCGCGCATTTAATATCTTTTTCGCGCGTTGCCATTGGAGACGCGCGATAAAGATATTTTTTGTTCCAGAAAATACGTCAACTTTACGATGGTAATGAGAGCGCAATTGTAGCATCATAGCAATTGTAGAAAAATTTTGTTTAGTTTTAGATTTGGAATAGGACATTTTTATATGGTCTCCACAACTCTGGGTTTTTCTTCACTTTGGGCTTAAGGCTCTTTTCTTAACTTAACCGACCAACATAAGAATAGCCAATGTATACATTTGTGTGTGTGTGTATGTTTGTTAACAAATATTATTGTTTATTGATGTTATACAATGCTTACAGGTAAATTTATTACATGAATCTCGTTAGACGGAAGAAACTACATGTTTATATTATTCTAAAATAATCATGTGACTTTCGTTGTTAGTAATAAATTTCGATTTTATTCATTTATTCTTAATTAAGATGACCATTGGCTATACTTAATCTTAAGATAATTTACATTTTCATGATTATCATAAATTTAATTAATTTACGATTGACATTTACAAGTTACTGGATGTTAGCTGGCAAACTGCAGACAATAAAAGTTAACACTACGTTAACTTTATATATCCATTATAAATATATTTATATTAATTAACAAATATATTTACTTATTATCTAAATAAAAAGGTCTATTCTATTTATCTATATTTATTAATGAGTTACTTTAAATTTATGGGGTATCGGACTGTGGATTTGGGAAGTTCGATTTCCACAGCCGACAAAATCATAAATATTTTTGGGGCCATAATTTGAGGACCAAAATATACCATTTACTGCGATCTTCAATGGCA
Organism: Pterostichus niger; assembly: GCA_947425015.1. NCBI lineage: Eukaryota > Metazoa > Arthropoda > Insecta > Coleoptera > Carabidae > Pterostichus > Pterostichus niger. Next base: position 20,021,231 of record OX380341.1, on the reverse strand, counting down.
GACTGCTACATACAATAATGGGTAAAAGGCGTATCACTATATTATACAGGGTGTGCACAGAAAGGCGGAACATAGGAGTTTAAAAGTGTGCGGAAATTGGCTCTCCTGTACATTTTAGAGCAAAAGTACAAGAATGAAAAGTTGTTTAAAATTAAATTCTACGTTTAGAATGTTTAAATTTATTGTACTAATATGTCTGTGGTCCTAGATTTTTGAAAAATAAAATTTGACATTTTTGTGAAAAATCAGATAGCCATGAAAATTAAAAACAAACAAACAAAACAAAATCTCATTCTGATAGTTCAGTCAAGAATTACTGATTTTAATTGGTGTATCCATTGCATTATTTTAATTATTTATTATTTTAGTATTTAATATTTATTTAATATTAACTATAAAATATAGTAATATAAAACAATGAATAGAACAATCAAGATTAGTAACTCTTGACTGAACTGTCAGAATGAGATTTTTAATTTTGCACAAAAATGTCACATTTTATTTTTTAAATATCTAGTACTACAGACACGCTAGTACAACAAATTAAAACTTTTTAACCGTAGAATTTAATTTTAAACAAATTATTATTCATGTACTTTTGCTCTCAAACGTACAGGAGAGTAAATTTCCGCACATTTTTAAAATCCTATGTTAAACCCCTATGTTCCGCATTTCTGTGCACACTCTGTATATATTTTAAACATATGATATATTTTGTAGCTTTTTTGCGGACCAACAACAACTAAGATTATATGCCGCCATTATTGTAGTATTAATATATTTTTTTTGTATAACTTATAGAATTTAATTTGAAGGCAAAAGTGTAAATTCAGTGGCATGAATCACCAGCTTAAGAAATAGAGTAACATTTTGAGTGGCATTAATTTAACATCGTTTAATTTAATTGGTCATAACATAATTCCCTGAAAATTAATTATGCATCCGTTAAAATAATAATCTCGCCGGTTCCAGCGGTGCATGGACGTTCTGGATAATTATTCCAGTTTCGTGTGTTCATTGTACCAGAATAACTATTTCAATGAATTTAACGTTTAATTGCTTGTGACATAAGATAAAGATATACTCGTTTGCTTTTATCATTTTTTTACTGGTAACTAGCATCCTTCAATTATTTTGTCAGCGAGATTTAATTAATAGGTTTTAACAATCACTGATGAAAAATTAATGTTACCTATTCACAAATTGATTAATTATTGTAAACTTGAACTAGGCGGCTTGTCCTCGAGCGCTGCTGTCAGTTTTTTGTTGTTGTTATGTTTCTACTGCAAAATTATTAAGACTATAATCAGCCTAATGGAAATGTGTCGATCTATAGATTTGAGAAACAGAATTTGATTCCCACTGCCGATTAATTTTACTCCACATTAAAATTACTCCTGTGGTTCCCACTTTAATAATATCTTTAGATGCCGTAATTTGATGACTGGTAACAGTACTTGAAATATTTATTTTTATTTCAATTCCAAAAAAGTCAAAAATGTGCTAAAATACTGTATATTCAATGAATTTAGGTACCTATTTAACAAGATAATAAAATGGAAATTTATTTTTTGTACGATTGCTCTGAAAAGTTGACAATTACGCTCTCATTTGTCATCGTAAAGTTGACGTTTTCTGCGGAACAACCGAAAAATATATTTTTTGCGCGTCTCCAATGGCAACGCGCGAAAAAGATGTTAAATTCTCCCGTTTCCAATGACAACGCGCGAAAAAGATATTAAATGCGCGCTTATTTCAATAGTTACCAGGGATACAAACAAAACAAAAACTTGTTATATTGACAGTTGACAGAACGAATTTATTTTCAGGACGTATACGTTTTTTAATAATTTGATGATGCAATCGTAGAAAAAAATATATGTGTATCACGAGCGTAAAGTGTCTTTGTTCCTCTTGCAGTATTGCAGGTCTCGCCTTCGGCTCGTGACGCAATTACCGTGCTCGAGTAACAAAGAATCACTTTACGCTCTTAATACACAAATAACTATTATTTATGTCGTATTGAATTAGTTTACCTTTTTTCCTAAGCTTTTCTTGCGTTTATAACTTCCTCTATAATTATACTCCATGTAAAATAGATTCGCAATTATATTTATTTTAATTCTATTGCCACCTTTTAGCAAAAAAAAATCAATCATTTCATAACACTAATTATCTACTACTCAGTCGAATGAAGAACTCTCTCTGCAACGCCCAATCGATAACTGATATGCATATTTTTTGTGGTATCTAATCGGCCCAAGTTCGATTCCCACAGGCGACAAACAATTTTCAGCACATTAAAACTACCCATGTGGCTTCCCCTCCACTAACATCTTTGCAGGCCGTGATTTGACGGCTGGTAACCGTACTTGACGCGAAGAAATATATCACTTACCGAGATTTGCTGCAAAGTGCCACACCCAGTAATGGGTAAAAAGCGTGATGATATATTTATTTTATAAAATATAAGAATACGTATTTGTTGAGTTTCGTTTCCTTGCGTGTACCTAGAGCCTGAACGTTGCTGGAATATAACGATTGTTCGATTCGCGGAAGTTTGGAGCGCATAGAGAAGTTTGTTGGATGTGTTCTCGGGAAGCGGTAGCAGGCGGCGAGTGCTGTGGCGTAATTCACTGGAACGTGGCTCGATAGCTGGCCGCGAACGTCGAGGCGCTGAGCTCTGAGCAGCGCTCGCCTGTCACATTGCAGGAGAACTTTCATTTTTGCTCCTTCACTGAACTCATCGATTAAGTACTTAAAAGTTTTTATCGTACTTGAAGTTGTGTAATGCCTTCGTTCGCCGAATTGTGCAAAATGTAACTTGTATGTCGGGAACCTGAATGTTGATTTGAAAATTCTACTGACAATTAATTTTGTTTCTTAGAAATTTGAACAGTAGATTGGTAATATAAAGTGTATAAGTAATAATGTATCGAATATTCGATTTTCATTTGGATATACGGCCGATTCGGTGTACTTATTGATTAGGATATTTGGTAGACCGTAGATTATAAAACCACAATATCTGAAATTATGTACATATACTGTAATGTAATGTAATGTAATGTAATTTATTTGTTAAAGAGAAAAATCTCGTACAAAGGTATTGGTAACATCGGATTTAAAGTTAAACGGATAATACATTTTGTTATAATATATAGTATAATATTTTATTATAGGTTCATAGCGAACGCCCGAAGTTTTAGTGCTTTGGAAACGTAGTTGTAGATATCGTAAGACTTCTTCGTGGTCAGTTCCGCCAGTAGAGAGGAGGTGTCTTGGACTGTGTAAAGGTGCCTGAGAAGATAAAATTCTCTAAATGGAGCATAGATTGGACAGCGGAGAAGGAAATGGGGAATATCATTTGGTTCATAGGTATTACAAATGCTGCATATTTCTGACTGGTTAAATTGGTGGCAGATATTGTCCTGATATATGTAAAGGCAGTTTGGATTTCCAGTTCTTAACAGGCTGAATATTTTTAGGACTTTGTATGGAATTTTTTAAGGATAGGTAGTTTGCGGCAATATTAAATGTTTTATAGGTAGGATTATAGGAAGAGTTTATTATTCTTTCTGTATCTTCATTGTATAATATTTCGTTATATGCATGTAACATATTTTCAAATTGCGCCTTTATTTGTAAAGGGCTTTGTTCCTCCCAGATCCATTTGAAATTAATTTTGGTTAGTATGACTTCTAAGTTCTTGGTCCATATTTGTTTAGATTGTTTTTCAGTCTTATTTGTGTGCAGCAGCCTCATTTTTTCGTAGCATGTTTTTACATATCGTGCGTCAGGCATTAGGAGTATCTGGTACCACCATTTTAAGATTTTTCTGAAAATTAATAATTCTATTTTTGTTTGTCCTGTTTCTCTTCGAATTATGTATCCAGAAGTTGTTTTTTGCCAGGATCCTAGTTTTTTGAAGTATTGTAGCTGTCCTTTTTCAATTGATTCCTTTTGTGCCGGGCTCCCTATCTCAGCCCCGTAGGTTAATACTGGAAGGATTAGAGAGTTGAATAATTGCATGTTAGTTTCCCAGCAGTTTGTTTTTATGTATATATACTTAATTCTATATATATTTTCATTGAAAAAAAAAACAAATTTATTAACATTGTGAAAAATCTTTCTGAACTTCAAGTTTTTTTCGCAAAACAGATGTTTTTTTTATTATTTTCAAGAATTGCCATAAATATTTATCTCTTTTTTGATAGGAAAATTATTTTTTAATAAACTTTTTTTTTATTATTCGCAAAATGAATATTCGATATTTTTGTACATTTTCGTTCCGAATATTCGATATTTGATTATTCGGCCAATTGAATCCTCGCACACATACACACTTACAAGAAAGAAATGTAATATGAAATTTGTTTTAATTACAAGTTCGGTAAAGATCAAATTAGTAAAGTAATGTAGAGATATTCTAGTCCCGTATAAATAGTTTTGTTTTTCTTCAAACATTATAAAAATGGCACTTTTTATGATTTGAGTGAAAAGTTAGCACTGTAACAGAATATACTATTCAAGTATTTTTAGTGGGTGTAAAAAATTTGAATTCAATTGAGCATTATGTTTTTAAAATTTGTTCTATATTAATTATAAAGCTGTCCTGCGTGATGGCCGCGCGGGTTGAGGGTCTGACTGACGACCATAAGGTCGTGGGTTCGGGTCCCGCCCGTGGCGGCCATACAAAGGACATATCGGCATATGACCTGAGTAGTTGGTCGGATATATAAATTTAAAATAAATAATTATAAAGCTATAAAAGTGAGATATTATAGTATAAGAAATGCTACTTGAGGCAATATACGTCAATGAATTAATTGAAACGATAAAAGAAATAAAGATAAAAATTGCAATTTGTTTTCGTGTAGGTAGAATGTATTTGGAAGTATTTTATTGGGACGCCACTGCGTTCATGGGCACGGAAGTAAAGATGGCTGCCGAAATGTGGAGCAGCCCAAGAGCATACGTTACATAACGTGTTTTTATTGTGAAGGCCACATCCGTTTCCTTCATGGTTCCTCTTTTCCATTTTTATATTTTATATTAGTTTACCATTGCTAGCAGTTTATATTCGTCGCAGTCGTCGTTTCACATGCACAAGTATCGTGTTATTGTCGAACATAAGATTTTGCTACATTTTTCAAATGCATTTTCGTATAAATGCACAAAAGGGAATATTGTTATTAAATTTTACTGTACAAAGAACGTACCAAACATACTCCCCATATTTTGAATTTCTTAGAAGGACTATATTTACTACACTTATAACTTTTTATTTGTACGTTATGAATTTGTAAATATTTGGAAATCATGAATTCCTGTTTCCAGTAGTTCTAGGTATTTTATTATTTACAATATAAAGATGAGTTCAGTATTATCGTATTTGCGTTGGGATTTATGACATATCAAAACGCATACTTGCCTTGCGGTATTGGTGCAATTTATCAGCCCACGGCATGCAACGGATCTGAATGCAGATGTAAATTTTAATCCGCTATCGTCCGCTATCTATAACGTGCAAATTATTGATCCAGAGTTGTTGAAAGATTGTTAAAAAGCTGTATTTTTAATGAATCACCGTGTTGACATAAAAGAATATGTATTCAAGGAAAGGGAACAAGTATCTTTTAAACCTTCTAATTTTGTATTTGAATTAGAATCCAAATGTCAAGCTCGGAAAAGGCTTAGCCTAAAATAAATTTAGTTTTCTACTGACATCTGCTCCTCGACAGAAGTGAGATATTTTGAGTTTATTTTACTGATAGTGTTAATCCAGTTCAGATCAACTCACAAGTAACACTACCCAACTGTTACTCATCGATTTATATTAAACTTGGCACACTAATAGAACTCAAAAAAATATTGAACCCCTATTTTTTTTCTTCCGGAAGTTGCTTTTTAAGGGTACAAACTAGCCCTGAAAGGTGGTAAAAGCAAGAATCGCCACAAATGAAATTAAATAATACCAAAATATTACGTTTTCAACATTGGTTACCCATGGATAACCTCGAAATAGATTCAGCGACCCCAAAAACCCCCGAGTAACTAGTTTTGAACCTAAAACTCAATTTCAGTTGAATATCGTAATTTAATTCTCCCATTCCCTTTTCCCTTAAAAAAGTGCTATGATCAAAATGACCCCGAAAATAGATTTTGACGATCTCAAAAATCCCTGGGTAACCAATGTTTAACGCGAAATATTTTGATATGATTTAATTTCATTTATGGCGATTCTTGCTTTTACCACCTTTCAGGGGTAGTTTGTACCCATAAAACGCAACTTTCGGAAGAAAAAAAATAGGGGTTCAATAATTTTAGAGTTCTATTAGTGTGCCAAGTTTCATTTAAATCGGTGAGTGACAGTTGGATAGTGTTACTTGTTAGTTGTGGTAAAAAGCCAAATAATTATGATTATTATATCAAACCATCTATGGTTTTGCAAATTCAGTTTGAAGTATTAGATGGGAAGAACAAAACTGTATCCCTATTTTTTAAAATTCATTTAGAATAGAAAAAAATATATATTTCCACTATTATATAACTTGTATAAATAATGCACACTATTGTACTGTATACTCCCTAGTCCCTACTTTTGTATCTGAATGTACATAGGGGAACAGCTATGTCGTACGTCATGCATGATTTGTTTTCCTATTGCAATAAATTTGAGAATTGTTATCAGTTTGTAATTTTCTGAAAGAAAATTGATTACTTTTCTTTATCTAACGACAGGTTTTAAAAATCGTATTTTACATATGAGTTGTTACAAGACTTACAATTTATGTATACTTTGTTTATTATATACTCCGTACAACAGGAACTTAATCCCAATTACAGTACAGGACCCGAACTCACCGAGCTGCAGTGTGGTAGTTCATATATTTTTGTTCTGAAAATCTTACGTTTCCAGTTAATTTTAATAGTAACATTAAACCTTTTGGCATTTGGACGGATAATAGTCAACCGTCTTATGTCACATTTATACGAAAATCTGGACAATAGTGTTACAACAAATGCATATTAACGAACAATTACATAGTTTTCTTTGTTCAAAAGAAATATAGTGGTGTTTCCAGATGTATAGCACACAAAACGAATTGAAGGGAATAGTGAATCGATTTAAGATTCAGCTTTGCGCTTCATTCACAACCAATTTCATAAATTGGTATTTGCAAAAATTAATTTCAAAAATATCGTTGCACTCAACCACATAGATAAATTTAAATTAGAAAAATGATTAAAGTTTGAATAATTCTTTTTATATCCGTATTATTGTACGTTTATGTAGGTTATTAATACAAATAATAATTTATTTTATTTATCACAGTGACAAATATCATACAGCAATTTAAAATTGAAGTTTGGAGTTTGCAAACATGAAAGTTTATGAATTGGAAAAGAATGAAAGTGAAATTGGTTGTGAATGATACTTCACTTGTAGATGAGGTAAAACAACATGAGATTTTAGATACAAAGTATGCAGCTATGGAATGTTTGAATAATACCTATATCTGGAATTGAGTTTGAGTACAGCACAAAAGGGACAAGGAACACTTATTAAAAAAATTAAAAAGTATAGAAATAAAATATGACACTCAAAAACAGCATTTCTAAGGCTTTGTCATAATGATTAAATTCATTACAAGCAGAAAGAAACTATTCACAACATCACTACACTTAACCAACCGAATACAAATGCCTAATCACTCTTCATCTTTCATGACTCCATAAATTTTGGAGACTTCTACACACAATGTACTTACTCATATTCACATTCCGTGTCATCTTTCTTCAGTGGATACGCCACACGTGTTCTGATGTTAGATGACGATTTGAAATTGTTGATAGTGAAAGTTAGGTTGCGTCTCGTTGTGGTCTGGAAATGTGTGAACGCACTGAGCGATGCAACGTTGGTTTATGATTCGGCCCATATTGTACCCCGTGTGAAAGTTGGAACTCTTGATTAAAGATGTACTATTAATTGTAATGGAAGTTTAGGTGTTCCGTGAATATTATTAAATGATGAGTAAGCTTTTGTTTAATTGACATTTTTCGTGTATAGATGTAGTATTTAATTTTTCGTAACACATGCACAAGAAACACGTTCTTATTCCCTAATTTTAGAGAGAGAAACACTGCTTTTCTCCCTCTAGGGAGAGAAACATTACGTTTATCTCCCTAGGTAGGATGTTTCTCTCCCTAGGTAACATGTTTCTCTTCCTAGAGACTACCATTATTTGCTGTTTGTGGCGTTTCCTAGGTAACTAGCTACGTAACCCATATTTGATATTTGTCCAGATAAGATGGTAATTTTTGTGCACTTGTTACAAAAAGTATAAAATGCTTCACGGGAGGGCGCGATTATCCCTTGTGTGAAGTTGGCAAACCTCGACTTCAGTTCAAGTCTTCGTCCCTCGCTTACGTCTCGGTTAGCCAACTTCACACGCGGGAATAATCGCTTGTTTTCCTCCCTTGATGCATACTATTAAATGACAAAGAAGAAGTTTAATAATATTTTTGACATATTTTTTTTAAGTACAATTTAATGTCCAGGTTAATTTTAGTATTATATTAATTATTTTTATTCATATAACCATTTTATACCACAGAAATGAAAAATCTAATTTTATATTATCTATCATAATATATTTAAAAATATTTACATATTGTAAATAAATAATACGAGATAAAAACTATATTAACTGACAAAACAACTGACAGAAAGTGTAAACAAAACCAAGGAATTAAAAACAATATTCAAAATAAAATTTAAGCAGAAGAGAGACGTCATCAAAATTTGTAACTAGAATAATGACGTCAAAGCCGGCTGCGTTTATAGGATATACAAAAAATTAAATGCAATGAGTGTTGCATATGTATAATAAATTTTCTAACATTTTAAATGCTTTAGGCAGTATTTATCAAATATATAACACACAAACAATTTTCACCAATTTAAATCTACCCCTGTGGCTCCCCCACCACTAATATCTTTGGGGGCCGTGATTTGACGGCTGGAAACCGCACTTCACGCGACACAATTTATCACTTACCGAGATCTGCTTAGGCAGAGTGCCACACCCAGTAATGGGTAATAGGCGTGATGATATATTTATTTTTTATTTATTTAAATCACAACAAAATTGACAAACAACAACAAAATAAATGGAGTGAGAGTCAGATACAAATGTAATCGTTTTCAAAAGCAGTAGGTACCAACTCCTGGTAAAGTAATGAACTTCAATTCTTTTACATAAATCAAAATTTGTTGAAAAATATTATGTTTAATTATGTTTTAATTTAAAATAATTTGTAAATAATGTTAACGTGTACTTTCCTTATTATAATTTTAGTTTTTAACTTAACTACAAATATATTTATCATTCTATCAGTTCGGTGCAAGTAAGTTTTCATTTTGTACAGTTTTATCCACGGCCTATGACTTCGTATTACTATTAAATAATAAAGTTTCTTAATGTGCTAATAAATGACATGCAAAAAAATTGCGATAGGAATTGCCGTCCTTCCAAATTTATCGGTCAAGGCTATAACCTACTGGCAAATCCTTGTGGGAAATCTGCCCCTGACCTGAATACCAAACTTCAGGAATTATATTTTCCTTAATGTATAAAATTTTACCATCGTATATTTATTGATTGTAGGCAAGTTATAAACAAATATTGGAATGTACGTCATGACCACATTCACAAAGTGTATCAAACCGCCAACTGTAAAAATACATTTAATAAAAAGTTAATTTCATAGCAGGTGTTTCACTATATTAAACATCTTTTAAATTATAGGAATAAGATTAGGAACGTACTAAAATTAGCACTCCTAGTTTAGATATTGTCAAAGGTTATAAAATGTTTCAATCAAAATAAATATCACAATTGGTGTGGAGATAAGGAAATAACTACAGGTCATATTAAGACGAGTAGGCATGTATTATATTTCAAGGATTGTCATGTACAAAATATAAATAGTTGTACATTTAAAACTTGTCAAAAATGTAATGAGGAAAGATTAACCATGTGACATGTGTTGAAGGGAGTAATTTTTTAAGATGATTCATTATTAAAAAGTAAAAATTAAAAAGAATGAGTAGCGTGTTTTCTTTAATTATGTGTCAAGTAATGTGGAATTGAGAAAATAATAATGTATTTTTAAGTGCTCTAAGTATATCTTCACTTACTTCACCTTGAACTATATAGGTACCGTTTTTATTAACCGATTTACGAACAATAGTAATGTGCCTACAATATAAAAAAATATCTTATTGTATTGAAATTTGTGAGCAATGAACTAATATACATACTATTTAAATAATTATTTATTTTTTAGTTGAAACCTTGTTTATTGAGGTTATGTACATCAAATAGTTTTGGAAAGTGATGGAAAAAGTTTTATAGCTATAATAAAATTTTGTTTCTACTCTCAATTTGTTAATTTGAGAACACATATTTTACAGACTTTATCTATTTTAAATGTTGTTGTTTTTTTAATTTTAAAATTTGTAAGATATCTTTATTATGCAAATAATGTAGTAAATGAAAATAGGCCGAAAATATATTCAAGTTCAAATAATAAAAATTAAAGAACGAAGTTACAATTTCGATAATAATTCTGTTCAGTGTTGATGATTTGTCATACGTTGAATAGAATTGCCGCTTCGCTATTTTATTCGAAGAAAATCATCTGAAAACGTTATTAATATTCCAACAATGTTCACGGTTATGCTTTCCGAATCAAGAAATTGTAAGTAAATATATCTTCTTCTTTATCATATTACATTTGTATAACGTGTTCAGGGCCGGATTTACGGTCCGCGGGATCCCCAAGCAGATCGTATAGGTGGGGCCCCGCGCTAAAAAAACCGTGTCAGACGGGTGCTGGTCTAAAAAAAAAGACGGGGTCAGACGGGTACCGGCCTAAGGAGGGAGCGTTAAATAAATTTAAATATATATATATATGGATTTTTCTGCAAAAATATATATACAGGGTGTTATATTTTAATAGACCCAGCAAATATCTCGCTTATTTATCAACTTAGACTGGGAGCCATTTTGAATATTAGTTATAAAATCATTTTGTTATTAATAAGTGTTTCTTATTCTTATTTTCTGTATTATTATGACATAAAAATATTATTTCGTTTAATAATAATAATTACAATTGTTTTAGTTAATTGTTTTATTTCAAACCACAGTCATGGCTCACTATTCTCTTTCCGATTAGGTGTATAGTAAAGTGCCCGCCATTTTACTTTGTAATAATGTAACATAGATTATTTTACATGATTGTAAAGCAAATTTGATGCATTTTTCAAATTTGTAAAAAAATATAGTATGTTCCATTTGAAATTTCAAAGTTGATATTAATTACTAATAAACCGGAAATGATATCATGAATGTACATCCGTCATCAACTAGCTTACATGTTGTTGTATAAATCATGTTATATGAAAGAAATTGCTAAGTTGATAAATAAGCGAGATATTTGCTGGATCTATTAAAATATAACAGCCTGTATATAAAATATAATAAATATAATCATTATGCAAAATATATAAAAACTATATATGTAATTCTTTTCATTTGGGGACGGTTTCATTTATTGTTAACGTTAATGAAAGAAAAAAAAGTTAGAGATGGGCTCTCCGCATAAAAAAAAGGTCAGCCACGCGTGGGCCTCCAATCATGTGCTTGTATGTAAATCCATCATTGAACGTCTTCTCTCTCTGCTACTACTTTTATTTAAACCATATGAATATTAGTAATGAGGGTAACATTGCCACATTTAAAATAAATTTTGCTACTGATTCATTGAAGCAATATAATCACTATTATGACGGATACTCAATATATCTGTCCAGTTTTTCATTTACCCCAACATAGGTACTTTTTTACTATACTTTAACTTTAAATTAATTCGTGATATCTGATTAGGAGAGAAGTCCGCTTTAATAAAAATAATAAAATAATGATGTAGTTAGTTGGAAAACATTTTTACTTTGCTTATTTGATTGTTTGATTTCTAGAATTAATTTATGTTTAATTACTATATGTGTTTATTAATAACAAAGGAGTTCGATAATCAAGCTGAACTAAATACTTATACGTATATCTATCTATTCATTTTCAATAACTTAATTCCACACAGACGTGAAATGAAATTGTAAAAAATTACATTTTACTTCTAAAATGTCTTAAATTTACTGTGATAGCATGTTTGCACTCTGTAGTACTAAATATTAAAAAAGGTTTATTTTCTCCATGGAATAAAAACACAAATTAAACAAAATAAAATAAAAAGAGTATTAAATATTTTTGTTCGTAAATGGAACAGAAATACAACAAAAGAGTAATGCTTGACTGAACCATTGCAATGTAATTTTATTTTATTTGTATTTTAATTATAGAATATGGGGCCATTCACTTTTTGACGAAAATCTTACATTTAATTAAAAAAAATATATATATCATCACACCTTTTACCCATTACTGACTGAGACCGTAGCAGATCTCCGTAAGGGATATATTTCTTCACGCAAACTGCAGTTACCAGCCGTCAAATCACGGCCCCCAAAGATGTTAGTGGAGGGGGAGCCACAGGGCTAGATTTAATTTGGCTAAAATTGTTTGTCGGCTATGTGGATTGAACCAGGGTTCTCAAGATCCACCGGCCGACTCGATACCACTGAGCATTTTTGATAAAAATATCACATTAAATTTAGACATTTTAAAAATAAAAGCCTCTTATTTTGTGCTTGCTCTACTAAAAGTTCCCATGTTAAACTGCTATGTTTACGCGAAACTGTAGAGAACCTGTTTGAATTGAAATTTTTACTTTGGTAAACAGAAACAATCTTATATTGCTATAAATATGATTAATATATAAATAAATATAAATATATCATCACGCCTTTTACCCATTAGTGGGTGTGGTACTCTGTTGTAAGCAGATCTCGGTAAGTGATATATTTCTTCGCGTGAAGTGCGGTTATCAGCCGTCAAATCACGGCCCGCAAAGATATTGGTGGTGGGAGAGCCACATGGGTAGATTTAAATTGGTGAAAATTGTTTGTCGGCTGTGGGGATCGAACCAGGGTTCTCAAGATTCACAGGCCGACTCGATACCACTAAATATGATTAGAAGTAAAGTAAAAGTAAAGTAAAAGTTTATTTTTATTTAGCTTAAGCTAGTACATTCATCACTATACATAACCAAAATAATTATTATAAAGAAACAGACAAAAGAAACAAAAACAACTATTAACATAGACTACATATTTACATCACATCAAGAATTATAATGGCATTTCAGTGCGTTTTTAAACTCTTTAACTGATTTGGTTTTCTTTACATCTGCTGGTAATTTATTATAACAATCTAATCCTCTATGAAATATGTTATTGCAACTGCTCATTTTGCTTTTAGAATCTATATAAAAACATTCCTTTTGCCTTGTACTGTAATTGTGGACATCTTGATTTAATCTGATATTATCTTTTAAATATTTTGGTAACATTCCCATCATAATTTTATAAATAAATACCATTGTATTGTATTCACAATGCTGTTTAATATTAAGCCAGTTCAGAGCACTAAGCATATCTTTTATTCTAGTGTACCGCGAACATTTTAATATTACCCTCATAGCTCTATTTTGTAAAAATTGTAATTTATTCATTTCGCTGTGGTTACACAAGTATAGTATAGTACTACAATAATTAAAATAGGTAAAAATATGTCTCATTATACCTTTGTTACCTACACAAAGTCCCATTGCAACTTCAGTGTTTAAAAATTGAGTTCACCGGTAATTCACCGGAAGTTGCATCACAATTCTTTTAATCTACATAGTCTGCATGATACGTAACCTGTGGCCGTCTGTACTTTCTCCGACTCATTCCGCAGCTAGCATCTCTCAGCTCGAACTCTAACACAGCTCAACAACGTCCTCATCGGAGCGGAACTGTCTGCTTCCTGTGCCCGTGACACCGCGGCCAAGCTCACCACCGCTCATTACCCGAAAATGGGTTATTCTAATTGATGAAATGTAGGCCACGGCACGCTCGTGGTGGAGGCGGCGGTGGCGCAGGGCCCAGAGTGGGACCTTGAGCACGAGCGCGCTGGGAATGTAGGCTACCGTGGGCCAGAACCGAAACGTGGACAGTAGCGCCGGTCATGATAACTCTCTAGGGGTTGGAGCGGTAGACCTCGATAAAACACATTTTAAGAGATAAAATTAGTTGTTCTATATAAATCGTGGAGTTACTGCAAAAACAAGGTAACTCCATGAACTATATAGTGTGAATGGAGTTAAGTCAATCTAGCCTTTGTGTTACTGTACTGTTTTATTAGTCGTATCTCGTTTTGCTAGTATTTGCAGCATTTAACTTAATAAATACATTTATATATTTACGTCACTCTTTTACTTCCTTGTACGAAGTAAAGGAAGTATTGTAATCGCTAAAATTTTCGGTTCTCCATTTCTGTGGAAATACGCATTTTGGTCATCCCTGAATTGATTTTGACTAATTTCGTCGTGACGTCTGTACGTACGTATGTATCTCGCATAACTCAAAAACGGTAAACCGTAGAAAATTGAAATTTGATATGTAGGACTGTTATAACATCTAGTTGTACAATTCCCTTTTTGGTCATTATATAACTTCCGGAAGTGGTACTTTACTTGAAACCTATAATAGATTTTCATGAAACACTATATTCAAATATAATTTAAAACTTTCCAAATTTGGTATATAAGACTACTGTATCACTGGAAATAACATAATAGATTTTGGTTAAAATAGACTAACCGGAAGTGACACATTACATGAAGCTGCTAACAGTTTTCCTTGAAAAAAATGGTATTATTTTAATTTTAGAAATAAATGCTACAAATAAAAGTTTTAGAGAATTAAATTCTGCTTTTAGCACATTAAAAATTTTAAAATTAGTCTTTTGCATAAGCGAGATATCTAAATTTAAATATTATATATTTTTTGTTTTTTTGTTGTTGCTTGCTATGGATTAGAACAAAAAATAAAAAAATAAAAGATTTAATATCAAATATGTGCAATTAAAAAAATATCTATAGTTAAATACGCGTACAAGGAAGTCATGTGGTGTCCACATCAGATTTTTTATATATGCGTTAAGGAAAACCTAACTTATTTTTGTATGAACGAAATTTAAATTATTGTTGTCTGTATTTGAAAAAAAGATAATACAAGTATCTGCTTCCAGTTAATGAACGTTCAATACGGAAAACTCTAATTTCAATTTATATTTGATGAGAATTCAATTAGAAACGTAGTTTTTAAACATTTTGACCCAGCAGTTGATTAATATAATTTTATAAATATAAACTACAACTACGTGTATTTGTCACACTCGGGCGCTATAAGCTAGTCACTTATACGTTTTAAATAAGGTAGTATCTGACTACGAATACTGGCAGTACGACAGTGTAAAAAAACTGCGGTCCGGTAAGCAAAGCCTCGATGTGGACTGTAGTCCATAGGGCGAAGAAAAACCGCACTTCACATACATTAATATATCACTTTTCGAGATCTGCTAAGGTGGAGTACCACGCCCAGTAATGGGTAAAATGGCGTGATGATGTATATTTTTTAATCTTTTAAAATATCATCTTGCCTCTATCGGGATATGAACACGAATCCTCCCACTGGAGCTACGGACTTTCTGTCAATTAAATCATAGGAACAATGAATTCAAATACTGATGGTGAATAAGTGATTTTTTTGTCCATATGTGAATTATCTTCTATAAATAATTTGTTGATATATAAATATAGTAATACATTTGGCTAATTTAGACAGAATTTTTATTTAAAACATATTTTAATACAATAATTTTGAAGGTATCGGCTGGTTAACTGATTTCTCATTTTAAACGCCTATGGTCGTATAATATCCTAATAGGATTCATTTTAAATAGTAATACAAAAATGCAGTGGTAACCTATTGACACTTCGAGTATTTTATACTCTCTAAATAACCTATATTAAGTTAGTACGGTGGTGTGGATAGCGATACGGAATTCGAATCCGGAGATTCCGAGTTCGAATCTCACTCAAGCTAAAAATTATATGAACTATCACACTGCGGCTCGGTGAGTGCGGACCCTGTACTATAATTGGGATTAAGTTCCGGTTGTACTGCGTAACATAAATAAATAAATATATTGTAATATCCAAATTATGAAGGTTTTCATTTATTTGAATGTTTATGTTTCACTTTTATGCTTGACAAATGTTTGTTTCTTTTGAAATCAGTATACATTATTATATTATTTTGTGGCCATTGACCCGATTGAATCATCGACCCTTATAGCCAGTCCGTCCCTGGATAGTACATTTGACATGCCAGCATGCGAATAGAAGGCTCTGGGTACAAATTCCGGCGCAAGTTTAAGTTTCTCTCTCAACATTTGATTTATTTAAATAAAAAATATGTATTTAGTTATACTTTCATTGGCAAAAGGCACATCACTAATATTTTATGTTTTGTAAAAGTTTAATGGTTTTAGTTTACGAGGCATGCTTTCTTTGAACTTAGATGTAATTTTAAAAAAGGGCGACGAAAAATATAGAAAAACATATTTTTAATTGAATAAAAACTTTAAATAACAATAATAAAAATAATAATATATCATCACGTCTTTTCCTATTACGGGATGTGGAACTCTGCTGTAGCAGATCTCGGAAAATGATATATTTCTTCGCATAAAGTGCTGTTACCATCCGTCGAATCACGGCCCCTACAGATGTTGGTGAAGGGGAAGCCACAGGGGTAGTTATTCGTCGCCTGTGGAAATCGAACCCGAATTCTCAATTCTACAAGTCGACTCGATACCACTAAGCTACCTACCGAACTGTAAATTACGCTGTCAATTTTTTAACTATCAAGTTCATAAAAGATTTTTGTAAAAATGAATCATATAAATAAATTTTGAAGTTTATTGATTTTAACTATCGATTGAAGCTAATATAAAATCATGAAATGATAATATTAAAGGCATTTATGGGGTAGGTGACTCAGTGGTATCGAGCCGGCCTGTGGATTTGGGAACCTGAGTTCGATTCCTACAGCAGACAACCAATTTTCACCAATTTAAATCTACCTCTGTGGCTCTCCCTCTACTAACGTCTTTGTGGACTGTGATTTGACGGCAGGTTACCGCACTTCATACGAAGAAATATATCACTTACCGAGAGCTACTACATCAGAGTGTCACACCCAGCAATGGGTAAAAGACGTGATGATATATTTATTTATTTACTTATAAGTTTTTAGTTTTGTAATATTTATTTAATAAAAAGAAGAAATATATCACTTACCGAGATATGTTATGGCAGAGTGCCACACACAGCAGTGGGCAAAAGGCTTGATGATATATTTATTAATTTACTTATAAGTTTTTAGTTTTGTAATATTTATTTAATAAAAAGAAAAAAAATATCACTTAGCGAGACGTGTTACGGCAGAATGCCCCACCCAGTAATGGGTAAAAGACGTAATAATATATTTAATTTTAAAAAAGCAAAAGGAGAAACATGTATTTTTGATTTATCAAAATTTGTACATTTCATGCGTCTAATTGAATGTGTATTGTTCTTATTCGACACGATGGACTAAATTATCGATAATGTATTCAAACATTCAAAGTATCTTCTGAAAGTTTTAATTTGCTGTATTGGAAATTTGATATAAGAAAGTTTTGTCTTGCTTTTTAAGTTTAAGCAGCTAATTCGAATTTTAATTTTAATTCGTGTTGTGAAAACATTCAGTTAACATAACATCGATTCTATAATATTAAAAGTAGTAATTCGTTCTTGAAAGTTTTAACTTATTTTCATCACGTTAATAATTACCCGTCCCCACTAACATATATTGAAATCAAGATTTAACGCCCAAATATTTATACGGACAACCATATTTTACGCACAAAATTATATCATTTTTCGAGACCTACTCAACTCGAAATTTGTGAAATGACATGATATATATTTCTTTATTTTTATAATTTGAGTTTATCATATTCCGTACAATATCTACTTATTAGTAACACAAGGAAACTATTCTCAGTACACAAATAAATATCTTTTTTCCTATAAATAATAAAGAAGATACCAATTAAAGAAAGCAACAACTATTTGGCATTGTACGTCTATTGAAGATAGAGGTTATTTGATCGGTACACTTAAAAATCAGTATGCATTAAAAATTTAGATTTTAGAGAACAGATGATTTTCCCTCATTTGAGAATCATCGAAATATATTTTTAAAATACCTAATTAGAAAATGAAGTAATTGAACTGACAGTAATTTATCTGTTTTTGTTACGGTTATTGTTGGCACGTCGATGTTTACATAAGCAGATTTTTGCAAAACCCTGCACGCCGCCACTGGCACAATAAACTCATCACATATCCACATCTACAATTTAGCACACCGCCACAGCAACACCGTGGCGCTGTACTCGCATCCTTGAACCCGCTCCATGCTCCACTCTGCTGTTCATCACCACCACGTGCTAGCCTCTACCACTCGCCTGCCCCCTGTCACCGGTCTGGCCCTGGCCTAGCGGAAACCTTGACACGGCGAGGGTGCCGTGTGCCGTGGTGCGTTGCCCGGGCAACGGCCGCAGCACCCTCGCGAACCACGCGAACAGCGGTGAACTGCGCGAGCAGCAGAGAACTGGAGAACGAAGAAGGTCGTTGGCGTTGTGAACGCGAACCAATTGCAGGATTGTAAGGTCAGTGGCGTAGTTATGGGAATATTTACGCGGAATTAAGAGAAACGCACAACATAATCAAATACAAACGTTTCATAAAACAAAAATAACAAAATAAAAATTACTATACACAAACAAGAAATTATTATACTTCATAGTAAGCGATTGGAATGCATATCTGGTTAAGCTCGCACTAAATAACTAAATAATCCCATAATCTAAGCCATAAAAGTAATTTTTTTTATAATAAAATTAATGTTTAACTCTATGTAGCATTAATTAATTCTATGTAAGGTTTATTATTTTTATGTACCATTTATTATGAACGAAGTGAAAACCATTCCGTATCCATGTATTTTGTGAGCCTGAACTCGAACCAGATCCGCTGTTATTTTTGTCGACTTGGATCCGAACCGGAACTGAGCTTACTATTTTCGAGTTTAAAAACCTGGGGTCGCTGAACTAATATTTTTCAATACATAGTTCCAGGCAATTAAAATAATATTATAGTTTTACACTGAATTAATTACCCACATCTTCATTTTTATTTTATTATTTTTATCACATTGTTGTGTATCTCCATCTTTGGTTGTAAGTCCGAGCGTGTTCGTTAACTATAATTAAAGACAATATTGTATTAAGTTAATTAACTCCTTGTTCACATGTTCCATGGAAAATAACAACATTTAGTTGGTGGTAGTTTAGCATTGATCGAGACAAGTCGTCTCTTTAGAGTGTAAGATGTAGTATTATCATGATCATTTGTAATTTAGTCATAATATTTTTGTTCACACGTTGTTGTTTGCCATCTTCATCCAATCTGTTTAATATATTTAATATACATTTGTAAATACTTCTGTAATTTTCACTAGGTATTTGATTCTCTGTTTTAATATATTTTATTTTCGATAATCCGCTCTTGTCCGTTACATTTGGCATATCGATAAGATTCGCTGCTCTAGTCTGTTACAATTTACAGCAAAATTATCTTTTGATTTTGAAATACTTGTTACTACATATACGAGTATGATTGTTTTATATTATATTACATACACGTGTGTTTTGCAATATCGGAACGTAATTTACACCGTTCTTGATATGGAAATTCAACAACAGCTGTTCATAAAAAAATATATATATGTTACTTTCAAACAATTTTTTTGTGACAGATGTATAGTTATTTCAATTTAACTCTTTTGTATTATTTGGAATATATCGCGCTTGAAATTATTCAGCTCAGGGCTTAATTGTACAAATTTGTGAGAAGCGTGTATTGCCAAAATACATTGCACATTGTGATAGAATAATACTGAAATAATGACATTTATCAAGCGCTGGGACTTTATTACATCTATTCAGTATATACAAGTATGCCATTATAGAAGAACAAAGATCATTTTGAAAGAAATATGATATAATTAATAGCCTCGCTGCAAAAAAAAGCTCGTTACGCCACTGCGAATGTATCTACTCTAGGTAGGATAGACTCGGCTCGGTGGAGGATAGCGCAGGATGTGTCAGGATTAAGGATGTGTTTGCAAGTGGCTTTGTCCTGTACGAAGGTTTTATTGCTTGTTTTAGGGGATGATAATTTCTTGTGAACCGAAACTTGTTTTTTATGATTAGTTGAGAAAGATAAGAAATTGGTATGACGAGGAGTAATACGTAAAAAGAGTTTGATAAAGAGGATAATAATATTTGGGGTCTTTGAGGGAAAAAACATAAAGGATTTGTGTAACTTTTTATTGTGACGCAATATTTCAAATTAAAATGATGTTTTAATTAAGGTCACATTTTTCAATCATTGATTAAAACTTCAATTAGCTTAACGTAATTTAATCAGAGAAATAATCATGTTTAATTTTCAGCTATAATGTTTCAAAGCCAATAATACTACAAAATAATTTTATCACTTTCCGAAACCACATTAAAAAAACGTGATTGAGAAAATTATTATTTATTAATTACTCGAATTTTTTTTTTGCAATAATTCTACCAACTTAATCATTATTTTCTTATCCAACAAACGTTACTCCACATTCAATTTGCCCCTTTGGTTCCTCATCACTAATATTTTTGAGGGCTACGATTTTACGGCTGGTAACCGCACTTCACACGTATAAGTATATCACTTACCGAGTTCTAGTACCTATTGCAAAGTATCATGCCTAGTAATAGATAAAAGGCATGATTTCATTTTGAACATTGTTACCTAGCAAGCTTCTGACGTACTCATAAGTGATAATTTCTGTAGAGAAATTTTCAAGAGATTCGAAAATACTAATGAGACATATTGTCTTAGCAACACTCCTGAGACCATAATCGTACGATCGTACGAGACCGTAGGCTGAGGAGTTTTTTAGGGCAATACGTCGAAGTAGAAGGCAAAAGTATTTTGTATTATATTCAATGCTGGAGTGGTATACGTATTGACTATTTCACGAATTGAACAATAACATTCATTATAACGATACTTTTTAGGTATATTGACATTTAATTACAAAATAAACAAATCAAATAAAATATTGGCTGTAATACTGCTTAGTTACTAAAATAATAGTTGTTAGTTTCTATGTAAAAATAGTTATTTACATACCAAGTGCGGGAACCTAGTTCACGCAAGAGGTTTGTACAATATTTTTTGTACGAAAAGTGTAAAACTATATAATCATCATCATGTGCAAGTACTTCAACAGAAACTGCTGCTGCTGATATAAATGTTCATGTGCCGCCATCTTTACAATTCATTCAAAGAAACGAAGTTGTTCCGGGAGTTGGTATTTCAAATTGCCAAAGTTGTACTATAAATATAAACATTCATAATAACATTCCACAAAACAATAATTAACATAAACAATAATTAACATAAACAATAATATACCACATACACATAACACTGCTTTGTAACCATTTTATAACTAATTTCACAGTAATGTCAAATTTCAATTGATTTAATTTTAATGTAATGAAAATAAAGAGTGTTATATTATTTACTAATTTCATTTGTAGTATGCAGTAAATTTAATAAACTTGTTTAATTTCATATTTATGTTGTTACAATTTACCTTACGTTTGTAGGTTATGTGTTTCCACTGCTGTCGGTGCTGTCATTTCGTTGTCAACATTGTGAACCAAACGCACTAAATTTATTATTTTAAAATTAAATTTCATTCAATATTCCATCATTTTCTTTTATTATTATTACGCAAAAGGGTGTTTGAGATTCTATACTTTTTTATTATAAATATAGTTTTTTAATAAATGCTTTAGAAATTGGAGTGTTTTTCCCAAAATTTCCCGAACGAGTGCGGGAAATTGACGTTTCGGTCGTTGCATAGGCGACGCGAAACAACACATTTTAATGTATGAGTACAAAAAAGTATTTTTTGTACTCGTAACCTTCAAAATGACTCTTCTGGCATGCAACACTCAATCTGAAACAAGCTCTGTTTTTGCCTGTTTTAAGAGCAGTGTATTTGGGTGTTTTAGCTATCTCTAACATGTTAAAACCGTGCTCTTAAAACATCCAAAAACAGAGCTTGTGCTACCAGCCTATATTTTTAGATTGGGAAGAGCCACAATTGTTACAAGTGTTATTATAAACATTTATAGTAAAATTTTGACAATTAGAAATCGAAGTTCCTGGAGCAGCTTAGTTTGCAATTGATAAAGATTGTGTATAATTTGCACAAGTTGTATTTACAGATGATGGTCCTGCCTCGAACAAAAGATATACAAACTACGTGCGTGAAGACGTCTTTCGCTCATTCGCGCTATTAAAGACACTCACTCCTTGCAGTCGCTCGTGCTTTAAAAATGCGCTCATGTGGGAACATCGTCTTAGTTCGTAAATAACTATTGATTCATTTAAAGCACAATGAATGAAATAATGTTTGATTGGTTAAGTTCGCACAGTGAATAGATTAGTAATGGTTTAGTAATTTTTTTAGATAATTATTTGAACTAAAAATTTTCATTTGAATTTACCACACTTTGATCATAATTAAATCTAAACAGTTATTTAAAAACAAAAAGTTTGTATAATTACCATTAATCAGAACACTAAGCAATTATTAAAAAATCAAGCTTTAAGGACAATACTTCCCAGTATTGTTGTATCTTATTGATGAGGGTGCTGTAATATATAAGAATTTCTAATCAACATATCCAGAATTGTTTACAGGTTGTTATATTTCTATATTTTTTAATAATAACAACAAATAATATCTTCATTTATAAGATAATATAAATTAATATAACATTGCACAAGTTATGTGTATGAATTAAACAATGATCATATATCAATGTTAATTATAGAAACACTCAAAAGTGTCTTAATTAGAAATAATACTCGTACTAATAATAAACTTGTACTCAGGTATACTTCGTTTTCTTTGTATGAGAATGGTCACTATACATTTATTCAACTAAATTATATGGACAACTCGAGTTTTGGACTGAGTTCAGAGACAATAAAATATTTTTGTTTTGAATTGCGAGTTATATTTTACTCCTTGTGAAATATTAATGAAATTTAGAATCTTTAATTTAAAAAAAAGTATAACATTTTATAACGATAAAAATGTTAATTCAATTACACTCTAGAATTAAACAGTTAGTTTAGGTCTACAATCTTACTATTACTTACATCTTAAAAATACAATATTAAATAGAGATAACCTATCAATAAATTTCTTCTATAATTTGATTCAGTATTTTTCATTTAAGTCTTAAGATATAATAATTAAATAACATCAATCTAATAACGACTAAGTTATATTATAACTAACTGAATTCAACCAGCAAAATTATTAAGTTTTTAATTTAAGTTATCTATGAGTTCGATTCCTGCAGCCAACAAACTTTAGATCAGATTAAACCTATAACTGTGGCCTCTACTAATATCTTTGGAGGTCGTAACTTCACGGTTGGTAACCGCATTTCAAGCGAGAAAATATATCATTTACCGAGATATGCTACGACAGAGTGATGATATTTTTATTTGTTAAATAGACTACTTTCATGATCACTATGTAAGTAGTATATTATGCAACAAGTTTATAATGGTAGCTGTTACCACACGTATTTAATACTGAATATTTTTTATAAAATAAATAAATAAATATAAATGTATATAGCAGATCTTGGTAAATGATATATTTATTCGTGTGAAATGCGGTTACCAGCCGTCAAATCACGACTCCCAAAGATGTTAGTGGAGGGGGAGTCACAGAGGTAGATTTAATTTGGTGAAAATTGTTTGTCGGCTGTGGGAATCGAACCAGGGTTCTCAGGATCCACAGGCCGATTCGATACCACTGAGCCACCTACCCCAAATATTTTACTGAACCAAAAATATATTAAAGTGTCCATTTAACGTATAACCTTTTATTTAATTATGTAAAAAATTCCCCAAGAACTTAGCACTCCTCGTATATCCAAATACCCTTTTAGGTCCCTTTACAGGAAACATAAACCCTCCCGATCCCGCAGGAAACAAATGATTCACATACGCTGTTTCAGACACTTTTAACGGTTGAAATCTAGTTCCATGTATCTCACTTGGCAATGTGTCATGCTGCGGATTTGGTATTGCTCTGAAAGATGGGATTTTTTCCGTTTCTAGTAACATCTCAAGTGATTGTAGATAAGGTGGTAATGACACTGGTAATGTTAAACTGTCTGGCATATTTGGTAGTTGGAATTGTCCTCCTCCAATCGTATTTACATATAACGTTGGTTTTAGATTTTGCCTTGATAAGTGATGTGGAAATTGAACTGGTAGCGGTATATTACCCAAAGGATAATTGGCTAACGCGCTAGCATCTAAAATTAAACTTGGTTGTGATATTAATCCCGGTATATTACTTGATTGTAATGTGGTATCACTGTTTGGTAGTATATTTGTTTGAGGTTGTAAAGACGTAACACTGGCAGCAATCAAACTTGGTTGTGGTGTTAATCTTGTGTCATTAGCTGGTTGCAAGGTGGTAACACTGTTTTTTAGTAAATTTGTTTGATGTATGAAACTTAGTTGCATTGGCGAAACACTGATCGGATTCAAGTTTGAATTTTGTAATTCTAATACTGGTTCATGTACCTCATAGTTCTTGTTAGTTGCCAAACTAGTAACTTGTGATTCTGATATAGATCTTTGATGTTTCATTATTGGAAATATTTTCTGTTTTTGTTGTGATACTATACTTGTTAATGGATTTGTTTTTACGAATAAATTGTATCCATTATTTTCGGAAATTAATCCTGTATTTATTTCTTGATTACTCTTTCCGGCAGTCGGATTATTTGTAAAAAGCGTAGAGTCTGATCCAATTATTTGACCATTTTGAGGCTTTTCAGTGTCATTAGACATATTTTCTACGTCAACAAATACATTTAGCGAAGCAAGATTATTGATAGCATTTAAGATAGAATCTTCTAAAATAGCTGCTCCTTTTTGTAAAGAATTCCAATTGTTGTTTCGATTTTGTGTTGAGTCATCTTTTATTGGTAAACATTGATAACCTTGTATTGTAAGGAGTAGTGCACACATGAACTGAAAAAAAGTTATGTATAATTATAATACTTTAAGAAAAAACATTACATACCTTGTAAGAATACCTGTGCTGGTTTCATGTTGATTCTTTCACAGATTATAAAGATGTGCTTCTGTAGGTGAAGCGCCGCATTTTATATACGAGTAGTTTCTCAAATGTAATAATAAATAAATCAAATCCGAAATTATTTTTATGCGTCCCCACTTTCACTGATTAGCAGATAGCTGAAGCTAGACGAAGATCTAATTTTCTTTTTCTCGCTGACACAAAATGCAAGATATGTTTTAGGTGTAATTAATGTAGTTTATGTGTTAAGTTTTTCTAAAATCGGACTTTCTCCTAAATTTAAAAGAAAAATATATTATAATTTTTAATTTTTTGGTATTTTTAGAATACATTTGTATTTTAATTTGTCTTAATTCTTTGAGTAGAAAGAAACTAAATAAAAAATACTAAATGCTTATAATTTTATGTGGGTACAAAAAAATTGTTCATGCTAATATTTACATATTGTATAGTTAGTAAGATTAAAAGCAATAAATAAAATCGCATCGAAACTTGTAACCTAACCTGTATTTTACTATCTACAAAAATGTTCTTTGCTATAAAATTTTGATGAGCTTGTTATTTATTTTTAAATTATCAAGAATTGTGAGTGTGTATAAATACATGATTAAAAATATAACAGTAATTTTGGTGACTTTCTTTTTGTAGTTGTTTTTATTATTTATAATTTAAAAAGCTACTAACTTTTTTGGAATACGGTTTTTGTTAATACGATAAAAAAATAGTTTTTACACACTCGTCATAAAAATGTTTTGCTTTTGAATAAAAACTTTATAGTACAAGTATTAAATTGCAATTTATGCATCAAGGGTGTTAAGTAGATTAGATGTACAGACAGCAACGGTATCCAGCCCGAGGGATAGGTGTCGCCCGAGGTCATTATCATCTAGTAATGTTCGAGGTGCATACATTTTTTTACTAGAATATGTATAGTTTTAATTACTTACTACTTACGATTATAGTAATACCAAAAGGATGTTTTATTTTTCATTTAGTTTATTCATTTTAAACGTCAGTTGTGTTATGTTCTTTATTTTTGGTGTTAATGGAGAAAGAATGTGATATTTTACTGTGAGCGAAGAAGACAAGGTTGACATTTCTTGTTTTCATTATTTGGTGATATTTGAAAAAAAGTGAAATGGATAAATTTCAAAGAAATCGAAAGTTTTAGCATATCAGGTTAGGTCAATGTTTTTCTCTCATACATAATTTCTGCCTGTACATCATTTTTTGTTTTCTTTAGCATCATCATCTACAACATTCATACAGTATAAACACTATTATTATGTAATAATAATAAAAACATAACACTATTATTATGTAATACTAATAATATTAATCTTATTTATATCAATAATATCATTTGATAGTTCAGAAGATAGGTTTTCGAATCAGTAAATAAGATCGAATACAGTGTTACCGATTTGTGAACACTACGTATGTATTTAAGGGGGCATCTCTAGTCTAAATCTATGAAAAAATCAATTTTCCAAAAACACCGGTTTTGCATTTAGTATACTAATAGTAACATCGTACAATAGTTTATTTTAACTTGCGCGCTCTAAAAATTTTTACCTTTATTAAAAATCATGGAAACCATGGGTATTTCGATTGGCAGCATAGCAGTGGATTTTGCGCAGAGACAGGACGAAAATAGAATTAAGCAAGGAAATCGTCGCAGCATTGAAGCTTCAAAAGAACGGCGACTCGAGCTTAGAAAGGCTAAGGCGCAGGAAAATGAGTTTTTTGAGGACCAGGAAGGAATTATGTATGGAGCTGGTATCGCGGATTGAGTGTAAGAGGTTTTTTACACAGTTTTTCAAAAAATTATTTTAAACGCGTTTTTCTCGAAATAACATTTTTTGACCTGGCTGACATGATTTAACAAAAACTATTGAACCGATTGGGCTGAAATTTTGAGAGGTTATTCGTCACACATATAGTTATAGCCCGTACTAGAATTATGAATATTCGATTACATTTGAGCACTTTTTTAAACAACATAACCTCAAAAAATAAGCCGAAAATTAGAAAAGCCCGCCATTTTGTTTTTTTTTTACTTAAACTTCTTGATTTTAGTACGGGCTATAGCCACTTTCTTATACTTTAATATGCTTTTTGAATTTTTCATTTAAGAGCTTCCTGTGTCAAGATATGATGTCAGCCAAAAAAAAGCAAGCTTCGTTGTGGCAGCCATATCTAGGCCATATTGGATGAAAAATGAAAAAAAAAATTTTTTTTTGCAGACTTCAATATGTATTTTTTTAATATAAAAAAAAAATGTAGTGTGATAATAAAGTTTACTGCAAGAAAAAAAATCTTGAAAATTTATGCAAAAAGACTAGAGATGCCCCCTTAAGTTAAAACGTAAAATTAAATTGAAACAAATAAGTACGAAGCGGGCGTCAAGAATCATAATGTTTGCGCTTATTATGCACCGATAGTATGGTGTTGTTTATATACTTCGTATCACAGCAATAAATCAGAAATATTATTTAAGTGAAAAACAAAATATAATAAAACAAACTTGTGTCTAATTAAATAATAAAATATGTCTATAAATTTATATATGTATGATTATTTTATTGCAAATATTTGATTTAAAATTACAGAATGTGCCAAATTTTTACTACGAATATTAGAGACAATATACTAACAAAAAATACTTCCTTTACAATTCGTGCAGTCACTTTTTCGCGTTCAAGAGTTCATATGGATACACTTAAACTGTCTAGAGTTTCAAGCGAATGTCAAACCAAGAAAATAGTCAAAAATAGTTATTTTTGTATTAAGTGCGCAAAATGAGTGTTTTTTTGTTGCGCGTGAGAATGTTACTTTTAGCCGAGACCGCAGGTCGAGATAATAAAAGTCATTCGAACGCGCCAAAAAACCAAGAATTTTACCCACGAAATACAAACAACATTTTTTATGATTTTAAGATACAATCGTAGAAAAAAAATATGTGTGTATCACAAGCGTAAAGTATCTTTGTTCATCTTACACTATTGCAGCTCCCGCCTTCGGCTCGCGCTTCAATTACCGTGTTCGAATAACAAAGAATCACTTTAAACTCTTAATATACAAATAACTATATTAATAGTACTTTCTTTAATTTGTATATGGGATAGTTGGCTCAGTGGTATCGAGTCGGCCTGTAGAATTAACAACCCGGGTTCCAGGTTCGATTCTCACAGCCGACAAACAATATTTACCACATTAAAACTACCCCTGTGGCTCCCCCTTTATTAAAATCTTAGAGGGCCGTATTTGAAGACTTGTAATCGCACGCGAAGAAATATATCATATACCGTAATCTGCTACGGCAGAGTGCCATACCCAGTAATGAGTAAAAGGCGTGATGATATATTTATTTATTTTATTTCTTTAATTTTTATTTATTGTAAGAAAGAAAGATTTGAATAACTCTAGGATTTGAACGTGGAACGCTTTGGGTTAAATGGACTTTGTCTAATGCTATTTGTTTCATTTTTATGTACATATTTTCTTCTCCAAATTACAAAATATCAATGATCATAATATTTATTGTAATTTTATAAGAAAACAAAACATGTTTTACATAAAAAGTGCATATTGCATCAGTAAAATCGTACTGAGTTAAGCCGCCTTTGGAAATTAATTTCCTTTTTACGAGTATATCTGCTATACTACCATTGTTGATACGATTATTTTCGAGATTATTTTATATTCTGAGATGTTTAAAAAATATATATTGCGCTTTGACTTTTGGCAAGTCTTGTTCTGTGAGAATGGAATAGCTCGAGGTTCGTTAACGCAGTGCAACTATTAATGGAAACGCGCATGGAGCCTAGGTCTGGCTCGTGCTTCGTGTTCCAACGATTTTAACGGGCATTTTATACTATTTTTTGTCCCTTTTTTTCTATAATTTTGTATATCATTTTTGGTGAATTATGTATTTGTAGATTAATATTTTTATTTCTTCTTCCTTTTACTTGTTTACTATTTAAATATGAACCACTAATAATATAGTATGCAACTGTACCAGCAACAAATCCGTTTTTGTTGAACGTTCATTTTCAACCGCGTACAGATTTGACAGGTACAGAAATAAAAATGTGCGCGATTTAGAGCCTCGTGGGAATGGTTCAGGCTCATGGACAACAAGTCCTCTCGAGTCGCGCGGGGTTCGCCGAGACACGCGTCGTGGGAAGCCAGCTTTATGCCTCACACTCATGTACATTTAAATAGATAGGGAAGTAAGGAGTTAAAATAGCGTGCATTTATATATTGTTGTGCCTTACTCTCTATATCATTTTTAAAATTTTAAGTATGTTAGGCAGTGTATTAGTATAGTTTTAATACAGCATTCTCGATACTTTATTTGCAAAGCTTTAGATAATTTCAAACTAGTGTATAATATTAAAGAAGTGTTGATTTCTACTTGCTACTTATAAACCTTTTTCTTTATCTTTAGCGAATAATGGGCATACTCATGTAATATGGAATAAGTTTTAAAACAAAAACAAATCTTTATAGCTAATATTTATTTCTTGACAATATAAAGATAACATAACTTTAACAATGATATGTTTATAAAAATATATTTATTAACAATTGGTACTTCCAGCAACGTAAAAATAATTCGCATTCTTAACTGAGATAATAAACTATCTTATCTACTCCAGTGTCCTCCATGTCCGTGTCCATGTCCATGTCCAAAACTCCCATGACCATGTTCGAAACCACCATGTCCATGTCCGATTCCACCATGTCCATGTCCGAATCCACCATGTCCGATTCCACCATGTCCAAATCCGATACCAATACCGATACCTCCAACACTCACGGGTACTGGGACTGGTACGGGGCGACTTACGTGAACTGGAACTGGATGCGGCACAGCGACGGGCACGTTGTGATATACGGGTACAGGAATAGGCTGTGGTACCGGCACGGGGTGCGGGACAGGTACAGGCACTGCGATCTTACGGTGCACGAGCACCGGCACGGGATGGGGCACAGGTACAGCCACAGGATGGATAACGGGAACGGGAATGTGCTGAGGGACACCTATGGGGATGTTACGGTGGATAGTGGTGTGGGTGTGCGTATGGGCACGGATGGTTGGAGGACCAACGATTCCGATAAAACCTGGCCCACCGCCACCGAACCCTGGTCCGCCGCCGCCGCCACCACCGAATCCTGGTCCACCGCCGCCGCCAAGAGGAATGCCACCGAACCCTGGTCCGCCGCCGCCGCCACCACCGAATCCTGGTCCACCGCCGCCGCCGAGAGAAATTCCACCAAAACCTGGTCCACCGCCGCCGCCACCGCCAAGTGGATTGCCGCCGAAACCTGGTCCACCGCCGCCGCCACCGCCAAGTGGATTGCCACCAAAACCTGGTCCACCGCCGCCACCGCCGAGTGAATTGACATCAAAACCTGGTCCACCGCCGCCGCCGCCGAAGTGTGGATTGCCACCAAAACCTGAACCAGGGCCTGCAATATCACATATAAAAAATTAAAAAAAATACAGGCTATAATTTTCACCACATTAAAATGGGGGTCATTATTTGACAGTTGATAACCGCATTTCACACACATAAATATGTTGCATACCAAGATCTACTACGCATGGTGCAATATCTAGTAATGAATAAAAGGTATGAATATTAAATTGCAAAATAATATTTTTTTAGGTAAATTTTTAGGTGAAAAATATATCTCACTTATTATTTCTTTCTCAAAAAAAGCTATAAATACTCTTGAATTTTAATGTAGTCAAATTAAGATCGGCCGTAATTCTTTAAAAAGTTTAAATAAATCCTGATTTCATTCTACCATCATTTTGTTCAATATGGTGTCAAGTATGTTTTTAATACGGGAATAGATTGAAACTGTGTCAACAACACTATTCAATTAGTAATTACAATTAGCAATTACATTTAATAGTAATTGTTTGTCATTATCATGCATTCATATCGACAAAATTAAGACATTGAAATGTTTGCAAACTTCAAACTTTTTAGTTAGAATTGATGTGATATCTTTATTATGTCTTCTCGCGTTACCTAAGATTAACAGTGGAAATTTAAATGTCATCTAAAATTTTATATAATTACAGTATTTAGAAAATAGGCACGTCAAAATTATTGAAATTGTTCAAAGAAAAGATTCATATCTATATTACACTATTTTAAAATGATTTTAATTTTTTATGTTCTTTTGCAAAGCTTTCGACAAATATCATTTCTTACTAGTTCACTTACAGTACTATTAATTATAATTTGTATCGTAAGTTGTAAGACGCTTTCACTATATAATTATTCTAATTACTAATCGTAATGACAAATTGGATAGTTGTTAACGCAGTTTAAGATTATCTAATTCAAATGTAGCATATTTTTTTAGATTCGAGGTGTATAATATTTCATACCTTAGGAGTTTATTTTATTTTATTCGGAAAAGCTTTTTAATGATATTCCGGTGACATTTTAGATATACATATTTGATAATCTGATATTAAATTGTTTTGCTATTTACATTAAGTTGTTCGAATAATGCTGAATTTTCTATAGCTTCAACACAGATGAATAGTGAATAATTATTTCGATCACTATATACACCCATAAAATAACACTTGCGATTATATAATAAAAATGTAATATTCAAGTGCAACAGCCGAATGTTTCAATGTAGTAGTTTGCAACTTATAGAAGAATTAGAACCACTCCAATGGAGTTTCATTTTTAATATTAAATAGTTGTAGTCACCAAGGTTTGAACTCGCGATCATTTGCTATAAGTAAATCACAACTGCCGTATATTTCATTATTCACGACCACATTAATATTCAATTTTCACCAAATTAAATCTACCCCTTATGGCTCTCCCTTCACTAACATCTTTGGGGGCCGTGATTTGACGCCTGGTAACCGCACTTCACGCGAAGAAATATATCAGTAATGGGTAAAAGGCGTGATGATATATTTATTTATTTATATTTTTAATTACCTGCAGCTGCAAATGCACCAAGATCAACACCTCCTAAGCCTCCTCCAGGAATAAAACCGCCGCCGCCTCCTAGTGTGCCAACGCCTGCTCCTAAGCCAGCGCCCAGCAGCCCAACACCGTCAAGTCCCCTCTTCTTTGGGTTTTTCGTTTCTGGTTTTGGGCTGCCCGCTACTGCGAGCTCTGCTAAGGCTAGCGTTACTGCGAACACCTAGAACATGCAGAGAAACAAGAAAGATCAAATTAATAACTCATATTATTTATTTTAAATGGAGTTAATTTTGTCTTATTTTAAAATAAAACGTTAACTGGCTCAACAGCGAAATAAAAGAAAATAATATACAAATCTTTACATATGAAATTTATTGATACAACACAAATGTCAAAATACGATTGAGAGCTCCAGGACCAGACTAGCCCGCGGATTATCGAGAATTTCCTATTGGACCATCGTTTAAAATTAATGCTTGTTTTGTGCACATAAATCTTTCAATGCAGTTCGCGTCCGTTTCAAAATCAAATTCGATATTAATAACATGTTTGTTCTTGTGCAATCTGTATGTTATTGAAAATTAAATAATCATAGTTAATTTATATCATTTTATAATGAACGGAAATATGGCATAGGAAGCTATTACAATTCGATTCACTCACATAATACAATATTTGAAATATTGATTATACATAATTACTGTTCATGAATCATACAGGTTCTTATAAGGCTTTTAATGACAAATACACATTTGTGAAATTAACATATTAAACACAATTTTCACAAATGGTACGGATATTTATTATGTTTGCTTCTCTTTAACGATCACACTTAAAAAGATGAAATTGTAGATTTTTTTGTTATATAAATAGATTTGTATTTCACTATATATGTATATTTTGGATCGTCCTGAATTAATTTCTCGGGCCTAATTTCAATATTGGTCCGGGCCTGGACAACAATAATGCGGTGGTTCTTTTTTTTATAACTGCTGACATTAAAATTATAATAACCTATTTCTACATTATACAAAATTTATACTTTATTAGTATTTGTTAAGAAAACCTTTTTAATTAATGAAATCAAATTTTTTTATACAGAGGAAAATTCGAATACCCTGGGACCTTTAAACCAACATCCGATGTCATTTTAATTTTAACTCTTTGGATAAAAAGCGTGATGCTAAATGTAAAATAAAATTTTATATATTCATTTGTTACTCTGTGCAAGATGAACTTATCCCAATTACAAAATAAGGGAAACTACACATTATATTGAACACAGAAGTCGGAAACAGAAATTTTTTTTCTAATATAAGTTGAAATCATCGAATTTTGATCTCACAAACTCCCGCTCGTAAAACAAAAGTTCTATCCACTGAATACAATTTCACATTATAAATAAAAATTAGACTATTCATAATTGATTATGAATTACATTTTCATCTCTTCAAAGTGCGTAGGAAATGCGTGTGGATGCTTACCAGGTACAGCCTCATCTTGTGTTTGACTAGAACTGAAAGACTGCAAATGGAGATGTGTGCTGTGATGTAGATGTTACTAGGTTTTTATACTATTCCGACTCCCGGGGTAACCTAGTGAACTTTTCCAGCGTAAGGAAATTCATTCTAACGAATTAAATTCGATTTCGTATGTTAATTTTTCAAAGTTTCATATGCTTTCACTATTTTTAAATCATAATTTTGAATGATATTAGGCGATATGTCACCGGTATGGACATCCTAATTTAAATATTTTCGGTGCGGATAAAAAGAATTGAAACCTAAGAAAGAATAAAAGAAGTTTTCGGAGAAATTTAATCCATTGCTAATTTGTGATGTATATCTATAAATTTTATATATCTATAAATATATGAAATGTTTATAACTAAATATGTTGTTTATTTGAACAATGGGATTTCCAGAGGTGAACTGTTTCAGTACTAAATTTAAAAACTGCTTTACTATGTAGCTATATTTATAGTATTATAATATGTGAAAATGAAAATAACAATTAATTAATTATTTGCTGTAGTTATATTAATGATTTGTTTTTACTTGAGAATAATGATAAATTCTGGTAAACAGAAAAACAAAATATTTCAAGGAAATTAAAGTAAAAAAAAATATAAATATATATAACGTGCAAATACTTATTACTAAATAAATAAATAAATATATTATAACGCCTTTTACCCATTACTGGGTGTGGCACTCTGCCTAAGCAGATATCGGTAAGTGATATATTTTTTCCGCGTGAAGTGCGGTTACCAGCTGTCAAATCACGGTCCCCAAAGATGTTAGTGGAGGGGAAGCCACATGGGTAGATTTAAATTGGTGAAAATTCACAAAATAAACGCCACATTATTTGTGGTAAGGGCGCGACAATATGTCTTGAAATTTGAATCATTATTTTTTTTATTAGTAAGTTTATACTTTTGTTATATGTTATACGTTGAAATAAAAGTACGTATATTTTCATCAAAATTAAATGAAAATCTTGGCTAATCCATCCTACAAACGTGAAACGAGCCGTGCCGTCACTAATTATTTTAACTTTTATAACTCTTATGGACAGTTGCACTGCAACCCTTCATCTATTAAATGTAACTTAAGTAAAACAATATTGAATCCAGAAATAATGTCAAATTAATAAATAAACATTGCTGATAACAATTGGATTTGACATTTTTCTTTTATTTTGAGTAACGCTTGATATTTTGGTTGCGTGTAAAATGCTTGATTTCAGTTTCAAAAATATCATTATTTTTACGCTTATATCTCAAAAATGTCTATACTCAATGATGTGTTATTTTGCAAACTTCATCAATGATGAATAAAAAATGTAATGAATATAAAATTAAGTACAATATTATTGTTGATAAATAAATATTTACATAATAAAATGGTTAGTTTTTCATTGTTTCGAATGAAGTTTATTTTAAATATTAATTATTTAACTATGTATAAATAATTGTACAATTTCAGAACGTAGCGTACAGTGTATATTTATAAATTTAACTCCGGCAGTGCAATTGGCCATTGTAATTATCATGAAAATATAAAATCATTTTATTGGAAATATACGATGCTTCGTAAAAAAATTCCAACGTATTTAATGTGATTTTTTACCACTGAGTTGATAGCTATTCTTAATATTTTATTTAAATCTACTTGTATAATGTAATTTTGTTAATGAATTTTAATTATGTTGCTTTCAATAAAATATGATATTCCAGTGGTACTAAAAATGTTTACTTTAAGTAAACCACCCTTAAATCTGTGAATTTAAGAAAAATATTTTTGTTCTATGATCCGTACATGCAATTCAGAGCTTGTAAGAACAGATAATAAATCTCAGAATATTAATTATCTTTTTATCGTCTTGGATAAAATTTAGTGAAACTATTTTCATTTGAATGTTGATCTTCTAAGTATTTTCATTCCGCAATATATATTTGCAGTCAAATATTTTCATAACTAAATTGTGTTCTTATTATCTATACACAGTACCGAATATACATATTATTACCTTAACTCAAATACCATTTTATTGAAAAACAATTATATAGTTAATTTATAAATTGTTTTATTATTCTATTTAACAAGAATTTAATTTTACACATGCCTTTAGCAAAGTTGCATGATATCATATAACTTCATTTTTTTTTGGAAAACTTATATCACGTTCGTTAATTATTAAATCATTAATTATGGTAAACAACTAATTTTCGAACAATAGGTTACAAAATAAATCACTGGACTTTTATAGTTAATTGTTAATCAATCAAAATAATCCTCTTTTGTAGTACGTATTATAAGAGTATATGAAAGTATAGGATAAACAAAATTGTTAAGTTAAGTATAAGTCACCTGATTTTGAAAAGAAATAAAGTGGAGAATAAAGTATATTTTCATCTGAATGACGATTTTTAAAGAAAAACAAACACTAATAAAATAAAAAATAATTGTAAAATGCAAATAATATACATAAATATTGTAATAAATGTATTTATTTCTTTTGCATGCACTTATAACTATAATAACAAGAAACATAATACAACAGAAACGAACAACGATTGAGCTAATAGCAATTCACATTACTTTGTACATTATAAACAATAACATTACTTAACACTTGAATAATTATTTGGGTTTATTTCTGTATGACATTATTTTATTAAATCAATCATCATGACCATGGTGATGGTGGAAATACGGTTTGTGGTGATAACTGATTAAATATTTTGTTGGTCCGTGATGATGATGATGATTTTCATATCCTCCACCGTGGCCAGAACCATGACCATGTCCAAAGCCGTGATCGTGTCCATGTCCATGTCCAAATCCATGATCGTGTCCATGTCCATGCCCAAAACCATTATCATGTCCATGTCCAAAACCATGTCCATTGCCGAAACTCGACCCGTGTCCATAACCATATCCGAAGGCTGGTTTGTAGATCACTGACTTGATACCAAATGAAGCTGGTGCTGAGAAGTGCACTGGACTGGGAACAGGAACTGGAAAAGGAGTGTCAACTGGTACTTTAACTGGATGTGGCACTGGTACTGGTACAGGGCGATCGATATGTACTGGAACTGGTTGAGGATATGGAACTGGATAGGGTTGAGGGAAGGGTTGCGGTACTCGGTGAAGCACTTCCACAGGTTGTTGGACTGGAACAGGAACTGGCACTGGTCTAGGAACATCCACATGGTATGGTCTTGGTACTGGTACTGCAAATGGACGATTGATAATGTTTTGTGTATTAGTTTGAGTTGCACCAAGGAATGTCCCGGGTCCATATCCACCAGGACCGGAAAGTCCTGCTCCGGCTGGAAAACCTCCTCCTCCGGATGGTCCACCGTGTCCTCCAGCTAAACCTCCTCCAAAACCGTTTCCTTGTCCTCCAAAACCGTTTCCTTGTCCTCCAAAACCGTTTTCTTGTCCTCCAATGAAACCATTTCCTTGTCCTCCATTGAAACCGTTTCCTTGTCCTCCATTGAAACCGTGTCCTGGAGCAAAGCCAGAGCCACTAGTTCCTAAGTCGGAACCTCCTGCTAATCCTGCGCCTGATCCTTCGAATCCCTGTCCATGACTTGCAGCAGCTAAATTATCGTTTGAATGTGGTGCAGTGATAGGAACGAATCCGGGATTTGAACTTGAAAAACTGAGAGTATCGTATTTAGTGATTGGATTACTGATTGGAATGTCGCCACCAAAAAGTTGACGTTTGTGTTTCTGTTGATTTAGTATTTCTCCTATATCTGCGTTTATTAATCCCGCAAATGATATAAGGACGAACAAGAACTGAAAAGAAGAGAAAATAATTAGAAATTGTTCACTATTAATATATGTATAATATTACACATATATTCTAAGATATTTTCCTTACCTGTAGAGTTCTCATGGTAGTGTTTGTTTGAGCAACGGATGTTATGTGCTCTATGGGAAACACATCCGCGTTTTTATACTAAAATCTTCCCTACTTTGTTAGTCGAATGATAATAAAATTGAAACGGATTACTTTCACTGATTTAACTCACCAAATCAACCAAAAATAATCTGTGACATTTCTCTGAATTTGCATAGGTTTGATTTGAATATTTAGTTGAAACATAAATAAAACAGATGAGATAGACTTTCTTCTTTTTCATATAGACTTTCGTGAATTCTGTGACAACAAGAATTTATTTTTGCATATTATGTACAAAAATGTAAACATTAAGAAAAATCTGACCCGAAATATAATTTACATTAAAATTCTATCAGCTGTCTTTGCTTATTTCTTATAGAAGAGCTAACGTACCAACGCAAATTTTTATAGCTCAATGCTAACGCCTACTTGATAGTTTTTTTATACTTTCTTTTTCTTTGCTGAATCATACTTATTAAATGGGAATTATAAGAAATAAATAAGTCGGTTAATTATATAATATAATACATTTTTTTCTATTTAAAATTCAGTTGCATTCTTTTATAATATACCTAATACTGCAAGATGCGTATCTACAATTTGCATATGATTTTTTTTTTATTGGGACGATATATTTGCACTGCTGCAGTTACAACATTTATGTGAGTTTATCAGTGTTTAATTTTTGTATTCGTCTATCCATATTTATAAGAAGAAAGTTGGAACAAAAATATCAAAAAGCACTTTTTTGAGATATTTTTTCCTGAATCTGATTATATTGTATGTATTATAAATAAAGAAAATCGAGTACTACGGTCATTACCGAATTACACTTGCTATATTGCAGGTATCGGCATACGAAACAGAATTAAATAACTCCTATCATTTTATAATACATAGAAATATAATTCATATTTTGCATGTTAACTTTATCTGAAAAAGGCATAGCACATACCGTAGCAGATCTCGGTAAGTTATATATATATATATATATATATATATATATATATATATATATATATATATATATATACAGGTGTGCAACATAAGATTTTAAAAATGTGCGGAAAGAATGAAAAGTTGTTTAAAATAAAATGTTTAAATTTATTTTTATTTCTCATGGCACGCTGATAATTGCTTTAAAGAAACAATTGAACAACAAACTTATACTCTATGGATGCAGTTTTTCATTCTGAACATTTTTCTTCAGTACAATTTTGTTCTAAAATTAATAGGTAAAGAGATATCGCTAAATTAAAAAATTAACATTGAATTTTCTATGTTCGGAAAAAAAGTAGACACCCGGTATATAATGTAATGCGATTTAGAATTTTGGTTTCATCAAAGTAATCCATATTTTCAACAACAAAATGTGTAAACATACTCTAACCTAGGACAATTTTATTTTCAAGAGAATTTTAATTCTAGATTATATTTGTAAAATATCGGGTAAGAATATGGGTAGCTATCTAAAATTGACGATTAACTACAGCTTCTTTAAAAATATTAAAACAATAAATTTTTTGTTCATATTCTCATTGAGTAACAAACACTATAAAAAGGATATCATAAGATGAATCAATATATTCACATCACTCGTCGTCAATACATCACTTTTCAGCCTGTCCTTAAAACAACACCCCACATCTCGTATTCCATCCCCTGACTCTTGACTTGTCCACGCCGCCATATAGCGCATGCTGGTGCTCTGCCTTGACACACCACTGCGCTGTGTGTGTACATGTGTATAGTTAGGGGCGGCTGTGGTTGGGGCGGCACGGACCTTGAAGCGAGCGAACAGCGCAAGACCACCGTGTAGCCTCCCTGAACCTGGCTCCGCAATGCGGGATGTATGAGAACAGGGGAGGACTTCGCTGTGAGTTTATGAGAATAATCGTAAATGTACTTATTGATAATAATAAAGTAAATAAATATATCATAACGACTTTTACCCATTACTGAGTATGGCATTCTGCCTTAGCAGATCTCGGTAAGTGAGTTATTTCTTCGCTTGAGGTGCGGTTGCCAGCCGTCAAATTACTCTCCCCAAAGGGATAGTTTTGCCACCTACCCCATAATAATAAATTCTTATTATTTGTTTCAAAAATATACATCGTTAATGACGAGGTTCAGCTATGAAATATGAAAAAAAAATATATAGATTTACAAAAACACACATAAAATTTAATGATATTTGCCAATCAAAAGTACAACTATTAATAATGATAATACAATATAAATGTTTACAAATCTTAATTAAGTAACTACATATATTTAAAAAGATAAAACACTTGGTTAGTTTTAAAATTCGTTTATTTAATATATTATCGTATTTCGGTCGACTAGAGGACTAAACCATCATCAGGTAACGTTATTAGAAAAATGAATACTGAAATACGTACAGTAAATTAAATAAACGAATTTTGAAACTAACCAAGTATTTATCTTTTTAATTTATTAAAATGTTTCAACGAGAACCGACAGTGAAATCCATTGAATTTACATATTTTTTAGTTTACGTTTAAATGCTTAAACCGACTACTATTGTTGAATTTTGAACTTATTCTATTATAAACTGTTGGACCAAAAACCGAAAATGAAGCTTTAAATAATTTTTTCTAGTAAAAATCAATACTTGTGGTGGTAGATTTATATAAAAAATCTGATGTGGACACCACATGACTTCCTTGTACGCGCATGAAACTATAGATATTTTTTTAATTGTACATATTTGACATTAAATCTTTTATTTTTTGTTCTAATCCATAGCAAACTTAATTTTTTTTTAAATAAAAAAATATATAATATTTAAATTTAGATATCTCGTTTATACAAAAAGCTAATTTAAAAATTCTTAATGTACTAGACGCAGAATTTAATTCTCTAAAACTTTTATTTGCAGCATTTATTTCTAAAATTAAAATAATACCATTTTTTCAAGGAAAACTGTTTGCAGCTTCATGTAATGTGCCACTTCCGGTTAGTCTATTTTAACCAAAATCTATTATATTATTTCCATTGATATAGTAGTCTTATATACCAAATTTGGAAATATTTAAATTATATTTGAATATAGTTTTTCATGAAAATCTATTATAGGCTTCAAGTAAAGTACCACTTCCGGAAGTTATATAATGACCAAAAAGGGAGGTGCACAACTAGATGTTATAACAGTCCTAAATATAAAGTTTCAATTTTCTACGGCTTACCGTTTTTGAGTAATGCGAGATACATACGTACGTACATACGTAATTACAGACGGCACGACGAAATTAGTCAAAATGGATTCAGGGAGGGCCAAAATACCTATTTCCGTTGAAATCTGAGAACCGAAAATTTTCGCGATTACAATACTTCCTTTACTTCGTACAA
Source organism: Pterostichus niger (assembly GCA_947425015.1). NCBI lineage: Eukaryota > Metazoa > Arthropoda > Insecta > Coleoptera > Carabidae > Pterostichus > Pterostichus niger. The sequence continues at coordinate 19,980,062 of OX380341.1, read as the reverse complement.
GGAAGTAAAAATGTAAATATCAAAATAATATTTAAAATTTCGTTGTAGATGTGATATTTTATCTAGTACCTCTTAATTAATGCACCGTAAGTGTAGTAATTTTAAACAAGATAAATTACTAATTATTTGTTTTTTCACTCGTTGCAACAGTAATAAATGGGATATTTATTTACCCAAAATACAACAGTTTATATTTTTTATAGAGATTATTTTGTTCTTTCGGAGATAGTATATTTCTTTTCTAACACTAAGCTGGAAATATATACCCGGTATTAGTCCAATTTTCATTATCAAATATTTATTATCTGACGTCTCAATTAGAGATCGCCGTACATAATCCCTTTCTAGTTGATACTTATTTCTAATATATAAATCATTAAATCATAATTATAAACACAACAACAGTTAATTTATTCATACATTAGACAAATAGTGTCGGCTAGTAGCATTTAAAATGTGTCCTTTAAGAACCATGTTCTTATTTGAGCGAATTTAGAAAAATATATTTTTGTATTAAGTGCGCAAAATGAGTGCTTTTTTTGTTGCGCGTGAGAATGTTACTTTTAGTCGAGACCGCAGGTCGAGACAATAAAAGTCATTCGAACGCGCCAAAAAATAAGAATTTTGCCCCCGAAATATAAATAACATTTTTTCTACAACTGTAAATAAAGAATAAATAAATAAATATATCATCGCGTCTTTTACCCATTACTGCGTGTGGCACTCTGCGTAAGCAGATCTCGGTAAGTGATATATTTTTTTCGCGTGAAGTGCGATCAGCAGCCGTCGAATAAGAATAATACAATAATAATTGATGGAAAACAATCAACAATACTATTAATTTGATATTATTGATGTGTTGTAACCAATGAAACCTGACAACAAATAATTTGGGAGCGTGCACGAGATACTCATTTTGCGTACTAGATTACGAAACAGTGCGCAAAATTTTGCGCACTAGGGTGCAAAATAATGCGCAAAATACGCGTTGTCATGGTAATGTAAATGATGAAAAAATCACGTACTTCAAATATTGATATTAGTAAATATTTTTTGACAGTTGTAAAAAAATATTATTTTTGTATATATGTATGATAAGTACGACATATAATATATCGCTTCAAAATTTTTCCCCAAAGTATAACACCCTGTATATTATTGTATCACATCTCGTTAATTATAAGTTTCGTCTCGTACAGTTAGGTACTGCACAACCAGCATTTATTATTATGTATGTACAGGTACGAGGAAGTAGAATAAATCGCCCGTGTGCACACATTTTTCTTTATTAGAGGGTGAAGTTATTTCTATTCCCCTTAATTGTTACGCACACAAGACATCTGAATTTATTTGCTAAATTTTATTATTAAATCTATTTTGCTATGTTTTCCTATAACAGTTGTCTCTACATCTGTTCTGTAGTTCTGTTGTAAACAAATAATATTTAAATTTATTCTTCAAGAGTGAAATTTTGTAGTTTTTTATTAAACAACTTTATTATGACATTCCGAATCAAGAAATATCAATTTAAATATGGAAATGCGGATAAAAATGAATGAAACTTTATTAAATATTTATCTTTTCACTTTAACTTAATAAATGACGTATTCAATTTGTTCGGAATAAATTTATTCTTTTAAATTTTAGTAAATTATATACAAGTACTTATTAAATTATCATGAGATGTGTTGATTTTTATATTCCATTATGATTGCGTATAATCATTTATTAATAGTTATTATTGTATTAAGAGCGCAAAATGAGTGTTTTTTGTTGCGCGTGAGAATGTCGCTTTTAGTCGAGATCGCAGGTCGACGGCCCACGAAATACAATCAACGTTTTTTCTGCAACTGTTAAAAAAGAATAGTACAATAATTATTGATTTACTATTTAAGTAAATTGAAGGAAAACAATGAACAATAATATGAATTTGAAACTATTGATGTGTTATAACCAATGAAACCTGACAATAAATATAAAAATTTGGAAGTGTGCGCGAAATACTCATTTTACGCATTAGGATGCGAAACAGTGCACAAAATACTTATTTTGCGTACTAGGGTGCAAAATAGAGCGCAAAATACGCGATATCATGTTAATGTAAATGATGAAATAATCACATACTTCGCGTATTGATATTAGTGAAAAAAGTAAACATTTTTTGACAGTTGTAAAAAAATATTTGTTGCATAATTATAATAACTCAAAACATAACAGTCATAATTAATGATATTTATTTTTTATAAAAAATGAATGAATCTATAATAATAAGCTAGACATTTCCTTGGAAATTGTAGCTGTTCTTTCATCAAGAACTCGAAAATCCTTTTTCAAGGAGGATTAGACCTTATTTTTTATTTTTTCACAGTGCTTCGTGTGTCCTTGCTATTCATACTATTTTCCTTCATTTCTTCCTGTTTGCTATTTGTTTTTTCCAATTATCTATTTTCATTTTTCGAATATCATCTTCTATTGATCTTTTCGTCTATTCTTAGGTCTTCCTTTTCCTCTACCGCATTCTTTTCTCTTCTAAATAATTTGGTATCGTTGTGGATCGAATTTTATATATAGGTACATTCTGAAATATATGTATATATATATATATATATATATATATATATATATATATATATATATATATATATATATATCGTAAATACTGATTCTTTGTACTAAATTTAGAGTTGTAATCATTTCCGTTAAAACCGGAAGTAATAAAAAATTCTGAATTTGATCATATTATGAAGTTCTTTGTCTAATTTAACTTTGCATATTAACATTTTTTTTGTATCGTTATCGAAACTATAAATTGAATTTTTCTTAAATTTATTGTTATGTAAAAATACAAAATGATTACATGGTTGAATTCAGAAAAAAAATACTCTATCGAATAGGCATAAAAATATGTATGATCTCATTTAAAACAATATAACTTTGTACGCTAACTTCAGAACCACTGGTTTAGTTATTTAATCGAATGTCCCCCTTGGTCTTTTATGAGATTGTCTTATATCTTTATTAGTATCTTTATTAGTATAGGAATTATTTGAGGTGTCCCATATCCGTGAAACATCCTGTATGCATATTAAAAATAATACGAATTAATATTAAAATTCCTAATGAAATTAATGTTATACAATTCCCAATGAGTACATTCCTGTGTCATCTCATTCTCATGGGCAAAGAGATGGCGCTGGAGAGATGGAGAGTTATTCGCGGCCGCACCTTGCTAATGTCACCGCTGTCTTTGCACACGTTCACGTCCTCGCACTCTGTTCAACTTCTCTCTCTGACTGATGTGCGAATCTGATGTTTGTATGAATCGCACATGTGCTATCAGCTGACCGATCTACTATTTAGCATTGACTGGTTCCATAGTTTTAGATTTGCTATTAGCAGGGGTGGCTTAAGGCAATTAGTTTTTAACCATTAAACGTATAGGGGCATATTACGTTCTAAAAATTTGTAGATATTGAAAACAATTCGTTCTGACTGAAAAATAGAAACTCTGTTATTTTGTGTATCAAACCTGTGAAAGTTAACATCGTGGTGATGCTAGATTCACTTTGTTTTAGTTTGATATGTGAGAGGTTTTACTTTGTGATAGTGTTTGATTTTTATTCTGTTTTTAGTAGTTTTTATTTAATTCATTTATTTTGTGTAGGTATAGATGAATACTTTTTAGATTTTATATTTAATTTATAGTTTTTGTAGTTCTTAGTAGGTTTTGTATTTCTTTTATATTTATTTTTGACAGAAGATTGAGAAAAATAGATCCTTTTCCGGCCTTGTTACCTATTTTTAACAATACAGCCAATTATAGTTCAGTACCTATACACTGAGAGAAATGGATATTTAAAATTATATACTTAAATTAATTTATTTGATACAAATAAACATATACATGTATTTAAAGAAAAATGTTTTATTTCAAATAAATCGTGTATTTAAAAATTTATTTTTTGCATATTTAATAAAGTTATCATAAGAATAAATATATTTTATACTAAATAAATATTATAGTATAATATATACTTACATTAGTAAAACTGTTTACTTATATGTTCGTCAAAGATACAAATTTTGTTGAATTAAATATGCAGTATATTAAATTTTAATATACAGTATATTAAATTTTAATATACGTTTAATTTGATACAATGTAACTGTATTCTTAAAATCAAGTAGTAGATATACAAAGATTTAGCTAATATATATTTAAAATGAAGAGAATAAAATTTGCAATAAAAATATTAATATACTTAAATGAAATATACTGTCTCATATGACTAATTATTTTTCTACGCAGTTCATGCACTGTAGCACTGTTCAGTCTTCAGTGTTCACATCAGTATTAGCCCTGCAGTAAATGAGTAAATAGCTCTCATTGTGTATATTTTTTATTGTGCATTGCGAAGAATATGGATCTGTTTGTGCAAAATTTATTAAAAGAGTGGGGACTTGAAATCCTAGAAGAAACATTTAAAAGTAAGTAAATAAATTGCTTATAGTTTCAAATACTAAGTTATTCTGAACGACAAAAAATAGCATCCTTAACAGTAGACCATTTATTTCACAATAGCACGGATCACAGGTACGAGTACAATTTTTATCACGTTTTACTTTAAGTAAAATATGAATGACAACTTATTAATGTAACATTTCTGTATTTATTCTAGAATATCTGCCTCTTCATATTTATCCCTAGCAAGAGAAATAAGTTACTTATTTTTAAAAGAAATATCGCAGACATACGAGTATTATATACCTTATAAAAAGAAATCACAAAATTCTCCAAAAATTCTTGCTCGTGGAAAGTTATGGAGTAGGTACATAAATTTAAAATTTAAGTACAAAGATTTATTAACAGAATCCAATGAAAAGGAATCCAGTGTATCTGTACCAGGTAAACTATATTAACCATATTTTTATTTATAGTATTGCAATAAATAAATATTCATTACAGATACGGATATAACGATAACGGAGAGTGAAGCAGATATTGAAATATATATCAATTATTTGAAACATAATATAGATCCATACGAGACAATAGAAACATATTTTAAAAAGACCTTTAAGGAACGAGTAAATATTTTACGAGAATCTGATCCGTATCAATACATGAATGCATTTCCAGCATTGAAACAGGGGACTGGATATAAATTAGTAAGAATAAATTATAGATTTAAAAAAAAATAATTTACATTTATAATATTTCAGCTTCTTAATGATTTTAATCAATTGTATCCCACTAAAACGAACAATTTATTTTCAAAATGGCCTGCAATTTCCCAAAAAATAATTAAAATAGCCCGCGAAAAGAACAAATTAGACAAGGATATTTTTAATAAAAAGTAAATGTTTGTATACTGGCATTTTTGATACAAATTCATAAATTATATGTGTTTTGCAGATTCCGAATTTTATGCTATAACATTATTACCGTTCATGTTTCCGGTAATAACAACTACACTCATATCGAAGAAAATAAGAGCATCGAAGCTAGAAATCCAAGAAAGTTTCATTTTAATTGTACAAGTACGTATATACATTATATTATTCTAAAATTTATTTTCATAATTATGTTGTTATTTTCAGAACGCTGCAGAATATCTAACAAAAATAGATGCCAGGCGTGAGAAATGTAAAAAATCAGGAGATACTATACAACCCTTTATAGCTATATTAGGAGACTTTCGACATAATATGTTTATATTTTCTTAGTTATATTTGCATAATTATATTAGTTATATAAATATGTAAAATATTTGTACAAAATGTTATTTGTTTTTTTATTTATAATATATATATATATATATATATTTTCAAACACATTATCTACTATGTTTTAATATATCTACCTTTAATATTAAAGATAATATTTTACTAAAGACGAATATACAAATATATTGAAATCAAATATATAGTTACTTGTTTCTAAAATATATGTTACTAAAGACTAATATACAAATATATTAAAATTAAATATATAGTTACTTGTTTCTAAAATATATTTTACTACAGACTAATATACATATATATTAAAATGAAGTATATAGCTACTTGTTTCTAAAATATATTTTACTTAAGCCTAATATACAAATATATTGAAATCAAATATATAGTTACTTACTTCTAAAATATATTTTACTAAAGACTAATATACAAATATATTAAAATCAAATATATAGTTGCTTGTTTCTAAAATATCTTCTCAAATATACTTACATTATATTTTTTAATATACAGTGTACTTGTCACTTTTTTAAACACATTTTCTAATTAAATTAAAGATATTTACACTTGTTCCAAATATCCATTTCTCTCAGTGTATAAAGAAAGTTAAAATTTGCGTTTTTACTTCCTTGTACGAAGTAAAGGAAGTATTGTAATCGCGAAAATTTTCGGTTCTCAGATTTCAACGGAAATAGGTATTTTGGCCTTCCCTGAATCCATTTTGACTAATTTCGTCATGCCGTCTGTACTTATGTATCTCGCATAACTCAAAAACGGTAAGCCGTAGAAAATTGAAACTTTATATTTAGGACTGTTATAACATCTAGTTGTGCACCTCCCTTTTTGGTCATTATACAACTACCGGAAGTGGTACTTTACTTGAAGCCTATAATAGATTTTCATGAAAAACTATAATCAAATATAATTTAAAACTTTCCAAATTTGGTATATAAGACTACTATATTAATAGAAATAACATAATAGATTTTGGTTAAAATAGACTAACCGGAAGTGGCACATTACATAAAGCTGCTAACAGTTTTCCTTGAAAAAAATGGTTTTATTTTAATTTTAGAAATGAATGCTGCAAATAAAAGTTTTAGAGAATTTAATTCTGCGTCTATCACATTAAGAATTTTTAAATTAGCTTTTTGCATAAACGAGATATCTAAATTTAAATATTATATATTTTTAGATTTAAAAAAAAAATATGTTTGCTATGGATTAGAACAAAAAATAAAAGATTTAATGTCAAATATGAGCTATGTAAAAAATATCTATAGTTTAATACGCCTACAAGGAAGTCATGTGGTGTCCACATCAGATGTTTTTATTAACAAACAAGGGGTCATGCGTTTATATCTCTCTGACTTCAATTTGAGTCTGATTGATTCGTATTGCACTATATACTGTAATTGGAATTTAGTTCATGTTTGCTGCAGAGTTACAATTAAATAAATTAAATAAATTACCAGTCTTGTCTTCACTGTCGAATTAAGTAAAATTTGTTGTATTTATTGCCAGTTGGGGTCCTAGATATAAGAGGTGATCAAAGATAAAATCTATCTACTAAAGAAGATGCAACATTTTTTAGAAAATGAAGAAAAATATCAACTTTCGAAACTTTAGATTGATAAGTATGACGTATTCTGTGTAACGGGGAAGAGGATAGTTAACACATTCGTGCGAGGACTAGGAAAATAGTTTTGTGAAGATTGAGAGTGAATAATAGGAGCGTGAAAAAAAAGAAGGTTAAACAAGTGGGATCATCAATTTAATAATAAATCAGTTTACACCGATGATTGGGTATATAAACAATTTAAAACTACATATGTGTACTCGTATTACTTTATTGTAACTAATAGCACTTCTTAAAATCTTACTTGTAACATGACAATGAATGATAATATGCTTATCTTTCTCGATATCTTATGTTTACACATTATTTTAAAGGAAAATACTTCGACAAAAAAATCCTATTATTTAGTTGTTCATATGTATCGAAATGTTATTTTTTTGCAAGTATTTTTTATTTTATCGTTTAATTATATTGAATATTTACTTAAAAAGTGTTACTATGCAAGTAACATAATTCAGAAAACTTTTTCAACGTAAATATACTATGCTAAATGTTCAATCTATTTTTAAAATACACCATTTCGCACAGACATTCCATTGTTTAAACTTCCGATCTCAATTTCGTCACTTCATCAGTTAAAATCAAAGCAATCTTTGTTAAAAGGTGCGTCATCCCACAGACCTTTAGATAATCTTTAGCACCGCAATTCTCGAGAAGGTCGTGTTATTTAGGAAACGTAAACACATTATCACAACGAGCTAATACCGGTAATCGCACACATGCAATGCATACATCTTTATCCTCGCTTACTTACACTTGCTGATCGCGGATAGCAGCCATGTGTGTAATATGTAATGTAAACGTGACTAGGGTCATTCCATTCCAACACGTGTTTGTATGTCGAGGTTCCGAATCAGACGTGAATGCTTCCGTTTACTTAACCGTTATAAAATTTATTCCGTTCCGTTCGTTTTGACGTTTGCAATGGATTTCTGTTTCCACGTGGCTTTGTGTTGTGATATCGACTCGGTTTATACTGTTTGTTTCATTATCTAAATTAGTTTGTACTTGAAACTTTTAGCTAATATGTTTAGTTCTGGTCGTTTGATCTTTGATTTTGGAAGTATTTTAAACTTACAAGGCTTAGATCTATTTGTAAAGGAGTTTATATTTTAGATAGTTCGAGAAGTTAAATAGATATTAATAAATAATAATAATCGAATTTAATAAAGCAGAAATTGATTTAACGAATTCTGTAGCTGTTCTAAGAATTGGAGAATCTTTTAACGTATTTAAGATTCATTTTTTAATGATCAAATTTAATCACTAAAACAATGAACGATGTTCATTAGCAAAGTATATTCTTAGGCCAAATTATGGCAATAAGATTAAACAATAATAATTAAATTCTTGAAGTAGTGAACTTTCCTTTTATTTATACTTTTAATTATATTTTTTTTATTAAATGACCACTAAAATAGTGGTTTATATTTATACTCGTATTTATATGATCAACTTTTTGTATTATTTCTACTTTGTTACTTGAGTTGTCTGAAGATGACCTAAATCGTTTCGTAAATAAAATTAAAGCTTGTTCCAAATGTTTAATTATTTTATACATTTTTGATAGTTTAGACATAATATACGAGTAGAAACAGAAACAAATATATGTTTAGTGATACTGCGAAATCTTGTTTTTTCAAGATTTTATTTCATAAAATTGAGATTTTTGAGACGAGGTCGATAACTTTTCGTCTTGAAATTCGAGACTAGATAAGATAAGATTGTTCTAGATATACCCGAGATGAAAGCTGCAATGGTTATTGGTGTTTTATTTCAAAACAAAATGTGTACATGTATACAATTATCGTTTATTTTTAAAGTTAAATTTTTATGAAAGAAAAATTCGGATGACGCCTGGATTCGAACCAGGGACCCTCCGCTTGCCGGGCAGAGATGTTAACCGCTACACCACGTCACCTGTGTCCGACGTATGGCTTCAACCGAATTCTTCTTTCATAGTGTCTAACGTCGGACACAGGTGACGTGGTGTAGCGGTTAACATCTCTGCCCGGCAAGCGGAGGGTCCCTGGTTCGAATCCAGGCGTCATCCGAATTTTTCTTTCATAAAAATTTAACTTTAAAATTATCTTCATTACTGTACGTTCAGTCGAAGTCATATGTTAAAAATTATTATCGTTTATGTTTTAAAATAAATATCTCAGAAGGAGGTAAAAAACAATGGCTGGTAGCACAGGCTCTTTCTTAGCTTGTTTAAGAGCAGTGTATTTGGGTGTCTTAACTATCTCTAACATGTTAAAACCGTGCTCTTAAAACACCCAAAAACAAAGCTTGTTCTACCAGCCACTATGTTTTAATTAGTATGCAAAAGTTTAAAAATATGTACGGTTATTTTGTAGTTCATAGTTTTCCTCAGACAAATATGTGTAAACTGCAAATTAAAATAATTTATGAGCTATAGCGTGACGCATGATTACAATGTTTTTGGCCATTTTAAATGTAGCGTGGCGCGTGATTTCGATGTTACCATTTTATATGTCAGCTTGTATGCAGGATGAGCCACGAAGCCATTTTCGCGTGCTACTCACTACTGTCCGTCAGTACGGTGGTGTGGATAGCAATACGGAATTTGAATCCAGAGATCCCGAGTTCGAATCTCACTCAAGCTAAAAATTATATAAACACTACACTGCGGCTCGGTGAGTGCGGAGCCTGTACTGTAATTGGGATTAAATTCCTGTTGTACAGCGTGACATAAATAAATAAATAAATACCTATATACATCGTACATCCCTTTTTATGAACTGGGTCTACTTTAAAATTAAACATTTTGTAGATAAATAATCACACAGAGAAATGAATTGTAAGAATGTTTTGTCAACTCCTAAATTATTAAATTAGCACATGCGTATTAAAATATAAAGTATTGTGATATCCTAAATATGAAAAAAAAATTGTATTGGTTACAATAAATATTGTACGTTTTACATTTATTTTAATACCTGTAATTTATTGTAAAAAACTTCTTAAAACGCTATATTAAAATTTTACTGAGTTAAAATATTTACAATTTATGTTCTAAAGTTTATAATATACTATTTGAAGATAGAGAAACAAGTTACAGATTGCATGCGAAGTGGCAGTTATATCGTGGCTGACTACTAGCGGATTTCTTTGAAAGCTTCCAAATAGGAAAAACAAACAAGTATCGAATTCACTGTTGTATAGTTTAAAACTTTATTTTTCACAATGAGTAGCAAATCAGAATGATATTGTTCTGTTGCACAGTCTAATAATTACGTTTTTTATGATTAGAGCTATATTATTTTTCCAGGGATAAAATTATTGAAAAAAATAACATGGAAAATTAGTAAAAGTATTTCACTATTTTTGAACGTTGATTCTGTTCATTTTGTACCAAATTTCTTTTATCTCGGCAAGTTTTATTAATATATATTATTTTGTATAATAAAATTTAAAAGGTTAATTTTTAAATAAAAAATTAGACTTGAAAAACAAATTTTATATTATTCTCCTTCCTAATACAGTACTATAAATACGATTTTGAAAACAAGGTAGTACAATTTGGGATATTTGTTTCCTAAAACTTACTTTTTACATTGTCTTATTAAAAAGTTACTTAAAACATATGTGGTTTTTTGAACAAATATAAATTTTCGTACAAATTCAGGTTAAATAATAAATAAAATACAAAATTACTTAGGTTATATGATTTTAGCAACTCTTCCTTATAGTACTTAAAAAGCTTAAGAAAGGCCATATTGCAAAACTTGCATGTTAATAATTAATATATTGATAAATTGTTTCATTTGTTATTAAATAATTGAAGGGATTAATAGAGATTATATTGACATTGAATTGAAGTTCCAAATTAATAATAACCAACTTCTATAAACGTCCTTTAAGTTTGCCAGTTTCAAAGTGAAATTAATGTCAAAACCAAATTAATTTCCAAGTATTTCTCCAATAACTTTCCATATAGAACACCCAAGGAAATTCTTAGACCGCAAGAATTCCAATTAATATTGTTTGTAGAACAATCAAACTTAGTGAATATACGTCAGTGATATAAAATGATTCAAAAATAATAGTACCATTAAAAGTGGATATGTACTTTATTGTTAGGATTGTATCAAATATATTTTAATTATGCGCTATAGACACGTTTAAAATTAAAATAACAAATCATAAGTACTTTATTATTTTTGGAGTGAGTATCGAGTCATACTGTAAATTTGAGAACATGAGTTCGATTCCAGCAACTGACTATTTTCACCACATTAAAATTACCCCTGTGGCTCACCCTTTACTAACACCTTTGTGGTCTGTGATTTGACGGCTAGTAACCGCACTTCACGCGCATATATATTTGCCGAAATCTGCTATAGCACAGTGCCACACTTGGTAATGGGTAAAAGGCGTGATGATATATTTATTTTATTTAAAGACTGTTTTGAAGCATGTAATATCTACAAATAAAATTATACAAGGAGGTTATATTTTAGGATAGCCAGCAAATATCTCGTTTACCAATTACCATTACCTAAGTTATTTATTTTATTTCGAGACACAATCATAGCACACTATTCGTTTTCCAATTAGGGCATAATTAAAGTGAGTATTAATTTTTTAACAATGTAATTGATTATTTTATATGATTGTAACGCAAATTTTACGTACTTTTCAAATTTGTAAAAATACATAGTATGTTCTATTGATACTAATTATTAGTAAACTAGAAATGATATCATGAATGTACATTCATCATCATTTAGCTTACATGTTGCTGTATAAATCATGTTATATGAAATAAATTGCTAAGTTAATAAATAAGCGAAATATTTGTAAGGTCTCTTACAATATAACACCATGTAAATGCCTTTTTGTACTCATGTGTTAAAGTATGTTGTATCGTGTCGCCTACGCAACGACCGAAACTCGTACCGAAATTTTTTTAAAAACACTCCAATTTCTAAAGGACTTATTAAAAAACTATATTTATAAAAAGAAAGTATAATATCTCAAATACCCTTTTGCGTAATAATAATAAAAGAAAATGAAGGAATATTAAATGAAATTTAATTTTAAAATGATAAATTTAGTGCATTTAGTTCACAATGTTGGCAACGAAATAACAGCACTCGACAGCAGTGGAAACACATAACTAACAAACGTAAGGTAAATTGTAACAACATAGATATGAAATTAAACAAGTTTATTCAATTTACCGTACACTACAAATGAAATTAGTAAATTATAACACTCTTTATTTTCATTACATTAGAATACAAATTAAATCAATTGAAATTTGACATTGCATGAAGTTAGTTATAAAATTCGTACATAAAATATTGTACAAACCTCTTGCGTGAACTAGACTCCCGCATTTGGTATGTAAATAACTATTAATTGTTCATATAAATAATAAATCTTTTGAGTCACCTATAAATGTATCTGCATTGAAAACAAATCATTAATATAATGATCTAGGAAAACATATTCAAATGAACTACCACGAAGTCAATTTTTATTTCCAAACAACTTTGCCATCATGTTACCAAAATTACTTGAAACATCTTTATGAATACTCAAGTAAGTTTATCAGATTTTTCATACTTCATTCTGAACAAGTTCGTTGCTAACTATGAAAATCCTCGCGCACAGCGAGCACAAACACACCCACATCGACACGTCACCCCAACTTCGTCTCGGTGAACGACCTCGCTGTTACAGGGGTTGCAGCCTCCCTGCTTGTGCCTGCTCTGGATGCTGTACTTTCAAAGATACTAGATTTTACTCATTTCCGGTAGTTTTTCCGTAATTTTTTTATGATATAGTGTTTTCAGTCATTGGATTTAAGTAATTTTAAATAAATGTAAATATGAAATGGTCAGAGATTATGATATCCGGTAAGACATTTAAATCTGACACAGTACTAGCGGCATCGGCATTAACCCATATTAGGTCTATTATACTTTGACCATTTCATATGTTCCCTGCAAATAAAAAATAGCACATTCAAAAACAATGCAACAAGCGAATCTACTAAAAGATGTAATATACCGAAGATAATCGACAATAACTCTACCTCAAACTCTTATCTAAATGCTATGAGGGATATCTGTGATATAAATATTTCTGAACAATCCGCAGTAGACATATATGAATTTTTAAAGAGCAACATGACAAATATATCAATTGAATCAGGTTTAGTTAAAATATACACTAATACAAAATCAAGCTTTACTAACAAGGATAAACCCTGGTTTAATCAAGTTATAAAAAACTTAAAAAAGGATAGCAATAATGCTCTAAAACACTGTAGAAAACAAAAATTTGATTCGGAGAGTCTAGCAGCTTACAGCGAAACTAAGAAAATCTATAAAAACAGTATCAACATAGAGAAGAAAAAACACAAAGAAAATATAAAAAGAATACTAGAGAACATAACGGATCCAAAACTATTCTGGAAAACTTTTAATTCCCTGCAAAAAACTCCATATAAAGAAAATCCAATTGGAATCAACGAATGGCAAAAACATTTTGCAAACTGGTTTGGGTCAAGAATTACCTGTAATCTAGAGTATTTCGATGCTCGACACCCTTACCTAGACGCTCCAATTATACATGCAGAATTAAAGTATGCAATACGGCACTTAAAGAAAGGAAAAAGCCCAGGACTCGACAATATTACTAACGAACATCTGAAGTATCTGCCCGAAAATGGAATATCTATCCTAGTAGATCTTTTCAATAAATTTTTAGAAGAAGAAAACACGCCTGACGACTTAAAGAAAACAAAACTAACATTATTGTTTAAAAAAGGAAATAGGGAAGATGTAAATAATTACAGAGGTATAGCACTGCTGAACACCATTTTAAAACTATTTACGTTTATAATAAATAATCGGCTGCAAACATGGACAGAAAGCTTTGATATACTTCCAGAATCACAATCAGGATTTCGCAAACATCGATCGTGCATAGATAATCTCTTTGTTCTTGATACAATCACTAGAAACCAACTATTATTTAAAAAGGAAGGAATTTACGCAATATTCATCGATTTCGAAAAAGCTTTTGATTCAGTGGTACACTCGATCCTTTGGAATAAACTATATAACTTAGGAACAAGCACGAAAATCATTAGGCTATTAAAAAATATCTATGATGGAAGTGAGCTGCAAATCAAAATCAATGGTGAATTATCCGACCCGCTACCAATAACCAAAGGTATATTACAAGGAGAATGTACTAGTCCTATACTATTCGCGTTATACATTGCTGATTTGGAAGACTTCCTCAGAAAGCAGAATTTGGAAGGTGTCTCGGTAGGTTCAAAAAATGACATTTTGACCTTGCAATATGCGGATGACATCGTATTATTTTGCCGTACACCCATTGACATTCAAAGGAAATTAAACGCTCTTGAAGAATATTGCAATATACACAAATTAAAAATTAACTCCAGGAAAACACAAATCATCCATTTTCACAACGGAAGACCACCTAAATCAAGAAAAATGTATAAATGCCAAAATAAGGAAATTGCGTTTACATCCTCTTATGTATACTTAGGGGTAACTGTAAGTTCATCTGGGCTGTACAACGAACATTTCAAAAATACAGTCTCCAAGGCTAACATGGCTTCTGGTGCCATCAAGGAAACACTAGCGAAAAATGGAATATATGACTGGAAAACAATTATAAAACTATATAGCACTATAATTAGTCCATCGGTATTATACGCTGCAGAAATCTGGAGTGCAAATCACAAAGAAGCCTTAGAGAAAACTCAGTGTCAGTTCTTTAAATCGCTTTTTCATTGGCATAAAACAACTGCCAGCTACGTAGTCAGACGTGAAACAGGACAAATACATGTAGAAGTCTATATATTGCATAAAATGCTAAGCTGGTGGCACAAAATTTTACTAATGCCAGAATCTCGCTATGTAAAAATATGCTACAATTATTTAATGAATTGCGAGCAAAAACTAAAAGAAAAAGTAGATAATTCAAAGCTAATTAAATATAACTGGTCCAGCAGGTTACAATCAATGCTTCAAAATGTTAATTTTCATTGGGTATGGAAGGAACAAAACCCGCTAAGTATTCAGAATGAAATCCAGAATATCACATGTGCTTACTCGCAATACCTATATGATATAGACACAACAAGACTTGCCAATTCTTCTCATCACGTTGACTACAAACTATATAACACCTCAGCAAATTATCTAGCTGACAACGCATCCCTAAGAATCTTAAGAGTCGTCAGCCAATTAAGAATAGCTAATATAAACTGTACCCAAATTTACTTCCAAGGAACATCATTTAAATTCAACTCCACAGATATATGCACACTTTGTAACAAATTCGAAGAAAACACTCTGAAGCACTTTCTATTCTCCTGCCCGATATACTCTCCAATAAGATTCGAATTTATCAACAAGTATCTAAATGACACGTCGAACGATAATCTACTTCAGAATCTACTATCTGAACTACCTTCACCAAAGATCTATGATATCTTCAATTACGTAGTCTCAGCTCTAAAACTAAAATCTTTTATAGAAACTTACTAGCTCAAATAATTAAGTCAATAAATAGTTATTATAAACATAATACTTTAACAATAATTGTGAGAAACAAACTTCACTGAAAGTGTCACGAAGGGCCTATTAATGCGTATACTTGCAAATAGTTAAGTGAAAAATTGTTTGAATCTAAACCAACTACAACAGCAACCTAGATAATGTATTATAATTCCAAATACATGTAACAATTATTTATACACACAATGTTCCTATACTACTCTTTGTAATAAGCACAGCTTTTTGTACAAATAAATATTATTATTATTATTATTATTATTTTAAATAAATGTAAATAATGTTTTAGTTTTAAATATTAATATAAATAAATAAATATATCATCACGCCTTTTACCCATTACTGGATGTGGCACTCTGCGTAAGCAGATCTCGGTATATGATATATTTTTTTTTACGTGAAGTGCGGTTACCAGCCGTCAAATCACGGCCCCCAAAGATATTAGTGGAGGAGGAGCCACAGGGGTAGATTTAAATTGGTGAAAATTGTTTGTCGGCTGTGGGGATCGAACCAGATATTTAGGAAAAAAAATATTTGACTGTTTCACCTATCAGATGCGGAATTTTTTTAAATAACACTTTAATTTCTTTAATTTACAACTATGTACTTATTTTGTAAGTTTAAATTATTATGTCTACAGGCAGCTGTAGTCTAATATTTGTAAAATTCTTGCTTCACAAGAAAGTTCAAATCTTGCTTTCATATTATCTCATACAATTTGAACAGAGAATATTAACATTTTTACTAAGGCTTACAATTTAGGATGTAAGTAAAATCGCTTAAATTTATAAAAAAGATTTTAGAATAGAAAAGCGAAAGTTGGGAGTTCACTCGATTTTCGGGACACAACTAGAGGATCCGCATGGTAAAATGTTACAATATGTACTCGTATATAAAAGTGATTTCGTTTCTAAACTAACACTAACATTTTGTAAGCTCACTTCGATAGATCGTTCTAGTAAAATAATAATAATAATGGTAGCCAGAAGAACATCTCTTAAGGGTATTAACTTCTTCTAACAAAAAGTACTTCTTATAACTAGATTTACGTAATTGGATTATATATGTACGTTCAATTTATTGTCATACTTGCAGTTATCATTTTAAATTTAAACTTTAATTAAAATAAAATTTTAGACTTTTTACATACAAGATTTTAGATATTATCACTAACGACTTAATTTTTAAAGAACTCCTCTAGCTGTCTAGATTGTTCCATTCTACTAGGTCCACAGTGATTTTGGGAATTGAATCAACTCATTCCATTATCTGGTTGATTGATGATCTTTTCTCCTTTTATTTTGTCGTGGGGGACAGTGCCTCTCGTAAACGTAATATGTATCCCGTCCATTTCTCTTTTAGTTTCTTACAGATAGTTTAATTACTGCATCCACTATTTTCAGTCTTGCTACTGATTCTATGCATCTTTCAAGTATTGTGATTTTAAATGGGTTTGGCATTCTACTGTAGCCGATATCGATAAGTTATATATTTTATACCCAACCATTAAATCACGTCCTTCAAAGATGTTGGTGGAGGGTAATTTTAATGTGATTAAATAAAGTAGTCGGCGAAATCGACAAATTTAGTTTTTCGCCATGATCGATTAGTGAAAGAATATTTGGGAATGCAAGAAAGAGTACATCTGAAATGGTTCCCTAAGTGTGCATTTAATCGAACTCGTAACTTTTATAGTTTTCAAGAGAATTGAAAAGTGTTTTATACTAGTATAAATTTAAAATAAATGCTGTATGAAATCGTAGTTAAATGAGTTAAAAGTCGATGTCAACTACCTTTATAGTACGGTTCTACAGTATCTAGATTCTAGATCTAGACACACATGAACGTAAGACGCTTTCCACCGCTAAGAAATCTCCCGGGTCGAGGGTAAACCTCCGTCGCTGCTTCACCGTCTCCGTCTTATGCTAGGGTGGCGTAATGGAACTCGGGGTGAATTTATTCAGGGGATGACGAGAATGGCTGAAGTAGCGCGGTTGGGATTCGTTTTGGGTTTAACTGCTCTGTCGTCGCACGGTAGCAGTGGCAGTGGCAGGAGCAGTGTTTCCCGCCGGTCCTGGACTCCTGCTCCCTGTTCTCCGACTTGATGGGATTCTGTTGGGGAATATTTTCATGTACTGCTGGTGTATAACGTTTGTATTTATGCGTCACGGAAAAAAATTTTCATCGTAGAACTTGTATATTTTTTTTAATCTTTGGGATGACTTTTATAGAACTGTGCCAGCAAAGAATAAGATCTCTAACAAACGGTAAAATGACATGAGAAGTTCTGTCGAACTGGCAATGCCATCTACCGAAAAAAGGAAAAGCTACGCAATAACAACTTAAATAACAACAAAGACAAAATTAATTGTCTGCTGGCACAGTTCTTCGTCACACAGCTTCTTCACGTGAACTTTGTTCTAGGTGAAGGAGTGTGTTATACCATACTGGTGAGCTTTAATAAGAGCGAAACGCGTCTATGGTTACTAACTGTGCTGGCCAGCCTCTGACGATGCCTTCATAAGGTGACTTGGAGGCTAATTTTGTGACACTTAGCCAAGTGTTTATTTTATATTTTATGAAATATTTAGTTTTGTCTGGAGTTGAAAGATAGTATACGCAAAATAATTAGTTTGATAGTTAAAGGATCATCGATCAAATTGTTTTCTAGTTTAAAGAAATAAATAAAATAAAATAAATATATCATCACGCCTTTTATTTACTATTGTGATACTCTGCCGTAGCAGATCTCGGCAAGTGATATATGCGCGTGAAGTGCGGTTAGTAGCCGTCAAAACACGACCCTCATAGGTGTTGATGGTGAGGGAATCACAGGTGTAAGTATAATGTGGTGAAAATTGTTTGCCAGCTGTGGGAACCGAAGCCAGGCTCTCATTTCCAAAGTCCGACCAATATTGAAGCAAAAATTCATGATACATTAAAATCGGAATAAATATTATTAATTTTGAAGTGTAGGTGTCGTAAAAATATCGTTTAAATTGATTATTGAAGCAATGTATGTAATATGATGGAATCCAAACAACTGAATAATAATCAAGTTTACTATGGATAAAAGCATAAAATTACGACATTATTTCCTTGATGTCATCTGATTTATGTACTGTAACTGTTTAAGCTCGTTTCCATATTTCAGGAGATGTGTTATTTTTGAAAGAAAGATTGATTATTGTAGATAATGTTATTTTTAGGGCCAGTTTACAGTCCCTTATTTATATCGAAGGAATCAAATAAGAGTCAGATGGAAGAATCGGTTTAAGTGTTTTTTTCTTCGCTTGCTATGAAAAGTTGACAATTACACTTTCATTTGTCATCGTAAAGTTGACGTTTTCTGTGGAACAATTAAAAAATTAATTGGTTGCGCGTTTCCAATGACAATAATACCAGCAATCAAGTATTTTCTTATGTTTGAAGTACATAGTTCGTCGTTTGTTGATCCAAGATAGGTTATGTTTTACTATTTTTGTTCTATATACTTAAATAGTTGTAGATAAAGTATAGTTTTTAACTCGCATATAATGTTTATGTGCTCATTAAATAATATAATATGATCGCATTCAGTACGTTACGCTCAGAAACATTAATTATAAATATATTTTAATTTTGAGACACGATTATATTATTGTTGATATTACAAGGCAAAAAGTAAACACTATATAAGTATGATGCAAAACCTATAAGCAGTATCTACCTAATGGTGATTTTAATTCAATGTTATTGGTAGGTGAAGTGTTTTGATTTATCTTTGTTTTAAAGAAACTCCAAAACTAGTTTTGATCCAATCTAATTGATGATTCTGAACAGCTGATGTAATTGGTATTTTAATATGAAATTTTGTTTTTGTTCTATAGTACTTAAATTTAGTGAAATAAATAAATCATTTATACTTTTATATATTTTAAGGAAATTGCGTCTTTTTATATTATTATATTTTGGGTGGTACGAGTATCACATAAGATAGGAAGATTTATATACTGGTCGATAGGATACACATTGATCTTACTTGTTGATGCCAATCAAAATTATTAATTTAGTTACATAATTTAGGTAAATTAACTCTTTTGAATTATATCTTTTATAAATAAGACTATTATTATTTACAGTTTTTTTGTCATTTTGACTCTTGATTTTAGCAAATACATGTAGAACAGGATGAGCTGAATAATCAACATTGAATAAAAGATCAACACTAGAATTAGAAATGACTAAATTCAACAATCGAACATTGAAGTCTTTAATTATTAGCATTTATAGCAAACATAAATCATACTAAATTTTGTACGAATTACACAAAAAGAAATTATTCGACATAAATTCACACATGCTTTTTTATGAATTTATGTGCATTTTATGTAAAATTTTTTTTGTGACTCTTAGTTCTACAATATTAATTTTAGAACAAAAATGTAAATACAGAAGTTGTTCAGATTTAGCAACTACATCTAAACAGCCAAAATTTATTGATTAATACGTTGAGAAGTTTATAATAAAAATTATAATTTATTGCTATACCGGGTGTACATAGAAAGCGAGGCACCCCCATTAACTTCTTTGTTTATAAAGGTATCTAATGGAAAATGTATATGCGTAAACTTAACATATGTAGCATCATTTTTTTTAATTAATAAATAATCATATCACCTCCGGTTTAACCGCAACTGGCATTAATTTTCTTATTTTAAATTGAACAGCTTTATATTTTTACATTTTTCAATTTTACCTTCACTTCTAAATTCAATGATATGCCACAAGTCAAATTTTTCAACAAAGAATAATACTAAGAAATTTAAATTAAAACAACAAAAGATGGATGTGGCTTTATTTAAAACAATTGAATTCTATAAAAGAAAATAAAGATAGGGTTTGATTTATTTCAATAAAAGCCAAAATAAGCTAAGCATCTAAGATCCACGATTGCACTCCTTGCTCTATTTTCTGTGCGGACATTTTGTTCGATTTTTCTAAAATATTTTCGTGCTGGACAATAACAGTCAAAATATCTTACAAATTAATAAAATATCCACTTGTTCATTTCTATTTTATAGTTACGCAATTTCATTGTTTTAAATAATGTCACAGCCAATTTTTATTCTTTTAACTAGAATTTTTTGTATTATTTTTTACCGAAAAATTTGACTGGTGGCACGTCATATTTTGAATTGAACGTAGAATAAAGAAAAATGGGTTCTATTTAAAAAAAGAAAGTTGATGTCAGTTCCGGTTAAACCAAAAGTGATATGTTTATCATTTATAGATAAAAATGATTCCACATATGTTATGTTTACGCATATAAATTTTCAATTAAATATCTTTATAAATAAAGAAGTTAATAGGGGTGCCCTGCTTTCTGTGGACATCCGGTATACAGGTTGTCTTGAGAAATGGAGTAAATAAATTTAAGATTTGTATTAATAGATATGCAAATAAACATTTGTTTCTTTAAAGAACTACTGAACATGCTGTTAGCTAACAATATAGTGAACATCGTTTTATGCAACCGAATCTTGATACAACAGATAATTAATTATTGTCAAAATATTCAATCAAAAATTAAGTTTAAATTCATTATATTTTGGAAATATTTTGAAGTTTTCTTTGTATTAATTTCGGTTTTGATTATTTAACAATATATTTAATAAAATACCTACATTTTTTGGCTCTGAATAATGCCGTTTGCCAAAAATCTTCAGCTTTTTAAAGTACGCTTATGTTATAATGATAGTAGTAAATACAAACAAAACAGAACTAGGAGAATATTTGTTATAATTAATAAATAATAATATAAATTTTTGTACCTTTATTTTTTCAAATTTACATTTTATTTTTGATACACTTTTTACGTGTACCTAAAAATGCTGTTAAATAATATAATAATAAAATGATCATATCCCTTTTTGAAATGTTTATTTAGTGTTTGGTAATCGTAGACCATTATTTATCGCAAAACATCCGTACAGTCCCGGGCTCGAGTCTACCGGCTGGCAAGTGTGTTTACCTGAAACTGACAGGAAAATAAACATTTGCCTGACTCAGGAAAGCTTTGCTTTGCATGCCTAGTGGAAATAACATATTACCTGCCTAAGCAGGTAATGAAAGAAATGTGAGTGACTCTGCCGTAGCAGATTTCGGTAAGTGATATATTTCTTCGCGGTTACCAGCCGTCAAGTCACGGGCCCCAAAGATGTTAGTGGAGGGGGAGCCACAGGGGTACATTTAAATTGGTGAAAATTGTTTGTCGGCTGTGGGGATCGAACCAGGGTTCTCAAGATCCACAGGCCGACTCGATACCACTGAGCCACCTACCATTGCTCTTATTCGTAATCCGTTATTTGATGTTCAATTGTTTTGACTTGTTTCATATAAAAATCTACATTTTTAATTAATAAAATCTTAAAATAGGGAACATAACACAACATACATCTGTTATTATATATACATAATGGTAAAATATTGCAAATTGCAATGTAATATCCTTCATCTAACGATGTAGTATTGTTCATATAACAATTGCTGCTATTACTACTTTTATGCAAAATAATTTATCGTTCTATTTCTTTGTCAACCGTAACACATTAATTATTATTTATTATGAATCAGTTTATGATTGCTTAACATTGTTGGTATACAGGTTAAATATTTGCAAGCATTGCTATTTATATCTTACTCATATATCGGAAAAATATTTAAGTATCATTTATTTTACTTTACATTATTATTAAAAGCAATGTATGTTGAAATTAAACAATCTTTTAGTCGCAAATATTAAATTTTAATACAAATATTGTTATCAACACATGATAAATTGCGGTAAATTATCTTTGTTGTTTATTTTTTGCATATTATTAATTTTTCACGACGCATGCTAGATGTATTTATGTGATAACATATTTTTTTTCATTTCAATATATTGAATCTGTGTTGTTTAACCTTGCCTTTGTACTTGTTATCAAGTTTTGTTTTCTGTTAATTTATTATCAAAGACAGATAAATTTAATCCATAAATTATAATTACACAAATGTACATGTAACTAATCAATATTTACGAATCAAAAGTTCAATGATAGAATTTCAGTTTACATTATAAAACACATTAAACATGCAAAATTATTATCTATCGGTAAATCGTGTTATACAAATGTATACTTTCACTTTTATAACAAATACATTATTTTACACTAGATCTTAGAATATTAATAAAATATAAAAAATCTGATGTGGACACCACATGACTTCCTTGTACGCGTATTAAACTATAGATATTTTTTTAAATGCACATATTTGACATGAAATCTTTTATTGTTTGTTCTAATCCATAGCAAACTTAATTTTTTTTTTAATCAAAAAATATATAATATTTAAATTTAAATATCTCGTTTATGCAAAAAGCTAATTTAAAAATTCTTAATGTGCTAGACGCAGAATTTAATTCTTATTTGCAGCATTTATTTCTAAAATTAAAATAATACCATTTTTTTCAAGGAAAACTGTTAGCAGCTTCATGTAATGTGTCACTTCCGGTTAGTCTATTTTAACCAAAATCTATTATGTTATTTCCATTGATATAGTAGTCTTATATACCAAATTTGGAAAGTTTTAAATTATATTTGAATATAGTTTTTCATGAAAATCTATTATAGGCTTCAAGTAAAGTACCACTTCCGATAGTTGTATAATGACCAAAAAGGGAGGTGCACAACTAGATGTTATAACAGTCCTAAATATAAAGTTTCAATTTTCTTCGGCTTACCGTTTTTGAGTTATGCGAGATACATACGTACGTACGTACATACATACGTACGTACAGACGGCACGACGAAATTAGTCAAAATGGATTCAGGGAGGGCCAAAATACCTATTTCCGTTGAAATCTGAGAACCAAAAATTTTTGCGATTACAATACTTCCCTTACTTCATACAAAGAAGTAAAAATAAAATAAATATATCATCAGGCCTTTTACATATTACTGAGTGTGGCACTTTTCCTGTGCAAATCTCGGTAAGTCATATATTTATACGCGTGAAGTGCGATTACTAGCCGTCATATCGCGGTCCCCTAAGAAGTTAATGCAGAGAGAGCCACAGGGATGATTTTAACATGGTGAAAACTGTTTGTCGGTTGTGGAAATCAAATCTGGGTTTTCAAATCTACAAGCTGACTCAATACCACTGAGCTACCTATTCCATTATTGTAAAAAAAAGAAAACCTATTTTTTTAATTTGCCGTTTTCTATTGATCAGCTATTAGTAATCCCGCGATAATCTGTTTTGAATTGCAAACTAGAAAAGTGCTAAATATTGTATACAAATGAAATAATAATAATTGTTATTTATAACAAGTAAAAATATATTTTAGATATGTTAAATTTTGTATGTAGATTTATATTTATATATTAGGAAAGTAAAATATATCCAAATAACGAAAAATAAATATATCCTTATCAATTATATATATATATATATATATATATATATATATATATATATATATATATATATATATAAACTAGAAATTATTTTGACATTAAAATCCCTGCTCATGTACGCTTGTCGTTCCTACGGAAATGTACTACATTGTTAATACATTTTTATATTTCACGATGATGATAGATAATATAAGATAGTGAAATCAAGAGAAACTTAATATTGAGATGTAAATTAATTAATATCGCATGAATATACATAATGCTGCTCCTATGATGCTACTGTATCATGAAATATCATATTTCACAGCCGTTTTCCAATCAAATGGAATCAAATATTTTCTAATGTTGCCATGGGGGTTATAGTTTGTTAATTCATAACAGATATAAGTAAGGTTATGGATATTATTTTTGTTTCATGTACTTAAATAGTTGTAGATAAAGTATAGTGTGTGACTCGCATATAATGTTTATATTACAAGAGGATGAAGTTTCCTATATTCAAAGTATGGATCCATTTCAATTTAATTTAATTTACATTATTATACTAACTTATACTAGACGAGCCTACATTCACTTCAGTTGAAATCAAACTTGGCGATATCGCCCCTACGAAGCTCTAGACATGGTGGTGGGCAACAGAAGAGCGCTATATTATTACATATTATTAAACAACAAACGATAAATAAACTTTAGGCCAATTGCTGTGATTCAGAGTTTTTTTCAAGGTAATAGATTTTTGTAGCAACGTAAAACAATAAATATTTGCAAATTTGTATATATGTATATATATATACATATATACATATATATATATATATATATATATATATATATATATATATATATATATATATATATATATATATATATATATATATATATATAAATCCTCTGAAACACTTAATAAACGCGTTCTACTGTATTTGTTTATGACATTTGTAATAATATTTTTTTCTTTTTTCAGGTAAGTACCTCCAGTTCTACACATTACCATTCGGCATCAGGTAACTGTACACTATTTAATAATCTTTTCTATTTACCATCATATTAATATATTTTCTATGACATTGGTCTACATTTTGCATGAAAAAAATACAATTATAATTCTAATACTGTGTATATTATAGCAAATTTAATCGAAATGTGATAACAAGTCTGAAATATAAGCCACGTGTACAGATAATTTAATTATAGCGGAAACACGTGAATCAACATGCTCAATGCCACCTCGAAATTAAAATTAGATTAACGATTAAAGTATCGAAATAATGTAGTAAAATATCAGTCTGGGAACAAGGTTTAGGTAATTTTATGAATATAGATATATTATTATTAGATATGACCGAGGATATGACATTCAAATGGCGGAACTTTCTAACACGCTTCCTTAAGTTTATGCAACTTTTCTTCCATGTGTGTTCAATGTACAACTCACTGATTTTCTTTCTTCTATTAAAACATCTTCAATGAAAAAATACAATAAAACATATAGATATTAAAAAAAAATTAAATACAATTATTTTGGAATTTCACAGATTTTTATAAATAGATTTCATATTTTTATTATTTTAAAAAATATGTATTAATTTAAATATTTATTATATTTATTGTACTAACTTTAAAATGGCCATAATCATTGGCGCCAATGTTGTATAATAAATAGAAAATTAACTTTTACAACTTTTCTTTTACCTAAAATTTGAAATTTATTTTCAAGGTAAGCTATTAATAGATTGTTTCAAATAAAAATTAATTTCGATTCTCTTCGACGATAATATTTTCACTACAACTATGGTTTTACTTCAAGTATCATCTTTGGGATTGTGATTTGACGTCTAGTAACCGCACTTCACGTTTCAAATTACATCATTTATCAAGATCTATTACAGCATAATACCCATAAATGAGTAAAATAGTGCGATGACTTCAACGATATTATTTCAGTAATTTTAATACCTTATTTCGAAGTCCTAATAAAAAGCCGAAACAAATAAACATACAGATTAGCTCTGTAGCAGGAACTTTATATAAATTAAATTATACAGAAATAATTCTTAGTAAATATATAAAAACGGATTGTAGTACCACTCAGGGACACTGTAGGCACTTGCAGTTGCAATGAAGGAGAAAAATAGGCAAGTAAAGTTATTGACTAACTTTATATTTCGCAGTTAAATGTTTCTAAATTATTTTAGAGATGAATGCTTCGAAATAGTAGACATCACTTCATCACAGTAGTACGTTCTAATATTGTTATACATTTTTCATCTAAATTTTAACTTTCTTTATACTCGAGTCCCACAATATTCATTTGTCAATAGTGGTGGGCTCAAATGATGTAAAAAAATTTGTTGCTAATTAAATTTTAACAAATTAGAATATCGAATTTTGCAAGTTTATTCGAGGAATTCCACCCATGGCCTAATCACATAATATACCAATATTTCAACAATGGGCATCGGTTGTGCTATAAGTATTGTATCTAATAATAATCCATATATAAACGAGAAATAAAAATAAAAATTACTTTATAAATATAGAGATGCAGATCAATAAAGAAGATTAAATTTAGATTAAACTTACTCCAGTTTTATTTCGAGTTGAAATGATTGGCATTAAAGCAACTTACAAAACAAAATAAGGGTGTTCATAAATTTGGAATTATAGCTAGTGTTTCATACACAATGAGTTAGAATAAGATATATCCATATGTTTATTTGATAAACTCGAGAACTGTCAAATGTGATTTTCCTGCGGGATTAATATTTCACTTTAATTATTAGATCTCCCTTGTTATGTCAATTGGACAGAAATAGTATGTTATGCATTAAGGGAGGGAAACAAACGATTATTCCCGCGTGTGAAGTTAACAAACCGAGATGTAAGCGAGGGCCGAAGGCTCGAGCATGAAGTCGAGGTTTTCCAACTTCACACAAGGGACAATCGTGCCCTCCCGTGAAGCATATTATACTTTTCGTAACAAGTACACAAAAATTACCGTCTTATCGGGACAAATGTCAAATATGGGTTGCGTAACTAGTTACCTAGGAAATGCCGCAAACAGCTAATAATCGTAGTCTCTGGGGAGATAAACATCTCCCTTGGGAGAGAAACATGCTACCTAGAGAGAGAAACATCCTACCTAGGGAGAGAAACATGCTACCTAGAGAGAGAAACATCCTACCTAGGGAGAGAAACATTATGTTTCTCTCCCTAGGGGAAAAAGCAGTATTTCTCTCTCTAAAATTAGGGAATAAGAACGTGTTTCTTGTGCATGTGTTACGAAAAATAATTTATAATTTATTTGTAATTATGTACTTTCATAACTTATTCTACAAACTAAATATGTACGTTATATATTATTTTACATGCGAAACTGTTTCAAACGTTTTAGAAAAATCGGTGTAGATGTAGATGTGTCACCTACACCGATTTTCTAAAGCGTTTGAACAGTTTCGCATTCTTTATTAAGTCAAAAATTGAAATCAACTAGATTCTGCGTTGAATTGTTGAATTTATTCGCGTCCTATCTATTCAATAGAATTCAATATTTGTGTTAATGATTTTTGCTCTGGTAAGTGTAATTCTGAGTCTAATATCCCGCAAGGCAGTATATTGGGTCACTTACTATTTATATTGTTTGTAAATGATATTGTTTCTGTTGTTAAATTCTCTCAATACTTGCGGATGACTTTAAAATATTTCGTTCTATTAACTGATTTGAACTCCCAAAATGACTTACTTAGGATATTCCAATGGTCACTAAAAATTATTTGTTTTTTAATTTAAATAAATGTCAAGTCTTTAGGAAAAAAGCTGTCATTAATTTTGCATTGAGCCGTGTGCCATTTGTTAATGACTTAAGTATCAGTCCAATTTTTGTTTCCTTTACACTTTGATATAATTTTAACTCAAACATGTAAAAATGTGGGTTTCTTATTACGAACAACATATAATAATCGATAAATTAACTGCGTAACAAAAAAGAAGATCTGGTTGTCTGGTGCAGAAATTATTTGTGCTTAGGCATGTCATTTTGCAATAATTTACATTTTATTAAATATATATTTGTTTATAAATAACGGGTCTAAGAGTGTTCATTTATTTGTAAAATTTCTGTTAAATACCTAAACTGTTTATAAACTTAATTCTAAAGTTATATAAATTATAAGAATGCTAGATGTCCCAAAAAAAATTAGACCCTTTAAAATTAGAACTATGTATTAGGGTAGATGGCTCAGTGATATCGAGTCGGCCTGTGGATCTTGAGAACCCTGGTTCGATCCCCACAGCCGACAAACAATTTTCACCAAATTAAATCTACCCCTGTGGCTCCTCCTCCACTAACATCTTTGGGGGCCGTGATTTGACGGCTGGTAACCGCATTTCACGCGAAAAAATATATCACTTATCGAGATCTGTTTAGTTTATTTATGTATTAGTGATTAATCTGTGTTACGTATCTACTTATTATAGATTAGGGATCCACGGATTATCGATTAAGAATTGTTGATCTACATTACTTACAGTTCTTAAGACTATAAATGTTTCTTTTATCGATTTTTTATTGAAGCAGAATCTGTAATATTGTTCTCAATAGCTAAAGTAAAAGTGTAGATAATGAGTATAATATTTATGGAGTTTCGTCTAATGTGTAACCCATGTTCAGACACGGTTATAAAGTCATCTTTTAGTAGTTAAAAATCCCATTAATACGTTACTGTACTGGTAATTGTAATCAGTCTATTTAAATGAAATTTGCCACGACGAATAGACCTTCAGTTGAAAAGAAAGAACGTAAATCACGTTTATCTAATAAAAAATTCAAACAGTTCACGATTCCCTTCTCTCGGCTCAGTATTGTAATTACTGTAACTTTTTCCATGCATGAAAGTGTCAGTACACGAGTCCACGGACCAATTTCTTTTTTGTGCCGCCCACGCCAGCTTTGTTGAGCGATCGTGTACCACTTCACTGTCTACCGTTTCCACTTCGCTGACTTCGTTCGATGTCGATACGCAAAGCCAGGCGGTTGTTAATAAATACATATTTTTTTCTTTTCACAGGCTAACCTTAATTTTCTGCAGATCATTTATCTGACACAGATCAAGTGTTGCAATGGTTATATATTCGCATTGTTCGGTTTGTTTGTTTTGTGATCGTTTCAGCCCAGTTGCGGTGTGAACGCGTGAATATTGATGTTTTGTGGATGAAAGCAATGACCACGATTTCCTAAATTTATTGTTTGTTGATTTATTGTCCCGGATTTAGTTTGACTCAGTTTGCTTTCAAGTGATTATCTCTGGATCTTTGAACTCTGTACATTTATGTTGAAGAAAAAATTGAATGGAAACCACAATGCTTGCGGAATAATAATAAATAATGTAAATTTACAGCAGTAGCAACAGTTTTTATTTACTGCGGCAGACAACTATAATTCTCATATTTAATAATCACGATAAGCATAATCATTTGACATAATGGGGCTAAATCGATATTAAAAGCAAAATTGAGTTATTGTCATTTAGTTCTATAGTAAATATGACGTCTTAATTTGTTTACATAAAGTACAATTATGTTAAAAATCGTTCTTGAAAATGACTTTCCACTAGCATTCTTAGATATCATGCTGCATTGTGAATTTATTTGTAATTACATGTCATGCATATTGTAATGTATTTGACAGGAAACCACATTTGAAAACATACTTTGTTTGTAATTTATGATTGAACTAAAGACTTATTAAAATTAATTTATATTTATACGTTTGTATTAATAACATTCATAAATTATTAATCAAATATTTAGTTTAATTAACAGGAAAGAGACAATTTTGATAATGTTTCACTGATATCATCACTCTATAAATAAACTTAGATTATTAGAACAAAAAATAAAGAAATGAAATTATTTGCTGTTTTAATTTTAATATTTACTGTAAAAATATGCAACTAATAATATCTATTGTTTCAACAAATTTTATACCAGGTTTTTACATTGAAATAAGTAATATTTTCAACAAAAATGTATTTCTTTTCATACAATTTTTAGATTAGACTACATTAGAATGCAAATTAAGTAACATAGGACTGTATAGTAATAAATAATTACAGAAATTAAAATGGTACCATTGCTAAAGATTAAATATAGAAAAAATAATAATTTAAGTATAAATTGTAAACAATAATTGTTCTTGTTACAATTATAACTACCTCTCAGGCAAGTTTAGTAATACATAGTAATTTTTTATTTAAAGGTAAATATTTCAAGAAAGAATGCATATTAACATGCAATTATATATTTAGGATGAATTATAAATTCTACAAAAAAATAAATAAATAATATTCAGTAAGAGGGCATTTTTTCTAATTGATTAAAAAATAGTATTTCTTCAAAATAGTAGTTTATTAGTAGGTACTACTCACCTCAAATCCTGCCCTATTCGCGATTCAAGCTAAGCGATACGCACCATGCGGCAAAATATAACTAAAAATTGTGACGTCACGTTGGGGATACAATTACTGTCATTACACTCTATTTGCGAGTGTAGACATGTAGAGTTTATTGTTATAAAATTTTACTGCTTTGTTATTAAAAAGTTTGGCATAAAAAATGGAAAAACAACCAAAAATTAGAAGAGCAATGTTAATTGTTATGTATTTGGTTGAAAATCAGTTAGAAATAAAGATAATATAGTATATCACACATTTCCAAAACATGACGAGAAAATAGATGTAGCTGAAAATTCTGAAAATACACTTTTACAACATTCCTTTAATTCAACTGAAACTGACGAAATATGTAATAAAATAGTAGACTGCACACTATGATTTAAAATTTCTTCAAAATATTGAAATCCAGGGGTACTTTTGGTTGAAGAGGACATATTTGTTTGCATAATAATAACATTTCTACCAATTCTAAAAAATTCAAATAGACATATATGTATATAATAAAAGAAAATTGTACTTATGTTTCGATAATGCACTGTTTGGGTTAGCTCTTTCTAAAATTTCACGAAATTTTTTCGTTTGAAAATATTTTCAATAATGGTAAAGTATTATAGTTTTCAATTACTGATTGTTTTTTACATGCTCAAACACATTTCACATCAGTTTGGGAAATTAAATTTAGTTCAGACACATCATTCCTAAAATGAAAACACCCAAGCAAGAAAATAAAGTGTAATCTAAGACTATAACAACGAAGGGATTCTTCAAATCTAATCAATTTAATCAGAAGAAACTATGTTGTTTTTGTTTTAATTGTCACGTTAACATTAGGCACTGAGTTGCGAAATCCCTAAAATATAAATCGTTAGTTATTGATAGAGGTTGTGAATTTTGATTTCGAGAATACGAATTGCCGTGGTTCCGTTCATTAGTTTGACCCTCTACATATTTTTGTAATTTCAATAAACGAAAACATTATAAATTTTACATTCATAACATCGCGCTATGTTTCATTAAGTGGAGTATTGAATATTGAATTTCGCCTAAATCTCATATTTTGGAACACCACGATTCATCTATATTCATAATTGCCTGCATACAAGCTTCTCTCATCTTTCGTTCAGGCAGCAAACCTTACACTATATCCAACCTTTTATTCTTAGGTCGTTTATACAATCTGTCACCAGCTACAAATATTATAATAATTGCAAAGAACAATTGATGACACTTAATTATAAACAATTATCCCTTTGTCATGCATATATCTGCATTATGTCGAATTTGTTTTGTTAATGTAAATTTGATAAAATGTAAATAGCAATTTTTCATAGTTCATTTCTTTTTTGTAATAGGTGCATTTTTTGTTATACAATTTTGCAAATATGAGTAGATAATAAATCAGTTTAGAGAAAAGCAATATTACTAAATAATTATTTTAGGGACAGTTGTGCAGCTTTTACTTTAATTTTAAGGATTATTTAAATGAAAAATATCGAATCGAATGTTTGACAGCAATGTTAAGGTGCTTATTTGACAGTTTATCTCGATACGATATTGTTCATTTAAGTGATATTTATTTAACACATGATGTAACTGACTATTGATACATAAAGATAATGAATTTCAAGTACAGTAATAAACTTAATTGAAAAAATCTTTTAAATATAAAAATACATAAAACGTAGATATAAATGATGCTAATACTAAATTTACACAAATCAAAATCAATGAAAAGTCAGTATAAATAGAAGAATGAGTAATTCAGAAATGTATATAATTTACGAGACAAGTCGAGTTTGTTTTTTGTGGATTTTTGTTTTTATTACAGAAAGTGCAAAAGTATATTCAGATAACATTACTTAAATAATATTAAGAAGAGTTTGTTAATAACGTAATATCCAGAATTTTAAATATCTCAATCTCTCTATTTTTTCGAAATTACTTCTGAACTAAGTTTGCTTTTCTTATTAAAGATTGATTAATAAATACGCATATTGTAAATTCATCAAAGTTCGATAAAACTTAACTATTAATTAAATTCCACTTAAAGTTTGTGATTTTGTCATACCTTCAAAATATGTTCGTAAACAATTTATTTTAATTTTCCTATGTAAATAGGGCTTCAATATCTACAATTTATTTATTATTTACGAATTCTATTTACTTTTTAAATATTTGCTAATTTGACATTTTTGTTTATATGTATATTTTTGTCCTATTAAACTAACAACTTGATATTTTCTAAACAAACACGATATGTCCTTCGGAACGTTTTAAAAATAATTTTCGCGTTTACCTCTGTATTCGTATAGGCAATATGTTCCATTTTATGATTAGAAACTAAAATCAGTGTAACAACATTTAAACATACTATATAGTATTAGAATCAAAAAAGAATTTTGTTGAAGTTCATAAATTTTAAAAATGGGTGTAAACAAATGAACGGTTTAGGGACACTGGTTTGACTTTTTTTAATATTACAATATACCACTAAAACATTAAATAATAAGTAATTACAAATAAAATATGTATTGTGTAATACACAAATGAATCAAATAATTTTGTAATTTATTTTGTCAGTTAATCTTTGGCAGTAATGCAGTGAAATTTAATTAATTTAATTATAATTAATTACGTTTGTGAATACTGCATAACTTATTTCTATTTTAGCATCGGAATGTAATAATCAGTGGTATCATTTTCAACCAAATTATTTTGATTTCATGATTAGTGCATCCAATAATATATACCCTTAAATTATGTTACAATACAGTTTAGTTCTACCCCGAATATTTTTTTAAATCATTACCATGTCTTATGACGAGGTTCGAACGAAGTTAATTGAAAGGTGTAAAGTAACTTTTCATTTCCAGCAAATATTAAAAACAAAAACAATGTACTCACTACTACAAACAAATTCTAGATGTTTAATTTTGGCAAACTAATGACAGCTGGCAAACTTTCTAACTAAATTGACAGTTTGTCAGTTTGTCACTGTAAATCTTCTAGGTACAGACTTCTTTAAAGTAATGTAGTATCGTTTAATTCTGGGAGGGTCAACCTGCGAACTGCATATTGCCCGGTATGTTAAATTTCACAGCTTACCGGTATTTTTTACGAATATTTCTGTGATGAAAAAGCATTTTTAGTTGCACATCATACAATAAATAATAAATATAGTAAGGATTTTCGGACGCTCCCAATGTCAGAGTTGCATCATTTTTTCTCACTTTGTACGCCACTGTTAAATACGTGTTTTCTCCACCAGTAAACTTCAGTTGTAATAATAAATAAATACAGAAGTT
Source organism: Pterostichus niger (assembly GCA_947425015.1). Taxonomy (NCBI): domain Eukaryota; kingdom Metazoa; phylum Arthropoda; class Insecta; order Coleoptera; family Carabidae; genus Pterostichus; species Pterostichus niger. Next base: position 19,945,892 of record OX380341.1, on the reverse strand, counting down.
TTATACGACATTTAGCTTGGGCAGGTCTGGTGTAATATAATCAAATTCATACCTCGTAAATTCTCAAGATCAGGAAACATCCAGTGTGTAGAGCCGGCTCTGGCAACTCATGATTCATTTACTTTCCCATCTACCCCACCATTCGTTCGCTACACACGTGTATGTGTGCGTGCCGGGATCGCAGGACCCCGCTAACTACATAACCTTGCGACTTGCTGTGTAAGGTCACTTGGCTCCGCTGTTCGCTGCACGAGTTACGATATCAAAGTGCCTCGTGTCGTGTCGTATCAGCCTGTACTGGTCTTGGTTCTTGATTTGTCCTAAGTCTTAAGTGTTTAAGGTCCGAAACTACCAACTAAGTTGTGTACTGACCGTGTATGTTAATAAACGCTTGATAATTGTATTTAATGTAATGATGAACTGTTGGAACTTATGAAATTGTAGAGAAACTGGAAACCGAACCTATGCAGAACCGAAAACCGTGCCGAATCCATTTTTTTTATGAATCTGAACTCGACCTCGGACCGTTGTTAATTTTGTCGACTTCAACCCGAACCGAAACTGAACCGACTATTTTTTTTATTCAAAAAAACCGAATTTGCTGAACAGACATTTTTCAATATTTTTGTTACATAACAGCAGACAATTAAAATAAAATTGTAGTTTTGAATTGAAATAGTTACCTCCAAAGAAACCTACTTTTTTATTACATTGTTACATCACGTATGTTTGATTATGTGGCAAATCTGGGCTTTCATTAGCAATAATTCCAGACATTACTGTTACTGAATAGATCGCTCCTTATTTACAATGGCTGGTAGCACAAGCTCTGTTTTTGGGTGTTCTAAGAGCACGGTTTTAGCATGTTAGATATAGCTAAAACACCCAAATACAGTGCTCTTAAAACATGCAAAACAGAGCTTGTGCTACCAGCCAATATGTACAGAATGATATATAATTTTTTTAACCCGAATCGGGACTGAACCAGTTCTGAACCACTCACAACTAATTTCTCTGAACCTAAACTAAACCTGAAACAATTTTTTTAAACACTGAACTCGAATGTAAACCGTATGTATTTTTCAGCAGTTTCCGATCCGCGGTAAGGGCATTTATGTATTAAATTCATTTGGTAAAGTTTGAGGTTATTTAGCATGTCAGTGGCGATAAATACCATGTTCATAAATAAAATGTATCCATCTATGAAACTTTATCTAAATTGAATACAATGTACAATTTTTTGTAAGCTGTAATTGTGATTCATTAAGCCGTAATATATTTTTTTTAATTTTGTGACACCAATCTTTCGGAAATACTTGCATATAATCGTACTCACATAAATGATCTATTTTATCATTTAGAAAAAATATATAAATCAAATTACAATAATTTCATAGCAAATAATTAAAAATGTATAAAGATATGAGTTATTTCAAAAAGAAAAGTCAATAAACCGAAAGAAACGTAGTACTGATAATATAAATTAGTATGATTTATTTAATATGTAATATAACATATCTTGATTATATTCCTAATAACGAATAATGATTTGATTAGTGTTTTCCAAATTGTAGTCCGTGAATCTCGAAAATTTCCGAGGATCTATCAAGGAATCCTTCAAAGTTTTACATCTTTCTATAGTTATTTGTTTATTAAGAGCGTGAAGTGATTCTTTGTTACTCGAACACGGTAATTGCAGCGCTAGCCGGAGGTAAGAGGAACAAAGACACGTTTTAAATTGGTTTTTTACGTTTAAAAAAAATTGTATTCTAATATTTATACATTTTCATTGCTAAGTGCCTTATTTTGAAATATTTTGCATATATTTGTATTGCGTAGCATGCATCTAGGCTTATAAAAGTTCTTCTATTTATTTATTTTTATAAATTAATTAGGATTATTTTATAATTATGCCGACATCTGATAATGTTTAAAAGTATTCTTCGGTGATTTACAATGATGTCTCTAGTGCATTGTGTGACGATTTTATATTTTTCTTGTTGGTAAAATATCATATATAAACGAATTAGTTGCTGCAGTAATAAGGATCGCATTCAAGAAGATATTGCATAAATGTCATATATACATCAAATGACGGTTTCTCGTATAATATAATGATACGAGGAGACTGAAAAATAGAGACGGTAGCCTAGACAAGCATATAAAAGACGTAAAACGCAAAGAGATGAGCGCTATTTGCAAAATCGCATGTATAGAGCTCCGCAACTAAAAATTTCAACAGTAAAATGGAGGCTAATGGAAGCCATTTAAACCAAAACACCCTGCTAAGTTCCCCGACTTCGCTCACATTACAAAATAAACATCATGCTGATAAAACAAGAATGCAATTCTAGGAGCCAGATGGACAATCAAGTATTTAGACGAGTTGGGAAACGATACTCTATTTTTGCGTAAAACGATAGCTTCCGAGGAGTTTCCATTATGTCTACGGAGTTCGTTGAAGTGAATTTTAAAATGAATGCATGCTGATATATTTGCCACATCATTGAAAAATTTATAAATCGTCAGTACGGTGGTGTGGATAGCAATATGGTATTCGAATCCGCAAATCCCGAGTTCGAATCTCACTCACGCTAAAAATTAAATGAACTACCACACTGCGGCTCGGTGAGTGCGGACCCTGTACTGTAATTGGGATTAAATTTCTGTTGTACAGAGTAACATAAATAAAATATGTGATAGGTGGTCCAGTGATATTGAGTCGGCCTGTGGATTTGAGAACCCTGGTTCGATCCCCACAACCGACAAACAATTTTCATCACATTAAAACTATCCCTGTGGCTCCCCATCTACTAACATCTTTGGGGGCCGTGATTCGACGGCTGGCAACCGCACTTCACGCGAAGAAATATATCACTTATCGAGATCTGCTGCGACAGAGTTAAAGCCGTGATGATATGTCTTATATTTATTATATTGGAAAAATATTTTACTGCGTACATGAGGCTGAGATAATTCTTCAATAATTTGAGAATGCCTCTATTGTGTTAGATTGATCACTATTAATTCTCGATACAAATCTCATTTAGCAATAAAAGATACATAGATATTAAAGAAAATTAAGAAAAAAATGCAAATTTCGTCAAAACAAGCGTTGCTTGGAAAAAATTACTTTTTCTCTATGATATTTTTTGACCTACGAGCTATGTCAAATTACAAATATATGATTGTACAAATTTCTACTATATCTCTTAATAAAATTTACTTTCAATTGATTTTTACTTAGATTTCGCTTTAAAATCTCGTAAAACTTACTTTCCACAGATATCGGAATATTAGTGTGACAAGAATATTTTGTTAAAATATAAAATCCTACAAATTAAATATTATCTTATCCAGTTCATATTAATTTTATATTTACAAAGAAATTGTTAGTCTATAAATTTGTTTTTTGGGTAGGTGACTCAGTGGTATCGAGTCAGCCTGCGGATCTTGGGAACTCTGGTTCGATCCCCACAGCCGACAAACAATTTTCACCAATTTAAATCTACCCCTGTGGTTCTCCCTGCACTATTATCTTTGGGGGGCGTGACTTGGCGGCTGGAAACTGTACTTAACGCGAAGAAATATATCACTTCCCGAGATCTGCTTCAGAAGAGTGCCACACCCAATAATGGGTAAAAGGAGTGATGATATATTTATTTATTTTATATAAATTTGTTTTTCATACTTTGTGAATTGTGAAATTAAATGTTCATTCATCTTAATCAAGAGAGTTAATACATACAAAGCTATAAGGCCACAATTTATTGCGTATCATATTCGATCTCGGTAAATGCAATTTGAAAATTTTCATTTACAATTGTTTACAATAGCATAGATTTAATAATAAATGGAACAAATGTACCTGAAAATGTTGCATTCTTAAACGTAAAAGAAAAATATAATTAGAAGTGGAGCAAGATATCTACGAGTATTAGTAGTAGTAGTTTGATTGTGTTCTCAGCATCTTGTTAGAATCTGCCACTCATTTATCGCAATGCACTCACGTTAATTGTTCTGTTTTGGTTTACATAGATTGAAAAGTGCATTCATTGCATTCTCGTCTTGAATTGCGCTAGCTTGTTACGTTCTTGTTTCTCAGATGTGAGCCAGGGAAGTATTACAGTTCACTTTATCCATCTCCACGCGGATGTGATACAAATAAAGTGTATGTAATAGAATTAATAATGTGAGAATTATTAATGAGTCATGATTACTGTTTTTGTGCTACCAACCGTTTATAAATAAATATGTTACTCGTGTATTATTTACTTGTGTTACGTTACGTAATGTACGTATTCATTCTGAATTTCTAATAACTGCTAGATACTTGGTAATTGCTACGTTGACTTTTCAAATACAATTGATGACATCTAGTAGAAAGATTATGTTTTGGCATGAATTAGAAAGTACCTATGTGCAAATAAGCAAACAATTTTATTATTTATAGAAATACTATTTTATTAGATGTTATCGGGATACAGTTTGTGTGTAACTAACGGCAGAGTATAAATCCAGACAATATATTCTATAGTGATGTAAAATATCCGGTTATTTATTTTTAGGGGTAAAGTGTGGCTACGAGCATATCGAATCATGGCCCCCAAAGATATTATTGGTGGGGAGCCACAGGGGTAGTTTTAATTTGGTGAAAATTCACAAATATTTACTTTGATATTATTAAGCCTCTTTATTTATAATTTTCCTCAATTACTATTATTGTTTAGTCTATGTATTCTAATTCTTTCCCATATTTCATGTAAGTCATATTCAGTCAGATTGTAAATTATCATAAATGTCGTCTACTTTAAACAGCTTTAGTTCAAAGTCATGTTTGTATGTTGTCTAGTCCATTCTATAGTTCTCTTATAACCCAAAATCATGTTACTGTCATACCAAATCATATTCATTATCTACGTTTATTCCCTGTACTTCTAATTCTCGAGTTTCAAGCTACAAGACATTGACAGATATTATCCAGACTTGATTCAATCATTTTGTATTATATTTATTTGTTTTAGAACTAGGGTCATAACCATATGACACTAGATTTCGATCAGTTTATAAAATTAGAAAATAAAGTCTTGAGCGTTTTAGTAATATACCTATACTTCGCTATACAGCCGCTCTTTATACGGCATTTCGCTATAACGGCCCTTTTCAATTAAGGCACGTTTTCGATTTACGGCCTAAACTGTTTCGCTATAACGGCAAAAAAACTTTTTTCGCATTAAATTTGTATGAGTTTGTATTAGAATTGATTGATTCCTTATACGGCTTTTCGCTTTGCGGCCAAGTTTCGTGGAACGTATCTAGGCCGTAAAGCGAGGTATGGGTGTATGTTATAATATCTGTAATCAATGAAAATTAAGAACGACTACTTCTGGGGGTAAAAATCCTCATAGTGGGCATAAGTTAAAAGTCGTATTTCCTTATCGATCTTAGAAGAGTAGATCATTTCTAACTCACAACTTGACATTGCCACAGTCAACAACACAAAAATCACTAAATCACGAAATATCAAATATAGATCTAACTCATATTCACATATGTATGTATATATATGTAGTATACAGTAGATGTAAATAAATATTATAAGTAATAAAATTAATCAAATTAAACAAAAACTTGTCAAAATCTGGGTTGTTTTCCCAGAACAATGAACATAATTAAAATTTAATGAGGTTCTTAAAATGTAGAATAAACTGATATTTCTGCAATGAGTACCTGATATAAATGGAAAACAGTCATCAACATTTCAATCAAATTTTTGTAAACCAAATAATTAAAAAAAATTACATACAAGTTATAACCAATAAATTCTAGCCTTTCCTACTAGATATTGTAGTATAGTTTGAGAAAATGTATTTGTCAACAAAAATTCAAATTACAAACCTGACATAAATTATACTTTTTTAAAATATTTGCAGTTATTATGTAAAGAGAAAAAGAGACACAAGGCAGATGCAACAGCAACACAGTTCTGCAGCGCACACTGCCTGCTCTTTCACTCTACATGTCCCGTTGTAGGAAACAGTCGCAGCCACCACCGCCTCTGACTGCGGTCCGGGGCGCCGAATCGGGGTCAATCTCGCCGCCGACCTCAGCCGCCCCCACTCCGCGCGCCACCACTTTGCGCAGCGCAGCACACTTTGATTTTGTTTCTTTTGACCTTTTTACATGGTTAGATACCGTGACTAAATACGGACGATCTCCTTTCAACTCGCCGTAAAATGGTTTACTTTACTTCTCGCCGGACAAACTGACGATGGGATTCGCGCTCGCAAATGGGGACGGACTATCTCATCTGTAACAAGCAAGCAAACAAACAAACAAACATTCTGTATGCAAAATACCCGAAATTCTTTTCAAGAATGTATTGAACTCAAATGATAACGGGAGGCGGAGAACTAATTCTCAGATGACTCATTGTCTATTAAAATGATGATGCATTTTTAACTCTGCGAGTATATTTTCCGAAGATACATCAATGACTCCAATTTATTCTTATTGTAAACTAATAAGAATTTCATGCTATTATTTTCGCTGATTCTCGTAATATAATTAAAATTATTTTCAGTTTAAGTTCTATAATTTTTATTAAAAATTTGACATTTAGATCTGTATCTACTTCACATATTCAATTAAATCAAATAGAAAATAAATGTTCTATTTGTATTTTACGTTTGGTTGCCAATTCGTCGTTTTTAAATAGGTAGGACTATTCGCGTAAAAAAACTACTTTTTGCTAAAATTGATTTATCTTTATTAAACGTCTTTGTTTGTTATCTTTAAATAAAAGTGTTGAACCCAAATAATTACTTACACCATATGCAAACTGCAATTAAATTAATATTTCTATCTACTACCTATTGAATTAATTACTTTTATGTTTTATTAAATTTACAAACGTACATATACCGGGTGTCTACTTTTTTTCCTAACATAGGAAATTTTGATTTAGCGATATCTGTTTACCTATTAATTTTAGAACAAAAGTATACTGAAGAAAAATGTTCAGAATGAAATACTGCATTCATAGAGTATAAGTTTGTCGTTTAGTTGTTTCTTATATCCGAGTTAGAAGCAAAAGAAAATACACGCTTTAAAGCAATTATCAGAGTGCCATGAGATATAAAACAAATTAGATAACTTAATAATAGGTATTTATTTGTCTAGATTATGTAGAAAAAAGAAAATAATAGTTGCTATAATTAATTTTATTAATTAATTAAATACTCAAATAACTAAATAAATAAATAAATTAGAGTAAGCTTCCAACTCTAGTCCAATATGTCAAATAATGTCCGACACAACAAACAAATTATTGTTTTATTTCTCAAGGCACTCTGATAATTGCTTTTAAGTGTGTATTTTCTTTTGCTTTTAACTCGGACATAAGAAACAATTGAACAACAAACTTATACTCTATAGATGCAGTTTTTCATTCTGAACATTTTTCTTCAGTACAATTTTGTACTAAAAGTAATAGGTAAAGAGACATCGTTAAATCAAAAATTTAACATTGAATTTCCTATGTTCGGAAAAAAGTAGACACCCGGTATAATTTAAATTTAATCCGTAGTATTTTATGATGTTAATATCTAGTACAAATATTTACAGACATACACAGTTGTTTAGAAATTACCAACAACGTAAAATGAGCATGCAAAAATGAACTGTTTCTGGGAAGTATCGTTGGTAATTAATAATAAAATAAAGTATCAAGTAGGTAGTTGTAGCCGTAACATAAATACAGAATACAGTTTCAACGAAAACATATTGTGTTCATTTATTCAAAACAAAATATTGTTTACTTACAGTAAATAATAATCATAATCGCCGTAGCAAGCGATATGCGATACTATTTTTAATTTACGTCTGCCTCGTGTGAATGTCAAGCATTTGCCCGATTAGAGCGCATCGATACGCGGCCATATCTCAAGGTCACGCTGTTGTGCCTCGAGAAACGTCCACAATCCGCATCCACATGTACATGAACGTTCGCGTTCGCGTTCGCGCGTCCTCGAACCGTCAACCATAACACACTATCGCACACGCGGACACAATGCGCGAGACGGAGACGGAGATATTGACTGTGCTGATTGCGCGCGTGCTGTCGGTAGCAAATACGGGATAGGAACTCATTTGTCTTGTATTTCGCTGCCGCTGACCAAGTCGGTAAACTAGTTTGCGAATGGAATTTATCATTCTTGCGGATTTGATGATTAATTGGAATTGGAATTTGTGTTCAAATGAACACGGTACCTACTTCATTCTGTTTATTTAGAATAAGTGCAAAAGTACAAGTAACAGATTCTAGTACACTCGTGTTCGGATGTACTCTACTTATGCTGGGTTTGTAGAACAAAATACATTCATCATTCTACTCTTTAAAAGGATTCATATCAAAAACATTTATTGAGACAGGTCAATCAAAAACTACTATTAATTGATCTCGCGCTATATCTACATGTACTGTGCTACTAATCATGTAGAACTTTTTTCATATAGGTATCATAAAATAACATGTCGACAGTTATTCAATGCAATAAAATTTTGAAACATTTGAGATATGTTACCGGTAGTGTATAAATGTGCACAATTTCTAATGCTAAATTTGTATATTATTTACCAGTTATTTTTTATTTGTATTAGAACGTATTCTTGGCAAGGCTCGCTTCGCTCGCACTTCAATCAAACAAATCTTAAGCCCAAGATACACATAAGATATTGTATTCGATTTTAGCTCAAATTATACCGAATTTCGTACATTTATTGAATTATTGAACGTGTTCTTGGCAAGGCTCACTTCACTCACTCTTTAGACAAACAATCACGTAGAACTCGCGTTCCACACACATTTTTCAACATTTAAACAATTTTTTACACATTTTGTGATTGCACACTTTGCCGGTATCTATACGTTGGTACATTTTTCTTTAATTTTATCTACATACATAAGGATAGGTGGCTTATTGATATCGAGTCGTACTGTAGTAAAACCTGAGTTCGATTCCCAAAGCCGGTAAACAGTTAAAATTATCCCAATGGCTCCCCTTCCACTAACATCTTTGGGGGAGACATGATTTGATGGTAAGTAATCTTATTTCACGCGCATAAATATATTACTTTCCGAGATCTACTACGGCCGAGTACCACACCTTATACATAATGTAAAAGGCGATAGGTAAATATATTTTTATATTTTCATAATTTCAGTTTAATTAATGTGTTTTACTTTTAAAAATATTGAAGAATATTTACAGTCCAGCCAAATTTTTGTGTGAGACCGGATGTTAGCCTGCAGTTCTAGACATAGCTGAAGATCCTTTGCACGAATTCTAAGAACGGACCTTTGTCTGACCTTCGGCTTTGGTTTTTATACGTATCATATCTTTTTGTTTTCTTTATTTTAAGTCTTGCAAATTGTTCAACGTAATTGTTACATAACACCTAATTTAAACTACACTTCCACCGTGCAATTCTTACAGTTTTCAATTTGTTGCAAAAGTGAAGGCTCCATTATAAAATGAAAAAAAAAACTAATGTTTTGCTCACCTAATGCATTTTGAAGTATTTTCGTGTTTGCATATGAGCATGTAGTCATTATGTAGTGTCTGGACATATATTTTGTAACTTTTAGCTCTATGCCGTCAGTGTTTCTATTCAGTGATGGTATCTAGCGGAGACTGATGGAAACAGCGTATATGACGTCACTTCAATTTCTATCTGTTCCGTGAAACAGAGCTACCCCTGTAGGTGTTTCTATATCATAGAGCTAGCTCGATTTTGAACGTTTTTGAATTTCTTTGCGGATCGGTTTAATTTTCATATTTTATTGTAATTTTATTTTATTTGCGATTTATTGTTTAGTAGTATTATTATAGTTTAATTAATTATATGTTTTTCGTTTGGATAGTCTCATTAATTTTACGAGGATATATTTTGTTTTTTAGTTTTTTAAAATTAATTCTACGTTTCATTTGTTAAATTTTATTTTAATGAGTAATTTTTTGCGTTTAAATTTTTAGTTATTAATATAAAAACTGTACTAATATTAACAATTAAAATTAATAAAAATGTAAAAACTAAATTAAAGTGAATAATTCTAACTAATAAAACTGTAACAACTAAACTAATATATGAAAAAACAAAGACAATATTTGATTTAATGAAATGAACAAGTATTTGAAAACATGTATCCATTGTTTCAAATATTGTTGCCAACCTAAAATTTTAAAACTTTTACGCATCACTGGTTATTCTGTAATATAGAAATTGGTATTGTTTGACATCATAGTTGGCTTTATTTTACAGAATAGGTGGCCTGAATTCATTTTCAATTCATAAGAAATTTAATTGATTTTAATACCAATATCACTTCAGTTGCCTTTGTTTATTTATATTTAACTACTGTCATTATCTACAACATTATTAAATAGTGCATTTCAAATTTAGATTTTTACTTACATCAATACCTAGATAACATTTTTCAAATGAACATACTCCTTCACTCATGTTTTATATCGTAATAATGAGAAAAAGTAGGGAGACGTAAAATCTAATAATTTTACGTGATAAAAATCCAAGAATTATTTATAATATGTTCCTACCAAAGTGGCCAATTGACTTGACCATCTCACTTGTGAGAAAAGCTGTGTTACTTGTACTGTGTAGATAATATGGATTACAAACTAAACATATCAAGTCTCTGAAGATGTGAAGAGATGTTTTCTTATGGCACACTTGAATCTGTCTGGTCTGAAACGAACCGTACTTGTACTATACTATTGAAATACGGACAGGTGTACCGTGATCCAAAATATAAGAATATGATTTCATTAGATCCTCTCTGTAGGTAGATATACGTTACGAAAAAAATGTGAAATTGTCTAATTTTTCAGGATTTTAATAAGTATTATTTAGAATAGTCTTCTCAAAAACTAAATCTGTTGCTTATTATCATGAGTAATAATATACATGTACATATTTACTTAAATAAACCGAATGCTGCTGGTATGGAGTGAGCATAGGGATGTAACATGTCATATTAGTTTTATGCACATTTCCTGCTCTACTGTTCCTTTTGCCGCAAAATCTTTTCGGTGCAAAGTTGTTCAGAATTAAAAGTTGCACACGTAACAATTTATATATTTCTTAGTAAGTTTTTGATTTGTCTACAATTTTAAAATGAAATTGCATTTTTTTGTTAAATGGTAGGCAATAGCCATAACATTTGTTTTTTTAATGATATTTGAAACATATAGAAACAGGTAAATGCATTTAGCAATTGCTTTTTTGGTGACAAAACCAAAAACCATAATAAAAAATTAAAAAATAGTATTATGTTTCCGTTAAATGAAGAAAATAGCAGGAAATTTCATAAAACTAATATATCCCTATGTTCACACCTTACTAACGCAACCCGACATATTTAAATCGCTATCACTTAAAGCTAGTTTCATTGACATAATATAGTTCAAAATTGCATCTAATTCGTTGAATTTCTTATATTTTGAAACACGTTATATTTACAATTATATAAATATATCATCACGCCTGTTACCCATTACTGGGTGTGGCACTCTGCCGCAGCAAATCTCGGTAAATGATATATTTCCTCGCGTGAAGTGCGGTTACCAGCCGTCAACTCACGCCCGCTAATGTGATAGTGGAGAGGAAGCCACAAGGATAGATTTAAATTTGTGAAAATTGTTTGTCGGCTGTGGGAATCAAACCAGGGTTCTCAAATCCCTCAAAGGCCGATTCTATACCACTGAGCCACCTACCCCATATTACAATATAAACAGTTCATTTAATTTTAGTTTGTTTGTTAATGACTATATTTTTAGTACAACGTATAATTCGTGAGCACTATAATTTCGCAGTTAATTCCTTTCTAGAAATTGTATAAACAATTGATTAAGTAAATAGAGTATCAACGGTTCTAAAAGAAATTGTACACATTAACAAAAAATCGTTTCTACAAAGTTTATAGCTACCTCCTACAAACAAACGCTTAACGGAACACATCGTTTCAGTTTTTCTTTTATGATTAATTTAAAGAGAAAGGTAAAGGTTATTAACATTGATAATCAATTAACTACAGACTTATGAGAAACTATCAACTTTTAATTAAAATTGAATTACTTAAATAAAAAAAAATCAAACCTTTGACACTTGGTTTTGTCGTGAGGTTACGTTCGTTAAAAGTTGAACTGAAAATGATCGCCACCCACCAGTGGGCACCAGGTCAGCTTTCACAGCACAGTACACTGTGTCATGACTGCCACCCATAAAAGAAAGTGAGCATGAATATAACCAGACTTAACCAACAAAGTAAAACAAACAAGAACCAATAGTTTTGCAAAATTTTGGAACAAGAGAATAAAATTGATTTGTCATTTTTATCGTCCTTTTCAGAGGCGTAATGCCAATGAAAATAGACCTGATAAATTGCTGCATATTTATATTTAATGTACGCAAATTTAATTATTTTTATTAAAATATATAAATAGGACATCACGCCTTTTTCCCATTACTGGGTGTGTCACTCTGCCGTAGCAGATTTTGTTAAGTTATAATTTTGCGCATGAACTACGTCGGCTACGGCAATGGAACTCGTGTACTCAAATTTGCGGACCGACACGATTCCACTGAGTTATCTACGCCATATTTATTTTTATATAGATACTAAAATAATTCTGAAATAATTTCTGATGCTTATGATGGAGTAACCACCAAGTTAGGGCTAAAATTTGCACGCAAATTTGAATGACTTGATATTTTTGGAACAAAATATTATTGTTTTTATAAATGAAAAATATTATGTATTGTACATTTTTTAAGCTACAATATGAAAGTTGAAATTATTTATTTATTTATCTAAAATTACACTGTCCATCAGTCAGGTGCCCATAATGAGACATGAACATGTAGTCTGAACAAAATAAGTGATAATATATAAAACATCAATTTTATGTGTAAATATGACAGATGATAATTTAAAAATTCGAATTTAAATTTATAAAACCAGCTGGTTAAAAGAAATCTAATATCTTAATTAATTTTGATTACGCTTGAAATCAACAATTTTCATAAATAAATATTCAAGAAATCAGTCAAAAATTTTAAACGGAATAAAAATTAACGAGCAATATTTATAAATATACTAAAATTATTATTATTTTCCACCCAACCGTTTTTGAAAAATTCAATTTTGAAATCATTTGCCATTATTATTTTTTACATACATTTATTGTTATTTAATTTAATATAACAATTTCATCCTTTATCTTCAACAGTCAAGTGTTCAGGTGCTATCTTTAGTCCTAATTTAGCGGATATTTCACCTTGTCATATTTATTTATTTATTTATGTTACTGTGCACAACAAGGAATATTGAGAAACACATAGAATATATCAATTCGTGCATATTAAATTCTATCGAATCTATAATAATTTTATTTGAAATCAGGAATAAGCGCGAGCAAATAGAGATATCCAAAATACTGACGTCTATGTTATGTTATCATTGATAAAATTTTAAATTTAAAAATAATGAGGAGAGCGAACTACACAAAAATTCTACTTTGAAGAATAAAGTCAAACCGTGTGAATCCAAGGCAAACAAAATTTCATGGTTCTTTTCAACGACGACCTTCCGGGAAATGCCCGGTATTTTGTCGCCACAGGCCGACCCTGGTCCTTTTAACAGGAAAAAGTTTAATTAATGTGTAGTTGAAAACAAAACAAAAATACAATATATGTTTCGGTTTGAAATCTAAATAAAACTGCATGCATTATGTCAGAATATTTTATTCACTATTGTTCGATTAGTCAAGCCAAGTTTAAAATTTAATATAGTTTTGTTTCTGTATTGTGTAACTGGACATTAGGTTTTTTATGCACTGTAGTGCATAACTTTCTTTAATTGGATTAGTTATTATTGCATATTTTTTAGAGTGGCAATGGCATTGAATTTAAAAATAATCTTTTATCTTTTGCTGGTTCTATACAGGAGCGCCGAGAGGAAAAGCGGGCCCCGGGGAAAAAAAATCGGGCCTCCTTTAACTTTGAATATTTATTAATTAAATATAAGATCCAAAAAAAAATATATTTATAAATATATGTATGGTTTTGCTTGGTTTTCTTCCCTTGCAGCTTTTTTCCCTTGCAGTTTTTTCTTTTCGTTTTAAAGCACCTGATTTATGGCGATAACTCATTTTTAATGTTTAAAATGTATTTTTCGTTATCTGCTACAAATTTATGTCTGCATAAGTATGTAAGGGCAGAATCTACAAAAAGAGTTAAAAAGTATTAATACTGTTAGAAACAGATGTTTTATAAAACTTTATATTCATTTACAAAGAACTATTAATTACCTTCAAATATGTATGTTATAAATACTCCTTCGTAGTACTGAAGTCTTCAAATTTAAAATTTATTGTGCGCACTAAAATCGAGGCTTAAATATGGTAACAGTTCGGTAAGAGTTAATTGGTGCAGCGATGTGTATTGTATACTCACTGTATGACTATCTAATATCTAGTTGCATATTCGATAAATGCAAGGGATACCAAAACAGCACTACACACAAATGTATAGAGCCTTTGCCTATGTGTGTTGTATACAATGTAGTAATATAAGAAACAAAAATGCAACAATGTAATAATGTACTTTTGAATAGTGTATAAATTTATTTAAATTTGCAACTGGGGCCCTTGATCAAGCATTTCGTCATTTTTATACAATGTAATAAATTGTTGGAAACGTGTATCAGACATTTCGTTATACTACTTTACTAAAGAATATAAAAAATTGGTGAAATAGTAGAAAATTAAAAGCAATTTATAAAATAGCATCACATCCGGGCCCTGGGTATTTCCTCCCCCTACCCCCCCCCCCCTCTCGTCGGGCCTGGTTCTATACTTTGATAAATGGTGATAATAATATAATGTTCAGAAAAAAATACACCTAGATATTTTGCACTATACACTGTTTGTATTAAGCAGTTTACACAGTGTTTTTGTTGTTATTGGCTTTTGATCTTTTGTTGAACTGAGGTGGAAAGAAAATATTGATTAATTTTTTTTAATAAATACATCATCACGCTTTTTATCCATTACTGGATGTGGCACTTTGCAGTAATAGAGCTCGCTACGTGATATATTTCTTCGCGTGAAGTGCGGTTACCAGCCGTCAGGTCACAGCCCCAAAGATGTTAGTGGAGGAGGAGCCACAGGGGTAGTTGACTGTGGGAATCGAATTCGGAGTCTCAAAACCATAGGTCGACTCGATACCACTGAGCCACCTACCCCATTTTGATTATTTGATTGATTAATTTTAAGTTCGTTTAATTTTCATTGAGGAGATTCTACATAATATTTGTTTGTGATGCTTAATATTATTTATATCATGTATTATTGAATTTTTTGTTAAATACTGCTTATTATGGAACTCGAACTACTCAATAATCATATTTTTTATCGTCCTTTCCAGCGAGATTTAAACGACCTTTTACTTGTTAATTAAGAAACGCAAATTTTACCTCGCTTTTGTCCACTAGGCTACAATTACCTATTTGACCTAATTTCATATTATTACTTACCACTCGATAGTCATATTTATTTTTATAAAAAAATATATCATCACGCCTTTTACCCATCACTGGGTGTGTTACTTTACAGTAGTAGATCTCGGTTCGTGATATATTTCTTTGCGTGAAATGCGGTTACCAACCATCAAATTACAGCCCGTAAACATATTAGTGCTGGGTGAGCCACAAGGGTAGTTTTAATGTGGTGAAAATGTTAATTGAAGGAATGGAACCAGAGTTCTCAAATTCGTCGACTATTGTTTTGTGATTGTACAGATTTGGATTTAATTCTGGTGGGCGCAAATGTTACGCACGCTTCATAAATATTGAATAGTGCGACTAAATAAATGCTAGACTTCATAGTAAAAATTTTCCATTTATAGACCTGTAAATGTATAATTTCATGATTCTTTCAGAGATTTTAACAATTTGTTTTGTTGTATTCACACATATCTACATTTAGACTTCTGCAAGATGAAAATTCCAGTCATTTCATTGCATAAACTGAATAAAACCGTCCGGTTGAAGAAATAACATAGGTTTATGAAGTTGTACTAGGTATATTATAAAAAATATTTGCTTTATTCACATATCTTTACTTTGTTCGCACAATGTCATGTTTGGAATCTTCTACTTATAGAAATTTAAATGTATGTCTCTTTCAAAGCTGAAAAAGACATCTGAAAGTGTTTTGTGATATGAGATTACAAGCCAGACAGAACTATAACATCGCTCTCTCCATGGATATTCATGTAAAAAAGGGTTTTTCAATATCGAAAAGAGGACTCTAAAAGGATTCTAAAAAAACATAGTTTGATATATGATCACACATTTCTCCAGTATCAGCAGTTAAGAGGGTTGCAAAGTTTGAAACTGGGTGAAATATTTCCAGCATATGGTGTCTAGGACTAAAAGCAAGAAGCACCAGATGTTTTACAAATTTAATTAATGATTTCCTTTGAAAGGTCACCACAAACCACCCATGCTTCTAAACTTGTGTGGTAATTAACAACAAATGATTTCATGTTATTGTTTTTAAAGTGGAATTTTGTAGATGCGTTACTTTCAAATTGTGTACATTTGTTTTTATTTCTCTCACTTTCTAGCGCTCGAGCAAGCATTATTCTAACAACGTTTTCTAAGATGTCCCAATGAAACCAATTTAGCTAGTTCAAGGAGATTCCGTAATTGGACTCTCTAAATTTAGATAGTTTGCATGCCTGTTCAGTCCGCGTTTCATTACCTTTCCTTGCCATCAAATGCAAAATATACAAATTATACCTTCACGCCATTTCTCCAAAATGAGGAGAAATACTCTCTGAAGATACATAAGATTCCGATGAGTCAATTTACATACTCTAAGTGCCGTAATGTGCAATGCTTGCTTACTGCTTCAACTGAAAGCAATATTTTATTTCAGAAAATTGATTGCATATACCACGACAGAACAAATTTGAATTCTTGAGAGGTGTTATTTAGGATGTCGCGAGTGTTGCTTTGTTAGAAATTATTATAATATTAAAAACTAGTTGGTATGATAAATAATTTTTAATAATACTAGAGAAGAAATCTAGCTACCCTATAATAATTTAATCGATAATGTATAAATAAATTGTTGATTACGTTCTCCCAGAAAGGTCATTTATTTGGTATATGAAATTTAATATTGAATCATATTTGTATATGCTAACGTGTATAATTCGTTATTGACTGGGCGACCGAATTAAAGTACATATTTGCCGGGACTACAAGTTATTTAATAATCTCTTTTCATTTTAAATTTCAACCAGTTTATATATTTATATAATTATAGCTATTTACGTAACAAGCTTTGAGAGTTATACCATTGATTAACAAGTTACTTTATGATTGTTAATCAATGGTGGTACTCTAATGGATGAGCAAGCCATAGGCGAGCTTTGTAAATTTTGGGAGTCCAGTATAAATACTTTCAGGTTATGTTACGTATAATTTTCGTTTGCGATCTTTCATGATTTGACATTCGAATGAAAAATATTTGCATAAAATAAATAAAATAACATTCATGTTCTGAAATTTAAAACCGATCCTTCTAGTCGTATTTTGCGATCTAGATCGGATGTTCCAGTCTATAAAGCGATTAGAAACAGTTAGATCGATAAACAGATTTTCATCACAATTAAAATTACCCGTGTGATAGGCTTTCCGCTAACATATTTGGGGGGCGTGATTTGACGGTTTATAATTAAACTTCAGGCATAAAAATATATCACTTACTAAGATCTGCGATGGTAGAGTGCCATGCGCAGTGGGTAAATTGCATATATATACAGGGTGAGTCTGGGAAGACGCCCCCCCCTTTAACTTTTTTATTATTAATATTATAGCCACCTATAATATTTGTATAAAAATTATTTCTAGTATTTCTCAATTTTCTTATTTATCTCGATTTTTTTCAGATACATTAATAAAAACTAATACACCGTTGAAAAGAGAAAAAAATGGCGGTTTTTATTTTAGTAAAATAATTATAGGTTGCTATTTAAAAAATAAAAGTTGATAGTCGTATCTTGTAAACCTGACTTTATAAAAAATATCTACATCTGCCATCAAATAGTATATTTAAAATAATAAAACTTTCATATGAACCATTTTTTTCTATTACTCATAATAAAAAAGTTAAAGGGGGGGGGGCGTCTTCCCAGACTCACCCTGTATATATATATATATATATATATATATAACGTTATGGGGTAGGTGGCTCAGTGGTATCGAGTCGGCCTGTGGATCTTGAGAACCCTGGTTCGCTCCCCACAGCCGACAAACAATTTTCACCAATTTAAAAAATCTACCCCTGTGGCTCCTCCACCACTAATATCTTTGAAGGCCGTGATTTGACGGCTGGTAACCGCACTTCACGCGAAAAAATATATCATTTATCGAGATCTGCGTAGGCAGAGTGCCACACCCAGTGATGGGTAAAAGGCGTGATGATATATTTATTTATTTTATTTAGTTAACGTTCAAAAAGTGTCTAATACTTAGAGGGTATATACATTTAAATGTCCTGATTCTCCAATCATATATATTTTTGAATTAAAAAAATATAACATTCATGAAATAGACGCACAGTGGTATCGAGGCGGCCTGTGGATTCTGAAAACCCTGGTTCGATCCCCACTGTCGACAAACAATTTTTATCAAATTAAATCTACCCCTCCACTAACATCTTTGGGGGCCGTGATTTGACTGCTGGTAACCGCACTTCACGCAAGGAAATATATCACTTACCGAGATCTGCTACGGCAGAGTGCCACACCCAGTAATGGGTAAAAGGAGTGATGATATATTTATTTAAATAGACGCAAAATAAAATTAATAATTTGAGACCGCTTGCAGATTTCCGTAAGAAATAAAGCAAAATATTTGGTTAGATCTGAAGACAATATTTCAAGTTACTTATTTTATTTTTCAAGGTAATCTGTAAAAGCGTCAGCTTAATTTTGCAACTATTTTCTAATTGAAATCGATGATTTCTTTACAGATAATGTTTGTTGGTTCAAATTGCAAACAAACTTTAATTTAGAATATAACTGCGTCCAAACATAATTCGGAGTCCACTATAAACTGTTGGAACCTTTTACCTTAATTGAAATAAATTCTTGTAATGCGTAGATATTTAGTAAATAAGTAATAAATAAAAGTGCACTAATAATGATCTTGGTATGTGGAGTGCATTGAATAGAAAATATGTGATTACAAAATTGTACTATTAAAAATTGTTCAAAATGATTTTTTAGGTTGTTCATCATCATGCAACCTTTTCATTAATTTCATTTGGAAAGCTGTCTTATTAAAATAGTAACTTAAACATAACATTTCTCCGTTAAATAAGCATGTATTCTATTATTGTTATCACTGCAATTACATGTCTCATGTAAGTTCCCATAAATCGAGGAATGGTTTCTCTATTTCATTTGAAAATCATCGGCTGTCACCTTCAGGTGCGTTTTCTAAAGTCTTTCAGATACGAATGCTCCAAAAAGAAAAAATAAAGAAAAAAGTTCATAATGCCATTCACGCTGCGTTGAAAGTTGAGTGCACCGGAGCTGCATTTAGAAGAAATTGGTTTTCTATACCTGTGAAACAATTTACTTTCTAAATACTCTCATTTCCAAATTACAAACGCTGTCATCTTTTGTATTGTTGGTTGGGGTACAAGATGTTTCTAACCGGACGTACGCATAACGTTACACATGCCACTTCTTTAAAAAAAAAACTGTGTTTATTATCTTATTAATCTTCAAACTGAACGACTACGTATGAAGTTTTGTATATCTAAAGTTAAAATTAACGAATATAAATAACATAAAATAAATATATCATCACGCCTTTTACCCATTACTAGCTGTGGCACTCTGCCGTTGCAGACCTCGGTAAGTGTTATATTTATTCGCGTGAAGTGAGGTTATCATTTGTCAAATCACGGTCCCCAAAGATATTAGTGCAGGGGGAGCCACAGGAGTAGTTTCAATATGATGAAAATTGTTTTTTTCCTATATTTTGTTTCTTTGTGTAAATAAAAGAAGACATTGCACTATCAAAAATTTAAGTAATTCAAAGAATTTACAGCAATTGTTTTCATTAACTTAAACTATTGAAATCCGAATATACAGGATGTTTTATAACTTCAAGCACATACGTTCAATGTACTTGTTTATTATTTAAAAAAAAAAGAAAGATATAAGGGCACTTTACCTACAGTGTCTATTTCTAGTACCACTGGATTTACTTATTTTCTTATTAGAAACAAGTACAGTACGAGAAATAAACTACCAAAATAACATAATACTCGTAGAATGAACAAATAAAATAAAATTATTTTTGTTAAAATAAATTTTTCGAGTTTAAAAAAATATATTTTTGATCCGTAATCAGTATATTAAATAATGTATATCATGAACGTATGTACCTGAATTTAATTTAATGGGGTAGGAGAACCCTGGTTCGATCCCACAACCGACAAACAATTTTCACTAAATTAAATCTATCCCTATAGCTCCCCCTCCACAAACATCTTTGGGGGCCGTGATCTGACGGCTGGTAACCGCACTTCACGCGAAGAAATATATCACTTACCGAGATCTGCTTAGGCAGAGTGCCACACCCAGTAATGGGTAAAAGGCGTGATAATATATTTATTTATTTATGTACCCGAATACATCAGCTAATGTGATGATAAAGTTTAATTCTATTTCATGTAACAATTCATTTAAAATTTGAAACATAACTCATCAGTATTTTACGAACTATTATTCCATTCTGGGTTTTGGTTCGAGATTATATATCCGAGATAACTTTTTGTGAAGCAAATCATTTGATGTGTAACAATTCCCATCCTGCAACATTACAGAATAAAATTACCAACATAAATTCAGAGTAGTGCACAATTCACAGTTGCGACACGAACGCTTTTAAATTCATATCTACAAATTGGAGCACTCTCGGCGTCGGCACTGCACGGCGCGCGTAGAAAGTTTTGATAGATGTGGAAATTTGCAAACGAGTGAAAAAGAGATCGGCGAACTGAACTGAACTGAACTAAACAGAGACTGGCATTTGACTTCGGCGAGAGATTCTGGAATGGAACCATGCTACACTTCACTTTTCGGATCACTTCATTTCATGACAATAGATCATTCTTTTTCCTTGTGTTGGGTGTGTCAACTAGGGCAGTTGACTCTACTTTTGTTTTGAATGATTTCACATGCAGCTACTACATTTTCAATCATTATTAAATTCATTTTATGAAAATTTATAAATACTAACGATAAATAACTGATAAAATTACAAACATTTTTGGAAGCTATTATTTTAAAGGGAGAATTGTATTTCTATCCGGTATATCATAATACTACAAAACTATTGTTACCTATTGTTATAGCTATGTATTTGTAACCATGGTTTTGTATTTTTACAGTGGTAAGTTGTAAGTGTATAGTATAAACATTTAAAGAATTGACTTAAGAAATTAATGAAACCATAAAAAACTAGTACGACATTTAAGTGACATAGTAAACAAGAAAACACGAACCTTATACATAAATTTTAATTATTTCTTAATTTATTGGAATAAATAATATCATGTTAGATGGCTCAGTGGTATCGAGTCGACCTGTGGATCTTGAGAACCCTGGTTCGATCCCCACAGCCGACAAACAATTTTCACCAATTTAAATCTATTTCTGTGGCTCTCCCTCCACTAAGATCTTTGGGGGGCGCGATTTGACGGCCGGTAACCGCACTTCACACGAAGAAATATTTCACTTACCGAGATCTGCATAGCAGAGTGCCAAACCCAGTAATGAGTAAAAGGCGTGATGATATATTTATTTATTTATTTATATCTATTTTAGAGGTTGGCAATCCTGGTACACATTTACATGTTACATTTCTGACTGTAATTGTCATTGATCCGTCAATTGATTCCTGATTGTGTTACATTGAACATTAGTTTCAAATCTCTAGCTGTTCTGTGAATTTTTACATAGAAAAAGTCTATTTTTAAATACTCTTAGCCTACAGTAGATTTAAAAATTAAACTATAACAAAGCAGTACAATTTAAAACAGAATACAGATGTACCATGTAAACATAGCGGCACATTATGTCATTTATATAGTTACATTTTTTAACTTTTTTTAAGTAGATTTTTGTAAAACGAAATATTATAAGCTATTATTAGTAAATACGTAATATTTTGTATTTCCATGTCCTAAACACAACGAGTGTGGTATTACATTAATATTCTCACTATTGTAGTTGATATTCAAACAAAAAAAATATATGCCAAAAAATCGACCAAAATCAGATTAAAACTTTAGTTCAGTCAATACAAAGTTCTTTTTTTTGTATCAAAATTAGATTCTAATTACGTATACCGGATATCCAATGAAATTGTTTAAGAATGTGGATTTCGAGAACTATAAGAGATAGATGTTGTATAAATTTATACAAAAATTACCAGATTAGAGGGCCAGTTTAGACATATTACTGTTTTTCTACAAAAATGCATAGGTGATTATAAATATAAATAATCGAAACCAAATCAATTAACTTCATGCAATTTGTAAAACAAAACGGTGATTTATTTGTACATTTATTATAACTGCTCTTTATTGTAAAAAATCAAGTTATATTTGTAATTAGGTTGGGTAATTTTTTTTAAACATACAAATATTAAAGTACTACCTTGTGACGAGTTATGGCGGACTCGTCGACAAAATGTTGGCGTGAGGTTGCTCGGGCGCCAACGGTCGGATAGCGGTTTCGGAGACAATAGGGTTTTCAAAAAGAAACACAAAGTTGGTAAAAAAATGACGAATTGAGTCTTTATTGAGCACTGGTGTCACTACAGAAATGTCGTTGATTAACAGCAGTGGTAGGATATACTGAGGCGGGATCGGGGAATACAGAGGTGACGTTTTTGGGAAAACGACGCCTGGCGTCGGGACGCCGGTATGTCCGGAGCGACGGTCGGGGCCCGCGGTGTAGGCCTGCAGGTTCGGAAACGGCGAAATCGCGGGTTGGTCACAAATCGACGCCGGGCGGTGGTGGGGTTCCCGTAATAGCGGCTGGTCGACTCGTAATGATCGCGATGAGTGGTTTTTCACTTTTCCGGAAAATCGACGCCGGGCGTCGCGACGATGGGGTTCCCTGGACGACGGCTGGTGTGTCGGAAACGATTCCGCGACGCGTCTCGCGGAATTCGACGTGGTGAACTCCGGCCGTACACGCAAAACTCCTCACCGTAACGTCTCGGATTCGCTCACGACAGACGCCAAAGTGATTTGTTCGGTGGTCGCACAAAAGTTCCTAAAACGGAAGGTGGCACGCGACGAAGTCGCGAAGTTACGGTGTGAACTCCGGCCGTGCACGCAAAACGCCTCACTGTAACGTCTCGGATTCGCTCACGACAGACGCCAAAGTGATTTGTTCGGTGGTCGCACAAGAGTTCCTAAAACGGAAGTGGCACGCGACGAAGTCGCGAAGTTACGGTGTGAACTCCGGCCGTGCACGCAAAACGCCTCACTGTAACGTCTCGGATTCGCTCACGACAGACGCCAAAGTGATTTGTTCGGTGGTCGCACAAGAGTTCCTAAAACGGAAGGTAGCACGCGACGAAATCGCGAAGTTACGGTGGGAGCTCCGGCTTGTAACGCAAATGGCCCACAGCAACGTCTCGGATTCGCTCACGACAGACGCCAATGTGAGTGGTTCGGTGATCGCACAAGAGTTCCAAACGGAAAGTGGCACGAGACCTCGAGGAAGCACAGTACGGTACGGTAAATAAACAGGAGTGCTTTTCTTACCTAGAAGTCGGTGTGGCCTGGTGACTGGAAGACGGTAGCGGAGATGTCGATTTGTTCACAGGTGAAAATCTGACTGTCTTGGCTGTCTCGGCAGCGCGGTTTATATACTGTTTTGTTAATTAAACGGGTCCTAGGGTGTCAAAGTTTGTCCGTCCTATGTTAACATATAGGGCGGATTGGTTATAAACGGAAACTGGACTACCCGGTCCGTGAACCAGTTTAATTAGCAATTTTCCGATGCGCGTCTTATTTATGAACCCGGTGTTGATTTTTCGCGTCTCTCAGGTGTTGCGTTCGCGAGATACCGGCGTTTCCGCGATCGTGATCTATATAACAATCTTTGTGACGAGCACACTTCGTCACAACCTTTAATGTAAATAATTAAAAATATCAAAATAAATATATCATTACTCCGTTTACCTTATGACTGGGTATGACATAGTAGTAGCAGATTTCGGTAAATGATATATTTATGCGGCTGTAGTGCAGTTACCAGTCTTCAAATCACGGCCCCTAAAAATGTTAGTAGTGGGGAAGCCACAGAGATAATTTTAATGTGGTAAAAATTGTTTGTTGGCTGTAGGACTCTATACCACTGAGCCATCTACTCCATGTAAATGATATTACATAGTATATTTATGATGCTTTTATAGTATTTAGGGAAGACAGCCTTTGGTGAAATTTCAGTCTTCGCAGTTGTGATCAATAAAGCTAAATAAAAAAATTCAATAAATAAAAGTACGTGAATACTCCTAATAATGTAATATACCTCTGTTTCAAATATTTTTAATGTATTCTGCGATAATCCTTTACAAATGATTTGCATTGAGCTCCAGCAAGAAATTAAATCACTACAATTTTATACAAATGTATACTATTTTCATTTTAAACTCAAGGGATCGGCAATAAAACGATTAAACGTCCCTGTCCCATATAACTGCAATGAAATCCATTAGTGCGGCTACCCCATATCGCTTATCGATGGTCAAAATAGGTATATTTTCAAGGATCGTATTCAGCCTAAAATTATTCTTGTTTTTTCCTATGATTGACCATACCGGCGAATGGGGCTGTACAATCCTGTGCAAACCTTGTGAGCCCAGTTATAACGGGTCATATTTTGAGTTCCTTTGTAAACCTAATTGTGGTGCATTTAATCGTTTATGCCGATCCCTTAAGTTTAAAATGAAAATAGTATACTATGTAATCTATTTTAAAAGAAAAATATGTGTGTGTTAATGTATAAGTTTGAAAGATATCTAGTTTTGTTTTAAATAAATTACATGTCAGTTTAAATTCAAACAAATTTGTAAAAAGCGAAGATAAATCCACGTGAATCCACTTATCTACGATTGATAGTGTTACCTCCAGTAAGCTAGTTTGATCAGTGATCTGTTCCGCTGTGATAGAATTCGTTTGTATTCCAGACCCGGCAGCGTGAAACATCCCCTGTTCCTTTCCGTCTCTCGCAGTTGCCTCAGGAAATAACTGTCAAAGGGAAGTTGGTCTTTGTATTCGCAAATTCCTGAATCCCGCCGCTGTTTTAGAATTTACAGTGAGTTTACCTAAATATCTGCCTACCAACAAGAGAATTTTATGTTATTTACCCCGAAACATGTTCATGTATGGTGGTATTTAAAAAAAATGTTAATTTATCATTTATAACTTTTTATGAAATTTTTCCAACTTGTGGGTTGCTCATGGCTTATACGTTAAAACATGATGATTGTTAATCCCGATATATTTGTTATTTCGCGAATACAAAGCGAAAATACTTGAAATTATTAATAAGAGCAAACATACTCATATTTGTACACTTTGTTCGTGTTATACTAAATACGTAATATAAACTAATTAAAAGTTATTACATTTTGTATATCTTCTTGAACTATAAGAAAATCGCTTTCGAAGTCTTCTTCGGGCATAAAATCCTTTATTTTAAATTATATATTTTTAGAATTCACGAAATTGTTGACCCTGACAGTAGCTGTTTTTTCATCAAAACGATCACAACACTATGACGTCTAGCTATAAATTGCCCTACCACTAATAATCTTTGATTATAAAATGTAATGTATCTTTTTATTAAACTATAAAAATTATATAAAAAAACAAAACATTGTACGCGACATGCTTGCAATTAATCTTTACTGGGCGTACTGGAATATGGAGACTCGCTCCTTCGTCCTTCGCCCCACTAACTTTCCAGCTTGACCGTAAAAATTCATTTACTACGCTGGCCTCATAAATAACTATTAAATAATATCTCATAACTTTTGTAAGTACTAGTATTACTGTGCTAACAGTACTTACTTGACAGCTGTAAACTTTAATTTTCAACGCGAATAATCGGTTTGAATAAATGACGTTTACAAATGAGTAACAAACATATATAATATTATTGTACGCAGGGGCGTATACAATGCGAGGAGAGGTATGGGGTTTAATTACCCCCTCCCCCATTGAGAATAAATAATATAGTTTTATCTACAAATAAGGATAGAAAAAATATTTGAAGAATTAGAGAGAGACAGTTGCATATTTTACCGCTAAATTTAAAGGTGTAAAATTCATACTAATTGTAAATAAAATAAGGCAGTTATAACCAGAAATATATAATACTTTTTTTAAATGAAACGCCTTATTATTTTCTATCAAGTGATTTATTCCAAATATTGCTATTTTGATTATAAATAAATAAATATATCATCACGTCTTTTACCCATTACTGGGTGTGGCACTCTGTCGTAGCAGATCTCTGTAAGAGATATATTTTTCCCTTGAAGTGCGGTTACCAGCCGTTAAATCACGGCCTCCATAGATGTTAGTGGTGGGGGAGTCACAGGGGTAGATATAAATTGGTGAAAATTGTTTGTCGGCTGTGGGGATCGAACCAGGATTCTCAAGATCCACAGGCCGAGTCGATACGACTAAGCCACCTACCCCATTATATATATTAATTCTAGTTCTAATCTAAGTTCATATTTTTGTACTTCTTCTTATATTTGCTGTGTATTTATGTAACACTATACTAACGTCTGATCCTTTCTTTCTTATCGCCTAAAATTAAATACCATCCTAACCCCTTTTCAACCCAAAAAAAAATAAAAAAAACTGACCTACGTAATATGGCCACGGTCGCATATGTAGATACATACGAACCAAAATGCAATTTCAGAAATAAACCAACCCCTTAACTCGTCTTTCATTTTTCCTATATTCCTTCCAAAATCATGATATTCATTTCATTCAACTCAAGCCAACACATTCAAATCAATATCATAACTAAATCTCATATTAGCTAAATCGCTAAATATCACAAACTTATTACAAGATCATATTCTTTAAATCAAATATCTAATTCATATGTAAGGTATAAAGTATATATTAATGCGTAAATATATATTACGTGTATAAATAGTATATTCTACCAAACAAACAATTAAACAAACGACTAAAAGTCTGTAATTCACAAGATGAATAGCAGGAACAAAAAGGGAGTGATTTACCCTTCATAAAAAACAAAATCTGGGTCATTTGCCCATAACGGGGCGAAAAAAACACTTTTAGATCCATATTCGACGCGACACAATCGTACACTCAAAGTACAAAGCATCTTCGTGTCAAATCTACGTGCAGTACATAACGACATCACGCATAGAAGATGCTGCTGAAGTGAAAGTGTACTATTTCCGAAACGTCTCATGTTGGGCACGAGCTGGCGCTCGAGCTCGCAGTCGCTACGAACTCACTCGTCGCACGTTACGTAATCTAATTTTATGGACATCGTTTGAACACGCCCCGAATGAGCCGCCCACCGATGGCTGTCGTCGACGACTATGTGTCACGTACACCTCACAGCATCGCATCTTACTTGGAAATTTACTCTTTTCGCCCGTGCCTCGACGACGATTTGGAGTGTTACTTGAGGTTTTGATTAAATTAGTTTGTTGACCCTACTGGAGAAATGTCTCTGTCAAAAAAGTATCTTGGGATGTATCACGATGTTTGTTTTCTCATTGCGAGTTTCCATTTGGTATTTGCCTGTAAATATATTTATAGAAAATACTATAAATACAGTTTATTGAATATATTTTTGTATAGTAGTTAAGTAAATCAATCAGGCGCTAATCCGCTAGCTAATCCTGTTCAAATACTTTTAAAAATAAATATTTGGATTTAAGATGTTCTGTACCTCAGTTCCGAAAAGCATGTTTACGAAGCACTAAGAATCAGCAGGCTCAACCAATTTCAAGAAAATTATTCTTTAATTGTCACTTGTAGAACAGTTATTTTCTTTTAAATGTATAATTTCGCTCTGAACTAATACAAATATAAGTTTTATGTGCGAAGATATTCACAGCAAGTATTCCTGTTTCGTCTATTGGTTATCTGTTACATCGATGTAAAAAACTACGTAATAGAATATTGTACAACAAGAGTGGATATGGGCATTCCACTCAATTTGTACAGTTTACTTTTTTTACAAGCAAATAAAGGCAAATATCTTGAAAATAACTGCTTCATTATAACTTATTTGTTAATTACAAAGGTTCAGTTACTGAAGAGATTTGATTGGTACTAAAATCTGGCATGTAATCTCAGCACATTCTCGTATATTTGATGGTGTACATATTAATGTGTTAATTACAATTATCAAGCGTTCAAATGCAATAAGTAAGGTTATGGCAAAATTTTGACATATTAGATTTATGTTATTGTTGCCGACATAAAAATTGTTAAATTTATTTACTCTTTTCATGAATATAGAATGTCTTAAACATTATTTGAGATTTAATAATAGTTAATTACATATTACATGTACTTTTTTTAATATTTGCAAAATCTGAAATAATTACTTGCAGCATTAATTTCTTCGCATACTAGGTTTCATATATCCGTACATGGTGTGAATATAACACTCATATTCGTATATTTCGAATTCGAATTCCACAAAAACTAAAAATAAATAAATTGTCATATTGCGGTTCGGACCCTATACTATATAATTAGGAATAAGTTAATTTATAATTATTTTTGTTTAGGTTAGTTTTTATATAAAAAAAATATTAATATTAACTCAATATAATTAGCATCTGGGGTTGTAATATAATCAATGCAAATTCAAAATTTTATTTGTTTTTTAATCTTAGGAGCCCTTTCCTCACTTCTTGTTGAGAGATATTATCTTTAGCAAATTACTATTTTACGTTGAACTGTCAATATTCGAAAATTTTAATCCAGATATCCAGATTTACATATACTCGGTTTTTGAAAAAATCAATACATGAATATCCGCAATACCGCAATCCAAAAACCGTAATGCGGAGTTTGAAAACTAGAATTTGTAAAAATCGGATTCAAAAAGTTCCCATATTTAGACAAATCAGTTATCATTGTGTATAGTTAAACAATTACATAACAAGTTAATTTGATATAATAATTAAAAAAAACGATAAGTTCGACATAAAAAATATAAAAACATAGCACAAAAATACGCTCCATGATTTATATTTACATGTGTTGTAACTTACTCTTTCTGCATATTACTGTCAGGAGTGTCAAATTTAACTAAACGGATACGTAAATGTATATCGACTTCAGCACGATTTCGTTTTCAATCGAATACAGATTTCAGTCGGAGTCCGAATTCAACCAAATACTGATTTTTAAATGGATATCTGATAAAACGGTACGGGTAATTGTACATCCGAACATCCGGATATCCGAAATCTAATTTTACAGGTCACTATATCTTTATTTTATATTATTTTTAACGATCTCTATGTCAGAAATGTTGTCTATGCTTTGAATTGTTGTATTTTTTTTGTTTTTAAAATAGAATATATTTCTATTAGTATTTCAAGTAAAATATACGCTAACATCATATCATTTTTCGTAAACGTGGATAAGTGAAGTTAATTTATATTACTACGAGAATTAAAAAATCCTTCAAACAAAAATAAATTATTCTTGATGAGATTTTGCTTTTATAAAGTTGAAGGATCGAGCTAATACTTATTTAATGACTAGTTTTTACCTTGTATGATATTGTTACACATTCTCATAACAAGACTCATTATCCTGGAGCAGTGCTAATAGGCGCACATTGCACACCTAGCGGAGAAGACACGCGGCACCGAGGTGTGTTCGAACACGTTGTTGTCACGTGTGATGTACAGAGATGCGCCTCTGACACGAGTCAACCGATCACATGTCGCTTCTTCCTATCGAGCAGGAGTTAGTCTTCTTCGCCCGTGGCTATGCCTTTCATGGGTCGCAACATTTATACCCAAGCTTCACTGGGATCTTTAATCAACATGGTTATGAACTAATTCATTAACTAAAATAGATTTATTTTAAAATTGATAATTTAGCATGCATTTTTTTAAATTTTCTCGTTATTTATTATTCACAGTGTCTTTAATTCTATATTATTATACTATTGCAAATTGTAAATGCAATTAAAGTAAAAAAATCATATATCTCGTCTTATATAGAGGTAATGATAGAAAATGTGAGTGTCTAGTTACTTAGCAACATAAAACACTGACTATATATATATGGCAAATATGTCTTTTAATTTAAAATATTGATTATTTGTTTATAAGTTTCAGGTAAAATGTTATACGTAACACTTCAGTAAAGCGTCGTACAGGATTCGTAAACTGTTTCAGGCCTCGCTATCGCTCGGCATGAATCTATCTACTCATCCTGTAATTAAACGCTTTCCGACTTTTTACATAAATAACTTATACGTAACACGTCAGTAAAGCGTCGTACAGGATTCGTAAGCTGTTTCAAGCCTGGCTCTGGCTCGGCTAAAACTATCTACTCATCCTGTAATTGAACGCTTTCCTAACTTTTTACGTAAATAACAATTAACCTTAGATCAGTAAATGTATCAAGTAGTATCTACTTTTTTATATATGTAAAATGTATTTTTTGCTTTCCTAAAAATTCCTATAATTCATTACATTAAAAAAAACGAAATCAATATCTTCTACCTCATTTAATTCTTTACACATCTTGCAAAAAAGAGTTACTAAATTTAACAACAATATTTAATTATGTTAATATAAATGGTTTACGCATAACATTTTCTTTATAATAATGTTGGGAATATAGTTTTATGTAGTAGTACATTAAAAATTATCGAAAATTTTGCATGAAAATATGTGTTGTCTACAAACTGCATGAGTCTGTTTTGATAAAAAGTGTCCTTCGGCTCGCGCTGCAATTACCGTGTTGGAGTAACAAAGAATCACTTTACGCTCTTAATACACAAATAACTATATTAGACTATTTCCAGAACATAAAAAAATCGCAAATGAATTATATTTTTATAATTTAGATGATTACATATAAAATTTGAACAATTTTAATGATCACTATTAAATGTAGCGTTATTATAATTAATATATAAATATGTTCATGTATTACAAATCCTAAGTAACATAAACAAATTTGGCGGTCCTACTTTTTAATGCGGATTTATTCTAACATTTTAAAGTGACAGATCTGTATTAACAAATTGATAGTTTTGTTCGAAAAAATTATTAATTGGGCCCTTTGCATTATTCTGATCTGAATTAATAAAAGTATACATAATGACATCAAATGTATATTGTCATTTGGAATTTTAAATATTAAATGTCAAACCAATGCAATATTCAGCTGTAACTTTCATATAATTGGTTCAAATCATGTTGTTTCAGTGGTTATTAGATTGTGAAGGAAATAGTCGGGTTTATTTGATGTAATATAATGAACAGTAATATATTTTATTATTTTTACAAATGTAGAAAGAAAAATAAATATTTTAAAATATTAATTACTGTAAAAAGTTTGTCATATCTCGGTAATGTGGCCGAAATAATGATCTATCTTCAAAATATCCACTTTTATTAATTATACTAAAATACTCTTATAGCTTAGAAGTTAGCAATAGCAACTTATATAAAAAATGTTCATAGAAATATGTTAGTTTATGAGAAGTGAGTTGTTAACACAATGAAAATCGTAAGTAAATCTAAATGTTTCAAATATTTGTAACTAGAAATATTATTACAATCTATTGTTTTTTGATAGGTCTACTACAAATAATTTCGATCTAAAATAAAAGAGGTGTTGGTTAAATTAGATTTTTTTTTATAAATTAGCAAAAGTTGTAATACTGTTAGATACGTTTTTATTTATATCAAAAACCTAGCAAACTAGAAATCTAGAAATTAATGAATAGAATGCATTATTTTCCCTTTCTTTCAACATTTTTATCTTTTAAATAATGGTATTCGTTCTGAATCTTTTTAAATTCTCATTATTTTTTTAATTCCCAATTCATATACCTACACGTGTTGATGTTGCAATACCTATATAAAAATATGTTTCAATTATTTAATATTTGATGTAAATATGCAATTTCATTTGTCCCATGTACCGTGTAACCATTTCCATAGAAGTTCCAAGACATTAACAGACGGGACAAATGTTACGAAATTTATCGAAATAAGTAAATATATCGATATTTTTGTTTGTTTTTTTTATATACCAGCCATATTCAATTTCGATTCTGACACAAGGTGATTTGTCGAAACAGTAATTGTTTACTAGACGATGACAATCATGTGTCACATTATAGTGAGATATTATGAACAGGATATGGAAATTCATAAACTAATTTGACACTCGAGACTAGAATGTCGCTGTGATATGAGACGTCGTAAATAAATAACAAAGTATTGTAGTTCTTTTTAAACCCTGTATCATCGCTTAGTATAACAAAGTTATTGCTAAATATGGACATATCGGAATTAGTTAAAACAAAAATATCGAAAGATGATAAAGGTAATGAACTGTAAATTTATTTAGGAAAATTTAATTTATTAAAATATTTTATTTCAAATTTATGTATTTAATATTAATTTTTATAATAATTTATATGAATTTTCTATTTAGAAATTCATTTATATTATCTAAAATATCATTATATAAACGTATCGAAAACCAATAGTGATATAGGAAACTTAGCCACTTTGTAACCATCTCATGGCATGAGTCCCGATGCAGTCAAATAAATCATATTTCGGTAAATGGGTTAACATACACGAGAGCTGCAGTTGAACACTTTACCGACGTTTGCATCTGTATGTAACATATAGATACAGTTTAAAGCTAATGGTTGTGCCAGTGTGCAAAGCCATTGTGTGGTGATATGTGACGCGCGGTATGGTGCCCTCCACGCCTCCGTGCTCCGTTGTCGGCAGAAGATTTGACATTCTTACATGCGAAATTAAAGGCTGACCTCGTTTTCAACAAAACTTATTTAAATCGTTTATGTTTCGAAATCATACACGAAACTGTGTCTTGTGTCTGTGATCCCTGTAAAACATGCGGACACAGATTTTACATTGTCGTTACGAGTATTTACCAACTTGACGGCTACAACCTACAAAGACGAAGTTTACTGTGAGCGTGACTTTCATATTATATTTTGGATACTTATTTAAATAAAAAATACAGATGACGTATTTTAAATACAATTCGAAAATAACTATACCGATCAGTCAATCACTATTTCTTGAAATAAAGTTATCATCTTGCTTTTAATCCATTAGTGGATGCTGCACTCTCCCTTACTAGATCTCGGTTAGTGATGTTTATATGCGTGAAGTGCGGTAAAATCACGACCTCCAAAGATGTTAATGTAGGGGAAGAGGCACAAGTGTAATTTGAATGTTGTAAAAATCATATTGTTGGCTGTGGGAATCGAACTCGGGTTTTAAAATCTACAGTTTGATATGTTGGCATTGAGCTATCTCTATTTATTTCTAATAAGTATAAAATGAGATTTATGAGGTAGGTGGCTCAGTGGTATCGAGTCGGCCTGTGGATCTTGAGAACCCTGGTTCGATCTCCACAGCCGACAAACAATTTTCACCAATTTAAATCTATCCCTGTGGCTCCCCCTCCACTAATATCTTTGCTGGCAGTGATTTGACGGCTGGTACCAGCACATCACGCGAAGAAATATATCAGTATTTATATTTATTTTATTTATAAAATGAAATTTTTGAAAACAACATTCAGAAATTAGTAAACAGTATATTATGTAATTAGTAGGAACAGTAATATATTTCCGGCGATGGTGGTAATTGTGAGATGAAGCGTTAGCTTAGTCCTGCAACCACAAAAGTTCTGAGAATTCACTTTTCCTACATATTTAAAAACATACTATTTTTTTGTTCGATCGAATTATAACAAATTAATTATTTTATTTTTAATTTATTGACGTGTAATTTAATCATTCATGTCTGTAGATTATAATCGTTGCTAGACAATGAGAAGTATCAGTTAGAAAAGTATTTCCGAGCTAGGTCGAAAAAGTGACTTCCGTACTATTATTTCTTGTTGTTTAGCAACGACTAGGCCGAAATAATCCTGTACTATGATTTTTGTTGCGACTTCCCACAAAATTAACCCTTTCATTTTTAGACTAGAAAATCTGGCGTCGTGCGTGTGTCTACGGCCCATGTATCTGCGCTAATTCGGCCTAAGATTCCTTTATGTGGTTCTGTTACCTGTATCTGACTGTCAGTACGGTGGTGTGTATAAAGATACGGAATTCGAATCCGGAGATCCCAAGTTCGAATCTTACTCAAACTAAAAATTATAATAAATACTACACTGCTGCTCAGTGAGTGCGGACCCTGTACTGTAATTGGGATTAAGTTCTTGTTGTACAGCGTAACGTAAATAAATAAATAAATACATGAAAACTGTTCATATTTAGGAAGATTAATAGATTTTTAATTAAATTTTAAAAATAAAATTGTCTAAGCAATGTAAATTTTTCTTTTAATGTAATACGTTTAACAGAATCATGTATATGTAACACATGTTGAAATATTTTCATTTTCGAGATAAACAAAGAGTTAAGCCGAAAGGTAAATTATAAAACTAATAAATAAATATATCATCACTCCTTTCATACATGTCTAATATTTGTAGCTACCCTTAATCATTAAATAGAAATCAAATTAAAAATTATGTGAACATTTTTACTATGTTTAGACCGTTTTTATTACATTTATAGAAAATAACACAGATATAACCTACTTATAACTAAAAGTGATGAAAAGAGATATTTAGCACGACAGTTCGACATGGTTAATATTTGTGTCCCCTGTGATAGCTTACTAAGATCATGTTCAGAACCCCAAAAAGTCATCTTGACACCAGAAAATTCGTCTTTGCAATCTAGATCGGAAAATATGACCAGAGGGGTTGTAAAACTTTATCGATCTCTAGATTTTAAAAATTGATTAGAAAATTAATGTTTCTGTGGTGATCATGCAGTTTATTTATTTTGCGCAAATATTTGTCTTTTGTGTGTCATATCTTAGCCTGAAAGTAACTATACTAGATTCTCAAGATTCCAAAGTTCGCCTACGGATTTCTCTTACTGGAATATGCTTGAACACCTAGTAAAGTATCACTTTCCGGTCTTGTTACATAAATAACTATTGCGAATCGAAAACACACAGGAAAAGTGTCACGTCCAATCGAATAATAAAAATGTTTCATTGTATAAAAAAAATGCTGTTTACGATACACTTTGTGAAATGATAATAGTTATAGTTCTTTTGTAGAAGTAATAATTGTTATTCTTTATTATTCCGTAATTTGTTGAAAACCGGTATTATACAAGTTTTCAACTACAGACTTTGTCTGAAATGAGTAATAATTCATGCCGATTTAAATTATTTTTGTTAGTACAAGTAGTTATTAAACTTTAGTTTTTGGATATGTAATCATAAGTATTTTGGTCCTGGACAAATCTATTAACTATTAACAAAGAGCATAAATTACATAAAGAGGAACGGCCTTATGGGTTGACTAGTATTAGCACATGTTGCCCGCCGCTGGGAGGTGCCACCATCGAATTTTTGTCGCCATCTATCGCTCGGTTACATTAATAATTTTGAGAAAAACACTAACGCACTCTGTTGGCGAGAAACAGTAAATTTATGAACTAGAAAGAATTAGGATCACACATACATTGTATGCGCGACGTTATATTGTTTGTTTGAATGGATGTTTATGTAAGTCGCGCTGACTAGACGCGAGAACGGGGCTGCCGCCGCGCTTCGGCATTTAAATACATATAACTCCTAAACGACTGCGCGGCCCATTATAAAAATTGGCATGGAGTATAAACACAATATAAGCTTTTTTTTAATGAAATTAAAATTAAAAAAATGCGAACTTTGTAAAGAACGAAAAACAAATTTTTCATTTGTTTTTTTTAGTGATTTTTTATTTATTTTTGAAATCCAATGAAGGGGTTAAAAAGGTCATTAAATATAGTATAAAATCGAGTGGTTAATTTATTTTACCATATCTTCTTAACACTGAATAATGGCATTGTGAACCAGGCTTGCCAATAAAAAAATATGTTGTATCTGAGTCGAGAATATGAACAGGTATAACATACTTAAATATAACTGAAATCGGAAACTTGTTTTCCCTGCCCGCTTCACGTGAAATGCCCCAAATGCTGTATTAAATCTATGGACCGATCTTGAAAACGAAGGCTTCTGTTACCTGTTAACGTCGCGTCTCAATCAAGATCTAATTGAAAATTTATTTTCTACTGTTAGATATAGGTGTGGTTCCAACTATAATCCAACAACAAAAGAATTCCGTATAGCTTTACAGCAAAATGTATTTGTAAGATTACTTTCAACTCCAGATAATCCAAATTGTGAAAATGATGATCGTGCAATTATTTTGGATGATTCAGAACAGAATACAGATACAGAATATGAGAATGACAAACAAATGTGTTTAGATTTAAATGAATGTGTCACTGAAAAGACGTGTGAAAATGATATAATTCCATCAAAAGTTGAAAGAGAAGAAAACGAAGAAAGTAATTTAATTTTTTCCTTAGATCAATATTCCATAAATTATTTTGCAGGATATTTAGTGTATATATGTTTAAAAAAATTTAATTGTGACTTATGTAAAATTAATTTATCACATTCGGAAGTGACCCGTAATCTTGATAACAGAAACTTTTTGCTGACAGTGTTTCGCGATTATGATAATAATGAAAATATACAAAAATACCTTAAAATTCCAAGCGACACTTTCTTAATGATTGTTAAGTTACAGTTATCGGTTTTTGATATTAATTTTAATAATATAAAGCACAAAGAAAACGTGATAAGTACTTTAATTAATTTAACAGTTGAAAAAATGAATACCAATTTTCCAAATTGGCTGTCAGGTTCTTGTGAAGAAAACAAGGATGCATATAATTTTATATTAAATGTTCGAATAACCCTCCTTTTTTCGCTAAACAATACAATATTTGTTTATAAACGAAAATCACAAAACACAAACTTTTTTTGACAGTTACAATGTCATACAATTGCTTGTAATTTTGTTTGAGTTCCATGGCTATCGCTACAAATAAGCAATTTTCAAAAATCTTTAAAATTTATTTTCTCTGTTATGAAATGCCACAAATAAAATCTAGTGGTTTACATGCAGAATTTTAAGCTTTACAACTTTTATTTGAAGCATTTTTGTCTAAAATAAATTGGGAAGCAACGCGCAAGGAAAACCTGATTTCCCATGTTAAACGTCTATGGCCAGATTGTTAATTAACAGCCCTGTATATATATATATAATGAAATTAAGGATAATTATGCTTTTCTGTATATGGAACTTAAAAAAGATTATAAAGAAAAAATTCGCCATAATAGGGTTTAATATTCGTATTGCCTCCTCTAGCCCGGACTATTACCTGCATACGCCGACTCATACCACTAATGAGCCCACGAATATCATTCTGCGGAATATTCCGTCATTCTTCCTGAAGTGCCGCACGAAGCTCAATATTTGTGGTCGGTGCAACTGGGCGATTTCTAACACGCCTTCCCAGCATGTCCCAAACATTTATTATTATATTTGTATATTAGTAGCTGAAGATGAGCGAATTTTTAGCTTCATATACGTTCAACCAAATATATTTATTATAAAAACAGGATTCCTCAAACCTTTTATTTATTATATAAATATATATATATATATATATATATATATATATATATATATATATATATATATATATATATATATATATATATATATATATATATATATATATATAAATATTTTGCTTTGGATCATAATTATGTATTCATAAACAATTCAGTATGCAAAATAATATTTTTTTCAAATGGCATAACTATGTACCTATTTTAATTATATGTGTCAACAACACATCGTAAAATAAAACCTACCGAACCCAAAATCTAGCCACGACAATCAGCGACCGGGGTGAAGAGCAAAAGCGGTTCATGACTGTGCATCGTAGTTCATCTATTAGCCGTATCAACTTACATAGCGCCAAGTCATAGAACAGTTTCTCTTTACCCCGCAGCTACCTCACCAATAGTTTTAGTATAACACTTATATACACAGGGCCGTTCCTCTTTATGTAATGTATTCTCTTTGCTATTAACTTAATATCTGCCCAATTCGCTTTCCCACTTTAGCAATAGAAAATAGTTTGTAGGAAATACTAAAAACATAGTACCTACCTTTTTTCCAATTTGCATGCCTCATATAAAATTCATATTTGTCTTAATGTTAATAAATTGATTGATCCATGAACCAGAACATTAACCCATTCCTAAAATATTGAATAGCGTCAACATTAACCGAACCTCTCATACTACACCGGTTCTATGAACCGGTATTAAAATTGGTTTAGTTCAATCTGTATTGTCTTGCCTGGAAAAGTCATAATGTACAAGCTTGGAGTTTAGTCTATTTATAACAAGTGACTCGATATTACATTATTGAATTAATTGAAGTACAAATTTAATGTTTAGTTGAATTCACATCGAACCGGTTCGCAAACCTAATCAAAAGATAACTCGAACCGCAACAAAAAATAAGCTAAATTGAACCACGAGCCGAAATTAAACCGTATTTTTTACGGTTCGGATGCCTGATTTATACAAATGATCAATATTAACACATATTTCAAGATTCAAGTTTTGCATCTCAATAAAAGGACATCAAGTGGCATATTACAAAAAAAGTATAATGTTGCTGAATTTAAAAATGAAAGAATGAATTTTTCAATCTGTACAAATTAATATACCGAAAAACATACAAGACGACATGTTGCTCCAAATTATGATGAAAATATCTTATCCTCGAATTGTTTGCTAATCGTAAAGTGTTACATATCCAATAAATATCATGAAACCGTCCTGTTTAGTCCTACACTCTAAATTAAAATTATTTTGAAAACTGGACTAATTCCGTATATATGGTTTTCGCGATCTTAAATACTCAAAACTGAGGAAAAAATAATTTTATTTATTTATTTAAGATAAATAAAATAAATATATCATCACGCTTTTTACCCATTACTGGGTGTGGCACTCTGCCGTAAGAAGATCCCCCCAAAGATACTAGTGGAGGGTGAGCCACAGGGGTAGATTTAAATTGGTGAAAATGATTTGTCGGCTGTGGGGATCGATGCCGGGTTCACAAGATCCTCACGTCGACTCGATACCACTGAGCCATTTACTCCAATGTGATAAGGATATAAATTATTATCCTTTAAAATTCTCCAAATTGTCATTGGCGGTACAATTGGTATTTGGTGAAATATTCTCCTTTTACTTATTATTGGGTTAATCCGTATCAAATTTAAGTCTGCGTTTTCAATATTTACTAGTCTCGGACGAGCTCCACCGTCTCTTCCTCGATTAGATTGCCTTTCTTCTTCTTCTTTGACCAGTGTCGCGAAAGTGTTGATTATGATTCATAAATATGCGAGAATTCGGATGCCGTCGTCCTGGAAAATGTAACGTAATAAAGCTGGAATAATCTAGCGTTTTGCCATACTTGGCCATACGCTAGCAATATATCCAATAACTGTAATCATTCATTTTTGCAACAATGACAAGTCCGATATCAAAACTATATTATAAGATGCAAAACGAATTAAACACCACTGTAACAGCAAAACTGCAAGAGTTATGTGGCTGGCTACTTGAAATCAAATAAAATTATAACCCCATATTTTATTTACACGGAAAAAAATTAAAGTTTAACCATACATATTTGCTGTTACATTTTCGACGCTTTATTATGATAAATAATAATTAACTTATTTAGTGAATAGTTTCTTTGTTGACGATTCAGACCAGTTTGTATTTATTTAGATACAAATACTAACTAGACTGAGTCAGAAATAACATTGAACAGAAACATCGACTGAAATGACAGGAAGTTGTTATGTCATAATAAACAAAAATCGCATGCGTTGTTTCGTAATTAAAATAGTTTCATTTACAGGAAGCATTAAATTTTCTAGGATAATCTCAACTCATTACATTGCTGAAAGCAATAAATCAATATATCGTTAGACCACTTAATGTTTCTGTTTGAAATATATGAAATTATTTATTTTCATACGGTCAAATATTTGTACGGCCTTGTCAGTTACGAGGAACACAAAAAGCGGGTTATGGTCGAGAATCGACATAACCAGAATGTATCTCTAGTAAATACACTAATAAATTACCAACTATGTAAATAAATTGTTTCAAAATCAACTTTTTCCAAAAATTGTAGTATTACCATCCATAAAATAACATCACGTCATTATTTAAGCATATAATAGGTGCCAACTTTCTTTAGTGTGTTCATAAGTTCTACATGCTATATTCAAATATAGTTGTAAACTGTTCATGTAATTCTACGAACTAAATTTCAGTAAATTTGACATGAGCTAAAGCTAAAGCTGTTAGGCAGAATCTGAAGCACCCACCTGCTAGTAGAGAATGCTATTGTCTGTCTCGTGGTTTAACTGTAAGGGTTTGAAAGTTTGTCTTGTATAGTTTAATCATTTCCCCTTATAAGCTTCTTACAAAAACATAAACTGTTATTATATCTAACACGTCTATTATGATAATAGTTTCGGTAGTAGTAATTATAATTCTTAAAGATTTATTATCTCAGTATTATATTTCGTAGAACCAAATACCCTATTTATAATAATGTTACCGTTATCAACTTATAGATAGACGACATATCTATCGTATTTCGACTATGACACGCTTGGTTGTTCTGTTCTGTTAGAGATACATGGCGGGCCCTAGAGCCAATTCTGGTTTATTTACATTCTACTAAGTATTGAATAATAATTATTCAATATCCGAACAGAATCGCCTGGCCGGACCATGCACCCTAGACATAAAGACAATACACAGCCGACGCCACTATACTCAAAAAAAGTTTAACGTCCAGAGGACTCCCCAATTTCAAAGTAAAATCAGTGTTGGGTGACTTTTTTAACGTGGGATTCTATCACACTTTGTTGCTTCTTTCCAAAATGCAGTTAAAGTTTAGGGCTAGCTTACTAGTAGTTGACTTGGTTTCCCAATTGCTGTTGTTTTTTTTTATATTGACTATGACATGCTTGGTTGTAAAATAAAAAAATAAACTTTTACCTATTACTGATTGTTGAACTCGACTGTATCAAATCTCGGTATATGGTATATTTATGCGCGTGAAATGCGATGATCAGCCGTCAAGTCTAGCGCCTTCAAAGATGTTAGGGATGGAGAAGTCACAGGTGAGTAGGAGAATTGAAGTTGGGTTCTCAAATACTATTCGTATGTTTGTTTGTCAAATGTCAAATTATAGTACTAATAGGTGTTAAAAGAAAATTGCTAAAATTTCTGATACACTCGCATGCTGAAGCTGAAATTGAAATTTATAGCCCCAATTTGTTAAACAAGTAAAAGAGAAAAGAATATTAATTAGTTTGAATCCATTAAGATTTTAGATAAATACACAATCCGACGCGTTACCACTGAACTCATAGTCAGAATTATAAGGAAATCTAGTTTTTTTGCAAAGATTTTGCTTACTTTCACAAATCACAGATCACAATCTGCAGAAGTTTCACAGTAGCCTATCAATTTAAGGTTTTACAGGTATAATACTATTTGAAATTGAATAGATGAATTTAGTAATTTTCATTTCTATATTTTTATATTCTGATGCTTTGTGTACAAGTAAACACTCTATAATTAGTTTCCAGAAAAACAAATTAGTGCTGGTTTGAGACCACAACGAGAGAGGCTAATTAACTTTTGTAAGGTTTTTCCATTAAAGCTAAATATCCAATAACTCTCATTTTGTTGTCTACGATATTTTAGGGATGTTTAATTTTCTTCCTTTGTAGTAAATAGTGATAGTTGTTAGTATGAATTCAATTAATATACGATTGCTTATTATAAGACTTAGGTGAGATAGATACCTTACAAGGTAACTTTGGCATCTCGAGAACAGTAAACATAAAGTTGGTTACTTTACCAAAATTGTGTCATTTTAAGAGATAATTTTAATGATAAGTTTTTCCAAATAATGCCATGGTGACTATAACACTAAAAGAAAAAAGTATGAAATAGAAAAGTAACGGATATAAATATTTTTTCTTTAACACATTTTTGACACAGAACACACAGTTTTTAACAGGAACCAAAACAAAAAAAAATAAAACTTGTTAATCATATAGCCTTTGCATTTAAACTTTTAGTATATGTTATAATAACCCTTTTTTAAAAGATATATATATATATATATATATACAGGTGTTCATTTTATTTTGTCCACTATTGCTATCTCGAGAACTATAAGACCTACGAGGTCGGTTAAATTAGCAAACAATTTCTATTTTGCAAGAATAAAAAATATAGTTCCATTTAAAATAACAAAGTTGGTATAAACAGTTTGTGAACCACTGATTGTAAAAATAATTATGTTCATTACAATAGTCTTGTAAAATAGAAATTGTTTGTTAATTTAACCGATCTCTTAAGTCTTATAGTTCTCGAGATAGCAATACTGGACAAAATCAAATGAACAGCCGGTATATAACAAAATCGTTGGATAATATCTAATATTATAAATAAAATAAGAAAATCATAAATTTGTGTTATATCTCGCTGCTGATAAAAATATTTACATACATCGTTGGATACGCCTGAAAGATATGTACCTTTTTTATTTGAAACATTTTTCTTGCTTGTCCATTATTTTTGAATTAAAATTATTTAAAGAAAATTGTTGACTTTATTTTTTCTAGTCATCTATGCATTATTTTGGAAAAACAAATACATCATTTAAATCGTCTCTTAAAATGGCGCTACTTTGGTGCTTTAACCAACTTTGTGTCTCTTACTCTCGGAATCTCAATATTGACCCACAAAAAAAAAACTTAGTCTGTACATCTACAAAGAGTATAATTAAGATTTTATTTATAATTTAAAATAGCAGCTTAACATCCGCAAATTTGCACAGAATCTCCTCGTATTATATAAGTAAGTCATCTCGATAACAACGTAAGAACTATAGCCTAACTTAATTGAATGAAATCTGAAAGTCGCTGTTAGTTTCTACTTTACCTACAGACAATTTCTCGACATAATTCAGGGCCTGTGCGTCGGCAGACCGACTATCCATTGTTTGCCTTCGAAATTTCACTTCCGGTGTTCGTCGCTCCGTGGCCCTGCCAGTGCTGTAGCATTTGAGCCCGGCAACAGTGCGGGTGACGGCCGACTCGTTACCCACTGATTTCTTTTTACGTAACTCGGCAGTGGCGGTGGCGGCGGAACGCCAACAACGAAAAGAAATTGGTGAAATTTACACGCACTTTGTTCATTTAGATTATCGTAAGACTGAAAAAAATTCTAATGGAATTAAATGAGCCATGGAGTAGCTGAAATAATTTGGGTCTATTACTTACATCATTTAATTCGTTTCTGTTGTAATTTCATTATTTATTTTCATATTAGAAACAATGAGCATATGTAATCATTTTATTCGAAACATTTCCTGGTACCTACATACAACTATATAAGAATTTAAAACTTAAAGTTTCTAATACTTAAACTATAAAGGTCCGTTCAAAGCTACGAAATAAGAAATATTAATTTAATATAAATGAGATTTATGATTATGGGGTACTGGCTTAGCAGTATCGGATCGGCCTATGGATTTTTACAACCTTGGTTCGATCCCCACAGCCAATAAACAATTTTCACCAAATTAAATCACCCCTGTAGCTCTCCTTCCACTAACAGTGATTTGACGGCTG
Source organism: Pterostichus niger (assembly GCA_947425015.1). Taxonomy (NCBI): domain Eukaryota; kingdom Metazoa; phylum Arthropoda; class Insecta; order Coleoptera; family Carabidae; genus Pterostichus; species Pterostichus niger. The sequence continues at coordinate 19,901,735 of OX380341.1, read as the reverse complement.
GTAACTGAACTTCACGCGAAGAAATATATCACTTACCGAAATCTACTACAGTAGAGTGTCACACCCAGTAATAGGTAAAAAAGCGAAATGACATATTTATTTTTTATAATGTTTCTTGGTCTCAGTTTCTAAAATAAAAAAAATTGTGCCTGTTGTCATCTAGTACATTCATCGACATTTTTTATAGATTATTTTTAACACATTTTACGTAATTATACATGCGATCCCTTTACTTAATACTTAGTTTTTCAATTATATATATATATATAGATCATTTCATTTGATTAGAACAGAGAAAATTGACAGCTTGAATGACAGTTCTCAAAAGTAAACTTATAAATCTATTCTTTTCCACTCTGTACACGCTATGAACAATTTTATAAGACTATATTACTTATATTCTTATTTTTATTTTCATAGTTGGGAATGGACCGTAAATTGGTCAAGATAAAAAAAATCAGTAGTACAAATATTATTTTTCTTTTTATCTAATTAAATACAAATAAAATCTCTTGTGTTTGTAAATCTAAATGTATCAAAAGAACTTGAACATATGTAATTTCCGCTAGTAGACTATTATAAATTGCTTTATAGATAAATATTTCAAATAATATCGTAGAAAATGTGATTCACCATATTTACTATCTGAAGCTTATTTCTTTAAATTATATATTATATTTATAAACGTTAGACAAAAAGTCAAGTGTTCACGATGTTTTCAAAACGTTTAAACATGCATTCAAGTGTACATAACATAACTCTATTTTATAGCAACTAAAGTAACATAACCCTTAAAAACAATCATTTATGTATACGATTAAAACTTAATAATTATAAATAAATAAAATATATCATCACGCCTTTTACCCATTACTGGGTGTGGCACTTTACCATAGCAGATCTCGGTAAGTGATATATTTCTTCGCGTGAAGTGCGGTTGCCAGCCGTCAAATAACGCCCCCCAAATTAAATCTACCCTTGTAGCTCCCCCCTCTACTAAATAATTCATGTGATTACAAAAAATATATTAGCATAAGATTAATATCACATGTTAAATCTCTGTGTTTGCCCCTAACAGCCAGCACCAGGTTTATATCTTTTCGTTAATAACAAATTTCTTATATTTTTTCGTTTTGTCAGACAATCAGTTAATCAGTAATGATTATGATACCTACATATAAATGCAATAAGATATGACGTTATCGTGTTTAGTTATGACGTACATTAACTGCTTGATCCAATGGAAAATGGTCAGTACAATTGTAGATAATGTTATGAATTAATAATATTATTATAATGGTGTAAATGATTAATTGAAGATAGAGACTACAGGTTTTGATTTCCACAATCGTCCAATGATTTTTACCTTATTAGCTTTCGACGACTGGTTATACTAGATATATTATTTACCGACATCTGTTATGGCGCACATTCAGTAATTTTATTTTTATTTGTTATTAATAGTAGCTATTAAATAATAAATAATAGACAAGACGAAATAATAGATAATAAAACGGATGAATATAATTAAATAATAATGCTTTTCTCTCTATTTATCTCTCTTTCTCTCTCTTCGGCTTCCGATTTCAAAATGAAAACATAAGTGATTCTTTAAAATTATCCATTGAGATGTAAATATTAACTTGTCTTCGCTTTAAAAATGTGCTGACGTTCTCTTGAAATCTCGTTAATCTAAAAATGAACGTCTGTTCTCTCTCCACTTAGAACGATGAAATTTATAAGAAACGTGCAACAAGTTTACTGCTTAATTTGATGAATTAGTGAAATCATTTCGAACAGAATCATCTTAGAAAGTATTTCGTGTAACTTTCATATGATTACACGCTTGTAAATTAATTTCTAAGAGAATGTAACAAAGAGAAGAATATTAATTACACTATAAAACGCACTTGAACTTTTATTTCTAGAAAAGTAAATAAAAGAGTATGTACCTGTATCTGGCAGTGTTTGTTCTCTTACTGGTGAAAATCACTTTATATACATAATTATTATGAAATTACTGTGTGTTCTTATAAACGCTTATTAATTTCTCAAATATTAAACTAAGGAAATGGATATATTAATTATACAATTTCATTTATATGTATGCTTTTTAATAGTACGACAGTTGTTCGTAGTACATTATTTTCCATTACATGATTTTTACAAATAATTTTAATACAAAAATAGTGGAAGATGTTTGCTCTAAAATATCGAAAATTATTCATATTACAATTTTTTAACCTTCAACTGCGCGATTTAAATTTTTTTATTTAAAATATAATATTATATTAAAAAGGGCCTTAGTTGATGGAAAAAAAATCTACAACGACGTGAGATCGTCAATTTACTTTCCACACGTGCAAATTCTAGTGTCCATGAATTATCATCATATTGATGCCTAAGAGATAATAAGTTGAAAAATATTGAAATATAAAATATGCAAGATTGCGAAATGTAGCGTTCAAATAAGTAAGTGATATAAATCTCTTTAATTTTTTAACGACCCTAAAATGAAATACATATACTATTATAACTATCCTGTTTAAATTTAAAAATAATTCCATTAAGTTCTTCAATTTTGACATTTTAACAGAAGATAATTGTGCATATTTTTTAAAGACTAAAAATAAAGAAAATACGAAGTTAAATTTAAATATCATACAATCAATATGAACTGAGAAATTATAACAGATACTTCAACTATAAATGTAAGTTATTAATTTACATGTAACACATGTAAATGTCAAAATAATATTGTCTACGTGGAAAGGATTAGCGAGAAAAATCATCATTAATTAAATGATATTAGTGATATATAGACTAGCCTAATTTTATATTTTTAAATTATTTCGTCTAGACAAACGAACTACTGTATTACTGATAAGTATTGCTATATCAAATTCCATTAAAAATTAATTTTCTTTGAACCAATATTCTTGGCATTCAGGAAATTTTACAATTCTTTTCACTGTTTTGTCGCAATATCAATGGCTCTCGATTTTTGAATTCCATGTTCCATGTATTCCACAAGCATATGTTTTTCATTTGAGAATGGTAAAATATTTTTTATATTTTATTGTACATGTGTATCACTTCAAATTAATTTCAAATTAATTATTATACGAGGGTCGTTCAATAAGTCCTTAGAAAATCCAAGAGATGGTGCTCGTAGTATCGAAAATGAATTTTTTCCAGTAAGCAGCACTCTTAACTAGTCAACTGTTAGAGTTTTAGCTTTAGCCGTCACGTAGTTTCATTGTTGTTGTCAATTGTAGTAAAAAACTTTTGATTGTTTATAATAATGGATAAAAGTTAGTTTCGAGCGGTGATTAAACATCTGTATTTAAAAGGCTTAACGCCGAAAGAAATTAAAGCTGAGTTGGATGAAGTTCATGGCACATCTGCTCCTGTGTTTGCAACTGTTTACAATTGGGTGAATGAGTTTAAACGTGGCCGTACATCCACAAAAGATGAACATCGTTCCGGACGCCCTGTAGAAGTGTCTACCCCCGACATGATTGACCAAATCCACGATATGGTTTTAAGTGACCGACGAATCAAAGTGCACGAAATAGTTGAGGCTACAGGCATATCACAAGGCACAGTCGCTTTAATTTTGCACGAAAAATTAGGTGTGAAAAAATCTCGGCAAGATGGGTGCCGCGGTTGCTCACAGTGGAGAATAAACGCAATCGTGTGGTGGACTCTGAGGCTGTTTTGGCGCTTTTCCGTCGTAATCCTGAAGATTTTCTGCGTCGATACATAACTGTGGATGAGACTTGGATACATTACTACACTCCAGAGACAAAAGAACAGTCAAAACGGTGGATTTTTAAAGGCGAACGGGCTCCGAAGAAGGCGAAGACGGAGAAATCGGCTAGCAAGGTTATGGCAACGGTCTTTTGGGATGCACGCGGAATCATCTTCATCGACTATTTGGAAAAGGGAAAAACGATAACAGGAGCGTATTATGCGTCGTTATTGGACCGGCTGAGCGAAGAAATAAAAGAAAAACGTCCTCATTTGAAACGCAAAAAGGTTATTTTTCATCAAGACAATGCACGTGTGCACACCTGCGCAGTTGCGATGGCCAAAATTATGGAATTAAAGTTCCAATTATTGCAACATCCACCGTATTCACCAGATTTGGCCCCCAGTGACTTTTTCTTATTTCCAAACTTAAAGAAATGGCTTGGCGGACGAAGGTTTACGTCCAATGAGGAGGTCATCGCCCAAACGGAAGCCTATTTTGAGGAGCTTCCGAAATCCTACTTTTTGGACGGCTTAAAAAATTTGGGAAAACGATTAGAGAAGTGTATAGAGCTAAAAGAAGATTATGTAGAAAAATAAAAAAAAATCTACCCAAAAAAAGTGTTTTTTCTACTTTTTTCTAAGGACTTATTGAACGACCCTCGTATATTTCAAAATTGGAAATATTTATGATTTGTTACAAATTCCATTATAAATAAAAGATTTATCAAAGGCCAGCATTTTTAAATGTTGAAAATTACAGGACGATTATATTTTTCTATTACAGAAAAAGAAAAGTTAATTAAAATATTGAAATTATAAACGGATGTTAAAAATAACTTATTCCCTCAGAAAAATTACATAAATCTGACTTGAATTCTTATATCCACAGTCCTTTGCATTACCACAAATCTATACCTATACAACCCATACTCATCAAGCGATCAACAGAAAACCGAACTTACTTGCTAAACCAAATAAATTTACTGGTAACATTTAAATGGAGCATGAGAAATTGCATGGACAAACATGAATTAAATCGATGGAAATAATGTATTTTAAAGGATTTGTTAAATGAACAAATGACTTCGCGTGAGAGGAATAAACAAGCTTAATGAGAGGAAATGTAAATGTAGATTCAAAATTGGTTTACGACGACTAAATTGAATTTGACGGGCTGATTCTAATTAAGGTGGCTGTATAATCATCTCAAACCATCTAATGTTTTCTAGTGTAAAAATCGGGGTAGCGAGAAGGTTAGAACAAAACTGTAACCCACTTTTAAAAATACATACTCGTACATTTAAAATCAAAAATATTATATTGCTAGTATTGCTCAACATGGATAAATACATACTATGTCGAAATTTGAGTTACATTGGTTTTAACTCTTTCAGGATTAGCGGAACGATGTATATACCACTTTTTTTAAGCAATCTCGCAATGATGGTACATAAATTATACCACTTAAATAATAGCTATTTATGAAACTAGTAAGGGAATGAAGGTTATTACCTTACGCATGTGAAATTTGCAGAATGAGGCGCAACCGAGTTATGTAAACACATAAGTAAGGTAATAACCTATTTCCTTACCAGTTTCATACAATATTTTTTCTACTTCCGTTCTAATAAATATGTTTTGAAATTATAAAATTTTGACATATTAATGACAGTTATAAATTCAAAAAATAAAAGAATAACACATCAGAATTCATCTACCAAGATATCTGTTGCTATGTTACCTCATTATTTCACTAGTTAAATAATGCAGTTCATTACCTAACTCAAATAAGTGAAATAGAACGTCTATTTCCTAACAGAAGTAGTAAAATATTATTTCCATTCTTACCAGTACACCAGAATCTGTACCACCAATTTCTTTTTTTTCTAAAATAATGTTTCCGCGACGCACTGGTAAAAAATATGGTAAATTTTCTGAGCCTGAAAGATTAATTCAGTACGATGTCGCGCAGCATGCACTATTTTTATAAATCATGAATTTAGTTTTCTTATGAAAATTACAATAAATTTTATAATAATTGTTGTGGGTACCACAACCCAATATGTATATTGTAAATAGTAAATATAGTTAATATGTAATCAAGCAATAAGATAAAAATGTGAGTCGACGTCAATGATTCTGTTCATTTTCCCCAAACACATGTTCGTTCATGACCGACCCTGTAGCCTGTACCGTTATCCTCGGCCCACAGGTCTGGATGGAAAATTCCTAGAAACTTTCCAAAAACTCAACACGATTCTTCAACCGCTACAACGTCCAAGCATCATTCCCGGCTCGCTCTCAAAAATATAAAGTTTTACCTCGTCTCATTTATTTAAATAACTCCGATCAGCTCATTGCAGTTTTATCTAATAATAGTTACGTATGAGTAATATTCAAATTAGGTAAACTTTAACAACCAAATTCTCAAAAAGCTTCAATTTTTTATTAGCTATTCTTATGCCAGTCAGTTTTCAAATTATATTCTTAAAATAAAATGGTAACTGGATTATATTATGGTTTATTTAAACATTTTTGAGCTATGATTTATCTTAATTTGGCTAAACTAAATTTTGGAAGTAACTAAAACTTTTTTGAGAATCGGGCTGTATATGAAGAATAGAGAAAAAATGTATGGTAAAATGATAAAGTGACATTAAACAACCTTTTATATTAATTTTAAATGGAAAACTAAACAGTGTCGAACTACTCTGAACTTTTTTTTGTAAGCATAAAATTCTGTTGCTATCTATTTATATTTTTTACTCTGAATGCTGAATTTACATTTCAAAATTGAACCAGGTGTTAAAATAATTCATGTTATCTAGTAAAAATACTGCAGATTTATCTTAATTAACTAAACTAAACTCTAGATCATAAGTGTAGGTACTGATTAGGATGTCATTGAATAGAAATTCCGTATAAGATATAGGACATCCCCGCCTGCTCTTAGTAAGTAATTATACAATTTGCGTGAAATCCAAACAATCAGAGTGTGCTGTGAACCTATTACAGTTTTTATTGGCAAGAGAAATTGTTCTATTGTTTCGCCGTCGAAGTGAATTCACTTCTCGGTTTGGATTATTTGCGTACGCTTTTAGAAAACAGGAAAGTTCTGAATTTTCTATAATTTCCGCCTGCGCTCGTAACAGCACAATGCCAGTGTTCTGTGTTCGTAACTCGTTCGCTGGCACTCGCTTGGTTTCACCGAATGAAATTAGATTAATAAAATGAAAACGAAATCGGCTTGTCGTTGTTATGGTCGTTGTTGTCGTAACAAATGACAAGCTGTTGAAGTTGGCGCTGGATTTCAATTGTTTCATTGAAAAATAATTACAGTTATTCTGCAATCAAGATCACGATCAGTTTGTAGTCTAATTTTATTTTTGTATATCTATTCAATCTAAAATTACACACAAATATAATCAATTAGTAATAATAAATTCGTATATTTTCTTACGTAATTTACCTAATTTTAATTTTGGCAATCTTCCAATAACTGCAGATCTTGGAAATGAAGTTTTTTACATTTATTGTGACAGGTAGAGTTATGGATTTGTGGTTCTCTTTATAAAACAGTCTTTCCACAAGCTAGAGATTTAATCTCATTGGACTTTAACTTTTATCCAAAACATACAACTTATTTTAAAATGATTCGTAAAAAAAATTTAAAAAAATTAAAAAAAATATATCATCACGCCTTTTACCCATTACTGGGCGTGGCACTCTGTCTAAGCAGATCTCGGTAATTGATATATTTTTTCGCGTGCAGTGCGGTTACCAGCCGTCAAATCACGGCCCCCAAAGATATTAGTGGAGGGAGAGCCACAGGGATAGATTTAAATTGGTGAAAATTGTTGGTCGGCTGTGGGGATCGAACCAGGGTTCTCAAGATCCACAGGCCGACTCGATACCACTGAGCCACCTACCCCATAAAACATTATTCGTATTCCACTATAATATTTAATAATATTTCATTGGGACTACGTTTTAGCAAAACTTAAACCAGAATAGTAATTTATAATGTCATTTTCATTTAGTAACGTCCGTGGTGCATACATGTTTTTATTTTTTACGAGAATATGTAACATTAATTTTAATTATAATAATTATAATTATGGTAATGCGTAAATTGATTATTAGTCTTAATTGCACAAATATAATTATTTTTGAAAACCATTATTTTCTTTTTACATTTTGCGATGAACGGAAGGTAATACAAAATAGTATTAGTTATAATGTTTATGATTGCCTTACGATTTTAAATCTGTACAAAAAAAATATTTACAATAATGATAATATAATAATTTATGAATGTTTATTCCCATTTTACTTATCTTTTTCTTTCTTCTGCTGCTCTCAATCTATCCCATCTCCTTCAGTGTGTCATTTCTCATTCTTTCATTGACCTTTTTCCAGTATTAATTCATCTTCTCTTTGTTGCCACGTCTGTACCTTGTTGTAAATCTCTCTCTATTTTTTCCCACTTAAGGTATCGATTCATTCTTAGTGTCCTTATATTATTATTACTGGATTGTACCTAAATGTTTTAATATCATTTGTTCTTTTATGATTCTGTATGTCTTTACACATTTATATTTCTGTTCCATTTTGACCTTAAGTTCTTTTCTGTCTATTTCTATAGTTGAATACCCGTATTTTTCATAAAATTTTCTTCGGTTTCAGACGTAACCCAAATTTTCTGTCATAAATTTAACTTTAAATTTATTTCTTTGCTTGCTTTTTTCTACGCCTCTTTTCTTAGAAATAAAAATAACCACGTTAATTCTTACTATATCAATACGGGGTTATCTTAAATTTCAATAAAAACTTATTTTTGTTGAAAATATTTGGTGCTGCGAAGCTTTAGTGATTTTTTAAACAAAATACGATGCTAGCTTCCGATTAGTATCCAATTTAAAAATGTAAGAAGTAGTGATGTGTTCAGACGATAAACTTGTCATCGCTTCGTTACATTTAATGACTGTATCGACGTTCCGTTTTTGTGCTTCCGTTCTGTCTGCCTTGGATATAACAATAATTACACGAAATTGTGAACCACGTCTTGTAATTATTTGAAAATTCGATTACTTTATACCATAACAAATAAAAACTATATTTATTTATTCATATTTGCAGTAAATTAGGAAATATGCTATTAAGAATATGAAAAATTTGTAAACTTGCTAAAATATTACACAGAATGATTGAAAAAACCCATAACATATGGGGGAAACGTTTATTATTGAACTGACAAAATAGTTATTTGTGTATTAAGAGCGTAAAGTGATTCTTTGTTACTCGAGCACGGTAATTGCAGCGCGAGCCAAAGGCGACAGCTGCAATATCGTAAGAGGAACAAAGACACTTTACGCTCATGATATAGTTTTTTCTACGATTGCATCGTAAAATTATTCAAAAATGTATACGTACTGAAAATAAATTCGTTCTGTCAACTGTCAATATGACAAGTTTCTATTTTGTTCGTATCCCTGGTAACTATTGAAATAAGCGCACATTTAATATCTTTTTCGCGCGTTGCCATTGGAAACGCGCGCATTTAACGTCTTTTTCGCGCGTTGCCATTGGAGACGCGCAAAAAAGATATTTTTCGATTGTTCCACAGAAAACGTCAACTTTACGATGACAAATTGTTAACTTTTCATAGCAATCGTAGAGAAAAGTTTTATTTCTCTTAAAACTTATATATCAGTCATGAAATCATATTTATCACTTACAGAGTGTAATAATATAATTTTTTTCAAATTGCTGACAAAACAGAGCCGTAACAAGAAGTACATATTTGACAGGGCTCATTTTTTTTACCAGGGCTAACATTTATTATATTAACTTTTTTTTTAATGTATTAGGTAAGGTAGGTATAGCATATAAATATATGAACTGGTTTTTTATTTATTAATAACTGAAGAATATAAAATAATGCAATAACGAAAAATAACTCTTTGGTTTTTTGTAATAAAAAGATAATCAACTATTTAAAATAATAATCATAAAAATACAAATACAATGGCAAAAAAATAAAACCTGTAATTTTCTTGGTTTCCCATTGTGAAATTTTTCATAAATAAGTTAAATAAAAGCACTCTGAATGAAATCCAAAATTGAATATACTGAATATTTGAAAATAGATTCGTATTAACAACAAACAACACTGTTGTATATACATAATCTACCTAGTCGAATAAAACCGAGACGCGCAGGACAAAAAAATGTAAATAGCCAATCAGAGCAACCGTAGCAACGAGACACGAAAACACAATTAATAGAGATTGTGCTCGATCGGTTGTAATAGTCCGTACGAATACAAGGGATAAAATTCAGTAGTGGTGATTTACCATATGTAAACAAATGCTAGGAGCAAACCACGAGATTGTTGGTCAAAAAATATTTTTACATTTTACTTTTTCACTAATACCTACATTAACTTTGTAATTTGACAAAATCAGTGCTATAATTTCAATATATATTTTGTATTATATAAGTTTGAATATTTTTACCAGGGCTCAATTTTTTTACGAGGGCTCAGACTGCGCCAGTCCCCTTCACCCCTGGCTACAGCCTTATGACAAGAGTATATTATCCAAATTATTAAAGATATACAAAAATATTTGAAAGAAATGATTGTAATCATCCCCTAAATTAATTTTTGAAATTTATGAAAGCGGTGGCCAATTTTTTTTTAATTTCAATAAAAACGAAATAAAAATTGCTTAAGCGACGAAAAAAGTATTTAATTTTACAGAACAATTAATAGTTATTTTTGTATTAAGTGCGCAAAATGAGTGTTTTTTTGTTGCGCGTGAGAATGTTACTTTTAGTCAAAACCGCAGGTCGAAACATTAAAAGTCATTCGAACGCGCCAAAAATCAACAACCCACGAAATACAAACAATATTTTTTCTACAACTGTAAATAAAGAATAATACAAAAATTATTGATTTATTTAAGTAAATTGAAGGAAAACAAACAACAATAATATTAATTTGATACTATTGATGTATTGTAACTAATGAAACCTGACAACAAATAATTTGGGAGCGTGCGCGAGATACTCATTTTGCGCACTAGAATACGAAACAGTGCGCAATGTCATGGTAATGTAAATGATGAAAAAATCACGCACTTCGCGTATTGATATTAGTGAAAAAAATAAACATTTTTTGACAGTTGTAGAAAAAAATATTTTATTATCGTAACCGCCATCTTCAATACACCTATACACACGACGTATAACAATTATGAATTTTACGCTGCTGGATTTCATTTTGTGGAAGTATTTAAAAATCAAAGTTTATTCTAATCTTCTATGGATATACGAGTAACAAGAGTTTATCACAAGAATTCGTGAAGATTGCAGAAATATTACGCGACAACAATTAAAAAATGTTAAACGTACGTTAAAGTACATTGAAGATGAAGGCAGACCGTTGTAATGTTATAAAATATATTTAGTTGTTCTGTCAAATTAATTACATTTATCTTATCAATTTTTAATTTGTTTCTATTGATATTTGAGGACTTCTTTCATATTTCAAAAATAATTTAGAGGATAATCACGAATATTTATTTCAAATACAATTTTTGTCTATTTCTAACAATTTGAATACTTTATTCTTGTCAGCAATTAAAAATATATATTATTATTAAACACTCTATATGTGATAATTATAATTTCATGATCGATATAACGGTCTTAAGAGAAGCAAAATATTTTCTGTTCTATATATTTTTTTCTACGATTGCTATGAAAAGTAGATAATTGTGCTTGCATTTGTCATCGTAAAGTTGACGGTGGCAACGCACGAAAAAGATATTAAATGCGCGCTTATTTCAATATTTACCAGGGATACAAACAAAACAGAAACTTGTCATATTGACAATTGACAGAATGAATTTATTTTCAGTATGTATATGTTTTTTAATAATTTTAAGATGCAATCGGAGAATAAATTATGTGTATATCACGAGCGTCAAGTGTCTTTGTTCCTCTTGCACTATTGAAGCTCTCGCCTTTGGCTCTCGCTATAATTACCGTGCTCGAGTAACAACGAATTCAGTTACACCGTATATTCGGATGCCAAAACGCTATCCAATATACTAAATAACTGTAATGCTATAAATAGAACATAGAAAGAATTGTTCAAAAGTGACATGAAATAACTTATCTTTTTTTAACAATGTATATAATTTCAGAGTTGATGTACTTGCACTCCAAAACTATCACATAAAAATGCCCTGGGTTTCCAGTATAATGACAATTAACTTCTTATATAGCCACATTTGCAGCCAAATCAACCACATCGTGTAAAATTGCTATTTTAAAAATACCACTTGTAGAGTTACGAATGTATTGTATGTATAGTTACGTTTATGTTAACAAAATAATAATTTATAAAGTTTGGAGAATCGAGTCCATGCAGCCCTGTTATTTAGCTTCTAATTCCAGTTTGAATCAGAACCCTACATCAACATCCACTGAATATCTATTATACCCATTACTGATATACTAATTCACCATCACAATGATCATTAATTGAACCTATTAGTGAGAGTAGTACACTGAAATCATCACATCGACCATGATCAGTTAACCATCATCCATTACATCAAGCTGCAACGACGATGACACGATGCACCCGGCCTGTCATGTAGTGTACTTAGTACAGGCAGGCAGGTGTTATGTAGGTATACCTACATATCACCCGAATGTAGGTAATCTCCTGACCGAGTTGCAAAGCTCAGCACGAAGTCACGGAGAGCCTGAGCGTTGAATGTGACTAGGGCGAAGAGGCGGACGGAATCGAGTTATCATCTGTCAGCGTCGAAGCGTGTCCTCGTGTCCTGGAGATGTCGCCAAGTGGACTAGTAAAAGGAGAGGTCAAACACTGAATGTTGCATGCAAGTGAACTACACTACAAGATTGGATTCTTGTATAAAACATTTTGTTATTCAATTGTATAGCTGAGTTTCAATAAATTATTTCATATATTTTTTGTCGTAAAGTGTTAGGATTCTCAAATTACAACTTCCACAACTCTAACATGGTTGTCGAGGAGAAAAATGTAATTATTTTAACATGAGAAATCAGTTTTATACAGATGATTATCTTACCAAAAGTATTTTTATACAAAATTAAGGTTTTCCCTTAAGTAAGCATTTTAATACCACTGATTTGATAGTTATATTTAATATATTAATAATTACATTTTAATTATAAACACTACAATAGTCAATAGTCAATATGGGGTAGGTGGCTCAGTGGTATCGAGTCGTCCTGTGGATCTTGAGAAACCTGGTTCGATCCCCACAGCCCACAAACAATTTTCACCAATTTAAATCTACTCCTGTGGCTCCCCCTCCACTAACATCTTTCGGGGCCGTGATTTGACAGCTGGTAACCGCACTTTACGCGAAGAAATATATCGCTTACCGAGATCTGCTCTGGTAAAGTGCCACACCCAGTAATGGGTTAAAGGCGTGATGATATATTTATTTATTTTATTTACAATAGTCAATTTATTCATTAAACAACATCAGATAAATGACTGTTTGTAGTATCGGCCTATAACACTAAAATATACACTTCAAGAACCATGTTCTTAATTTTGCAAGTACGTCATAATATATACAGCGTGTCTCCTGTACGAGGGCAATTATTGGGATCTCCAGACCGATTAAAGTAGACAATATTTGTGTCGTTAGTAGAACAATTTAACGATGAAAAATGAGGAAATAGAGATTACCATATTTTTGCCCTCTTTCAATGATGCTAAGTTCGGTTTGTTTTTTATTAAACTTATAGCAAATATTTCGAATACTACTTAAACAACGCCTGTCTGTATTCATTGGTATTGTGGTGAAAAGAATTTTTACATGTTCTACTGTCAGCAGATTTAAACAAATTTTAAATAAAATTTGGTGCTTGAAATACATATTAAATTTAAACTCGATAAAATGTAGATATACGTAAAAGTAATTAAAACTGTATTAACAAATATTAATAAAAGGCGAAATAAAGAAATGATAGAAGTAATATGAATTCTCAACCCTCCGTAAATATGTGCCTAAAATTGCGGACATTTGTTCTAGTTAAATCCGATTTAACTTTCAAAGTTCCTATAGAATGTAATGATGCACAAAATAAACAGTTCGATAAGCACTTCAAAATATTTCGAGATGTACTTAGCCTTGAATGAAGATCATTTAGAGCAGAACCACATCGTATAGCAAATTTTGAAAGGAACATGAATGTTTGCGAATCAATTCCGATCGTGAAGTTATGAATAAGCAATAAGAAGGGAATAATCTTCTATTGTAGATGAAAATGTACAAGTTAATTCACCATGAATTTATATATATATATATATATATATATTTGGATAAATCGCAGGACGTGTCTTGCATTATTATTTGAAGAAAAGTAACATTTCTTCATATCTACCTTTTCGTTAATTGAATAATCAGCCATTATTAAAATTAATAATGTAATTACCTAGTCAACACAAACTTTGTAGGTAGGTATGTAATTCTATTTAATATTAATTTAACAACAGCTAGATTTTGTTTTTCATCCATAGCATACTGTACATTAATTTTAAAAATAAAATTTATTTAAATTTCAATCGCATTTTTTTCAATATTTTTATTACGAGTATGTCAGGATATGAAACGAATACATGGTTGATTTCAGAAAAAAATACGCTATCGAATAGGCATAAAAAATATGTATAATCCTATTGTACTGTAATTTCAGAACCACTGGTTTAAAAAAAAAAAATTCTATAATCAGATGGCCCCCTTGGTCTCCTACAACTTTGTTATTTAGTATATGTTTGTATCTGTAATAACCTCCGAGTAAAACCATGTGCCCAGCTTTCGATTCCACACTGCTTAAACTTATTTAGGACCACAGACAAACAGTTTGCGAGCGCCCATTGTATCTATTTAACATACTTATATTCTTTTAAATAAAACAATGTAATATAATAAACTGATTAGAGTATTCTATGAAATCCTGTTAATGTTATATACCTATTTTTTTTAAATAATATATACCTATGAATTTTTTTTTTACATAATTATTTACATTTTATAAATAAATACATAAATAGATATATCAACACTTCTTGTACCCATTGCTAGGTGTGGCACTCTACCGGAGCAGATATCGGTGAGTGATATATTTCTTCGCGTAAAGTGCAGTTACCAGTTGTCAAATCACAGCCCCCAAATATGTTAGTGGAGGGGGAGTCACAGGGGTAGTTTTAACGCGGTGAAAATTGTTTGTCGCCTGTGGGAATCGAACCCGGGTTCTTAATTCCACAGGCCGACTCGATACCACTGAGCTATCTACCCCAAATGTTATAAACAATTGCAAAAACATATTTTTCTACCATCGTGTGAAAAATAAATACTCATTTTAAGTGCAAACACTAAGTTTTTGTGTCACTTTTAACACTAGTTGCATAAATAAGTATTCTTGTAACAAAATTAGTTTTATTTTTATGCATAAAAATACGGATTTCGAATTGGACTCTTAATAAAATTCAAATCTGCTACGGCAGAGTGCCACATCCAGTAATGGGTAAAAGGCATCATAATGTATTTATTTATTTTATAAAATTCAAATGAAGAATTTTACAAAGATTTTTTGTTATTGTTGTTTTGACTATAAAACATTAAAAAGAATTTTATACAATTATCAATAATGAAACGTGATATGTATATTCACAAACGTATTTTACAGAAACATGTTGAGCCGAGGTATACGAGTATATTTGATCCAAAATTTTTACAACCCTCGCCCTTCACATCTACATAGAAATTTCCTCGTCAGTAATTCCACATTCAGTCCTCCAGCTACCGTTACAGTAGTCACCCTTCCAACGCTCCAATGTGGGACGGTTTCCCAACAGCAAAACCCGCGAGTTTTGCTACACATATGCATTTCAACCATTCCTAACTCGATCTCTTTATACTAAATTCTATCACCTTCTCATATTTCATACCAAGAAGAACCATTTTTTAAGATTGTATGCATTATTATAATTTTCAAGCACGGGTTATCTAGCGTATTGTATTTTTACACATATACCGCTTCGTGCAAACACCTAGTGTTGCTGATTATAGAACAAAAAGATTTAAAAAATAATAAATTTAGTTTTATTCAGGAATGGAAAATGTAAAGTAACAATACCCGATCATGTTATAATAATGTTTTATTTATAAATATTTTTCAAATAGCGATTCACCAGAATATTATCAATGTTTACAAATTCAGTATTTTGTCCATTTTGTCGTTTAGAATATCATTTCATAATTTACTGATAGTTTGTTGTTTTATAGTTATCTCTGTCACTACATGAATAACAAATTGACAGTGGTGAAAATAATTTATTAAAATAATAAAAATCTTTATTTGAAATTTCTATTTTACATATATAAAACTTTTAAGGTTGCTAATACTCAACCTAAATAAGTCCATTCAAAGCTATGAAAGAAATATAAATTAATTATACATTATTCCATTTTTTATTTTATATAATAATATTAAATAATCTATTAAAGTTTCGTGCATAGGTATAGAATCACTATACAAATTACAAACTGTTTTGAAAATCATAGTAAATTATAAAACTAAGAAAAATACTATAACATTTTTGTGGGAAGAAATTAATAATTTCCCAGAGATTTTTGAAAATATCACTTTATTTCTTGGAATTAATTATTTTATTCACATTCTACAAAAACAATTATCGAATTAATATATGTTAAATAAAATACTTGATTGATTTAGATAATAATTGAAATATAAATGATAAAATTTTAATTGTGTTGAAAACATTTAAACTCCAGAACTATTTCGGAAATCATGTTTTTATTTTATCAGTCAGGCTTCAAATCTGCGGTTACCCGAATACCTTGCGACATCCCTCGTTTTTAACGACCATGCGTTGTGAATTAAATAAATTACAATTAGTATTAGATTATTGCATGAAATTTAAATGGAAAAAAGAAATATATTTTTTAAATTTGTTGGTCTTAAAGTGCAACATTGCCTGTGTTCGTCGTCGCAAAACTAATGTGTGTTCACGACTCACTTCAGTTAATATGTTTTATACAAGTATTACTTTTTTATATACTAGTATTTCATTTAACTTTTTTTTTCTTTTTGATGCAGCTTGATAATAGGTAATTATTTATTTTATGGGCATTTGAATCGTATAAAACTGTTTATTTAGCTTTGTCTCTAGGGGTTACAAGACTTTTAACAAACTAGCCCGTGTAAAAATTATAACGGGTTATTGACATTGGTTATAATGACAACATATCTAATTTGAAACGTTTGACACTTACATATTTTTCGATTAAACAAAATTTGTCAGATTTTCAAAGTCTACCTTGATTGAACATTTTAGTTATTGCGTTATACTATTGCAATTAATTATATTAAATATACATATATTTCGATTTAAATGGCCATAAAACATTGTACTATGCTCTACCGTTACCTGAAATTTACAGGCTCACACAGCTTTCTATGCTCGCCTGTAAATTTCTGTATAACGGTCTTGCAATGTAAATAACTATTGTAGATTTATTACAGATACGTAAAATAATAATAATAATGCCATGTTTATTCCAAATTTTAACCATTTTAATGTTAATATTTGTAAACTTCAAACTACTTATTCGTTTACAATTAATACGACTGATATATTATTTTGACAATCATTTATGGTAGTCAGTATTTAGAAAATATAGAGGTGATAATAATTAATATAGTGAAAGAAAAAGATGCAAATCTTCATTATACTATTATAAGATGATTTTTATTTATTTCTTTATGTTACTTTTAAAGTTCTTTACAAATATCATTTCTCACTAATTCACTTATTAATTGTAATTTGTGTCACAAGATTTAAGACACTATCATTTACTGTAATTGTAATTGTAATCTTAAGGTACCTGAAGCAGACCCTCCACACTCCATCACACACCCTTATTATATAAGCTGTAGCATTAATGATTATTATTTAGTATTCACTTGATATCAATCGAAACGTGTTATATATTTCTAAAAAATAAAGACAATGAAAGTTAGAAATTCATCTTTTATTAATACTGTAATTGTATTTTCTGATCACAATTGGATAGCTGTGGACACAGATTCACTTATCGTTATTCTATTGTAAATAGATTTAACTAACTAATAATTTCGTTTTTCTAATAATTTATATTTGTTGTCTACTGCAGCAAGTTAGAGCAATTTTATTGACATCTAGTGTTTGATCTACGAAATAAAAATAATGACACGGCATCAAGTTATTATATTTTACTTTCTTGGTCGAAATAGGAACAAATTCAATCAGTGTCTGCTACAGCACTAGTCGAAATGACAAGACAACAACAGTACGAGGTACACGAAGTGCCTCACCGGATTCCAGCAGCAACAACCGGAGCGACTGGAACGCTCCTATCGATCCAGAGGCGTGCGGAGCGGAGCATGAATGACCTGACCTCGTCCGCTGTCGGTGCCAGCCCCCGCGAGTTAGCATGTACCATCCTCTTGGTCCACTTCACCCCCTCGATGCCACCGTGTTGTGTTGTGTATGTAGTGCAGATGGTTTGGATTTGATGTAGGATTGTTGAGGTTATTCGGTCAAAGGGTTGGGATATGCTAGCTATGATAAAGAGATTTTGATATGAGTGGAAATTATTGATGGAAAATTGAAAATTTCAAATGATGTAACTATTAGGTACATGTACGAGTATATGTTGGGATAATATCTTCCACTTTCCTTAAAATTAATCATTAAAAACAAAAGAAAATTTTACTAATTTACAAATATATTGAATTTTAATGTTTTCAAATACTTACAAACTTTATTTAAAAAATACTTACATAAGGGTATCTTACGAAAACTGTGATATAGGGGTTAATATGTAAATAAGTTTTCCACTACTATTGCCAACTCGAGTCGACCTGTGGATCTTGAGAATCCTGGTTCGATTCCCACAGGCGACAAACAATTTTCACCAAATTAAAATCTACCCCTGTGACTCCCTCTTCACTAACATCTTTGGGGGCCGTGATTTGACGGCCGGTAACCGCACAAAAAATATACCACTTACCGAAATTTGCTATCGAGAGTGCCACACCCAGTAATGGGTACAGGACGTGGTGATTTTATTTTACATTGTTATTTTAACATTTTAATAATCCCTATCACTGAATGAAACAATGAATCCGTGGTAACTTAGTAAACATTTATTTAAATAAATGAAAAATATTTTAGAAGCTCAATTTCTAACTCCTACTAACAAAATCGTTGAATAAAATATAAAGTATTTATTTACAATTAAAATTTATTTTAGATAAAATAGACCCGAACAGGTCAGAAGGAATGAATGAAATTTCTGTAATCGAAATTAAATGAAACAGATGTTAATAAAATAAATCTTTTAACTACATTTTTTAAAGTAAATAATCTGTATATTCAAATTGAAATAAAACATAAATTATAGTCAACCCTTTGTAATGTAAACACTATCGTTAAAATGTTTAGATTAAAATGACGGTATATCTTTCACAATGTTAAATGCATACCCACTCTATGTCATCCTATTTGCAATACTACATACGAGTACACCACTTGCAAAATAAATTTAATTACATTGCATCAAAGATGTTTTTGTTAAAGGTCTGCTTGCACTTTATTACTACTACGAGTTTATACACACATTCAAAATATACCTGTTTTTATTTTATACAAAGCGAATTTGTAGTAAACAATAAAGACTAAAACTGTTTTAATATTATATTCAGATTTTTATACGTACGAAGGTACATTACACATATTGCACTTTATATCGTATATTATTTATTTGACTAAAAGCCGCTTCTTTTGTCTTCGGGTAGAGTTTGTAATAACTATCAATAGGTAAATAAATAAATATCGCATCGAAATCATAACACAAATGGTAATAATTATAGAGAATGCGATTTTTTGATACGAAATTGAAATAGCTATTTATGAAACTACAAAGGAAATGAAGGTAATAACCTATTACCTTACTAGTTTCATACAATATTTTTTCTACTTTCGTTCTAATAAATACGAAAGAGCGTTTTTGAAATTATACAATTTTGACATATTAATGACAGTTATAAATTCAAAAAATAAAAGAATAACACATCAGAATTCGTCTACCAAGATATCTGTTGCTATGTTACCTCAATATTTCACTAGTTAAATAATGCAGTTCATAACCTAACTCAAATAAGTGAAATAAAACGTCTATTTCCTAACGGAAGTAGAAAAAATAACAAAGGGTCAATATGTCCGCGTCTTATTGCACTTTTTCATCAGTTCAATAAGAAAAAAAAACACTATGTTAATATGATAATTTGATAAATTGATGTTATAACTTATGTATTCAGTTTATAACATTATATAAATACAAATATCTTCAGTAGTAGTCAGTTTCTTCACTGAAATGTAGTACCTATTATAAGTGATGTTGGTTGTAATTAGCGCCATATAATATGAAATTAATGATCGTAATTAACTAAACCACATACTACATAAAACAGTAAATGTCAATATTCGTAATTGAATACGGATTGTGGTTTAGTCTCCGGGTAAAAATTAACGCGAAAAATGATTCCTGGCACATATATTGGCAGAGTATCACACCCAGAAATAAGTAATAAGTAAGTTTATATATATATTCTATTAATTTATTTTATACTTAAAATTTTAATTAGATTTCTTTAACTATATTTTACTATTGTAATTTGATTTCTTTAGCTATATTTTATTATGTGCAATAAAAATAAAATTATACATAGTTACCTACATCTGTATCGCTAATTAAATTTTCAAATCCTAGGGATTATCACTTCTAAATTATAAGAGCCATGAATTCGATTAAATAAGACTTCTTATACACATTTGGGGAAGGGGGGGAAGGCATCTACAAAATTCCCATAACGGCGAAAAACTTATTTTTAACGATTTTATAATTCTTAATTATTTCGTAAATGATTGCATATCGGGGAAAAAGTTTCAAATTAAAAACCATTGGCGTTGGCAAATATATGTATATGGGCAATGGGCATATTGTGATAAACATATGATTATTGAAACCAATATTTGAAAATATCGTCATTGGATTCCCACAACCATCAAACAATTTTCACCGCGTTAAAATTATTCCTATGGCTTCCCGTCCACTCATATTTTTGGGGACCGTGGTTTGACGACTGGTATTCACACTTCTCCAGTAACGGGTAAAATGCGTGATAATATATAAATTCCACTTTTGTAAATTTAATTTAAATTAAATTGAACAGTTTTAATATATGTTATACAAATGTTAGTAGTGATTTGTATAATATTCAAATCACAGCAAGTTTAGCATTTTCTCAAAAAAAGGCTTCAGTACCTATATCTTTAATCACTTTTATCTCTCGATTAAATTGTTTTTCACTAATAATATTAAGTAATTTTAGTTTGAGTATTAATTTTCTATAATTCGATTTAATACTTTAGTCAAAAAATTAATGGCAGATACCACGTGATGTACGCATCTTGAATCAAAAACATTTTTTTTTGAAAATTCGCAAAATTATTTACATTTAATATGAAGTAGGTACACATTTTTAGTACCTTTGATTGGATACTTATTTCTAATACGAGGGTCGTTCAATAAGTCCTTAGAAAAAAGTAGAAAAAACACTTTTTTTGGGTAGATTTTTTTTTATTTTTCTACATAATCTCCTTTTAGCTCTATGCACTTCTTTAATCGTTTTCCCAAATTTTTTAAGCCGTCCAAAAAGTAGGATTTCGGAAGCTCCTCAAAATAGGCTTCCGTTTGGGCGATGACCTCCTCATTGGACGTAAACCTTCGTCCGCCAAGCCATTTCTTTAAGTTTGGAAATAAGAAAAAGTCACTGGGGGCCAAATCTGGTAAATACGGTGGATGTTGCAATAATTGGAACTTTAATTCCATAATTTTGGCCATCGCAACTGCGCAGGTGTGCACACGTGCATTGTCTTGATGAAAAAGGACCTTTTTGCGTTTCAAATGAGGACGTTTTTCTTTTATTTCTTCGCTCAGCCGGTCCAATAACGACGCATAATACGCTCCTGTTATCGTTTTTCCCTTTTCCAAATAGTCGATGAAGATGATTCCGCGTGCATCCCAAAAGACCGTTGCCATAACCTTGCTAGCCGATTTCTCCGTCTTCGCCTTCTTCGGAGCCCGTTCGCCTTTAAAAATCCACTGTTTTGACTGTTCTTTTGTCTCTGGAGTGTAGTAATGTATCCAAGTCTCATCCACAGTTATGTATCGACGCAGAAAATCTTCAGGATTACGACGGAAAAGCGCCAAAACAGCCTCAGAGTCCACCACACGATTGCGTTTATTCTCCACTGTGAGCAACCGCGGCACCCATCTTGCCGAGATTTTTTTCACACCTAATTTTTCGTGCAAAATTAAAGCGACTGTGCCTTGTGATATGCCTGTAGCCTCAACTATTTCGCGCACTTTGATTCGTCGGTCACTTAAAACCATATCGTGGATTTGGTCAATCATTTCGGGGGTAGACACTTCTACAGGGCGTCCGGAACGATGTTCATCTTTTGTGGATGTACGGCCACGTTTAAACTCATTCACCCAATTGTAAACAGTTGCAAACACAGGAGCAGATGTGCCATGAACTTCATCCAACTCAGCTTTAATTTCTTTCGGCGTTAAGCCTTTTAAATACAGATGTTTAATCACCGCTCGAAACTCACTTTTATCCATTATTATAAACAATCAAAAGTTTTTTACTACAATTGACAACAACAATGAAACTACGTGACGGCTAAAGCTAAAACTCTAACAGTTGACTAGTTAGGAGTGCTGCTTACTGGAAAAAATTCATTTTCGATACTACGAGCACCATCTCTTGGATTTTCTAAGGACTTATTGAACGACCCTCGTATATTAATAAATAAATTATAATTTTAAACAAACAATCGTTTATCAGATGTCGTATACCTACTTATTATTGTAGTATGTTCCATTTTTTTTTTAGTATTTAAACATTCAGTATATCAAGATCAATTAGAAATAAAATAAAAACCGATGTGTGCATCTGCATCAGCTTGTAGATTCCAAGTTCCAAGTGCATACCCCGCTTGTACCCGCCGCCCGCACACTGCTCGAGCGCTGTCCTCGTTTGCCCTTGTCCCGAACTAACCCCGAGCCGCCGCCGCCAGGGCCGGCTTGGGGCCGCACGGGCGCGGGCTCCAAGGACGCGCTAACAACGCTGGCAACTGCTAAGCTAGGCTTACGATAGGTGGAGCGGTGAAGGTTGAGAAATACAGGGAATGAAGAGAGAAGTGCGGTATTTTTGTGATTTTCATTGAAATAAATGTTTCTACTGTGTAAATATATGTATTCATCAATATTTATTTTTATACAATTATCATAAAAAGCAAATATTTGCATACGAACTTAATTTTTCTTGTTTAAATAAAACCTGCTTCTCACTGTGTTATTTTTTGACAATTGTATTAAAAATAATTGATATGTTTTTGATAGTAGTATAAAAAATACATAATTTCTTTGTGTTTTAAAATATTATAAATTCATTTGTATAAAAATTTGCGAGTAATTGTTTATCTATTGCAAATCTAAAAAGTTATTTCCCGCATTGAAATACCGTTAAAATAATATATATATTCAAAAATAGAATAGAGAAGTTTAAATTTTCGTAAATGATGAAATAAATTATTTCATTCGATGGATATCCTATAAAATTAAAGAATATTAATGAAAATAGTTATAATAGTCTCTGACATTTTTATAGAGCGAGTACTCGTATTTTCATCTCTGGTTACAAATAACGATAACTTGTGTTAAAAATAATTAAAATCATTTATACTGATAATTTTATTAAAAAATATATTAATATACTTCCAAAGTAAATAAAATTTATTTATTCAAATAACAATCGAACTTCTAAGATCAATGTTAATATATGCTAGAATATAAAAAAAACGGATTCTAATTTGTTAAACATATTTACTTACGAAGTAAATTTGTTCTATTCTTTATAAAACTGAGCAACAACAACAAAAAATATTTATCTGTCGTTGGAAATATTTTCATATTGTTATAAAAAAATATTTTAAAATGTTTGAGGTTATCATTTCGACATGACATTTAACGTATGGCTGCGTAATAATACCAATATTACAAAATTAAAAGTTACCAAAAACTGGTTAACAATAGCCTTCATTGTTAAGCTGTTTTCGGTATAATAATGGATCGATTGTAATCGCAAAGTATAAATAGTTATTTGTGTATGAAGAGCGTAAAGTGATTCTTTGTTATTCGACAAGGGGAATTGCAGCGCGAGCCGAAGGCGAGAACTGCAATAGTGTAAAAGGAACAAGGACACTTTTTGCTCGTGATTCACACATAATTTTTTCTTCGATTGCATCTTAAAATTATTAAAAAACGTATACGTACTGAAAATAAATTCGTTCTGTCAACTGTCCATATGACAGTTATTTATTTACCTGGTAACAATTGAAATATGCGTGCATTTATCTTTTTTGCGCGTTGCCATTGGAAACTCGCACATTTAACATCTTTTTTCGCGCATTGTCAATGGAAAAGCGCGACAAATATATTTTTCGATTGTTCCACAGAAAACGTCAATTTTATGATGACAAATGAGAGCGTAATTGTCAACATTTCATAGCAATCGAAAAAAGCTTTTCAAACTCACACGGTTATCGATCTCGACTACGTATCATCCTTCATTCGTACATAAAATTGCATTTTTCGTCCATATATCCTAAATAATTATTTTTTCATTATTTTTTAAATAGTTGAAAAATATGTAACTTTCAATATATGATTTTTCATTAAAAAGACGAATTTTATGATCAATAAACAAAAAAATATATTTACGGATGTACAAATTAAGTTTTCCCTTTATAAGGAATTTCGTTACGTGGTGGTGAAAACTAATTTGTCTGGTATTCATCTCAGCGTCGTTTCCAATTCCGCTTTGAGATGATTCTCAAGTGATTTACGAATTATCGTGTTGTTTTGCGCCTCCTTTCTTTTTGGTTTTCTTCTATCGTCCGACGTTCGCCATCGCAACTCCAGTTCAGCTTGTTAATGCTTTATTTCTGGAAAATGTATTCACCGTTTCGAAGAACGAATATGAAAGGCTCCAAGGCTGAATGTTGATTGAAGTGTAAAGTGTGTTTTTAATTGCCCTTTTGTTCACACACCGACGTCCAACGGTTGTTAACAAATTCGCATAAGTGGGCTTTATTGCTGTATAATTGATGAATTATTGTAAACGGCGTATTGAATATTGCAAGATGATGTAATGTTTCCTTACAGGCTATGGGTTGTTGTAATAGTGTATAGTAGTAAATAAATAAAAGTCATATATCCGATTTGGTTTTATGAAGGTATTTTATGTGCTAATTTGCAATTATTAGAGATTTGCAAATTCATAACATAACCTTTAATAAAACTTTGTCATTATAAAAAAACATTATATTAAATATATTGTTGTACAACAATAAATAATCTGGATATGAAAACCGAACATCAATTCTTAAGAACAAAAGCCGACATTCGTATCCTATCTCTTTTGTCAACTTAACAAGAATTTGAACAAAATTTGTTTTCTGATTAACAAAAAAAAAGCAGATACGATAGTGTGTCTAACGTTACGGTATATTGAAAAATATAGTTCTATAATTGGGATTTGGTGTACAGAATTGCAAAAATAAAAAATATTAACCGTAATGAAATTAATTTTATCGGAACAAAACCGAAACGAAACAAATAAGTTATTTCGTCCCCGCATGTAAGCGAACGAAACAAATGATATAAAGTGACTTTGTGGTACTGACTTTATATCAGAAAACTCATACAGGTGATGTGGGTAGCGTTCCGGAATTAGAATACGGAGATCCCGAGTTTGAATCCCACTCAAACTAAGAATTACATGAACTATCATATTGCGGCACGATGAATCCGAACCCTGTACTGTAACTGAGATTCAGTTCCTGTTGTACAGAGTATCATAACTAAATATCCTATCTTTTACCGATTTCTGCATCAATTGCCGGACCCGAATCCCGAGGAAATATCAGCCGTTAAAAGAAAACAGCCGCAGATGTTAAAATAAATAGAGACCACAAAATAATTGTTAGTGTTATAATATCTATTATTTATTATTATAAAATTGAAGTATACCTTAACCTCTTCTCATAAGCCTTAGTCTAAAAACAATATACAACAAAAGTTCCAGATGTCTCATTCTTCAAAAACGTTGTCCATATTTAGGTGTACGTAGTAGTAAATATAAAAAATTATACGAGTATTTAACTTCAGGATTAATGTAACAAAATGTAATAGTTTATTTCTGAGGACATTTTACGTCAAATATATCATATGAACATAGGTCTTATTTTTTTTCGTTACCAAAATATGAAAGATCAAAATTTTATAAATAACAGAAAATTAAAAAATAAATAAATCAAATCAAGGAAAGCAAAACAGGATATGGACAACAAATATGAAATAACAGAATGAAATACATAAATTTATTAAATTAAACATCGAATAATGTAATAAAATATGAAACAAATCAGAATTACACAATTTGGAATAAGAAATTGCAATCTCTACATATTCCGCAGCAAAAATGTCAATTTAAATCAATGTTTAAATTTTTTCTACGTTTTGTTTTTAAACATATTACAAAATTTAAAATTTGCTCTTATATATAAAATTTTGATCTCTTATATTTTGGTAAACCAAAAGAAATAGGATCTATGTTCATATGACATATTTTACTGAAAATGACCTCAAGAGTAAACTATTAAATTTTGTTATACTACTCCTGAAACATCCTGTATAATATTGTTTTATTTAAATAGTCTTTATGTTTTATATTTTCCATTTAAATATTTAAATCTTATTCATATTAAAATAAACTTTTAAAATTTATTAGCGTAATAATATTATTCATGTAGGTATGTACTATGTTGAACTGGTTATATGACAACATAAATAAACGATGAATTATGTATAACATTACTGTAAATTAGTCAACTATGTAAAATTTCGTTTTGAATTGCAAAGCATTCTAATAATTTTCTGTAAAAGAATGCAGAAGTTTCGGTTTTATTATATAACTAAATTACCATATAAAATCTCAAAAATGTTACTTTTACATAAATAAGATTCATAAAGGTCAAACTATAAAACCACAAATTAAATCGAGAAATAGATTTCCTCTTGATTAGAAATTCAAATTGCAAATTTTGACATTTTTGTTCTACCAGTGGGTGGACAATTTGTATATGACCTATAACTCAGAGAATTTATTCATCTCTTATTCAGCATACGGGTTAGAGAGAGAAAGACGAAGACTGCAGATTCATGTCGATGCTGGCGGCTGGCGTCGTGACCTTGAGCCGGTCTTCGACCTCTGTTAACAGCGGAGGACGATCGCGGCAACTTGCTGCGATCGGCACGAGCTGAACCCGACTGATTAACCAGTTTATTGCTGATTTCTGATCTTCATTTTGTTGTTGTTGTTGTGGTGGTGGGGTAGTCTTGAATCAGGATTTATTTGTCTTGACTGGCGTCGACCCTTTGTTAGGAATTTTATTGTGTTCAGCAAAAAATGTAATGTGATTATGGAAATATATATTTGCTATGAACTTTGAAATGGGACTTGGTGATAAAGTTAATTATTTTATAATTTGTATAATTTATTTAAAAAATGCATTTTATGTTTAATCGTGATTTGACGTCTGGTAACCGCACTTCTCGCGTAAAAATATATTACTTATCGAGATCTGCTACGGGAGAGTGCCGCACCCAGTAATGGGTAAAAGGCGTGATGATATATTTATTTATATATTTATGTTTAATCTGTCGTGTCTCAAAATACAGATCATACGTAACTTTTACATTCATTTTATTAAAATGAATTCAAATAATGTGAAAACTCCTTATTTATTTGGAAAGAGTTTATACTTTATATTATTCGATTTTGTGTTAACAGAGCTCATGTCCATGCATATTATTCTTAAAATATTAATTTTATCGTAACTGTAATAAAGTAAAGCAATTCAGAATTCCCTTTTTTTATAATTATGATTTTTTACTATCAACTCATCTTACAGAGATACAGACTAATTAAATGTTATCTTAAGTATATTTTTATAAGTTAACTTCACAGTATTTTATTTATCATATGTATTAGTGGATATGTTTGTAATAATTTCAGTATTCCTTAGATTATTATTTATCAAGTTTATGGTTCAACTCAACTACTAGTAAGCCAGCCCTAAACTTGAACTGCATTTTGAAAAGAAGCATCAAAGTGTCGTAGAATCCCACGTTAAAAAAGTCACCCAACACTGATTTAACTTTGAAATTGGGGAGTCCTCTGGACGTTAAACTTTTTTGTGTATCGTGGCGGCGGCTGATTTGCATTGCACTGTCTTTCATTTAAGGTATAAGCAGGTCAGTCCAGCTCTTGCCAGAAACTGGGCGGAGTGTAGTATATTGTCTTTATGTCTAGGATACATGGTCCGGCCTGGCGATTCTGTTCGGATATTGAATAATTATTATTCAATACTTATCAGAATGTAATTAAACCAGGATTGGCTCTAGGGCCCGCCATGTATCTCTAACAGAACAGAACAGAACAGTAAATTGCAATTATTAGTCCTTTTGCATTGGTTAAGACAAATAGTCTGTGTAAAATGTAGTCTTGCCGCAATAAAATTACAATTAATAGTTCTTTAATCGAGACAAGTGGTTTCTTTTGGATGTGCAAAATGTAGTGTTGCCAAATAATTTAGTAACCATATCATTTTGTTCATTTGTTGTAGTTTGTTCTATAACTTTTGTATTAATATATTAGAATATATTTATTTCGCCTTGATTTGATTTGTTAATAACGGCGTAATTTAGTACATAACTAAATACTTCTTGAGGTCTCGCTATTGAAATTAGTATTTATTAATTGCCTGTTAAATCAAAATAAATTACTAATTACGGTTTGGTATTAAAAAAAAATAGATGTGAAAGCTCCATGAGATACCACCTTCAAACATTCATCCCTAATATACCACCAGTCAAATTGACCAAATCATCTGGATCCTTTAGTAGCAAATGATTATTGCTAGTTTTAAAAACATTGAAAACAACACGTTACCTATTTTGTGCCTTGTTTTTAAGCCTCTTATATGTTTTCTCGACAAAGAACTAAATACATTTATTAAACATTCAAATTAATATTATATGGTAGACTTTTTAAATTACATGTATGTATATATACACTGATATGGCCAGGTGCAAAGAAAGTTATTTAATTATAATATAACCATAACCGTACTTTATTGCCTATTATAGATATATTTGTTTTAGCTGTATGTATTGCTTCCCCTGCAATCATCTGTCGCGCACTTCTTTGAAGAAATAAATAAATCTCTCCTAATAAATTTTAGTTTGGAAAACGAATATATTGCACACTATCTATATAAATACATAAGTTATAAAAATATATTTTTTCTGAAATCGTCAAGAAAATGCCTACTTTCCTGACGCATTTTAGTATGGAAAGTAAGTGTTTACCAAAACATTTGCACAACAGTCAGGTAAAGTACTTTCTTGACTAGTCAGGAAAGTACTTTACCTGACTCAAGTAAATAAACTAAATAACTAAAAAATTTAATAAGATTTTTATTTATTTTTATCAATAACGTTAATACTAAATATACATTTGCTTAAGTTACTAAAATTTATTCATGACACTGGCGAATTTGAAGCTAAATTATTTGTTGCAATCAATAAATTACTTGGTGATTCAGTGAATAAAATAAGCAAGTAGCACATTTTCTGACAAATTATTTACTTTATTTTGCGTTTTTCAATCCATGAAAATTTCATACTCTTTATCATATCGGTCTTTGGACTTGCTCGGTAATAAATTTTCAATAGCCGCAGTTGCTTGATTTAAGATTTCAGGAGGAGTACTTGATAATACCGCTTCATACTAATTTTCATCTATATTTTCCAACATTATAAAGAAATCTTCGCTCTCAACAATATTACTTTTGACACAAATATGTTCAATAGATTTTTCACATAAGATGTTGTTGTCAACAACTTTTGTTATCACCTTGGATATGTAGTTTGCAGCCAATATGATTCTTACCAAAAAATTAAACATTTTGAAATATTTATTATTAATTATATTGATAAAATATAAATATGAACGATTTCAGAAAAAATAGTATACATAATATACTATTCCCTATTTCGATTTTGATGGTGCTGCCATCTATTGGTTGAGAATTTTCAAATAGTGCTTCAACATATGTTACTAAATGTCTTTTAACGATTTTGAGTTGTAAATGACTCCAGGTTAGAGATAAGTAATTATACTTGTGTTTTTCATACATATATCTTGATAAAGTACAAATTTGCTGCAAAGGAAAAGAGATGTTATCTGCGGATCATTCATGGTCTGCTTCTCATAAAACGATAATGACTCGGTACTACATGCTATGCACGCATTCGTAAGCATCATAATATGTTAATGTAACGTCTCAATCGTTAAATCTCTCTATTATTTATCTAATGACAAATGAAAGACATTGTTGTAGCAAAAAGAATTGAATACCAAATACTTTACCTGTTTAGTCAAAATTCCAATCATTATATTGCATTCACTTAGTATAGATATGATGTACCTACATAATACAGATATGTTTTATAATGTGCCTAATATTTCGAGTTACGTATAACTTGTTTGTATATGTATGTTTAATAATTAAAATTATTTTTAGTTAAAGTTAATAATTTATTTAATTCTACGTTTACTGTAGCGAATCGTTGAATTTATTAAAATTTACAGAACTTAAACCAAAAATTGTTTTAATTATTAAATACGAATTATGAATTTTTTCTATATGTTATGTGTATGTTTTTTCTTCATCCGGAGATCCTATAGTTCAAGCAATATTATGAATGAAATGGTTTTTTTTTACGATAATCTAACTTTTATTTTTATTATAATTATTTAGTGACATAAGTATAAGATACTTGTAGTTTAGTATAGTATAATTCATTTTTCTGCGATTCCTATCAAAAGTTGATAATTGCGCTCTCATTTGTCATCGTAAAGTTAACGTTTTTCGTGGAACAATCGAAAAATATTTTTGGCGCGCGTCTCCAATGCAACGCGCGAAAAAGATTTTAAATGCGTGCTTATTTCAATAATTACTAGGGATACAAACAAAACAGAAATGTCATATTGACAGTTACCAGAACGAATTTATTTTCAGTATATATTCGTTTTTAATAATTTTAAGATGCAATCGTATTAAAATTACGTGTGTATCACGAGCGTAAAGTGTCTTCGTTTACTTTATGCTCTTAATACACAAATAACTATTTTAACTGTTAAAATGTGTTTAAAAGTGGAACTCACACTTTTTCTGTGGTGTAATGATATTATTAATATAAACAGAATGCTGTATCTACATTTTGTATCAAACAAATATTTCTTTATCAATTTTATGTAAATTATATTTTTCATCTAGGCTATGTCAAATTGCTTTACATAATTAGGTGTATAAAATGATATGCTTGTTTGGAAAATAAATTCCATATAATTCCTGTTAGATATTTTAATGTAGTAAGTGAAAACGAATCAATAAGTTCAGCTTGTTTTGAAAGTTAATTCCACACAATTGCAATTAGACAATCAAATATAAGAACTAGAAACGTATCAAAAAGATAAGATAGTATAATGATGTAAAGTTAATTTGTTAAACAGAAAGTAATGAATACTTTAAAAACGTTTCATATATCCATTTCAGTTACAATTTGTACGTACATGATTATATTAAATTATTTCCGATAGAGATATTATTTCATTTCCTATTATAGACTGATAATTTGAAAACCAGTAAATAGTTTATGTAACCCGTTCCAAATACGATAACTAATTTACATGTATATTTGTATGTTGCAGGTGAGTCCTCGATATGTTCATTCGTTGTTCAAGTGTTCCCCATTCCGCCATTCCAGTGACCTACTGCGATTATTTCCTTAGTGAGTAAAGGGCACTGCGAGATGGCGATTGCGCGACGGTGATGGCGAACAGGCGAGTTGTTACAGCCGCTACTAACTAAACCACGAGTACACATATTGCGATATAAGGTAAAACTGTGTTAATATACACGTGTGCAGTGTGCAGTGTTCAGTGCTCAGTGACCCGGCACAATCCGACTCAGTAGCGACTCGTCAAATCCTTTCTTTCTTACTTTAGGAAAATACCTTATTTACATTTCTAACTAGCGATTTAATACTGTATTTGGATCCGGAGTTATATTTTGACATTCAAACTTTTGGCTTCAGGACGAATATTTTAGACTTTTATATTATCGTCGCAGCAGACAGAATTTGCAATTGTTCTGTAGCTTATCATATGAGAAACAATTGACAAAATACAGATACATCAAATTTACTAAATAGATTACAAATCCTAATATTTAATTCCTAGAACTAGTGATGTAACTAAGATTCCGCAGAGGTACGAGAAGTTTTGAGACCCATGTCGATATTTACAAAATATATATATAATCTACATTTTTATGGTATATAATAATAAAAGTTAAAAGCTTTAAATTACTAATCTATAACTTACCGTGTATACCCAAATAAATAAAGATATATTAATATGGGAAAGTGTCTCAGTAAACAATTATTATGGAACCTAATTACATTTTGCAATCATAGACTTGTCCACTCATTTTATTTAGTACAGATTACCTGAAATTTTAATGCCACAAATTTAAGATATTTATTAAAATAGTAGATAATTACGTCATAGAAACAATAGCTCACACTGTGAGGCTTGTTATGAATATTTGAAATTAGTAAATATTTTATATCGAAAAATTTACATAATTTAATTTGAGAAATTAATTAAAATAAGTCGATAAAAACGGCTGCCAATTTCTAATATATATTATAATAACGTTTCACCTGGTGGTGAACCGGTAACTATATAACAGTAAGACAGTTTTCACAAAAAAAAAATCATGTAATACGTTTTCTGGAACTATGTATTTTACATAATTTCCCTAATTTGTTGCATTAAAATGAGATAATCTCTAGCAAATAAAATTACAATATTTCAGCATTTCATCTTGTGACATATAATTTGCTACCGTATTTGTTTCTGGGACACTTTTAATTTACAATATAAACAATAAATCATGTATAATTTATGGGATAGATATCCAATGAAATCGAGTCGGCATGTGCATTCGAGAATTCGGGTTCGATTACCTCAGTTGACAAACGTTACTCCATATTAAAATTATCTCAGGTCCCTACACAAATATCCTTAGGGACTTTGACGCCTGGTAACCACACTTTACTTACGGAAATCTGCTACGACAGAGTGCCACACCCAATAATGGGTAAAAGGCGTGGTAATATGTTTTAAATATATAATTTCTCGTGTAATTTTTACAAATCAACTGTCGTCTAATCGGTAGAATGTATCCGTACTAAAATTTTATAGATCATAATATTTTAATAAACATTTTATTATTACAAATATAGATTTGAAATTTATCACTTACCTTATTTACTTATTATTATTTGAATTAGATAAAATTCTTATGCAGATATATTCTCGGGTTTTTTAAGATGATATTTATTTCTCCAAATTGGATAGTTCAACTGATCTAGGTCCCCAGTTACTTTAAACAATTAATAGTTCGAAACAAAAGCAAAGTTTAATAAGGATTAAAGAAAGTAATTGTAACTAATTAGGTTAAAAATATAAAATACAATTTATATATGATATTAATAACAATTTTATGTAATGAAAATCTAATACTAGATTAATATCTAATCTTTATCTAAAAAGCTATATAAAAATATGTTTTTGTTAGTTGGTTTTCAAGCTTTAATAACTAGTAAAAAGGTAAATTTGAATATTCATTTTAATTCCTTTTTTATTATCATTGAAGGCGACGTTTCGCCACACTAATTTAGCCATTTTCAAGCAAAATTCTAGTATAAATTAACAGTGAACAATTTATATTTATAATAAAAGATAGTTATTTACGTAAAAAGTCAGGAAAATGTTCAATTACAGGATGAGTAAATAATTTCATGCCGAGCGACAGCGAGGCTTGAAACAGCTTACGAATCCTGTACGACGCTTTACTGACGTATTACGTATAACATTTTACCTGAAACTTATAAACAAATAATACATATTTTAAATTAAAAGAAATATTTGACTTACATATTCAGTCAGTATTTTATGTTGCTAAGTAACTAGATACTCACGTTTCTTTCATTACCTGCCTAGGCAGGCAATATGTTATTTTTTTGACTAGACATGAAAAGCAAAGCTTTCCTGAGTCTTAAAGATCAGGAAAATGTTTATTTTCCTGTCAGTTTCAGGTAAACAACATTATTTTATATTTTTTCTGACTTTCAAATAATGTTATTTTTTTTATTATAAAATTAAATTGTTCACTGTTAATTTATACTAGAATTTTGCTTGATAATGCAACGATAATAAAAAAGGAATTAAAATGAATATTTACATTTATCTTTTTTACTAGTTATTAAAGCCTGAAATCCAACTAATATATATATTTAAATTACACCATTCAGCTTTCATCTTTTTGATTTTAATCAATTCTAAAAAGCTTTATGTAACTTTTTAGGTCATATGTGTTTCAAATTAAAAACAATAGACAATTTATAAAAGCGAATGAAAGTAGAGAATAAGTTTGCTAACATTTGCAAGCAATTTATATTTAAGTTTCCAATTCTTATAGTATACCATACACATGCATTGTTATTACAAGTAGGCGTTGAGTATGAAAATGTCAAATGCTTAGTGTAACCTCTAGAGTCAACAGGCTCTATAATTACACATTTAACCAAATTAACAGTGTAAAATATATGCCAGTATTTAATAAATCAGCACGATACATCTCAACGGCGCCAGGGAATTTATGACACTAAATAATTTAGGAAAGTTTTTTTTACTTTTTAACTACTAATAAATTCAACAATTTAAGTTGTACCAATCGAAAATTGTTTTAAAAATTGTCATATCCATTAATTGTCGCTATCATATTTAAAACAAATATTGTGTTTAAATTTTGCTTAGTTTATCTTTATTGAATCTACTGTTGTGAACATTTATACTATTTCCGTTTTTAAATATTTTTTTGAGATCGTAGTGACGCACAACATTTTGAATTATCAAACCATCCCTCTTCTTTTTTCATGGTTTGCATTCTAAGAAATAATATTTTCATAACTGTTTCTATTTATTCTTTTAGTTGAGTAAACATGAATAAAATGTTATCAGCAATTTTGTTGAAATTCTCATCGCTCGCCGTAACATTTTTAATAATCAAATCTCTAGTCAAGTAAAACAGGCACGCACTATATAATCTTTGTTACAAATATACAGATGTATTTCAATATTGAAAACCGGCCATTTACCTTATTTTTCCAATTTAAATTGAAGTATAGTATAGTATGTCCAGCGATCATTTAGAAAAGAAGACTTTTAAATCCCTCCATTCATACTAATCGATGCTACTGTTAAAAATTGTTATTTCCAAGTATGCTGTACGTAGATTACAAAATGTATCTAAGAAAGATGAAAATTGCTTGAAAGCTATTCAAATACAGATAGAGCTTATGGAGCCTGGCCGTAGTTACTCAGTCAAATACTTATCTCGTGATGCTATTCTTGGTTTAGTAACGTGTGCACAATACTGAACTATGCAACTGGTAATATTTTGTACCGAATGTAAGCGAAAGTATTAAACTTATTTACAATTATTAACATAAAAAATGCACATTATTTTCTAATAAAATAAATATATAATGTATTAATAGATTTCCATGACCACCCGGGAAAAATATCCCACCCTTTAGAAGTAAAATTGTAAAGAGAAAATTAAATTCGTCTTGTTTCAACTATGGTTTTATTTATTATTTTTTTTTACAAATCAACTCTTAAACAAATGGATAACAATACCGATCGCTAGGGATATATATATATATATATATGCATATATACTTCATTCCCACAAAGAGGTAAAATTAATTTTTTTTGAGAAATGATAACTTTTCGACTTTAATTTTGTTCTCAAAATTTTGACGTATATATATATATATATATATATATATATATATATATATATATATATATATATATATATATATATATATATATATATAATGTAATTAATTTAAAAATATCACTTAGCGAGATCCAGTACGACAGAGCGCCATACCCAGTAATGGTTAAAAGGATTGATGATATATTTATATTTATTTCGATGCGATATTTTTTTGTGTTTGACATATACATTTATCAGAAATTTTGTTACGAGATTCAACAAAATTTACTTTCCGTTCAAACAAAAACGAAATACGAGTAGTTTTAACCGCGGAACGATATTAAGTGATATTAAATTATTTTAATCGAACTTAAAGCGAAAGGAAACAAAAATATTTTTTTCCAGATTCCTAATGTAAATATTGTCGTTTTTCTATTCGTCTCGCGCTAGAATTACCGTGTTCGAGTAACAAAGAATCACTTTACGCTCTTAATACACAAATAACTGTTGTAGAAATTCTGAGCAGTGAATAGTAATAAATTATATTTAAACGGTGCGTTTGAAGATACCAAATGTTCTGTGTGTACTTGGTGCACTCATAATTTATTCACTTGAAATCGTTTTCGTATCGCTAGAATTTATGAAGCCACAACTAAGTAATAATACAAGTTTGGCGTAGTCACAGCCGCCGCCGATGTTTAAATTATGACTTGTGTAAGCGTGGTCATAATGACACACGGATATTTATTATTCATGGATATCAAATATATTATTAGTGTGTTCGATTTGTTTTATGTTATTATTTATTACCAAACAAAATAATTATACTACTGATACATAGCATTAATATGCTGCCTAATTTGTCGAAAAATATAACAATATTCTGATATAAAATCATACTACCTGCAAGAAGCTTATGCAAGGAATATTTCAATATAATTAAAAGCTAGTACTGTTTTAAATAATTTTTGTGTATAAATGTGTTTATAGGGTGCACCCAGTGACAACGCGTCGGATTGTAGATTTAAGAATCCAAGTTCGATTCGCACAGCCGACAAACTACTTTATTTATTTATTTATATGATATTAAATTGGTTTCAAACAATTTTCACCAATTTAAATCTAACCCTGTGGCTCCTCCTCCACTAATATCTTTTGGGGTTGTGATTTTACGGCTGGTAACCGCACTTCACGCGAAGAAATATATCACTTACCGAGATCTGCTTCTGTAGAGTGTCACACCCAGTAATGGGTAAATGGCGTGATGATATATTTATTTTATTTATTATATTAAAAAAATTCGCCAGTTCCTTTTGTAATAACATCTTGACTTGAGGATTTATGTGCATAAATATATCACCCAGTATTGGGTAAAAGGCGTGATGATATATTTATTTACTTGTTATTTACATGTGTTTAATTTTAATTCTAGAATATGCCCCAAAGAGCTCTAACTTCTAGAAATTAGTTTGTAATTTTTTGTAGGTAAAATATTAACTCAATTTTTTTTATCGTTTTTCAAACTTTTTATAACGGTTTTAAAAATTACTTACCCAGAGCCGATGTATCCATCAGGTAAGAAAGGGAACTGCGTAGGGCAGCAGTATTTTGGGGAGGGGGTAAAATATACTAATTAATTCTAATATACTTCGAATCAATGAGCGTGGCAAATTTAGTTAAATCCACTTGTTGATTGAAATTAGTAAATAAGTTAAATAAATTAAATAAAAATGAACTTACCCTTAAATTTAAATATAAAAGTAGATAGTAATAACATAATAATGCTATAAAATTAGACAACAAGATGTCATGCATTCAAATCCCGTTGACCACTTTTTATCCAAACATAAAGATATGTCTGAGAAGTTTGCATTTTACAATAAGCAAGATGAAGTTCCTGCTGTGAAAATTATCAAATAATTAATAGCTATTAACATACCTAGGAATGTTATGAGTATCATTACAGCCGGAGATGTCAGTTTGAAATCCGAGCTCATAGAGCCAGGATTTTAAGACATCTAAGGCCTGTTATGACTCATAACATACGTGGTTTGTTTAATATAAACTCGTTAACGTAATTAATAAATATTATTTTTTGAAATTCTTTTATGAATAACGTCATTGTCATTATTTTAGGAGGTGATCAAGTAAGTCTATGGTCTGTATGTTTTTATTTAACGCCATAGTTACAATTGTTTTGTATCATATTTATAAATACATTTTTTATTCAAACGTCTTAACGTTGTCAACTCTATGTTGAAAGACTGTACAATTAATATATATATTATGATAAGCAGGAGAAGTAATCTTTGTAATATTGATGTTTTGACTTCCGTTTGTATTAATAGTTTATTAATTTTATTTTCTTGTCCGTTTTGATAAGTTAGTATGGTAATATTACCGTACAGAATACAGTTATTACTTACTTACCAGCCTACTTTTGTGCTTGTAAACATCCTGAAACCAGTAAAATAAATAATTATTTGATTCGTAACTATAACAATTAGTTGATTTACATTTACTCACCCATCATCTCTCCAAATAATTGTGAAAATTTGAATAAAATGTACAAATTATTATTATGAAATTAAAGATATGTAAATAAAAATATTTTAATCCGATACGCGATATGTAAACATTAAAGGTTATTATATGCTTCTATTTAAAGTTGTTACTCGTATACAACATTGTTATAATAAGCATTTGTGGAGAAAATATAAAAATTCAACTACACGAAGCATACTACGTATATATTTATGACTTCATTGTTCATGCAAATAATAAAATCTTAAAAATCTTGCCTGCTGGCGAATTATTGTTCTCTGTTATCACACAAAAAGTAAAAAGGATATTTGCATATGAACTGGGACTAACATTGACACAAATCACAAATTATTTCCGTTTAGTTATAAGTTTCAGTCGTGAGTCAGTTTTGATTATAGCCTAGTTTTGAACAATGCAATAAATTATGATTTAATATTATTCTATATTGTGGAACAATAAAAATAATTATACATACATTTTCTTGTTAGTATGTAATTAATTGTATTTTAAAGTTAACAGTTTAGTCATTATAATTATAAATTAGTTAAATGTTTGAAAATTGATTTGTTTTATAGATATATTTGTTCGTTGTCGTATTTAAATTGATTTTAATTATTTTATGTATATTAAGTACTCATTTATATTATTTATTTGTTAATAATGTATAATTTGTATTGCGTTATGAAATAGAATACACTGATACACACATAAATATTAGTAAATAAATAAATATCAGGCTGTTATCGTAAATTTGTTTCATGAGATTAATTAAAATATGATTTATACCATATTAATTAATCATATTGAATAATTTATTTAAACATATTTTTGTGTAAATTAAATTATTTTATCTCTCTAATCGGAATGATGGAAAATGGAAACAAATATAATAATTTGAGTTACTAAGAATATCTTACACGGATCGGAAATCGCAGAAAAATGGATTTGGTTTGGGTTCAGGTTCAGAAAAGAAATAATAAGTTGGTTCAGTTCGGTTCGAGTTAGCTATTTTATGTGGTTCGGTACTGTTTCAGTTCCGATTTTAGTACTATACATATTGGCTGGTGGCACAAGCTCTGTTTTAAGAGCAGTGTATTAGGGTGTTTTAGCTATTTTAACATGTTAAAACCGTGCTCTTAAAACACCCAAAAACAGAGCTTGTGTTACCAGCCATTGTGAATAAAAAGCTGTCTACTCATTAATAACAAAATATAAATAAATAAATATATCATCACGCCTTTTACCCCTTATTGGGTGTGGTACTCTGTCGAAACAGATCTCGGTAAGTGATATATTTCTTCGCGTGAAGTGCGGTTTCCAGCCGTTAAATCACGACCCTAAAGATATTAGTGGTGGGTGATCCACAGGAGTAAATTTAATTTGGTGAAAATTGTCGGCTGTGGGAATCGAACCAGGGTTCTCAAGGTCCACAAGCCGACTTGATACCACTGAGCCACCTACTCCATTAATAACAAAATAATATTTATTAAATAATAAAAATTAAAGAAAAAATAAAACAATTATTTACATGTTAATATGATGTATGAATTTACTTGCTATAGAAATTTTCATTTAAACTGATTATTAAAATATCAGATAACATTTCTTCTGATATATTGAATTACTTTGTATATATCAAAATAGAAATGGCTCGACTGAGCAACTAGTAGCAGTTTACTACACGTTACCAAACATAGAACATGCAACAATGTAAAAAAAATAATACAATAAAAATGTAAGTTTCGGTAGGTAATTATTTTAGTTTAAAACTATAATTTCATTTTAATTGTTTGCAACTGTTTAACACAGAAATATATTCAAATCCTGCTTCAATATTTAAGGGTTAAATTTATTAAAATAGCCGGTCAAATTCATATTTCATATTGGAGTCTTTAGTGTTGTACTGAGCTATTTTTCTAATATTATTTTCTATATTTAAAATTAAAGGTACATTGCAAAACTTTTCAAATTTTGTGTTTTCGATACAAAATAAAGTCTCCAAATACCACCTACAATTATTTAAAGTTTAGTTCAACAAAAACCTTTTGTAAGTATAACGTATGAAGCTATTGGTGGATGTTGACAACACTGTGAACAGAATCACAGTGTGATCGATCTCGTTGTTAATGTTGCTGCATGTTTCCGATGGTCACATATCCCATGTGCTACAGCTGCTCTAAGGTTACAATCAATCATAAGCAGGTTGCTATAGATTGGCATGGCAGCCTGTAGTCCGGTGATTTGTTCCCGGTAATGTTCCGGTTTTGGTTCGAATTTGACGTGTGAAATTAACCTCTCTTCCCCGAAACTAATTGACGATATTTTGTTTTTAAAGTTATATATTTCAATACTGTATTTTGATGAATGTTTCTCTCCCTAGAGAGATGTTTCTCTCCCTAGAGACTACGATTATTAGCTGTTTGCGGCGTTTCCTAGGTAACTAGTTACGCAACCCATATTTGACATTTGTCCCGATAGACGGTAATTTTTGTGCACTTGTTACGAAAAGTATAATATGCTTCACGGGAGGGTGCGATTATCCCTTGTTTCCTTCCCTTGATGCATAACATACTATTACATTTACTTATTCAAAATTTTGCACAATTTTGTAATATTCTGCAATGATGGGTTTAATATTATTTTGTTTAAAGCTGAACCTGTATTTTTTTTGCCGAATCTGAAGTTTTCAACCAAGACAAGAGCCGATGTTTGCAAATTAGGTGAGGCTAAAAAAGAACGTTTAAGCACACAACATTTTTAAATTAAAAAATTATACATTTTTATTTAAAAATGATTTTAATATTTAGTTTATTAATTATATCATTTGTAGAGTGCTTTTCTCTCACCTGGACAACTCATAAAACAGCTTGTTTATTGTCAAAAAAATAATAATTAATAAAAAAAATTAAAAAGAGTGATAATAGTGACAATTTCTCCAGTACTTCAGCACTTCATTTTTATAGAATGGTGTACAGAATATAAGATAAGTAATGGATTTGTCATTTCAACAAACGAGTGTCTATAGCGGCCGTGAAGTAGTTTTGGTTTAACAATTTTCTTTCAAATTCTCAAACTATCAAATTTGTCTAAAAAGGTGGAATAAAGTATTCATAATGTCTCAAGGTTGAGAAAAATCCCAAAAGAAGTAAAAGAAATTTCATTAAATGCGAAGGAATTAATTAATTATAATATTTATTTTGACCTTTATTTTTTGACATTGACAAGAGTTCAAACTGGATATTTTATAGTACTACATTATATTCTCTACATCTACAATGTTTATTGTAATCATTTTTCTCTAAAATGATATTGACAAATTTTGAGATTAATAGAATTTACCTTAAAATCCTTAAATCTCCAGAAATTTTTAGACACCATGATACATAAAATAGAAAATCAACATTTATAATATCATAAAATGAAACAGTTCATCGATTGCAAGTTGGAGTTGACATAACAGTAATCATCTTCGGTAACACAATAAATAATTGGTAATGAAAATATTATTAAGCAATTTCTACGTATATAAAAAATATATATTCGTTCAAATAAGTAAAACATGATATTTAATTTTAATTCGTGCTAGATATCGAATGAAATCCTTAGAAAATAATGAAATACTTGAAAATAATTACAAATTTCTAAAATCTAAGTAGTAAATAGGTATTCAACTTCACAATATTTTTAAAAATTAAATATTTATTTGCAACATAAATTAATTTTAGATAACATATATTCAAACTGTATGTGGCAGGATTAATACAATATTTTTCAACAGTTAAGTAAATTTGAACGCAGCGTATTATCAGCATCCAATATCTTAAGCATCCTCGTTTCTCCAAATACAAAACAACAGCATTTCCGGTATAAACTTCTCCGTTGCCTCTCCAGTCTCTAACTCCACTACCCACAACCCATTTCAAGTTCCAAACGTACCAACTGCTCTACAAGCCCAAGCACAAGCTATCCTCTATCTAGCCTGTAGCGGGGTGAGACACGCTGCCACCACGCTGAACTCATGCCGGGTGCGACGTGCTTGCGCCGCCCCGCGATGCTCCGAGGCGCCGCCCCCACGCTGGACCGGCAACGGATGAGATTCGGGAGCAGCGGCCATCTTGCCCATATAGTACACAAGTGCATTCGCGCCATGGTGGAACACTGCGGAAATTTATATAATTTATTGCATGTGTTGTTTGACGGTTTGGGTTGGGGTGCTAATAGGTTTAGAAAGGTATTTTGATTATTTATCTTTTTTTATAACTGTACAAAATAAGTTACACATTTGTTATTATGATCATTCTCTACCATATAGTATTAGCTATTCATATTTAATTACTGTCAAATTAACCATTAAAGTGCTGATTACAACGAGAAGCATACATTTTCACTTAGTTGTTATAGTTACGATAAACAAATATTTGTTAAATAAAAACGTCAATAAAAAATACCACTCGAAGTAACTTTTTATAGAGAATTGTTTGTCTTTTCCACGGCAACTTCATTCACAATTTAATTCCATAAAACATCAATTGAAAATTTTTTTGAAATTGATTGAAATAAGTTGGTATGGAAGGACGAATAATTCTCAAATAATTATCTCCTCATGTGGTATTAATACCCTTGATTATTTTTTGACGTTTCTTAAAATCAATTAAATGTCATTTTCACTGTCACGTGCCTGGGTTTTAACCAATTTTGTCATTATTATAGAGATAATAAATAAAACTCTTGTATTATTTCTGAGAATAATCACTATAGCTTTTGTTTGTTTGACATGTCAGATATTATGTAGTCAAATAGTTATTAAAAATTGTTAACGAGTCAAGTAAAATTTCTGTTTGAATTAAATTTGTGAGTCAAAAAGTATCTACTTAAAATAATATTACTGGATAAATAAGGAAACAATTCTCCGGAATCTTTTTCTAACTTGCTGCCATTTGGCAATAGTTACGAAAACCCGAAGGGCAATAAGTTTTCGAAAATTTATCGTTCTAATTTATTCTTAGTCTTTTGTTATATTATTAATGAAAATTTTATAAATTGGATAATCGTAACCAGGATTAGTTACATAATATGAATTACATTCTTACAGAACTAAGAGTAAGAAATTATTTATGTACTTTATACGCTTTACAACATCAGGAATTAATCTCAATTTTGATATTTAACGTACCTACTGAACAAAACAAATTGTTTCCAAACTTGAAAATTAATTTTTGAAGTGTGTCAAGAAATAGTTATTTACGTAAAAAGTCAGAAAAGTGTTCAATTACAGGATAAGTAACTAGTTTCATGCCGAGCGATAGCGAGGCTTGAATCAGCGTACGAATCCTGTACGACGCTTTACTGACTTGTTACGGATAACATTTTACGTGAAACTTATAAACAAATAATATATATTTTAAATTAAAATAAATAGTTGACTTACATATTTAGTCAGTATTTTATGTTGCTAAGTAACTAGACACTCACCTTTCTTTCATTACCTGCCTAAGCAGGCAATATATTATTTTCCTGACTAGGCATACAAAGCAAAGGTTTCCTGAGTCTTAAAGGCCAGGCAAATGTTTATTTTCCTGTCAACTTAAGGTAAATAATTTTGGGCCACTAATTGACTAGTTAGTTTTAATATTAAATATTACGTTGTAATTAATTAATAACTAATGTATGCATAATACATTAATTTAATTTAGTTGCAAGTAGTCGGCCACATAACTCTTTGTTATGTGCGATGATGATATCTAATTGTTCAATTCGTCAAGTAATTAAAAGTAGTTTTGTTTCTTATAATATAGATTTGATATCGCTCTTGTGTTTGTTGCAAAAATGAATGGTTACAGTAACAATGAGTTAGTTTTGTTGGACGGCGGCACCCGAATCCT
The DNA here is from genome assembly GCA_947425015.1 of Pterostichus niger. Lineage (NCBI taxonomy): Eukaryota > Metazoa > Arthropoda > Insecta > Coleoptera > Carabidae > Pterostichus > Pterostichus niger. Next base: position 19,857,287 of record OX380341.1, on the reverse strand, counting down.
TGCATATTTGTGAATCTTATTCAACGCCTTCGCGACACTGGTGCTTTGCAACCTAATTGGGGAAGAGACGGTGGAGCTCGTCAGAGATCAGAAAATGTTGAAATTCGCAGTTTTAGATTTGGTACGCAATGACCCTACAATTAGTACAAGGAGAATATCTCACCAACTACAAGGTGTACCGCCAATGACAGTTTGGAGAATTTTAAAGAATAATAATTTATATTTTCAACGGATTCATGTGTTAACTGAACCTGATCATAATTTTCGGGAAAGGTTTTGTGAGTGGCTTCTGCATCAACATGCTGAGGATCGTAATTTTACGTTAGAAGTAATATTTTTTGACGATGTAATATGTATGTAACAAAATAAAATAAATAAATAAATATATCATCACGCCTTTTACCCATTACTGGGTGTGGCACTCTGCCTAAGCAGATCTCGGTAAGTGATATATTTTGTCGCGTGAAATGCGGTTACCAGCCGTCAAATCACGGCCCTCAAAGATATTAGTGGAGAGGGAGCCACAGGGGTAGATTTTTAAATTGGTGAAAATTGTTTGTCGGCTGTGGGGATCGAACCAGGGTTCTCAAGATCCACAGGCCGACTCGATACCACTGAGCCACCTACCCCATGTAACATGTGACGATATACAAAATATTTAAAATTTTACTGGATATCGAATCGGCCTGTGGATCTTGAGAACCCTGGTTTGATTCCCACAGGCGACAAACAATTTTCACCAATTTAAATCTATCCCTGTGGCTCCCCCTCCATTAATATCTTTGGGGGTCGTGATTTGACGGCTGGTAACCGCGCTTCAAGCGAAATATATCACTTACCGAAATTTGCTTATGGCAGAGTAATGGGTAAAACGCGTGATGATATATTTATTTTATTTGTCACTACTGGGCTTAAAAAATCCAAATGTTGTCAGGACTCATTTTTATAAAAGTTATTGAAAACTTATGCTATAGCATAAGTTTTCAATAACTATTTGGACTGGAATGGTAATCAAATCGTTCTTTACTTATACATATATACTTTCTAACATAATGAATGGTAATAATTATTTATCATTTTTACACATTAATTTTCCTGAATTATTAGAGGATATTCCTCTTAATGTACGTCAAAAGGCACGCTTTATATATGATGGTGCGCCACCTCATATTAGTAGAACTGTTAGAAATTGCCTAGACAGAACATTTGAAAGTTGATGAATTAGTCGAGGAGGATCTGTATATTGGTCCTCTAGAACTTCGAATTTAAATCCATTAGATTTTAATTTTTGGAGTTATTTTAAATCTTTTATATATGACAAGCAAGAGTCACCTAAAACCATTGAGGAATTGAAAATTGTGATGAAAGAATTAGACAAGAAAATGTATTTCGGTGGGCTTGTATAATTTTTTTAATTCAACGTGCTGCATTATGTTAGCTGTGTATGCAAATAATTTTGAACAGTTATTGTAAAAATAAAGTAAATAATTTGAAATATTGTTTTTTGTTTTTGTTTACCTAAATATCCCTAAAACTCAAATTAATTAATATAGGTTTTACAAAGAGCTTTACATAATCGCATAAATTAATTTCATTTATAAATTACTTTACTTAATAGCGGTAACTAATTTCTATATCCAAAATAAATAGTATCCAGGGGTATTAAAATTGTTTCTCTTGAGTGAACTAAGGTTATTTATAGGAATTTTTAAAAACAATCTTTTTGTTTCGTAATCAGTACGTTTAATACTATATGTCATTGCAATATGTACCTCAAATTATAATAAATCCTGTATATAAAGTGTTGTGAGTAACATCAAGGAATTCGAATCTGGAGATCTCGAGTTTGAATCCCACTCAAGTCAAAAACTATATGACCTACTTCCTGCTGTACAAACTAGTACATATAAATAAATAAATAAATAAATAAATATACATATACGAGGCCCTATTAGCTCGTCGACTTTCAAAGAGACTAAGTTAAATTATCGGTACGGTGGTACCTGGATAATAATAATAATAATAATAATATATCATCACGCCTTTTACCCATCACTGGGTGTGGCACTCTGCCTAAGCAGATCTCGGTAAGTGATATATTTTTTCGCGTGAAGTGCGGTTACCAGCCGTCAAATCACGGCCTCCAAAGATATTAGTGGTGGTACCTGGATCATCTGCCATAATTAAAAATTCTGTCCCTAGATGACAAATCCAACTTTAACTTAGCTGGGTGTATGTATGTACGTATGTCGTTTCACTCGGTCATTGGTTACACACTTTTTTGTCCTATAGGTGACCAAAACGTTTCAATTGTTTTAAATATTGTCAGTTTTCTGCAAAAAAAATCGTAATAATGTAATTTTCAATCGATTTGAATTAAATTTTGTTTACAGATAAATTTCTTTCGACACAGAGATACTGGTGATATTTCAATTTAAAAAATAGGTACTTGTATTTCCAGCTTAAAGTGCAAATTTGTTTTGTCTCAGTTCGCAATGTCTAAAATTTTGTACAATATACATAGTTAAATAACAAAGATATGATTATCTTGTGCAAAATTGGACAAAAACTATTATCATTTGTCCTATATCAATGTCCGCGGAGCTCACCTAATGGTTTTGCATTTAAGCCCAATTTTTTAAAGATACGCGGCCTGAAAGTAATTCATTCTTATCTTATCTGTATGTTCATATGTTAATATTTCTTAAACGAAGCATCTGCGATTATACTTCTAAATTTAGATGAACTTTTTATTTTGTTTTAAGGGGAACACTACATGTATATATTGGAGTCAGCAAAGTTTGCACATGAAGACTAGGTTTTTATGCGAGATAGCTCATGATTTAAAAAAATATTTCTATCTATCTACGATCAAACCTTTAATGTCAATAACTTAATTCTTATAATATTTTTGTATGGACATTCATTCTGAACAATATAATTGTACATTTAATTATTTTTTCAATAATATGATATAATTCCGAAATAAATGTTTTCCCAATCCATGCGAAACGTTTTTTTTCGGTTGTCATGGTAACATTACAAAGATGTATTACTGTTAAAAAATGACACTTCGTGTACTGAAATTAATAAAAAAAGCCTCCTATTTTTAACGATTGTAGAAAAATAGTAATTTCTCCAGAAAAATATGGAAAAAGCACAAAATATTTTAATAGAAATAATCGTGGTTTTAAAGATATTGGACAGTGTTGTTCTATATTATTAGTAAATACAAATATATAGCATGAGTTTCAGATCCACAAAGATTATATTCCGAATAATTTAGTAACAGCTGTTAATTTCATTATGTATATTTAAATAATGAATAATTGGGTAGGTGGCTCAGTGGTATCGAGTCGGCATGTGGATCTTGGGAACCCTGGTTCGATCCACACAGCCGACAAATAATTTTCACCAAATTAAAACTACCCCTGTGGCTCACCCTGCACTAACACCTTTGGGGGCCGTGATTTGACGACTGGTATCCGCACTTCACGCGAAGAAATATATCACTTACCGAGATCTGTTTTGGCATAGTGCCACACCCAGTAATGGGTAAAAGGCGTGATGATGTATTTTTATTTTTTTTAAATTAGATTCTAATCCTGATAGTATTATAAAGTTAATTCAATTAATACCTATATCATTGTTATGATATATTATAATGATATATTCATATATTATTATATGTTTTGAACGAATATACAATATACGTAAATTATTTTAATTGTACAATATGTCAATTTGAAAATTATTCATTCTAAGAACAATTATAGTTTTAAGTTTTTTCTAAGGATGGTAGAGTTTACTCAAAACTAACTATAATTTGTAAATACAACTTGTAATTAAAGTTTAGATTAAACTTGTGCTGTAGGTTAATTCAAAAAGGTAACGGATAAATGGATAATGGATGTAATTAGAAAAGTTATTAATTAATTCGCAACTGTTTTCAGATAAATATAAAAAATAATAATTAATTTTCCATGTTACACAGCTAAATATCTTGTAAAGAATAAATATCGTAATAATCGACCTATATTGTAAAATTATCTATTTATGAATTAAAGGAAAAACTCGTTTGTGTTTACGTAATTAATTTATTTATTTACTTACTACAAAACTGAAACACTAAACAAGCACTTTTATCGCGTTACGATATTGTTTACACGTATACACAACAACGGATAGATTACACCCTATGTCCTACTTCCCAGTAAAATGATACAAAATGCCCTTGACGAAATGTAGGGTAGGGCCGCAATTAAAGCAAAAATTCCTACTCTTTCTACTCAGCGCTCAACCTCAAATCGCACAGCGCGGAAATGTTTTCACGTTGCGGCAGTCAAGTGCTGTTTCGTCCATTGCCGATTCGTCCATGTTTTATGTAGATACGTTGTGTTCGTCTCAGCTATACTTGATATATGAACTGATTTGTATCAGCAGGACAATGGATAATTGTTGAGAATTATTGAGTTATTGTCTTGTCTTCGTTTCTAGGCCGCGACTCAGACGGATTCTGAATTAATGTGGAATTGAAACAATGACAATTCTTACTTTTTTATTTTTGTCGAGATTTAAATAGTCAGTATTACGCAGGATCTACATTTGAAAGAGATGCATATTCGTTTAACATGGGCAGATACTTAGTTTGTACTAAATTTCTCATTTTTTTTTCTACAACCGATAAGCAAAGTAGGTTTTTGTGCTCTTATAACTATATAGTTTAACAAAATAACTAATTATCTTACAGCTGTTATATGCGAATCGAAAGAAGGCAGTGGAAGGAAATAAAATGTTTCTTCCTAGAAAGAAAAATAACTGTTTTCCTCCCTTATTTATAATTTGTTGCACAACTATCTTCAGCACAGTTTAAGGTATTTATTTATTCATACATCGTATTTTTTCATTTTTATTCAAATAACGTGAAAGAATGGTCGTACAAAAAATTATATGTATATCTTTGGAGTAAGGTATCATTTCTTCTCTTGTGTAATGATTAAACATCACCTGCGAAAGAAAATACTACACTTTACTCTCACGTTACGCCCTATCAGAAAATAAAATTTTCAGAAATAAATTGAAAATTCAGTAAGATTTATTATTCTATTGAAAGATGTCATCTGGATGGCACTAATGTCAAATTATACCGTTATTTTCTAGTAGCCAGGAAATTACTTTACTTCTCGGGAAATATAGTAAATTTTTCTTCCGTAGGGATGAAAGGAATTACTGCCTTCTTTTAATTAAGGTAAAAAAAATTATTTTCTGACAGGGTCGTGAAAAAACAATTCAGTACGTAATAATCGTTCCTAAATAATCTAAAATCCAGTATAGGTATTATTGTTTCGATCTCCTTATTATTTGACAACATGAAATAACAGTACAAGAATCAATTTTTTATGGCCATGACAGAAAGTGTGCTTTTCTGCATTTATTTCATATATTGAAAGTTGACATTTACTGCCTACTCGTGTAGTACGTGCTACTATCCGTACACATGCGAAAAGTAAGTTTGTTGATTAACTAGATCATCGTTTCCAAAATTATTAACATTTTTAAGCAAATTTCAAAACAGAAAAAATATCAACATAATTTTTAATTTCTTCAAGTGTTACATTCTTGCACTCTACCGTAGAAGATCTCGGTAAGTGATATATTTCTTCGCGTGAAGTGCCGTCAAAAAAACGGACCCCAAAGATGTTAGTGGAGGGAGAGCCAAAGGGGTAGATTTAATTTGGCGAAAATTGTTTGTCGGCTGTGGAGATCAAACCAGGGTTCTCAAGATCCACAAGCAGACTCGATACCACTGAGCCACCTACCCCATAGGAATACTTTTCTGTACTGTTATTTATTATAATCTATCAACGACTATAACCTTCGGGAATAAATGATAATTTCTGGTGTTTGTACAAAAAATAGTTAATTTAGTATAATTTGATCGGATAAGAAAATAGTATAGATTAGATAAATGGACTTCCCGGACAATCGTGGTTGTAGGAACTCTGTTACAATTGCGGGAATATATTAGTTTTCCTACTAATTACATTATATACTATTTATTTTATTTTGTTTCAAAAACGACACTTTCTAACTAGAATATTTCTACGAAAAGATAATCTTTGCAGTAGTTATGATTGTTGTGAATACTAGATGATATTATATTTTCTTATTAGTATTATGGTACTGGTATATCTTTGTTTTTTTTAATATATAGTACGTACCTGTATCAATTATTTCTGGGCCTTATAAGTTTCGTATAATCATACAACTAAATTCTAGGAATGGCACAAAACAGTATCTGATTTGCTCTAAAGCACACTATACAAAACGTTGCATATTACGTTATTGAAAACCCACAGCTCAGAATAATTGCTGCAGTAAGTGGGATAGGATTGTTAACCGTTTTCACGGGTCGTTCTATTCGCAACCCGATTGTTAAGTGAGAAATAATGCAGAGATATTTTCACAAAATAAGGTCGGCTGCCCACGCGCGCACGCGCACGATCTTTGTTCTTGACTTGCTGTGGCCGTGTACCGCATCGGTATTGTTAGTGTAGATTGCAGACTATCGAGTATAGAATTCAGTGCAAACAAAATAATTAGATGCAAAGTACACACGGACCGCGGAGATAATGCCAGCTATTGGAAAACTGTTATTGTTTCAGCTTATTTAAATGTGACTGAGATACTTATTTTAAATATGGTGTTTGGTCAATTCAGGGTCTTTTGTTCTTGTTTCACAATTTTAATATAGATGGAGTGCGTATTCAAGATTAATGCTCAGGCCATTAAAGTACATAATACATAATTATAATATAAAACTAAATAATACCTTATACGTAGATAAAAATGCATGTTAATCTTTTATAAAAGTACATTGTTATTAAAACTATAACTTATGTTAAGTTAGTGTAAAGTTTAAAGATTATTAAAAATTTTAACAATATTTTTTAGGTCCAAATAACAACTACTTGTAGTATATTTTCTTGTTAAATAAATGTAATTCTTAAATTGTTATCGACAAACAATAATTACTCGTATATCAAATCTTTCTGTACAATTAATAAATAGGTATCTATAAACGTAATGGGGTAGGTGGCTCAGTGGTATCGAGTCGGCCTGTGGATCTTAAGAACCCTGGTTCGATCTCCACAGCCGACAAACAATTTTCACCAATTTAAAATCTACCCCTGTGGCTTCCCCATCACTAATATATTTGGGGGCCGTAATTTGACGGCTGGTAACCGCACTTCACGCAAAAAAAAAAAATCACTTACCGAGATCTGCCTAGGCAGAGTGCCACACCCAGTAATGGGTAAAAGGCGTGATGATATATTTATTTATTTATTTTATAAACGTACAATCTTGTGAATAAAATGAATAGTAGTTATTTATAAAATATATTTTTCAACGAGATTAAACAATGTGTTATGTATCAGTAGTGTCCCTTTGTTTCAAAATCGAAACCAGTTCATGAAGTGCAACTGGGCAACTGAAAATGAGCTCTCCACTCAACAGCTCAGCACGTATATTTGATTAGAGAGAGTTAAGCTTTCACGACTTCGAATTGCACAACATCAACACTCTCTGTAAAATGATTCCTTGCCTTGTAGCAAATAATAAGTGCATTGCAAACTATGCAAAACTACCAGAGCACAGCAGTCCACGTGTAGAAATCATGTCAGCACATTAGTTCGTCTATTTATCAATTATGTAATAACAATAATAGTCACGAAATTGGCACAGTAATTTGCACTGGAAATAATTAATGTTTTGCATATTGCTGTTGTTATTTGTCGTTTTAATTTTGATGTTGCGTGATTGTGTTTCTACTAGTGAAAATTTGTTCTGTAGTCTGACATCATTTTACAATTGTTTTTATTTCTTTCGTGATCTACTATCCTGATTTAATTTATTATCCAGAATATAAATATTTTTATTTAATTTTGATTACTTTAAACTTTACTCTTTTGTTTATATTTCTGCTTTTGCTGACCATACTAAATTTTATATTATTGTTGTTAGGAACTATTTAAATTTAATTTCTTTTCACGGATATTGACTTGGATGAATATTTAATTTGTCAAAAGTCACAAAAATGAGATTGGGAACAAAGGAAGCATTTAAGTGAACAATAAAAGTTTAATTTCGAAAAATTTACAGGCAAAATTTTTATATTTATTTAAAATTTAATAGTACCAGTAGTACTACATACATTACAGGCGCGGTGGCCGAGCGTGTTAAGGCACATCTCTTAACACACTGTGGCGTCACCCGAACCAAGGTTCGTCAGTTCGAATTCGCCTGTCGACAATGTGTGATTTGTCGTAAAATATAAAAAAATACAGACACACACGGGCGCTATAAGGTAGTCACTTATACGCCTTAAATAATGTAGCATTCGAGTACGAAAACTGGCAGTACGGCAGGGTAAAAACTGCGACTCGGTGTGTCTGGTAGGCCCAGGCCCGATTTGGGCTGTAGTGCCATCAGAAGAAGAAGTACTACATAGATGCTAGCTGGAAGTTAAACTGAATTCATCAGTTAATCTGTATTTACAATTACAAATAATTTCTAGTAACAGCAAAAACTTTTTATCTCGCTTTTGATATGTGAAAAACTGAAAAAAGTGTCTTACACTCTAATTGAAAATAACTGAAAAGTAGTGTTGTCGCGGACAAGACGAGATGAGATTTATGATCAAATTCGTCTCGGTCTCGATCAGTTTTGATAATTATTAATAAAAATTATATCGCATTTTTAATATTAATCTTCTAATTAGGATCATCATTTCATTATGTGTATTTATTAGGATATATGCATTTAGATTTTTATATTTATCTATTTGTAAACAAGAACGATTAAAAGAGAATATAATTAAAAATACTACTATTATTCTAGTCGAATAAATGAACTACTAGTTGAAAGCTGTTATTAGTTAACTTCCAAGCCTTATTCGTACCAAAATACTTATATCGACGTTGTGTCAACGTTATTCAATAACACAACTAATCTGGAAAACTATCCTAAGATCAGGGATATCAAATCAGATAGCCGATCGACAGTCCGAGAGAATCATTTGAGTCGATAGGCTTATGAGCTTATGACCAGGATGTTACATAATTTGAAATTTCATATTATATGATATTCTTATTAACTAAACAGAAACCAGGGCTCAATTCAAATATGTTAAAATTATTTATATTTTGTGTTAATTTTTATAAATGTACTGATTATTTGCATATATTATATTTATTCACATTATAACTATGTATCATTGTTATTGTGGACATCTTTAATAGAACATATGGGGTAGCTAGCTCAGTGGTATCTTGAGAACCCTGGTTCGATCCCCACAGCTGACAATCAATTTTCACCAATTTAAATCTCTCTCCCTCCACTAACATCTTTGGGGGCCGTGATTTGACGGCTGGTAACCGCATTTCACGCGGAAAAAATATATCACATACCGAGATCTGCTTAGACAGAGTGCCACCCCCAGTAATGTGTAAAAGGCGTGAAGATATATTTATTTATTTTATTTATTTAATAGAACATCAATAAATGACATGGAAACTTGTTATAAAATATTTTTATGGTATGTTTGTTCATGTTCCAATTAAGTTATTTTCTAGAAAAGAATCCCAGACTTGGCAGATTGAGGCTTTCGGCCGATTCCAAGAATTTTGAAATAAAATTTTATCATATATTTATTCTTATTTGTCAAAACATCAGGAATATCGTGCGGACACATGTTGAGCAAAATTGATGTTTTCACATGATAGATTCTTATTAACAAAATTGATAAAATAAATATATCATCACGCCTTTTACCCATTAAGTGATATATTTCTTCGCGTGAAGAGCAGTTACCAGTCGTCAAATCACGCCCCCAAGATATTAGTAGAAAGGGAGCCACAGGGATAGATTTAATTTGGTGAAAATTGTTTGTCGGCTGTGGGGATTGAACCACGGTTCTCAAGATCCACAGGCCGACTCGATACCACTAAGCCACCTACCCCATTTGAAATTGATAAATTGATAAGGTCATATTTTATAAAATGGACTGTGTTATTTCAAAATTTCTGGAATCGGCTGAAGTTCTCAATTCGCTCTTGCTTGAGATTCTTATAGTAACAAAACACACGATACTAAACAAAATCAGTGAAATAAATACAGTGGCATACTGGCTACTTTTATGGTAATGGGCTAAGCTAAGAAAGGAGCCCTAAGTCCAGAGTGAAAAAAGCAGTACCTACTAATTTTAATTCATATGTTGTAAATATGAATCATGATCTCATAGTATATTACGTTCCCAGGCAGGAACGAGCATTATTTTAACGAGTTGTCAACTTTACTCAAGTTAAAATAGACGCTTTGGCATAGGAACGTACAGAACTTTTTCTCACAAGGGCACTGTAATGACCCCTTTTTAATGTGTGTCTTGTTTTGTGATGTAATTCCATTACCGCCCAGTCTTAGAGATATAAAAATTTTACCGGCCAGAAACGGAGCAACAATGAAACCACCTGAAATATGTATATATATATATATATATATACAGTGTGATAATTAAAAATCTGGCCATGGGCGTTTAACAGGGGAAATCAGTTTTTCCTTGCACGTTGTTTCCCAATTGATTTTAGACAAAAATGCTTCAAATAAAAGTTGTAAAGCTTAAAATTCTGCATGTAAACCACTAATCAGATTTTATTTGTGGCATTTCATAACTGAGAAAATAAATTTTAAAGATTTTTGAAAATTGCTTATTTGTAGGGATAACCATGGAACTCAAACAAAATTACAAGCAATTGTATGACATTGTAACAGTCAAACTGTGTTTTGTGATTTTCGTTTAATAGAAGTTATATATGCAGACAATTAAATTGAATTATGGCCAGTTATACAGCCAAAAATTAAAATTTAGTTTAAATAAATAAGGGCAAATCGAATGTTTACAAAGAATTATAATTTAAATTGTTATGCCTAACTCAATTGATGTACCTACGTATAAAACAAATCTGTTTCATAAATACATTGTTTTAATTTTAGAATACCTACATAGCTCTCAACACATACAAAATAAAACAGAAATGAAGACTAGAATAATGTATTTATTTCATAAACAGAAAACAAGGATGCATATAATTTTATTTATTATGTATAAAAAGCTACTTTCTGAAGCAGTTTCAATCCACACAAAATAATAATGTAATACAAGCTATAACATATTAACAAAAAAAAATGCTTCAAAATTGTAATATTTGTGTTTCGCAGTAACTTCGCTGGTTTTTAAATATAAATTTACTTAGTTTTACTAGATCTTGAAAGAATTGCGGTAGTTATAGCTACGCTACTTTTTTTGAATAGTTCTGGTTATCCGCCACTGAATAAATATGAAATGAGCAATAGTCTTTTCATTTGAAGAATAACTTACCAAATGAAGTTGCGTTGTCGTTGTTCACTCTACCCCAAGGAGTTATGCATATCTAAAAAAAGTCCTAAATAAAAAGTTCGTTATAAAAATATATTATTTCATAACGTATGCTAGAAAAATGTAATTTTAATGATATATTATGAAACTAAATATGAATAGGTCTCGTTACTGCTTTCAGAAATGACTGATTACTTGTTCAAAAACTAATTTGTTTACAGGAAAACAGATTATCAGATAAAATGTAAATTACCTGCGTTATAAAAATAACTGTAGCATTTTAATTTTTCCTTGTGAAAGAAGTTTTTATTTGAATACTCGTTTTTTTGTCACGATATATTTTGTTTTTATATGTAAATAGATTTTAGAATAATTAATTGTGAATGAATTAGTTGAACTTCCGTTATCCATTTATCTCTTCCGTACATAATCCAATCTCTGCATCGAGTAACCACGCAAAATCCACAAATCGCATAATATTAGCCTGAACCATTCTAAACATTAAACTAATAATTCTGTCATGTGCATTGTTAAGTATCGCTCGATAGTCGATACTCCAACACTCATCCATGCGCTTCCAGAATCGCGTTGGCAAACGCATGAGTGATCTAGTTCCAAGGCTGGCGTTTGTTTCGGCAGCGCTGCCTGCGCTGAGTAGAGTAGCAGCCAGCGTCGAACGAGGTTGCGCGTCCATTGCGCTGTCAGTCGACTGCCAACGTGTGTGGAGTGCACATCTAGTAGGCACAGCTGATTCAACCATACCACCGCAACTTCCACCAACATTTCACCCATCGACTCGATGTCATTATTGCACGCGTTTGTTAACCGTCAGTGATTTCTTATCTTCCAACGAACTTCTAAACACGCGGAAGTGTTAGGTTAAGTGTGATTTTTGTGTGAAATAATATTGCCAAGGTGATTCAGTTTGAGAGTTTCGACTACGGGTTGGATGAATGAAGAGTGACAGTGCAAGTGTTCAAGTGTTTTTTAACCCAAAGTTTAACAGTGAATCATTAATCGTGGATACATTAGCAGGACCTATTTGTGGATTATCTCATGTTAGGATGGCGCTAGCCAGGTGAGTGTCCAATAACCGTTACATTACACCCTGCAGTCAGTAACCGTTGGTCTCTTGGCTGACGGACCCTGAAACTAGAGTCGCCCTAACCCTCACACTAAACCGTTGAATGTGTGGATCAACCCTCCTCCCAACCATACATACATTAAAAAACTTAAAACTCCGCCATGTGCAAATACAAATATCAACACTATTTTATCTAAATATGTTGCTATAATTATTATATTTATTAGATTAAAATTTACTTCAAATATTTGTGTCACGAATATTACTTCATCATTCATCAAAGAAATTATTAAAGTATCAAGAATACTTTCTATAATTTTACGATAATAATAAGCGATTTTTAAACAAGGATGAAAATAAATTGCTATAAGGAATGAAGCAAGATAAACATCATTGTTACCAATCATCTTAATGATCAGCGATGAAATATTAATAATAAGTTCTTTCAACATAAAATAATAATTCCTACGCAAGATTAAAGGCACTGGCAATCTTCATTAACCTCTTTAAATAATTATGTACGTATTTCTTGGCTTTTTGCAAATTGTTATAAATTTAAAAACTTTTATTTAGTTTCAAAAATTCTAGCAAATTAAAATAAGTACTCATATCTATATGACAATTAAATATTTGACATATTTAAAGGTATTGTGTTATTATTAAACATAATTATTTAAGATTAGAAACTGTTTCCAAATTGTGAATTATCTTCTTGAAAATGGCCACAGTCTTGGCCAAAAAGTCTCTCGTCACAATAAAAAATGTTTCATCTAAATTCTGAAATTTGTCAAACAAATTTATATATATTTTTAATTATTTAAAAAACAAAAATCAAATTAACCATCAGATTTGTTAAACCATATAATACAAAATAAACCTCATAACAGAAAAATCCAATTTTGAAGCTTTGAAGAATCACCTCGGTGTAACAATAGCGCTCACCCGCGCTTGATAATAAACAGCGTAGCATAGCCGGTAAATGTGGATAGAAAGTCCTCTGTATGTAAAACCATGGCATTTTGAAATAACGAAGGCACAACTAAGTCTGCGTCCGTGCCTCATGGCTGAGTCGGGCCGACGCGCTGGTGATATTTGTAATGTAATTTTGGGGTCATTGAAAAATCTCTAGATTGAAGCAATAAACGCTGCTCCACATAGCTGGCACACATAATCTTCGCAACGCGATTCACATGCGCGCAGAGGACGCACGTCCAACAAACACCTCCAGAAAATCGACAAATATCCATCACAAAAATAGGAAGATATTTACAAATTTCAGATATAGCACAGAACATAAAACTATGCTGAAAAACATATATGTTGATTTGTTATAAAATAGTAAAAGCAAGATACTTATGTGAACATTTAAAATATCGTCTTTGGATTAAATATGTCGAAAATGACGTTAAGGAAAGACTAAAATGATGTTTCTTTATGTAACGTATAGGTCTGCGAAAGAACTGAAAATATCATATCAATAATTAATATAATTTGTGTCATATATGCTCCGATGTATTTTCTTTCTCGTATCTGACAGATGGGTTACCAGTTACTTCATCGCAGCATTGATGAACCCGTTCATCAATGTTTAATTAAGGAGCAAACATCCAGTGATACCTTCTTGTTCTCACATGTTAATATTTTGATCTAAATTTTAAAAATATAATAAAACACGTTTTTATTTTACGTGCAGGTACAGAAATATTCTTTTTAATTTTTTTTAAATATATACCAAATCAATTTGTATTGAACTAAACGCAAAAATTAAATCTTATTATTAAAAGTTATGCTTAAAAATATGTACTATTTTAAAAACTAGAAAATATTAAACTAATTCATAATTACAGTGCAGCTAAGTTTCAGTTTTTGTTCAGATTAAAATAGTTAAAAAGTAGGAAGAGGAACAATAACTGTTGAAATTTTAATTAAATTAATAATTGTCAATTCTATATAACAACCGCGAATTACAATATCATTATGCCAGAAAATTAAATAAAAATTGTTTAGTAAGTGAAGTGTTAGAAGAAGATACGATTAGAAATAGGAAACAGCTCCTCAAGAAGAATGATAAATGCACTACCAGTGATAAATAACTGTCTTAGTGCTAACTCATGCTCACACATTACTCACAATTTAATTCTCAACTCGCTGTACAGAATCAAACCTTGCATTAAACAAGGACGGTTGTATATCTCGTTGTCGACACTTAACACACACGAACGCTGGCCATGTGCTCAATCAAAACGTTTCATTCATTGTTGTCCCGATGCCTTATTTACAGCCGTTCCGAACTTGTCACACCAAAGGTTATTCTACTTTAGCAACGCTTGAACCTTTGCGGAAATTATGTTACTGCGTCGACGCGTCCTTGCAGTTTGCATTGTTACCATTTGTCAAATGTTTCAAGAATTAGACGGTTTATATAAGTTGCGTTGGAGAAAAGGTCGACTTTCGTTCAAAGATATTTTTTTAGCTTTCATTAAGCTGGAAGGTTGGAGCTACAAACAAGTTTATTTAAATGTAAATTAAGTATTCGTAATTGCGTGATGATATTTTTAAAAACGGTGATTTTTAGGTTAGATCAAAGTAGACCGTTTAAAATTATGTGACTTTCATAGCGCCGCCATCTTTTTATAAAGTAGCAATCAAACTTTTATTCATTATCAAAACATTTTTTATGTGAGCAAAATATTTACTATGTGTAATTATTTTTATTGTAATATTTCATTTGTTTTTCCTTCTGATGAAATAATTTTGAAAAATAGCTATTTAAAAGTGAGGTAAGAATTTAGTTGTTGAGGGCCAGATACTAAAATAGTAGAAATAAAACTATTTTACAAGATTTTATATGAAGTTTACTTTCATTTGTCTATAGGCCGCAATAACATTCAATTTTAAGGTTGTATCTATTTTTTAATGTTTGATTTTATATTTATAATGGATTTTTAGTTGAAGTGAATGAGGAATTTGACAATGAAACAAAAATACAGTTATTTATTTGCAATTATGACGAGGACAAAGGGAGGTTGCGTTACTCGGTCTTGAACTAATAAAAAGGAATAAATTCCATTAATAAAAGGTGCAATAAGACTTTACTGCCATGTAGCCTATCTAGAATCAGTAAGGAAGTTAATTTAATAGAGAAAGTAATATCTTTCATTGGGATAACGTATTTACTTTCATCATTCTATTGATATAAACTATCATCATTTCAAAATTGTTTATATTCAAATAAAATTGTTTTATAATAATATAAAAATTTGTAATTCAGTCTTGCTCTAGATTTCATAATAAAGTTACAAATCTAGTCCAGGTTATTTTCTGGCTGAATAAATATTATTGTATTAATTTAAGTTTGTTTGTCCATCAAGAAATAATATTCGTTAGTAAGTACTTTCATTTGATAACTAGATACTTAATTGAACTAAATACTTCCAAAGCGATTCATACTTATCAAGAACAATTTTAAATCCAAGTAGACACTTAGTTCTACTTCGGTGTTGATGTTTTTAACCAAAAATTGAATGACAGATAATTTGAAAGTAGATTAATTGCCTTGAGTTAATTCTCTGAAATTTTGGATTGTTTTATCAATGTACCTATACGTGACACTTGCGTTATCTTGAGTACTATTATATTGATGGCATCAATTTAGTTATGTATTTAATATTTGTATAAAAAATATAAATAAAATAAAATATAACAGAAGTAAGTATTTCCTACAACTTTGTGTTGTATCTGTTTTATGTAACAAATCTTATAATAGGTTAGGTTAGAAATTCAAATATACATTTTGATTGTTTGTTGAGAAGGTGTCAAATTGAGAGTGACGTTGCCTCACATAACTGAAATTGTATTTGTAAACAATAGAGGTATTCATGATATGAAATTAGAAATCTAGAGTACCTGGTAATTATCGTGCCGAACTAGATTAACACCTCGTATTATCGCGCGAGTTTCAAAGACACTGATTTCCACATAATTGTAACAGCGTTCTCATTTCCTAAACATTTCGAATATTTTGTACTAGTTTCGTTAGTTTCATTTCGTTTGTATAAAAAGACTTTCTACATCAATATCCATGTGTTTGCATAAACACCGTATTCAGCACAAAAACGTAAATTCTTCATTTTCACGTCACCCGAAAAATAGGCCACAGTTCAAATTCACTGTAACAGTTACATTGTTTGATAAATTTTCACTGATAGTAGCTACTTATGCACTAATTAAATATTTAATGCAGAATTTATTTGTTACGTCACGCCACTTCGCGTCAAACTGATTAAAAAGCAGATATCTAGATTCTAGATTAACTACATAGAGCATTGAAAAAGAAAACAGTTAATTCTAGATATTAAGACCTCGTATGTGCTATGAACTAAATCAATGTGGAATATTCCGGATTTCATTATTTGCACTTAGGTATACAGCATATACATTGTATAACAATAAAAATAAATAAATATATCATCACGTCTTTCACCCATTACTGGCTGTAGCAGATCTCGATAAGTAAAATATACACGTGAGGTATGGTTACCAGCTGTCAGATCAAATTATATTCTAAACAAAGCCAGTAAATTAGTTTTTTCTTTTTATGTTTAAATATTTACACCAAAATAAAATTAAAGAATAAAAATAATTTAGATTGGATTTGACAAAGTAGTGCATCTGTAACGATTTGTTCAGAAAGTTCATAAAATATAATGTCAAAGTAGGCAGAACACACGGTTCATACACGCAAACCTTCAATACATTGTATGGGGTATCAAGCCGGTCTGTGGATTTGAGAATCCGTGTTCGATTCACCACTTTAAAACTACCTCTGTGTCTCCCGGACCACTAACAGCTTTGGGGCCGTAATTTGACGGCTTGTAACCGCATTTCACGCTTAAAAATAAATCACTTACCGTAATCAGCTACGACAGAGCGCCACACCTACTTATGAGTAAAAAGCGTGATGATATATTTATTTATATACACAAATTAATGATTAGCGTGTATGAAACGTGCTTTCTGCTAACTTTGTATTTATTTATTTAAAATGCGAGCGAAGCGAACATTGTCAAGAATATTTAAATAAATTTATAAAATTCGGAATAATTATTTAAGCCAAGAATATGTAATATAAAAATTTGCTATAGTAAATAATACAATTTTTACATTTGGAATTTTGTACATTGCTTGAATTTTATACTTTGCGGATAACATACATATATTGTTTAAATAGTAAATAATAGAATATTTTATTTTGCTAGAATCCGAGGAAACAGATAACATAATAATATAATTCTACTCTACTAATAATTATATTTACACTTATAACTATTCCAAATAGTGTAGTATTATGTAAGAAATTTACAAAGAAAAATAATGCAAAATGTCAATATTTTAGGAATCATCGATGTGTTTTTCCGATAAACTATAAATTTATTTAATTCAGGGGTAAATAAAATCTCTGGTCGACATATAACTTATTTAAAATTTGCAGAAAACTATTTAGTTATATCATCACATTCACAAAATATCATAACGAGGTTAATATGTTAAGAAATATTTTTCTTACATTTTCTCCGTTTTCTCCGAGGTTTGGAAAGTAATAAAAAATAAATAATATATTCTCATAATTATAGAAAATGGATCAGTTGTGAAAATGTTCACAAATACAAGCATATCCGATAATTTCGCTAGGAAGAGAAACAATTTTATTGTCTGTTGAAATCCGAGTGCAGAGAGATAGAAAATTATAGCGCAACTAATTTTTCGTTACAATTCTCACGGCACGTATTTCTGTTAACGTTAACGCGTCCATCGCTGCGTTATGTAAGAGATTCAGTGTAGCGCTTTCGAAAGTGGCCCACGCTTACCATTATTCCAAATACAATAACTCCGTAAGTGTTTGCTTATGCATAAAAAGAAAGTATTTTGAAATTTTTAATACGTTAAATGCATACTTTCCTCTTGACGACTTTCGAAATTTTTGACGGCGGCGACAAATAGGTTTTAGATTTTTACCTGTCGATTTGGGTGAATTTACAAATGTTTATTTTACAACCCTGTTTCGGTGGTATTTACAATTTATTCTACAAGTATATAACAGTTTCTTCAACAGGTATGAAACCTTGTTGAAAAGATGGGAAACTATTTATTTAATATCCTTTTTACCTGCTCTGTTTTGACCTTCGTTCTTTTGGTTGATTTTACCTGGATGTCTTTTGAGAACGGTCAAGGACAAGCATCAGGGTGTGATTTTGTAAAAGATCTGGTGCTTAAACAGCTATAAATTCTTAATAGCTTTCTTAAATCTCTTTTTATTTTTTATTTTACTCCAACGCAGTCGGATTACTAACTGACAAATTGCAAACTTCCCCTTACTCTTGTTCTTTTAAAGCTACATTTTTAGAAGATAATCAGTATTACAATGTAGGCGTTAAATGGTCTTTTGACAGATTTAAAAATTGCAAATTTGTTTTTCTTCAGTGAAATGTTTTGTTAGAATATAGCTATAAAGTCATCATTAGCAGCAGCAGTTAGTATTGGATTGTTTCTATAAAACCTCGGCTTAAATAACCAGGTTATTTAAATACATAGTTATTTTGATAGTGATTCATTTTTACTTCCTTGAAACTAGATAATTTTGTTTATACTTCGTCAAGACTGTTAACGAGTTAAGCTATTTATCTTTTTGCAAATTCATATGTCCCAAATTTCACGGATTATGATACGTAAACATTAGAGCATCGTCACAGTTTTCATATCTTTATTCGTCTTGAGAACAAAAATCTAGAACACGTATATTTATTTTCATTGTATGTTTGTTTGGTACCTTCAACCTACACTCTTATTTAGAATTTAGGACAGTACCTGCTGATAAAAAATCAAATTTTAACACACAAATAGTTGACCTAAATAAACTTCAATCCACAACCCAAAATCGTAAAATGTAAAACCTAGAAATTCTCCAGAATGGGAACAAAGGGAACAGGCAAACAGTTCTGTAGCTTTCGAGTATTTTCATTTCGACCGCTCTCATCTGAACTACTACTCTAACAACTAAATAATATAACTTATTTATATTTTATCTATCAATTTTATGCATTACTGCGTTGAACAATTACTACTGTAATTTAATATTTAATGCTTAAGAATCTAACGAAATACTTTTGATCATCTATTTTAATCCATAAAGCGTTCAAAATGATAAAACTAACTTGTACAGTTTGAGTCATGATATCTTTATATTTTCTTTTAGAATTGGGATCATAAAATATAAATTGAAATCTTGTTGCTAGGACTAAGAACAAAGATTAAAAAATAAATAAATGAAACTATAAAGTAACAACTCATAGAAATCCAAGAATAGGTATTAGAATTATCTGCTTTTGTTTTTACCAAAATCAACAGTAGGTATATATCAAGAAAATGAAATGAGACTAAAATTGAAATTAAGTTTAAGAAACGAGAATTTCCGAGAAATGTCTAAAAGTAAAATCTGTGCTTTTCTTTTCGTTTCGGAAAAAAGTTGTGACATAATTAGATCACTGATATTAAAGGAAAAGTAGCTATTAAATCATTTGGAATTTTATACTCATTTTAACTTTTGATTTACGTAAAACAATGTGAATTATATAATATTATTTGGCAATATAAGATAGAATCAGAACCAAGATTTAAATTTATAAATAAAATGATGGCAGTGGTTTTAGTTTTTGTTTAAATTTATGTTTATTACATTCAGCTATTTTGTTTGATCGTTCATATTTCTTGTAATTTGATGTATCTGGATCAGAATTTTTACGAAATGAAAATGTATCTTCTAATGTTTCTTTCGAAATGGGACTACCTGTCCGAGACAGGAAAGGCCAAAGTGAGATTTGTTCAAGGGCACAGGAGGAAGGCAACGACCAAGCTCTGATTATTGTTTGCGGCAGGATGGCCTCCAGGCAGGTAGAGACTAGAGACCAATCCGAGTCGAGCCAAGCCAGGGAGGTTTCCTTGAGCGGTCGTCACCCTGTGAGTCTGCTTGTTCATCGGTGTGCGGTGTGCCTATGTGTGTGTGTGGTGGGTTCATCCTCGTTGGAGGCCAGCAGCGGCAGACAACGGCCTTAGGACTCTAAGGTTGTGGTTCTTTGTTCTGAGGATGGGAAAAATTTGAAATTTTAGGTTCGGGGATTTATTTTATTGTAGATAATAAGAAACTGTTTAGAAATTTTATTGTTCAGCAAATTGTGTATTTAAACAAAATTGGTTTCTGCTAAATGAATATTGAAACTGCAACAGTTGTCCTGTATAAAAATATAAACATTAAATGTTATTTCTTAGAAACTAAGGTAAAGTACTGAATTTATGAGTACATCAACATTTTTTTATTTATTTAAGTCGTAGGATAAATTATTTTATAACAATTCCTAGAGAAAATTAATCAGATAGCATAATACTTGACAAATGTGAAATTAAATAGATACCATGAATATGGATGTTTGTTTTATTGATCTCTGTGGACAATTAAAAAATTATATGACATACACAAACAATATGAAATACAATATTACTGAAATTAGGAAACAAACAACACTACGTACTTAGAAAAATTATTTGCTTCGTTCTTTTAACCTCCAGTTACAGTAGATACATAAAGAGGGTAAAATGAAGTGCATGTTATATTGGCGCTATTTACAAAACCAAATAAGTTTCTAAATACTGCTAATTGTTTAAATGTCATATTACTTCGTATTATTACCACCATCAGATGCTTTTATAAATTAGAATAAGAATTAAAATTTCGTCTAACATGGCATTGGCGTTTAATGTATTATGAGTCTTTTTGATTATTGTCAAATATATCTGAAAGTATTTCATTTGTAAATATTATTCCTATTAAAATTTTAGTAGTTTTTGAGGGTGAAATGTAGAAACCGACTTAATTACGGAAATATTAGTGATAATGCGTCAGTACGGTGGTGTGGATAGCGATACGGAATACGAATCTGGAGATTTCGAGTTCGAATCTCACTCAAGCTAAAAATTATATAAAACTAGTACACTAGGGCTCGGTGAGTGCGGACCATCTACTGTAATTGGAATTAAGTTCCTGTTTACAGCGTAATATAAATAAATAAACAAACTTACTTTATTCATCTGACCATTTTAGGAAATAGAGTAGACCGAAAAATATGTCCATTATTTAAAATAAATAAAGTGATATTTATCATCTAAAATTTTATTTCAACAGTCATGTACGAATTTATGCCGAAAAATATAAATATTCAAATAAAATTGAGGTAAAGGAAACTAGAATATTTCAAAGAAAACGCATTGTATTTCTAAATAATTGTGTCGACGATATGAATCGAGCTAGAGTTAACATTTAGAAATGATAGTATAGTATAATTTGATGACTGTTATAATTGATTGGAAATTGCCCAGTAAAATAGTTGTTCCCTACATCATTTTAATATTTAACTATGCATTCTCCCGCAGTAACTAATCATATTTCTCGGTAATAACGTCTGCAATTTCAGAACTTGATGCACATAAATATAATTTAACAGGCCAGTGAATTTCATGTCCTGTATTGCGAACAAACAAACTCAACAATTCAGGTTAAACCCTCTCTATAAATTCGTCCAGTCCTCGGCCATTGTTCTCCGGGTGACCTCGAACCCATGAGAGCAACAACCAGCGCAGGTCAACCCGTCACCCATCCCCACACACATGCACACGTCCATATCCTGCCAGCCCAGACATGGGACAAGCCACATGGTCACATGGTCACATGGGTGCGTCTCAAACCAGACGTGCGGTATTGTTATTTCTAAGCACACAACCTCGGTGGTTTTTGTCACAAAATCTGTGTTCTTGTCCTTGTGAGCAACACTGGGAAGAGGATTGGGTTACGTCTGTAAACACGCTTTCTAAAAAGTAAATATGGGGGATTTGTTTCAGTTTTGTGGGTGGTTCTGGTGATATTGGATATTTTGTAACCTTAGTGGGATGAAATTGGCTGACAAATATGTTTTTAAAAATAATGGAAATAAAATCCAGTGTTTAAAAGATTTGTATTTTTTGATTAGCTACAAATTTTAACTAACACTAATTTGTCGCATTAAAATATCGCTTAAATTCCGATAAAATGTGAAATGCAGTATAAAATCATGCATTTTATTTATTCAAAAAGGAGTAGGCTTTTGTATGTGGGGAACATGAGTTGAAGTTTGTTTAACCGAAGCGAACTTTGCCAATAACCCGTACAATATTCAAATAAATACGATAAAATTTGCAATCATTTGAGATAAAATCAAATATAAAGGATTGCGTGCGTGGAACATGTGTTTCAGGGTTTGTTTGCTAGAAGTACAAGCAAAGCAAACCTTGCCAAGAGTGCGGGCTAATATATGAGCAATTACTACTATTTTTCCATTTGGAATTCTGCATATTTTTTAGGCAATGTATACATATATATATATATATATATATATATATATATATATATATATATATATATATATATATATATATATATATATATATATAATTTTAAAATTAGGAAACAAAGTTTGCAGCAAGTAGCTACTAATTTTCTTTTGTTTATTAGTACATTTCATGAAAACTATTATAGTTTAATATTTTCTGTCACAATAGTATTTGAAATACTTTATAGCATCATATTAACAAAGCAGTTTCTAGTTGATAATATTGTAATTCGCAAAAATTGTCAACAAAAATAATTTGATTGATTTGGCACGATTATCATGTGGACAAATTAATGACATTGACATTTGTTGAAATTTGTGTAATTGAATTTAAATTAATTGCAGCTAATTCTGCAATGTATTTAAAAAAGAAAATATCCTCTTTAATTTTTTGTTTGGAAATAGTTCATCACAACCAGAAATTATGTTATTTTCAATATCTAACATTGTTATTATTTATTTTATATTGTGATTTCCACTGTGTTATATTTGAAATTTATTTATTATTACGATATTTAATTAACAGATTTGCATTAGTATAAAAAGTTGTAGATAAAAACATGGAAAATTTAAGTAAT
Source organism: Pterostichus niger (assembly GCA_947425015.1). NCBI lineage: Eukaryota > Metazoa > Arthropoda > Insecta > Coleoptera > Carabidae > Pterostichus > Pterostichus niger. The sequence continues at coordinate 19,833,719 of OX380341.1, read as the reverse complement.
AAAACGGTTTAATTATTAATTTCACGATAGATGAATGAAACGTTTTAATATAGTAAATAAATATGTAAACACATATTGATGTAGTCATTTATTCTCCTCGTAGAATCAATCCACAGCAGAAATTCTCAGAATTTCATCTCGAGATTTAATAAAACTTTCTCGTAGAAAACATGAATCACCCTAATATTCACATCTCGCGTTATTTCTATGAAATGCGACAGTGTGTGTGTGTTTGTGTATTATTCTTATCTTTAAGAAATAGAGTAAAAAGCAGCATTGCAGTGAATTTATTTGTATTGCATGTTGACTGGTCTTGAACTTGAACTTTATTTACTTGGTTCTGTTTATGTATTTGTTGTTTACGCCGACGGGCTGTTCTGAGCTCTACACTGTGCACAGCCAGTATACTGATAACTGCATTGTCGACGACACTACTTGGATTTCATATTTTATTGCTTTATTTTCTACGCGACATTTCATGTTCTTTAGTTACAAGTTATAACCTAGTTACGAACTTGAATTGTATTAAAAACTTTTAACACATGTTTCAACATTTGCAATATCAATATATTATGAATTCTTCATAATTTCCGAAATTTATTGTAATAAGAAGTTAAAAAATATAAGTAATAAACAAGAATGTATGTTTTGTTTATTAAATTACGACTGTACAATCAACATGACAATAGCGTAATATAAGTTAATTTTACCCACTAATAAATTATATGTCTACATGTTATTTTTCTAGTAAATAAATTTTATCAGTCAAAACGCAATATCAACAATATTATTCTTGTCATCTAATAATTCAAGTGTGTACGTTTTAGAACCATAATTGAAAAATAATTGGTATTATCACTTTTTGAACAAATAAGCGTATAAGACAATGCAGGATATATATTTTCAATTTTCAAAAACTACTCTTGCAAAAGTGACTTACAATTTTAAAACTCGATAACTTCCCAATTCACAAAACAAATTTATTTTAAGAAAAGTGTTAGTAATCAACGAATTGGATTCTAATCATAAATTAATGTGAATTTAAAACGAAATGCGAGATAAATAAAATAAATAAATATATCATCACGCCTTTTTACCCATTACTGGATGTGGCACTATGCCTAAGTAGATCTCGGGAAGTGATATATTTTTTTCGCGTGAAGTGCGGCTACCAGCCGTTAAATATTAGTGGAGGGGGAGCCACAGGGGTATATTTAAATTGGTGAAAATTGTTTGTCGGCTGTTGAGATCGGACCAGGGTTCTCAAGATAAATACAATTAATATAAATAAAAAATAGTATTAGTACGGGGGTGTGTATAGCGTTCCGGAATTCAGAAGATCCCGAGTTCGAATCTCACTCAAGCTAAAAATTATATAAACTACTACACTGCGGCTCGGTGACTGCGGATCCTGTTCTGTAATTGGTATTAAGTTCCTGTTGTACAGCGTAACATAAATAAATAAACTTACTTTATGCATCTGATCATTTTAGGAAATAGATTAGGCCGAAAAATATGTCCATTATTTAAAATAAATAAAGTGATATTTATCATCGAAAATTGTATTTCAACATTCAAGTACAAATTTATGCCGAAAAATATAAATATTCAAATAAAATTGAGATAAAGAAAACTAGAACATTTCAAGGAAAACGCATTGTATTTCTAAATATTTATGATAAAATTGCCTCACTTCAGGAAATACTATAAAATGGATACATGAACTAAATAAAAGAAAAATATATTTATACTTGAAAATTATGTCAACCACAAACCACTAAAATTGATTTCCACACTTCCAGGGATACTTGACCGATTTGCATGATTTCCTTGTTAAAAGTTCGTACAATGCATGCGTGCAGTGCAGTATTCTTACACGCTTGGCGTACGCACGTGTTTGAGACATCGACGTGACCTTGAACTGTCCCCACCCTTGGTTTCACGCCTGCGTAGTACACCACATCACAGCGGTGCCAGCGAACCGAACTAATCATCTTTTTATGTTCAACGTCCAATATAAATTTGTTTCCACACCGCAATATTAATTTTTAACGAATTGTGAAGTTGTTCCGTGCCCTTGTTGCAGATTAATTAAAATATTTAGGATATAGATTAAAATGTAAAAAGGTATATGAATGAAATCCCTGAGTTTTATTGAATACTTGACACTAATTCTAAAGGTGAAAATGGTTAATTTCAAGCATTCTTGATTATTTTGTTATTATTTTACTTTCTTATTTTCTTTTATGACATATACACGCACTTATAAATAAGTTCATAATTATAAATATATTAAAATATATCGTTTTCTATGTGCATATCAAATTACAATTATAACACTAATTAATCATTATATTTATGAGATTAAATTCCAAAAGTATGAATTTCATGTTATAATTAAATACAAATTTTATGGTATATTTAAAACATACCAGTAATTTTTTTTCTAATTATTAAATAAAGACGACATCTTATTTGTTGATCTATAGAAGCAGATTTTCTGTACATGTATATTACGACCTAATTAGGATTATTTTGTTACATAGATATTAAACTTAGATATTGTCAGTTATGTTTATTAAATTTGTGTTTTTATAAATGTTAAACATAAAATATTGAAATAAAGAAAATAAGAATGAGTGTCAAACATTTTTATTAAAACATTTACAAACGACAAAATACAAAACAGGGAACAGCCCATTCTAAAATTTTGATTTTCTTAGAACGTGTGATGCTAAATTTATTATATCTCTTCATTGTTTATATATTATATATTATGATAAATAAATATTTCATATTATTTTAAATAATAATAAAGGTGGCTCAGTGGTAACGAGTCGGTCTGTGGATCTAGAGAACCCTGGTTCGATCCCCACAGCCGACAAACAATTTTCATCAAATTAAATCTACCCCTGTTGCTCCCCCTCTACTAATATCTTCGAGGGCTGTCATTTGACGGCTGGTAATCGCGTTATCACTTACCGAGATCTGCTACGGCGGAGTGCCACACCCAGTAATGGGTAAAAGGCGTGATGATATATTTATTTATTTTGTTTATAAAAAACTATAGGTATTATTTTCTATTTTATTTCTTTTTAAGAACAAACATCAAGTGGTATTTCAAATTCATCTCTTATCAATAGTTTCGATTTGGTCACATTTAACAGTGCTTGGCCAGAAATGTAAAAGTATCTAAAGCTTAGTAATTTTTTTTTAACATTGCCAGAACAGAAAATATTTGAATCAGCAGCTGTAGTAAAATAGCAGGTGTAAGAAGGAAACCGATTTCCACTTAAAGACAGTGGACTGTGATGTCATTTGCCAAGGTTTTGTCGTATATTTGAGCAGGCGAATCATTTGCACGCTTGTTTTTTTTTGAGCTACGACATAATACTAACAAGAAAACACATGAATCGTTAGCTATGTGTGTAAGTGCAGACCTTCGCACACGCGTGCATGTTATCTATTTATTAATATAACTCGCGTGGCTACAAGGTGTGAGCTGCCGGTGCCACTGGGCAAGGTCAACATACATATGAGTTGAAACTCATGTATAGAACATCATGTGTTAATAAATATATTATACGGTTATGTATATATGTAACCTAGTATTTAATTCACTAACATGCATAAAAATCTATGATAATACAACTAATATTTACAATAAAGAAGGTAATTAAACTAATTAACTATTGTAATATTATACTAGCAGAACTAATTTCCACTAAGTAACTAAAAGAAATTATGAGCTATATACCTAAATTTGTATCTAAAAGTTAAAAACATATGAACTTATACTAGAAGTATAACTAACGACAACACATAAATATATTCTATATAAATTAATAATAAAAAAAGCACTACTAATAAACACAAAATAAAAGAAAAAAATACAAATGACAGTTATGGTAAACTTATGGAGACCAACTGAAAGTGTTCCTTTGTTTTAAGTTTGACATATTGTGATCAACGCCATCTCTTAGTAGTTGAATAGAAAATATTGTTTGAAATAGGACAAATGGATATAATAAAGTTTGTTTTAAATAATAATTAACTTTGATTTCATGCACCCAACTACTACAAATAATAGTCTATATTTATGTAAAATCCATTTTTCTACAATTGCTATGAAAAGTTGACAATTACGCTCATTTGTCATCGTAAAGTTGACGTTTTCTGTGCAACAATCGAAAAATATCTTTTTGCACGTCTCCAAGGCAACGCGCGAAAAAGATATTAAATGCGCGCGTTTCCAATGACAATGCGCGCGTTTCCAATGACAATGCGCGCGTTTCCAATGACAATGCGCGAAAAAGATATTAAATGCGCGCTTATTTCAAAAGTTACCAGGGATAGAAACAAAACAGGAACTTGTCGTATTGGCAGAACGAATTTATTTATAGTACGTATACGTTAATTAATAATTTTAAGATGCTATCGTAGAAAAAATTATGTGTGTATCACGACCGTAAAGTGTCTTTGTTCCTCTTACACTATTGCAGCTCTCGCCTTCGTTTCGCGCTGCAATTATCGTGCTGAGTAACAAGGAATCACTTTACGCTCTTAATACACAAATAACTATTTTATATTAAAAAATGGCAATACTACCCTATATTATGTATCGAAGATATCTATAATGTTAAGTTAGTTAAAAATGTTAGAAATTATGTAAATATTAATATTTTACTGTATTGCAATGAATAGACGACTTGACTAACTCCAACCTGATAAAAATGTAACTACATTCTGTCGAATTCGATTATAAGCTGTACGTCTGCTCTAGTGTATTTGGGATTAATTTCCTTTTATGGCAGTCTACCAAATAAATTAGATAAATGCAGAATAATGTAACTTTAATTTACGTACCTATTATTGAAAGAGAATAAATTATTTGCCATTAAAAATATATGTTTTTCAACTTTCACATGCTATAAATAATATAAATTTCACTTGGTTTTAAAAGTTTTCACATCATTTTAATATTTGCCACTTAGATTTAATATCCTTATTAGGAATTAATATTTGCTAATTGAGTTTCATAATTGTATTTTAAATAACATATTTGCCATTTCAATTTTATAACTGGCATTCATTTTTGGTATTTTATACGTGGCATTCAAATTTATTATTTGTTACTAATATTTTATTAAATCCGAATATAATTACTTACACATTGGGCGTGAATTCTATGAACTGAGTTTGTTTATTAAACATATTAAAATATCATTTACACTAAAACCTAAATAATACGTGACAAATATTAAATCCAGGTGACAATATTAAATCCTAGTGGCAAATAAGAAATTCAAGTGGAAAAATATCTATATTTTTACAGCACAAGAATTAGTGTCCGAACGATTTATTTCAATTTATTTTTTATCTTTTATTAAAGTTGTAACAATATGAGCTACCTCATTGTTGTTATGTTGCGTAAAATAATGGTTTCGTGTAATTTGACACTTGTGACCACATGTGCATTAAGGTTGAGTGTAAGCTCTTTTGGTTTTCGAATATAGGGCATTAAATTATAAAAGAGACAGTTATAGTTAATATTCTTAGAATTCCAACAAGATTTCATGTTCGCGTTATCTACAGTGCCAGAGTGTCAGACTACATAACCAAAACACTTGAGGCATCTGTGTCCACCCTGATGTGTGACGGATAGATTCCAGATGTGGGTATTTTATCCAGAACAGCAAGTGTTTTGGTAGAAACAGTCAATCTCGTCCATCGACTCAACACGTGAAGATTTAGATCTTCACATCACGCGGTGTTCGCGTTTCAATTAAGTTTAAATTTGAATAGTTACAGCAGTACATGAATTAATTATTATAGTTAATATAACGTAAAGTTAAGTTAATTCCTATTTCTGTTTCCATATTATATATTCATTTATAACGTTTTTTGTTAATTCTAATTCAATTGTGTTTTTATCTTATCAAATTTATTCTTATTTCACTTTTTCAATTGACACCATCTCTGCGTCCATCGCTTGTGTTACAAAGTGGTCTAGTTTAAATATTATTTATTGTATATTTCTTTTTTTTTTTAGATGATTTAATACATAACATATCATGTTATGTCATTTCTTTAGACACCAGTGTATTGAATAAAAAACTAATACTAATTGATATAATATGGTAATATTAAGCTAGTAACACGCTTCAAACACAATTTTTTTAAATGTTTTCAAAGCTGTTAAAAACTATAAATATAATTGCATTTCAATATTTCTAAACTTTGTCGATTATCCAAAATAGTTATTCAAACATAATATTATGATTAATTAATTGCGGTGGATGTATGAAATGTAAATAAATTTCGAGCTACGTGATGAAAAGTCAATGTGATGCACGCAGAGTGCCGAGTTAATTGTTCTGAATATTATATGAGATAATTGAATTGAAAATAATTCGCTCAATCGCTTGTACAGATATAAAAATACAAAACTGACAACCGCTTTTCACGGTATAATCCTATTATGTGCCAATTGATACAAATTGTAAATTCACGTTATTAATAATTCAGGTAATATAATTAATTGTTGCGGTGTTCATCATGAAGACCTTCATTATGTTTTGTAATGCTGGTTTTTATCAGCCTCATTTAAACGTATTTTACATATTTGTTTCAATGGTACATCTAAGGAAAAGTAATAAATTATTTGATATTTGAATTTTAATTTTTAAAAAGCAGTTGCGTGCAAAACACTTAGACAATTAAATTATTAGCATATTATGTAAATACAACAAATTTTACTTAAATTAATTTTTTACCTGGAGTATGTACATTATTTATATCAGATTAAATTGATTCGCACTTTCTTGTTAAAATCACATCATGCAAATTATTATATTTTTATCAATTGGGTGTTTTTAATTTAAATAATATATTTTTTCTACAACCATTAAAAAAGTAGGCGTTTTTGAACTTATTTTTATTATGAAAGTAGCAGATTTTTGCACTAGTGCAGAAAAGTAGTGTAATATAAAAGCATAGAATAGTGCGACCAAAGGGTGGAAGACTTCATAATCTTTGCCTTTTCGGAAAAGTAAGCTAAAACTATGTTTTCACTTACTCCTTTGACATTTTTCTTCTTTCGCCATGCACTAAACAAATCATGTTCTTTTTCATATCTTTTTCTCGATTTATTTGGAAGCAAATTTAATGTTGCAGCATTTGATTCTTCTATAATATCTATAGAATCTAATACGTGTTCGCCACTCGATTCAAACATTTTTAAAATTGAAAGTACGGAGAAATTTTTCCTCATTATCAACAAAATAATTGAGTTTGTTTGTCATTGTCAGTTGTCATGGATATATTTAACCAGGTATATTTATAATATATTTCTAAAGTTTCTAAATTAATACAATATTTCAGATATGTTACAATTACTGAAATTTGTTTTATTATTTTTATCAAAATTTGGATTATGGTTGTAGAAAAAATAGTGTACGCAACTTGTGCAAAAAGGGATTTTTTGAACTCGCGGTCTTGCAGCATTCGCTTCGCTCATGCAGCAACGGACCACTCATTAAAAAAACCCATCTTTCTGCACTTGATACGTAAATAACTATTGTACTATCGTCTGTCCCCTAGAATTTTAACTAAATTAACTGCCCAATAGAAAACTGTACAATCAAATTCAACTGTTATCTGTTTGATTAAGTTATTTTAATTAATATTCTAGCACGACAGATGTCACCTACATTTTCAGAAAAGTAATATAGTATACACAAAATAACTTTTTCTACGATTGCTATGAAAAGATGACAATTACGCTCTCATTTGTCATCGTAAAGTTGACGTTTTCTGTGGAACAATCGAAAAATATCTTTTTTGCGCGTCTCCAATGGCAACGCGCGAAAAAGACGTTAAATTCGCGCGTTTCCAATGGCAACGCGCGAAAAAGATTATTTCAATAGTTACCAGGGATACAAACAAAATAGAAACTTGTCATATTGACAGTTAACAAAACGAATTTAGTTTTAGACGTATACCTACATTTTTTAATAACTTTAAGATGCAATCGTAGAAAAAATTATGTGTGTATCACGAGCGTAAAGTGTCTTTGTTCCTCTTGCAATTACCGTGCTCGAGTAACAAAAAATCACTTTACGCTCTTAATACACAAATAACTATATTTATTATTATTAGGACTGATGTTTCAATATCCTAAAAAGTTCATCATATTTTTTTTCTATCAGTTATTAGAAATGGTTCAGCCTTTATATCAATAATTATTTCGGTTACAATAATAATTCTAGTTCATTTAAGTTTGAATGGTTCCCTAATGATATGAAATAATAACCCTAAATTCGTGCATCTATTGTATAACATTAGTTACAGTTCTATTTCGAATCATTCATCCACATAACTCATTACAACTTCATCACGGCATTTACAAATTCTAAATTCCCTTTTTAGAACACACATGTCCCCAACATTTAATCCTCAAATCCACCGTTCTCTCAAACCACTTATCTCTCCGTTATATCCATTTCTGTCCTGCTTGTTACCGCTGCGTGTTTTCATGTCTCTCTCTCTCTCTGGTTCTCCCGCGAGGGTGGCAGCAACATTCAGGTTAGCTCGGGCGGAATAAGGGCACGGGTCGGCGGGGGCGAACATTTGGGGTGCACACAGCACACATCTGTCAGGCCAAGGTCCTGGGTCCTGGCGTCCTCGCTGCCACGAGGTAGGCGCGGGGCGCGCTCAATAAATTCGACAGCCTTGGACGAGTTTTACTTTGGAATGGTTGAAATTTGTTTTTGGGGGTTGTAGTTAATATTTAATGGTAATTTGTGTTTGCTTTATTTCAGAGTTTTAGTCGTAATTCTGTAAATTTGATGTTTTGCTTGTAATTAAGTCAAGTATTAATCTAAGTACATGATTCATAATTACATTAGGAATATTTTGAATTACAGATTTAACAACTCGCTAACATAAAAATTTACCATGAAAACTTCTACAAACTTTTGTAATAAAAATATAAATGTTGTTTAATTTAAAAGAAAGCTTTTCATATTTTATTTCAAATTTTTATAAATAATAGATATACGTCTGTTTATAGAGATATTATTTTTTTAATCAAATTGAATTATAAAGAGAAAAATTGGAATTCCGCCAGGATTAGAACCTGAGACCTATGAACTCTGGCCATATGCTTTTAACCAACTAAATTACGGTCGCCATGTAATTCAAATCTAATTTTGTTCGAAGCGTTTCTCACTATTTTGTTATTTGCCATAGGCAGCCAAATTCTGGCGATAGCTCAACTTCTCTCATTATAATTCAACTTTATTTCAGCTGTTCTTAAGTATTTACATAATTATACAAGTATCTATTTTGTTGAGAATGTTGTTTTCTGTTACCGTTATTAATTTATCGTAAAATAAAATAAATAAATATATCATCACGCCATTTACCCATTACTGGGTGTGGCACTCTGCCTAAGCAGATCTCGGTAAGTGATATATTTTTTCGCGTGAAGTGCGGTTACCAGCCGTCAAATCACGGCCCTCAAAAATATTAGTGGAGAGGGAGCCACAGGGGTAGATTTAAATTGGTGAAAATTGTTGGTCGGCTGTGGGGATCGAACCAGGGTTCTCAAGATCCACAGGCCGACTCGATACCACTGAGCAAATAATAATATTCACTTCACTTTTACGGGGAACTTACATAATTGACAATATTTTTAGAATAGCCGCAAAATTACAATAGTCTTATGTTGTATAGCAGATGTAAGACCGAGTTTTTTATTTCCGAATAAAGTATCGGAAATTTATCTGTCAGATATGAAAAATATCACATCAAACAATAATTTGTAGTATAATGGTTTGTGCTATAGATGCGATGTGTTTCTATTTATCTTATCTTATAGATAGTTATCTAGAAGTAGACATGTACTTGCATAAGTTATATAAATCTTGTTAGGCAACTAAGTAATTAGCATGAACTTATTTTATTCGGTTATATTTACAAAAAGTATTTTTCCTTATCAAAAATAAATCTGGAGAACCCTGGTTCGATCCCCACAGCCGACAAACAATTTTCACCAATTTAAATCTATTCCTGTGGCTCCCCCTCCACTAATATCTTTGGGGGGCGTGTTTTGACGGCCGGTAACCGCACTTCACGCGAAAAAATATATCACTTACCGAGATCTGCTTAGGCAGAGTGCCACAGCCAGTAATGGATAAAAGGCGTGATGATATATTTATATTTATTTATAAAAATAAAACGAAACAGCTTCGGAATTTGAAATGAGTGAAACAATGAAAACGAACAAAAAGTATTTAGAGCACGAAAATGCAGCCAAAACATTTTTTGAATGGCGATAAAATAAGTTAATAGGTTCATCAAAACCGAATTGGCAATAATGTGCAGCGTGCAGCAAAAGCAATTTATATCATTTAATACCCAACAAAATTCCAATTTCCACCGCTGTGACCGAAATCGTTTTTTATTAATTAATATTTATCCAATCATGTCAAAATTTCCAACATGAAAAACAGGTGATCACAAACACGTGCAAGTAATGGATTTATATGCCCCAAATTTCAATAACAAACATCGAACAAGCTTTATGGATAACAATTGAAGGTTGCTTGTCGTCAAGCTCGTCGTGTGTCACTGTAACATCCAAAATGGCGGTAATAATCGAATAATTGATTTCAATAACCTTCACTGGTTCATTTTTATTTCTGATTATCTTTATTTGATATTCAAATGTCATTCATTAGTTTATTGCTGGTAATAAATAAATCGAGATAACTGTTCTTTTTTCATAATCTTTTTCCTAATAATTTTATTATTCTATCTGCTTTCTACTGGACAAATACTCCTATTTATGTGTTTAGTGAGTCTTATCTTCATATATAATTATTGAAAATAAGATTAAGTAATTAAAAAATAATTCAATTTTAAAAATAAAGAAAGTGAATTACATATTGTAAATTTCAAATTATCTATTTTTAAAAATATTTTTAGCTATTAAATACAGCAGCTGTTTATTCTTTTTTTTTTAGATTGGCAGCACTATTATTTTATTCACATTACACTTTGTATTATAATAAATTCATAGATACCAATTAGGGTGAAAATAATTGTAAATGTAACCAAATTAATTTGAACCCCAGTAAAAGTATTGAAGAAAAGTCCCTGCTGAAAATAATAATTTAACCATACATATTGAATATGCAGTTTGACACTTGTAATTAATTATGTATAATCATGCCTGATTAATCTATTATCTGTATAGATTTATCGATGTGAATAATTGATTCATTGATAATAATTATTATAATTGTCTGCATTTTGTCGCCTTTACCTTAGCGGAGCCTATTGTGCGTTGTGTTTATTGAACGCCAATGTCAAACGGGTTATTAATTTTGTCTGTTATGTATTATGTGTTTGCGATGATAACGATTATCATTATTGCTTTATACAGTATGTTCCAAATAAATAGAGACATAGTAAATCAGTATATTCTTCAAAAGCAAAAGTGTCCGGCATACAATTATGGTACCAATTGCACATGGAAATGCTAGATTTATCCAAAAACCCCTATTTATACAGACTTTCTGATTTGAATGTTACAATTTAGAGAATTTAATGAAAATCGCCTTGGAAATACCTTCATTTTGTTATAAATTAGGAGGCGTTTTTTACTTCCTTGTACGAAGTAAAGGAAGTATTGTAATCGCGAATATTTTCGGTTTTCAGATTTCATCGGAAATATCCATTTTGACGATCCCCGAATCAATTTTGACTAATTTCGTCGTGACGTCTGTACGTACGTATGTACGTATGTATCTCGCATAACTCAAAAACGGTAAGCCGTAGAAAGTTGAAAGTATTTAGGACTGTTATAACATCTAGTTGTGCATCTCCCTTTTTGGTCATTATATAACTTCCGAAAGTGGTACTTTACTTGAAGCGTATATTAAAATATAATCAAAAACATTTCAAATTTGGTATATAAAACTATTATAGCAATGGAAATGACTAACCGGAAGTGATACATTACATGAAGCTGCTAACAGTTTTTCTTGAAAACAATGGTTACATTTTGATTTTAGAAATAAATGCTGCATAGCACATCAAGAATTATTAAATTAGCCCATTGTATAAGCGAGATATGTAAATTAAAAATTATATAATTTTTTGGTTTTTCTAATTGAGATTGCTATGGATTAGGATGAAAAATAAATTTTTTAATGTCAATGGCAAATTACGTCAAATACGTGCAATTAAAAATATCAATAGTTTTATACGCGTATAAGGAAGTTATGCCCACATCAGATTTTTATCGAAATGTTTCAATAATTTTTTCCAATTTGTGCTAGTAAAATGAGATTATCTGTATTACATTAGGTTTGTGTATAAATCGGTTATTACCATTGCAATTTGGTACTTTGCCAATATTTTTTTATTTGCAAAATATCTAAATTTCTATTTATTTGGATTATACGGTATATTTTATCACATACATTTATCATTATTATGCTTTGTTACGAAATATGTTTAGTCTATGTGATACGGTACATAAAATATTGGTCTTTTATTTTATTGTTGAAGATATGGTTATGAGCGAGATCATAAATTTATGCTTGGAATATGTTAAATTAATGCTTTAGCTCAAGTTATACCTATCACATCTGTTTTTGTGAAAATAAGGGTGTTGTTTGAGAAGCCAAAAGTATTGGATTTTCATTAATATTTTTTGAGATAAAGAACACGATATAAACGCTACTCAAAACTCAAACCAAGAAATAAACAAGAGCATAGTATTTAAATTTACGAAGAAATTATTGTTAGCTACACATATAATTCGTTGAAATGCAGTAAGCAAGTTAGGAGTGTGGCAATTTTATATGAAAAAGAAATGTATATTATTATTAACATATTATTAACATTATTAACAGACGCGGTGGCCGAGCGTGTTAAGGCACATCTCTTAACATTCTGTGACGTCACCCGAGCCAAGGTTCGTCAGTTCTAATACGCCGGTCGACAATGTGTGATTTGTCGTAAAATATAAAATACAGCTACATGTATTTATCACATTCAGGCGCTATAAGCTAGTCACTTATACGCCTTAAATAATGTAGCATTTGACTACGAAAACCGGCACTACAGCAGTGTAAAAACTGCGGCTCGGTGTGTCGTCCGGTAGGCCCAGACCCGATTTGGGCTGTAGCGCCACAGATGATGATGATGATGATGATTATATTATTATTATACATTACATGTACTAGTGTGAAATGTGAAATAGGTATAGATCCACAGTTCTACATTAATAATGAATCACATCGATGAAGCTTTTATTTTGAGCTAGAATTGAAATCAGATGTTATTCAGTCAGACTTAAAATAAATGTTGTCAGTATAACAAACTGGTAATAATATAAAAATAAATAGAGGGATAAAGTAGTAACAATGTCATTCCACTTCAGCCGAACACTTTTTCACAATTTTATGTTTTCACTTTATATTTGATTTCCGTCCGGTCCTGTTAGCTACATCCACATCCAGACAAAACAAGGACAACAGAACAGAACAGAAAACTCTCTGCACTCCCTCGAGCGCTCAGCCGCTAACGGATCGTTACACAATCGCGCTCAGTCCCACAAATTCAAACCCTCTCACTGGATTCTCACCCCTATACACTCACCCCACAAGAACCATCACCCACCCTCGACTGACAGCCGCGAGCTCTGACAGCTCAGTTCGCACTTCGGCAATTCCCATCTCGGTCAGGAACATGCGATACAAATATTCCCATTTCGGACACGTTCTATTACATAGTCAGAAACCGCCAAGATTAATATTACTTTCTGAGCAAAATTCAAACAGAACGTATTTCATTTGCAGAACAGAACAAATTAATTTACGTAAGATATATTATTGAGTCTAAATCAGTAAATCTAATAATAGAGCAGAAATAAAGTAAGTGAAGTATGTCATATCGTTTAATGCTTGAATGAAATGCGAAGTCTAATCTAAATTGCTTATAAAACGTCTTATGTTGATTTCATTATTATTCGAATAAAATTTTTCAATCAGTACCTAGCTGATAAGAAAAAATATTTTGTACATTCGTTACAAAGAGATGAAGGTCGAATAAGTAGGTAGAGATCAGGAATTTTAATTTGGTGTTACATTTGTCTACGGGATGTCTCACGAAAATTGTGCTATAGGCGATTTATATGGGAAATAAGTTTTTTATACACATGTATTACAATGTGTTGTTTCGCGTCGCCTACCCAACGACCGAAACGTCATTTTTCCGCACACGTGCGGGATATTTCGAAAAAAAAAACATTCCAATTGCTAAAGCACTTATTAAAAAACTATATTTATAATAAAAAAGTATAGTATCTCAAATACCCTTTTGCGTAATAATAATAAAAGAAAATGAATATTGAATGAAATTTAATTTAAAAATGATAAATTTAGTGCATTTGGTTCACAATGTTGGCAACGAAATAATAGCACTCGACAGCAGTGAAAACACATAACCAACAAACTTAAGGTAAATTGTAACAACGTAGATATGAAATTAAACAAGTTTATTTAATTTACTGTATACTACAACTGAAATTACATTAAAATAAAATTAAATCAATTGAAATTTGACATTACTGTGAAATTAGTTATAAAATGGTTATTATCTTGTAATTATATAGTTCTACACTTTTCGTACAAAAAATAATATACAAACCTCTTGCGTGAACTAGGTTCCCGGATTCGTTCTATGGCATTCATCCGGGAACCAGTCGTTCCCGCACTTGGTATGTAAATAACTATTCAATTACCATTGCTTTCCTGATTAGAAAAATGTTTGAAATAGAAGTTGTAGGGAACTAAATTCTGCATCTACATTAATTAACACAATTAGTTGTACTTATTACCGCTAAAATTTAGTTTAAATGTTGCCAAAAATTGATATTATCAACATAATTTAGTCATGAAACTAAATCAAATGCAAATACATGTTTAATTGCCATATACATCTTTTAAATTATATTTTAACATTAATTAAATAAATGAAATGTAATGTTATTATTCACCTTATG
This sequence comes from Pterostichus niger, assembly GCA_947425015.1. Taxonomy (NCBI): domain Eukaryota; kingdom Metazoa; phylum Arthropoda; class Insecta; order Coleoptera; family Carabidae; genus Pterostichus; species Pterostichus niger. Next base: position 19,818,637 of record OX380341.1, on the reverse strand, counting down.
GTTCAGTTTTCGTGGGACAGCCTGTATATTTTGTTCAATATTCTTTGATAATATGCCGAACTGTACTAAATATTAAGTACTGTCAAAACATTAATAAACCAACACAAAGTGCAATCTCGGTCGTTTCCATCGAAAGTTACGAATAATAACATTTTGTTTGTTTCATACATACTTTACGAAAATCTCTAAAAGACAGCTAATATTAAAAGAAATAGTATAACGTCATTTTTTAATTTCTTTTTTAGGTATGACGTTATAATATAATTAATTGACAGTCGATAGAAACATGTTAACATTTGGTTGTTTCCTGCTTACCAGCCTCGGTATTATTACTATTCAGTTTGGTTGCGGTTATAAAAATTGAGTAAATTACGCAAATATGACAAAATGGTTTTTTCTATCATATTGGCTGGTAGCACAAGCTCTGTTTTTGGGTGTTCTAAGAGGATGGTTTTAACATATTAGAGATAGCTAAAATACCCAAATACACTGCTCTTAAAACAGGCAAAAACAGAGCTTGTGCTACCAGTCAAAATGTTTAAAATAAAAGATATTATCAAACTTGTCATGCTAAAGTTTTACAATCTGGTTGAACTAGAAACAAATTTGTTTAGTAGCTGAATTGAGAATGGCCAAAATGTAAGGACTCCCTCTTACAGCTTCGTAGTAGCATCTGCGATCTCTGCACCAGGAGTCGGGAATGTATTGGGAACGTTTCCTGCGTGGGGTTGCGAGGTTGATGACCCCCAAATACTGGCGACAGCCGGATATAGCGGGGAAACTCTCCCCTATCATGGTAAACGAAATTACGGTGTAGGGGATGTGTGTGTGGATACGTTATTTGGCTCAAAATGTCTACGGGGTGATTGAGGATACTTCGGTGAGCTGGAAAACTCTTTAATACAATCAGTTGCAAATAGAAAACGATGTTTACACTTCAATTTGACAAAGATACTAATATTAAAAAGGAAATGCCTTATTCGCTAATGGAAAAAATATTTGTACATAGTTACGAAACAAAACAAGAATCTATCAAATGTTAACAAAACTTTAAAATTCTACATAAAATATGTTGCTATTTTGTATTGAAAATATATGGTAGAACGAATGTTAATATATTTGTTTTGACATTATTACATAATGAATACGTGACAAAATAAGCTTTCAAGTTTGCCCCGAGTATAATAAAATTATGATTGTGCTAATTGGGAAATCAAAACATAATTAAGATACTGACAAAATATTCACAAATCGTTAAATAGTTTGATTTTTAAAATTTACATTTAATAGTACATTATTAAACGGTCTCTAGTATTGATAGCTTATTACTAATGAGGATGAAGTTTGCAACAGGAGTCGTAGATGAGTTTACTTCGAATCGAATAGTTAGGAGAATAGCTTGTACTTTTGTCCAAGTTGTCAATATAACTAAAATAATAATAATAATAAACTGTTTTTCCACGACAGATAGTTATATTTTTAGGTCTGTAGATATATTTGACGAAAATAATAATTATTAGAGATTACATGACAGGAATATCAACGTTTAGTAATTACATTGATTGTCATTAGTAGATGACAATAATTGTGTTTAAATTGTTTAACTCGTCATTGTTCTTCCTTCTTACAACATCGTAGATGTGATACTTTTGTAAATAATATAACACGTTATATTAAAATAAACGCACATATCTATTATTTACTTGTGTAGTATTACTTATTGGTGATAGAAAAATATACTTATTATTAAATCCGCTAAGTAGTATGTGTTCAAAACTAATTATTGCTATCTACCTAATAAGTATTATTTGCCAATCAATTTATATGAACAAATTGCGTTACATAAATAAGATGCGTCAAAGAAAATAAATAACAATTTTCAATTGTTAATTTCCGATTTGGATTCTAGGAAAGTTGTCATTTATTTGACCTGTTCATTTCCACTTGAACGTGACGCATTTTATTATCTAATCTAGTAGAATTTCTACGTAGTACGCCTAACAGTATTTTTTCTTACATTATTCATAAAATATCGTTATTTGAATATTTACCTACATTCCATCAAGGCTAGGTGAACTGTACAATAGTTTTAAATGCTTTCATTACTAAACAAAGAGTGGATTGTTTTGTAAATGAAGTTTTTGTTTATCGCGGTTGTGTCTTATTTTATATCCGTTGATGTATTTACGGTTATTATTATCTGTTGTTTATTTGTGATTATCATTTGTTTGTGTTGGAAATTCTTTTATTTATATCAATATGGTTTCAGTTAACCTTAGTCGAGTTTTAAATAGAACGAACAAATAATAATATCTCACCATTTCCTCAATTCGAAATCTTTACCACATAATATATTATCTGTTTTTAAATCGATCATGTAGGGAATAGATACGTATTAATTTATATTTGCACGTGGATTCTTTGAAGACACTTTCTTACTTTTGAAGTCTGATACGAAGAGATACGGTTTGAGTCGCCTGTCGTATAAAGCAATAAAGCCGCCGCTATTTTAAAGCTTACATGAGTCTTGAGTAAATTATTGATCATTTCAAATATATTTGGTAGGTGGCTCAGTGGTATCGAGTTGGCCTGTGGATCTTGAGAACCTTGGTTCTATCCCCACAGCCGACAAACAATTTTCACCAATTTAAATCTGCCCCTGTGGCTCTCCCTCCACTAACATCTTTGACATGATTTGACGGATGGTAATAGCACTTCACGTGATGAAATATATCACTTATCGAGATCTGCTTTCGCAGAGTTCTACACCCAGTAATGGGTAAAAGGCGTGATGATATATTTATTTAAAATCAATATGATTAAGATTTTGTTATTTACAATTTTGACATCTTTAACATAAGTACGGTGGTATAGATAGCGATACGGAATTCGAATCCGAAGATCCCGAGTTCGAATCGCACTCAAGCTAAAATTATATAAACTGTCACACTGCGGCTCGGTGAGTGCGGACCCTGTACTGTAATTGGGATTAAATTCCTGTTGTACAGCGTAACATAAATAAATAAATAACAAGTATATAAACGACAAGCCAATATCTAATTGACACAAACTACGGATAGAAATATGTTTAATTTCATAAATTGTAATTATCCAAACTTACGCCTTGAATCAGACGTTTTGAAGAATGTAATTTCTCAAGAACAACGATGAAAAATAATTAGAACTTTACAGAACAATTCAACTCCCTTATAAACTAAATATAGTACTCAACATAGTGATTATAAAACAGAATTTGTTTTTTAAAGTGGCAAAAATAATTGCATTACTTGAAGCAAACATTTTTCATGCAACTGGACTGGTAGGTTAGTAAACTTCAACCATCGATATAACACAAACTATTCAGAATATTGTTTAATATATTTTAAATATTGTATGAAATTATATTTCGCGTGAAGCATCAAAATATCAATCAATGCAATTTTATTCGAAAACAGAAAGAAGGTACACATTTTCAGACTACGAACAAGCTGTATGTGTGAACAGCTAAGATACTGTTATTGTTTTGAATCTTAAAAAATGTCTTCGTTTCAGGATTCAAAAACATGAAAAAATCCATGTGCGAACAGGGCTTTAGGTAAATACAAATGGTAAGAATTTTTGTTGTTGTAGTAGGAACTTTCATCTCAGAGATATTTTGACAGATTTTTATCAATCATCATGCATTTTATTCACCACACCAAGAAAGCGAATCAGCACAAAAAGTAAACAAATGATCAATAGCACAGGCGAACACTAAAGCTGCGTACAGACATGCAAACAGAACATCGTAACGTAACATCGCCGCGAAACACAGTCGCGAACATTTAGCCGTTCCAGTACTGTAGTTACTTTGTTTAATCGAAGTGCACGTCCAGACACGCAAAGAGAAGCGTATCAAGACCGGCGTAACATTTCTTTGATGCGGCGTCGAAAAACCGACAACGGACGGAACGCAGTGTTGTTACGATGTTACTGTGTTACACTGTTACGGAGTGCCGTCCACACTAACCGTAACAAAGATACGCGACGGTGTTACGTTACAATGTTCTGTTGCATGTCTGTACGCAGCTTAACAAATACTATTATATAACATAATATAAATAAATATATTTTATATACAGCGTGAGTCTGGGAAGTCGAACCCCTCCTTAACTTTATTATAAGAAATAGAAAAATTTTCTTCGTATGGAAGTTTTAGTATATTAAATATACTATTTTATGACACATATAGAAATTTTTTGTAAGTTCAGGTTTACATGATACAACTATCAACTTTCATTTTTCAAATGGGAACCTAGAATTATTTTATTAAAATAAAAACCGCCATTTTTCTCTCTTTTCAACAATGCAGATATTTATGTTACTTGTTTCACGTGTTCAATTATCTTATTTATCTCGATTTTTTTTCATATACATTTATAACAAGTAATACATCGTTGAAAAGAGATAAAATGGCGGTTTTTATTGTAATAAAATAGGCCTAGGTTCCCATTTGAAAAATTTCTGTATGTGTCATAAAATAGTATATTTAATATACTAAAACTTCCATATGAAGAAAATGTTTTATTTCTTATAATAAAAAGTTAAGAGGGGGTTCGCCTTCCCAGACTCACCATGTATATTCGTGTTCGTTTGTATACTAGTGCTTGTTCGTGATCGTACATAATCGACTTTGTTCACTTGGTGTGGACGCGGCTTAACAGTGATGCTAAGTTAAGGATGCTTATTAACATTTTAATTAATGTACGATATTTATTAACTAATAATTCAAGAATAGTGATTGATTTATTTGATTTCTTTTAACCGACAACTACTTTATTCGTGAAACTGGAATCTGTCAAATATATTTTTTATTTGAATTATCATGCAGTCTATAAAATATGTAAGAGACAGTTAAAGGGGTCTAGTTGACAATATAAAAATAAATATTTGATGTAGTTTAAGGTTCCACATCACCCTAACAATTCAGAATTATCTATAACGACATGTCGCATACAATAAACTCAACGAAGATGTCGTCATTGTTATGTAAATATCAGTCTCATAAACAGACCCCTAGCTGAAAATTACACGCGCTACCCCAGCTTCATCTGGAACTTCCATACAAGGGAAAATGACGAAATGTGGAAATGTCCGCCCTAGTATTTGTATCTGGCCCTATGTCTAGTCTTTCTTTTAAGGGGAGATTCAAACCTTGATTTGGAGGGATGACGACAGAAGCGGATTTAAACATAATTATATATGAAATAACAATATGGAAATAGTAATTTAGGTAATTTTCTACACAAAGAAATTATTTTAACGGTTTTTTGACATCTTATCATTAGACTGTAAAATGTGCGTTCTAGAAAAATATCTAATATTTGTTCTACTTGGTTTGTACAAACAATATCTACGGTTTTTTGTTTTTTCTTGTGGTCAGTTTAATTTAAAAGTACCGATTAAAAGCCGATATAACATGGTTAATATTTGCCATTTGATAAAACTAGTTATGAAAAATAGAATATCACTGTATACAATTTGATCATAGAAAGGTTTTATTTTGATTCTACTTTTATAGTTTTATTTCACTAAATGAACAAAAATAAATTCCGGTCATCATGAATCAAGTTTTCAAAATAATTATAATAATTATTAAAATTTGAAATAATATAATTATAATTTTAGATACAAATAAAGTGTAACATCCCCTAGTTTATGTTTGATAATATTCACCCTAGTAAAGAGAATGAATGTTTGACATCTAATTTTCATCATATATCAAATGAATGGTGTGATGTCATCCTTCATAATTTTACAAACAAAATGAAGTAAACAATAATTTTTTGACACCTGGCTTAATGTGAATGAATAATAACCATAGTTGCACCATTGTTAACTAAATTTTGTGTTTTTAAAAATTAAACAATATCACAACTGAGACTGTGATCTTATTAGATATTTTCCAAAATCTTCTATCATCAGTGAATATCGCAATTTACCTATTGATTGGTAGTAGTTCTTCGGATTATTGAAGATACCACTAAAATGATTGAATTAGTACGAGAATTTGTCTAAATCCATATTACTTTTTATCATGCAGAAAAAAGTTACTGTATTACTTACAAGTAACACTATTCAACTGTCACTCACCGATTTAAATAAAACTTGTCACACTAATAGAACTCTAAAAAATATTGAACCCTTATTTTTTTTCTTGTGGAAGTTGCTTTTTAGGGGTACAAACCACTCCTGGAAAGTGGTAAAAACAAGAATCGCCATAAATGAAATTAAATAATACCAAAATATTACGCGTTCAACATTGGTAACCCAGGGGTAACCTCGAAAATAGATTCAGCGACCCCAAAAACCCTCGAGTAACTAGTTTTGAATCTAAAACTCTATTTCAGTTGAATATCGTAATTTCATCTCCCGAACCCCTTTTTAAATTCTTAAAAAGGTGCATATGATCAAAATGACCCCGAAAATAGATTTTGGCGATCTCAAAAATCCCTGGGTAACCAATGTTGAACGCGTAATATTTTGGTATTACTTAATTTCATTTATGGCGATTCTTGCTATTACCAAATTTCAGGTGTGGTTTATTCTCCTAAAACGCAACTTCCGGAAGAAAAAAAAATAGCGGTTCAATATTTTTTAGAGTTCTATTAGTGTGCCAAGTTTCATTTAAATCGGTGAGTGACAGTTGGATAGTGTTACTTGTTAGATTCTATTCAATGGCATTATTATGAATTACAATATATGACTTCATTTAAAATTCCGTTGCTGTCAGAGTTTAAAGGTTATGTTCTATGTACATTAAAATAAATAACAGTAATTTATAAAAAGAACATGCACACAGATTACTGAAAACCATGCAGCTACACATATAACAAGTGATATTAGGTATTATTCGAAATAAACAAAGCCATTTATTATCAGCACGGAAAAAATATGCCACTGCAACAAAACGAGCGTTGTTGTTTGTTCGGTACGGATATATGTACGTATGTATGTATGTATGTTGAGAAATTAGCATGATCAGTGTTTAGTGGTCGTGCTCAGTGGCGTAGCGAGGACGGGGCGAAACTAGAACGCGCAGATAAACCAGCACTCTCAAGCTATAATCCACCGAGAAATATGCTTCTGTGCTGTGACAACTAGATGCGTAGCCAACATAAGCAAAGCGAATACGACTTGTAATATTTATTCACGCTGATCTATCAAATAAAAGACTTCAGTATCTATTCAGAGTCTTTTAAATATTATATATTACCAAACTTCTTATATAATTATACTGTTAAATCTAGGAATTAGAATGTTTACTTAGTTATCAAAACATAGATATTTATAATAAGATAGATTTGTAGAGATTAAATAGTTCGAGTGGACTGGAGTTTCAATCTGAAACATCTTGGTTTTAGGATTCCTTACTGCATGTAAATAGACTTCTTTGTCCAACTTATTCATTTAATTTCTAATTGTCTTTTCATGCAATTAATATTAAAGAAATCGTATTTAGATTATAATTTGAAATAAGCACTATTAATAAATACTTTCCTGAATACAAAGGTGTTGTCTTAGAGAAATAATTTTATATAAATTTATGGAACGGCAACAAGTTGATTGTCCATCGGCGGGAAAGTAATGAGTCGATCTCTGATTATAGACTTGGTTTACAATCTATATAGAAAGGTACTAATTTGAGCAATTAGTAGTTTGGGTAGTTAAGATTATTAAAATGATTGTCAATTGTCCAAATGATTTGGTGGCTAATATAATCTCTAGTACTGTAGTACAAAATTGGAATTACCTGTTTTGTGCAACGTAATGAAATAAAAATATAACAGTGATGTAATTGCGAAATAGCGCAAATTTTGCATTAGCTAAATTATATAATATTGTAATAGGTAGGTGGCTCAGTGGTATCGAGTCGGTCTGTGGATCTTGAGAATCCTGGTTCGATCCCCACAGCCAACAAACAATTTTCACCAATTTAAATCTACCCCTGTGGCTTCCCCTCCACTAATATCTTTGGGGGCCGCGATTTGACGTCTGGTAACCGCACTTCACGCGAAGAAATATATCACTTACCGAGATCTGCTTCGGAAGAATGCCACACCCAGTAATGGGTAAAAGGCGTGATGATATATTTATTTATTTATATTTTAATATTGTAATGTTTAAATTGTCTATGTACATGTTAAACTAGTCAAACCACACCCTAGTGTCCGTTCTATTTCTCCGTCCATGCATCGCTCTAGTTTCGAAACGGTATCACGCCCCTCATGACCTGTGACCTAACACCGCGCGGGAAAAGAGGTGACCAGCACACTCCATTCTGCCCTCCCTTCTCCCAACTCGCGGTCGCCTGATCTGGATTAAGTAGTCGTAGCATCTGTGGAAAACGATGCTATGTTGTTTATTCCTCTGCATTACGATTCATGGCCCACTTTCCTCTGTTACATTACATGTGATTATTTCATATTTCACGGCAAATGATTTCTGAGGTTTCAGGGAAACTGGCAACTGTGTGCATGTTCATTTATAACCGACTGATGATGGGTGTGTTACGTCATGAACAAACAAATGCATCATTAATTTCAAACTGCTATTTATAATGGAAGTTTTCTGACAGTGCACCGAGGTACTTTATATGTAAAGAGAGTGGTTGCAGGAAATGGATTCTCTGTTACGTTGTTTTTTAATTTCATTCTTTTATTTTAATATTGTTAGGAAATTAATTTCTAAATTGAAAATGGGAATTATGAAACATTTTTACTTTTTGTTTGATACTGTTGCAATTAGGCGTTTCATTTAATATTTAAATTTAGTAAAAAAATCATGTTTTGACTATTATTTGACTTTATGGTTCATATTTAACGAACAAATAATTTAAAGAAGCACACATATTATCATAAAATTTTATTTATAATGTTATATAAACTGCGATGGGGTAGGTGGCTAAGTGGTATCGAATCGGCCTCTGGATCTTGAGAACTCTTGTTCGATCCCACAGCCGACAAACAATTTTCACCAAATTAAATCTACCCCTGTGGCTTCCCCTCCATTAAAATCTTTGGGGGCCGAGATTTGACTGCTGGTAACCATATTTCACGCGAAGAAATATATCACTTACCGGGATCTGCTTACGGCAGAGTATCACACCCAGTAAGGGGTAAAAGGCGTGATGATATATTTATATTTATTATTTATATAAACTGCGACAAACTGAATTTATTACAAAAATTGCCTAGATCGAATGTATCGTTGAATTAAAAATTATTAAAACGTTTTAAGAATGAAATAAATAATAAATAAAACACAATCACGCTTTTTACCTATTACTGAGAGTGGCATTCTGTTGTAGCAGACATATTTATATGGGTAAAGTGCGATAAACAGCTGTCAAATCAAGACCCAAAGATGTTAATGGAGGAAGAACCACAGAGTTAAATTTTAATGTGATAAAATTAAGTTTGTCGGTTCTGGAAATCCTAACTTACTATATAATTTTGTTTGTTATCACTAATATTTCTATATTTGGAGCATGACAAAGAGACCTATTACTCGTAACTCCCGTTTCAAAACAGCAATAGCAGTTCGTATTTTAAATATGAATGATAAATGTACTAATTAGGTGACTGGAAATAGGTACACTCCACAAAATATTTAATAAGCACCAATTAACTCCCTCAATTTAGTCTGCATGTAGTTGTGTACGCACCGGCAGCTATTTACATGTGCAAAATGTGCAACGCGCCATGTTAACCAAAGCAGCGTGTTTGTGCATATGCGGTTCATATTTTGACATTGACGCGTTGCAGTTTCGCGTACATGGGACGGAAATGAATAGCGCATGACGCTCACTACCAACACAAACAAATATCCGCTGTTTTGCGCTGCCCTGTGACGTAGTGTGGTTATTGCCGCTGACTGATCTTTATACATTCAATTCTGGGAGCGAATGTAGAGATTAAATAATAGTTGATGTTTTGTGCCTGTCGCTGACATTTATTTGAAATTGGATTTATGGATAAAATGATTGGATTATTTGGAGAATATCCACTAATCTGGATTGGTATTATTTTTTATTTTCATAGATTGGCATCTTGTTTTGTATTGCGAATGTATGTAAAGTGAAAAATGCTGTCAACAAATTATTGAAATTGTTGTCGTACTATTCGTAAAGTCATGAGCTATTCATTATTTATATTATTTATTTATTTATGTTACTCTGTACAACAGGAATTTAAAACCCAATTACAGTACAGGGTCCGCACTCACCGAGTCGCAGTGTGATAGTTCATATAATTTTTAGCTTGTGTAGATGGCTCAGTGGTATCGAGTCGGCCTGTGGATCTTGAGAACCCTGGTTCATCCCCACAGCCGACAAACAATTTTCACCAATTTAAAAAAATTACCCCTGTGGCTCCCTCTCCACTAATATCTTTGAGGGCCGTGATTTGACGGCTGGTAACCGCATTTCACGCGACAAAATATATCACTTACCGAGATCTGCTTAGGCAGAGTGCCACACCCAGTAATGGGTAAAAGGCGTGATGATATATTTATTTATTTATTTATTTGTGTGAGATTCAAACTCGGGATCTCCTGGTTGCTATCCACACCACCGTACTGACTGTATGAGAAAAGTATACAAAAAATTATCAAATCTTAACTTCCTTGAATTCTCGTGCATACGCCGTTATACTTGATTTTGATAAATTGTTTACAAAAAAAATTAAATTGGAATCTAATAATAGTATATTATGCAACAAGTTTAGAATGGTAGCTATTAATACACATGTATTACGATAGGCACCGAAGGCGAATGTCGTAATTGATACGAGTGTATTAATAACCATTATACACGAGTTACATACATTATTTTTTCTACGATCTAATTAAACATATAGATTATTAAAATAAAAGTGAATGTAAACAAAAAATATATTACTTTTTTTATTGAGAATGCCGTGGAAACCATGTAAATGCTGTGCTGTTATTGTTCAATTTAGTCCTTTCATAATAAAATTCTCTATCGTAATAATTTATATATTTATAATTCAATGGGGTAGATGGCTCAGTAATATCGAGTCGGCATGTGGATCTTGAGAATCCTGTTTTAATCCCCACAGCCGACAAACAATTTTCATCAATTTAAATCTACCCTTTGCGGCTCCCCCACCACTAACAACTTTGGGGGCCGTGATTTAACGGCTGGTAACCGCATTTCACGCGAAGAAATATATCATTACCGAGATCTGCTTCGGAAGAGTGCCACACCCAGTAATGGGTAAAACGTGTGATGATATATTTATTTATTTTATTTATAATTCAATGTCTTAAATAAGATAAAAAAATAATGTTAATGATAACTTTTTTATATTTCATGACTACTTTATAGAATATCAGAATTCGAAACATTTTAATTAAATTTACGTATTTTGCTTATTTATAATAAATACACGAAAGTATTACTACAAAAACAAATAATACAACGATAGTTCACTAACAGTTTCGTACAGAGTGTGGTTAAAAAATAATATTTTTATAGAGACAGCTTCGAACAAGATTTAAAATGCATAACAATTAAATAATCATAACAAAATAAAATATTATCTCCACAGAATACCGAAATGGTGACAATAGTGAAAAATAAGGGTTGTCGTTAATTTATCGATAGGTAATAGATCACGATGAAGTTATATAATAGAAGAGGATAATTTTTCAATATCAACTGTGCGATATATACTTAAAATTATGAAAAAATGAGGTTAGAAATTTGAGTGAGTATGAGATTTCCCTGTAATATGGTCTATTGGAAATAAGTTTCTCTTATACAGCATAACAAATATAGTTATTTCTGTATTAAGAGCATAAAGTGATTCTTTGTTACTCGAACACGGTAATTGCAGCGCGAGCCGAAGGTGAGAGCTTCAATAGTGCAAGAGGAACAAAGACACTTTACGCTCGTGATACACACACATAATATTTTTTACGGTTGCATCTTAAATTATTAAAAAATGTATACATACTGAAAATAAATTCGTTCTGTCAACAATCAATGTGATAAGTTTCTGTTTGTATCCTTGGTAACTATTAAAATAAACGCGTATTTAACATCTTTTTCGCATTGGAGACGTGCGACAAAGATATTTTTCGATTTTTCCACAGAAAAAGTCAACTTTACGATGACAAATGAGAGCGTAATTGTCAACTTTTCATAACAATCGTAGAAAACATACATTTCCTTCAATAAATTAAAAATATGATAAACGATATCCTTAAACCATAATTTGCAAACAAAAGTTATAGAAAGTAAACCACAGATATAAATAAATATTACCACTAACTCTTATATTTCCCAACGATCCAACCTTCAAAATCAAAACTAACACAAACATCCTTCCTTGTGCTGACTCAACTATACATCAACAATGATTTCACAACTTTCATCAATTTTCCATAAAATATTTTCCCGCGATTATATAAGCGTCGAGTTTCCAATGACGAAATGATCTACGATTTATCTCGAGGCGTGATCGCTGGACCTGACCTTGCACACCACATACGAACGAACACACCCACACCTTGCCAGCCGTGCATAGTTTAGAAGCTGAAGAGCCAATCAGACTCAAGTAGAAAAGTACATGTTTGGAGGTCGGAAATATGACATGCGTGTGTCGTAGTGCAGCACACACTAAAAGGTTTACGGCTGTGACATTAATTTGTTTTTAATTGTGGACTTAATTTAAGTGGTCATTTCGGTGTGAAAAGAAATCGTGAATTTGCTAAGAGCTCAGAGGATGTTGAAATATAAAAACCAGTAGCTCAGTAAGCAAAAGAGAGATGTCATAGGTCGTGGATAAAACTGTACAAAATGAAAACTTACTTGCACCGAACTGATAGAATGATAAATATATTTATAGTTAAATGAAAAAAAAAATATAATAAGGAAAGTAAACATTAATGATATTTATAATTATTTAAAATTAAAACATAATTAAACATAAAGGCTGGTAGCACCTGCTCTGTTTTTGCCTGTTTTAAGAGCAGTGTTTTTGGGTGTTTTAGCTATCTTTAACATGTTAAAACCGTGCTCTTAAAAGACCCAAAAACAAAGCTTGTGGTACTAGCCAATGTTTTTAAAGAATTTTTAATTTATTTAAAAGAAGTGAAGTTCATCTCTTTACCAGGCGTTGGCACCTACTGGCTTTGAAAAGTCTACATTTGTATCCGACTCTCACTCCATTTTGTTTCGCGTTGTCGTTTGTCAATTTTGTTGTGATTTGTGTGTTATATATTTGATAAATAATGCCTAAAGCATTTAAAATGTTAGGAAATTTATTATACTTTTATGCAACACTCATTGCATTTATTTTTTAGTATATCCTATAAACGTAGCCGTCTTTGACGTCATTATTCTAGTTACAAACTTTGATGACGTCTCTCTTCTGTTTAAATAATTTTTGTATAGCTAGCAGTAATTGAATTGTATGATTTGAAGTAGGTATCTCTTACAAAATTTGATGCTATTAAAATAGAATAAGAACATCCTTACAAAATAATTTTCTAGGAATATTTCGAATATTTACATGGAAAAAGATAATTTTGTATCACAAGCATTAACACATAATTTATGTAAACATTTTAATTCTGCCTTTCAATAATTAATTCTATGTATCCTCTTTTAATTGGATAAATAGTATGTATAATGCTGAAAATCCGAATGCGCATAAATAAGGTGAAGAAAATTGTAATAATACTTTTTAATTGTATAAAATTTGGCGGCATTCTTCAAAAATTTCACGTCACAGTGGTTGAGAATCACTGATCTAATCCAACGCTGATATTGTGTAATGAACAAATTTAATTAATTTTGTTACAAGACTGTAGCTTTCTTCAATGAAAACAGTGGCTCTCAACTTATATCCTTTACGTAAACCACCCTTAATTTTGCGACTTTTTGAAAAATTCTTTTTGTTCCATTATCATTACAACGTGTTATATATACCATTAAAGATTGATCCATCAGTACAGAAACACCATATATATCCTATTATTTGACTAGTACACATGAAATTTAGTTGCCTAAAAATAAGTTCCATGAAAATAAGTTTGAAAATACTACTCTTTACTTGTGTACCACCACAGAATAGAACACACATAGCGGAACGATTAATATAACATATAGACATAACACTGCGTATACTGCTAGTAGAACTGAACTAGAAGACTGTCCCATAAATAAATGAATGAATAAAACAAAATTATTTTGTTATAATGTAGTATAACTAGTGTTAATAGATGTCTATTTAAAACCCTCGTGTTGTCAGAATTTTTCTTCAACAAATTTAATTACTCCTAGTTTATCCGACATTTTATTAATGCTAGGACAAGATCACAAGCCATGATTGTTGGGTAGTGATTATAAGAAAACATATATTAACTTTACTGTTGCGATATCTTGGATCTGTATAAAATGAATCATAAATACTGGTGTAATATATTGTTTTTATGATACTTTAAATAAAATATAAAACAGCAGGATTCCCATTAATACTGTCATAAATTGTCCGAGTGATTTAAATACGACATGCTTAAAAAATAACAAGCCTAAGTCTGAATCACCAAACACGGAAGACATTTTAATAAACCAAAAAGTAGAGCATCGCACAATCACACAATATACATCCTCCCACACAATACACGTGCACACAAACATCTGACGATCTCCAGTCGCCACTATCTCCAGCCGGCATCCATAGAGCGGGCGAGGGCGCGTATGTTTTGTTTGTGTGCGAGGCAATATTCAACTGACTGTCGGATGTGTTTAATGAAACAAATGAGAATTTAGGTTAGGCTGTGCTGCGTTGATGGTGTGTATGTTACATGGTGTTGTAGCGTTTAAGTGTTGGTCACTTCTGTTCGTCCGTGTAACGTGTATTGAGGCTATGGAATCACCTCAATTAAAAGCGTGCGCTCGTGGCCAGGCTGCGGAGCAGGCACGGGTTAAGGATTTAAACGGAAATCGCAAAGTTACGGTTATTTTAAAAATAGACATTTTTACAACTTCCTTTCTCGGCGAATACGATTTGGATATTCAATCTTACGGTGTACGCCAAATACCATAAATATTATACAAATCACTGACTTCAATTTTAACAATATATTTTTGGCTAATTGTCAATCATTGTCGTACAATGCCCAGTAAATTTGATTATACATCCATTCTATAGGTTCCAACTATCTTAAAAAGACTTTTTGTATATAGATACAAATATTTTCTAAATTTTCAGATATAGGATATTTTCACATTTCGTAAACCACTATTTGAAAAAAGCTAAATCTTGCTATACTGTTTGCTATATCTTACGGCAAGTAATAGTTAGTAGGTGGAAAATTATATGTGTCTTGAATACGCATGGATATATACAATATTCATTTGATCGACAAACCATTGTTTGAGTTAATGTATGTATATGAGTAATTATAGCTAAATGTTTAGCACATTTGCTTGATAAGTGAGGGTTATCGTGGTATCTATCGACCTGAAAGCCTGGAATTAAAAATCTTATTTTAAATCCTTAAAAATCTTTGAATTTCTAGTATTATATATGGGGAAACTTATTTGCAGTCATATAATAATTGTTTAACTTAGTTTCCTTTTCTTATATACATAATATTTATCTTTTTTTGTATATATAACGTATTCAAGGAAATGAGTTTTATTTTTGGCAATTTTTAATCCAATTTTTACATTAACCCATTTGATCCCACAACATTTTTTTTCTGAATCTTTTAGTAAAACCTTATGTTTTGTATTTATTTATGACATTAATAATATAGGTTTTACAGAACTTCAAATTGCGTGTACCCATATGAGTACAACGGGGCGAAATGGGTTAATTATCTAAATAAAATAAAAAACTTTGATATATAGTTTTATTTTCTATAAATTGTGTTTGAAGCATTTTTCATGAAAATAATTACTATGATGTGTGTTTTTATTGTTCACTAATTTATGAAAATCTATACAACATATAAAAGATATTATACTTATATGTATATCGGGTAAGAAGTTTTACCTTCAGTGTGTGGTCCAAATACATTAATTTTTTTTTGTATATGTATACATCAAAATCTTTATATATCCTAAAATTTACTATTTTGAAGTTGGCAAACATCCTGGTTAGTGAGTTCAATCAAAAATGCATCTGTCGTCCGAATGTAGATGTAGATATCTTGTAATTGAAAATAACTTCCTGCTGTTGCGCATTGTAAATAAACATGATATTATTCTATCCATGGTCAATTTCATTATGTTGTAAGCTACAGCAATGTAAACATTTTTAGCAGAGCAAAAGGTTTCAGTTTGGAGGTTAGTTTTATATGTTTCTTATTTTTATGAAAATAAGAAATGAAATTGAACTAAACATTTTAAATTCTCTTAAATTACGTATATAAAATCCGCACCTGTTCATTCATATACATTCACTAGATACAGTAGCAGTAGTAGCACATGTTCTTGCAGTAGAAACCAGAAAAAAATAAACTGAGATTAAAAATACTCTTAACAGAAAAGAGACGAAAGGCAGGTCAGCCACAAAACGCAGATAAACTCGCGCAAAGGTTTCACTAAACACTTACAAGGAAATCGAAACAAGGTTATATTAGCACTTGCCTAATAGTTGCCATCTCATGCAAACAGCAGAAGCACACCAGAATTATGTATGCGAAGTAATATTCGGTTATTTGTATAAATATTAATAATTAATTACTCGCTTAAATCATAAATACTCGGATATAAATTTGAGAAAACCATAAATCCAAGAATGTGCTTGAAACTGTTATTAATGTTTCATTTAACCTTTTGTTTTTTATTTGAAATTAAAATAATTGTTTCCGGTTACCTAAAAATGGAAATGAATGTGGGCAGACATTACTTTTATTAATTATGTTGTACTGATGCACTGTAATAGATTGTAAAGATGTGCGCTAACTGCTATCAAAAGGTTTTTCATAGTTAGTTAATAGTCAGTAATATAGTTAGTATACATTCCAAGAGTTGTTAGAAGAATGTAATTGAGTAGGTATAACATTTTAAATATTTACAAGGACGCATAACATCAAGGTATAAATCAGCTGATTTTAAGGACATTTGTGACGTTGCCATTAGCGTATCTATAAACCAATAACAATAATCAAAATGAACATTTTATCAGTACAGATATGTTAAGATTATAACATGAAATAGTCAAAAAAGTAATAAAATTTGTTAGGTAGTCGTTATTTTGACTTTAATGGCGACCAACTTCCATAACTGAAAGTTACATGAGTTTGCTTAACAAACAATATTAATCATATTTATTGTAAAATACATAAGTATTTTACAATAAATATATATTTTCACCAAAGCAGTTCGCCATTTTTAATTCTGTTAATCTATAAAATGAGATTTACTATCAACTGGATGTACATTCATTCATCCAAACATAACGAATAAGTTAGTTTTTCTAGTAAAAATTAAATGAAAAAGTAGATAGTTATTGTAACAAAGTGAAACAATTCAGAATTAGTTTTTGTTATAATTAGTATTTTTCACTATCAACTCAGCTTCGAAAGATACAGACAAATTAAATATTATCTTAAGTATCTTTTTTGTAAAGTTGACTTGACAGAGTTTTGGTTATCAAATTTATTAGTGCATATGTTGGTAATAATTTCAATATTCTTCGATCATTATTTATCGAGTTTATGGCTTCTCTGAATTGTCGCGCTTGTTAGCTATTATGTGATGACATATCTGGGTAAATTATTAGCTGTGCGTTGGTCTGAGATAACTTTTGATCCTTGTATTTCATCCCTTAGAAGCGTCTGGTGTTTTTTATGTAAACTCATGCATGGGAACAGTTATCTCTAACCAAGTCAACGATTTCACCCTCTAACCCCTTGTCAGCACGTCCCATGGAAAACAACAACAAATATTCAGTGGTGGTTTAGCCTTTGGATTGACAAGATGTAGTCTTGCCATGCAGTAACTTTAGTTCATATGCTGTTGTTTGCCATCTATTAGTAAAATTCAGTACAAACGACTTTATTGAAAGAGCGCATAATAAGTAAAACTGCTCGTGTTACATTATCAATGAGTTATAACGTTGAATGTCTGTCACGCCACTGAAATGAAGTCGATAAGTTTCTCATAAACTATCAGCTATCAATGACATCAGAAACATCGAGTAAATAAGTTAGAAGTTCCATTTGAGTTTGGAAAGGTAGTCTGAAGACAGACAGGTGATATTTAAAAATGGTTCGTTACCACGTTTCTAACATCACGCTGAATGCCACGAACGAGTGTACGGTACAATGCGATTGAAAAACAGGAATTATATTTGAATAAGGTCACCATTGGCTTTACGAAGTATTTTACTTTACCTTCCACTTTTCTCTTGTAGTGATTGTAATGCAATAAATCGGTGCAAAGCGGCTAAGAACTAAACCATTGTTGTATGAAATGCTAAATTGATTTTTAATGAGGTGTTTGCAGCAAATGCGAACTGATTGTTGTAGAATGTACTGAATGTGAATTGCGATTTGTTAGCTACTGGTACTAAGGCTTTGTTTCACCAAGGACCAAGGCTCAGTTAATGAGTAGTATTTTCTACAGGTTCTGACATACAAGGGCAGATTGAAATGTTTCAATCGGAAATTGAAAAGCAAGCTGTAAAAATAGAAAACTCAAGTTTCTAACTAACTTGCTGGATTTGTTAATCAAATTTACATAGTTTAAAGTTTGTAAATGTTAATTGTACGATTCCTGGGTAATTAAAATCTGGAGTAGGTATATTTGGTTTGCTTGTAACGATTTAATAAATTGTAAAAACCTCGGTTTCACATTTAAACTTTGATTTAACGAGTTTTTTTTTTGTAAAATTGAGGAAACCCTTGAGGTATTCAAAATAAGAATTACGTTAATCTATTCAACAAAATAAAATGATATGTTAACTATTGTTTTACTTTGAAAACATGGTACAGTAGAGCCCCGATTATCCGAACTAATTGGGACCGGACCTAGTTCGGATAATCGAAAGTTCGGATAACCGAAATACAGTATATTTCGTGGTTTCAAAGAAAAAAAAATATTGCACAAAAAAATATGTCGTAAAAATCGAAATATATTCTCAAAACCAAATATAATAAGTATGAAACATTTATCAAAAGTATTCCGCATAATTTATTTTATGGCTTCGGTTGCATAAAACTGTGTATCTTCAATTGGCGACGGTGGCTAGACGTTTTTGAGCGGCCAAATTCGGATAACCGAGTGTTCGGATAAATGGATTCATCGTTCGGATAATTGAGGGTTCGGATAACTGAGGTTCGGATAATCGGGGCTCTACTGTAATTGAAAAGGAATAATTATTGGAACTTGGTAATATAATAATTCCGCAAATATAGCAATCTTGCGAAGAGCGAACGTTGATTGGGTAGATGTTAGATGAAAACAAACTTAACGTTTGTCTTTTCCAAAGAATATCTTTAAAGGATTTTAATTTAACCGTACAATATATTCGATGTAACTGCTGATTTCAGTTTCACCAATCTTTATTAATGTTAATCAACGAATCAATCTAAAGAATAAATTTAACTCACTATTAATAGATTTAATAAAAGTTGGTAAAAATGGTCCTTAAAGTATTAGGATCATTGACTTGTATTACAATTGATTTATAAAAAAATATATATCATCACGCCTTTTACCCATTACTTTGCCATACCAGATCTCAGTAAGTGGTATATTTCTTCGTGTGAAGTGCACTTAAAAGCCGTCAATCCATAAAGATGTTAGTAGAGGGAGAGCCATTAAATTATAATTTAGCTAATATAAAAATATATTTATAGTAGGAATAGGTATATAATTTCCTAACATATATAGTTACATGAAACGTTGTAGTTCAAAGAAAACAAGCAAATAAAGTAAAGCTATAAATTAACCTCAAATATAGTTGTAAATTTTAGATATTCGATATTCATTATTTAATTTACAATAAAAACTTTGTTTCAATGGTTAAACTTCTAGAATAGTCGCACAGAGTTGAAATTCATTTATAAAGTATACATCTTAAATAAGGCATGTTAGCTTCAGTCTAATTGTTGCTATGCTTATGACAATTTCTTAAATTACCAGACCATTAATTAATTGTTGCGCGTGTAGATTTAAAATAAGTTTTTTTTGTATACTCGTAATTCTGTAAATAAAATAAAGATTATCAGAATGTAACTAGTATTAGAAGCATGGTAAAAAGTGTAGAATAAATTAAAAGCTACTTTATTTAAAAATAATCTGATGACTCTATATCATATTTACGACACTGTGCCTTGCCCGATGAACTCATGATCGAATAGGTTTGTTTGCAACACTTTGTTTACATTGTTGTTTTCGTATCTTAGCTAATAAACGGTAAACTCTTTTATTTATCTCTGGGTCGGGACGAGGGCACCTTACCACCGCCCAGATCATTGGGAACACTCCGCAGCAGCACATCAGCAACAGCGCTCCAGTCAGCGTATTCGTGTATTTGTTTCTTTCTTGTCGCATGAAACGACCTTCAGACTTCCAGCTCGAAGATTACCGGTATCAAGGTCGTCTGACCGTGGCTGCGACAACGGCGACGCGGTCGGTGACAGTGACAACCAATCATGAACGTGTTTCCTTTGTTTATATCGGTTAGATGTATTTTTGGGACTGATCAATCATTGTTTGCGGTCTTGAGACGTCTGAGTGATGAAAAACGTTTGTGGTGTTTATTTTTATTTTGCTACAATTTATTGATATTTATAATTGCATCACAACTTATCTAAAATTGCTATCCACCCAGACTTAGTTTTAATCTGTTTTGTACTTTATACATATTTTTCACTTTCGTTAATCTTTTGTTATGTTATTCAAGTATTCTATATCTCATTTTTATTTTTATTGACCGAATCTAAAAATATATTATTATTTTAACTATTTTGAATATAGTTATTGATCAATATTACAAGATATTATCTTGCCGTGATTTTGTGTGACATTTTTTTAATGCAAAACCTAAAACTCATTCCCCTAAACCATTTATTAAACAAACTAATTAATCAATAGATAATGGTCAAAATAAATAAAATAAGAATACTTATTAACAAATGTTAACCATATAAAATTGAATACAAAAACAGTTAAATTCTTGATTCTGTGAAGCGAATAACCTATTTCACCTATTATTAATACTTTTGCGAAATCAAATTAAACAGACACTATTTTGCAATTTATAATTTATAGACTTTGATGAATTAAATAGATCTATTTTTAAATATATATATATATATATATATATATATATATATATATATATATATATATATATATATATATATATATATATATATATATATATATAATTCAATTACCTTATTTTCGTTTTCAAATCAAAGTAATGGTCAGGATAATAGAGAGACAAAATACAAGAAATATGTAGATTAGTGTTAATGTGTATATATAAAGATTAATCTTGCAGTTCTTTCGCCGATTTCCCAAAAAAGTATACCATATGCACCCTTAACCACACACATCTCTTCAATCCCTTATTCACTCCGACATTTATTGCATTTGGCGTCACTCCGATGAACCTTGTCACACTTGTTTCATTTTGACAACATTTATATTTTTTTTAAACCAATATCTATTAATTAACTAAACTACACAAGAAACATAATATATAAATTATAATTATTTAAATAAATATTGCCACAATAGTAGCATAAATCATAAACGAAATTATAATCAGGCTTACAAAAACCATTGTTCAAGTTCCAATCAATAATAATTGTTGAATGAGGCGTAATGAGGCAGTGGGCTCGAGCTCATTGTCAAAATCATTGCATTGGTGGCGTGTCAGCAAGTGAGCACTTGGCGATTTGTATTGAAAATCTAAATTTAGAGTGTTAGAAAACGCCAATGTTAATGTAATCACCAACCAAGGTTGCCGACGATTTAATACGAGAGTCCTTGCTTGAAATTATGTAAAAATGGCATGATCAACAGAATTCGCGAACTTGACACGTGCGGGTTTTTTTTTCTCCCATTATTATTTTATTTATAAACGTTGTATTATCATTATCAACACACAGAAACCTACATCTCATGCGAAAATCATTAAATGAGTAGTTAACTGCTGTCACCACTGATGTGCTAGCAAATTAATGTTTGATGAAAGAGTGGTAATGGTTCGAGATTAACAATGCCATTGCTTATTTGTTATTCTGCAGGCTTCTTGGATGATTGCAAATTGCTTTGGACGAGGTCAACTTCACTTGGGTAGTGTCATTAAGGAATTCTAATATTTGGCGTTTTGTTTAGAATTATTTTCCTGTTTTTGATTCGACGAAAAGAACGTGTGACTGTTTGACCCACGGTAAATTTAGAACTAGAAAATAAAATAGAGATATTAGTCACATTTGAGATTTCAGATATTTTTATTTTTTTGCATTTGTTTTAAAAATGCACATAAGTATAATAAAAACTCATTTTTAAATTCCTATTTTGTATAAACGTATTAATTATGAGCACTATTTTTTATTTTATTTGTATATTATTGGTGAAACATTTTCAAAATCACGCAACAAGTTTATTACGTAGGTTAAAATAATTCAGTTATCATAAAATGTAATTGAATTCAGGAATTTGTTTTAATTAGAAACTGAGTACTAAATATTATTTAAAATGATGCATTGCATTTTAGATGAATTCTTCTAAATAAATAAATAAATATATCATCACGCCTTTTACCCATTACTGGGTGTGGCACTCTGCCTAAGCAGATCTCGGTAAGTGATATTCGCGTGAAGTGCGGTTACCAGCCGTCAAATCACGGATATTAGTGGAAGGGGAGTCACAGGGGTTGATTTAAATTGGTGAAAATTGTTTGTCGGTTGTGGGGATCGAACCAGGGTTCTCAAGATCCACAGACCGACTCGATACCACTGAGCCATCTACCCCATAACGCAACATACGAGGGTCGTTCAATAAGTCCTTAGAAAAAAGTAGAAAAAACACTTTTTTTGGGTAGATTTTTTTTTATTTTTCTACATAATCTCCTTTTAGCTCTATACACTTCTCTAATCGTTTTCCCAAATTTTTTAAGCCGTCCAAAAAGTAGGATTTCGGAAGCTCCTCAAAATAGGCTTCCGTTTGGGCGATAACCTCCTCATTGGACGTAAACCTTCGTCCGCCAAGCCATTTCTTTAAGTTTGGAAATAAGAAAAAGTCACTGGGGGCCAAATCTGGTGAATACGGTGGATGTTGCAATGATTGGAACTTTAATTCCTTTTTGCGTATCAAATGAGGACGTTTTTCTTTTATTTCTTCGCTCAGCCGGTCCAATAACGACGCATAATACGCTCCTGTTATCGTTTTTCCCTTTTCCAAATAGTCGATGAAGATGATTCCGCGTGCATCCCAAAAGACCGTTGCCATAACCTTGCTAGCCGATTTCTCCGTCTTCGCCTTCTTCGGAGCCCGTTCGCCTTTAAAAATCCACTGTTTTGACTGTTCTTTTGTCTCTGGAGTGTAGTAATGTATCCAAGTCTCATCCACAGTTATGTATCGACGCAGAAAATCTTCAGGATTACGACGGAAAAGCGTCAAAACAGCCTCAGAGTCCACCACACGATTGCGTTTATTCTCCACTGTGAGCAACCGCGGCACCCATTTTGCCGAGATTTTTGTCACACCTAATTTTTCGTGCAAAATTAAAGCGACTGTGCCTTGTGATATGCCTGTAGCCTCAACTATTTCGCGCACTTTGATTCGTCGGTCACTTAAAACCATATCGTGGATTTGGTCAATCATTTCGGGGGTAGACACTTCTACAGGGCGTCCGGAACGATGTTCATCTTTTGTGGATGTACGGCCACGTTTAAACTCATTCACCCAATTGTAAACAGTTGCAAACACAGGAGCAGATGTGCCATGAACTTCATCCAACTCAGCTTTAATTTCTTTCGGCGTTAAGCCTTTTAAATACAGATGTTTAATCACCGCTCGAAACTCACTTTTATCCATTATTATAAACAATCAAAAGTTTTTTACTACAATTGACAACAACAATGAAACTACGTGACGGCTAAAGCTAAAACTCTAACAGTTGACTAGTTAGGAGTGCTGCTTACTGGAAAAAAATCATTTTCGATACTACGAGCACCATCTCTTGGATTTTCTAAGGACTTATTGAACGACCCTCGTATATAAATATGCACTCTTTTATTTTTTATTTCTGTAGCTGTATAAAAATTCTAATATAATATTATAATTTTTAGTAATTCGTCTTATTCTGTAAGAAAATTGATCTCGTTTCTTTTACCTAATAACAGTTTTGAATTATTCTGACTAAATTAATTAATAGAGCGCGATGTCCGAGCGTGTTAAAGCACATCTCTTAACATATTGTGACGTCATCCGAACCTAAGTACGTCAGTTCGAATCCACCTGTCGACAATATGTGATTTGTCGTAAAATATAAAATACAGTTCACACTCGAGCGCTATAAGCTAGTCACTTATACGCCTTAAATAATGTACGAAAACCGGCAGTACGGCAGTGTAAAAACTGCGGCCCGATTTAGGCTGTAGTGCCATCAGAAGAAGAAGAAGTAATTAATAAATTGTTTTCTTTATTCTCATTGTAATCCAAGTAGTAATCATTCAACATTAACTGATTTGTTTTGAATTTAACAACTAAAAATATGTATTATTTAGCACATCGACAAATTCAAACAAATAAATTAATAACGAAATGTAACTAAGCAAAGATCCATGTTTGTTTAAGTTTCGTTTTGAAGTGAATACTTTCATTTAACAGTAGGTTGTTACGTATTCAGTTTTCTTTGGCAATTAATTTCTCGTAACATAGGAAATATTTATTAAAAAGCAAAGCAGTAATTGTTGTTCCTTTGTTTAGCTTCTATTTTAATATTGCCAACGTGATTTTTTATTCATCGAAGTTCTAAGCAAATTTTTTATTTATCATAATATTAAAGGTCAAAAGGAAATGAAGATAATCTTTTATAAATTTATTATCTTCAATCCTTATTAAATTAGAAATATCTCCAACTTTAAATTCTTATGAATAGTAAACTCATGATCCATTTAAATTAAATCATTGAATAAAAAAAGTACAGTTATACTAAAAATAAACAAAAATGACTTTGCATTTTATTGAAAAGCAGATCATTTATAAAAAGCAACGGATACGAATACCAATTCCTTGACTGACCGTTCCGCTCCGTTCACTGTTGTGCGAGCGAGATAGCGTTAGCGCTAGAGTGAGTACGTTGTTGGCGTGTGCATTGAAGTCAAGGTCACGTGATAAGACGCGTTAACGGGGTGTCAAGGACACCACGAGAGGCGGTCGTGTCGATGGCAGATATCAGAGCTACGCATGCGCACGCACGATTCCATTGTTTGTGCTTTATTTTCATTTGTTTCTTATGGGCAAGATATGCTAATTTTTATACTATGTTTGTGATTGTGTTGCCTGATATATACGTTGTAAGCTTTGAAAACTTAAATAAGGAAACTTACGTTCAAATAGCTATAAAATTTACAGTATTTATAAGTACGATATACAAATAACTAAATAATTGGCAAAAACACAAATTGTTACATTGTAATAATATACGAGTACATACTCGTCAAATTTGTTGTGGCTCTGAGATCCGGGTTCAATTTTAATACATGTTAAGGAATAATTCAACGTAGAATTTTCACCCTTATGATGTGGTTAATACAACTTTTAACTAATAACTGTGGTTGTGATTTGAGGGTAAATAAACTATACTACATGACAAAAATTAATATCTTCTACCCAGATTGCATATTCTTAGCCCATTATAATTTATGAATTAGTAAAAAATGAAAAGATGCATGTCCAAAATGTTGTTTAAAGCGTTTGACTAATCGTCAGGGAAATTAGCAAAGTGCATAACGCCAATATCTGTTCAAAATGAGATTTTTTTATTTAGAGCTTTTGGGGGTTTCGACAGCATTGGTCATTAACACCCGGTACAATAATATAAAAAAGATACGAGTCCAAATTGTTGCTTAAAGCGTTTGCCTAATCGTCAGGGAAATTAGCAAAGTGCATAACGCCAATATCTTTTCAAAATGAGATTTTTATTTAGAGTTTTTTGGGTGTTTCGTCAATATTGGTCATTAATACCCGGTACAATAATATAAAAAGATGCGAGTCCAAAATGTTGCTTAAAGCGTTTGACTAATAATCGTCGGGGACATACATACTCCAATATCTGTTCAAAATAAGGTTTTTTTTCAAGTTTTTTGGGTGTTTCGACAACATTGGTCGTTAACACCCGGTACAATAATGTGGTTACATTTTATTACATATTATGACTATGTATGGAAATTTTTCAATTTATTTGATCTAGTTCATATTTTTGTAAATAATTGGATCTCCTTTAGATATGTTACAAGTCTATTTGTGCTTCTCACGTCTTCTTTCAGTGCTTCTTTGAGTGTATTTGGTATCTGGTATTTTACTCTTGCTGCGGTGTTTTGAGGGCTGTAATTTTTGTATGCTGCATATTTCTACGAATATTGTGGACAGTTAAATTTGAAACAAATTTATTTAGCAAGATAAATCAAATTATAAATAGATAGTGAGCCTTTTTTCAGCAATTTTCGTTTCTTCCATCTGTTTATATATGTTCTTGCGTTATAGCATTGATTAATCAATTATAGAAAGATTGGCAACATTACGGGCATTAGGGTAGCTTATCGTATATTGTTATAATTATTGGGCTGCCTCTACCGCATTTAATGAATTTAAAGAGAACTACGATGAGATTTAATTTTATTATTTTTCTCGTCAATCATTTAAATATTTACCATAATTCTCATCAAAGTAACAAAATATATTTATGTTATTTTAAATATTGTTTTGCAGGTGATCATTGTTATTTTCAGATTAGCTAAACTTAATTTAAAAATTTTAAAGTTAAATTTTTATGAAAGAAAAATTCGGATGACGCCTGGATTCGAACCAGGGACCCTCCGCTTGCCGGGCAGAGATGTTAACCGCTACACCACGTCACCTGTGTCCGACGTATGGCTTCAACCGAATTCTTCTTTCATAGTGTCTAACGTAGCATCGATCCCAAAGACTCCTATATCTATGATAGGCATTGACAACGGGTTTCGTCTACAGCGACACAGTTCTGATTTATAGGGAATCATTCCACGAACTAATTTTTAACATATGACTTCGACTGAACGTACAGTAATGAAGATAATTTTAAAGTTAAATTTTTATGAAAAAAAAAAATTAGTTCGTGGAATGATTCCCTATAAATCAGAACTGTGTCGCTGTAGACGAAACCCGTTGTCAATGCCTATCATAGATATAGGAGTCTTTGGGATCGATGCTACGTTAGACACTATGAAAGAAGAATTCGGTTGAAGCCATACGTCGGACACAGGTGACGTGGTGTAGCGGTTAACATCTCTGCCCGGCAAGCGGAGGGTCCCTGGTTCGAATCCAGGCGTCATCCGAATTTTTCTTTCATAAAAATTTAACTTTAAAATTATCTTCATTACTGTACGTTCAGTCGAAGTCATATGTTAAAAATTAGTTCGTGGAATGATTCCCTATAAATCAGAACTGTGTCGCTGTAGACGAAACCCGTTGTCAATGCCTATCATAGATATAGGAGTCTTTGGGATCGATGCTACGTTAGACACTATGAAAGAAGAATTCGGTTGAAGCCATACGTCGGACACAGGTGACGTGGTGTAGCGGTTAACATCTCTGCCCGGCAAGCGGAGGGTCCCTGGTTCGAATCCAGGCGTCATCCGAATTTTTCTTTCATAAAAATTTAACTTTAAAATTATCTTCATTACTGTACGTTCAGTCGAAGTCATATGTTAAAAATTAGTTCGTGGAATGATTCCCTATAAATCAGAACTGTGTCGCTGTAGACGAAACCCGTTGTCAATGCCTATCATAGATATAGGAGTCTTTGGGATCGATGCTACGTTAGACACTATGAAAGAAGAATTCGGTTGAAGCCATACGTCGGACACAGGTGACGTGGTGTAGCGGTTAACATCTCTGCCCGGCAAGCGGAGGGTCCCTGGTTCGAATCCAGGCGTCATCCGAATTTTTCTTTCATAAAAATTTAACTTTAAAATTATCTTCATTACTGTACGTTCAGTCGAAGTCATATGTTAAAAATTAATTTAAAAAATTCAAATCATAATTTCTTATTAAAAGTAAAGAATAAAATCATGTTAATGTGTGTGAGTGTGTTAAGTACTAAATAGTAGTGATGCAACGAATAGTAAATCTGCCGAATACCGAATATTAGGCGGAACCGTGTGCCGAATAGCCGAATATTCGGCGAATATTCTGCACATTTTTGGCGTCAAATGATAAACCGGTGGGGATTGGCGGAGCGAAATTGCGCTCCTCCCCCTTCAGCAAATCCCTTGCAAATGACATGTTGTGTCTAGTTCGTTTGCACATCAGTGCAGTTCAAGCTTATTGTAAAATTAAATGTATATCACATTCTGATAATCCATATACATGGTGGGCAACCAATAAAAATCTATTCCCGCATTATCTAGCAAAATTTGCTAGAATTTATCTTTCTTCCTCAGGGAGCAGTGTTTATTCAGAGAGACTTTTCTCACTTTGCCACTTTTAAATTTTAATTATAATTAACCTTTCATTAGTTATTGATAATATTATTTATTATTATTATTAGTA
This sequence comes from Pterostichus niger, assembly GCA_947425015.1. NCBI lineage: Eukaryota > Metazoa > Arthropoda > Insecta > Coleoptera > Carabidae > Pterostichus > Pterostichus niger. The sequence goes on along the minus strand of OX380341.1, from coordinate 19,789,833 downwards.
ATTGACATTATTTATTATATTCTTATTTTTTAGTTATTGACAGTATTTGTGATTTTATTTGTATTTCTTTTATACCGATTGAATAAATATTTACATAATAAATAAAATATACATGTGTTTTTTTTTATATATATAAATTAATAAATTGAATGCAACCGCTGTTCATGTTTTAGATGTGTTATGTCAAACTATTCGGTATTCGGCCGAATAGGAAACTACTATTCGGTATTCGGCCGAATAGTGAAACAGCTGCCGAATAGGCAGAATACCGAATAGTTGCCTAATATTCGTTGCAACTCTACTAAATAGTCTTTTTAACATAAAAATACAAAATATCTACATTAGAAATAGGTCTTTTTTAACTAATCATTGTATTTATTAAGAATTGTTATAATAATAGATACGATTCTAAAAGCCTTTTAAAAAATATCCGGTAGCAATTACAGACCATTTAATGTTAGGATTCAAAATTGCGGCATGTATCAACAAAATAAATTTGTGAAGTACATTTTAAACCATAATTAATTCTTAGAAGTTTGATCTAACTGCGAAAAAGATTAGTAAAACACGCCGTGTTAGACAGTATTAAGTTGAATGAACCAGGTTTCCTTAATTTGCATGTATTACTTATTCAAGATATATTATTTAACAAAAATAAAATAACAGATCAAGAAAAAGACAGCACTGGTGAACAAAATTGACGAAATTTGTTATATTTCGCCGTCAAAAAAAAATCCCGTCTTGAATAGCAATTTATGTTAATTTAATTAATTATAAATAAAATAAGAATAATTAATTAAAAACAGAATTCAATGAATATGGCGATTTGTACTTCACACAACGTTAGGTTTGAATTTTACCGCTTTTGTTTGATACGTTTATATTAGTTAAGTTCTAGGGAGACAGATGGCTCTAGCATTTTCGGAATACAATACGCATTACGCAAATAACCATAGGTTGCCTATCCTTCTCTAGTTGATATATCTATGGTTACAGTGAATTTTCTTGTACACACGCTGAAATATTTTAAAACAGTTCCTGAAAATTTTGACGAAGTGGAAATATGTAATTTGCTAATTACAGCGATAAGATGCTCTTGGATTTTCCTTCATATTTTACTATTAAAATTAACTACAAACTTTAAATCTAAAAGATAAAATGGATTGTCTATTGCTTAACTTACCGTTATTGTATGAATTAAACTCACAAGTAACACAAAGTAAAAAAAAACAACTGTTATTAGGCAAAAGAAACGAGATCAATTTTCTTACAGAAAAAGACGAATTACTAAAAATTATAATATATTATAACTCTTATGCCTATGGCACACTGGTGAGCTCTTCAATGAAATAACAGAACGCAACCTTCATTGACAAACAATAAAAGCTTCTAAAGTTGAGAAAGAAAAACTAAATTTCAAAAATATGCTAAAGTGAAATGAGTCACAAAAGATACGAGTGAAATGAGATACGTTCGTTTCATTGATGAGCTCTTCCATGGAAATAGAGGAGCCTCTAATTTTCATCGATGACGGGTGCGTTCTGTTGTTTCATTGAAGAGCTTATCGATGCTCTTCGACCCGTGTGCCATAGGCATTATACAGTTACAGAAATAAGAAATAAAACAGTACATATTTATATATGTTGTACAATACTTGGCCATACGAAATTTTTTATTTTGTATGTATTTTCAGAGTGAGAGTACATTGTTGGTTCAGTCGTTTTGCTATCTCGTCCTTTACACTTTCAAAACCTTAGATAGTTTGAGATGAGTACTATAAAACTACTTTAATTTAAGAATTTTTCCACTGAAATAAAATTATTTCAAGACCAAGTAAGAAATTAATAATGCCAAGAACATTTAAGTTTGAGGCTTCATATTTAAAAAAAAAATCGGCAAAAAGTCATAATGAAATCAGCTAACCATGTTATTAAAATCAGTCTTGTAAGTAGCCCGCGAAGTTCCTTTCCTCTACAAAGTATTTCAAGTCAAGGCCACAGAGTACAAAACCATCTAGTAACCAGCCACACTATAACATCAATCATCACGTATAGTGTATTCCGGTATCATGAACCTAATAATCGTTAACGTTTTATTATGTTAGTACAATAGCAAGAGACCCACTAGCAGCATATGTGCCAGGGCTGTGATGAAACATTTGAGTAGGGGTTTGAAATATTTCATTTCTTACGTTTTATTTTCCAAAATAGCAATAAAAAATACTAGATTCAATATGGACTGTTTAAAAAAAAATTGTCATGGCCTTTCAGGTGGTACTGATTACGGACCGTTAAACTTTGTATTGTCAATTTCTCCATTATACATAGTCACAAATAAAGGTTTTATAATCCTATAATAAGCTATAAAAGAATTCATCTTTCTTCTAAGAATTCTGAATTTAAAAGATTAACGCATTAAAATTTTACATTTCAATAAATACAATCATGGTAATAAGCTTCAAAGAATTAGAAATTGCAGTCTTGTATACAGTGGAATACTGGGGTTTAAATATATCTTCAGCATAATAATATATTGCACATACAGTGTGTAATTGCAATTGTGTTAAATGTATTTTTAAACAAGCGCAGAAAATGCTGCCTTCATTTCTTATAGATTCGTTGTTAGAGAAGTGGGCGTAAGTGAAGATTTACAAAACAGGTGTACAGGAGCGAATGGATGAATGTTTGTTGCGTGATGATGGATTTTGGTTGGTTGGTTGGTTGTGAGAAAAGAAAGAGTTCGTAAGGAGGAAGTATTAATGTGGTCGAAACGAGTATCGTGTGTCAGGATGAGAATGTTGACGGGTTCGTGCTACCCCATTTAATGATATATAGCGTGATGTTATGTATGTATGTATGTACATACTGAACTGGTCGACTATATTTCTTATCTACGATCCATCATCTTAGAATTGTGGGTCTTGCTATTGTACTCCCGTAATAAAACGGTAACGATTCTAAAAATAAATAAATATATCATCACGCCTATTACCCATTACTGGGTGTGGCACTCTGCCTAAGCAGATCTCGGTAAGTGATATATTTTGTCGCGTGAAATGCGGTTACCAGCCGTCAAATCACGGCCCTCAAAGATATTAGTGGAGAGGGAGCCACAGGGGTAGATTTTTAAATTGGTGAAAATTGTTTGTCGGCTGTGGGGATCGAACCAAGGTTCTCAAGATCCACAGGCCGACTCGATACCACTGAGCCTCCTACCCCATAGATACATAATTCCAGAATACACTATACTACCAACATTATAAAATTCAAGAAGGCGTATTGGTACAACAAACTCATCGCAGATCGGCAGATCAGAGTCAGCCATGAAACGTTTGAACATCTACCTGCCAAACAGTGCCGGAGATAAAAATAAAAACTGTGAGCGTGCATGGGTGTGCGCTCAGTCATTGCTGACCTTGAACGGTGCCGCTGTTGCTTTTATTTTTATTTGTATAAAAGTGTACTTGACTTGGCACTCACGATACTCGCCAGAAGGCAGATTCGGACGTATTATTATTAGGTAGGTGTACTTTTAAATTCATTTCTTCGTGATACTTATTCACTACTAAACGAAACAATTTGATAAAACAATCAATTGTAATACATACATAAATTTTTGAACTTCCGCATATGAGGAAATTATATTTGTATTAATTCTTAATTATATTATGATGAATTTCTGATAGTTACGGATAACATATTGCAACATATTTTACCTAAATAATAATTATAGATACCATAGCACTCACAATATTTACTAAAATAAAAACAAATATAATTTTAATTGGACAAAAAATTAAAAATACTGTTATCTTTGGAGGGCCGTGATTTGACGGCTGGTAACCGCACTTCACGCGATAAAATATATCACTTACCGAGATCTGCTTAGACAGAGTGCCACACCTAGTAATGGGTAAAAGGCGTGATGATATATTTATTTATTTATTTACTTTACTGTTAGTAAAAATATATTAAATATGGTTATTGAACTTTATAAATATATTATATTTTTAGAAATTTTGTTTATTTAAATATGCTTTTAATTTATTATTGCTATCAATTATTTCGTAATTGTTAATTAATATCGCCGCAGATATGTATTAGTTATTTATTGATTAGATTAATGATTATTTAAATTTTATTACAATAAACGAGGTAATAATAATAACACAGATCACATATTATAATAAATTTTATAGCGTATTAAATACCATGAAAGTTACGAACACGAATAATTAATTAACGATAAAATGAGTAAAAGGGAAATTTATGCATTTATTCAGGTGTGCAGATATTGTACATTTGTATGAAACAATATTCATTTATAAATGATTACATTTGTTTTGCAATAGATTTGACCGTGAATTAATTTTACACTATGACCATGAGATTTGTGAACAGCTCATAGCAACTAGTGAGGTATAAACTTAAATGAAACATTGATAGAAAATAAACTACTATGAATACAAACAAAACAAACGTCACTTTCTGAATAGTTCCATTAGTGATATCGAGTCGGCCTGTGGATTTAAGAACCCGGGTTCTATTCTCACATCCTACAAACAATTTTCACCACATCGATCTCTGTGACCCCTTTACTAACAGTTTTGGAGGACGTGATTTGATGGCTGGTAACCACACTTCACACGCAGATATATGTCACTTACTGAAATCTGCTATGGCAAAAGTGCTACACTCAGTAATGGGTAAAAGTCGTGATGATATATTTATTTATTTATTTTATTTATAATTTTTACTGAATGATCAGAGGAGTTCAAGATGAATTGAGCTATAAACCGTTCGATATTTGATTCGTATGATAGGTTTCAAGTGGGTGGTGGGTATTGCGTGAATCATTTCGTGTTTTTGCCTTTAGATACAAGGTTTTGTTCTACCCACAAAATGTATTTTACAATCTATACATGTTTTGCAACGTGTAACTTATTTCAGAGATAGAAATATTTTATTCGTAATAATTAATTTTAATATAATTATCATATTTTATTTTATTATAATATATCAGTTATAATACTACAGTATTCTTAATATCCTTAAAATATTATTGAAAATTATAACTAAATTATTTTTATATATGTTATATATCCCTACCATGTTACTGGACTATGAATATTGGGCGTGCTTTCAAAATAATTCTACAATTGTTAAAGTAAGTAAATTAGTCACCACTTCTCTAGTACAACTTAAATAGTTGTTCATTATTTTGTATCATTATTATTATACAGAATAATTGATAGAAAAACATAACATGAAGCATTTTGTTTAGTTTATTAAATGTAAAATAGTAGTTAAAACTACATCGGCTGCTTGAGTGAATGTTCGAATCTCGTCCTGGGTGTGAATATTTGTGATATTTTTATAAGTTTTAAGTGGTATAGTCGCCCTCCCCTGAATTTCGCTGTAAACTGTTTATAAATCCAAATAAAATAATTATATGTGTATTAAGAACGTAAAGTGATACTTTGTTACTCGAAAACGGTAATTGCAGCGCGAGCCGAAAGCATCTTCAAATTATTAAAAAACGTATGCGTACTGAAAATAAATTCGTTCTGTCAATTGTCAATATGACATGTTTCTGTTTTATATTTGCTTGTAAAGATATTTTTCGATTGTTCTACAGAAAATATCAACTTTACGATGTCAACTTTTCATAGCAATCGTAGAAAAAATAATTTAACGATTATTTTTTATTATTATTGAAAACTCAATAGGCTTTATGTAAGAATTGAATTTTCAGACATTTCATATTATCCTTTTAGCTTACATAAATATTACAATGTATTCACGAATGAGCTTTCTACAAAGTAGTTCTTATTTTAGAAAATAGTTGTGGCTGATACTAAACACTCAGTTTTTGGATGTTCTGAGAACACTGTGTTAATATTTTACTACACTCAATTATCAAGCAGTACTGTACAATTTTATTATTTCTTAAAATTCTCTCACATAGCAACTTCCTATGTCAGCCATTGTCTGCTAAGTCTACGGTAAAACAATAAAATTTAAAAATAATAAAGTGTATACATGTTGTATACCAAACGGGACAACTGAAAACGAAACCTATCAACCCATAAATATTTGTTTCATCTTGAACAAATAAAATTGCTGGAACAGAAAGCAAGAAAGCAGTCGACGCTCTCATAGCTCATCAGATAATCCATCAAAAGTATTTGCGCCCAATACATACATTCTCTCATTGCCGACCCAATACTAACACTAGAGTGTTTCGTATCTTGAGTACTAGGCGTCACCGCAGTCGCTGACATGTCACACTGATCCATAAGCAACGAACATAAGCAGGCCGATTGAGAAAGGCGAAACGACACAATATCTTTAACATTTCGAAACGCATCCGCGACCCATAAAGCATGTGCTGCCTGCTGCCTCTTTCCCCACGCAGTGCGGCTGTGTGAGTGTGACTTTACCTAGTTGTGCAATGGCGGCGGCGCGCGGCGGCTACCGCCGAGCTACTTAAAAATGTGTAACACATTCGAATGAATTTCATGTTTAATAAACAGTGATATTGAGGTGACTAAATGCAAGCTGGTTTGGTTTTATGGTGTATTGTTTTACATTGATGACTGCTTGCTTTTATGCTGCATTATTATTTATGACTAATTGAATTTTATTTCTGTTATGTTTTTTATTTATTTTTAATTTTGCAACGTGACCATTCTATAAACAAACTGCCAATTTCATTAAATTATTAGGTATCTAAACGACACAAGATTTTGCCTTATACAGGGTGTTTCAGGACTAGTGTAACAAACTTTAACAGCTTATTCCTGAGGTCATTTTGAGCCAAAAATGTCATATGAACATAGGTCCTATTCCTTCTAGTTACCAAAATACAAGAGGTTGAAGTTCTACAAATAACACGAAATTTTCAAATTTTTGTAATCAAGATACTTTCGGAAAACAAGAGTTTTATTGAAAAGTCATACCTTATTTGTCTTAATTAATTTTATTGATTAATATTAACGAATACGATTTAGAGAACAAAACATAAAACACAATTAAATAGACACAGAACAACATAACCAAACATGGAATAGGTTAACACGATATGAAATAAAATAACAAATTTTTAAAAAATTACAGCAAGTGTTCAAAATGAGCGCCTTGAACTCGTAGGCATGTTATTATTAATAAACAAAATTAATTAAGACAAATAACTTTTCAATAAAACTCTTGTTTTCCGAAAGTATCTCGATTACAAAAATTTGAAAATTTCGTGTTATTTATAGAACTTCAACCTCTTGTATTTTGGTAACTAGAAGGAATAGGACCTATGTTCATATGACATTTTTGTCTCAAAATGACCTCAGGAATAAGCTGTTAAAGTTTGTTACACTAGTCCTGAAACACCCTGTATAGTGCATGTTACTTTAATTTTTTTAATTCTATATTTCTATTTCAAACGGCATAAATTCAAATAAAAGAGGCCAAATAAAGCTAATAAACAAAATGAAATACTTGTCCCTGAAATCTGATATATATATACCTATCAAAATCTAAATTTAGCTAATAATTATTGACACACATACTTATTGTTTTTAAAAAAAGAAATATCGAAGTAAGCTATCAACAATATTCGAGTGGTCAGACTGTTAGTGAATTTAAACTTATAACAAAGTGCCGGTTTATAGAGTCCACTTTAAACTTTTAATATCTAAAACAAAATTTATTGGAGCTGTAATTCTTAGATTGTTTCTAAAAGTTGTGTTAAGTAAAACTATCTCGAAAAATGAATCATTCTTTAAAAGTAGATATATAAAAAGAGATCATTAATATCCCTGTCTGAAATGAAAATTAAAATGTAAAACATTATTAGAGCAGGAACTGATGAGGCAAAATCAAAGAACTATAATTAATAACATGTAGATTGCACACATTGATTAATGATTGTTGTAGGTAATAGCAACCTACAACTAAGAAATAATATCAAGGGCATATCAATTTCAGTAATTCTATAGATGAAAAAGCCAACAATGAAATTATGTAAAATTTAATTAGTAGTTATTTACGCGACCTTGCTAATTCGATTCAAATGTCACCTTTCATTGTCATCGAGACACGTGTGTGCACAGCCGCAACAAAATATTTGCACAGCAAATCAATAAATCACGGATTTTACATTTAACACGTTTCAAAAATAGCTCTTACTGCCATTCTAAATAACAACACTTGTTCACGACAAAACGTACTAATTAAAAAACACACTGGATTTGTTTTATCCATGAACAGTATTACGTGAGTTTTAGATCCACAAAGATTATATTCCGAATAATTTAGTAACAGCAGTTAATTTCATTATGTATATTTAAATAATGAATAATGAGGTAAGTGGCTCAGTGGTACCGAGTCGGCCTGTGGATCTTGAGAATCCTGGTTCGATTCCCACAGCCGACAAACAATTTTCACCAATTTAAATCTATCCCTGTGGCTCCCCCTCCACTAATATCTTTGGTGTCCGTGATATGACGGTTGGAAACCGAACTTCACGCAAAAAAATATATCACTTACCGAAATCTGCTACGACAGAGTGCCACACCCAGTAATGGGTAAAAGGCGTGATTATATATTTATTTATTTTATTTAAATAATGAATTAGATATTAGAATTAAAATTTTGCGAATTTTGCTTTTATATGCTCAACTTGAAAAACAATCGAAACAAACTGAAAATTAAGTTTTGATGGTAAATAACTGTATGTTTAATAGTTGGTTGTTTAAATTACTAGCAATATCTTTTTATAAAATGATAGTTATGAAATAACATTTCGGTAAGTTGATTAATTCAATTCACAGATAACACATTTCGCAGCTTTTAATTAATTCAAAAAGCATCATAAAAACAAAAATATCAGTAATATAATACAAATATTAATATTCAAAATATGGTCCAGGCTTAAAATACATTTTTTTAATTATCATATATCATCGGTATCATCATCTGTGGCGCTACAGCCCAAATCGGGCCTGGGCCTACCGGACACACCGAGCCGCAGTTTTTACACTCCCGTACTGCCGGTTTTCGTCATCGGTATAATAGTATTATATATATTAAATTAAAATTTAAGTACGAAAATAAATGTTTCTAATTATTTTAATAATTTAATAGATTTTTAACTATAATTTAAAAAGTATTTGTTATCAGATTGGCAAAAAGTTGAAAGTGATTTGTCGAGTGTTGGTGAATTTATCGCATTGTGAAGTTGATGGTGGAAAGTGTAGTCGGTGTATAGAGATCAGATCGGGTGAAATCCAGGAAGTAGCAAGTGAAATCCAGCCTTCTCTCCTGTCACATTCACACACACTACGTTACTACGAATACTTCGTTATCTGTGCCAATATCTCTACTTCAACAAACACTGCTGTGCTACCAAATTAGACGTTTCTAAATCCCTGCTACTTATATACTGATTCAAATTTAAGTGAATAACGCAAAAATGTATTCATGATTGAATAAGGTTAAAAAAAGAACAAGTAATAAACTTCTCTACATAAGATACTATTTCTAATTTCCTTTCTTACTTTCTTTTGCTCTTCTTGTTTTTATTAAATGTATAACATATGTAGAAATTGGATTGGATCTAATCTAAGAAATATTAACTTATTAGATATAATTTTAAATTATTAATCGGAGTAATATTTGTTTTAATAATTGAATTTATAGGATAAAATTAAATGGTAAATCTGAGTCAAGGTATTAATTATTTGAGTTGATGAAAGATGATTGGGGAAAGTTAAGTTTTAAAGTTGGCAACACGTTGTTTCAGTGCGTCCTCAAAACGTTTACTTTCGCGAAATCTTTTAATTGTGAATCTACGAGTGTTTCATCTGCACTGTAAGTATAGGTATCATTTACCTCTCCTATATAGAATTTATTTTTAAATTAAAGAATTATGATTGCAATAGAAATTGCATTTCTTTCGAATTAAATATCAACAAATTGTAGGTTAGGTTTCTTTCTATTCATAGGACAATAGTATATTTAATTATTAATATGCGATATCTATCTAGTATTAAATGTTAGTATCCCTAGTATGAATATTATTTTGATCAATTTATCGGTTTTAAAAAATCATATATAGTAAGTACTATTATTAATATTGACAATTTTCCGTAAAGACAATTGTTTACAAAATTTTTATTTCAATTCCAAGTACTGAATTGTGTATTGAATAATCTCAATTACATGTTTTTAATAATAACATTAAATCCAAATAGATTTATGAATCGTGGAAACCATATATTAAAACAATTATTCGTAATATTACCTCTAGGCTTCATAACTATTTAGTATTTACTCATGTTAATAAGCTGAATATAATTTAAAATGTACCAAGGTGTATAATTTCCGTTAGTAATAAAACTGAAATGGTGACATGAATATTGTTTTCAGTTCGTTTTGAAACCGTGCCGTATTAAACATTCACACGCGCGAGGCGCAAGTAGGTAAATAGATATCTAAAACTTTCCCACATGCACGCACCGGCTTTATGTATCACTCGCGAGATTTCAGAAAGTGAAAGTGGTACACAGCATTATTTTACATAATTATTTCGATATGAAATGAAATCGGCCATCTTACGCCTACAATACCAATTGGTGTTCAATAAAACTCTATTTGAAATTATTATAAGAATGAAACGCCAGCAAATAAATTATGAGCTCTCAACCTTTATTGTTACCTACATTTCGCAAATAACATTTACTGAATTTCTTTGAACTTTTGCGCATTTTTAGGTACATTGGCTATTGAGAAATAAAACCATATCTGATGAAATTGTATTGATATTACCTATTGCCTATTTAAATTTATTATTATATAGAGTGTCCCAGGTTTAAACAATGAATTTAACACCTAAAAGTACGGTGGTGTGGATAGCGATACAGAATTCGAATCCGGAGATCCCGAGTTCGAATCTCACTCATGCTAAAAATTATATTAACTACCACATTGCGGATCGGTGAGTGCGGACCCTGTACTGCAATTGGGATTAAATTCCTGTTGTACAGCGTAACATAAATACATAAATAAATATGAGTTAGGTGGCCCAATGGTATCGAGTCGACCTGTGGATTTGAGAACCTGGGTTCGATTCCCACAGCCGACAAACAATTAAATCTACCCATGTAGATTCCACTTCACTAACATTTTTGGGGGACGGCTGATAAGCGCATTTCGCGCGAAGAAATATATCACTCACTGAGATTTGATATGGCAGAGTGCCATACCCAGTAATGGATAGAAGGCGTTAAGATATATTTATTTATTTATGACTGACAATGGTTTATTTTAGTGATGTTTCTGTTTTTATAATTATTACAGTAGCACAATATGGAAATATAAAATAAATAAATAAATATATCATCACGCCTTTTACCCATTACTAGGTGTGGCACTCTGCCTAAGCAGATTTTGGTAAGTGATATATTTTTCGCGTGAAGTGCCGTCAAATCACTGCCTCCAAAGATATTAGTGGAGGGGGAGCCACAGGGGTAGATTTAAATTGTTGGTCGGCTGTGGGAATCGAACCAGGATTCTCAAGATCCACAGGCCGACTCGATAGCACTGAGCCACCGAAAAACGGAAATATATAGTTATAAAATGAAATATCAACTATTAGAAAAGTCGTAGACAAAAACTATATTTATTATTTGAGTAAACACGAGGCATTTCGCAAAAATGAATATATTTCCAGCTTAAAACTATCAGTAATTTAGTATTGATTATAATAGTTTTCCTGCTGATGAATCTATTCTTCTAATCCTTTGTTCTTGTTCATCTAATAATAACCCAGCATTCTATTCTGTTTGCTCTTTGCTGGTAAATCTTCAGCGTATCTATCCAGTGAGTGCACGCGGCAATGAACTCTACGGCAACACGCACACACGCACGCGAGGCAAATGAACCTAAACAAAAACACATGGCTGCCGCTGCGCTGTTGTTCCTATCCAGCAACGAACGCCGCTATCAGCTGTCTGCTGCTGCGCTCGGAGCTGTGAGCTTCACTCAGATTCACTCTTCATTAGTTCGTTCATAGTTCGCTCTCTCTTTCCTTTCGGAAGAATAGTGAATGTGGATTCAGTTTACTTTCCTCTAATATTTCAAATCTTACACTGCTTCAATTTTGAAAGAGGCTTAATAAAAAGTTGTAGCGTGACCAAAGAAATTGAAAAATATTTCTAGAGTTATATAATGAACTATCAATAGTTCATTCGTTGATATTAGTTCTGATTTTAGCTAAAGCTGATATAGTCAATATTAGATTTGGCATGCACGATTTGCGGATAGCAAATATAAATGAATATTTCACTCGAAAAATTTCAACCAATCAGGTTACAGTATTTTTTAAATTTCGACCAATCACAATCGAATATCAGTGAATATTTGCACTTGTGCAAATACCCGGGTATTTGCACAAGTGCAATACTCGAATATGTCAATTTGACAACACTAATGAAAAATTTACATTTGTTTAATAACGTTTCTAAGAAAATTGTTTTATTGTTTACACCACTTGATAAATATATATTTTTTTATCTAAAATTGCATTGGACGTTTATCAAGTGTTAAAGATCTGATAACTGACGTTTATATGACAGTTTAAATAAATATTAAATTATAATAAAAATAATTTAAAATATCGAATGTGAACTTTTTCTCGGGAAATATTCTACCAATATACCACTCGTGCAAGTCAAATACAATCAGAATATTTTCGCTCGTGCACATTCGTGCACTCGAGAAAATATTCAGGTATTTGCCTTGCACTTGTGATATAATTATTAAGTATACGAGTATGAGTGAATTTCCATCGTTCGATATTTTCTAAAGTAGCAAAATACATACAAATTTCCAGTATTAGCGCAATATATCGATTTATAAATAATCATCCAACATTTATCTATTTCTAAAAGTTGTTTGAGTGTCTACCTTCAATATTTAATAGATTATAAATAATCCAGAATTGACAGTAAACGTACGGCATGTATTTTTAATAGAACAGGAAAGGGGTGGATGTAGCTTAGCTTGCAGCTTTTCATGGCATGTGTCTTCATTGTCAAGCTTTAAGGCTTTAGGATGTAGCAGATGCGAGTGGTCATACGGGTAGTAGAGAGAAAAACGCGATACCATGCAAGCTGCTAATTTGCAAAGTAATTACTAGATTATCTGGATAATTAGATTAATTTTTATACTTACATAGAGGAGGGAATATAATTTACCTGTTTCAGTTCATATCAATTTAATCATATTCTATATTATCATAATTATGGAAGCATGATGCCATGTACAACTGAAGCTTTTGTGTAGCAAAACCAAATTTCATTGCAAAACTACAAGAAATGAAAAGGAAAGAAAATTAATATAATATGATAAAATCTTATACATATATTATCATGGTTTTAGCAGAATTTGAAGTTTGGCATAATTGACACTAATCAATAATGCCATTGTAACTTCAATTTACTTTTATGTATTTAAAGTAATAAAGCCTGAAATTTAAGATCTATAAACTTACGAAAGTGAATTTTATAAACAATATAGATATAGTGAGAATATTTTAAATTTCTGGAATTGATTTTAAAGATATGCTTCATATAAAAGTCGTAGAATATTTAAAACTATAGAACTTTTGTTGAAGTAGATATACCAGGTGTAGAATAGAAATATGTAACATAGGAAACCCAATGGTATTTTTTTATATGATGATGGTTGCTTCCCTAATTAAATTAGACCAAAAGTGTAAATAAATATAGGGTTAGATGGTTCAGTGGTATCGAGTCGGCCAGCGAATCTTGAAAACCCTGGTTCGATCCTCACAGCCGACAAACAATTTTCACCTGTGGCTGCTCCCCCTTCACTAACATCTTTGGGGGCCGTGACTTGACGGCTGGTAACCGCACTTCACGCGCAGACATATATCACTTACCGAAATCTGCTATGGCAGAGTGCCACACTCAGTAATGGATAAAAGGCGTGATGATATATTTATTTATTTAAAAGTGTAAATATAAAAAAATGTTACATATTAAAAATTGCACCTACTTGTTGCTCAATTTTTTTTTATGCAAGAGTAACAAGCAAACGAAAAATGGCTTTTATAAAGGAAATTTGAGATTGAAAGTGCTGTGAAAAACAACGACATAAAATAATTTTTATTTTAAATTTTAATAGTTCCTGAAATATCAACTTCAAATGGTTTAGTTAACGTATTAATTGTTGTGACCTGTTTTAAATATGGAAATATTATATTAATATATCACAAAATTTTATTTATAAAATGGTATTACGCTATTTTTCGTTTGCTTGTTACTCTTGCATAAAAGTAGATACTCATTAGATGCAGTTTTTAATACTTAACATTTTTTTTATTTACACTTTTAATTCGTCTTATATAATTTTAATCAAGTCTTTCAGAATACGTGTGAAGTAAAACAGTAAAAGTAAGCAATGTGCTATGAAAATATAAATACCAAGTATAAATGACGCCATACTATTCAAGTATTCAATTCACCTATTTCACAACAGCAGATCTTCATTGCTTTACATAGCGTTGCTATGACTATAGCAGCAAGGTCCGTGACCTAGCGTACCCCGGTAAATGAACTCTGTTGGTACCGGTGCCCGTGCTATGCCACCTCGCCACGCACCATGTTACGTTATATGAGCCCGGCCCAAGGTCACGGCCACACTAGCGGGCTGTGGACAACACGACATGCAGGCTATCAAATGTGCGCACCATGCACCAGGTGGCTTGTGAAGAGTGTGGGCAAGCAGACGGTAGATGTAGAAGAATGATGGTGGTTGCCATGTACAATTGTTGTGTAATGCTGTAATGGCATGTTGGATTCACTTTTCTTTTATCAATTAGTTTTACTTTTAGATACACGAGAAGAAACGTATACGCCATGTCAAATGGCTTGACAATTGCGTCATTTTGTACATCATGACTATAAAATAAAGTGAAATTCTTGTTTTCTTGAGATACTTTAAAAATACATATGAAGGATAGTACGAAAACGAGTATTTATCGCGATATATACTTTAACAAATAATATAAAATAAACCATAATTAATGAATAATAAATTAGTATCAAACTTTCATTTAAAATCACCGGTAATAGATGTAGACATTTTTACGCCCATGACTACAGACATGTTGGTTTGTACTATCACTATTAAATAATGACGTTATAAGTGAAACAAACAAACAAATCACTGCTGTCATGAAATAGTTATTTGTGTATTAAGAGCGTAAAGTGATTCTTTGTTATCGAACATGGTAATTGCAGCGCGAGCCGAAGATGAGAGCTGCAATAGTGTAAGAGGAACAAAGACACTTTACGCTCGTGGTACACACATAATTTTTTCTACGATTGCATCTTCAAATTATTAAAAAACGTATGCGTATTGAAAATAAATTCGTTCTGTCAACTGGCAATATGACAAGTTTCTATTTTGTTTGTATCCCTGGTAACTATTGAAATAAGCGCGTGTTTAATATCTTTTTCGCGCGTTGCCATTGGAAACGCGCGCATTTAACGTCTTTTTCGCGCGTTGTCATTGGAGACGCGCAAAAAAAGATATTTTTCGATTGTTCCACAGAAAACGTCAACTTTACGATGACAAATGAAAGCGTAATTGTCAATTTTTCATAGCAATCGTAGAAAAAAAATTATTTTGACGTCTTTCATATTTAATTTTGAATTTTTTTCTATCTTATTTTATTATTATCGGGTAGGTGACACAGTGGTATCGAGTCGGACTGTGGATCTTGAGAATCCTGGTTTGATCCAGCCGACAATCAATTTTCACCAATTTAAATCTACCCCTGTGTCTCCCCCATCACTAATATCTTTGGAGGCCGTGATTTGACGACTGGTAACCGCACTTCACGCGAAGAAATATATCACTTACCAAGATCTGCTCCGGCAGAGTGCCACATCCAGTTATGGGTAAAAGGCGTGATGATATATTTATTTATTTCATTTTATTATTGTTTATTCATATTTATTATGATAAAATGTAGTTCGCTGCTCAGTGGAGATGCGTCGTCTGTAGATTTAATTTCCACAGACACATACAAATTATCTCTGTAGCTTCGTTTCCACAAATATCTTTGGAGGCCGTTATTTCACGATTAGTAAGCGCACATCACACTCCAAGTATATCACTTACTGAAATAAAGTGCTACATCCAGTAATGACTAAACTCGTGTTGATATATTAATTTCTTATGTATACTGGTTTATAAGTTTGATATTGATAATTAACATTTTATCTTCTGTGTTTCATAAACGAATGTCTCAAACATTAATCCTAACAACCAGGAGATTTATCTCTGGTTCTATTTTGTCCTCCCCTGATCTCCAGAGTTCTCCAGCCGAGTTCAACGGCCCTGCTGTGTACTCTAGTGCAGAGGCAGTGTGCAGACACCGTGGCACGACACAGAGATGTCGATGTGAATGGCTGTGTTTGGCACGCACGGTCGTCAGGACATTGTACGATCAATGCAAATGATATAACACGTGCGCATCGAACTAGCGGGTAGCGCCACGGAATATGGAAATAGAATACAAAGAATACAATTTTAGGTTGTTGTTTTTTACACGAATTTCAATAAATATTATCTTGGTTACAGTCAGAGTTAAGGAGTACAGGTTTTACAAATAGCACGTATGCCAACATCAGTCAGCAGATGAATTTAGTCCGCGATCTTTTTTACGTGTCTCTGCTGAACACAGTGTATACTATTATTTGCATTTTTATGTAGTTCAATTAGTGTAGTGTCACAAAATGTCTCTAATGCCTATAGCACACTGGTCGAGGGAAACAACAGAACGCACCCGTCATTGACAAAAAATAAAAGCTTCTAAAGTTGATAAAGAAAAACGAAAATGCAAACATACGCTAACGTGAAATGAGACACAAAAGATACGAATGAAATGAAATACGCTCTTCGATGCAAATAATCTATCTTTCGTCGATAACGGGTGCGTTCTGCTGTTTCATCATCGAAAAGATCATCGATGCTCTTCGACCAGTGTGCCATAGCTATTATGAATTAATATCAAGAAACGATTACATATACTGTCTCATAGTAACCCTTCATATAAGACAAACTTGATTTCTTAATCCTGATTACAAAAATCTAAAATACTTATGATACTGTAATCTTTCGAATGGACTATAATTGAACATATTATCATATAAAACTAAAGTAATTCTGTAGCAGGGGAAACAGGTTCAATTTTTAATGAATCATAAAAATGTTTTTGTTCATATTTATGCACTTGAATTTTGTATAAATGTAAATTGATGTATGTGCTATTAATTTTTCAGTGAACTATACTTATTACACATGGAAATATCGTCTGAATGGTATAAACATGAACATGAGTTCTTGGCTGGTGAATTTGAGACGTTTCCTGTTGACTAATAAGCGTTACGTGTAGCGTGTTCAACAGAAGAGAATGTTTGAATGAACAAAAAAATTCATTCATAGAGTTATGAGTATTTAGTTTTTATAGTTTGGCAAAAAAAAATTGTTTACGCTAATTTTGTTCAGTTTATAAATAACATTTCCCTGAAGTATATACTTGAAAAACAAACTAATTTGCACAACACTTCTTTCTTTTAAATCATAAAAATAGTTTTATATTTTAAATAAGTTATAAATAAATTTTGTTGTATTCCATTCAAGAAACTAATAATTGTACTATTGGCAGCTACACGATAACAAAAAATTGTGAAGAAAATAAGAAATTTGAACCACTTTCTAAAATGAATCGAAACTTAGATATCATTATTAGATATGTACGATACAACTATATGAATAAATCAGCAGTACTAAAACTTTCCTAACTTAAAAAATGTGAATTTCGCTTATACAATCTCGCTAAACGCTAAACACGTGGCATATCGTTGATCTAAAAGTGATCGCTGCTTATTAAGTTTAGAGATCAGAATAGAGAACAGCAACAGAGAGTAGTTAAACGGCACTTTCCTTAATATAGCCAGTAAAATGCAAAGATTTAGTTGAATACGGGCACGGTGTATAGGAAGTAAAAGTATGAAGCTCTCATTGTGAGTCGTCAAGAGAAAATGTGATATCGGCCAGCGCTTGCGCCGGTGGAGGCGAAACCAAGTGAAATTATATTGTAGAAATGTGCGCCGTGCGGTGAAATTCGAGCTAGTGGTTTGCCCTCGAAGGGAACGAACGATAAATGAAAGTGTACACTCAGCAATAAACGCTTTATATTCACTACATTTCTTATAAAATCAAATAAATTCACTCGTTTAAATTAAAAACTATAACACTGGCACAGTCAGAAGTTTTTTACTTCCTTGTACGAAGTAAAGGAAGTATTGTAATTGCGAAAATTTTCGGTTCTCAGATTTCAGTGGAAATCTTTCCAAATTTGGTATATAAGACTTATATCAATGGAAATAACATAATAGATTTTGGTTAAAATACACTAACCGGAAGTGACACATTACATGAAGCTGCTACCAGTTTTCCTTGAAAAAAATGGTATTATTTTAATTTTAGAAATAAATGCTGCAAATAAAAGTTTTAGAGAATTAAATTCAGCGTCTAGCACATTAAGAATTTTTAAATTTGCCTTTTGCATAAGCGAGATTTTTAAATTTAAATAATATATATATATATATATTTTTAATTAAGTTTGCTATGGATTAGAACAAAAAATAAAAAATTAAAGATTTTATGTCAAATATGTGCAATTAAAAAAATATCTATAGTTTAATACGCGTACAAGGAAGTCATGTGGTGTCCACATCAGGTTTTTTTACTGATAAATAAATTAATATGAGATATTTTTTATTCAAATCTTCTGGATGGGGCTACGGAACCCTCTTGGCTACGCCACTAAAACTAAATATACATATAATAAAGATAACATTCATAAATCTGATATATATTTAATGCATAAGAACTCTTCGAGAAAACATCAAAATCTGATCTTTAAATCTTGTAAGTAGCAGCGATCAAATACAAATTAGCGGACAAAATAATATTTGAAAGTCAAGTTTCGAAATAGAAATTTAAATAAAATTACAATTTTTAATGTAACCTTAATCACAATTGAAATTAAGCTAATCCTGGTTTACAGTCTCATTTAAATAATCAAATATTTGTACTAGTAGTGACATCTATTGCATTCTTCCTTGAACTAATCTACTGTCATGTTCGCTAAAATAAATGAAAAATAATACATTAGTTTTATTCAAGAATAATATTTATTTTTGTTTGAAATAGCAAAAACGAAATATTTGCAACAATGTACAAATGCATAGAGGTGGCAACAAAGCAAAACAAAAGACGTATCATATTTGTTTAGTCTGTTTCTGTTTTGCAGTTTCATCATAAGTGTCATCGTTGTTCCAATGTCAGACCAATCAATTTTAAGTGATTTTGCGTTAATTGTGTTAATTTTACTTGTTCTATCTTTACATAGGTATAAGCAGTTATTGTGAAAATTGTTACAGGTTTTTAATGTAGTAATTTTTGTGTTGATTGATGAATAAGTGCATATTTATGGAAGGCGGTTAATATATCATCGCAGAATACACTACGGTAATGAAAATAAAAATCATTTACACTATTTACAATAATTATAATTACTAATAACATGCTATTATAAAATATTAAAGTTTTGCTGAAATAAGTTGATTTTCACAATTCTTTTTGATTATAAAAATGTGAGGTTAATTTATTTGCTAAAAAGATATTTTATTGACTTTTGTGATCATTTACTTTAAAAGTATAAAATATGGAATTAATAAATAAAACTACTCCATATACAATTATAGTTTAAAATATCTAATACATTTCTAATCACATGTATGTTGATTACATTAAAAATACGAGAAACGTAATAAAATATTTGCAGTAAATTTAATGCATATTAATGCAACCCATCATCCACTTCACACCAACTTGAAACATAGCATTAGGGGTTTTCTAATACTTCTAAACTTGCTCTACAACAAAGAAATATTCTTTGTACTGTTGATCTTGATTACAACAATATGAAGTTTAATATCAATCGATTGAAATAAAAATGTATTCCTATATTTTGCAAAATCCACAGTTGTTCCTTTCCTTTTTCACGGTGTTAATTACAACAATGGTTGCTGATGTTTGGTTTATTTTGTTACAGGCTGCCGGTGGTGAGTGACTGCTCGCCAGGGCAGACGGCTCGGGTGAGCTCGAACCTCCACTCGAGCAGCGGCAGCAGCATGGCGGTGAGTCGGGTACCGAGCCCTCCGCCCCAGGAAGTCAACACTCCGGTCGCCGAGAACTGGTGTTACACACAGGTAATTATTATTTCTTCTATCTTCTTTCTTTTTGTCTGATGCTTTCACAAGAAATAAATGGAATAACTGGTCAATTTGACACGTTTTTATTATTTTCAACAAGCAATATTTTATACATTTCTACTATTGTGGTGTGGTGAGCGTTACGGAATTCGAATCTGAAGATCTCGAGAATCCCACTCAAGCTAAAAATATTTAACTATCACACTGCTTAATTTGAACTAACACACTGCGTAATTAAATTCTTGGGTTAAACTTGACTTGGGGGCCAAACCTGAAGTTGGTTGCGGAACAAGCCGCTTCTGGCTTGAATTCAGGAGTACCAACTTAACGTCAAAAGCCGAGCAATTTGAAATGCGAAGTATATTTATCATAAAAATGCGTTCTGTACTAGGTTTGGCATGGTTAGGGGTGTTTTTTTACTAACGAAACAAAATTTTGTTTGTAATAAAATTCGATTACATCTATTTAAAAATATATTTATCATAAAAATGCGTTCTGTACTAGGTTTGGCATGGTTAGGGTTGTTTTTTTTAAGTTGGTACTCCTGAATTCAAGCCAGAAGCAGCTTGTTCTGCAGCCAACTTCAGGTTTGGCCCTCAAGTCAAGTTTTACCAATTCTTGTTGTACAGGGTAATATAAATAAATTATTAAGCCAATAAACAAAATATTTTTATTAAGAGAGAAATTTAAAAAAAAAACTTTTATATTAAGTGTTATTGATTAAATTAAACATGTTACTTTGGAAGATTCTTTAGGTAATTATAATTTTGATATTTTTTCATGTTACACAGTTATATGACTGCAGCTTGAATAGTTTGAATATTTTTTTAAACGAAAATTTATTAATCAATAATTAAATGTTCTTTGTTGTCAACTTATTTTGAATATAAATCAAGAACTGTTTAACAAATAAATGATTTGAAGTACTGTACATATAAAAAGATCAATTTAACAATTCGTATTTATTTCTGTTGCATATCTCCCAAATTATCACTTTTGTCAAAAATAAAATCTGTTTATAATTAGCGAACACTTATACAAAATTTCACCTATTGTAATTGAGCTAGAGGAGGATATTATTATGCAGCAAGATTATGAATATATATATATATTAAACAGGAATATTTAATTCTAGTTCTAATATGACATTTAAAGCAATAACTATAATTCCAAATTTATGAATAACATTTTTCTGTTTTGTAAATCAGTTAAACCGATATAAAACTGTAGTTAGTTAACTTAAAATTTAATCCTTTCTCCTGATGAATAGATAATTGCTAAATCGAACTGAATGGTATAGGAAATTATGCATTTGAATGTATATTTAATTCGATAATTTATTTAATAACTAATAGTAATGAATAAAGAAATTCGGGTAATATGTTTGTATTATGCAAATATGTGTACTTATGTAATGAAACGGGCATGAAACTACAGTTCAAGAGCAAACTTATAAATCACAGTAAAGTTCAGTGGCCAGAGTTCCACTCTGTCGATACGCTCCACAACAATCCCGTTCAACATTCCTCTTTCTATTTCACCATCGAGCATCGTACATCGAACCTACGCGGTCCGTGTCCGTAGCCAGCAACCGAGACCTGCAGCCGCGTTCAACGACACTTGCAGGAGTCCTCTCCTCGACTCCTGTTACGCACAGTACGCACGCGTGCACGCACTAGACCATCGGTCGTTCACCCGCCGCGATGGCCAGACCACTGCGATCAGATGATTGTGGATCTCGAATATAAATAGATGGACTCCAGGGAATCTTAGAGTAGTGCTGGTGACGGCTGAAGGGTGCATAATTTGCGATGCAACTTCAGGAGGATTATTGATTTTTTTCGGGTGGTGGAATTTTTAGCGCAGTCTTTGGAATATTCTGATATCATTGACTGAATGGAAACTTTGGATATTTTTAGGAGACGAAATTAATGCGGATACAAATTACATTCATATTTTATGTTTCTATTTCAAGAAGTTGTAAACAAACTAAAACAATTTAAAACGAAACGTTCACTTCTTTAGCATTAAAAAAACTAAATGATATTATAAAATACATAAATAAATCATCACGTCTCTTTATCATTGCTAGATGTGATAAACGACCCCCATAAGATATTAGTGGTGGGCGTAATTTTAATATGAAATAAAGTTAATGGGGTAGGTGGCTCAGTGGTATCGAGTCAGCCTGTGGATCTTGAGAACCTTAGTTCGACCCCCCACAGCCGACAAACAATTTTCACCAATTTAAATCTACCCCTGTGGCTCCTCCACCACTAACATCTTTCGGGGCCGTGATATAACGGCTGGTAACCGCACTTCATGCGAAGAAATATGTCACTTACCGAGATCTGCTCTGGCAGAGTGCCACACCCAGTAATGGATAAAAGGCGTGATGATATATTTATTTATTTATTTTTATAAATAAAGTTTGTCGGTTGCGAGAATCGAAACTCGGGTTCTCAAATTCACAGTCGAATTATCTACCACTTAAAAATATTATTAAAATCTATCAATACGTATCCTATCTTAACGAATAGATATAGCAACAACTATAAACTAACGAATAAGAAAAGTACATTTTCTATTAATGACTTTTTGTGTACACAATACATTATATGTAGTTAGTTCACTTACCAAAATAAGTTATTGCTTTGTTGGATTAAAGATTCTATTTTAATTCAGAATCTTAAATTAAAATAGTCACAAGTCTCATACATAACAAAACAACTATTTTGGCATAATACGGGTTTCATATTTCTTAGAGATTTGGCATTCTCAAACATGACTTACAGAATTCACTGCATCCTGAATATTTTACAACTGAAATATTTTCATTTTTGCATCTTTTACAATGTAATCACTTTTCATAAAAAGTTAAAGTAGATATGCAATTAGCTCTTTCGTATTTTAATTAATAATGAAAAATAATTGAACCATTGCCATTTCAATTTTGTTCATTCTGAATCTTAACAGTTCAGCACTACCCTCGTGCTATACTTCAACAGTAAAATAAAACTCTTAGCTGACTTTTGAAATATATTTAGTTCGTAAACAAATTCATCCATCATCTACCAAACGACAAGTTTGAAAGTCTTGTACAAGTGCACTGCAGAACCACTCGGTTCGTTACGTTCGTTCACCACGTATCATCTCAATACAGAACTCAGTGCTGGTATTGATTCCGCTGCCGCGGTCAGATGCAGTTGTAGCGCCGTGTCGTGCTCGTGTACGTGTCGTGCGCTAGAGCGCAGAGAGGTCGCTGCACTCAACAAGCAAACGAAATGAAAATTTCATAGGCTCGCTCTGTCAGCTGATATAGTCAATGAGTAATGTGGAAAATTTGATTTCATACTGTTTGAAGTTTATAAATACCTCATCCTCATGAATGCTATCAAATACAATATTATTATTATTATTATCAATTATTTATTGATTTTAGTTTCAATTATTCTCATTCTTGTTCTCGTATTAAAGTTCCTAAATTTAAAAAGACGTTTACTTATTAGTTTTACAACTACTGTGGAGAACATTTTTGTTAAGGGTTGTAATTAATTACATTAAGATGACCTCCTCATCTATGTCCCGACAGAATTCACAGACCCATTATTACCTTGATTGCTGGTCTAACATGTCCAGAAAATGTCTTTTTTATTTTTAGATTTCTATAAAAAATAATTAAAACAAATTTATAATTAATATCTTAAAATAGAAGAGTAACAAATATCAGTTCTGTAACAATGATAATTAGAATAACTGAATACATTTTATATTGAATTTATTCTGCAGTGTTTGTAAGTTGTGCATTGTCGATTTTACATATTTGCACCGTCAACTAATACATACATTAAAAATAAAAATTATAAAAACATTATATTTCGGCAGTATGGTGATGTGGATAGCATTACAGAATAAGGATCCGGAAATTCTGAATTCGAATCCCATTCAATCTAAAAATATATGTACTACCACTTTGCGACTCGGTGAGTCCGGACGCTTCTATAACTTGGATTAAGTTTCTATTGTACAGAGTAACATAAGTAAATAAATATTAATAGTATTTAACGGTCATAAACAAAGTTAGAAACTAATACACAAAACTTGGCTTAAAGAAATGTAAATACCTCTTACGATTTCAGATGTATAATTATTTTTAGACCGTGATTAAAGTCATAATATTTAAAATCAATTTGCTTGAGTGTATCTTGATAAATGCGAGTATTTGATTTTAAATATAAAATCAGTCGAAAAGGTATGCAAACATGAAGAAATAATTCGTGATAAACAATTTAGCTTGTGTGTGTTTTTTAATATTTACTTAGTGTTTATTGACATTTAAAAGTAAATGGTTCACTTCTAATTGAAACTTTATTTAACATGTTACTTTCAATTGTAAACAATCATTTTGTTTTTTGACATGATAATGACCGTAAACCTTGTTTATTCAATAAAAAACTTAAGCCAATTTTTTTCCGTTAAAAATTATTTTGTTATCCTGAAATTTATGAATATCTAAAAAAAAAATTCTAAAAAATAACTTATAAATGATTTTTCTTATTTGAGATCTGGGGCTAGATTCGCGAAACTTTACGTATACTTATTTTTAATAGTTGCGAATAATTTTCAAAAACTATATTCTCGAACGAGTGCATTGAACCATATGGGTAGGTGGCTCAGTAGTATCGAGTCGACCTGTGAATATTGAGAACCTTGACAAACAATTTTCACCAAATTTAATCTATCCCGGTGGCTACCCCTCCACTAACATCTTTGGGGGTTATGATTTGACGGCTGGTAACCGCATTTCACGCAAAGAAATATATCACAAAAATCTGCTATAGCAGAATGTCACACCCAGTAATGGGTATAAGGCGTGACGATATATTTTATTTATGAATAGGTATACCATACGTAAATTTTCAGTCTCAATTCTTGTCATCAAATATGATAGAAAATATAATGATGCCATAGATTTTTCTTAGTTGCGAATAATATAAATATAAGCATACGTTTCAATGTACGAAGTGTATTGAAGAATGTAACATTACTGTGGAAACATTACGTATACGTATTTGCAACGTGCGTATACACAAATTTACGAACGATTTCAAGAATCGAGCCCCTGATAGTCTCCAGTCTAAGTGGAGCTTAATTTCCCAAAAATGCATTTCATGAATAATTTTATAATTTTTTTTGTGTAATTCCTACAGAACAATAAATAGATAATGCATTTCGGTACTAATTTACAAACGCATATAAATATAATTCGATTATATTATTATATGTCCGTCAGTACGGTGGTGTGGATAGCGATACGGAATTCGAATACGGAGATCCCGAGTTCGAATCGCACTCAAGTTAAAAATTATATAAACTATCACACTGTACCTCGGTGAGTGCGAACCCTGTACTGTAATTGGGATTAAATTCCTGTTGTACAGTGTAACATAAATAAATAAATACGATATCTTACTTTGAGGTCCCTGAAATTTGAGGGCTTGAAGCAACCGTTATGGGTGGTGGGTGTTGTTATATGACGGCTAGAATTTTTGTCGTCCACGCTCTGAATGCTAGAATTAAATAAAAGGTGTACAGATATTTGATATTTATTTTCTTATTTCAATTAAATCACAAAATCTTTTTAACGTTAACAATTCTGTTATAGTTCATCGTTCTTTCGGTATTTTATTAATTCTACAAACAGATTAGGTAATGATGCAGAATAACAATGAGACACAAGTACAATATCCATATCTATAAATACGTTGTGAAGGAAGGAAGTACAATACTTCATACAAATACCCAAATCAATTCCCGTCACATGTCAACGATACCACGTTACCTAACTGCACATTTCCCATATCCGTCCGCTTCCGCCACCACTGGCACTGGCTGGCTGCTAACATTGCTGAATGTATAAAGATGGCTCAAGGTCGGGTGAACGTTCGCTGGCCATCGAGTCTTAGTCGAGCGATAACCGGTCACTTGCCGTGGTGCTAATGCGAACTATGGACATGACGATGTTATAGTGTTCAATTATTAAAGAATTTTAGATTCATTTAAAAAATATGTCATTTGGAGCAAAGGTTTTGCTATCGCGAAGATCGAATAAATAAAAAAAAATTAATGCTTTTGTTTTCTTTTTCGCAAAACGCTAATAGCCTATGTTTTCTAACTGGCTGATTTAAACATTCATAACTTTTATTCGTAGATTATTATAATTTTGGTATTGAGGTAGGTCGCACAGCCAACAAAAAATACTCCTGTGGCTCCCTCGTCATTAACATCTTTGAGGACCGTAACTTGGCGGCTGATAACCGCACTTCACGCGAAGAAATATATCACTTACCGAGATCTGCTTCAGCAGAGTTCCATACACAGTAATGGTTAAAATGCGTGATGTTATATATCGTAAAAAGTGTGGTCAAAAATAATGTTTTTATATTGGCAGCTTCGTATTAGAGCAACATGTATAAACAGAAAATAGAAAGAAACAGAATACATTATTTTAATCACAGAATGCTGAGGTAGTGAAAATCTATAAATAATGAAAAATAAGGCTTACCGTTATTTATCAGTAACATATAATAATTCAGTTACAAAATAGGAACGGGGGGGCATCATTCGGTTATACACAAATATCCTAAAAATTTAATTACAAAATTCATATTCTATCAGTTTAAAATGCATTGAATCAAAACGCACTCTAACTAAAAAAGCATTTAAAAAAATAAAAAATTAAGAAAAATATATGTAAAATAAATTATTAACATGATGCAAAATGCTTTCATATTTATCTTTTAAAAATCAAATAATTTTCAAAATCTTTTTCATTCAATCATAGAACACAAATTGCCCAAAGTATAACAATTGCTCCGATCAATAAAGGTTGCTAGGATCATGTTACCAATTGCTATATATGGTAATTTTTGTTACAGATTAGACATGAAATAGTTTATGATAATTTAAGTACAATACTATATTTATTCAGTTATCAAATTGTCCGAGACAATTTATTTATTTTTTCTTTATTCAACTAAAATAATAAATGTATAATATATCTAATATCAAAAAATAAAATTTAATTTATTACTTACTTTACTGAAAAAAGCAGTAAATAAATCACATGTTCTCACAATTCAAATAACAGATCATCTGTGGACATTTTGCTGTTTTCTACGCTACCCAGGTTATTTGTTAACATTGATCAAATTTTACATATTTTGTAGAAATAAAATCGAAAGGAAATTACTTTTCGTTAGTTGCGCAGTAACTTCGTTCTAAATTAGTGTATAGCAAACTGCGCAACTGAAAAATTACTATGAGAAAAGATATAACTGAATTTTAAATGTACTACAGAATATAATATATTATTATTATGCAATAATGTTTAATTGAATTATATTTTTGCGAAATTTATATTTGCTTTTTACTAAATTAAAATCGGTTAATATTCTTTGTTTTTACAACAGTGATTTTTGGGCTACAAGATTCCAGTCCTCTAACTTTGAATGTGTTGCATGACAACGGTCTTTGGTTTTGTGAATTTTCGTAAATTCTAAAGATTTGTTGTAAATTACTGAGTGAATATCATTATGGCTACTTTAAAAAGCATGACTATAATAATTTATTTCAAGCGTAATCAAATTATAAAACAGGTAATAAACTATATAATTGATATAATAAAATTTTCCATATCTGTTATTTTGTGGTCATGAAACTTAAAACATATTTTTATCTAAAAATAAACAATACTGTGTAAATTGTATTTATAGCAAATAACAAAAATGTAGTGTTATCTTTCGTATTGTTAACATTGTTTGTTACACATTGTTAGCTAGCAACAAAAGTTTTGGCAATATGATCTTTTATTTCTATAAACGTTAAGAAAGTTATTAAATTAATTAATTTTATTAAATTTATAAATTATACTGAATTGTGGAAGTACGGGCCACTTGAATCATTTTAATTATGAAACATATTCTTTTGCAGTTTTTTTTTACAGATTTATTATTTTAATTACTATATATTATCCATACATAACACAAATATCGATATAATTAATATCTTAATTTCATTAATAAATGTTAACTGTGTCCAATAACAACATGTACTATAATACAAGTTTTTTTATTTTTATCGTAGTAACAATGAATAAATAGTTACTTTCTGAATCATGTTCATACCTACACGTTTATTACTTGCATTTCTACACATGTTTACTAATACTGCAATAAATGGAATATAAATATGAATACAAATACAAGATAACGAAATAAAATTAGCATTCGTCATTGCATATGAATGAAACCAGAACCATTGTTTAATTACGTCATAAATAACTTGTTTTCCAGTAGGTGCCAATCCAACAGGAAACTAGAAACATTCAATTTGTTTGACCGTCAAATTCAAAGATTTTCATTTGTCTCAGATAGAGATACTATTTATTTTTTCCATTATTGTTGTCGGTAATTCCTTTATGTCTGGAATGACTGTTTATAATACCTTTAGTTTCTTCTGTCATTGATAAGATGAACGTTAACACATACTTTCACTTTCTAATCAGTGAAACGCAATTGCCAAGGGTAATAAGAATTTTAACTGCAGTCATCTTTATACAGTTTACCGTAGTTCATTTTTATAAAAAAAAATAGAAATGTTAAATTTTAAATAGCTTAGACAGTACAATATGTTCAAAACATTCTTTCTTATTAAGAAATACATCATCTAATAACATTTTTACGATACCCAGAATTGAGTAAAAGGTGTGTCGCTTATTTCAGTTTGGTTATGTGGATGCGATATACTGTTAATTTTAAATTGCACTAAATAAAAACCTAACTTACTAACCTTACTTTTGTCTGTGTTTAGTTTGTAAGTGTGCATGGTTAAAACTTGAATAATTTTTAATGTTATTTGAGTAAAAACAAATAATGACCAAAAAATACGTGTTGCAGGCAGGTTTATGTTTATAATTATAGCTTGTTTGATCAGTTTACTAGTTGGTTTTCCTAAAAATCTTTCAATTCTATTTAAATTTTGCACGTGTTTAACATGCGACCAATTGTAAAATGTCGATTAAAAAGCAAGAATTATGTTTGGGTATGATAGATTTAGATATTTATTTCAAAGTAACTTTTACAACTAGTTGTTCAAACTAGAAACAAAATAGCATTTTTCTGTAATATCGTGATTGCTTGTTATGTACTTGAAAACGTAAAGGGGAGAATACATTTTATCTGACATTGAGGAAGTCAGCCGTTGACCTAAAATAGATGTAGATTGTTTAGATTTAATTGACATTAATTTTATATTTTTGTTTTCCAGGTCAAGGTGGTGAAATTCAGTTATATGTGGACCATAAATAACTTCAGTTTTTGTCGAGAGGAAATGGGAGAAGTATTAAAATCATCGACCTTTTCGGCTGGTGCAAACGACAAATTAAAATGGTTAGTATCTTGCGCGGAAATCTCATAATTATATAATGCGTTTTCAGCAATTCAACTATGTATATATTTTTTAAATAATGTATGTTTTACATTTCTTTGAAGGCTTTAATGTAAATGAAATTGTTGTAATTTATCTTGATTTAAGAAGTATATACTTTTATTAATTTTCATTTTATTAATATTACTTTATTATGTCTCAAATGTTTACCTCGTGTATACTGTATCAATAATATTCTACATAGGTAATTAACATATCTTTTTTATTCTGCAGGTGTTTAAGGGTGAATCCTAAAGGTTTGGATGAAGAAAGCAAAGATTACCTTTCCCTCTACCTGCTGTTGGTCTCCTGCAATAAAAGTGAAGTTCGGGCGAAATTTAAGTTTTCCATTTTAAATGCAAAACGAGAAGAAACCAAAGCAATGGAATCACAACGGGCCTACAGATTTGTTCAGGGTAAAGACTGGGGTTTCAAAAAGTTTATTCGAAGGGACTTTTTACTTGATGAAGCCAATGGTCTTCTGCCTGACGATAAACTAACAATATTTTGTGAAGTAAGTATAGGAGTTTATCAGATACATTGTCATATGAAACACTAATTTAATTTAACGAAATTTGATGTTTATAGTATAGGTAATTTTTAAATTCTAGAATTGGCAAAATGGTGATTTAGTACTTGGTACTAGTCGTGTATGAACTATTTAGTAGATAATAGTTCTAAATTGGAAATTTCGAATAGTTCATTGTCAAAATATATTTCAAAATTCAGGCAATTATGTTCCATTGAAAAATACTGTTTGACATTATACTTAAAATATTACACGAAAGCTTACAGATCTTTTATAAACTAAACTGATTGTAAGGAAAATACTAACAACATATTTGATTATAGGTGAGTGTAGTAGCAGATAGCGTAAATATTTCTGGTCAGTCAAACACGATACAGTTCAAAGTGCCAGAATGCCGACTGTCAGATGACCTAGGAATGCTCTTCGAAAATCAAAAATTCAGCGACGTCACGTTATCCGTTGGAGGAAGAGAGTTTCAGGCACATAAAGCAATATTAGCAGGTAAATTTCGTTCATTCGCAAGAAAATTCTGATTATGATCTCGATGATTCACGAAGTTGTTGTTTTATTATTCTAGCACGTAGTCCTGTGTTTGCCGCCATGTTCGAGCACGAAATGGAAGAGAGAAAACACAATCGAGTCGACATAACGGACGTCGATCACGAAGTGCTCAGAGAGATGCTTCGTTTTATTTACACGGGTAAAGCGGCCAATTTGGAGAAGATGGCTGACGATCTTCTTGCTGCCGCCGACAAAGTAAGTACCCGCTTAATTCTTTATAATACAATACCTACATGAAAGCAAATTAAGGAGAGATATTTGGTTGAAATGATAGAATTTCATGAACAGCAAACAAGAACTTTATTCATGATGTTAATAAAATATGGATAAAATAAAGTTTTTTAACTATTTTTTAGTCGTAAAATTGTTTTATTATCTCTGGCTGTAATGCATAACTAGTTACTTGAAAATAAATTTACTTTCGTGAATTCATAAAAATAATTTTGTTAAGCCATTCCCAGTTTATTTATCGGTAAACGGTAAATGTTTCGGGAATGTTTAGTTCTTATGTGTTTTATTTTTAATTTTAGTACGCCTTGGAAAGGTTAAAAGTGATGTGCGAAGAAGCGTTGTGTACAAATTTATCGATAGAAAACGCCGCAGAAATTTTAATCCTGGCGGATTTACATAGTGCAGATCAGTTAAAAGCGCAAGCCATAGACTTCATCAACACGTGAGTACCATTAATATGTTATTTATATTATATCTGTAGTTCAACCAGAAGTTAATTAAATTATGTTTGTATTTCCTATCTGGAAATAGTTTCTGTTTCTTGTTAAAATTCTGCTTTTGCTTTTCGTAACTGTAAATCAATATGATTTAATGAACTTGATTACATTAATAATGAACTCAGTGACTGAATTGGTTTTGTTGTCACGGTGCATAACGATGGTGTGTGTTTTGTTGTACCAGCAGTCATGCCACGGACGTCATGGACACGCCGGGCTGGAAGTCGATGATCCAGACGCACCCGCATCTTATCGCAGAGGCGTTTCGCGCGCTAGCAACGCAGCAGATCCCGCCTATCGGGCCGCCGCGCAAGCGCGTCAAGCAAAGCTGAAGGCAGCCGGCGGGCGTCCACGTGTTGTCTCCCCCAGGCTCTTCGTCCTCGACGTCCTCGTGATAGCGTAACCCAGCCATGTGATAGTGCGCGCGCGCGTAGACTTACAGTGTGTACACATTACACACTACGGACTTGCGAATCAACAGACTCTCATTCGATAATGATAACTATTTGTGTTCATGTTCAGTGGTTGCAGCAGATGCAAGTTGCGACACACCTTTCCCACCAACTGCTCTACATATTACAAACTACTCTACTACTACTACTATAACTACTTCTACATTAGTAATTACCAGTCAACCTCCATTACTATTACTAGCTGCTGCGTATTTTTGGGCCACCCTGTACAAAACAACGTTCTGCTATTATATCATTGTGTGTTTTGTGTGTTTTTCCATGAGTGTTCAATTGCCAAGTAAGTAGAATTTTGTAGGTAGCGCAAAGCTTTAGGTGGTTAACTATTTGTTAGATTAATCAAATCATATTCATATGAGAACCGAAACCGAAACGTTTCATTAGTTGGTATATTCATTTGTCGGAAATTCCGTTTGCGTTTGCGTTCATAGCTAAATATTCTCATATATTATATATTGTTAAAATGAAAATAGAATTGTGATATAAAGACCACGGCTTTGAAAAATTGTTCTATTATTGATGTTCCTTTTTAATATCTAAATACAATAAAATCGTAGACAAAAGGGACTGTCCGTCATTAAAATGTATAAAATTCTTATTCTTAAGTTTAGCAATTAGATGTATTTATGATCTCTTTGAGCAAGCAAGTTGATGGTTTGATACGATTATGATAATATTCAAGACAAGGTCAATATATAAAAATATTCTTTGCAACTTTGCATTTTCTGTCCGACCAAAATCATAAAAAGAATATTTCATTTCATTTTAGAGTTAAACTGAAGAGTTAAATTTTATTTTTGGAACGTTCTTGCATAGTTGCAAAGGCAGTATATGTTCATATGTACGGTATACGGAGACAAATTGTTTTTGTTTGAAGATGAAAAATGTATTTAGCATTAGTAGTTGAATAATTTGTAGAAAAATAAAATCGACAGTCTAAAAAGAATCGCTCAATTTGGATCAAAGAACATGAAACATGTCAAATCCAATCGATTCTTTTATCAAACAGAGTTGTCTATGATCGAATTTCTCGTGTTTACGTTCTATCTGTGAACAAAAAATTGAAGTAAATTTTTCGATCATCATTTTGTTCACGACAGATCGTTCAACACAGATGTAGAAATTCGGTATGTAATTTACCTGTGCAGACGTAAGAATATGTGCAACTGTACCAAAATAAAAAAAAATAGTTTATTTTTTCGCTTTTTTGTTGACAACAAATCGGAAAATTTATTGTAGTTCGATACGAAACGGAAAAACACTTTGTGCATCCTAACTTCAAATCATCTTATACCACAGTCTCTGCTTAGTGCGAATTAATATTAACTGGTAATCAATTCTCAGTACATTTTTATAAATGAATCAAAATGAGGTATACAAAGGCGTGGTTATCAAAATCATCACGTAGAACTGTTTGTAGTTGATTTCCTCAATTTTCATAGCTAAATTATTTTTAATCATTCGACATGTAAGATTAAATTTTTGTTTTACCGATTTCATATGTAATTATCAATGTTGCATACTGGTCTTCCAATATTTGACCACATTTCTGAGTTTTGAAAATCACGCACTTACCTCATAAATTATATTTCTCCAGTTTTGGATTTACAGTTGAAATAATCAGATAATGCCATACATGTTCTGTGATAAGTCCATTGATAATTTTCCCCTGTCACTTGTTCTTACTTAATTTGTCAATTTAGAAACTTAAATTCAAATCATTGTTGGGAGTGTCTTTGTGCAATTTTTTTTTGTTCAACTATTCGACGTTATTGTTTTGTTTGATTATTATTGTATGAAACAGTATAAACTAGGCGTATTCTTTATTTGTGTATTATTAGTATTATTTGAAAAAAATGTTTTGTAATAATTACGAAAACCAACAAACTGTTAATAAGTAAAATATTTTTAGAATCCCTTGAAATTGACAGTTTCGATACGCAGTTCTAGTGTACTGTTTCCGGTTTAAATAACTAGCATAATAGAGTGATAAGTCAAAGTAGTGTAAATTTATTTGTGTTATTTAAATATGAAAAAACTTTTTTTTACTTTGGCTTATTTCTCTATCTTGTATAATATATCCGATTGAGGTTAAGTCATGAAAATGCAGTATGGACAATTAATTAGTTCGTAACTGTAGTTGTGTATAAATAAACAAATGTGTGTACTATAGATTCACAAGACTCTTTCAGCAGTACATGTTCATTTTATAGGTAATAACTCTGGAACCAATGAATATAAACAAATGACTGGATTAGATTTTAACATAAGTACAAGTAAGACAATGTTACCTCATTATGTCATTAAAGCCAGATCAGTGATTGATAACTGCGATCACGTTATCCACACTGTCACTTGAATCAAACTGACTGTATTACTTTATAATTTAGTATTAATATCTTTTTTTTTTAGTTTTCATTGTTAGATTTGTTAAGTGCAGTGTGTAACAGTGATACGCAGTACGAATAATGGCTAATCATTAAATTTCCTTAGTTAACAGTTTTACTATTACATTCAAAGCATCAATTCATTGTTTCCATTTTATTTTAAGTCATTTGCATTGCACATGTAATGAATAATAAACATTTTCATGATTACACTTTCTTGTATATTTTGTTTCTTTTTTACAATATAAGATGTATAAATATCAATACGTTTATTAATTATTAATTCGAATAATTATGATTTACAGACGTTAGTCACACAGATCAAAGAAGGAAAAATAATTGAATTATTTTACTTTGATTAAAATTATCATTTTTTATCTCATTGAGTTATTTCTAGTATTTGATATAATAAATTATCGAATAATGTTTCTTATTATTACTATTCATATCGAGATATCATTCATCTTTTTGTCAATTGTTTTTATGAAAATTAATTTCGATTTATATAAATCATCTCGATATCATGTCACATTTCATATATTTTTAACGTGATTCAATAATTACTCATAAAGCTAATGTTTAGTATTTTATTTAATTCTGAATATATTTACATTCTTAATAATATATATACACAATAACAATTTTTTTTAATAAATAAAACAATGATATCTATAATCAAATATAAAATTCACTATGAATCGGTAAATTTTGTGGTTCTGTTAGTAAATGACTTTGAATGTTATTTTCAGTGGGAAAATTATTTGTTATATGAAGTAAAACTGGATTAACGACACCTTCAGAAATATGGTAACTAGGTAGAGAATCCGTGTCACTTTCACATTCCGTATAAGGTAAATCCAGATCATTATTTGCATAAGTAGTTGACATCTAAAAATAAAACCATTCATGCATGATAATTTGATACTTTATTGTCTTACATGTTACCTTTGTCGAAATCGTGTACACAGGCTGTGAGGTAGGTACTCGTACTGCAGAATTTATGGTAGGTTCTGTTGCTGTAGCTCTAATATTTGAAGAAATTTCATCGTAAGTTGGTGGATTTTCATTCTGATATGATGTATTTAAACTACTCTGTGATTCATTATACGATGGCGGTCGATCTAATAATCGTTCTCGTATTAATTCTTGAATAGAATTTATACTTGGAGAACGCGTGATAAGGGCTTGATGTCTTCTATAATAAAGATAAATAAATATGCTGAATTATTAGAATATACATATTTTACCTGTAATGTTTACAACAAATACTGCATAATAGTAGCCCTATGAGAATTAATAATATAATACATGCCGCAAAAATTATTATTTGTATAGCAGTATGATCAGTTACTTGTTTCGGAGCATTTGTTCTATATATATAAAAAAAAGAATTAATTCCATTTATTGTACTGCATAAATGGTACTTACATAGGTGAATCAATTATAAAAGCAAAACCTCTTTCAAATACTGTAACGTTATATATATTTTCATTAGAATTAATTACGTATTCTTCCTTATAAGCTACATTTAAATCTAAATAAGCAAGCAACACAATAAAATGACTTAAAAGATTCATTTTAACATAAATACTAAAATATTTACTGCAAGTTATTAATACATCAATGTAGATTATGTAGAGATAAAGAAATTAATGATAAGATAAACAAATGCAGGGTATCTTGTATACTTTATTTCGTGTAGGTATACACAATTATACAAAAAACATTTAAATCATTAATAATTATTTTGAGCTAAAAAGTATTGTTAATTTGTTAATGCTACCAGAGCATCAACTATATTTCCGTGATGTTCTCTTAATGTCCGTTCTGCTGCAATTCTTGATATTTCTAATTCTTTTACCTAGAATAATAAATGAATAATTATTTTTAGCGAAAATCAGTTTTTTTTAACTAAATTATGAATCTTATCTATAAATACAAAAAAAAATCAATCCACGTACAATGAGATCAACATCTTCTTTCTTTATCGATATTTTTAAAAGTTCTTTTTCTTTGGCAAGTTTCTCTGCGGCTTCTTTATTTCGTCTATCACCTATTGCTGATATTGCCTATAAAATACAATTATATTTATAATGGCATGTGATATACTGGTTGACATGTGGGTTAGTTCTTACCCCTGCGAAATCTTGTGTTGAAATTTCCTTTTCTTCTGCATAATCTGTTACTTTTTCTAAATCTGCTGCTCCACTATCATATTTGGCTGTTTTTTTCTGAGATTTTTCCTGAATTTCATCGGAATCTCCGTTTACTTCGTCTTCTGCCATTTTTGCTAACCTCAAATTTGTACCAAAATGTCAAAATAGCATTAATAATTTCCTTACCAACGAAATAAACATATCAGGATAACCAACACAACAATAGTATTCAAAAATTTGTTAATATATTTTACAACTTTTTTAAGCTGATAATCTTTAAAAATCAAAAATTGTGTTTGTTTTATATTGTATATTATATTTTATGAAATTTTATTATTATAAGTATCGTATATTCTACTGCAACAACAATCCATACTGATAGTGAGATAGTTACGAAGTTGTCTCGTCGGAGTGTGATCGAAACTTCATATATATATATAGAGATAATAGAATTATATAAATTTACAAGATAGTTTTGTATACACTTGTTTTAATTTTAATGTGTTGATAGAATATTAAAAATTGATGAACGTCTCGCATACTTTCTATATAACATTTTAAATTACTTTTCGTAACATGTGCTATACATTAAAATATTTATAAAATTTTCTTTGCGAGTTATATTTTTAAAATTTTCATTTTCAAGTTTGTATTATGGCGTATGTAGGATAATAAAGTACAAAAAATAAGATAAATAAAATTCCTGGTTGTCATAGTTATATTGAACATTATTAGAAAGAATGTTTTAAAATTGAACTGATTGTAGAATTTTTCAATAATTAAACAATGTATTAAAGTTATATTTAAGTTTATTTCCCGCGCGTATTCCCGCCATAGTTGTTGTGTCTCGGTGGCATTAGTGTTATTGTGGCGATCCCTCTAGGAGTGCATTGCAACGCCGCAATACTCGAACGAACCCGAAACACCGCTGGTCGTCACTTCGTCAGCTCGGCACTGCTGTTGGCGGCATAGTCGTTAGTAGACGTTGTTGTGTACGTATTGTAGGCGAAGGATATTGTGAAGCTGTATACGTATAATTCGTTTGCTTCTTTCGCGTGTTTCTATCGTGTATCGTAGTGGCTGAATATATTGAGACCGGTGTGGAATGGAGAAGCGGATAGAACTTGAAAAACGGGGAAGAAACCCCGAGCAAGTAAGTTCAATTGCATCTTAAATTATGAAATGTGTGTTAACGTACACATGTGATACACATTACATGTAGAATAATGCAATGGTGGCTACTTGTATTATATTGTTTGGTCATATTTTCTTCGATATTTAATCTATTGTACTTGTTTTCTATACCTTAGGTAGATAAATAGACCAATAAACGATGATGAGGTGTTACAGATTTGTTAAATATGGAAATATTTTATCAGTTATTGGGATTTCTTAGTTGAACTTGACCAAGACACAAAATTCGAATTTTTATTCTGTTATATTAATAACAAAAATATAAACTATTTTTACACGATCATATTAATAAAAAAAGGGGTACTAAAGATGAAATAAAGCAAGTAGTATATTTTAAAAT
This sequence comes from Pterostichus niger, assembly GCA_947425015.1. Lineage (NCBI taxonomy): Eukaryota > Metazoa > Arthropoda > Insecta > Coleoptera > Carabidae > Pterostichus > Pterostichus niger. The sequence goes on along the minus strand of OX380341.1, from coordinate 19,751,608 downwards.
AATAAATCTTAAGAGATTTTAAAGTTTTCTACAAGATTTATTTGTAATTTTTGTCAAGTACATTACCCTTAAAATATGTAAGTGGTGTATAGTAAAATGATAGTTTTTGTTATAATTTTATTATGATTTTTTCTTAAAAATAATTACCCACTTATCAATATTTATAAAAGTAATATATTAAAACATCTAATTTCATCGCCATATTGAATTCCTATAATAAGAATTTGTAAAGGGTAGTGTAAGTTATCACCTATATTATACAAGAAAATATAATATACATTGTTACAAATGTTTTATTGACATCTGTTTATAACAATAAGTTTTCAAGCATGTCACGTTTGTTTAGAAGTATATTTGAAATTCGCGTTTAGATGGATATTTGGCAAAACTGTTGTGAAATAATGTTTTATATCTTTCTATTTTGTAATTTTTTACATGTATTATGGCATATATACGATTATTCATATTTGATGAAATGTAATCGCGTCAGTTGATTTTAGCGGCAGCTATCCGCCATGATGAAATTGCGACGTTATAAGTAGTGCACGGAATTATTTATTTTCTCACTTTTGGTAAATAAATACTGTGTCACCTATTATTTTAAAATAAAATAGTGTGTTCTTTTTTAATTAAATTTGTAGTAGTTAATATTTTTGGCTAAATAAGCGTTAATAAAATTTTTAATGATGGGGGCGTAAACAAATTTTATCGTGACCTATCGTTGTCATTCGGTTAGGTGCGCGCGGTGTACGACTCTGCGTTGAAAATGGCGCTTAATTTTTAAATTTTTGAATTATAATTTTGTTTTCTTTGTTTTAGATTAAGGATCTGAATTTGGATAATTGTCGTAGCACAAGCATAGTTGGTCTTACAGATGAATACGTTAACCTGGAAAACTTGAGTCTCATCAATGTGGGTCTTACGTCCCTTAAAGGTTTCCCTAAACTTCCAAATCTGAAGAAACTAGAACTTAGTGATAACAGGTATTTATTCAGCTGTTTTCATAATTATATACGAAGTTTATACTTTTATATTTGTTACAGAATATCAAATGGCCTAAATCTTTTGATTACCAGTCCGAAATTAACACACTTAAATTTAAGTGGCAACAAAATAAAAGATTTAGAAGCACTGCAACCACTAAAAGAGTTTAAACATCTAAAAAGTTTGGATTTATTCAATAACGAAGCAACATCAATCGATAATTACAGGGAAAAGATCTTTAATCTCATTCCCGGCCTCAAATGTTTAGATGGGTAAATTTTTATAATAACCATATGTAAAGGGTTCAAATAATTTGATACATTTTCTAATTAGCTACGACACGGACGATGAAGAAGTAGACGACAGCGAATGTGAAGAAGACGAAGTAAACGGCAATGAGAATGACAGTGATGAGGAAGAAGGTAAGACTCCGTTGCCACTGCTCTTATACACGGTCTACGGTCTAATCTTCCACCTAGGACGCCTTTGCTGTAAGCATGATACAGTTGTAACAATTTCGTGACTATCTATGCGTTGCTAATTGAACTACTCACTTTACCGATCCAAGCTGCTCACACGATCATTAGCTATATTAGAGTAAATACTATTTTCTAATCAGGCATTAGTGTGTGATCTGTTTTTGATGTTGTACAGTTGTTTCTCAATGTTTATAGTTGTCTTCACTTTTACTTGTTTGAAAGTATATTTGTTTTAATAGTAATAATAATAAGGAAAAAAAACAAGTATCTAGTTTTGGGTTGATGAAAAGATGTCGAGATCAAATTATTTGTCATGAAATATTCACAAACTACTGTAAAATGAATTATTAATTTATTAAGTTGCAGTAATCATTTTTTTGTTAAATTAATATTTAGTTGATATCAATTTTTTCTTTTCTAATATTGCACGTTAGCATGATTTAAGAGTTATTTTAGGATCATGTAATTAATATTCCTTTGATTTGTATAGGTAAAAGCAGTATAAGCAACGGAGTATAATCTATATTTTATTATTTTTCCTAAATAATAGAAAAGGATATATTATAACATGAGTAAAGTGCTATTTAATATTTTTTGTGCAGTACTCCATTAAAATATATTTTTTTCTTCAGATGAAAATAACCTATTAAATTTATTCAGACTCTGTAATTATAAAAGTTTATATTAAGTATTTGAAGAATGAAGAACACTTACCACACTGTTTACTTTCAGTGAGTACAGATGACGAAGAAGAATTCGATGGAGAAATCGGTTTACAAGCCGTATACAATGAAGACCTTGAAGATATGAGTGATGAGGGTGATTATGAAGGTGAAGAAGGCGAGGAAGATGAGGACGATGGCGTCATCGAAGAAGAAGAAGAAGCCGACGGTGAGGCAGACGAAGAAGAAGACGGCGAAGCAGGTGAGAAATATATTTTGTTAGTTTACGTCTTAATGTAATGGGAATTCCTGTCTATAGTAGTTATCTGCCTGACTGCTCAGAAACTTTACTAGATTAATAAGCTCGCGAATATTAATTTCGATGATATAGAAATTGGAGCGTATCATTTTTATTTTATATTTATTCATGATATTATTTCGAGGATATTGAGATTTAGAGCGTAACACTTTTCATTTTGTATGTTTTCATGGTGTGAATTGTAGCAAACAGAATTACAGTCTACAGAAGATATCTGTTTCGCTGCTCAGACACTTTGCTAGATAAATAAGCTCTACTTGGTTAGTTTCGAATATTATTTCGAGGATATTAAGATTAGAGCATAACACTTTTCATTTTGTATGTTTTCATGGTGTGAATTGTAGCAAACAGAATTACAGTCTACAGAAGATATCTGTTTCGCTGCTCAGATAAATAAGCTCTTCTTGGTTAGTTTCGAATATTATTTCGAGGATATTAAGATTAGAGCATAACACTTTTCATTTTGTATGTTTTCATGGTGTGAATTGTAGCAAACAGAATTACAGTCTACAGAAGATATCTGTTTCGCTGCTCAGACACTTTGCTAGATAAATAAGCTCTACTTGGTTAGTTTCGAATATTATTTCGAGGATATTAAGATTAGAGCATAACACTTTTCATTTTGTATGTTTTCATGGTGTGAATTGTAGCAAACAGAATTACAGTCTACAGAAGATATCTGTTTCGCTGCTCAGACACTTTGCTAGATAAATAAGCTCCTCTTGATTAGTCTCGAATATTATTTCGAGGATATTGAGATTTAGAGCGTAACACTTTTCATTTTGTATGTTTTCATGGTGTGAATTGTAGCAAACAGAATTACAGTCTACAGAAGATATCTGTTTTGCTGCTCAGACACTTTGCTAGATAAATAAGCTCTTCTTGGTTAGTTTCGAATATTATTTCGAGGATATTAAGATTAGAGCATAACACTTTTCATTTTGTATGTTTTCATGGTGTGAATTGTAGCAAACAGAATTACAGTCTACAGAAGATATCTGTTTCGCTGCTCAGACACTTTGCTAGATAAATAAGCTCTTCTTGGTTAGTTTCGAATATTATTTCGAGGGTATTAAGATTAGAGCATAACACTTTTCATTTTGTATGTTTTCATGGTGTGAATTGTAGCAAACAGAATTACAGTCTACAGAAGATATCTGTTTTGCTGCTCAGACACTTTGCTAGATAAATAAGCTCTTCTTGGTTAGTTTCGAATATTATTTCGAGGATATTAAGATTAGAGCATAACACTTTTCATTTTGTATGTTTTCATGGTGTGAATTGTAGCAAACAGAATTACAGTCTACAGAAGATATCTGTTTCGCTGCTCAGACACTTTGCTAGATAAATAAGCTCCCCTTGATTAGTCTCGAATATTATTTCGAGGATATTGAGATTTAGAGCGTAACACTTTTCATTTTGTATGTTTTCATGGTGTGAATTGTAGCAAACATAATTACAGTCTACAGAAGATATCTGTTTCGCTGCTCAGACACATTGCTAGATAAATAAGCTCCTCTTGATTAGTCTCGAATATTATTTCGAGGATATTGAGATTTAGAGCGTAACACTTTTCATTTTGTATGTTTTCATGGTGTGAATTGTAGCAAACAGAATTACAGTCTACAGAAGATATCTGTTTCGCTGCTCAGACACTTTGCTAGATAAATAAGTTCCTCTTGATTAGTCTCGAATATTATTTCGAGGATATTGAGATTTAGAGCGTAACACTTTTCATTTTGTATGTTTTCATGGTGTGAATTGTAGCAAACAGAATTATAGTCTACAGAAGATATCTGTTTCGCTGCTCAGAAACTTTGCTAGATTAATAAGCTCGTCTTGGTTAGTTTCGAATATATTATTTCGAGGATATTAAGATAGAGTGTAACATTTTTTATTTTGTATTTATTTTTGTGTGAATTGTGGCAAATGAAATTACAGTCTACAGACGATATCTGCATTTCTGATTAGAAACTGTGCTAGATTAAATATGTTATTTAATTAATCCAAGTACAATCCAGATTTTTTGTGGATTGTTTGGTGATTAACATATCAAGCAATGTGCAACTTAATATATAGAACAATTAGATACTTAAGTGTTTGTTTTCGAATATATTTTTTAATATTCTGACTACGGGAATTACATTTCACGAAAACTATCGTGTCGCTGCTCAGAAACTTTTCTAAATAAAATATATTAAATCCTAGTACAGTTTTGACATTATTGTCTGTTGTATGATTGAATAGAGCATATTAATTTCAATTTAAAGATAAATATTAAGTAGATAAATATTTAATAATTTTAATAAAATTCACGTGTATATGTTTCGATATTCTAGCTATGGTATGTAATATGTGTTTTTGTTTGTTTGTAGAGCCTACAGTGCGGGGCAAAAAGAGAAAGATAGAAGACGGTGAGGGTAATTAAGTTGTCGTGGACCTGCTAGTGTGGTTGGTGAACACTGAACACTGCCGCGCGCGTCGTATGTCTGTGAACACGAACATTGATTGCTAGAACAACAACACATATGTATTGTAACTGACCAATGCTGGACTGTGCGTGGCGTGCGTTTGCGGTCGGTTCGGCTCGGGTCGGTTTAACTGACGTTGGCGCAGACTCTACCCTCGGGATCCGACGGCTCTCGGACCTCGAGGCACCCAACAAACAGTCTGAGTCAACATCGGAAGCGACCGTTTCTTTCATAGAAATAGAAACATCATATTTTGTACAGGTTTAAATGAAAGCTGAAAACATTATTATTATATAATTATTATTTCTTACTATTAATTAATAAAAAAATATCCTTTGCACTTGTATTTTAGCACGTTTATTACATTGATTAGTGTTAGGCAGAACATCATTTCAACAGATTTATTTTTAATTATTAAAATATGATAATATTATAAAATAAAATAGTTGATATTCCCGTGTGTTTAACAAATGAGATGATATTTTTGCTGTTATTAATGAACCTAGGTTGATTCAGATTACATTCGATAGATTTCTGTTCGTCCAAATCATTTTACATTAGCTTTACCGAAATTATCTAATCTATTCCGGGTCATTATTGTATTAATTCCTACTTTTAATTAATAGTTTCATTTCGGTATTTCAAGAATGAGACTTAAATTGGTTTGTACATTTGTATTCTTCGCATTGTTATTCAATTTTATAATTATTTAACGTAAAAGTTGAATAATGTGATATAAAAAGTAAAATTATGTACTACAAAAATGAAAACTGATTATTTAAGTGGAATGATTTGACAAATACATGGAATCTATTGATTTACGCTGCGCCGTTATTTACAGAATGTTTATTCATTTCCTAGGCAACAGTATCTGCGTTCTGTCATTTGTTGTTTAAGCACTGTGCTTTCAGTATGTTACTGTTCTTTTGGTGCAGAACTCAGACGCTGGTCTGCTGGTTTATTTTCAGTATTCAAATTCATGTTTTAATTAATTAATTGAGTTATTTATTAGTTTTCAAAACGATTACAATGTGCTTTTCGGATATTTTTGTATATATTCAGAATAGATTTTTATTAATATGAAAACAGGTTATACACAAATATATTTCGCGCCGAAACTGCGAGGTCTTAGACATTTGAATGTATTTTAAAGTGAAATTTTCTTTAATACAATATATTTTTTGTTGTTCAAAATATTTTGTTTGTTTCAAAGGATGTGTGTTTTAGAAATTCTTATTAATGTTTTGTCACAGAAGTGTACGTCTACAGATATAAGGCGAGACAGATTTTGGATGTTTATATTATTAAAATGTTTTGAATAAATCTTATTCTGCCTCGTTTTTATATCGAACAATCACGCAGTTCTGTTTGTATATATATATATAACTCTATGTAACCATGACAAAAGTACAAATTAATCAGTATCTTGTCATTTGTGTCGATTTTCGTTTAATATCATTTTACAGTACATTTCTGTGACACGAAATTCGATGTTACAAAAATATAACTGGCGGCAAATTATCACACATATTTTTATTCATTACTACGTCAAATATTTTTATTGTTAACTTTAATTTTTCATATCTTGTTCTTGATTCATTTATCATGACATTTGTAATAAATATTTTTATAATTCTGTTTGCAGTTTCATGTATAATATTTCAAATAAGTTGTATCATTGATAACACGTCTTCATTTTTTGTTTATTGACATTGTAATGTAAAATTGAAATCTTTATGTTCAAAATCATTTCATTTTATAAAAATTACTACGTTTTGGGAAGTCTCATTTAAATATAAGTATAATTTTTTACCATTCATCGTAAATAATATGTTGTTGAATCAAAATTTTATGAGTGATTTATATTTGTAAATTTAAATCGAAGTTGTACAAATATAAAGAAATTCTTAGAACTTTGCTTTTTATAAGTTGAATGAAATAACTAAAGCCTGAATGAAGTTTGTTCTATTTATGACTAGGTAATAGAATTTATATCTGAAGTTTTACAAAAAATAAAACAGTTAATTATGATTATGATGGCTACTTTTATATCTAACATTCAGTAAGTACTACATTTTCGTCGTATATTTAGATAACTATATACATACTTTAAATATATTTAGTTTGAGATAAGATTTCTGGTTTTAGACCGTTATGTTTTTATATTAAAATATTTTTTGTGGTACGCGCCATATAAATTTGTTTCAGAAGTTATATCGATCGCTGCTGCCATCTGCGCGTATCACGTGAACACAGTTGCCAACAGCAACGCCTCTCTGAGCAACAGCTGCGATACATCCCATTAGTTTCCTTTTGTAGTGTGTGGAAGGTGGTTAGTGAAATTTTGGATAACTATTGGGAAAAAGTGGTAAATATGGCAGAAAGTAAGGGATCATTGTTGGCCAAATCAGTGCAGAAACATGCCGGTCGAGCGAAAGAAAAGGTTAGTGATTGTTGTCAGTGTCATTAAATTTGAGTAACATAAGTACAAAAATCTGGGTAACCAAGTTCTATTCGTGTTAGCTGGACTGTATTTTTAAATGCCCCAAGAAAGTGGGTTTGTCCATATGTATTTTTTTTTGTTTTTATTTGAAATGTTAGGTTATATTTTATTAATGATCTTTCTTTGTTTATTATGGTTATTTAAATAAATTTATGGTAACATTTGGAATTCCGCGATTTTCAAAATTCCTCTTATTCTCCGCTACCTGTTATACATGCACCTGTAGCTTCCACGATAGAATTTAATTCAAAATAAAGGAAAAAACAAATAGAAATATTGTTTTCGTATTATTTTTATTGACAATCAGATTAAAACTTAATACTGAATGTAATTAAAAATATGCTATTTATTAGTTGCTTTAATACGACAAAATATAGGTATTCAATAATTGAAAAATTTTATTCGTTTACTTTTTTTTTCCAAATTATATTGAAAAAGTAGTTAGTTTACATTTTTGAAATTTTATTTTCCCTTTTTCATGGTTCACAAAAAGATGTTAAAATATTATATTTATATAATCAGAAATTAAATCATTGTTACTCCTTTTATTTTTATCTGTTTACAAAAATACCACAAATCCACTCGTAATTAGGTCTATATTAATCCAGTTCCATTTATGATATTAGTTTAATAGTTTCCGTTGCCACCTATTTAAAAAAGTGCATTTAAATGCAGTTAATGCATTCTTAACCACACCTTGATTTCTTACTTCTTACATCAGTTGTGTGAAATTGCATTTAATTTCTACTGTAACCCACGTGTGCAGATAACATATGCAATGTAGTAGCGCAGATAACGAATTATAAAAAGCAAAGACGATCGCACATCATGAACTAAATTGTTTTTTCGTGGAACTGAAATTGTGCTTAACTTGTGGTGATAAATTAAGCGGAATAGCGACAAGTGAGTCAAGAGGTGTGGAAACCTGACTGAATGTCGATGTTTAGCTATCGGATTATGAAGCAGTGTATGTTTGTAATATTAATACGTATACTTATTTGTCAAACAATAGAATTTTAAACATCTACAGGGTTTGAATTTTTTATTCGTTATATATTAAACTGTTATTGATTACTTTCTCTTCGGAAATTTGATCATGATAATCCCGAGAATTTGCGCGTGTTCTCTGAAATTGGATTAAAGAGAATTTGAAAGCAAATTCAGAAATTATGATTATAACTAGAAATTTGTAGATATATTTGAAGAGTTAAAAGTCATTAGCTTTAGACGCAGTTATTAAAAAAGAATGAAATCGAAATAATTTCAATGTGATTATTTCTTCGCGGAGACAACGTAGGGATGTCGAAATTTCATTTTATAAATTAATACGTACATAATTAAAACCAAATTTTCACTACCCTTGTGGCTCCCCCTCCACTATTTCGGGGCTGTGATTTAACAGCTGGTAACCACATTTCACGCGAAGAAATATATCACATACCGATATCTGCTACGAGGGAATGCCACAGCCAGTAATGGGTAAAAGACGTCATAAATTTTGTTTTGCGAACTTACAAATATTTTAAAAAACTATGATCATTTTCTTGTGCACGTTAGAATTGTTTTATAATAAACGTTATCTTTTTAGTATAGTAAAACATTTTTATCTCTTGCTTACAAAAATACTCACAATTAGTGAAAGGTGTAAAAGTTTCAAGAGGGCATTTTATATCTTGCTCAATAAATATTTTTATTTGATTTAAAAGAATGGACAATTATTTCTTGTTTATTACAATTTCATTACTTACCAGAAAGTTAGGAATGATGATTTCTATAAAAAATATGATTATATATCATTAGATATAGCATAATATTTTATATAATTTATTACATTTAAAAATCTTGTTATAACTACAGGCAAATTGCTAAGATTTGTTTGAATCTCTGAAGAAAGATGAGTTGCAACAATAAAAAATATTTTCATGTAGCACTCGAAGTAATTTACTTATAAATAAAACTAATGATTAATAAAATCAGTGCACGCCATTCAAATTAATTGCTGCATTAATCACTTTGAGTGAGCCACTTTGTTATTACAAAATAATGTAAACAAGTTATAGCTATTTACCGGTTGAGTTGCTAGTTACGGTTTTGTTGTTGTATTATTTTCTTCAATAAATTACCTTATTTCTATATCATTCCTTATAGGTAGCTTTAATTTAATACCGTTTTATTATTAAGGATGTTTGTTGGTTTTAAGATTTCATTCACTGCTTGAATATTTTATTATTATCTTTTTGTTCCGTGTAAAACACTTTTTTTACGATTGCTATGAAAAGTTTACAATTACGCTCTCATTTGTCATCGTAAAGTTAACGTTTTCTGTGGAACAATCGAAAAATATCTTTGTCGCGCGTCTCAAATGGCAACGCCCTAAAAAAGGTATTAAACGCGCGCTTATTTCAATAGTTATCAGGAATACAAACAATACAGAAAGCTGTCAAAATAAATTTATTTTCAGTACGTATACGTTTTTTAATCATTTAAGATGCAATCGTAGAAAAAATGATGTGTGTATCATGAGCGTAAAGTGTCTTTGTTCCTCTTACATTATTGTAGCTCTCGCCTTCGGCTCGCGCTGCAATTATCGTGTTCGAGTAACAAAGAATCACTTTACGCTCTTTATACACAAATAACTATTTTGTATGATTCCTTTTTGATTTATTGTAGAAGATATTGTTTTGATATATTCTTTCTACATGAAACATCTTCCAGAAAAATATGTAAGCCCTTTGTATAAATTAATGTAGATACTCGTTTATTTACAAATTTACAATTCATACATGAATATGACTATTTTATTAACAAATCATATTATATAATTACTGTCAAATTAACCAATACGGTGCTGATTACAACAAGAAGCATGTAGGTAGCATGATTTTAATCTAGTTGTTATAGTTACGATAAACAAATCAACCAGAATTGTTTTTATAAATATCAATTGAAGCGATATTTTTTTAGAGAATTCTCTGTCTTTTCTACAACTTAATTGGCAATTTCACTTTACAAAACATCACAGAAACAGCACCACCTGTGATAAAACCAATATTACAGAGTTATGGCCCCCTTCTATTCGATTATTTTTCACTCATGTTATTTATGCTTATAATGTTTTGGTTTTCGAAATATTTGCGAAAAACACTTTAAATGAACCACCCAATATAATAAATTGTTTATTTTATCTTTTCTTTTTCTGGAATAATGAAATTTTTGAAAGCACTCCATGCTTTAATGTATAAGTGATATTATTTTAAAGCACACCTAGTGATGGGTAAAAGGCGTGATGATATATTTATTTATTTATTTGTCATTTTTACTTCCTTGTACGAAGTAAAGGAAGTATTGTAATTGCGAAAATTTTCGGTTCTCAGATTTCAACGGAAATAGGTATTTTGGCCCTCCCTGAATCCATTTTGACTAATTTCGTCATGCCGTCTGTACGTACGTATGTATCTCGCATAGCTCAAAAACGGTAAGCCGTAGAAAATTGAAACTTTATATTTAGGACTGTTATAACATCTAGTTGTGCACCTCCCTTTTTGGTCATTATACAACTACCGGAAGTGGTACTTTACTTGAAGCCTATAATAGATTTTCATGAAAAACTATATTCAAATATAATTTAAAACTTTCCAAATTTGGTATATAAGACTACTATATCAATGGAAATAACATAATAGATTTTGGTTCAAATAGACTAACCGGAAGTGGCAAATTACATGAAGCTGCTAACAGTTGTCCTTGAAAAAAATGGTATTATTTTAATTTTAGAAATAAATGCTGCAAATAAAAGTTTTAGAGAATTATATTCTGCGTCTAGCACATTAAGAATTTTTAAATTAGCCTTTTGCATAAACGAGATATCTAAATTTAAATATTATATATTTTTTGTTTTTTTTTTAAATTAAGTTTGCTATGGGTTAGAACAAAAAATAAAAGATTTAACGTCAAATATGTGCAATTAAAAAAATATCTATAGTTTAATACGTGTACAAGGAAGTCATGTGCTGTTCACATCAGATTTTTAAATATCAATTTTATAATTTATTATATTATTGAGCTAACTATGGTAACCATGGTAAACAGTGCTTAAAATAATTTTAATCACTTGTTGCTCGTGCTGTGACTATTAAAATTTTGTTATTAAACAGTCACTTTACGAACTGAAAACAGCTAACTAAAAATCAATTTTATATATGGTTGCTGGTGTAATTAATTTAAAAAGTTGTTAAAAACTGATATTTACATAGTTAGTCAAGGAATTGGAACAGATGTATAACGTTTAACTGTCATATATTTACATATTTTAAGCTTGATTTTAACGGTACCTAACTATATAAGAAAAAAAATTATTTATCTGATTATATCTTAGCAATACTGTTTTAATTGATATATAATCTCTTCGCACTTCACGCGAAGAAATATATCACTTACTGAGATCTGCTGAGGCAGAGTGCCACACCCAGTAATGGGTAGAATGCGTGATTATCTTTTAATAATGGGGTAGGTGGCTCAGTGGTATCGAGTCGGCCTGTGGATCTTGAGAACTCTGGTTCGATCCCCACAGCCGACTAACAATTTTCACCAGTTTAAATCTACCCCTGTGGCTCCCCCTCCACTCACATCTTTGAGGGCCGTGATTTGATGGCTGGTAACTGTATTTCACGCGAAGAAATATACCACTTACCGAAATCTGCTTCGGCAGAGTGCCACACTCAGTAATGGGTAAAAGGCGCGATGATATATTTATATATTTATTTTACTATTAACTTTTAATTTTTCGCTGACATTTTTTAATACTAGATATATACATTTCCTCCAATTTTTATTAATATTATATCATCGTTAATATTCCCATAATTAATAGTCTATTAAGTAACAAACCACTTTCTTCTCTTCGATTTAACAAGTGACAAAATCTGAAAAAATAAATACTTTCGCTGTTTACCATCTGCCATCACACAGATAAATGCACCAGCTTCTGTTTCATCGACTGCTTTGATCAGCATCAGCATCAACAACCGTAGCTACACCAGACGCACTACGATCAGTGTGATCAGATTCCCTGGGGCGATCTGATCACTTGCAGGGATCAGTTCAGTTCAGCAAATAAGTTGCTGCCGCTGCCTGAGATGGAATGAGGAAATGTGAACGCCACGTTCCAATTTCTGACTTGTTCTTATGCTAGTTTCGTTTCGTTTTTCTCCGTTTTTATGTTTCATCGTTCGATTTGTTTTTATTACCTGATGCAAGGTCAAGGACTTGAATTTTTACTTCGGTGAAAAGTTGAAGTGAGATCGGAAAGTTGCTAACCGGGTTTAGCTTTTAGATATTTTGTGCAGTGTCTGTAATTAAATTAATTTATTGCTATCATTCATAACAAAATGGAATGGTAATAAAAGTCGTATATCTCGATATTTTAATTAGAAAACATGGAATTACATGGTTATAAGAAAGTTCTCATCATTATAATAAATCAAAATGTGTATTACATTTTTACCCGGCTATAGCAGATATCCGTGTTTCTATTACAAAAAATATGTTTGTGATATTCTTACGAGTAAACTGATTTTATTATTTCTTCTGAAAATGTCAATTGTCGCCTGTGGAATTTGAACTTCAACCCCAATACGTTACCAAGAAGCTATTGACCCTTGTGCGTATCAGTGATTTAATACATACTTAATTTAGTAATTCTCTATGATTGTATTAATTTATACGTACAAGATTTTACGAGTCATTTCTATATTATTTTTTATTTCGCCAAAATCTTTGGTGAAGAAATTAATTACATTTAAATCAATATTTTATATTAAAAAAGAAAAATCATGAATGTCGATCCATTATTCCAACATAATTGAAAACTTGTAAGATTTTTTGGTACCTAATTCATACCTAATGCCTATGACACACTGGTCGAAGAGCATTGACAACAACAGAACGCACCCGTCATCGACGAAAAATAGAGGTTCCTCTATTTTCATCGAAGAGATCATCGATGAAACGAACGTATCTCATTTCACTCGTATCTTTTGTGTCTCATTTCACGTTAGCATATTTTTGAAATTTAGTTTTTCTTTCTCAATTTTTATTGTTTGTCAATGAAGGATGCGTTTCATCGAAGAGCTCATCGATACTCATCTATGCTCTTCGACCAGTGTGCCATAGGCATAAAGCAATATTAAAGCAAAATAAAAATATTTTGTTAAAGTTCTGTAGTTATTTATGTATTAGTAATCGATCTTTTAAATAATGAAATATAATTTTAGCTGCAAGAATATACAAAAGAACAATATATAAGATTATGCATTTGTTTTTAAAAAATAAACATGAGTTATTTATTCAATGATGTTTTCTTCTCTTTGACAGTTGAAAGTTTATATCTAGCAGATTGGAGTAGTCTATTTTATGCTCCATAACTCTGAAATATTAAATTTGAATTAGCTTGACTTGGCTGCGATGTAGTTAAAGCATTTTATGTATGCATGGACAGATACAGCTATATTGCCTGCGGCTGCTGGAAATTACTTCTGGGTGTGCGCAACACAAAACGCTTTTATCTCTCTCTCTCTCTCGCTCTCTCTCCATGGGACTCCACCAAAATTATTTATAAATAACTTAATACGAACTCAGTTTGTCGATATGGAATTTTGTGTAAGCTTATTGCAATTACGCAAAAGTTAAATAAAGAAATTTAGTATTGTGACTTTTTGTCTATTCCGGGAAATCACAGCGTGTAGATGATACAACAAAATGAGGCTATAATTTTCAAAACTTCAAATCAGTAGTATGTTTTAATTAATTTTACAGCAGACCATATATTTTGTACTACTTGAGACCAAATACCAGATATATTATGCTATATTATATAAAATTATAATTTTTAATTGACAGATGACAGCGATTATATTGTTGCAAATGGAATTCTATACTGGCCGATCTGGGGGCTTTGACAAGTAACACTACCCAACTGTCACTCACCGATTTAAATGAAACTTGGCACACTAATAGACCTCTAAAAAATATTGAACCCCTATTTTTTTCTTCCGGAAGTTGCTTTTTAGGGGTGCAAACCACCCCTGAAAGGTGGTAAAAGCAAAAAAGAAAAAGAAATTAAATAATACCAAAATAATACGCGTTCAACATTGGTTACTCAGGGGTAACCTCGAAAATAGATTCAGCGACCCCAAAAACCCCCGAGTAACTAGTTTTGAACCTAAAACTCTATTTCAGTTGAATATCGTAATTTCATACCCTCATCCCCTCCTTAAAAAGTGCATATGATCAAAATGATCCGAAACATAGATTTTGGCGATCTCAAAAACACCAAATTTATATGCGCTGTAAATTTTTTTTGAGTGGATTCCGATTGAAAATTGTATTTGAACCCTGATCTCTAGGTTCAAAACAAATTGGAGGGCAAATCCAAAACAAGAAAAGAGGAATATAATACCGAATTTAAATTGAACTAACTTTTCGATTTATAAAAAATTTATGTATGGCTACTGCGCAGTGTGGTACGTGTTATACGTACAAACTTTCTTTACTAAAGGCACGTGGATCCCACATCAATCATTTTTATAAAATTCTTATTTATACAGGGTGTTTCAGGAATCATAATTTAATAGCTTATTCCTAACGTCATATGAAGTAAATAATGTCATATGAAAATAGGTCCTATTCCTTTTAGTTACTAAAATACAAGAGTTTAAAGTTTTATCAACAACCTATTTTAAAATAAATATCAAGTTGTAATTGAACAAATTGGGGAAAACAAAACAAGTTATGGACAACAAAACATAAAATAACACAATAATGGCCAATTTAAATTTTAAACTTAAATAAAAACAAATCGAATATATAAAAGTAATGCTATTTATTCGCGTTGCTTTTATTTATTTAAACTAAAATGAAGTTTAAAATTTAAAAGTTAGCGATGCAACTGGTCATTAAACTTATAAATTAACTAAATTCAACCTGGAGTAACATAACAAATTGTTGAACAAGACAGGATAACACAATATGTGCTAAGAAAAAATATTATAAATTTTTTCCATTACAAAATCCATATCAAAAGCTCTTGTAATTTAACCAAAAAGAATAGGATCTATGGTCATATAATATTTCTTACCTAAAATGACTTCAGAAATAAGCTATTAAATTTTGTTGCACTAGTCCCGAAACACCCTGTTCTATTATTTGATACCAATCTATAAGTTAATGACAACTATTATTTATCATGAATACTCGTTCTCTATACTAGATGTCCACCATTTCGGCATCATTTATTCTTATTTTTTACTTATACGAAGCTTCCATTCTATATATTTTTTAACCACACTTTTTAGTGAGCTGTCGTATTCTGTCAGCTACATATAAAATTGTATATAAATGTCAGGGTAAATTTTTCTGATCATTGAGATAATCCGTAATCAGCAAAAATAAAAATTGTCATTAATTTATTGATCACTAACAGATAAAGATAAAATTGCAGAATATAGGGAAGTTTAAACTTCGCTAACTTGAACTCATACCAATAAATACAACTATCTCTTAAAGTCCTATAAACTGTAGGTCCTCTGCAAAAAAACTTTCCATTGTGCAGGGGAACAATAAATATCAGTGAAGATTTATTGCCAGAGCTTGAAATTCTTGTATTCCGTTCGTAATAAAATATTGAGTGACACCACAGCACACTGATATCAGAAATAGCAACTTGCACCAACGAATTCCTGTGAACTCTCCAAGTTTTCCAACATCGACATCGACTAGTTGATAAACCGGTAGGGTGACAGTTATTTGCTTATGCGAGCTGCGGTTTACAACGCACACTTGATGGGTTCACGCGAACGTTTTAACGTTTATGTGGCTTAAACGCACCAAGTATCCATCAACAACGATAAAAACTCCTGGAATTTATTTATTTTGCAGTATAAAGTGAAGTATTTTGCGTTAAATTTCCTTGGGGAGATAAACATAGTCTAAGAAAAATATTTTTATAAATGTGTTTTTTTAAACCAGGAATTCAAAGTTTTGATAAAATATCAAAAATATGTTTTCTGCAAGCAATGATCAAATAATCGAACAAATTGAATTAAAATTTAACTTGTTTAGCCACTAAACTTTATGAACTATTGTTTGATGTACAAAAATAACTTTCTCATAATTATTTCTATACATATTTATCCAAAATATACAAAAACAAGTTATTAATAAACTTATTTTTAGAATACAAACAGGTATTTTTACCGGACAAATTATAATTTTTTTCCATTTTCAATTTGTTAATATTCTTAAAATTCTGAATTAGATAACAAGGTTATGTAAAATTTATTTCGTGCAAAAATAAATGATAAGGTCGTACTAAAACTAAAGTAATAAATATGAAATATTATTATACTAGGAAAATTAAAAGTTTCAAAAAATTTCTTTAGACCTTGACTATAATTTTCGATATTTGTAATGCATAAATGGTAATATAATGGAAAGTATAGTTAATATCTTTTCTAAGATTGCACAAGAGGGAGTGAATTTCAACTACAGTACAGGCAACTTATAGCTTATAATGAACCGTATTTTTTATACAAGTATCCTATATTGTAATACGAGCAATTCTTATCTATCTTTTCTGTCTGTCAATGATCTCAGATTTGAACTTCTAACATTATTTGGGACCTCAGAAAATGATGTATGTAGATCTCATCCACCGAAGTGCCACTCCCATTAATGGGTACAGGACGTAATTATATACATATACATATATATATATATATATATATATATATATATATATATATATATATATATATATATATATATATATATATATACACAGGATGTTAAAAAAGGGTTAAAAAATTTTATTTTAAAAGAAAATTGGGAAGAAATTTCATAAAAATTTAGTTAGTTCAAAATATAAGCATGTGAGTACTTTAGAATAAAATACAAAAGAAAATTAAGAAGAGAAGTTGCTCCTTTTATTATTATTAAAATAACTTCTTGATTTCTTATATTTTATTTGAAACTTTCCATATCTCCTGTTAATTTTAGTAGAAAACAAAGATGTAAAAATTGGCTAACTATAGTTTACGGAATAAAAGTTGTAAGCACTAAACTGTTCGGAAAATATTTAGCTATTATGATACATCGAAATATGAATTTTTTAATAAAATTTTTCTTAACAATTGATCTCATAATAATTTTGTTGTTTGACAGAAACATTTATTAGGAACTTTGTTAGGCCTTAAGTGTATATTTTATTTAGACTACTGGACATGCTTAACTCATTATGTTATTGTCATTTACATTTGCTATATTTCTCAAGAAACCAGCATATATTGTTCGGTTAAAAATAATTGTTAAGTCATTTGCCATGGCCCATAAAAAAGATATATTTAAAAGATATAATAACAGATTTTCTACAGTTTATATTTCCTGAAAATACTTTATTAAATTTCCACATTTAAAACATTTGTTTCGCAAATAAAATGTGTAAATAATAAAAGCAAAGTACAGAGCACTCTACTCTATTTGTAGCTAAAGTTTACGGTGAACGCATCATTCATTTTCATGGTGGCTGTACCGTGGAACTAATTAAGTGAAACTACGTTACGTTACGTGAACATGAGCGTTATATAATCTGTGCTCATCGTGAGCTATTTCCGAATACTTACAAACACTTTGCGAATTTGAACAAAATCAGTTTCTATTTCCAGACCATGTGTAACAAAAATACTGAGATATTTTTAGTAGACCTGCAGTGGTTCAATGTTCTACACTAGAATTGATTCTTTGAATCCTTTGCTGGCTAAAGCACTTAATGAACCTAATTATAGCTTAGTTAGTACTAAATTGGAATATGAGAAGTACCCAATGCATCTTTGTTGTATTTATACTAATACTACTCTGTTCTAGACTAGAGTTAATAAAGTATAAACAATATATATATATGTTTTGTTTGCACCTTTTTAGATTTTAAATAATTCATATTAGGCTTCAAAACTTTTTTTGCTGTTATCGATTTTTAAATCAAATTAAAACACTTTCAAATATTACCACTATATACCGGGTGTCTACTTTTTTTCCGAACATAGGAAATTCAATGTTAAAATTTTGGTTTAGCGATATCTCTTTACCTATTAATTTTAGAACAAAATTGTACTGAAGAAAAATGTTCAGAATGAAAAACTGCATTGCTGTTCAATTGTTTCATATGTCCGAGTTAGAAGTAAAAGAAAATACACGCTTTAAAGCAATTATCAGGGTGCCATGAGAAATAAAATAATAATATAACCTCTAACCATGCGTGACCTAGTACAGAACGCATTTCTATGGTTAAGAGTAATTGAAGGTGGATACGTGCTACACCAATACCCGCAAAATCGTAGTGAAAAGATATTTTTAAATCAGTCAGACGCAGTGGTGTATCCAGAAGTTTCTAATGAGGGGTAGAGGAGGAATTACAATTTTGAAAAAATAATCTTTCAACTTTTTAGAGGTTATATTACACTCTTGTATATGAGATCCACCAATGCAAACTTTTTTTGGTTGAAGATATAGACAAAACCATAAATTTTCATTAAAATATTACTAACTTTTAGCAAAACAAAAAACAATATTATTTATTTATGTTACACTGTACAACAGGAACTTAATCCCAATTACAGAACAGGGTCCGCACTCACAAAGCCGCAGTGTGGTAGTTTATATAATTTTTAGCTTGGGTGAGATTCGAACTCGTGATCTCCGGATTAGAATTCCATATCGCTATCCACACCACCGTACTGACGTACTACTTAGCTAATTGATGAGCTTAAGACAATGGTTACTTCCATCTCTGATTCAAATTTTATTTGTAATTGGACATGATGAATAATTTATATTATATGTTTGAAAATTGTATTTCATAATATAAACTGGGTGCAATAAAACTTTCTTATTTGCACGCACATTTTTGTTTGAAGAAGTAAAGAAAATAGATAATTAAAATAATAATCAGTTTTGTTTTTGATTACTGTATTATTTTGGTAAAAATTTATCTTTAATTTTGAAATTCCAAACAGTTAGAATTTGAAAATAGAGAAAAATCACGATTAACAATTTATAATATAAATAATACTAGTGTATGTTTATTGCTGAAATGGATTTTACAACTGATAATAAATCATTGTAAAATTATCATTAATTATTATTAAATTATAAATGTTGCAATATAAAAATTAGGCAATTAATATTGTGAAATTATGAAATTAATATGTGAGAGTGTTGTGACTTATGCCGTTGCATTTACAGAAATAAACTCTATGTAAATTATAGGTTGTATGAACTTTGGTATTTGTAATTTGAAGACAACGTTATTAGAAGATAATGACAATTTGACTGATAATATTTATCTTAATTATTGCTTGTTTTAAAGGTAACATATTAATATATATAAGTATGATTACGAATTATTAGACTTATTTGCTTCAAACAACATTTAAAGTTTTTTTCTTCTGTTAAATACATTGTTTGGTAATTTATGTATAGGTAATTTAGTTTTATCTTTTTTTAATTTTGTACTATGTGTTTTAAAATACGATATTAAAACTAATGACTAATCCTAAAAGTATTATTATTCGATAATATGGTTGTACCGTTGTAACATAGTCGTAATACAGACTTCCTTATTGCGTACGGAAATTATAAAATATATAAAATAAAAATAACAATCTTTATATACGACTAACTAATAATATTATCATTATATATGCATTTTTTGCTATATAATGCTATATATTAATCCCGCCGGGAATAATGGTTATTATTCCCGCTCGTGAACCAATCAAAATGCTTAAAACATGGATCATTGTTTTATTGTGTCATCGGAACAGTGTTGCCATAGCGACTCATATTTAAATTAAACATGCTCGTTGCTAAGTTCACTGTTGTTTACGAATCGGAAACAAACAAAACGAAATCATCGTTGGGAAGTTGTCAAAAACGGTCTTGCAAATTGTGTTAAATTATTGTGTTTAACTGTAATAGAAAAAATGGACAGTATTACAGAAGACAGTATATCTTCTACACCACCAGAAATAACGAAAATCGCTGATGCTACTACATATGGTTTATTACCTCAAAAGTCTAAAAAATTCTATGGCAAAGCATACCAAAGTTTTATGGAATGGAATGAAGACAAATTCGTATTCAGAAAATGTATTGACTAATTTTTATTAAATTAGTCGTATATATAGTATACAACTCGCTATAATGGTTATTATTACCTCGGATGATTACAACCCTTGCTCGCTCCGCTCGCTCGGGTTGCAAACTTCATCCTCGGGAATAAGAGCATCCATTATAGCGTCGTTGTATAATATACTATTATTATACAAATAGTTTGTATCTATTATACTATCATTATTTAATCACTGATATTTTTCTAATTTGAATCAGTTGTTAAATTGATCTTATTTATTTCTTAAATTATACTAGTGTAATGACCCGCATAGGACAATATAATTTGTGTTGAGCTTCTATTCGTTTATTTTTAATTCTACTTTACTCGAACTTACAAGCTCAACGCATCATGTGTTTAATAGACTCTCAACTAAAATTGAAACTAAACTTTCAAGTCTACATACAGAACTTGTGATGTGGTACTTATCCTAAGTAAAATGCGGGTGCCTGCACAAACACTTAAACACGTATTTAAAAATTATTTAAATTTGCGGAGTACCTATAAGATGTGTCACTTCAAACAATAGGTGAAAGTAACAAGAAAGTGATTTATGTTGAGTTTAATAGTTTTACAAATACGTGTGCAAATATTTCTGACTACCTATTTATTTATTATATTAATGTTGGAGTAAATATAATTTTTATATTGAATATAGCATATAGGTTAGGTCTAGTGCACGAGAAATGGTGTGATGAACTCGTCAAAACAATTTGGGGAACACTTTATTTTTGGCGAAAAATATCAAATATTCAGACCATGATAACTCTTTCAATTTTGGACGAAATGGGTTGAATCATTGAAGTCGAAAAACAGTCTAAGTTAATATAAAGTATAGATTCATCAATTTTGGTCGATAAACAGCAGATTTATAGTCCAAAAACACCCAAAATGCGGTTTTTTTTCAAAGTCTCTCATAACGTAAGATAAATCATCGTAGGCACTCCAATTTTTCTACGTTTTAAAGGAAAATGAATGAACTTGATTGGCCTGAATACGATCCTTGAAAATTTACCTATTTTGATCATCGATAAGCGATATGGGGTAGCCGCACTAATGGATTTCATTGTAGTTATATGGGACAGGAACGTTTAATCGTTTTATGCCGATCCTTCGAGTTTAATATGAACATAGTATACAATCGTAGCCCAGTGGATAAAGCAAGGCAAAACTTGCGTTTCTTATTTAAGAAGCAAGAGGTCGTGCGTTTAAATCTCAAAATGCGGTTTTTTTTCAAAGTCTCTCATAACGTAAGATAAATCATCGTAGGCACTCCAATTTTTCTACGTTTTAAAGGAAAATGAATGAACTTGATTGGCCTGGTCGCGAATTGATTCCACCATTTTTTTGGTACATCGCAAGTTGTCAAACTTTGACATTTTTTGAAGTCGAAAACATTTTTTTTTCATCGGGGATTGATGGAGGCGGAATGTCTTGAAAGTCAGATTAACTTACACTGTCATAAAGAAAAAACTTCAAATTTTTTTGACCTCAAAGATTCAACCCATTTCGTCCAAAATTGAGCAAGTTATCACAATCTGAATATTTGACATTTTTCACCAAAAATCAAGTGTTGCCCTAATTTTTTAGACGAGTTTATTTATGATATAGTATATAAATGCTGTAAATTTTAAATGATTTATTTAAATAGCAAAATAATTTGATAATTGATGCTAAAGATATTCAAAATGTGATGGTTAAATTATGTAAATAAATTGTATTTATTATAAAGAGGAGTTAAGTAACTGCTTTTTTATTCCTGATTGAAATTATTACAATATTGGTATTACAGCTATTCACAAATAATATGAATATGCATGTAATCAATTTTGAAGTTACCGCTAAGTCTTTAAACCTCATATTAGTTTTTTTTTAATACCACTTTAACAGTTGGTACAATAATTCTATATATTTGTATGTATTAGAAAAAAAATTGATTCAAACAAATGTTATTAACGGTTAATATGTTTTAAGAATATATCTGACTTATAGATATATTATTAATAGAACAGCATAATCATTCATATTTATTTAAAACTCAAGATATATTTTGTCTGTTAAGTGTTAACTTATCCTGGTTAAAATTTATGAATGTTGCTAATATTGAAATGCAAATGAATGTGTGAACAACTGATAATAAAAATACGCAATAATATATCTTTTTCCTTATACTTCTTGTGATAACCTATTTAGTTTATATTACGATTACTTACAAAGTTTAAAACGAGGTTTGAAACTTAATTTTCCTATTACTGTAATGAGCGAAACAAAAAAAAAATACGTTTAATGTTTTAAATTTATTTTCAACATTTAAAAATGTATATTTTCCGCTGTTAAATGTTTCGAAATTATGTTAAAGCAAAATGTTTGAAATGTTATTGATAGAAAATTTAATTTGATGTATTTGAAGTATTTTAAAGTAAAATTTAGAAATGTGTAATAGAAAATATAAGTATGCTAAATGTTTAAGTTAGTGTATACTATTTTCATTTTAAACTCGAGGGATCGGCATAAAACGATTAAATGGACCGCAATTACGTTTACAAAAGAACTCAAAATATGGTTTCACATGGTTCATACAGGGTTGTACAGCCTTATTCGCCGGTACGGTCAATCATAGGAAAAAACAAGAATAATTTTAGGCTGAATACGATCCTTGAAAATTTACCTATTTTGACCATCGATAAGCGATATGGGGTAGCCGCACTAATGGATTTCATTGTAGTTATATGGGACAGGGACGTTTAATCGTTTTATGCCGATCCCTCGAGTTTAAAATGAAAATAGTATACAATCGTAGCCCAGTAGATAAAGCTAGGTAAAACTTGCGTTTCTTATTTAAGAAGCAAGAGGTCGTGCGTTTAAATCTCATTGCCTTCTAATTATATCCTAAAAAAACTATTGTGTCTGAGTGATTCGGATTCAACTATAAACTGTAACTGGCATTAAGTTTCTGTTGTGCAGAATAACAAATAAATAAATAAATACTTGTCTACAAACTTTTTATCCAAAGGAGGAAAATTGTAGTCTTGTCTCATTGACTGGTAGCACAAGCTGTTTTTGGGTGTTCTAAGAGCACGGTTTTAACACCTAAATACAGTGCTCTTAAAACAGGCAAAAACAGAGCTTGTTCTACCAGCCATTATTTCTGACATATTAGTTCTGATACTGTAAATAGGAATCTAATATAAATTTTGGTGTGCACAATATGTAAATCTAATTCAAATAATAAAGGAAATCAAATTCTGTTATATATTCGATGATATATTAGCTTTGTAGATTTCTTGCATTTTTAGCATACACTGGACAGTTGTAGTCTCACAAAGGAGAGTTTACAAGTACAAATCTCGGTGACATTAACTTATCTCCAATACTTCGACTGTGTCCGAGTGATTTGAATTTTACTATAAGCTGTAGACCTTCTGTACTGTAATTAGAATTACATTCCTGTTGTGTAAAGTAGCAAATAGTAAATATACAGAATGGATTTTTACCCTAGAAAGCAAAACACTAAACCATATGATAATAGTGATTTAGTTGTTTCCTGTGAACTACGCTACTGTACTGGCTCACCTCATCGGAAATAAAACTCCAGCCTCTCGACTCATCATCTCTAGGAGTGTAGTTTGTGTGCGGGGCTGCGCGGGGCAGGGTGCTTGTATTTCGGTGTCGCCGGGAGCCAGGAATAGCAACAGGAACCCGTCGACCGGCTAGTTGCAAGCGGGCAGGCGCTAACCGTCGTGGCGTAGGCTGCCAGTGCATGGGCACTCGGCCCAGACTGGCCTAGACCACGCTGACAAAGCGTGTTCTACTATCAGAGATGAGACGTGTCTCCTTGCGTAAAACGGGAACTTTACTCGTGGAACAAGGATCTTTATTTGAAGACATCATCATAACCTTTATTATTTTAATTTAGTACTTACAATATTTGACTAGTTGGAATGTAATACTATAGACAGATTAGGTAATATAAGGTCTAATGTTTTTGATGTTGCAACAGTGCAACTATTGCAACCAAATTACTATTCACACATACGAGTATATTCGAAATGATTGAAAGATACGCGATGATTTTGTTGTGCTATGCTACAAGCAATCGTAGTTCAGTAGATTAAACTTACATCTCAAGCAAGAGATCCTACATTCAAATCTCACTGATTTCAACTTTCAGTTGTAGAACTCTCTATTACACTTGATATTAAGTTCCTGTTGTATAGAAGAGTAAATATAGTTCCTTTTGACTGTTGATTACACGTACGATTCTGAGGTTCAATTTGGAAAATTTTAGAACTGCACAAATACAAATATGATTAAAAGTTTTTATAATTAATTAAATAGTGCACTAAATAAACCTGAATTACTCAACCACTTCTATTTTACGTAGTATATAAAATAAAACTGTTTGTAATTATAAAGTTAAATTTATGATAGAAAAATTCGGCTGACGCCTGGATTTTGCTCATAAATTTAGCTTTAAATTTATCATCGTTTCTGTACTTTTAGACATGTCATATGACAAAAAAAGTTTGTAATTACTACAGAATTAGAGAAACTTTATTTTAGAATGGGATAAGTGGCTCAGTGGTACCGAGTCGGCCTGTGAATCTTGAGAACCCTGGTTCGATCCCCACAGTCGACAAACAATTTTCACCAATTTAAATCTACCTCTGTGGCTCCTTCTCCACTAACATCTTTGGGGGCCGTGCTTCGACGGCTGGTAACCGTACTTCACGCGAAATAATATACCACTTACCGAGATCTGCTTAGGCAGAGTGCCACACCCAGTAATGGGTAAAAGACGTGATGATATATTTATTTATTTACATACAAGTAAAAACTGCACCGAATGTTAATCCCTATTAGTACATATTATTTAATACGTATATATCTTCTACAGCGTAGTTTAATTTAATATTACAAACCGTTACGAAAAATTACTAAAAAAAAATTAAATGTATGAAATGCTGCAATGAACCGATTTTAAACTTTATAGACAAAATCATTTTGAAGATACAGATCGAGTCAAACGAAATTTACATGTCTTATATAAAAATGTTGATTTATGAATAGAAAGATATTCGAATTGTAGGAGAACCTAGGAAACGCCGCAAACAGCTAATAATCGTAGTCTCTAGGGAGAGAAACATCCTACCTAATGAGAGAAACATAATGTTTCTCTCCCTAGGAGAGAAAATCAGAGTTTCTCTCTCTAAAATTAGGGAATAAGAACGTGTTTCTTGTGCATGTGTTACGAAAATTGTATTATTTATCAGTTATGTTTTATATTTGAACATATTCTTGGCGCAGATCGTTATATTCAATTTCAATTCAAATTATGCTGACTTTCATACATTGATTTAAACATTAAACTCTTTTTTGACAAGGTTCGCTACGCTCGAGTTTTAAAGAAATAATCTCCAAGTCCGTATTTATATGTATTTGATTTTGGAAAAATTTGAATGATTTAATATTTAATTTGTTCATTTCACATTTGGCCGGTGACCTATATAATATGTCTCATTCTACTTACTAGAAATATATTTTATCAAGTACTGTCATGTGATTAGGTCCTGTTGATTAAATCGGCAAATAATTAGTCAATATTTTAAAGTGTAGTCACGGTTTTGTATTGTTATATAATGTCATCTCTATTTCTATAAAAAAAGATGAATCAAAACCAATGTTGTTAAAATATTTATATACACATTTCCATTAAAAAAACTACGGATTTTTTTATTGAAGGCATTTGATTTAAAAATAAAAATTGTTATTGTAAATAAATAATGTTTCAAAATTACTCATAGTACTTCATCTATTTTAGGTGAGCTGTATTTCAAACATAGACTTGTTAATAACATTTTCCACAGGCCGTCATTGCGAATTTTATAGTGTAAACAGGATTTAAATGCAATTCGCATTTTCCTAAAATAAATATTTACTTGATTCTGTCAAACTCTACGTCAATACAGTCAATACTTACACGTATTTAAAATTCATGCATCCTATAAAGGTACCGAATAGATATAACGGTAATCAAGATTGAGGTGTAACCAATAATTACCATTTGGTTGGTTAAGCCATGCGGTTAAACGTTTGTAGAAATAACTGAGCATGTCAAACTCAAAATAACTTTCAAGGATGATCGTTGAAGTTGAAAAAGTTAAAGATACAGGATGATGCAAAGACATATAACTCAAAATAAGTATGTATAATATCTTTACCTTAATATTTGTGTTATTAAAACGAAACGAAAGCAACTTAATATAAAACTAAAAAAAATGTACTGGATGATAGGAAAAAACTCAAAACTCTCAACTAAAAACAAACTCTTACTATATAAAATAACATTAAAACCAATATGGACATACGGCGTCCAACTCTGGGGCACAGCAAGTAACTCAAGCATACAAATAATCGAAAGATTCGAGTCTAAAACCCTAAGAACAATACTATCCACTCCCTGGTACGTCAAAAACACCACCATATACAACGACCTAAATATAAACACAGTAAAAGAGGAAATTAAAAACCTCAGCGGACCTACCCTACAGATTCGACTAAAATAGAACCTCCAACTAGAAGAATATTAAACTAAGTTAAGTATAGAAGGAAGCGTCACTGGACGCTAACTTCCCCATGTTAGAATAGTAATATTATATCATTTACTTATTGTTATTAATAACAGATTGTAAATAACACAGCACATTAAATAAAAAAAAATATTTGTGTTGCTTAAATCTTAAAAACATGGAAGAATTAAATAGAGGAATAGAAAATAATGTAATTTTTATGCATTTTTTCTGCACTTCGAATTTGGAGAGGGACAACACTGATACCTATGTTTGATTATCTAATAAGAGATCATTGCTGAAGGGGTTCCAGGAGATACAGTTGTAACACCTTGGACTGTGAATTTGCACCAGAATTCGATTCATATATGCGACTGACTAAAGAATGCCACATTCAGTAATGGATAAGAATGCGTGATGATATATTTTTATTTTATATTTATAACAATCATAAGATTTTTGCATTGAAATGAAAAGTTCTTTTTTCTACGATTGCTATGAAAAGTTGACAATTACACTCTCATTTGTCATAGTAAAGTTGACATTTTCTATAGAACAATCGAAAAATATCTTTTTTTGCACGTCTCCAATGGCAACGCGCGAAAAAGATGTTAAATGCGCGCGTTTCCAATGGCAACGCGCGAAAAAGATATTAAATGCGCGCTTATTTCAATAGTTACCAGAGATACAAACAAAACAGGAACTTGACATTTTGACAATTGACAGAATGAATTCATTTTCAGTACGTATACGTTTTATTAATAATTTAAGTTGCAATCGTAGAAAAAATTATGTGTATCACGAGCGTAAAGTGTCTTTATTACTCGAGCTCGGTAATTGTAGCGCGAGTCGAAGGCGAGCTGGAGTAACAAAGAATCACTTTACGCTTTTAATACACAAATAACTATTTTGAATTATGAAATCTAACCCAGGAGTAAAATTGAATATTAATTGAAGGCAAGTGCCTTCGTATACGAGTAAACGTTTTAAAATTATTTTATAGAATAGGTGTAATAAATGCGGTAGAAAATTGTTTTCTCTATGTTGTTTATTTAAACTATTCTTTTTTAAAAATACATCAAATTGAATTTATAGAATGAAAAATTGCAGTATCTGCATTCGTTGAACTCCGATCAAATGCTCTAACCATCTAAGCTATTGACTCATGTAATTCACAATTTTTCTCTCTTTAATAATGAAATTTATAACAAATTCACAGCGAAAAATATGAGATGTTAAAAAGTTATTTTGAAAATACTATTTCTGTATATTACGAAGTATTTATTTATTTATTTTTTTTATTGAATTTGGCATACAAGTATATACATAAGTTTAGCCGTGTCATATTACATGTGTGACATTTTTTTTAATAAGGAAAAGCCTTATGTATACAACAACAAAAATTTCAGATAAAACATAAATAGGTACATAGTTATTAATAAAATTAATGATTCTTGCGTAGAGTATCATACATAACCCAGTAATTTACAATCTACCTATAGTCAAATAGTTATTTTATTTTTTATTGAGTTTTTGTAAAAGTTTTAGTATATTTTTTAATGGTATGTATTTATTACTTTTTGTTTTAGGTGATTTTTCAAGGTGCGTGCATTTGACGTAATAGTAATGTTATTTTCAGTGAAGTAAAACAAATTGTGACCTGATAAAGTAATAATTTAAATGTTTACAGTTAAACAAACTGTTTAAAATTACCATAATTTCATTAATGTAATAAAACATTAAAATTTATTCTGTCATCATAAATTCAAGTCTTATGATATAATAGTGTTATAGTGTATACTTACAATAAATTGATATTCATCAGTTAAGGAATTTACGAGTCAAAAACTTGTTAACTACTTGTTTTGATAAGAATTTATTTGTTTACGAGAAGTGAGGTCATTAAATATAATTGAACTGTGGAAAACTTAACACGTCATTTCCGCATTTTGGAAGTATCCACAGCATCTTTAACCAGTTAAAATAGAACGATAGAAGATAATTATTGTATTTTACATTAGATAAACTGCAAAACTAAATAATAAATCCACTTTTTCACGACCAGTAAGTAACTCATTTATTATATATATACGTTTTTAGATGATTAATTATTCAAAAGTGCAGAATATTAAAAAACAGTGTTTAATAATAAACTATTATTCAACACTTTTAAGCCAATCATATTGCTGTTACTATAGTAACGCCAATATTTAGCAGTTTTTAAATCCAAACAGTTTATGGTTATTATAGTTACACAGCGCAGTGAGATGAATAGTATTG
Organism: Pterostichus niger; assembly: GCA_947425015.1. Classification (NCBI taxonomy): domain Eukaryota; kingdom Metazoa; phylum Arthropoda; class Insecta; order Coleoptera; family Carabidae; genus Pterostichus; species Pterostichus niger. The sequence goes on along the minus strand of OX380341.1, from coordinate 19,722,119 downwards.
TTATCTATAATGAATACAAACTACATAAAGTTTTACGTTTATCATATAACCTCAAAAATGTATTATTTTCTTCAAATTACAATCTATAAGTGCAAGTTCCTGTTGAATAGTTGTGGGAAAAGTATAGTATTTTAACTCGAGTGTTATGATAAGTGCTATCATAAGACACTCGTTGGAAAATATACTATTATACAGGGTGTTTCTGTACTTATGAATCAATCTTTAAGGGTATTTTAACACGTTGTACTGATAACGGAACAAACAGAATTTTCAAAAATTCTCAAAATTAAGGGTGGTTTACTTAAAGGAAACATGTTAAGTGCACCTGGTTTCATAGCTGTTTGTGTTGTTTTTTCAAATATTAACAATGCACGTAACTATCTAATCCAACGCTGATATTGTGTAATGAACAAATTTAATTAATTTTGTTAGATGTTTCTTTCACAGTAATGAAACCAGTGGCACTAAAGATGTTTCCTTTAAGTAAACTACTCCTAATTTTGCGAATTTTTTTAAAAATTCTTTTTGTTTCGTTATCAGTTCAACGTTTTATATATACCCTTAAAGTTTAATCCATAAGTACAGATACGCCCTGTATTTGACAATATCAATATACTATCATTAAAAATATTGGAATAGTAGTAAGTAATAGTAATATTTTGTTTGTATTATAACTAGATATAAAACAAAGATTTTGTAACTATCAGAAAAAAAAACATTCATATGTTGCTAGAATTCGAACCTATTAAATGTACAATAAAATAAAAACGTACAGCTGTACACTTTTAATTGCCAATGTATATGAAAAGTAATTCCTTATCGGTTAAAAATTAATTTAAGAACAGTTCTAAGCTATATTTGCAAAGTTAATTTGCAATAGAGAAGTAATTAATCTATGCTGCGAACTGAGATACGTGCCTATTACAAGACGAGAAATAATTGCAAATTTATTTGTCCCGCGTGTTGGCCGCGCGGGTTGAGGGCCTGACTCACGATCATAAGGTCGTGGGTTCGGGTCCCGCCCGTGGCGGCCATACAAAGGACATATCGGCATATGACCTGAGTAGTTGGTCCGATATATAAATTAAAAACAAAAAAAATTGCAAATATTCTGTATAATGTAAAATCATCATCATCATCATCTGTGGCGCTACAGCCCAAATCTGGCCTGGGCCTACCGGACACACCGAACTGCAGTTTTTACACTGCCGTACTGCCGGTTTTCAAAGTCAAATGCTACATTGCGTATAAGTGACTAGCTTATAGCGCCCGACAAATCACACATTGTCGACAGGCGGATTCGAACTGACGAACCTAGGTTCGGGTGACGTCACTGTATGTTAAGAGATGTGCATTAACACGACCGGCATGTAAACAATTTTTCGTAACAAATATATATATATATACTCGTATGTTGCTACCTGGAAGAGTTAACCGATAATGTTCAAAATAACCTTATAAAAATCACCTGGTTAATTTTCAAACAAAATAAACATAGTAGAACTTAATCCAATAAACAAATGTTGTCAACTATAGTAACAAGAAAATTCAAAATTAAAAGTTATATGTTTCTGTAAACTTTGTTGAGAATTTGAAAATTGGCTGAGGTAGTATTACTAAAATATGTAACACTTCAAGAAAACATATTTTTTTATAGTTTTCTACAATCTCAAGAACTTTCACATTATTAAAGTCAAATTCTATATAACTAAACATAAATTTAGTGTGTAGATAATAATTATAAGATTGCTTAATAGGAAATATAATAAAATTAATGCACAACTCCCTTAACACATAATATTATAATGACATATAATTATTAGCGCAGAGTGAAAAAGGAGTCATCTCGTCGATATCAACAGCCCTTAAAATGTGAATAGTTTTCATGAAAAAACTTACATTTACAATGTCATTAACCACCTTAAAGCACGTTTTGTGCTTTTGCATCAGCCCTGAAAATAGCTATTTTTATTATTTTTTTTCACATTTCAGTTTATAACTATTTAATTTTTCATATATAATACATGTCTATTATATGTGTTAGAAATAATTTAAACTGATTTCCCGTTAAAGTATGTGGAAAATTCAATAGTTAAAAGGTGAAATATAAAAAAAAAACATTGATAAATTGGCTTACTTGTTGAAGATGCTAACTGTGTTTGGGTTTAAATAAAAATAATTGTATGTATATAAATTTTAATGTATGATGGGCTGTACTTGTGTTTATAACTTTATCCTGGATTGATAAATGTGTAATTATTTTGACGTTTGGAATTTCATAACCATTGACTAATATTGAATACTACAAATATTCAAAACTAATAGTAGAAAAATAGAAGTTTAAAGATAAAAATAAATATATTATCACGCCTTCTGTCGTAACTGATCTTGGTAGGTAATATATTTTACACAAATGAAATAAAACTTAATGGGGTAGATGGCTCAGTGGTATCGAGTCGGCCTGTGGATCTTGAGAACCCTGGTTCGATCCCCACAGCCGACAAACAATTTTCACCAATTTAAAAAAATCTATCCCTGTGGCTCCTCCTCCACTAATATCTTTGGAGGCCGTGATTTGACGGCTGGTAACCGCACTTCACGCGAAAAAATATATCACTTACCGAGATCTGCTTAGGCAGAGTGCCACACCCAGTGATGGGTAAAAGGCGTGATGATATATTTTATTTTTTTTAAATAAAACTTAAATAAATTACGGAAAATAATATGTTGGCTTTAGGATCCATGAATTGTTCAATTTATTTTATGTTGGATGTTTCGATGGTTAACCTTCTTCAGCATTTTATTGTTACAATTTTTTTTTCTAAATCTATACAATATAATGTTATTAAACTTGACAATGTAATAACATTATTTTCTTTAAATTTGGAAAAAAAATTTGTAACAATAAAATGCTGAAGATTATGGGTTAACCATCATAACGTCCAACATAAAATAAATTGAACAATTATTCATGGATTCTAAAGCCAACATATTCCTTTTCAAAAATAAACACAGGATTAACAAGAAATCAAAAAATTAAATAAATTACGATCACCATACTTCCTAAAATAATCTAGAGAAAAACATTGAAACAAGTCGACTGCTGGTTGATATAATTTTACTGATGCGGATGATGCATTCTTAACAAATTATATACACGTGTTCCATGATATAATAATTCTCTTCCGGACAGATAAAATCTTCTAATATATCATGTCCATGCATGACGTTAACTTTTATTTACATGTGGAATTGGAGAAAATATCATTCATATTGTTATTACTAATATTTTTAATATAAATTAAAATAATAACAAAAAATAAATAAAATAAAAATGTATCGGCTCAAATATAAAATATATAATCACGCCTTTTGCCCATTACTGGGTGTGGCACTCTGCTGTAAATAGATCTCGGTAAGTGATATATTTCTTCGCGTGAAGTGCGGTTACCAGCCGTCAAATCACGGCCCTCAAAGAAGTTAGTGGAAGGGGAGCCCCAGGGGTAGATTTAAATTGGTGAAAATTGTTTGTCGGCTGTGGGGATCGAAACAGGGTTCTCAAGATCCACAGGCCGACGCGATACCACTGAACCACCTACCTCATTATCTTCATCGACTCAAAACACAATAAATTGTAATAGGTCAATCGCGAATAGGATATCTGACAGTTTCTGTCAATGTCAAACTATTAATAAAATTTATGAATGTCGACAAATCAATCCAAACATTTTGGCAAACAAAACCATAAATAAAATCACTGTTTCTACCTTCAACCGTGAAATTTCGCAACAAACAATGCTTGTAAACTGAAACATAACACTGCTTTTTACCGGATCACAAGAAATAGATTACAGACATTTACAGATCATAGAGCGCTGTGTTGAAATCGAAAGTAAAAATTAACAAACAATAGAAAGATGACGCTATGTCGACAATGCAAGGATATGCAATCAATTGTAAATCTTCCTGCATGCCATGCGTGACGTTTAAGACGTTCCCGCCCATTTCATAGGTTATTATAAAAATAATTGATGTAATTGTAATTATATTATGTAATTACACACAAATTAAAGACGTTATGTTATAGAAGATTTTTCGATTGCTTATTGTTAAAATACAGTTATATTTTTATAGTATATTTATTAGAATTTAATTTTCGAGCACAAGAAACACGTTCTTATTCCCTAATTTAAGAGAGAGAAACACTGCTTTTCTCCTCTAGGGAGAGAAACATTATGTTTCTCTGCCTAGCTAGGATGTTTTTCTCCCTAGGTAGCATGTTCCTCTCCCTAGAGAGATGTTTCTCTCGCTAGAGACTACGATTATTAGCTGTTTGCGGCGTTTCCTAGGTAACTAGTTACGCAACCCATATTTGACATTTGTCCCGATAGACAGTATTTTTTGTGCACTTGTTACGAAAAGTATAATATGCTTCATGGGAGGGCGCGATTATCCCTTACACGCGGGAATATTCGCTTGTTTCCCTCCCTTGATGCATAACATACTATTGCTCTAGAGGCAGATTCATAACACAGATTATATAGCCACTGAAACCATTTTTAGTTCCAATTTTAACTCTGTTTCTAGTCCATAAAAATAATTGATAATCATGGCAATGATATCAATGTTACGATGACAAAAATACAATAATATGACGTATAAAGCACTAATTATAAATCTAAATTCTGTTTCTCCAATACTATTAATTATTTGAATCAGGAATAAAATTGGAATTAGTTAACTCCTAATTTAATCTGCCTGTTAAAGTATTTAGAAATGATTTGTAAATATAATTTTATTGTTATGTGTTCAATTTTGTATGCTTGAATAAATGTTTTGTGTAATATTTAGTAGACCATGCTATGAATTTTAAAATAAATTTGTTTATTGAAATATTGCAACAGTTGATATCAAGAACAAGAAGTAGGCTATCTGTAAGAACTAGTATTCAGTTTATCTATATATTGCACTTCGCACAAATGATAATCTGTGATACTGTTCCGTCGTCCGCCTTAATTCTGCCTTCACACTTTACATAGGGATATGATATGAAGTTGTGTACGTCGCTAGTATTGTTTATATCTTGATTTGTACAATCTTAATTAAAAATAAAAGAATATATTGATATTAAAAAGGTAAAAGGATATAAATATGTACATTTCTGCTATGCTTCATTACATTATAATATTAATACTGTAAATATAAACATTAGTAATGCTGGGATGTGCGACATATTCACATTTTGCTGGGAGCTGAACGCATGTCCTTTTACTAAGGTAAAACAAAAAAACAGCTATTATTTGCCATAAAATACACAGAGTTTAGATTACACCTGGTATATTTAATCTTACAATGAATATAGATACAATCAAATATTATCCTTAAACCTGAGGTTGGCAGAATTTTTCTCTCAAAATACTTGAAAAAATGGATATCATGGTAGTAATTGTGGGACGAGCACAGTTCTGCAATCACAGGAGTACGATAAGTTTACTTTTCTAACGTGTTAGTATACATACTATTTTTCGCAGATCGAATTATACGAAAAATAATTTATTTTATTGTGTCAAAAAGTAACGTTTTTTGTTTAGAATATTTATATAAAAAGTTAATCTTCTTTGTGAAGTATGAATGTTTGCTGTGATTGATAGGTAATAATTATTTTACCGTAAAATACTTTTTGTACTCGTAACCTTCAAAACGACACTTCCCGCACGCAACACTCAAATCTGAAACAAGAGCTTCCCGATCGACTCGACTGTAAAAGTTGTAAAACACTGGCCCTTTTGAACATTATATAGTAAATCTATCTTGATAATAATAAAATCTAATTGGTAAAATACAACTTCCCTGAATTTTCCTTTATTCAAAGGTTTAGAAATAAGAGTAATTTGCTAAAATTCTTTCAACATTTGTCAGCATTAGTGTCATCTATTTGACAATTCTGAACTAAAAATGTCGTTGATAGAACTTCTTGCAGATTGTAATCAAACAAAAATCGCGACTAATACTATATAAATAATAAGAAAAAACACATATTGTGGAATATAACAACTTAGTTTACTGGAAAAAAAGATTATAATAATATAAAATGCTTAAATTAATTAATCTATTTTAGGTTAGGTTTGATATATGAACTAAAAAAAAACAATATTTTTAGATTGGGAAGAGCCACAATTGTTACAAATGTTATTATAAACATTTATAGTAAAATTTTGACAATTAGAAATCGAAGTTCCTGGTTTGCAATTGATAAAGATTGTGTATAATTTGCAGATTCTGGTGTACTCGCACACTTTGCATTTACAGATGCTGGTCCTGCCTCGAACAAAAAATATTATACAAACTACGTGCGTGAAGACGTCTTCCGCTGATTCGCGCTGTTAAAGACACTCGCACCTTGTCGTTCGTGCTTCAAAAATACGCTCATGCGGTATCAGCTTCTTCCCGCACTTAGTTCGTAAATAATTATTTTCATTTATAAACTATACTATTATATCCTGTTGTACAGCAATACCTAGGCTGAAATAGAGATTCTCGTATTTTATTTCCTGTTGTCTAGTAACGATTATAATGTACTAAAATAATGAATTTTGTGGAACACACTGGAGAAATGTAACTTTTCGTCCGATTGGATATAAAATATATTTATATTTCCAAAATACGCAATATCTCTAAATAAGCAAATAGGTTATCACTCGTATTAAACAAAAATCGATTCAGAAGTCATGTCCGTTATTTTGAGTGATTAACCTGAAAGTTTTAAATCCACGTAAAACTTCAGTCTTAAATTAAATTAACAAACATTCAAATATACTGAAAAATTAATGATAAAAGGAAACGAATTTGTTTTTAAACTGCATCAAATATAAATGATCTGCTCGTAACCAAGGTTCGGCTTTGACTACGTAAAATGGAGATTAAGAGTAATTAATAAAAATACATTTGCTGCTAATGTTACAATAATGATATTAAAAAAACTGGATACTATATTTATTTATGTGTAAATCTCATGTCTTAATATAATTAAAAGAAAGTATCTACCAAATTTACCGTTACAAATTTAATGTTAATTTCAACCTACATTAACCACGAGTATTTGCCATCGGGTAAACAAATAGTAGCCAGTACTTTTTCCATCACATATAATTTTAACACCAACGTATTAAAATTAACGTATTTGACGGCTATTAACAAATTGTGGGTCAGAATCGGTGGCTACGGACTGTGCGACTGACGAATCTCTCGTATAAGAGTGAACCAGATATCAGAGAATGCTCTTGTTCGTGATCTTGAACTTGAAAGTTCGAGTTGATTCTGGTTTACGGTGATTTGCTTTCTTCACAACTTGCAGTTTTCAACAGCGAAGATTATGCTAATATTAATTAATATTCATTATACTCATATTGTTTGTTATTAGAGAATATCTGTTTGCTTTTAGATAATATACTGCTAAAGTAATGTATTTAAATTTACGTAAATTATTATCTAGGAGGAATAGGATTTTCAACTTATTAATTATAATAATCAAATCTTAAAAAGTAATAATCGACTGGAATTTTAATATTAACGTATTTATTATTTTTTTTTTTTTAATTCTGGCTTCCTGGCGGACCAACTGCTAACGTCATATGCCGCCATTACGCCCTGATCCTGCGTTTTTAGATCTTAAAGTCAACAGCAACGCGGGTTTCTCGGGACGGTCACCCATCCAAATACTCCCCGCGCGCAACGTTGCTTAACTCGCGTTATCGCATAGATCAGTTCCAACGAGTTGAGCCATGGCCGTTGACGTATTTATTTATGATACCGAAATTGAATTGAGTCTATATATGACAAATCCGACTCTAGTTTAGTTGAATGTATGTATGTGGTTCTTTCAGGTGCCCTTTTCTTTTCTGTCCCTCATATTTTTCCTGTATTTTGCACAGATTTCAACCAATTTTTTTACAAGTAAAGTTAGACATTTCAAGTTTTTTAAAACATTGCAAACATTTTCATTTTCGCAATAGCCAAAATTATGTACTTAATTTCGTAATTGGTTACCGTTATTTTTTTATGAGTATAGCAGCAGGCTTGGATCGAGTCCGGACCATAATGCCTACATACCTAAATATTGAAATGAGAATTCACCGCACGTCACTGTCAACCAATAGGATCACGAATTTGTTTGAAAATGAACCAATGAAATGTACATTTCATCGGAAATTCATCACTAGTGAAATTGATATCGGAAATACCACTGTTAATAATATCCTTGGTTATGAATAAAATAAATGATATTTTCAATATTTTCATAAATGTCAATTTTGAATATTAAATGTACACTGAAAAAATGTAGAATTTTCATCACTGTAATACCTAATTAATAATGTGCAAATAAATACCTAACTATTCTTGTTAATTAACTCTTGTTTGGTAAATTCTCAAGCCGAATACAACTCGTAGTATGAAAATTGACAGATAATATTTTGACATAAATATACATTCGCACTCGTTATGTTTCCATTTCCATAACAACTCATAATTTATGTCAAAATATTTTCAGCAATTTTCATACTACTTGTTATATTATATATGAAAATACAAATACTTTTGAAAACAATTTTAATTTATTTTCTGATGCAATAATGCAAATATTCTACAATGCAAATACGAAGATACGTACGAAAATGCCTTCATTGTCCTTGAATACTTTATTTTACTGAACATCGTACGACACTAATTATCAGCTAATAGAAACATTGTTAGTAAGGATGGTTTCTATAGTAATATAAAATTTTCTTGAAGATGTTTTATTATTTGATCTAACTAAGCAAAATTAATAAGTAGAATTTTTTCGTGTCAAGAATGTCAGTTTGTCATTTACATAGTTATTTATACTATAAGGGATGAAGGTAATATTTACCAGTCGAGGACGTTTACGTCCAAGCAATAGCGAGAGCTGGTAAAAAGTTCGAGCTGGTCAAATGTACCTATATCTCGAATTGTATATAATATTTTTTCCACTCCTGCATTCTAAATTAATTAAAAATATTAAAATTTAATTTTGACGTTTCATCAATTTACATCTACCCCTGTATATCCCCTGTATATCAGTGTCACACCCAGTAATGGGTAAAAGGCGTGATGATATATTTATTTATATCAATTTATTTTAGAAATTTTTCATTTAGTTGATCTGTGATTGTTGGTTGCTAGGATGTTAATTGTTTGTTTATAAACAACGTTAAAAGTGTGAAATTTTCTAGAATAAATAATAATATATAGCAAAAATTAATATATCTGAAATTGAAAAAAACAGCAAGTAGAGCCAGTTCATTTTTCTTACCGGTCAAGTCAAAGAAACGCTACGAATTTGCATATAAATCATTTTAGGATTGATGTCAACATAAGTACGTTACTACTATTTCAGAAACCTCCCTTTTGGATTATTTTTGCGAAAAATCTGCTGTATTAAAGGCTCCAATAAGTTTATGGTGTGATTATTTGATGTTAAAATGAACAGTTTTTATAGAAAAAAATACTGACATATCCAAATATGGATAATATGGATTGTGACAAGTGCGAGAACAACAGCATAGAAATTAAGAAAAAACGGAAAGATATTTACCCAAATTTTGTAAATAATGTGACAAATTGTGATAACTGTACTATTAACATACATATCAAGGAATAAAATATCAACAATAAATCTGTCTCTATTTTTTACCCTACGGATGTAAATTTTCACTTACATCCCGTCGTCAATGGCAACCTCTTAGTAAAATAAACTTCTTAGTAAAATAAACTTACCTTGCTAAAAACAAAGTAATAACAATCTACTTACAGTGTTAAGAGTGGAAAATAGTATGTTATATATCAAGGGAGGGGAACAAGCGATTATTCCCGCGTGTGAAGTTGACAAACCGAGACGTAAGCGAGGGCCGAAGGCTCGAGCGGTAGTCGAGATTTGCCAACTTCACACAAGGGATAATCGCGTCCTCCCGTGAAGCATATTATACTGTTCGTAACACGTGCAGAAAAACTGTCTTATCGGGACAAATGTCAAATATGGGTTGCGTAACTAGTTACCTAGGAAACACCGCAAACAGCTATTCTCTCTAGGGATAGAAACATCGCTCTAGGGAGAGAAACATTGTACCTATGGAAACATAATGTTTTTTCCCTAGGGGAGAAAAGCATTGTTTCTCTCTCTAAAATTAGGGAATAAGAACGTGTTTCTTGTGCATGTGTTAAGAAAAATTATTTATTGTTAATTTTATTTACTTGATACAAGTTGCCATAGATAATATTATTCTATCAAAACTTGTTTACTGTAAGCAAAATATAAAACCTAAATTATTTTTACTTTTCATGTTGGTGTTACGATTTTCTTACTTAATCTGTCCTCGAGCATTTATTATATTCGGGAATTTATTTCTCGTGCATTTCAACAAGTTCCCAGGTTCAAATCTCGGTGGTGTTCCATTTTTTCTCATTATAATCCAATTTGATTTCATCAGTTATAGACTAAATATATCATCACGTTTTTTACCTATTATTGGGCGTGGCACTCTTCTATAGCTCGATAAGTGATACAGTTCTACGCATGAATTGCTGCCGTCAAATAACGGCCCCCAAAGATGTTAGTGGAGGAAGAGCCACAGGGATAGATTTAATTTGGTGAAAATTGTTTGTTGGCTGTGGGAATCAAACCAAAGTTCTTAAATCCGTGTTGATATCTCAGCGCCACCTACCCCATTTATCTAGATTTATTTTAGAACTATGAATTTAAAAGTAATTAGCTTATAAGTAGTTCATGCAAAACGAAAAAGAATATAAACAAACTCGTACCTTTGACTTTCACTGACTCAAATTAGTATTTTGTAAAAAAATGTATACATTTCTAACTATTGTACCTCAATTTTTCTACTTATACTTGAGATGTTAGTCGGAACTGTCCTCTTATCTCATTGCATACGGCACAACAGGAACGCACTCTCTCCAGCTCCAGGAAGACATGTAATGTAAACACGATAACGGAACTCGTTGTGAAGTGCAAAACAAACTTGACAACGGCATTTGCATTGAAATTAAGTAGGGATGTGTGAATGTGTGTGCTAGGGACATCGCAGCACGGTCACTGATAATACATCATCCGTGGTATGAGTCAAAAAGTTAAGTACAGTTTCAAGATTACAGTTTATTGTTGAAGACAACAGTATTGTTAATTTTATTGGGGTCTTATAATTGTTACTTATAGTAGTTCTAAAGCAATCGTCTTTTTCTCCTAACGTCTTAATTGCAATGTACCCGGATACTTTATAGAATCAAATGAAATAACAAAAAAGATGTTCATATAACTTAAAATATTTGACAATAGGGATTTTAGTGAATAAGATTAAATTCTTACTGTAAATACGTATTAAATTTACTTGTAAGATATGGGGTAGGTGGCTCAGTGGTATCGAATCGGGCTGTTAATCTTGAGAAACCTGGTTCGATCCCCACAGCCGACAAACAATTTTCACCAATTTTAATCTACCCTTATGGCTCCCCTTCCACTAATATCTTTGGGAGCCGTAACTTGACGGCTGGTAACCGCACTTCACGCGGAAAAATATATCACTTACCGAGATCTGCTTAGACAGAGTGCCACACCCAGTAATGGGTAAAAGGTGTGATGATATATTTATTTTTATTTTTACTTGTAAGATGAAGACAAAAGAGGACGAAAAAGTATTATGAAAGTTAAATTTTTTTAGAGTGAAATATTTCAAGACAAAGCAAAACAAAAATATAACATTTTACTCGTATAGCAGATGACTACATTCAGAAGTAGGGATAATGCCACGATCATTATTTATTTATTTAAAACTTCTAAAGCTACTCACGACTGAACTTACGAAAAAGGACGACTCGAAAGTGAAATACGTATAGTATGTCCCAGGAAAATGTTAGCATAGAGAATTAAGATGAAAAATAAGTTGTTTTTTTGTAAATAAAAAGTATCTAGCAAACAATTATGGTACAAACTAGAACACACAACTACAGATTACATTTTTTTGATATTATAAATTAAAGAAATTAATTGAAATATTTTCAGAAAACTCCTATTAATTTCTATTATTTATTAGTTGTTTCCATGTCGTAATTGTATTTTTTTCGAATTGTAATAAGAAATGTGATTTATTTTTGATATTTACAACCGTCACTTTTGTTGTAAATATTAAAAATTAGCAGTCTTTTTCAAAATATATTAATTAATTTCCCTAATCAGTGGTGTTAAAATGAGGTAATCTATATCAAATAAGGTGTTTAGATATGTTTAGTATTGCCATATGTATTTAGGTATTTTAATTATTTAGTCGCTTAGTAGATACTTTTTTTTGCAAAGGACTTATTTTCGTTGTTTTTTTCGATGCCAATATTTTCTTGGAACATACTGTATATGTCTGATTAAACGCTGGCGCTGAAACAGATATCTACATGAAAACATATAAAATTGCTATTATTTTGCACTAGTTCAAATTTCTGATAAATACAGGATGGCTTCAAATAATCTACACCTACACATTTGACAGGAAGGAAGTATCCAATATCCCATAAGTTTAAGCTTGACAAAACTACACGCCATTACTTCCTTTGCAACCTTAAAAGCGGATCTCGTCCTATCTTTCTAAAGCGAACTTTTGTCCTTTACTTACTTATAAATAGAGATATTTTAAATATGTTTTAAATATTAAACATCATTAAAGTTATAAACTTTGCGTAAAGACTTTAAATCTAGGTTTTAATTTATGTGAAATATTGACACTGGCCGTTTTACAAATTTAAACCCGACTTTCTGCGATTTTAGAAACTAAAGCCAACTTTTGTGCTTTACTTGTTTATAAATAGAGATATTTTAATATGTTTAAACTTTATCAATCTAATATTAAAATACAACGTTAATTTCTATAAATCGGAATCAGCACTTGTGTTTAAGCTATAGATAATTTTTGTATTATATTTAGTTGTTTTATTGATTATTTAGAGGCAGATTGCACCTAACACATCACAAACATCTATACATTAGGCGGGATTCTAAACCGCAGCTTACGGTATAGAATGATCAGAAACCCGCTATGCTGAATATTATGTTATATTTTTGCATTTCTGACAATTATTTTTAAGAGGCTTTCAGAATCTGTTGATATTATTTTAATCGTCAGAAAAATTAAATGGATGTGAAATCTGAAATGTTCATAGAGTAAAATTACCACGTTAACTTGCCATTGCAGACTGCATCTTATACTAATCATTGGTTTTCTGCTCAGTAATTTATTTAAAAAAATTCATGTCTAACTTGTAGGAGTGGCTTGAAAACATTAAATGAAATGAGCAACACACCACAAATAGGAATGATAAATATGAAAAATAGAAGCTTTTTAGTACATCCTAATGCAAATATTATCAATTTTTTTGTCTTATGTAGAAACAGTATTAATATCTTTCATTAATACTGCCTTAGGTAAGTGGCATATTTTACGCATCAAATTATGGTCTTTAAAGGTGTTACTGGAGAAGCAACAGGCTTCATTTTAATGTGGAATAAAGTTTGGCGACTCGTGTTCTCAAATCTACAGGCTGAGACTATTTCACATGAATTCATTATTTTGCGAATTAGATAATATTTCAGTAAAAAAAATTAAAAAAGTATAGATGATTGAAAAATTAAATAAACAATAAATTTAAGGATTCTTTTTCTTTAACATGATGTGACTTTTGGGGGATCGAGAACAATATATTGGGAACCGATGATCTATAATATTGTTTGCGATTTTAAACAAAAATATCAATTGATTTTTGAGGCTGCTTGCGAATTGTTGAATATTCGATATACACACCCTATTTCTTACATACCATTCTCCAATTCAGTAAGAAGAACAAGGCGACAAGTATGTCAAACAATAAAGCACCTTTGTGTGTTTTTTAAAAATAAATTGCGTTCGGTTATCATTTCTAGACTCTCTATTGTATTGTACACTTTACAACAGCATAAGTATGTGCATACCAGGATTTTTCAGTAGAACTACACGTAGTATTACAATGCCTCATAAAACTTTTTAAACAATTATCTTTTACGTTGTTTCCTAATTACATTTTCTATCTTGTACAAAATCAATAAAATAATCTAAACAGTCATTGTACAAGTATCTCCTATCACTGGAAACAACCTCAACATAGCTACTCCTCAGAGAGAAGTCACACATTCCTCTTGGCTCGACCAGCACCAACATGGCTTGTCGGTTGTTCGCGGACAAGTGCATTGGCCGCTAGTCGGCCCACTTTCCACCAGGAAGTGTGTCACGGTGCGTGTCGGCGGAGACGATGGCGGCAGAGCGAGCCCTACCTGCCTGCAGGCTCAGCGCTGTGGAAGTGCTAACACAACATGGACTATGCAAAATCGTGCATTCCGTACATACCAAACTGGTTAGGTGTTCGCGGTTCGTGGGATCCTTCAAGGAACTTGGCTCTTGGCTGTGACTCGGAGGGTTAGGTTATTTCAAGCAGAGATAAGATACGTGTCTGTTATTCAAATTATCATTGAATATGACGTTGAATTATTATTTTCATTATTTGTCATACACAACACGAATTTAATTGTAATTTCCTTGCAGTATTCGCGAGGTTACAGAATTTGGTACTAAATATTCCTATTTTTCTGCTGTCAAATGTACACAATTTATTATGATATTCAGTACGGTGATGTGAATAGCGATACGGAATTCGAATCCGGAGATACCGAGTTCGAATCTCACTCAAGCTAAAAATTATATGAACTACTACACTGCGGCTCGGTGAATGCGGACCCTGTACTGTAATTGGGATTAAGTTCCTGTTGTACAGCGTAACATAAATAAATAAATAAATGACTGAATCGGTAATTGGTTTTGTTTAAAAAAAAAATAGTTAATGTGTACGATTTAGAGCAGGTCAGGTTAGCAACATTCCTCCATGTTTTGCTATCAAAATACTAGCTCAGCCATATATTACCCGCGATTAGATATAAAGAATCTACAAGTTGAAATCCAAATGGCTCGGATGAATTTCTATTTTTTTCTTGCAAGTTGAAATTAAAGAAATTTAAATCTACGAACTCTCGCTGCTTGAGCTAATTATTGCTCTTAAAGTTATGTAGTGATGTAGTATTTATTTATCATATTTACATCTAGATTTCGAATTTTTATTTAATAAATATATAATATTGAAATCATTTAAAACATTTACATTAAATTTATTATGTGAAATTTTTCGGTCATAACACTTCATATGTACTGCTATTATAACTCTTTTATTTTGTTTTCTCATCGAGCTATGAAATTCTCGTAATATCTCTAAAGATGTTCTTAAATATAAGACCTTATTACATGTTAACAACAATATCAATTGCAAAGTTGAAATAAAGCTTAACTACGGCCTTATTGCTGGCAAATATAAAATTTAATTATTCTTCTTCTGATGGCACTACAGCCCAAATTGGGCCTAGGCTTACCGGACACACTGAGCCGTAGTTATTACACTGCCGTACTGCCGGTTTTCGTAGTCGAATGCTACATTATTTAAGACGTATAAGTGACAAGTTTATAGCGCCCGAGTGTGAGAAATACATGTAACTATATTTTTTATATTTTACGACAAATCACACATAGTCGACAGGCGTATTCGAACTGACGAACCTTGGTTCATGTGACGTTACATTATGTTAAGAGATGTGCCTTAACACGCTCGGCCACCGCGCCTGTAAGTTTAATTATTAGATGAGTTAAATTAAATTTCTCTACAACTGTCAAAAAATGTTCATTTTTTTCACTAATATCAATACGCGTAGTAGAAGTACGTGATGTTTTCATCATTTACATTCCCATGACAACGCGTATTTTGCGCATTATTTTCGTATTCTAGTGCGCAAAATGAGTATCTCGCTCACGCTTCTAAATTATTTGTTGTCAGGTTTCATTAGTTACAACACATCAATAGTATCAAATTAATATTATTGTTGATTGTTTTCCTTCAATTTACTTAAATAAATCAATAATTATTGTATTATTCTTTATTTACAGTTGTATAAAAAAATGTTTGTATTTAGTGGGCAAAATTCTTGTTTTTTACGCGTTCGAATGACATTTATTGTCTCGACCTGCGGTCTCGACTAAAAGTAACATTCTCACGCGCAACAAAAAAAACAATCATTTTTCGCACTTAATACAAAAATAACTATTGTATTTGCAGTATTCCAGCCTATAACATTTTTATTTTATGCTTTTTTCATTAGAATGACTTATGTTGTAACGCCTACGTAACACTTTTTCCTCTGTATCTACAGCTATCAGCTTTTCACGATACAAACTATTCGTATTTATTTTTGGATCTCAGTAATCTTTCTTCATTCTTTAAATATTTTTCTCGATCATTTTTCTTCTCGTGCTGAATCATAGTCTAAAAACTGCTTTCTTGGTCCATTTCTAATTTGTGTTTATATCGTAAAATTTGATTGTATGTTTTCGCAAACAATAAACAAAAATATGACCTCATTGTGTAATAAATTTTATAGGTATAGTATTTTCATGAAACCAAAATCTTATTGTTTTGGACGTAAATATTTTAACAGAAATGTACAATTTTCTCCTACAATATTAATGGCATATAATGCAAAACAATAAAGATTGGTTTTATGTTATCCAATGCTCATATATAAATACAAGCTTTCTTTGAGTTCTATATAAAATATCATATTTCATTACCATTATAAATCATTATAGAATATTTATTATTTAATTGAAAGCTTATAATAGTATATATTAAATAATTATAATTTTTTTAAATTAACCTATTATTTTATACATATCAATATGTATTTTAATCCAATTATTTGATAATAATAAAAAAATCGAATCAACAAATAATTAGCAGCTTAATTGAGCTTTAATAAGGAGTATAAAACCGTATTAGTAGTCTAAATCATTATTATTATTAGTAATATTATTTATGATATTTATTAAATTATAATTAATCTATTCGCTATATAGGCAAGTTCAGATTTTGTACTAGGTACTGTACTGTACAAAGGATAAAGAAAAAAGATTTTCAAACTTGCACATTGTAATTAATATCAAAAGGAAACATTATCTAGATTATGGTTGGAATATGTTGAACCTGAGTTTTAATTTTGGAATATATGGCTTTAGGATCCTTGAATACTATTATTTATTTATTGGACGTCATCTTCAGCATTTATTAGAACAAAATTATTTTTGAATCCTTTTATACATCTGTTATTTACATTGTCAATTTTTAAAAATATAGCTGAAATTAGCTTCACGGATGAGCAAATGTCCTGAACGTAAAAAATAATGTAACTTGTGAATTTGACAAGATAAACCACATGTGAAAAAGCATATTTAAACTGGACAGAGAATTCTCTTTCGGCCATCTTAACAGTATTCACGTGCAAAATTTCACCGATTTAAATATGTTTTTTCACATGTGGTTTATCTTGTTAAATTCACAAGTTACATTACTTTTTACGTTTATGACAGTTGCTCATCCGTGAAGCTAATTTCAGCTATATTTAAAAAAATTGACAATGTAAATACAGACATGTATTAGGATTGGAAAATAATATTGTTCTAATAAATGCTGAAGATGATGGGTTAACCATCGAAACAACCAATAAATAAATAATAGTATTCAAGGATCCTAAAGCCATATATTCCTTCCCAAAATTATCTAGATTAAGCAGTAATTTTAACATTTTTTAAGATGACGATGATAATAAAACAATTTTGGCTCACAGTTGAGAAAACATTTTGTGTTCTGCTTAAATTTAATAGAGAGCTTTCCTACAGCATCAGGATATAGTATAAGAAATATTTCACGCCTCCTTTCTCATTTTCAACGTATTTGTATGACACAGAAACATGATACTAATATGATTAAAATCACTGAACAAAATTTTAAGGTTGAAAGAATGAAAAAATCTGTTATTTATTTATCTTCCAATGAATTATCATTTAACAGTAGATTTGACACTTGAGATACTTTTGTAAAATAATATGTCTTTTATTTGTTGACAATGCTGAATTATATTTAAACGGCCATGGATTGGGGAAGTTATTTGCTGGTCACAACAGATTTGTCTTTTTTTTTGGCGATGGCGTTTAGCCAATAGTTGTAGTTTAATTATATGTGTACGAGTTATTTTAGAATTGAAATTTAATTCCTTCCAGTTACTCTAAATATGCAATGTAACGGAAAAGTACAATTACTTATAACTTTGCTATTTCCTCTGTTGGAGGTTATGTGCCTTATTTCATATTCCGTTGGTATATAACGGAGTGTGAGAGTTTATACGATACTTATATTACATACTTCAAATAAGGTTATCGATAAAGAACAATTCATGTTTTTTTTTCTAGGAATACCATTTACTACTTACTTATGTATAAGAATTAAAATTTAATATACGTTATTATTTTTTCCTGGTTTGGATGTGTATTATATTGCACGTTACATGTACCTGTTTGATAAATCATCAAATTTCAGCTGCAATATTACGCAAAAATTTTAAATATGTCTTGTCTAATTAAATTTATAGTTGAATAAGAACAGAAATAATAAAACTAACATTTTTAGGAACGATACTGGACCAAATTCAGCACTCGTCTCCTAGTTACTATGAAAATATCTTCCATCCTTTTCTTACGAATTAATTTTTTGTATTTAATTTTCTTTATGTACGACTGCATTATAAAATGATGATTATAATACAATTATGCGGCTATAAAGCACCTCTTTATAATACTAGTAAAGTAAAGTAACTTTATTTTACTAGTAATATAAAGTTAAAAAAAGGTCCTGTCAGCTGTCAATCAATGTCAATAGTTATTTGTGTATTAAGAGCGTAAAGTGATTCTTTGTTATTCGAACACAGTAATTGCATCGCGAGCCGGAGGCGAGAGCTGCAATAGTGTAAGAGGAACAAAGACACTTTACGCTCGTGAGACAAACATAATTTTTTCTATGATTGCATCTTAAAATTATTAAAAAAGTATACGTTCTGAAAATAAATTCGTTGTGTCAACTATCAATATGACAAGTTTCTGTTTTGATTGTACCTCTGGTAACTATTGAAATAAGCGCGCGTTTAATATCTTTTTCGCGCGTTGCCATTGGAGACGCGCAAAAAAGATATTTTTCGATTGTTCCACAGAAAACGTCAACTTTATGATGACAAATGAGAGCGTAATTATCAACTTTTTATAGCAATCGTAGAAGAAATATATTTATTTCAATTTAAATTGTAATTAATTACAAAACATTACATATACTGTTACTAATTTTTATTATAATAATAATTTACATTTATTACGCAATTACTGTTACTAGAAATATTTATATTGGCAATTCCGTTGCTGTTCTTCACTTCTCTCAAAATTGTTGACTATGCGATACGTATTATATGTTTCTTCGTACAAATGTCTGGATTTTGATGGTAATAGGGAATCTTTGACGGTAACAGCAAAATTATTTATTTCGTCAAATATTTCTTCACTAGAACTGTGCGTTTGCATTTTGCTTCAAATAAAATTTTCAAACAAACAACAAATAACTTGATAACCAAGGAATAGAAACGGCATCCTTGGTTAGATATTAAATTTGAATTTGTCAAATGTGTCATTATGTCATTATAGATAATAGAAAATCTTCTGTAGGGCAGTCAAACATAAAGCCTTGTATAGGACTCATACATAATCGGACTTAATAGACTCGCCTTAACTCGCCATAACCTTCGTCCCTACAATATGTACTTGTTACATAAATAGCTATTATAGTATTACTATAGTATTATGGGTAGGTGGCTCATTGGTATCGAGTCGGCCTGTGGATCTTGAGAATCCTGGTTCGATCCCCACGGCCGCTAAACAATTTTCACCAATTTAAATCTACCCCTGTGACTCCCCCTCTACTAACATCTTTGGGGCCGTGTTTTGACAACTGGTAACCGCACTTCACGCGTAAAAATATATCACTTACCGAGATCTGCTTAGGCAGTGTGCCACACCCAGTAATGGGTAAAAGGCGTGATGATATATTTATTTAGTATTATTAAGTAAAAAGTAAAATAAGACAAAAAGTCTTTGTATTGTAGAGAAAACTAAAAATTGAATACTGTAGTAACAGTTGCTATTTGTACGTCAAACTTCATTTTGTAAGATTTTGATGTTGGCAAAGAATAAGGTGAATTTTTGGCAGCTGTTGAGCTTTTAAATATAATTTAAGAAATAGTCTTAGTTTTTCATTGATGTTATGGGTTTATTGTCCGTAATATTGTGTCGCATAGCACAGGCCAACATATAAATACATTTTTTTTATTCCTTATTGTTGTTATATTAGAGATATCATTTGTTATATGACGAACTGTATGACAAATGTTATTTAAATTGAAAATTAACAATGTAAGCTGGTTCAGTACTAGTACAATAATAGGGATCTTCGCATTTTTTTTCATATATAATAATTTATGTATAAGAATAAAATGTTAGACCTATATTTTTAATGGGGTAGGTGGCTCCGTGTTATCGAGTCGGCCTGTGGATCTTGAGAACCCTGGTTAGATCCCCACAGCCGACAAACAATTTTCACCAATTTAAATCTACCCCTGTGGCTCCCCCACCACTAATATCTTTGGGGGGCGTGATTTGACGGATGGTAACCGCACTTTACTTTTTCTTTTAAAAATATATCACTTACCGAGATCTGCTTTAGGCAGAGTGCCACACCTAATAATGGGTAAAAGGCGTGATGATATATTTATTTATTTATTTTTTACTTTGCTAAGAAAGGGAATTAATAGTTATTTGTGTATTAAGAGCGTAAAGTGATTCTTTGTTACTCGAACACTGTAATTGCAGCGCGAGCCAAATGCGAGAGCTGCAATAGTGCAAGAGGAACAAAGAAACTTTACGCTCGTGATACACACATAATTTTTTCTACGATTGCATCTTCAAATTATTAAAAAACGTATACGTTTTGAAAATAAATTCGTTCTGTCAACTATCAATATGACAAGTTTCTGTTTTGTTTGTATCCCTGGTAACTATTGATGTAAGCGTGCATCAATATCTTTTTCGCGCGTTGCCATTAGAAACGCGCGAATTTAATGTCTTTTTCGCGCGTTGCCAATGAAGACGCGCAAAAAAGATATTTTTCGATTGTTCCACAGAAAACGTTAACTTTACGATGAGAAATGAGAGCGTAATTGTCAACTTTTCATAGCAATCGTAGAAAAAAGTATTTAAAAATCCTGGGACGTATGTAAATGAACGTGTGACGTTACGGGAAGTATGGAATAGACTAAAAAGGTTATAGTTGCGAAGGGAAATAGGTATAATGACAAGCGATTCAGCGTGCTTTTAAGTTTGTTGAACATATACATTAACATCTATAAGATATTTGAATATCATGGAATGGTAATTCATTGTATTTGAATACTATTTCAATATTATTATTTAAGCTTAAAAACCTCACTTGTATATACGATTCAGCGATGAATAATGAGTACTTATACATATACATATTAAAACTGTTTGAGTAGTGGGACACTGATAGCAACCCACAGGTTGACTTCGTTTAGTTTTTGCTATAAATACACAAATATAATAATGGAATTAAAAAGTTGTCGTTATGAGTTTGAATAAATTTTGATTTGTTGAAATTTAATATAAAAATATAATACGTGCATGATTAGGTTTCTTATTTCTACGGCGAATCGGAGAACCTATTCAGTATTTGTTGTGTTCTTTTGTATATTTGGAATACATGCTCATATACCTCTAGATTTTTGTTATCGAAACAGGTGAAATTTTTTAAAAATAAAGTTCTTATCGTAAACATATCGAATTGTAAGCAGGAATTTGATTGTAAAATTCAATTGTATTACAGTTAGGAGGCAGGCACACTTTGTTGAATACAAGAATTTTCCATTTATTTTCACTTATTGTGTCTACTTTCTATTTGTTTAACACATAAGGGACATTGTACTTTTATAAGCATTCAGGTAGTGTACATAGTTTATTCATTGATTTTCATTTATTGAAAGTTGAGAAATTATTTAAGGTTTTATAAAATCATAATAAACTTTGATTTTATGTTGAATGTTATAGCATTTATTTTCATAACATGGATACTTAGAGTTAGTTAAATAAAACTTTTGGCTTCAGAATCTAGGAAGTAATAATTCGGCAAGTTATATTACTTACTTATAACATTCACACACTTGAATCAACAACTTACATTTTCCTTATTTTCTTCTCTAATTCTTATTTAATTATAAAATTTTGGTATAATTTTTTTATTTTCTCAATATTACATTTATTTATTTGTTTATTAGTTTTCACAACAGGAACTTAATCCCAATTTCAATATCGGGGGTGCACACTACAGCTTATAGTGGCATCTGAAGCTTTCAGGCATAATCGTATTTTTTTTAAATATAAGTTAAGTAAGCGAGATATGAACGCAAGACCACGACTGGGCTGCGATTGCCTGTTTATTTTGTTTGTTTTTGTTAAATCTTACATACCACTCAAACTAATGTGACAATTTTGGCCTAATTTAAATGAGTCGTAGCTCTGACCGTTTTAGAAATTCCAATGATTCTAAATCTGTACACACTGATGCTCCAATATGTTAAATATTTATTTCAAATCTGGAATTTTCATATAAAATTAGTTTCGCGTTTAATATTTTATATTATTGTTGAATTAATTGAATGAATAAACACCTAAATACTCATTATAAAGGAAAAATTTCATTTGAGCTATAAATAAATATATCATCACGCCTTTTACCCATTACTGGGTGTAGCACTCTGCCATAGCAGATTTCGGTAAGTGATATATTTCTTCGCGTGAAGTGCGGTTACCAGCCATCTAATCTCGGCCCCCAAAGATATTAGTGGTGGGGGAGCCACAGGGGTAGATTTAAATTGGTGAAAATTGTTTGTCGGCTGTGGGGATCGAACCAGAGTTCTCAAGATCCACAGGCCGACTCGATACCACTGAGCCTCCTACCCCATTTGAGCTTTGTTGCCGATATATTCATATTTTTACAATTGTGTACTAAATTATGTAGTTATAACAATAAAATACCAAATATTATAATATCTATTTCAAATTTTAATTTGTTTTTAATATTTGGTATTTCGTTATTATAACTAGATATTTTAATGTTGCATGTATAAAAATGAGAATATCTCTGAAATTAAGCATTTATGGTCATTAATCGTGTAACACCCTGTATTATTACTTAGCCAGTTATTTTGGTTAATCTTGTAAGGTTTTATTGTTAAAAATACGAGTAATAAGAAATCATTTTGCATAGATATTTTGATCAAATAAGAACATAAAAACTTAATTCACGAAACAGCTGGAAGTACTTTTAATTTTAACCATAATAAATTTTTAAATTACAGTAATTACATTTCTAAAACTAATCTTGCATAAGCTTGTAAAACGATTCCTCATTTAAAATCTCTGCTTAACTCATATTTCACTATTAAAACCTACAGTTCTACTTCCATTCCACCTGTAGTATCTATTTGCTATTTGTACGTAAACCTTTACCACAGTGACGTAGAAAGCAAGGTTTTTAGCATCGACCGGCATCGAGACCACTCAGTG
The DNA here is from genome assembly GCA_947425015.1 of Pterostichus niger. Classification (NCBI taxonomy): domain Eukaryota; kingdom Metazoa; phylum Arthropoda; class Insecta; order Coleoptera; family Carabidae; genus Pterostichus; species Pterostichus niger. The sequence goes on along the minus strand of OX380341.1, from coordinate 19,698,411 downwards.
ACCGGTTCCAACGCCTATTTCCCCACATTCCTCCCACGGACGCTAGTTGCTGTTGGCAGCGACCCACGGACGCACAGACGAACAAACATCGAGTCTGACTGACACAATCCTACAAACTACGGGAATATCGTGCCAAGTGAGAGCATAACCTCGCGAGGAAATCTTCTCTGCTGTGCTAGTGCTGGTGCTAGCCGGTACTGCATGCCGGCTGATGAGTTTCAGACCTTACTTCGTTCACTGCCTGTTTACGATTTGAAATGGCAGTTCTGGTATTTTATAGCAGAGTTTCTCAATCTTCTTCCAACTAAAATATTACCTATTACTTAGTGAAATCTTAGATTGCTGTATAAAACATACTAACTTATGTTTCCTGCTGTAAAACGGTTACAAATATTTGGTTTATAAGTTGTGCCACGTTAATTGTGACTAAATAAAAATGAAAATGTAAAATCAACTACTCGTATGTTCTTCAACAAAATTAATTTCAAACATCAGTATTGTCGTTCGCGATAAACATTAGTTTGGAATTACCTACTATAGTTTGATTTGTAGTTTTATTCTCGAATTGAATTAAATTTGTGATAATAAGCAATCGTATCCTAGTGTATAAAACCGAGATAACACTTGCGTTTATTAATTAATAAGTAACACGTTGTGCGTTAAAATCTGGCTGGTCTAAACGTATATTCATTTTTAAAAAAAGATTGTGTCTGAGTGGTTTGGATTTTACTACAAACTATAGGTTCTCTGTGCTGTAATTGGGAGTATGTTTCTGATTTTCAGAGTAACACATAAATAAAAAACTTCTTTTTTACCTAGTTTTAAATAAATTTCATTTGAGAATTTAAACATAATTATTTTCGAGTTTCGGATCTAAATTGTTATGTAAAATAAAATATAAACTAAACACTTGGCTAAAACTTAGCCAAGTGTTTAGTTTATATTTTATTAAACCTAGTTTCACCAAGTGTATGGATGAGAATTAATTTTGTCTTTGTTGTGATTATTATGTACGTAAATTTGGAATTTTATACATATATAAATTCGCATTGTAAATCACTGAAATATGTCTTCTCTAAAACTATTCTTTAAAACAAGAAAAAGAAGCGGCAATTGACTGTCTAGTTGATGTAGAATTTGAAATAATAGCCAGGAGATTCAGTCACAATTTAAAAGTTTATTGAAAAAACTTTGAACGTTTTGGTTTTACTGAATGAAACTGCTGGAACAACCAACACTTTTAAAATGTTTAATAAAATTTCCTGTCTACTGTTTCAAATCCTTCTATAAAAGAAGAGTTTCTTATTTGTGTCATTTAAGTCGCGAATCATGAATTCTAATTTCTCAGCGTTTATTTATTGTTTCTCTTACAAATATAGTAAAGATTACAAAAAATAAATTTAGTAGCAATTTTTCTTTATAGTTGAAAGATAAGGAAATATGTCTGGTAGGTACATATTATAATTCTTATTTCTTTTTATCATTATTTGTCCGGTAATATGGTGGTGTGGTTAACATTACAGTATTCGTATCTGAAAATCTCGAGTTCGAATCCCACTCAAGCTAAAAATAAATGAACTACCACACTGCGGCTCATCAGGTTCGGATCCTGTACGGTAATTGGGATTAAGTTCCTGTTGTACGCAGTAACATAAATAAATTATTAGTTGTTAGTGTTTTACCCTTCTCAAGATAGTTAAAGATATTGTTGAAATCTGCCAATTAAGTGTATTGTTTTCAACGTTCAAGTGCTACTTTGAAATCATATGTCTTAATATAAATCGTTTATTTGCAATTATGTATATTTAACAAAACGCAAATCATTTTGAAATTGCAGAGTAATCTAGAATGAGTTAACAATTTATTGTACTGAAGAAAATACGACTCTTCAATGGCCACAAATAAATTAGAAATTTTCTTTATTGCGTCTTAAAACCTCAGACTTATCAGACGGTATTTTTGTCTGAGACGCAGTATAGCTTGTTTGTCTCGCGAGCAATAACGTTGTCGGTCGATGGAATGGAAGGTTTATTGGGTCAAACGATGAACAAGAATCTGTAATTTGTTACTTTCTTTTAGGCGGATTAAATTAAAAGTACAAGCTGTAGCCGTTGGGTAATTGAACTAATTTCCACTAGTCAACATTTTAATTGTACAAGTATTTTATTTACCTCAGCATTTTTACCAGAGAAATATAGTAAAATAAGAAAAGTAATTGAATAGGTTTTGCTACGCTGCACAACCGGAAATTAATTACAATTAAAATGCAGGGATCTACAGTCTTTGGTGGAAACCAAAGCACTCGAACGTAGTTATATTTTTTGGTTATAATTTGCAGACAGCTAGGTTGAAACTCGCGAAACCACAAAACCACATCTGCAATATAAATAATTAAAGAATGATAATATAAATATTGTTTCATATTTTAAAATAAAAACTCCGGTTTGTAATTCATTCTAAATCCTACAATAATATATTTTATATCATATCTCGTAATAAATTCTTGTTTTTCTTGTATAACTATGTAACTTATAATTTGTAAGAACAATTATTCTCAAATGATATAATCTGTAGTGTAACAATTTGCATGAATAGAAATTTATGAATGAAATACATGATACAATAAACTGTACAGCTTACGTATTCTATTCACACACTATTAATTAGTTCATTATTCAAGAGGTTCTCACGCTTCTTCCATACTTTTGATTTCATTATGTTAATTAATCTAGTAATTTAGAGCATATACGTGCTTGTACTTGCAATGTGTTGTGTTATTTATATAATCGCACAATGCGTCGTAAACAAACAGGACTTTAGCTGCTAATGCAATAAAAATGTTTACTTCGCTAAATTGCTACACTCTGCACTGTGTTACACTAGCAGAGCCGCATTCAGAATGTTTTCACTTTGTTGTCTGCAAGTAAAATTACCAATATTTTCAGAATTTTTTTTTAGGCGTTTTGATACCAATTCATTTCCGGTTCGGGTTCAAAATAGTTATTTACGTAAAAAGTCAGGAACGTGTTAAATTACAGGATGAGTAGATAGTTTCATGCTGAGCTTGAAAAGCTTGAAACAGTCTACGAATCCTGTACGACGCTTTACTGACGTGTTATGTATAACATTTTACCTGAAACTTATAAACAAATAATACATATTTTAAATTAATTTAAATTAAAATAAATATTTGACTTACATGTTCAGTCAGTATTTTATGTTAAGTAACTAGACACTCACGTTTCTTTCATTAGCTGCGTATGCAGGCAATATGTTATTTTCCTGACTAGACATGCAAAACAAAGCTTTCCTGAGTCGTAAAGGTCAGGCAAATGTTTATTTTCCTGTCCGTTTCAGGTAAAGTAAATTATCTGAAATCAGCAATTCTGTATATTATAAATAAGGAGCGTTCTAGTAGTAGCCTACTACACTAATATCTCGAATTATTGTTAACGAACAAGTCCAGATTTACCTCGTTACAAAGTATAGTAAATGCAACAATGTAATAAAAACGTAGATTTTGTTAAAGATAATTATTTTAATCCAAAACTATAATCTTATTTGAATTGTATGTTATGATGTAACTCAAAAGTACTGAAAAATGTATGTTCAGCGAATTCGATTTTTTAACCAGAAAATAGTGGGTTATGTTCTAGTTCAGGTTCAAGTCGACAAAATTAACAACGGTTCGAGATCAGCGTCACAAAAAAAACAACATTGTATTGGCTTTCGGTCCCTGATTTTATCTATTGTCAGATGGGACGTATTTACAATTATTTTTTAATTCTATGTCATGTTTAATGGCTTGACATTTATGTTATTTTTAAACCTTGGACAATGAAACAACAACCGAAATACATTGTTGTATTTTGTAAAAATTACAGAAACAAAAAGTAATAATTAAGTCTTATTTCACAATAAAAATTATTATGTATACCCGTGATCTGTAAATGTGTAACTCTTGTTCTCAAGAATGGGTAAAAACATGATCATATTTATTGATTTAAATAATTCTTTAAATAACTCATTTTCGCTATGATTGCTATGAAAATTTGACAATTACACTCTTATTTGTTACCGTAAAGTTGCAACATGCGATAAAAATATTAAATGCGTACGTTTCCAATACCAACGCGCTTAGTAATTATTTACGAACTAAGTGCGGGAAGACGATGTTTCCGCATGAGTGCATTTTTAAAGCACGAGCGATTGCAAGGAGCGAGTGTCTTTAAAGCGCGAATGAGCGGAAGACGTCTTCATGGACGTAGTTTGTATAATATTTTTTGCTCGAGTACTGGTATATTAAAAAAATACATCTTCAAATTCAACTTGTCTGAGTACACCAGAATCTGCAAATTATACACAATCTTTATCAATTGCAAATCAAGCTGCTCCAGGAACTTCGATTTATAATTGTCAACATATTACTATAAATGTTTATAATAACACTTGTAACAATTATGGCCCTTCCCAATCTAAAAATATTGTTTTTTAGTTCAAATATCAAACCTAATCTAATATAGAATAATTAATTTAAGCATTTTATGTTGTTATAATCTTACATTTCCATTAAGCTAAGTTGTTATATTCCTCAATATATGTTTTTCTTCTTATAGTATTAGTCGCGATTTTTGTTTGATTACAATCTGCAAGAAGTTGTTTCAATGATGTCTTTAGTTCAGAATTGTCAAATAGATGGTACTGATGCTGACAAATGTTAAAAGAATTTTAACAAATTACTCTTATTTCCCAAACTTTTAATAAAGGAAAATTCAGGGAAGTTGTATTTTATAAATTTGATTATATTATTATCAAGACAGATTTAATTTAGAATGTTCCAAAGGGCCAGTGTTTTTTGCAATTTTTACAGTCGAGTCGATCGTGAAGCACTTGTTCCAGATTGAGTGTTGCTTGCGGGAAGTGCCATTTTGAAGGGTAGAAAAAACATATTAAATGCGCGCTTACTTCAATAGTTACCAGAGATACAATCAAAACTGAAACTTGTCACATTGACAACGAATTTATTTTCAGTGTTTTAATAATGTAAGATTCAATCATTACACTATTGCAGTTCTCGCCTTCGGCTCGCGCTGCAATTACCGTGCTCGAGTAACAAAGAATCACTTTACGCTATTAATACATAAATAACTATTAAACACAGCGACCAGAAATTCCGTTTTTGTCAATATCGAGAGAAATGTAAATAGTTTAACATATAATATTAGCGCTTCACAACTAAAGTTCACGAGTTAAATTTCGCCGACTTTAACTACAACTTCATCCTAATAGTGTTCGAAGACAAATATAACTAAAATAAATAAACATATATGTTTTTCTGTTCCGCAATAACAAAAATCTTCATACATTCTGAAACCATTAATATTCTTGCATCTTTAAAATATGCATAAACAGCAATAAGTGTATGACATGGAAATGAGGATAAATAAATATAAAAATATCTATTCCGCGGTATATTCTCAATACCTACTAAACAGACATGTTTCTAAACTATTATACAATTATTCTATTAAAAAATTTATCGCAAACGGCGAACTAAACACGCAAAGGAAAATAAATAATAAAGATAGGTCAAGACGTACAGGCAAGAAGCATTCGATAAATATTCAGTCAAGCGATTGTAACACTTAATTAGAAGGCAAAAGAAAAAACGTTTATGTCCGGTAACAGTGGAAGAGCTACCGATGTTTATGCATGCAGACATGGCGATGCATATCCGTCATAACCTAACCTAACTTTTGACATCCGATGATCGACACGATGCTCGATTGTCGAAAGGAAGTTGACTGTTAACAGAATTACCCACGCTTTGGTTATCAGCCATAATTCAAAGTAATAGGTTTCAAATTGATTTTACTCGTATAATACACAAACGAATTATTTATACTGAAATATCATGTAAAATTAATGTATTTGATTTGACCGTTGTTTTATATATTGATGTTGTTTTGCTTCGATAGTTTGGTACAAGTTGATGACTGTTATTACCTGCAAATAACTGTAAATAATTTTATGATATAATGTTAATGTTACGTAATTTCCTTCATTTGTAGATAATAATAAAATAAATTAAATGTATAATTACTGTGATAAACGTTTCAAACAGCAAACAATTGATTTAATACATTTTTCTTTGATCGCTATAAGAAAAATTAGTCTGTTATTTGTTAAATACGAGATCTGTTCAAAAACGTAGACTCACGTCATAAAACAAAATATACATTATTTATAAATTACATGTCTGGATCACCTTCAAAGTACTCCCCTTCCCGATGCACATACTTATTTATTTATTTATTTATGTTACGCTGCACAACAGGAACTTAATCCCAATTACAGTACAGGGTCCGCACTCACCGAGCCGCAGTGTGGTAGTTCATATAATATTTATCTAGTGTGAGATTAGAACTCGGGATCTTCGGATTCGAATTCCGTATTGCTATCCACATTACCGTACTGACGGACCATTTTTGGAAACAGTCCTGGAATGCTTCTTTTATGATGTTCTTCAACTCTTTCGTCGTATTTACATCAATCTCAAGAATCGTCTCAAATCTTCTTCCTTTTAAAGGTCTTTTGAGTTTGGGGAACAAGAAGAAATCACAAGCAGTCCACGCAATTCAAACAGTCTACGTATTTTTTGAACAGACCTCGTATTATTTCGAAACAAAAAACCGGTGACTCATAAAATAGTACGATGAATTTGATCTTTATTGCGAATATATTTGTAAGAATCTAGATGATAGAGTGGTGGTGAATTGGGCTTGTCGCAGTAATATTAAATAAACTTAACTATGATAAAAATAATACAAATGAATCATATACGGTAGAATAGAAGAAGGTATAATGCACATATTGATAGAGATATAGGTGTTCAATGTGATAATCTTTTTTTAAATCAAAATTATGATATCAAATTGCACATGACTAATAGACGTGCCCACACATCTTATTTATTTATTATATTTATGTTACGCTGTACAACAGGAATTTAATCCCAATACCAGTACAGGGTCCGCACTCACCGAGCCGCAGTGTGGTAGTTCATATAATATTTAGCTTGAGTGAGATTCGAACTTTGGATCTTCGGATTCGAATTCCGTATTGCTATCCACACCACCGTACTGACGGTTTAATACAGAGTATCTCATGTTATGCCACAAATAAAAATAAAATCATTTTTTTCGATAATTTTCAATTACGTTTTTTTTTTTGGATATAATAGCTATCATGATCGTCTGATTCATAATACATATTTAAAATTAGTAGACATTTTATTAAAATATTTTAAATTGACCTTATCCACAAACATTATTATTAACATAGATTACCTAATTTTACTGCTACAAATAAAAATTAATTAAAACAATTTCAATAAAAACCTTCTAATTTTTAATATTTATAACAAAAAGTGACAGCTATTATTTTCACAGCGTAGATGTCACCAAAAACGATAGTAGGCGATTTTTTTCATGATTTTAATTAATTTAGTACTATAATTGTTTGCCGGGCACTTTATATTTAGTAAATTATGATTAGATTAATTTTTTAAAAGAGGATGTCAAAAAATAATTCAATCATAATTTACTAAATATTTTTTATCATTATTAATTTTTTGTTTCAACAAATGCTATTTTTTAATTAATATTATTTGTAAGTATTTTATATTTTCTAATTATTATTTATTATTGTTAATTTATTGTATTATTAATAGAGTCCTGAAAAAGGTTGAAATGTCAGCCGAAACACTGAAATAAAAAAATCTGTTTTAATTTATAATATAACAGTCGAATTAAAAATGTATATCCTATTGTATCGTATTGTAATTTAGTATTTTCAGAATCTAATGCGGGTAGAATTAATTGTAATGTGTGACACCTCTGCCTAATTTATTAATTGCAAATATTACATTCATTCATCTTCAATTTAAAGTTTTGTTATTGGTATCATAAGATAATGACCGAATTGAATAGTGTAGTTTTATTCACATGAATGATTGAATTCACGCAAGCACCTGTTCTAAATTTCACTTTCAGATGCTCCCATGTACGTTATTGGTAATCATGATAAACTCGGTGAAATTCTTGCGTGCTTCGTTTAAATGTCAGTTTGACATTCTATATATATAGACTTAATTGTTTCCATCTCGATATATACCTTCAAACATACCCTGCGGCAGATCTACTCAATTTATATAAGTAGAAATAAGAAAACTAACTGTCGGATTAGTGAAAGAATAGCGTATCAATCATATTACAAATTATAAAATGTGATAGATAATTTATTTGTAAGGTAAGTGAAAATATATAGTTTCAATAAAGGAACAGGTAATATAATTTGTGATATTTTTTTAATTAATTTGGCATACTGGTTCCCGCCATTTTATGCTAGTATTGACCATTGGCTGTAAATGTAATTTCACCTATCAATTTTAGTTTAAAATATATTATAATAATGCTAAAATAATATTCCAATACAACATATTCGTATTTATATTTGAAAAATAAAATGTGCACATGTTCAAAATCGTTGCCATTTCGTGATCGCAATATAAAATATACTAGAAGAATCAGATTAAAATATAGGTTGTGGGAGTCTACTGTAGCAGATCTGGTAAATGTATATACACGTGAAGTGTGGTTATCACTCCCCAAAGTTGTTTATAAAAAAAGCTTCAAAAATAATTTTAATTTAATAAAAATCATTTTATCACTTGTGGGAATCGCATTTAAATTCTCAAATCCACAGACTTACAAATATGCAAACTGTTTCAAAATGATTGCAAACAAAATTAAGGGTATATATTTTACCGAAATTTGCAAAAGTAAATGCACAACACTTGTAGCAAGCATTTTTCGTGCCACTGAACTGATAAGTTACAGTAATTAATAAATATTAATGAACATTAAAATGTATTTAATGTAATTGAAGTTATGTAACGGTTCTTACAATGTTTAATGTTTATTAATTTTTATTCATTAATGTAATCTATTAGTCTAGTGGCACCAAAAAATGCTAGTTCCAAATAATGTGCAATTATTTTTGCGAATATAGAAAAAAATACGTTGTAATCAGGATATCAAATAATATATACCCATAGTTTTTTTTTGTAATAGTTTTGAATTGGCAACATATCGGCCTGTAAATTTGAGAATTCACGAGTAAGTTTGATTTAAACAACTGATAAATAAATTTTCAAGAAATTAAAATTATCCTTGTACCTTTGTCTATAAACAAGTTTAGGGGCTGATACTCGTACTTTACGCGCATATACACTTACCAGATCTGCCACAGCAGAGTGCCTCACCCAACAAGGTGTAAAATATGATGATACATGATGATATATTTTTTTATTTTATTATTTTTGAAGGTATTTCGTTTATTGTGATTTGTAACACTAACACTTCTTTCTGACAAACAGTCCTCTTAAATCAAATTTGATAATCAAATAAGACTGTTTAACAATCTTCAGCTAATTATGGAAAATTAAGACGTTTCTGAACACTACGAGTACATACTTGTAGAACTATGAATATAAGAAAATAATAAGAGGTCATTTTTAATTTGTATTTAGAAAGTGATGCAGTGTGAACTTGTGCTGTAGTTTTCGTCCATGTAGATTGTAGTAGATATTATGGACCAGGTGTTGTGATACAACCGTGAGATACGATACAGGCACAGTCAACAGCGACAGCCAAGCGAAACTGCGTAGGAATCTGTAGAAATAACGGTGCTTCATCTTACGTAATGTATACCGTATAAGTAGTGTAAATTCTTTAATACAATATTCTATATTTACATCATATGGGTAGGTATATACGAGTAAGTGCATACTTGCCATTTAACAATGGTTGCATGGTTTGATAATTTCATATTCAATTAGTTTTAATACTTTTTAATAAATACATCATCACATCTTTTACCCATTACTGAGGTACTGTGCCGCAACAGATCTCAGTAAGTGATATATCTCTTCGCGTGAAGTGCGGTTACCAGCCGTCAAATCACAGGTCCTAAAGATGTTAGTGGAGAGGGAGCCACAGAGGTAAATTTAATTTGGTGAAAATTGTTTGTCGGCGGTGAGAATTGAACCAGAGTTCTTAAGATCCACACCCATATGCTATATACTTTTTAATAACACTTTCTATTTTTTATTTATAATCATCAACTATAATATTAAACATAAATAACTTTATAATCACACCAAGTTTTGATATAAATTAAAAATAATGTGTTGTTTTATTTTGTTTATGCTACTCTATACAATAAAAACTTAATCTCAAATACAGGACCCTCTTTCACCGAGCCTCAGTGTAGTAGTTCATATAATTATAGCTTGAATGGGATTCGAACTCGGGATCATCGGATTCGAATACCGTAATACCAAGCTAATAATAACATCGATGGTAACATTTAATATTGACTAATGCATTTATAAGTCTGTGTCTGCCTTTAAAAAATATATATTTAAGGAAGGATTTAGAAAGGATAAGAAACGAAACGTACCTATTTGTAAGCGTGCCTTGTAATGTAGTAAATTCATAAAACAGGGAGTTAGTAATATTGGCTGGTAGCACAAGCTCTGTTTTTGCTTGTTTTAAGAGCAGTGTATTTGGGTGTTTTAGCTATCTCTAACATGTTAAAACTGTGATCTTAGAACACCCAAAAGCAGGGCTTGTGGTACCAACCATTATTTTTAATATCTATATGTTATCGGTAATACCTGAAGTCAGCCAATATTTAGAATGTCTAGACAATGACCGAAATCCCAAATTCAAAAATTGTATTATCTATAATAAATAAATACTGAGTGTGGCACTCTGTCGTAGTAGATACGAGTTTATTTACGCGCATGAAGTCTGATTACCAACCGTCAAAACACGGCTGCCAAAAAAAAATAATAGAGGGAGAGCCACAGTGGTAACCGCACTTCATGTGCAAAAATATAAGAGAGAACTGCTTCGGCAGAGCGCCACACCCAGTAATGGATAAAAGACACGATTATATATTTATTTTATATTAGAGCGCATTCTTGGTAAGACTCGCTTCGCTTGTCTTTTAATAAACTCGAAATCCGTAGAACATATGCTCCACATACGCAAGCCGTTTTATTCGATTTTAGCTTAAATCATTTCAACTTTCATACATTTAAATAAATATTGAACGTGTTCTTGGCAAAGCTTATTTCGATCCCATTTTAAACACACAAATGTTAAGCCCACAGACCACACGTTAAAAACATGCAAAGCATTTTTTTTTTAATTTACATGAATTCGCACTTTACTGACATATATACTTTTTTTACAAATTCAATCAGATTCAAAAATATTTGTATAAAATATGAAAAATAAACTCTTCTTAACTTCAGTTAAAGTAAACTTAACAAATAAGTTGACTCGGAGGCTGAAAACATTTTGGCAAACTTTGACAAGTGTTTTTTTTAATTTTTTATTAAAGTAAACTTGTTTAGTGAATGAAATAAAAGTTGTATTAGTGCCTAATCAGTTTTGTATGTGTTTGTCAAAGATTAGATACTTCTATATTATAGCTTACATTATTATAATAACAATAATGTGGGCCGTAGCTATGTACATATCATTGTCATAAAAGGAAGTAGTAATAATTATTATGGCAAAGGTACACGTGTAATATGTCGAAACGTAGACGATTAAATACAATCTCTGAACTAAATATTATTTCATTTAAAGAAGTAGTAACCGTGTTGTACAAAAAAGACGCGCTCCTATTTTGCCATGTTTTTGTCACGTAAAAGAAAATTTTTCCTGGTAATTTCATTCAGGTATGTCTTCGCTTTTAAATATGAATAGAATATGGATTGATACTAGGATTTATTACTCGAAGTCTTCGAGTTCAGCATCATATATTCAGTCTCCGAATTAATAACTCATTTTCCGACCAGCTTTCCAAGTAATATAAATAAAATATCTTACAATTTCCAATATTTATTTTTAATTTAAAACCATCCTCGTTAATTAATCATCCATACTATAGTAATCGAATAGAGGAGTAGAATTATGCGTATATTTTTATTGGTCATTTCTCAAAAGGGGTTGAAGACAGTAAGAAAAAATTTAACGAAATTATTTTGATATGAATTAATTTGAAATTTACGGGGTAAGTAGTTTTATTTTGTTGTGATGAATCTTCAGTTGTGCAATTCTAATTACAGAATGTTAAAAAGTTTTTAATTTATTTGTTGAATGACTAAATAAATGAACTAAAAAAGTTTGAGAACATTCTAAGTAACAGTAATGTAGTAGTTTAGATGTTTAGATTCACATTTCGCCATCCCAAAATACTTGTAGACGTCTCTAATTTTAGACCAAATGAACAAACATTTTACATCAATTCGTCTACACATTGAATTAATCAGTAACGCGCAGCAACCATTGTTGTCCAACTAAAGAGCAAAAGTAACAAAATCACACTGCTGATTATCAGTTATTATATCGTTGAGCAAACGACAAAGTATGAATCGAATAAGATTAGCAAATTGTCTGTCTTAAGTGAGAAATGGCCCTTGAAAGCAACTCGGCGAGCTTTAAAAATAGTAATAACGTTTGTTCCATTGTATGGCTCAAATATAGAACAGCGATATGGTGACCTAGAAACGCTGCGGTAATTATATTAGACGTGGTTGGTTTCGCGGTATGACTTTGTATCAGAATGCGTTGATCAAATTTATTTTACCATCGAATAGACTATTGTTTACACCAGAGATGAGGTTCGTATGGTTTGGAATGTTGTTAGCTTTATGCGCAATAAACTTCTACTGTTTTTGTACGAATGCCTGCAAGTGATTTGTATTATCTATGGTTTGTTCACTTTGCATAGTTTATTCAATTCGTTACTTTTTCTTTATAGCGTATGTCAAACTTTTTCATATTAAATTAAAAAGATTACCGGTGCACAAAAGTAGGCTGTAAGTAAGTAATAACTGTATTCTGTACGGTAATATTACCATACTGACTTGTCAAAACAGTCAAGAAAATGAAAATAGAACACAATGAAAATATAACACTATTAATACAAACGGAACTCAAAATAACAATAATACAAAAATTATTTCTTCTGCTTATCATAATATATATTAATTGTACAGTCTTACAAATTAGAGCTAACCATTTTATGACGTTTAAATAAAAAAAATATTTATAAATATGATAGAAAACAATTGTAACCATGGCGTTAAATAAAAACATACAGACCACAGATTTACTTGATCACCTTCTAAAATGATGACAAAAGAATTTCATAAAATAATATTTATTAATGACGTTAACGTGTTTATATTCTGAAACCGATAAACTATTGAGCAAACCACGGATGTTATGAGTCATAACAGGCCTTAGATGTCTTAAAATCCTCGCTCAACGAGCTCGGATTTCAAACTGACATCTGCGGCTGTAATGATACTCATAACTTTTCTAGGTATGTTAATAGCTATTAATATACTAGGAAAATACTAATATACTATGAAAATTGCACTGTAGGCTACTGACATGGGAAATAAGTCTCTATTATCGTTGCTTCTCTGTCAACTTTACAAAAATAGGTAAATACAAATATAAATAATTAAATTATGCATTTAAATTAGACTACACATTTTTTTACTTACTGTTATAACGTTGCACGTTTAAATTTGTTCCTAGTTACTGAAAAACTACATAAATACGTTAATGAAGTTTATATATGAAATAAAATATCTGGACTGATTTAGATGCAAAATAAAGCCGGATGTACAGTTGTACATAGTCACTGTTTTTATGGTTTAAAATGTTTGACACACGTAATAACGTCAGATCATTCAAAGCTAGTTTTAGTCTTTCTCTTAAGCGTAAGCATGAACACAAATATTGAATTTCGTCTTAGTTTTGTCGTTGTTTTCACCTAAAATAATTGATTTTGGTTTTATTGTTTCTATTATACATTAAACTAAAAATAATAACAAACTATACACACTAATTACTTAGCATTTACAAATATTTTCTACTTTAAAACTGTATTTCATAGAATTTTGTATATGCATGTGAACAAACAAAGCAAAAACAATGTTTGTGACAAGAATTGAAAATGGTTCAATTCCATTTGACAAAGACAAAAAACAGAAACAGTGACTATGTTAAGAAACTGCGAATGTAGCTGCTTTAAATCTCTACAACTTTTATGTAAAACTGTTTCCTATAAAACAATCTGAGGTTTGAGTATCTATTAATTACGTCATTTATATATTCCCAATTTAGAGGAAATATTATATGCATTATTTTTAGTATTTATCTTTATGTTGTACATTTTAATTCTTCTGCACCAATAAATTGCTATGAAAAAGTCAGTCTGCCGCTCTATTTCTCAGTAGTAGAGTATCTAGAAATACATGCAAAGAGAGTGTGAATTTTTAATTAAAATCATATTTATCTAGACTTATTACGTCATTTCGTTATTACAGTAGTATCAAGGTTAAGTTCAACTATGAGCCAGATTCGTCGTATCGTTCTAATAAATCGTATATGAGAAATATAGCTTTGAAGATTTTCTTTGTATCTTATGCCTATGGCACACTGGCCGAAGAGCGTCGAAGAGCATCGATGAGCTCTTTGATGAAACAACAGATGCACCGTCATCGACGAAAAATAGAGGCTCCTCTATTTCCATCGAAGAGTTCATCAATGAAACGAACGTATCTCATTTCACTCGTATCTTTTGTGTCTCATTTCACCATAGCCTAATTTTGAAATATAGTTTTTCTTTCTCAATTTTAGAAGCTTTTATTTTTTGTCAATGGCGAGTGCGTTCTGTTGTTTCATCGAAGAGCTCATCGATGCTCATCGATGCTCTTCGATCAGTGTGAAATAGGCATTGTGGATGCAAAGGAAGTAAGAAGAACTGCCAATACAGGTAGTAATTTTTATTTTAAATGTCTTAAGACCAGTGGTACTGCCTTTACTAATATTTTAAAAATGGTTGAAATGACAAATATGTTTGTAAACAATGTTAATTCCTTTATTTGGTCATTTGTCTTGATATTATATTATTCATTTATTCTTAAAATTTAAGTGACAGTGGAGTAAGCGGTCATTCATCTTTTATTAAAATGTGTCTCTTCTTGATACGACAGGATTTTTATGACATGTTGGCCTTGGTAAAATAACCTAATTTTAAAAAAATAAATCATTTTGTGTACGAGCATATATTTTTTATTTTAAACCTTGATTAAAGGCTTAAGTTTATCGAAGATTCGTAGGCATGTAGGTTTGAATGTTTAATTTTTAAAGGTTAAGTTAAATATTAGATGCCATCATTTCACAAAATACAAATTTTATTTAAAGACAACCATATATAGTCGTTCTGTAATCGTAAATAAATAAATATATTTACCCATTTTACCCATTCCTGGGTGTGGCACTCTGTCATAGCATATCTCGGTAGATGATATATTTCTTCGTTTGAAATCTGTTGCCAGTCGTCAAATCATACCCACAATGATATTAGTAGTGGTCACAAGGGTAGTTTCAATTTGGTAAAAATTGTTTGTCAGCTATGGGAATCGAACCTAGGTTCTTAAATCCTCAGGCCGACTTGATAACACTTAACCACCTACCCTCTAATCATAAATACTAATATTAGTTTTTTTTGTGTACTGCATACATAGATTGTTTAATTGATTAAGGACCAATATTTAAATCTAACAAAGTTTCAAACAAACAAAAAAGCACATGAAAAAAGAAAAGTTGACTTATAATTTCGATGCAATATATTTTATTTATTTAACATATTAGTAAGTTAATTAGAAGATTGAAATAGTAGTCCTAATTATTATTATAAATATTATATATACTTTTAATAATAATTCTGGCGTATTGCGCAGTAAACGAATACAATTATTATTTGAGTAGAACTATATGCTGCAGGTATATTTTTTGCACGGTTTTTTGTTACTTTATCTTGACTTACGGCAATATTAGTCATACAGAGCCAGGTTGAGAATTTTTTGATGAATCAATCATCATTTCTATTGTATTGAATTTATATTTATAGTTAATAGTGTTTTACAGTTAGATTTTTTTGTAATTTTTTACAGCCATTTATGGAAATAATTAGAATTGTGAGAAAAACGTACATGTAAGAATGCAGACAAACAAAAAATACATGAAACGAACTCAGGTCCTCAAGAACTGAAATCCAACTGCAAATAGAAAATAAATAGTTTTATTAGTTTTTTCTGGATGTCCTGGGGTTTTGACCTATATAATGATGAAAACTGTTTGCATGTTGTTCGTGCAAATCGTTGAAGATAAACATTTAAATTATCCTAGACTTTGAAAACCATTTCGTGAGACTGGTACATTCATTAAGAACTATTCTGAATTTGCACTTTATCTACAATCTACATAGTTGCATGCAAATAAATGCAACATTTTGCATATATACATTACAGTGATAAGTTACTATGCTGTTCCTAAATTAGAATATGTTCCTTCGAAGTATGTGAAATTTGGAGTAGTATAATAATCAAAATAAAAAATAAATGTATCCTTGTGGATTTATTCACCTGCACTGATATCTTTGAGCATCGAAATTTTACGTTTGGTAATGTATGAAAATATAACAATTATAATATTATAACATTTTGGTAGATGCCAAGCATGAAAGCGATGGCTCGGTGACCTTGATGTCCCGGATTCCATTCCAGTCTACTGGTATGCCGTGAATCTACTGTCGGGATCTACTAAGATCTGTAATTGCAGAACGACCACGCCCAGAATTGGGTAAATTTATGTATTTGATAATAAAGTGTACATTTTCTTCACGATCAAAATTAATTTCACATTTTAAATGATATATAAAAAGGAGAGAAATTGTAATTTCTTCGTGTATCTAGTATTTAAGATTCTAGGAACTTGATAGTATAAATTGTTGGGAAAGTATAAATTTGAGAAGATTAACAGTAATACTTGAGTTATTGTTCAAGGAATTACGTTTATTCTTCGTGTTATGTTTATATACAAGATGGATAAGATATATGAGTAAACGTGCTTTACCTAATTAAAGAAAATAAAAAGAAAAGTTTAAACTCAAAGCATTGCGGGTAATCACTGCACGCGGTTATTATGTATAATAACCTCCATCAACTGCACGCGAATCTGACGTAGAATAAAATTAATGCAATAAAAATATCACATGAAGGTCGCAAATAATTCAATAAATGACAGTGTGCAAATCCCAACTATCTACCTACCTACTAGAATAAATACATTTTTATATTGCGTTTATTATGACATAATACGTAGACACATAAATGTACGAGAAGTACTAAAAACCATAAACTAGCACGTATCAGCTTAATTTCCAGGTTTTCAATTAACATATTTAGAAAAAGTTTAAACATTAAATATTATCTATTTTATTTTAGAGAGAAAAAAATCGGCTGTCACGGAATTTGAACCCGAGTATCTCAATTTCCGATAGAATGTCGGGCGGAGTATTATCTCTAAAATAATAATTAATTTATGGCTAATTGCACCGACAAAAATATTAAACTTGGTTTTAAATAAATAAAAACAAAGCAAAATTACATATAGAATCATTGATATTTCTGTCGAACATTCGATTTTATTTATTTATTTAAACAAAGTTTAAAATGTAAAGTATAGCCGCAAATGGCTATTAAACAATTAAATATTTACTTTTCGGAAATATTCGATTTATTTCCATCGTTTACCGGTTTCAAGTTTCTTATTTTTCTGAGGACAGGTTGCATATATGTATAATAACATACAAGTATTGGCATAATAATTAACTTATTTTAAAACATTTTGGTCTCTGAAATTTAAAATACTATGATAATAAAATAATAATAAAAACAATTCATTCATTGCCTTTATTACGATATGCAATAGATATTTATAGATGCTATACGAGTAATTAACTAATTATCGTTTTAATAAAATTAAATACAAAATTCCATAATTTGTTATTTTGTTATTATTTATTTATTTATTTATGTTACACTGTACAACAGGAACTTAATCCCAATTACAGTACAGGGTCCGCACTCACCGAGCCGCAGTGTGCTAATTCATATAATTTTTAGCTTGAGTGAGATTCGAACTTGGGATCTCCAGATTCGAATTCCATATTGCTATCCATACCACCGTACTGATATAACATATCATAACAGTTATTATTATTATTTGTTTATTTTTTAACGATTACCCTTAAAATACCTGATTGAGATGTTTCGGTAAGAAAGACAATATTCGCTATCTATCAAAAATCTTATGGAAAATCTTTGTAAAAACTACCTCTTACCACATTGAATATGAAGTAAATTTATATCGTTCTAGATTAATGGACGTATATTTTCACAAATTTGTATTAAAGGAGAAAATTAGACAGGGCTGAAATATAAATAAATAAATTTTTACCCATTACTGGGTGTGGCACTCTGTCTAAGCAGATCTCGGTAAGTGATATATTTTTTCGCGTGAAGTGCGGTTATCAGCCGTCAAATCACGACCCCCAAAGATATTAGTGGAGGGGGAGCCACAAGGGTAGATTTAAATTGGTGAAAATTGTTAGTCGGCTGTGAGAATCGAACCAGGGTTCTCAAGATCCGCAGGCCGACTCGATATCTCTGAGCCACCTACCCCATTAAAACAGATACATCACCTAAAACGTCTATTTACTAAAATATAATAACTACAAGGCAAGGCGTAATGATGACGTAGCGAATGCTGACAACGGGATTCAGGTGCGCGGTTATCCAGCAGAAAAGAGATATAACATAAGAAGTTATACTCAGTGAGGAGTCAAACTACCACCACACACATCACAATCAACCAACAGGTCGAAAAAACACACATATGCAACATCATATCGCTCTGAGAGTCTCCTCGTGAGCTACACCAATCAAAGTGCTAAACACCCTATCCACCGGATTGCATTACCAGAGCACTGGGAGTGTGGATTGAAAGCCAAGTAGAAACCCACACTCCACCCGGGACCACAGGGTGTTAGTGAAACGTTGGGCACCTCTTGAGTTGACACTAAAGATGGCAGGCAGGTAGAGATGTGTTGTTCGTGACCGAGCCGTTCAATTTGAACGGGTCACTTCAGTGGATGATGAGAGTTAATATTAAATCTTTCATTTATTTTAATTTGAAAAAAAATCGCTTTGAGGTTTATGTTCTCACATATTATAGTTTTGTTGATAAATTACATCGTTCAATGTATGAAATGTGTAAATTAAATATAAATAAAAAGTATTCATAAAAATTATTTATTATAGTAGTGGTTCAAAACGTGAAATAATTACGCTAACATTTGTAAAATATTATTTAGGGCCAGTTGTACATACCATGTTAGTAACTAACAACTAATAATAATAATAATAATAATATTGCCTTTATTGAAAACCCGTTATATAGTACATAAGTAAAGTGTTTTGGTAAGATAAATTACACGTGTACATAGACATAAACATTTAATTATAGTTAGTGGTTGATTTGTTTACTGCACCCAATTTGGGCAAAGGCCTCCTCCTTGTTTTTCCACATATTTCTGTCTCTTGCGATCCTCCACCATGTGACTCCTGCTGTGTCTTTTAGTTCGTCTTCCCATCTTCTGTTTGGTCTGCCTCTTCTCCTCTTTGATTCCAGCAGTAACAACTAGTTAGTTAAAAATCTGTTGTTCGGTAACAGATTAAGCATGCAATTCACGTGTAATTTAACAGAATGTTAGTTTGACAGAAGCTTCCGTAACTATAGATACGTACCTAATTGAATATTGTACAATTGACCCTATGTATTATGTTTTTTTTTTAATTTATATATCGGACCAACTACTCAGGTCATATGCCGATATGTCCTTTGTATGGCCGCCACGGGCGGAACTCGAACCCACGACCTTATGGTCGTCAGTCAGGCCCTCAACCCGCGCGGCCATCACACGGGACAAATATTATGTATTATAATATGTTATGTAACATAAAAAGCATACATTTAACTAACTCATATAGACATTACGTAAATGTAACATAAAAATTAAGTTCCTGGTCTAAAAAGTTAATTTGTGTAAAAACATTAGTGTTATGTCACACGTGCTTACACACGTGACAGCTAATGACTGGCAAGCACCCGACTAGCAACATGTTTGTAGATCAAATTTACTCTCATGAACAGGGAACGCAACATGAGTCTAGATATAGTGCACCTTGCCTTTTTATAGCTTCTTAATTTAACGCAACATCCAGAAAAAACTTTCGATCTTTTTATTAATCGCTTTTTAATATCACTGTAATTTACTGTCAAAAACAATTATGGTTTACATAAAAGAAAATAGAAGTATAAAGTAAATGACGCATGTTTGTATTTATAATTTAATTATTATAAAAACTTATATATTAAATTTATTTAATCTTAATTTTACAGTTTGTAGATATTTACACGTTCTAATTTAAAAGTATTTTAAGAGATGGCGTTAATCGTATAAAAATTAATACAGTTTACAGTTGATTTGTTCAATTGCTAGTTTTTTATTAGTAAATTGTATTTGTATATATTAACTTTTTAATATTACTTTAGTCGTACTAATTATTTATGGCCAATTTTTTTCATAACTTTTTTTTTTGTAATTGTTTCATTGTTAATTTACACTAATTTTGCTTGAAAATGGCCTAAATATTTGTGCCGAAATGTCGCTTTCATCGATAATATATACAGGGTGTTTCACAACTTAGAGCAAAAAATTAAAGGGTATATTCTGTACGACGTGCTGATCATGAAACAAAAATAATTTTTTTTAAATTCGAAAAATTAGGGGTTGTTAACCTAAAACATTTTTTGTAATACTGCACTGGATTCGCTTTCCTATTAAACACAAACAATGAAGTAGGTATCAACTATGAAAGAATAATTACACAATTCAATTATTTGCAGTTATTTATAATAGAAATTTATTTAATTAATAACTTTAACATAATCATCCACTCAGTGGCAGTGGCAACGAAAAATTTTGGACTGGGAAACATGGAAAATAGTTTTGCGATTTAAAAAAAAATTCTTTTTGTTTCATGATCAGCACGTCGTACAGAATATACCCTTTATTTTTTTTCTCTAAGTTGTGAAACACCCTGTATACATAAAAAAGGAATTAAAATGAATATTTCAATTTACTTTTTCACTCGTTATTAAAGACTGAAACCCAACTAAAATTTTTTCTTAAAATTATACCATTCGGATTATTAAAAAGAACTAAATTCTTTATGATTTTAAAATTTTCAACAATAAATAATATTTAATACCATATCAATATGATACCTTTTGTCATGATTGGTCGCACAAAAATTCTAGTTTTTCAATAATAAATTGACTTGATGGCCTATAAAATACATCAGAAAACAGAACAATAAAACTGTAATAGTAAAAGTGAAATATCTACACTTTCATAAAAATAAAAATAAAATCCATCAAATTTCCTTCCGCCAGCAGTTTCAGTGTCATTTCCTGTGAACCTTGACCTGTGCTGCGAGACACGTAATGTTTGGTGCAGCGCTGTTGATTGTCAGGCACTAATTCAATTAGTTTTTCCCCATCAGGAGTCAAAGTTGTTTGCCACGTGATCCCGCTGCTGTAAATCAGATGATGAGAGCAATCAACACATATTAGCTTACAAATAACAGGACAGACACGTACTTGCCCAAGAGCTTTCAATATCTTTTTAAAAACTGCTTCTAAATTTCATTTTGTTTTTTACAGAGAAGTAGAGTAATTATAATAATGTTTATTTAAACCTCAACAAGCTGATTTGTAAAAAGAATTAATAATTAATTACATTTTTATATTAGCTTTAAAGATTATGGCACAAACTCTGTTTTTGCCTGTTTTATGAACAGTGTATTTGGGTGTTTAGCTATCTCTAACATGTTAAAACCGCGCTCTTAGAACACCCAAAAACAGAGCTTGTGCTACCAGCCTATGACTTTATCCGTTTTCAGAACATGCTTGTTTTAATTAATGTTAAAATCAAGATTAACTAGCATAAGATCCATATTATGAATTTTTCAGATTAAAAAAGAAATAAATAAAATAAATATATCATCTCTTTTACCCATTACTGGGTGTAGCACTCTGCCGTAGCAGATCGGTTACCAGCCGCCAAATCTCGGCCCCTAAAGTTGTTAGTGGAGGGGGAGCCACAGGAGTTAATATTAAATTGGCGAAAGCTAGTTTGTCGGTTGCGGGAATCGAACTCGGGTCCTCAAGAACCGCAAGCCGACTGCATACCTACTAGACCACCAACTCCATTAAAAAAAGAAGTTAAAGATAATTAATAAAAATAGTGTTAGTGGCAAATTTTCTTGTAAAATATTATCCGAGTTTTATTTTCATATTTCTTGTATGAAGTTAGAATGCAGACATTTATGTTGTTCGAAAGGGGAGAAGTACATAAATAGAACTCGTAAAATAAATGACTGGATTTGTAGCACCCTGAACATGTCTGTTTCAACCCTTTTGTCAAGTTATACAATTCATGTTGTTTCAAACGGGAGGGTTGAGTAGATGTATTAACTAAATTTATAAGCATCTCAGTTTGCTTTCTTGAACACCAGAATTGGAGAAATGTTTTAAGAGACCTCGAACTACTATATTCTAGGATCTCAGTAGGTTAAAAGAAACTAATTACAGGTTATTTGAAAATATGTACTTCATTTTTATATTCTACTACCAATCGGACAGACAATAATATGTAAGTGTGGATGTTATACATTTTTCGTATAATCCTAGTTTGATTTAAGTTTGTTGGACCTGGATTTCATTTATTTAATAAATGAATCAACAGGTCAGAGACCCAATAGAATATCAAAATAAAGTCAGTAGGGTGGTTTGGAGAGCGATATGGAATTCGAATTCGGAGATTCCTAGTTTGAATCTCATTTAAGCTAAAAATTATATGAACTACCACACTGCGGCTCGGTGAGTGCGGACCCTGTACTGTAATTGGGATTAAGTTCTTGTTGTACAGTGAAACATAAATAAATAAATAATATGTAGAAAAGAAACTGTTACATATCCTATACTCTAATTTCTAGTACGAGCTATTATCATGTGTGTCAACAATCTCGGAATCGGCTCGAACGACTTTTATAAAACTTGGTATTCTAGAAGTTTTTGGCCTCAGAAAACGATCTACTTTAGTTAAGTTCATATAATACATCATTTTGAAGAAAAATTGCCTGGAAATGTAGTTTTTCAAATTAGAAGCAATTTTATGCAATGGAATTTGGCTGAAGTAATCGATAATTGTTTTCGAGAAATGAGCGAAATTTCGAAAGAAAATTGGGGAGAAAAGTTGTATTTTGTATCTATTTCTTGGTTTATTATTTTTTCATTTTATATTTTCCCGTTATTTCATCCAAATCGTTAGAGCAGATGTTGAGATTGTTCACATAAAAGTATAGGAAGAAAGCAAGTCGAATGTTTGACAGCAATGTTTTATTCCATGTGACAATAATTTTTCTTTGCTTTTATTAATTAAACCAAGTTATAATTTAAGTTGTCTTCTATTGTTAAAAACTCGAGCGAAGTGAGACAAGAAATGTAGATTGTAGAATAACAAAATAGAGTATGATACCAATTAGCGGTAGAATACGCATTTCTTTTTGTTTTTTGGGACTTCGGAACACAACACAGTTTCACATTTTAGTGCGCAAAATTAGTATCTCGCGCACACTCCCAAATTATAATTATTTTTTTACATTGCATATTATTGTTGATTGTTTTCCTTCAAATTATTTAAATAAATCAATAATTGACCATGCTATATTCTGTTCTTTGTACAGGCTGTATTTATTTACTTCTAGGAAAAAGAAGGTTATTTTATTTAAATCTACTACATTATGTAAGTAATGATATTTTAATAATCAATATTAATTAGGTTGCTTTCAATAAAGTACGCTACTCCAGTGGTACTAAACCCTTCATTTTGCAAATAACATTTTTTTTATAACTGCCAAAAAAATGTTCATTTTTTTCCACTTATGTCAGTACGTGATTTTTTCATCATTTACATTATCATAACAATGCGTATTTTGCGCATTATTTTCCACCCTACAGCGCAAAATGAGTATTTTGCGCACAGTTTCACATTTTAGTGCGCAAAATTAGTATCTCGCGCACGCTCCTAAATTATTTTTTTTTACTTTGCATATTATTGTTAATTGTTTTCCTTCAATTTACTTAAATAAATCAAGAATTATTGTATTATTCTTTATTTACAGTTGTAGAAAAAATGTTGTTTGTATTTCGTGGGCAAAATTCTTGTTGTTTAGCGCGTTCGAATGACTTCTTTGCCTCGACTAAAAATAACATTCTCACGCACAATAAAAAGACATTCATTTTGCGCACTTAATATAAAAATAACCATTGTTTTATGATTGATCAGTACATTATATACGAGAAATATATACCTTTAATTTTTTTGCCAAAGTAAACAAGAAACACGCCCTTTATATGTAAATAGTAAGATCGAAATTATAATTTAAGTACGTTCCTGTAACCTATAGATAAGTACTTATTAGGTTCGATCGCCTGTTCATCATTTCGTTATAATGTTCGTTCAACTGTTAAATTATAATTTGCATATAGCCTACGTGGTCATTGCTCGAGTGCTCTCTTTACGTTTTAATATCAATTAGTTCACTGTTTACAACTCTTGCTCATATGATTTCGAATTAATTTTATAAAATTTGTTATTTTTAACCAAAATATAGGAAGAAGTACTGTAAGAAGTCGCTATATTTATATCCCCTTAATTTATTTTTATTTAGAGTTAAATGATATAGCCAAAGCTAAGCATAAAATATTTTTAATAATCTTGCCCAAAGTGTAACTTTGTAGTAAGAAAATAATATCTGTGTAAATTCCGATATGTATGTACATATCAAAAAGACAAATCACTCAAATTAATATTACATTGTATGAATAAATTTATAGATACGTACATATTTAATAATAGGTATGCCAATGACATGAATAATATTAATTATAATCATCTTCATCATCACATTACCATCTCCCAGAAAAGAAATTTCGCCATCAATCAAAATTTCACAGAAACATTATCCAGTATTTTCACATGCGCAATCATGCATTTAATTACAACTCTTCTATGTTGCATCATATGCAAACATCTGCTAGTAAGTTCTCTCCAATGCAATAATACAGTAGACTGTGACGCAATGCGCAACTAGTTGAGGTGCGAACCGGGTGGGCCAGGCGCCCACTAACCCCGCTTGGGACGTCCAGTGGGTCGTTGACTGTCGGAGACTCTCACTAGGTACAATCGCCAAAAAATGAATACGAACTGATGATGAAAATACAGTGCTCGTCAAACAGTTAGTCTTATCTTGGCATAAAATAAATAAAATAAATATATCATCACGCCTTTTACCCATTACCGGGTATGGCACTCTGCTTAAACAGATCTCGGTAAATGATATATTTCTTCGCGTGAAGTGCGGTTACCAGCCGTCAAAACACGGCCCCCAAAGATATTAGTGGAGGGAGAGCCACAGGGGTAGATTTAAATTGGTGAAAATTGTTTGTCGGCTGTGGGGATCGAACCAGGATTCTCAAGATCTACAGGCCAACTCAATAACACTGAGCCACCTACCAAATAAATGTCTGATGTTGTGTAATTAATAATTTAATTTAGTTAAATGCAGTAGGCCAAGCAATAAAGTACGCTAATCCAGTCGCCCTAAAAAGTTCATTTCAAGTAAATCTCCCTTAATTTAATAAATTGATTTTTGTAGATAAATATAAACACTCTCACGATAGATATATTTCAGTTAATTAGTTCACCTAACCTGATAACTAGGTGGGCTTGGGTTGGAATCCAAACGGTGTCCGAATTTTTTCTTAATATTCCATATTTGAATAACCATGGAATTTTTAAAACTAAATTAATTGTTAGTTTCTCATAAATGCGAGATGAATTTATTATTTTGGTCATTTTTTGACAAATGCAAAATAATTCACTGCTCAAAATTGTACAGGGATATTTTAAAAATTGAATGTGAAATTAAAACTATAAATTGTATTACTTATTTATTGATTTATGTTACGCTGTACAACAGGAATTTAATCCCAATTACAGTACAGGGTCCGCGCTCACCGAGCCGCAGTGTGGTAGTTCATATAATATTTAGCTTGAGTGCGATTCGAACTCGGGATCTTCGGATTTCAATTCCATAACGCTATCCACGCCACCGTACTGTATATATGTAAATATGTATTTAAGAAGGATTCAATATAAAAATAAATATAAATTATATTCAAATGTTTCTAAGAAGAATAATACCTTAGGTATTTTTACAAATATTTGAATATACATAAAGTTAAATTTGACATAAAAATTCGGGTGACGTCTTGATCCGAACCAGGGACCCTCCGCTTGCAGAAATGCTAACCGCTACACCGTGTCACCTGTGTCCGACGTATGGAATCAACCAAATTCTTCTGTCATAGTGTCTAACGTAGCATCGATCCCAAAGACTCCTATATCTATGATAGGCATTGACAACGGGTTTCGTCTACAGCGACACAGTTCTGATTTAAAGGGAATCATTCCACGAACTGATTTTTTTGTCATATGACATGACTGAAAGTACAATAATGATGATAAATTTAAAGTTAAATTATATGACAAAAAAATTCTGGTGACGCCCGGATTAGAATCAGGAACCCTCCGCTTACCGGGCAGAGATGCTAACCGCTACCATTGACCTCATTCTTCTCGTAGTCGTCTTAATATCCCCTCATTTCGTGCTCTATCTTTCCATTTAATTCTCTTTATTCTTCTCTATATCCTCATCTCGAGTGTTTCTATTCTTTGTTCGAATAGTTCAAGTCTCCGCCTCGTACAGAGCAACACTCCGCAATAAACATTTCGTCAGCCTTTTCCTTAAGTCTTATTCAGTGGTATCATAGGCAATAATTAAAAAATTATATACAGGCTGATCGTCGAAAGACTGGCATTAAGACTATTTCGTTTATTTCAAGAAATACACAATAATAAGGGAAGTTAACAAAGGGCAAAGGGACATATGAGGATCGTATTAAGAATAATGTATTATTTCCGATTTTAGCGGATACAACTTTAAATCTAACATAGGGAATCTTTTTTATGTACATAAAATTAGCTTTTATTTTAACAGTTTTAAAATGACGATCATTTATTTTTTAAATAAGTATGAATAAAAATCCATTCAAAATAAATTAGCAACCTAAAAATAAAAGAAAAGTATTTAAATGTATGGAAAAAATGACGGTTATATTGAACATTTCTAGTTTTTTATCTTGTTTTTTTAGATTTACTGCTTCTGTTTTATTGTTTTGTTTTCAGGTAATATTTTTTTTTATAATTTGCTGTGGGAATTGTTTTTTTTTTTAGAATGCATATAATATTAGCTTTACTACGGTACTAATCATAGTTTTACTTCAACCATTTCAAAATGGGATAATTTATTTTAAGATAATAATAATTATAAAAAGCCGTCAAAAATAAAACAACAAATTATGAAATACAAAAAATATATATTACCTGAATACAAAACTACATAAGTAAATATGAAAAACGAGATATAAAAAAAACACAACAAATGTTCAAAATAGCTGAGCCATTTCAATTTAAGAAAAAAATTGCAATTTTTTTACAATTTAAAATTTCATTTTTGCAATAAAGTTATTTACTCAGCTAATCTTCGAACTTAAGATTATGGTTTCAAATATTTTTAGTCGTATCGAGAATTCAAGACAAGGCTATTATTTGTTCTTGATTGTGACGAGAAATGTCGAATAAAAGAAAAGCTGTTTCTCTCGTGTAAAAAATTTGAGATGAGAGATGGCTTGTCATATCGCTATATCACTTTATTTCGCGGTATCATTATATATCTGTTTGTATGAAATCACAGATATTTCCCTAAAAATTAAAATGCAACTTATATATTCGTACGAGTTTAAAAC
Organism: Pterostichus niger; assembly: GCA_947425015.1. Classification (NCBI taxonomy): domain Eukaryota; kingdom Metazoa; phylum Arthropoda; class Insecta; order Coleoptera; family Carabidae; genus Pterostichus; species Pterostichus niger. Next base: position 19,670,347 of record OX380341.1, on the reverse strand, counting down.
TTAGATATCGAGGATTGTTCTCAAAGTTCTTAAAATTTGCTTTATGTTTTGTTTTGAAGTATGAGACATTTTGACAGTTTCGAATGTATTTAACAAATGTTCTAAATGAGAATATTTAATATCTTTACTCTCTAACATCTAAGATGAATATTTTTCTTTAAACTGACTATCAAAATATAACATAAGACACAAACTTATTTTTTTGAAATTTATTGGAAAAAATAGCTAATAGTACGATTAAAGTAATCTAGAAGTTTTAAAAATAAAAAATAAATCATCAAACGATCAAAGATCGTAGTAAAATCATATTACTCACAGTTTGAGAGTCGCTGGGGGAGTTTAATAATGATATAAGGTTGTAGCAGTAAGTTAGGGTTTTATTTTGGACAAGTGTACATACATATGTGAGTCACTTTGCGTGGGTTAAGATTTAATGTTCGGATTTCCATATGTGCGCAGTTGCTGCAACTGATACGAGGGCTTGTAGATGGAAATATGCACGCATAAGTTTACTTACTGATGGTTTCGTTTTTGGTTGGAGATTTTAAAACTTAAGAAGGTTTTTTTTTTTTTTTGGCTTCTTTGGCGGACCAACTACTCAGGTCATATGCCGCCATTACGCCCTGATCCGCGTTTTTAGGTCTTTTAGTCAACAGCAACGCAGGTTTCTCGGGACGGTCACCCATCCAAATACACCCCGCGCGCAACGTTGCTTAACTCGCGTTATCGCTTGGATCAGTATCAACGAGTTATGCCATGGCCGTTGACAAAAAGGTTTTAATGATTATGAAGTTATTTATCTATATGAAATGATAAAAGATTCGTTACATGTTTTTATATGTATAAATTTGTGGTGATTTTAATTTTTCAAAACTTTTATCAATTTGTGTGTATTTTAAAAATGTTACCTATCTGTGTAGCATAGTAATTGTAAAATACGAATTCGGCGTTTTAAAATTTTAACTTGTTGGTTAAAGCAATAGTGTATACGTTTCCTTGACGCTAAATAACATCTAAACTACATGTTGAAAACTGTGGCTTCGAACGCTTTAGTCGCGACATGAAGTTAACAACTAATGTATTTAAACACGGTATGAAGTAGCTTCCTGCATCTATCATTGTAACTGAAACTTACTTTTCAAATTATTAATAAAACTTTACAATCATAGAATAGGTACAGTATGTGACTCGTTTAATAAAGTCTCTAGGTACTCGTTTTATACACATTTTTAACTAAAGCGACGTTTATAAAATTTGTACATAATATACTATTAGGCAACTATGTTATTATTATTATATAAAGATTTTATATCTACACACCCAGTAATGGGTAAAAGGCGTGATGATATATTTATTTATATATAAATATAGTTCTGTAAAAATAAAAAACTTGGTTTAAAATGTATTTCCAAAAATGTAATATTATAATGGTTTTAGCGGCTGTTAAAACTGTTTTACCAACCGTCGATATCTTAGTAGCTAAAATTGCGTACGTAAATGTTAACTTTTTTGATAGGTACATAAAAAATATATTGTCAATCTTCGTATACTTAATAAATATTTAACTGTAAATTTTCTGCAGTTGAAATGTTGTTAATAGCTGACAAATTACATAAATAATATAAAAAATGTAAAATTACTGATTTATTAGTGATTTATCTTTTCTGTTTTCTATTAATGTTTGTCTGCTAGTTATATAGCTTTAGCATTTAAATTGCATAAATTTTTAAAGAGAAATTACGATAAATGTTAATCTTGCATCATCATTTTGTGATGTATGATTTAATGATTTTATTACAAATAATTTACAATATGGAAATATGAAAATAAGAAAAATACTATGTTGTATTTAAACTTTTACACAAGTACTTGTGGAAGTGAACTTTAGATATAAAATATTATTAATTGCATAATTTTTAATAAATACGGTAGTATGTATTTTATATTAATTTATACATTGTTTCTTTAATAAATCTGTTTCAAACAGGATATTTTAACATGATATACTGGCAAATTGCCGGTATTTTTAATATTTAAAAGTTTGACAAGCTTTACTTGTTTTACCAGTAAGATGAACGAGGCACAGGTGCTAATGAATGCCCAGTTTTTTTAAATAGATTCAGTTCAATACTCTTCGTCATGAACTTGAAACTTTTGGATTAATACTTAAGTTATTAACTTTTATTACGATTATTTCAGGATGAACAACAATATCTATCCGTGGATTTTCATTTTTACGATGAAAAAATAGTTCATTTTTGCGAACAGAATCATAAAAATAATTAAATGTTGTGTGGACTAACTAAAGGGTATATACTATAAAACGTAATGATTTTTTTAAAATTCGCTAAATTAAGAATGATTTACTTGAAATGAACATTTTTAGGGCCACTGGATTAGCGTACTTTATTGCTTGACCTGTTGCATTTAACTAAATTAAATTATTAATTACACAACATCAAACATTTATTTGGTGTTGTGTAAACAATTATTTGGGGTAGATGGCTCAGTGGTATCGAGTCTGCCTGTGGTTCGATCCCCACAGGCGATAAACAATTTTCACCATATTAAATCTACCCCTGTGGCTCCCCCTCCACTAAAATTTTAGGAGGCGTGTTTTGATGGCTGATAACCGTACTTCACGCGAAGAAATATATCACTTATCCGATCTGTTTCGGCAGAGTGTCACACTAAGTAATGGGTAAAAGGCGAGATTATATATTTATTTATTTTATTTAAGATTTAAATAAAATTATTAAAAATAGCTATTAACCAGTAGCTAACAAAATGTTGCCTTTAAATAGTAGGCAAATTTTTTTTCGAATTTAAAAATAATTCTTTTTGTTCCATAATCAGTACGTCTTATAGTATATACCCTTTAGTCTTTTTCCCCGAAGTATAGATACAGCCTGTATATGCAAAACTCGGTAAAAAAAATACTTTTTATTTTCTCAAACTTATCAAATTCAAACGAATACAATTTTGAGCCAATCAATTTGGAAAAATTAAATCCAAATTTTGATATTATTTTCCATTGTTATTTGGCACAGTAATAAAAAAATAGTTAAAAATTGATACTTGAATGGTATTAGCGATTATTCTTATTGTACATTTATCTGAAATGCGTACCAACAAAATGAAGGTTATTATAATTAAAACAATTAAATGGGAGCTTGTTTTTGTCTTTTAAAGACTAAGTGAACTATGTATATGAAATACTAATAGTATATTAAGCTTTCATGATTGTAACAAATAAAATGTATTATTACAACGCATCTATTTACAGTTAACTGATTAAAATATGAAGAATTATTTTTATCAAATGCCAAAAAAGAACGGAAGTGTGACAGACAATTTTTTTTTTGAACGGTACCAGTAGCAGTAGATACTGAAATCGTAACTCAAACAGTTGATTGTAAACTGATAATATGCAATATTTATTAAACAATAAACTGTTCGTGTTTTTATAACTTTACAGTTATGTAAATGTTTTGGTCTTGGGTCATTTGTATTCCGACGATATAATTTTAATGTCTGGTGTTGTTGGTAATTGATTAAACTGCGTGCGTCGTGTGTCATTTGCTTTATCTAGACAAATTTTTATAACTTGTGACGAATCTTTCAAGTAATGCCTTGCATACAAATTTTAAAATTTGTCCTTTGTTTTACTTACTTTATGAAGACCTTTACAGTTGAATTTATATATTTATTTGAATATAAAAAAATGTTCAATATTGTTGAATATAGCATTAAATGTCAGTTGAGGAATAACTTGTAGGTAAGTAATTTATCTGTATATATATTATTTTATTTATATTTAAATTAATGTAATTGTTATTAAAGTATTGACAGTAAAATTCTGTTCAAACTGGAATTTTAATTTGGATTGTTCTAATATCATATTAGATCTTTAATCAACTGAACTAGGAATTAATTTTAGAGTTTAATTTAAATGTTTATATCTTTTTTATTAGTCATTCCAGACTTATCTCTAAATTTTTATATCAGTTATTCTGTTAATTATATTTTATATTTAACCATTTTCCTTAATTTCTATCTTTTCTATAAACAAAATGTACGAAAAGAAGTTTGGATCATCAGCTACTTAAATTTTGAAATAGATTATCATCTTCTTTGTACCACTTCTCTTCCAAAATTAGAAAAATGTGTAAGGGATGATAAGTTAACTAACTTTATTTTTTCAAATGGCAAATATTTAAAAATTACTTTTAAAAAATGCTTCAAAATGGAGTGAGGTCGGATTCAAATGTATACGTTTTCAAAACCAGTACGTACCAATGCATGGTAAAGAAATGAACTTCAATTCTTTTAAATAAATTAAAATTTCTGTAAAAACATTGGCTGGTAGCACAAGCTCGGTTTTTGCCTGTTTTAAGAGCAGTGTTTTTGGGTGTTTTAGCTATCTCTAACATGTTAAAACCGTGCTCTTAGAACATCCAAAAACAGAACTTGTGCTACCAGCTATTATGTTTAATTATGTTTTAATTTTAGATAATTGTAAATATCATTAATGTGAACTTTCCTTATTATATTTTTTTTTATTTAACTACAAATATATATATCGCAGTTCGGTGCAAGTAAGTTTTCGTTTTGTACAGTTTTATCTATGACCTATGACGTCTCTCTTCTGCAAAAAAAATGTATAACTATATTTAGCTTCCTTGTTGTTGTAGTAATGCATACAATTAAAAATAATATAAAAACAAAAACATTACTGGAATTGCCACATGTTCAAACATATTTTCAACAAATAATATTACCTACTTTGTATTTAAAAAAATCTAAATTAAATTTACATTACACTACTGAATCTGTGTGTACGCATTTCTAAAATAAATTTTAAAAACATAATCATTAACTGAATCTAAATTGAATCGGTTCAGAATCTAAACCAAAATAAATCTATCGAACATAAAAGAACATAAGTTGAACCGGATCCGAATTTTATTTTGTTGTGATTCGGGTCTCTGCTTCAAATTACATATTCAAAACATGTTATACTAAAATAACTTGATGAAGTTAGGTATATATGGGCATGATATTTAATACTAAATTTATTGATGTTAGGTACTCCATGTAACAGGAACTTTATCCCAATTACAGTAAAGGATCCAGACTTCCTGAGCCGCATTGTAGTAGTTCATATATTTTTAGCTAATATTTCGACTTACTAGTTTCACAGGGGTGCCAGCGTGCGGTGGCCGGAGCCAGTGGGCTGACCCAACCCCCACTACATTAGTAACTAAATTCACAGTGATTGGTTACCCCACTACTAAATATTGAATGTTAAAGTTACCGTACGAAATACAAACTGTATGTATTCGAATATTTCTTTTCCGATATTTACATTACATTGTTGGTATAGAAATAGTAAATATATTTTTATTGGAACAGAAATTATAATTCATTTTCTTGTCTTTTTATTCTTAGATAGACATAATATCACTAACACACACATAATATATATAAATGTCATTATTTTCATCAATATCACTTTCTACTATCTGAGATATTTAAACTCTAGATCCCCGAATTCGAATGCCGCATTTACACCACCATACTTGCTCCTATGAAAGAAAATCCATGTGTACACCACTGTGTAACCATCTACCAATGTGTTCTCGTGTTCGCGTTCAATGAAAGTGTTTTCCGCACTTGTTTGCAAATGTCGACGTAGCCAACTATGCACCTTTCACGTGACCTCTCTTTACTTTATGTGCGCACCCGCGAGTCGCACGCAAGCGACATGGACGCATATTCGGACCGCGAACCGGCGCGGTATTTATGTGATGCGGTACCATGTTTGTGTGATGAACGCTAAAACAAACAGTCACTCTTTAATTCGCGTGCTAATGTGGCGTATTTTTAGATTTCATGTACCCATTTGACGAAAAAACAGAATTCAATCCAAATATTTTTAGAATGTGTATGTGTTCTATGGCGTTTTAGTTTTACAAACTTGAATTTACAATTTTTAATGGTTTAAGGCTGAAAATTTCGAGCAAAACTGACCAAGCAACAATTAATTTTGTTGGCTTAGAAATTATAAAATAAGTAAATTAAATATTATGTTGTCTCATAATAGTAATAAAAACTACATGTAATTTTATAACTATACTGTTTTTTTGTAATATTCTATTATGGTTTTTATGTGTCGTAGGAAACGGTTAAGCATAATTTGAGGTAAAGTAAATCACTGTACAAAACTTCTTTCCTTGCTCTTCTTCTAAATTTGTAATTTGTGTTTGTCTTTTAAGTGGTGAAACTGATGGATGAAAGATATCACGTGATACTAGTAAGGCATAATGACGTCACATATGTTTTCTACAAATTTGTAATAATTTTTTTCTCGTAAACTAATCGATTAAAAAAATAGGGGTATTTTACCATCTTCTCTAGAATCATATATAAAAATATCCAAAATTTGGTCCCAGGTCTTATGCTAGTACGTGAGATTATGCAACCGACAGGAAGCAAAATAATTTCATTTATACAAATTTAACCTTACATTTTGTTTTTTAATGCTTGATTATAATTTTGACGTCACTTGTTAGAGCAAAATAGAAAATCTTCATTTACGAGTATTTCACTTGAAACTTGTCATGTGTTATTGTAGATTTTCTATTCCAGAAAAATGTAAACTCCATTTGCTTTAAGATTGCAGCATAGTGTGATTGGTACAAATGTAAGACAGGTTTAAACTGATCCAATGTTTGAGTTGTGAATTTATATACTACTTAATTATAGATTACTTTAATTATCACTATGGGGTAGGTGGTTTAGTGGTATCGAGTCGACGTGTGGATCTTGAGAACCCTGGTTCGATCCCTACAGCTGACAAACAATTTTCACCAAATTAAATCTATCCCTGTGGCTCCCCCTCCACTTGCATCTTTGGGTGCCGTTATTTGACGGCTGGTTATTGCACTCCACGCGAAGAAATATACATCACTTGCCGAGATCTGCTACAGCAGAGTGCCACATCCAGTATGGATGAAAGGCGTGATGATATATTTATTTATTTATTTATTTTATTATAGATTACTTTAATTCTCATTATGGGGTAGGTGGCTCAGTGGTATCTAGTCGGCGTGTGGATCTTGAGAACCCTGGTTCAATCCCCACAGCCGAGAAACAATTTTCATCAAATTAAATCTACCCTTGTGGCTCCCCCTCCACTAACATCATGGGGGCCGTTATTTAACGACTGGTAACCGCACTTCACGCGAAGAAATATATCAGTTACCGAGATCTGCTAAAGCAGAGTGACACACTCAGTAATGGGTAAAAGGCGAGATATATTTATTTATTTAATTTATTTAATTATCATAACATTATTGTCCTAATCGAAATAAAACACAAAAATATTCAAATTTATTTATGAACCAATTTCTTATAGACTTCCTATTTTACCTTAAAAAGTTGCGTAAACTTGTCCCGCCAAGGTCCGGTCACCACCGCAGTGTAGAGTATAATATGTTATGATGTCTAGTTACAGTCACATTTTAAGATATATTAGAAGGTTATATGTTAACATGACATCTATTTGTCTTACTAAACGTACTTGGCATCTTAATTGGAATACAAACAGATAAGATGGCGCCCAGAAAATCTACTCCATTTGAATATAAAGTATTAAATTTGCTGGGCCCGAGTTCTACTAACTTAAGATATATTTTTACAATGTCAGAGGTAGGTATAGTAATAACGCGATGATATATTTATTTTATTTTTCTATTTTAATTTGTTTGCAAAAAAGTAACTAGGTTATTATAAACTGCGAGTGTTTTTGTGTTTGTTTTGAGGTTTGTTTTTGTAAAAATAGAAGTTCACCTTGTACAGAGAAAATTTTACACGTTGTTTCGTGTTTCCTATAAAATATAAATTATAAACTATTAATGAGAGTTTTCATTATCATTATTATTACATATTTAATTAGTGGATTTAGTTAATTTAATTTTCTGTAATTTAAATTAGATTAAAAGTTGAAAATAATTATTTTCGTAATTTTAGTGTGCGAAATAAAAAATTTCAATTTTATTTATAGTGGTTACCGGTTTCAGGATATTAAAGCTATGTTTACATGCACAAAAGTATGCTGGTAAGTAAGTAATAACTGTATTCTGTACGGTAATATTACCATACTGATTTGTCAAAACAGACAAGAAAATGAAAATAAAGCACAATGATAATACGAGCACTATTAATACAAACGGAACTCAAAACAACAATAATACAAAGATTACTTCTCCTGCTTATCATAATATATAAATATATATATATATATATATATATATATATATATATATATATATATATATATATATATATATATATATATATATATTAATTGTACAGTCTTTCAAATTAGAGATGACCACGTTATGGTGTTTAAATAAAAAAAATATTTATAAATGTAATACAAATAAAATCATACAGACCACAGACTTACTTGATCACCTTTTAAAATGATGACAATGACGTTATTCATAAAAGAATTTCAAAAAATAATATTTATTACTGATGTTAACGTGTTTATATTCTGAAACCGGTATGTTATGAGTCATAAGAGGTCTTAGATATCTTAAAATCGTCGCTCTATGAGCTCGGATTTCAAACTGACATCTGCGGCTGTAATGACACTCATAATATTCCTAGGTGTGTTAATTTATTTATTTATTTATGTTACGCTGTACAACAGGACCTTAATCCCAATTACAGTACAGGGTCCGCAATCACCGAGCCGCAGTGTCATAGTTAATTTTTAGCTTGAGATTCGAACTCGGGATCTCCGGATTCGAATTCCGTATCGCTATCCACACCACCGTACTGACGGACAATAACTATAAGATACCTATATGTACTTAGTATTTTCAAATTATTGGGAGCATCGTAAATCTTTTGTTATCAAATTTTTTAAATTTGGTATTTAAAAACAAATGCTTTAAAAAAAGTAATATCAGATTTCGTTCTTTACAACTTTGTAATAATAGTAGGAAATTAACTTTTAAATTTATTTCATACGTTTTCTCTAAACTAATTTAGAAACGTTTGAAAAATATACGATATCAAATGTTTAAGATAATTTAAAAATGCATGTTATTATGTGTTATGTCCTGTTTGTAACTACGCCACTGCTACAGTGATCGCATGAAATACCTGAGTTAACATCGCAAAAGTTAACGTTGTTGTTTGTAAACATATCTGAAACAATCAACATATCAATATCATCCATTATGGCAATGATATCGTATCACTTCTTAGTTCTTACCGATTCCTGATTCCCGATTCATAAATAACGTTTGTCTGATGCTGACTCAATGTCGCGAGGAATTTGTTGGTTTGAAAAGGAGTGGAGCGTAGCGCGGTATGCGACGTGCATTTGTTTATGTTAATCACTTTTTTGACATTCACATTTTCTCGAACCGGTTTTTATGTTGAGATTGAGTTTATTAATTGTACTTATGTTACTAGCGTAATTATTCTTGCTGGATTGTTTTTGTTTTTAATTTTGTAGTAGGTATATTACTGTAATTATTCTGCAGGTAAATGCGCTGAAAATGGGTGCTAATAAACAAGTGGATGTAGTTGATAACGTAGGTAGAATATCGTGTAAACATTGGCTAAGTTATGCGAAATCACTGTCGTATTTTACTTATTTTATTTTAATTTGTTATTGTTGTACCTGTAATCGTGTAACCATAGCTATTACACGTAGGTATATCATTTATTTTACAGAATTAATGACATATTAATTCTACTCCTAATGTAAAACATTTAAATATTATATAACAGTTTTCACTATTTCATTTGCCTAGTATAAATAATTTTATAATACCTACCTACATGATTTTAACTTACTGAACATATAAATGCAGGATGTGGAAAATAAGGTCTACTAGTTCTCAGGGAAAACACTGGTAAGATGGCATTGTTGCAGGAATAAGAGTTCTGTTAATAAAGTCGTGCTTCATGCAAATATCAATCACTAGTAATATGGAATCGACCTCAATCTGCCTTCATTTCTTTATAAATTCGATGTTAGAGAAGTGAAGTGAAGATTTACGAAACAGGTGTACATGAGCAAATGGATGGATGTGAATGAAGGTTTGTTGTGTGATGATGGATTTTGGTTGTGAGGAAGGAAACGAGTATCGTGTGTCAGGATGAGAATGTTGATGTGAACTTATTTTTTTTTATGAATCCATTAGTGGATGCTCTATGAATGTTTCAGGGGTTCGTGCTACCCCATTTAATGGGGTATAGCGTGATGTTATGTATGTAAGGAATATTAAATGTATAACAGGCATTTTCATAAAGACGATTAAATTTCGAGTTAATTAACTATATTTTTGTTCCGAGATGAAATTATTTACATTAGAAGTAGAATAAGGGTTATTTAAAATTTTGAAGTTATAATTAGTAAGAATAAAGAACGTAGACACTTGATGTAGTTTCACAAAATAATTTTGTGAAACTACATCAAGTGTCTATGTTCTTTATTCTTATTCATAATGTTTCACCAAGTGCCAACGGCTCATAGTTTTGATATTGTTATAATTAGTGCTTCATACATCATATTAGATTGTACTTTTACTGCATTTGTTACCGTATTTTTTAATTATGAATTGAAACCAGAGTTAAATTTGTTACTAAAACTGGTATTAGTGGCTATTTTTTGTATGAATCTGCCTGTTAATAGATAAATTGTCTAGAAAATTTATAATGTACTCCTACAATTTTAAATTGATTTGATAACTCATGTACAAAACGAAATTTCTAGTATAAATTGAAAATCATTTATCAAAATTTATCTAGACTATTGCTACACATTCATAAATTGTATCTTGATGATTGGAAGAAAATTCGTAAAACTATATTTAAATGAAATAAATATATCGCACGTTACTTACCCAGTAATTATAAATTGGTATGCACTAAAAACTGCATCAATACAAGTATAGTAGATTTTCTGGTGATGGAATATGGTTGTACTAATTGCGACTTCAAAACATTAAACTTAAATAATTTGACGCAGTCTTGTTTTAAAGCCATTCATACCCCTATAAATAAAATTAATTAAATTTATTAATATGATGCTGCATAAATTAGTGTGTTTTTTATATGTATTTAAATATTTTGTCTGAACACACGTAATTTACAAACAGATTTAAATGATACTAACGCTTAGTGGGTTCCTATATAAAATATTTCTTATCTTTCTTTCTCTCCATAAAAGTACAGGAGTTTCATGAAATCGAGTAAAAATCAGATTAAGCGGTACTTCCATTCTATAAATTGTATTTTGTATTTCAATATTTGAAATTTAAATAAAAGTTAGAGATTATATTTTTTTAAACAATAATAAATATATTTTACTCTAGTTAGCTGGTGGGGCCTCCTTAGATTGGAGATCCTGTATCATTGATACAACGGATCCTACAACCTTAGACTTTACTAATAAATAATAAAATACTGCTATACTTACATGGTTTGAATATTCAGAGTACATTCATATAAACTGAGTTGTCTGGGACTTGTAGGTTGACAGACAGCCCACACAACCTACAAGTAAATAAATATATCGTGATCTGTATTGCACTTTGACTCAAAATTTTCAATTACCTCATTTAATTCTTGCTGTTCAATAACATTAATAATTAAATAAATAATTACTGTATATTTTCCGCTTACTGCGATATCTAGCATTAACTCGCCACAAAGCTGTTGCTTTTTTAACTTTATTAGAACGAATAGTTATTTTTCTACGATTGCTATGAAAAGATGACAATTACGCTCTCATTTGTCATCGTAAAGTTGACGTTTTCTGTGGAACAATCGAAAAATATCTTTTTTGCGCGTCTCCAATGGCAACGCGCGAAAAAGACGTTAAATTCGCGCGTTTCCAATGGCAACGCGCGAAAAAGATTATTTCAATAGTTACCAGGGATACAAACAAAACAGAAACTTGTCATATTGACAGTTAACAAAACGAATTTAGTTTTAGACGTATACCTACGTTTTTTAATAACTTTAAGATGCAATCGTAGAAAAAATTATGTGTGTATCACGAGCGTAAAGTGTCTTTGTTCCTCTTGCACTATTGCAGCGCGAGCCGAAGGCGAGAGCTGCAATAGTGTAAGAGAAACAGAGACAATTTACGCTCGTGATACATACATCATTTTTTCTACGATTGCATCTTAAAATTATTAAAAAACGTATACGTACTGCAAATATGTAAATTCATTCTGTCAACTCTCCATATGACAAGTTTTTGTTTTGTTTGTATCCCTGGTAACTATTGAAATAATCGCGAATTTAATATCTTTTTCGCGCGTTGCCATTGGAAACGTGCGCATTTAACGTCTAACGACAAAGATATTTTTCGATTGTTTCACAGAAAACGTCAACTTTACGATGACAAATGAGAGCGTAATTGTCAAGTTTTCATAGCAATCGTAGAAAAAAGTATTAGGTTATATTCAAACTCGTAAAGGTCCTAATAAGGTTGGATTTATAGGAATTCCACAACCTTTTTGTGATGTATATAAATGTACGCATATGAATTGATTTAAAAATATTTGCATATTATTACGATTTAATTAATAAAAAACAAATCTACTGTGACAGTAAACTGTACCAGTCAGATGTTAAAACGAAGTAACACTGTATTAAAGGCCATACATTTCTTTCAGGAAATTTTATATTTATTAATTGTTAATAATTTAAAGATATTATACATTATAATACAAAATATGTTGTTGAAATTGACACATCATTTCCGTCTTATTACACAAACAAATCTAAATGTCATTGAAGTCAAGAACAACATGAATAAAACGTCTTGTTTATGTCACAAAAAAATGTCGTCACATTTCCAAAATTGTCTTAAGGACATTTGTCGCCTGCTGGATCATTTAATTCATGTAAACGACAGTGTTGTGCTGTTCTACGATACAAGATAAGAACAAAGAGTTTCAACATAAAAAGTGAATTACCTGAATGGAATTCGTTGAATTTGGGATCAATATTTGGTGCGGCGTGGCGTCGAAGTGAAGCAGTGACTGAAGTGGATTTCCACGTGGGTTCACCGGGCCATGTATGGGTCCCGACACCCAGCAACGTGGTTGCTGCTCGCCAGTCATAGCAAGGTTGGAAACCACACATCTCACGGCAAGTGTCAAGCCAGTGTCGGAGACTGGAATATATGAATTGGGGTTTGTAGATGGGTTCATTGATGGTGTTCACCACTATTAAAAAATAAATAAAACTTTATGTATATTGAAAACAATGTGCAGTATTATAAAGTCTTAACTGTAATTTATTAATTACTGTTTCTTTTTAATTTGTGTTGTCACAATTGGGGAAACCTCAAATAGTAGGGCTCGTATATAATTGTAGTCACATAAATGATTTTATTATGTAGATATAAATGGAGTTTAATAAACTCTTGTGGCAAATAACTAAAAATGTAGAATATCAATTATTTCAGGGACAAAATAAATAGACTGGAATATTATCTTGGTCAAAGATTTGATTACCATTGATTAAATTTACTGATTTCATTAATTTGTGTAACCTAAACTAAGTTTCGAACTAGGCAATGTTTAATAATCATATTTACCTAAGTAACATTCATTAGCTACAAAATAAGTAATAGTAATTAGTTAGGAAATATATATATATATAAATAAATAAAAAATACTATCACGCCTTTTACCCATTACTGGATGTGGCACTCTGCCTAAGCAGATCTCGGTAAGTGATATATTTTTTCGCGTAAAGTGCGGTTACCAGTCGTCAAATCACGGCCCCCAAAGATATTAGTGGCGGGAGATCCACAGGGGTAGATTTAAATTAGTAAAAATTGTTTGTCGGCTGTGGGGATAGAACCAGGGTTCTCAAGATCCACAGGCCGACTCGATACCACTGAGCCACCTACCCCATAAATAATAATAATAACAATAACGACACCAACCGAAGAGCACGGAGAGACCATCAGGTACATCCGACAGATGATGATCCCAGAATGGAAAATATGGCTGAAGAACCCTTAATCTGAAACATAAAAGTGCATATTAAATATTTACAATTACCTTCAAAATTATTATTCACATATACTTACTTTTTCCATAAAAAGGCCGTTTGTATATTAGCTAGACACTTATTATAATAGTGAATTTTTAAATAACAATAATAATAATCGCTCCTTTTACCTATTACTGGTTGTGGCACTAAACCGTAGCAAATCTCACAAGGATAATTTTAATCTGGAGTAAATTTTGTCTTCTGCGGAAATCGAATTTGGATTCTCAATTCCGACTCAACCCCACAGGCCGATGCGAGTCTACTAAGTTATGTACTCTATACATATTTAAAATATATATATATATATGTTATAAAGATATAAGTAAAATAATAAATTCAAAATTAGCTGTAGAATAAAAAATATAAGACAAGACAAGATAGAAATAATTCTGAATAGACTAAATATGAGAAAAAGAGGATTAAAGGAAGATCGCAATGCGCTGATATTAAACTTATTGGTATTAAAAACTCAAATATATTAAAAACTAATATCATTTTTGTAACTTTGATCGTCTCATTTGCGAAGTTCTTGAGTTTAGTTTTAATTTAAATGACTAGACGATACCATTATAGATAAGAAGACAAAATTGTTCATATAATTATGTTCAAGTTGATAGAGAAATTTTTATTTTATTTACTACAGTCCACAACTGGAAATTAATTCTAATTAAGTACAGTACAAGACATCTACATCTAGAGTACATTGTAAATCCTTACTAAACGAATATATATATTATATGATTTTGTGAGTCAAAATGACTGTGATTTTACAAAAATATGTGATGACACTAAGAATAAGAAAAGCTAAACAATTTAATGTAATGTATAAAGCACTAACTACAATTCCAAATTTATAAGTAGATTTAATGTCAATAATTTCGGTCCGAAAAAAAAATGGTTAGTTAATTTAGTTTCACAACACCTACTACTGTATCTGGATATAGCGACGAAACGTGACAAAATGTTTCGGTATGTATTCTTAGCATTCTGACGGTATTAGCACTTCTAGGAATGAAGACAAGGCATGAAGACAACACATGCATCAAAATAAATTATAATTGAATCAAATGTAGCGTCTATTTAATATAATGACTAATGAAATTGTTTCATTTTCATTTGTCTTCATAAATATACGTTGTGAACACAATTTTAACTGAACAGTTGAATGTTAGTAAGGTCAACAAATAAAAACATAAATAATGAATTATGAATGATAAATCATATCTTCAATATTATTGTTTGAGTGACCAATTATTATTAAGATATATTTTTATAATCTGTTTCAAATAACAGATCAGTAGAAATACATTTAAGATGTCTCTACATTACTCACTATGTTGAAAACGTATTAAAATTTACACAATAATTTTGTAGACGGTTGTCTTCATTTCATCGTTTTGATAAGCCATTAAAATTGATATCCTACCTATATATATTCTATAATATATTTATAATTTTTCTTACCTGAATTCAGGTATTTGTATGCAATTACAAAGAGCATTAAATACAACCTGCGCTCAAATATTTAAATCTGAATGATTTCAACTTATATTTGAAAAATATGAATGTGCTGTAATTGGGATTAAGTAATAATGATATTTAAAAAAAATAAAATATTTATTATTGCGAGTTTCGTCATCAATAGAGCTGGTTTTTTCATCTCTAGATAAAGTGAGGGATAATTCAATTAAACATATATAAAAAATAAAATATATCATCACGCCTTTTACCCATTACTGAGTGTGGCACTCGCAGTAACAGATCTCGGTAAGTGATATATTTCTTCGAGTGAAGTGCGGTTACCAGCCGTCAAATCGCGCCCTCATAAGATATTAGTGGAGGGGTAGCCACAGGAGTTGATTTAATTTGGTGAAAATTGTTTGTCGGCTGTGGGGATCGATCCAGGGTTCTCAAGATCCACAGGCCGACTCGAAATTAAACATAATGTATTAATAAATGAATGTGAAAAAATGTTTGCAATTTGTGATATGATATTGATGCAATATTTTTTCACTATCTGACAGATAGTTTATTAACTTTTGTCTCCAATAAAAGCTTAGTCTCAGGATCCTTTATTAATACTGGGATAGTGACAGATAACTAATCAGTTAAATGATAAAATAACGTATCTATAAATGACAGTTAATATATTTTTCCCATGACCACAGGGTCAGCATGTAACATTTTCCTTACTCAATTAAAAAAAGAAAGTAATACTTTTCGTTCCTAGGGAAGAAAAGTAAAATCATGTATATAGTAACTGGAAAACAAAGGTATAATTTGACATTAGTAACATACAGGTGAAATATTGTCCACATTTTTATTTGTGTCTACAAATGTAATCTTGCGACAGAGTAGTGAAATAAATTATATGAACACCTCGTGAAGAAAGTGTTATTCTTCCGTTGTTCCGTTGGATAATTTATATCTCACCTTCAGCTAGAGAAATGAAACGCCATCTTCTAGAAGAAATGTCTTATTCAATTCCCTTGTTAAACAAATTAACTATTGTGCAATTAACACTATATTTTTGCATTTCATTTATATGAGAGATGATTTATCAGTTTCTTTATCCTAGCATTGATAAATAAGCCCTTAGTTGATTTGTTTTATTCAAATGTTCTCTTAATTCTGTGTTTAAGTTTAAATAAATAAAAGCGAAGCTACATGTCATACGGAATCATTGATATTGCTGTCAAATATTATATATAATATATTTAAAATTGATATTTAGTGCGTTCACTTCACATTAATAGTATAGAAATAAAATATTTATCTTTAGAAATCACTGAAACATATAGGTTTAAATAAAACTATTTGTATTGTAGAAATAACGGATCCCGCCTCATAAACATATGATTCCGATTTCAAATATTTATATTAGCTGTATATGTTCTCATGGAAAATGTTCCTCCTACGCTACTGTACGCTCCGAGGCTGCACGGGGGACACTATCCAGTGGCCTTATTTGGTTTCTGTTTGTCTTAAATTGACTGGATGTGGATAGTTGAAAGCTATTCTGTATTCCAGATTCAATAAACACGATACACTCAAGTGGTTTTCCTTTGAGTGACGTACCTCCTTTAATGTTTTAATTCAATTTACCTTTTACTTACACAACTATTGAGACTTGAGAGTACATTAGCGTAATGACCTGCTACATTCATTAAGAGGATATATACTGTTTTCTTTAATACGGTTACCACAATCTTATATAAATTATTAACTAATTTTTTTTTATTTAAGTGTTTTTTGATAACAATAATAAATAAATAAATATATCATTACGCCTTTTACTCATTACTGGGTGTGGCACTCTACCGTACAGATCTCGGTAAGTGATATATTTTTGCACGTGAAGTGCGTCAAATTACGGCTCCCAAATATGAGGGAGAACCACAATAGTGATTTGTGTATTAAGAGCGTAAAGTGTTCTTTGTTACTCGAACACGGTAAGCCTTCGGCTCGTGCTGCAATAGTGTAAGAGGAACAAAGACACTTTACGCTCGTGATACACACATAATTTTTTCTACGATTGCATCTTTAATTATTTAAAAACGTAAATGTACTGAAAATAAGTTCGTTCTGTCAACTGTCAATATGACATGTTTCCGTTTTGTTTGTATCCCTGGTAACTATTGAAATAAGCGCGCATTTAATGTCTTTTTCGCGGGTTGCCATTGGGGACGCGCAAAAAAGATATTTTCCGATTGCTCCACAAAAAACGTCAACTTTACGATGACAAATGAGAGCGTAATTGTTAACTTTTCATAGCAATCGTAGAAAAAGGTAGTTTTTAATGTGGTGAAAATTGTTTGTCGACTGTGGGAAAATAGGTACATAAATTTGTTATTTTTATTAAAGCGCAATTTTTTTTGTCAAACTTTATGTTGACGTATATTATGTCAGTAATAATTGTATAAATCTTGCAAATATCTAAATATCTAAACTTTTGTTGTATTCTTTTTCTTAAAAATAATTAAGATTTATTCATACATAATTGTGAAATTTTTATTTAATGTAACAATGGATTTATTTACTTTTATTAAAAATTATGAAGCATAATTTTCCTCAGACATCTATTGTATTTATCTATTAGTTGAACGAGTTATTATAAGTACGTATATCTATCCTTGAAAAGTAAGTTGCATGATGTCTTTACCGCAATAATAAATTAAAAACTGTCGATCTGATCTTAATGGCATCTTGTTACTTCATGAATAGCAGCAAAATACTGGAGCAGTAAAACTATAATTTATAGTATGACAAATAAATGATTATTATGGTAATTAATTGGCAACTCTAGTTCAAATTAATGTCACATTAATGTTTTTGAAGTGTGCATTTACAATGTAATTAAATTCAAATCTGTGAACTAGATGACTTTGTTTTGCTCTTTATTTCCTTTAATTAATGAAACTTTTTCTTTTGCAGATTTTACAAAACCTAGGGAAGGTAGATCGCACAGCAGATGACATATTCGATGAACATTTACAGAACTTCACCAAACAACAGAACTCTGCCAACAGACTGCAAAAGGAATTTAATAATTACATCAGATGTATCAGAAGTAAGTTACTTTATATTTCATACATTCCACGTTACCACAAGTTCAGGATCTGCGTGTTCTCCTATATTTTTAGTAGGTGGTGAAATAAACTAATTGTTAAAACAATAAAATGAAATGGTAAGACGACTTCAGGATTCCTTTAAGGGGTAAGGCCACTCTAAAATTTTTTTAAAATGCTTTTTTGTTTATTTGCTTAAATTATAGTTTAAATCCTTAAGAATAAGGGACAATTAATTTAAATGCCGTGCGGAAGTATTTCAGAGGGAAAAAAGCATATATCTATTAGTACTAGTATTTATATATACATATATATGACTCGAAACTTTAAACGCGTTTTTCTCGAAATCATATCTTCAAAATCGGGCGAAAAGAAATCTGAAATACTAATTGATAGATCGTGCTGAATCTTTTTATTTCTTATTCTAGATTAAAATACTCAAAAACTACGGGGACTTTTTTTTTAAAGTGCTTCATTCGTTTTTATGGTCGTTTTTATACAGAAATTTAGTCCCGAATAATGAACTTTTTTTTTCAAACGTGCGCCATTTTGTTAAAAATCAAAATTTTCAAAATCCAGCCCGTAGTTTTTTAGAGTATACATCAGAGATTAAGAAAACATATCCCTTTTTGATCCAGGTCTATTGCTGTTCCCGGAATGTTTTCGCCCGATTTGCCCTACGCGCCGAGAGGATTCGCCATTTTTTTAATTTCTGACGACAATTTTGAATATTTTCTTTAAAAAAAATTTTTAAATAAAGTTTAAAGAGCACTAAATAAAGATCCAAAACCAGTTCTTAAGCAGCACGTTTAGATTTCGTTAAAAAAAATCTTGAAAATGACCCTTTTTTTCCTTGTCTCGAGTGGCCTTACCCCTTCATATAGAGGTATATTCTATGTCAATGTAGGACGTTTCGACTTGATAACACAAGTCAACTTCAGCTAGACGTATTTAACAAATAAGTAAAAAAGCAATAAAAAGTAATAACAATATTACCTTGTAAATGGGTACGAGAATAAACATAGAGAATGGGTAGTTTCAAGTTGTCATTAAATAAAATGACAACTTGGAACTACCCATTCGCTATGTTTATTATTTTTTCCATCTATATTAAAAACATAAAAATAGTGGTTAAAATATGAATAATGGCACTGGTTTATTTCATATAGATGTTCAGACCGCGTCAAAGACACTCATGGACGCCGTGACGGACATTTACGAGAGTCAGTGGAGCGGGCATGATCTACTGTACATGCAGTCGCAGAGCATCGAGATGCTTTGGCAGGACTTCAGCCACAAGCTCGCCGACCAAGTGCTCATTCCGCTCAACACCTACCAGGGACAGTTCCCCGAAATGAGGGTAAGTCTATCTCTACATACCAATCAAGTTCGTATATTTGCGTTCGTACATAAAATCATGTTACGAAATTCACAACAAAAAAAAACCTGTCAGTTACTATTGTACTTTGCTTAAGTACTATTTTATTTATGAATTATTGCTTTATTGGTTGCATTTTTTACCGATTTACAAATGTGTGAATAATTGACCCATAAATTTATTTTTCTACGATTGCTATGAAAAGTTGACAATTACGCTCTCATTTGTCATCGTAAAGTTGACGTTTTCTGTGGAACAATCGCAAAATATCTTTTTTGCGCGTTTCCAATGGAAACGCGCGAAAAAGACGTTAAATGCGCGCGTTTCCAATGGTAAAAAGATTAAAAATGCGCGCTTATTTCAATAGTTAACAGGGATACAAACAAAACAGAAACTTGTCATCACTTTACGCTCTTAATACACAAATAACTATTATATTTTATTCCCTTACCCAAAGTTTACATTTTCACACCTTTGCTGTTCACAGTGCCCTGCGTAAAATTAACATTAAATTTTTGTTAAGTTTATATACTTGAACTGTTTGTGATTTGATCCAGATCAAATTGAACATTGTACTGAAAGTACTTTATTCACTTAGCAAGAATAATATCACATAAAATTTTATTAGAATTATTAATTACTTTCTATTGTGTTTCATACTAAAAACGGACAGTTGTTTCATAATAAGCAAAAGCGTAGTTAGTAAATAAATGTAAATATGATATAAATCGAATATTGAATGCTTAATCTAAAGTAAAACTTATGTTTTTTGTTTACAGTATAAATAGAATGTAGTAATTTATACAAAATGATACATTCTGTTATACACAGTTAATCGCTATTAAAAATAAATCGCTTTATTATGAAGCCATTGTACCCACTGCCGGATAAGGCATATCTGCTGTTGCGAATAAGAAGAAAGTCTCGGATTTATTAAATTAGTGATTTGGATTATCAGCTACTATAAATAACATTAGTTCTTCAAAAAACCCCGAAATGTTCCCTTGTTGTATGCTAGTTGTGATGTGCTTTGCACATTGTTTCAGCAATTAAAAATCAAGTTAGGGACGGATCTTAGAGTTGTGGGGCTGAAAATCTTATCGGGACCGATTTAAATTTGTGTTAGATTTGTGTTTAAAAATTATATTAATATGCAGGGTGATTTACTTTAATTGTATATAGTATACAACATAAATAAAAACCAGAAAAAAAATTAATTCGCAAAATTAAGAGTACTTTTTAATAACACTGGCTGGTAGCACAAGCTCTGTTTTTGCCTGTTTTAAGAGCACTATTAGGGAGTTTTAGCTATCTCTAACATGTTAAAACCGTGCTCTTAAAACATCCAAAAACAAAACTGTGTTTGCGTGTCTCTTTACGAGTATAATGAATAAACAAAGTTAATTAGTTATGTAATTATCTAATGAAATATTCGTAAAACAAATAACTTACATTGGTTATAAAACTGTTCGTACCAAAAATTGCTGTTTTCAATTTTTGAATTTTGAAAATATTCTGTTTCGTGATAAGTACGTAAAATAACTATACACTATTAGAGTAAGTACCTGGATTTGTGAATCACCTGTACATTTAGCTAAAACGGTTGAGTTCGCGATCTTCATGAATTTTATAAATTTATGGTTTGACTTTTAAAAGTTTTGCGAAAAATGGCACTTTTTTATTGAAGGCTAAATTTTTGTGATCGAAAAATTTTCACTGAATATTTGTTATACTCAACAAAAGAAATTGAAATACTGACCAGTCAATTACAATAATAATATTTTTTTTATATATTTGGGTAAATATCACTTAGTTTGATACACTTTGTGTACTTTGTAACAAAATAGTAGTAAGTAATTTCGCTAACAGAAATGTAAATAATTTTATACTTTATAATACTTAATGGTGTTTTTTTTGTGGTGAAATTTTCAGTTGTCGAGTGTGGAATTTTGACTTAAATTTTCATCACAAAAGTTCGATGCATTACAATCGAACTAATTATTTATATTTCATATTAATTGCTATTACTATTATTTTATATTACAATTTTATGGGCAAAATAGCTCAGTGGTATCGAGTCAGACATTACAAGTACCCCTCCATCAACCAAATCTTTGGTGCCCGCGATTCGACGGCTAGTAATCGCATAAATATATAACTTACAGAAATCTGTAACTGCAGAGTGCCACATTCAATAATGGATAAAAGGCGTAATGATATATTTATTTTTTAACAGATGTAAACATTCCAGAACAATATTTGAGAAAGCATAAAACATGCGACTAAGTAGTCTTTGCTGAGTAGTCATATGTTCCTTTTTCTATTTGTGTTAATGATTAGCTGTACTTGAGATCAGATTTAGCATTTGTGTAAGATTTAATATAAGTTTAATATTGGTCGTGAGTGTGTAAATTAGTGTAAATAAAGTTATGTAATTACTTTATACGCTTTGTTAGTTGTAAATAGAAAGTTGTGAACTTTAATTATTATTATTAGTATTTACTAGTTTTTGATATATTTAATGTAATGTAGAAAGCAGTAAATTGGGAATGATATTTTATGGTACGGCTATATATTCCTATGACATACCGAAATGGTTAGTTGTGTAGGTTTAATAAATTAATTACTTGTGATATAAATTCTTGTTATAAAATTAAGTTAAAATAATTGGCATATTTTGTACTGGATAGCAAAACATGTTTGTAGTAGTTATTTTTTCTGGTTAAACGATTTCTGTAGATTTTTATCAAATAATTTTTAATACAGTTGAAAAACATTTCATGATTAAATTTATTAAATATTTATAGTTACTGGCACTTTATATTTCATTTAATTTAAATTACTTACAGTATTATGACAATAAATAAAGAGATGTAGGAAATTAGATCATATTAGGCACCCGAGGTTGATTTTTTTATTGAACTCAATTAATTCTTAAGTTGACTCACTATTAACATTTCAAGAACTTTTAAAAAGATTTGTGCAGTTTTATTATTTATTTTTTAAGTTGGAACATAAACACAATTTAAAAAAAAAGTCACAATGGATAAAATATTTAGTTTTTCTATGATTGCTATGAAAAATTGAAAATTATGTTCTCATTTTGTCATCGTAAAGTTGAACTTTTCTATGGAACAATCTAAAAATAACTTTGTTTCGTATCTCCAATGGCAACGCGCGAAAAAGATAACAAATACGAATTTATTTTCAGTACTAATACGTTTTTTAATAATTTAAAATGCAATCGTAGAAAAAATTATGTGTGTATCATGAGCGTAAAGTGTCTTTGTTCCTCTTATACTATTGCAGCTGTCGCCTTCGGCTCGTGCTGCAACTACCGTTCTTCGAGTAATAAAGAATATATTAGATAATGGCATATTCATCCACAAATAATTGTAAAGCAACTTACTTATTTAGGAAAGCTATGATTACTTACTAGTCAGTTTTTATCTCATTCTTACTATTTTTCTTGTTGAATTTAATAATAATATTTTAATAATACTATTTCTTTTCACAGAAAAAGATTGACAAACGCGGCAGGAAGTTGGTGGACTACGACAGCCAGCGACACAGCTTCCAAGCACTGCAGGCCAACATGTCGAAGAAGCGCGACGACGTGAAGGTGATGCGTGGTCGCGAACAGCTGGAGGAAGCCAAGCGCACGTACGAAGTGCTCAACTCCGAACTGCACGATGAGCTACCAGCACTTTACGACTCCCGGGTGCTGTTCCTCGTCACCAACCTGCAAACGCTATTCTCCGCCGAACAAGTCTTCCACTCTGAAACGTCAAAGGTACAAACTAATAGAATAACACTAAAATGCATTCATAGATAATATATTCTTTTTATACGAATCTCACCATCTATATGTTGTCAAGATATTCTGAAGTGTGATTTTGATTGAACGTTAAGGATAGTAAATTATCAAATAACACATTTAGTTTGAAAAAAAGTTACGACTACTAAAATCTATCCAGAGGCTTAGGTTAATACTTTTCTAAGGGCATATTTTTCGAGATATGATTTTAAGTTTCTATTATATCTTAGAAATATATCTCAGATAAAATAGTGACCTATATCTCTATTAAAACAATGAAAATTAATAAATTATTATTAGTAATATTTATTTCTATAAATGATTCAATATTATCCCAAGATCCCGAGGTCAAATTCCATTCAAGCAAAAAAATATATTCACTATCATATTGCGACTCGGTGAGTCCGGACCCTGTTCTGTAATTGGAATTAACGCCCTGTTAAATATATAAATAATAAGGGAAAAATAATTAAATATATTTTTTACCTTTATATACGAAAAATTTTGGGAAAACAGATGGTTAAGTGCGTACCAGAAATTCTTATTAACTAAATTAAGTTCTTACAGTTTAAAATTTATCAATTGTGATCTATTGAAGTCTGGTTCAACTTATGTGTGATAAATAATAATAGTAGGAATAAAGATAATCTTAAATCAATAAATTAGCTCACTTACATGCATTTATTTAAAAATGTAGAAATATGTTTTGAGTTGTAAAGAAGAAGAAATAAATGTCATTTATAAATAGGAAAATTATTACATTTGGTTACTTTATTAATTATAAATTATTATTTTGTCTTTCTATAATTGATTAAATATTGAATTAATTTTAAAATTCAAGCAATTTAATTTATACTTTTCTAAATTTCTGTATTTTAGAAGAAAATTAGCAGGTGATTGAAACTATAATTGTTGAGAGACTCGGATGCTATGTCACATAATAATTATTTTGTATGTAATAGCAGTGAGTATAAATATACTCACTGGTAATAGGCAGAGTATAGGTGACCGAGCGTGCTGATAATTGGTTATATTTTATAGGTATTTGCTGAACTGGAGGCGATAGTAGACAAATTAGCGACAGATAGCCAGCGAGGTTCATATACAATTAAGAAGAATAATGGAACATTGACGCCCAAATCTCCCAATTCGAACTCGACCCTCGTCATAAATAACGGCCCATCTTCTCCCACTAATTCAGTCGCACGTAAGTACATCGCTTCACTTTTTAATTACAATTTTTGCATGTAGTATATTATGTGCAAACAATAATATTTTGTTTTACACATTGTAATTTTCCTTTTACCTCTTTTTAGAAATAACTACAGAATATCCTAATTATGAAGTGTAATTTGCACAGCATTAAAAAAAATCTATACAAACAATTTATTAAATTATTATTATTAATTAATGTAAAGTTAGTTCACATTGACATGGTAATTAGAGAACTATGAAACAACCTATTTCATTTAAATAAAATAAATATATCATCACGGCTTTTACCCTATAGTATGTAATGCTCCTTAGCAGATCTCGGTTAATGATTACGCAATGGGACAAAATAAAATGTGTAAATGCAATAAAAATTTATTTATTATTTGAAATATAAGAAACAAATGTGTTTCTATTAATGGTTGATATAAACAAACATTTAATGGAAATAAATAGAAAAATTACAGTAGTGTAACTAACAAAAACTTTATGTATTAATCTAACAATTGTTTTTAGTTATTAACAAACGTGTGTTGTTTTAAATAGTTGTTGCAGCCCCGTCTGAAGAAAGCCCCGTAACTCCTACTAAATCTGAAAAACCCCTAGACAAGGGCACGCCCAGTCCCGTGTCCACACCCGTGACCCCTTCCCCTGGCACCCCTCCTGAGTCCAGGCCTGCAGTGCTTCCTACCAGCGAGCCTACACCCACCACTGTTCCCTCTCCCTCCCCCGAGCCCGTTGTAAATGGAAACAGTAGCCCCACACAGCCGGCCTCGCCCAAAACCCCCAACGCCAACGCAAATAATAATAACATTTCCACTACCAATGCTACAGCTACCGCTACGACGACCGAAACCACTGAAACTACTACGGTCGTCACCAAAAATGTTGAGGAACTATATGATATCCCTGTTGGTAAGTTAGATTCTAGAACAAACAATAAAAATGCTTGTAGGGGATTTCGTCCGAATTTGTAGATTTCCTTTCGTAGTATCTTGATGTTTTCCTTTCATGTTTCATGTAAAAAATAATAAACTTATTAATTACCCAAAACGGGTCCTTATTTGAATGGTTTTCTTTTCAAATTATGAATATGTACTGACAATATGGACAAATTAAAACATTAAATTACTTTAAAGTTAATTCCTTTATACTTTATAACTCACAGAACACGAAAAAAATTATTAAATTTTAGGAGTCAATAATTCTATAAGCTGAATTGCCCAAAAAAAATTACCCCACTCTATCAATTAAATGATACAAAAATTAGATGAATATATAAGGCATGTAATCTAGACATGAAAATTATAAAGAAACTTTCACAATTCATTTCATACAACAGTAAAGTAACATTCATATCCAATTTCATTTTCATTAATTTCAAGTTTCGAGATAAGATTTTAATGAAAGCAATAATAAATATTAAGTTTATAACTTCAAATTGAAATTTTAAATTTCTACGTATTTGTAAATGAGATTAAAAAAAAATAAATTCAAATTTATGTATTTGGGTAAGTATGAAGTTTAAGGTACTTACAAAAAAAAATAATTAAACTAAATGTATACTACATACTTTGATAGTACAAATAAAGAAAATAATTTATACGAAATTTCAAAATGTTCATAATTGTAATAAGTTGGTTGGTACATTAGGTACACAGTTAAATTTAAAAGAAATTATTACAATATTTGTATAGTAGTTAACGTACAAACACGAATCCTTTGTATTTGGTTCATCCGCCTTGTATGTATTTTTCAAATTTAATTGATCAATAAAACAATATCCTGTTTGGCTTAGCTTACTTAACATTTTATTTGTAAAACATAGTGCAAATTTGTAAGTTTTGCACGGAATATTTCTAAAAATACTGATATTCTGAAGAAGAAAATACTTGAAATTGAAAAGAAAAATAGCATTTCCAGATTGAAGCATGAGCATGAAAACTACATTTTTGTTATATTTATACAGAATTTTTAGTTTTTTTTTTTTAATTTATCTTTTCTTATTTTTATAGGTGCTACTACAGACAATCTCCCGCCAGGTGTTTTGTACAGAGTAAAAGCCACATATAAGTACACTCGTGAAGATGTTGATGAACTGTCATTTGAAGTTGGTGATTCTATCAGAGTAGTCGAATATGATGATCCCGAAGAACAGGTTTGTTTTAAAAATATTAGCAATGATTTAAAAATATATTCAGGATTCGGATAAGGAAAGGATAACTTTATGTCAGATAAGTAGAAAAAAAATCACTTTCTGATATGATTACAAATATTGTAAGTATTTTATTACTGAACGTAGTTTTTTGATATATTTTTTTCATGTTTCTGACAGATAGTTCTCGCAATTTTATCTAGAGGTGAAAGTTGCTTATTGAAAGAATTAATTAATATTTAAAATTAATTTAGACAATTCATACCTATTTATATTTAATATTTTGTATTTAAAATTTACTTTAAAAAATGAATAAATTAATATATTTGAATTTAACAAAACGAATAAAATAAAATAGATAAAATTATCGACACAATAGTAAGGAACCGATGAATATATTAAAAATTAAATCTTTGAAATTATTTCGGTTTATTAAATCAAATAAATAAATTTATTATTTTGTCATTTTATCCATTTCTGGGTTTGGCACTCCGCCATCACAGATTTTAGTAAATGATATATTTTTGCAAATGCATTTTCTAATTTAGATCTACAAAACAATTATTAGGAAAATGATAAAAATATTGCAACAAGTAAATGAATAAATAAAAAAAAGTATTATGTCTTTTATCCATTTTTGAGTATGAAACTCTGCATAAGCAGATCTCAATAAGTGATATATTTATACGCGTGAAGTGCGCTAATCAGCCGCCAAATCATGATATTACAAAGATGTAAAAATAAATTACAGGCGCGGTGGCCGAGCGTGTTAAGGCACATCTCTTAGCATACTGTGACGTCACCCGAACCAAGGTTCGTCAGTTCGAATCCGCCTGTCGACAATGTGTGATTTGTCGTAAAATATAAAAATACAGTTACATGTATTTATCACACTCGGGCGCTATAAGCTAGTCACTTACACGCCTTAAATAATCTGACTAAAGAAACCGGCAGTACGGCAGTGTTGTAAAAAACTGCGGCTCGGTGTGCCCGGCCCCTATGTTCCGAAACGGAATGATGGGACATCCTATATAAAAATAAATTAAATGTGCTGAACATCATTTTGTCGTCTATGGACATCGAACTTAATTTTCCAATTTTATAGTACAGCGTATTGTATCTGAGCTATCTACAAGTAAATGTGTATTAACTAGATGTCTAGATTATTAATATAAAATTGTTTTATTTGATTTTAGGAGGAAGGCTGGCTGATGGGCATCAAGGAAACGACCGGGGAGAAAGGCATGTTCCCAGCTAATTTTACACGGCCTCTGTGAACCAATATTAACTAACATTTAACCAATGCCAACATTAGTTTGTTGTTATTGTTGTGGTTTAGACCTACAGAGTATTTGAACATGAGGTACCAACAAGAAACTGTTATATTTTTATGCAAAAGATTTTTATCATTGATATCTTAAGGTATTTAATTATATAACAATCTCATTTATGCTCATACCAAGATAAGAAAAATTATTTTAGACAATGATAACAAATATTAGATATTTAGTGTATACTTGAAGTGCCTTTAACTGAGAGAAGTGTGAGTCCACCAGAAAACTTTATTTTGTCTTCCAAATTCGATTATACTATAAAAAAGTTTATAAAACTTAATAAAGTACATTTCATTGTAATCATTTCATAGTATTTGAGATAAAGAATGATTTAAGGTCTTACACATGTTATTTAATAAGCAGTTGTGTTGGAATACTGCAGCAATGTCACACTGCAGCTGGGAATTCTAGGTATTATACGACCTGTATTATATTATTATGTATCTGTGTAATCCCGTCCTAAGTTGCCAAATAATTGCGTACTAGTATCCAGTATCGAGATAGTCATTTTATGTTGGTGTTTGTATAGGTAGACTGCGTGGATTTGTTAATTATCATTTGTTTATGACTTGTTCTGTATGGTCAACATCGCGTTCCAGAATTAATGTAAGTATCACGAGAAAAAACAAAGTAATTACATACTCGATAAATAAGTTTTTATTATTTCAAGAGAAACAATCAAGTCTGAGCATACAGCAATTTTTGTATTGTGACACGAATGTGCTAAATTTTCTATTATATTGTTACTAAAAATAAAAATATTTATATTTATAAATAAAGCGTTAAAATGTTTTATATGAAAAATGTCAAAAAGAACTCGTAATTTTATAAATAGTTGTTTAAATTTATTTATCTAGTACAAAAGTATTTTAGCCCTATAAACTTGCAATAAATACAAAACATAATCAATAAAATTTGCTAACAAAATAAGTTTGATTGGGCTATATTATTATAAATTTTTATACTCATGCTCGTTAGTTCTGAAACGTATTGTACAAATAGTGCTTAGCGAATTAAGTAGGTAGATGAAGAAAGTAATGATTTATTATTACAGTGTTTTAAATTACTGTTATTTAAAAAATTAAATTATTATAATTATTTTGATAACAAACCATACGAAACAAGTCAGTTTTGCATTTTATGCCGTTTTATTTATGTTGATAGAAAATATATATATATATATCTTTTTAATTTTAATTATATGTATAAAGGTGCAACTGTTATAATTAACACTTGATTTCAATTTTATCAATAATTTAAATAATTATTACAGTTAATTTGTATAAAGGAGAATATAGCGGCAGTATAAAAGAAGTGTTTTATTATTTCAACGAACAAACGTAAATTTTTTATTTGTGATGAAATATTGTGTGAATTTTAGTTAAAATATTAACTTCGCTTTTTTACTTTTATCGTTTGATCATGTATTACTTTATTTTTATTTTATTATTTAATTTTAATGTACAAGGAATGTTTTAATATTGTCTTAATCATTTTCTTTGTATAACATCAATACTCTAAAGGATGTCATTTTAAGGCTCCATAAATTACTCACATTTTTACTTATGCAATTAGATTATATAACACAGTGTGTATGTACAGTTTTTATTGTAATTAAAATAAACGAATATGTTACATTAATTTTATATTAATATCAATATTTTATCCTTTCATTTTGCATATTTTTGCAGGAGAATTAATGAAATAGACTTTAGTTCGAAAAATAATGGTATTATTGTATTTGCAACCTCCATTGCAGATAAAGCCTATACAAGGTCTAGAAACCTTATTTTTCCAATTTTAGTTGTATTCAATCCTATTTTATTACGAATTTGTAGGATTTCTTTTTGTCAGTTAAAACTTCTAGAAAAATCCATTTTTATTCAATATATTATTATCTTTCAGTGATTACTATAGCATAAATATGATTTAACTTATGTAATAAAATATAAATGACGATCAAAATAGCTATGTAGGATATATGGCATATCTGCATATAGTGTGGGAATGAAAAATATTTAAAAATACATTTTAAATTTACCGCTATGCTGGTCGTTCTGTATCTTCCTGCTATGAACGATTGCAGCGCCGTTTGGCAAAACGACAGCAGATCAGTACACCGCCATATTGTGAATAGGCGGTTGCCGTATAATCAAAAGTGATTATTATTGTGATAGTGCAATTTAGTAAAGGTGTTAAATACCATTTCACTCTATGGATATTAATCTAGGTACGCCATTTGTTCAGCAACAGTTTTATAAGTGTCTGTGTGGTACGGTGAAGCTTGTAAAAGCTTGGTAACCTAAACATAGGCCGATCCAATACGTGCTATCCCCCCGTTACTTGTCCATTTGTTCCGATTTTAATCTTATTAATAAACACGTGCAAGTATTGGCGTTGGGCTTCACGAATCTCGTTATTGTAAATGGATTATGTGTATGTGAATTTGTGCTTACGATAGCTATAAGTTAGAATTACTGTTAGTCAGTTGTGGGATCCGATTCGACCGTCTCGTAGGTAGCCTAGAGTAGTTACCACACCCAGTGGGGGAGGAACGGGGTTCAACCGCTGTGTATGTATGTGTGTGTTCGTGTATGTGTAAATGTGTTGGAAATGCGTTTTAACAATCAAATTTTTAATTAGATAATAATTTGTTATGTAAAATTATATACATATCTGCACAAAATTTAATTAAGGTAGATTCAAACAGCTACATGTTCAAGAGGTTAGATACTTCATAAGAGTCTTAATCTGGGCGATTTTGATTCGGAAGTAGGATTTTTTGTATAGAAATATCAATATATAGACCCCATTATTAGAATATGCATAAATTGTTAGTAAATATTGCAAACTAAGCCGAAATAATTTGTACGTACCAATATTCTTAGAGAACTAAATTCTTGAATAAATATTGTTTATATTTGAACCATTTTTGGAATATTTCGCTGTTACTCATGTATGCATGTGCTATAAATATTTAATTTTATTCGAGTAATTAGAAAGCTTAAAAATTATCTAACAGTGCAATTTTGTCGCACATAAAAAATGAAGGTGTAATAAAAGATGAACATGACAAACTTCAACAGTTGAAAGCGATATGTGTCAGTTACTATGTAATTAATAATAAACGGAGGAACAATTTACATGAATATGTAAATACAGGTTGTGAATTTTTTCGAATGCTCGTTCTTGGGATTTATTCACCGACGAATACGAATGCATTGTATACAAACTATAATTAGTAATTCGTCTGAAAGTGCGCGGTGATGACGTGAGAGTGTGACTTGGATGTGATGTATATTGCGAGTGTTGACAGCGAGTGAAGGGGTGTGTTGTGTCTGTAGGGGTCCCGGCGCGTGCATGCTGCTAGCGCTTGCCGTGAGCGCGTCGCTTCGCTGTGTGTCCACGCCAGCAGCCACGGACGCGGCCCGCCGAAGGTAATACAGTGCCGTCGTCGCCGGGCCAACCATGACGTGCTGCATGTCAGAGGAGGCCAAGGAGCAGAAACGAATCAACCAAGAAATCGAGCGGCAACTGCGAAGAGACAAGCGGGATGCTCGGAGAGAACTCAAACTGCTCCTGCTCGGTATGTAACAAACATTCACTTTTATTGTTTCCGGCTTTTTATTTTAAACACATACCGAACCAATTCAACATCTTCAAAATCACTATAATAAGGCACTTATTTCCTATGTTCATTGCTCATTCATTTTGCATTTTTCTGTGTTATTTTTATCTATAGATATAATATGTAATTTTATATGCAACTGTCAAAAAGACCCTATTTATATGTTTAATTTGTTGTTCTACAAATTCAATATTTATTCTTGCAGACTATTGAACATTTTTTTAAATTGTCTATTTTCTTCTGTTCTGCGTGAGAATAACTTTTGAAACATTTATATTATTTTAATTTTTTGTGCAATTTCTAGAGACTTTAAAATTTAAATTCATGCTATAGCACTTTAAATCGCTATTAATTTTAATTAGTTTTCACGGTCTATTCATATGTATGTTGTAAATTCGGTTTTTAATTCGTTAAAACTGTACAGTATTTTTTACTTGCAATTCTATAAATAATTGGAGTTTATTTATGTTGTTGCTGTATTTTCAGTAATGCTAATAAATTGTTTACTGATAAAATGAAAATATTACACGATATAGCGCTGTATTTTTGACATGTTGTTAGTCATTTTTTGGTCTACCTGTATGTTTGTAAATGTTTACATAAAGAGTTGAATTGTTTACAATACATTTATTTTTAGAAATTGGCCGTTTAACGGTTTATAATAATTTTAGTGGATTAAGTAATACGCAAAAATAACAATTTTTTAAAAATATACTCCAATTAGAATCTTATGAATAAATTTCATTTTATTGGATAATAGACACTGGTGACTCATTGATAAAATCGCATGTGCAAAAACAAATATCATCGCGACAATGATCTACTTAAATTTCAGAGAAAGGAAAAGCGGGCAATTTACTGTGAAATCTGTGATTTGAAAACTTTGTGATTCATCCTATTTATAGATTTTCACTTAATATCCTTTTAATCATTGTTCAATATTTAATGCAATTATATTTTATATTACATTAAATATTAAAAATTGTTAAATATATTTATTTCAGTTACTCTATATCTAAAAAATAGATGAGGTTAATAATACCGAATATTATCTTGTAACAATGATGTTACAGATTTGAATAAATTTAACAAAACAATTTACACCGGTTTAGAAATCAAAAACTCAATATTATACCTATAAATTATGTACGAATTATGGTGGAGTCACTAAAATATAAATACAAGAGTACCTTCATTAAGTTATATTTTTTTCTACATAGAGACAATAAGCCTGATAGGGTCTGACATATATAAAAGTATATCTAGATATAATTATTATATAATATTTATAACATAATTAATTCAAAATTAAAATATTAAATATTATAAAACTCATTTTGGCTACTTGTACTAACAATAGAATGAAATGGAATACCTGTTTACTTTTCTATCAAAACTGTTGATAAAATGCTAAAAAAGTGTTGTAGGCGACCAGTCATAAAAATTATCAATGACTCATTTCTCTATCGTTCCTTCGATTTTTAACACCTACCGACCTACCCAATTCAAAATAAGTAATGCAATTAACCGCTATTATAAAAAGCATCATAGTCCTGCTGAAACAAAAACTGTTACTCGTTGTAACTGTGATATTTATATATTTCTTTTTACGTAAATGCTAGTTTATGAAATATATTTTCTTTTCATCGTCCATGTTGTATGATAATCAAATTAAGTTTCTTAAATTTTCTTAAAATAAGTTGAAAAATAAGAACAATAAAAATTATAGATAATCCATATTTATAATTAGCCATGAATTTGAATCGTATTATTTCTCACACGATCAAAATGTACCTATATTCCTATTTAACTGAACGTATTTCTTACCCTAACGAATATTTACTGGAATGCCCACTATTACCAGAAAATTTGTTAAATAAAATTATTCCAATAGTATATTGACCAAAAATTTCGTTTATCCAATAATTCTTTAAACGTTAGTTATATATATTTTGAATTATTTTCTTAATCACATAAGAATAACTTTTGTTTTATAGATACACTGCTTTGTGCCTTTTGATTGCTGTTATGAGAAGATTTTTAATTTTGAAAGAAAAAAGATTTGAATCAAATGGTATTGAGCAAATAAATAATTTATTGAAAATATAGTTAAGACAAAATTAATTATGGACCAGTATACGGAACTATTTTTGGCTAAAATTGTATTTTGGAAGAAACATCTTTCAACAATCGATCAAATATGAAACATACATTTTATAAATATTAAAATTTTCATTTTGTACTAATTTTTCTCAGGTTTTATACTAGATTTGCTTGTTAAATCAAATTTAGTACTTAAATATCTCTTAGAAATATGTGTCTTATACGACCAAAACGACTACTTGACTAGTTTACAATCTACCCACTTGTCTACCCACCTGTTTTGTTAACTAAGTATATAGATATATATGGAAATATGCATGGCAAGGCTTGCTTCGCCGAAATATTAATAATCACATGTTATCCACTGAACTTACGCTCAATATACTCTGTCGTAAGATATTCGATTTAAATAAAATATAAATAAATATATCATCACGCCTTTTACCCATCACTGGGTGTGGCACTCTGCCTAAGCAGATCTCGGTAAGTGATATATTTTTTCGCGTGAAGTGCGGTTACCAGCCGTCAAATCACGGCCTCCAAAGATATTAGTGGAGGAGGAGCCACAGGGGTAGATTTTTTAAATTGGTGAAAATTGTTTGTCGGCTGTGGGGATTGAACCAAGGTTCTCCAGATCCACAGGCCGACTCGATACCACTGAGCCACCTACCCCATTGTATAAAAAAATTAAACTTTAATGTGATTCTTACAAGATTTTTAAATTCCGAATAAGTACAGTAATTATTTTAGTCATAATTATATATGAATCAGATTTAGGTTGCTATTGTCAGTACGGTGGTGTGGATAGCATTACGGAATTCGAATCCGGAGATCCCGAGTTCGAATCGCGCTCGAGTTAAAAAATTATATGAACTATCACACTGCGGCTCGGTGAGTGCGAACCCTGTACTGTAATTGGGATTAAATTCCTGTTGTACAGCGTAACATAAATAAATAAATAAATAAGTAAATATAAATTCATATAGAAACGTTTGCAACTAATTTTACGTCAATGTATTTGAAATTTGAATAAAATCAGACAAATGTGACAAATAGCTTAAACTGTTCTCTATAACCGTGGTCTTCATCATAATTATAAGGCAGTATTACGGTCAGTTGTGGATGAATAAGTGAGTATTTGCAAGGTGAAATCTCTCTTTCCAACTTATAATAAATAATAATTGTTGTTCGGATTCCACTATAATCGGGAATATTGTCGTGTTGTACAGTGTGAAAAAAAAACCCCTAGATCATCCACATGTACATCCCGCTCATCGGCAACTCGCGCTCTGAGACTCGGAACAGTCAACTCGCGGACAGCGAACAGCAGTCGCTCGTCCCGGTCGATAGGACAAACACGCCTCACGCTCCTCTCGTACACCACGCCACGCCACGCCATGACCTACCTATACACACACCAACAACATGCCGCCTTCTTTCTGCCTCTTCCGGTTCCGTGTGCCTTGTACCCAGATGTGGAGTGGAGGGTTACTTGTAATTGTTGCACAACTAGACGTGAGGATGTGAGCTTGTTACAGCAACAGAAAGGAAATGAAAAATGGACGGTATTTTAGATTCCATTGCTTCAAAATCGTTATTAAGAATTTTAACACTAAATTAATTTTGATATTACATGTGAAACGTCCAGAACCACAAACCTTTTCTTTTAACACTAGTACCCTGATTGGTAGTGTCATATTATCTGATTAGAACTATTTGTTGAGACATTGTCATATACAGTTTTTTGAATCGGCCATAACAAGAGTGCGTTTATTTCCGGCAACTCTGTGATGCAAGTTAATCAACCCTGCACTTGTGTATTAAATGGATGGATCGTTGCCTTGCAGCAACTTATGTTGTTGAACTCCGCGTGCCGTTGTTATACCATCGACAACGAACAATCAAGGCTGCATATCCCCCTGACGGTTGAGTCTACTTAATAAAAAATAAAAAAGTTATATTATTTTATTTAAAATATGAAATATGCTGATAAATTCATAAAACCGATTAGCTGCTAGACTAATATAATTTTTAATCTCAATTTTATCTGCTTTTATAATTGTTAAAAAAACAGTTAATTTTGGAACAAGGTGACAAAAGTATAATATGATGTTTATACCCCTATAAAGATAGTTTTAGTACGGTGGTGTGGATAGCGATACAGAATTCGAATCTGGAGATCCCGAGTTCGAATCTCACTCAAGTTCAAAATTATATGAACTGCGGCTTGGTGAGTGCGGACCCTGTACTGTAATTGGGATTAAATTCCTGTTGTACTGCGTAATATAAATAAATAAATAAATATTTAAGAGCAAACTGTTTTGTAAATAACTCTAATTTCAATCGGTTACAAAAGTGGCAGTAGTTTATTCCAAATTTAATTGTCTGCCTCTAGTTTTAGATGCAATTCATAAATAATTTCATATTCATAATATTTGCTTTAAGTATTACCAATTAGCCTTATATTTACATTGTTGATGGAGGATGAGTTTTTTGACTAAAATCTAGAATGGTTGAATAAATAAAAGAAAAATTTCTTGCATTTCAATCAATGTTTGTTTAGAATATATATTTTCCCGTCTTCTTTTTTTTATATTAGGTTATTTAAATTCATATAATTAATTAGTAAATAGGTATCTATTGAAAATATTTTTTTGTATATACCTACTATTAAAAAATAATAATAAAATGTAACTAAAAAATTAGTTTGGAATTTAATTGTTAATTAAATTTTCTATGAAATATATTTTTGCAAACTAAAATCTAATCTTATACGAATAAATAATGTTATAACATGTTTCCTGTTTTACTGAGTACAATCTTAAATTTTTTGTTTACTTATCATCTAAACAATAATTATTAATTACCATAAAAAGTGAAATAAATACATTTCACATTTAATTAAAAAAAAAATCTGCATTACTCGTGCTTTAATTGAAATTCGATTGTTGTTTATGAATGCATATCCAATGCAAAATGAATAAATAGACGAAATAAGCATTAATTTTAATTTTATAAAATCACTTAAAAATTGCACAGAATTTGTTTTAGCTAATTATACAATTACATGATCATTTTCACATGCGCAAAAATTATCAAATAAAATGGTATATTAATTATCCTTGTTGCCGGACGAAACTTTTGCACATGATATCAGAAACCTTGAGTGGGTGGCGTGATATTTCTGGTACTTTACAGTAAATATCATTAATAACAACATTTGTCAGTAAAATTGAAAATGCAATAAATATACAACATTTATTTTGTATTACTCATAAGAAAAACGATTTCTTTTTTGTTTGTTTGTTTTTTTCTTAAACATTACGATAAATATGTAATTATAATGTTTTCTATATTTGTTTTCGCATCGTATCTGCAAAATGTATTTCATAAACGTGATTTTAAAACATTATTTGTGAAAGGATTTAGTTAGATAGTTGAATTTAAATACAGAAATTTGTATGAAACTACTAGAAATTTTGTTTAATTGATGTTTGAATTTGTAAAATTGTAGTTTGTGTTGAAGTTTACAATTGGTTATTTCACATATTTAGTATGCGAATGTTTGCTAAGCGAGGTTTAGAATATAAACAGACAGTTGAAATTTAATTTTTGAATTTATAGAAAATATAATACTTACAATGAAGTTTTGATTAACTAATTAATTTGTTTACACATTTCTGTGCGCACATAAATAGTGTATTTCGGTAGACAATATATTTTTGTGTGTGTGTAAAGTGCAGTTACGAGCCATCAGATTTCATCCCTCCAATAATATTGAAATCACAAGGGTAATTGTGAAAATTTCAGTTTATTATTTACTATGAAATGTGAATTTGCGATTTCATATTTTTCTGATAATTTGATTTATCTCATAATTTTAAAACTATATAAATTTTTAAATTGAGATATTTGTTCGTAAAATGTGGAATTTGGTTTAAAATTTACTAAATTCAATTTATCAAGGATTCATTCTATATTAATATTTTTAAATGAAATGTTGAATGTATAATTGTGCATTGTACTTTATACATTAATGCAATTTCATCGTTAAATGCAATATTTATAGAGTTACTTCTCATACATTCAAGTGCCGGTAATTTCTCACGTTTTGAAAGTAGTATTCTAAAGACCTTACTTCTTAATAAAATTTTAAAAATTAGCAACAGACTTTTTTCCATAATTTTTCGATTATTTTGAAAGTTTGTTTTCTTCTATTAAATAAATTTGCCAATTTTTTACGTGCATTCTTTTATGTAAAACAAATTTTCTTTACTATTTTCACGTGTACTCGTACACCACATGACTAATTATCCATAAAATTTTCGTTTTTTTCGGTATCTATAGAAAGAATAGGATTCGTGTAGACTGAAAGGTCGAATTATTTGACTCATTCATTCTTTCGTGTTCCTAAAATTTGTGAACCATAACGATTTATATTCAATACATCTTTTTATACTAGACGCGTGGAAATAATAATTAAAAAATTATTGAAGCAGTATTTTTAATAAATGTTGAGTAAAATCTCAAATGTGTTGTGTTTTATATGTCCAAATTTAGTATAACGCCTAGAATTTGTCGAAAGTAATGGATAATTAACAGGGTTTAATGTTTGATTATTAAAATTGCAAGTTGAAACCTTATCGAAATACATTTGAATTTTTCATGTTATTATTTCTATGTAGAATTAAAAAATTAATAAAATATTTAACCTTTGTGAAAAATGCAGGACAAAAATGATTTTATACTAAAAATGTAGTATTTTTTAATGTGTAAAAAGTTATTATTATTTTTGAACTATTAAAAGTTTTTACAAGTTCCGTAAAAGACAGTTAATAAAAATTATTGAATATCCAAATATCCATTCATATTTTATTGAGCAAACCATATAAATCCTAGTATGCAGTGCGTAAAGTACATACTGAATGTCCATTAGTGCACCAGTGTCATAATGCCTAATTTCACATATTGATCTGTATACAAAAAATTCAACTTTACGCATATTATCAGTATTTATGTAACATGTGTGTGAAGTACTACATTTTTGAACAAATCGAAAGTTTTCATTACTCACATAAGCATATTTTCGTAATGTAATCAATAAGAACATAAAATACACTTCACATACGAGTTGCAAATAAAATTTTATCTACGACCGAAAACATTAGCAAAAATAGCCAAATTATTAACATAATTTTCATCAGTTATTCTTGAATACTGAAGAATCTATTCTTATTTTACATTATCGTACTAGTAGCATAGTATCAAACTTTCCACACGGTCGTAGCTGTAAGTATATTTAGAAATGTAAATAAAATATCGTACAAAATAAATTTTAATCTAAGAAAAAATGTGCTGCCAAATGAAAATCAAAGGTAGAAAGTAGAAGCAATGATCCTCGTGTGATTTAGCTTGGTGTGGAACCTTGAAGCGGGTGGGTGTGATATCGGCGACGTTTGCGGCTGGTTGTCCGGTGTCGGAACGCGGGAAGTCGTAGGCGTGAGGCCGGATGTCTGTGACCACAGTCGCCACTACATGTGACACAGAATTGCGACTTGGCGACTGCCGCCAGAAAATTCGCCCCGCGCAGGTGATTTCCTGGATTTATATACTTTCAAAAAGGGGTCATAGTTTTCACTAATTTTAGTACAATTCTACCAAGAATATACATTTTTAAATAGATAGACGCGACCACTTTACTTTATATAACTAATATAAACTTGGTTCTGATGAACAAATCGACGTCTGTTCTGTTAGAAACATTTCTCAAATATAGGAAATGTTTGTAAAATGATTCATTCCTTCTAGTAAACAATCAACTTTTCCTAAACATGTATAAATATTACATACAAAACATCAAAAAATTTAGTTCAATAAACAAGTGATATTGTAAGTTCATTAATCTATTAAATAATTAAAATCGTGTTCTAGTAGAATGTATGGATACAAAAACGTGTTGATCCATTGAAAGAATAATATATATTTTTAGCATGAAAACTATATCCTCCTTACACGTATCTGGTGGAATGTTAAAAATAAACAACATAATTCAAGCCATAGAGTTCGAAGTCACCCACTCGAGTAAAAATGATTTTCTTACTGAACTTTTTCTTAAGTTTCAATGCTTTCAAGTTTCAACCTACTTTAAGCGACAGTTCATATATGATCCTTATTCCCAAATTTTATTCGAATTACTACAGCAAATATGAACTATATTTCGATGTAATATAAATCTAAGGAAAATAGACTAGAACTAGACTCATATAACCGAAAAAGAAAAAAAAAACTAAATTAGTATAATTAAATAGTCAATCAGTAAAATAAATAAATATTTCATCACACCTTTTACCCATTACTGGGTGTGGCACTCTGCCGTAGCCGAATTCGGTAAGTGATATATTTCTTCGCTTGAAGTGCGGTTACCAGCCGGCAAATCACGGCCCCCAAAGATATTAGTGGAGGAGGAGCCACAGGAGTAGATTTAAATTGGTGAAAATTGTTTGTCGACTTTGGGGATCGAACCAGGGTTCTCAAGATCCACAAGCCGACTGGATATCACTGACCCACCTACCCCATTAGTCAATCAGGTGTATTGATAATCGGGTATAACGGGACCATGAATGCATTAATCTCAGAGTCTTAAATATTACTGGCCACAAGACAAAAATTCATTACTGGTTAGTCAGCTACTTTGGCGTGCTGTTCTAAACCAATTAAAACACGATTATAAAATGTCGCTGATAAACAAACAAATTGTTAATTTTTCTTACTTACTCATACAGATTTATAATAACCATCATTCCGAAATTAAATTTGTTTATTAATGAACATAATGCAGTTGCGTGAAAAAAAATATTGTGTATATATCGGCCGCGAAATAGTTTGGTGTGCACAGAATATAGTCTGCCTCGGCTTTCAGCATCAGCCGCCGAGCTATGAACAATCACTTCTCGGCCTGAATACACAAGTAACTATTGTGTTTTATTTGAACTTCTTAGTAATGTAGAAACAAATTTACCAAAATTAATTTTTGAGCAACCTATTTGAATTTTTTAGGAAAAAAACAAGAATATATCTGTGATAAACTGCCAAAGATGTATAGAATATGTAGTTATTGTCTAATACAACTTAATCTAAATTATATCAGTGAATGTACAATATTTTCTGCAAAATTTAAAATCTGTTCAAAATATCACTTTTCTTATTTATTATTTTGCTTGGAAGCTTTATCGCTATTTCAAACTTCCGGGAATAGTTTAGTCTACATACATTAATATTAATACTAGCAGTTCTAAGTATTTACCAATAATAATAATATATTATTCTATTAAATATTTAGAATTGTTTTAAATTCATATATTTCCTAGTAATCAGCAATAATATAATTATGCAAGTATTAATTCCTTTTGACATGTCAGTATGACATTTTATTGTTGCATATTATATTGCATTTATATTATTAATTATTTTTAATTCAATCACCAATAACATGTCATTAATAATTAATTAATAATTATAAATTATACCTACCTACTGGAAATATATATGTAATTTATGATTTTTTTTTTCTATTTTTCACTTATTTTCTTCGCTGTTGATATAAGTTTTCTGATTAATTTAACATATTGGTCTCTACTTTCTGGACTGACAGTGTGATGAAAAATTCTTGAATGGGGCAAAGTATTTTTACGGCATTTAAATATGAGACTAAAAATAATAAGATATTAATATATTATTAATCAGCTTTCATGCTAATGATTTTTTACATTTATATTACTTAATAATTTAGTTTGAGTGTAGTTCTGAATGAATTTGATGTTCACGTGTTTGTTGTGTCATTACAGGTACAGGAGAATCGGGCAAATCAACCTTCATCAAACAGATGCGCATTATCCACGGCTCCGGCTACTCAGACGAGGACAAGCGGGGCTTCATCAAGCTCGTCTACCAAAATATATTCATGGCCATGCAGAGCATGATACGCGCTATGGATCTACTCAAGATCCAGTACGCAGAGTCTTCCAACATAGTAAGTCAATAGAGCTGCGAACACTTTTGTGCTCACATATTTTATAAATGT
The DNA here is from genome assembly GCA_947425015.1 of Pterostichus niger. Taxonomy (NCBI): domain Eukaryota; kingdom Metazoa; phylum Arthropoda; class Insecta; order Coleoptera; family Carabidae; genus Pterostichus; species Pterostichus niger. Next base: position 19,627,963 of record OX380341.1, on the reverse strand, counting down.
GGACTGGAAACGATAGGTTCTCGTTACAATATATAAAATAAATATATCATCACGCCTTTTACCCATTACTGGGTGCAGCACTCTGCCGTAGAAGATCTCGGTAAATGATAGATTTCTTCGCCTGAAGTGCAGTTACCAATCGTCAAATCAAGGCACCCAAAGATGTTAGTGGAGGGGGAGCCACAGGGATAGATTTAATATTTTGAAAATTGTTTGTCGGCTGTGGAGATCGAACCAGGATTCTCAAGATCCACAGGCCAACTCGATACCACTGAACCACCTACCCCAAACAACATAAAATTAAAATACTGTTTAGAAATTAGAACTCGTAAATTTTCTCTAGGTGCAAAAAATCGTAAAATTGGAAGTTACTTACTGGGTTGTTGCTGGTAAAGAAAATATAATATAAACAAATTATCTTTGTGCCGCAGACTCAGCGATTATTTCACTACATATTATTTATGTTTATCAATTTGCCACATGTGACAAGTGGCGACCATATTGGACAACGGTAGTTAAATTTTAACAAAATGTTATAATGTATTTTAAATATTACAATTATTTTTGCGGATAAATTTAATAGTATTTAAAATAACAATTTAAATTGCTATCGATTTAGTTTTATTTTTGATAAGATTAGAGGATTCCTGTGGTTTTTCTTTTTTTATAATATAATATTTTTTATTATGATTTCCTCGTGTAACGGTTTAATCACTAAATTCTGTGGAAAATAGGTTTATCATGTATCTGTATACCAGTTAGATGTTGTTAAATTTAAACTGCAGCGTAATGCTATTGAAAGATTAAAAACTCTTGTAGTTTTTTTTTTAGGCATTAAGTAATTGGAAGTTTATGCATTCGCTTTTATCAATATTATGTATTGATAAAGCTATTATAGTTTAGTATAATTTCCGCAACTTTATAAAAGTGTATTACATGAAACAAGCGATATTGTAATTTCAAAAATGTTTTATAGCTTCGTTTAACAAGATTAAGTTTTAAAAGTTGAAAATACGTATTTTGATTTGTAGAATACGTACCAGATATTACTTTTACTTTAATTACAATTTTTAAAATCGGTAAAATTCGTAAAATATTAAACAATTATTATTCTAAAACTCTATTTTGGTCGATTGGGCGATAATGTATTTAAAGAAAAGGTAAATTTTAAATAACATCTCATTAATTAAAAGTTTCCGTGCATATGTTAGTTCCTGTAAGTTTCACTATTGTTGTATACAATAGAAAAATAAAGAATAGATTATATAAAAATGTTTCACCTAACAACATTTTTATAATTAGTTTATAGGATTAATATTTTATTTCCAGTTTGAAATGAAAACAAGAAAAAATAGCTGTTATTCATAAAAAGAAACTCTATTAAAATAGAATATTTATATAATTAATTAATTATTTGAGATATAAATATTTACTTTCTCATATTTGAAATTTACCACTTTCCAGTTAATACAAATACATACAAAATAATTACTATGACAATGAAAATCCAAACATTTAAGTTACTGAATATTTGACTTAATTTAAATAACCTACTAATCTAAGATTGATTTTGTGCAGGCAAAGGCGGAATTGATACGGGCCGTAGATTACGAAACAGTAACAACGTTCGAGAGCCCATACGTAGACGCGATCAAGGATCTATGGAACGAAGCCGGGATCCAGGAATGCTACGACCGCCGTCGAGAGTACCAGTTGACAGACTCCGCCAAATAGTAAGTTTGTTTACGATCATATCTAGATTTTTATCTCATTCTAATTGATTTTCAACACGATGTAGTTTATTCTACGTTGTGGTTTTCAGGTAGCTAGTAAGTTGTTTTAATTAATCAGATAATGTATTTCCTTTCATCGTAATAATGATTTATTTTATATATGTACATGTGTTCTTAATAATTTATGATTTCATGGTAACATCTATTATTATATATATATTTTTGTTTATTACAAATATTTAATTATTGTTACATGTAAAAAAATTCTAAAGTAAATTTTAATAATCTTATAAAATTTCAGGAAAATGATCATGTAATATTGGAGACGAGGGATTAATAATTTTTTATTTAGTTGTATTCTATAATTAACGTTTTCAGTTCAAATATTCTGCACATTATTTGTAGACCTTGACAAAGAGAAATTAAATTGGGAAATATGTTGCTAGTATCGTTTATACTAGATATAGAATAAAAAATATTATATAAATTACAATTTATTTAAATTAAACCACAACAATAAATAAACATTTTTCTGAAAATGCTGCAAATATATTTAGAATTAATAATATTTGGGTGGCCGAGGATTATTGTCTCTTTGTCAATGTACTTATCATAATATTCATCCTAATTTATTGAATAATTTTCTAATATGTAGATATCAATAACTTTCCATAATTGAACATGAACTAAAATCGGTCTTCTGAGTTTTGTTAATTTTGATGAACATCTTTGATCTTTTATGAACAATTTAATCATTTGTTTGCTATTCGTATATTTTGAGTTTAGTAATATGAAATACACATTAATTAGATTTTAAAATAAATGACAGAATATTTAGTTATTTAAAAATATGTATCGAGTTCTTTGAGGAAGCTGCGGTATTAATATTAATTTAGTAACTAGTGATACTCTCTAAAATTACAATTTTGTATTTCAATAATATAGAAAATTGATCCTATAATGTAACGGCACCAACAAATTTAACGTAGATCCATGTGTTTATGATCGACTACAGCAATTTTTTGTTCTAAAGCAATAATTGTAAAGTTTAGTAAATGAAAAGAGACTCTCTAGCTGTAGGACATTCTGTGTAACATTTACAAATTTGCAGCTACTTAATGGAGATAGATCGCGTGGCCGCAACTGATTACCTTCCAACAGAGCAGGATATTTTACGAGTGCGAGTTCCCACCACCGGTATCATTGAATACCCATTCGATCTCGAAGAGATCAGGTTTAGGTATGTCGTGTCTCCTACCCGGGTGTTGCCTGCTGCAATCTGATTGGTCAAGCACGATGCAACTCACCAGTGTTCTGCAACTGTTTTTAACTATTTTATGTTTTTATTTATTTCTTTTATTCTTAGGTTTCATACATGTGCTCCATTCTTTGTTTTATTTAATTATATTATAGATCATCTCTTTTGTTACTAACGCTACCACCCAAAATTTACGAAATTTTTTAATATAGTTTAAAATATTAAATAACGATTAGTATTTATTATAAAATAAATTGTGGAAAGAAAATATTGTTACAAATCATATACCATACATTATATTGCCAATTAAATACGTTCAGTTTCACTTACAAAAATAACTATCAAATTAATATAACATTGTTGTCATTAACAATAAATCTGCGTGATTTTTTTTGTATATTAAAAATAAAGTTAGTTTTTCACGCTTCTACCCAAAATTGTTATTACGTAGAATATTTTTCCAAATTCAATTTTTTAAAGGAGTTTTAGAAAATATCGGTAGATTTTTAACTTTTTAAAATAAATACTCATTTTAATTTATTTTTTGCATCTTTGCTTTCGCTCATGATTTACTTAACAGGTTACTATATTATATTAGGAATGTAAAAATTGAAAGAAAAATATCAAAATATTTGAGTAAAATAATTTTTATTTAAATTCAGTAATAATTTTTTTTCAAATATAATATATATTTATCTTAAATAGAGACATTTGTAATTAGATCCCATATTTTTGACAAAAACAATGTCCCAAAATTGGCTTTGGTAAAATTATTTCAGAAATTTCTTTTATTGTTATATTTATTTCTTCAAAAGAGTGTTAACACATTTGATGGCGGAATCATATTATCAAATCAACATACTATAGTCACCCTTAATCATCTTGCATACTAACGAATAATATTTTATTTATATAAAACCCATAATTTTATTGATAGGAGGCAAAAATATAAATTTGACAGTATATTATACATTTTAGTAAAAATAATAAGCAAAACCTTCTCAAGTAGTACTTTTTCACTGACAAGTTTTGTATGTTCTGTATGGTTTGTGAAAATTTTAAAAATATAATTAATTGAAACTGAACGATGGCAAATGCATTATAAATATTTTGGGTGTAGATGTGTTAGTTTCAGATGAGAATAGAAACTTGGTTGTGCATAACTCTTTGTTCCTGTGGATGGTGCATGTTCTGTCAGTGTGTGCTCTTCTTGCAGTTATCTTAGCGATTTAGAACGCATTAAGCAACCAGACTACTTGCCTACAGAGCAGGATATTCTCAGAGCGAGAGCTCCCACTACCGGCATTATTGAATATCCATTCGATTTGGATTCCATAATTTTTAGGTACAGTTCTAATTGATCCCTTTTTTGTAGCGCTTATGAGGTAATCACAAATTTCAAACTGAAAAAAATAATAATCATAAATTTAATTCTCAGAATTTTTATTGATATTACAACAATCTTGATATCCTATTTTAGAAATTCATATTGCTTTATAATTAAAGAAACATCGTTGGTTTGTGAAAATTGATGTTATAAATTTTATTAGTATCATTCTATTCTTTAGTAGACGTAATTTTATTTATTTCATTTATGCATGATATTATAAATGCTTGATGTTATCATATGTTTGAACTAGGCTAAAATGGATTCATCGGATGGGTTTTATAAAGACATTTGAAATAAATAAAAGCATGCTTAAAGCTACACTTTTGCACTAGACACAAGATTGATAATGAAAATCAAACTTTTCACGTTGTTTTAACATTTAACTCAAAACATGAATCACTAAACTATGCACTTGTTTGCACTGGTGTCTAAAAGTAGAATTAGTTTAAACTTAAAGGTAAACATTTCATAGTGATGTAACTTTTAAATTCTGAGCTTTTTATTAATAAATACTAACAATATTTTATAGGTATTTTTCGAAGAATAATATTTATATTTGCTAACTTTTTAGAATGGTGGACGTCGGAGGACAGCGATCTGAAAGAAGAAAGTGGATTCACTGCTTCGAAAATGTCACATCAATTATATTCTTAGTAGCGTTGAGTGAATATGATCAAATTCTTTTTGAATCTGAAAACGAGGTAATATTTATTTGTATTATTTTACTGTTTTGAAAAACTATCATTTACTTTATTTTGTGTTAATTAAATCTAAAATAGTTTTCTAATACATTTTAATATTTCTATTCAAAAGTTAAAATATATTTTATTTGCGTACATGGCCTAATTACATTATTTTTACTATGCAGAATCGAATGGAGGAGTCGAAAGCATTATTCAAAACCATCATCACGTATCCCTGGTTCCAACATTCGTCTGTCATTCTCTTTTTGAATAAAAAAGATTTACTGGAAGAGAAAATCATGTATTCACATCTTGTAGATTATTTCCCAGAATACGATGGTAAGTTATTTTACTTTTCTACTCATTTTTCTATTTTATATGTATAGAGTTGACAAATTTAAGGAAATTATTTTTTTGGAGAATGTTCCCATAAAAAAATTCGACACTTTGGAAAATTCATGTAGTAAAATTTATACAAATAGTATTTTGCCCATTATAAAATTATCATATAGCTCAAGAAAACCCATAAGAATAAAATATAAGAAATCTGTTATATATTCAAAACGGTATTGTATCAAAATGCTTATTATAATTTAATACGTACTCTAGTTTTTAAAACCATTATATATTCAAATTACATCAAAATTATCATTTATTAATTGTGGTGACATGCCTTTTGGTAGCTGGAATTTTTCTTTTTATCACACGTTCAAAATTGTTATATAATAATATATACATAAGTAAAATATTTATTATTCTTAAAAAATCTTTGTCACCCTTTCCAGAAACTTATTTTTAAAAAGTATTGCATTATATTTTATTTTAGAAATTTCTACATTTGTCGATGCTATTTTTATTTGATAAATAATTTATTAAAATAAACAATCTATTAAAGGTGCAAAACAGGATCATATTGGAGCGCGAGAGTTCATCTTGAAAGATTATCTTAAACAAAATCCTGATTCTGACCGCATGTGTTATTCACATTTCACTGCGGCTACAGGTGTGTCATGTTGCCTGTAGCATTGAAATTAACTCGTATTTTTAATCCCTGTACTTTTGTACAACACCCAAATGCATAGCAATAAAAAAGTAATTTGAAAAGATCTTTCTTATGTGTATTTATTTATTTTTACATTATGTACGTTAATAATAGTTAGTAGTCATTGTTATTATAAAATTTTAAAAATTCCAAGTGAATATATTTATGATTTAATTAAAACGTGAATGTTCTTTGCTACATATACGAGTAATATGTTAATAATATAAATGCATATAAGAAAGTAAAAATATTGAAAGTATGTACATCGCTTTTCTCCGAATATGCAATATATATTTGCTATTGCCCCCTCCCCTCTATCCCTGTTTTGAAGTGCAGGTAGTTTTGTAGATGCTCGCTTGTAACTTGTAGGTCCTCAACGAGACGCCATAGCAGCTAGAGAATTCATCCTGAGGATGTTCGTCGACCTGAACCCGGATAGCGAGAAGATCATTTATTCGCACTTCACATGTGCCACAGGTACTCTTGCTTGCTTCGTTCTTGCTCTTAACTCGGTGTGGCGCTTACTAGTTACAATCCTAATACGATTTGTTCTAACTTTTAGATACTACAAGGTATTATTTTATTCTGTTATTCATCTATTCATTGTTTTTATTAACTGAATTTTCTCTATGTTGCATGCTGACAACTTGGACACTATTTATTTTCTCAATTTTTTAAGATACTGAGAATATAAAGCTTGTGTTCTGTGCTGTGAAAGATACGATTATGCAAACAGCGTTAAAGGAATTTAATTTAGCATGAAGTATTTATTTAACTCTAATTAACTGCTCTCTTTGTTCTGTTCGTGCATGTTAACTTTGCTTACTGTTTATCGTTATTTATTGTGAATTATATTTAATAATAGAATAAATTTCTCGTTACCTTACTTTCTTCTACATATTTTATTCTTTTAAATGAGTTTCCTTTATTAACACAAGAGACGTTCAGGTAATGCTTTCATTTTAATATTTATTCAAGTTTTTTACTAAAGCTGACATTTAAGAAAAATGATTTAACAGTAAACTATAAAATTTTCTAGAATATTATTTGTTTTCTGAAATGTCAGCTTGATTATCATACGATTGAAGATGCGGTATTAAAATGAATATGTGATAATTTCAGATACCGAGAACATCAGATTCGTATTTGCAGCTGTAAAGGATACGATTTTGCAATCAAATCTTAGGGAATATAATTTGGTGTAAGGTGGCAACCGTGGACTGACGCGTGACGCGTGAGTGCGTTCTCGGATGACAATCCCAAGTTCAGTTGGTGCCATGCTGCACAGCATCATTTCCTAACCACCCGACTCATAACATCACGATCACGATTACCGACTGCCAACAACAGGCACGGGAGTCAGTGGCGACTGGCGCCTGGCGCCTGGAACTCTAGCACGAGCACAGGAACGGAGCGGATGGTGGCGTGGCAGGCACAAGGCACAAAACACCGTCGTCTCGGTGCAACGAACCAAACAACCCATCGTCGTCGCTGCCAACCCCTCTGGAACGACCTCAACTGTGCGTGCGCGTTCGCTTGCTGCATTTGGGTTGTATGAAGACTTTTCGTTCATGTGCGTCGTGTCGTTTACGCATTTCTGTTCTGTTCAATTCAGTTCAGTTCATTAATCGGCTGTTATTTTGTGCGGGTGTGTGATTTTTACCACTTTATAATTGAATTATGCAAGGTGGAGAAACAACAGATATCGGAATATAAATTTCTTCCAAATTATTTATTTTGTCGGTATACAATGAATGTATCATTTTATAATGAATGCAATGTAATTAAATTTGTGTATATTTTACTTGAATTCGAATGTGGATGTGCATTATATGATATATTCCGTTACCTTCGATTTTGATCACTTTGTATAGTGTCTCACACAGAACAGGACTATACTAACAACGCCATTTATGTGCGTAACATCACGGTGCTTACGGCGGCTTCGCATTTCGATTTCGGTTCGGTGATGCGTCGTCGGTTCCACATAACCTACGCAAGTCAAGCAGGCACCAATTCTCGTCGAATGCACGTGCGTGTAGTATCATTTCTATATCGACGGAGATCTCTGTGGTGGCATAGTAACATCGCTCCGTAAGAACGTTATTAATTTTAATGAATAATTCATAATAATAATGAAAAACAAACGAAGGACCTCAATGTGACCGTTCTTTTTCTATCTTTTTCACTGTCAGACTCGAAAACTCCATCATTTAATTATTATAAATAATGAATTACGTGGTTTATTTTTATGTACGTTTCCCATTGTCGTTTTTGTTATTTACTGTTAATACTACTACTCTAAGCTTTAGCTTAGTGGATCTTGTGACGTCGCATTTCGTTCACAATCGTTCCCGCATTTATATTCTGGTTGCCGTTCCGCACAAACAGTCCACTCCACTCCATCAAACAGTGAATATGAATAGTGTGAACATTTCAACTTGAACTAAAAGTATGGTAAATACTATATGATTTCGTTATTTAAAATTGTTTTACATGATCATGTGCAATAGAAAATTGTAGATTTAGTTATGATGATGACGGTGGGTTGCGGCTGCTTGTGTCGGGAGGCAATCGGGCCACACAGAGGAACGCAACGAGCGTCGTCACACGACTGATGCAAGTTGACGCATTTCTAGTGCCATTTACTAGCGTGGTGTTTTTTATTATCTCAGTCCTTCGTTAGATGCAAAGCCAAAGTGTTTTTTATTCTGTGCGCGGATCGGCAACAAGTCTATCCAAAACTCGCACATCATTCGACTCAGATTCACATTAATTCATTAATATTAAAAAAAATATTGTTATGTATTATATAATATATAAAAATTTAGCCTAGTATCTAAGATAACGACAGAACTCTATCCATTTACATTTGCAGATAATTAGTAAATGCATCTTGTTCATGTGATTTTTAGGTAATTTGCATTTTGGCGGGTGTATATTCCGTAAGCTGTGTCAGGGGCCTCGGCGGCGGACTGCGCCACGGACGTACGATCCCGATTCCGATTCGTGCGCAGTCCCTGCGCGAGACTCGCCCCACTACTTTCAGTTTGTGTACTGTACTAATTGCTAAATTTGTAAACATTGGATATACATAATTATACAGTTGCTTGGTTTTCTGTGAGCGATTGCGAGCGGTGCGTCTGCGTGAGAAAATGCGAGGCCATGCGAGAACGAGTCGAGCGAATGCTGAGAGTGAATGCGTTGTGGCAATAGTACATTTGTAAATCATTTCTTGTCAAAAGTATACACTTTTTCTGAAGGCATGAGGCTGATTTATTTCTTCCCTGTACCTGTCCGTATTTATCATAATACAAATATGTGGGAATTATTTGGGAAATTGTTTGTGGTTCTATTTGTTAGTTTTAGTTCTGGTTTAAAATTGTTCATTCATGGGTAAATGTGTATGGTTTTGTTTTTATAAATATGTTGATGTTCTGGGATAAAATTTGGAGACAAATAAATATAAAAATTAATCCATATTTAAAAAATATATTAATATAGTACTACAGATTAAATATCTACAGTCCAATTTTGTAAATAATTTTAGCTAATCCTTAATTTTTATTAGTTAAACTAAGCCGTATTCTCAATAAAGTTTACACCATAATCTTGTTACCATCTAAGCTTGGGACAGCAATTTGGATTAATTTTTTTAAGTCTGACCTGAATAAGAGATAATCAAGAATTGAGAATTAAGACAAAACTTTTTGAAGTTCGGGTTGCTGAAGTTTTGGGAAGACCTGTTGATATTTGTGATTTCAATAAAATATCGATTAAAAATGTACATGCGTCTATAGCAACAAAGTTGTTGATTCGAATATTTCTAGAAAAAGCCACCGAAATAAACAATTGTTTATTCTGTTTTGACGTATAAGTCAGCAAAAACTTTAAAAGATGGTGCAAATGAACGTAAATAATCCTGAATATGAACCGAAAGAAAAACCTGAAAGAGAAACTTTACTTAAAAAATTTGATATTCTAATAGACCATTTAGATTTTAAATATTTGGAAACATGTACAAATGGGAAAGAAATTGAACAGATTTTGCAAATATTACGATCTGGAGAAGAGGGATTTTTTCCCGATCTACTTAAATTTACCGAAAAACGTTTATTTGAAGTGAATCCCAGAAGTAAATTTCTACAAACTGCTGTTCCTGTTCTTTCTAAATATGACATTCCTAAAGATGAATGGCAAGAACTATCTTCAGATCTACAGGTAACAAACATATTATTTTTAAGAAAAACTCAGAAGCAAACAAATTTTGTTATAGAACTGGATTGAGGATGTTGGTAAAAATGACAAAGAATTGATTTCATTTCATGACATCAAGCCTAATATGAATAATGTTCCTGTTCGAGAATCAAAAGCTCAAATAAATACAGAAGTCGAAAAAAAATCTAAGCGAATTAAATCTATGGATTATGACGCATGGGATAAATTAGACGTAGACACAGAAATATTAAAAATGGATATTCAAGATGAAAAAATAAAACAAGAAGCTTTGAAAAAAACTGAAGAGAAAGAAAAATTAAATACAGTTGTATTAAATCCCGATATAATGACAAAAGCGGAACTAAAGCATGCTGCACTGCAATCTAAAAATGCCGGCAATGAATGTTATAAATCTGGGGACTTTGAAGAAGCTTTTCAGTATTATACAAATAGTTTGATTTTCCAACCAACTGCTACTGTCTATAATAATAGAGCTATAACAAGTATTTATAATTATACATACATCCTTTTATGGAAGTAGTCATTATTTAATTAAATTATTATTTCAGATATTAAACTTAAAAATTATAAAGATGCTTTAAAAGATTGTAATGAAGTGTTAAAAATAGAAAAGGGAAACGAAAAAGCTTATTTAAGAAAAAGTACGGCGCTCAAACATTTAAAACAATATGACAAGGTAGACTAGAAATATATTATCTATAAAAGGTTATACATTATTTTGTATTCTTTAGGCCATTGAAACTTTAGAAATACTATTACAAATAAATCCAAACAGTATAGATGCACAAAACATGATTCAAGATATCAAAAAAATATTTGGAAAAAATGAAAAAATTAGAACTGTTAGGTAAAATTTATTAACGAACAATGTTCTGTAATACTTAGAATACTATATTTTAGATTGAAAATTCAAGAAGAAAGTAATGAAAACAATAAAACAAAGGAAGAAGATAATTTCAAAAATACTGAAGTAATTCAAAATGGATGTAAACAGAAAAGTACAATAGAAGTTTCTAAAAAATACAAAGATGAAAATGTAAAATACAAAATGAAAGAGACTAATCACAAAAATGTTGATAGTAAAGAAGTTATTGAAGAAAAATGTGGTGAAAATGATATACTAAAAAAGAATATTAATAACAAAAATATAAAAACTGAAACATTAATAGAAAAAGAAACAAGGGACAATGTTTTACTCCCAATTCCAAGTACCTCTAAATGCGCAGGACCGTTCTACAGAGTTGTAAATGTTCCAAGCGAAATTGCGAAAAAAATTACCAATACCAAAAAAACTCATTCAAAATCAGATGAAAATGTTATCGATTTAAATCTTCCAGAGAATACACAAAAAAAAACTTTTGAAAATGCAAAAGGCAATATTTTCGAAGAAAATATAAAAATTGAAGAGAACAAAAATAAAGATGATACAAGTAAAAAATGTCCTGTTTCTATTTTTTCACAGAAGAACAATTACGATACTAATATTTCTCCTTACGAATTTGTTAAACGTTGGCAAGCTATTAAATGTGATCAAACATTAGAAGAACACGAAGAATTATTGCGATCTTTAAATCCTTTAAATTTAGTTGACGGTAAAAATTTTTGTTTGTGGATAAAATATTAAATTTTAATCTTTTTGTTTTTTAGTTGTAGGAAATAAATTAGACGGAGATATGTTTACTATTCTTCTAAAATGTCTAGAAACACGGTTTACTAATGAAGAAGACACTAAATTTGTAGGAAGTATCTTAACAGAATTATCTAAAATCGCTAGAATTAATATTATCTTGCTGCTTATGAATGATAATGATAAAAACAATCTTCGAAAGTTGATTGCAAGAATCAGAAACTATGGTTTCATATTTCAAGAAAATGTTTATGAAGAATATAGAAGAATAATTAATATATAGGTAATTATATTATGTATTTATTCAATTTCGTTTTACATCTGAATGACTAGAAAGTAATATTTTTTTGTAGAATTTAAGAATGTACATCAACTCATTATATTATTATTTTTAATTTAAAAGTTATCGTAATTAATGATCTGTACGCAAAAAAATTGTAGAATATTTTAAATGAATAAAATCATTGATTATGCTTTATCTACCTTAATAAAGAATGTATGTAGAAGAGTTTAAATAAAAAGATATGATTCCAATAAATAATATTTATATCATTACATGTGATTACATGATTGTAACTTTTGATGAATTTGTATGCAGTAAAAATGTATTTTAAAAAGTCAATTCCAAAATATTGTTATGAAAATAATAATCACTTTTGTTTAATATGAATCATCATTTTTGATACAATAATATTACTTAATTTTCCGGTTCTACAGTTTATCGAAATCGATACTTCTTCAAGACTGGAATGTGCGATATGTCCATTTCGATAGTGCTGATCCAAGTTGTTTAACATTTAAAAGCATTTGCCTAAATAAAATTGTGAAAATCACAGATAAGTATATCGTTGCCTTAAATAAAACAAATATTAAATATACAATTAACACATATAAACATTGGTATATTGTATAACAAAGTATTGTCAAATTGTTTAATGCTCATATTATATATGTATATACTTATAATTATACCTTTTGATGCAAATATGGATAATGGTGACCACTAAAGCTCCTGTACTCGTATATAAATCCGTTATCGGCAATTTTAAATACCAGGAAATGTTCTCCATATCAATATTGGCTTCTGTTAATACTCGCAACCAATCAAAAAGAGTTTTATTAATACAAGGTTATTTGCAAGTGTATATTTAATAAATTATTGATTTCACAGGTAAATATATTTATTAATATCACTAAAAATTCCCGATACGAAATTAATCTACAAGTACAATTGTAGGTACAAGCCACATTTCACTACTTATAATATATTTTTAATGTAATGTAAACACCCTTCGCGAATAGTCAACATTTCATAACAATGCACAATAACATTAACGTTTTTCTAAACTATGCTAGGCTTGCGGATTCATTGGAAATGTGTCATGTATACAGGTGACAAAAATACGATTTGTCCACTGACAATGATCAATATAATATAACTACATCTAGTTTCTAAATCTCCGTTCTTCTTAAAATATGATTCACAATTGCTGATATGTAGAATGAAGAACTGAGACACAAAAATATTCAACAAATTTATCACTCCGATACAAAGTATCCCTAAATTTAATTTTAAGATTATAGACAATCATTGTAGGTGAAGATAGATTCTAAATTCTATTGAATTGTACGTAACAGAGTAATATTTTGTTGAATAATCTCGTATATAGAAATTCGTTTGCACCAGGCATCAATTAACAAGCCTGTACAACAAATTTGAATGAGTCAACGTGTTCTAATACAGGCTATGTTTTAAGAGTTATATAAATTTAGCGAAAACACACCAATTATACATTCAGCGCTTTGAATATTGTTAATATTAAGAATACAGACACTTGGTAGTATCTTACATGTTAATATTAATAATTACAAATTACAACATGAATACTTATATGTTATATATGTTTAAAACAAGATTATTATGCACTGTTTTTATGTTAATGCAGAAATAGCTTTATCTGTTTTATTCATTTATTTATTTGTAATATACAACGCGCTGAAGAAACGTGAAAATATTGTAGAACTTATGATAATGCTTGTTCAAATTTTGTTTTAGTCTGCAACCAACATATCTGCTATATTTGATTGATAATTGTTCAAACAGAAATATATATTTTTGCGTTCCTTCTATTATTATGACTTTAATTTGATTGTATCCAGTTTTAATTGAATTATTTAATTCATTATATATTAGCCTGGTTTATTAAATCCGGAATCTCGTAGATCATTCGTACATTTTTTTTTAATATATGAGAAGTGATAATCATTGTTATAAAAACATCAAACAATTAAAGTTATAGAGTTAGATGCATCGCCTTATTACAAAATAAATTCTTACTAAATTATCTATCACTTTAGCTATCTTGTCAAATATTTTCCCGATATATTGAGCAAATATTTTAATAATATTAGAAATAAAAGGATTTTGTATGTTTTATGTACGAATATCACAGCGATACATCTGAACAAAAAAGATTTATTTTAAATTTTGAAGAATACATTGTGATTACGTCATCCATTTTTTCAACATTATTAAATATGATTATTTTGTAAAACGTTGCATAATTTTTTAATCAACGGTATTCGATGTCATGATCTATACGTAAACTATGAAACTAACTGTTGTTTTATTAAATTAGCCACATTTATTTAACGATGGGATAGAATGCATTCACAATATTAATTTGTTATTAATCATTAGCTGTAGTGTTGCTATGTTACACGACATCATCAACTTTTTCTCAATTTATATGATTAAAACAATCTTTTAGTTCTTTTATGACGTAAACACTTTAGTAAAATTGTTAGATTTAAAAATTAAGAGGTAGTATCGATTGATCTTAATAATCGTTTAATTTTTTATCTTTGAACAATTGCAATTGTTGGTGTATGTAAATATTGCCAAAAGTATAAAAATATGTCATTCACTTGTCAAGTCGAGGTGTGGTGAATTTGTAACACTTTAACCATAGGGTACCATTGGCAGTCATCTTTACCACTGATATCTCCATTAGTTTATTTGTAATATTTTTGTCATGCTCATGTCAATGAAATAACTAAGCCTATTTTTAAATTATACATTCATTATTTTATACAAGTGTAAAAACAAGAGTAAAAATTTACAGAAAGTACACATAGGTATATAAAGCTTGTATAATTTAATATTTGTGCCCTTTTATACGAGTGACTTGAATTAATTTAATTTCAATATTTAATATTACAAACTTAACCATAATATTAACATTGGCCTGGAGCCCTCTTATTTATTTAACAACAAAAATTAAGCGATAAATTTTCTTCATTTAGAAGAAAATATTGACTTTCAGAATTACATTCTGTTTTCGTTACAACAATAATTATAAACAATATAAGAAGGAATGTTTGTTTAAGTGCACCATCAAAAATATAATTACATATTTTACTATTATGGTTTAGAAAACTTAACAATGTTAACACCATAAAACAAAAACTAGAAATAAGATAAATAGATAAAATAATAGTTAAGAATATAAAATAAATAATAAATAGATAAATAATGCGGATATTTAGTCATATGTTTCTGATTCTTGTTGAACGAGTTTGAATCTTCTTGGGCTCTTGACACTCATAGAACCGTGTCCTTCGAAGGACAGTCTACCCTTCATCTGCAGGTATTTCTTAATGTATCTCGTCACAAGTGTTGTGGGTCTTTGTTGCCATTCGTCTAATACTTCTTTCGGGGCTAATACCTACGCAAATATTATTAAATTTTAATAAATTTTATGTTACAAAAATATTTGGTGGGAACGAAAATTACAATTTTATTTAAATTAGAGATTTAATTCAATTTTATTTATTTAATTTAACTTTTCCATATCTGCAAAGTAAATTAATTTCCAATTAGAATTTGTTTTAATAAATTTATAGCAACTTGAATATTTAATACATTATAATTTTAGCGAAAAAAAATCAACTAATGCCAGTATATGAACCCAGAACTCTTACTTATAAAAAAAAAGAAATTTAAATTCAAATGACGTTGGTACGAGGATCCGAGGATTACCGAGTTTAGATTGTAAGACCACAGATGGGCAGCTAACTAAACGTATTCAAATGATAGCGTATTTATTAATGTAATTTATAGTTCTGAACGAGATTTATTGTAACGTTACTGTCGATTATTAGTTCAGGGATGATATTTTTATTTATACAGTGTGTCTGGGAAAACTGGAATTATACGGAATTTTAAAAAAAAGTTATTAATATTAGCAAAAAAAACTTAAAAGGAAAAAAGGTGCCGCTTTATGTGAAAATTACATGTAATGTTTACAGGATTTTTATAAAATCGGATTGATCTGAACATAACAAGAAATAAATATTAGAAATATTAGAATTAAGAAGAAATTTTATGAGAAAAAGTGATTCAAAATTAAGTGTGCAAAAAATATCATAATGTACAAAAAATAATAATAATGAACTTATATTATTGCTATTTAGATAAACATATTTCTTTATTTTGTCTGTGGTAAGATGGGCACTTTATCGGAAATTAAAAGTCCCGGGTTCAAATTCTGGCGTCAGCTAAATTTTTTGCTCCAATAACTGATTTAAATTTATAAAAAATTATTCTTTTAACTCTAATAAAATGTGAATACTTAAATTTTATATTCTGTGTAATTAATGTATTATTTCTAAATTGAATATAAGTGAATTATATTTTCGTTCCAAAATAATAAATAATTGAAAAACAATATTTTAAGGCTAGGCTAGAATACGCGTAAAGAAATAATTAGATGAAATTTAAAATATTTATATATTGTGACGTTTTAAAAATTTTCTAGTATAAATATTGATATTTTAAATTTCAACCACTTACAAGGTTACCAACATACATCCATACATCAAGCATTTATTTAAAATAGTTTATTATTTTAACTATTTATTAAAATAAATGTGACGATCTGTTAAAATCTTTATTTATATAAATATTTGTCTGCTTATTTTGTTTTGACTTATGATCAATACCTAATTAAATTTACAGTATAATGGCATTCATAAAAAAAGAAAATGATAAAATAATTAAATATATTGATTATACATATATGGTTGATAAAGTCATAACTAACTTTTATTTGACCATAATATGCATTTCTCTTAAATACGAATATTATGAACAAATGATATTTTTTAGGAAAATATGTCCATAATGAAATTATTAAACATTCTAATAATACGTGTAATTGCCAATAACTTTATATAAAATATAGAAAACGGTTAAATAAGCAAAGTTTTAGATATTTAATAAAAAGGTTTATTATTATCACCATAAAAAGAATATTAAAGTTAAAGTTTTCACATCGAACAATTTATTGGCATTAAAACTAATGATAACCGGGTCATTTATTATAAAAATATAATTTCTTTTATAAACTTTATTTATTATTAACAAGATATTTACTGTTTAATTTTAACATAGAAGTATTGTTTGAAATCGGGATGTTACGATTGCCCACTACTTATTGATTTGTAGTGCGCATATCTACGAATACGGAATATCGCGTATTCCATTTCGGCACTGATATCGTAACATTACCGTTCAATGTGTATTGTTTGAAAACACATACATTTCTAAATATTAATTTTAAAAAATTCAATTTATTGAAAGTTTTATACTGGTAAACGATGCTATTTTGTTTCATCTAGCAACTTGGATCATTTAACCGTTTTTTTCTCTCATAATAATTAAATAATTTTGTATGTAATGTAACTGTTTTCTTTTTCATCTAATCAAATAAGAGCTAGTAATGATAAACATTTACCATTTCCATTTTTTTCTCTACAGTCTACACTACAGACAACATCCATAAAAATACAAGATGGACGTAACGCGATCCAGCACTAACCTCACTTCTTACCTGATCGCCTTTTAATCGATCCAACAGCGTGACACATATCACCGCGGATTTGATCCCAGCATGGTGTGTGAGTGCGGCAAATGACAGCGACTCCATCTCAATGTTTACCACGCCATGTTTATGGATTTTTTGAAGGTATTCCATCTTGTCATTTTCCGTAAAGTCGCAGAACGCGCCATCGAGCCGACCTTGTCCTAGCGGCAGAATAAGGAAGTTCATTCACATTAATGGATAAATCGATTTAAAAGCTAGGGGCTGTGTCATTCTGGTGGTGGTTTACTTTTATTTGTATTAAAAAGTTTTGTGTACTTAAGAATTTGGAAAGTACTTGAAAAGATTATAGTTTTAAAGGTAAAGCATTAAAAATGTTCTTGGTCTAGGAAAAAGTTTTAGAGCAGAGAAAAACTTTATGCTTTGTTCTATCTTAAAACATTTTTAAAATGTTTAACACAATAATTACTAAATTACATCCTTGCCGTTTGTAAACTTTTATTGATTAGAACTATCTTTTAGTTTGAAAATATCTAATGAAAATTGTTCAAATTTTATATATGTATTTTGATAAATCTCCATTTTAATACGAGACAATAAGTTGTAATAATTTTGGTAGGTTATTTTATTTTAAGTTTTAAAAGCTTACTACGGTTTTAATTTAAATATATCAAGAAACATAAAATCAATTTATTAATTTCACCAGAGAAATCAATACTCTGATTGAATTTTGTAACAAATGAACAAAACCTACCTTCGTAGAAATCGTATGTGCACATGGTTTTCCCTGAAACGGTTTCGTATGGATCGTCGGGATCTGCCATCGCCTTTAATTCCCGTACCAACTTTCGGTCCAGTTTGGCAGGCCGACTAATCATTTTACCCAAGACAGGCTGCCGGCAAAAAGTTTACAAATAACTTAAGAGCATTTACAACTTTACTACCTCTACAACACGCATATAAAGTAGTCGGAAAAAATTAAGAGACTTTTTTATA
The DNA here is from genome assembly GCA_947425015.1 of Pterostichus niger. Lineage (NCBI taxonomy): Eukaryota > Metazoa > Arthropoda > Insecta > Coleoptera > Carabidae > Pterostichus > Pterostichus niger. Next base: position 19,609,110 of record OX380341.1, on the reverse strand, counting down.
AAACTTCTTGTAGGTGTTTTACTTTTGAAGAAATGTGAAAATGTAGAAAACATTTTTGACATTATTTAAAGAACATTCAAGTTTTTATGTCTTTTATTACAATAATATTGATATGAGTATTATACTTATTTGTAGAATACATATTATGCTGGCTTTAATTCTATGTTGCTCTGCAATAAAGAATAAATAACGCGATTTTTACGACATTTTTTTTTTATAATAAACATATAATATAAAAATTTTGCTTGTGAAATTTTAAGAAAAAAAATGGGGTTCAGAGTTAAAATACGTCGGTAATATAATTAATAATTACTTGTTGTATTTAATTTAATCAAAGAAGAGACTTATTTCTTTGTGGAAAGTTTAACCTAAACTGTTTTACGTTTATTCATAGAACTATTAAAATTATTATATTTTAAATTTCTGAACAAAGAATTCGAGTATTTATTTATATTATGGCTCGGTGAGCCTGGGCTGTAATTGAGATTTAGTTCAAGTTATACAGAGCAGCATAAATAAATAAATACGATAAAGAAATGAAGACAGCGTTAATATATTTAAAACGTCATTTTGTATTAAAATGAATACAAAACTCTTAACCTAAATAGTAGCTGTAATGATCAATATGAGCTCTAAGAACTAAATTCTCAGCATACCAGTTCCAATGAGTTGTGCAGCATACCATCCACCGCCTCTTCAGAGATGACGACGGTTCCGCCCTCCAGACCGATACCGCCACACGTGCCGATGCGGAAGAACACGGGGTCGCGCACGCGCGCGTGATACATCAGCTTGATGATTTCGTGCAGCAGGATGCTCACGGATGGGATACCCATGCCATGCTGAAATTCAGAAAAAAATCAACGGTTTTTGTGTGCCAGCTGGCGGAAGGGATGATTTACTGAGCTGGGAAATTAATTCTGTTCAATTCCAGGATGTTGTCCAAGTTTTTTTTAGAGGTATGTATAGTTTTTGTTTTCCGATATGACTGCTTAGTGCCTATTTTATAATTTAAAATTTCCTTACTGGACCCTTTTTGAGAAATTAAACAGGGTTGATTAAGATATTTTTAAACAAAAAGTTACATTTTAAATTACCATAAAAACTGTATAATTAAGAATAAGAAGAAATAATCTAAAATATATTTGAGAGAAAAACATATTTATATTGCACAATCTGTAAATAAAAAATAAAATCAAAACATGACTTATTACACTAGTACAGTACCTACTAAATATTAAATTATTATAAGTTGGACAAATTCATTAATTACATTTTCAAAATAAATTACATTTGTGTAATTCTGCTTTTACAATTTTTAACTCTTTTTAGCGCAGAAAAAGCCCTCTTGCCGTTTGCATTACTCACTGGTATTGTAAACATTAGAAAATGTTGAAATTATATTATTTTTATAATAAAAGCAAGCATATTAAATGCGTTATTTTATAATAAAATTATCATTACAAATTTCTTATCAGAATAAAATAACAAAACCAAATCCTGATAGCAATAGTTATTTAATCTTTTAATTATTGATTTCATGTCCTGAGTATCTTTAAATATAATATTTTTTGATAAAGAAGAAAATATGTGCAAAAGCTGCAGGAGAAATACACGAAATTTCTTATCATCAAAGTCACATATACAGTTAGTGTAGTTTTATCAGCTCATTACATAAAAAAAATTATATGTATTTCTTCTTCTATAGTATATTTATATATCCGGATTATAATTGCATTTACTTCAATAGTAAAACGTTTGCGAACAATCAATTTAAATAATTTGAGTTAAAAGAAATTTTAGAAATACTATTAATAGATTTTCGTACGACACTAATTAACAGCCAATAAAAACATTGTATTAAACATGGTTACCAAGGTAATTTGAAAATTCCTTGGAAATGTTTTATTACTCGACTTACCTACGTAAAATTAATAAGTGGAAGTTTTTTCGTGTCAAAAATTTCAGTTTCATTTAAAAATTGTATTTTATTGTCAATTTTATTTACTTGATACAAGTTGCTATGGATATATTATTCTATCATAACATTATTATTTTAAGCAAAATATAAAACTTATATTATTTTAATTTGTTTGTGTTCTTGTCGTTACGATTTTCTTAACGCATCTGCCCTGTGAAATACTTATGTGGTGGAAGGCTCAGTAGAATCGAATCGGATTGTGAATTTGCGATGATAAAGCCGGGTTCGATTTGAACAGCTGACAAACAATTTTCACCATATTAAAATTACCCCTATTGTTTCCCCTTCATTAGCATCTTTTGATCCGTAATTTGACAGCTGGTAACTATACTTTACCCGCATAAATATATCACTTACTGACATCTACTACCACAGTGCCACACCCATTAAAGGGTAAAACGTGTGAAGATATATTTATTTACTTTATTTTTTAACATATCCACTAATAACGTATTGTTATAAATTTAAATTTTTTGACTTGAAAATGGCCACAAACCCTAACCGAGACATCGTCTGACTGTGTTTCAATAAACAAATTTTTGAAGTCAGTATCCAATTTATTCATCTTTAACAAATAAATTGTAGAAATATTAAAGAAAAAATATTTCTATGTAATTAGAAAATATACAGGTCCTGGGTAGTTGCTATATTTACCCATGCGTAAAGTAGGTTCTGTTGGTCACGCGCTAAGAATCTTATGTTGTTCTCGTATGTAATGTGTGCAGTCACTTAATTCGCGTAATGCCAAGGTAAATAATTAAGTTATGTTATTTCAGTTCTTGGTTAGGCTCGCATTTTTATAAACAAGTCCTAAGCCCGTAAAAAATATGCTTCATATACGCGAGCCGTTATATTCCATCTAAAACACATACTATGTTTCATATATTTATCTTTATATTCAACGTATATTGACAAGATTCGCTTCGTTTTAATTTTAAACAAATAACCTTAAACTTATAAAAGACATGTTCCAGATATGCAAATCATTATATTTGTTGGATTGAAAATAAATTTATATAAGTAGACTGCCATCTCCGTTATTTTCAACTTATTATATGAGGATGATTCTAAAAGTTCTCGGCCTGACAAAGAAAACAAAAGATTTTTTATATATTTTTTAGTATGTTTCAAACTAGTCACCTCTTAGTAACATACATTTGACCAACAACTCTCCAACTTTGAAATATCCTCAGTATAATAGGATTTGTCAAACTCTGTAAAATAGATGGTTGCCTTAGCTTTGATCTCATCATTTGAAGTGAATCTTCGTCCAGCGAGCCATTTTTTATATTTAGGAATAGGAAATAATCGCTGGGAGCCAAATCCAATAAATACGGAAGCATGCACAAGCATTTCGAAGCATAGATCTTGCAGTTTTACATAGCCACAACCCAAAACACATGTACAGAGGCATCATCATGGTGACAAAGCGCTTTCTTTCTGGTCAGATGTCGACGTTTATTCTGAATAGCATCATTCAATTGGTCCACTAGTCTAATTCAGGTAGTCTATGAGCGTCACACCACGAAGATCCCAAAAAACCGTAACCATTTAATAAGTAATATTACTTACTAAATACCGTAACCATAATTTTTCCTGCAGATGGAACCGTTTTCGCTTTTTTTGGCGCACTTTCACCTGTTCCCACCCACTGTTTGGACTGCTGTTGCATTTCTGGCATGTAATGGTGAATCCATATTTCATCTTCTGTAATAAAACGTCGAAGAAACTCAGCGGAATAACATTTAAATAAGTCTAAACACGACTGTTAACAAAGATGGCACTCATCGAACGGAAAGCTTATTCTTACCCAAAACAGGGTGAAAAATGTAATAGACACAAGTGACACGACCTATCGACATGTTTTCAATATCAGCAAGCTGGAGTACCTTCAGTCGGCGATCATTTAATATGACATTGTGGATGTTTGTGATGATTTCGTGTGTCGTAACGGTTATTGGGCGTTCCGAACGTTCACTATCTTGAATGAATGTACGTCCTCGTTTAAATTCAGCGGACCACATTTTTATCATCGAAAACGATATACATTTATATATACTTATTTGGTTTCTCTTCTACCCGTGGGTTGTCGAGATTTGTTCTGCTTAAAAGTTTCCACAAATTTTCTTCCATGGAGATTTCTCCCTGGTTGCTGTTCTTCTTGGCGAGTCCTCTTTTTTAGTATGTCTTCTGTTGTATCGTCCCACGATTTTGGGGTTTTGCCTCAGCTTATTTTGTCTGTTGTACGAGATTTTTTTTTTACTTTTCTTTCTTCCGGAAATCTGATTAGGTGGCCAGACCAGTTTAGTTGCTTCTCTTCTATTATTTGTTTGACTGATTTTACTTCTACGTATTTTCTGGTGTCTTCATTTTTTATATGATCTAATTAAGTTATGCCTCGTATTGCTCGTAAACATCTCATTTTCAATATTTGGATTTTGCTATTTTGTTTTTGATGTACGATCTATGTTTCACTACCATATAGGAGAATCGGTCTTTTATATTGTCAATTTTGATGTTGTTGACATGTTTCGATTTCTTAGGAAAGTTGTGCTGATTGATTGGTATGTTCTGGGTGTTGTTAGTATTCTGTTATTGACAAAGTACTTTATAATAGCACGAATTTAATTTGTTTTTTCCGTTTTTCAGAAAATGTTAAAACTTGTTTACTTTACTTGATTGCCACAAATAAATAACTGAACGCTCACGTTTGAAACTGCGCGACAAGCCGAGAACTTTTAGAACTACCCTCGTAATAGATCCAGTCGAAAAAAATTGTATTTGGTTTTGGGACAAAATATATGATTATTAATGTTTTCCGTATTTTGATTGATTTCACATTTTGCCTGTTACATTTACTAAGAGATAAATGATCGTATTCATAAAACAATTTAATGTAATGATTCGTTAAGTTTTGATAGTTCCCTTTGTAATTGTGTAATGATTTGTCCCCGTTACGAAGCGTTAACCTTAATTAATTGTTGTGAATACGGGTTTGAAAATATACTATTTGGTATAGTTGTAATAAGGGAAATTAAAAATTAAATGTTTCATTACTAGGCATATGACGAGATTAAAAGTCTGGATGGTATGAGAGTATCCATTATCTTTTAAGGTAGTTATCTGTGCTTTGGCATTCCATTGCGCTTATTATATTGATAATTATTTACTACGTTGCATAACAGGAAATTAATTTAATTCCCAGTATACAGTTTATCCGAATCACTCGAGTGTAGTTACATTTAGATTGAGTGAGTGAGTTATATACTATTTATATCAGGTACTGCGTTCTAATTGCAAGTAAAGATATTTTGCTGTTATTTGTAACTAATTAAATTTGACAATTTCTTAAACATCTGAACAATATTTGGATATGTTAAACCTATACGTTTAAAAGCGTAAAAGATATTTTAATTATATCCAATTTATAGTACAAAAGGACTCGTATATAATAAAGTATATACCTTTTAATTTTCATACTTCAGTATATATGAAAGAGTCATATGATTAAGGCTGGCATCAGATTTGAATCACATAACAGCAAAATTTCAAACTAGTGGTTCTCATCTTTATAATTTTCTGATGTTTACTATCAAGTTGTAATTGAATTTATATTATTGTGGCCAGTAATTTTCATTAGCTTATTTTTCTCAACCCCTGCTTATACTAATCTTGATACAGCATTGGGTCTTAATGAATGAATGAATATTTTTAGTTTTTCCAATATTTGTTGCTGCATTTTCCCATTTCATGAATTTTTGTACCAATTACTATTTTTGCACAAATTCCAATGCGGGTTAGGTGACAAAAACATTCGATCGATGCTCATATTCATGCCTCTCCTTGACATAATGCAATGAGCATATGTTTCGTAATTTAGGATATTAATTTGCCTATTTAATTTTATTTTAGCCTATCTAATTAAATTAAATTTATAAAAAATAAAATCTACCCACAGCCAAAATAAATATTCTACGCCTCTATTCACTGTATAAAATCATATGAATTACGTATGTTGGATTAAATATGTCAAATAGTTAGTTTATTCGTGTATCAAATATAACAAAACATCTTTACAAATCGAATATTGTGCCGAAAACCAAGCCCACCCAAAACGACATTCGAATTTCGTATTTCATTTACACTAAAAGCACAAATGTTTCACGCATTAAGCAAAACACACTACCACTCCCATAATTAGAAGATAAATATATTGGAATGGCAGGCAGTTTATGTTTATTTATAGTTGTTTGTTAAAAATTGATCTACTAAGAACTAGCAGTTGTGAATTAGTACGTGGAATTCATACTATACATTAAAATTGACATTGACATTTCTTCCACTTTTTTTCAAACTTTCAATTTGTACTATTTTTAGTCACTTTCACATAGCATAACATTACAGAAATATATTTCTATTATATAAAATTGTCCTTGAAATTTAATAACAAACTTTTACTTCCGTAAACAAATAAATAAATAAATATAAATATTTTGTATATTTAGAAATATAAGTATTTTGTTACTTGCAATATTTTCAACCTCAAATAAATTATCAATAAATTATTTATAGCAAAAATAAATAATACTGCATAAAAATAATAACAAGAGCAAGAAAAAAAAACTAAAATGTAAGTAAATATTTCTACATAAATTGTCATAGTCAATAAAGATTTCCTTTTAATAAAAAAAAGAATTATTTGATCCATGATGTGATACTATTTATTTATTCTATAAATAATTTATTCCGCAGTTTATTTTAAGCTGAAAATACCGACTTTTAATATATGTATAACACGTGAAATTTGAATTAAACATTTGTATGTACATTGGCGATAATTATGAATAATATGCAATAAATTATTACTAATTTTAACATGTTTAATTTGACAAAAATTATTTCTTATAAGCGAGATTCAAATCCGTAGTCTTTCATGTACAATAGACCGTCTTAGTAATCTCTGATAAATTTTATTCACGTTATTTCTGCAGAATTAAAAAAAAAACAAATTCCAATTAATCATCCCAATCTTATTATCTATATTTGTAATAATTGTTTAGTCTGGTACTTACGCTGACAGACAGCACAGGTCCGACTTTGTACATGGAGTAGCGATAAGAGAATTGGCTGATATCCTGCAAGGTGGTTCCCGTTGGAAGTTTGTGTCCAATCTCCGCCATGATGTAGTGTGCAAACTGTTCCACCCTTTTCGGTGTGCCGCCCATGCATACGAACTGCAAGTAAGACAGAAAAAAAACACTTAGTATTCGGTGCTGGTTGTTGTTGAAAATTGGAAATGCGGTTAGAGTAACCCTATGTCGAATCAAATGTTGTAAATGGCCAGAAAATACATTTATTGGTATTCCAAATGTCGAATAAATGTGGTAAAGAAACGCAATTTTTTAGGAATAATGGAAATAATGTGGATTTTATGTTGACAGTTTCATATTTCCACAAAATCTGATATCTGAACCCTATTTCATAAAACATTTTTATAGTCTGTCTCATCATAACTTCATAGCATTGTACTGCATAGAGCAGTGGTTTCCAAACTTTTTCTCTACTGAGTGGCCCCTTTTTTCCGTAAAAAATTGTCGCGCCCCCTTCATTTTTTATAACAGCCTAACTTCAAAAATCGCAAATAATTTATTTTATAGAACACAAAAAAATTAGTACTATAAACAAATATTGTTATTATATAAGATATTTGTTATAACAAATCTTTTTCTTAACCTAAAATTATGTTTATTACAATATAATAATAGAACAAAATAATGTAACAACATTTATAAACATAAAATTGTAATAAGATTGAAAATTATATTTAATTTAAATTAGGCACATTTAATACAATATAATCATAATTTTTGAGTGTGCTGAATGGGCGCTTGTTTTTCAGTTTCTCGAACCGGGGTGTCATTGAAGATATCGCCACTCGCAATTCTTTTTCAACGAATAATCGAGTTCGATATTTTGTCTTTAAAACAGCTACAGCGGAAAAGCCTGTTTCACACAAATAAGATGTTACGAAACGTAATAAAATTTCTGAGGCTTTGTTTGTTAAACTAGGGATATTTTACTGCGAGCACGAGTTAGAAACACGTGTGTGCTATGATGTAAATGGAGAATGTGTTCATAAGCCTCAATTATATTTTTATATAGCGCGCCCCCTCGAAACAATCTCGCGCCCCCTTAAGGGGGCGCGCCCCACAGTTTGGAAACCACTGGCATAGAGAACACATTTCCACATCGATGATAGACTGATCACCGTAGCGAACTTGCAATGTAATCAAGCAGCAGTGACCATGATAAGTGACATTCTTTTGTATTTTTCTGTTTGCCAATTCACTATCAGTTAATACATTATTTGCAAGGATTTCTCAATTTTTGATTGTGTAGATTTTTATACTGTCTTTATAATAAATTGATCTAATGTGAAGTAATGGTGAGATAGACTATACACTTGTAAATTACTGCTGTAGAACTACAAAACCATGGTTGCAAATAGGTACTACCATTGAATATATAAACACTAAGGCTGGTAGTACAAGCTCTGTTTTTGCTTGTTTTAAGAGTAGTGTATTTAGGTGTTTTAGCTATGTCTAACATGTTAAAACTGTGCTCTTAAAACACCCAAAAACAGAGCTTGTGCTACCAGTCTAAGAGTTTATATATTCAATGGTACTACAAACAATAATGAACCACACAGTGGGTAACCAAAGAATTTTAGAATTCGATTACGGTTAATAGTTTTTATATTAGTAAAATTTTAATTTTGTTTATCGCTGTTTTTTTGTAAGTATATATAGATTTCGGTTTTGGTTATTTAAAATTAATAAAGTTCGGTTTCGTTCCGATTTCGGTTCAAAATAAACAAATTTATAAAAATATAAAACGAATAAAATCTATGTTGATTTAGTGGTGGTTATATTATATTCTTCTTCGTTTTCTTCCTTTTTTCGGTTCAGTATATATTTTTTTTTATTAAATTCTGTTTATATTTATTTGCGGTTATTAAAATTGAGTATAAATTTTGTTGGGTGTTAATTAATCATTTTTGAATTTTATTTTAATAAAACGTGCGAAGCGACATACAAATTACTATTGAAAGAGGCCCATAATACCATTGGTTTCGGTGGCGATTGCTATCTAGTCTAAAAAAATGTATCTTTATTTGTTACACCAGTGTCTTAGAAAATATTTTATTCTGTGCTTCATATTTAAAACTATTAAAAGCTTATTTTTAAATGATTTTAATGATATATAACTTTGAACACTTCTAATAATATAAGATTAAAATATATTTAAATTTAATTGTTGCCATAATTATTTTTTGAAAATTGCTTGGTTTCTTAATTTCTTCAAGGGAAAACTAAAACATCATTAAATTGACCTACTAATATGGCAACATTTGTTTAATTTAATCAAACTCTTATAGTTCTCGAGATCCCAATGGCGAGTCTCTACATTGAAACACACTGTATAAATAATAATATTTTTAACATTATCACTAAGACGCAGTATAGACAAAAGACATATTGACTAAAAAATTATCACTATAGGTAGTTATAATTGAACATTATCATTACAAACACAACTTACTCTGGGTATGACAAAATTTGACGTTGATGGTTCAATCTTTTATATAATAATTAGAAAATTAGTGGTACATTTAAACGTTTAAACTATGATAAATTTAACACGTATGCAGATGATGTGCTGTACTGTCACTTTGTAGGTTGTACGTGTTGTAATGTTAACTACGAAAAATAACAGTAAGTGTTCTAATGGGAATTATTAACATAATCTGAACAGGGAAAGCACAAGTATGCATGCTAAATAATATTGAGTTGTATTATAATATCTGGAAGATTGAGTTTCACTCGGGAAATAACGGGAGATGGGAAGTTTAAAATTAAAAATAAGAAACCAAGAACTTTTCTTTCGAATTTTCGCTTATTTCTTGAAAACAATTCGTGGTATCAAGTTAATTTTAATTTCAATCGATCCCAATTTTCTTTCAAAAGATGTACTAAATGATTTTTCCAGAGAATTAGACTTAGATAGATCGTTTTTTAAGGTAAAAAATTTCTTAGAACACCATGTTTAATCAAAATCGTTAAGAGTCGACTTTCAGATTGTTGACACAGACGGACAAGAATTGCTCATATTAGAGTAAAGGATTTTTGTAAAGAATTAAAGCAGATTTTGTAACTATTTTTCTTATTCCAATAATGCTAAAGTGTTATCAAAAATAGTGTTTCACCAAAACATTTATGTTTTTTATCTTGTGATTTATTTTCCAGTCAATAAGTAAATATTATCTTGTCTAAATTAGTTTACACTTCTTATCTGGATTCAAGAAATCTTGATTTTTCTTTGTTAAAGTAAAGTAGTTTGTAACGTTCGCGCCTATTATTTTGTGTAGCCAATCACAGACAGTGTTTAGTGCGAAGCCATTGTCGGCTATTAGTTCGCATAGTTGACAGAGTGTTGTTACGGCGTTGTTGTTGACAGTTTTGTTATAAGCTAGATTTAAATTGGTTAGTCGTTGTTTTACCTTTGAGTGAAAGTGTACAGAAGTAATAAAAGAAATTTATAATAAAATTGCATATTCTATTTAATCCTTACTTATAATAAAAAATACACTACTTGACCTGCAACACATTAACAGACAATAACCTTAAATGTAAATTATTATCATAAAATATATTTTAACAACTGATATATTTAAAATTTGGTAACAATTATTGAAGTAAAATGTAATATCCTATAAGTAATCTAGCGCCTTTTTATGTTAAATTTTTTAAGAACATTATTCAAGACAGTTATGTACTTAATAATTTTTAATTTCATTGAAATTTAAATAATTGCCATTTTTTATAAATAAAAATAATTTCTTAATACATTTTACATTAAATATTTTATTTCTTCGTATCTGCTAGAAAGTTATTACTGTTAAAATTTTAATATAATATTTTATAAACTATCTATTTTGTACAATAGGTATTCATCTACAGTTTATTATTATAAATATTTCTTTGTGCGTATATAAATAATGAAATAAATTTCTCGGAAAAATCTGTCGTACCTATTTATGAATCATGAAGTCGGTAATGTTTATAAAAAATAATTTTAAAATATATGTAGTTTAAGTAAATATTTATATTTAACTGATGCCGTATTTATTTTCCAAGAATTGCTTAGTACCGTAATTTCTTCGTCAAGCAATAATTTCCAAGTAATGTTTTAATTGGATTACCTGACGAAATTAGTATGGTAGGTGTCGAAACTTTATACAATAATTGAATTTCAAGTTTTGCGTAACGCAGCGTAAAAATATTTATTAATTGTAATTAAAAACATCGGAGCAAAACTTCCTAATAAAACCGTTTTTAAGAAGGATGTGTACATAAATATAACTCTTTGAATCTAGCAAATTAATGATTAATTTAATCAGTTGATATTATGTATTTTCAAAACAAATGTACCAATTAATGGTTAGTAGTTATGCTAAAAATTAAATTTTAAACTTCAAAAATAAATAAAAGCAAAATGAAGTTACATATCAAATGAAATAAATAACATTAAATTTGTTTGCATTTGTTTAAACCAAGTGTAAAATATTACTTTTGGCAGTATATCTAGCTATAATAGAAAAATTATTATTATTAACTTATCAGTAAATATGTTTGTTCATTTCATTTCATTTTTTATTTGTTATTATCAGTTCGGCTCTTCGCCCTTCGTATTATGTTCTTTTATATTATAATTATTGTTCTTTCGTATACTTTTTATGTATAGCGTCACTAAAAATATTTGTATCTCCGTAAAACATCTGTAAATTAGTTTATAAGATAAAAAATAAAATATACAAAAAAGAAGAATCAAAGTAATAAAAAAAATTGTATTATGTCATGTTTAATCAATTTTGAATATAGTTTATATTTCATCTCAGAGGTATCGAGTCGGCTTGTGGATCGTGAGAACCCTGGTTCGATCCCCACAGCCGACAAACAATTTTCACCAATTTAAAATCTACCCTTGTGGCTTCCCCTGCACTAACATCTTTAAGGGCCGTGATTTGAAATATATCACTTACCGAGATCTGTTTTGGCAGAGTGCCACACCCAATAATGGGTAAAAGGCGTGATGATATATTTATTTATTTATTTATATTTCATTTTCATAATTTTGAAATTATTATTTTATCTTTAGATTTTTATCTAAAAATGAATATAGCAGTACAACTTTAGATACAGGTGCTGAATCAAAGGACGCACCAAAGCGTTTTCAACGCTATTTTTGAAATGTTAATTTATTGGTTTCCCTAATTATTTTAAATTAAAAAAGTTAAATAGTTTATTGTAGAGGAAAACTTTCTGCATTTTTTACACTAATATTTATAATTGTACTCTATTTGGAACCGGGAAAAAGAGGGCCATGTTGATTGGTAATTTTCTTTAAATCATCACTGCCATAAAATAAAAATTGTGATATTAATTAAGACTTAATTTTATTTAATACAAGAAAAATTAATTTATTATAATAATGACAGATAAAAACAATTACTTTTAATTAGCAGTTTTGTTATTTCATGGCACTGATGATTTTAAGAAAATTGTCAATACACATTTCCGTTATTTTGTAGGTTCCATGTAGAGTGGCTCCCTCTCCACTAACATCTTTGGGGGCCGTGATTTGACGGCTGGTAACCGCACTTCACGCGAAGAAATATATCACTTACCGAGATCTGCTACGGTAGAGTGCCAAACCCAGAAATGGGTAAAAGGCGTGATCATATATTAATTTATTTATATTTTAAATTTTCCTCTACAATAAGCTAACTTTTTTGATGTTAAATAATTAGGGAAGCGAATATTTCAATATCTCAAAAATAACATTGAAAACGCTATTGTTTGTCTTTGGATTCACCACCCTGTTGTTTTTAGTGCATTAAAAAAGTTGTTCGAATGCACTAAAATATTTCGCGCTCAGAATATAAACAATATTTTTTTCTACCATTGAATTTTAATAATCGTCAGGAATTAATATTAGCAATTCACAAATAATAAAATTTAAAAATTAAATTCATTGAATAAAACATAATTTCTAAATAAATTTGTATAACTTATTGTTTTATATTGGAAATATATTGCGTGGAGAATCTTTTCGTGCGAAAGTGTTTTGCCAAACCGTGAATAAATGTTTTTTTCTACAACTGTCAAAAAATATTTATTTTTTCCACTAATATCAGTACGCGAAGTACGTGATTTTTTCATCATTTATATTACCATGACAAGGCGTATTTTGCACATTATTTGCACTCTATCAAAAAATACTCATTTTGCGCATTGTTTCGTATCCTAGTGCGCAAGATGAGTATCTCGCGCACGCTCCCAAATAATTTGTTGTCAGGTTTCATTAGTTACAACACATCAATAGTATCAAATTAATATTATTGTTAATTGTTTTCCATCAATTTACTTAAAGAAATCAAAATTACTTTTTACAGTTGTAGAAAAAATGATGTTTGTATTTCGTGGGTAAAATTCTTGTTTTTTGGTGCGTTTGAATGACTTTTATTGTCTCGACCTGCGATCTCGACTAAAAGTAACATTCTCACGCGCAACAAAAAACATTCATTTTTCGTACTTACTACAAAAATAACTATTTTCTCAACTGTCATGGTAACATAAAAAAGATGTATTACTGTTAAAAAAATAACACTTCGCACACTGAAATTAATCAAAAAAGCCTCTAACTTTTAACGATCGTAGAAAAAATATATATGAAGAGTTTTGTATTGTCACAAATCCTTACAATAACCTTTACCTGCAGTTACGTAGGTATTGAAGTATTTTTCGCTAAAAATAAAATATCGTGTTACAAGCTTGAAACTCTTTTGTGATTACTCAAGCTCAAGTGGCTGTGCGAGGGATGAAGGCTGAGGAGTGGTGAGTGAAGTAGACTGGCGGATATAAAGGTAAAGCTTTGTGAATGTGAATTGTAGTTATGATACCTTCACGTCACCAAACATCTCGACCAGATCGTGTGAGCCGCTACCCAGGGCCAGATGATATAAGATGTCCTGGTCCATGAGCTCGATGTTGGCATTGCGGAGTTTGACGGAGCCATCGGGGTAGCTGCAAACAAACAAACAAACACAAAATGTATACAACTGAATTGATAAAACATATTTATCAAATTTTTTATTCCTCCAAAACTAACTGGAAATTACGATAGTAATTTATGCGCCAGGGGCGTTAGGTAGATGATAAGCCTCTGGTTCCAGAGATGAATGTCGCCCGAGAACATTATCATCTAGTTACGATCGTGGTGCAGACATGGATATGTAGAATTTGTTTTAATTTATAATAATTATGATTATAATAATGCGTATGAGTATTAATCAACCGTGGCGGCGCGTGAACGAATCGGGTGGAATGAACGGAGCTGGCATTTCGTTTTGGACTGAGCGAGCGTTGTAAAGCATAATGCTTCAGTCGTTATGGAATTGTTTATATACTTCATATTAAATAAAATAGTATTTTAAGCTATCTGTGTACTTGTATTTTCTTTGTTATTGATAACAGATATTATTTTAATATATAATTAATCATAGCTAATATTTCGGGTCCCAAATTAACATTTATATTTGAATACGAACTACAGTTATAATTTACAACGTCATAATATTATGGGGTAGGTGGCTCAGTGGTATCAAGTCGGCCTGTGGATATGAGAACCCGGGTTTAATTCCCACAGGTGACAAACAATTTTCACCAATTTAAATCTACCCCTGACGGCTGGTAACCGCATTTCACACGAAGGAATATATCATTTACCGATATCTGCTACGACAGAGTGCTACATCCAGTAATGGATAAAAGACGTTATGATATATTTATTATTATATTATTGAATAGTTACTTACAGTGAAACAGAATTGTCAAGAATTTAAATAAAAATACATTTTTCAATTTTTCAAATTAAAAATAAATAAATATATCATCACGCTTTTTACACATTACTGAGTGTGGTACTCCTACGTAGCAGATCTCGATAAATGATATAAAAAAAACTTATTCAACTCCTTAAAATTCGCAATTCGACTTATTTAACTTTTTGTATTTTGAATGTTATTTTTAGATTTATATAATCTATACTTTTAGTCGTTTTGTATTAAATTAGTGCGCAATAACATACAAATTTCGGCATATTTTTATTTATTTTTAAATTTTATTATACGTTACGTCACTCATAGAGATAATGATTTGTCAAAACAAAATAGAAATAAATCATAAATTGAATATACAACGCAATTGGAAACCAAATAACTCAAGGATCCAGTTGAGACAATTTCAAAATAATAATATTTATTATATTGTCAATTAAATAAGTAAACTAATGCCCGGTTTTATAAAGGACAGAATAAATCTACTTCCATAGTAGATTTATTTAAATTTACAAATCGAATTAATTTTCTTTATTCTATGGCATATATAATATTACTGTCAAACGTTCGAATGTCATTTGAATGAATATATTTTATTTACTTTTGTACTAAATTAATTTGTCGTTTTTAAAACTGGCCCGTAATTAATATTATTTGTATATATTTATTTGAACGTAATACAATATTGTTCCACCTTTTAATGCGAAATTAATTTTGCGTGAGCATGCTGCTTAATAAAAAATATGTAATAATGAAATTAAAAAGTTCTATTTCAGAATATGTTTAAATTTAAATAAATAATTTAATAAATATTGACTATTAAGTAGTGGTGTGTATTGTAAGAGGTTTGCATCAGTTCGCCGAGCCTGTTCTTAGATTTTGCGAGCTCCGGACTGAGCTGAGAAATATGTCAGTTTGTACTACTTTTTTTGTTCAAAGATTTCATTTACTTTAAATTAACAACTTAACTTTTAAATTGTATTAATCTGTTTAGTATTTATATTATATTTAAAATAATTTTGTTATTTTTAATAGTTTACCAAAAAAGGAATACCGGATTCTCTTTATTATACTTTTGGGATGGTTTTAGATGTTTGTAGGCTTTTTGTACAATTAAAGTGATGTTCTAATGTATTGATTAAAGCACAATATAAGTTTTAATTAGATTAATATACATAAAATATAAATACTTAATGAGCGTATTTAGTTCCTTGATTATCAGCTATTGATTATTTAATCTCCGAATTGTAATGTTTGCGTATAAAAATTTTCATTATCAAATCGAAGGTTATAGAATTTTGAAAACAATCTTATTAAAAGAAACAAATAATTACCATATCACAACAGAAATATAGAACAATAGTAGTTATAATTGAAAATAACAACCAATAGAAATATGGCTTGCTTGCGAATACAGTTCCACTAATTGCAATTTTGCGTTCATTTTTAAAGTAGATTTATTTATGTAAATGAAGCAGTTGATATAAATAAATATATCATCACGCCTTTTACCCATTACTGGATGTGGCAGTTTGCCGGAGCAGATCTCGGTAAGTAAGATATTTCTTCGCATGAAGTGCGATTACCAGCCGTCACATCACGGCCCTCAAATATGTTAGTGGAAGGGAAACCACAGGGATAGATTTAATTTCGTGAAAATTGTTTGTCGGCTGTGGGGATCGAACCAGGATTCTCAAGATCTACATGCCGACTCGATATGTACAAAGTTATACTACATAACAGGCTTAGCTATAGAGAATTTGATGTTAAAAAATTATTTTTATTCTGGGTAGAAATGATTTTATAATTTAACGCTATAATACCACCTCACTTAGTTGTTTCTTGCCAATAATGGCTAATTCATTTTATATCTGCTTTCTGCTTGTAAAAAAACATTAAAATTATTATAATTGTCTATTTTATGTTTGTAGTACACTACATTTACCAGTGATTAATGAAAAGGCATGTTAATTGGACAATTTTCTTTTTGTTATTTAAGGCACGAGTAGGTTGATTTGATTTTCATAAAAATCTAGGTTTCAATGTGTTTGTGTCAGACTGTCATTTTACTATCAACAATCATTACAGCTCTTGTATCATTTCGATATGTTTTTTAGTATAGTAATATTGATATTATTAATAGGTAAATATAATTACAATAACTGCCACTTTTTATAACCTTGTGTGACCTTACACTCCTTCGGCACTTTTCATTATATATTGTAAATTTAATTAATATGTACTGATTGACAACATTCAAAAAAACAGGGTTAAGGAGTTCTACTTAATTCACATTAATACTATTTATTTAACACGAAAAAATGCAGATATATTGCTTTGGCTAGCCGAAACAGTAAATCTGATATTTTTTGTCTAGTTAAATAAATAACTATTTTTAACAAAATTGTCTTTTTATATTTACGAATAAATAAATAAATAAATAAATATATATATTTATATACAGGGTGTAGAATTGAAATGTGGCGTATAGGGATTTCAATGTTATTTTTTAAATATTGCTGTATCTCTTTACCTATTCACTTTAGAGCAAAAGCGTAAATACAAAAATTGTTCAGAAATTAAAAACGCTTCCTACAAAGTAAATTTCATTACATAAATGTGAATAGTTCACATTTCAATTCTACACCCTGTATATCAAATAGAATGAAATAAAAATTTCCAGTTATCAACAGGATTTATTGCAACGTGTACGAATAAAGTGCCGTAATATGATATGTAGAAGAGTATTTAACAATGACATTAATAAATATATTGACTCGATAGTAAACTTTGTTAATTTTTATTGGAGTTTATCGATAAATTGTTAGCAAATCGTATAAAAACAATAAAATTTACTACATCTTCAAACATTAAAAATAAGGTCTGTTAAACATCCGAGATTAAAATAAAAATAAAAAAACGTTATTTCTCTAATTTATGACCAGTTGCACGACCAAATGTTAAATTTTAAATTGTCATTAATGACCACTTTTCGTATATTTATTTCAACCAATTATAAATTTTAACTTTAGCTGTGTAACTGATTATTATATAATAATGAATTAATAATTAGAAAAGTACTCATTCGTTAACACTTCCCTAATCACAGTTATAAGTGAAAATTTGTGATTCTATTTTTAATAAATAAAAATAATATGTACATTACCGTAAGTCAACTTCATTCACTGTATTATTTTCTTCATTAACATTCCCATTAATTTTATTATCACTGATACAATTATTTATCAGAAAACCGCTGGGTTTCTTACAGCAAATATTACAATTATAATTTTTCAGTACATTATTATTGTCCATAATAACACTCGTTTCACAGTTACAAGGCATGATGCAATATTTTATTCCATTCACTATTCGACAATAAATTTAGTATAGCGCACGACTATTCTACAAAATCCAACCGCACAATCATATAACGGACGTAAGCTATTGCGAAAATGATCTGCACTGACAGATGTTCGGAAGTACAATAAGTTTGCAAAACGCAGACTGCTGAATATATACGCTGTGTCTCAGCAATCTTATGATTGGTGGGTGGTGTTTGATGCTCCTACCGTTCTTCTTGTTTATCAGTGTTTTGTTTATTTACTGATAACTTATGTTTGCAAATTTAAGAGTTTTATTAGATTAAAACAAGTATTTGATGTGGTTGTTATTAATATCATTTGATACTATTGATTTTTCTTCAATATTTTTTTTGTTTATTACGTAACATAGATAATCAGTTAGTATTTAAAAATATTTTATTTTGTTCACGTGATTTCATATTTTTCCCATGTTTTTACTGTGATTAGTATAATAATTAGACATAAGATGTTAATTTAGTAGTTAAAAAACATATTTATTATTTGTTCAGACAATAAAGAAGCGAATGTTACTCGCGTCATTTTATATAAAAAATTAGAAATTTAATAATACGTAGTTAAACATCTACAAGTACGTGTATTAAGAAAAAATGTAACAAGCGAATAATACTAGTATTATTACAAGCAACTATTTGTGTATCTTCAGTGCAAAAAATTATACTTTACTGCATCAATGAAAAATTCTTATGTATGTAATTTGACAAGTGAGTAAAAAGCCACTTAGCGCTCGTGGCACACACATAATTTTCTCTACAACTATTTTGATATAAATAAAATTACATAGGTATTGTACAAGTCAGATTTATTTTCGATTATGTATTGTATATATATATATATATATATATATATATATAAAGAGACTAGAGTATACAGAGTATTATATTTTAATAGACCCAGCAAATATCTCGCTTATTTATCAACTTAGCAATTTCTTTCATATAACATGATTTATACAGCAACATGTAAGCTAGTTGATGACGGATGTACGTTCATTATATCATTTCCGGTTTATTAATAATTAATATCAACTTTGCAATTTCAAATGGAACATAATATATTTTTTTATAAAGTGCATCAAATTTGCTTTACAATCATGTAAAATAATCCATATGTTACATTAATAAAAAGTAAAATGACGGGCACTTTATTATACACCTAATCGGAAAAAAGAATAGTGAGCCATGACTGTGGCTTGAAATAAAACAATTGTAACTATTATTATTAAACGAAATAATATATTTTTTTATCATAATAATACAGAAAATAAAAATAAGAAACATTTAATAACAACAAAATGATTTTATAACTAATATTCAAAATGGCTCTCAGCTTTTTCAATACATTTTTCACAGTGTTTTGAAACAGAATAAGTAACCCTTTCTATTTGGTCTGCAGATAAAGATTCAACTGGTTAGAACAATTATTACAGAGTATTTACAGGTTGACATTTACCGTGTTACAATTGTTTTAGTTAATTGTTTTATTTCAAGCCACAGTCATGGCTCAGTATTCTCTTTCCGATTAGGTGTAATAAAGTGCCCGCCATTATAAATAATGTTATATGAAAGGTAAATTGATAAATAAGTGAGATATTTGCTGGGTCTATTAAAATATAACTGCTTGTATATAAGTATCTCTATTAGTTTGCCTACGTTGCTATGAACAACAAAAGATTAATAACTAAATACAAGTCATGCTGTAATAAACTATTTTGCGTATTATTTTGAGTGTACAAACGCTTACTTTTCTTATCGGTTGTAAAATGCTACATGATGACGCATCTAAAAGAATGAAACGTTCCGTGCGCTTTCACTTTCAATAAATTCGTGCTCAATATCCTTAAACCGTAAAACTTTTTTTTTATTCATTCAAATAAAGTAAAATTTCATTGCTATACAGCTTGTAGTATTTATTAATATATTTTGTGTGTTTGAATATTTTTATCTTTTACGATTATTTCTATTTTTTAAAGATTTATTTTAATATTCGTACTATAAAAAATAACCAATAAATATATGATATCATTTAATTAATTCAGTATAAAATTACTTGTTTCGCAATTAATTAAATAAAGTGCTTAACTAGAAGTTAGCTCACTTTTACGCCGAGTGACAATCCCTTTGTTTATCAGTACCTAATGCATTTTATAATTCCTAGTGTAAGTAATTCGATAGTGAAATCGCCATTTTATATTACGATGTATGTTCAAATATATAGTTCATATACATACTCGTATAATACATATTTACGCTAAAACAAAGGTCTCATTTTGTTAATGGTTGAAAATAAAATTAAACAATAATTGTATTTTAAACAGATGAGACAACAAAATAAATCATCAAGCCTTTTACCCGCTTTGCCGTAGGAAGCAGATCTCGGTAAGTGATATATTTCTTCGTGTGAAGTACGGTTATCAGGCGTTAAATCACGGCTCCGAAAGACGTTAGTGGATGGAGAGCCACAGGGGTAGTTTTAAAGTAGTGAAAATTGTTTGTCGCCTGTGGGAATCGTACCCGGGATCTCATATCCACAGACCGACTCGGTACCAGAGTTACCTACCCTATTATATCACGAAATCCCTTATATCATCAAGAATAACATTATATATTTATTGAAAGCATGTTTTATAATTACTATTATTTATAATAGTTTTGCAATTAAAAATTTATAAAATAGTCCATAGTTGATTAAAATTTAATGGTGATATTTTTTGCCGTTACAGCTGTTACATCATCAAATTGCAATTTTATAAAGTTATTACATTATTTCCTTCACAATAAATATTGTAATTGCAATTTTCTTGTGTAATTGCAATAAAATTAAGCATGTAATTTCTTTCTTTTATTGTTCTAAGGATAATTAAAAAATATATAAATTAGTTTTATAGGTAGTGTATATACAATAAACATATTTTAAAATTCAGTGCTGGTAGAGCATTTTTTTAAATAATATAAATAAAAAACTAGATCATAACATAATTTTATTTATTTATTTAGTATATTTCTTTTACATCTAAAGCTGGAAATATGTTTATATTGAACAGGATAAAAAATAAATATACTTATATTTTAAATTCGTATGAGTTAATTGTAAAAAAATATGTAATATTAAAAACAATAATAATACTATTCATTTATGATATTACTGAAATTATAAAATGTTAAATTTTGTTTTTATATACTTTTATCATTGTTTTATGTTAGAATTATTAAAATAATATCAAGGATCTAGAATCTAGATCAGTCGTATCACTGAATCATTTGAAAATATATTCGTCAATAAATATTCTATTTTTACACAAAAAATGTTCTTCAAAAGCTAATGTCAATGTCTACTACACTTCTTTATAGCTACAAAATCCTTATATAAGTCATAATTTATATGTGTGAGTACAAGTATTTACCTACTTTCTGATGTAATACAGACAGATGTTTCAGAAAAGCTTCCAGGTAGTACTATTAATGTTCTTGTTCTAATTATAAACATATGCCCAATTTTGACCTATTTTCGACAACAACTGTTCTACGGCTTCAAGTTAAAAATACTATTCTGTGTTCTATCATTGCCATGACGTAGTTTATTTTTATTTTGTACTTCAAATTAATTTACCCTTGAATCTTGAAATAAATCCAATGAATCAACAATTAGTCGAAGGACTTAATTAATTTTATTATCAATTATGTAAAAGTAAAAAACAAAACAAAAATTATTTATATTTAATTTTATACAATTAAATTGTCTTAAATTAGGTGCTTATAATAATTTATTTAAAGAATTTAAAAAATAATATGTACAAAATAATTCCATTATTTCTCATCATATATTTTTTCTACGATTGCTATGAAAAGTTGACAATTACGCTCTCATTTGTCATCGTAAAGTTGACGTTTTCTGTGGAACAATCGAAAAATATCTTTTTTGCGCGTCTCCAATGGCAACGCGCGAAAAAGACGTTAAATGCGCGTGTTTCCAATGGCAACGCGCGAAAAAGATACCAGGGATACAACAAAACAAAAACTTGTCATATTGACAGTTGTCAGAACGAATTTATTTTCACTACGTATACGTTTTTTAATAATTTGAAGATGCAATCGTTGAAAAAATAATGTGTGTATCACGAGCGTAAAGTGTCTTTGTTCCTCTTACACTATTGCAGCTTCCGCCTTCGGCTCGCGCTGCAATTACCGTGTTCGAGTAACAAAGAATTACTTTACGCTCTTAATACACAAATAACTATTCCGTTGTCAAATATTTCTAAATTATTGTATCAGAACAAACTTAAATATGGTTCCTTTTGAGTAGTTTAATATAATGAAATTATGTTCTAGTGTATAAATGTGATAATATATTTTTTCATATTCGTACATGGCAATTTTCTATGAATTTATTAGTTTACCCATATAACAATTTTGGAATTTTAGTGCTCTTCTTCCATTGTCTTTTCACGACCGTGCTGAAGGATAATTAGCTTTATTTACCATTTTTATTTGAAATTTTTTGCTCTAAAGTAATTTAGAAATGTTAGATAACGGAAAATATACGATGTCAAATATTAAAGTTGTTTAAAAAACCATAAACTTGGAAAAATATTTAATGTATTGTTATTATTAGCATCAGTATTTTGAGTTTTTATTGGTAAAAGTGTCTAAGAAGAATTATTTTATTTTTCTTGTTATGTTTTCCTACACCATAAATTGTTTAATGTATGGCATATGACTAATACTACAATAGCTTAAATGCTAATTTAAATAGTTTATGATTTTCAGTAATGTTTTCCTCAATAAAAGAAAAGAATAAAAAATAAATATATGTAGATAAATAGATAGTGTGATCAGAAGTCTAGACTTACCTAGAATATACCGATTTTTAATAAAGTATAATGTTTCATTTAGTCTCTTTAATTTCAAATACGATTTCAAGACTATAATACTAATCTGCAGGTGCAAATACCGTTAATTTTTTCATGTTATCGTCGTCCTTTAATAAATATTATTTACAAATTACAATATCTTCAAAATCGTGAGTAATAAAAACAGTTTGACAATATAAAAATGTAAATTATTTAATTAGCTCTAATCTGAAATCATTTCGTTAAAATTTTTGGGGTCAATTATAATTTAGATGCCCAATTTAACATCTTTTAATTTTGTCACTTATGTATGTTCAAATAATTTACATTTCAACTAAATCTTAATATAATAATTCCTATCTTTTTTTCTGATTCATCTTTTATTGATTTGACTAAAGTTATTGCAATGCATTAAGCATCATGGTTTAATTAAAATTTAAAAAAAAGCAGTTTCTGTTTTAGGTAAATGGTAGCGTCGTATTCTAAGCAGAGTAATTTATTTGTATGAGTCCTAATTCTCTCTGGTTAAGTGTGGACGTCTGGAGCACAGTTTGCTGGTATCTGGAATATCAGCAGTCTTATTTGAGTTTCAAGTCAAGTGATGGTCAATCAATCAATTTCTATTTTATTGAGAATTAACTAAGCTTGAGTTGAAAATAAATCAAATATTTGTACAACTTGAATGACGTAATATTTCAGTGGTAACGCGTCAAACTGTGCAATTGAGAGCCCGAGTTCAATTCCCGCAGTCCGAAGAACTTTGCTCCACATTAAAATTAATCTCTATTAACATTTTTTAGGAGCTGTAATTTTACAGCTGGTAACCGCATAACACTTCACACGCAAAATGTATCACTTACCGATGCTTGCTATGGTAGAGTGCCACACCTAGTAATGGGTAAAATATATATTTATTTTTTTGCATAGCTTATGTTAAATATAAATAAAATAAATATAAAGATTCTACATATCATTATACTATGTTAGACAATATAAATAAATAATTTATGGGGTAGGTGGCTCAATGCTATCGAGTCGGCCTGTGGATTTGAGATTCCGGGTTCAATTCCCACAGCCGACAAACAATTTTCACCACTTTAAAATACCCCTGTGGCTCCCTCTCCACTAACATCTTTGGGGACCGTGATTTCACGGATATTTATTTATTTATTTATTTAATGTTACTCTGTACAACAGGACTTTAATCCCAATTACAGTACAGGGTCCGCACTCACCAATATATATGATAATATATTTATTTATTTATTTCTTGTAGATAGTGATGTGACTTGGGTAAATACTCATTGGGTAGGTAAATAAAATTTGGGTCTTTACCCGAGTTTATATTTACCTACCCAATTGTAAAAATTGTAAGTTTATTTTTTCTCAGTGTCGAACAATGTAATTTACTAAGTCTGAAAAGAAATAATCTACAATTAGAAGTCTATAATCCTTTTAAAATAAATACTAAGAATATAACATAATACATGTCTAAATATATATTTTTTTATTTCTGTGAAATTCTTTTGTATTTATTTTATTTAATAAAGAAAATATTTTTTAATAACGTACCTTTTATGTGACTTCAAATATTTTACAATAATATTGCAAACCCATATTCTTATTACTTTACTAATTACTAAATTTATATCCACGTGTGGGTATTTACCTTGACAATTAAATACATGGGTATCTTGAATCACTACTAGTAGATACATATTGTAAATATTTGATAGCAAATTCTTATTTTGTTAAAGTCGTGTATAAAGTTTTATAAAATATGATAGAAAAATAGTGATAAAAACCGCAAAATATTGCCATCATTCTCCTGAACACCTCGTTCATTCTATTCAAATTCCTCGCCAGATACGAGAGCATCATCACAACCGATATTTTTCCAGGCACATTTCCCAATTTGATAACATACCATAGTCCAACCCCAATTCACCGCAGCCGATAAGGTAGACTGCTGCAGAGCAGTCGTTGTTCGCATTCAGCTGTTCTGGAAACTAATTACCAACGCAACAGAACACCCTTGTTTGAACAAGTGTGACGTCACGGAATATCCTTTGTATGGCACATTCGTGTTCTTATTTCGTTGACGTCACGGGACTTTTTTATGAGATGAGAATTCAAGTGGATAGTACGCGTTTTATCTAGTTTGTGGCTAAAAGATAACAGTCAAGGCTCATGAATAGGTACTACGTGATTTTTATGCATTTTTTAGTTGGATTCGCGGAATTATTCTGGGTATAAATGAATTAAATTCTTTATTTTTTAAGTAAATTAATCAGTCAATTATCATTTAAAGCTAAAATTTTCAAAACTAAAGTATAGTTTAGAAATGCGTTTACTGCTGTTCAATTAGTAATTACAATAATTCCTGACATAGGTCAAATTATGCTAGTGTCCTCATTGACAAAATTAAGACATTAAATGAACTGTTCACGAACATAATGGTTAGATACACCGTTGTTACTTAAATTTTAAGTAGTCCTTAAATTAATAGTATTGTAGCTAAATGAACTGTCAAATTACCGTAATTTAACATTTGATTCGATATTTTTCGTTTAAGCAATCTTTAAAATTTAATTAAAAGCAGTGCAACTGGTTATTACAGTTTTTAATTACAATTACTACGATAAATTAAGTATTTTGTTTCTATTTTCTATAATTACCTAGAATTTTCTATTTTTTGACTGTGACAACTGAATGTCAACTAGAATTTTATAAAACTATACAGATTGTTTTTAAGAAAGCGCGCATTGGTCCACCTCACACTTCTGTTGCTATATAGTTTATTTATTTATTTATGTTACGCTGAACAACAGGAACTTAATCCCAATTACAGTACAGGGCCCGCACTCATCGAACCGCAGTGTGGTAGTTCATATAATTTTTGGCTTGAGTGAGATTTGAACTCGGGATCTCCGGATTCGAATTCCATATCGCTATCCACACCATCGTACTGACGGTAGTTCGAGGCAATCATCTCAATATTCTATGAAGCTATAAACGTTTATTTACATAACACCCTGCATGAAGACAATCTAGTAAGACTGAAACGTTGGTGTAAGCAAATTTTATTATTGCGAAATATCTGGCTAGTTATTTTCCCAACATTATAACTACAGTCATTTAATCATTTCCAAAACTATATCGTATTTAGAAAATATGGAGGTGAGAATAATTAGAATAGTTCAAAAGAAAAAATGGACACTTCAGTACTAGGCTTTTTTTTTTGTTTATTTATGTTCGTTTTCAAAGTTCTCTGCAAATTTAATTTCTCACAATTTTATATATGGTGCAAGTTTTAAATCGCATCCATTAAAAGGATAATTCTAGGCGCTAGTCGTAATTTTGATACACGTGGTACTAACTGGTTTTTGTTATAAATATATATTTTATATAGTTCCTAGGGCTAAGTGCATCAAGGGTACCAGGTGTGGAGAATTTTCCCCTGTCTCAAATTATAATATATCTTTGATATAAATTTTAAAAAATTAAATTAATTTACTCGTACATATAAACCAAGATATAAACCATAGTTCATTGTAAAATTAAGTGAAATGATATGTTTTTGTAAAACAATGGTTGAAAGTAGCTGTTTGCGGACTGAAACTAGAGATTGTATCACGAGCTTAGCGAGGGCTGCAATTAGTCGAGATCTGCAAATATACTTTCTATGATCGAAAATGAAGATTAATCAATATTTAATTGTAATTAATAAAAATTTAGAATGTAGGTCATTAAGAAAACGATACAAATAAAACAAAAATGTAAAAAAATTACATTTGTGATCTGTAAAGAACTGTTTTGCCAATAATAATGGCTTGCAAAGAGTGGCATTTCTAATAGCAAAGAGTTAGCCTTGGTCTGCAATTAATCACTTTCTATCACTAAAAGAGATCGAAAAACCTACTTTTTAAATGATTGTAGAAAAATATTTAGTTTATATAATAATTAAAAATAGGGTAAGTGGTTCAGTGGTACCGAATCGGCCTGTAGATTTGAGAACTTAGGTTTGATTCCCACAGCCGACAAACAATTTTCACCACATTAAATTTACTCCCGTGGTTCCTTCTCCACTAACATCTTTGAGGGCCGCAATCTGGTGGCCTAAACACCGCACTTTACGCGCATAAATATATTACTTACCAAGATCTGCTAAGGGATAATGCCACACCCAGTAATAGGTAAAATATGTGATGATATATTTATTTCATTTTAATTTTAACAAATATAAATTTAAAAATTGCATCATTCATTACTTATGTTAAAAATTTGCTTAAACCACAGATAATGCAATTAGAGTTTAATGAAATAAAACACATTTTTCGGAAGTGAAAAATTCTAATTTTCAGGATCTTACATCCATTGCACTTTCATAAACATGGTCAGTTCGACTTTGAATAGTCTAGGACTGATTCGATTAGTCTTTCGTGTGTCCAACCTGATGGTTAGGCCAAAATTTTACTTGACTTTTAGATAATATTCCCTCCAATAATCGTACGACTGCACCTGACGACTTGGTCTGATGTGAAAATTGTCGTGTGTAAGATTAATCACAAATAAAAGATGAGAAATATAGGTCAAAATAGAGCAGCAAACTGTGGTCCGCGGACCTCAACAAAGTACCCGAGGAACTATCAAGCGATACAATTTCTTACTGTATACAATAAAATGTATTCTGGCTATATTCATATTTTTTGTCTAAGTTAATACTACTCTTCTTACTAACTTTGTTTTAGAAGTAACCCACAAAATCTCACAAAAGAAATAAGTCTTTGGAGTCCTTAATAAGTTTAAGAGAGTATAAAGCGTTTTTGGACAAAAAAGTTTGAGAAATATGGAGAATATAATACGAGAAGTACTTAAAATTTGTCCGTACAATTTTCACTGAATCCAGGTAAAAACGACCGTGCATTTATATCGAACTGTTCAGTTCTAAATTGAATACAAAACTGTTTGTGTATGAGGTTCATTAGATGTGCATATTTCATTACTAATATCTAGTTAGTATTGATTTTAATGGTTTATATTAACTTTTAACTTAACAATTATATTAGATATGTTAAATAACTAATTATGTGCCAGATCTATTTACATAACATAGCTGCTACAAATATGTATAATATTTATAGAATTAAATGATAGAGAAATAAAAATTTATATATTTATTAGTTTCAAAAGCTATTTGTTTAATAATTTCAAGAAAGATTATTAAAATATATCAAACAAATCTAGTATAAGTATACCAAGTTTTGTTTTATATATGTTTTTGAAAAATAATTTTGAAATATTTGACAACAAAAAATATATGATGTTAAATGTTTAAATAGTTTTGATATTATCTTACTTCATTTCTAGTAATACGGAACAGAAACAAAACTATCTAAAAATTGAAATGCTGATTTAGAAATTTTGAAACAAACATGAACTTGTACAAGTTGTTGGTAAACAAACAAATATATCAATTTTTTATTTTGAAATACGACCGGATGAGAAAAGTTGAAGCTATAACGTAAACAATGATATTATTTACTCCTATCCTATCAAAGCAATACTTACTTTACTGTTCCAGCTGAAATATTGAAAACAAGTAAAATATCTATGTATCCATTTATCTTGAAAATATTTTTATCAATATAATGATAAATAAACATTGATATAAATTAATCCCGTTTAAATAAAATAAAAACGTCGTAGTTCTGTCGAACCAGTAATGCCATCTACCGAAGCTTTTCCTTTTTTTCGAAAAACGAAAAACGAAAAACGTCGTAATTGAAAACTAATACATATTTTCTATTATTAGAAAAAACTTATCATATCTTTCTGTCTATAAAATTTCCTGAGAATTTTTCATTATTAATTTGTTAAAGGAAATTGATTTTCTATAGAGAGAATGTCGACAACTTTTATACATTACAATTCTGGAAAAAAATATGACAGAATGAAATTGTGAGAATTCTATTGATGAAGTTTCATAACTAAATTGGAAGAGTTCAAAGTTGGAGAGTTTAAGAATATTTTAGTTAGAAACTAATAAGAAATTTAAAATTTTATAATTCATTACTGGAGTATGGGGTAGGTGGCTCAGTGGTATCGAGTCGGCCTGTGGATCTTGAGAACCCTGTTTCGATCCAAACAGCCGACATACAATTGTCACCAATTTAAATCTATCCCTGTGGCTCCCCCTCCACTAACATCTTTGGGGCCGTGATTTGACGGCTGGTAACTGCACTTCACGCGAAGTAATATATCACTTACCGAGATCTGCTACGGCAGAGTGCCACACCCAGTAATGGGTAAAAGGCGTGATGATTTTGATATATTAGTGGAATGTTCACACTTCCATTCATATATACTAGTTTATAACATAAAATAGAATTATTATTATTTTTGAGAACGATGTATGTTTTATCAGATATTTGAAATATTTCTAAGACATTAAGTGCAAATAAATATGGAATTGCATGAGACAGATATAATTACATTGAGCCATCAAGAACTACTAAGATGATATGTCTTGTAAAATGTGTATTACTGCATTTTTTCGTTATAAAACAAGTAAGTTTATACTGAATTGATTCAATAAACTTTGTAAAAACGGCTTAATTATTAAACAGCAGCGCTCAGAGGTTTTTGGTATAATTATTTATCTTTTTATAGAAATATAAAGGTTATGTTCAATAATAAGTGACATTTGCTTACAATAAGAACGATCTCTTTATTGAATTATTATTTATATAAAAATAAAATTTTATAAATAAAATCACTTTTTATTAAGACCGATATCTTTTTTCCTATTTATATACTTACGACAGAAAAATATGAAAGATAAATATATTAATGTAATGAACCTATTTTAAAATGACATTGAATTCTGAAAGATAACTTAAGAGTATAAGTACGTACAATTCCATCGGAAAAAAATCAGTTAACTATAGATTATATACTTAAAATTTTTATGATAGTTTACTTTTCATATTAAGTACTATAATATAAGTATGGATTGAAATAGTTATTTGTACAACTAGTAATGGAAAACAGATGCTTGTGTTGCACACGTAATTTTTTTGTATATTGATATTATATTCATTTTACGGAAATAAAAATAAAAAATGAATTGATCTGCAAGAAGATAAATGAATAAAACTAGTAAAAAATGTCAAATGAAAACAAAGAAAATATTGTATTTAGTTTTTTTTCATTATTTTTACTTTTTTTACGAATTTTTAAATACTTGAAAATGTGTCACTTTAAACAAGATTTTCAATAAAAAAAGACGACTTAAATAACCGATATACTAAAAATGTTATTACAACCTATTATGGGGTATGTGACTCAGTAATATTGAGTTGGACAGTGGATTTGAGAATTCAGGTTTAAATTCCACACATAACAAATAATTTTCACCACTAACATCTGTGGGGGACGTGATTTAACTGCTGGTAATCGCATTGCACACGTTAAATATATATCACATACCGAGAGTTGCTATAGCAGAGTGATATATTTTTTGTGTAGAGTGTGTTTACCAGCCGTCAAATTACGATCCACAGAGTTAATTTGAATGTGGAATAAATTTTGTCTGCAGCAGAAATTGAAATTGAGTTTTCAAAATCTACAGGCCGAGCTATCTACCCTATTATAATAATTGCATAATTTAATAAGAATTTTTTAGTTGATAGTGTATAAATATTATTCCTGGATGCAAAGATCAATATATACAATTTTTAGGCCAACATTTTCAAATAATAACAAAATAAGATTATATATGTTTTGTTGTATGTCAAATTACATATTAATGATTTTTTATCTCCTAAGCTTATGTTTTAATTAAGTTCAAGTATATTTAATACCAACCACAAATTTTAACAAATTAAAAAAAAAACACCAAAAACCATGCCTAACCTAGTACAGAACGCATTTAGGCATGGTTATTGGATTTTTTTTTTCAAGTCAAATAATTTCGACCGCCAATTTTTAGTATTTTTCCTATATTCTGCCCGCTGAGAGGAAACTTTTCACAAATTTTCAGCGAAATCGAAAGTGAAGTAGCTCTCTCCTGCAGGTGCGTGTGCGTGTGTGTGTGTGTGTGTGGGTTTACCCAACTATATCTTCGTAACCATTGAGAATTAGACATATGAACTTTTTCACTCAAAATTTTTTATACTACAATTTATTTACTATTCCTCCTGAGACACATGTATAAAATATAATTATGTTCGATTTCCAATATAAACTATATGCTCCCTGTACTATAATCATACGTGTTACGACAATTATCCGCGTTCTAGTTTTGGCCAAAAAAAACATAATCTGACAAACAAGTGCACACACCTTAGTTTATTACCAAATTAAAGACAGTGGTTGGTAGCATAAGCTCTGTTTTTGGGTGTTCTAAGAGCACTTTAATACACTATAATTTTAGTTAGTATTAGGTCAATAAAATTAAAAATAATACTTTATCAACATCAAATTGATCAAATATTTGATTCCAATATGTGAAAAAATGTTTATGTAGGATTTGCTTTGATTGAATTTTTAAAAATTAAACCGTAAAACAAACAAACATTCTAATTTATTTGTAAAGTGTATGATAAATGATTTTTTGATTGGGTACATATGGAATAAATTACAAAATTTCTAGATTTCCGACAAATATATTTAAAAAACTCAACTTATTTTCGTAAGGACGCATTTGGTATACTATGGCCTTTTTATTTATTTATTATTCCATTTAGTTGTTTTTAACACTACATATTTTTAATTATTGACTTCTTACCTTCTGAAGATAATCCAAGTCGAGTACAAAACTGGTTGAGGTTGAGTTTTTCAATATACATATATGAATCTAAAAATTTTGTAATTTATGCTGCTGTACCATGTATGTATAAACAGGAACGGCTTTATAATCAATAAGTCACCTCTGGTATGCGATATTTTTATCTTTTACATTAACAAGAAATAAATTAATTTAAAATTTTGAATATAATTTATATAATAAATAATTTAAATTAAAATATATTTACGAAGTGAGTTAAATATAATATTAACTAGCGGTCCCTATAATTCAGGTGAACTTTTAATCTATCATTAAAGAAAGAAGTTAAAAATTAATTAAATCCAATGATTTTTTATTATCTGCCAAGTGAAGTGTATTTATTGAAATGTGGTTGTATATATACAGGGTGAGTCTGGGAAGACGCCCCCCCCCCCCTTTAACTTTTTTATTATGAGTATCAGAAAAAAATGGTTCATATGAAAGTTTTATTATTTTAAATATACTATTTGATGGCAGATGTAGATATTTTTTATAAAGTCAGGTTTACAAGATACGACTATCAACTTTTATTTTTTAAATAGCAACCTATAATTATGTTACTAAAATAAAAACCGCCATTTTTTTCTCTTTTCAACGGTGTATTAGTTTTTATTAATGTATCTGAAAAAATTCGAGAAAAATAAGAAAATTGAGAAATTCTAGAAATAATTTTTATACAAATATTATAGGTGGCTATGTGAAAATAAACAAAATGTAACAGTGTTAAATTAATGTCAAAAAAGTATACATTTGCTGGTTACTTTATTTAACTTATTTTGCAAACAATAAAAAAAACGTTTTCAAATGTTTACGAAAGAATAATTAATAGATATGATTCTAATAATTGGTGAATCGACTGGAATCATGAGAAGGGCAAAAAGAATTTACCGGGAGCGGTTTCCTAGACGTCGGCAACCGAGTTTAAGATCACTGAGGAGGATTTTTACCCGATTTCGAGAAACAGGTTCAGTAGAAAAACCAAAACGAAATACATCTAATATTATAGTAAATTTTCTTATTTTTCTCGAATTTTTTCAGATACATTAATAAAAACTAATACACCGTTGAAAAGAGAAAAAAATGGCGGTTTTTATTTTAGTAAAATAATTATAGGTTGCTATTTAAAAAATAAAAGTTGATAGTCGTATCTTGTAAACCTGACTTTATAAAAAATATCTACATCTGCCATCAAATAGTATATTTAAAATAATAAAACTTTCATATGAACCATTTTTTTCTATTACTCATAATAAAAAAGTTAAAGGGGGGGGCGTCTTCCCAGACTCACCCTGTATATATATATATATATTATCATAGAACCTTCTACCTTCTACAAACTGAAAGGAAAATAAATAAAATAATAAAATGATAAGATAAAAAATGCACGTACAGCTTTCCCAGAATTCATTGCAGTCATCATTCATAATTTTCATCACACGGGAAATTAGTAATACAAAATTCGTGTTATTGCCAACTGTCAAATATATTATTTGTATTCTATACTACAGTTGCTTTTGTTTATCTACCTGATATAGTCGGTATTAGGATAGATCATGATTATTAACAATTTTCCTTATTAATAAATATTTTAATGAATATAGACTTGTAGAATATTATTTTCCTAAATGTTTTAGTCAAATCTTTAATTTATTTAATCTAAATCCATTAAATTAAAAGTGTCAATGTTTATTTAATAGTTTATTCTATTATGTCTTTAAAACTTTAATGAAACATAACTTTGAAATTCAAAAGATGTATTACGTATTAAATTTCTTTTTATCCTGAATAAATCGCTATACATTTGTTTGTTTTCTTGTTTCTGATTGACTTACTTTTAGTACTTTAATTGGTTCCTCCACTGTTTTTAGCTACTCGATTCTCAGGTAGGCAAGCTTACCGATAGAGTGTCTGCACCATCGGCAAAAAAAGAAACCTTAAAGGACAAATCCGACTTTTGTTTAGGTCGTTGTATGTATGTATGTCGTTCACTCGGTCGCTCGATAGCTGCGTTATTCAGTTGCCTAATCGCTCAATTACTCTGTCGCTTTTTTATGTTTCAAATTCTTCCTGCAGTTTTCAATCGATTTGAAATAATTATTTTTTACATGCTGTTAAACCTTTATATCACCGAAAATTTTTATTTTATTATAAATATTGCCAACTATTAAGAACAAAAATCGTATCAGCAATATCCAAAATTATGTACTACTTAGATATGGATACTTCCATTCATTTTAATTTTTAAAGTTTTTAAGTTTTTGTATTCACCTTGCGACGTTACAAATATTTTGTTTCAATGAAATTAAATAATATACTTACACATATTTAATTTTTTTTAAAATGATTTTATTATGTGAAAAATTACTATATTTCGTTATAATTAGAAATGTAACAAAATAAATCTAAATGATTTTAATATCAAATACAATTAGTTCTAAAGGATTTTTAAATAATATAAACAATATTACTACTAAAAACTTAATCACCGCATCTGTAAAAATTTATATTTCTTAATTCGAATTTTTTTGATATTCGTCTTTTTTACTAAAGCTGGGTTAATCTTAATAATAATTAAATAAATAGTTGATTTTTTTATTACTAAAATTACCTATATTTCGATTATATCTGTCAGATAAACGATGGGGTAGGTGGCTCAGTGGTATCGAGTCGGCCTGTGGATCTTGAGAACCCTGGTTCAATCTCCACAGCCGACAAACAATTTTCACTAATTTAAATCTACTCCTATGGCTCCATCTCCACTAACATCTTTGAGAGCCGTGATTTGACGGCTGGTAACCGCACTTCACGCGAAAAATATATTACTTACCGAGATCTGCTTAGGCAAAGTGCCACACCCAGTAATGGGTAAAAGGCGTGATGATATATTTATTTATTTAGATAAACGAGCAATGACATATCGAAATCATATTTCAAAAACTATATTATATATTGTAATGCGCAAATTTTCATTTATTTGACAGTTAATTTTACTTTATTTAATTCCATATATTTTCGTTTTTACTGAGATTGATTATTAGAAATAAATATTCATGAGGCTAAAAATTAAACAAATAATTCGATCATTAGTAAATAACATTTGTTGATTAAACAGTAATTATTTGAATTACTATGACATGTTGTAAATGACTAACTAAGTCAATTAATAGATTAACCTCGACAATAAAATACGAAGAATTTTATTCTCTACAACTTGTATTTCAAGCGTTTTTTTCTTGTAGTAATTTGGAAAGTAATGATAATGCCAGAGAAAAACTGATTTCCCATGAGAAATGACTATGACCCACTTCTGTGTGACACGAATATTTAAAACTTCATTAAGCTCATGACTTTTATTAAATACTTTAATAAATATAATAATGCAAGCAAATAAAACAAATAAATTTCTAAAAATAATATAGGATATAGAATATACGAAGTAGCAAAATAACACTGAAATATGCAGACATTGCTTAAGCGCACAACGTTTAAGTAACATTCATAAAATATTTCAAATATCGGAGCAAATATGAAAGATATTCCATTAACTCAACAATGTCATTGTTATTGGAATATCAATTTAGAAGCTTCTGATGCGAAAATTAATATCTTTACTACGTTTCTATACATCTCATACTTATATACTGTATATAATCATTTAGTTTACTCAATATTAGTTTCATTTTCTGCAACTTTGTATTTGGCATTTACTTCATATATAGTAGGTACAAATGTACTTTAATAAAAAAATAATTTAGTGATTTCTTTAGCAGAATTACTTTTGTTTTACGAATTTTAATATTTGTAAGCAAAAATGACAATAATAAAAAAGCGTTTATTTTTATATAGAATGATTGTTAATCTTTATTAGTATATTTATTTATATAAAAACAAATTTTCTGCAATATATGCAACCAATCTCACAAACAAGTGGGTGTGCCACTCTATCTATCGGGCGTTAATAGAATTACAATTGATCAATTTATCCAAGAACACAGTGTTAACAGGATTAACTATGATATCTTATCAATTAAGTAGTTTTTGTCATCGTTTACTTGAAAAATAAAAGATAAGTTTTTTTGGCTTAGTTAATTATAATATCGCAAATATTTGCTATGATAAATAAAATATTTTATTAAGCAATTATTTGATTTAACTTAAATAAATCTAATGTAACATACAGACGTAAATGATTTTTTAAGTTAAATGTTTGGTTGAAAAAAATTATATTGCTAAATAAATAATTTGTTGTTCTTTTTGTTATAAATTGATTGAAAGGAGCATTAAAAACGTTATTTAACGGTTATAAAAGATCGTAGTGCTGTATAGAAATACAGTTCTGTCGGCAGCAGAACAGAGGGTAGTTACCCTTGCTTGTGTGTGAGTCCTCGCATTGATCGCGTTGGCTATGCTTTTACTTCCCCGCGCCATGACCGTTATTCGATCTACCCAAATTAACTTAAAACTACCGGAATACCAGTACGCTACTAAAATCTCGCCCCAACAAAACTAAATTACTTATAAATCCAATTATCTTAACGTAAAACCGGGGTAAATCACAAAAATGTATCTCAAAATACTATATTCTCGTACACATCAAAAACAAAACTTAAATAATAAATGAAAGTGAAATAATTATGAAATTTAATTGCGGATATTGTGCTCAAATAGCGAAAAATTCCCCAAGTCATTGACTTAAACCAGCTCAGTACTCACTCATCAATTTCTTCATCAGAATGTGACATCTTGGACTGTAGGCACTGATTTTTTCACTGAAGTATGAACTGTGGGTGAAGCTTGATGACGGCGGGTGAATCTGGGGTTCAGTGACGGTTAGTTGGGTTATGGTTCACTGGCGGGGTGAGTGGTGACGACGCAGATCTTCGTGCGGTTTGGAGCTCGGCACGGCGCAAACTGCAAACTGCCTGCGATTTGGGGTAGAACGAACGACAGATGCTGGACGCGTGCGCCGCTGGTTGTAGCCATAGGCGTGCGGGAAAACTTCACCGGAAATTCTGATTTCTTTGTCAGTAGCTTGCAGATTGTAATAGATTTATTTTTTGGTGTTGTATTTATTACATTGTAATTGAGAATTATGATTATTTATTTCTGGTTCAATAGATAAATTATATCTATGTACACATACACTATGTACAAAATAAAAAGTGCACAACAAACAATTATGGTATCAAATTATACGTTGTAAATCTAGACCTGTTTACATACTTTATTTAATAATGATTACTTTATTGTACTGCCATAAATTGGAAAAATTAATTAAAATATTTTGATAAAAAATGCCTACTAATTTTTAATATTTTAGCAAAGTAACAATTATTGTTTTCAGTACGTAGATGATAAAAAAAATCATAATTAGTAATTTTCTCGAAATATTTTATTTATTTCTCTAATTTGTGATATTCATGTGAGGTAATCTGTATTATAAGGTATGTGGATACATTGAGTATTATTTTATGGTTCCATAATTATATGCCAGATACTTTTTATTTATTGAATACTATATTTTTAAAAGAATTGTTTCAAAGGTATATAATACTTGTAAAAAGACTAAATTAGGAATTTTCGTTATTTATTTATTTATGTTACTCTGTACAACAGGAACTTAATCCCAACTACAGTACAGGATTCGGACTCATCAAGTCCTAGTGTACTCGTAGTTACAGTTAGTTTGATTGGAATTCGAACTCGGGATCTCCTGATTCAAATTCCGTAATGCTATATACACCACCAAACTTTATATGTTAGTAGGCAGCTGTAAGTATTGCTTTATCGTATTGTGAGTAAATATTACGATAAACGATGATAAACTAACAAGAAAATGTTTTTTTAATTAACTTGAACATAACCAAATAAAGAAATTATTTTTAATTTCAATTCATATAAGTCCTATTTATTATTCAAAGTAATAATTTGATGTGTTATTCTTATTTATTTCTCTATTATTTTTCAGTTCTTTATTCATTAATACATAAAACTATTTATTTATTAAATTACAGTGGAAAAAGTGCTTTTCTTTCGTGCATTTTGAACATTAAATACACTCAGGAAAGAACCTAATAAGTACAATAAAAGTTATATATATATATATATATATATAGGTATATTATTTGAATCAAAATTTCAAGAAAATTAAAAAATTTAAAATTTCAATTTCAATAAAATTTGAATTTGAAAAATGGCAGTATTACATGTTATTAACTGCAAAACTAATTTTTCTCACTATTTCACGAGAAGATAGTTGAGTTATCTACGCACGTTGAAAAAATATTTCATCACGTCTTATACACATTACTGGGTGTGGCACTATGGCGTATCAGATTTCGGTAAATATATTTTTTCTCAACGGGAAGTTAAAAACGAATTCTATGATATCGAAGTCCAGACAGAAATAATACAATTTATCCTGAATATGAGCGACGGGACTAAAAGAACTTTTTCTTCTAATAACTAATAACGACAGGAGAAAAAGTGTAAGGACAAATAAGAACGATTATCCATTCTTTTTTTATTATTTTTGTTTAAAATAAAATTAATAATAAAAAAAGATTCTGAAGAAATAGGTAGAAAAGATAAATGTTATGTATTAATATATTGGTTGCCACTGGGCTATTTAGTTACATACTCCATAATAAAATAATATGATGTTTATATAGATTTAAGTTCTGTAAATTATGACTAAAAACTTAACCTTTCTGCGAATTTAAAGTGTATTTCTGTTACGAAAAAAATATTTTTACATAAGGTTTAAAGCAAACAAATTAGTTTTTTCAACAAATATGAATTCTGCAAGCTATTAAATTATTACAGAACTTCAAAGCAAACAATTTTTTTTTAACAAATATGATTTCTGTCAGCTCTTTTAATTATGTTATGCTTATCATTCACATTGTTATCAGTAAGTGTAAGTAATTGAAATGAAAAAACAAACAAAAGAGAAAAGTGTAATATTATTATATTAACTATGATCGTGTTACTAGATAAAAATAATACTCTATTAATCTCAACGAGATTATCATGAAAATATTTTATAGGTACTCAAGTATTTCAAATGATAGTGATTTCCAATTTTATATATATATGTTACTTTTATGTAGTATTCGTATTTGGGGAGTACCGTTTTCATAAAAAGTATACCAGTATGCAAATAATGGCGTACAAGTAAGTAAAATTGGTTATGGGATAGGGGGCTCAGTAGTATCAAGTCGGACTATGGATTTGAGAACCCGGTTTCGATTCCCACAGCCGACAAATTTTTATTACAGTAATATTACCCCGATGGCTCTCCCACATCTAACATCTTTAAGGACCGTGATTTGGCAGCTCGTAACCACACTTCACTCGCATAAATATATCACTTAACGAGATCTGCTTTGGTACGGTGCTATACCCAGTAATGAGTAAAAGGAATGATAATATATATTACTCCATTAACATCTTTGGGGGTCGTGATTTGACGGCTAGTAACCGCACTTCACGTGAAGAAATAGATAGATATATAGATAGATCTGCTACAGCAGAGTGCCACACCCAGTAATGGGTAAAAGGCGTGATGATATATTTATTTATATTTATTTACTTCTTGATTTAAGTTTATCTTAGTATTTAAAGCATATTTTAAAGATGTATTTATTAATAACACTTGAATTAATTGTTCAAAGTTTATTGAAAGAGAATAATTTAGATGTCAGGATGCCTTTGCAATCCAGGAAATAGCTTAAAATACATTTTAGTTCATTAATTAATCAAATACAAATGAGAATACTGTAATTTTATTTACATTTTGTTCTCACTTAAATATTTCAGAGAACAGAAAAATATTTATGTAAATAGGTATTTCTTATAAAGAATATTTTATGAGATCAACGCATTTATATAAATATTCTAAATGGATAGTAAAAAGAACTGAAAAATAAATATGAGTAGTTAAACGTATAATAAAAATGAGAGCTATGCATTGTCGTACACGGAAGTATGCAATTTCAACTTCTCTAATTCGAGTCGTGTATTATTTCATGTACATTATTATTACTATCAGAATTTTTAAATAAATTATTTGAATAGAACTATGTAATACAATTCCAGTATTAAAATGTAATAAACAATCGCATCCTGTTCAAATTGCAATCTAAAATGTAATCAGTATTAATGTAAAAGTGTAAACTTCCGAATTTCATCAGCATAAAATTTTATTGACTTTCCTTTTTCATTACTTTCATTATTTATCACATGTTTGTTAAAAATAACTTTTTATTTATTACTCCTAAGTAATTAAACTGTGAGTAATATCTCCTCCTTTATTTTTTTAAGATTTGTATAGTCACTGTTTCTAATATTGGGATAAAGCAATGAGTAAATTAATTATTAAATAGATGAAAATTTACCGTCATTGATACCTAAGAACAAGCTCTTTCGATTGTTTGTATATTAGTGTAAATTATATAAAATATATAGGTGTCCCAAATAAGATGCACCTGCATGGGACTGTCGAGAAATGTAAGATGAAATTAGAAAAAAGTTGCCTCATTAGTAAATCCATTTAATGCTAGTGAATAATTTTAATTCTCAAGTAGTGGTATATGCAGGGTGTTTCTCTACTTCTGCATGAAACTATAATGACATATATGATTTGATATACTGATTATAGATCAAAAAGAATTTTTTTGAAATTCGCATAAAATAGGGTATTTCATACCTAGCGAACATTTTTAGTGTCACTGGTTTAATAGTACATTTAATTTTTTATTACTTATGAAATAAAAGTACAAACATTGTCTACAAATAATCAATTATTAATTAGTAATTATGTAGGTACCTGATGTAATGCCTTATTTTTATTTGAGTAGGTACCTAGTCTGATTTCGTATACGGTATTGAACGGGGAAGTTGTGGGAGAAATTTGAGAAAAAAGTATAGCAACAGTGAATTAGTGGATATGCTGTTAGTGTATGGAGAAACGACGCAAAATTCCAAATTAAACCAGTGAAATTAAAATTGTTCGCCAGGAATGAAATACCCTAATTTTTGAGAATTAAAAAAAAACATTTTTGTTCTATAATCAGTATATCAAATTATATAAGTCATTAAAGTTTCGTGCAGAGGTATAGAAATATCCTGTATAAAGAAAAGTTTCAAATAAAAATTATATATACTAAAGCCCTATTTACATCAGAGAATTAATATAATTTTTGAGATATTACATAAAATGATATTTTTTACATGGATCTGACAGTTGAAAATTACATATTTAAGAAGCATATTTTTTTCTTTTCAAAGATGTTAAATTTGCTTGAATTTTTTGTATTTTCTTAAATCATTAGTAAATATAGGTACATAAACATACTCATATCTAATAGTAGTTCAACAGATTTTGATATAAATTAATTAAAAAACTTATTATCCTTATTATTGCTATGATATACGAAGTCATCACTTTATTTACTTCAGAAAAAAAAATTAAAATCATGGACTACTTGATTAACGTTAAATAATTTATGATTATTGATAATATAATTGATTCGACCAAACTTGTCATCTTTTAATTGAAAAAAAAAGTAAGCTTTTTAAATACTCGTATATACTTTTTAACTACCCGTACCATTAAAAAAGAAACTGTCTTATATCAAAAATGGGAGACTAAAAATGTATATGAATTCTCAAGTGTAAATAAGGATTTAATATCTACAATATTAATTCTAAATTTTACTTTTAAAAAATTCGTTATTTATTTATCTAGTGACCTATGAATTTTGTATGGAAAAACAAAATTCTTCTAAAATTGATATATTAATGAGGCAACTTTTATCTAATTTAATCTAAAGCGTACATCTTACAGTTGTCGAGAATACATATTTCTAA
Organism: Pterostichus niger; assembly: GCA_947425015.1. Lineage (NCBI taxonomy): Eukaryota > Metazoa > Arthropoda > Insecta > Coleoptera > Carabidae > Pterostichus > Pterostichus niger. The sequence goes on along the minus strand of OX380341.1, from coordinate 19,567,236 downwards.
ATACATATATTTCGTTCATCACGGAATAAAACTGTAATCTAAGTTTTATAAAAAAAAAAAAAAATATATATCATCACGCCTTTTACCCATCACTGGGTGAGGCACTCTGCCTAAGCAGATCTCGGTAAGTGATATATTTTTTCGCGTGATGTGCGGTTACCAGCCGTCAAATCACGGCCTCCAAAGATATTAGTGGTGGAGGAGCCACAGGGGTAGATTTTTTAAATTGGTGAAAATTGTTGGTCGGCTGTGGGGATCGAACCAGGGTTCTCAAGATCCACAGGCCGACTCGATACCACTGAGCCACCTACCCCATAAAAAACAATTTGTATGCACTTCCATATCTAAATAATATCACAAATATGTAGGTGCAAGATTTCGGTTTGGTAACTGGACTATGCGATTAAAAACATATATTTGATAGTGAAATGTGCGTCACGAACTATGGACTAATTAACGAAAATCATATTAAAAATTTATACTACCATATTTTATCTACTACTCCAAGAATAAAATTGGTATAGTCAATTTTACCGTATGGCTCAGTTTGCCAGTATGGTAATAAATAGTGCTAAATTTAAAATTTACCATTGTGATCTAAGTTTTTTTTTTATTTATATGCAAACTAGATATTATTCAACAATTATTGTACTGACAAAACAGATTACTTATATTGATAGAAATTAAAATCGCCATTCTGTAAATTATTTACATTGATATTTTATTTCAGAATATTCATAATTTATAATTATGGAGTAGGTGGCTCAGTGGTATCGAGTCGGCCTTTGGATCTTGTGAACCGTGGTTCGATCCCCACAGCCGACAAACAATTTTCACCAAATTAAATCTACCCCTGTGGCTCCTCCTTCACTAATATCTTTGGGAGCCGTGATTTGACGGCTGGTAACATCTACCTCTGTGGTTCTCCCTTCACTAATATCTTTCGGAGCCGTGAATTGACGGCTGGTAACCGCACTTCACGCGAAGAAATATATCACTTACCGAGATCTGCTTCGGCAGAGTACCACACCCAGTAATGGGTAAAAGGCGTGTTGATATATTTATTTATTTATTTATAATTAAAATGCAAAATTCTTCGAAAAAGTTTTGAAAAATATTTTGTTGTGGCTATAATATGTTATCGGTAATTTAATCCTGAATCCTACACTTGTTACCTACTATTATATTTCAAAGATACAATAAACTTGTTTCATTCATTAGCATTTTATACTTTGATCTTTAATATATAAAAATAAAGTACAAATAAAATGATTTGAATATCGCAGAAACGTATGCACAAGCTATTAAATTAATATGCCAGGAGAACACCAGAGGCAGCACTGGACGATACAAATTTGTTAACTATATGTTTTTTGTATGTTATTATTTTGTGGCGTCTACTAAGATATCTGCTTATTGTATATTTGTTGTTGCTATATAAATATAGTGCATTGTACGATATGCAACGTGAGATATGAATGCTGTAACTCACGAGTTATTACCTTGCTAAGATACTAATTTAAGATTGTCATATTGGAATAGTGAAATCGAATTATAATATACAATATCATAGTGGAAGAAAAAGTATGGAATATAAGTTGCTTGAAATGTTCCATTTATGTTTGTTGTGCAATATACTATTCTTTTAGTTATTTTCGTTTTGTACTGATCATTATTTATATTTTGTGTACAGAAATACTTCAACTATTAGAATGAATTTGTAATTTAACTTATAATAGCAAAGAACAAACAAATGCTATTCATGTTTAATAACTGTAGTTTAATTTAATGTAATGTGACATCAGATGATACAATTTGATACTAAATTTCATTAATTTGTTTATTATAATTTATTTATTTATATTAGTAATGAAAGGTGTACGGTTTATAGCAGCTAAACTAAATGTTCATGTGTCAATTGCAAATAGACTATTATTACTATGTAATATTTTGATTTAACTATAAATTTCCATGGTAACAATTATTACGTGAAATAAAACAAACAACTAAAACCTATCAATTTAAAATAACTTATATTAAGTAATATGATATAAAGCCATCTAATAATTCTAAATTTTTCCATTTTTATACAAAAAAGAGTAAATTTAATTAGTTTTCGACTGATAATTTACGTTAAAGGTCAGAAATTTATGATTAAATTCTACTCGATGATTTCGTATAAATATCTTCTCATTCAAGACGTATATAAATTATTTATAGTTAGTTATCGAATATATCAATTATAAATTTATATTCTAGTAGTTATTCTATTTATGTTAAATTATATATGATGTTTATTTTCGTGTCATTTAGTAATATTCTACTTTCATATCAATTATAAATTTATATTCTAGTAGTTATTCTATTTATGTTAAATTATATATGATGTTTATTTTCGTGTCATTTAGTAATATTCTACTTTCATATTAAAAATACTTTTATAATGCGTACAAACAAAATATTTTTGACTAGGTAATATTATTTATTTTATATATTATATAATCCTAGTATATGAGTACAAATTACGAAAATAACAATTTTCAAACAAGTATAAGAAACTTTTATAGAGCTTACTGACAAGTATTGAACGATTTTCTATTCATTCCTTTAATTGTGTACATATTGACCATATTGTTAGTAAGCTGATTGTTTGTTTTTCATACACTTGCGCTTGTCTATCGTTTTATCATAAAACGTAGCAATTTAATTGATTAACTTAAAACATTTATTAACTACTATAATAACTTATATAAAACGAGGATATAGTGGAAAAAAACAAAAAAACTTCTAATAAAGTTCCGGTATCATTTTATTTATTATTACAGATAATATGTCCTAATAGTATTAAGAGGCTATCAGTAATACGTAAATATTAATCTTTTCTTATAAATAATTATTATTGCAGAAACGTCAATAGTTTTTTATTTAAATTAGTTACACATGTAAACATTAATTAGATAATATATATTGGTTTATTCAACTTTGGTAATGGAAGTTTAAAATAGGAGCAAGTAAATTTATATGTATATATATATTATATATAATAATGCACGAAGCTTCTACAGGAGCTACGTATATCATTTTACATAATATTTTACGTGGTGCTTTGCAGTGAGACTATTGGTTACGTTATTTGAAAAGGGTTAAAAATTGCTGCTCCAGCTTATTTCAGTATTTCAGTACACAAAATATAAATAATGATTAGTACAAAATAAAAATAACTAATAGAATAGTATATTGCATAACAAGCATAAAAGAAACATTTCAAGCAAGTTACACTCCATATTTTTTCTACCACTATGATATTGTATATTTTAATTCGATTTCACTATTCCAACCTGAAGGTCGCGACTCCTGATGGGGTCTTACAGTGTTTTCTGGCGCATATCGTGCTTATTTTTAGATGCAATTATTTTTATATGTAAATGTAAATGTAGTGTTTTATAAATAAAATGTTTCAAATAGTAATTTAATTCAGTATGTTATGTCATATATCCAAATGTTACCATTTTTAACTTTCAATTTTTATTTGTATGAATTGCAAAACAATTGAATATATGTTCAAGCAGTTACGAACGTATGTATGTTTTACACTTACTTTATCAATATAGTCCGTCAGGACGGTAATGTGGATAGCGTTACTAAATTCGAATCCAGAGATTTCGAGTTCGCATCAAGCTAAAAATTATATGAACTGCCACATTGCGGTTCGGTGAGTGCGGGCCCTTGGAATCAAGTTCCTGTTATACAGCGTAAAAATATTACAAGAAATAAACATTGAATCAAATAAAAAAATCAACTTAATCACAAGTAGCAACAAGCCTTTCACCGGCTAAATGTTTGAAATAAATTTGCAAAACGATTTTATAAAATAAACGTTATTTTATTCCTTTATTGTTTTTTGGGGTGACTTTTTTTTTACTTTTTTTTCAGAATCATGTCAAAATTTATTTTTGCGATTAGAACACCATCTATTCTGAATTGGAAAAAAAGTTTCAGATAAAATTAACTTAATTTTTTTGCAGAATACGAATCCGCAATAAAAAATGGGGGTTCCTATTTAAGGTTTCAAAGTTGCCCCCCGCCCCAACCCCTAGGGGTGGGAGTTGGGGTTTGTGTTTGGTGTGCGTAGATAGGTTTTTGCAAAATATGAAACACGTGTTTTTTGGTTTCTTGATTCAATGTGTATTTTTGGAGATATTTCACCGTCCCAGAACTTTTTTAACACCCAGTATAAATATATTTAATAGCACGTTTATTATTTTAAAATAATTTCGACTCTTAGTTTTACTTTAAGAATTTTAATCACAGTTCTTTAAAATAATTTAATAAATACAGGATCATTTTTATACCTTATATTATGTCAAGATCTTTTGTAAATAATATAATGTAATACCATCTTCATAAAAAGAAAACAACTAAATTTCAACTCTTATAGTGTGCATTTTGGGTGACATATTATTAGTACTACACAAGAATTTAGAAGGTTTGATGTAAATCGGGGTTCGAATAATCGGATTAAACACAAGTTCTATACTTTCATATTAGTATTGCTAAAAATTATTCTGAATAAAACAGGATTACATTAACAAATCAAATTAACGCGGTGGAATCACTATAAACGACTACCTCATTCAATAGCTTGAAATTCTCTCGAATCTTACAATATTTTACAAAATAGAGTCTGTGACCATCAGTGGCGTAGACAAGGGGGGGGGTTTTCGGGTCCTGACCCCCCCCTAGACGATTTTAAAATAAAATATTCGTAGAGATTAAAATTTTTCAGAAATAAAAATATATTGTATCCTTATTGGAAGGCGAACACCCGCATGGACGCCAGCAAAAAGCGACAGCCCGTATTGACTGCGCTTGCGCCAGCGTCCGTAATGCCTTCACTGTAAGGTTCAATTAGTTAACGCGCAGTAGTTGTGGTGTATTTATTTATAACAGTTATTTTTTTATTTGGGTGCGACGTTTTAAACGCGAATTTATTAGCCGAATTTATGTGAACATGTAAAGAATGAAATTATTCAAATTAGAACAGAATCAGACACTGAATTTCGTAAATTATTTGAAAATATTAAACACCAACCAGAAATATTCGATTTCGAATTAAAAATACCACGAACTAATAAGAGACAAATACACAGATCAAATATAGCAACGAATTCTCCAAAAGATTATTATAGAGCATCAATATTCATACCGTTTTTAGATTCTTTTCTTATAGAAATAGATAATAGATTTTTGTCTCATAAAACTATATTAAGTGGATTTCAGTGTCTAATAAATGGTATAAATAATACTAAAGATTGTTTACTAAATTTAATAAATTTTTACTCGATGGATTTAAATGACAAAGATATTGTCATTTCAGAATATAAACTATGGCAAAGACATATATTGCAGTTAGAAGAAAGACAAAAAAATGGAATAGAAGCAATAAATAAGTGTAACAAAACAATATTTCCAAATGTATATAAATTACTGAAGATATTTGTAACATTACCAGTAACAACTAGCACTGCAGAGCGAACATTTCCAATTACGGCTGACGACGTACTGAGTTGTTTAACAAAAAACACCAGACGACTTAAATTTAAAATCTAAATTTGTTATTAACTAATTATTTGCTTTTTATTTTTGTATTGTATTTTTGTATATATATATATATATATATATATATATATATATATATATATATGAGGTCTAAATTTTATTTTTTTTATTATTTTTTTGCTAAATACATATAAATATATATGTAACCTAAACTAATTTTGAACCCCCCCCCTTTCAAAATTCCTGGCTACGCCACTGGTGACCATAGTCAAATTTCAAGAAATAAATTATAAAGTAAGTAAATTAAACATTATGTTGCCTCATAATAAAAGTAAAAACTACATATAAACTTATAATTATTTTGTATTTTGAAGTTGAAATTCAATTATGTATTTCATGTGACGTAGGAATGGTTCAACATTAATTCAGGTAAGTCAAGTCGCAGTATATAATTTTTTTTATGTTCTTTTATATTTATAATCTGTGTTTCTTCCTCAAGTATTGAAACTGACAGATGACAGATACCACGTGGTATAATTTGAGGTTAGTTGTGAGAACACAACTTACAAATGCACCTTTCTAACCTTCACTCCCCATATGCACACCTTTTTCTAACCATTTGCCACTAGTACAACACAATGACATCATGTATCCTTTCTACAAATTTTTAATAATTTTGTTTTTCGTAAATTATTAATTAAATAAAAATACGGATATTAAAAAATTTGGTCCTCAATGCTAAATCTCGTTAGTGTACCTTCACACTCTCGCGGAGATGGCTAAAGCGCTACAGTATTTATTTGTTATTTTAAAAAAGCGGAAAATAAGAAATAATTATATCGACATCTAAACTAAATATTGGTGTACTACTGAATCAGCAACCTGTTTTATAGGAATATTGACCGATTAGAAAATTATATTTACAATTAATTTCGAAGGACACGTACGAGTTTTAATCTGACATAAAATAATTATTATAATAGTGTTTGTTCAGGATAATATCAGAAGTAATTAAATTAAATAAAAATAAGCAAGTACTACGTTTTTCGAACCTTAATTTTAAAATGGTTTTTGTATGTTCCGCGTGTAAGAAATTTTAATGAGACAAATTTAATTATATCGTTAATACAACAGGGGCTCTTTTCTTAACCATCCGAAGATCTTAAACGAGATGCGTATTTCACAGCAACTATCCAAATTTGTATTAGTACTGAAGATATTGCAGTTTTAAAGTGGTTATTCGTATCTACGAATTTCAACCAAAGGCTGTTGAAAATAAAATAATTAACAACACTTACTTGAAAGATTACTTCAAATGTGCGATGTGTGTCTATATGTGTATATGTGTGTATATTAGAATACTTCAATTCTATCATACACTACGGCTTGGAATTTTTTTTTGGCAGCATTTCGGCATCTAATATGTTTAATTACAGGTATAACTAATGGAATATTTTTTATAAACACAAAATATTTTTTTATATACTTCTCTGCAAACCAGGAACTTAATCACAAATATAGTAATTTGTAGAAAAATCAGAACCACTCAACATTTTAACAAATAACGTTCAGTGGTTTCTTGTACAATTAATATGGTTTTTTTTTGTAAAGCCAAGTGTCAAATATTTTATACTTCAAATCATTCAAATCGTCATTAACTGTAAATCAGAAAATATACTGGAGATAACAATAAAAATGCATGATTAGTTTTCTCGAATTGAAAATAATGATTTCTTATAATTATATTTAACTGATTAATTTATAAATGTTTCTGTGTTTTAAAATAAAATGAAGAAAATATTAAAGTACAAGAAAGTTTGGAGAAATTACTGCGTTACAATATAAGCGTGCATAAGATCATGACTCGCATTTCATTTGTTGAACAGTATATACCAGGACCACAATTTTTAAACTTTTTGGTTTTGTATTTTTGCCAGGCTTGTAAATAGTTTAATGAGATTTTTGTATATTCACCACAAAACGCTGGTTCTACGGGAATCCATAGTATTTCGAAAATACTACTACATAGCGAGTCTGCAGCGTATTATCGTGGTAAGGACTACGTCCCTCGACTAACTTGTAGTTTTATATTTGTGTTTTCCAACGAGACAGTGTATAGTTTAGTGTACGGGTTGGTTTTATTCGTGTAATCTGAATAGAAGGGTACAATCCGAAGTCCGGACATAAGTTTATAAGCGATTCGACAAACCAACAACGGTAAAGCCTTTCCTGCAGTCGGTTAGGTGTTAGGTCGAAAAATAAAGAGAACGTGTGTACGGAATATGCTCAACGTTTTTGCTATCTTAACAAACTCACCTCGGTTGTTTTGTCATAGATTCGTTGGACTTAGATAATAAATTAACTATTCTTAGATAAAAATGTAGGTAGAGTGAAATGCAAGAAAGAAGCGAAGAAGGAACGTAATAAAGAAGCCTGCATTAAAAACAACAATAAAAATAAGCGTAATGTTTTCATCTATACCTCGTTACTAATAGATTGTTTTTATATATATATGGACATTGCGCATCTGTAATCATCTCCTGTAGCATCAACGTGATATTGGAGTAGTTGGTGTTATCATCCTGGACGTCATCGAAGCTTGTATCATTATCTTGGAGCAGCTGGTATTCTAACCAGCGGCACCGGTGCTGTCATCGTCATCAGAATCAACGTTTTCTCTTGCAACATCCTAGATGCTTGAAACAGCAACAGTAAAGCGGAGATCGAAAATTAAGTGTGCTGTGTGCTATTCATAACACCAGTGTAAGAAAATTATTATTCTTATATTATTTGAGTAAACGTCTCTTAAAAATAGTAAGTAATTAATATGTTGTTTCAAATAGATTATTTACAATAAATATTTTTACAGCATTTTTATTTAGTTGAGAATCAAATAGATGATTATATAGTCGTCCACATATCTCCTATAGTAGTGTCTCCAGGAATGATCACAGTTTCGGAGAGAGTTTCCTGATTCTATAGGGTAAATATCCAGAAATCATTCTTCTACCAAAGTTTCCTCAACTGAAGACAAAAGGGTTTCTACGGCAAATTAATGTCTAATGGGACATTTTAATGCGCAAATATTGAACAAGTTATAGAAAATCATGCTCTAAGCCAAGTGAAAGAAGAAAATGAGAAACCTTTAGTCGAACTTTATTACGATTTCAATTTGGTTGTAGAAGCAAGTCCCTTCCTTCATACAAGAATATATAAAATAACTTAGGTATCTACAGATCTACATCGAACAGAAAATCAAATTAATAACTTTTTAATTTGCAACAAATTGAAAAGCTCACTTCTGGATGTGCATAGTTTCCGAGGTACTGATGTCAAGAGTGATCACAATCTGCTCATTCTAAATCTCTATGAAAAAGACTACAAAAAGTGCCCGAAGAATCCAGTTAAACTAAACTAAAATATCCAGCATTGTCTGCAGAATAAAATGAAGCACCATTGGGATCTCGAGAACTATAAGAGCTACGACTTTGATTGATTTAGTTTTTCGGGAAAAATACATAGAAAAAATCTACGAAAATAAGTTTTTCAGTGTATATTTAGTGATAGACAAAAAACCTTTTTCTTTTTAAAATAACTTCTAAATTATGGCATATTGAGAAAAATGTTTTAAGCAAAAAAGGTACATATTTTTACTGTCTAGAAACTGACATAGATTTTTTTTGTCCCTTATATTGATATGATACGACATAAACATATATTTTTAATAGAATTAATGGTAAAAAGCTTATTTTTTTAAGATTTTAATGATGTATAGCTTTGTACACTTCTAATAACATTTTTTGTGAAAATAATTAAATATTAATTTTTGTTCGTCTACCGATGAGTTTATCAATTATTTTTAGAGAAATAAGTCAAATTACATATGAATTAACAAATAAAATGATTAATTGTTCACCTAATAGTCCTAGTACCATATAACATAATTAAATTAGGTGAACGCAATGATCTAAAAAAGTATTGGGTGAACGTTAAATTTAAATACTTTTTGTTTTACATATGGAATATGAAATAATATAGACTTGAAATAATTTTAAAAATGAAAAAATCTACTAAAACATTTATTTAATTTAATCAAAGTTGTAGAGCTTATAGTTCTCGAGATTCCAATGGTCAATTCCCAATAACAATTACCTGTACCAATATATATTATAAACAGTTGTTAATTGTTAAACTATATTTAGTGAGGCGAATTAAAACTTAATTATTTTTTCATTCAAGATTTTATTTAAACATTACATACAATTGATTTTTTCCATCAACTCCAGTTTTTTCTCCCATACTATCTTCATAGTTCACCTAATATAAAAAATAAAAATATTAAATAATTATTTATTACAAAAATAAATAAATATATCATCACAACTTTTACCCTATAGGGTGTGGATATCTCAGATTTCAGTAATCAATATATTTATGCGCGTGAAGTGTGGCTACCAGCTGTTAAATCATGGCTCCCAAAAATGTTATTGAAAAAAGGGCCACAGGGGTAATTTTAATGTAGTGAAAATTAAAATTGTTATTTGATTAAACTAGGCAAAAATAACAGATTCACTGTCGCGGTTAGAGTTTCATAGACGAATCTATAGATCTAGCCAAGGTTGTAAATCTGCTTTTATTGCCGTGTTGAATAATTTTTTTTTGCTCAACATTTGTAATTTAAACTATATATCAAAATAAATAATAAAAAAAATAGCTGTTTGCTCAGATTTTTCTAATTACATTGTATGCTCGGTCTGAAGGCTCCCAGTTTAGTCGACGTACTTCTAAATATCGACATTTAGAATATCTAGGAAATTGGTCATTAAAAATCCTATGGTATTTAAATTTTAACAGTCGAAGGTTCAATAAACTGTCGTTTTTATTAGCACAAAAATTAAAATAATATTAGAAAAATGTGGGTACACATTTTATTAATATGTTGCATATACTATTACTAATCATTTAATTATATTTACAGAAGAAGAACCTCTTTTATAGTACAAAATTTAAGCACTACACACATGTAATTTTCACGCTCTGATTTTAAATTTCAGAGAGCTAACATGGCGAAACCAATCAAATTACAATGTCGACACTGTTACTAATTCAGACTTTGTCGCCATGTTGTCGAATGCAGACGTATGTGAGCAATATGATGGGTCCCACGCAGGATCAAGCGTTTTGTAGTGTTTATACAAATATCTGATATCGTCATTTACAGCCTTCAGAAATACAAAACCCAAACTTAAAAGGCACAACGCAGATATTTACTATTTAATGACTGAATTGAGTCATGGTCTAGTGGTTTTATTCAGGCTTGTCGGTTAACGTCCAGTCCAGTTAGTAACTTTGACGTCATTGGCACAGGCGTGGAGACTTGCCAAATCCGGCTTACACTGTAACACACTAGTTTCTTCCCACTTGTTATTAACTTTTTTTTTATTTTATCTTAAAACAATATACTTATAAATGAATCAGTTGTAAATTAAATTATAATAATCTTATTGATATTATTATTATCGAGCACGAATACAACGCAATTTTGTTTGTAATTGAAACAAAATAACTTTATTTCTCTAGTGTATATCCGATTTGTTGATTTAATGATTTCCGGTTAATGACTGTAGAAGTATTGTATAAGTAAAAAAATATATTCGTGTGCAATGGCTTAGATATGAATTAAATTGTAGAATTCTATAAAACCTTCGAAAATATGCGCAATGATTATGTTATAAAATAATACGAAATTACTAATTTTCTTTTGAATGGGGTCCTTCAGTATATAAAAAAAAATCTTGAAACTTCATTTACATTGAAAACGATGTAGGTACTCGTAAAGCTTTACAAAGTCTTAAATGTTATTCATTAAGCCGTAATGATTAAAAAAAAATGTAACATCAAACTTATGAAAACCTCAAACAGTGGGCCCCGCTTGTATTAAATATAATCATATAAATGATTTTTTTTATTATTTAACTTTAATAGCAAATAATTTAATATATGTGAAAATATGAGTTATTTCAGAATGAAAATTAAATAAACTAAATGATTATCTTAGTCAAAAATTGGATTACCATTGGTATATACCATTTGGTATGTGTTTCCTCTCACAGATTTGAGAATACCTAACCTAAATTTCGAACTAGGCAATATTTAACAATTATTTTTACTAAGTAACATATTCATTATGTATTTAAAATATACTTGTCAATTCTGTATATAACATAAATAAATAAAATAAATATATCATTACGCCTTTTACCCATTACTGGGTGTGGTACTCGCAGATCTCGGTAAGTAATACATTTTTTCGCGTGAAATGCGGTTACCAGTCGTCAAATCACGGCCCCCAAAGATATTAGTAGAGGGGGAGCCACAGGGGTAGATTTTAAATTGGTGAAAATTGTTTGTCGGCTTTGGGGATAAAAACCTCAAATATAGCTATCAGATAAAGACAGAAAATATGAATAGGACAAAGAATTCTAAATAGACTAAATGTGCAAAAGAGAGGATTAAAGAAAGATAGCTATGATTTTACGTCAGATTTAATGCCATTAAAAATTCAAATAAGTACTTTAAAAACCAATAACATTTTTGAAACTTTGATCGACTGTGGCAGCAAGTGTTTGGACCTAGCGTTAATATAATGACTAATTTATTATTTTGTGACTAAAATGGAGGATCTCATTATTGAAAATCGGCAATCATGTAGCGGTATTATAACATAATTATATTGATGGAAATTAATTTTATATTTCTTGTAGCGTTTTTGTTGCAGAACAATGGAATTCTTTCCTAAATTAATATAGAGCAAATATGTAATCTAAAACGTAATTTCGTCTGAATATCTACAAAGTATGTCAGATTTGACCAATAATAATGAGATAATGAGTTACTTGGATAGTTTCATCCTTTAATAGTCCGAGTTAAATAGACAGGCTGCAAATTTTTACATTCATGTTCATTATATGATATTATAACATGTTTCTCACATATTTTATTTTACATACATACATACATAACATCACGTTATATCCCATTAAATGGGGTAGCACGAACCCGTCAACATTCTCATTCTGACACATGATACTCGTTTCGACTATATTAACACTTCCTACATACGAACTTTTTCTTTCCTCACAACCAAAATCCATCATCACGCAACAAACATCCATCCATTCGCTCCTGTACACCTGTTTCGTAAATCTTCACTTACGCCCACTTCTCTAACAACGAATCTATAAGAAATGAAGGCAGCATCGCCTGCGCTTGTTTTAAAATAAATTTAACACAATTGCAGTTACACACTGTATAGTAAAAACTGAAAATGAAGAAAAAAAGATGAGGAAGGAAGGGAGCATCTTCGTGCGCTTGTTTTTGAAGGTGAACTCCACACAATTGCAGGTAAACACTCGAAAAATCTAACCAATGAATCTAAAATCAAGAATCATACGCTTGTCCTTATTAATCATATTTATCCCGCAATTAATTTTCGCCAAACATTCCTATCCTGACACACCACTTTTGCTTCAACCACATTCATAATTCTTTTCATACAAGCTCGTTTATTCGTCACGCTCGGAATCTTTCGCTCACGCAACAACCCTACAATCATATTTATCCATTTGTTTTACTTTTAATTTTACAGTTTATAAATGAGTTTATAAATTATGTTATTTCGACGGCGCGCCGCTGACATACAAGTACGCTGCCGCCGTAGAAATAAATACAGGCGCACTGCCGCCGCCGCCTTGAGCTATATCGGCGCACAGGTCTAGCAGTTATCATTGGCTACAAGAACAAGAACATGCGCGATGAACTAAACCATTTGAAATTTGAAATATTATACAATAAACTACTGTACTTAGTAGTAAATAAATATTGTGTGTTTATAAAACAAAATATTCCATTAGTTATGCCCAGGCAGATTAAAAAAATGACATTTTATAGAATACTCGTTGGTTGAAGCGTGGGATGCTGGGATTTTTCGTGAATTGAGAGACTTTTATTTTTGGGTGTTTTTTTGTTGTGTTTGGGGAGGATTGTATGAAGGTGGATTGTTTGTAATTAGGGGTTGAGAGAGTGACACGTGATGGAATGAATTGTGAGTCATGTGTATACAATTTTTCGACCTGTAGTTTATGATATAATCACTACTCGCTAAAATTTGCTTGGGCACTTTTTAAAATATAAAAGATAAATATTTCAGCAGTAAGAAAAATATTTGAACAGTAACAAACAAATTTTGGATTTGTAAAAATATTTGCGCAACAAAAATAATATATTGCAGCAGTAAAAAGAATATTAGTCAGTAAAAAAATCCAAAATTAACAGGAAAATAAATATTTTAGCCGTAAGAATATATTTGGTAGAAATATTTCAGCAGTAAAAAAAATACTTCAGCTTCGTTTGGTCAAGGTCGTGCGTCTAATGATTAAACCACCGGCGATCAATAGGCTAAAACCAGTAAACCACTGAAAAACAAAATGTACAGAAACCCATGATATATATTTTTTTGTAATGAAGAGTGATGAATAGATTCATGTAGAACCATGTTTAATGGATAGAAGGAAGAAGTTCACAGACTATTTGCAAAATAAATTCAAAATTTAGGTATAGACAATAAATACAGTTTTCAAAACAAGAACAGGAAACTTCTTGGATTGTTTTATCTGTAAACATTAAGGTTACTATTTTTTTCTACGACTGCTATGAAAAATTGACAATTACGCTCTCATTTGTCATCATAAAGTTGAGTTTTCTGTGGAACAATAAAAAAAATATCTTTGTCGTGCGTTGCCATTGGATATTTTTTATACATATTAAATGGGCGCTTTTTCAAGTTACCAAGGATACAAACAAAACAGAAACTTGTCATATTGACAGCTGACAGAACGAATTTATTTTCAGTACGTATATGTTTTTTACTAATTTTAAGATGCAATCGTAGAAAAAATTATGTGTGTATCTTTGTTCCTCTTACACTAATGCAGCTCTCGCCTTCGGCTCGTTCTGCAATAATTTAGATAAGAGACTAATTTCTTTGACTGCGGAGCAGGAAAATATGATGTATTTTTATTAATTACAGATATTTGCTTCTTTGCCACTTAAAATGCATGCATATACTAGTATTTATAATCAAATTTGAGTGATGAAATAAAAAAAAATGGAGATTGCCTGTTTTTCATCTAACTTATGAAGATTTAATTTTTTAAACTAACATTTTGTGTTTACAAAATTAAATAATTAAAAGACATTTTAATTTTAAAGATATTTTTATGATACAAAAAGAAATATTTTAAACAATCAAATTAACAGTTTCCGCAGAACCAACTTCTTCCTTAATGCGTTCTTTCCTGCCTCATTGTGATCTATTTCTTACCTATTTTTCAGCCAATTCGTATAAAATCGTAGACTGTCAAGCGGTTTCTATTCTTTTGTTAACAATTTATCAACGTCTAGTAATTTCAAATCGTCAACTTTCATACTTTTTTTTATTAAAACTAATGAATCATTCTCAAATTTTTACCACCTTGATAATGATGATTCTTTTCGTAAAATTACATTATTTATTGGACTTGTTTTAGATTTTATTAGAATGAAACGCTTGCTGATATTAAATTTGAAGTACCAAATATTAACACTTTTTAATATCACATATGCCTTTGTTTGTTTATCATAACTTTAAAATCATTCGCTATTTCAATCGCAATCCTAATTATTTTAAAAACTTCTATATCTCTACAGTGCTTGTAAATATTTTTTTTTTAAACTTGCTCGATTCTATCAAAAACCCGATCACTGTGCAAAAAGGACATCCTCTTACCAAATATATTACTTTAACTTATTTTAATGTTTTGAGATTTTAAAAATCATTTGGAATAGGTTGCAATGATAATACCATTTTTATTTTGACCCTCGCATTAATCATACATTAAGTAGATAAGCTTGCTTCTGATTGGTTGCCATTTCTACAACTAAAAGCAATATGAAGATTGTGAACTTTGTAATTAATCCCGATTTATAATTGAAAGAAATTTATACATAGATCATGAATTCTTCAAAGAATAAAATCCTCTTAACATATTTTCACAAAAAAGTGGACATTTCTAGTATTGTAGCTATAGACCGCTGAACTAGTTTTATTTTAATGTAATAATATGACTATACCTTTAATATTAAAAATTATATTATATGTTTCAATAATGAATAAATATTATTTATTTATTTAGACAAATTTGTTATTAATAATTTTAAAAGAGAAAAGGGGAAAAATTGACATTACTGTTTTGATAAGAATACATTATTATCGTAAATAATAAAATTTTTTTCAAAGTTTATTTTAAATTTAAATGTCCACATATAGTTTTTCTACCGGCTGTTCCATTTTCGCGCAATGATATACAACTTTATATTTTTAAATGGAACATTCTATATATTTTTGCAAATATTTAAAGATATTGGTTGGTAGCACAAGCTCTGGTTTTGGGTGTTCTAAGAGCACGGTTTTAACATGTTAGAGAAAGCTAAAACACCCAAAAAACACTGCTCTTAAAACAAGCAAAAACAGAGCTTGTGCTACCAGCCCTTGTGCTTCTTTTTAAAATCGATCAGTACAGATACTATTCATGTTTAATTAATAAATAATCACACATAGAAATTATTTTCCGTAATATTTAAAATAATCGAGTAAAAAAAATACAGGCCGATGAAACAATATGTAAATGAAGTTAATTTTGCAAATTTAATAAAAATTCTCTTTGATCTTCAGATAAATATATCATCACACCTTTTACCCATTACTGGGTGTAGCGCTCTACCGTAGCAGCTTTCGGTAAGTGATATATTTCTTCGCGTGAAGTTTGGTTACCAGTCGTCAAATTATGGCCCCCAAAGATATTAGTGGAGGAGAGGCCACATGGGTAGTTTTAATATTGTGAAAATTGTTTGTCGGCTGTGGGAATTGAACCCTGATTCTCATAACCACAAGCCCACTTGATACCACTGAGCCACCTACCCCATATCATTAGATACTTTACCACAGAAAACTCATTCTTTAGTAGAAAATATTGTGTATCATTGTTATAGTAACAAATATTTGTTAGGTAACAAATAAACGTGGGATTCATAATTTATCTACAATTTAACAAACAACTGCTATTGCCTACTACCTGTGGCAGTGACAATTGAAGATAGTTACAAATAAATTGGACAGAACTGGGGCAGCAAATCGATTTTTTAACTGTTTCTAGCGCAATATGCCATCGATGTTCTGCCACTGTTCTTGACAGCTACTTATTATACAATCTGGGTACATGATGTAGTACCTCAAATGAAATATTTGAAAATGTCAAAACAAGAAAATCTGAAGTGGTAAAGTGTCTGTCTGCCAAAAACGAACAGGTTTTTTTGCGTGATTCGAAAAATAAAATTTAATGAGGTATACATGGTGAATTCTAATTTTACATGTACCTAAAATGTGTATAAATATAGAATCTAATATAAATTTACTTATATGTTTTAATTGGCTTAATAGAAGTTCTGACAAAATTAAAGTAGATAAACAATATGTTTACATTAAATATGTAAAACTTTTTGATTAATCGTATATATCATAATTTTGTTAAAATAAAACGAAAATGTGTGTTATTTTAATCTAATCCTATTATCATTTAGTTTTCAGTATATGATTCAGTTTATTTTTTTAATACCAGTTTAGATTAAAATCAGATAAACCAAAATTTAGGATTCACTAAATCTTTTACGAGAATTCGGCTCTAATAGAATGTTTTAATTACGATTCAATTTCACCTGGCAGCTTTTATAGTAGCTTATTATTAAATTAAAAATTATATTTGATTATACGTTTTATCTTCTTAAATAATCCTGGTTGTTAGTTGTTTTAAATTTTGACGATATAATAAACAAAAATTAATAATTTTGAGCTCTTAATATTTGTCAATAATGATGTCATAGATATGAGGTATATTATTATTATTCAAAATTTATTAATTTAATTTTTTTTACTTTTTTACACGATCAGGGTTTAAAGATGGTATTATGTCTTGGTCAATTTCATAATTATGTACACTTGATTATAATAAGTACCTATATGATATTATGTCGGCAACACAATTGATACAAGACTCGTATATGAGTGTGATTGCACTTGAAATATGAGAAACCTTTTTATTCCATAAAAAAAATGTACTCTACATAAGTTTTTTCTTATCTTTGTCAAAGATACAATTGTATTACATTTAATATATACAGTGTCGCCTAGAAGAATATATAAAAATATTTTATGATTCGTTTAGAATTGAAATTGGAGATACATTAATTTTGTTTTGACATATACATTTAATCTTGTACAAAAGAATTAGCGGACCGTGTGCTACATATTACAAGTTGAGAACAGTATTATTTTATTCATTTACACAGAAACTCCTAACTTTTAGATGTCCCATTATGTAATAGTATAAATTATGTATACTTTCTTTGTTTAGATTCCTAATATTAAATAATAATTTGATTCATTATAGATAGAAAAGAAATTATACAAAAAATATTCTGATTGGTAATTGTTTATTATTAAATTTTGAGTTTCACTAAGTACGTAATAAAAATTAAAATAAATATATCATCACATCTTGTATGGCATACAATATCTGAGTGATATATTTATGTGCATAAAATGCGGTTACCAGTTGTCAAATCACGGCCTCAAAAATATTATTGTAGGGGGGATCATAGGGACAATTTAAATGTGGTAAAAATTGTTTGTCGACTGTAGGAATCAAACTCGGGTTCTCAAATTCACAGTCCGACTCGATACCACTAGATATTCGCTAAATTTCTTTAATTACCCATTCTCTTTGATTCACCACTGCTTTGATACGATAATATGAAAAAAATATATATTTTAGTGTAACCTATTATTTTAATTGACATAAATGTTAAACATATTATTTACGCTACAAACAAAATTTATACTTCGGAGAAGACGATTAAAAATTCATTATTTCCTTTATGATTTATTTTATGAATACATATGTATGTGAAATTGATTTACATAATATTTAAATTAGATACTTAAATTTTTATTTAAATGGTTATTATAATTTTAAAAATTTCAATCAAATATTCTCTATATTTAGATCATTATTATAACAACCTCGATCTTGCTTGCGGTTTCAAGATGATATTAGAATTTTTCTTTTTGCGGTTTAAACAATTTTATATTCTGATTATTTGAAGTGTAAAAATTGTGTTGTAATGTGCGAATATTCTCCGAAGAATCTATTATTGTTCGCGAGCCATGACGAAAGTTGATTAGTTTATGCTGATAGACAAACTGAAGACCTGAAGTTGTTTGTACAATTGAACTAATTTGTGCTTATCAGGAGAAATCATTATAATACAACCTTGATTTTAATTTTTAAGTAGGTGGATACATTTTAATAAAAAATGCTGTATTAAGTGTAGTTTTATCTGTATTTTATTCATTGTTTGTACAAGGTTTTATGGACTACACTGAGTGGTGGACTTATTTATATTTTAATGGAACACACAATAAACATATGAATAAAGATGTTTGTTAAATACAAATCTACGTAGAGAATAAAAGAAATGTAACTAATATAAATATTAGAAATCATCTTTATTAAATTCACATAAAAAAAACTCATGAATATTATATTAGATTTTGACCAAAATATTCTATTAATTATAATTTACAATAACACGATGCATTTTTGGTATAATTCTTTGAGTTTTTATCTCAGACACAAGTCAATATTCACAGTTGTAAAATAATATAATTGGAGTATATTTTGCGCAGAAAATTATTTTCATTTTTCTGTGCAACTGTTGATTGACTAATGTAATAATAATGAAGAAATAAAGGTTATTTAAATAGTTATTTTTGATTCTAGATTGCGAAATGTTACTTTTTCATTCGAGAATGCAAAAGCATTTCGCAATCGAGTATCAAACAACGTTTTTTCGAAAACTATGTCCCAAAATTAGTAATAATGTAATGAGAAAATTTTGACGTTTAGGATTAATTAATGTGGCATTTAATTTCTCCATGACAACAATGTATGTAATATAATTGCTATCAAATCTGGTATTCTCTGACCAGCAATTGACAGCTGGTTGGCAATAGAACCCAAACAAACGTTCTAATTTTTTTCTGCGATTTATTGGGATTCCCATTGCATTTCTCAAGAAACTATTCCAGTACACCAGTTAGCTTCCTCAAGCGGGATAAATATGAATAATTGCTCAATTTGAACATTAAATATAAATTTTGTTAAAGAATAGAAGTATTGTTGCTAAGCAAAAAAAATTAAGTGACAAATTTTATTAAATTGTGAGCCTTTCTTCTATCAAAAAATTACAGGATGCAAAAAACTTTTGCATCCTGCATGCAAAAGTCTTTTGCGTTCTGTAGACAAAAAACACTCATTTCGCGTGTTGATAGTTGTCATGTAAATTTTAACTTTATATGACAGTTTTCGAAAAATATTATTTCAATAGATCTATAACAAAGTTCTTGAATCAGCTGAAGTGTTCGTTTTAGTTTAGACCCTCAAAGTGAGACATTATTTACTCGAATAATTTTATATCATTAATTTATTATTAGAGATTAACAAATAATATGAATTATGCCCAAAAAGTTCAAATGTCAGTAAAACTTCAATAGTATCATTAATATATAAGTTCATTATATTCGAGTTTGCAGATAATATTAATTCATTTAGATAATCAATAGTGGTATTAGAAGTATGAGTTCTAAAAATATGATGGTTTCAGACTTCAAAATATGTAAGATCGACACTGTGAAAAGATATTTAAAGTTCTAGATTTACTGCAAAATAATGACATGAAACAAAAACTGTATTGTGTACACAGGAAACAGAAACAATATTCCTTTCTACTGAATGACAATATATTTATGAATGAACTTACTCACTATAATAAAAAGAATAAAACTGTGCTGTTATGCACGACAAGAGCAATAATTCAAGTACACATTCTTATTGTCACAATGGCGTCATTTACGTCTCAAAAAACTAGTGCATACTTCCTGGGAGCGGATACACACTTACCTAACTTAAAAGGTAAAAACAGGGCAGTTTACGTTCCTACATCCGGTCTCACTATTAGACCGTAATGAAGGTCAATTCTCGTAAGAAACACAATTAGTCGAAGATAATTTCAAGAAGGTCACGCATTCGTATTACAACCCGTAGTGCCACCACATTTGTCTGTCTGTTCACCACACCAATTATGTCATACAAATTCTAAATCACTGAAGTTAATCAAGTGCGAAATTGTTCCTCAAACCCTCGTATAAATACCCGATTGACAACATTCAAAGCATCAATCAATCACCACTGATTGTAGCAGCAACAACAGCATCATGGCAACAATGTTTAGTGCAATTGTTTTGTGTTTGTTCATCGTATCGACTTTTGCTATAAAAATCGATGTTGACAATAAAGAACCAGTTGTTAAATACCGCTATCAAACTGAAGAATCAATGAAGACATCTGCTTCTGAGTATCCTTACCACGGATACCGAGGATATGAAAGCAATGGGTATTATCCTCAGTATTCCTCAGGATACTCTGGAGGAATACGTGGAGGATACGGCGGTAAATGGAACGGTCCTATTGGTGGTTACGGAGGCGGCGGCTATGGAGGCAACTATGGATATGGTGGTGCTAATGGCGGTGCCTACCCTAGTGTTGGAGGATACAGCGGTCATTACATCGGCGGAGGAGGCTACGGAGGAAACATCGGCGGAGGAGGTTACGGAGGAAACATCGGCGGAGGAGGTTACGGAGGAAACATCGGTGGGGGAGGTTACAGAGGAAACATCGGCGGAGGAGGTTACGGAGGAAATATCGGTGGGGGAAGTTACGGAGGAAATATCGGTGGAGGAGGTTATGGAGGAAACATTGGTGGAGTAGGTTATAAAGGAAACGTCGGTGGAGGAGGCTATGGAGGTAACATCGGACCTGCTTTCTATCCTCACCATCATGGCCATGGTGGTGGTTATGTTGAAAAGAAGGACTTCGTTGATGAGAACAAGAAAGCAGGAGGCCAAAGTTTCGAAAAAGCTGAAGGAAGCAAAGGAGAGAGTGGACAACATGGAACACAAGGATTTACACAAGGACAAGTTGCTTTAAAGAATAACAAAGGAGATACTGGATCTTACAATAGTCAAGAAGGAGATAAGAAAGGATACAACGATGGTAAATCGTACACAGGGGGTCAACAGTTCAACCAAGCTGGTAAGATATTTAAAATTAAATTAAATGCACAATATATACCGCTAATACTCAAGTTATAACTTTTAAAGTTTAAAAAGTATAAAATCAGTGATATCTAATTAACCAAGACTCTTATATTTCAACTTTATATTGAATAATTTTAAAATACAATATATTTTCAAGTAATTTAATATTAATAATTTTTTTTAAAGGTGGCAAAGGAGAAGGCGATAACCAGAAAGCTAACCACCGCAAAGGTCACGCCAAGAAAGGTTTCAAAAGCACCCACCATAAAGACGAAACCGGTAGCGAAGAAACATTCTACGATGAAGCTCATGATGAAGGAGACAGCTTCCGCTATGGTTCCAACGAGGGCTCCTTCGGAACCAAGGGTGAATCGGCTTATAAGGGTGGACAAGAAAACGGACAATTCATCGCCGATGAAAAACGCAAGCAAGGACATTATGACAGACAGCAAGTCGTGGACAATGCCAACGCAGATAAAGGGCAGTACGGACAGAAGGGTTACCATGGCAGCAGTGAAGGATTCAGTGTGAACAATGGAGCTGGACAACAATCATTACTAGGAAGACAAGAAGCGAATAGGTTGTATTATAATCAACACCCGCATGGATATGTGCCCATCTATGAGGATGGTTATTAAAGTTTTGAAGTTTTAATTAAGTATATGCAAAAAGTGTAAACAGCTATTGTATAATTAAAATGTAAATTGCAAATAAAGTTACTTATAATCTCATAAATAATTAGTTTTTTTATTTACATTTGTATCTCTCAAATAGCTACACTGCTTTTAGAGAAGCAGTGAAACAGTTTGTTTTATCAGTTGAATTATTAGCTATTAACTATTTTTAAAATATCAACGTATTACTGGTTTTACAGAAGTGAGCTAATGATCTAACGCTGATTCTAATTCTAATCAAAATACCACTGTGGGCTCAATATAAATAGCAAAATTTCTTAAACCTAACAAAGAGTACCGACGTGTTTTACTTACTGCAAAACCCTGAAATTGTAATGATAATTTTGAACAAATATTTAGTAAAGTGCTTTATCTACACCTATTAAATAATACCTTTATCATATATTTAACTCTAAATACTTAAAACTATAAAGCACTAGCGTAATATGAAATTTCATATTTCACGGAATATTTCCAACCAATAACAAGCATTTTCTCATGTTTCAAGGAGGTGGTTTGTCGTTTGTTGATCCATGACAAAAATAAGTAAGATTGTTTTATTATATTTGTTCCGTGTACTTAAATAGTTGTAGATAAAGTATAGTATTTGACTTAGCATATAATTAAACCTACATTATATGCTCATATCCGTACTGCCTCAATTTGTTTTCATTTTGACAGTTCTTAGTTAATCATAAGGCGTGTTTCTTTGAACTGTGATTCGTAATCAGTGATCAAAGTTAACATGATCAAGAAAAATCATGTTTCCTCGTTAGTGATTCGTTATTCCTACTATTTTATTTTGTGATCATGAAACGACAATCCCCTTTCTCTTCTAAATCATACTTTTTCTATGATTGCTGTTTACTGATTCGTATCAAAGATTTAAAAAATGGCTTCTACATAAATACAAGTGCACCATATTATGACGAATAAAAGGGAATTGGTAGTTTTTGGACGAACATATACGGACGTACCATATATTTAATAATAATGATTTTTTTATATAGCACGGTCACGATTTAAACAGGAACAAACAATTATTTTATAAAAATAGATTAGTTTTTTGAAGTTGACGTTTGAAGTAGTAAACGTTCATGTTAAAATTATATGACTGCGTCGATCGGGTTATATTTTATTCATTAGTCATGTTTGTTGTTTTCTTTATATTTAATCGTGATTCAATGTAATCACGATCAACCGAATCATGAGTTAAAAAAATAACAATCCAAAGAAACACGCCTATAATCGAGATCAAATACGCATACTGTAACCTCTTGTTTTATAATATGCAACCCAATTATTAAACAAGAACAAACTCAGTACACATATATACAAAAACAGTCACATTATCGATCACAGTCAGTACATGTACACCTGGACTTACGCTATAGTGATGTAAGTTAGGTAACTGCCATAATGTCTAATTCAAATCGTCGAACTATAACGAATCATGAATTACTAATCTATAAAATGTCAATACTACTGATTATTATAATCACACAAGAAAATTCTGTGTGATTTACGTACACTATTATTATCCCGCATTGCGTTTATTGACTCGGTAACGTAACTACTGCGTGCGGATTGTAAGTGGATGGCTGACGGCTTTGCGCCAACCCGAATTGTTGAATATTGCTTGTCGTTGTTTGCAAAAATATTGATCTAAATATAAATTATTTGATTGTTTAACTGCTACTGTCATCACTTGTACATAACTAAAGTTCCTTTAAAAATTAAATAGATAGGACTCGGTAACATTCAAAGCTGCATGGTGCTAACTAAATTTAACTAGGGGTAATTTTAAAAGTTGCAACCTATAGATTTAAGTTAATTTTATATAAAATAATTTGGTTAACAAATTTCATATTAAAAACTAATGAAATTAATTAGAAAATAAATATATCAAGCATTTTACCGATTATAGGATGTAGATATGAGCATCAAGTTCGGTTACCAACTGTCAAATCACGATTCCCAAAGATGTTAGTGAAAGAGAATCCATAAGAGTAATTTTTAAATGGTGAAAATAAGTTTGTCGACTGTAAGAATTGAGCTCTGGTTTTTATTCCACATTCCGACGTGTTAATAATAATACTAGTTTATATCCATAAAAAACATTTTTTCTGGTAAGGGTACTGAATAATAAAAATACAAAGCATGTGTTCAATTAATATAATTTAATTCTAAATAAAAGATTTTAATTTAAAAGCATGTTACAATCAATCTATTTAACTTTATTACACTTTACATTAACACGTTTTCTTACACATCAAATATTACATCTAAAATACAAATAAAACAAGACACATGATTAAAAATTTATAAAGTATGTAAACAAACTTTGGAATATCTAATATTTGAGCGGTGTACGAATACATTGGAGATTTCATTTACGATATTTACGTTCATATTTTACATTATAAAGTCTTATTCTTGACACATACATGCAATAAGCTTCAAAATTATTTGATTGTTTTATAATATCTTTAACAAAAAATGCATTACTTTTATAGCATTCCATTAAAATATTCCAGATAAAGCAGTGTTTACATAAAAATTTTACAAATTTTGAAATATATATTTGTTCAATTTAATTATTATTGTAGCAAAGCTTTTGCAAATCAACAAAACAATTTAGTGTAAATTGATTTGAACTTATTATTATCTCTTATGTCGCTTAACAAATAATTATTTTAAAAGTAAATCATTTTACAATATATTAAAACATATTTGTAACATCAGGGATAAAATGGAAGATCAATTATAACTAAAAATTAAAATAATTCGTTGAGGCATCATTATGAGATTCTATGAGAAAAAAAATACCCTGTTAGGAGAACTGAATCCTATGGCAAGTCTCCTTTTCTGATTCGTTTGTCTCATATAATCAGTTCTATCAAGCTTACAGTTATATATTTTCACATTACCTTTCCAGGACATTTTTAAAAATACTCTTTCTTACATTTTTAAACTAATCAATCCTAAACAAATTATGTTTTAAAAATTATTGTCAATATTCACTACTTTATACAATTTAGAATTTTAGATCCTTTATTACAAATATAGAGACAATAATCAAATTTACAAGACAATCTTGATAATTAAGGATTCAGTTTCCTACATGAAAAATGGCAATGACAATGAAAAATTAATGCGCACTTAAAACTTATATTATGAAAAGAAATTAAATATGAATATAACTTAATTTTGTTTTATTTACCGTGAATATTAAAAATATATTTTGTTTCAATGCAAAAAAAAAGTGAAAATATGAAAAAATAATAATTTTCTTGTCATTTTTTTCACCGGCAACTAGAACTAGATATATATCTAAAAAGCACACGAAACACATAAATGTACCATGCAGGGCAGCATAAATTTCACATTCAACAGTATAATTGATAGCAAAATAGTCTTGTTCTTAACAGCCATCACATTGAAGTTGTTTATGATATCTACAGTATCAGATAGTTCTTTTATAAAGATCTGCCAAATAATTGAGTTTCTATAAGGAAAACGTGCCAGTATTGCACACAAATTTCGATTAAATATGTATTTGTTTCGTAAGAAACAGCTTCTAAAGTTGAACCAAGCAAGATTGAGTTTTGTATCCATTTTGAAATATTGATCCCGTCAGTAATTTTGATGAAATTAATAAACCAATAAAGATAATAATTCAACAAATATTCTATCCCGTAAATGCTCGTGAACTACGGTTGATAAGACATACCACATTTATTTTTAAAAAAATAATAATAATTTTGTATAAACAGCATCGTATCTCTTACGAGGTAATTGTTGTTAACATTTATTTTTTATTATAGTAAAGGGAGCTTTCAGTAATTGTTCTTCGCCAAGAAGCAATAACTGTTCGGAAACTACTTTTATAGATAAATTTGCATTTAAATTTTTGATACGACCAGTCGTTAGTTTTTTAGATTATTTATTTGCTAAATAAACATTATTTCAACAAAACTCTTTTCACTGGCTTAATATTATACCACAGATTGTAAATTTACAGAAATAAGTAAATAATTTAAAAAATGTAAACATTGGTTCATTTTGCCAATTTTGCTTACGTTAATAGTTATTTACATTGCAAGACCATTATACAGAAATTTACAGGCGAGTATAGAAAGCTAACAGGCGAGCGCTAGCGAGCCTGTTATCTGTGTGAGCCTGTAAATTTCAGGTAGCGGTCGAGCATTGTACAATGTTTTATGGACATTTGAATAAAATTAATTGCAATAGTATAACGCAATAACTAAAATGTTTAATCAAGGTAGACTTTGCAAATCTGACAGATTTTGTTTAATCAAAAAATGTTTAAGTGTCAAACGTTTCAAATTAGATATGTTGTCATGATAACCAATATCAACAGCCCGTTATAATTTTTACACGGGCTAACCCGTTAAAAGTCTCGTAACCCCTAGAAATAGAGCTAAATAAACAATTCTTTACTATTCAAATACCCATAAAAGGAGATAACGTAGCTTCACTGTTATGTAAGAATGTAATCAAATATAATTCACGAAAATTTAAACAGGGTACAAAGAATGTACTTATAACAAATAAAAAATGTTACTTGAAATGATTCTAATCTAGTGACTAAGATTCGTTAGGAAAATGTATGAAATAGTTACAACTCCACAAATAAATAACACGAATTATTCAATAAAATTCAAGGATAAAATACAGCATATTAAAACATACTTGTCAAGAGTTACATCATTATTAAAATTATTTTAATAGATTAGATTATTCTAAACTACCGGAAGGTATAGTTTAATGGAACTGTAACAATTTCACGAGAAACTGAACTTATAATGCAATAAATATCCAAGGAGGTATATACACACTACAAACATATAATCTACCGATAAAATGATATCAGACTTATAAATAATAAAAAGTAACTTTGGTTAAAGGACCTTTTAACACAATTGGATCACATAATGTAGTTAAAATGGGACTAGTACGTATAGTTATGGCGTGGAAATATGGCTGTGGCTTGTTTCTCATCAGGATCTGTTTGATTACGATACCTGCGTGTTAGAAATAATCCGATAATCTGAAAACACGCATTTACCAATTATTCATAAGTAAAATCGTCTACTTTATTGGATTTATTCTTCATAAAGAATTATTTAAGCAAGTATATAGTAAAATGATGCGAGATATATAATGTATGTACATTACGCAATTTAAAAAATATTAATTCTGTTCAAAAACAACATATATAGGTAGTATGAAAATTTTCCAAGCACAACAACGTAATCAAGAATAATATAAAAATGAACATCATTCGGTACTGTATATTTTTACCTGTTGATTAATCTATTTGATTAAATAACTGAAATCATCGTCTATACCAATTAAAATGATAAAAGTATATTTCACCCATTTTTGAATGAGGTACTGTGCTACAACAAATTAAAATGATAATCAAATATTATCATTAGAGTCAAACATAATGAGTTAGTTCGATAAGTTTATCATTCTATTTAGTACAGTATATAAAGCCAACGTAAATACGAAACAAATATTCTATAAAATTTTGGCCACCTTCCAAAAGCAGACATTTAATAAAATACCCATACATTGATTTCTGTTTCTGACTTTGATAATGTTTTACAGCATGCATATTAGTGTAAAACCTGAAACCCACCAGCCATTGACAGAGATGTGACGTTAGAGGACTAGAGAAAAGCGCTAGGGTTAGCACGAGGATCTTTCTGATTTCGATAACGCACTGTTAACCAAACGCCCAAAAACTGGAACAACATGCCATTATATAACACTATGACACCAACAAGTGTTCAACCTGATTTACATTATACTATTTTTGTTCAATACACATTACTTCATTTGTTTAAAATAGATTTACTATCAATCGAAATTGTTAACTACATGAAATTTATGTGAATTAAAAAAAAACTGATTGTTCTGAAATAATTGTAGCTTAGAGTTGTATAAAACAAAATTCTCCTATGTAGTTAATTGAAGAGAAAAAGTATATTGCAGAGTTCAGGTAACGTTAATATTGAATTTAGATCTCATGTAGGTAATGTTTATGAAACAATACTATAACGAGATGCAGAAAAAACATGAATATTAAAATATACCTAATGCAATAATGAACCCATACACCAAATATGAGTAAAAAAATCAGAATATATACATTATAATTAATATAAAAATATGTATAATGAAAACATGTACCTGCATAAATATTTAAATTTTAATGAAATATTAATTTATAAAAAAGAAAGTATGCAAATAACGATTATTAAAAGAAAGTACATCAAAATTATTATAAGTAGTAAAGAAACTGTGAAAAACTTAATCAAAATATTAATGAAAGAATTTTCATGTAATTCAACTTTCAGGAAATGAGATCGATGTTACCATGCAATGTGCTCATTAAAACCAATCAATAGCAATTTCTTCAATTTTTTTTTAGAAATAATCCATGTATAATAGAAATATATTTTCATAAGTCTTACCTCTGTAAAACTGAAGAACAATCCAATACCTCCGCAGAGTTTAAAAGCATAATCAATTGTACTCTGAAGTTTATTCATACAGGGATCACAAGAACAATTGACTTTTAACGAATCTTTACAACATTTTTCCTAGAAATATTTTTTAGATACATATATACTAAAACATCAACTTTAAGTAATACTTACATTTAAACTGTTACATGAATCTTTCAGTTTACTTTCAGATTGGTTCACTGGATGTTCAAATCCGCAACAAGTAAATACTTCCTGCACTTTAACTTTGACATCAGTGGGAACTCGATTCCATCCTTGCTCAGCCAGTTGTTCTTGTTGTTTCATATTGACCGCTAAACAAGCGCACGCCACAGAAAATTGGATCAAGAACAACATGAACAGGATGACCATGTACTGTCGACGCATTAAGGAATTTATTCATATTTCCTGTATGTGAAAATAATAGTTTCCAAGTGATAAAGGATACAAAAAAGAGCATAACTTGATGATGTTTCACTGCTCCGATGAGACCCAGTATTGATATCAAAATTAGTAAAATTCCACATGCTAGAATTCCTCCTATTATTGGTAAATTTGTTACAATTGAAGCTGCTCGTCCATATACAGCTACACCAATTAATATAAATGCTACTAACTAAAATTAAGAGAAATATTAGGTGTTAATGCTTTATTTTGACAGATTGACATATCTATTCGATAATGTCATTATTTTTTAATTATATATATGAAAATGAAAATATTCCTTACTATATATAAAATATTTAAAGCTGTGAGTGCATTTTTCGAACAAGTAAACCCACCACACATGTTTGCTGTATATACTTCAATATCATCAACAAAACTGACACTTCCACAACTTAAAAGTGAACTGCGAGTAAAACACGCTTTCACTCTTTTGTTAATCAATCAAGAGTTGTTCAGTACGCTTGCGCTCATTTGAGAAAAGGTGAAATATAAAAAAAATATTCACATAAAATTATCTCCAAAATCGTCTTTAGTTACATAATCCTATGGGTAGGTATTCATCTCTCTAATATTCAAACACTGCTTAGCGAGCACATAGCTTTATGCAGATGCATAATCATGAAACACCATAAAATTAAAATACCAAAAATGGCGGATTTAGCAAAGATCCGAACCAAAATATAGTGGTTACATATTCAAACTATTACCCAATAGATGGCGATTTAGTGGAATATTCATATTTTTAAAATTGTTTATTAGTAGGAAAATTTATATACCGCATTATTCAACACTCTAAAGCGCAACTGCTGCCTTTCTAAAACATTGCTTTATAATTACCCTGTTTTATTAAATATCCTAAAATGGCGATATTCACGTCAAGTGACGTCATTGACATATTTTTTATCTCACACAAATGCAAATCAACTGTTGAGCTGTCACATTGCTATTTAAAAATGTTTTTTTTTTTACAGAACAACAAACAGATTCAGACATGTGTAATTAATGTAATGTTCCGTAATAACAATTTAAGATTATGATGAAAAAAATAATGTTTCGAGTGTCAAAATATATTATCAGGTTAATTTTCATAACAATATTTTTTTAGAATGTTTAATATTATATTTAAATTAATCAACAGACATAAACCTGCTAAATTAATAAATTTTCTTCCGATATGACCACTTGATTTTTGTATGGAGCTACGTGACAGATTTTGTTTGTAATGAACCAGTAAACACATTAAACGGACTGAATAATAAAATTGAAGCAGCAATTGAATCTTTATCTGCTGACCAAAGAGAAAAGACTACTTATTCTGTTTCAAAACGTTGTGCAAAATGTATTGAAGAGGCTGGGAGTCATTTTGAATATTTGTTATAAAATCATTTTGTTGTTATTAAGTGTTCTTTATTCTTATTTTCGTTATTATTATGACAAAAAAATATTATTTCGTTTAATAATAATAATTACAATTGTTTTAGTTAATTGTTTTATTTCAAGCCACAGTCATGGCTCACTATTCTCTTTACGATTTGGTGTGCCCGCCATTTTACTTTTTAATAATGTAATATAAGATTATTTTACATGATTGTAAAGCAAATTTGATGCACTTTTCAAATTTGTAAAAAAATATAGAATGTTCCATTTGAAATTTCAAAGTTGATAATAATTACTAATAAACCGGAAATGATATCATGAATGTACATACGTCATCAACTAGCTTATATGTTGCTGTATAAAACATGTTATATGAAAGAAATTGCTAAGTTGATAAATAAGCGAGATATTTGCTGGGTCTATTAAAATAAATATAACATATATATATATATATATATATATATATATATATATATATATATATATATATATATATAAAATTAATTAATTTAAATAATAGAATATTACTTTTAAAAAGAGCTATGAACTTTTGAAATTAGTTAAAGGTATTTATTTTTTCATTAAATACCTATTTGTTATAAAGTGAAATAATATGATTTAATGTACATAATATTTCGTTAACTATTATTTTACGATTCACATATAGTTATTTGTGTATTAAGAGCGTAAAGTGATTCTTTGTTACTCGAACACGGTATTTGCAGCGCGAGCCGAAGGCGAGAGCTGCAATAGTGTAAGAGGAACAAAGACACTTTACGCTCGTGATACACACATAATTTTTTCTACGATTGCATCTTCAAATTATTAAAAAACGTATGCGTACTTATAATAAATTCGTTCTGTCGACTGGCAATATGACAAGTTTCTATTTTGTTTGTATCCCTAGTAACTATTGAAATAAGCGCACATTTAATATCTTTTTCACACGTTGTCATTGGAAATGCGCGCATTTAACGTCTTTTTCGCGCGTTGCAATTGGAGAGGCGCAAAAAAGATATTTTTCGAATGCTCCACAGAAAACGACAACTTTACGATGACAAATGAGAGCGTAGTTGTCAACTTTTCATAGCAATTGTAGAAAAAATTATTTACAATTATTTTTCAATGTAAGAAAATATAGTTTAGGCAATTAAAACGTGCCTTTTCAGCGCAGTTATAGTAACTAAAAATAAAGATTTTAGTAATTATATTTCTAATTATATACCCACCTATAGTGAACTAATTTAAATTTTTACTAACACTATTGTGAAAATCAAATTAAATTAGAATAAAATTTATTAATTTAGCAGGTTTATGTCTGTTAATTAATTCAAATATAATATTGAACATTATAAACAAATATTGTTATGAAAATTAACCTGATAATATATTTTGAAACTAGAAACATTATTTTTTTCATCATAAACCTGAATTGTTATTACGGAACATTACATTAATTACAAATGTCTGAATCTGTTTGTTGTTCTGTAAACAAAAACATTATTAAATGTCAATGTGAGAGCTCAACAATTGATTTGCATTTGTGTGAGATACAAAATTTGTCAATGACATCACTTGACGTGATTTCGTCATTTTAGGATATTTAATAAAACAGGGTAATCATAAAGCAATGTTTTAAAAAGGCAGCAGTTGCGCTTTAGAGTGTTGAATAATGCGGTATATAAATTTTCCTACTAATAAACAATTTAAAAAATATGAATATTCCACTAAATCGCCATCTATTGTGTAATAGATTGAATTTGTAACCACTATATTTTGGTTCGGATCTTTGCTAAATCCGCCATTTTAGGTATTTTAATTTTATGGTGTTTCATGATTATGCGTCTGCATAAAGCTATGTGCTCGCTTAGCAGTGTTTGAATATTAGAGAGATGCGTGCGTTCCCAATCCTATTTGAAGCATTAAAATTATAATCAAGAAATACGTGAAAAAGGTGAAATTGATGAAAAATATATCGTATAAATCTAGTTTAAAAACTAATTTATTAAATCTAATTAAGCCATATATTTTAATACTTTGAGTAAGTGCAAGTATATAAGAGCCAAAAATGATTGAAATATATTTTTTAAAATTAAATTCGGAAAATTGGAGCAATGATAAATGAACGGAAACAAGCTATGAGATATGTGATGCCATCTCTTGGCAATGGTATGTAATATTTACCGGTCAATCAGAGAACTAACTTGAAAGATTGAAATTGTTTGAGGTTAAGTTTAATTTTAAAAACGTGTTCCATTTGCGTTTGATTTTATATTATTTTGCTGTAATTTATATCATATTTCAAAATGGTTGAGAACGTTGCGTTAACTAAAAAGAAGCAAAAATCTTTCAATAAATCTGTTGAGAAAACGAAAGATAAAATAAAGGTATAACTACAGTTAAAATAAAGTATACATTTGGTAAAACTGTTACTGTTTATTTCAGAAAGGGGATATAAAAATAGCTGAGAAACCTCCAAAACGGCAAAAGAAGTCATTGAATGGTGTTATTTATGTGAGCAATATTCCTCATGGATTTTATGAAAAGGAAATGAAAGGTTATTTTACTCAATTTGGAGCAGTTCTGAAAGTTCGAGTAGCTCGATCGAAAAGGACTGGCAATAGCAAAGGATTTGGTTTTGTTCAGTTTAAGGATATGGAAGTTGCCAAAATTGCTGCTGAAACTATGAACAATTATTTAATGGGGAAACGTTTGATAAAAGCAAAGTTTCTACCGTTTGATAATAAAACAAAAGAACGATTTAAGAGACCTAATTTTTCAAAAGAACATTATCCGACTATGGTTCGTCGTATCAGATTTAAGAAATATTTTAATGCTGCAGTTTCAAGTGAAAAGCAACAGGATAAAACTACACAAGTTTTAAAACATATCAAAAATGTTACAAATAAACTAAAAGAAGTTGGTATTGATTATGATTTTACACCGGTACAAATACCCAAATCTTTGCTGGAATCTAAGAAAAAAGAAAATATTGCAGATGATTCTAGCAGTGAAGATATTGTGTTTACGTCACCAGAAGAGATGAAGAAAAAATTAAAAGAACCAGCAATAAAAAAATTGAAGAAAAATAATAAAAGAAAAGGTACAGATAATGCGGATATAGGTAGCCCAAAGAAAGCAAAGAAAATAAAAAATAAAATTGAAAATAGTGAAATTGGTAAACCATTGAAGAAACAGAAGAATAACAATGAAAACGAAAATAATAACAAAGAACAAATGGAAGTAAAGAAAGGAAAGAAGCAAAATATAAAAAAGGCTACTCCTATAAAAGATAATAAAAATACGCCAACAAAAGAAAATAAAAATACGCCAACAAAAGAAAAGAAGCAGAAGATACAAATTCAAACAAATTTGGAAACTAAAGAAAATAGGACTAACGAAAAAATTGAAAATACATCTACGAAAGATAAAAAAAATAAAAAGAAATTAAAAATTAACAAAATTACTATTAATGAAACAAATAAAATCATTCCTACAAAACAAAAGAATAAAAAAAATATTTTAGAACGCAACCATAATGTTACTAATGAAGATATTAAAAATTTACCAGCGAAAAATATGAAAGGGAAGAAAAATCACAAACAAATAGAAACTACCGAAAATAGTACTAACGAAAATAATGAAAATATTAATAAAGAAGAACGTGAAAAGAAACAGGGTAAGAAAAATAAGCAGACAGAAAATTCTGAAAATATTGTAAATAATGTTTTGGAAACAGATCAAATTAAGAAAAAGAACAAGAAACCTAAAGATAATGAAGTAGAAATCTCAAATGAACAAAAAGGTGTAAAAACTAAAATTATTGGAGTTACTAAAAAATTAAAGAAGACACAAAAACCTGTTAAAATATCAAATAAAAAAGCTGATTTAATAAAAGAACAGATCAAGGAAAGTGCCCAAGTAAAAACAATAAAGAAAATAGAAAAGAGAAATAGTCCCGGAAAAAAGAAGAATAAAACTTCATTATAATTTTTTTTATACATGGACAGTACTTTTTTCCGTAACTTTAATGAGTTATTATTTTCTCAACTAAGTACCGAATTTACTTATATATATATTAACATTTTTTTTCTAAATTTCAGAATGAGTTTTTTTTTAAGGATTTTTCTTTATGATATATTTATCAAATTGACATCATTTTACATTTCTAATGGGATATAAATGTATTATTTATATAACTAATTAAGTACCTAGTTTTAAGTGTTAAATGTACATTTTTGGTATTTGATTTAGCTCAATATATTGAGTTGTAATAAATAAATTCAGATGAATAATTTCTTTTTGTTTTGTCGTCTTGGTTTGAATTCTTCGTTTCTGTCACAGCCTGTTTTCGTCCTCTTCCATTTCATTCTTCTGTTCTGGAACCATACTTTCACCTAAAGACAAAGAATAAAAATATTAACTCTATGATTTAATAGCTATCCATTTGATTAAAATGCCGTTTTATGAATAATAAATTTTAAATTGTCAGATAATGGTCATGTTTTTGATTGAAATGTTTCATAAAATGTGTCAAATTGATGGAAATTTGTTGAAATTAAATAAATTTACTTAGGAACTGGCCATTAAATTATCAAATTAACATAGAAGTTTTCAGCAATATATTTATAATATTAAAATAAGCGTATATTTATTATAATATATGGATAGTTCTAGTATTGTCATATGCAATTTAGTAGCAGAAATATTTCAATTTGCAAAAAACGCTTCTTTTGTTAAGAGTCTATGGGCTTCATGCTCTATGCCCAGGTTTTGTCATTATGAACTATTTAATAAAGTTTGCAGAATCACATATTGTTGTTTTAACATTGAAACAACTTTTAAATTGTATTAATTAGGCTGATCAAAAAATATGTTATCAGCAACAAGAGAAATACAAACTAATTATAGTTATCTGTGATTATCAAATATAACTTTAATAGATAACAATTTATATAAGTACCTATACTACATAAAAATATTACCTGTCTTTCTGTTAAATCTAGTGCAACAGCGATTTCGTAACGACGTAATCGGGTAAGGTAATTAGAATGAGAAAATTCTGTTTCCAATTCTTTAATTTGAGTCTTTGTAAATGCAGTGCGTTCTTTTCTTGGTTTGTTGTCGAATTCCGTTTGTTTTAAATCTAAAAAAGAATTTATATTAATTAGTATTCATCAATTGAAAACAATAGTTCATTTATATAAAAGGTACGTAACTAATTACACAGTCATATTTTATAATATTTTTTAAAGAAGTTAACTGATTCAATAGAAAGTATGAATAAATAAGATGTAAGTTTGGAATTTAATTTTCTTAGGTACGGTATATAAAAATAATATTTAAGTATCATCTAAAATCATTTAACATTCATTTGAAATCTTCAGTTATTTTAATCGAGCAGGGTTCGTTTTATGCTCTTATAATGTCCTTTTTTCGAAAACTTATAAAACCTATACAAGTTGTTTAGTTAAGTGTTATTTCGAGAAGTATAGGACTTACGAAGTCGGATAAATTAGCAAATAATTTCTATTTTATAAGACTACTTTAATGAGCGAAACATGATTTATTTAGATCTCTGTGAGATACGAGGAGCAATTATCTTATTTTGTATAGTAACATTACAAAATTTTTGAGAAAAATGCACATTAATTTGATATTAATTTAATTCAAATTGCATAGAAAATAGCCTTGTGCTATAAAAGAAACAAATGAACAAATCATAATATTTTTCATAATTTAATGAAATTCACAAAATAATCGTATAAACATTTAATAATTAATCAAATAAACAAAAATATTTAATTTCATTTTAATAATTGAATTTTAATTTTTAAAAAATGTATATTAAAAAAATATATCATCACGCCACTCATTACTGCGGCACTCTACCGGAGCAGATCTCGGTAAGTGGTATAGTTCTTCGCGTGAAGTGCGGTTACGGCCCCCAAAGAAGTTAGTGGAGGGGAAGCCACAGGGGTAGTTTTAATGTGGTGAAAATTGTTTGTCGTCTGTTGGAATCGAATCCGGGTTGTCAATTCCACATGCCTACCCCATTATTTCCAAGGATTTTGAAAAAAAGATTTATTTTGGAAACAAAGTACTCAGCAGATGTGAAAAGTTGATTAAAATCTCGTCATGAATAGATTTACTACTACTAGGCTAAGAACAGATAAAACAGTCGACATCCAAATTAAAGTACGTGATGATTTATTTAATTTAATGATATTAATGTTTACGGTGATGTCATTTTGGAAAATGTTAACATCTTGTAACAAATGTTATATGAATAATCATATTACATCAAGTAGTTAGGTATCAGTAACAGTCGGTGCTTTTATAAGCATCAAACTTCCCTAAATATTTACGCCATTATGTCATAAGGTGTAATCTTTCCCATTTCTTGTGCAAATTTGCAATGGTCGCTAAGTTCAAAGGCATTAAAGAGAGCAAAAAGATCGGAGATTTAAATAACTATCTACAAGTCGCGTCACTTTACTCGCGATTAACACATAAACATCGTTTTATATTTCACGAGCCATTTATATAAATATACAAATGTTCGCGTAAACCTTCATACAATTTGTAATTCTGCGCAGTGTTCGTTTTATAGGCTTCCGCCTCCGACGGTATCTTGATCACATCTGACGGAAGATCCTTAGTAAATATTTAACTTTACTAGTCACTTTATAATTTTGTTAAATTACTATAACTATAACAATAGATCAAGTTTCAAGTAACAAAATAACTGTTAACTGAAATACAGAAAATGAATTTTAGATGTAACTTCTGTCTAGCAATTTAGCTTCTAGTTCAAGTCACTGTAAATCATTATAGTCATAGCGTTTCTACTTTTGTAAAATTAAATATATTTTGATATTGGTTTCTTATCGACAATCAAACAATTATAGAGAAATAATTATACCTATATAAGTTTATAGTATAAATATTACAAAGATACAACTGCCCTCCAAATGAAATTTTATGGAAATTTTCGAAGCAGTTATCAAAGTTGGTTGTTTGAAAATGGTGGTGAATATGGGTACCCTTTATATTTAATGAAAAATCGGTCTAGTTTTCGCGTTATCGAATAACCAAAAAACAAATAAATAAACAGAAATACAACATACCGGGTGGAACATCATACCTGTGTACATAGGCGATTAACATGAAAAAATAGTTTTTCCGTGCGCATTGCTCCCCAAATTATTTTAGCCAAAAATGCTTCAAATAAATGTTGTAGAGCATAAAATTCTGCATCTAAATCAATAAACATAATTACATTTACATGCGTTGTAACGACAGAAATTAAATAAAAATATATTAAAAGTTACGTTGAAAATATCAAATAGCCATGGAAGTGAAACAAAAATAGATAAATGCTTGACGTTTTTCTGTCTATTTAATATTTTACCCCCGACAAATCATTCAATAAAATTCATACAAAAAAACTCCATACCTATGATTACAATTTAATAATAAATAAATAATTCCACATTTCAATGAAACGTTTATTTCTTATAGAGTTGGTCATGTAAAAATTATAACCTATCTATTATAATTCAAATATCAAACAATAATTCTCTCAATAAAATAATCACTACAATTTATTATTACAATAAATATTCAAATAAACCTCCATTTTCAGCCAAGCAATAACCAAGTCTATTGTAAAAGGAATGTCGTACATTAGCGAGCTGCCTATTTGTGATTAAGGTGCACTTATTCACGATAGCTTCTTTCAAAGAATTAATATTTGGGTGGCGTTGCTTTTTTACATTTAAGATGACCCCATAAAAAAAGCATCAAGCATCTATCTATTTTTGTTTCACTTCCATGGCTATTTGATATTTTCAACGTAATTTTTTATATTTTTGTATTTAATTTCTGTCGTTATAACGCATGTAAATGTAATTCTGTTTATTGATTTAGGTGCATAATTTTATGCTCTACAACATTTATTTGAAGCATTTTCGGCTAAAATAATTTGGGGAGCAATGCGTACGGAAAAACTGTTTTTTAATGTTAATCGCCTATGTACACAGGTATGATGTTCCACCCGGTATATCACCGTAAGATACGAAATCAACTAAAATATGAAATATATTGTTAAATAATGAAATTTTATCGAAACCAGATACAAGACTTTTGAATATGATGTGCGCGGTCTACGGGTTATGGGGTGTATGTATAAAACAGTAGAGTAGCAAATCATGGGTAGAATAGATTCAAAAAAAATAAATAATAATAATAATAATAAAAATAATGGATACATAATATAATTTTTCTACAACTGTCAAAAAATGTTCATTTTTTTTCACTAATATCAATACACGAAGTACGTGATTTTTTCATCATTTACATTACTATATTTTGCGCATTATTTTGCACCCTAGTGCGCAAAATACTTTTTCGTAACACATGCACAAGAAACATGTTCTTATTCCCTAATTTTAGAGAGAGAAACACTGCTTTTCTCCCCTAGGGAGAGAAACATTATGTTTCTCTCTCTAGGTAGGATGTTTCTCTCCCTAGGTAGCATGTTTCTCTTCCTAGAGAGATGTTTCTCTCCCTAGAGACTAAGATTATTAGCTGTTTGCGGCGTTACCTAGGTAACTAGTTACGCAACCTATATTTGACATTTGTCCCGGCAATTTTTGTGCACTAGTTACGAAAAGTATAATATGCTTCACGGGAGGGCGCGATTATCCCTTGTGTGAAGTTAGCAAACCTCGACTTTTATTGTCTCGACCTGCGATCTCGACTAAAAGTAACATTCTTACGCGCAACAAAAAAAAACACTCATATTGCGCACTTAATACAAAAATAACTATTTTGCATTTGGAATTCAGTACCGTGCTATATTACTTATGCCTCGGAATTCTGCGTTTTAACTGACTTCGCACATTGCCGATAACTAAACTTCTTAATTTATAGATAAATAATACGAGTATATGAAACAAATGTAGAAAAATTATAATGTAATAATTTGTAGGATATGTTTTCTAAGATAACTGAACTGGAAAATATTATACAAATAAATTATAAATATTTAAATAAACATATCTTCTCGCTTTTAATCCATTACTATGTATGGGTCTCTGCCTTAGCAGATCTCAGTAAGTGATATATTTATGCGCGTAAAGTGTGGTTACTAGCAGTCACTCAGTTAGCGGCGGAGGAGCCACAGGAATAATTTTAATGTGGTATAAATCATTTTGTCCACTGTGGAAAACGAAACTGGATTCTTAAATCTACCCCATAAATGGGATTATAAACAAGCTTTTCTAGTGAAATAATAAAAATAATATTACTGGGCTTCCGTTAATAAATTGTTTATGTAATTCACTTTTTAACGGAGTAGATAGCTCAGTGGCACTCAGAGTAAGAATTTGACAACTTAAGTTCGATTTTTAGAGCCGACAAAGTGATTTTCATATTATTAAAATTATCCCTTTTGCGTCCACTCTATTATCATTTTTAGGGGGCGTGATTTGATGGCAAGTAACCGCAATTCACCGACATAAATAAATCAATTACCTAGATCTATTATAGAAGAGTGCTACAGTCAGTGATGGACGTAAGGCGTTTAATTTATTTATCACTCTATAAATAAAATAAATAAATATATCATCACGCCTTTTACCCATCATTGGGTGTGGCACTCTGCCTAAACAGATCTCGGTAAGTGATATATTTTTTCGCGTGAAGTGCGGTTACCAGCCGTCAAATCACGGTCTCCAAAGATATTAGTGGTGGAGGAGCCACAGGGGTAGATTTTTTAAATTGGTGAAAATTGTTTGTCGGCTGTGGGGATCGAACCAGGGTTCTCAAGATCCACAGGCCGACTCGATACCACTGAGCCACCTACTCTATTAAGGTTTAAATCTATTACTGAATGTTGGTAAATGTAAAGTGTTAGTGTTTGAGAAGAGTGACTTGGTGACTGATTGCAATGTTTCGGTGAATGGTGTGAGATTGGGTCAAGTAAATGAGTTTGTATACTTGGGGAGTGTGTTTTCGAGGGATGGACGTATTGATCGAGAGATTGAAAGAAGAGTATCTGCTGGATGTAAGATATTGGGTGCTCTGGGAACCTTTACTCGGAACGTGAATGTATCCAAAGATGCTCGATTGAGTGTTTATAATGGTGTGTTAGTGCCTACGTTGATGTATGGTAGTGAATGTTGGGTATGGATGAAGAAACATGAACGGCGTATAACTGCTGTGGAAATGAGGTATTTGCGGGGTGTGTATGGATATACTAGAAGAGATCGTGTCCGGAATACATTGGTGTATGATGAATGTGAGATTGGGAAGAATGTTGTAAGAAGAGTGGGAATAAGTCAGTTGAGATGGTTTGGTCATGTAGAACGTATGTCGAATGACAGATTGGTGAAACAGGTGTATGTTGGTGAAATTGAGGGTGAAAGTTTGCGTGGACGGCCTAGGAACAAGTGGATGAATATGATTGAAGGGTTGTTGCGTGAGCGAAAGATTCTGAGCGTGAAGAATAAACGAGCTTGTATGAAAAGAATTATGAATGTGATTGAAGCAAAAGTGGTGTGTCAGGATAGGAATGTTTGGAGAAAATTAATTGCGGGATAAATATGATGAATGAAGACAAGCGTATGATTCTTGATTTTAGATTCAGGATGAGAATATTGACGGGTTCGTGCTACCCCATTTAATGGGATATAGCGTGATGTTATGTATGTATGTACTCTATTGGTTTCGAAACCCATATGGGTCATCATCAGGAGGTGAAGTCAAAATTAAAAACATTCAAATGTATAAGTTTATTTTATTTTATCCCTTTAATTATGTTAGTCTCGTCCTTGCTTTCGTCATCCCTTTTCGTTATAATGAATACAAATATTATTGTAATGATTGATTATTGTTTTACCGAATCGTCGGATTCCTTCGTTAGTTTCAATTCGTCGTTTTAGGAGTTATCGTTTAACAAAAAAATTGTTGATTTTGCAGCAAATTTTTCATCTTTTGGCTAAAAATGCATACAAGTAAAAGTAATATTTTTAAATTAAATTATAGAGAGAGAAATTGAAATACTGTCAGGATTTGAACCTGGGACCTATCAACTGAGCTTCGGTTGCCAAGTGATTTTATATTATTTAAAATTTGCTCTCTATTTTTTGTTATGTGTCAATGGTAGGCAAACTATTGTATTTCATTTTCATTGTTTTTGCCTTTACAAGCATAAAAAATTTTGCAAATAGATTTCCTTTGTCTTTAGTACTCACTGCATCATTTGTTTAATGATGTCTATCAGAAATTTAATTTCATTATTTGTGAAATTACATCTTCTTTCCTTCTTTTCTATTTTCCAAATTTAGCTATATACTCGTACTACCACTACTCCAACAATATGTTCATTGACAACAACCAAGTAAAATTCACTTGACAGAAATGAAATATTTTAGATTATATAGATGTAGTTTGCTTATTTAATTTTTTTTTAAAAGTAGAGAATAAAGATTTTCAAAACAATTTTTTTCTAAAACTATTCAGGTATGATATGCAAACATACCTTCACCCCCCTGATAGGCGGAGTGGGGGTGAGTTTTAAAAACTTAAATGGAATCTCTCATTTTTATTGCACTATTGGATTCCTCATACAAAACTGTAATTGATTTGCAAATTTCAACCTCATCCGCCCATTCCCTTGGGGGTGGAAAGAAGACAAATTATTGCGTCTTCGAAAATGTGTCTTTCCTTTTTACACCCTGAAGAGGTTGAGAGAGTGGAGGGGGTTGGGGTACAATTACAAAATCAGAAAATAATTTTTATGGTGAAAAAAAAATGATAAAAAACTCAACTTTTTATCGTTTTCTTCACCTTAAAAAATATTTTATGATTTCTCAATTGTTCCTACGCCCCTGTTAAAACTATATATTTTCTAGCTCGATGAAAATTACTACATCAATAATTGAATGCAGACATAAAATTATAAATTTTAATAATCAATATCTAATATAATATTACATTAAGTATTTTTTAAATCCTATTGATATAAATATTGTTTTACCACTTTAATGTGATTTATTAATTTGTTAATTAACAATTTAATTAGATTATCTCATGAACAAATGTGATTTCGTATAAAGATTTTACACGCACTATGGCATGCATTAAATTTCTGCTTGTAAAAACTCAACATTTTTTAGTTAAACTTGGTTAGTCATGCTGACGTGACAGTTTTTATGGTTCATATAATTTTTTTTTTGAGTGTCCACGCACAAGATTTTTGACAGTAGCTAATAAAACATCTTTTTTCTGTGTCCACTTTAGCGCATTATCATTATTACGAGTATATTATTCGCTATTTATATTTAATACTGGTGTGATATACATATTTAAAGTTTGCGCATCTTACATTATAGAATTGGTAAAAGAAAATAAGTATTTTTCAAGATACTGATTTGAATTTAATATTGATATTTCAAAATAATGATATTTAATAGGCATAGGACTAAGTTATTTAAAACAACTTCTATTCTCATTAAAAATGCCAAATATTTTAAGAAAAAATCTGATGTGTACACCACATGACTTCCTTGTACGCGTATTAAACTATAGATATTTTTTTAATTGCACATATTTGACATAAAATCTTTTATTTTTTATTTTTTGTTCTAATCCATAGCAAACTTAATTTAAAAAAACACACAAAATATATACTATTTAAATTTAGATATCTCGCTTATGCAAAAGGCTAATTTAAAAATTCTTAATGTGCTAGACGCAGAATTTAATTCTCTAAAACTTTTATTTGAAGCATTTATTTCTAAAATTAAAATAATACCATTTTTTTCAAGGAAAACTGTTAGCAGCTTCATGTAATGTGTCACTTCCGGTTAGTGTATTTTAACCAAAATCTATTATATTATTTCCATTGATATAGTAGTCTTATATACCAAATTTGGAAAGTTTTAAATTATATTTGAATATAGTTTTTCATGAAAATCTATTATAGGCTTCAAGTAAAGTACCACTTCCGGAAGTTATATAATGACCAAAAAGGGAGGTGCACAACTAGATGTTATAACAGTCCTAAATATAAAATTTCAATTTTCTACGGCTTACCGTTTTTGAGTTATGCGAGATACATACGTACGTACAGACGTCACGACGAAATTAGTCAAAATGGACTCAGGGAGGGCCAAAATGCGTATTTCCACTGAAATCTGAGAACCGAAAATTTTCGCGATAACAATACTTCCTTTACTTCGTACAAGGAAGTA
Organism: Pterostichus niger; assembly: GCA_947425015.1. NCBI lineage: Eukaryota > Metazoa > Arthropoda > Insecta > Coleoptera > Carabidae > Pterostichus > Pterostichus niger. Next base: position 19,523,066 of record OX380341.1, on the reverse strand, counting down.
AAAATATAAAATGCACCAATTAAATAATCCATGGATATAAAAAATAGGGTTACTATGTCTTAAATACTATAATACGAAATGTAAATATTGAAATTGCAGTAAAATACAAATAAGCATATTTCTTTCTCGAAATTAATGCCAAATAATCCACACTTGATTTTAAAATAATTAAAGATCCTCGAGAATTTGTTATCATTAGATTAATACGAGATAAAACATATTTGAGTACCTACTCTCGGTAATTCCACATAAAAAGTGTGTTTTTTTTTTATAAAATGCAAAAGCAATTTTTTTTTTACATATACTAGCAAATTAAAATAGACGTCCCAGTGTATAAAAGTGCTCTTCCATTCAATGCCATTTTATTTTTTGAACAAATTTTCGCGGAACTAAAAGAACGTCGTGTGCTTTACCCAACTAGACTCACTGACATGAAGTTAGTTATTATGGCCCCACGTTCATTTGCCTTGTTTTGTGATGTAATTATCATTACTGCCCAGTCTTAGAGCTATTAAATTTTTACCGGCCAGAACGGGGTGGCAAAAATTCACCTGAAAAAGGTTATATTCGTTCTAGAAACGTGCATTAAAAAGGGGTCATTTCAGTAGACAAAAATAAATAAATAAATATATCATCACGCCTTTTACCCATTACTGGGTGTGGCACTCTTGCGGAGCAGATCTCGGTAACTAATATATTTCTTCGCGTAAAATGCGGTTACCAGCCGTCAAATCACGGCCTCCAAAGATGTTAGTGGAAGGAGAGCCACAGCGGTAGATTTAATTTGGTGAAAATTGTTTGTCGGCTGAGTATTTCAGTAACGTGTGAAATGTTATTTTATAGCACTAGTGTTAAAAAATAATTATTTCGTTCATGATTCGACTATACCTCGTTTCTTACACTTCCCCATTTACACATAATATATAACTTTTAACCCTTATATCCTAAATAACTATTATACGAGTCTACTGGTAATAATCAATGGTACACATATAGTAGAAACATTTAAGGGATTTACTAACGTCATCAAGTAATGTAACTAAACGAATGACGTACAATGCCGCTATGTTCACATGGTATTTATTTAATGATATTTATTTATGTTACGCTGTACAATAGGAACTTAATCCCAATTACAGTACAGAGTCCGCACTTACCGCGCCGCAGTGTAGTAGATTATATAATTTTTAGCTTGAGTGCGATTCGAACTCGGGATCTCCGGATTCGAATTCCGTATCGCTATCCACACCACCGTACTGACGGACCTAGTTATACAGGGTGTTAAAAAAGTTCCGGGACAGTGAAATATCTCGAGAAATACACGTCGAATCAAGAAACAAAAAAACACGTGTTTCATATTTTGCAAAAACCTATCTAAGCACACCAAACAGAAACCCCAACCCCACCCCCAGTGGGTGGGGCGAGGGGTAACTTTGAAACCTTAAATGAGAACCCCCATTTTTCATTGCAGATTCGTATTCTGCGAAAAAAAATAAGTTAATTTTATCTGAAACTTTTTTTCCAATTCGGAATAGATGGCGCTCTAATCGCAAGGGGACTCACCGTAAAAAGTCAGCCCAAAAAACAATAAAGGAATAATATAACGTTTATTTTATAAAATCGTTTTGCAAATTTATTTCAAGCATTTAGTCGGTGAAAGGCTTGTGGCTACTTGTGATTATGTTGATTTTTTGATTTGTTCAATGTTTATATTGTGATATTAGACCGTTTTTTACTTTTCTTTCAGAATCATGTCAAAATTTATTTTTACGATTAGAGCGCCATCTATTCCGAATTGGAAAAAAAGTTTCAGATAAAATTAACTTTTTTTTTTCGCAGAATGCGAATCTGCAATAAAAAATGGGGGTTCCCATTTAAGGTTTCAAAGTTACCCCCCGCCGCACCCCCTGGGGTTGAAAGTTGGGGTTTCTGTTTGGTGTGCATAGATAGATTTGTGCAAAATATGAAACACGTGTTTTTTGTTTCTCGATTCGATGTGTATTTCTCAAGATATTTCACCGTCCCGGAACTTTCATTCATATAGTTATTTGTGTATTAAAAGCGTAAAGTGCTTCTTTGTTATTCGAACAGGCGAGAGCTGCAATAGTGTAAGAGGAACAAAGACACTTTACGGTCGTGATACACACATAATTTCTTTCTACGTTTGTATCTTAAATGAGTAATAATAAGTATACGTACTGAAAATTAATTCGTTGTCAGTTTGACAAGTTCTGTTTTGTTTTCCTGGTAACTATTGAAGCAATCGCGCATTTGATATCTTTTTTGCGCGTTGCCATTGGAGACACGCGAAGTTATTTTTCGATTGTTCAACAAAAAACGTCAACTTTACAACGACAAATGAGAGCGTAATTGTCAACTTTTCATAGTAACCGTAGAAAAAATCGTTTGAAGATTTGAAACAAATATTCATTGAACACGAATCAGTTGACAGATAAATAAGAACTATTGCCAGAAATGTTTGATGTAAACGTATACCAGTATCACTAACTTCAACATCAGAAATTATACTGATATTTCTCTTAAAAAATTAAATAGTCAATAGTAATGTAAAATAATTATTTATAATGAATGCGTAGATAGTTAATATTCAATTTTATTATATAATATTTGTGTTTTCTTGCTTGTTTTTAAATTTATCTTTTAAATAAATATTGTACTAGTTTTTTTTATTTTATTTTATTTAGTTCTTTTGCCATTGATGACGTAAGTCAATCCTTTGTTTCTACTATAATATATCTTATGTAGTATGTATAGAAGAATGTTTTATAGTATTGTAGAATAAAGTTACAGGTAAGATAAATATGTTTTAGTTTTTTGCGAATTCAATTAAATCAAGGCACCTATTAACTTCACAGGGAGATGGGGCTGATTTAAATGACAGCCGTGATTTTTATACTCTAAAAAAGATTGAATTTATTGTCAAATAATTAACATAGGAAGTAAGTAAACCACTTAAAAAAATGTAAATTCACCAAACAAAACACTTGTGCGGAAGAGAAGAACAGAGGAAGCAACACATAAAATCTAACATAAAGTTACATATGAAATGTTAGTAAACTGTGAGCATCTGTTGGACAAAATTTAAGTATGTGTAATATTCTAACGTAACCTTTAGTTTTTGCTGGATTAAGTTGGGTGATTCCTTGGAATACCCTGGATCATATTACGGAAAGCTATGATTCACTGTTGTTAGTTAGACCCGCTGTCTCATACTGTCATACTTCGTTATGTGTTTGTTACTTGAAAGTTGATAACTTGATACATTTGATTTTAACCGCATTTAATTTTCTAATGTTGTTTTTATGAAGCTTTTCACATTGATTTTTGTGATTATGGCTTAACGTGTGTTGTATTGAATTTATAGGGTAGGTGGCTCAGTGGTATCGAATCGGCCTGTAGATCTTGAGAACACTGGTTCGATTCCCACAGACGATAAACAATTTTCACTAAATTAAATCTACCCCTGTGGCTCTCCTTCCACTAACATCTTTGGGGGCCATGATTTGACGACTGGGAACCGCACTTCACGCGAAGAAATATATCACTTACCGAGATCTGTTTACGGCAGAGTGCCACACCCTGTAATGGGTAAAAGGCGTGATGATATATTTATTTATTTACTAATGAACTTTTTTATGCAAATTTGGTAAATAATGAAAACATTTTTTAGAGTATTATATTGAATATTGTGACTAACGTAATTATTGTTAAAAATGAATTTATGGGCAAAGAATAACTATTTACCTACCTTATAGCCTAAAATTTGTTCCTTTTTAATTTTAAATTATTATATATTGGACCAACTACTTAGGTCATACACCGATATGTCCTTTGTATGGCCGCCACGGGCGGGACCAGAACCCACGACCTTATGGCCGTCAGTCAGGCCCTCAACCCGTGCGGCCACCACGCGGGACAATTTAAATTATTATTTTATTTGTTATCATTTTGCAATTAAAATTAGTAAAACAAAATCAATGCATTATTTTGAAGTAACAAAAATTTCATTGCAATCACGTGCCATGACATTACGTTAATAAATAAACCAAGTTTGTATCTCTTATAGTTCTCCCTTCGAGAATCGAAATCGTAGTATTGAAAAAGAATACTGAATGGAAAATGTAATATTTGGCTGGTAGCACAAGCTCTGTTTTTGCTTGTTTTAAGAGCAGTGTATTTGGGTGTTTTAGCTATCTCTAACATGTTAAAACCATCCTCTTAGAACACCCAAAAACAGAGTTTGTGCTACCAGCCAAGTTTTTCAAACTTCTGAGTTAAATTAATTTCTATTTGAAATCAGTTATGTTGCTATTTCAAATAAGTTATTTTTTATCTACATAATTATAATAAATTTTGTCATTAGAATTTATTAGTTAATTAAGTTTATATTAACAGTTGTTTGTGCCAATGTTTATCAATATGTACTTATTTCAATACTTATCATCGCTACTTGATATTTATAGATACGAGAGATCATGTGTGTTTTAATAGGACACGTGATTGTGATGATCAAGGTGCTTACAAGCTTACTAGTTACAAATATGTGATTGCAATTTCAAACATTAATTTGTTTCTATACTAATGTTCAACTAGCATTTATCATTTCCTCTGTACTACTACTACTGAAGATACAATTCTTGCACGTTTTACTATATCGTAATATGTCACTCATAATCAGTCACTAGTGAAGAAAACACAAAAAAATCTGATGTGGACACCACATGACTTCCTTGTACGCGTATTAAACTATAGATATTTTTTTAATTGCACATATTTGACATTAAATCTTTTATTTTTTGTTCTAATCCATAGCAAACTTTTTTTTTTTAAATAAAAAAATATATAATATTTAAATTTAGATATCTCGTTTATGCAAAAAGCTAATTTAAAAATTCTTAATGTGCTAGACGCAGAATTTAATTCTCTAAAACTTTTATTTGCAGCATTTATTTCTAAAATTAAAATAATACCATTTTTGTAATGTGCCACTTCGGGTTAGTCTATTTGAACCAAAATCTATTATGTTATTTCCATTGTTATAGTAGTCATATACCAAATTTGGAAAGTTTTAAATTAGATTTGAATATAGTTTTTCATGAAAATCTATTATAGGGTTCAAGTAAAGTACCACTTCCGGTAGTTGTATAATGACCAAAAAGGGAGGTGCACAACTAGATGTTATAACAGTCCTAAATATAAAGTTTCAATTTTCTACGGTTTACCGTTTTTGAGTTATGCGAGATACATTCGTACGTACAGACGGCACGACGAAATTAGTCAAAATGGATTCAGGGAGGGCCAAAATACCTATTTCCGTTGAAATCTGAGAACCGAAAATTTTTGCGATTACAATACTTCCTTTACTTGGTACAAGGAAGTAAAAACCGTCACGATTACTGAAAAACTATTAAATTTGCTGTTATTTTTGCACATGGAGTAGGTGGCTCAGTGGTATCGAGGCCGCCCCTGTGTATTTGAGATCCCTGGTTCGATTCTCACAACCAACAAACAATTTTCACCACGTTAAAACTACCCCTGTGACTTCCCCTCTACCAACATCTTTAGAAAACATATAGAAATATATCATTTTCCGAGATCTGTTTCGGCAGAGTGCCATACTAAGTAATGGGTAAAAGGCGTGATGGTATATTATTATTTGCACATAATTATCTGGTTAAAATTATAATTATAAATAAATAAATAAATATATCATCACGCCTTTTACCCATTACTGGATGTGGCACTCTGCATAAGCAGATATCGGTAAGTGATATAATTATATTATAATTATAACGCTAATAATATGCATTTATTTGATACTATACGAGTATATTGAATAAATGGACTGGCGTACACACTAGAATTTCTATAGGTATATATAATGTATGTATGTATGATACCTCTTGTAAAGTTTCATTAATTATTGTCTTTCGATATTTGATAAAATATAAATAGTACTTCGTTGATTTTATATGTAACTATAATCAAATGTTGAATAAAAATTATATTTATTTTACAGTTAATAACAAAAATTAAAGTAATTATATTAATTTTTGCAAAGTTCGCTTTGCTCACTCTTTTAAGGATGTAAAACTATAAGTTAAGGATAGCGATACTTTTTGTCATTGCGGGTCCCCAAATTTTCAAATTATGTTTCGCAACCCCCTCTCCAGTTTTTTTTTGTGAAATTACGCATATTTATTGATTTGAAAAATAAAGATAAAAAAAAAATTAAAATATCTAATTTTTGTCGTATAATAAAACAAACTATAAATACATAATAACTTAAGTTTGAATTACAAATTTATTTAGTGTGATCGATTTTCTATAACATTATCAACTAATTTATTCATACAATGCTACTAAATCGGATTCGAAGTAAAAATTAAATAAGAAATAACATAAAATATATAAAAAATAATTAGACAAAAGAAATATTAGTAGAAAGAGATACAGTTAAAACTTAACTAATTTTTAAGTTTCGCGGTCTTCTTGAAAGCCTTTCATCCCTACCGGTTCTCTGACACCTGGTTAAGACTTTAATAATAAAGTTAATTTCATACTTTAAAAATTTAAATTTCAAATATCAATATTGTAAATTTAATTGCTATAAAAAAAAACTCGAAGAATAATTTAATGATAATTTTTACCTGCGTCATCCGATTCAGTAGGCGAAGAAACCGACAACAAACTTTCCTCATTATATTCTCCAGCTTTGCAGTTTTTTTCCAACCCCAAAATTGAATTTTCTTCATCTAATTTCGTATTATTCCATTCCAAAATTTCATGTTGAGAATACTTTAGCCTATTTTGCACAAAATATTCTTGTTCCGTATCAGGACCACCGGAAACTGTTTCATAATATGTACATTTACTTGTAGATTGCTCAAATTTCGGCGGGAAAGTCTTCTCATTCGTAATATCTTCATATTCTTTGTCTTGTTTTGCTATATTATCATATTCTAAGTGAAGAGAAACTGGAGATGGCACACCACAAGAATTATCACTGTTGTTAAATAAATAATTTAGTTCTTCACTTGTCCGAATCATTGTTGGCTTACTGTTAAATCCAAACGGAATCTGATAAGGTTCAAAATATATTCTTTGGTTTGGTACAATTTGGTTGGATATTTCTTGAGGATAATTTAAATTTGGCGACTGACTCGGAGGTGTTGGTGGCAAAGGAATAAAATTATAAGAATTATCGTAAAAAATATTCGGGTGTAAATGGTGACAATGTAAAATATTAGGATTTGTCGTAGGATCAAAAAATTCGGGTTCCATTTTGATGTTAGCGAACATTTATATTTGCACAGAACTACACTTTAACACTTTATGGTAATGTGAAACACTGAGCGTTTTGAAAAGATGTGTTAGTGATGCTGAACTTCTGGAACAGATTGTGAGATGAGACACGACTTATGTGACATGTCACAATGTCAGCCAATGGGACTCTTTAGTTTTGAGATTGTAGGAGGGACTAAATAGTGGATGAATTGTGATTCGTTGAATGGATTTTGGAATGAGTTATTTTATTGTTGTTATTATTTATCGAATGAAGATATTTGTTTTATTGCAGATAAAAATGGCTTCTAGTTTGTTAGAATGAAATAAGTCAATACTAAATTAACGTATTTTAAAATGTAATTAGTACATTTAAACTTATGAATTATTTTTGGAACAATATTATTTAAATTTATTTTTGAATTGATATACTTTTCATTTGAAAATGAACGTATCTACTAGAAATTATAATAGAGAACTGAAAACAGACCACTAAATATAATTTTTAAACAATTTAAAAATTATATTAAAATAGTTTCATTTTTATTATACATCGAATTGCAATAGAATTTAAAATTTAATTTCTAAAAATTAGTCACATTCTTAAATCTTTCATCCATATTTGGAAAGTATTCAACAAAGATTTCAAATTTTACTAATCTCGAAGAAGGTGCAATTTCCTTGGAATGAAATTATTTGCATTTATTCCTACATTTTAACAGTATTTGTGATGTATGTCTCTAATTTCAATGAATCAAAGTGTAAAATAGTTCTTTAGAATTTCAACCATGGATGTTACATAGTTTTCTTTTTTCATTACTTACTATTAATTTGTTGAAGATCGTGCAACTAATGTATATTCACTAAATTATTGTTCTAATCTCTGTAAAATATTTCTTTTTATATCTGTTCATTTTCAACATAATGTACAAACAAGAAGCAATCATCATTTGATTAGATGCCTAGTTGCAGTTCCTGTTGTTTTATCGGTATTTTTTAAATAAATTAATGAAGTTCAAATAATTTCTGAAACATTATTTTCGACACCTACTTTGTTCGTTTAATTACAAATAAAAGACTAAATATAGAGATGAATTTTAGTCATACGTATAATGAAGTTCCAGTTTTGTTGAAAAAATGTATTTTCGTACAGTTTTTATTTTGACTGTGGGTGAATATAAATTTTATAAATTACCTACTGTAATTAAATTAAAGAAACAAAAAGAAAATGAAATAAAAAATTTAATGTTTAACTTTCTAAAAATAGATATCAAATTGAACAAACGAAACTGCAAATTATAAATAAAAATTACATTTATTAAGAGAACTGTCTTATTAAGAATAATGCTAAAATTATTTTCTTTCAATTTAAACTAACATATAAACTACGTTAAATACGGTAATCCGGAAAAATCGAGTGTAGCAGAACACATATTTCATAATAATCATAATATTAACTCCGATAATTTAAAATTACTAAAGACGGTAAATAGTATTAAACAGTTAGACGCGTTTGAGAGTATAAACATATTTAAAAATAAACATCGGTTGATTAATTCTGACCTGGGTCCCATACCTAACAGTAAATTGTTCGATTTCTTAGGTTATATAATAATTCCATCACAAAATAACAGCAATGGATTTAGTTTGTTGAATAATAAACGCAATTACGACTTTATTACTATGAGGACGATGCTTTTTGATATATTTGTGGGTAGAAGATTTCATATTTTTCATTATTTCGTTCATTCTAGATCTTAATTTTACATTCTTTTACCAGGTTAATACGAAAGTGATTATACCATGTCGCCAAAGGTATATTCATTTATCTATATGTGGTAACCAAGGAAAATTCTTAGGTATGATTGGTTGATTTTATTATGAATTATATAACACTAGTCAACAAATTTCAACGTTTTGTTTTTACTTCAGAGACGCCGTATGCAAAAAACACTTAGTTTTTAAATATAAAATGAAAACATAAGTTTCCCGGACCTGCGCTGGTTCGGGTTTTTACTGCTTGAGGAAATAAATCGTCATTTTTCGAATTCACTAATTTTTGTCCAAAAATTATAACTTTAAAAATCAATAATAAGTTTTATCCGAAACTCGAGGTTGTTTGGCGATCATTTCCGATTTATGTATGACTGAAATTGTTGGAAAAACTTAATTCCATGGTAATATTAACTAGTCAGAGCACGGACCACCATTATCATTTGATTTTAACACTATAAAAACAGTTTTATACCTTAACAAAAAAACCAGAACCAAACTCGAGTTTTGATTATGATTTTCGTGTTTTATGGCACCAAATTAAGCAGAAAATAACGTTCCCGTCTCTGAAGCAAAATGGCTGTTGACCAGTGTAATCACTAAAATGTCAGACACTGTTTTCTCTGTACTATGTACTAGCCTAGGTTATTCGGCATAGCGAAGTAATTGAGTTAAAGTTTATTTTAAAATATATTAAATATAATGTGTATATATTGTTTGGATGTCGGTTACTTTCAAACAATTACCGAACCAAATTTTATTAGTACAAATGTGGATCCTTATTAATTTAAAAAACAGAGAGAAAAGTAAATAAACAAATTAGTTTTATAATGAATTTAAATGGTATTATAAACAAAACTAATATGTTTTAAGTTGATTAAGAATCATTCGAAAATTATTTTTATGTTGTATTATGAAAATATGAGCATATGAAAGCTTGTTATTTCTACATAAAATCTAATAATAGACTTAAATAATTTTATGTTCGATTTTATTGGACTAATAAGCTAAAAATTATATGAACTACCACACTGCGGCTTGGTGAGTGCGGACTCTGTACTGTAATTGGGATTAAGTTCCTGTTGTACAGAGTAACATAAATAAATAAATAAAATAGCAAATATTGGATGCCTAAAAATAGTTATTATACCTAATTAGTTTATTTATTTCTTTTGTGATATTGTGAACACTTTTTTCCACTTTTTTTTGACAAATTTGACAGTTTAATATTTATAAATAAACTACACTTCGAGATACAACTTAATTTTTCACAATAACAAATTTTAAGAAAATAAATTGCGTTATAGGTAGTTTTGTATGCAATTCGTACATAATCGAACTTTATGTATTTATTACATTATTACTATTATTATAGTTAGCATTTGATTACCGAATGCATTTACAATTTCACTCAAAATATATAGGATATAGATTAGTTATTTAAGTATTAAGGGCAGTAAGTGCTTTCTATAGTATGAAAATGATTTTGAAGAATGAAACGAAGTCGAGATCATCAATACATCCGATACCGCTAGGATACTTAGTGACCGTAATGCTTATTTAGATTATTGCACGATTGACGTAATATGAAATTAAAATTTATAAAATTATTTTGACATGTTATTACTAGGAAGAATATTCTATTTTTATGTACTTATTGCCTCTCGAAAAATAAGTAATTACTTTCCAATCAGGAACTTGTAAACATAACTTACTGCCTTATCCCCTAACCCTATCGATAAACATTTGAAAACATCCGGTTGTACAAAAAAGAATAGTATTTGTAAGGAATTTTCATAAGTAATTTATTGGTAAGATTTTGATAAGCTGTTCCTAAAATTTTTAGTACTTACTATGGTAACGGAATATACTATAAATATTATTTTCAAATATTATCCGTAGAGGAACTCATAGCAAACTGAGTAAACATGCCGGTGAGCTGAAAGATTTATAACCGAAAAATCAGCGTCCTCATTGAATTATTGCGTTGCGTTGCTGAAAAAATAAAACCTCTGTCGAAACCACTGACAGAAACATAGAAGACATATTTATTGAATATTTACATACTTATAAAATCATTTTGAAATAAAAATATTTATTGTGAAAGAATGCAATAAGCTTTTATACGGTAGACTCCACACCTCATGATGTTTCGCTATTTATTAAAATTAATCTAATTAATTTGTACTTTTAATTATTATTATAAATAAATATATCATCACGTCTTTTACCCATAACTGGGTGTGACACTCTGCTGTGGCAGATATCGGTAAGTGATATATTTCTTCGCGTGAAGTGTGGATACCAGCCGTCAAATCACGGCCCCCAAAGATGTTAGTGGAGCGGGAGCCACAGCGGTACATTTAAATTGGTGAAAACTGTTTGTCGGCTGTGGGGATCGAACCAGGGTTTTCAAGATTCACAGGCCAACTCGATACTACTGAGCCACCTATAATATTATATAATACAAAAATCAGATGTGGACACCACATGACTTCCTTGTACCCATATTGAACTACAGATATTTTTTTAATAGCACGTATTTGACGTAATATGCCATTGACATTAAAATTTTTATTTTTATCTAATTTTTTTATCCTAATCCAAAGCAAACTTAATTACAAATACCAAAAAATTATATAATTTTTAAATTTACATATCTCGCTTATACAAAGGGTTAATTTAATAATTCTTGATGTGCTAGACGCAGAATTTAGTTTTCTAAAACTTTTATTTGCAGAATTTATTTATAAAATCAAAATAAAACAATTTTTATCTAGAAAAATTGTTAGCAACGTCATGTAATGTATCACATCCGATTAGTCCATTTTAACCAAAATCTATTATGTTATATCCATTGATATAGTAGTCTTATATACCAAATTTGAAAAGTTTTGGATTATATTTTAATATAGTTTTTCATTAAAATCTATTATAGGCTTCAAGCACAGTTATTCATTGACCAAAAAGGGAGATGCACAACTAGATGTTATAACAGTCTTAAATACAAAATTTCAACTTTCTACCATTTTTGAGTTATGCAAGATACATACGTACGTACAGACGTCACGACGAAAGTAGTCAAAATTGATTCAGGAATGGTCAAAATGAATATTTCCGTTGAAATCTGAAAACCGAAAATTTTCGCAATTACTACTTCCTTTACTTCGTACAAGGAAGTAAAAATGTAGATAACTATTTTAAAACAATTAGAATAGTAGAAAGTATGTTTTCGAAATCGGAAACAAGAAACAATAAATATGAGAAATCTGAGAGATTAAGAAAAGTGTAAATTCGTAAATAAAGTTAAACCCATCACAAATTCGACACTAATGCAGCGTGACAACTGACATATATCAATCGCTGATATTAGTGGCTTGATGCTGGTGTCCAGTGTCATTTCCGAAGACCACCTACTGGGATGTTTCGGTCCACTGGTGTCGGTATGCGGCAGGCCGTTCGCAAATTGGTTCTACTCCCAATTTTTGACTTGGTATATAGACAGCTGTGAAAATACTCTTAAATCATTTCTTGCAAATTTGACGTAAAACTAAATGATTTTATTTATTAAGGAGATATATTTATTACGGCTATTACGATTCTTATTTTATAAAACTATGTATGCAAAAGGATACACTTTGCTGGTTGAAATCACTTCGTTTGAAATTTTAACAATCATTTTCAAAGCTTTACTGAAATCACGCTTAGAAATATAAGTATCTATTCTTAGATATATATATATACCGGGTGATTTTTTTATCATGAGACAACTAAATATCTTGCAAACTGAGAATCGTATCAAGAAATGTTTCGAATAAAATTTGTTTGTCTCAGAGAGGCCTATTGGATGATACCAATCTCGACCTGCCACCTCCACCCCCTGGTGTGGGGGGTGGGTCAACTTGCGAATTTCAAATGGGAACCCCTATTTTTTATAGCGGATTCGGATTCTCCGAAAAAAATACGTAGATTTGGTTTGAAACATTTTTTTTGTTTTCCACTAGATGGCGCTGTAATCGTACAAAATACAATTTTTCGCAATTCCGATGAAATTGCATATATAAATGCAAGCATACTAAATTAGATAGTCCAGTGGATATATAGCGCATAGTTTGCTGAAAATTCGCTTAAAAGATTTTTACCTTCGACTCAACTATGATTTATCTATGATTCGCCACAACAAATAACTTAATAAATTATCTGTCATAATAGGTAAATATCATACCGAATTCGAAATCACAGCATAAAATAATCAAATTTATTAATGCGATATATTTCATTTATCTGATAAGTAAGTTATCTGTCATTTATAGTGTATTCCAAAAATGATGTTGGCTACCATGGTAAAATTTAAATTAAATTAAAAGCCATTTCCTCAAATCAGTTTTAATTTAATTGGAAGTTCAACATGATTTCAACTATAATTATTTGTATATTTAGACAGTGAAATGACAGTTGGGCGTATCGAAGAATGAAGTTGTCGGTCGAGATAAATGCAATTGACGGATAATATTTTTTATGCTACTACATTAGAGTTATATTACAAGCAATATAAAAAATGCAAAAACAGTAATTTACTAGTTATTTTTTATATTAGAACGCATTTTGATGAAGCTCACCGCACCGTCAGCAAACAAATGTAGAACATTATAGTCCGTACAAGTAAGTCGTTATATTCGATTTTTGCTAAATCTATTCTGAATTTCATCTATTTATTTAAATTTTGAATGTGTATATATTGCAAAATTTGTTAGAAACTTTAAAAATTGTTTTATACCTATACATATGATTCTGTAACTAATAGTTTGTTTGAAATTGATTTCTGACAAATATTTGGTATTTTAGCATTTGCTAGTTTCGATGAAATTGTTTTAACGGTCGTACCTAATAGTAATGTGAAATATACTAGTATGATATAAAAAAATGAAATTTTTTGATAGAATCACGTACGTAGTGGTTAACTTAAAAAATTAATTAGTGTCTTTTAAATCAATTCTTCACAATTGATGAAATCAAATCGTATAATAAAGAGAAAAATTGAGACTGCTAGGATGTGAATCTGGGACCTATGAACTCGGGTCATATGCTTAAAACCAGTACTTTTCAAACGATTTTGGATCACCGCCCGCCTTAAATGTAGTTTTAGGAATAACGCCCTCTGTTCCTTGTATACAGGGTGTTTCTGTACTTATGGATCAAACTTTAAGAGTATGTATAACACGTTGTAATGATAACGGAAGAAACATAATTTTTCAAAAATTCGCAAAACTAAGGGTGGTTTACTTAAAGAAAACATGTTAAGTGCCACTGGTTTCATTACTGTGAAAGAAACAGAATAATTGAACATCTAACAAAATTAATTAAATTGATTAATTACACAATATCAGCGTTGGATTAGATAGTTACGTGCATTGTTAATATTTGAAAAAAACAACACAAACAGCTATGAAACCAGTAGCACTCAACATGTTTCCTTTAAGTAAATCGCCCTTAATTTTGCAAATTTTGAAAAATTATTTTTGTTGCATTATTAGTACGTGTTATGTGTACCCTTCAAGTTTGATCCATAAGTATAGAAACACCCTAGAGCCTGTCTAGGGAAAATTATGACTATTTTTTTAATTTACCAATTAGAGCTCCAAATAGAAACTTTAAAGAAATCATACGCCAATTTAAAATAATGGAATGACCCATCGCTACTTTCAAATAAAAATAGTAATTTTTTTTAAATATTCAAAATCGAAACAATAATTTTAATAATCTCCTTGAGCCAGAACAACATTTAACAATAATTTATGAACCAAAACAATATTTACCACAATTTTTCACGAACTGAAACAGTTGCTCGGGTACATTTCTAGCCCTGTCACCAATAAAAAGTAAATACATGCGGCTCGTCATGCATGCATTACCAGACATAATATCATTAAAAATATTTAATAATGTTTTAATATTTAATTTAATTATAAAGAGACGTACGAATTCTTTAAACCAACTAAGTTATGGCGAAATTTTATTCCAATGTTACTCTCTATTTTGTTATGTGTCATAGGCATTCTCGATCCCATCTCTTTTTTTGGCAGTTGTATAAGTATATTAAAGAACAAGTTTTAGAAGACATGTTTTTTTTCGCATGCCCCCAAGCTTAGAGAACGAGCCGCAGGCAAATATTCTAAAGGACAAGTGTGATAAAAGTCTAATAAAATGAGTTATTTCTACTGTGTTTTCTATTTTGCAATATTTTAAACCGAGTCAATTTAGGGCAATTTGTATGAAATGTTGTGGTTGGTAACTGTTACTAACATTTATGCAATTGTTCAGATTTTGAGGTAATATTTATTTATTTAAATATGTCAAAGAACAAATTAAAATCCAACGAAGAACGGCTAAATCATCACCCCAACGAGATGGCAATAAATCTTCTTAACAATGAAGGAGAGATCAGAAGACTGAATAGAAAGAAGCCCTTAGATTTAAGTATTTAACTAGTCTCATTGTAAATAATAATGTTAACAAAAGAAAAATATCGAGAAGAATCACTAATAGGTGATTGCTTCTTCATGTTAATATAAATGTAACAAATTTGCTGGTTGGCCTTAATGGCCAGTTGTAAATACAAGTACACAATAAAAAAATATATTTATTTATTTCTCAGCTTGTTAGGTTCAGTATGTCATTCGCTACTACCAACCGTCTAAAACAACATATTGCGTATCGTAATAAACGCTCTTTCGATGCACAACTGGGTTTCATAATGACTTCCTTATGAATGCAAAGTAGAGAAAACCTATTTTTCTGAGTTATTTCTAAAGAATTATAAAATAATATTCATTCATTTACTGCTAACAAAGTGAATGAATGCTTTAATTCATTCTAGGCCCGGATAACAGAACAATAGAGTTAATTAAATAAATATAAATCAAGTTTACTTATCACATGGAATAGTTTACATAGATGTCCATCACTCAATTTAGTTTTCTTACACTTTTGTTAGAACTGGCCATTATTAATACTACAGTCAACTTCAACATACTTATTTATAGTTTTTACAATCCAAAAGTAATAAATCATCACAGTATCACGACATTCACACTTACAAATTACACGGCAATTACCACAGTCGACATCTTGTTTACGCACAATTAGTGCTCGTGGACTTGGAAGCCAAATCACACACTTCTCCTGGGTCTGCCGTCGTGCCGTCGGTTTCCCGTCTTCAACGTCGGCATCTTTGACTTTACACCTTCGCTTCTTCGCTCACACGCCAATTAGAGCAGTCTTCCTTTGCTCGTTTTTCAAATCGGAAAGGAAAGACAAAACGTGAACAGAGAACATCAAATAGAGAACATGTGGCTTGAATCATTGCAGTTTGTGTGTGAGGTATGGAGATGTGTAAGGGTGGTTATATAGTGTTGATAATGTATGATGTATGGTGTTTGAAAAGCGGTAGCTTTGAACTGATAAACGGTGTAATTTATTGTTTTTATGATAGTTTTTTCTTTTATTAACTGTTTGTTTATGCTGTTGAATTGAATATTTCAACGTGGATATATTTGGGATTTATGTTAGACTTTTATTGTTATTCATTTTAACTGTTGTTGAGTGTGGATGCGGAAATATGAATAACGTACATACATACATAACATCACGCTATATCCCATTAAATGGGGTAGCACGAACCCGTCAACATTCTCATCCTAACACACGATATTCGTTTCGACCACATTAACACTTCTTCCATACAAACTCTTTCTTTTCTCACAACCAAAATCTATCAACACGCAACAAACATTCATCCATTCGCTCCTGTACACCTGTTTCGTAAATCTTCACTTACGCCCACTTCTCTAACAACGAATCTATAAGAAATGAAGGCAGCATTGCTTGCGCTTGTTTAAAAATACATTTAACACAATTGCAGTTACACACTGTATAGTAAAAACTGAAAATGAAGAAAAAAAGATGAGGAAGGAAGGGAGTATCTTCTGCGCTTGTTTTTGAAACTTTAAACAGGCGCGGTGGCCGAGCGTGTTAAGGTACATCTCTTAACATACTGTGATGTCACCCGAACCAAGATTCGTCAGTTCGAATCCGCCTGTCGACAATGTGTTATTTGTCGTTTAATATAAAACAAATACAGTTATTTTGTATTTATCACACTCGGGCGCTATAAGCTAATCACTTATACGTTTTAAATAATGTAGCACTTGACTACGAAAACCGGCAGTACGGCAGTGTAAAAACTGCGGCTCGGTGTGTCCGGTAGGCCCAGACCCGATTTGGGCTGTAGTGTCATCAGAAGAAGAAGAAGATAACTACTTTAAAAGTGAGGCATTTGCGGGTAGAAGAGATCGTATCCGGGATACATTGGTGTATGATTATTGTGAGATTGAGAAGAATCTTGTTAGAAGACTGGGTATAAGTCAGTTGTGATGGTTTGGGTATGTGGGACGTATGCCGAAAGAAAGGTTGGTGAAACAGGTGTATGTTGGTGAAATTGAGGGTGAAAGATTGCGTGGACGACCTATGAATAAATGGATAAATACGACTGCAAGATTGTTGCGTGAACGAACCAACGTGCATAAAAGAAATTATGAATGTTTGAAGCGAAAGTAGTGTGTTAGGATAGGAACATTTGGCGATGATTAACTGCGGAATGAATCTAAGGAATATAGCCACGTGCAGGGTTCTTAATTTTACATATAGTGTCCGTCAGTACAGTGGTGTTGATAGCGATATGGAATTCGAATCCGGAGATCCCGAGTTTGAATCTCACCCATGCTAAAAACTATCACACTGCGGCTCGGTGAGTGCGGACCCTGTGCTGTAATTGGGATTAAGTTTCTGTTGTACAGCGTAACATAAATAAATAAATAAAATCCAGCGCAGGTTGACATTCCTTTCCGTCTTTATATTTTTCATTTATTTTAAGTTCTTACTATAGAGTGTTTAACTATAATTGTGTGGCACTTACTTTCTAAACTAGCACAGGGCGATGCTATCTTTCTTTTTTATCCTTTTAATGTAAATGTGGTTGAAGCGACGATGGTGTGTTAGGATGAAAATGTTGGACGAAGACTGATTCATGATAAATCTAATAAGTAGATGTCCTGTGAATGTTAAAGAGGTACGTGCTGCGCCACTTGATAGAATTTAGCGTGATGTTATATTTTTATGTATGGGATGCAAATATTTTTAATGAATAACCTTTATACCTTAGCAAAAGGAAATATGTCCCCGGCAGCAAAATCTCGCTTAGTCAAGTATTAAATACTGTTCTTAACATAAGCGTGTTTTTACAAAAATATATACTCGTATTTTTTTTAATTCGCTACATTAAATGTAATTTACGTAAAGTGACCACTGGAATAGAGTACTTTATTATTTAATACTTACATTAAATAAATATATATTTTTTGCGACTTTAAAAACAAATTTTTATGTTCTATGTTATATATAATCATATTTTAAATCTAGGTAAGAGCGTAAAGCGATTCTTTGTTACTCGAGCACGGTAATTGCAGCGCGAGCCGAAGGCGAGAGCTGCAATAGTGCAAGTTACGATGACAAATGAGAGCGTAATTGTCAATTTTTCATAGCAATCGTAGAAAAATGTAATTTTCACGTTTAATGTTGAAAAAAATAGTATGTAACACATGTAGGAAAGGACCATTGCAAAACTCATATTAGTGTAACACTCGCTATTGCTCGTGCTTCAATTTTCGTACTCGTTTTGCAATGAAACCCTTTCCTAACTAGTATTACAATATACTATTTGGCAATATAATTAATACCTACCAATTTAATGCTAGATATGCCAATACGTCATTAATATCGAATTAAAAAATATAGACAGACGGTTTTGAATTTTATTTATTTATGCTACAGGAACTTAATCTCAATTACAGTACAGGCTCTGAACCGTCCGCAAAACAGTAGTTCATTTAATTAGCTTTAAAAAAAGATTATTGATCATTTTGAACATATTTATTTTATGATCTTGAGCAGCAATTTTTAATAAAAATGGACTGATATTTCATCTTTAGCAACATGTAAAAAGACATAAATAGGTAATCAAAATTGATTTATATTCTTGCATTTTATATTTACTAGTATGTTATGTTCACTCAAGGATACTCGACGTGAAGTGTTTAGTATCCTTGATGTTCACTCACAAGCGATACGTCAGTATTTTAAAAAATGAATCTTCTTGTTATAACTAGGAAAATACTAGTATAACATCAGGTCCGTGCAGTTAGAGGTACCACTTTCGAAAATCAATAGTACTTATATATTATAATTCTTTATTTATTTTTGCCATATTATATATATACCCTTTAATTTTTTGCTCTAAGTTGTGAAACATCCTATATATATATATATATATATATATATATATTGCTTTTGTTGTTTAATAAATAAAATAAATATATCATCACGCCATTTACCTATTACTGGGTGTGGCACTCTTCGCGTGAAGTCCGATTACCGTTCGTCAAATCACGGCCACCAAAGATATTAGTGAAGGAGGAGCCACAGGGGTAGATTGGTGAAAATTGTTTGTCGGCTGTGGGGATCGAACCAGGGTTCTCAAGATCCCTAGGCCGACTCGATACCACTGAGCCCATTTTTTGTAACGATGATAATAAATAATTTATAAGTGTGCTTCTAAGTTCACGCTGGAGGCACTACATAATGAACTGAAAATTTGGTTACGTTATAATTTATTGATAATTCTTTGCTGATTATTTCCGTATAATACAATGTTTTTCTTTTGTTTTACTGAAGATAATAATCAATTGATAAATGTACTTCCAAGTTCACGCTGGAGATACCACAACATGAAACCGAAAAGTCAGTTACGTAATAATTTAATTATTTATGATTTAAAAAAAATAAATTAAAAATTTATATACAACCGATTATATCTTTGATTTCAATAGTAGTTTGATTATCAAATTTATATAAGTAAATAAATAAATAAATATAAATATATCATCACGCCTTTTACCCATTACTGGGTGTGGCACTCTGCCGAAGCAGATCTCGGTAAGTGATATATTTCTTCGCGTGAAGTGCGGTTACCAGCCGTCAAATCACGGCCCCCAAAGATGTTAGTAGAGGGGGTAGATTTTAAATTGGTGAAAATTGTTTGTCGGCTGTGGGGATCGAACTAGGGTTCTCAAGATCCACAGGCCGACTCGATATTTATATAAGTGTATATATATATATATATATACACGAGGTGCTACCCAACAGTTTCCGAAATAATTTTTTTTTAAAGCTTAAAATCAACAAAATATCTTCTTCAAAATAATCCTCACCTGTAGTTATATGCACGCAGACATTTAATCTTTACACGAAATCACATTTGTTCATGAGATAATCTAATTAAATTATTAATTAACAAATTGATATATCATAATAATAATAATTAACAATTTTAAATCACATTAATGTGGCAAAACAATATTTATATCAACAGGATTTAAAAAATACTCAATATAATATTACATCAAATATTTATTATTAAAATTTATAATTTTATGTCTGCATTCAATTATTGAGCTAGCAATTTTCATCGAGCTTGAAATTTTGGTGAATCTTGACGTTTACTGAATATAAGAAAAAATATAGTTTTACCAGGGGCGTAGGAATCGCTATCAATGATATATGAAAACCCCAAACTAAAAGACCCAGCCAACTAGACCAATATATATAGCAATATAGTATTACAAATTAATTTTTTTTTTCAGAATAAAGATTCTCGTTCTTTCCGTTGGGTAAGTGAATTTATTTCCAGTTTTATTTTTATTATATTTAATATGTAAGAAACTAGTTTATTATATTAGTATTAAATCAATAAACATAAGTAGATCCCAGAGTGTACATAACCACGGCACTGCAGTACCGTTGCAGGAGACAACTTATTACAATTATCTCCTATTCTGCGTTGTATGTTGAACAAATTAACAAATTAGCAGTTTGTCATTTGTCAAGTTTGACACGTCGGCGACTAAAAGTACACACAGGCTGCTGCTGCTACTACTACACACGCTACACATACCTAGAGACCGGTTAATTAACGCTAAAATAGACATATCATCTCGGAGTCAGTCACAGTTGCTGTCGCTGTCGTTGCTTGTGATGCTTCTGGCATCATTAGTGCTTTTCCTGTCGACTGTCGGTCGATGTTAGAGACTCGGCATTTGATGTGTTGCGGTAGGCACCGTGTGGATGGAACTATTGAAGAATTACGTAAACATAGATTAGAAATAAGTTTTGTATCACATATGTTTGATGTATTTTGAATTTAAATTAGAAATGGCAGGATGTTTATTTGAGTAAGTAAGGAAATGTATCGATTCGTGTAGGTACTCATTGTTTTTTATAAATTAAATAAATAAATATATCATCACGCCATTTACCCATTACTGGGTGTGGATTTCTGCCGTAAGCTGATCTCGGTAAGTGATATATTTCTTCGCGTGAAGTGCGGTTACCAGCCGTCAAATCACGGCCCCCAAAGATGTTAGTGGAGGGGGAGCCACAGGGGTAGATTTAATTTGGTGAAAATTGTTTGCCGCCTGTGGGAATCGAACCAGGGTTCTTAAGGTCCACAGGCAAACTCGATATCACTGAGCCATCTACCCCATTGTTTTTATTACTATTTAAAATTGGTTAATAAATGAGAAAGTTGTAGTTTATAATTCACATTTTCATCCTACAAATATAATGATCTAAACTGAATAATTGCGATAAATTAATTATGATTTTAGTACGTGTAAATATGGGGATGCTATTAAAATGAGAAAAATTTAATCATTTCAATTTTTTATTCTATTCAGTTGTGCAAGATATCAAGATATGGTAAAAGTATATTCATCGGATCTAAAGCCCGTTTTACATTCAACAACAAAACTAGCAATTTGCATCCGCAACAAGATTCAGCAACAAATTGCAGAGTGCAATACTTATAAGTAAAGCCCGGATATTTAGGCTCTTAAAAACACCCAAATAAGCAGGCATATAGGCTGGTAATTACTCTAAAATAGGCGGGATTTTAGGCAGCCTACATGTAAATAATTTGTAATTAGTCAACGAAGTAGATGATAAACCTTGTCTGCTCAATAAAAGTTAAAATAGGCAACAAAAATAGGCAAAATAGGCTGTATAAGGTAAAATAGGCACAATAACCAAAATATAGAAAAAGTAGGCTCTAAGGCACGAAAAAAAAACCTTTCATTACATGTAAACATATTACCTATGTATAGAAAAACGAAATTGCCTGAAGTATATTAAAATTTGAATCTAGTCAATTGCCTAAAAATTCGGGCTTTACTTATAAGCTTTAAACAATTTGAGTTTTAGGATACGTTGTACATGTTTCAGAAGTTAAAACATGTACATAATGAACTGAACATTTTTATGTTGGCTGTCTACAATGGCTGGGAGCACAAGCTCTGTTTTTGCTTGTTTTAAGAGCAGTGTTTTTGGGTGTTTTAACTTTCTCTAACATGTTAAAACCGTGCTCTTAGAACTCCTAAAAACAGAGCTTGTGCTACCAGCCAATGTGTTTAAAAATATTGACTTTTCTCGAAACTGTACATCTTTTATTTATTTTTACTTATTACAGATAATAATTAGGTAGGTATTAATTATGTAATTTGTTTATGATCTATTAGTATTATTGTTTGATTGATCAGGAAAAATGCATCTTACAGTAAATATCTCAAAACCTAGATTGGCCCCTAATATGTTCTTCGTTAGTTTTACAGTGCAATAACTGCATCTATGGACATAGCTCTAGCTATCATCTATCTGTCGGTCATCTCTTTAGGTAAACTTAGCCCATCCGGTGTAGGAACAAGGCGTAGAGGAGCGGAAAGGCAGCAGTGGATACTCACTCATCAAGACAACAGAGACTTCTGGTGCCACGCTGTCTAGCCCAGCGAGGTCCAGAACCGCCGCCGCCACTACCACCGCCCATCACGCATTTCACACACGTGCGTTGCCGGTCTCATGGGTGCGGTGTTGTTTTTTAGTTTTTGGCAGCTGACACTTTATAATATATTTATATTTTTTCCTGTCCATAATTAATACAAACATGGGATAGTGTAGCTGTTTGTAACAAAAATATTGTAAATTGATATCTATTTTTCTTTAGTTTTAAGAAAACAAGTACAGGAATATTTATTATTTATTCACTTACGAATTATGAAATGTCTATTTGTGTATACTACTTTTACTTATTTCATTGCTAGATGCTTGTGCTAAACTTTTACCTGTTGTAATTGTTATAATTATTGTGAAACAACTAATTATAATCACAATATAATAATTATTTTATATTTGCGAGACACTATATATCTGTTTACTAGGGGTTACCATTTTCAGGATCGATTCTGTCACTGCACACTCCAAATTTAGGTATTTACCAAGGCGATTTATTTAAAAGTTTATATTTAATTTCTGTTCAATATATACATTTAAACGAAATTATTATTTTTGGGGGACATGTTAAGCTCTAGTTTTAAAAATAGTTATCACGTATAAATACTATAAAATATAATTTTTAATTTAAATATAGGTTCGAAATTTATTAAGTTGCTTTATATTATTCAATCTTTAACAATTAAATTATCAAATTATGAACAATCTTCCATACAAATTAGGGCTTCGCTTAACATATCCTCCAAATATGTGTTAATAAATGATAGATTCGTTTAAATTTAAATATTGAACAGCTATTATAAATGCCTAAATTTGTATACTATTTTCATTTTCAACTCGAGAGATAAAACGATTAAATGTACCGCAATTACGTTTACAAAGGAACTCAAAATATGATCCGTCATAACTGATTTCACAAGGTTCACACAGGGTTGTACAGCCCCATTCGCCGGTACGGTCAATCATCGGAAAAAACAAAAATAATTTTAGGCTGAATACGACCCTTGAAAATTTACCTATTTTGACCATCGATAAGCGATATGAGGTAGTCGCACTAATGGTTTTCATTGTAGTTATATGGGACAGGGACATTTAATCGTTTTATGCCGATCCCTCGAGTTTAAAATGAAAATTGGTAACCCCTTGTAAACGGATGGTAGTTTATCATAAATATGTAATCATAATTATATTGTGATTGTTATTAGCTCTTCCACAATAATTTGAACAATTGCAACAGGTGAAAGTTTAGTTAACACAAGTATCTAGCAATAAAATAAGTAAAAAAATTATCGCTAAAACAAATAGATATTTCATATTTCGTAAGTATTTATGATAATTATCCGTTTATTTGTTTCCTTCAAACTAAAAAAATAAATAAATAAATATATCATCACGCCTTTTACCCATTATTGGGCGTGGTACTCTGCCTAAGCAGATCTTGGTAAGTGATATATTTTTTCGCGTGAAATGCGGTTACCAGCCGTCAAATCTCGGCCCCCAAAGATATTAGTGGAGGGAGAGCCAAAGGGGTAGATTTAAATTGGTGAAAATTGTTTGTCGCCTGTGGAGATCGAACCAGGGTTCTCAAGATCCACAGGCTGACTCGATACCACTGAGCCACCTACTAAAAAAAACAAATATCAATTCGTCTGGTCCTTTACAATATTTTTCTTAAAAACAGCTACACTATCCCATGTTTATAAATTATGTACAGGAAAAAATACAAATATATTATGAAGTGTCAGCTGCCAAAATCTAAAATACAACACCGCACCTATGAGACCGGCAACGCACGTGTGTGAAATGCGTGATGGGCGGTGGTAGTGGCGGCGGCGGTTCTGGACCTCGCTGGGCTAGACTGCGTGGCACCAGAAGTTTCCGTTGTCTTGATGAGTGAGTGTCTTCCTGAGAAGTAGCCACTGCCGTCTCTCCGCCCCACTACGCCTTGTTCCTACACCGGATGGGCTAAGTTTACCTAAAGATATTACCGACAGATAGATGATAGCTAGAGCTATATTGTGAAATCCATAGTTGCAGTGAATGCACTGAAATACTAAGATAGGACGTAGTGCAGGGGTAAATATTTAGGGGTGGATCTAGGTTGTTAAAGGTCTAGGGTTTGAATATGCAAAAAATGCGTTACATTAATTTAATTTTTTGCTAAAAGACGCATATTTATTAATGAATTAATCATCATTAATAAATTAAATACTGAATATTTAATTATATTTCTTAAAAAAATCTGATGTGGACACCACATGACTTTCTTGTACGCGTATTATAGTATAGCTACATTTTTTATTTTTGAAGTAATTTGACATTGACATTAAATTTCTTATTACTTCCTTGTACGAAGTAAAGGAAGTATTGTAATCGCAAAAATTTTCGGTTCTCGTATTTAAGTGGAAATACACATTTTGGCCCTCCCTGAGTCCATTTTGACTAATTTCGTCGTGACGTCTGTACGTACGTATGTATCTCGCATAACTCAAAAACGGTAAGCCGTAGGAAATTGAAATTTTATATTTAGGACTGCTATAACATCTAGTTGTGCACCTCCCTTTTTGGTCATTATATAACCTCCGGAAGTGGTACTTTACTTGAAGCCTATAATAGATTTTCATGAAAAACTATATTCAAATATAATTTAAAACTTTCCAAATTTGGTATATAAGACTACTATATCAATGGAAATAACATAATAGATTTTGGTTTTTGTTTTTTTTAAATTAAGTTTGCTATGGATTAGAACAAAAAATAAAAAATAAAAGATTTTATGTCAAATATGTGCAATTAAAAAAATATCTATAGTTTAATATGCGTACAAGGAAGTCATGTGGTGTCCACATCAGATATTTTTTTCCTTATCTTTGTTCTAATCCATAGCAAACTTAATTACATGAAACAAGAAATATATAATTTTTCAATTCAGATATCTCGCTTATACAAAAGGCTAATTTAATAATTCTTAATGTGCTAGACGCAGAATTTAATTCTCTTAAAACTTTTATTTGCAGCATTTATTTCTAAAATCAAAATAATACCATTTTTTTCAAGAAAAACTGGTAGCAGCTTCATGTAATGTATCACTTCCGGTTAGTTTATTTTAACCAAACCCTATTATGTTATTTCCATTGATATAGTAGTTTTATATATCAAATTTGAAAAGGTTTGGATTATATTTGAATATAGTTTTTCATTAAAGGCTTCAAGTAAAGTACCACTTACGGAAATTATATAAAGATCAAAAAGGGAGGTGCACAACTAGATGTTATAACAGTCCTAAATACAAAATTTCAATTTTCTACGGCTTACCGTTTTTAAGTTATGCGTGATATATACGTACGTACAGACGTCACGACGAAATTAGTCAAAATGGACTCAAGGATGGTCAAAATGGATATTTCCGCTGAAATCTCAAAACCGAAAATTTTCGCGATTACAATACTGCTTTTACTTCGTACAAGGAAGTAAAAATGAATAAATACTGTACAGTTTCGACGAAATGTCAACATTTTAAAACATGAGATAATAGCTCGCTCAGTGACAACGATTTAGACTGTGGATTTAAAAAGTTCGATTCTCAAAGCCAACAAACAGATTTTCACTTCAATAAAAAATTATCTCTGTGACTCTCGCTTTACTATCTAATATCTCTTTTAGCTAGGGAGACATAAATTGATATACCGACATCGGTTACAGCAAATTGCCATATCCAGTAATGAGGAAAAGACGTAATGATATATTTTTTAATAATTTATTTTATTATTTTTAAACTGTTTGTACCTTGTAACAAAAAAATATTAAACATTTTTCCAACGGAAATTAAAAAAAAAATATACATAATTATAATACAAATCAGACACGAGACTAATCTCTGACACTTGGTGTCCAATGATTTAAGTTCTGTTACCTCCTACACTATGTAAATCCGCATTAAAATGAACTGGTCTAGGTTCCTAAGTGGCGATCGTCACTGGGGTTAAAATAGTATGAGGTCATTTCAATATTTGTTTGTTACAGCATAGTTAATGTTAAAAAAATGGACAATTGCATCAATATATTATTTTCTGAAAAGTTTTATAATAATTTTTGCAGAATGGAAAAGACCTCATTCCGTAAACCCTTTTTCAAATGGTAAATGACTGAAAACAATGTAAAAATATTTATAGAAAACGTTGGATACCTACAAAGTGATTAAAATCTAGCATTCAACTTTCAACTTGAATAGTTAAAAACTGTCCTAATTACGCTCTAGATATAGTACGTGTTCAAATACAATAATGCAGCTTGCCATTTTTAACAGAAAGGTTTTACAACTGCTATAAGAGAAGGAGTATGCATTAGAGTTTTAATTGTCTTTTTCTACGATTGCTATGTAAATTTGACAATTACGCTCTCATTTGTCATCCTAAAGTTGACGTTTTCTGTGGCACAATCGAAAAATATCTTTGTTGCGCGTCTCCAAAGGCAACGAATGAAAAAGATGTTAAATACGCGCGTTTCTAATGGCAATGCGCGAAAAAGATATTAAATGCGCACTTCAATAGTTACCAGGGATACAAACAAAACAGAAGCTTGTCATATTGTCAGTTGGCAGAACGAATTTATTTTCAGTATGTATACGTTTTTTAATAATTTTAAAATGCAATCGTTGAAAAAATTATGTATGTATCACGAGCGTGAAGTGTTTTTGTTCCTCTTACACTATTACAGATTTTGCCTTCGGCTCGCGCTTCAATTACCGTGCTTGAGTAACAAAGAATCACTTTACGCTTTTAATACACAATAGTTATTTGTGTATTAAGAGCGTAAAGTGATTCTTTGTTACTCGAGCACGGTAATTGCAGCGCGAGCCGAAGGCGAGAGCTGCAATAGTGCAAGAGGAACAAAGACACTTTACGCTCGTGATACACACATAATTTTTTCTATGATTGCATCTTAAAGTTATTAAAAAACGTAGGTATACGTCTAAAACTAAATTCGTTTTGTTAACTGTCAATATGACAAGTTTCTGTTTTGTTTGTATCCCTGGTAACTATTGAAATAATCTTTTTCGCGCGTTGCCATTGGAAACGCGCGAATTTAACGTCTTTTTCGCGCGTTGCCATTGGAGACGCGCAAAAAAGATATTTTTCGATTGTTCCACAGAAAACGTCAACTTTACGATGACAAATGAGAGCGTAATTGTCATCTTTTCATAGCAATCGTAGAAAAATAGTATTTTGAGGTATGCACAATTATCGCACAATGATAACGTATAAAATTTAAATATATTTGCATAATTCGTATTGATTTTACAAATACGTAGTTAAAATGACAATTTTAAAATTTGCTAAAATAGTAGTTAATTTTTGATATAAATTATTGTTATTTTTGTACTAATAAATGTTCAAATTATTAATAATTATTGAATTTTTTAATAGCTATTTATGAAACTAGTAAGGAAATGAAGGTTATTACCTTACACATGTGAAATTTGCAGAACGAGGCGTAGCCGAGTTATGTAAACACATAAGTAAGGTAATAACCGAGTTTTCTTACGTGTTGCATACCTACAATATTTTTTCTACTTTCGTTCTAATAAATACGAAAGAGCGTTTTTGAAATTATGAAATTTTGACATATTAATGACAGTTATAAATTCAAAAAATAAAAGAATAACACATCAGAACGTCTATTTCCTAGCGGAAGTAGAAAAAAGAAGTTATTTAAATTTAAACCGGACTGGCTATAATTATTTTTACGACAGTAGTTATTTTATTCTGATAAATGATTTGTTTGTCGTAACTTAATAACTCTCACGAAAATAAACTAGCAATATGTAGGTGAATTAATAAAAAAACACGTAATTGGCACTATTGTCTTAAAAAATATTAAATACCTGCTGTCATACTGTGTGTGGTCTATTTTGTTATTCGCACTTAGTGCTTACACTAATCACTAGACTTTGAAATAAATGTAAACATGTATGCAATACAAAAGATATTAATAGTACGTTACTGAGATTTTGTTTGCAATAGAAATTTGCTACATTCTATTTTACATTCCACGTATTTAAAATCAGATGTGAAGAGAGATTTGTGACTTATTTTGAGTTTCATAAATCATAATACTTCTACATATTTCGAATTTTCAATTTATATATTAAATAAATAAAAGGCTTCATGCTTTAACTTATCACCATCAGGAGACTGGACATATTTTTAATTTTTCTGAAGCCAAAATTATTGATGTTATGGAAAATAAAAAGCATAGACTTAATTTAGAAACGTTACATATAAATTTATACCATGATACCTCGATTAATTATAAAACTGATGCGTATAATAATTTCAAATATGCTCAAATTTTTTTAGGGAATTTAACAATTTAATTTTTTATATATTTTATTTTAATTATTTATTATTTTTTGATTTTTCTATTTTTATTTTTCATATGTATCTTTTTTCTTTTTTGTTATTGACATTTTACAAATATTGTTTTATATTTTTTAAAGGTTTGACATTTTGATTAAATTACTAGTTTTATATTATAATTATTGTATTTATATTTTAAGGAGCTAATATTTTTGCTCGAAACGTTCCAAAAATAAATATTAAATAAAACATTGGATTCTGAAGCCTTTTATTTATTTAATATCATATAATTGAATCATTTTTACTTCCTTGTACTATATTCAAATATAATTTAAAACTTTCCAAATTTGGTATATAAGACTTCTATATCAATGGAAATAACATAATAGATTTTGGTTAAAATACACTAACCGGAAGTGACACATTACATGAAGCTGCTAACAGTTTTCCTTGAAAAAAATAGTATTATTTTAATTTTAGAAATAAATGCTGCAAATAAAATTCTGCGTCTAGCACGTTAAGAATTTTTAAATTAGCTTTTTGCATAAGCGAGATATCTAAATTTAAATATTATATATTTTTTTGTTTTGTTTTTTTAAATTAAGTTTGCTATGGATTAGAACAAAAAATAAAAAAATAAAAGATTTTATGTCAAATATGTGCAATTAAAAAAATATCTATAGTTTAATACGTGTACAAGGAAGTCATGTGGTGTCCACATCAGATTTTTTAAATATATATTACAATATTTTCAATTTAATAAAAAAATTGTTATAAATCATTACATTCTTCTCAAAATTAAATCACTTACATTTCTTAATTTTGTAAAGACAAATTTTGTTCATCTATATTTAGAAGTGATTCATTCTGGCATCAGACATCGCGTTAAGTACTCTCTAAATAATTTTATTATATTCATAAATCAAAATTATTGTTAACAGCAGGTGGCAAATTTTGGCACAGTAGCTTTATACATTACAACCAGTTTGAAAGATGTTATATCTATACAATAGTGTAAATTTAATTAATTATTTCTTCAATTTGTTTTCACAAATTATAAATAGTAATGTGTAAACGTTAGTGACCTAAATTTACATAGAAGATATCTGCAAAATCTATTTTAATTTTCTTTACGTTTACAATTGACTTGGATTTACATTCATCAAAACAAAAATATTCTTGTAAATGAAACATATTTTCAAATATTTTAAACTTTCATCAAAATACATATATTATTTAACAAAAAAATACATGCTTTTTGTAAACGATTTGAAAGTGATAATGGTTGTGAAATAGTTTTATAAATTATTTAACTATTATTTATGTTATAATGTAATAAAATATTGTAGAGTGATTTAATTTTTCAATTTTGTATTTGAAGTTTTGCCAATTGTATTTTATTTATTGTAGCCAACAATCGTAAATTCTTAGGCACATAGCCAAGAATTTTTACAATCAACTCGTTTCAAATTACACTTCACTTAAGATTTTGCATGATTTCATTTCAAAGCGATATATCTATTTAAATTGACATTATGAATAATGTAGTTCATTAACCGATATGTATGGTATTTTAAATTTATTATATTGCTCTTGTTTTACATAACTAAAATATTTAGATCAGTTTGTCGAAATCATATTTTATACTTGACTGTAGTGCACAGTTTAATTTAAGATTTGTATTTAATGATAAGTATAATTATTGTTTATAACTTACATTTTTTACTTCCTTGTACGAAGTAAAGAAAGTATTGTAATCGCGAAAATTTTCGGTTCTCAGATTTCAGCGGATATACGCAGTTTGGCCATCCCTGAATCCAATTTGACTAATTTCGTCGTGCCGTCTGTACGTAAGTATGTACGTATGTATGTACGTAGGTACGTATGTATGTACGTAGGTGTCCACATCAGTTTTTTATTGAATATGAATGTTTAATATGAAATTATTACCAATTAGAAAGCAGTATATGGAGATGGACACCTGTACTTACACTAACGTGATGTTGGTTATCAACTTACAGAGCCACAGCCTGTAAATGAACCTACAGTTTATATTAGATTCCGAACCACTCAAAAGCAGTTTTATCTTTTATTGGTTATTAGTATGAATACTACATTTCATCTACTAACGTTCGATTATAAAGCAAGAGTACTATTACTCAACCGAACTGATCGCTGGCAAATTAATATAAAGAAAAAAATTAAATTAAATCAGTAGAAGAGAAAGCTTCACTATATCATAAAGATGAACGAATATATTTCTTTTTTATATATTTAATAATAATGAAAATTTTATATTTTTCAATGTTAAATATTTTGAAGTACAGTATATGAAATAACAAAATATTTCTTTTGATATGGAAAATAATTTGAATGAAGAAAAAATATGGCAAATGATGTTATTGGCTAGTTATTTACATGTATTCTAAAATTTCTTTAAAATTGAATGAGCACTAGTCATATTCAAAATTTCTAAAGATATGAATATTTTTTAATTTTTATTTTAAACCTTGAAATTTAAATGTAATTTCTCAGGTAATGTTATATAGTTTGGCAGTTCGGCAGTACGATGATATGGTTAATTTTACGGCATTCGAATCCGAAGATCCCGAGTTTTAGTCCCACTAAAGCTAAAATATATATGAACGACAGATATGGGCAGTTATTAACTAGAGGATAGTTAAATTACTAGTTAAATTCTCTTTTAGGAGAAAGTAGTTGTAGTTAATTATTAAAAAGAGTAGATTAGTTGATAATTGGTAAAAGTATATAAAATAGTCAGTAGTTTGAATAAAAACTATCAATTGAAACTAATTTTGGTTATTTAACTACTTTTTGATAATCACATAATCTTTTTGTAATTTAACATTAAATAAAAAAAATAAATATATCATCATGCCTTTTATCCATCACTGGGTGTGGCACTCTGCCTAAGAAGATCTCGGTAAGTGATATATTTTTCACGTGAAGTGCGGTTACCACGGCCCCCAAAGATATTAGTGGAGGGGGAGCCACAGGGGTAGATTTAAATTGGTGAAAATTGTTTGTCGGCTGTGGGGATCGAACCAGGGTTCTCAAGATCCACAGGACGTATCTATACCACTAAGCCACCTACCCCATACATTAAATAAAATTGTTTGATATTAAAGATTTTTTTTCATTATTTTGACTAGTGTAAAATAATTGAAAAAAGTAATTAACTAAAGAGTAATGAATAGATAAATTACATTTTAAGGCAAATATTTATTGATTAAATAGTTAAAATTACTTATTGGTCATGTAATTAGAAATTGTAGTTAATGGCCACACTGCAGCTCGGTGAGTCCAGATTCTGTATTATAATTGGGATAACTGTTTTTTTACACATTTAACAATAAGATCATCTTCTCATATATATCAATAAATCCATGAAAAATATGCGTATATATGTCTACCTTCTAGAATCCGAAGTTTCTATATGAATTTAGAATGCAATGCAACTGTAATATAATATATATAGGTACATTTATAGACAATCTTTTGCTCGTATTTGGGATATTTTCCATAGTTAAAGAAATTAATTATATACTTCGGTTTTAATTCAATATTTTAATCATTGAGTCACACCCAAACAAGGCACTATAACTCATTTTTTTCAACTGTAAATAATAAAAGTCCAAAAAACTTCACTTAACCTCAAAAAAACGTGTAAGAAATTGAGTTGAACAGCTCGTTGACAGTTGTACGACCTCGCCTAGTTGTGAATCAGCGTAATTCGGAGGATCCCAGATACCATAGCTCCCAGCCAAGGCGACGTGCATTTATTTGTCTGTGTAACTCATCAACTGTAACGTGTTGGAAATCTTTCTTGGTTTCTTTCTTCAGTTTAGGCTGTTGTTTGTTTTTTTAGCTCTTTCTCTCCTTCCCATACTCATCATCGAGTGATTTATATCATTGTTTCTTAATCGTCACCGGAAACTAGTTTATTACTGACAGATTTTCGATATTAATTGTTGATAACAAAATTAACTTTTATATTTATTTAATTTTTTTCGCGTAGATTATCTTATAATGATTTTTTTTTAAACAATAGCAAAAATAGGGTGATGTGTAATTATTTATTTTATTTTATAAATTGTTGTGAATACGAAAATTAGTAAAAATAATAGTACTGTGTTTTGTTTTGTTTGTCTTCTAATTCCACTCAGTTGCTGTTAGACATGTCCCAATGTTGGTAAAAAATCAAGCAATTATTTGTCGTATTAAAATAATATAATTGTTTATTTTGTCACGTGATATATTTCATGCTCTATCAAAAATTTGCAAATTTGTGACAACAGCTACTAAGTATTCAGGACATAAACAATTAAGCAACTAATAAACAAGAATGTAGAGTTTAAAACAAATATTATTTTATTTTGCGTAGTATCCGCAATTCTGAAACTGAAAGTTTTGTAAATATATTCAATTTATCTTTACTTTCACTATTATTTATAACCATGTTTAAAATAACTGTCATCGCAACATATTTATTTGTTTTGTTAATAACCTCTGATGTAGACAAAACGTAATAAAATAATTTTACAGGATGTTCTATATTTATGATAATAAATTAATAAAGACAGCTTATATGACTATTTTCTACCATATAGTATTAGCTAATCATATTATATAATTACTGTCAAATTAATCAATAATGTGTTAATTACAACAAGAAGCATGCACGTAGCAGAATTTCACATACTTGTTTTACTATAAACAAATCAATTTATTAAATAAAAACATATGCCAGAAATAGTCTCAATACTGTAATATTTTTGTGAGAAAGCACCTTTTTCACTGAGAATGAGACAAAATGAGAGGGAAATAAATAAACTCGGAAAAAAACGCACTACTTGAAAATGCACCAAAAATGCCAAATATTCAGACAGCCATAACTCGGTTGAATTTGGTCGAAAATTGATGAATCTTTGAGTGCCGAAAATTTTCAAGTGTGCTCTTTAAGATCATGCAAGTTATTGTGTCCCCGAGTTTACATAGTTCTGCAGGCTGCAAATTTTTTTAAGCTCTTACTATAATTATTGAAATAAAACCATTTTCTTATTTTGACACTGAAAGATGAAAACTACAGTTTACATAAACTACCATGAAATTAGCTAAATATATTATGTAAATAATTTCACAAAGCAATTCGGATATTTCTCCATTTGACATGCGCACAAGCGCTGTGGAAAAAAGCCCCTCGGTTGTCTTTTCCATTTTAAATTAATTTGCAATTTTATTTCAAAAAATCTGATGTGGACACCACATGACTTCCTTGTACGCGTATTAAACTATAGATATTTTTTTAATTGCGCATATTTGACATGAAATCTTTTATTTTTTATTCTAATCCATAGCAAACTTAATTTAAAAAGAAACAAGAAATATATAATTTTTAAATTTAGATATCTCGCTTATACAAAAGGTTAATTTAAAAATTCTTAATGTGCTAGACGCAGAATTTAATTCTCTAAAAACTTTTATTTGCAGCATTTATTTCTAAAATTAAAATAATACCATTTTTTTCAAGGAAAACTGTTAGCAGCTTCATGTAATGTGTCACTTCCGGTTAGTCCCTTTTAACCGAAATCTATTATGTTATTTCCATTGATATAGTAGTATTATATACCAAATTTGGAAAGTTTTAAATTATATTTGAATATAGTTTTTCATGAAAATCTATTATAGGCTTCAAGTAAAGTACCACTTCCGGAAGTTATATAATGACCAAAAAGGGAGGTGCACAACTAGATGTTATAATAGTCCTAAATATAAAATTTCAATTTTCTACGGCTTACCGTTTTTGAGTTATACAGACGACACTACGAAATTAGTCAAAATGGATCCAGGGATGGCCAAAATGTGTATTTCCACTGAAATCTGAGAACCCAAAATTTTCGCGATTACAATATTTCCTTTACTTCGTACAAGGAAGTAAAAACATCACAGAAAATTTCACTTAGTTTTATTTTGTGAAATTTTCTAAAGATATTTTGTGCTGAAAAAATGAATAAAAAAGTTGTCATTGAAACGACTAATAATTTTCAAATAATTAACACTTGTGGTATTATCATAACTAATATAACAAGTGATTGCCGATAAAATTTTGACATGAATTATGAGTTGTTATGGAAATGGAATTGACAACGCGTATTTTGCGCACTATTTTGCACCCTACTTATTTCTTATGTAATTTTATTTTATATCATAAATTTTCTTGTACTATAGGGTATTGACTATTTTTATCAATATACAATTATGGAAATAATATTGTAATATCACTTGAAGTGTAAAATTTATTTGACGTTTAAATATGCAAGCATTTATCAAGAATACACTAACGCGTTGTGAAGTGTGAACTGTGATTAATTGCATATAAATTTAAAAAATGTTTATTCAAAATAATATACAGTGTATTTATATTATAATGAATAATCAAATGAAGTATGTAATAATATTTTCAAATTAAATTATATCATTAAATATTGTAACTACGTAAAGCAATTACATAACTGAAATAAGTATATAACATACTTATTTTTTAGCTTATCCCTTATCGCATGTGAAAAACTATAAAGTGAAAAAGGCCTTCAATATTTCAATACTGTTATTTTATTGATAGGTATTCTTTGTTTAAAGAGTCGTAAAATATGCTACGTGGATACATTATTGTTACTGGTAATATTAATTGTTTGATAACTATAAGACGGCATAAAATTCTATAGTTAATTTTTGATTTACAAACTTGTTTTCTAATCTGAAGGTAACACTAAACAATGCAATGAAGGAACATAAATAATTTGATTAAATATTTTATATTTAATTTAAAGATGAGTTTAGAATTTTCCAATGTCTTTCATATTAATGTAGCGATTTTCAAATCAATCATTAAGGTTAAGGTGAAATATGCGCCTTATTGAATCTGAAGTTGACCCGTGACTATTATAATTATACAATAAACAATTTTCACCAATTTAAATCAATCCCTGTGGCCTCCCCTCCACTAATATCTTTGGAGGCCGTGATTTGACGGCTAGTAACCGCACTTCACGCGAAAAAATATATCACTTACCGAAATCTGCTTAGGCAGAGTGCCACACCCAGTAATGGGTAAAAGGCGTGATGATATATTTATTTTATTTATTTACATAATGGCTGGTAGCACAAGCTTTGTTTGTGCCTGTTTTAAGAGCAGAGTATTTGGGTGTTTTAGCTATCTCTAACATGTTAAAACCGTGCTCTTAGAACACCCAAAAACAGACCTTGTGCTATCAGTCATTGTTTATTTATCGATTACGTTATATTCAAGGCCTGGAATATCACGCTGGTTTCCAAATAAAAATAGGGAAACAAACGTTGTAAAATTTTGGCGCAAGCAACGCTCTTTCCAGTTAATTTTTTTTGACAGTGACAATAAACAAAAACAAATAATTCTACTAAATTTCATAATTCTAATTTTACATACAATAAATAATGTGCTTGTTTGTATAAAAATGGACCCAAGCATTTCCTACAAAATAAATATTTCTTAATTATTTTCGGAAAAAGCGTCTCTTGCGGCCTAATTTAGCACTCAATATTTCTCTGTATTTTTTGTGATATGTCAGTCCTTGTATAATAACAAAATTTTGTATGCAAATAATAAATGTTTACAAATGTAAATGTAAGCACAATAATTTAGTATCTAATAATTTTTTGTATTAAATATGACAATAAATTTTTAAGAATTTGATTTTATTTGCACGTTAACCTTTGATGTTAGTTAACTGGGTTATTTTTATATAAAACTTATTTTTATTAATATTAATAAATACTTATTAAATAATATTAAATATTAATAAATATCCTTAACCACATTATTTTTAAAATCATTTTATATATTTTGGTGCCTATACGATACATGGCCCGTCTTATACTTTTATACGATCCGCGAACAATATTTATTAATTCTTAATTCATTTCAAAGATTTTGCAAGGAAAATATTTATATGAGCATGATTTAATACAAACCTTAAATTCATTTGAAAGAAACCTATTTATCAAAAACTTAAATGAAATAATTGGCATCAAATGTTTCGTAAGAAAAATAACTGTTGCATTTAAAAGCAGCATTAAATGATTTTTATCTTAGATTTTATTGTTTTCGTTTAATTGAAGACACGTTGTGCGAAGTGATAGAAATTTTCTCGGATTTTTTCGTAAAGAAATCAATTTTTATGATAATTCACCACACGTCACTGTCAACCAATAGGATCACGAATTTGTTTGAAAATGAACCAATGAAATGTACATTTCGTCGGAAATTCATCACTAGTGAAATTTCATCGGAAATACCACTGTTATTAAATCCTTGGTTACGAATAAAATAAATGATATTTTCAATATTTTCATAAACGTCAATTTTGAATATTAAATGTACACTGAAAAAATGTAGAATTTTCATCACTGTGCAAATAAATACCTAACTATTCTTGTTAATTAACTCTTGTTTGGTAAATTCTCAAGCCGAATACAACTCGTAGTATGAAAATTGACAGATAATATTTTGACATAAATATACATTCGTTGTTATGGAAATGGAAACATAACGAGTGCGAAGCACGAGTTGTGTTTCTTAATACTCATAATTTATGTCAAAATATTTTCAGCAATTTTAATACTACTTGTTATATTATACATATATGAAAATTTGAATAAAGGTAAATATATAAATTTACACAAACTTGCGATGAAAATGTTCGTCATATTTGGTTCGACATATATTTATGACCACATCTTCTCACTCATAAACTGTATTAAAAGCCTAACAAGATCCTTGGTAACAGATTAACATTTAGATGCGATTTTAAAATGGTTATCATAAATATGGAACCCAAAATTATCAGGAAACCCAAACAACTTCATTCATTTCATTAAATTTAATTGAATGTAATATTAACATTTTCTTGTAAATTTTATATTTATTATTGTATTATGATGCAGAGTAAAGATTTTAGTTTTCATTGTCATTAGGTGTAGTTTTTAGCTCTGAAAAATATTTTGTTTTTATATTTCGTCCAAAAATTAATAAAACAGAAAATATCCACATAAAAAAATTGAACATTATATTTCTTATATGTAGTGATTTCTAATCAAAATGTGACCCATCTATGAAAAAGTTTGGCCATACCTATTATATACTGGTAATGCAATAAAATAAAGTTTAAAACATGCATTTATCCTGCTTTTCGGTGGTATGATTAGTGTTGCGGCATTACAATTCCACACAAGTTAAAAATATATGAATTACTACCCTGTGGTTTGTTAAATCCAGAATTGTAATTGTGCTTAAGTCCCTGTTGTACAGAGTACCATAAATAAATAAATAATACAATCAATTATTTTCTTATATTGTATGAATTTGGGTTTGCAAAAAAAAACAACTAGATACTGAACATTTATCAGAACTCGAAATAAAATCATAAATATAATATTTAGATTTAGTTTTCAAATTATTAAATATATGTCCTTGTCCAGACGATAAGATCGGTTTTGTCGCGAATAATGAATAGGATTCACATTCGTAAGACAATTGACTTTTGTTTTAATTTTGCACGCGAAGCCTTCAAATTTGTTCGTAAGCTTGTCAATTATTTATGTAACGTAGTACATAATGTATAATTTTGGAAATTGTGAAAATTTGTTTTACCTAAAGCTTATATTATTTAAAAAGGGAATTATCTCGATCATCTACATGTCTGCAGGATAAACTTGACCAGTAAACAAAATTTAGTTTAAATAGGTTTAAAACTGCAGTAGGAGTATAAGGAACAAAAAAACGAGCGCTCTACGACAACTGATCGAGGACTGACCACATACATATGTACATCTACCTAAACCAAAGTTTGATTCATTATCTAGGAACTCGCCTCTCGACTCTTTGAGAGTGGATGAACTAAAAATAATAGTAAAATATAAAATAAACACTTGGCTAAGTCTCACAAAATTCAGCCTCCTTTTGTGAGACTTAGCCAAGTGTTTATTTTATATTTTATTAAACCTAGTTTCACCAAGTGAGCGTTCAAAGACAATTAATTTTGTCTTTGTTGTTTTTTATATAAAAATAATAGTAATCATTACCATAAATACGATATACATTTAAACTAACCCGCATTTGCCACTTAAAATCACCAATATTTAATTTGTAATAAGCGGTTTAATGGCAGAGTAATTAACTGTTTCAAGCCATTAACATCGCGATATCGTGATTACGCCCTAGCCCCTGGCCTATATTCTTTTATACCGGTCAAATACAAGTCGAGCATGACCACGATCAACAATCACGTACAAGGTTAATTCAATGTAATTGGTGACGACTGTCTTCATTTTACGCTTGCGAGGGACGAAATTAGCGGATTCGGTGCATTTTGTATGTTAAGTACGTAACTGCATAACGTGTGCTTATGCCTTGTGTTTGGACTTTGTTAGTTTATTATGAGTCATGAATGGATGAATGTTAAATAGTTGAAAGCATTCTATTGGATAAAAATTAATCATGTTTGATAATAAAATTAATAGTGACGTATAGTTAGTAATGTGTACGTGCATGTGCAGGCAAATATGATTCATTGATGTTCGTTTTAAAATTAAACGATTTATTTTATTCATATTTTTTTTATTATTAAATCATACATTCAGGAAAATGGTT
Organism: Pterostichus niger; assembly: GCA_947425015.1. NCBI lineage: Eukaryota > Metazoa > Arthropoda > Insecta > Coleoptera > Carabidae > Pterostichus > Pterostichus niger. The sequence goes on along the minus strand of OX380341.1, from coordinate 19,482,968 downwards.
CATTCAAAATAAATAAATATATCATCTCGCCTTTTACCCATTCCTGGATGTGGCACTCTGCCTAAGCAGATCTCGGTAAGTGATATATTTTTTCGCGTGAAATGCGGTTACCAGCCGTCAAATTACGACCCCTAAAGATATTTGTGGAGGGGGATCCACAGGGGTAGATTTAAATTGGTGAAAATTGTTTGTCGGCTGTGAGGATCGAACCAGGGTTCTCAAGATCCACAGGCCGACTCGATACCACTGAGCCACCTACCCCATAAATGGTTCATTCAATTTTATATAATACAGGTTTAGAACCACATTTTAAAAATTAAAATTTTCTGTTGCTATAAAATAAAATATGGGGTAGGTAGCTCAGTGGTATCGAGTCTTGAGAACCTTGGTTCGATCCCCACAGCCGACAAACAATTTTCACTAAATTAAATCTACCCCTGTGGCCCCTCCTCCTAAAATCTTTGAGTGCCGTTATTTGACGGCTGGTAACCGCACTTCATGTGAAGAAATATATCACTTACCGAGATCTTCTACGGCTGAGTGCCACACCCAGTAATGGGTAAAAGGCATGATGATTTATATTATATTGTTTAATTTTATTTTCAACCATTAAGAAAATAAGATCTTTATTTTAGAGTAACTTTGTATATGAACTATATATTTGAACATACATCGTAATATAAAATGGCGATTTCACTATCAAATTACTTACACTAAAAATAAAATATTTTTATATTATTTTATATCAAATAAAATCTAATTAAATAATAAATGATTTCTTATGTATCACCAATCATCATCCATCAGGAACTGGAAAAGAATACACAATAAAGAATTAACTGAATATTTATGTCACACATTGTTTTTCTCAAGAAAGGTAAAGTGACTTGACTCCAAATGTGCAAAATCTATTCCAGCGATAGGTTTCACCACCTGTCCGAGTTTGCTATGGGTTCTGATTCCACTATACTCGTAAGCTGTAGGCACTCTGTGTACTGTAATTGGGATTAAGTTTATGTTGTGCAGAGTAACAATTAAATAAAAATAAAATAAATACCAGCAGTTTTTATGAGTGCAAAATATTCTTATAATAAAAAATAAACGATTATTATTATTATTACATAAATCAGTAATAAATAATAACCTAGTTTTCGAGTAAGGAAAATTATTATAAAAATATTTGCCAAGGTAGGTAATCATAAATAAAATATAAATATATTATTACACATTGCTGGGTGTGGTACTCTGCTACAGCAGATCTCGGTAAGTGATACATACCTTTGCGTGAAGTGCGGTTACCAAATCACGGTCCCAAAGATTTTAGAGGGAGGGGAGAGAGGGAAAATTGTTTGTCGGCTGTGGGAATCGAAACCGGGTTTTCAAATATACAATTCAACTTGATACCACTGACCAACCTACCCATTTTAAGAGCATGAAATCAGTTTTACATTTTCAAAGTAAAAAAAAAATTCAAATTATGATTATGAGATATAAATAATTGTAGTTTATATCTGTGTGAATAATATACATGTAATTTCGTTAAGCATAAATATTTTAATACTTCGCATTTTTAACTATTTCTTGACTCATATCATTCATAGCAAGAAAGTTTTTGTATGTCCTTTAATTTAATTAAAAAATACATATTTTAGATAAGATAAGAAGTTAAGCAAATGAACGTTTACTCAATTTAAACCCAGGTATTTAAAAAGAATTTTAAATTCCGTTTCGTAGTCTTATATAAAAATGCACTTATATTAGCCAATATCCAAGTGCATGGATATTAATCAAATGAAAATTTTAGGTTCAAGGGCAATTTGTTTTCGAATAGATTTTCCGACCTGATTATGTTTAGATATTACTATCAGGTAGAAATTTCTAGACCGCCGGTTTCTGCCAATCTGAATATTAGTTAAGAACGCTTTATGCATATCAATTTTCATTCTGTATAAATAAATAAATATATCATCACGCCTTTTAACCATTACTGGGTGTGGCACTCTGCCGGAGCAGATATCGGTAAGTGATATATTTCTTCACGTGAAGTGCGGTTACCAGTCGTGAAATCGAGCCCCCAAAGATGTTAGTAGAGGGGTAGATTTTAATTGGTGAAAATTGTTTGTCGGCTGTGGGTATCGAACCAGGGTTCTCAAGATCCACAGGCCGACTCGATACCACTGAGCCACCTACCCCATTATTTATTTTATTTATTTTCATTCTGTATGTGTCATTTTTGTAATACTTTCATGTGAGAAGTTAAATTGAAATTACATACTTGTCTAAAATAACAGATAAGAGTGTACATAGAGGCAAATAAAATCTGTAACTTTGCTTAGAGTTTTTTAAGTTGAAATGTAATATTAGGAAATTTTGAAATACAAAATAGGTTTTGTAGAATTAACAATGTTAAATTTTCTATGATTTGTCAACTTAATAAAATTTATTAGTAATAATGTTAAAAATAGATTTGATCTTTCAAATTATTTTGTTAACATTAAATTTAAAAATGATCTATTATTTAAATTTAAAAGTTTACACTTTATAACTACTTGATTAATGATTCACTTTAATATTTCTTGGTATTCAGTGCATTATTAACTGTATCGATAATATCGATGAAATCAGAAAAAATATTCATTCCTATGACGGTATTTTTAAGGATTGGTCCACTGAAATAATAATAAAAAATTTTTCTCGATAAAGAACTGTTTAAGAATAATTTTCAAAAGAAAAAGAATTAGGAAAATATTTGTTTTCATGCATAATAAGAAACTCATATTTAAACGAAATCGTTGCTAATATCTGTACTTCGGAAAAAAAATACAGGATATATACTATAAGACTTTTTTTAAATTCGCAAAAAAAATTGCATTTTGGTAGCCACTGGTTGATAGCTATTTATAATAATTTTATTTAAATCTTCTTACATTGTTTACACAACACCAAATATATATCTAATGTTGTGTAATAATTAATTTATTTTAGTTAAATGCAGCAGGTCAAGCAATAATGCACGCTAAACCAGTGGTCCTAAAAATGTTCATTTCAAATAAACCATCCTTAATTTAGCGAATTAAAAATAATCTATTTGTTGCATGATCAGTACGTCTTATAGTAATTTTTTTCCACGAAGTACAGATACACCCTGTATAGTTTCCGAGATTTCAATGGTGACAAATCAAAATGAGACACCCAGTATACAATATAGACTATGGAGGCTTATAGTATAGTTGGAACCTGGTAATCGCAATTGTTTATTAATTCAGCGACAATTAAACTCACATATTTTCGTTTGTAAATCGACAGAGCAACCATGATGCTATTACTGCCCTGCACAATTATTTGTTACAATTTTTCTTGACATAATATTAATTACAATTAATTTATTGGTTTCTTAGTTCATTTATCTAGACTTTTTGCTTATATTTTTTTGCAATTGTCTTCATGCAAGGGTAACTATTAGTATTGTAGGTTAAAACCTTCAAACCTACCTACTTTTACTAATTCTTACGTTATTTCTATTTATGTCTTGACAAATGAATAAAGTAATGATGTTGACTTCCTTTTACAGTAAAATGGTAATAAATATAAATGTTTATTTCCGACAAATATTTTTATTCTTCATAATTTCATTATTTTCTATTTCATCTTGATATTCCTGTTTTATGTTCTATTATGCCGGTATAAGGACGCAAAATTAATTATTTTTACGATAATAAGTATGAATTTATTTATTTAATATAAGACATGTGCTTCTGCAAATAATACTTAACAAGGTAAGCCTTGTATTTTATGTCCCTGTTTACATAGCAGATTATGTGTCCATTTACATACGTATATTGTCCATGTACACACATGATTCATCTCAAAACAAATTTATCCAATCCGACCGCAAGGTTTACGTAAGAAAAATTAAGCAAGTTTTATTTTAGAAGTGAAGGAATATATTTAACCACAATATTTTGTCACCCTAAATTCGCGGTACCGCCAATATACCTTTCATTTTAAAATAACAAATAGATTTAGTAATTCATATAAATAATTAATATTTAACATTTTGCGGTTTTTACTGTTCTTTTTACAAATAAATAAATATATCATCTCGCCTTTTACTCATTGTTAGGTGTGGCATTCTGGCGATATATTTTACGCCTGAAGTGCGGTTACCACCCGTCAAATCACGCCCAGTAAAGATATCTGTGGCGGAGGAGTTACAAGGGTAATTTTTATGTCAGCTGCTATCAGAAATTACTGTAAACAGTTTGTTTCTATACCTCTGCACGAAACTTTAATGACATGTATAATTTGATATACTGATTATAGAACAATTTTTTTTTGAAAAATTCGGAAAAATTAGGGTATTTCATTCCTAGCGAATATTTTTAGTGTCACTGGGTTAATAGTACATTTCATTATTTATAATTATGTTATGGGGTATGTGGCTCAGTGGTATCGAGTCGGCCTGTGGATCTTGTTCGAGTCCTACAGCCGGCAAACAAGTTTCACCAAATTAAAATCTACCCCTGTGGCTCCCCTTCTACTAACATCTTTATGGGCCGTGATTTGATGGCTGTTAACCACACTTCACGCGAAGAAATATATCACTTACCGAGATCTGCTAAAAGGCGTGATGATATATTTATTTATTTATGTATGTTACTAATGAAATTAAAGGATAAACACTGCCTACAAATAATCATTTATTAATTAGTTATTATGTAGGTACCTGGTGTAATGCCTTATTTTTATTTTTTGAAATTAATTTTTTATTCAATATGAGTTATCCATAATAATTTAAGTGGAACATGAGCTAATTACTTTTGCTAATATTCTCTTGAAATCTATAAATGTCGAACACTACAGAAAATTCTATACTTACGCACCAAACTTTAATGGGTTATATAATTTAATATACTGATTAAAGAACACAAATAATTAGTTTGAAATTTGCTATTACGAAGTACCCTTTCCTTAAAGTGTACATTTTTAATGGCTTTGGCCGACATTACAAACAGTCATTTACCTGATATTATATAATGAATAAATTTACTATTGTACTATTTGTAATTATAATTTAATTATTAATATATAAGAAATAACTCACATCAGTGGTATTAAAAATGTACACTTCAAATAAAGGGCACTTATTATTATTGCGAATTTCAAACAAATATATTTTTGTTCTATAATCAGTATATCCAATTATATAACTCATTAAAGTTTCATGTATAGGTATAGAAACACCGTATATATTCACCCAGAACTAAATGTAAATTATAATTATTTTTTTTAAATTTATATATCGGACCAACTACTCAGGTCATATGCCGATATGTCCTTTGTATGGCCGCCACGAGCGGGACCCGAACCCACGACCTCATGGTCGTCAGTCAGGCCCTCAACCCGCGCGGCCACCACGCGGGACAAAATTATAATTATGATTAAACTAGTACAATTTTAAAACTAAAATACATAAGACTAATTCCAAATCCCCATCGTTTTCTTTATAATAAAAGCTTATATATATCTAAAGAAAAATATATCGGTAACTATTACAATATAAAAAAATGCAAGATGTCTTATAATAACTTACAAATGCCATTTACAAAGTTACATTCATCCGAAGACTCCAAGGAGATAGTTGTTTTTAAATTAGCGTTTTATTTAATAATTTACAATCATTAATATTTACGTGTATTTTAAAAAACACAATAATATTTCAATGCTATTTTAGCAGCATCCAACTGTTTCTTTGTCCTCTGCATTGTAATTAGAATTAATTTCCTGTTAGGCATTATAAATAAACAAAATAATAAATTTCCTATGAAGTCTTTCTAAAAGCAAAACGACACAAATTATTTACTATTTTCAAGTTTACGGATTTGCAATATATGCTTCATTTAACACAGAATTCGATTTATTCAATTTATTGAATAGTTATATTTTCGGAGAGCAGTCACCACTCATCAGTCAATATATATATATATATATATATATATATATATATATATATATATCTAATTGTTAAGTCAAAGTTATGACTGGTACATTAGTCTCGAGCAGAGCTAATTAATTATATTGTACCTATAAACAAAATCATTGAAATTGTAAAAAGGTACAAGAAAATGAAAATATTTTAAAAGTAATATATTAGTTTTCTATTTCCGTACAACCTTCTTATCAAGTCAAAAGAATAATCTTGCAATTATTTTTATTTATTCATTTATTTTTAATTAATTTGCCAGTCAATAAAATCAAATTCGATCTATTGGGTTCATTGAAATAATTACCAATATAGCTACATAAATTAAATATAATCTATATCATAGTAAGTCACTGCTCTTATATTTAATAAAATGCTTCATATACATAAGGAGTTACAATTAACCAATTAAACTAATTAAGTAGAACAAAATACTTCATTCTATTTAGGACAGTGATTAAATCACGCGCAATAAATATTTCTACGCACCCATGCCATCAAAGTAGGCATGAATGTGACTAACAAACAAACGAATAAACGTCATCTATCAAATAATAACAAATGAAAACGGCAAAGCAATATCCTTATGACAATGCATCTTTACGTCACTTTCAAATGCAAACCGCGTATGCCATTTCGGTTTCCTGCGCAGGAAGTAGTTTGACACATTTTTGTCTTTTGTTAAATGACATTACGTCACTACACACGACAAAAATAAAATCATAAGTATCACTTGTGAACTGTTAGTCGTGGGCAAACTGGGTTTACTAGATGCCATAAACGATTCTAACGCCTTTGCCTTCGTGTTGAATTGAGAGAGCAGGCTTTGAAAAGAGACAGTTGCTTTTTGAAACTCTCGATAGTTGTTTGTCTCACGTGGCTATTGTTTGTGTGTTTTATTTGACATTTAAATTGTTTTGTTAGGTTAGAATTAGTTTATATTAAAATTTAGTTTTTATTTACTGCGTTTTCTTTTAATCTTGACAGATTAGTACTTCAGTTGTTTGTACAAATTTTTGCGTTAATTAATACAAATAGTTTGGAGCTTTGTCAGTCGATTTATCTTAATTAGCCTCATTGTATTTTATTGAACAACAAATATTTCATTTTGTCTGATGTAAAAAAGAAATAACAACTAGATTCAATTTAAAATGTCAAATTGAAAACAATTAATTATAGTAAATCAATTTAACATTTAGAATTATTATTTAATTTGTTTTATATTTATATTTAATAATAAAAATTCAGCATCAAAATAAAAATAACTTTATTTATAATATATTTACATTTGTTTTTATAAAATTCAACTAAAAATACCAAATTAAATCGTAAATTTGTCTTGAATAGTAACATTTTTACTGGATGGCATTGAAATTCAAATTTATGTAAATATTTAGTTATAACTCATAGCTGAACATGTTACACAAGTTGTAGAGAAAGTGAACCAAACTAAAACAATCGTTAAAAATAAAAAAAATTCCCTGTTTCAATTGTTTTCAGCGTGAAGATCATAACAAATTCATGAACTCTAACTATGTGAGTGAAAAGTTAAACAATCAATGTTGGTAAGCGTGTTTATCGGTGTTGTTATTTAGGAAAATGTTAACGAACAGCGTAAACATTAGTGAACGCTAGGCGGCATTACGTAACGACGGTCACATGTGTAGGATCGTAGTGTGCGCTTAGTTCAAGTTGACAGCTGCCGGCTGCGGCCGAGAACGTGAATATAAATTGTGAAGTTTTGTGAAAAAACAGTGAAAATGGGGAAAACTGTCGACAATGGCGTTGCTTTACTGGATTACAGGAGTGAGTAGTATATTATTTACTGTTTCATAATATTCCACATTTTTTATATTTAGGTGGTTTTATTAGTTATGGGAGTTGATGTCCATGTTTTGTAGATTTTTTAATGAAAATATTTTTTAACGAAATAATATGATTAGATAAAATATTAAGTTGTTTTTAAAAGAAGTAAAACCTTGACTTACGTACTTTATATTTACAATTTTATAGTTTAATTTTATTAGTTTTAAGTGTCTAAATATAAATTTATTTGCAAAATAAAATACAAATTATAAATTTATATTACCTACATACAGTTTTCTGATAAACAGTTTTATTTAAATAAGTACATATATTTTTATAAATACAAGAACAAAAAAATATATTCTTTATCATAAAATCTCAACATTTATCGAAAAGTAAATAAAAACATAATTTTACTTATGTTATGTGAGTATTTATACATAATATGGTTCAAATTTTCATACAATTATAGAACGTCCTAATTAAGTATTACCAGTTTGATGATTAGAAATCATATAATTTAAATCGATATTTTAATCTAAATTACTAAATACAAATAAAAAAATTAGTAAATATGTAAATTAGTGATTCATATATTATTTTTTCAATTAATTCAATGTAATCTATTAAAAATTATGATATGGAAGCATTGATGTACGAGCACATTATCTCCAAATTAACAAAATTAAAAACAACATATAATTACATGTCGTATTATTAACCCGTAATAGTGACCCATAGAGTCATATAATATTATATATAATACAAAAATATAAAGAATATTCATTTTGAAAGCAATGAACAACATATTTATGAGTAAAATATCTTGTAATGATAATTTATATCTGTTAGTCGTAAACATAGGTTATTAAAATTCAGAGCTGTAACTAGCGTATGGCCAATATGGCGTCTGCCATGGGCGCCGAGACGCCGATTTAGCAAAGGTGCCTTCGAGAAGTCTTACAAGTAACATGGTTCACACACAAAAAATACTTACGTTTATATAATATTTATAATTTGTATTTTAATAATAATATGGGGTAGGTAGCTCAGTGGTTTCGAGACGGCCTGTGGATCTTGAGAATCCTCGTTTGATCCCCACAGCCAACAAACAATTTTCACCAAATTAAATCTACCCCAGTGGCTCCTCTTCATAAACATCTTTAGGGGTCGTGATTTGACTGGTGGTAACCGCAATTAACCCAAAGAAATATATCACTTACCGAGATCTGCTCCGGCAGAGTGCCACCCCCAGTAATGGGTAAAAGCGTGATGATATTTATGTATTTTATTCTAATAATAGACATATTTTATAAATAAATTCGTTTTAAAATAAGTAATTATGGATATTTAAATAATTCTAGTTTAATTCCGAAAATCTATTTGTGATTTTACACCAATATGTACATTATTTAATATTAGCCTGTTTTGTACAACGAGGTTTATTATAAATAATATAAATGTATGCATTTAGGGTGAGTTTTTGTTTTATAGTGTTATAATTAATTATTTACAGAAAAATGAAACACAAATAGTTAACCATGTAGGATATTTATTCAAACTTGTGTTGATATAAAAGTAATTTAAAAAAATTAAATTGCATTTATAATTTTGATTTAAGCAATTAACAATTCCCTTATTAAATAAATGTCAGCGTCTAAAATAATAGTTCCGGTACTGTTTTGAATGCACTGTTTGAAATATTTATTCAAAGAAATGTCTAAAATTATCAGTTAATTGGTCGTGATCATGAACTACGAAAACAAAACAATAAAATTAATAAATCTAATATTTTATGGCTGTTAAATTATTAATCGAAGATTCATATTTGTTATCTTTATGTACTATAAAGTTTATTAAAATGATCGTACAAATTTTTAGGTTGAATCAGATACACATAAGGAAACTTGTAGGCTATAAACTACCTATAGTAATATGGAATTTTCATTTAAATATAAATTTTCAAACGAGGTCAGATTACATGAATATTTGTTTAAAAGTTCAAATTAATAGTGAACGTATTGAATTTATAGTTCATATCTAATCGATCATATGTGTTTATGTTCCACTAAAACAATTAAATAATAGTATCATAATAAGTGAAACTTTTCATATTACACATAAATAATATGGAAATTTTATAAATTTATTACATAAATTGGGAATTCCAATGTAGAGATTAATTATTAAATAAATGAAAAAGTGACCCAAATGTTCATTGTATCTATAAATTATGAATTGTGGAAATAATTTAGTAGTTATACAAGTATTATCAATTCAAAAATAATTAAATTATATATCTGACATTGAACTTAAAAATAGAGTTTAATCGTTATGAAATATAAACTACAGCGATATGTGTATATGCAAATTGTGTCATTGTGTTGCATTTATTACATTTGTTTCCTGTTGAATTTTATGTCCTATTCAAAAATAAAACGGGCCTTCCTGTTACAAATTTGACTAGTCTTTTAGTATAAAAATAGTTGTTAGTCATAACGATATTTTTATTGTATGCACTATGCACAGACTAATGATAATACAAAATTTTACGTAATAATTGAACTGTACTTTTTTTAAAGTAACTAATTTGAACCTGAACATTTTAATACTATACTATACTATACTAAAGCTGTACATATGGTATGAATGTGTTAGACAATTTTAATAGAAATGTTGACATAAGTAACTTTATTGCTGATGTTAGATTTTTTATCATTATACTTAAGTAAAAATTCGTGTTAAATAAGAACTCTAGTACTTACCTACATATAAATTAAAATTAAATATAGGTGACCATCCAGGGAAGCCCGCGTTGCTCTTAACTACAAGAATTAAAACGCAGGATCAGATCGTAATGGCAGACCTTGGTAGTTCGTCCATAAGAAGTTAGAAACAAAAATTAAATATTAACCAAATTGTAGCCATAAAAATAACATTTTTTCACTAATATCAGTGAGAGATGTAGGTCATTTTTTCATCGTTTACGTCTCCATAACTACAACCTACGTTGTCCAAAGCAGATGCGTGACGTAAAATTTTCGCACGATACAATATCTTCGTTCGTGCAGTAGATAAATTATCAATTAGGTACATAAATAACGAATTTTTGTTAAAAATTTAGATTTCTAAAATAAATAAATATATTATCACGCCTTTTACCCATGACTATGGGTATGGCACTCTGCCGGTGCAGATCTCGTGAAGTGCGGAAGCCTTAAAATCAAGATTATAGTGGAGCCACAGGGATTTTAATTGTTTGTCGGCTGTGGGATCGAACCAGAGTTCCCAAGATCCACAGGCCGAGTCAATACCACTGAGCCACCTACCCCATATTTACATTTATAAAATCAGTATATGCTTCAATTAATTCAATTAGTTAGTGTACACCTCAAGCATGTATTTTAATTAATTTTTTTTTTGCTTCGACTTTATAAATTGTATTTTTATCAACATTTAACTTAATTTTTATACTTTTTTTGCTTGATAATGGTTGATATCAATAGCCGAAACGTTGCTGATTAAATGAAAAAATAAAGTTTTGAAAGTTTTCGTTTTATTTAAAGAATGAAATCCAGTCAACAAAACTACTTAAATAATATCATTCGTCTTATTTAAAATTTTAAATCGTTTTGGGATTTTTTTTTTATTCTACTTTAATGTGCTTCGCACTCGTTATGTTTCCATTTCCATAACAACTCATAATTTATGTCAAAATATTTTCAGCAATTTTCATACTACTTGTTATATTATATTATGAAAATATGTTGTACTGCCAAAATTTATTAGTAAAAGCACAATTGCTAAAAATGTCTTTAACAAACTGTAATAAGTAAATTTATTTTTAAAAACTGAACGCAAATTCAAAATAGCTTGTTGCTAATACTAGTTAGATATTTTGAATTAGAAACTGCTTATATTTTCATTACAGCTTGCTAGGTTGTATTTTATTTGTTTCGCCGAATAAAGATATACCTAATTATAAAGAACTGCAAGAATATTTTTCAAACCCTGATACCAATTAAAACATATTTAAAATTGGAAATAAGAAAATAGAAATAAAACATCACTATTATTATAAGCAATTATTTTTCAATTCGATCTGATAATTATCAAGTGATATAAAACTACAAATTTGAAAATATTGAAAATGAATATTTTGAATTTTGTAGATAACAACGTGAATCTTGAGAATAGTTTCGTCCTTGAATAATTTACATAGAATTATGTTAATGTTACGAGCGTTAATTTTCATTTTCATGAGCTCTACTGAAACGTCACTAATTAATTACTTCATGAATGACCACATGAGTAATTAAAAATATTGCCTTTGGTGATCATTATTTTACTTGTGAATTCTTACAATTGAAACTGCTCATATTTTGCAAAATATTTGGCCTAGATTTTTTCTTATGATGTCATTATTTAATAGGATTTATTAGCTTATGTTATAGCGCGCAAAACATAATTGATGAAATGGTTTAATTTGCACCCAGACCGAAAATTAACGGTATAACGTCTTGAAAGTTTATGAATGACAACAATTTTAATAGTAAACAAATAATCACTCCAATTATTATAGAGATACAGCATAAAAAGTTGTTAAAAAAATTAATATCACAATTTATTACTAATGTAGCAACTTTTTGTTTAAGTCGAATTAATGAATTTATTATTGGAGAAATTGATTTATTTTCATATATTTAAGAACATTATTATCCGAGTTAAGTGCAATATTTTTAAAAATATATATTTGTTATAATTATTAGTGTTATGTTAGATAAAGACAAATGTTTTTAAATATTTATTTGATATTAATTTGGGTTCCTTTAGAGTTCAGTAGGTATTATTATTACATTATTAGTATTATGATTGATTAATGATTTGTTTTGTGGTTGATAAAAAAATGACAAAAAATTTGCACCAGATTTAAACTACCCCTTTCACGCGAAGAAATATATCGCTTACCGAGATCTGCTTCGGCAGAGTGCCACACCCAATAATGGGTAAAAAGCGTGATGATATATTTATTTATTTGTGGCTCCCTCTCCACTAATATCTTTGGGGGCGTGATTGACGGCTGGTAACCTCACTTCACGCGAAAAAATATATCACCGAGATCTGCTTAGGCAAGTGCCACACCTAGTAATGGGTAAAAAGCGTGATGATATATTTATTTATTTATATTTATAACTTATTAGATTTAAGTTATACGTAATTATGCGTGTTTTAATATATACTTTAAACATTACCAAATTATAATGATTGAAAATATTTAATATCAACTAAAGTACACGTTTATAACGTAAATAGTGTAATATGCAATATGTCTACAGCTCATATCGTAAACTTCATACTCGTATATTAATAGCCATTATACACGAGTTGCATACACTATTTTTTACGACTAAAACCAACATCTAAAATTCTTAAAATAAATGACATCCTTGATGGTAAAAACTTGTATTTTATTGAGAAAATCATGGAAACCATGATAACAGTAATTGCTTGGCGGTTATTGCTCAATATTCTGTAACTTAATTAGTATCATTAAAGAACAAATAATAAATATTTTATAACTAAATTAAATCATGAAAATATCAAAACGATATTAAGTTATTCTATACTGTGATATTGTTGTAGGAAACATTAATTAAGTTCTTGTCAGTGGAAACAAATAGAAAGTGAAAACCGAAACAATTGATAAAGATATAATTTATACTACAGACGTTGGAAGTTGAATTTATTTGAACTGATATAAAAATTTTATAGTTTTCTTATCACCTTAACAACGTATTACCGCGTGTAGACTTTATCACTACCTGCTAACCTGCTGTATGTATTCATATTTAAAAATAGACAATTGCATTGTTTACCCAAAGCAGTATTATAAATTTAAAATTAAAACTGTGTCACGGATACTTTTTTTTGTTTGTGAATCAGTATGGAACACTTCACGCGAAATTATTTTTCTTGTTACTTGAATGTTTACGCATACCTTACTATTAAATATTTGCTCTGCAATAAATGTTGTTTATATTAGGTTCATTTCACGTATTCATTTAAATGCGCTAACGCTAGTCGATATAGTGCAGATGTGTTGTATTATAAATATCAAATATCTTAAATATGAAATGTATAATCACATAAATTTAACAATTTAACAACATTTAATACGGATTTTGCTTGTTATTGGAGTTCAAATATTCAGAGTAATATATGTTTTATAAAATACTGTCATCCTATTCAATAATAGTTTATTTATAAAATTATGAAATTGCCTTTAAAACTAGTTTTTAAAATTTCCTATTCAAGCTTAAATGTCGAATTTGACCAAAAAAATTAATAGTGCATGTAACGGAAGAAAACAGAATTTGTTTCTATAACCAAATATGTTTCTTTGTCCGTTTTTTAATAGTTTTAAACAGAAAAAAACTGATAGTAATATATTATATACAGAGGAAGAAAAGTGCTTAAATTTTACAAAAAAAATCTTTTTTCACTAGGTGTGTATTATATATATATAGGATGTTTCACAACTTAGAGCAAAAAATTAAAGGGTATATTCTGTACGACGTGCTGATCATGAAACAAAAAGAATTTTTTTTAAATTCCAAAAATTAAGGGTTGTTAACCTAAAACATTTTTTGTAGTACTGCACTGGATTCGCTTTCCTATTAAACACAAACAATGAAGTAGGTATCTACTACGAAAGAATAATTACACAATTCAATTATTAGCAGTTATTTATAATAAAATTTTATTTAATTAATAACTTTAACATAATCATCCACCCAGTGGCAGTGGCAACGACAAATTTTGGACTGGGGAACATGGAAAATAATTTTGCGTACAGAATATACCCTTAAATTTTTTGCTGAAGTTGTGAAACACTCTGTATATATATATATCACTGGTATCGAGTCGGCCTGTGGATCTTGAGAACCCTAATTCGATTCCCACAGGCGATAAACAATTTTCACCAAATTAAATCTACCTCTGTGGCTCTCGCTCTATTAACATCTTTGGGGGCCGTGATTTTACGGCTGGTAACCGCACTTCACGCGAAGAAATATATGAATTACCGAGATCTGCTTAGTCAGAGTGCCACACCCAGTAATGGGTAAAAGGCGTGATGATATATTTTTATTTATTTTTTTATTTTACTTGCTATAGAAAATAGGTATTTAATTTTAAGTTTACATCGTCACTGTAATATTGGTCGTAAGTGATTTCATTTTCTGCGTTACAATTTAAAATATGTATTAGTGTAGTAGTGCTGCAAATTTCATAATGTTATTAAAATATATTTTTCATAAATATTATCATTTATGTACGACATTTACTTTTTTTTGCAATAAAATTTATCACGATTAAAGATGTCGCAAGTCGAAATTATGTCAAGTCTTTCCTAGTACCGCAATTATGAAATCGGATTAAAAGTGACTCTCGTATCGTTTTGTAAATTCGCAGCTAGTCTCGATATCAAATCGAGAGTCTCGAAATTCTTGAATATCAACTTCAGTAATCTTTATTTGACATGCGTAAAAATATGTTAGCTAGATATAATCGAAACTTTAATTATTTTTTTTAAATATATATTTTTAATATCCGTTTTTTTTAAATATAATTTTGTGTCATGTCTCGAAAACATGTCAAATAGATAAATATTTCGCCACTGGATAAATGTTAAAAATATCTAACTTTCTCACTTAAAACATTTTGTTCGTTATACTTTTGTTTAAAAATTATCTGAGAAAGTAAAAATTTACTAAAATCAGTTTCTCATTATTATCTAATTACTAAATAAATAAATATATCGTCACGTCTTTTACCCATTACTGGGTGTGACACTTTGAACAGATCTCGGTAAGTGACATATTTTTTCGCGTGAAGTGCGGTTACCAGCCGTCAAATCACGGCCCCAAAAATATTAGTGGAGGAGGAGCCACAGGGGTAGATTTTGGTGAAAATTGTTTGTCGGCTGTGGGGATCGAACCAGGGTTCTCAAGATCCACAGGCCGATTTGATACCACTGAGCCACCTACCCCACGTAATTACCTGTGCAAATATTTATTCTTAAACTCCCATTTATTCAAATTCGTAACTTTTCTAATTTCTGAGCTTCATAATAATGTTCAGCGAATACACTGTAATGCATGTAATTATAAAAATAATAATATTTAATATATAAATTATTTCAAAAGTCTTGAGTAAATGCCTTATTTCAAGACGATGTGACCCTAGGATCCTACTAATACTCTCGTCACTCTCAAAATTCAGAAATGAAAATTATATTTTGACTTTCACCGTTTTTATAAAATTTATAATAAAAGAACTTTGCATTAATTAAAGGTTTTCACTGAAATATGTGTTAAACTCGATACGGTGGCTATTGTGTATCAATAAACGAATATATTACATAACATATTTCAAACAATCTTATTTTCAGTTATATCACCGTACTATGATGCATGGTTCTACTGCAGCATACCGTGACTTCCGGATAGAAAATTTAAGGGTTAAATGTGACTCACACAAATAATCATTACGGACACGCTACAATAATTTTGTATTGTCTTGATTAATGTAATATATTACAATAAAATTGTATTTAGTAACATATTTTCTGAATATTAACTGTTTAAGAAAATAATAATTAAGTCATATTTCTTATGATGAAGTTTAAAATATGTTAAACAGAAGCTTAGCAGAATTAATAAGTAAATATAACTAATTGATTTTATTAACCTACATACATACATACATACATAACATCACGCTATATCCTATTAAATGGGGTAGCACGAACCCGTCAACATTCTCATCCTGACACGATACTCGATTCGACCACATTAACACTTCCTCCATACAATCACGATTTAAATATATTATTTTCTTAATAACAAATACGAGTATGTAGTTAAGTCGAATGATTGATAAATATTGAAGTGCTGTCCAGGGCTGTATCTAGACCGTTTGACATCAGGGATGAATTTAAATATGGCGCATATATATATACAATATGACAACACTAAATTCAATTTGAAGATACTAGTTTGAAGAATACGGTTTGTAGGATGGCGCGCAGGGCATATTAACAAGAAAATTATTTAAATATTTTTAGAAATGTGTACAAGTGCACGTGATAATATAATTTTGCATATTCATAAGTGATAATATTCTATGAATTTATTAGATCATCCATGTAATACTGTTGAAATGTTGGCACCCTGAGCACGCTTGCCTTTTCAAGGCCCTGGTGCTTTCAAATAGTACCAACAGTCTTTTGACTAATTTAACCTGTCTAAAACACCAGAGCAAATATAAAAATATCAGAAAGATTAGATTTATATAATCAATCTTTTTAACGAAACTAGTCCTGTTAAATCAATTCAGATCAGTCTTTTTTTAATTTAATGTATATAATTTTATCATTTGAATAGAGTTATATATGATCAAAAGTTGACACATGAATGGATCTTTGTTCGCAATATTTTGTGAAAAATAATTAAAGATTCGACATTTAAATCATAACCAATGTTCAGTCAAAAAAAATGTTTTAGCACAATAATATGTTATGCATCAAGGGAGAGAAACAAGCAATTATTTCTGCGACTTCAGCTCGAGCCTTCGGCCCTCGCTTACGACTCGGTTTGCCAACTTCACACAAGGAATAATCGCGCCCTCCCGTCAAGCATATTATACTTTTCGTAACAAGTGCACAAAAATTACCGTCTTATCGGGACAAATGTCAAATATGGGTTGCATAACTAGTTACCTAGGAAACGCCGTAAACAGCTAATAATCGTAGTCTCTAGGGAGAGAAACATGCTACCTAGGGAGAGAAACATCCTACCTAGGGAGAGAAATATAATGTTTCTCTCCCTAGGGGAGAAAAGCAGTGTTTCTCTCTCTAAAATTAAGGAATAAGAACGTGTTTCTTGTGCATGTGTTACGAAAATTATTTTTTTCAATATAGGTAAATAATAGTAATAATAATGAAATGTAAATAATATATTTTATTTACAGAAAACACACACACACACACACTTTTGAGTATAACTAGCAAATGTTCAGTATTATACAACCAGTAGATTAAGAATATTTTATTTTTAACAAGAATTACGTTAGCAGAACGCATTTGTTGCAAAACTCCACCATTTTATCAAGTAACGTATTAATTAATTAAGAAATAATATATATATTAAACATTTATTTAAAATATATAATGACATAAACATAATAGAACCTCAAAATTAACTCAGACGAAGACAGAAGATATGAATAGTAGAAAGAATTCTGAATAGACTAGTTTATTTTATTAAAAAAAAAAAACAAATATTTTATTTCCAGGAATAGTATCAAATTGCCATTGAGAAGCTCAGTAGCTCTTACGAAAAGTTATATTAATGGTTTTTTTGGTTGACACTGAATGTTTTACTTCTAGAACTTGAAGAAACTTTTTCAATTACACCACTCTACTTTCTATTTTTATATTACGCCCCACAACTTAAATGTCTGTTAAATAGAAAAACATTGAAATTATTATTTAAAATTCAATCAAATGAATTATTTCATAGTAAAGGTACGTTTTAAGTGCATGGAAATGAAAACTATATTTATCTAAGTGGTTATATGTTGATAAATAAAAGCTAGAGTTGCTACGATATAGAAGGCATTTCAAATTAATAACGGTCCATTTGAAATGTCAACGAAGCCTTTCGGAATGAGTCACAAGTTAGGAATTTTTTCTAGAGCCACGAGCATGAATGATTTTGATACGCTCGTTTTGTTGGTAATATTTATGTACGCATGCAAATTAAAATGTGTTTATGAGAGCATAAAGCTGCCATCTGTTAGTATTAATCAAATGTCAATACCTACATATAATTTTTTAAAAGTTTTACTATTTCCTTTTAAGTCAAGTGATTGCAGAAGTGTGCGCGAAATGACTGCACGTGGTGTACATTTATTGTACATGATCCAAATTTATGGCAGCTTAACATTAACATTGTCCTTTACATTTACTCTGAGTAACTTTAAATTATATATCCATATACCTACAACTAAATACTAACAGGCAGATTTATAAAATAGATTCATGTTCAGTTGTACCGCTGCCACTTAACTTGATAATATCAAATGAAGAACTAAACATTCTTGTTAAGTATTCGGTTCAAAATTTTTTATTTAAGTGATCCTTAAAATTTAAGTGAAAGCAGTGCAATTGGACGTAAGAACGAATGTCATTTTTAGTCTGAATTTCAATAAAATAAAATTAATATACAGGTGTTCATTTGATTTTGTCCACTATTGCTATCTCAAGAACTATAAGACCTACGATGTCGCCATGGACGAATATCAACTTTTTCATTATGAGTAAAATTATACATTTTTCTATTTTGTTGAGCTTATTCAGTATTCGCACAACAATAATAATTCAATAATAGCAATTAACATTTGTAAACAAGTGTAAAATAGTGCTATTGTTTCGGTCACAGCATTCTAAAATCTGAATCCATATTTAACTCGTTTCGTCCATGGCGCCCTTATTTTAGCTATAATGAAATAAATCTAAACATGCATTTTCTCATCAAAAAATTTATCTAAGAGTATATAAATATTATATCACTGAATTCAGAATAAAATTCTCTATCGAACAAGCAAATAAAAAATATATAGTTCCATTTAAAATAATAAAGTTAGTATCCACAGTTTGTGAACCAAAGGTTGAAATTTTTTTATGCTCATTAAAATAGTCTTGTAAAATAAAAATAAATAAATATATCATCACGCCTTTTTACCCATTACTGGCTACCTAAGCAGATCTCGGTAAGTGATATATTTTTTCCGCGTGAAGTGCGGTTACCAGCCGTCAAATCACGGCCCCCAAAGATATTAGTGGAGGGAGAGCCACAGGGGTAGATTTAAATTGGTGAAAATTGTTTGTCGGTTGTGGGGATCGAACCAGGGTTCTCAAGATCCACAGGCCGACACGATACTACTGAGCCACCCACCCCATAGTCTTGTAAAAATAGAAATTGTTTGCTAATTTTACCGACCTCGTAAGTCTTATAGTTCTCGAGATAGCAATAGTGGACAAAATAAAATGAACATCCTGTATATCATTACGCCCTTTGTTCACTACTGGGCGTGGCACTATTATGTAGCAGATCTATTTTGCGCGTGAGGTGCGGTTACCAGCCGTCAGAGCACGCCTCCCCAAAGATGTTAGTAGAGAAGGAGCCACGAGAAAAAAAGGAATGCAGAGTATAGTTTGTTGGCTGTGAAAATTGAACTTGGGGTTTTAAATCCACAGAGCGACACGATACCACTAAGCTGTCTCCTCCATCGTCGCCTACGTTATATACAAGACCTAGAATGTCACTCTGGTTTTCAAGTAAAAATGTTGCAAAATTTTGCCGCTCTGGCCGACGATTGGTATATTGATCAAGTCTTCTCATATTTTTATTTAGTACATGTTCGCACACGTCTCGATTTATTTATTTATGTATTTATTTATGTTACGCTGTACAGCAGGAACTTAATCCCAATTACAGTACAGGACCCGCACTCACCGAGTCGCAGTGTGATAGTTCATATAATTTTTAGCTTGAGTGCGATTCGAACTCGGGATCTCCGGATTAGAATTTCGTATCGCTATCCACACCATCGTATTGACTAAGTATATATTGCTAAATGATAAGGTTCATGATTAAATATGTCATTGAATATGAAATATACATCCAACATTTAAGTTAAGTTCCATTAAAGCGCATAATGGAAAAATAATTTAGAACTATGTAAGTATATTTTTAAAGCGAAAAATATTACTATTTTCTAGATTTTAATTTGACAACATTTCAAGTCATATATCAAGTTCTGCTATAACAAAATACTAAAGTATCTGAGTGCTATACTCAAAAATAGAAATATTATATATTTGTAAAACAAAATTAAATATTGGATATTGAAATATCGTTTTGATGTTACAAATAACATCTAAATGAAATTTCCCGTCAACTTTTTGCCATTAAGCATTAAAACAAAATATATATTTGTTGTAAATATTATAAATAAGTTTTATATGTTGATAACTATGTTTTATATTTCTATCACATCATGCACTAATACAAATTAAAAATAATTTTTATCATCAAGTTGGTCATTTAGATAATATTATCTAATATAATATATTGCATGCATCCGTGATATGTTGTTTCGATGTCGAAGCGCATTATTTGCTGACATCTCAAGAGTAATAAATTTATAATGAATTACAATTGTTGGCTGTAAGTTCAGGGCGATTGTTAAAATTGTTAGCAAACTAAGCACCTTAAACTGATCTACTTCACAATTGACATTTACTATCGCTATGTTGTGATTTATACTTAATCGATTCTCTGTAATGAGAAATGGCACATCCATGGGAGAATTAAATAACATAAAACTACAATTTTCTAATTATTTATTGTACAATATCATTCTAATTATATTTGTAGATGATATTGTCTTCAGGCTGAATACCGTCGCCCTCTGTGTATTATCATCTGCATAATGGCCTTGGTGCATAAATAACTATTACGATGTAAGAAGAAAGTATATTACGATTTATCTTTTTAGATGTGAAAAGTTTCAATGAAATAGTGAAACTTGATACAATATTACTAACGTATTACAAATTAATAAATAAATAAAATATATATATCATCACGCCTTTTACCCATTACTGGGTGTGGCACTCTGCCTAAGCAGATCTCGGTAAGTGATATATTTTTTCGCGTGAAGTGCGGTTACCAGCCGTCAAATCACGGCCCCCAAAGATATTAGTGGAGGAGGAGCCACAGGGGTAGATTTAAATTGGTGAAAATTGTTTGTCGGCAGTGGGAATCGAACCAGGGTTCTTAAGATCCACAGGCCGACTCGGTACCACTGAGCCACCTACCCCATAAATTAATGATCGGTCTATATATTTAGAGATGTAGTGTTTGATAACTTACTATTTGTTAGTAAAGAAATATCACAGCGAAATTATATTAAATACTTTTTTTATAATGACAATCCATTTTTCCTTTTTTTTAAATATATTATTACCAACCATTAATATTTATAATTCTAAATTTCTTACACAATTTTATAAATAATTTTCTTCCTAAATACTACCTAAAGTAACTATTTCGCTGCATTCGTTTTAGTCATAGTCCAGTTGATCAGAGAGAAAGAAAATTAAATAAACGAATTATACTTATCAAAAATAGGCATATCAAATTTTACGAACGCGACTTTGTGAGTTACAAAGAAAAATATATTTTTTAAGTAAAATATCTTGTTAAGATTAATGCCGAAACTAGTTTCAAGTTAAATAAGAAAGGTTATTATTACTAAGTCAGATTAAAACTAATAATAAATGACTTAATTATTCTTACAGTTTGTATTTCATTCTCATTTATATTTTCGATTTCATGTACACGTTTAGTAAGTAAAAATACAGGTAGGAATACAGACAGGTACAGAAGGAATTATTTAAGAAGCCAAAGATAAAGTAATAATCATAATATTAGTGCTGCTTACTTAGAGAAGAAACCAGCTACGGACCACGTTCCACTTGACAACATCAGGTTTAAATAGTCTATTTCACTTCATTAAACCCTCTATATTATTGTTTAGCTAATCTCACATATTAAAATATTCAGTAGAATTCCCTCGAAACGTACGAAATATTGTTTTCATCTCACCGCACTATACTAGACTAGTCCAGCTCAGCACTAACCGTTCTTCAACGAAAATTTAATTGTAATTGATGAGTTATGTTATGTTAACAAGTTTGTTAACGTTAAATTTTTTTTAATGATATATATATATATATATATATATATATATATATATATATATATATATATATATATACAGGGTGTTTCAATACCTCTGCACGAAACTTTAATGACATATATAATTTGATATACTGACTATAGAACAAAAAGATTTTTTTTGAAATTAGCAAAAATTAGGATATTTCATTCCTAGCGAACATTTTTAGTGTCACTAGTTTATTAGTACATTTAATTATTTATAATTATGTTACTAATAAAATAAAAGTATAAACAATGCCTACAAATAGTCAATTATTAATTAACAATTATTTAGGTACCTGGTGTAATGCTTTATTTTTATTTGAGTACCTAGTCTGATTTCGTATACGGTATTAAAAGTTGTTGTGGGAGATATTTGAGAAAAATGTATAGCAACAGTGAATTAGTGGCTATGCTGTTAGTGTATGGAGAAGCGGCACAAAATTCCGAATTAGCAGCGCGAATCAAACCAGTGACACTAAAAGTGTTCGCTAGGAATGAAATACCCTAATTTTAGCGAATTTCAAAAACATTCTTTTTGTTCTATAATCTGTATCTTAAATTATATATATATCATTATGTCATTAAAGTTTCGTCAGAGGTATATATAAAAACTAAACTAAATTTTACAAATGTGAAATGTTTTATTTTACGTATTTAATTAAAAAATTAAAACTAAATAGACAAATTCGATTTCGAACAAATTAAAATGTTTTAAAATGTTAAATTGAAAATGTAGGTATAAGACAAAAATAATAATTATTTTTTAATTATGAAAAATGAGATTATGAAAGCTTATTTTTTCCATATGGGGTAGATGGCTCACTGGTATCGAGTCAGACTGAGGATTTAATTTTCACCACATTAAAATTCTTCCTGCGGCTCCTCCACCACTAACATCTTTGGGGACCCCGATTTGATGGTTGGTTACCGCACTTCACGCTCGATTAGCGTCATATATTTATTTATATTATTTCCATGTCAAAACACAATATATACTTAAATAATTTTATAGTTAGCATTGGATTCTCATACAGATTACTAGTATTCTTCAGCTAACTTGTGATTGCACAATAATATTCCGACAATTTGTAACTCAGAAAATATTTCATTTCGTTCTATACACTGCGCAGCGATCTAAAGGAATTTATTTCGATTAAAAATTACTCAAAAAATGTCGAAAATATTATGAATTGTTTACGAGTATTATAAAACGCATTTTAATAACTTGACAAAAAACATAGACCACTGCCTGCTGTATATGAGACCCCATGCAGTCCCGGAATTGAGTCAACCAGCCGACAAATAGTTTGGTTGTCAATATTTGATGAACAATACGTTTGACTTGGCTATATATACAAATATTAATATGTTGTATGGTGGTTCGGTAGAAGTAGATGAGCTTTTTACTGACATTAAAACATGTATGAAGAATCAAATTATATTTAGAAAATTCAACATGATATCTGTATTGTGAAAGTAATGTAACGTTATTAACTAGAATTTATATTTCGAGCATATTTCTTTGCTCCTGGAGTAAAATCAAGAATTTCGTTTCGTTTCTGTTCCGAAAAATATTTCGTTTTTTTAACGTTTTCGTTTCTGTTTCGTTCCGGGTCCCTGGTTGATAGTAATCTATTGCCTGCGTTAGCACATGCGGATGATGTTGTAATGAGTGAATCTGAACAATTGAGAAAAATGAAGTAGAGAAAGATTTAAATCTGTCATTGAATGTTGATAAATGTAAAGTGTAGTATTTGAAAAGAGTGATTTAGAAACTAATTACAAAGTTTATCTGTTAATGGTAAGAGTTCGGCTCAAGTGAGTTTGTATACTTGAGTAGGAGGTTGATGAGGGATGAAGATATTGATCGAGATATTAAAATAAAAGTATCTGTGGGATGCAAGGTGTTGGGTGCTCTGAGAAACTTTACCCGAAACGTGAATGTATCGTAAGATGCTCAATTGAGTGTTTATAGTGGTTGTTAGTTCTTACTTTGATGTATGATAGTGAATATTGGATATGGATAAGAAAACATGAACAGCATACTCGTATAACTGCTGTAGAATTGATGCATTTGCGGAACAGATCGTGTCCGGAATGCACCGATATGCCTCAGAGGCGGCGGATTTCAATTTTTTGCATGAGTACAAGATTTATAAAAATATACAAAAAAGTATATGAAAAAACATATCAATAAATACGTACCCGTGTCTGTTACAACTAAATTCATTAAAAGCGTACTCATTATTTTAGAAAGATACTACTCGTAAATAAATAGGCATCAACATAGAGTACGTAAGTTAAAAACTTTATACATTAAAAACGTATTATTTCTAATCTTGTTCCTATTTATAATTTCATCAGCTATATTGAAGCAAGATCCAAAGCTTGCAACCATCTTTATGACAATTAACAGTGCAAAGATTTTGCCATCTTAATGATGCCAAAATATATTATTAGTGTTTTTTTTTATAAATTTTTTAAGATGAACAGGAAGTACTCGTAATTGGAATGATACGAGGGTCGTTCAATAAGTCCTTAGAAAATCCAAGAGATGGTGCTCGTAGTATCGAAAATGAATTTTTTCCAGTAAGCAGCACTCCTAACTAGTCAACTGTTAGAGTTTTAGCTTTAGCCGTCACGTAGTTTCATTGTTGTTGTCAATTGTAGTAAAAAACTTTTGATTGTTTATAATAATGGATAAAAGTGAGTTTCGAGCGGTGATTAAACATCTGTATTTAAAAGGCTTAACGCCGAAAGAAATTAAAGCTGAGTTGGATGAAGTTCATGGCACATCTGCTCCTGTGTTTGCAACTGTTTACAATTGGGTGAATGAGTTTAAACGTGGCCGTACATCCACAAAAGATGAACATCGTTCCGGACGCCCTGTAGAAGTGTCTACCCCCGAAATGATTGACCAAATCCACGATATGGTTTTAAGTGACCGACGAATCAAAGTGCGCGAAATAGTTGAGGCTACAGGCATATCACAAGGCACAGTCGCTTTAATTTTGCACGAAAAATTAGGTGTGAAAAAAATCTCGGCAAGATGGGTGCCGCGGTTGCTCACAGTGGAGAATAAACGCAATCGTGTGGTGGACTCTGAGGCTCTTTTGGCGCTTTTCCGTCGTAATCCTGAAGATTTTCTGCGTCGATACATAACTGTGGATGAGACTTGGATACATTACTACACTCCAGAGACAAAAGAACAGTCAAAACAGTGGATTTTTAAAGGCGAACGGGCTCCGAAGAAGGCGAAGACGGAGAAATCGGCTAGCAAGGTTATGGCAACGGTCTTTTGAGATGCACGCGGAATCATCTTCATCGACTATTTGGAAAAGGGAAAAACGATAACAGGAGCGTATTATGCGTCGTTATTGGACCGGCTGAGCGAAGAAATAAAAGAAAAACGTCCTCATTTGAAACGCAAAAAGGTCCTTTTTCATCAAGACAATGCACGTGTGCACACCTGCGCAGTTGCGATGGCCAAAATTATGGAATTAAAGTTCCAATTATTGCAACATCCACCGTATTCACCAGATTTGGCCCCCAGTGACTTTTTCTTATTTCCAAACTTAAAGAAATGGCTTGGCGGACGAAGGCTTACGTCCAATGAGGAGGTCATCGCCCAAACGGAAGCCTATTTTGAGGAGCTTCCGAAATCCTACTTTTTGGACGGCTTAAAAAATTTGGGAAAACGATTAGAGAAGTGTATAGAGTTAAAAGGAGATTATGTAGAAAAATAAAAAAAAATCTACCCAAAAAAAGTCTTTTTTCTACTTTTTTCTAAGGACTTATTGAACGACCCTCGTACATATATATATATATATATATATATATATATATATATATATATATATATATATATATATATATATATTTTTAATTTTAAAAATTGACTTTCTGATACAATTCAAACATTTAATTTCAAGTTCTTGTATTTATCATTACATTGATACTTTAAGTAGTGTAAGTGGCTCAACGGTATCGAGTCAGTCTGTGGATTTAAGAACTCGGGTTCGATTCTGACAGGCGACTAACAATTTTCACCACATTAAAACTATCCTTGTGGCTGCCCGTCCATTAGCATCTTTGGAGGCAATGATTTAACGGCTGGTAAGCGCACTTCACGCGGAGAAATATATCACTTGCCAAGATCTGATACGGTGACGTGTCACATCCAGTAATGGGTAAAAAGCGTGATGATATATTTATTTCTTTATTGATATTTCAATATAAAACTGTTTTTAAATTTTGTATATGGGTGCAGTGCAGCTTGTATGAGTGCATTGGCCCTGTTGTTTCCTACAAGTCGTACGATGAATGTCAGATTGAAAATAATGCTATTAAAAGAGAGGGTATAAATCAATTGAGATGGTTTGAGCATATGGAATGTATGTCAAATAAAAGATTGATGACATAGATATATGTCACTGAAATTAAATATGAGAAATAGCATGGACGATTAAGGAATAAATAAATGAATATATTTCAAATTTGTTACTTGAACGAAAAACTAAAGTTTCCAAATATGAGGAATAATCAAACTTATATGAAAGGAATTATGAATGTTAGTGAATCTAAAGTGGTGTATTAGGTTATGAATGTTTTGCAAAGATTGATTGCGAGATGAATCTGATGAATAAATGTTGAGTAAATGTTTCAAAGGTTCGTGGTACCCTATTTAATGGGACATAGCGTGATGTTATTATAACAACATCTGATTATTATTCAAAATCAAAGTCAAAATAATTATCATATGGAACAAATTTTTAGAACTCATAATCAATTAAACAGTTTTATTCAAAAATTATTAATTATTGATTAAGTATACTGAAAAGAGTAGGCTTAAGGAAACCTTTTTGTATATTTATTGTTTGTAATAAGGACGTTTCGAGTTCTAAACATGGCTTATCTTCAGCTTTAGTACAAAAAAGATTATGGGTAACACAAGTTAGAATATAATATAAACATAAGGTTAAAATAACCAATGTAACTTCTTGACACACGTGCTACAGGTTTATTTTGTTCGCTGAAAATTATTATTAAAATGTTACTTTGCATTTACTTTCTGAGCTTTAGTCTCCACTTATCTTGGTTTACATTCTCTTGACATACATTGGTTATTCTAACCTTGTTTTTATTATATTCTAACTTGTGTTACCCATAACACTTTTTGTACTAAGCTGAAGATGAGCCATGTTTAGAGCTCGAAACGTCGTTTTTACACACAATAAAGTTATAAAAAGAATTCTTTAAGTCTACTTTTTTCAATATACAATTATTTATATTCTTCCCATTTTACGAAGTATTCATTAAGTATTTCTAGAATTTTAGAATACTAGAATACTATCATATCCGTCAGTACGGTGGTGTGGATAACGATACGGAATTCGAATCCGGAGATCCCGAGTTCGAATCTCACTCAAGCTAAAAATTATATGAACTACTACTGCGACTTGGTGAGTGCGGATCCTGTACTGTAATTGGGATTAAGTTTCTGTTGTACAGCGCAATATAAATAAATAAATTGCAAGATTACAACTATTTTTTATGTAGATTGCGAATAATGTAGATAACAATTTTAAATAAATTGTGAATATCGTATCCTGAGATAAAAACTTTAATGCAATGTTAAAATAGTTCATATAGCCAATGGCAGAATGAGTGCAATGTTTGAAAGACGAAATACGAAAGTAGAATTGATACTATTTATAACTTATACGAACGAATCTATGACGAAAAGCAATCAACACATGATTAAAAATCAGCTAACACCAACATAAACCAGAACCAGGCACACTCTAAACACGCGCCTTCACTTCCGGGCCCAAACACAGGACTGTATTATAATAATATTTCATCTTGTTTGTGTTTTATGCTCTGAATTATCGAATACAATTTTTACACTGAATATTATCTGAAAAATTGCTAATGTTTTAAAAAAGTAGGCATGTATAAGATTCAATAGATAAAATATAATTACTAAATTAATAATTATAACAACAAAAGGAACACTTCGAAGAGAACAAATAGCTGGGGGATAAAAATAAATTAAAAAGAAACTAAAATAATGCTACTTTGAAAAACTGCTGAAAACAGAGAAATTAAATTAGGAAAACACACATTTAAGCAAGTTGATGGATTTAAATACCTAAGTATGAGACTAACAACTAGAGAAAAAGAGAAGTAGAAATTATAATAAAAGCTTCAAAAACAAGAATATAAGACTAATAATAACATACGCTACTGATACAATGATAATGACAAAAAAGATAAAGAAAATTTAACGAAAAATAAAGACAATATTAATATAGAAATAAAAACAGCAGAAAACGAATACAGAAAGCGAATGAACTATGAAATGGAGCAAGAATTGGAAAGAGAAGATATAGTGAAGAAAATATAACAACAGAGAGTCAGATGGCTTGGATATACATGGAGGACAGAAGAAAAGGATGCAATAAAAACAATAGTAGAATGGAGACAAGGTGAAAAAAGAAGAAGAAGAACATCCAGATCAACATGGATACATGAAGTTTAAGAAGATATAAGAGTAGCTGGAAAAAGATGCAAAGTAAAACAAGGGACTGGAAGACGTGGAGAAACCTAATTTAAAAAGTTTGAAGAAGAAGTAAACAAAATGAAGAATGATCCACTCTAATATATATATATGTCGTTTATACAGATTTTTCCCGAGCATTCGATACTATTGATCATGGTCTCCTGCTTACTAAAATTAGTGCTCTAGGTGCAGTTCCGAACATTATAATGTTATTAAAATCCTACCTTTCTGACAGGCCATCTTATGTCTTCTACAATGGTTTTGAATCATTTAATTTTACAGCTACGTCTGGAGTTCCGCAAGGATCTAACCTCGGCCCATTATTATTTATTTTATATATTGATGAACTTGTAAAATCATTCAATTGTCATGTTTTAGCATATGCAGATGACATAAAAATGTTTACCAATGTATCTTCTCAGGATGATTGTATGCTTTTACAGGAAAATATTGATCGATTGTATAGCTGGAGTGAAAATAATAATTTGCATATTAACACTGCTAAGTGCTATGTTGTTTCTTTCACTCGTCGAATCTCACCTGTCGTCTATGTATACCACATAAATACTGAAGACATTACTCGTAAAAGCGTAGTTAAAGACTTAGGAGTCACTTTTAGTTCTGATCTTAGTTTTTCTGAACAATATAATAATGTTTGCAATGCTGCTAGTAAATCCTTGGGGTTTATAATGAGAATTTCTAAAATGTTCAAAGATATCACTGTTTTGAAATCTTTATATTTCGCTTACGTTCTGAGTAAACTGGAATATGCATCCATAATTTGGTATCCTTTTTATTCTTATCAGCGTGCATCCTTGGATCGTATTCATCGTAGGTTTTTAAAATTTCTTTCATATAAACTTGATCATGTATATCCAGATAGAGGAATTGACCAAAATGTCCTTCTCGAACGTCACTCGATGTCCTCTCTAGCTGCCAGAAGAGACCAATCCTGCGCTAGGTTCCTGTGGATGCTGCTTCACAACAAGATGGATGTACCTTGCCTGTTATCTCGTGTGTCATTCCATGTTCCCAGATTAGCGTCCAGGCATCCGAGGACCTTTTTTCTACCAACATCCAGTACTGATGTCTTGTTGCGTTCTCCTATATTTACTATGTGCTTAATTGCAGATAATCAGTATGTTGATATATTTTTGTAATTTATCTATTTATTTATTTATTTTTATGTTTTTAATTGTACTGTGTATTGCATAGGAGTATGTATTTATGATTAGTTTTGTTTTATATGTGGCTTTTATTATTTATTTTTTTAAATATCTTTTTGTATTTTGCCCTGTAAATGGACCTCTGTTGGGCAATAAATATATTATTATTATTATTATTATTATTATTATTATTATTATTATATATATATTATAAAGCATGGTAGTTATTTAAAACTTCGTATTCTTAATGTGTATTTTCATTAAAAATATATTTACAAATGAACATGGTTTCGTGTCTGTTAACAGCAACATTGGTTTGTTTTTATTAGTAATTCCCACATTAATTCTAACATTTGTCATTTTATTAGCTCATAAACATTCTTCTCGTATAAAAGCAATAAAAATTTCTTTTAATTATACATTATAATCATTATTTAACTTGTTACAATAATAAATATGTATTCGCCTGTTCAACTGCTGTGACTAATGTACATATGTATATTATACTCACTTGATTTTTATATTCAGTGATAGTGAATACAATATTCAGAGAATAATGTCTAAAATATTTTTTTTAATTTTCATTAAAGACATCTACATCATTATTAGCAAAAGATCTTATACTAGTATATGTAACTCTCTTATATTTGTATTATTTGAGGCGAGAGCGAAAACACGAGACATGTTTTTAGAAATTTCATTTTGCAATTGTTGAATTTACGTAACTACTACAACAACTTAACTCCATTGTTGAATACTCATTTCTCATTCATTTTAGTTTTTATGGTACAGCCATATAGTGAATTTCGTGTATTATGTGAGATTTGTAGTACGGGTTCTTTAAGGTAGTTTTGAGGTGAGATTTATTACTGGATGATACGGTAACGGTATTATTGAAAGTGAGCATTTCTTAAAAGCTTTGATTACATGTGCACTGAGCAATTTAGGTTGTACGAGTACTATCCTTGAACGAATACAAAAGACATGGTCAATATTTTCACCATTTGATAAAACTTTTATATGACAAACGCACAAATATAATTTAGTCAAATGCTCTACATCTCGTAAAATCATTTCATATCTTTTTACTTTCAAAGTTTTAAAATATCGATAATAAACTTATATCACCATAGTTTTCAAAATGATAATAATGATCATTAAAATTTTAATATAATATAATAGTTATGTGTGTATCACGAGGGTAAAGTGATTCGTTGGCAACGCGCGAAAAAGACGTTAAATGTGCGCGTTTTCAATGGCAACGCGCGAGAAAGATATTAAATGCGTGCTTATTTCAATAGTTACCAGGGATACAAACAAAACAGAAACTTGTCATATTGACAGTTAACAGAACAAATTTAATTTCAGTACGCATACGTTTTTTAATAATTTTAAGATGCAATCGTAGAAAAAATTATGTGTGTATTACCGTGTTCGAGTAACAAAGAATCACTTTACGTTCTTAATACACAAATAACTATAAAAATGTATATGTACTGAAAATAAATTCGTTCTGACAACTGTCAATATGACAAGTTTCTGGTTTGTTTGTATCCCTGGTAACTATTGAAATAAGCGCACATTTAACGTCTTTTTCGCGCGTTGCCATTGGCGACGCGCAAAAAAGATATTTTTCGATTGTTCCACAGAAAACGTCAACTTTACTATGACAAATGAGAGCGTAATTGTCAACTTTTCATAGCAATCATAGAAAAATATAATTTTAAATGCAGGTTTAAGTATAATACATTCTAGGTTTTGATTAGGTTTGATATTCTTCACTCTAGTGAAAAGAATGATTATCAAACAAAAGTAAATGTTGACAATGGGACACCAGCTAAATATGACATTTGGTCAATTTTATAAATAAAAAAATGTAAGATAAATTATTAAAGATAGATTCTTATTAAGTTTTCCTGGTTACGTTTAATAATTTTACGACACTTGTTTACAGCTTCTATCACTGTTAACCACAAGAAAATTTCGAAATAATTTTTCTCCTTTCTTCGTACATTAACAATGAAATGACAAATGAAATCATTTAAGATAGTAAATGAAATAAAAATAACAATTTTTATTTTATTCCTGGATGACATTGAACCAGAAATCCAATTAAAGATGAATTTGCACTTAATGATCATTGGAAGAACACATTTGTTACTAGATTTTAATAAGTCAGTCATGAGTGTTCATGTTACTAAAAATAATGAGCCGCTTATAAATCACGACATAAATACATAAATAGCAATATTTATCAATGAAGTAAAGACACAGCAAGTGTGTAGTTCTCGAAGCAGTGCTCGTCTTTAGACAGTTAAAAATATGCTGCCGTGCTCCTGCATAAATACAACGCTTACGTCATTTTACACGCAGCAATCCTGGCACCGTGGCATAGATAGCATAGCGGAACGATGTTGGTGCTAACAGTAAACTGTTATAGTTTATTTATTGAACCATACACCGTACCTGCGATAAAACTAACTTGGTCAAAGTAAAAATATATTATGGGAATTTTTATCATAAACTTAGAGTATAATGTATTATACAAAAGATACTCGTATCATATTTTAAAATGCTTTCGATTGGAACATACTATTTTGTCTTTTAATAATATAATAATCGTATGGGTTTAATTTTTTTTAACTTATTACAAAATTATTATTATTAGTTATGAGGTAATATGTCTGTAATATCACACCTAGAAATGTGTTTTTTTCGTAATTTACTAACTAATTTTTATATCATTATATTATTGCAATTTTAGTTTGGTTAAAAACAGCAAAAATATGCATTTATATATATATACCGGGTGTCTACTTTTTTTTCCGAACATAGAAAATTAAATGTTAAAATGTTGATTTAGCGATATCTCTCTACCTATTAATTTTAGAACAAAATTGTACGGAAGAAAAATGTTCAGAATGAAAAACTGCATCCATAGAGTATAAGTTTGTTGTTCAATTGTTTTTTATGTCCGAGTTAGAAGCAAAATACAATACAAGCTTTAAAGCATTTATAAGAGTGCCATGAGAAATAAAACAATAATTTGTTTGATGTGTCTGACATTATTTGACATATTGGACAAGAATTGGAAGCTTACTCTAATTTATTTATTTATTCGAGCATTTAATTTAATAATAAAATGAATTATAGCAACTATTATTTTCTATTTTCTACATAATCTAGACAAATAAATACCTATTATTAAGTTATCTAATTTGTTTTATTTCTCATTTAAAGCGTGTATTTTCTATTGCTTCTGATGCGGATATAAGAAACAATTGAACGACAAACTTATATTCTATGCAGTTTTTCATTCTGAACATTTTTCTTCAGTACACTTTTGTTCTAAAATTAATAGGTAAAGAGATATCGTAAAATCAAAATTTTAACATTGAATTTCCTATGTTCGGAAAAAAAGTAGACACCCGGTATATATATATATTTATATATTTCTTTACAGTAATGAAAAAATTACAAATATATCAATTATATCATATTTGATAGTAGGCCATTACTTTACGTATAGTTCCAAAACAATGATATACACCTGAGCGCTTCCGGGCGATGACGATAGCTTATGCTTCGCATAAATGTCAGTGGTAGATCCCTGTCCGCCGCTATATCAAATATTTATTTTAGTGCTAAAAACACTCGTGAGACATATAGCTCAACCTCCACTTCCTTTAACAGTCATTGTTATGAACAGATGAATGATATCCGCACTAAATTATATCCCGTATCTACCACGATAATATCATACTTTTTTGCTGTATCGCTTTGGTTTATGTTTTCAATGTTTTTGAAACATGTTTATTAAATGATCCTGAAACTAATAGCGTTGATTGTTATTTTTAAGTTCCAGGTTCTTATTTATACAGTATGTCATAAGTAAATAGAGCAGGGTTAGAAATGGAAAATATCCAGATCTGGATCGCCACTTCAAAATTATTGTGCGAATAAAAAACCAACATGGTCAAATGCGTTTCAGTTCGATGATTATTTTTGCTGATTTTTGAAGGTTTCAACCAATATTTATATTCTTGTTTATATTGGTCAGCCTGTTAAGATTATATTTTTTTAAATATAACTAAAATACAAATAAAATTTATTAACTTTATAATATCTTATTGAACAAAAATACAAGATATTATTAAATGTTAGAATAAAAATAACTAGCTTGTAATTATTATAAACCTGCTTGGCTGTGCAGTATTATATTATTTTATTGGATGTTCTGGAACAAAAAAATCTTATAGCTCAAATTTTTAAAATAGGTTTACCTAATCTCGAGTTTTTGATTTGTCAAATTAAGCTAATCCATAATCTTACAAAGTTTAAATAAACTCTAATATAATCTTGTTACTATGTGGTTATCGGAAAATGATTTGTATTAACTTTTATAAAGTCGCACTAGCATAAGAGTAGCTAATCCAAAATTAATGATTAGCTAAACAAATCTTGGGTACCGATCTGTTAATGTTTTTTCGGGCATCCGAACAATAAGTTTAATAATTTCACGAGCCGGAATTACATTTACCACAATTTCAAAAACCAATTTAAATCTACCCCTGTGGCTTCCCCTTCACTAACATCTTTTGGGGGCCGTGATTTGAGGGCTGGTAACCGTACTTCACGGGAAGAAATATATCACTTACCGAGATTTGCTACGGCAGAGTGCCACACCCAGTAATGGATAAAAGGCGTGATGAAATATTTATTTATTTCAAAAACCAAAACACAGTTGCAGTTTGTTCGGGAACATTTCGAATCTTGAAATAAAGGTGTTGAACAGAACTACCATTTGTTATAAATAAAAAACCTAACTCTATATAATTCATGAAATTATTGATTTAGATACAGAATTTTAAGCTCTACAACTTTAATATGAATCATTTTTGTCTAAAACAATTTGGAAAGCAATGTGCATAGGAAAGCTGTTTTCCCATGTTAAACGCCCACGCATTCGTAATACATACAGTATATTTTTTTGTGATTTCTACATCATGGTAACAATAACTAACACTCTAACTATAATTTCGTTATAAATATTCGACACTGATATGCGTTTATAACGAATCTGTGACAGTAAAAGAGATAAATTTATATTAAATAAGGTGTGCATTAAAATATTTCGAAAAAATGTCTGGTAACAAGTATTTATAACAAATATGACATCAGAATGACAGCTGTTGTTTCCATGGTATAGTTGTCATCAAGAATCATAATTAGTAGGCAATTGTTTCAAGCTATTTTAATTAATGTCTCAATTTTGTGGCATTAAAATGTAGTAGTCTGTATCAAATATGGTTTGTGGATTTATCTAGTATTGTTAAACGCAATTTGGTGATTTGGTGATTGTTTGTCGGGCAATTTAAATTTTTTAAATGGTTATTTTAAGACATGCGATTATATAGTTTAAATATAAATTTATTTTTGCTATTGTAGATATATTATGATATTATAATTTTGTTTTTCTAACCTGTTTTAACATTTAGGATAAAACATTGAAATATCAACAACAATAAAATAGATATCTATCTATATTTTACTTACTTACTTGTTTCGTTGAAAATAGAACGAAACAAGATATTATACTATAAATGTCAGCAGTGTCATTAAGGGAAATGACAAGAAAATTAGGGACAACTTTTAACCCGAAGACAATAGATTGAGGTTTCCTGTTAAAAATTAAAATTTGAAACAAGTGGTGCACTAGGTAACCTAGATAGCATTGTTGCACACATATAGTGAATATATAAATTATGCAATTTGCTGGATTATACATAATTCCTAGAAGTAGAAATCGTTTGAACAAATTGAAACAAAATATCTTACTTATTTAATCAGTAAATACTTAATGTAAATTAAATCAAATTATAAAGAGAAAAATTGGGATACCGCCATAATTTAAACCGGGACCTATGAACTCTAATCTGTGCTATAATTCAACTAAGCTATGGTTATCTGTGATTTATATTTGATTTTATTTCAATTATTCTCGTTATTTTTGTTTTCAGTCCTATGATTTTTTCATAAACTGAATTTTCAGGCGACCGTAACTTAGTTGATCTAAGAAAGAAAAAGGGTCGATAGTAATTTTTTCACAAAAAAAATAACTCAAATTATCTCATATCACCGAACCATTATTTTTAGCTTTTCCTAGTTTACTTGTTTGAGACAGGATTTAGTCGCGTTAACAATTTATTTTTTAAAAAAACGAGAAATCGATTAAATATCACAGAAGGCGGTAGGTAATTTATGATTATTATTAACTAATTTTACAACTGATATAAAAAATATTATAGAAAGCATTAACCACAACTATTGCATTGATTTAATAAAAATTCATATTATAATTACATGTAAGTCAGTAAAACTGTAAAATTGTTTAATTAAATATATATTTATATTTTTTACGTTAGTTACTGAAATATCATTATAACTAAAACTTGATACGTGGATTAAAATAAAAAAAAAGATTTATTGAATATATATATATATATATATATATATATATATATATATATATATATACAGGGTGAGTCTGGGAAGACGCCCCCCCCCTTTAACTTTTTTATTATGAGTAATAGAAAAAAATGGTTCATATGAAAGTTTTATTATTTTAAATATACTATTTGATGGCAGATGTAGATATTTTTTATGATAGTCGTATCTTGTAAACCTGACTTTATAAAAAATATCTACATCTGCCATCAAATAGTATATTTAAAATAATAAAACTTTCATATGAACCATTTTTTTCTATTACTCATAATAAAAAAGTTAAAGGGGGGGGGCGTCTTCCCAGACTCACCCTGTATATATATATATATATATATATATATATATATATATATATATATATATATATATTCAATAAATATATATATAGAGAGAGAGAGAGAGAGAGAGAGAAGTAGAAAATAGATTGAGATGGGTCCCAATTTCAAGTCCCGACGCTCTTTATAATCTGATTTACCAAATAACCTATTAAATGTTGCCATAAGCCCGAATTGATTTATTTCTATTTATTCTCTATATTGCTTAGAATTCTGACCAATATGTATTAAATTAGATCGCTTTATACAGGTACATCAAATCATTCAAACAAATGAGTAAATTAGATCCATGTAATTTTCTAAATGTATTTGTCGTTTTTCGGCTCTAAATCCAATTCTTCATAGCTTTATTTTAAAATCGTTTATTATAATTTTAATAATGTAAGTACTCCCCAGGTTATAAATTAGAGGGTATTTAAATGAATTATATATTGTTATATTATATTATTATAAATATTAGCATAATAATAAACTATATTTATCCTTGATCTAAATTAATCATGTCAGGTATTCTTTCTTAATAATTCTCCAATTTGTTTATTTCTCCTTTTACATGTAATAATGATTGAAATAAGTACAAATCATTCTACCGATACATTAAAATTGCATTTTACAAATTCTAATTTGTGTAATAACAGCAATATCACTATAATAACGATGATTTAATTTCAATAAAACTTGTATATGTTCTTCAAAATATATTTAACTTAATTTAAAATACAAGTGGGTAATTTATTCCACGCTGCAGTTGAAGCCTTAATTGCACCGATGATCTAAACTTGCGCTATAAACATTCCCCATCTCCTTTCACCTCATTTCATTCATGGGGGAACTAAAGTTAAAAGTCCCCTTTATTACTCAGCGAATGAGCCAATAAGCCATGTTATAATATTACTTCAGCACGTGGCGTCACCGACCAAAGGGAAACGGCACGAAACCACTCACCTACCTGCTCGTTTTGCTTGTTGTCTCTTTTATAACATACTACTCAACTAAGCTCACTTGATCTTCGTTATTCTAGTCATTTATTTATTTCAGTCGGATTTTCATTAGTAGTACTTTACCGTTAAAATTCATATAATTCTAACATTAATATAAATAGATTTTAAAATATACCTAAAATACTTAAAATTTAAAAGATGATAAGTGGTTTGTTTTATTTCTCATTTTTATCACAAAATAATTTAAATCTATTTGGAATCATATAATTTTTATGGAAATATTTGAATTTTTATAACTATTTAAAGAAATCTCAGATATATTTCCACCACGTAAGTATAGGTACACTATCTACAGAAATTATATTGTAATGCCTTTTATGCATAACAGGGTGTAAAATATACGTTGTGTGTAATAGTAATTTAAAATAGTGTTAAATATAAGTACTAATGATATTGATGATCTATTAAATCTTCGAGTATATATAAATATTTTGGTCTGTGTAAATAATTAAATTTCAGTATCAAATAACACTTTGTACAATTTTTTTATTTAATCGATATAATTTTGTTTTTTTTTGTCAATAAAATTTATATTTTTGGTTATTATAAATAATAAAATTGTAGGACCTAATATTTTTTACTCGCCGCTTTTAAGTGGTTAGTAAGATACTGATCAATTGATCATCAATCTTTTTCATTGTAAAATGAAAGACATATGTATAAGACAAATAAAGGTTTAAAAAACATGAAAAGGAGAAAAATTGGAATATTTTTTTTTTACTCAACTAAATATTGAAAAATTAATCTAATGGCCAAAAAAAGAACTAAATATTAACATATAAAAAGAATTTTACTTATTAAAGTCGAAAATGTTTAATTAATCAACTAATGAAATAATTCTGCTACCTATCCTTACGTACATATTTCTTTAAAAAGTTGGACAACGGCAGCAGCCATGCATCTAGTTTTCTGTTTCTTTAGGTAGATTCGCAATCCAAAGTATGAATACCTACTTTACATTTAAATCGATTCTCTCGTAGAAGCAGTCTTTACTGACAGATTATGTTGTTACATGCTGATATTTTATTATAAATACAGATCATCTATTTAAAATTCTGACAAATTATTGTACCTATTAACAGTTTTTAGACTGGTTAACCATTATTTAAAATAATGATTACAAAGTTTTAAAATACTGATCTAATGAATAGTAACCTATTAATAATGATTATCCTACTAATTCTTATAATAATTTATTTATTTTATATTACAAATCAGAAAATCCAGATGGAAGCAAAAAATGAATAAAATAACTAAATAAGGATGTATACTTGGCGTTATGAATGTAGAACAAGGTTAACAAGGCAATGTTTCTTATTCGTACATGTATAAATTCTTTAGTATTACATTTTATAACAATTTTTATCTTAAAAACCCTTGAAATCAAATTGAATTACAAAAAGAAAAATTAAGATACCAGTAGGATTGGGATCTGGAAATTTTTGTTATTGGAATAATATCATATTTGAATTTCATGAGACCATAGCAACTGTGCTTAAGGACAAAAGTTCATAACGTTCCAGATTGGTATCACAATTTTTCTCACTTTAATTCAATTTAATTTCATGAATTTTTAAATATTTACTTAAAAAAATACTAATTAAATTAAAAATTCTTGTTTGTATAATTATTGTTTTCAACAGAACGAGAAACGAAGCTACTGTCTTTTGTATTGGATGGACGACAAACTTTTAAAAATAAAATACGAGAATATGTTGTTACACATCTTGTATTATCTAGGGTGATGGTTATCTATAAATTATTTTTGGTATAAACGTTATACAGGATGTTTCTATACCTCTGCACGAAACTTTAATGACATATAATATCATATACTGATTATAGATTTTTTTAAAATTCGCAAAATTCCTAGCGAACATTTTTAGTGTCACTGGTTTAATAATACATTTAATTAATAAAAATTAAAATAAGGCATTACGCCAGGTACCTACATAATAACTAATTAATAAATTATTATTTGTAGGTAGTATTTATACTTTTATTTCATTAGGAACTTAATTATAAATAATTAAATGTACTATTAAATCAATGACACTAAAAATGTTCGCTAGGAATGAAATACCCTAATTTTTACGAATTTCAAAAAGTTCTATAATCACTATATCAAATTATATATGTCGTTAAAGTTTCGTGCAGAGGTATAGAAACACTCCGTATAAAGTATTTAAAATAATCCTGAGAATAAATTTTGTAAATATATCTATAACCGCACTCAACACACAGCACAATACACTTTTATAAATAATTTTACATTATAATGCATCTATAGTTATTCCAATTCTTGTTCTTGGTAGATATTATATAATTTTGCCGTGTAGTATCAGTGGTTATCAGTACCAGTTATAAAATCA
Source organism: Pterostichus niger (assembly GCA_947425015.1). Taxonomy (NCBI): domain Eukaryota; kingdom Metazoa; phylum Arthropoda; class Insecta; order Coleoptera; family Carabidae; genus Pterostichus; species Pterostichus niger. Next base: position 19,442,378 of record OX380341.1, on the reverse strand, counting down.
GAGCATTTACTACTGAAAGATGTGAAATAGAATGAACAAGTTGAAATCAAGCTTGTGACTAAAAACAAGCCATTGCCATGTTTCCAGACAGGAGGATAAAATCCTGCTTTTGTCGGATTTTTTAACATAAAGGGAAAAAAGGATTAGTTGAGAAAAAGTTTTTCAATTATTTTTGTATATTAATATAATAACACAATATTCTAATTGTGAAATCAAAAACAAAGTAGAATTTTAATTAATGCCATTTAATGCGTTTATCTTTGTGAATTAATGGTTGCTTTGTATTTTCTGTTGTTCACTGTGCAATAAATAAATAATAAATAAATTTCATTATAACATATGTTACACTTAATACCAGAATATATTCAAAACCTAAAAAATATGCTCCATAACCTGTTTTCTAACATTTAACAATTTATCTTGAATTAATTAATATTATTATAAAAGAATGACTTATGCCTGACCTATTTTCAAAATGCCTAATATAGTTTCAGCCTAAGCGGGAATTGAGCATATTTTTCGGTCAATGTCCGAATTCGGGTATAGAGTGTAAAATTTACAACTCAAAAATTTTATAGAATAAATAAATTAAAAATAATTATCTTGTAAGGAATTTTTTAAGGGTCATGGATGATTTTTGCTACTATAGAGTATCTGATAACACTGTCCTAAAGCACTCGGCTAACTAAAACTGTCAAAACTGCACAGTTCCTTTTTCTTTCTCGGACCAATTGCACTTTCCTGTGCAGTAGCTATTCGTGTGTTTATGTGATTGTTTTTAAGTAATCGAAGGGGGCATGGCAGTGTTCGACTAACTATTCGGCGCTCCCACGCTGGCGTTTGCGGCGTCGCGGCGCGGTACAGAATTCACTGTGAAGCAGTCCGCCGCCGCCACGGACAGTTGCAGGACGCGTGATTGTGCGGTTCAAGTTTTCGCGACGGGACTAGTTCGATCAGTGACTTTTTGTTTACTTGTGAAACATGGTTAATAAAACTTATTACAGCGCCTCAGGTACCTGTTTTTGTTTGTTTGTGATGTATAGCTTCAAGTGATTGTTGAGCGCACTAAAATCAAATTTTCAAACTGCAATTTTTTAATATTGGCACTATTTTTGTCGTTGAGAAAATAATTTATTAATTTAAAATTTTAAATGTTTAATCCATATTTATTAAGTATAGATCATATTTAGAGTCAACTCAATAAAATTAGTAATATTAATTGTCAGGTAATAAATAAATCAAACCAAAAATAATTAACTTAACATTTTCAAGAACAAATAGTTATTAATATAAAACTGATATAATGTATATAAAATATTCATTTTAATTTTTCATATCGATTATGTTAAAAAGTCGGATATTGTTTCAAATATTTCAGAGTTAGTCTATATATTTATAAAATATATTTTAAAATTAAACATTATTAAATAGTATTAATTTGATTAACAGGAATCGAACAAAAACAGAAACTATTTTTTGTTAATATTATAAAAATATAAAATAATGTACACGTTACTAAATTGTTTAAACGTAGAATTAAAATAACAATAGTAGCACTATAAAGTTCCGTGTTCTCTGCCAAAATGCACTTGAATAACATTAACAATCTAATTTTAACCATCTAGGCTGCATCTGATCCCAACGTAATTTAATGAAAGAAATCGAATATGTTTTGATTAAAACCAATTTCCACACGTTTGTGTCATATGTTTGATAGGTTTAAAAAAAAATTGTAACAAATTCAAGACATAAAGTAAATAAATTTAAATATAAATAATAGAAAGATCCTCGTTTTATAAGCAAAACTTAAATTCTGCTGCAGGTTGAGTCATATTCGCGTGTAGAATCTTAAAATAAAAATAAAAATCGTGCCAAATTGAAAAGGTTTGTTTGTAATTATAAAATTCGTTTCAGTCGGAAGCGAATTGAATATTATCGTAATATTCAATGTTACCTAAAATGATTAGTTATTAATTATAATATATTACTATAAATCAGTGGTAAACTATTAACTAAAAATATCGATTAACTCAAAACTGAGATGTATTTATAAATTATACACCTATTTTTGAAAGATTAATGGTAATATAAAATGAAAATTTTATTTTTGTTGTCCTAAATAAAACAGCTGATAGTGCTTTAATTGTTGTTTATATATTCTCTGCCAAAAATAATATGTACTCGTATTCCGTTAACTGTTTTTTGTATCCTATATCTTCAGGATAATTAATATTATATTATTATTTCGAATATTTATCAATTCATGTAAAATGTTGTAACTTTATTTTTTTATTAACATCTGTCGCAGGTACCTGAAAAATTAAATAAATTTTTTACTAAAACTTTTTAACAAATTGACTGAAAATGGTACCTGTATTTGTTTTAACTGAACGCGACCTAATAACAAAACATGGTTAGTAACAATTTTATCTTAAATAATATAATTGAATTTTAATTTTAGTTTAGCTTTAATTTGTTTAACTATTTATTTTGCTAGCAATTGAATTTACTATTACTGCACAGTTGTGCCAGCATAGCATAAGTTTTAAACTTGACTTAAATATTTATTTATTAAAGATAAATCGAAGTACAGAGTAGAATAATTCAATTATTGACACAGTATTTTTTTTTAATTTCTAGTAGAAAGCCAATAAAATAAGCGCAGTAATAATATTTGCCTGCCTCTTTTGATGCTGTTAATTTTTAAACAAATGAACGTAAAATTATAAAATAGTTATGTCAATTCAATTATCATTATATTTAGCATCATTGTGATATAGTATATTGTAATACTAGTGCGGAAAGGGTTTAATTGCACAACGAGTACGAAAGTTGGAGCACAGGCGATAGCGAGTGTTCCAATAGTACAAATTTTGCAATGGTCCTTTCCCACATGTTTTTTTTTCAATATTAAACGTGAAAATTGCATTGTTACGTTGGCGATACAAGAAATGTAATAATTATGTTATATAAATCAAAGGAGTTGTATGCACATCACGTTTCCTTGGTCACCATGTCAAATAACATTTCCCTCACTCGGTTTAGGTTCATCACTAGTGCGGGAAACGGTTACTAATCACAACTAAATTCAGTGAGGGAAATTTTCACAAGTAATGTTGAAAAAAAGTATTTTTCTTTATAAAGTTTGAAAAAAAAATTCGCATGATCTTATTTTCAGTATGGTAATAAAATGCTATTTTCATTTAACTCATTAATTCATGGTATTGAATTACTTTGGCAACAATTAACAGATCAGTATTTACTTTTATAAATTATAAAAAGGGAACTAAAGAAAATTGTTCAGTACTTTTTCATTTAAAAAATATATACTGTAAATCTCGCATTCAAAGAATCAAACCATAGAACGCACGCTTTACAAATTCAAGCCATTAAATTCAGTTTTATCTAAAGATATATTAATAGTAAAATTGCGCAACAAAACTAGATATATTATAACTAAAATTTTATTAGCAATGCACTCTTATGCAAATAAAAGTAATATATTTCATATTTGCATACTGAGCATTTTGTAATAGTTAAAATAATAATTATAAATTTATACTACTACTTTACCCATTTAATCATCTAATTATCTTTTTAAATATAAATGTGTCAATTAAATAGATTTCACCTGAAACTGACAGGAAAATAAACATTTGCCTGACCTTAAAAACTCAGGAAAGCTTTGCTTTGCATGCCTAGTCTGGAAGGTAATGAAAGAAACGTGAGTGTCTAATTACTTAGCAACATAAAATACTGACTGAATATGTAAGTCAAATATTTCTTTTAATTTAAATTTAAAATATATATATATATATATATATATATATCATCACGCCTTTTACCCATTACTGGGTGTGGCACTCTGCCTAAGCAGATCTCGGTAAGTGATATATATTTAATTTAAATTAATTTAAAATATTTATTATTTGTTTATAAGTTTCAGGTAAAATGTTATACGTAACACGTCAGTAAAGCGTCATACAGGATTTGTAAACTGTTTCAAGCCTCGCTTTCGCTCGGCATGAAACTATGTACTCATCCTGTAATTGAACACTTTCCTGACTTTTTATGTAAATAATTAAGCTAAAATCTAATTCAACAATTTGTCTATCTGTTCTTCAGGTTTATGGTTGTTAAAAGTGAGAGCGAAGCGAACATTACCAAGAAGGCGTTTTAGATTCTGATATAAATAATAACTGGTAAATAATACAATTTTTCTACGATTACTATGAAAAGTTGACAATTACGCTCTTATTTGTCATCGTAACGTTTACATTTTCTGTGGAACAAACGAAAAATATTTTATTGCGCGTCTCCAATATCAACACGCGAAAAAGACGTTAAATGAGCGCGTTTCCAATGGCAACGAGCGAAAAATATTGTAAATACGCGCTTATTTCAATAGATACCAGGGATACAAACGAAACAGAAACTTGTCATATTGAAGTTGACAGAATGAATTTATTTTCAGTACGTATATGTTTTTAAATCATTTAAGATGCAATCGAAGATAAAATTATGTGTGTATCAGGAGCGTAAAGTGTCTTTGTTCCTCTTAAACTATTGCAACTCGCGCTGCAATTACCGTGCTCGAGTAACAAAGAATCACTTTACGCTCTTAATACACAAATAACTATTTTGTATTTGGAATTCTGTACGTTGCCTGGGCATTTCTGACTAACTTCACATATTGCTAATATTATATATCTATATGAAATATAGTCAATATCATTTTATCACTTTACAATATAAGTTTTGCTGGTGCAACTAACCCCTAATATAATTTAATTTGATTTGGAATAAGTTCAAGTTAAAATAATATATTCATGTGTTTATGTTCAGGTAAAATTAGATTAAAATCTGTTAGAATATGAAATTAAGAATGAAGGTTAAGGTTAGGTACATAAAATTAATTAATTAATGTACTTATGGTGAGATTTATTGTTTGCGTGCAGTACTTACTCCTTGTCATAAATATAGCATAACATTATGACATGTATGCTCCCGCAAACATCCTTTGAGAGACATGCTTTTTTTTTCTTAATTAAATATAGTACACCTGTGATTTTTTTGCAATGCAGTAAATAGAAAAAAACTGACATACTTTTTGAAGACTTTAACAATTCTCTTGATTTTTCTCATCACATAACTACGATGTTCTGCCTTGACCACTTCTCGTCTTGCATTTTAATGCATCCCCTCCATTTCCACAAAAATTAGACTTTAGAATGAGGTAAAAGACTTAAGGAATGAAATTTAGAATTTACTAAGAATACGTTTTAGTATTACTGACCTGTTGACTGTAGTCAGTAGTTTGTGCATTTGTGTTGTATTTTGTAGAAAAGAAAGTTTATTTTCATGTAAGCAATACTACATTTTGATTCCTTAACAAATAAACGATTAGAAAACAAAAATCATTTTAAAGGAGTACTTACGAATATAAAAAAGATAATTATAAAGTGAACAATCTATCAATAATATATATATATATATATATATATATATATATATATATATATATATCGGACCAATCAATAATATTAAACTAGCATTTATTTAATGTGTTAGATAACTGGCCCAACTAACTTCCATTAAAATTGCAGTAATCAAATCCTATAAATGTACAACGTACACCGAACAAATGCAAGTACATATATTTGAACATTATTTTTCATTTGCTTATATTTACTTTTAATTCTTGTTATATATTTTTTTTGGCTTTTGAGATAGATCACTGTCGACACACATTAAAATTATCCCTGTGGCTCTCCCTCCACGCCTCCACTAACATCTTCGAGGGGAGTTATTTGACGGCTGGTGAACACATTATTATTTATTTGGATTTATTATATTTGTTAATTGGTTATATATATATATATATATATATATATATATATATATATGTTTGTATTTATATAGCTTTTAGCTAAATAAACTAATTATTATTATTATTATTACATTTCACGTGCAAAATATATAACATACCAAAATCTGCTACGAGAAGTGTGATATTTATTTATTTATTTATGTTACTCTGTACAACAGGAATTTAATCGCAATTACAGTACAGGGTCCGCACTCACCGAGCCGCAGTGTGGTAGTTCATATAATTTTTAGCTTGAGTGAGATTCGAACTTGGGATCTCCGGATTCGAATTCCGTATTGCTATCCACACCACCGTACTGACGGACAATATTTAATTGTTTTCCTTTTTCGATAGTTTTTTAATTATTTCGTGAATTTAAAAAACACTATAAATAAGTAATAGTTCAAATTAAGTTTTATACGTACAGTACACTTCTTTTCGAAATTTCCATGTTTGAAAATCTATCAATAAGTAGTTCAGTATTCAATAAAATCAGAGTCGAACTAAGTTAAAACAGTTATAAGTTAAATTCAACTTCGCTTCGCTTTCAATTTTAACATATAAAATGCGCAAATTGACATACAATATTTTTATTAAAACATCAATAAGATATTTATTTTTTAGTTCTTTTATACTTCCGAATAAAAATAAACAATATTAGTATTTGGGTACTAAAATTAAGTAAAACTATATGATTATTTAGTTGGATAGAATCTCCAAAATCTGTCGATTATGACAAATGAGGACATAAAGCTCAAGTTTCAATTTCACATCAAATTACATTTCTCATTAATCACATTGAATTTCAATATCATTAACAAATCAATATATTCAACAACAACTTATTCTCTTTTTTCAGGCGTGCCAACCTCTATCGACAGCGACAACCACGACTCAAAGTCGGGTAAGAAGTACACTGTCAACCGACCTTCTGCGGGTTCTTGTGTAATCTCCCGTGTCGCATTCTGCCTGCTCATGGCCGGTGTCCTGCTGCTGCTGGTAGCTGCCGTGCTCCTCACGTACTTCTTGACACCCGCCTGCACACACTCATCGTCCTCAGATATGGCACCTCCCCCATATGTAATGGACACTAACGAAGGACCTGGGGAATTGAGAGAGATGGTTGATCGGTTGCCTGAAAATTTGAAGCCGGTAAAATACAAGTAAGTAAATATTTTTACGTAAAATAGATAATAGATTATTTTGAGATTATACAAATTGAATTCACTACCTTAAAATACACCTGTGGCTTTCTCACCACTATCATCTTTGGAGGCCGTGATTTAACGGCTGGTAACTGAACTTCACGCGCATAATATATCACTTAGATCAGCTATGGCATATTACCTACCATAACCAGTAATAAGTAAAAGGCGCATAGATATATTTATTTTATTTTTAATTTACTTTAGAGAAATATACTTCAAATACAAGTTGTAGAGATTTAAATTCTGCGTCTAATACGAGATGTACTTACATACATACATAACATCACGCTATATCCCATTAAATGGGGTAGCACGAACCCGTCAACATTCTCATCCTTACACACGATACTCGATTCGACCACATTAACACTTCCTCCATACAAACTCTTTCTTTTCTCACAACCAAAATCCATCAACACACAACAAACATTCATCCATTCGCTCCTGTACACTGCGCTTGTTTCTGAAGGTGATCTCCACACAATTGCAGGTAAACACTCGAAACATCTAACCAATGAATCTAAAATCAAGAATCATACGCTTGTCTTCATTCATCATATTTATCCCGCAATTAATTTTCTCCAAACATTCCTATCCTGACACACCACTTTTGCTTCAACCACATTCATAATTCTTTTGTACTTGGAACGAAATATAAATTATTTTAACATTTCTTAAACAAGAATAATACACTTTTAATATAACAGTAGTAATTTTGTCTTTTCTAAGATATAAAATAATATAATAATTATAAATTTAAGAACTATGAGACTTATTAAAAATAAAATATGTCATTTACAACATTAAACATTTAGTCGTATTTTAAAAAAAATTTTACTACTATTTTCTCAACTCTAACTCAATTTTAGCGGTTATACAATAAGTAAAATGAAATATGTTGATTGGGTTAATTCATTTCAATGCAGAATTATTAGCTGTACAACTATTATTTGAAGAAGTTACAGTACCGAAAAAACTTATTAATAAAAAATAAAAACGCCTTTTATCCGTTACTGGATGTGGCACGCGTAACAGATCTCAACAAGTAATATATTTTGCGCGTAAAGTGTGATTACCAGCCGTCAAATCAGAGTCTCAAAATATGTTAGTGATTGGGGGTAATTTAATGTGGAATCTTTATTCCAGCCGACAAACTTTTTTGTCGGCTGCGGGAATCGAACTCTGTTTCTTTAATCCACAAACCTACCCGATTATGTATATATTATATTTACCTTATCAGGCATTTAAAAAACTTTCTCAAGAAAAAATTTATTCAAAAATGATAAAATTTAAATTGATTAAAGTAGGCGCAAACAAAAATGTTTGGGAACCACAACCTTAATGATAAAACCTCGCGTATGACTTTGTGTTTATGAAAATTCAGTTCCTAGTACTGTCTGCAATGAAATTCCTATTGTACAAAATATCAAATAAACAAATATTCTTATATTTCCTATATATACTGTTTCAAGGAAGGAATCATTTTTTAAAATTTTATATGCATAATACATATACGAGTAGTTGACATTATTTATATATGTTACACTGTACAACAAGAATTCAATCCCCAATAATGGGTTAAAAGACGTGATAGAATCGCTATCACATTCTTTAATTCAAATACACACAAAATTTGTAATATTGCAAGTAATTCAAATATATATTTTTTTAATTCCCTACAAATAATAAAATATACCGTGTGTTCCAAATAACTTGAGACATCTCAGTTTTTTTATTTATGTGTGTGCACGAGGAACCAGTTAATTGCACCTGACAAGATGAAATGTTGTTCACAGTTGGTTGATAGGAGTTGAAAAGAAGGTTTTAAAACTTTTTTTTTCTATATTGGAAATGTATATATGTTATCAATATCCACAATCATTATTTTTTAGAGATAACTTCATTTTAATGCCACAAATTACAGAAATTATATAAAATATTTCGAGAAAATCTACTACCAACTATTATTTTTTAATATTCTCCAATTGATTATTTTGAAAATACCTATGAATAACTAATATTTATAACAAATCTCAAAGATGAGAGCTATTATTTCTATGCCATGATTATCACAACAAAATTATAACAAATGGAATATATATATATATATATATATATATATATATATATATATATATATATAATCACGTATTTGCTAATGAAATGTGGTTACCAGCTATAAAAAATATTAGTTGTAGAGGAGCCACAGGGGTAACTTTAATGTGGAGTAAAAACTCGGGTATCTAAAATTCACAGGCCGACACAATACCTGTACTAATCTATACTAATAAGGTGTCGTTGAGTAACAGACAAATTCATAAAGAGAATTAAATTAAGAGTAAATTCATTTATTTTTCTTATTTATAAAATAAAATCATTTATGACTAATTTCAATTTTTTGTTAATTCTTCAAACTTTATATTAATTAATTATTTGCCTTCTTAATTTTCAAAAAAGTATTAGCTAATCCTGAATTTTAGGTTATTGTAATCCGATATGAAAACTTTAATTTAAATTACATTTATGGTTTATTTAAACGTTTTTAAGACTATGGTTTATTTCACTAATTAAAAATTCAGGATTTGCTAAAACTTTTTGAGAACTAAGCAGACAAATAATTTATAAATATAACGTATAATCATCTCTTAGTTTTGTAAATTAGAAAATGAATAAGCATCCCTTCACTCTGTATAATCGTTCTTCTAAACAATATGGATCTAAATACATAATAAAGGTTATAGAAAGTGACAAAATAATAGTCAAATATAAACAAATAAAATTATTATCAAATAAATATACTATCACTCCTTTTATCCATTGCTGCTATAACAGGTCTCAATATGGGATTTATTTTTTTGCGTGAAGTGCGATTATCAACCGTCAAACCAGGGCCCCCAAAGATGTTAGTGGAGAGAGAACGACAGGAGTTGCAAATGTATGAAAATCGTACTCGAGTACCACTCTGCCATATACTCCATTGTCATCTTGAATTTAAGCAAATACTCGTATTAGTTTATAAAATAATTTCTGAAAACTTAATAACGATAATATAAATCTGATCAACAATAAGTGCTCCTTAATCGACGTTCATTCTAACGAACGTATAATTACTATATATTACTATAATTAGTATATTATTCTAAATTTTATTGTCACATCTTATATCATCTTAAATTATTCTAAATTCTGGAACAGTTGATTTATTTTTTCTTAATTTTAAACACTGTTATCTTTATTTGATGATCTAAAGCTCAAATATAGAAGAGGACATTGGCCTTGGGGGTTATTTTATATTGTTGACTCAGTTTTGAGATTCTAGGTCAAGTTGTTGGATAAGAAGAGGTATTCAAATTATTTTCCGTGGCATCCAACAATTTCCTGGCACTTTCTGGGATTCTTTCGTCTAATCTTCGTAAAGTGAATGCATAGAAACATACATAAATTTCTGTACAGACTCGTAAACCTGTTTTAAACATAGTTGAAAAACAGCTTAACCGTAATGTTTTATCTTAATATAATAAATAAAAATGTTGCTCATAATTCTAATAATCTATAAAAAACATTTTTTAACAAACTTATTATTCAACCTCTAGTAGGTGTCATTTTGTTTTTATCTACATTTAATTTTTATTTTATGAAGTAGAGTTCGTGTAGATGCAAACGTATTAGATATTTTGCTACCAATTAATACTTATAGTTATTAGTTCTGCCATAAATTTTATAAAGATGCTAAAACTAATAACAAAGGCCTTATGTTAAGAAAAATGATATAAAACAAACATTTTTTTACTAGCAAACGCACCAAGTATTAAGAAGAAAAGAAAATACAGCATAACATTATGTATGAAGCACTAACAATTACTTCAAATAAAACCTTATTTGGTTTTGTAAATAATTCTAATGTCAATATTTTCAATTCGAAATAAAAATTGAATTAATTAACTCCAAATTTAATCGTCTTTATAAATCAGGCTATTAATGTCATAATAAAATGTATTCATTTATTACTTATTCTGAAATTAGATGAGGTAGGTGGCTCAGTGGTATCGAGTCAGCCTGTGGATCTTAAGAACCCTGGTTCGATCCCCACAGCCAACAAACAATTTTCACCAAAATTAAATCTATCCCTGTGGCTCCCCCATCACTAATATCTTTGAGGGCCGTTATTTGACGGCTGGTAACCGCACTTTACGCGAAGAAATATATCAATTACCGAGATCTGCTTCGGCAGAGTGCTACACTCAATAATGGGTAAAAGGCGTGATGATATATTTATTTATTTATTATTATTCTGAAATAAATACGAATGACCGTATATGGAATGCACAGCTTAAATTAGAATCCGAATTATTTGAACGTTGATATATTTTTGGTTATATGTTAAAATTAGCAAGAGAGGGTTAAAATCGCGAACTCTCAATTAAAGCAAAACTGTTCTAATTTCACAACCGCAATTTTCAAATCTTTTAAAAAATTCGTTCAGGAATTGTTTTATTGTTTATTCTTATTATTGTTTACACATTAGATAATGCTAAGATTAAAAATTGAAATGTAAATAAGTTTGTTAAGTTCTATTTAAAATAAAACGTCATGCCACATTTCCAACTTGGAAAAACATGAACTGTATATTCATTCCAAAATTCTTTTGCCAAACATTCTTTCTAATACGTGACCAAATCAATCATTATAAAATCATACACTAAAATATCTGCAGTTAATTTTGTTCTGATTTTATGCATCACATTTTTTGCTAACAGCATCATTTCTAGTTCCCAAATTAATTTTCCTATTTTAAATTAATATAATCATTCTTTTAAACCTATCGCAAATATTAGTCTCGTATTGAACTTAAAATAAAATTTTGAACATTCTACACGATCTCATTTTATTACTTTATTATTAATAATTGCAATATACTTTTTAAGTACCAAGTTTACTTGATTTTTCCGGGACTCAATAAAAAATTGAATTGTAAATTTTTTGGGGAATTTACGAAATAGAAACCCTAATACATAGCAAGACCCGCTCGGTGGCACCCTAAGTTCGTAAAACGTATGCTCCACAAATGAATGTTGTTATTCTTAGTTTTGATAAAATTTATATTATTTAACAATCCATAACATATGTGTAAAATATAACGGATGAATAAAATATCTAGGTAGTAATTTAATTAAATAACAAGTAATTAATTTTCTGGTTTTCATGTTTTCAATTCAGAGAATACATTATTTTATTATTTTTAAATAAAGACGAGCAAATTTTCCACTACATAACGTAAGTTGTTCATTCCTGGCAATGTCTCCTCGGATTTTTAAGTTCAAGGATAAAGTGCGAATGGTCAGTACACACCTATTTCCTTAGTTTAAAAAATAAATCTATACTGCAACTTTAGTTATTTATATGGTTGTAGTGAAAATGCTAGAGAAAATAATAGAAGTGATGAATGGGATATAGATGTGTGTGATTTTAGTTTTGCATTGACGAGTTTGAAAAATGGCAAGGCAAGAATTTGAATGGTATATCGAATGAGATGTTGAAGTATAGAGGTGAGAGATTATTTGATTGGTTTGCTTTTTTGTCTAGATTTTGTTTGAAACGGTATGTTATTCCTGATGATTGGAAACGTGCTATCATTTGTCCTTTATTTTAGGGTAAAGGTAGTTCGAGTGATTGTTCTAATTTCCGTGATTCTTATTCATAAGGTACGAACTTTAACAATCTTCAAGTTGAGTGTGGGTGTGTAGATCAATTGTTTTCACTTCGTATGATTGTTAAGAAATCACTTGCTAATAACAAGAAGGTGTTATGTGGTTTTCTTGATCTTAAAAAAAAGTATATGATAGTGTTCATCGAGAGATTTTGTGGGATGTACTTCTAGAGTACGGTAAAAATGGTAATTTGTTGGAAACGATTCATGCGCTGTATAAAGATAGCGAGGCTGCGGTGAGAGTTGATGGTTGAAGGTTGTGGGATGTCTCCGTAGTTGTTTAATTTGGATGTGGATATGGATGTGTATTTACGAAAAGTGCTGAATGAGGTGGTTGGTGGTAGTGTAGTGCCTACGTTAGCTTATGCGGATGATGCTGTAATTGCTCAATCTGAAAAACAAATAAGAAGAATGATTCTAAGCATAAATGAAGTAGAACAAGGTTTATTCTATTATTGAATGTTGATAAATGTAAAGTGTTAGTGTTTGAGAAGAGTGATTTGGTGACTGATTGCAATGTTTCGGTGAATGGTGTGAGATTGGATCATGTGAATGAGCTTGTATACTTAGGTAGTATATTTTCGAGGGTTGGACGTATTAATCGAGAGATTGAAAGAAGAGAAGAATATTGGGCGCTCTGGGAACTTTTACTCGTAACGTGAATGTATCCAGAGATGCTACATTATATGTTTATAATGGTGTGTTAGTGCCTACGTTGATGTATGTTAGTAGATGTTGGATGTGGATGAGGAAACATGAACGGCGTATAACTGCTATGGAAATGAGGTATTTGCGGGGTGTGTGTGAATGTGATTATACTAGAAGAGACCGTGTCCGGAATACATTGGTATATGATGAATGTGAACTTGGGAAGAATATTATTAGAAGAGTAGGAATAAGTCAGTTGAGATGGTTTGGGCATGTGGAATGTATGTCGAATAAAAGATTAGTGAAACAGGTGTATTTTGTGTGAAATTGAGTGTGATTGTTTGTTTGGACGACCTAGGAATAAATGGATAAATATGATTGAAGGATTGTTGCGTGAAAGAAAGAATCCGAGTGTGAAGAACAAACGAGCTTGTATGAAAGAAATTATGTATGTGGTTGATGCGGAAGTGGTGTCAGGATAGGGATTAATTGTGGGATGAATCTGATGAATAAGGACAAACGCATGGTTCTTAATTTTGGATTAATTGTTTTGATATTTGAGTGTTCACCTACAATTTCGTGAATTCACTTTTAAAACAAGTACTGGACTACACTCCCTTCTTTAGATAAAAATCTTTCCGACTCATTTTCAGTTCTTATTATAGAGTGTCTAACTGCAATTGCGTAGCATTTACTTCCAAAACAAGCGCAGACCGATGCTTTCTTCATTTCTTTACAGATTCGTTATTACAGGAGTGGACGTAAGTGAAAGATTTATGAAATAGGTGTGCAAGAGCGAATGGATGGATGTGATTGATGGTTTGTTGCGTGATGGTGAATTTCATGTGTGGGGAATGAATGAGCTTGTCAGGAGAGAACGTTAGTATGGTTGAAACGAGTATCGTGTGTCAGGATGAGAATATTGGTCAAGGACTGATTTTTATGAATCTGTTAATGGATGTGTCACAGGTTCATGCTACCCCATTTAATGGGATATAGCGTGATGTTATGTATGTATATTTCAGAGAACGTAAATAAATTTATAAAAATAATGGTTTACGTCGAAATTCCATCACAGGAAAAATGTTTAAAGCAATAAAAGGTTGCGTACCATTATCCTAGAAGACAAATAGGTCTCACATTTTTCCAAAAAATTATAATATAAGCGAAATAACTAATGGTTGCCAATTTTTATATATATATATATATTTATTATGCAGTTATATGCATTGGACATCGGTATTTTCGAAAATGTTGGTATCTGATCCAACTCGATTCAAGATTTAGTCCGACCCGATCTGAAATCCAATATCTGGTCAATCCGTTTTCCAATCTGACATCCGACCTGGCATAAATTAGATCCGTACAGTAACGTTGCATATTCCAGGGGAAAATTATAATTGTTGATGAAATTAAGTTAATAATTTTGTTGTAAAATCCTAAACAGACAAATTTTATTCTAACGTTATTTAATGATTTTGTATCATCATATTTTATTTGTAACTTTCACGTACCGTTATCATTGCATTACAGTAAAATTGGAATTTATATGTTTTTCATTCAGATATTTTAGATCAGATATTTGATTTGTATTTCCGATCGAATATTTTATCCGACCAGATGTTTCATCCGAACTTCAAATGGGATGTTTTATCCGATTTTCTGATCGGTTATTTTATCTGAATTTCGGATCGGATATTTTATCTGTCTTTATGATCGCATTCTATGTCTGATTCTCCAAATTAATCTGATCCAAAATCCGGATTAGATTCGAATATCGGATATTTTTACAGACCTCTAATTCTCTAATCATATGGTTATTTTGTATGCTTGCAGAATAAAACTACAACCATTCATCTGGATGGATAACTTTACAACCAATGGCGAAGTCATCATCACTTTAAACACAACAGAAGATACAAATAAAATCGTTTTGCATATTAACGACATCATCATTCACGAAGACAAAGTCAAAGTTTCTGTGACAGACGATGAATCTTCACAGATCATTGCTGTAGTGGAACACAAATATGATACCGCCAAACAAACATATACGCTAGTTCTAGATGATGTCTTGAAGACAGGAACGATGTATGATGTGAGGATTCAATTCACTGGAAATTTGAATGATCTCCTGCAAGGACTCTACAGAATTAGTTATATTGATTACACCAACAAACGAATTGCGTAAGTTTCTTTTCATTATTATTTACTCGCCAATTTATTTTCTTCAAAAAAGTTTTCGAATTGTACTATACAAAATATTTTCTGTATGAGAGTCTATATTGTGATCTTGATAACTATAAGAGCTACAAGTTCGGTTAAATGATATAAAAAATTGTTCTTTTGTAGGCAAATTTAACAGTGTTTTTCAAAAGAATGCCCATGCCATTAGATATCAGCGAAAATATGCAATAATCTATTTATCTTTTTTTTCAAAAAATTATAATCTATAAATGGTAATAAATATTGAGAAACGTTGTAAATACGAAAGCCCGCTACACTGAGATTTTTTGCTGTCCATTTTGAGAACTAATATAAAATAATATTTTATCAAATGGAATTATTACTTGAAAATTATTAATTTAAAAAGCAGATTTTTTATCTTTTTAACAATACCAAACTTGCATTATTTCTTATTAATTTAAAAATTTAGTACTTATTTGTAAATAATTCAACAAATATTAATAAACATTAATTCAATAACTTATCCTTGTTATTTATATGATATATAAATTCATCATACGAGTACATTATTGACGTAAGCAAAAAAAATCGAATTTATAGACTATTTGATTAAGGTTTGCGTTTGAAAAAATATTTCTTTATAGAAGTTAGAATGAGGTCTCTAGGAAATGACTGTATAATTTTTATATATATATATATATATATATATATATATATATATATATATATATATATATATATATATATACATAAATTTAAAAACGTAAAAGTAACGTTCGTTATCAGAAATTCAAATATGTTCATATTTTGCTATTAAATATGATTATTCCGTAAGAACCTATGTTAAAATTAATTCAGTGTGAAACCGTACACGATTGTGCAATAAATTCGCAATGATTCATCACCACCTGAAATGATAATAATTTAATCGATTTTATTTCTCTCATAGTTCTCGAAATCCGTAGAATGATTCAAATTAAAAATACATATAGCGTGTGTCATTTTATTTTTTTATAGCTCTCTGACATGTTTAATTATTTTACGTTATAAATAATTAAAATCTTCTTCTAAAATGGCACAATTTTATTAATAAATTAATTAAGAAATGTTGTATCTACGAGTATAATTCCAAAAGAGATCCAATGGCAAAACTAACCCTGTGCAAAGTATTTCTAGCGTGCAAAGTACAAATATAGAAATAGAAACTATTTATCATAGCAGTTACATGTTACAGAAGAAATATTGATCCTACCTGATTCTGAGTTTGTCGGTGATATTTATAAAATTTCATATTCGATTTAAATCAAAAATATTTGTACTAAATGTAATTTTTTAAATATTTTCTTTCGATTAGATTTTCTAAAAATATTTACAATCTATCAATGCGAAAAAGCAAGTAAATGATTCTAATTTTATTATTGTTGTTTTTCTATTTCTTGCGATATCGGAAAATCGCCGATAGTCATTATTTATTTTAGTTTTGACGTACATTGAAATGTAATGTGTCAACACGATCCGCCGTCGTTGCTAATCCTAAAAATAGAATGTCATTCTTATTAGTTTCCATTCCACTCGACCGATTTCCTGGTGGAACATTCTTGGAAAATTGCACAACTTTTTATAACCGTACATTTACGCGTGAGTTGTGTGTGTATTGTTAATTTTTGCTATTTTTATGGGTGACATAGCTGATGACACAAATTTAATGATAGTTTTGTAGCAATGAATAAAAATGTAATTTTAAAATTTAGCGTACGGCAAAGGAAAAAGTGAGTATAGGTATAGGTACCGAAAAATAGCGGTTATAAATATATATGTTATTTTTGAAATTTGTTTAGATGTAGTAGCTGTACTAGTAGAATTTTATTTTAGATGCACGTAAACATTATTTTTATAGGCTTATTTTTATAGTAGATAGCTTTATTCGAAACATTTTTGATACAAGATGTTATTTTTATTTTGCGATTACAAAACCAAGTAAAATAAAATTAGTTATATACAGGGTGTATCTGTACTTCGGGGAAAAAAATGGGTATATACTATAAGACGTACTGATCATGGAACAAAATAATGTTTTTTAAAATTCGCTAAATTAAGGAGGGTTGAAATGAACATTTTTAGGGACACTGGATTAGCGTACATTATTTCTTAACCTGCTACATTTAACTAAATTAAATTATTAATTACACAACATCACACATTTATTTGGTGTTGCGTAAACAATTGTAAGAAGATTTAAATAAAATTATTAAAAATAGCTATCAATCAGTGGCTAATAAAATGTTGCCTTTAAATACGATGCAATTTTTTTTAGGAATTTTGTAATAGTTATTTATCAAGTGCAGAAAGATGTTTTTTTTTTAATGAGTGGTCCGTTGCTGCATGAGCGAAGCGAATGCTGCAAGACCGCGAGTTCAAAAAAACCCCTTTCTGCACGAGTTGCGTACACTATTTTTTCTACAACCATAAACCATATTTTGATAAAAGTAATAAAACAAATTTCAGTAATTGTAACATCTCTGAAAATTTGTATTAATTTAGAAACTTTAGAAAGATACCTGGTTTAATGTATTCATGACAACTGACAATGACAAACTAACTCAATTATTTTGTTGATAATGAGGAAAAATTTCTCCGTGCTTTCAATTAAAAAAATGTTTGAATCGAGTGGCGAACACGTATTAGATTCTATAGACATTATAGAAGAAGCAAATGCTGCAACATTAAATTTGCTTCCATAAATATTAATAGAAAGTATACTGTATAGAGTTTATTTATATTAAATTACTTTTCTGCACTAGTGCAGAAATAATTCACATTTTTGCACTAGTGCAAAAATCTGCTACTTTCATAATAAAAATAAGTTCAAAAACGCCTACTTTTTTTAATGGTTGTAGAAAAAAAATATTTTTGTTCCATAATCTGTACGTCTTATAGTATATACCCTTTAATTTTTCCCGAAGTACAGATACACCCTGTATATGTGTATTTCTGTGTTGATAGTTTCCATTAGAAAAAAGTAGTATATTTTTAAGATAGACAAATGTAGTATTTTTACAGTAAAAACAATATACATGTAAATTGTTAAGATCTTATTGCAATAACAAACAATAAATTTTGTTAAAAGTAGTACAAGGTTAGGAAATCAAAACAATTTATAATAAAATATACAAGATCGTTAGCTAATGGTACTTTATATTTTCCGGCAATTAAAATTTTTTAAAGTTCAGTTGGGTTCCGGTTTCCTGTAACCTTTTATATTTGCGGAAATTTAAACCTTTTGTAAGTATACACACAAAAACGAATTTTGAAATAAAATACCGTTCAATCAGTAATGAAATTGAAACTGCCTTAAAATATACTTATTTTTAAATTTTGATGCAAAGTTTTGTAAAGCGAATACTTATCAACAAATCAATTATTATTTTAAAGAACGATAATCCGAAACCAGCGTAGTCAAGATGGAAATATACTTTGCTAGAATCAGAAAGTCTGGAGTCAAATTCCGATGATCTATTTTTTTTTCGCTAAAATGATAATTGAGGAAATTAGTATTTTTTGTATAGTAAAATAATTCATTGAATCTATCATTTGTAATATTGCGAAATGTTTTATAAATTTACGAATTGTAGTTTAAACAGATTACGAATAATTCCTAAATATTAATTGCAGGCACAATTTATTTAGAATAGCAATGATAAAAATTAAATTACTTTTTAACATATTATCACATTAATGTGTAATATTATTTTTCTACTCTCGTTATTAAAATGTCATTTAACGTACTGATTTCCATGGCTCTAAATAACATCTTAATCACATGTTGACAAGTTGTGGCTTTTAGTCACGGCATGAAGGTAACAACTAACATATTAAATACGGAATGAAATTACCTGCTGTATCTGTCATTGTAACTTAACCTTACATTTCAAATAATACTTTTTTATCTTGATTTGCAATCGTAGAAAATTTGAAGTATGTGACTTGGTTTATAAACTCTTTAGATATTCTTTGTTTATACACTCGCATCGCTTCCATTAGCTCGTGGAAAAAAACTCATAACTAAAAACACGTTTATAAAACTTGTTATATAATATACTATGAAAGTAAGTATTGTATTTAGTCGCAACATACCTGCCTATATAACTGGCGATCATACTGATTGATGTCAAAAAATCACACTCATCTTGTCAATCACCAACTAACAATATAATTCAATGAATTATATGTTTTCCAACAACAATGCGCTCGTTTTTCATGTTTGTGCAAGGCTATAATGAACATATTTTTCATGAGTACAGGTGGATGGCTGCCACTCAATTCTCGCCAACTGATGCCCGTCGCGCATTCCCGTGCCTGGATGAGCCGGCGCTTAAGGCGCGTTTCTCTATCAGTCTGGCGCGTTGGAAGAACATGTCCACTCTGTCTAATATGCGTATCCAAAGAAACGAACCTATGTAAGTTCATTTTTCTTTACAAATTTTCTATTATGTTTTTATTCGATATTATTATTAGGTTATGAATAATGTATAGTTTCAGACAATGTTACGAGAATGAAGTTTAAATTAAGTTATTTTATGGTTGTCAACTAGGCTTTTTTGAACCGGAAACTTAGAAATTAGAGTGTTCTCTGCGGACTCTGAATTAGGTTCTTATTTATCCAGATTATTTCATTGTAAATAAAATTAGTATTTGTTATTTATTTTTACAGGGTAAGTTTTTTTAAAATAACCAGATCAGTAAATAGACTACTATATACCATTATAGTATGTACATGCAGTTGTGAAATATCTTGTATAATATATTATATACAAGCTGTTCATTTTAAGTGACGCACCATTGCTAGGTACGAAGTCGGTTAAATGACTAACCAATTTTTATTTTATAGATTTGTTTAATGAGCGCAATAAGAATTTTTTTAAACCTGTGGTTCTCAAAATACGGGGTGCAACTTTCTTATTTTAAATGGAAAGCTATTTTTATTTGCTTATTCAATTACGTTTTTTTTTTCTGCAGTCTGAAGTTCAGTATCCTCACATTACAACTTTTTTGAGAAAAATGCATATTAAATTGTTATTAATTTAATTCAAATCGTATAGGAATCAACGAGCAATAAAAGAAACAAATTATAATGTCGTAGAATTATAGTGTTAAATAAATTTTGATATTCATTTGTTTCTTTCATAGCACATTAATTCCTATGCTATTTGAATTAAATTAATGTCAATTAAATATGGATTTTACATAAATAAATTGTAATGTGATAGTACTGAACTTTGTATGCCCTGAATTGAGAATAAAATTCCCTTCTGCACAAAAAAAATAGGTTCCCATTTAAAATAAAAAAGTTGCACCCCGTATTTTGAGAACCACTAGTCTAAAAAAATTCTTGTTCCGCTCATTAAAGAAGTCTTATAGAATAGAATTTTAACTGACTTCATAGCCCTTATACTTCTCGAGATAGCAATGGTACGCCATTTAAAATGAACAGCCTGTTTATATTATTAATTATCACTTTTTACCCATTACTATACTGTGTGGCACTCTGCCGTAATAGATTTCGATATATCTTGCGCATATTAGTTCTGTTCTGTTCTGTTAGAGATACATGGCGGGCCCTAGAGCCAATCCTGGTTTATTTACATTCTGCTCAGTATTGAATAATAATTATTCAATATCCGCCCAGTTTCTGGCAAGAGCTGGACTGACCTGCTTATACCTTAACTGAAAGACATAGT
This sequence comes from Pterostichus niger, assembly GCA_947425015.1. Taxonomy (NCBI): domain Eukaryota; kingdom Metazoa; phylum Arthropoda; class Insecta; order Coleoptera; family Carabidae; genus Pterostichus; species Pterostichus niger. The sequence goes on along the minus strand of OX380341.1, from coordinate 19,421,021 downwards.
GCAATGCAAATCAGCCGACGCCACAATACACAAAAAAAAGTTTAACGTCCAGAGGACTTCCCAATTAAAATCAGTGTGGGGTGACTTTTTTAACGTGGGATTCTACCACACTTTGTTGCTTCTTTCCAAAATACAGTTAAAATTTAGGGCTGGATACTAGTAGTTGAGTTGCTTTTCCAATAATATAATAATATATGGGGTAGGTGGCTCAGTGGTATCGAGTCGGCCTGTGGATCTTGAGAACCCTGGTTCGATCCTCACAGCCGACAAACAATTTTCACCAATTTAAAAAATCTACCCCTGTGGCTCCTCCTCCACTAATATCTTTGGGAGCCGTGATTTGACGACTGGTAACCGCACTTCACGCGAAAAAATATATCACTTACCGAGATCTGCTACAGCAGAGTGCCACGCCCAGTGATGGGTAAAAGGCGTGATGATATATTTATTTATTTATATCTTTTGCATATTAGTGAAGAGAAAACCACAGAGGTTATTTTAATCTGATAAAAATTAGTTTAACAGTTGTAGGAATCGAACTCGGACTCTCAAATTCACACTCTGACGCGTTACTACTGAACTATCTACCCAAATTAATGTCCATTAATGTATAATTCAAAATGATTTACGGTTTTGATTTGAACTTTACGAATTTTTCCATACGAAATTTATAGAATTTTTTTTTGTCACGTATTATTTTTGAATTAACATAATTAAATAACGATTGATATAATAACTAATTTCTGAATCGATTAGTAGAAAGGATAGTAAGTAATATTATTTTTGAGCATTGCTCATAAAGTTGAAGACTGAAATTTCAGAGTAGGGCTCTTGCTTTCTTGTTGAATCTTGGGTGAGCTTGAATCTATTACTTTCCAACCCCAGACGTATCTTCATACAAATTTAATAAAAGAAAAAGAACTTTTGCGTCAAATATGATAAACCTCAATAATTTATACACATCACGCCATTTTACCTATTACTATACGTCGCACGTGGTAAGTACAAGAATTTCATGAACGCCTAAATTTGTGAACACCGCTTGCCGTTGTCACACCACCAACAAGGAAAAATCAAGACGGCCTAGCAACTTAAAGAAATAAAAAAAAACATACAAAACAAATCAATGAAATACATATTTTACAACGGAGAAAGTATATTGCAGAATAATATCAGTATCAAAAAAAAAATTCAGATACTTTCCAGTATACTGAAATATAGAACATTTTTGCAAGATATAATTGGTTCAATATATCATGATAACATTGTTACCTGAGCTGTCAATAATCCTTCATAAACTTCCTGTCCTAGTGCTCTACTTCTGAATATCTACACCATATTTTTATTTTTAACTGCACATCCTACCGTTCATTATATCTGACAGACCATCAACAATCGGGACATATCCTTCGTCCTAGTAACCCCATTCACGACTTTCGCTTGTTAAATTCTTCTTTTGCACCTTTCAAAGTATCATTTAGTTGCTGCAATCAAATACCGAAATACCTAACCTAAATTGGTCTCCTCTAAATCTGGCAATGTGAAATCGCAGACATCTGTGACAACTACTGATAACAAGAGATTGTCGTTTTGGTTTACTTTTTCGTTCGATGTTTAGCCGCTAAGAAATTGCGTTGGGCATTATAATATTAGGTTTTTATCGGACTGATGCGGTCAATCTATGAAATGGGGGTTTATAGTTAATCGATTACTGATGATGTTTGTTTTTTGAAAGATGAATGCGATTCTTGCATGTGAATTATGTGAAATTTCATGCATGATGCGTTTGGCTATTTTGGAATTGGATTATTAGGTTGAAATAATCATTACAGTGTCTGTAATCCAATAAGAAGACATTTTCTCAGTTCTAAATATATTTTGCTGCTTACTGTCTCATAAAATACAAATCTTTTACTTGCGCGAGCATCTTATATTTTTATATAATATTTAGAAGACTGTTAAATTTAAATGCTTGTTTACTGTTGCCAAGGGTTTACTGCACTAGTTACGTTATATATATATATATATATATATATATATATATATATATATATATATTACGGTACTGTTCTCAAGAAATTTTTCATTTGTTAGATGGTGACACTGCTGTTTGACAGTTGATATAACCTAACAAATATTCTGTAATTGTTCTTATTATTATTTATGGTCGTAGATAAAGTATAATACACAACTTGAATTGTAACGCAATTACATTGCTCGTGAAATTACTGCATCGCCAAGGCTCGTGCACAACTTTTTCACTCGAACGTAATGTGTTTGTTACAATTTTCGTTATGTAATATACTATTATTATCTTTATATTTTACTGTACTCTATTCTCATAAATTATAAATAATATTTACTTGGTTAATAACTTTTAACAACTATTAAAATGTTGCAGTATGCAATTCAAAAGACAGTATTATTTTTTTTGATTTCATAACGCGACTTTTTCTTGTAAAACACATTTGTTCATTAATGCTTTATATAGATTTTTCAATCTATTATCGCAGGATAAGTTTCTAAATAATAATCATATATTTCTTTTTATTATTTCATCGCATTTTTAATTTAAGATTAATCTCATGAAAATGGGGTAGGTGGCTCAGTGGTATCGAGTCGGTCTGTGGATCTTGAGAACTCTGGTTCGATCCCCACAGCCGGCAAACAATTTTCACCAAATTAAATCTACCCCTGTGGCTCCCCCTCCACCAACATCTTTGCGGGCCGTGATTTAACGACTGGTAACCGCACTGCACGCGATGAAATATATCACTTGCCGAGATCTACTACGGTTAAATGCCACGCCCAGTAATAGGTAAAAGGCGTGATGATATATTTATTTATTTATTTATTATCATCTAAATATTTTGTTCTGACAATACTTGGTAACAGCTTTTAACACTAAACATAATATGATACCTTAGATACTAGACTGACATTTAATTTGCAAATAGATGCTGTGGTCAAAAAACTTACTAAATGCTAGGATTTATAAAAAGGAAGACGAAGAATTACGTAAATATTATAAGCATTATTGTATTATACAACTCATTAGTTAGAAGTATATTGCAGTATTGTTGTATTGTATGGAATCCTTATTATGTTAGTCACGTTGATAGATAAGAGTATTAAAAAATAATCATTAGTTACTTTTTTTAGTTAAATATTGATAGATATTTATACAGGGTGTTTCAGGACTAGTGTAACAAACTTTAACAGCTTATTCCTGAGGTCATTTTGAGCCAAAAATGTCATATGAACATAGGTCCTATTCCTTCTAGTTACCAAAATACAAGAGGTTGAAGTTCTATAAATAACACGAAATTTTCAAATTTTTTTAATCAAGATACTTTCGGAAAACAAAAATGCGCGCAAACAGGGGATGGGAAAGTTGTCTTCTATTTGGATATCTTCTTGGTATTCTCTGGACGCATAACGGGCATTACCATTACATAATCCATAAATAAAAATCATATCTGAATATTCAGCAGTACTATAACCATCCATTATGAAACAATAATACAATCAAAAGTACAACAATTTTTAATTAAGACAAATAAGGTATGGCTTTTCAATAAAATTCTTGTTTTCCGAAAGTATCTTGATTACAAAAATTTGAAAGTGTCGTGTTATTTATAGAACTTCAACCTCTTGTATTTTGGTAACTAGAAGGAATAGGACCTATGTTTATATGACTTTTTTGCTCAAAATAACCTCAGGAATAAGCTGGTAAAGTTTGTTACACTAGTCCTGAAACACCCTGTATAACTACGATCAAAGTTTTTGTTGAATTACAGACATTGCGAAATAAGAAAGAGGCAGCAGATATTTATATTTAAATTATTGCTTGGAGAATTTATTGATTGACGTAAATTACTTGAGTTGGTTAAACTGCGCGTACCGTCGTATTCGTATGATATCAAAATATCTTAACATAAATGTTTATTTATTAGCATTATTATAACTATCAAGAAATAAATTCAGTAATTAATTTTATTATAAGATCCATGAATAGTGTTATAGATACGAATAATTTCAACTAATTCTCAAGTTTTTAGTACCATAATAAATAAATATAATATAATATAGGTGCAAATGTTAATCTAAAGCTTTTTTAAAAAAATGCATATATCTTGAGCAATAGAATGAATAATATTGAATCATTGAACATTTGCGAAAAATAAATTTAAACTCTTAAGTGTAAATTACATGCTGTTTTAAACATGTGGGATGTAGGAAAAAAAAACTCGGTTATTTTAAAAATAAAATAAATAATTTAATTATTTACAAGCAATAATAAATTGTATAATTTGTTCGAATTTATGTATCTCTTCATTTGAAAACAGTTAACACGTGAAATAAACACCAAAGATTTAGAATTTGAAATCATTATTCTTGGTTTATGAGTAAGCACTTAATTCTTGTTTATTTAGATTGAACACATTTTTGTTTGAAGTTTTCACTAATTTCATGGTTAACCTCGTATATTTTTAAATTGTAGTCCAGTATTTTGCGGTAACAAGAAAATAACATTTTTTATGCGTAATTCTGTATTTAACTATTTAAAATGTAAAATCTTTTTGCAGAATAACGGTCTTTCATCCTATTTCTTTTAAACACTTAAATCCTTTCTTTATCTCAAAATAACATATAAAATTGGCAGTAATCTTTAAAAGATATGTAAATTTAATTATAATTTAAAATATTTGGAGTACTATAGCATATATTTGTTCGTTTTACACATTTTGTTCGAACAAGAAATACTAAAATTTCAATGAAAGTACACAACATGATTAATTTATTCTACTATGGATATAGTATAGACAAACAATTTTCACCAATTTAAAATCTACTCCTGTGGCTCTCCCTCCACTAACATCTTTGGGGGCCGCGATTTTACGGCTGGTAACCGCACTTCACGCGAAGAAATATATCACTTACCGAGATCTGCTTACGGCAGAGTGTCACACCCAGTAATGGGTAAAACACGTGATGACATATTTATTTATTTATTTACTATAGATATTCACGATTAACCTTATTCTGAAGTATCTTCATATTTGCCAGCGTGGATTCATACACAAGACCAAATTAATTAATATTACGACCTGGAGTAGATTTACATTACATATAAATTCCTTGAATAGAAAAAGAAATAAATTCTTAATTTCGAACAAAAATACAAAAAATAATAGTAATTGTCCCGCGTGGTGGTCGCGCGGGTTGAGGGCCTGACTGACGACCGTAAGGTCGTGGGTTCGGGTCCCGCCCGTGGCGGCCATACAAAGGACATATCGGCATATGTCCTGAGTAGTTGGTCCGGTATATAAATAAAAAAAATAATAATAATAGTAATTTATTGTTTCCTCATCGTTTATCTCCATTTAAGTAATTCAATTGAAATATAAGTACTGCTTCTGCTCTAATTTAATAATTCATTATTTTCTTATAACATTATATCAGTTGACTTGAAAACCCACACTTACTGTATAGGCGTGATGATATATTATTACATTTTTTTCAGTTTTTTATATGAGCATGTCACGGGCAAAATCGACAATGTTCAATTTAAAAATGCGCATTATCATCGTTAATTGAGAAATATAATACATATAGCCTATCAACGATACTATTTACACCTATTACTTGTAATATTTGAGTATATTTAGTATGCATTTTAGGAGTTTAAGAATTTCATTGTGAGAGAAACGAATACTACCAAAATACTAAATACTGATAAATTTAATTACTTTTTGACTTCAGTGCTCGTAACAAATAAAATATAGAATTCTGAAGAAATAGTATACAACGAGGGAAGATTTTTCTCTCGAGATGTACAAATGAAGCAGAGTCTATGCTGAGAAATGCAATACACCGAGGAAGAAACACTTCTCTCATGTATATATTATTTTTTCCACGGCCTGAATACTTATTCTTATGAATAGTATAATAGTATAATACCAAGGTACTAAAATGCATTATTTAGTCCTAAGGATGAAGTGTATTTCAGAACACTGTAGGCACGAAAAATAATCATCTGAGGAATTAAATGCACTCGAGCAGAGATGAGCAATAATTAATTACATGTAATTAAAGTATGTAATTAATTACACAATTCAAAAATGTAATTATTAATTTAAAATTACAATTACATTCGACTTGTAATTAGTTATATTAATTCTACAAGTAATTGTTACTTATTGTATTTTTGACATTAACTACGATTACATAAACAATAATTTTGTTGAGAACTAACAACTTATCACCATCTACTTATGGTGCATTAAACTACAAAGTAAGGTATTTATGGTCATATTTTGAATGTTTGTAGTGGCAAGCAACAACGTACCTCTGACTACGAGAACTATAATTTCAGTCATTCTTTTTACTAGATAAAACTTCCATAGATAGAATAAGTATTTGATTTTGCTGGTGATTTTTACTTTACTAACTTTTTTTTGTTAAATCAAAATATTATAAAAAATAGTAATAAATTTCTTAAAAACAGAGTTCCTTTTTATTCCCATTTTTCGCACGTAGTCTGTACCGTTTATAATTGGCCTTTGGATCAAGTAAGAGCGAAAAAAAGAAGATATTTATATATTTACTAAACCACAATGTAGTGGTTCATACATATTTTAGCTTGAATAGGATTCAAACTCTGGATCTTTGGATCTATGTTAAATAATCCATCCCTTTATGTAACTGGACATCAATAAATAAAAAGTAATTGTAATTTATAATTATTTCGTGTAATTTAATTGAGTAATATAATTTACCGATTTCAGGATCTTAAACCTATGTTTACATACACAAAAGTAGGCTGGTAATTAAGTAATAACTGTATTCTGTACGGTAATATTACCATACTGACTTGTCAAAACAGACAAGAAATTGGAAATAAACCACAATGATAATATAATACTATTAATACAAACAGAACTCAAAACAACAATAATATAAAGATTACTTCTTCTGCTTATCATAATATATATTAATTGTACAGTCTTTCAAATTAGAGATGACCACGTTATGACGTTTAAATAACAATTTATTTATAAATATGATACCAAACAATTGTAACCATGGAGTTACATAAAAACATACAGACCACAGACTTACTTGATCACCTTTTAAAATGATGACAATGACGTTATCATAAAGGAATTTCAAATAATAATATTTATTAACGGCGTTAACGTGTTTATATTCTGAAACCGGTAAACTATTGAACCACGGATGTTATGAGTCATAACAGACCTTAGATATCTATCTGCGGCTGTAATGATACTCATAACATTGCTAGGTATGTTAATAGCTATAATTATTTTTTTATCGTAAAGTAATGTAACTATATGATTGTAATTTAATTAACATGGAGCCATGGCTCCAGGGCCCCCGACATTTAGGGGCCCCGACCAGCCGATATCTATTTATCAAATTTACATCACTATTTTTAAAATTTATTATACTAATTATAAAAAAATACATCTTTAATTTCAACTTGTGCGAGTACACCAGAATCTGCAAATTATACACAATCTTTATCAATTGCAAACCAAGTTGCTCCAGGAACTTCGATTTTTAATTGTCAAAATTTTACTATAAATGTTTATAATAACACTTGTAGCAATTGTGTCTCTTCCCAATCTAAAAATATTGTTTTTTAGTTCAAATATCAAACCTAACCTAAAATCATCATCATCATCATCTGTGGCACTACATCCCAAATCGGCCCTGGGCTTACCGGACACACCGAGCCGCAGTTTTTGCACTGTCGTACTGCCGGTTTTTCGTAGTCGAATGCTACATTATTTAAGACTTATAAGTAACTAGCTTATAGCGCTGAAGTGTGAGAAATATATATAGCTGTATTTTTATATTTTGCGACAAATCACACATTGTCGACAGGCGGATTCGAACTGACGAACCTTGGTTCGGATGACGTCACAGTATGTTAAGAGATGTGCCTTAACATGCTCGGCCATCGCGCCTGTTAGATAAAATAGAGTAATTAATTTAAGCATTTTATGTTGTTATAATCTTACTTTTCCATTGAACTAAGTTGTTATATAAGTGGACTTTTTTAAAAAACAAAGTTCAGTAGGGAGGAAGGGGCCCAATGATTAATTTGGCTCCAGGTTCCCGATTGCCTTAATCCGACCCTGACCGGGTTACTTTAAAAGTTCCAAGTAAACACGAATATTATCATATTTTAATCCTTAAAAGAGTTACTAAGGTTGCATTTTAATCTCGAAGGTGCAAGAATTTTTAAGTAAATAAATAAACTACTGAACTTATTTTCTCATCTCTTAACAACAAGATTAAAATACTCTTAGCAACAGTATTATTCTACACTTTTTCTAGAACCAGGTTTAAAATTAGGTTTTTATAGCATTAAAATCGTGATAGAAATAATACATTTTAACCCACTATGCCGTTGCCAATAAAGACGGGAAAAAAAGTATTTGCTATTAACGACTCATCGTCCATAATTGTATACGAATACAATAAAATACGTAGCTATCCTAAACTCTTTCTTGCAATGTGTTTCTAGGGAAGGCACCGACGACTGGATGTGGGACCACTATCACGAGACCCCTGTAATGTCGACCTATCTCGTGGCGATGATCGTGTCCGACCTGCAGCCATTCCACGTGTCCACGGATAGCTCTAGGACCAAGAGTAACATCAGCTTCGCCGTCTGGTCCCGCCGGGATGCTCTGGAGCAAACCCGTTTCGCAGGGAAGATTGGACCTCAAATCCTGGAGTACTTAGAAAAGTACTTCCAGATACCGTATCCACTGCCTAAATTGGATATGGTAGCACTACCAGATTTTGGATTCCAGGCGATGGAAAATTGGGGACTTATTACTTTCAGGTACAATTTTTTAATTTTTTTAAGGATATAATAATTAACTTTTTTATAATTAAATACAAGGTGCCATACAAGCATTTCTGAAAATACCGCAATATTTTGTCCTAATCTGAATTGCCTCTCGTTTCATTTAATACAGAAATATTTGTACTTGTACTGACTAGCAGAGATGTGCATCTACGTGTAATCTTTAATTGTCTACATCTACACGTAGACAATACGTCGACAATTCTAGCGACGTAGACAATGTAAACAATGTAGATAATGCATCTGACAGTTGTAAAATTCAACATAACCTAAATTTATTCCTTTGTAACTATTACATGTATTCGTATTCGTAAGCTTGGGTCATTATCGGTCTTTATATAATAAAACTAATAAAGCAAATGCTAGTACATTACTAGACGAATGTCTGTCTTGGGTCTTGGGCGAACTGTCATATTTTTAAAATCGATCAACGCGCCATCTCATCGGACGGAGTTTTCTTTGGCGCTATTTTTAACAGTAACCAATAGACAAATTTTGAACGGTTTGCCCTGCACAACTAATTTTTTTTTCATGTAATCCCTAGAATAAAAATAAAAATCTCTAACAACATTTAAAATTCCCTAGTTCTAGGGATAAAATTTCTAATCTGACTTAAGTGAACACAGGTGTTTTCATTGTCTACATAGTCTACATTGTTTACATGAAAAATGAAGACGTAGACCACATGATTGTTTACACGTAGAGAATAGCGTAGATTACTTGCAGTAGACTACACGCACATCCCTGCTGACTAGTCATGTTGACTATAGTCAAGTCAAGTCAGGTTGACTATAGTCAAGTCAAGTCAGGTTGACTATAGTCAGTCAAATATATAAAATCTCGAAATTTAAAATTTAAAATCTCGAAATAAAATATAAAATCTCGAAATAGTAAATATAAAATCTCGAAATTAAAAATATAAACATCAACATAACTAGTCAGGTTGATTATAGTCAGGTTGACTATAGTCACGTCAAGTCAGGTTGACTATAGTCAGTCAAATATATAAAATCTCGAAATTAAAAATATAAAATCCCGAAATAAAATATATAAAATGTCGAAAAATAAATTATAAAATCTCGAAATAACAAAATATAAAACCTCAAAATAATAAATATAAAATCTCTAAATAAAAATTTAAAATCTCGAAAAATAAAATTTGAAATCTCGAAATTAAAAATATAGAATCTCGAAAAATAAAATATGAAATCTCGAATTAAAATATAAAATTTCGAATTAAAATATATAAAATCTCGAAATATCAAATTTAAAATCTCGAAATATCAAATTTAAAATCTCGAAAAATAAAATATGAAACCTCGAATTAAAAAATATAAAATTTCGGAAAATAAAATCAATACTAACAAGTAACAAATAGCAGACAATAATTTACGATGAAAAACATGGAAAAATATATAATTGTAAATTGTTATAAAGACAATTATTAAGTCGGATTAAAGATATTGTTTATATTTTAATTTTATTGTATGATATAAATATACTTTATAAATTAAGTACTGTTTATTTTTTCTGTAGTGCTTTTAACTTTTTGCACTTTTTATAGCATTTTATAGAATTTTGCGTTTTATGAGATGTTTTCTCTTTTTCATACCTTTTTCTTCGATTTTTTTGTGCTTTTTATAGGCGCTTATATTTTAAAAATAAATGCTTATAATTCAGCGCTCTAGTTATCATATAAAACATGTAACTTTTGTAATAAAAATCAGGTAAAATAGTTGATACAGGTTCTACAATTCATTAAATATTCTGTAGGTAATTTTTAGCTGACTATGCTGTTACAAAATTTAAATATTTATACTGTTTTCTAATAACGTTGCATTTAAATTAAATTAATAATGACAAATTATTTTTCTTCTTTGAATGTAATAAGAGAATTGTTTTAAATATAGTGCAACTAAATTATGTCATATTAGTGAAATGAGGCTAAATGAAGAGAAAAATCGAAATCCGTTGACATTTTTTGACAAAATGTCGCTTTTACGCTAAGAGACGATATAAATGCATATTTTATGTTTTGGTATTAAAGCAGAGCTTTTTGTGTTGTTCAAAAGAAATGTCAAAACCACACGAGAGCGATGAAATATTACCATTCGTTGACCTACTAAGCTTATTTCACGCTGCAGTCTTTAAATTAAAGCGACACCAGTCAACTCAATTCGTCATCCCACATTTTTATTTTTGTTTTGATCATGTTTACATTTTATTTTTAATCATACTCTTCTAAATTTTCTTTTATATTTGTTTGAAAAACACCAAATGTTTTCGTGTACCTATTTGGAAAATATTATTTTAAGCACTTAATTTTTTTCTTAATCCAAATTATTTTCAAATTTATCAAATTTCCTGTAAAAACTACAAAATACTAAAGATGAACTTTATTTACAGAGAATCAAGTTTACTATTTGATGAAAAAATATCAACTATAGAAAGTCAAAGACACATCGTAACAGTGATGAGCCACGAACTCGGCCATCAGTGGTTCGGAAATTTGGTCACCCCTGAATGGTGGGACGACTTGTGGCTCAAGGAAGGCTTTGCTACCTACATAGAATACTTGGGAGCGCACCATGTAAGAAATAATAAAATATTTAATTTATTTTTTTCTATTCTAATAAGTTTTTTTTTTTGATTGATTCAAAAACAAACATTTTTCTGAAGGGTTAGTTGTGCAATGATATATATATATTGTTCTGTCTGATTGAAGCACTAAATAATAAAATTAAAAAATAAGATTAGCACGCTAAGGTCCCGAATTCAATTCCAGATCTCCATTATATCAAATCTTTATTTCTGTAATTAAATTTATTCTTTAAAATATATGAACGCCGTGTTTCTCGCCCATTAATAAATAATTTTACCTGAAACTAACAGGAAAATAATCATTTGCCTGAACTTTAAGAATCATAAAAGTTTTGCTTTGCATGCCTAGGCAGGAAAATAACATAAATATTGCCTGCCTAGGCAAGTAATGATAGAAACGTGAGTGTATAGTTACTTAGCAACATAAAATACTGACTGAATATGTAAGTCAACTATTTATTTTAATTTAAATTAATTTAAAAAATTTATTATTTGTTTATAAGTGTCAGGTAAGTTAAGTAACACGTCAGTAAAGCGTCGTACAGGATTCGTAAGCTGTTTCAAGCCTCGCTATCGCTCGTCATGAAACTATCTACTCATCCTGTAATTGAATGCTTTTCTGACTTTTTACGTAAATAACTATAACATATGTTCCAAATAACAGAGACAAATATGTAAATATTTAGCATGGGAAATCAGTTTTTTACAAATTAAAATATCCGGCGAACAATTACATTGCCTCGAATTATTTTAATTAATTTAATTTGACACATTCAGATGAGAATATCTATTTAGTTTAGAAAAAAGGCATCGTATACATTTTTTGTGCTACAGGGCAGATATGGCATAATAATGAATAAAAATTAATAAACTTTAAAATGTATTTAGTTTCATTGAAGTTGTATAACAGTTCTTTCATTGTTTAATGTTTTCCAATTTTTATTCAATACTGTGACACTAAAAATGATTATTTCAAATAATATAAAATTATTTTTGCGTTGTAATCAGCAAATTGAATAATATATTCCCTTACATTTTTTGGAGATACATATACTTTTAACACGTAAGGGGCTGTCTCCACTTAAACATCAAACTTGGATTTTGACTGTAGTTCTATCTCATTCAAATGTGTAATAAGTACGCAAGTAGTTGACCAGTAAACCTGTGAGTCACAGGTACGAATATACAGGGTGTAACAGCGAAACCAACCACCGCCTATATTTTCTTTATTATTATAGTTACAAAAAAATATTATAAAGAAAAGTTATAGAAGACAAGGGGGACATCTGCTTAAAGAATAAAATAATTTTTTAAACCAGTGGTTCTCAAGTTGTAACACAAAGTTATATTTTTTCAAATGGGATTATACATATTTTTTAGGCCTATTCGATAGAGTATTTTTTTCTGAATTCAACCATGTGACCATTCTACATCCTTACATAACAAAAATATTGAGAAAAATTCACTTGAAATTTAAATAATGTTAACTGAAAAGAAAAAAAAAGAAAGAGATAATAATACAGCCATTCTTGCGCGATTGTATAAATTTTTTTGGAGATACGTCTGCTGTTCACTCTGTATATATGTATATAGATTACTGAATGGAGTAGGTGGCTCAGTGGTATCGAGTCGGCCTGTGGATCTTGAGAACCCTGGTTCGATTCCCACAGGCAACAAACAATTTTCACCAATTTAAATCTATCCCTGTGGCTCCCCCTCCACTAACATCTGGGGGGGGCGTAATATGACGGCAGGGTAACCGCACTTCAAGCGAAGAAATATATCACTTACCGAAATCTGCTTACAGCAGAGTGCCACATCCAGTAATGAGTAAAAGGCGTGATGATATATTTATTTTATTTATTTATTTGAATTGAACACAACTATGATTTCTGCAACAAACTTCATTCCATATTAAAATTACCTCTCTCACCACTTCTTTGGGAGGGAGGCGTGATTTAACGGCCAATAACCGCATTTCACACGCAAAATATAACGAGATCTGCTGCGGCAGAATACTACACCCAATAATGTGTAAAATTTGTGGTGATATATGTGTTTCTTTTTATTTATTCTGCTTATATATTATCTACTTCAGACAGTTTTTGAGGTACAATTTTTATTTAATTGTGAATATTCTTTTCAAAATTACCCCAATAATTTAATAAATATTAGTTTTTTCTGAATATGTTATTATTTTTATATTTTTAGGTGCAACCAGAATGGAGCATGTTGGACGAATTCGTAACAGATGCCATCCATTCATCATTCGAAGTCGACTGCCTTGAATCATCCCATCCAATCCATGTTCCTGTCCACCATTCTGAACAAATCAGAGAAATTTTCGATCCGATTTCTTATAAGAAAGGGGCCTCAGTCATCAGAATGTTAAACTATGTTCTGGGAGAATATACGTTTAAAGTGGGACTTATCAATTACTTGAACGCAAAGAAATATGCGAATGCTTATCATGACGATCTTTGGGAAATGCTAACGAAACAAGCACATAACGATGGTACTCTAGATATGAATATTACATTAAAGCAAATCATGGATTCATGGATTCTGCAAACCGGATTTCCTGTATTGAATGTTGTTAGGAATTATACCGAACAAACTGCTACTATCACTCAGGTACTTTTTATTATAAAGTTACACAGCTAAACTCACTAATTTTATAAACGATCTAGATATATTGCAACTAATAAAATTTGCAACGTAAACTTTAATCTTATACCACAGTATGACTAGTTAGAACGTGATTTCATGATTTCAATATGCGTACAAATAGGGTGATTGCAAAACTTATGTGTTTATAATATAATTTTAGATATCAGTAATTTTGGTTATACAGGGTGTTTCAGGACTAGTGTAACAAACTTTAACAGCTTATTCCTGAGGTCATTTTGAGCCAAAAATGTCATATGAACATAGGTCCTATTGCTTCTAGTTACCAAAATACAAGAGGTTGAAGTTCTATAAATAACACAAAATTTTCAAATTTTTGTAATCAAGATACGTTCGGAAAACAAGAGTTTTATTGAAAAGTCATACCTTATTTGTCTTAATAAATTTTATTTATTAATATTAACGAATACGATTTAGAGAACAAAAAATAAAATGACACAGAACAACATAACCAAACATAGAATATGTTAACACAATATGAAATAAGATAACCAATTTTTAAAAAAAATACACCAAGTGTTCAAAATGAGCGCCTTGAACTCGTATGCGTGTTAATATTAATAAATAAAATTAATTAAGACAAATAAGGTATGACTTTTCAATAAAACTCTTGTTTTCCGAAAGTATCTTGATTACGAAAATTTCGTGTTATTTATAGAACTTCAACCTCTTGTATTTCGGTAACTAGAAGGAATAGGACCTATGTTCATACGACATTTTTGGCTCAAAATGACCTCAAGAATAAGCTGTTAAAGTTTGTTACACTAGTCCTGAAACACCCTGTATAAAGATTATTTATTTAAAAATAAATATAAATGGATAAAAAATGTATATATTTTCAAATTTAATTTAAAACAGAGTGTGGCATCATATCGTCAACGCCTACAAGGAAATAAAAGAACTATTTATGATTTTCAATAAATGTTATCCTATTGTCTGCTTGAATACATATTGAAACCACTGACCTCAAAGTAGGAAACTTTAATTGCATATGGTACTATAACTTGGATGTTATAATATCAAAGTTAGTTTACAATTGTTTATATTGTAGTGTTTTTGACAATTGCTATTTTAAATTCCATCTAAGCACTTGAATATTTTTTGTAATTTTTCCCATTTATAATTAGATTTCAGTGGCAGTATGTAAACTAATATCAGAAAATACAAAATTAATATTAAATACAATTATTGAATAAAAAAATGAACAACCATTTAAAAACACGTGTTCATTGTTTCAAATATTGTTGCTAGCCTAAAATTTTTAAACTTTTATGAACCAAAATTACTAAGATAGAAACACTCCTTAGTCTAATATAGAAACTGGTACTGTTTGACGTCATAGTTATAGAACTAGCTCTTGACTCTATTTTACAGAATAGGTGTATGATGTCACATGTGTGGGAGGAAGTTTTATTACAGAGTTTTTAACGCGATTCTTTTAGTGTAATATTTTAAAATGTATGAACAAAAAAATGTTTTTATTGCATTGTTAATCAATTTTGTTGATTGACTGTGAACAAAGCGGGCTAGTGCCAAATTACGATAAGAAAATGATAATTTTGGCACCAGACAGAGAAATAGCAAATTTATTTATTCAGCTGCCGATCAAAATAAATAGAGATTTAGATCATAATGGTATAAGCAACTAAATCGCTTTATAAATTTACTAACTTATGATTCTATTTTCAACCACTCTTGTACGAACATCACACTTTTTAACGTATTTTGTAACTGACTGTTTTTTAACATTCATTGATTTTTTATCTTAGAACAGTGGACGATATGAAATAAAAGAAAATTTCAGTTTCGATATATTTTCTTTGGTTAAAATAACATCAAATCCACATTTATAATTTTCTTTTCATACACGCTCGTTTATTTCTACCATTCGAATTATATTGTTTACATAAACTTTTAATCATATCCATTCATTTATTTCTAAATTGTCCACGTAATTTATCATCCTCAGATATATAAGAATATAAATAAATCACTAGAATCGAATAAGTTTTTTTACTACTTAGAAATGAACAGCCCAATACTTAAAATAGTTTTAGCTAATTCTAAATTTTGGATTAGTCAAATTAAAGTAAATTATATTCCCAAAAATATTTAAATAAACTTTAATATAATCTTATTACCATTTGGTTTTCAAGAACTTTTTAAAATAGGACTAGGATAAGATTTGATAATCCAAAGTTCTGGATTAGTTAAAACTTTTTTGAGAACCTAGCTGTAAGAATGAGAATATTATAGCTCAATTATGATTTTATATTTTAGGAGAGATTTTTGCTCAACCAAAATGGTAATAAGCAACAAACATGGTGGGTACCAGTATCATACACGACATCAAAAGAATTTGACTTCGCCAATACAAAACCAAAACTATGGATGCAAAATGAACCAGAAATAATATTGCAGAACAATTTAACCATACAAGAATTCCTTTACATCAACATTAAACACGGAGGTAAGCACATACATCTCACATAAAATAACAGTCTTCATTATTCTTATTTTGATGTTTTATAGGATATTATAGAGTAAACTACGATATCAACAACTGGAAGCGACTTACAATGAGTATGCTGAACTTCCCTCATGTTGTGCGATCGCAATTAATCAGTGATGCGATGTATTTAGCAAGAGCTAATTTGTTGGATTATGAAATTCCATTCAGTTTAGCCATAGAATCATTTAGAGATACTAAGCACACATCCATGTCAACAGTTTTAAGAAATCTAGAATACATTGACCACATGTTAGCGACTACCCCGGCCTACGGCAAATTCAAAGTAAGAGATATTATATTCCCCTACGATTGCTATGAAAAGTTGACAATTACGATCTCATTTGTCATCGTAAAGTTGTCGTTTTCTGTAAAACAATCGAAAACTTAAACTTTACGAAGACAAATGAGAGCGTAATTGTCAACTATCGTAGAAAAAATATTTTTGCATCATATAAAATAAGATTATGACATACCTACATATAGCATGTACTACACTTCGATTTTTAAATCATATTTCAAAATACAAACGAACATTTATTACTGCATCATACACCACTTACATATACTTTATTTTTCATTCTATTTCGTACTAAAGGACAATCGGGTTGAAAGTAGCTGTTAGCGGATCGAAGCTAGATCTTATAACACGATCGGAACAAGGGCGGCAACTAGTCGAAATCCGCAAAGATATTCCTAATAAATTATTTAAGATTAATTAGCAGAATTTTATTAAAAGAAAATACTTTGCAAATCTTTACCATTAGTAATGCTCTGCAAAGAACCTTACTCTTTAATTCTTTACATTCTGTCACCAAATCACGTTTGAAAAGCCTATTTTTTTTCTGATCGTACAAACATTTATGTAGGCCATAATTTCTCGCCTGGTTACCGCATTTTACGCACAAAAATATATCACCGAAGCTGCATCCAGTATTGAGTAAAAGACATAAGGTCATTATTATTTAAAATATGCAAACAATGTAATCTTACGTTTTTATATTTTATTTGTTATACAGTTGGTTATTTAGTAAAATATTGAAATGATTACAACAATGTTTACTTTTTAGCTGTTCATGTCTCAACTTACTCGTGGTGTGTACGATTCATTAGGATTCACAGAGCGACCAAACGATGACTACGATAAAAAAATGAGACGAACTGAAGTTTTGCGATGGGCCTGCACATTTGAAAACTCCGACTGCACAATTCACGCTCGGCAAATGTTCAGAGATTGGATGATTGATGAAACTGACAAGAAGAATTCTGGTGTAAAACGAATGTAAGAATGACACATATTTATATTACTTAAAAATAATAAAATATATATATTTGATCTTAATTTTAGTGTGCCACCAAACTTGAAATCAACGGTATATTGCACGGCAATCAGGGAAGGCGGTGAAGCGGAATGGGACTTTGCTTTTACAAAATATCAAAATACGAATTCCGGAACTGAAAAGGAAATGTTATTGACTTCATTAGGTTGCGCTTCGGAAGGATGGCTTCTCTCCAGGTATATTATTTAAGTTAGGAACAGGAACGATAAAGTGTCCGATCGCACATACTAATAAGCTTAATTCTTTATCATTTCAACATGAATAGCAACCAAACTTCGCACTCACCTACAACTTACACGGTTTGAACGATTGTTGTGATTTTTTCTAAGATATTTGTGAGCAGTGCCTTTTGGGTATCTCTTTTTTTAAAGTATAGTCCGCGTGAAATTAATTATAAACTTGAGGAATTTTTAAAGATCACCGAGTGTCACAAAGTGCACGCGTTGCTATTCAATTAAAGTTGTAACGTTTGACATTATGATGAAAACTTTTTATGCAAATATTTTAGTTTCTAGAGAAGTGAGATACATTTTGTAAATTGAATTAGTTATTAGAGGAATTAGGATATATGTTTAGAACTATAATCATTGATTTCAAGTTTATTTAAAAGTTTTAAGACAAAACGTCAATTTGACAAAAGATTTGTAAACTATATAGTAATACTAAGTAAAATTTGTCTTCGATAATAATATACAGTAAAAAATTGACCGCGGCATTCTAGATTGTAAAAAAAAAACTTAAACCCCCAAAAATGCTGAAAAATTACATTATCTTAATGTATAAGAGTATTTTTCTATGAAACATTTTTATATTATACATTAACTATACAGGTTTGAAAAAATATAACATTTTTCTATGGGACGAATTTTTCAAAATTCACAATAAACACTGTATGATACATTATTGACATGGATACGATGAAATAAAGTGTGAAGTTACAAATGTGTTGGGCCCCATTAGATAGACACATTCCATAATAAGTTTTTTTTCCGGCCGTCAATAAAGTATTCCGAATCATATTGTGTTTGGTGTCGTATGAAAGGGCTTTAGACGAACTTTTAGATGGAATTAAACAAAATTAAAAATTGCCGGCTGGAATCTGTTTGAAACATAAAGTATTTTAAATCATGCCGTGTTTGGTATTTAAAAAGATTTTAAATATAATATATACAGATTTTTAAATGTCAGTTAATTGTATCCACACTAAATTTTATTAGTACAAATGTGGATTATTTTATTTTACTGTTTTACTTTAAAACCCAGAAAGAAAATTAAATAAATTTCGAACAAATAAAATATTATGAACTACAAAAGAAAATATGCAAACATTTAACATTTGAGAGAAGAATTCAAGAATCATTCATAAATTAATTTTCATGTTGATGAAAACATGAAAGCTCATTATTTCCATGTCAAAACTAATAATAGACTTATTATTATTTTTTGATTGATTTATGTATTTAAGATTTCATTCATATTAAGCAGGGTATAGACTGGAATAGTACTTATAGGGAATGTTTATAAGTAGTTTATTTGCTGTGTTAAAGATGAGATGATAGTACGTAATATGATGTCAGGGTGCTAAAATAAAACTGTAAAACTAGATTAACAAAACATATAATTACCCCGAATAGTATTACAATTCACGCTTAAACCTAGTTTCCTGTTGGTCCGGCTGGAGTGCCCTGAAAAGAAAGAAACTACCATGAGCTCAAGCATTCCACGCGGCCTCGCTACCACACACAACTCTCATTTATTCGTCCATATGCACACAGCATATTAGGATCATACCAGGACGAACAAAGAACCTCTCGCTCCGCGCACACAGCTTGGAGTACGAGAGCCGCACACCACGATTAACAACCGGGTGGCACAGGCACCGGATAACACACAGTACATCACGGGCCTCAGAACATCGCTTCACGCACACAGCATGATTACGCGAACCTCGATAACACACAGTACATCGAGAACTTGCCATCTTACACGAGCGGCTTAACACAAGGCTTCAGGTGAAAGAGTTGAAAGCCGAGCTGAAACTCTAAACACCACCTCACCACTCAAGATGCAAGCGAAAGCTGGGCTCCTGAACTCAAGCAGGGCACCGTTGGCACCAGGCCGGTAACTGGCGCGTCGTTGGGCGAACTCGGCTGCCTACCCCCCGCACACAGCAAGTTAACAGGTCGGCGTCGCCATAAAGGAATAGGGATTTAGTGTTAGGATATCATATCATACCAACATACCCATCAATTGCGATCACACGCTCACACTCTTACACACTCACAGGCTTACACGCTCAGTGAAACTCACCGTAGTCGCCTGCAACGTAGTTCACTACACAATACCACAATCTAAACACAACTGTTCAAAACAACGGCTAAGAACAAACTAAAAAAAAAGGTATTACACCTAACGAAAATTAAAGACTACATAACCGTCTGCTGGTGATGATCTAAGCCTAATTAATCTAGTCAAAATTAATAATAAAATAGTTATTTAATACCTTACAGAGCATAATCGCTGACAGCTGTAATACAATTTATTTAATAATTGTTTTGGGTGCACCGTTGCACCCACATTTTCACGACGTAGTCTACACCCCTGACAGATGAATTAATATTTATACAGTTATTGCTGTCTAAAATGCTACAAAAGAGATTTAAATTCTGCATTTACTTGATTAGTTACTGTAAGAACTGGATTTTTTTCTAAAATAGCAGAAAAGGAACAAAATGTAGAATGGCATAACTGTCTAAAGTAATCATAATTGAAATTTGAATAAAGCAATAGATCTTATTTTTTAACATATCATATTCATAACTACTATTTTTCGCATTTTTTTAAAATGAAATATTTGTTTGAATTATTGATCATTATCATGGTTTCTCAATTAAACTGGTGACAGAAATTTGCATTGCACTGGCAATAATATTTTTGAAAACTTTATGCTTACAATTATGAAGGTAGTTTCAATGTTTCTGAAATTTCAGGTATCTTAATTCCGCATTTTCCAATAGTTCAGGAATTAGAAAACAGGATGGCGTTATCATATTCCGATCTGTGGCCCAAAATGTGGCTGGGCACCAGTTAGCCTTTGAATTCCTTAGAACTAACTGGAAGGAACTGAATGCACAGTATGTTTTAAATAAAATATGTATCCCTACAATATATGAAAAAATATATTTTCTTTCCTCTAGTTACGGACTAGCATTTTCAACAATTTCAAAAATGGTTTCTTCACTGCCTGTGTTTATGAATACACCATATGAATTATCACAAGTAAGAAATTTATTTTACCACAAACTAATAACATAAAATTAACAAATCAAGTATTTTCTACAAATTAATCTATAATTTTATTAGTATTTTTTACAGTAAATACTTATCAACTGATTAAGTCAATTATTTTAAAGAGAGTAAAATCCAAATGACGTCTGAAGTCGCGTAGTCTAATTAGCAAAACATTTAGTCCCAAACTAAAAGAAACGGGTTCAAATTCCGGTATCGGCTGAATTTTTCTCTTTAAAATATTGATGTTCATTTGTTTCAAGTATTGCAGATAACAATCAAATACTGAAATAAATTTATCATTTTAGATGGAAGCGTTCAAAAAGGAAAATATGAATAGTTTGGGAACTTCCGAACGAGCATTTGACCAAAGTATCGAAGCTACTCG
The DNA here is from genome assembly GCA_947425015.1 of Pterostichus niger. NCBI lineage: Eukaryota > Metazoa > Arthropoda > Insecta > Coleoptera > Carabidae > Pterostichus > Pterostichus niger. Next base: position 19,399,299 of record OX380341.1, on the reverse strand, counting down.
CATCAACGTCGAGTGGATGGCAAACAGCTATAAACGAATTGAGAAATGGCTTGATGAAACTATACGAAAATACAGATTACATTCATATACCTTCACTTAAATAAGTGTCATTGTTATCGTTGTTATTTTATTTTATACTTTTTTATAAGAATTTGTTACGTTGACTGATTCTAGAATTCGCATAGACAGATGTAATTCTTCTTTTATTTCTGCATTAGTATTTTTATTTTCAAAAAGTCATATGTTTTAGCAATGACACTTTCGTGACTGTATTTTAATCAACTTACGAATTTCAATATTGCGACTTCGTTGTCAAATTTAAATATGAATAACTATTTAGAAGAATAAAAAGATAAAACATATAAAATTAGATATTCGTGATCTTTCTTTGATGCCTTTGTGATTTTAATTATAATTCGATAGTTATAAAAAAATTACAGGCACTAGAATTTTTTTTATTTATCATGATGGATTTGAGAAATAACATATTTCATTTTACTTCTTTGTACGCTAAGATGCTATGCTACTGTGCTAAATATTTATTTATTCAAAAAAAAAATATCAATTTATTCATACATGTCATATCATAAAAGTCATTTTACTATTTTGACTAAACTATTAATTATAGACGTATTGTGATTTAATTTTATATAATAATTTAAGATAAAGACCCACTGCACAATTGTCATTTTAAATTTTTTTCTAATTGAAATATTGCATTTTAACTTATACTGATATGTAGTGGCAATAATTATTTTACAGAAAAATTACAATATAGAATATATATACATATTTTACTGGATAATTCACTTCACTATAAAGTAATCCATTGTATGATGTTGCATGTAAAGTATGTGAGAATTTAATGTAAATCGCAAATGTGTCTTACTAGTAATTAAGCTTTAAAGATGAAACATAATTTCTTATTTGAGTTAACATTATAAAATTTGCTTGATAAATAACTACTAAAAATCAATGTAGGTTTATATAACTTACACTAGTAAAAGTATGTATATAATTTTAAATCATTGTTGTAAATATTACATTATTTCACTAGGTATAAATGTGCTATATTTATAAATTCCAATTTTATGAGAAATAAAGAGCTAATTAGTTTAGTAACTGATGTATTTCAATGTTTTATGTAATGTAACTAAGAGTAATAATTCGTATGTCCGACGTAAAAAAATAAATCAGTCTTCTTTGAAATGTATTACCGATGATATCGTACATAGATTTTCAATTAATAAGTTCTTTTTCACCGCATCGAATACGTAAATACAACTTACTTCCATAGCAACGTGTATCATAAATGGCTCATAACATTTATTATTTGATTATCATTGTCAACGAAGTGTTAAGGAAAATAACAGTCCTACTAGTAGGGTAATTATAAAAAACATAATTTCATATACATATTATATTATATTCCCACAGCCGATAAATAATTTTCATCACAATAAAATTACCTCTGTGGCTCCCTCTCTATTAACTTCTTGGGAGGCCGTGATTTGACGGTTGGTAACCGCACTTCACACGCATAAACATATCACTTACCGAGATCTACTTCAGCAGAGTACCACACCCAGTAATGGATAAAAGGCGTAATTTCATACAAGCCACATTTGCAGCATTATTCATGTCTTCATCCATTTTTTTTATATAGAAATATGAAAAACTATAAAAAGTTGCAAATAAATAAATCTGGTGGCAAATGGTGATTTCGTAAAGATTGATGAATCTATCGAAAGAACAGACGCCACAGCACTTGGGATATTCAACGCACAACTCTCACCTTGGACAAAAGCTCAGAAGATAATTGCAACAATAATTGTAGATCAAAACATTATAAACTGCGAGTCCACCAAAGCAATGTGGGACAAGCTCCTTTCCGTTCACGAACGGAAGTCCGAAGCCAGCATGCTTATGCTACAACAGTGATACGCAATATCAAAAGATGCAGCCTAAAAAGTGTTGTTTTAGCGAATAACTGAAGCGACTAAAATTAGTCAGCGCAATATTAGAAATATTTTAACTTTTAATTAAAGAAAATATGGAGAATGGAATTGACCCGTCATTTCCAGGAAAAGTACGACGAAAAGGATACGGAAAGATACAACAAAATGTAAATAGTTTTATACACAATGTTATACGCAGAACTATATATTATATGTATTCAAACAGTTAAGTTTATGATAAGTATATTCATATAATAAAGTTGAAAAAATTAAAATTTATCTATCGAACTTCTCATGTCATCTTACCGTTTTTTAGAAATCTTATTCTCTGCTGGCACAGTCCTTCGTCACCAGCTTCTTCAAGTGAACTTTGTTCTAGGTGAAGAAGTGAGTTATACTATACTGATGAGCTCTAATAAGAGCGAAACGCGTCTATGGTCACTAACTGTGCTGGCCAGCCTCTGACGATGCCATCATAAAGGTGACTTGGAAGCTGAATTTTGTGAGACTTAGCCAAGTGTTTAGTTTATATTTGATTAAACCTAGTTTCACCAAGTGTATGGATGACAATTAATTTTGTCTTTGTTGTTGTTAGTGTAATATTCGCTCAACTCGAGACGCTATGTACGATTCAGACGTGTTGCTATTATAGTTGCCTTGTTTGGAACCACCGTGACATCACTACTAAATGGATCTATTATCCAACGACTGGGTTCTGATAACAAGTATTCATTTGGATGAATAATATTGTTTAACACGTAAGTTAAATACTAAAGAATTCTATAGGACGCGAGTCCACCATTAAAGTATTTTGTATAATCGCGATATTAAATTAAGCAAAAAATTTTAAATTTTACATACCTTTTTATTTCACTCAAGTATATCAAGATTAATACAAATTTTATAATTATTTTTCAAAATTTCTATAAAAAGTACCGAGTTAAATACAATTTAATCACAAAGTAGGAAAATAAGTTATACAAATATTTTAAATTTTGAGTCACAAGTGAAAAATAAAAATGAACTCTTGTGCAGGGTAAAAAATTGTATATTTTAAAAAAATTGTCAATTGTCAATGTATAAATAAGAAAAAATTATTATAGATATTATTGCATAAATATAATGTGACTCAAAAGTTAATATTTTGCACAACTAAAAAAATATATTAAATTTTATAAATTCTTTCTTACTTAAGCATTAATCTCCAGCATTGGTATACAAATTGTAATGATTTTTGATTTAAAAAATCAGTCATTACCTATGTAAAATTAAACAACAGAAATGAATTTAACTGTCGGTGTTTGATCTAAATAATCAATATATTTACAAATATGACTTAAATAACATTTAATATTAGTTATTGTAAATTTAAAATATAACTACAATTTTTGGTGATAATTTCAATTAATTGTAAATGATCACCACAACTAGCCATGAAACTTTTTTCATTTATTTCTTGCCAGTGTTTTTGTTAGACAGTTTATATACAGTGTACTTTATAGATGTTACCCACCATTTTCTTCCATGCATTTGACCATTTGTCGATATTATTGCAAACTGATTTCTTTCACTAGTAAATAAAAGAAAGTATCATACAGCTTAAAATAAATTCATCTAATTTTTTCTAATGATTATATGGTGCTTCATTTGCAAAAAAAAAGATAGGCTTAAAATGATTAAATTTGACTTGTTTTTGTTTTTTCAATTTTTATTAATCTATTAGCCTTTCCCGCTAGAGTTCTAAAACAATTTCTAATTATACGTATTTTGAATATGTATAAATATGAATATAAAATATAAGCACCATACAAGCATGCAGGCTTCAAGTTTAATGTCGTTGATTATTTTAGAATCCCGCCATATGTCGGTCGGAACAAGTGTTACCCTCTTGATATCACATTTTTATACTTAAATATCTTTAAGTAATACATTTTACAACTTATGTTAACGTATACTTACGTACATTTTTTTTGTCATAAAAAATCTTTTTAACAATAATTTGAATCCATTTAAGATTTAAACAATTAAACTTTTTCATATTTTCTTATGACAGATTTATTTTTTACGAAAATTTTACAAGTGTTAATACGCTTGTAATGGCTAACATGTATCCTTTATTCTTTATAACAAAAATTATAATTATGGCGGGATTAATAAAATTTGTATCATAGTAAGCAAGATTAAAATATAACTAGGAATATAAATTATTGTTATAATAAAATTTAAAATACTTTTCAAATTATAACAGTAATAAAAATAAAAAATATCGGTAGTTAATCTTGCTTACTACAAGAAATACAAAATTAAAAAAAAATATTCATTCGAGATATGTCAATTAATTATGTTAACAAACCCAAATTATTAACAAATAAATGACATAACAACAGCTATTCTTTCCAATTTGTTACAAAACTGGTGATCTATACAATATTAATAACCTCTTTGAAATAAATGTTACATTACAATATTCCATGAAAGTTACACGTACTTGAAAATTGCACGGTAGGCGTGTTAGAACTGGAAGCCGCCCATCGGCACCGACTGGTCGGCGTTAAACTGGTACTGCTGCTGCTCAGCGTCCACTGCAGGGGCCACTCGTGTGTCTTCCTCCTCGCTACCAAAAAAGTGTTCAATTATGTCGAACGCTTTCTGGTAGATGTCCATATTTTCATGTGATTGTAAGAATTCAATTTTGTCTAGGCCTGAAATAAATCATGAACAATTTATTATATTAATAATACCTTTAAAATCTGCTTTATTTGAACTTAATTCTTATTAAGTTCTTAAAATGATAACAGCGATCTTGAAAATGTCATTCTGCTATTTGTGTTCCCAGTATACGAAGTACAGCAAATAATAATAAAATAACAAGATAGTTTCATCTTAATGCCATTTTCTAAAAGAACTCTATCCGAAGATGAAAATATCAACGTTTAAATCAAGTACATAAAAAAACCAATAAAATACTAATATATTCTCACCATAGCACTCTTCGATAAGCACCGCATACGGATTCATTCCCGAATGTGCCTTTGCATCCTGATCCCCAAGACGCAAAATATTCTCCAGGCCGTTAAGTGCCACCTGAACGATCTTGGCATCCATAACTGTGAGCAGATCACACAATGGTCGGATGCAGGCCTGGTTCACCAGGTAACGAATTTGATCCGCGGTGCCACCGCTCGTTGCGTTCGTGATCGCCCACGCCGCCTCTTTGCGTGTCTTGAACTCCGCTTTGCCGAGGATATCGATCAGCACGGGGAAGATGTTTGCATCGATTACCGCCTGGAGTAATTATTCGTATTTTAAACGATTTTTTTTGCAAAAGTACAGAGCTATAAAGAATGAAGCTATAGAAACTAAATATAATTAATTAATACTTTTATTTATAATCATTTTCAACTAAAATCATAAAGCGAAAACAGCAAGATAGAGGAGCACGAATCCTTTAAACATCCACTAAATATAAAGAATGTCTACTGTATGAGTGCCACCATTATGACCACGAGAATTGTGAGAGATTAAATTAGATAAATTAGGCTAATTTACAAAACTTTTCATTCTTGTATTTTTGCTCAAATATACAGGAGAACCAATTTCCGCATATTTTAAAAATCCTATGTTAAACTCCTATGTTCAGTCTTTCTGTGCACAGCCTGTATATAATTTGAATTCTAAAATAATGAAGCTCTTAAAATTTTGAGAAACAACTTGTCAAAAGCATTTGACTGTGATTCACAGGACATTCTTACTGAAAAACTTGAGTACTATGGAATTAGAGAAATCCCCAGAAGTCAAATGGTATATTTTAAAAACTGTCTGTCTTCAGAAATTAATATAAAATATGGCGTACCGCAGGGTTCAATACTGGAACCGTGGTATCGAGTCGGCCAGTGGATCTTGAGAACCCTGGTTCGATCCCCACAGCCAACAAACAATTTTCACCAATTTAAATCTACCCCTGTGGCTCCCCCACCACTAATATCTTTGTGGACCGTGATTTGACGACTGGTAACCGCACTTCACGCGAAAAATATATCACTTACCGAAATCTGCTTAGGCAGAGTGCCACAGCCAGTAATGGGTAAAAGGCGTGATGATATATTTATTTATTTATTTTATCCTTATTTATATGGTAGATGTCTCAGTGATATCAAGTCGGACCGTGGAATTGAGAACGTAGGTTCGATTCCTACAGCCGATAGACAATTTAACTACAACAAAATTACCCCAGTGACTTCCCCTTCACTAACATCTTTGGGGGCCGTGATTTGATGGAAGATAACCGCACTTCACGCACATAAATATTTATCATCCTTATTATGAATTCATCATACTTCATTTGCTTAAGCAAAGAAAACCCGAATTTATAGGGTAATTAAGTAACGTTATATAATTTACATTTATTGATGTAAACTTAAAAAAAAAAAACGAACTTGAGATAATTAAAATGCAAAAATAATTAGCTTTTAACTATGTAATTTTCATCAATTCAATCCATTTTAAAAATTAACTTTATGTCATATTTCAAGAATGGACGACTAAAAAAATATAATAATCTTATAATATAAAAAAGACTTTAGTATTTTTCATTTTTATTTCAAATTTACTCTATTTACTACTATTTATGGATTAAAATTATTCAGAAAAATCGCTATTTCCACATTTTCACTCATATCTAATGATATATTCTTTTGGAAAAATAAAAAATTGGTCTACTAATTTGACAAATTTTGTCTAATTTAACCGAAGTCGTAGCTCCTACAGTTCTCGAGATCTCAATAGTGACCCACGTACACCTGTTGTTATAATCCGCAATTAATTTCCACCAAACATTCCTATCTAGACACACGAATCATTCATGACCCGTCTTATACAAACTTTCTCACTTGGTAAATATATAAATAATAACAAATAAATACACTCGGTTTCTACTGCATAAAATATACTAACTGCCAAATATGAACCTACCTGAATTTGCTGCCTATTACCAGCCGTAATATTTGATATGGTCCAACATGCTTCTTTCCTCACCGACTCCTTGGTACTGCCCAATAGGTGCAGCAAACATGGTAACGCGGAACAATTCAACACAACTTGAGTTTGCACGTCGTCTCCGGTGACAATGTTCCCCACAGCACGGAGCGCGGCTGACACAACATTGGGTTGCTCATGCATTAGCAACTCAACAAGACGGCGACACACACCAGCGTCGATCACCGCCTGAATCTTGTCATTCGGTCCGTCAGATAGGTAGCTCAGCGCCCAGCATGCATCGGAAAGGACATCGGCGTCGGAGTGGAATAGGAGACGGGCGAGGACTGGTAAGCATGGAGAAACTTTGAGAAATTCTGGAGGTGGATTTTTACCTACAATAAACAATATATAAATATATACATAAGTATCACCAGTCTATCTTCAGTTATTATAATTATTAAACTAAATCGAATTCAACTTGACTAATATTTTTTTTTTCCTAAAAGTAGCTTTTAAAATAAATTTTAACTCAAAAAATTGGATGATGAACTGTTTTTCTATTTGAAATGAGTTATTACATTTTTTTTAAAAATCATTAATAGAAGTGCCATGACATGACGGCTGGTAACCGCACTTCAGGGGGTAAATAAATCATTAACCGAGTTCTGTTAAAGACGTGATGATAGATTTATTTATATTTTTAGAATGTCATAAAATGTGGATTTATTTATTTGTAATAATTATTTAAAGAAAAGAGTGTTATTGAGATGAAATTATCACTTGAATTGTGTCATAGATATTCAGAAAACAATAAATGAAATACTGAATTATTATGTAAAGTATTCTTACCTCGACAAAGGTTCGAAAGTGCCCAAACAGCATTTCTAGTCATTGTGAGTCGGGTAGACTTGCTAAGGAGCTGGAGCAAGGGAACGAGGATGCCGGAGTCGAGAACATGATCGCGGCACTCTGGCGAGTCGCCGGCAATATTACCCAGCGCCCATACCGCCTGTTCCTGCACATCCTCGAACTGGCTGCCCAACAGCGAAATGAAGATGGGCACAGCACCTGCGTCGATCACCATGCGCGTCTGCAGCGACGTTCCCGAGGATATATTGGTTAGCGCCCATGCTGCTTCAAACTGCAAATAATGTGTATTACTTATTGCTGGAAATTATTTTCATTATTAGTACAGCAGATGTGCAGTTTAGAATGGACTCAAATCCCACGAATTACTAATACAGTGGCTATAAACGAAATATGACACGTCATATTAATGTCTATAAAATGAAACACGTTACTAGATTAAAAGACTCAATATTATATCAGATCTGTTAAATTTTCAAAAAGTTATTCACAATAGGTGGATTTATAAACCTGAATATCGGTAAATTATAAGTAGTTTACAAAAAATAATGGAAATTACACTGCAAATTTAGATAGAATCTTTAAATTATATATTATTTACAGAAACATATTCTTGAATAAAATTATACAATACACCTACTCAAGACGAAAATAATTTGCATAACGGTATGATCCAGCTCATTTAATTCATCTTGTTAAATATAAACTATTAAAGTAAAAACATTTAATAAATATAGTAATTTGATTATACTTCCATAATCTAAAATAACTATTAAAATATACACTATAACTGCATTCCAAAATAACACTCATTTAATTTTTACATCCACATAATATACCTACAACTACTTGATATTATTTAAATCAATAGAAAAATCATAAAATAAAATCATTATTAATCATCTAACCTGTAAAGTGCAGTTGCTGTTATTCTGTAAAAATTCTACAAATCGTGGTACAATTCCAGTTTGAATAACTTCGTCTATTGGCGGGTTTGGTTCGCGACTCAGCAATTTCCTAAATTTCTGTGTGGCAGCTAGTTGTTCATCTACATTCGCACTGTAAAGTCCTTCGATCATAGCAGGTGTAATTCCAGGAACAACGGGTGACATAAGCCCGCCCACGTCAACGGGCTCATGTTCGTCTGGTATAACTACAGTATTCACATTTCGTCGCTTTGATAGTTGTTGTTCTCTTTTTTGTTTTCTGATTTGTACACCTTCTTCCTCTCTTCGCCGTCGCAACTCCTGAGAGTCTAAAGCTGTATTTTTATATCGATGCCTATGTGCAGAGCTTGACATCTGGAATTTTTTTAAAATTATACACTTGTAACTAGATTAATAAAAAAATATATGAATACAATATAATATTTGAGCCAAAGGTTTTATAAGTTAAATTTTACATGACAGCATTTGTGCTGTCATGTGCGTTTTTAAAAAGTCACAGTAGACAAAGATTTTTACATCATTTAAAGCGTGGATTCTTAAATGATATTAAATTAGTGTAATTTCATAGCTAGTATTAATTATTATAGAACTCTCTATCCAATTGTCATTAACATTGTATAATGACTCATGGTCATCAGTTCCAGAAAAAGTATTGATTACCGTACATCCACGTAATTTTAAAATCAAATAACCTGCTTATGAAAATTTATGATTATGTCTTATTTTTCTTATTTAATTGCAATTATACCCATAAGACCGGATTTGATTAATAAATCGATGTAAAGGGTAAATTGGAAGGAAAGATCGAGCAGATGACATTTTACAATACTATAAAATCAGTCCCAGTTCTGCCCATATGACTCTAATATTATTTAAGTGACATGCAATAAATATTACATATATCATGCTAAATAATAATAAATCTTACCGTTTATAGGAATATATAAAATTAATCTAATGGTGGAAATATAGTGAAATTTTTCAATCCACCATTAAATTTCAACTTCTAGGCTCTCACTTTCAATGATATGCGTTCAGTCAACATAAAATGAAACCTCTATACCAACGGCAATAATCAAAAGATAGAAATTTAAGAAATTAATTAAAATTTCTTAAAATGTTTCTTTTACGGTTCATAAATTACATTTCACTTAATTTCGTAAAATATTTCTCATATATAGATAATTTTTTAAACTGTCGTAAATAATATTTTTAAACGTGAAAATACTTAGAAATGTTATTGAATATCTAAGATTAAACTGCTTTTTTACCATTGAGTTATTTTTATTTTCTTATAACGTGAGAAATAAAATTATTGAATTTGAAAATAAATTAACAGTTATAATATAGTGGACTGGACGCACAATATTTGAAGGATGTAAGTCGACGTCATTACGAAAAATGGTTGCTTTCGTTTCGGGCGTAGTAAATGGAAGTGACATTTGCAACCGGGTGTGATATTTAAGATAATTATAGGAATATAAATAGGATTTGTATTAAATATATAGTTTTGATAGCATAAATGAGGTAAATATTGGTTATATAGTACATTTCACTCATCATTTGACAACTACATCTTGCCTCTTTTTGCATGTGTCATTATTGATTTTCGATGTATTTGAGTATTCGTCATCCTACATAAATACATTAATAAATATCAGATAGTTTTATGTCCTGTAGTCAGTTGTAAATATTTGCTTTGGCTTTCTATAATTAAGTAACAGATTTTTACTTTTGTACTACATTCATTATAATACATGTACGATAAAGATCTAATTTAAAATTCAAAGTTGGAGCATCTTTAAAACATTATATAATAATTCTTGTAGCACAATGTCGGACCGAAAAGCAGAATTAGAACGTAAGAAAGCTAAGCTTCAAGCTTTGCGAGAAGAAAAAGACAGGCGGAGACGGGAGAAGGAAATGAAAGACATGGAAGATGCCACCGGGAGAGCTGCAGGTCCTGGTAGTCTGTTGGATAAAGATAACCGTAAAGAACTTGATGAAATGCTATCATCCCTGGGCGTGGCACCGGTCTCTGATGTTTTATCTAGTTTATCTAGTATGAATTCTCTTACTCCAGAACACAGTATCAATCACACACCTGACACCAGCCTGCAGCCAAATAGTCTCACGAATGCCAGGTTGGTCTTCAATAAGTCTGAAATTCACTTTGTGGACACCATTTTAAGAACAATAAAATATTCATAATTAGTCAAAATAGCATGCAGCATGCCGTACAGACAATTTTTAAATGAATTTTTTTCAAATCTCAACTGAAAAATTAAATATGTTGGAAAATAATTATCTAGATTGGAGTCGGAAATAGATTTTCTATCTTATATTAAACACTAGCCGAGAAATGATCTCTTATAAAAAGTTAAATAGTTATCAAAGAGAATGATTAAATTTGAATTTATTTAAAGTTCGGCGCGGAAGAAAGAGCCCCAACTATGTGTGGTATCCATCCAGACGACGAATATCGCTCCAAAAGAAACGGTGATGTACACGAAACAAACACAAACAGCTACAAGCGGACACGAGAGAGACGGTGAGTGTTACACACTTAACAACTCCGCGTATCATAAATATAACTTTATATTCCAGTTTTGTTCGAAATTACAATCAAACTAGTTGCATTTACATTTGATGTGCTTCTTGGCTGTAATTGTCCGGGTTTCATCAGTCAGAATATAATTTATTTTAGTTTTGTTTAATTTTTTTTAAATCTTAACTTTATTTTGGAAAGGAAACTTCCATATTTTAGTCATTTGTGATGTTTTGTTTATTTTATTATTTATTTTAAATTTTGTTATTTTTGTTTATCTTTTTCTTGGTGTAGGCAAGTCTTAAATAGTTTAAAACTTGCCGTACACCACAAGGGTTGTCTAGCATGCGCTGCACGCATTGTTATATTTTTATTGTTTTGTCAGTATCATGAGTTTAGCCGGTATTTTATTGATTAATTCAATGGATTTAATTTAACTTTGTCTAAAATCGTGTTCAGTAAAAATGCCTTGCAAGCTTTGCAATTAAACTATGGTACTGAATGCTCTATTAATACATAATCATTTCGCTTGTAATAATTTTTGTTTCTTTTAAAACGTAATATCAGTTTGCATTCCCTTAGTTTTATAATTAATCACCTCATTAATTTTTATTTATTACTGAATTTTGTTGATTTGCCTGGTTTAGACTGGATGTAAGTGCATTTGCAACATACATACGTGAATTAGTACAGATTTTTTAACATACACTTCATATAGTATTTAATTATTTTATTCTTTTTAATGCTGCTTTAGATCTTGGATATACATATTCTAAAAAGTGTGAGTACGATATTATTTGATCATTTCCATTCTATACCAGGCGGAATTTTACATTAGAACCCAATCGGTCACTGTAAACACATATCAATCATAACAGAGCTTACTAATAGTATTAGCTACCTGTTCTCTACCTCTGGCTCATTACAAGAAAATATCATTCAATATGGCCTACATTTCATTTTATACTTTATCACACTAAATTTACAAATATTTAAATTTGAAGTTTCTAAACCTAAATATAAATTATGAGCTATATGAACCCCAATTGACACTTTTTTACGGCCGAAAGTTCTTAAATTATATTTTTTAGAAATGCTTGAAATAATTGAAATACATAATGAACTTCTTTCTTGTAAAATAATTTAGAAACGTATAACAGCGAAATGATAAAGTTGATCAACATGTAATTAGTTTTATATTGTAATTACATATATTTCTTTATTATTTTTTATTATAATTAGATATCTAATTTAATATTCAAAATTAGAATCATTAAGTGTGACGGTGTGATAAAGTAATTTAGAGGCCACATGAATTTTTTTTAGTCTCTTAGATTCTTGGCTAATTTGTTTGTTCACATTTGTTGTTATTGTTTTAATTCAAAGTAATTAACGAGATAACTTTTTGTGGTAAACTAAATGAACTAGAGGTTTGAAACAGATTGTACCCGGTACTGTGCACTAATAAAGCTAAAATAAAATTAACAATTGCGGGAGGCGATGTCTCCTTTTTGCATACATGATACAAGGTTGTGTGATGTGTCGTTGCTAACAAGGATCGTCTTCTGCTGCCTCTTCCCCACTTAAAGGCTACTTTGAGGACTGGTGGCGTCCCCGTAAAGGTGGGTGTCTCATTTGCTCTCGTGTGTTTGTCTGTTGTAACCGCGAAGTGTGCTACGTGATGTGCTTATTGCACTTGTCGCGCGCGGCGCAAAATATGTTTGTTTCCTTTCTTGTCGGGATCATTTATGTCATGCTCAACAACGCCAATTCGAATTTATTCGAACACAGTGTTGTTATGCAGAACAAAGAAAAATGGCCAATTAATGTATTATTTATTTTGCAAATCACGCGTCAATATATTACTTAGGATGCATGAACACATATGCAAGTGTGACTCACGTTTGGATATGGGTTCCATGTGTAATTAGGACTTAGTTATTTTTTTATCGATTATTCGACACTGATAGTAATGTTTTGTTCCTTTTCCCATCCTAGCTCATGCGACAGACTATTACGGTAAGTTTTGATTTCACTTGGTTTCATTTTCACTTTAGTTTTTAAGTTACTTTTGATTTTGATTATTTTGATACGTACTCTCCACCCAGTACCTTGTTTTTGTTTCGCTTTCTTCCGCTCTTTTGGTTATGGTTTTACTTTTTGCCGCGACCTGGTGCTCCAATCCTACCTTCTGTCCCGTCCTGTGTATCTGTGTATGTGCGTCACTATAATGCGATGACCTGTTTGTGTTGGTTTTTCTTGATTGATTAACTGATTCATTTGATTTGGATAGTCGAGTTGTATTTGTCTCGCACACTTGCCGTCGTCGCCGTCACCAGCCGACACCGAGCACCGCGCACTTTGTCGTGACGACGTCGCATGCCCTCGCACTCGGCCGGGTAGTGAACGGCGTCGTCACGCCCGCGCCGCGGTCACGCGTAGCATGCGGGCAAGTGCCAGACAACCCTTCTCACCCACCAAAACACTATACGTCGACTTGATTTGCTCTAATGATGTGATTGTTGTTTCTCTTCTTTCGTTCCAAGACGAGTACAATCTAAATCCGGGTTTAGAGTGGGAGGACGAGTTCACAGGTAGGTATGATAGACAGGCCAAAGCAGGCAGCTAGCGACCACCTATCCACCTAGTCACCCAGCCAAGCTTGCTACTGCTGTGTGAACTGAACGCAAAGCGCCATATTCGATATCAATGTCGATGTGTAGTCGATCACAGATTGCAGCATGAGCGCGCCGGAGTTAGCATGCACCCCGGTCTTCGACGTCATTCACTTTTAACGCAGACTAATACAATTTAATCAACTGCATGTTTGAATGTTCGTATCTCGGTGCAAACTACGAATTCGAATTCGCCCGCGAATGCGGATGGGTGGAGAGTGATGCGTTATAAAGTCTGACTGATCAACGATTCGTTCAAATTTTTCAAAAATGTTTTTAAATTTGCATGTCACTGACAGAATCAACAGTAGCTATGACAGTATTGGGCGTGCGATCACATCCCATTGCACGTTTTTGGTGCACTCTTGTAGTGGTTTTGTTTTATATACAGCACCTTTTATATTAGAGTTGCTTTTTAATTGTTTCGAATGGAAATAATCGAACTCAGTGGACACTGACGTAATCAAGTAACTATTACTTACACTGTCCACCGTATTCGATTAAATGATTGCATTACATGATGCGTGATTGGCTGTATGAATCTGTATGTAATGTGGGTACGAGAATCAGCAGCTTATTCACCACAGTTTTGACTTTTGATGACCCGCAAGCCGAAGATGAGGAGAGTTCGTTGCCGCATCTCGATGGTTTCCAGAGCAAATTGCCACCAGGAATACTTCCTCATGGTCTGCCGCAGGTTAAAGAAGTGCAGCCCGCAGTCACACAAGACGAAAAAGAGAAAGCTAAACAGGAAGTTAAAGAGAGTAGGTGTAAATTTAAATACAACTATATTATTCGTTATATTATTAAATTGTTTATTTTTAAGTTCGTGAGCTTAGTGAAGAAGAAAAGCAAATGATAATTCTTTCGGAAGACTTCCAACGATTTGTTGATAGGGCTGGTCGTCTTGTTGAACGCGCTTTAGCTGAGAGCGTGGATATCTATACAGATTATTCTGGAATGGGAGATGGCGAAGATGGAGCGTAAGTTTATTCATGTTTCTTATATAACATCACATTATATTCCAGTAAATTCCATCATTCATTAATTCTTATATATTGTTAATTATATCTAATAATTCTTTTAGTGATGAAAAGTCGCACCAACGATTATCACTCAACCGATCATTCTTTGACGAACGTTGGTCTCGAAACAGATGCGTGACATCTTTAGACTGGTCACCACAATTCCCAGAGCTTATGCTCGCTAGTTATCACAACAACGAGGATTCGCCAAACGATCCAGACGGCATTTGTTTAGTCTGGAATACTAAATTTAAAAAAACTACACCAGAATATATTTTTCATTGTCAGAGTGCTGTAATGTCTGCGACTTTTGCAAGATTTCATCCAAATTTGATTTTGGGTGGTACATATTCAGGACAGATTGTACTTTGGGATAACCGTGTACAGAAGAGGACTCCGATTCAGAGGACACCGTTGTCTGCTTCGGCACATACGGTAATTGAAAATAAGGAACTAATTTACTATATTTCATAATTTCATTTGATTTTGAGTTATTTTACATTGTATTGCAAAAGTGAAAATATGGACCTAAAGCTTTTTTGATTTTTCGTTATTCAAAGAAATTCTAATTAATTTGCCTAGAACTTTCGGATTAGATGTCTTTTGGATCAAACATTTACTTTCATAGTCAATCAATATGACACAAATACTTGAATATAGTACTACTACCATTTTATTGTAACTATCGTCAATTACCCGTTAATTTAGCAAGCCCAAAATTTATCATAAAACATTTGTAATGAGATAATTATTTGCAGCACCCAGTATACTGCATGAGCGTAGTAGGAACCCAAAACGCACACAATCTCATTTCCGTTTCCACCGACGGTCGTCTGTGCTCTTGGTCGTTGGACATGTTGTCCCAGCCGCAAGAAAAACTTGAATTGCACCGGCCACAGAGTAAACCCGTCGCTGTGACTAGTCTTGCGTTCCCGCACTCTGATGTCAACAACTTCGTGGTGGGCAGTGAAGAGGGTGCTGCATACAGTGCGTGTCGCCATGGAAACCGTGCCGGCATTACGGATACATATGAAGCACATCAGGGACCAGTAACGGGTATCAGTGCAAATGCGGTGCAAGGAGGAATTGATTTCTCACATTTGTTCTTAACATCTTCGATTGACTGGACCATTAAATTGTGGAGTCTTAAGGTAAATTGATTTATGATTGAAATAGATATAAAATAAACATTTCATTTATATTTCTTGACATTTTAGTTAATTAATTATTTAATTTAATAATTTAATTGATTAATTTTTAAATGTATTTGAACAAAATGATCAATTTATTACTTGTTTATCTTGACAAATTTAATAATATGTGGTGCTCAGTACTATAATGAACCAAGAGATAAATATAATTAAACTTTAATGAATATATTTAATGATTGTAAAATTTAAAATAATCGTGCTATTTTTCATAATTCAAATATTATCAACTTATTTATTATTATTTATCCATATAATTAATTCGAAATTAAGTTTTTATTGCCATTTATTCGTAGAAAATCAAAGTACATACATACATAACATCACGCTGTATCCCATCAAATGAGGTAGCACGTGTCCTTCATTCAAGGCCATATTTATCAAATAATCAATCTTCGTTAAACTCATACCACCCTCGCTTCAACCACATTCATATTTTCCTCTAGACAAAGTCGTTTATTCCTCACATTAAAGAATCTTTCTTCACACAAAACTCCTTCAACCACATCCATCCATTCCTCAGAATAAAGTGTAATTTTAGGCACCTATATCAAGAAATATATAATAATAATAATAATAATAATAATATTTATTTGTACAAAAAGCTGTGCTTATTACAAAGAGTAGTATAGGAACATTGTGTGTATAAATAATTGTTACATGTATTTGGAATTATAATACATTATCTAGGTTGCTGTTGTAGTTGGTTTAGATTCAAACAATTTTTCACTTAACTATTTGCAAGTATACGCATTAATAGGCCCTTCGTGACACTTTCAGTGAAGTTTGTTTCTCACAATTATTGTTAAAGTATTATGTTTATAATAACTATTTATTGACTTAATTATTTGAGCTAGTAAGTTTCTATAAAAGATTTTAGTTTTAGAGCTGAGACTACGTAATTGAAGATATCATAGATCTTTGGTGAAGGTAGTTCAGATAGTAGATTCTGAAGTAGATTATCGTTCGACGTGTCATTTAGATACTTGTTGATAAATTCGAATCTTATTGGAGAGTATATCGGGCAGGAGAATAGAAAGTGCTTCAGAGTGTTTTCTTCGAATTTGTTACAAAGTGTGCATATATCTGTGGAGTTGAATTTAAATGATGTTCCTTGGAAGTAAATTTGGGTACAGTTTATATTAGCTATTCTTAATTGGCTGACGACTCTTAAGATTCTTAGGGATGCGTTGTCAGCTAGATAATTTGCTGAGGTGTTATATAGTTTGTAGTCAACGTGATGAGAAGAATTGGCAAGTCTTGTTGTGTCTATAAATTGTGAAATAGATATAAAATAAACATTTCATTTATATTTCTTGACATTTTAGTTAATTAATTATTTAATTTAATAATTTAATTGATTAATTTTTAAATGTATTTGAACAAAATGATCAATTTATTACTTGTTTATCTTGACAAATTTAATAATATGTGGTGCTCAGTACTATAATGAACCAAGAGATAAATATAATTAAACTTTAATGAATATATTTAATGATTGTAAAATTTAAAATAATCGTGCTATTTTTCATAATTCAAATATTATCAACTTATTTATTATTATTTATCCATATAATTAATTCGAAATTAAGTTTTTATTGCCATTTATTCGTAGAAAATCAAAGTACATACATACATAACATCACGCTGTATCCCATCAAATGAGGTAGCACGTGTCCTTCATTCAAGGCCATATTTATCAAATAATCAATCTTCGTTAAACTCATACCACCCTCGCTTCAACCACATTCATATTTTCCTCTAGACAAAGTCGTTTATTCCTCACATTAAAGAATCTTTCTTCACACAAAACTCCTTCAACCACATCCATCCATTCCTCAGAATAAAGTGTAATTTTAGGCACCTATATCAAGAAATATATATATATATATATAATTTTTTTTATCGGACCAACTATTCAGGTCATATGCCGATATGTCCTTTGTATGGCCGCCACGGGCGGGATCCGAACCCACGATCTTATGGTCGTCAGTCAGGCCCTCAACCCGCGCGGCCTCCACGCGGGACATTTATTTATTTATTCTATTTTATATAGGAAACGAAACCAATCTACTCATTCGAAGACAACGCCGACTATGTACTGGACTGCGCTTGGAGTCCAACGCATCCAGCATTGTTCGCTGCTGTTGATGGTAGTGGTCGTTTAGATTTGTGGAATTTAAACCAAGACACAGAAGTACCTGCAGCTTCTGTCCAAGTTGAAGGATGTCCAGCGTTAAATCGAGTATCCTGGACCCCATCAGGTCTCCATGTTACTGTGGGTGACGATACCGGCAAGATTTGGGTCTACGATGTTGCTGAGGTAAGGATAAAGAAATCCATTTATATATTTACTTTGCTTATTGATCTATATCTTTTCAGAATATTGTCTTGTCTAAAAATCAATTAAACATTAAATTTCAATCAACTTTTGAAATAGAACTTCAAATAATGATATATAGAATGGACAATAAAATTTCTAACTTAATAACTACTTTAAATTTTTCGTGGTTCCTCATAATAATTCAACGATATTTGCTATTTTTTACGTCGTATTTTAAGTATTATCTATGAATATTTTTTAAAGACAATCACATGTCTGATTTCAAAAGTTAATAACACTAACAGTACATTTGAAACAGAACCCGATGTAGTTAACTGAAATCTCATTTTTTAATTTAAAAAACAATATTCTTAAACATTATATGAACTACTTAAGATGAATGAATATGTCGAAAATATAGATACAGATTTATTATGTATTTCTGTTTATTTATGAGTAAAATAATTTTGTAGGGTTTCGCACATCCAAGGCACGATGAATGGAATAAATTCATGTACACAATTCAAGAATTGCGAAACAATCAAGCAGATGAAGAATTAGAAAAACTAAACCTCACGACAACAGTGTCTTCTGCACCATTATCGAGTATGTCTTCGTTGTCTTCATCGCCCTTACGATAAATACTTATGTAATTATCTTAATTATATAGTTTAATTTATCACGTAACATTTAACTAAACGCAGACTTGTGGCATTCCGTGCAATAATGTCTGTATTTCCATGCGCTTCAGTTATTTACAATATTGTAATTTATAGATTAAATGCAACAATACCTGTGTCGACACAAAAAGTGAAATCACGCATCGGGCAGCTACGTGCCGCTTGTACTTCCCTCTAAATGGTAAAATACTATGCGTTTTGATATTTGTATATTTATAATCGCAGATTTGATGGAAGGATTGAGGCAGTATAAAATTTATATTGAGAACAGATGCGGATTGACAGACATTCAAATATAAATTAATTCGTAACCAACCGTACTGTAAATGTTTAGTCGATTTTATTTTATTTTTTTATTGCTTATTATGAATCAATTCCCGTACTACAAATTGTAAAATTACTTTGCAATGATTTATTTTCTGTCCAATCTGCTCCTGTTGTTTTAATTAAAACGTGGAATGAAATAAACATGTTTTTTATCGTTTGCTTATTTATTTGTAAAATTGTGTGTGGAGATTGGATTGATATAAATAAACATTAGTTTATTTCATTCCTTTGAATAGACTGCCTTATAAAAATTATGAAACGAAATGAGAGTCAAAAATGGATAATCTCGTATTATTTTTTTCTAGTGTCTGATAAATTAAAAGATGTATATGCATTATGAAAATTAAATAGGCTCTAATTTGAGTTTGTTATGAACTTTGTTAACTGTTTTTAGCGATAATTTTATATTTGATTTTAAATCTTAGTATCTGTGTACAGTTATGGTGCGGAACAATGTACATATGAGTTTTCAGCTTTATTTTTAGTAGTCTACTAATATAACTTTAAAATTGTCTTTTATTTTTTAATATAAGTACATTTTTCACTTAATTTTTTGTTTATATTTTTGAGTCTTCATGTAAACTTTAATCAATTATGAATATTATAATATTAGGTACAGCTATACCACGAACTAATTTATTATATAGTTGAGTTTATGTGAAGATGAAATAAATTATTACAAACATTTTTTATTATTAATATTATACAAATAAATCCAAACTGTTGTTTCATTGAGCTGACTTCACACTAGCGATTCTGTCGTTTGTGATTTCATAACTTCAATTTAGTAAAAGATTTCTATCTAGAAATACATTTATTTATCGAAATACTTTCGCTAACATAACGATCTGAAATATATCATTTTGACAAACGATAATTTAATCGTAGTGGCAAAATCGCTTGTAAAAATCCAACCATAAAACTGGCACTACAATTAACCAAGGTAAGAAATGAATTATATAATATTTTTCTACAATTGCTATGCTCTCATTTGTCATCGTAAAGTTACAAAATCGAAAAATATCTTTTTTGCGCGTCTCCCATGGCAACGCGCGAAAAAGATGTTAAATGTGCGCGTTTCCAATGGCAACGCGCGAAAAAGATATTAAATGCGCGCTTATTTCAATAGTTACCAGGGATAGAAACTTGTCATTGACAGTTGACAACGAATTTATTTTCTGTACGTATACGTTTTTTAATCATTTTAAGATGCAATCGTAGAAAAAATTATGTGTGTATCACGAGCGTAAAGTGTCTTTGTTCCTCTTACACTATTGCAGCGCGAGCCGAAGGCTGCAATTACCGTGCTCGAATAACAAAGAATCACTTTACGCTCTTAATACACAAATAACTATTTTCAGTCGAACATATAATTATTATTTGTTACCTGCTAATGGGTAGAAAAAATAAGTATTTATTTATATGATTTATGCTCGTCAAAAAAATAATAAAAAAGATATATCACACCATTTACCTATTATTGGGTGAGGCTCTGCTGTAGCAGACCTCAATAAGTAATATATTTTGCAGGAGTAATTTTTTGTGTAAAGTTTGTCAGATGAGAAAATCGAAATTGGGATCTCAAATCTACAAACTGATGCTTTTACTGAGCTTTCTACCCTATATAAAAAATAATTACCAAATATTTGGAACAACAATTACTATTTTAATTTATTCTATATTTTTATTTTTTAAATTACATGTAGATGCGGAAACATGAACGACATATAATTATTGTGGAATTGAGGTTTTTGCGAGGCGTATGTGAAAATAGTAGAAGAGATATTATTCGAAATACATTGATGTATGATAAATATGAGATTGAGTGAAATGTATGTCGAATGAAAATTGGTGACATTAAGGGCGAAAGATTGCGTGGACGACCTATGATGAAATGGATAAATATAATTGAAGAATTCTGAATGTCAAAAAAAACGAACTTCTATGAAGGAAATTATAAATGTGGTTGAAGTGAAAGTGATTTATCAGGATAGGAACATTTGGCGAAGATTAATTCGGGATGAATCTGATGAAGCGAAGTATTCGTTGCTTAGTTTTTTCGTTAGTGTTTATTAACAATTGTATGAAATTTACTTCCAAAAACAAGCGTTAAGTCACACTCTCTTCCTTTCTTATTTTTTGATTCGTTTTCTATTCATGTAATAGAGTAACTAAATGCAATGGGGTCCTCCACTATTAAAAAAAATATTGAATTTATCTAAATTAAAAACAATGTACACTTTCAGGAAATCTTAATTGATATTCATTAGGTCGTAAAGATTTTTAAAAAAATTTGTGACGTCAGACTTAAGAAAATGTTAATCTCAAACTGCTCACATATAATTGTAGCCACATACATATATCATTTAGAAAAATATAAAGGATATAAATAAAGTTTAAATATCTTTCGGAATAAACAGCGTGAGCAACGTCAAATTTTTGGCGTTTAATGTTTGCTTTTTTCTCGTGTATTATGGTTTATATATTTTGATTGTCTCATATGTTAAATTCCTTGTTTGGTATGAACAATTTTAGTTGATACTTAGTACAAAAAGTTAAAAATGTACATTATTTTCAACAACTGAAAAAGCATCCAAAAAAACTTTCATTGAAAATGACGCTTCGATCGGGTGCAATAAATTATTTTTATTCTGCACTGATCAGCAACAAAAATTGTTTATATTAATTAAAAAGAATAAACAAATAAAAAAAGCACAAGAAATAAAGCATAATACATCCGAAAAAAGATAATACCAAAAGCAAAATTTGACGATACACACTGACCAGCTGCTCACGCTGTTGTCATATCTGGGAAGGTTGCCTTTGGAACGTGAATGCCCGCGACTTATTAACTGTAAGATTACCTTAGTCAAAGGTTTGATTACTACTAGTACGATTTCCCGATCTTCAGTTTGACTTTTTATTAATTTGTGACCATAGTGGACGATCCTATTGTGTAGAATTCAGTTATAAAGCACTGCGCTTGCTTTGAAACTGAATTCCAACGCTCCCTTTCTTTCTTATATTTTTAGATTTGTTTTTATAGGAGTGACCATAAGTGAAAAATTAATGAACAGAAGTTACAGAAGCGAATGGATGAAATGTGATTAAAGGCTAGTTGCGTGATGAAAATTTAAAAGTGTGAGAAACTAATGAGCTTGAGTGTGGTTGAAGCGAAAATGGTCTGTCAGGAGAAAATGTTAAACAAAGACTGATTCCTTGTTAAATTTGATGAGTAGATGTTCTGTGAATGTTCTAGAGATTCGTGCTGCCACTGATGGGATATAGTGTGATATTATATATGTATAATAATTAATTATTTTGCGAAAGGATATACAGTATTTTTTGTATGTCTATTGTAATAAACACACCAAAGCTTTAAAGTTAAATAGTAGAAAAACTCAACTGCGCTTAAAAAACTAAATCCTAAGAATAATCCTAGTAAACCTCCAGAGTTGGCTGCAAAAAAAAAGTTCAGTAAGTTAATAAGTATAGTAAATCTAGGTATCCTACCTAAAAATTCCGTAAAACCATATAATTCACTCTTTTGATAGCTTCTAAACTGAGTATGAGAGAAATAGAAATGTGTTACTATTAAGTCTTTCCTGAATAGGGAAAAACAATGATAAATAAAGCATTTTTACTCGATCAAGATGCCATTTTCATGAACTTACAATGCAGTTTGAGTTGTGTAAGGTTTTCTTAAGTTAGAATTAGATATATCTCCTATAGATACTTCTTCTATGTAAGATATTTCGTAACAAGCTGCTAAACAGTTACAAACCTCTCTAAAATATATACAGAAATATTAAAATCTATAGTTCGTGTAAAAATAATTAGTATACTTACTCTGCATTACCTTTAATAGAAGTTTCCATTTCAACTGCAATAATATTATATTTTATATGTAATATATAAAAATTAAACGTAATTTTTAATTATATCAATATTTAATTTTATGTGCTTTAAACAGTACTTTTAATGCGAATGATTATAAATAATATAAAATTTACTTACTTTTTGCTTGTTTGTAACAATTCTCCTTTTTCTTTCCACATATTTTAGTATTGACGTTTTCTAAAATAATTACAATATTAATACTGGTAATTAGTGATGAAATGGGTTTATAGATATGATTACCGATTACACCAAATGTTGTCATTTATTTTTGATAAATATTTTCGCACTAAATTTTAACGCACAACAAATAAGTACGAAGTTAATAATTAAAGATTCAAAATGATTTAAATTTCCAGTTTCTCTATTACTGTTTAATTAAATTATGTACCAGTATGTATCCACCTTTTTATGTCATAATATTTATTGATTGAGTTTGCCAGATTAATCACTCCTAATATATTGTATTTTCTTTATATGATTTATATATGTCATATTTTAAACGTTTCATTAAAAATTTGTATTCTTCAGCCGATTTTTTTATACGATCCAACCGAAACAAGCTTTGCAATCAAAAAGTATCATGACCAGATTTTCGTATCATCACTGTTAATAATAACAATAAAATAAATATATCATCATGCCTTATACTAATTACTGGTTGTTGCATTCCGCAGTAACAGATCTCGCTAAGTGATATATTAATGCGCGTGAAGTAAGGGTATCTGGCGTTAAATCACAATCTCCAAAGATAGTGGTGGATGCGCTACAGGGATAATTTTAATGTGGTGAAAATTGTTTATTGGCTATAGGAATAGAACTCGAATTCTCAAATCTAACATAGTTCGACTCGATACCACTGAGCCACCTACACTAAAATAATAATTTATATTCATATTTACTCACTTGGAAGATAATAGGGTACACAGGCACATTGCTGAAGTGTAAAATTTGAAATACACTCCATTTCGCAATTATTTTTAGTATAGGTCCTACAAAATTTGCAGTATAAAATTTTTAATTAGATCTTAAAATAATTATAAAATTACCTAAAAAATCGCAATTGTCTCTCATAGGAAAATAAACACTGTCTTTGCTTTACGGGTATATCATATATAGTTGGTCCTGCTTCGTCAACTGTAGGTGTAATCGCAATTCGGTTTTCTTTTCGCGGATGTAAAAAGAATCCGAAATCTGCCACCATCGGACTTTCTACTGGACTATGAAGACGAACCTTAAAATAAAATAATTATTTCTATATGCTTTCATTACAAATATATTGCATTGTATATTTACTTTTAGACCAACGCTATTAGTTGAGGAACAAAAATAATCATTTGCATTTACGTTAGTTACAATTGTTAAACCAAGATGTGATCCGGCACCTGAAATTAAATTTAAACTTGTGTTAATAAATATTTATTGAAATGAACTATTGTTTTATTATAAAATAAAATAAATACATATACCGTGTGTTCACAGAAAGCGGAGAACCCCTATTAACTTATTTATTTATAAAAGTATCTAATTGAAACTTGGTATGCTTAAACTTAACATACGTGTCATCATTTTTATCAATAAATGATAAATATATCACTTTTGGTTTAACCAGAAGTGGTATCAACTTTTTAGAACTTTGTTCTAGGCATATATCTACTAGTATATATATGGTTCTAGGTGAAGAAGTGGGTTATACCATACTGATGAGCTCTAATAAGAGCGAACGCGTCTATGGTTACTAACTGTGCTGGCCAGCCTCTGACGATGCCCTCATAAGGTGACTTGGAGGCTGAATTTTGTGAGACTTAGCCAAGTGTTTATTTTATATATTATTTTAAATAGAATACCTGTATATTTTTATATTTTTCAATTCTACGTTCAATTTTGAATATAATAACGTGCCACAAGACAAATTTTTAAGTAAAGAATAATATAAAAAATCAAATTAAAACAAAAAAAGTTGGCTACGGCTTTATTTAAAACAATTGAATCGTATAACTTAGAACAGAAAATAGAGGCAGGGTTTGATTTACTTCATAAAAAGCCAATAATATATTATGCATCAAGGGAGGGAAACAAGCGATAATTCCCGCGTGTGAAGTTGGCAAACCGAGACGTAAGCGAGGGCCGAAGACTCGAGCTGAAATCGAGGTCTGCCAAATTTACACAAGGGATAATCGCGTCCTCCCGTGAAACATATTATACTTTTCGTAACAAGTGCATAAAAATTACTGTCTTATCGGGACAAATGTCAAATATGGGTTGCGTAACTAGTTACCTAGGACACGCCGCAAACAGCTAATAATCGTAGTCTCTAGGGGAGAAAAGCAGTGTTTCTCTCTCTAAAATTAGGGAATAAAAACGTGTTTCTTGTGCATGTGTTACGAAAAATAATTAGCTATGCATCTAAGATCCACACGTGCACCCCTTCCTCTATGTTCGATTTTTCTGAAATATGTTAGTGCTGGGCAATAATGTTCAGGATATCTATCTGCGTAAAGACGACGAGCAGCTCAAGCATTTTTCTACATTCCCCTACAAATGAATAAAATATCCATTTGTTCACTTCTAGAGAAATTATCGTTACACATTTTAATTGTTTTAAATAAAGCCTGCCTATATTTTAGCTGTTTTAATTTGATTTTTTTTTAATATCTAACTGAAAAATTTTACTTGTGGCACATTATTGTGTTCAGAAATTTACGTAAAATTGAAAAATATAAAAATATACAGGATATTCCGTTTAAAATAAAAAAAAGTTGATACCTCTTCCGGTTAAACCAAAAGTGATGTTTATCATTTATAGATAAAAATGATGCCACATATGTAGTTAAGTTTATGCATACATATTTTCAATTAGATATCTTTAAGAATAAAGAA
Source organism: Pterostichus niger (assembly GCA_947425015.1). Taxonomy (NCBI): domain Eukaryota; kingdom Metazoa; phylum Arthropoda; class Insecta; order Coleoptera; family Carabidae; genus Pterostichus; species Pterostichus niger. The sequence goes on along the minus strand of OX380341.1, from coordinate 19,372,987 downwards.
GGTAATAGGGGTAGCCCGCTTTCTGTGGACACCTGGTATATATGATGCCTTTTACCCATTACTGGGTGTGGTGCTCTGCCGTAGAAAATCTCAGTAAATGATATATTTAGGTGCTTGAAGTGCGGTTATCAAATCACGGCCTCCAAAGGTGTTAGTGGTGGAGGACCGGCAAGAGAAATTTTAATGTAATCGTATTATAATATTATACCTTCAGGTCTAAATGGCCACATATTGTTAGTAACATTTGGAGGATATCCAACTTCTGGTGTCCAGTCAATGTTATTTGTCGGATATGTTATATTGAAGTCTGCTAGCTGCCAACTATAATTGTATAAAAAAAAATTGTTTAATAAAAAGTATAAAATAAACACTTGGCTAAGTTTGACAAAATTCAGCCTCCAAGTCAGCTTATGAGGGCATCATCAGAGGCTGGCCAGCAGAGTTAGTAACCATAGACGCGTTTCGCTCTTATTAGAGCTCATCAGTATGGTATAACTCACTTCTCCACCTAGAATTTTGTGAAACTTAGCCAAGTGTTTATTTTGTACTTTTTATTAAACCTAGTTTCACCAAGTGTTGGATGACAATTAATTTATCTTTGTTGTTATTTAAATTGCTATTGCGTAGCTTTTTCTTTTTTTCGGTAGATGGCATGGCCTGTTCCACAGAACATCTTATTCTCTGCTGGCACAGTTCTTCGTCACCAACTTCTCCACGTGAACTTTGTTCTAGGTGGAGAAGTGAGTTATACCATACTGATGAGCTCTAATAAGAGCGAAACGCGTCTATGGTTACTAACTGTGCTGGCCAGCCTCTGACGATGCCCTCATAAGGTGACTTGGAGACTGAATTTTGTGAAACTTAGCGAAGTGTTTATTTTATACTTTTTATTAAACCTAGTTTCACCAAGTGTTGGATGACAATTAATTTGTCTTTGTTGTTATAAAAATTGTTTAACTAAGACAGAAAGTTGCTGTATTAGTAAGCCACTAATTTTTTCCCTTTTTGAAAAAAATGCATAGATCACTATATATGTATACAGGGTGGTGAATCGAATTGCGCACCATAGCGTTTTCAATGCTATTTTTCAAAAGTTCAATTATTGGCTTCCCTAATTATTTTATGCAAAAAAGCTTCAAATAAAAGTTTTAGGGCATAAATTTCTGCATCTAAATCAATAAACATAATTTCTATAACAAACTTTGTAACGACAGAAATTAAATATTAAAATGTCGAAAGTTGTGTTGATAATACAGACAGCCATGGAATTGAACAAAAAATAAATAAATGCTTGGCGTTTTATCTGTCAAAACGACAACGTTGGACGTTTTATGTCAATCGTTGACGTTAAAACGCCAAGCATTTATTTATTTTTTGTTCAATTCCATGGATGTCTGTATTTTCAACACATCTTTCGACATTTTAATATTTAATTTCTGTCGTTACAAAGCATGTAGTAGAAATTATGTTTATTTATTTAGATGCAGAAATTTATGCCCTAAAACTTTTATTTGAAGCTTTTTTGCATAAAATAATTAGGGAAGCCAATAATTGAACATTTGAAAAATAGCATTGAAAACGCTATGGTGCGCGATTTGATTCACCACCCTGTATAGCTAAAAATATAAAATTTGCAATTTTTTTGAAGATTTTACAAATTTTATTTATTGTTTCCATATAGATGGGTGAAAAGGCTTCAGGAATCCATGTTTTAAAAACGTGTATATTCTTATTAATGTCACAACGTGTTTTCTGATATTTCGTTTCTGTCCTTGTAAACACTTTTGTATAATTTTATTGATATACAAGCTGAAGATGAATCTGCATGAATCATCCTATTGAAAAAATATATTTCAAAATATGGATTCCTGAAGCCTTTTCTCCACCTATATCGAAATTTTATGATAAAATTATGAAATAGGTATCATGAATCAAATAATCCATGAAAATGAAAAAAAAATAAATACATGTAGTTTTCTCGAAATTTCTGAATAAATTACTTCTATAAAAGTGTAATGTTATATAAAGCTCGACTTTGAAAAGAGAAGAAAAAATGGTTTGTAAATAAAATTATTATTGTTTATACATAAAAAATATAAATAAAAACGGTAAAAAATTAAAAGATTTTAAGTTAGATCTCGAGATTTCTAAGTATATTCATCTATCTTACTTGGGATACCTGTATAAGAAACAAGTAGATATTTCTAGCACTAGTTTTTAGAACAGTTAAATAAGTAAAATGAAATAATTTTTCTATAATGAAATAATTAAAACAATAAATTCATTTGAATTTAAATAAAAATTAAAAGAACTATTTTAATTATTATAAAAATGAGTTCAAATAGTGCGTATTTTTTTAAATTAGATAAACAAAGAATTTACAAATTACGAGTATATAATATACGTACGGATGGTGATACATATATTGACTAGCAACCCTATTAAAAGTGCAGCATAAACCTTCATCTGTTAATGTTGGATTAAGAATTTCATTGCAGGGTATATACACTCCTTGCCAGAGACAGTATACTACCATCTCATCACAGGGTTGACTGACCTACAAGTAATAAAATGTAAGTTTCATTTATTGTTTAAAATGATTATCTTTACCCTCAACATAAAATCTTTCACAGTATCCCATTTTGAAGCACTTTCATCAGATAGATTTTCAAACAAAGTTGAATTACTTACTTTACACACATCTTCTAAAAGAAGCATATCAACTTCATTTCTAAAATAATAAATTAAAAATTGTAACTGAATTTAATATATTCCTCGTGACCAATTACTTATTTTTTAATATCTCCATGGCTACAGACTTCTTCACTTGATTCATATTACAAATGGTAATTGCAGGAAATGGTATACTTGAAATAGTTTTAAATTTTGGATTTATACCTACAATAACAGGAGAGAGATTCCACTTCGAATACACATTATTAATAAAATAAGCAGCAAATCCAACGGCAAGAAGAAATGATAATATCCAAAATAACCTAAAAATAAACAGTATAATCATTTCTTGTTATAAATTTGAATGTTGAGTTAGGATCGATTAAAATTTTTGAGTTCTTTTAGTGCGAATGTTACGAAAAATCTGCGTTTACATCTAATTATGCAATCAACCTATCTTTATTCATAGCGAAGATAGTCGGTGTCGGTACTTTGTAAAGAATTTCTAAAAATTTCAAAAAGATGAAAAAAAAACATTATTATGGAAAGTTTAGTTATTACTTCTAGATCCATAATTCGATATTTGATAATGATAAAAAATAATTGTTTTGAAAATCAATTTTTCTTTATTTGTACATCATTGATAAAATCAAATATTATTTATTTATTTAATATTCTTCCATTTAAATGTATTAAATATTGCATTTGATAATAAATACGAAAGTAAATTGAAAGAGAGAATGGGATTCTCTTTAAAACGGATTTTCGCAAAATTCATATAATTTGTTATAAAGAGAATGTATGGTTCTAGAAGTTTTAAAATAAAATCATATCAAAAATATATTTTTTAGATCCTTTCAATGAGTTTTAAAAACTCTGTAGAAGCCTAGAAGTCAATAGATTTTTCGTCCATCCCATTCGTATCATTTTTATTGTTTAGCAAACTATTTAATTTATCCTTAAACATTTTAATTATTACCTTTCAAAAAGAGAGATTCCTTGTGATCCAATATACCGCAGACCATGCAAACTTGAATTAGAACAATATTCTTCTCCATACTGTTTTACGGCGTCCATGATATATTTATATTCAGGTTCATGTTTTTGGAAATTTTCCTGTCTCTTCCTTCCTGTGTGCCTATTTCAATAAATTATTTTAATAATTAAATATATAGAATATACATGCATTTTTATTTTCCATCAATGATATTCTGAAACGACTTCGGTTAAATTGATTTATGCATTTTTGGAGACAATCTTAAACTTGATTTCCAAAAAACTCATTAGTGATAATTATTATGCATTACAATAAATAACGTTTAAAAATTATTTTATGTTATTTACATAAAATTATTTTTTCTGCAACTGATCGCGAATTGAAGACTTTTAAACATTTCATAGATGCGACAGATGCGAAATTGCATTTCGCGGCCGTTCTATAGTAACGGCTTGTTAAACTAAAAGTCACTTGAAATTTGACAGTTGATAATATAACAATGACAGTGATACTACTAAAATATAAAAATCTGATGTGGACACCATATGACTTCCTTGTACGCGTATTAAACTATAGATATTTTTTTAATTGCACATATTTGACATTAAATCTTTTATTTTTTGTTCTAATCCATAGCAAACTTTTTTTTTTTTAAATCAAGAAATATATAATATTTAAATTTAGATATCTCGTTTATGCAAAAAGCTAATTTAAAATTCTTAATGTGCTAGACGCTGAATTTAATTCTCTAAAACTTTTATTTGCAGCATTTATTTCTAAAATTAAAATATGACTATTTTTTACTTCCTTGTACGAAGTAAAGGAAGTATTGTTATCGCGAAAATTTTCGGTTCTCAGATTTCAGTGGAAATACGCATTTTGGCCCTCCCTGAGTCCATTTTGACTAATTTCGTCGTGACGTCTGTACGTACGTATGTACGTATGTACGTATGTACGTACGTACGTACGTACGTACGTACGTATGTATCTCGCATAACTCAAAAACAGTAAGCCGTAGAAAATTGAAACTTTATATTTAGGACTGTTATAACATCTAGTTGTGCACCTCCCTTTTTGGTCATTATACAACTACCGGAAGTGGTACTTTACTTGAAGCCTATAATAGATTTTCATGAAAAACTATATTTAAATATAATTTAAAACTTTCCAAATTTGGTATATAAGACTACTATATCAATGGAAATAACATAATAGATTTTGGTTAAAATACACTAACCGGAAGTGACACATTACATGAAGCTGCTAACAGTTTTCCTTAAAAAAATGGTATTATTTTAATTTTAAAAATAAATGCCTCAAATAAAAGTTTTAGAGAATTAAATTCTGCGTCTAGCACATTAAGAATTTTTAAATTAGCCTTTTGCATTAGCGAGATATCTAAATTTAAATATTATATATTTTGTGTTTTTTTTTAATTAAGTTTGCTATGGATTAGAACAAAAAATAAAAAAATAAAAGATTTTATGTCAAATATGTGCAATTAAAAAAATATCTATAGTTTAATACGCGTACAAGGAAGTCATGTGGTGTCCACATCAGATTTTTTTTCAAGGAAAACTGTTAGCAGCTTCATGTAATGTGTCACTTCCGGTTAGTCTATTTTAACCAAAATCTATTATGTTATTTCCATTGATATAGTAGTCTTATATACCAAATTTGAAAAGTTTTAAATTATATTTGAATATAGTTTTTCATGAAAATCTTTTATAGGCTTCAAGTAAAGTACCACTACCGGTAGTTGTATAATGACCAAAAAGGGAGGTGCACAACTAGATGTTATAACAGTCCTGAATATAAAATTTCAATTTTCTACGGCTTACCGTTTTTGAGTTATGCGAGATACATACGTACATACGTACGTACAGTCGTCACGACGAAATTAGTCAAAATGGATTCAGGGATGGTCAAAATGGATATTTCCGCTGAAATCTGAAAACCGAGAATTTTCGCGATTACAATATTTCCTTTACTTCGTACAAGGAAGAAATATCTGATGTGGACACCACATGACTTCCTTGTACACGTATTAAACTATAGATATTTTTTTAATTGCACATATTTGACATTAAATCTTTTATTTTTTGTTCTAATCCATAGCAAACTTAATTTTAAAAAAAATCAAAAAATATATAATATTTAAATTTAGATATCTCGTTTATGCAAAAAGCTAATTTAAAAATTCTTAATGTGCTAGACGCAGAATTTAATTCTCTAAAACTTTTATTTGCAGCATTTATTTCTAAAATTAAAATAATACCATTTTTTTCAAGGAAAACTGTTAGCAGCTTCATGTAATGTGCCACTTCCGGTTAGTCTATTTTAACCAAAATCTATTATGTTATTTCCATTAATATAGTAGTCTTATATACCAAATTTGGAAAGTTTTAAATTATATTTGAATATAGTTTTTCATGAAAATCTATTATAGGCTTCAAGTAAAGTACCACTTCCGGTAGTTGTATAATGACCAAAAAGGGAGGTGCACAACTAGATGTTATAACAGTCCTAAATATAAAATTTCAATTTTCTACGGCTTACCGTTTTTGAGTTATGCGAGATACGTACGTACGTACGTACGTACAGACGGCATGACGAAATTAGTCAAAATGAATTCAGGGAGGGCCAAAACACCTATTTCCGTTGAAATCTGAGAACCGAAAATTTTCGCGATAACAATACTTCCTTTACTTCGTACAAGGAAGTAAAATATCTGATGTGGACACCACATGACTTCCTTGTACACGTATTAAACTATAGATATTTTTTTAATTGCACATATTTGACATTAAATCTTTTATTTTTTGTTCTAATCCATAGCAAACTTAATTTAAAAAAAAATCAAATAATATATAATAATTAAATTTAGATATCTCGTTTATGGAAAAAGCTAATTTAAAAATTCTTAATGTGCTAGACGCAGAATGTAATTATCTAAAACTTTTATTTGCAGCATTTATTTCTAAAATTAAAATTATACCATTTTTTTCAAGGAAAACTGTTAGCAGCTTCATGTAATGTGCCACTTCCGGTTAGTCTATTTTAACCAAAATCTATTATGTTATTTCCATTGATATAGTAGTCTTATATACCAAATTTGGAAAGTTTTAAATTATATTTGAATATAGTTTTTCATGAAAATCTATTATAGGCTTCAAGTAAAGTACCACTTCCGGTAGTTGAATAATGACCAAAAAGGGAGGTGCACAACTAGATGTTATAACAGTCCTAAATATAAAGTTTCAATTTTCTACGGCTTACCGTTTTTGAGTTATGCGAGATACATACGTACGTACGTACGTACGTACGTACGTACATACGTACGTACAGACGGCATGACGAAATTAGTCAAAATGGATTCAGGGAGGGCCAAAATACCTATTTCCGTTGAAATCTGAGAACCGAAAATTTTCGCGATTACAATACTTCCTTTACTTCGTACAAGGAAGTAAAAACAATAAGTTTCTTTTTACTTCCTTGTACGAAGTAAAGGAAGTATTGTAATCGCGAAAATTTTCGATTCTCAGATTTCAACGGAAATAGGTATTTTGGCCCTTCCTGAGTCCATTTTAACTAATTTCGTCGTGCCGTCTGTACGTACGTATGTATCTCGCATAACTCAAAAACGGTAAGCCGTAGAAAATTGAAACTTTATATTTAGGACTGCTATAACATCTAGTTGTGCACCTCCCTTTTTGGTCATTATACAACTACCGGAAGTGGTACTTTACTTGAAGCCTATAATAGATTTTCATGAAAAACTATATTCAAACATAATTTAAAACTTTCCAAATTTGGTATATAAGACCACTATATCAATAGAAATCATATAATAGATTTTGGTTAAAATAGACTAACCGGAAGTGGCACATTACATGAAGCTACTAACAGTTTTCCTTGAAAAAAATGGTATTATTTTAATTTTAGAAATAAATGCTGAAAATAAAAGTTTTAGAGAATGAAATTCTGCGTCTAGCACACTAAGAATTTTTAAATTAGCTTTTTGCATAAACGAGATATCTAAATTTAAATATTATATATTTTCAGATTTTTTTAAATAATTAAGTTTGCTATGGATTAGAACAAAAAATAAAAGATTTAATGTCAAATATGTGCAATTAAACAAATATCGATAGTTTAATACGCGTACAAGGAAGTCATGTGGTGTCCACATCAGATTTTTTTATTTTAAATAAATACAATCAACATTGTAATACTTATTTTATAAATTATTTATTCTTTTTTCAACAAAATATATATTATTTAGGATTAATATTAATCGTACAATTTGTATTGTTATTAATATTTACTCCAGAAGTCGAAGTAACTAAATTTTGTGTTTTCTAACAGTTAATACTTGGAATTGAAACATTATTTTCGTTAGATAATTCAACACATGCATTCCAATTTAAACTATACACTACAGTATCGGAAATTGATTTAGAAATTTATTTCTTGTTTTCGATAGAATCTTCTACAAATAATTCTGCTACTGTAGCCGTTCTCCACCCACCATGGTGTTTAAAAACCAATATATCAGCACCGCTATTAGCAAGTAGCGTAACAGAACTTTTCCTAAAACAATATCCAGTATATACTTTATTGTTTGGCGATCCCAAATATTTAGCAATCAATGTGGGTATTTCCTCAATTTTATACATTCAACTTCTGCATTGCATCTTCCATTTTCATATCTCAAGAATACTTGACGATTAGCATGATGTTTCTGATTAAGGACTACGTATTGTATAGTATAATCTTACAAAATCAGAATTAGTGATAATAAAAATCGTCAGTACGGTGGTGTGGATAGCAATATGGAATTCAAATCCGGAGATCCCGAGTTCGAATCGCACTCAAGCTAAAAATTATATAAACTACTACACTGCGGCTCGGTGAGTGCGGACCCTGTACTGTAATTGGGATTAAGTTCCTGTTGTACAGAGTAACATAAATAAATAAATAAAAAATGCGCGTTATTTCAGTTTTTGTGTCGGGAAGTGTCACTATTAATAGTTATCATTCTGAATGTCACCAATAGTAATTCTTGTCAATTCATTTCGTCGCATGGTCCCTGATATTCCCATAATCAAAACTACCTAGACACAAACGGTAGATAAAGCAACTTATTATAACAGTACTTTGTTTAATATTTACCTTCCGTAATAAATAATTTTCATCAGCAGCTTTTTCTAAAAGTAAATTAATCTGATCTCGCGTAAATACATTTGACTTTTTTTACCTACTATTTTTTTCCAAAAAGGGAGTAATCTTAAAAATTCCCTTATATCAATGTCAGTCTGTATATTATGCATACACTTCAACATATTTGTAGAATATATGCTCCAAAAATTTAAACTTTTTAAAAATTTTGATTTTTCCATTAAATAACTTTTTTCTGACAACGTTTTGACATTATGCTTGTTGCACCAATTTTTAAAGTTACTGTAACATATTTCATACTGTCGCTAAGATTTTTCAGATATTAAATTGGAAAGCACAGAATTTATAACTTTTTAACTCCGGAGGAGTATGGAAAATTGAAATATCACTATCACTGCCAGTATACAGTACATTTTTACGATTTTTACAAAACGATTGTGACATGAAAACCGCTTTTCTGTTGACAATGAATTAAGCTGTTTAATACCAATAAAATATAATTACATATTTTTTGCGATTGCACAATAGTTATTTACTAGCGATCAGGTCGGCTTTGCCGACCCTCAGCTAGGCTCCACAGCCCTTGAAGAAAAGTATTTTTTAAACTTGTTACTTCATGCACCACCTGGTCGAGTATTGATATTGTAAAAAAATACATTTGATAAATTTTTATAAAATGATTTGCTTTCAAGTCGTTTTTGATTCATTTTTCATGTTCTCTTAGACCTTTCGATAAATTGAAATAAGTATATTGCAACTACAATAATGCAAGAAAAATATATTTACCTACGGACATTAAATTTCGCATAATAACTCTCATTTAACTGAAGTCGTAACTCTTATACTTTCCAAGATCTCAATGAAAATTAGAAATCCTGTATAAAATATTATACACACACACTTACTTCTGAAATCCTAAAGGGATATATTTTGTTTGATATCCAATTTCGTTTAAATTTACTAAAATAGGTTCTTCTCCAATAGCAATTCTGTAATATAGGTATTTTAATAAAGTTTGTTTTTTTTTTCAAAAAATAGTATACCTTTTTTCTTGAGTTTTTACCCAGGAATCGTTATTATTATTCTTTCTAGGTCTAATAGTATTAACATCTGATCGAAACATATTGGTTACTCTATAAATTGTAAATGTTTTCTTATTTTTAAGCAATTTAATGATCAAACTATGATTATTTTTGCTTTGTTTGTATAAATATTAATGTATTATACAGTATTATTTGTATACACAAAATAATCTAAGAGCTATAATCACTCTTAAATCGAAACTAAAACTAATACCAATTATAGACAAATTAATGAGAGTGGTTTAAATTACAACCATTATTTGACATTGATTTATTTATTCATATACTAATTAAGTATTTAATTATAAGTTAAATCAATAGTAAAATGTTATTGCTTTTATGTTTTTAGTTCGATGATGTTGAAACGGTGAATTCGCGTATTGCAAAATTAGAAATAATAATTATTATTATTTAAACACCTATTGGTTAAAAGTATAAACTTTTATATAACGTAAGTCCATAATGCAGGCTCAAACATTGTAGTACAAAAAATACGTTTAAGGAATATAATTTATTTTATGTTTAAAAACAAAATATTTCAATGATATGTATATTGTAAAGAATTATACATATTTTTTATAAAATTCACTTCGTTCAGGATTTTAATAATCAAAGTATATTAACTTATTTCGACTGTCCTACTGTCCATTATTTTTAATAATACATTGCTTAATTGTATACGAGGACTATTCTCTAAATTTACAATCAATACGTTTTTGCATTCGAAAAAACTACATTTTAAATTGGTGTAATTTTTATATCAAACGATTTTAATTCTTTTTTAATAAGCCGAATGGCAAATTAAAAAAAAAATTATTAGTTAGATTTCAGGCTTTAATTGGAATTAAAAAGGTAAAATTAATTAAAAAATATTAAATAAAACTCTTGGCAAAGTCTCACAAAATTCAGCTTCCGAGTCACCTTATGAGGGCATCGTCAGAGTCCGGCCAGCACAGTTAGTAACCATAGACGCGTTTCGCTCTTATTAGAGCTCATCAGTATGGTATAACTCACTTCTTCACCTAGAACAAAGTTCACGTGAAGAAGCTGGTGACGAAGAACTGTGCCAGCAGAGAATAAGATCTCTAACAAACGGTAAGATGACATGAGAAGTTCTGTCGAACCAGTAATGCCATCTACCGAAAAAAAAAAAAGCTACGCATAGCAATTTAAATAACAACAAAGACAAAATTAATTGTCTTTGTTGTTAGTAAAATTAATTATTCATTTTTTAAACCTTTTTATTAACCTAAGGCGACGTTTCGGTCAATATTTTGGGCCATTATCAAGCAATTTCAGTATGAAATAACAATTAACAATTTTTTACAATCAAGGGTAACATAATTGAAAAATTAAAAATTAAAAAAATTGTTGAGGTACACACCTCAAGAGTCACATAGTAACTAAAACGTCGCCTTCTTAGGTTAATAAAAAAGGTTTAAAAATAGTTATTTGTGTATTAAGAGCGTAAAGTGATTCTTTGTTACTCGAACACGGTAATTGCAGCGCAAGCCGAAGGCGAGAGCTGCAATAGTGTAAGAGGAATTGTTAAAAAACGTATGCGTACTGACAATAAATTTGTTCTGTTAACTGTCAATATGACAAGTTTCTGTTTTGTTTGTATCCCTGGTAATTATTGAAATAAGCGCGCATTTAATATCTTTTTCTCGCGTTGCCATTGGAAACGCACATATTTAACGTCTTTTTCGCGCGTTGCCATTGGAGACGCGCAAAAAAGATATTTTTCGATTGTTCCACAGAAAACGTCAACTTTACGATGACAAAAGAGACCGTAATTGTCAACTTTTCATAGCAATCGTAGAAAAATGAATAATTAATTTTACCTTTTTAATTCCAATTATAGCCTGAAATCCAACTAATATAATAAAAATAAACATTTTAAAATTTTTCCATATTTCTGAAGGTATGCCATTTACTCTCTTTTGACACATTAATAGCTTATTGGCCAAAGTGAAACGCATTCCCCGCAATTTATCTTTGTCATGTAGAAACAAAAAGAAATCGTTGGGTGTCAAATCGGGAGTATATTGTGGATGACCCATCAATACAATGTTTTGCTCTTACGCTACGCTATGGTTCGAGCGGCTGTATGTGGACGAGCGTTATCATGTTGCAATGTGACTCTCTTGAAAATGCTCATTGTTAAACTTCATGAATTTTCATAAAAGGATTAACTTCTAAACTTTCAAAACGTCGCAATATTTTTTCAATTCATTTTTTGTTGAATTGACAAACGATGCAGTTCAAATATCACAATAAAATTTATGTCAAAAATTACGGCCTAGTAGTTATGGTCAATATTAAAAGAACAGCTCTCGTATTAAATAATTTATGATAAATTTAATTTAAGAATATTTCAAAGAGCATTATTATTAATTGAAATAAATGTAGTTGTGTATTGATATAAAAAAATAATCAAATTACTGTATTAAATATATTTCATAAAATAAATAATTAATTATTTTAACGGAACATATTTAAATAGAAATCTATAATGAATACAATATTTTATTTTTTACTTGAATATTTTTTGTTGTTTATTACTATATATAAATAACTCAATATTTGATAATTATTATAAATTAAAACTAATTCTACATATTCTCGAGAAAAATAAAGTCCTGTATGCACCACAGACATTACTAATTATGCCCTCGGGCTGGATTCTGTCGTTCTCTGTGCATTATCGCCCTTGTACATAAATAACTATTAAACAGATATTTTATTTATATTATTACATTTAAAAGTACTTGTATTGAAATCTTATTGTTAGTTCTACTTTTGTTATCAATAAAAATCTGTACTTACATGTAGCACTTATACTTATTTGCTGCTGATGACCCTCCGGAATACAATCAAATAATAAAGAATCGCGCAAGCTTTCTTTTTATATCCTTCGAAAGTAAACAAATCACTTTAAGTGCTTAATTTATTTCTTTTCCGCTATCACAACATCATTTGGTGAAGAAATTGAATTGTAACTCAATAAAAGTGATATGTCAGTGATTTCTTCTGTTACGCATTACAACGATTAATGAATATTTTATCATTTCGGTGTTAGTTTTATACGTATGAATATGAATGTGACTAAATAATAATAAATTAAGTAAATTTCTAGTTGCCGAGAAATAAGAGCTCATGTTTGTTTAAGATATACTTTCGTGACAAATTGTCGTAACTAATCGTGACAATTTTGATGTTTTAATAACCCACTTATTTGAACAGTTATGCAGTTTATTACGAACGTGAAATGTAAATAGTTTTATTTTATTTATGACTTCAGAGTTCGTTTTAAATTCTAGAAGGAATTTTTTCATTTTGATTACTTACGTTGGACATTTACAGAACCACATAAATTAATACTGTCCTGATTTTAATGGGATTAAATTTGGTATTGACAACTATTTTAGATGTCGATAACAGTTCAAAACAAACACATATTAATTTATAATCTTCTACATGGCTTGATAAGACTTAATTTGTTTATTTTTCCTTTCACAATATGGTAAAAGGTTTGGCCGCATTTCTAAAAATCTCGAAATTTTGACGAATCAGTTTTTTATTTTAAATCTTCATCTTAATGTATCATATTCAAATTACCCCATGTCATATAAGTTTACTTAAGATAATTTTGAATTAAGTTCAAATTGAGTTCTTGAAGACAATTTCTTTTCACTCTTATTTATTTTTAGAATATATAGTTCTGCATATGAAATATTTGCAAATTGCTTTTAAGAGAGCGTTTTTAGTATAGATGGTTACCTGTCAGCAGTAATTAATTTTTAAACTGCCGTACTGCCGGTTTTCGTAGTCGAATGCTATATTATTTAAGGCGTATAAGTGACTAGTTTATAGCGCCCGAGTGTGATAAATACATGTAACTGTATTTTTTATATTTTACGACAAATCACACATTGTCGACAGGCGAATTCGAACTGACGAACCTTGGTTCGAGTGACGTCACAGGTGGCTTAACACGCTCGACCACCGCGCCGGGAAACATAAAAATATTAAAACTAAATAATTATAATAATACTAATAAAAGAAAATAAAATATAATAATTTTCGCTCAAAATATAAATATTTTGGGCACAGTAGATTGAGAAATTGGTTCTCGATCAGGATAAATATCATTGAAAATATGATGAACTTCTTCTTGATTTCTTGCTTGCTTACGTTTCTGATGATGAAAAATATAATTTATTTATAATTCTTGTCTCTGTGAATTCTTAAAATGTCATGGCGAGAATAACAGCCGTCTCTATGGATTTTGTATATTTTATTTCTAGACAACTAAAATCCATTTCTGGTAAAATTCTGTAAAATTGCTCTTATTCAACGCGATTTTTTTCATTTTTTTTCAAATAAAGTATGATTATTTTAGATATGTTTGTATAAAGAAAAAGTTATTCTTTCGAATGGAATTTAAAAAAAATCAATGTGAAAAAATGTCTACCTACTAGTACTGTCAACCGGTCTCGGTGTTTTTTAGGACCGGTCTTTTGGTTTATAAAGGAGCGAAAACACCGGTTTTAATACCGATCTTTTAACCGATCTTTTTAACCGGTCTTTCGACCAGTCTTTTAACCGGTCTTTTGATCAATCTTTTAACCGGTCGCTCTGGCCTTGCAACTGACCATTAACTGATTTTTGAAAACACTAGTTTTTCATCTAACTTCAATTCTCAAACATACATTAGAAAATGTCGAATAAGGGAAAGTAAACAGAGTAGATCGGTAGGAACATAATTGAATTTTTAATGATGTACCATAAAATTTAGCGGTATTTCCAAAATAATAGATTTCATCGTATTGATATTTTCTATGAAATCACAGATATATGTCCAGTTCATTCATCTCCTCAAAAGAGTGAGGTGAGTCTTACACTTTTATAGTTTTCAATTAGTTCTAGATTACGAATGTACTTTACTCATTCAAAGTCATACTGTCTTAGAATTTACTAGTGCTGTCACCCAGTCTCGGTCTTTTTTAGGGCCGGTCTTTTGGTTTATAAAAGACTGAAAAGATCGGTCTTTTTTAAAATCCTCAATTTTTCCAGCACTACTACCCACTGATAAAAAATACCCGCAATTATAAACTCTCGAAACATTTTTTTAACTGTTTAGATTAAATATTTCAAGAAATAATATCAATATTCCTTACACCTTGTATAACATAATAAAAATGTTTCAAAAAAAAAAAAACACGAGTATACAGAACAGTACGTCGTAGATCCTTTATTTTATAACGTAAAAGAACATTATCTGATGTATCTGTCTGCAACACGGAAACAGACTCATGGCGATTATTAGATTTCATTATTGAAACTATCATTCTTTGTTGATGTTGAAAGCACTATTCATTATTGAGGGCACAAATAATTTTGAAAGCACAAATTATCGTTAAATGGAAAAAATAAATTACACTTACGTACAATAAATTCTTACTTATTACTAAAATTCAATAATCACCTATGTAATAATTTAAAAGTCTGTAATTTAATATTTTATCAATATTATATTGTGAACAGGAAAATCTCAAGAGACTATCATGCAGAGAGAAAATTGATTGTTTATAATTTTTTAATTTACTTGGATATTTATTTATATTTTAGCAAGATTCATTTATTAATTAGATATTTGTTTTTGTTTTTATCAAAAGGACTCAAATACTACGGTCATATTATGTCGCGTCAGTTGCTTTTTGTCAATGACACTTGGTGTACAAAGATCTGGGTTGTCGCAAATGTCGGTCATTTCCTACCATCGCGCAGTGTTGTTTAATTTACCTTATCGAATCAACCGTAATAAACAATAACCGCACCCTGACATGATCATTGATATTCATTTAGCCATTACTTGGCTGAATTTAGTCGAAAATTGAAGATTCTTTGAGTGCCGAAAATTTTCAAGCTTTCTATTTAAGGTCATGCAAGTTAATGTGTGGCCAGGTCCAAATTGAATAATAGTTTCAAATATCTACAATTTAGATTCTAAACCAGGCATGGCCAATCTTTTTAATAGGCGGGTCAGATTTTCATTGAAAAAATTGTTCGTGGGCCATAAAAATGTTCAAATTTTTATGTTTTACTAGGTTTTGTAGGAAAGATAAAAATAAAATATTTTCAAAGCTAAAGACAATGAAGTTATTATAAATATTATTAACAATAGAAACTAATAACATGTTTATTCTGCATATAAAATTTACAAAAATGGGTTAATATTACATTCAATTAAATTAAATGAAGTTGTTTGGGTTTCCTAATAATTTCTCAATCTCGGGTTCCATATTTGTGGTAGCCATTTTAAAATCGTTTTTAAATATTCATCTGTTAACCTGTATCTTGTTGGGCTTTTATTGCAGTTCATGATAGAAAAGATGTGTTCATAAATATATGTCGAACCAAATATGACAAACATTTTCATCGCAAGTGTGCGTAAATTTAAATATGCGATAAGATTTCTGTCCCTATACAGAACTTGTCTTCAATTGAACGAACACAATCAAATCTACGATAAAAATTATTTATTATTGCCCTTAAATTAATAATAGACTTATTTTTCCTTGAGAAATATTTGATGACAATTTTTTTATGTTTATGAAAATTTATAACATTACTAGATTTCACTTATAGTTTTGCAAAAGTGAAAAATATATCTACTCAGCATTACCGTTTTGGTATTTCAAATTTATTTATGTTACGCTGTACAACAGGAATTTAATCCCAATTACAGTACAGGGTCCGCACTCACCGAGCCGCAATGTGATAGTTTATATAATTTTTAGCTTGAGTGTGATTCGAACTCGGGATCTCCCGATTCGAATTCCGTATCGCTATCCACACCACCGTACTGACGGATTAAATTAATTACTGCTAGCAGCAACCATCTATACTCAAAATGCACGTACAAATAAAAAATACTTATTTCTATTTGCTTATTTAGATTGGTTTAAATAGATAAAATAATATAATAGCAAGTGGCTAGATGTTTTGTCAATACAAATAATTGGTTCCCAGGAAAATAAATCATTAGTAATTTATTTGATCTTATAGGTTAATTAATAACTGTGTTAAAACAATAAAATTCGAAACATTTAAGTAAACTTTTTTAAACAGATAGATCTAAGATAAACACTGATTATATTTGTAAATATAGCATGAAAAATAATGGTCAGTCATTTAAAGAAGAAAAATGCATGGTCAATATAAGTAATTATCTACCAGTTCCTAGTTGATTAATTAAATCATTAGTTCGGCACTCTAAGTAATTAAATATTGTTTAAGTAAAGAAAAGGTACAAAAAAAATTCACTATTTTTATTTATAGTAACTAAGTATATTAAAATATTACAGTTATATGTATATAAATTATTATTATACGTATTTGCAAAATTAGCTTAAAACTATAATTACAAATTCATCAACTAAACAAATGAAGAAATGAACAATTTTATTGTAGTGCTTATAATTATTCTTTTAACACATCTAATAATAAAATTTAAATTAATACTTCAATCTTTATATGTGTTGGTTACAATCAGAACTGAAAGTTGAGTATCTTAATGTTAAATCAATAATTTATATAACTTTAAGTTCATTGTTCAATTGGTGAATTTTTCTGAACTAGTTTATTATTAATCCTAATTGTTGTAGACAAACACTTGCTGCATCAGCTTTTGCTTGTTTCTTCGTCGATGAAGCAACGTTAGGTTTGTATTCAGTACCATTCAATATTACCTAAAAATTATAATATTATTTATTTATTTAAGAAACTCTGCAATTATCGTGAAACATCGAAAAAATACACACTCGATGAATTAAATTAATTGTATATTAAAAAAAGCAGAGTACAAATTTTAAGTTAATTAATGCAATGAAATTATTAGTCATATATGGGTAAAAAAGGCATGATAATTGATATATTTATACATTTATTCAATTCAAGAAAGATATATTTATTTTGGTCAATCGAACAAATAATACTGAATATTTATCATTTAAAATTAATTGGTTATACTTCTTGAATGGTAAATTGCGTGCTTTTCTAAAACTTACCTTAAATAAGAAATTCTTCTTATGATCTGGTCCACATTCAAAACAACATTCATACTGCGGCACTCCCAATTTCCTCTTCGTTGCAAACTCTCCCAATAATGAAACTGGATGTTTACCAGCCAATGTTTTTGTCGTTACGGGATTCTTTTGCATCTTTACCGGTTTCTTATTCTTCACTTCTTCGTTTGCCACAAGTCCCTTTTTGTCCAGTTTTACTTCGAGTA
This sequence comes from Pterostichus niger, assembly GCA_947425015.1. Lineage (NCBI taxonomy): Eukaryota > Metazoa > Arthropoda > Insecta > Coleoptera > Carabidae > Pterostichus > Pterostichus niger. Next base: position 19,354,755 of record OX380341.1, on the reverse strand, counting down.
AAAGAGGCTCTAATGAACCCGTTTTTTCCTTACCTAGACCCTCTCCGGGTTTCCAACCCATTTTCTGGAGTAAATGCATCCCCATACCTCCAGTTACTGGGGCTGCATTTTGCAATTGGTCCTACATAAATAAGTGTGTTAGAAATCAATTTTAATTGTTTGTAGGTAACAGGCAGATATGTGAAAATTCGATAAATACAAAGTTATAGCTCAAAGTTCTTTTAATTACTAACTTGCGTTGTTTCAGCAATTTAAAAATTACCTGTCGAATAATAATGTTACTCTATTATTGCCGTAACAACGTACATGGATTATTTTCAATTGATTTTAAATTAGTTGCAATAAGGAAAAGGCTATAATTTAGTCATTAATAATAATGTACTTAAATGTATGTTTTTAAATACGTACTGATAAAGTTAAAATAATTAAATGAATTATTAGGAAAATACGTACTAAAAAAAAACACTAATTTACATTGCACTACTAGTCTCATTAAAATAGTATTATTTAAAATATTTTTTCATTTACACGCCTATTGAAATTTGTAATGCAGAAAACATAAACTTTGTTAATATTAACAATAAAACTGTTTAGTACAAACTCGAGATGGTGCTCGTTCATTCTAGCAAAAATTAACTTTATAATAGGGCAAATTTAACTAAAAATGCAATGTAAAATAGCATAAAAATATGTAGCATGAAAATTGAATCCACTGTAGAAGATTTCGGCCCAATCACGAACGAAGTACTTACCACATGGGTACAACACAAACACGGCCAGTTCGGCTTAGAACAACGTCCAACACTGGTAAATAGCAGGTGATCTAAAAGTCTGGAACAAATTCTCAGGTAATTTCAGTTACGCGAGTAAAACCTGAACCCTCTCAGCGTTTTACTCGCGAAACACAGAGCTAGTGATGGTTCTCTAGAAGTCTAGAACAATTTTCAGCATATGGTTATAAATTTTGTAATGAAAAATGTATGAATCACCACAAGCTCTGCTTCACAGCCACAGAATCCATCTCTCAATTTATAAGAAATGGTCTGTGCCTGCAAATTTGCCAAAAGTTTATTTGGTACCTGAAAATTTGTTACAAACAATTTATTTATTGATTTATAGTTAGGCTTAATTGCCTTAATGTCTAATTTCATATTTCAATTATTGGATATCAAGTTTGAAGCAAAATTCACATTTAATTAAAATGCGAATTACTTACTCTGTTTTTTTAACTTTCTAAATAGAAATCAAACTATAAATCCGGTGGAACATTTAAAGCACAAAATTAGCTGTAAAAATTTACACTTATTTTGAGCTTTAAACTTTCCACTTGAACCCAGATGCTAATCTGAAAAATAAAACCGCAAACGTGCAAGAATAACTATTGTATACCTTTCTAGCCCAAGCTTGATATCCAGATGAAAGTTCAGCTGGTGTTAAAATTTGAGCTCCTGTTGATCCTGTGAACTGGCCGATTTGCTGTTTACTGGCAGCCCATGATTGCATCTACGTAAAAAACAAAAAAACATCAGATATTAGGTTTATATTCTCAAAAATTTAATTCACCTCTTTCTGAACTTTATACATTTGATTCAGCGCTTGGACGTCATTGGGGTTTTCTTGAAGTTTTCGCATAGCATTCAGTCGTTGTGACACAATTGAACTAATATCAACCTAAAAATATAAAAGAAAAAATGTAAAAATTTATACAAATATTTTAGAAATTGAGTAGTACATCTGATTGTTTCGGTGGCAGAAGAGCTGGCAAAATAGAATTTATAGGAGTAGGTGGAGCTACTGGTTTCGGTACTGGTTCTGGAACTGGTGGCGGTGCGATAGCTAAGGGAGCTACTGGTTCTGATTTCTTTGGTGACACAGGCACCCATTCACTCTCCGTTTTTCTGTGTAGTTGTCCACTTGAAACAGGAAACTGCATGCGAAGTTCCGCTGATTTTTCCTTCGGCGTCTTCACTGGAAGCGGTGTCGCATTCTACAAATACAGTAACAATATAAAAAAATTATTGTATAGTTAAATACTATTATGAGTAAACTTTACCTTTATATTCATAACAATAGAAGTAGGCTTTTCTTTCAACTGGAAAGGATGATGAAATACTTTTTCCCCCTCACTATTACTATCCATCTCATCTTCATTAGACGATACGCTGGATAATTCTCCAAGTTCCTCTTTTTTCGACAAATTTTTGCAGAAATCTGTTAATTCTTCAATTGTTTTACCTCCTGCTTTGATTGCAGCTATAACCTTTTCTTGAGCTTGTGGACCTAATGTGAGCGCTTCAGGTAAAGTACCTGATTTTAACATATTAATTGCATTTTTACGTGCAATTTCTAATAATTTTTTTTTGTCTATTGCAGAAGAGGGTGATTTTGAACGTCTTTTGCGATCTGATCTATGATTAGAGCGATCTTTATGAGAATTTACCTGGAATCTATCTCGTGATCTTCTGTCATCTCTAGATCTTGATCTCCTATTTTCTCTAGATCTTGATCTTCTACTATCTCTGGACCTTTTTTCGTCTCTATATCTGTCTTTGTATCTATCTCTATCATAACATTCTTTATCTTTGTAAGATCTCGAGGAACTGTAATAATAATCAGATTTATCTCGTCTGGAATGTCGATCACGGTCTATACTTCGACTTCTACTTCTTTTCTTGTGCTTCTCTTTTTTGTGTTTTTTAGAATCATCATGTTTGCTTTTGTCTTTATTATCTTTATGACTGTGTTTCCTTTTCTTTTCAATTTTCTCTGACCTGTTTTCTACTAGTTTAGTTTCAATATTCACAGGAGAACTTTCAGTATCATCTATAATTATAATTTATTAGTTTAATTCATAAGTAATAACGAAAATAAAACAAAAATACCTTCACTCTCCGTAGTGACTTCTCCATCTTCGAATTTTGCAGCTTTTTCACGGGCCTTATCCTCAATTTCTTTAATAGTTGCTTCATAAACCGTACTATTCTTCAAACTTTTTATTGTTATTTTTCCTGAAGCTGGTTTCTCAGGTATTTCATTATAAATTTTTGTATCAAGATTTTCGGATCCATCCTCAACCTCAATAAATTTATCTTCTTCAGCATCAGATTTTACACTGTTTTCTTCTATGATATTTATTGTTGGAAATGCATGATCACTTTCTAATTTCTCGTATTCTTTATTCTTAGGTTCTGATTTAATAGAATCAATTACTGGACTTTTAGAAATAGTTTTATTCAAATTTTCTTCATCAGACAAACTTTCTTTTTTAATTCGTTTTTTGCCGTGTCTACTACTTTTCTCTGAAGAATCGTCACTACTATCAGAACTATGTTTATGCTTGGACTTTTTCTTGTGTTTTTTATCTTTATGTTTATGCTTTTTTTTACTCTTTTTATGCTTTTTAAGAACTTTGTTCTTTAAGATTGGGGGCAAAGCATTAAAAGTACTAAATAATTCCGATAAAATTTCTGCCGATGATTTCAAAGGTTCCGTATCAGCGTTTTGTGACATCCTAAGATTTTAATTAAGCGTATTATTTTATTCTATTATATATATTAATTACTAATTTTACAGATCAACAAACACTTTTACTGCGACTGACATTTCAATAAATTTGACAATTATATTAACTTGTTGCCAACTAAAAGAAAATAAACATATAAAATTAATTTAAGGTGAAGCATCCGCTTCATAGACCAGACATATATCCGCGGTTTGTGATATCCTAAAATTTTATTTAAGCGTGGTATTTGATTCTATTATGTCTAATATAAATATTAACTCAACAGATCAACAAACACTTTTGGTGTAACATTTCAAAAAATTAGACAAATTTTGTAACTTGTTGCCAACTAACAAAAAAAAATACTTGGCTACACTGTGAATAAAGCGCAAAATTTAAATATATAAATAAATAAATATATCATCACGCCTTTTACCCATTACTGGGTGTGGCACTCTGCCAAAGCAGATTTCGGTAAGTGATATATTTCAACGCGTGAAGTGCGGTTACCAACCGTCAAATCACGGCTCCAAATATATTATACTATTATATATAAATTAATTGAAAAAAAAAATAAACATGTATACTTCACAATTTTATTGGTTTATTTCACTCCTACATGTACCTTTGGTATAGTAGTGATTTTTCATGTTAGTCAAACCTATTTAAGAGTGAACCGTTGACTATTGAACTGTGATGTCACCAACAGATAAAAGTAAAATTATTTTCACAAGTACGATTGTTTATATTAATATAACAGATTATTAGAGCAAATGCAGCGTTCGTTCAATGGAATGAAATTTAAACATTCAGCATCTTTCCAATGTAATCACAGTACTATTTATAATGATAAAAACAAAACAATTCAACTACTATTGACAATATCCTTGTTCATGAAACCTAAATTTAAAAAAATCTACTGCTATGATCTTTCTCTTGACTTAAAAATACGATAACAAAAAATGAGACATCGTCAAGTCAGTGTTCATTGCACACGTTCAGTCAGTATTCTTCTGGAAAGCGGCTTTAGTCACTTTGCTTGTTGAAAGATACATTTGTTCACAATAACTTACACACACAACGTCGCAGTCTCACACACAAGCACACCATAGTTGCAGCAGAGTGCGAGTCCAAGCCTCGTTGTCGTTCGCCTCAACTGATTAGCATCAGGACACCAACCGAACAGAACAACCGAACGTGTTCCGTTGAGCTTAAATGTTACCGGTGCCCGCCGGATAAAACAGGAAATTATTCGAGGGGCCGAAATTGACTGGTGTTTTTGGACTAGCACAAGTGTAAATGAAATCATCGGACTGCAACTGTGTACGATTGACATTCGGTTCCGATGCAGATCGATGGATCTTCGGCAAATTCCTGATCAGACCTTCAAGTGACGCAAGAATTTGCCTAAACAGAGGTCGTTCATCCCGGTTAAATTTGATACAATCTTCTACGAGTCTGCGAAGAGCTTTTGGGGTATCCGATCGTAGTTTGTTCAAATCAGGTCGTAGATAACCTCGGCCAACCATAAAGAGTATCTGATCTTTGTTGTTGACATGTGAGTATGGTAGTTGACTTGCAAGGAGTTCATATTCCACTATGCCGAAGGCGTACACGTCTGACTGGAAACTGTATGGGTTGTCCTCTTGCATACGAATCACTTCTGGCGCCATCCATAAGATGGAACCAGTTGGTTGATGGAACTGTTGTGAACCAGACCAACGTGTCTTCGCAGTCGCCAAACCGAAGTCGCCGATTTTTACTGTTAGGTCATCATGCAAGAATATGTTGTTCGATTTCAGGTCCCTACAATACATAAATATAAATTAAGTAAAATTTAAATGTCTTGTAATTAAATGCTTATGACAAACCTATGAATGATATTCTTAGCATGCAAATAATCCATCCCTTGTGCTGTTTGTCTTCCAATTTCTATGAGCGTAAATAGTTCAAACTTGGTCTCGAAAACATGCAGATGCTTATAGAGGCTGGATCCCTCACACCATTGTGTCACAATCGCAAGTTGTGGTTTGCTAACACAACCCATAAACAGCAGAATATTCACGTGTCGTGTTTTTCTTAGTACAGCCACCTCGTTCTTAAATGCTTGCAGTTGAGCAACTGTAGGTATCTTCACATTCAGAGTCTTGACCGCAACCGAACCATGCCAATGAGCTTTATACACAGTTCCGAAACTGCCAGAACCAACTCTAGGTCCAACTAAGATCTCATCGGCCGGAATCTCCCAATCTTCGATGCTTTCACGCGGTGCTAGTAACGGTTTACTTTCGTCTGCGGAGCGAGCTCTAGCACGCCGAGGCCGTAAGGAGCCGGTCGGCGAGGCCTGGGTGCTGCGACAATGCGGCGGGGAGTCGCCAGCTCCTGATCGGTTCAAAGAAAGAGACCTGGGAGGAACTTCCTCGCCGAGCGGTCGAACTAAGTTCAAGCAAACATTTGGGGCAGAGCTTGATCGGTCCTGTTGGCCCAAACTGCGGGGATGGCGTGATTGTCGCGGTGGAACTAAACCTATGCTTGAAGTGTGAAGGTGAAGTATTCCGGCGCTTGATTCATGAGGTTGGGCCAATAGGGCTCTGTAGTAGGTATCTGCCATGCGCACCTTAAAAATAAAAATAATTATATCATCACGCCTTTTATCTATTACTGGGTGTGGCACTGCCATAGCAGATCTAGGTAAGTGATATATTTATGCGCGTGAAGTGCGGTTATCAATCGTCAAATCAAGATCCCAAAGCTGTTAGTAGAAGGGAGCCACAGGTGTAGTATTTAATGTGGTGAAAATTGTTTGTCAGTTGTGGGAATCTAATCCGAGTTCTCAAATCAACAGGCCGACTTGATACCACTGAGCCACCTGCCCCATAAAAATAGCATAAAGAAAAAATTATTCTTATTCATAATGTTTCACCAAGTGCCAACGGCTCATACTTTTGATATTATTAAAGAAAAAATGTCAATCAGTATATTTAGAGAAAAAAATCGGCCAACGTCCGGACTTAATCCCAAATTTTTAATTTACTGCTACGTATGTTATCAACCATACTACGCAGGTTTTGGATTATTAGCCCAATGTCATTAGAATTTGATTCTCCATTTTTTTGTTCGACCGAATCCAGCGATATCTAGTACTAGACGTTTAATGGAAATGCAACACGCTAGGGCTAGATGAACTAGTGGTTGTCTTATGATATATATTTTTGACCGCTAACGGTTTTGTTATAAATTAAAAACAATGATAACTACATTATTATAAATAAAATAATGCCCATTTTAGTTCTTCAAGGTACTAATTTCAATATTGCGTCATCTTTCCAATCGAAATTTCGGTAAAAATTTAACTAAAAATTTAGTTATAAAAGCAATAAAACAGCATCACAAAAATGTTCAAATATAAAATGTTGCACAAAATACAGGAGATGTGATTTTCTAGAAATAGTTTCTTACAAAATTGTGTTTATAACTATTAATATATTTTAGCATCTATTTGTTAAATAATTTAGAATGTTGATAATAAAATTATTCAGTAAAAGAAGTTCCAGGTGAGGAACTGAATTATAATTTTGAAGAATACAGTACAATTTCTAATTTCTTATCAATTAACCATAACATCCTAATTTTATCACTGGGGATTTCCTTCCACGTTTCATACATACATTCAACCATAAAATATAATCTGGGTGTGTTAGTGAAGCTACCAATTAAAAATAAATGTATCTAACCTGATGGCAAAGGGCGGGGACTCCAGTAGCACATCGTTGATGGAATTTATAACCACAAGTGCGACAATGAAAGCCTTGAAACAGTAGTCTTCGACAGCATTCGCAAAATACAAGAGAAAAAAATGTTTTACGAACGAAATTATGTGATATACTTGTAGGTGTTGGAAACTTATCCAATATTTTAACCGTAATCTCTTCACAATCTATCGTACTGATATCTATGTCCCAAGGTATGGGAAAATCAGTATCATTTCTATACACACAACACACTTCGCAGACCAAATTTCTTAGTTTCAATGCCTTTGAAAGAGCTTCCCTTAATGTTAAACCTTCACGAACTTGTACACTTGTTCTTTGTTGATTCGGTAGGTGAGCACGAAGGAATACTCTTGACCTGCATACAATAAATAAAAAAAAATAAGTTAAAGAAAAAATATAGAAAGGTCAAAATTTTTAAATAATTGTAATGTTATGATAGTACATACTTTTGTTGTCGAACATCACATTCTGAATGACAGGAGATACTTTCTTCGGGGCTGTCTCTTCCGTTACTGATTTGTTCTATCAATTTATGCTCCTCCACTTCAAATTCATGTAGTTTCGAGGTTAATTCTTGATATTCCGATAGATACATGGACGGGGGATGTTGAAAATCCGCGAACTTCGCATTTAAAGCATCGATATTTTGACGAGTGAAGTGGATAACATTTTGTATATTCTTGAGTTCATATTGCAGTGGATCCATATCTTCACTATCCGTCGACATTGTAAAACTGTTGTTGTTTGAAATGGATATATTCGAAAAGTTTCCATTCAATTTTCTTATGTTATTTATTGTGTTAAAATCTTTAAGAACTGCCATTGCAAATTCCCATTTTGTCACAGTCACTCTGGTTTTATCGGTAAATATATTTTCTGTATTTCAAGGTGAGATATGAAGCGCGAAATTTAAACAAAATTCGTATTTATTAATATTTCGTATTTATTTTTATTATTTACAAAGAGAGTGTCCAAGACAAACATTGTGTCATGATAATCACCATATTTTTAAGAAAAATCTATTTATAAACAAAATATAAATACATTTTAACCGCAGCCAACAATACATAAATGTGTATAGAATTATCACCCAAAGGCAAATAGTTTGCTCGGGTCAAATCGTATTAAACTTTAATTTGAAACCAATTAAATTATACACTTATTTTGTTTTCAAGACACACTTTATTTTGCGAAGAAACATTTTAATTTAATATCTCAAAAACTATCAAATTTCGAATATAATGACCGTTGTACCTTTTTTAAACAAAAAATATTTTCTATCAATTGGTGTAAGAATATACAGAATGTGCCATTTAAAAAAAGTACAAAAGTAGTAATATCTATGAAAATTATACTTTTTTAACCAGATTTACACAGAATTAGTTAGCTCATTAGAAGTACTAAAAACTTTTTTTGAACATTATTTTCCAATAAATCGCTAAATATTTTTTTCAATAGATATTTATTATATCATTCATGAATTAAACTATATGCGTAGATTTATATTTTGTACCTATCTTTTTACACCTTGTGCATAATCACATAATTTAATGCCCACATATTTTTTTAGAATCCGTAAATAGTAATGTAGATTTGTAGAATATATTATTCATTAATATTTTATTCAACATTTCCATAATTAGAAACACCCATGATAGATAAAACATACGTAAAAAATACGTCAAATACGTGACGAAAGAAATGGTCAAATGACGACTAGAATTAAATTGGTGATCCATTTGGAATTTGTTTTTTAAATACTACAAATATCGTCATGCTCTTAACACGTAAAACTTGTTAAATTTATCTCATGTTTTAAAAATAAAACTTAAGTTAAATATTTAAATTTTTATGCAAAATGTATATGTAATAAACTAATAATAATTATTATAATTTATTCAACATTTTATTTTGTTTTATTTTGTTGAGCACGTAATTCGTAATTCTAGACATAAATTTGATATCAACAAAAAACAAAAATAGAAAATTCTAATAATGATGAAAGACTTATTTTACTGTCTGTTGCCAAGTAATGCAACATATGTAAATACTTAAAGTTTGAATCATCACCAAAATGATCAAGTTTTATCTTTTTGTGGTTCCTAGGTCAAGTGCAATTACATTTTTTTTAAAAACATATTATTTAAAAATGAATTAATCTTGTTTGTTAGCATTTGGTAATCTCATGTTTGCGCCATGTATTTATAAAACATGTAATTACAATTTACAATAAAGGTAAATAATGTAAATATGTAATTGGCCCTTGTGATTGTTAGTATTTCGAGATAAATAAATAAATATATATATATATATATATATATATATATATATATATATATATATATAATGTTTTCATTTAATATTTTTCTATTTTATTTACTTGATAATAGACAATCATCTGCCACTAGTAGAATTAAATATTATCTATTTTATCTGTAAATCAATAATTTTAATTAAAATACAACGATAGTTTATCATTTTTGTACAACTCTTCTCACTTAAGTTTTTAAACTGCATAAATATTTAAAACAGTTATATCGTTTATTTAAATAATTGTTTATCTAATAAGTTTAATTGTTTGATTGAAATTTAATTATTATTTAATTACAAACACATAAAATACATTGTTTATAATTTATTTGTAAACATAAATTGAAAATGATATAAAAGTTCAGGTGCAGTTTAGCTCGCAAGTCGCAAATACCATACAAATTTCAACTTCCGGTCCTACCTGTCATGTTTCTCATACATACACATCTGCACACATGCTTTGTGTACTGAACACTGAGCTCTATAACCTACTTACCACACCTGTGTTTATTCTTTACGTAATTAGGTACGTGAAATGTTTTAATGACTATGTACATACGACCATAACATTTTCTAGTTCGGTAAAATGTTTACAAAGTTCTTCATTGCATATCACATTTCTGATTGATTGGCTGTTGTCCAGTTCTTATTGTTTTCTATTAAGAAATAGCATTTGGTCAAGTACTCATGTTTTTGAGGAATTTTTATTGATGTAATTTTAACTTTAAATGTGATTGTCATTTGTGGTTTTACTTAATATCATACATATATTAATATATGATGAACTTTGTCACTAAACTTATTTATTTTATGGAAAATTTATTTTGACTTTGACAATTCAGAAATCGCTATTTTTAAACCTGTTTAGCAGTATCAACTAAAATTATAGATAAAGGTTTATTGCCGCACACAGATAAAAATTTGCTTTTTTATATTTTATTATTTTTTTCCGGCTTTGTAAATAATAGTTTAGAGAAATGATAAGGTTATTTATCATTTATCTTATATTGCCAAAATTTTTCACATTAGTTTCCTTTAGACATAAAACTTTATGTAATACAATAATACTCGTAGATGAATTACAGTTTCATTTATCTTTTACTTTTTATTAAAAGTTAGTTGAGAAGTTGGTGAAAGATTCAAGTATGCGTATGTATATTAATTATTATTTATTATATTATTTAAATTTAAATATATTTATTCCTTTAGAGTAAAAACTTCGGCCGACGTCGATATTTGAACCCGGCCTTCTTATCTCCGGTAGAGCGTTTTCACAATTTGTCTACGCAGGCTTCGGATTAGCATAACATCATTTAAATTTTACTGTCTATTTTATGTAAATATAAAATAAATAAATATATTATTATGCATTTTACTAATTAAATATTGTGCCACTCTGCCTAAGCAGAGAAGCGCGTTTACCACCCGTCAAATTACCGGCTCCAAAGATATTAATGGAGGGGGAATCACAGGAGTAATTTTAATGTGTTAAATAGTTATTTGTGTATTAAGAGCGTAAAGTGATTCTTTGTTACTCGAACACGGTAATTGCAACGCGAGAAGAAGGCGAGAGCTGCAATAGTGTAAGAGGAACAAAGACACTTTACGCTCGTGATATACACATAATTTTTTCTACGATTGCATCTTAAAATTATTTAAAAACGTATAAATACTGAAAATAAAATCATTCTGTCAACTATCAATATGACAAGTTTCTGTTTTGTTTGTATCCCTGGTAACTATTGAAGTAAGCGCGACTCCAATGGCAACGCGCGAAAAAGATATTTTTCGATTGTTCTACAGAAAACGTCAACTTTACGATGACAAATGAGAGCGTAATTGTCAACTTTTCATAGCAATCGTAGAAAAATTTCTTTTTTGTTATATGTCTAAAACAGCCTCGAAACTATCACTCCTCATGCTATAGGGGTCGTGCGATGTTACACTGTTATTTAAGGAGAATGTTACTAAATTAAATGTTATTAATATTTTTCTCTCTAAACTAATCTCATTTATTTTTGCAACTTCCGTTATTATAATGTTATTTAATGTACTGGTTTCCGTGACGCTAAATAACATTATAATCACATGTTGACAAGCTGTGGCTTCGAACGTTAAATTACGGCGGCGTAACAATAACAACCGACATATTAAATACATGATGAAGTTCGCTTTCTGCATCTGACACTGTAACTTAATCTTATTTTTTAAATAATTCATAAAATTTAAGTTTTTTGTTGTTTTAATTTGCGATAATAGAAAAAAATATACTATGTGACCAGTTTTATAAACTCTTTAGATACTAGTTGCTTAAAACTTTATAAAACTTGTTAAATAATATATTCAGTTAATAAATAAAGAATTATTTGTCAAATTACATTATAATTCTAAATTGAAATACCAAGAATGAAGCGAAAAACCCTTGGAACAATCCCAAGAATTTGTTGATGTAGCTTATGAAGCTGTACTTTTTATGTTTTATTGTACTTATTGCATATTACATGTATTTGACAGCTGAACTGTCAAAATAATAGAAACCTTCTAGAGGAATATTGTGCACATAATTTTCCTAGGAATAAAATGTCCCGATTTGTATAACATAGAAACGGTCAAATACTAAAGTTATGTTCGTTCGCCGTTTTCTTACATGGATATTGAAAAAAAAATGAAGAAAATTATTTTGTAACATTTTATTATAAAAATGTATATTTTACCATCAGATCTATAATACTATCATTTTGTAATTAGCAGTAAATCCACAATATTTTTATACGAAGATATTGTTCACGAATTTAGTATTTATATATAAACAAAGAATTTAAATTTTTAGCAAAAAAATTTGTTGTAAGTATTTTTGTGAAAGTAGTATTGGTTTTGAATTGACAGTATAAGTAGACAATTTAAATTGCTACTTTATTAAGATTTGAGACTCAATCTAATGAAAAATTGTAAGTGAGCAACATTAAAGTAGCAGTCGCTTTTAAATTATTATTTTATATATTAACTAAGAAAAAATTATATAGGAACATAGGAATTTAACAATGTGCGGAAATTGGCTCTCCTGTACATTTTAGAGCAATAGTACAAGAATGAAAAGTTGTATAGAATTAATTTCTACATGTAAAAAGTCTAAATTTGATGCAATTGCTTGTCTGTTGTACGAGATATTTGGAAAATAAAGTCAGATAGCCGTGGAAATAAAAAAAAACAAATTAAACTAAATTTCAGTGTAACAGCTCAGGCAGGTATTATTAAACTTAATTGTTATAATCATTGTTTTTACATTGTTATAGTTCAGAATTAAATATTCAAGTAAAGTATTATTGATCATAATTGAATCTTATTTGTTGTAATCATGATATGTATGTATATATTCGCGAAATTTACAAATTTTATTTAGTCTTAGACTTACAGGAATCTGGCGAAATTTCGTCCGAGAGCTGTAACCTAGTTTCATCTAACTTTATTACATTTAGCTTATAGAGGTTTTTTAGTATTATTTCATCACTTTTTACTATATACATTTTTTGTTATTATTAACAGTTCTAAACGAAACGCAAACATAATATAAAATCACGAATCGCCTTTGTTTCGATCGTTTACAATGGTGATTTGAAAATGAGTTGGCATACTTCCAACCCTGATCTTTCAATTGAAGAACAAAAGATATTTTGTAAAATGAATGTCGAATTGAAAAGTTCAGATTACTAAACACTACTGTTCATGTTCACGTGAGTCTTTCTGTTCTCATAAAATGTGTAATCCAGCACTAGTCCATCTCTGCACGTCTGTTAGCTTCAGTCCTATTTTTGTCCTGGCGATTGGCATCGTCACAGGTTCGAGGGGTGCAGGGAATCCCGGCGGCGGCGCAACAGCTGCGGCTCCAGCGTCTGCCATCGTGCGTCACTAAAATAGCATCAGCATCGGCACCGGGACAAGACGCTAACACGCCCGATGTCGGTTCACATAACGTTGCCACGTAGAATGTTTGTACTACCACGCAAAAACTGACTTGTGGAACACGGGAATTTATTTCTAGTGGGCTATTATGCGTGTAAGAAATGGCTACGGTTTACAATAAGACAGATCTTTTATCAAAAGAAATTGTAAAGTCTTATATATCGGTTAAACTTTTTCTATTTTTAAATTAAAATAATAACGTGGCTCAAATCTCTAGCTATTTATTATCCAGAACATTCATTCATAATACAAAACTGTACGCTTATCAAAATATTTTTACTTATTGCGTGAGCACTACAATAGCAAGTATATTTCATTAAAGGTTTACGCAGTATCAAATTAATATAAATTATAAGAAAGATTTATGGCTAATGTATAGTTTAATATAAATTACGAGTTAGTAAACACAGCTGTATTCTCAAAAAAGGTATAGCTGTAATTTTAAAGTTTGGATTAGCTAACCTCATTGGTATTCCAAAATTAAACTAAATCATGATCTAAAAATAAATTGCCAATAGAATTAAATTATATTTTACCTGAAACTGACAGGAAAATAAACATTTGCCTGACCTTTAAGACTCAAGAAAGATTTGCTTTGCATGCCTAGGCTGGAAAATAACATATTACCTGCCTAGTGTCTAGTTACTTAGCAACATAAAATACTGACTGAATATGTATATCAAATATTTCTTTTAATTTAAATTAATATAAAATATTTATTATTTGTTTATAAGTTTCAGGTAAAATGTTATACATAACACGTCAGTAAAACGTCGTACAGGATTGGTAAGCTGTTTCAAGCCTCGATTTCCTGACATTTAACATAAATAACTATTATTTATTAATTTATATAATATAGTTTAGCTTAAAATAAAATATAAGATAACGGATTTTTGAGAATCGGATTGATAATTTTTAATAATAAAAAAATTCAGTGTATAATAATAACAATCCTTACAGTTCATCCTTATTTATGTATAAATTGTTTTGTGCTGTGAGTAATTTGACGGCTGCTAAGAGTAATTGCATTCCACAAGAAAAATAGTCAATAGGGATGCGATTAATCGTGATTTAATCGAACTACACTTTATTAGTTTTTTGTAAAATATATCTAAATTTATCTTCGTAATTGCTAGAATTTCTTCAAGTTATATGCAAGTATTACGAATAGACGAAAAGAGATATCTATATTTGAACATGAATTTGATAGCAAATAAAAACATCCGTGTTTATCTGTATATCTGGAAAACCGAGTTTTGCTCGGGAAATAACAGGAGATGGAAACTTAAAAATTATAAATAAGAAATCAAGAAAAAGACAAGAGAAAACTTTTCTGCCAAAATTTCTTTCAAATTTTCGCGCATATCTCGAAAATAGTCGATTTCTTTAGTCAAAATACTCACATGCTTACATTTTGAATAATTTTCAGTTATTATACCACAAGAGTTTCGAAAATACTGCCTATTGATTAAACTCCTCGGACAAGCCATGTCCAAACTACGGCCTGCAAAAGATATTTATTATATTTTAACTCATTTCAATAATTTTAATCAAATCTTGCAAAGATCTTAAATTTTTCCTTGAAAAAAAAAACTTAAATGAAAGTAAATTTCATCGAACGTTTCTCACGAAAAAAATAATTGCTACATTAGTAATTTAAGAGCATTATTAAATAAATTTTATCGTCAATTTCATTGTTTGCGTTCAATTGAAGATACGTTGTGCAAAGTGACAGAAATTTTCTCGGATATTTCCAATTTTAATGGGAATTTAAATAAGGATAAATATGTAAATTTATGCACATTTGCGATGAAAATGTTCGTGATACGCGATTTGGTTCCACATATATTTATGAATGCATCTTCTCACTCATGAACTGCAATGAAAGTCAAACAAGATAAGTAAGGATTTCTGATTGGATTAAAACATGATGAAGGAAATATCTTTCCCAATTTTCTTTCAAAATGACGTACTAAATGAATTTTTCGTAGCTAGATTATTGAGACCAAAAAACATTAGAATACCAAGACAGACAGACAGACAGATAAGAATTGTTCTTATTATATTATGGGATAAGATATTAGCAAATTTATGCAATTTTTTTTTTATATCATATAGTGCCTCATTAAAGTTTGTAAAATCGGTATCTACATACATATATATATATATATATATATATATATATATGGGGTAGGTGGCTCAGTGGTATCGAGTCGGCCTGTGGATCTTGAGAACCCTGGTTCGATCCCCACAGCCGACAAACAATTTTCACCAATTTAAAAAATCTACCCCTGTGGCTCCTCCACCACTAATACCTTTGGAGGCCGTGATTTGACGGCTGGTAACCGCACTTCACGCGAAAAAATATATCACTTACCGAAATCTGCTTAGGCAGAGTGCCACACTCAGTGATGGGTAAAAGGCGTGATGATATATTTATTTTATTTTATTTATATATATATATATATATATATATATATATATATATATATATATATATATATATATATATATTTATTTAAGAAAGTACATTAAAATTATCAGGATAAAAATATAAATTGAAAGAAATTAAACTATATAATTTGTGTTGACAGATATGTCAAAATATTTATTTTATTTTTTCATAGCAATCTATACATAACGTAAAAATGTCAATTTTATTGCGTGCTATAGTTAATATTTTTGCAATTATGACAATAGTCAAAAATTAATAGAGCAGAAAATATTAGTAACTGAAAATTGTATTTCCTAAGTAACACAAATAAAATAGACACATGGTATATGATATATTTCTGTCGACAAATATCTTTTTCTGATGTGTAATACATTTTCAGCTGGATAATAACTTTTTTCTACGATTGCTATCAAAAGTTGACAATTACGCTCTCATTTGTCATAGTAAAGTTGACGTTTACTGTGGAACAACCGAAAAATATCTTTTGAAACTTGTCATATTGACAGTTGACAGAACGAATTTATTTTTAGTACTTATACGTTTTTCAATAATTTTAAGATGCAATCGTAGAAAAAATTATGTGTGTATCACGAGCGTAAAGTGTCTTTGTTCCAATTATCGTGTTCGAGTAACAAAGAGTCACTTTACGCTCTTAATACACAAATAACTATTTCTGTGACAGATAAAATCTGTATTGTAAAACTTTACTCTTTTTATAGTTAGTTTCCTGTCATTCTAAAGGCCTTTTCGTCATATCATTATATTTATAACTGGACCAATTTGTTTCTATAAGTAGATATTATTTCTTTTTCTCCGTTCTTAATTATTTCGTGTGTCTACATATTTAGTTCAATTTATATTTTATTATTTCTAAGATCGAATAAGTATAAAGAGTAATAAATTTTAATTTTCATGCATGTGCTAGATTAAAAGACTAAACCAATTATTTCTAATTGTACGAACTATTTAGTCTGACTACACAGATAAGAAAAGTTCTCAGCTATTAATAATTGTCTTCATTTATGTTGCACCTTAATTTTAAATTGTATATGATCTCTGAAGACAAATTAATCGTACTACAAATAATAATTATCATCGTGCAGAATTATTGACCCAGAACTATTTATATATTTGTCCAGAATCTAGAGCTTTCATTTTATGTTTTTTTTTGTCATAAATTGTGTTTATATTGTTCAGATTTTCTCTAATTATTACGTAGCAGGTATCAAATGATAACTAGTATTATTTTCTTTCTAAGAGTAGATTGTCAGAACAGGAATTATTTATTATCGCATTGAGTATGTACTTGTTATTTATATATTATGTGTTAGAAAGCTGTACATTTTCATCACTTGTGAGATGTAGGCAGGCCCGACGAGAGGGGAGGGTAGGGGGGGGAAATACCCAGGGCCCGTGGAATTCAAAGGGCCCGGATGTGATGCTATTTTATAAATTGCTTTTAATTTTCTACTATTTCACCAATTTTTTATATTCTTTACTAAAACATGTATAACGAAATGTCTGATACACGTTTCCAACAATTTATTACATTGTATAAAAATGACGAAATGCTTGATCAAGGGCCCCAGTTGCAAATTTTAAATAAATTTATACACTATTCAAAAGTACATTATTACATTGTTGCATTTTTGTTTCTTATATTACTACATTGTATACAATACACATAGGCAAAGGCTCTATACATTTGTGCGTAGTGCTGTTTAGGTATCCCCTGCATTTATCGAATATGCAACTAGATGTTAGATAGTCATACAGTGAGTATACAATACACATCGCTGCACCAATTAACTCAGAATTTTGTATTTAATTTTATTTATATTGTTATAACTTTATTTAGATATTAATAATACTTATTGTTGTCATACATATATTTATAAATATATTTTTTTTGGTATCTTATATTTAATTAATAAATATTCAAAGTTAAAGGAGGCCCGAATTTGTTTTTTCCCAGGGCCCGCTTTTTCTCTCGGCGCCCCTGGATGTAGGTAGAAAACAAAAAAATATATGAAATATAAGTTGCCAGCTAGAAAATATTAAATTGATTTATTGATCAGCATAAATTCAACTCTTATTTTCATCAGCTATTGTTCTTAAATAATAATGTAAATAGTTCCGTAGGCCGTGGCAACGTATCGAACTGTGGAAATAAGAACTCGAGTTCGAATCCCACAGCAAACAACTGTATAGTGCCACTAATATCTTCGGGGATGGTAATTTTCAGCTAGTGGTTTATTCTTTTGACAAAAAAATATGTTATTTACTAAGATCTGATACAGCCGTGGATTATTCCATGGCAATAATAAAGGCTAAAACAAAGTTACCCCGCTACCATACCTAGTAATGGGTTCAATGGCGTGGAGTAATAATACTTTTATTTTAAGTAATAATGGACAATTGAAAATTATGTTTTTCTTGGATTGCTATGAAAAGTTGATAATTACGCTCTCATTTGTCATCGTAAAGTTGACGTTTTCTGTGGAGCAATCGGAAAATATCTTTTTTTGCGCGTTTCCAATGGCAACGTGCGAAAAAGATATTAAATGCGCGCTTATGTCAATAGTTACCATTGATACAAACAAAACAGAAACTTGTCATATTGGCAGTTGACAGAATGAATTTATTTTCAGTACATATACGTTTTTTAATAATTTTAAGATGCAATTGTAGAAAAAATTATGTGTGTATCACGAACGTAAAGTGTCTTTGTTCCTCTTACACTATTGCAGTTGTCGCCTTCGGCTCGCGCTGCAATTACCGTGTTCGAGTAACAAAGAAACACTTTACGCTCTTAATACACAAATAACTATTCTTTGCAAATTAAAACATTTGAAAGATATTTATCTTTTCATGAAATAGTAACCGTAAACCGAAACCCATATTTTGTGACTTGAAATATGGAAACCGAAATCCGATAAGAAAATTAAATTGATTCTGCAACTGAAAATTTTACCGATCCAATATTATTTCAGTTCTAAAACAATAAATTTATAAATAAAATAAATAAATATATCGTCACGCCTTTTACCCATTACTGAGTTTGACACTCTGCTGTAGCAGATCTCGGAAAGTGTTATATTTCTTCGCATGAAGTGCGATTACCAGTCGTCAAATCACGGCCCCCAAAGTTGTTAGTAGAGGGGAGCTACAGGGGTAGATTTAATAAATAATAAATAAATATATCATCACGCCTTTTACCCATTAGTGAGTGTAGCACTCTGCCGTAGTAGATCTCGGTAAGTGATATATTTCTTCGCGTTAAGTGCGGTTACCAACCGTTAAATCACGGCCCCCAAAGATGTTAGTGGTGGGGGAGCCACAGGGGTAGATTGAATTTGGTGAAAATTGTTTGTCGACTGTGGGGATCGAACCAGGGTTTTCAAGATCTACAGGCCGATTCGATACCACTGAGCCACCTACCCCATAAATTTAAATTATTATAAATAACGAACTGAATTGAAAATAACAAGAAGATGAAGTAAATATAATAGAACCAACATATAAATATTTATATTTTTATAAAATTGTTTATATTGAACCGAAACCGTAAAAAAACTGTAACTGTTTCGTTAAGAAATTTAACTTGCGTTAATTTAATTATATGGGGTAGGTCGGCCTGTGGATCTTGAGAACCCTGATTCGATCCCCACAGTAGACAAACAATTTTCACCAACTTAAATCTACCCTTGTGGCTTCCCCTCCATTAATATCTTTGGGGGCCGTGATTTGTCGGCTGGTAACCGCACTTCACGCTTAAAAATATTAACAGGAAATTAATTTAATGATTCTACATATTTACACTAGCAAGTAAACAAATCGAGCCATTTATAGTACATTACTATAAAAAATTTAATTGACAGATGAATGCCAGAAAAAAATATTCCAAAGATTATTATTCTATTATTATAAAATTAAAGTATTTTTGATAGGTTTTTCCGAAAAATCATTTCTACGAATAAATTCTTTAATAATTCTCACCAAAACCGAACGTGACACATTTCCACATATTATTTTATTTTTATTAAATCATCAAATCCTTTAAATATAAAATAAGTTAGTTTAGCTCTAATAAACAATAGGCTACAAAAATATTGGCTCAAATTGAAAATGATTTAAAATGTCTCTCATATAATTAACAACAACTTGAAGTCCAAAGTAAACTGTCTTGTGCACTTGATTCGTCGCGTCTGAATTGGCCCGATATCGAAGACTCGCGTCCAAAACCTCATGTAAATACCTTGTGACGTACAATCACAAAAACCGTCTCAGTTTGCTATTTTGGCGCGAATCCCACAAATATGACAACAATACATGAATCTTCGATCTAATTATAACCTAATATTAACAATTAACCATTCAATGAGTCACTTTTAACTATAAAAACACTCCCGCGCTGTGATGACGATTTCATGACTTAGAAATGTCTATTTTAATTGCCGTGATGAATTCAATTACACTTATTTACATGCTCATTTTGTTGATGTTTCTAATGTTTGTTCTGGAAAATTTTGTTGTTTTTAGTTTTTCGGTCATCTAATAATTGAATATTCATTGTGACTTTGAGATTTCAAGTGTATTTGAAAGAACTTTTGATAAATATATTAAGTTGCCAAGAAATAAAAA
This sequence comes from Pterostichus niger, assembly GCA_947425015.1. Classification (NCBI taxonomy): domain Eukaryota; kingdom Metazoa; phylum Arthropoda; class Insecta; order Coleoptera; family Carabidae; genus Pterostichus; species Pterostichus niger. The sequence goes on along the minus strand of OX380341.1, from coordinate 19,334,111 downwards.
TGTTATTTTTTATTTTGACATCATTGTCATATCTTTCTTAACTGTAATTTATTTTGATAACTTTGGTGTTTTTTTTATATCATTGTAGATAAATGCATCTCATAGCAAAGTTATTTATATAAATGCTATAATTCCTGTTTATGTGTTCTTATTCAGAACTTGTTCAATTTGTGTAACTAGACAATAGAGTTTGATTTGGAGAACGTAATTCCTTTTTTTTAATTTGATTTATTTATTATTTTCAGTTGTTGAGGAAGTTTACAAAATGTAAACGAAAACTACGCAATATATAAAAGAATTAAATACTAAATCATTGATTTAATAAACCTATTAAAGAATTAAATATATAATTATTTTGTTTTAGTTAAAATAAACTGTTTGTTATTTTTTAACTGTTATGTGAATACTTATTTCTCATATATTTTGTTACTGATAAAGTCCTGCAGTGTTGTTCCTTGCTTGTGGTCGACAGGGTAATCATTTAATTCAGTTTAGCTAATAGCTACGCTAGAAGTCAAAATTTTAAATTAATGTAAATTTAAATAAATATATTCATAAATAGATATAAGTTTTCATTTTCTATTTGTATTGCAACAACTCTATGTACTTATTGATTAGCTTGTACAATAAGCATTTACCCCAAACAGTGCAGTATTTACGTATAAGCTCCACAAGCTATAGATTAAGGCCCCCATTTTCTTGGGGGCCTCTAAAAAATTGCATATTTGGCACTGACATAGAATATCTGGACTTATAAACGGCCCCATATCTCAAATAGCTTAGAGCCTTATCAAGTCTAAATCCGGCCCTGACCCCAGATGGCATAATTTGAGTGCCATGCGATGTCATTGTAGTCTGACATATTTTAAACCAGTGTTTCTCAGGCCAGTGTTGCCAGGTGAAATTTTATAATATCCCTAGTCTTTTAGAGTAAAAATCGGAAAAGTCACCATATTTCCCTAGATCTCATATCGACCATAATGATTTGTTGGAGCATAAATATTAATTACACAAAATATTTATTTTGATAAAAACATACATACATCTTTTTTCTTTAAACATATTGTTAAAAATCCCTAAAAACGAAAAAAAAATTATAGCAGTAAAGAATTTCAATATATTTCTATAATTTTTTAAACTTTTCTAAATTTGTAATAAAATAGAAAAATTAATTTCTTTTTTTTTTCACATAAAAAATCCCTAGATTCGGGGATAATTCCTAAATATTGCAACGCAACTTCAAATATCCGTTTACCACCTTATTAAATTTTTGTTATTCCCAAGTATCACCTTATCAAAATATAAAGTAAAAAATAAATAAAAAATTGTCAACGGTCATGGCACAACTCGTTGGTACTGACTCAAGCGATAACGCGAGTTTAGAAACATTGTGGATAAGTGACCATCCAGAGAAACCCGCGTTTATTTCTAATAACTTAATAACTCTCCGATGTTGTATAATGAATATATATATATATAAAAGGGAAAAACATGCTGTTTAACTAAGTCATTTTCAACTATGTGTTTCATTAAACAATATATCATTTTATATCATATCTCAAAAATAAGCAAGTGAAGAAATTACGAGTATATAAGTTTTCTATTGTAAAGACAACTGTAGTATCTATAATTTTTGTTTGAAACATTTCCTTCTCTCTACTACAAATGAAATCGCTATTACTATATTTTTGCTTATGTCTAGTGACATATGCATTTTTTTTAAACAAAAACATTATTAGATTCACCTACTAAAGTGAAATCTTTTCAAAGCTCTTACAGTTCTCGAGGTTCCATTGGTGGCTTTCGTGCAGGAGACACTCTGTAGTCTTCAATTTATCTATTTACAACAAATTTCGACCCATTCTAAATATAAGTTTAAGGGAGCGTGAGAGCCTGGTAGTCATTAATTAAAACAAAACAGTACGAAAAAAAAAGTAACGTTGACCTGTAGAGTATTTTAAGGTGAGAGATAGAAGGTCAAATCGCAGTGAACTCTAATACTCATTTAAGTTTTTCCAGGTTCAGTTGAAGATCATACAGTAGTATCTTCAATAGTATTATCATCTGTTATTATATATACCGGGTGTCTACTTTTTTTCCGAACATAGCAAATTCAATGTTAAAATTTTGATTGAGCGATATCTCTTTATCTATTAATTAAAGATCAAAATTGTACTGAAGAAAATTGTTCAGAATGAAAAACTGCATCCATAGAGTATAAGTTTGTTGTTCAATTGTTTTTTATGTCGGAGTTAGAAGCAAAAGAAAATACAAGCTTTAAAGCAATTATCAGAGTGTCATGAGAAATAAAATAATAATTTGTTTGTTGTATCTGACATTATTTGACATATTGGACCAGAATTGGAAGCTTACTCTAATTTATTTATTTATTTATTTATTTATTTGAGCATTTAATTTAATAATAAAATTAATTATTACAACTATTATCTAATTTGTTTTATTTCTCATGGCACTCTGATAATTGCTTTAAAGCGTGTATATTTTTGATTCTAACTCGGACATAAGAAATAATTGAACAACAAACTTATACTCTATGAATGTAGTTTTTCATTTCCAACATTTTTCTTCAGTACAATTTTGTTCTAAAATTAATAGGTAAAGAGATATCGCTAAATCAAAATTTTAACATTGAATTTCCTATGTTCGGAAAAAAAAATAGAGTATTTGTACTTGAAAATTTCAAAGATAATTAGAATATGTAAATAAAATAACTTTTGTCGTTCAAATGTATTTCTATTCATATTCATATTTAAAAGAGCCGTTGACTACTTATGATGAGAGAAGAGTGATGAAAACTAAGATAACATGTTTATTAAGATGACTTGTATAAATATGAAATGTTTGAACAGTTTGATTAAGGTTCATTGAGATTTCGATCGTTAAGAACCTTCAGCAGCAGAAGTGAATGTCTAAATATGGTCAGACTCGAGCTGAATCAGTTGAATCTATCGTGGTGCAATGTGGTAGGTTTCTTGAACGTGTGGCACCTCTGTACGAGCACGTTGTGGTATTATCACCGCCTACTGCGATTACGACCTTGTTCTCGACTTCATGACATGCTAATGAATATCTACTCATATGCGTATGTAATCTTTTTGCATTGCTTCTACATTCTGTTCTACATATGCAAAGTTTACCTTTATTTGCTCGACTTCATTTTTATTACACCACTACAAATACGGGTGAAGCTACAATACTTGGACATATCCTAATGTTTTAAGCAAAAACTATTACTTTACTTAAATATGTCCAAAAAATTGCAATAGGGGTTTCATACCTTAAGACTTTTAAATAAAATTATAACGCATCCTAAATTTATATCTATAATAAATATACTTAATGATTAAAATAGTTATTTGCGTATTAAGAGTGCAAAGTGATTCTTTGTTACTCGAACACGGTAATTGCAGCGCGAGCAGAAGGCGAGATCTGCAATAGTGTAAGAGGAACAAAGGCACTTTACGCTCGTGATACACATATTATTTTTTCTATGATTTCTATGAAAAGTTGACAATTACGCTCTCATTTGTCATTGTAAACTTGACGTTTTCTGTGGAACAATCGAAAAATATTTTTTTTTGCTCGTCTCAAATGGCAACGCGCAAAAAAGACATCAAATGCGCGCGTTTCCAATGGCAACGCGCAAAAAAGATATTAAATGCGCGCTTATTTCAATAGTTACCAGGAATACAAACAAAACAGAAACCTGTCATATTGACAATTGACAGAACGAATTTATTTCCAGTACCCATACGTGTTTCAATAATTTTAAGATGCAATTGTAGAAAAATAATATTTATATAATAGTAATTTTAAAATGGAAATTGCAAATGTCTACTACATTCAGTTTTGTACGCTCCAGCGTACTGTAGTTCGTAATATTGTATAGATACCACTATAAAGACGTATGCCATTTCTCAGTACTAATATTATGTAGGTGTAGTATGTCACTTTTTTTTTGTTACACGTTACCACTTGCAAATATTAGAGTACCTAGTAAATAGTTTACATTTTTAATCATAATATTGTAGCGTCAACGTTTAAAAAATTGAAAACTATATTCTCAGCCTGTATTTTAAAACATGTATTAGAAACACAGAATAAAAAATTCCAACTAACAAAATAAACTTTTCGCTTTAAACTTTATGAAACCTTGTGATAAGGTTGCATGCTAAATATAAATACCATAAATAGTACCAGTATCGACAGTCTTAATAATTAATATATGTAAATAACAATGAAACATATTTTATAAATTATAAATCATTAATTATTTTGTTAAACATATGTCAAGTAAAATATATTGGTGTAGTTATTATTGAAGTAGTATACATATCTGTGTATTCGTAATAAAATAATATTGTTCTGGAAAGAAAATGAAAAAAGAACATTTCCGAATGTTTATAAATTCCCGGAAGTACAACAGTGTGAAAGGGTTGTAATGCACTCCACATGCACATAAAGTTTTCAGTGGTAACCTTGGAGGATGGCACGTAGTATACGCGTCTTATAATCAATACGACAGACGCGAGACTTCTATTACTGCTGCCTGACTCACTTGATAAAAATTTCAAATATTAAGGAATAATACTGACCTAACCTATCTATCAATGATAGCATAGTTTATTTACATCGTTATTTTATATCAAATACAATTAAAAAATCTTTATGTGGGTACCATTTTTTTTTTAATAACATGTTAAATATTGTAGTTGATGACAAAAAGTGGGCCATGAGAATTTCACGTTTCTTTTAGAATAAAGTGCTCCAAATAAAAGTTATAGGGAATTTATATGTAAATCATATTTAAACAAATTAAGTTTTTACCTTTTTTTTATATTTTTATTAGTTTGTCATGGAACTTGGAACAACATGCAAACAAATATACGAAGTTTGTATCTGTCAAATGAATATTTAATATTTTAATAAATAAATAAATAAATATATCATCACGCCTTTTACCCATTACTGGGTGTGGCACTCTTCCTAAGCAGATCTCGGTAAGTGATATATTTCTTCGCGTGAAGTGCGGTTTAATATGCACAAATAAAATTTGTTGATTGGGTTAGATAAATAATAAAAATAAATAAATATATCATTACATCTTTTATCTATTACTGGGTATGGCACTCTGGCGTAGCAGATCTTGGTAGGCGATATATTTTTCTCATGAAGTGTGGTTACCAGTCATCAAATATGTTAGTGATGGTGGAGTAACAGGGGTAATTTAAATGTTGAGTAAAGTTTACCGGATATGGGAATCGAACTTGGGTATCGATACGATATCCGCTGCTATCTACCCAATATTGGGGTAAATGTAAATTTTTATTCTATGCAATTTTTTTATTACAAGTATGTTTCTTTAAAATAATTAGAAAAGCAATGGCGAGGGAAAACTGATTATATATAGACTCCTAATGCCTGTTTTTTTATTTTTTGTTTTTTGCGATAAATGTTGACATTCAATGCGTTCATATGATGCTATACATAGTAGAATTTTAAGATAAAAATCGCATATTACTTTCTATTACCAGAAATTATTAGCGTTCGAAAAAGTTAGATCAATTTTAATGAAGGTGATCTTAAGATATGAGTAATGCTGTTGCTGAAAGATATTAAAATTTAAGTTTGTTGATATTCTATAACTGAACTATTTACAAAAAATAGCAAATATTGAATTAGTAATGATGTATTTGTGTAGGCAGATATATATGACCTTATAACAACATTGTGTAATTGATAAATCTATATAAGAGCTAAAGTTATTTTAAATGCGAACAAATGAACAAAAATGAGTCAGTATAATCGATGCCTTTCCTACGCACATAATATACTAGATGCAAAAAAGCAATTGTTCAATGTACAGACTAAATTGAGATAGAATACTTCTGGATTTTTCTATTTTATACATCAGATCTATACACCGACGCAAGACTACGTATTTTGTATGACACCGTTCATTCTACGTAGGTAGTACTCTACAGCGCTTGCGCACATTCTGTCATGAACAATCTATTTAAAACGAAGCCTCTAACGACGGTTATTCAAACGAGCGAGAACTTTGTGAGAAGCTGTTTGTGGTGACCGGTTAATTATTAATCCATTGGTTTACTTTTTATTGAAGTGTAGTGAATTTGCAAGTGACAGTGTAACAAAATGGCTGACAGCATCAAGAGAAACATCCCCATCAAATTGGGAGATTTCAGCGTCATTGACACAGAATTCAGTAACATTAGGGAACGATTTGATGCCGAAATGAGAAAAATGGAAGAAGAAATGAGCAAATTCCGATCCGAATTAATGAACAGAGAATCCAACAACTTCTTCAAAAGTACATCAAGGTAAGCTAGTTAAATACGTTATCATTCTAAATAAAAATCGATACAATGGCAAAAATATTAATTTACTGCGACATTTGAAGCCGGACATCGATTTAACATAAACCTAACATTTCCGGTTAATTGTTGCATTATAGCAGATTATTGCATTTACGAAGAACTTTAATGAGAAATAAGTTGGAAACAGGAAATACACAGAAAATTTATTATCAGATCGCCTACAGATTCAGTATTTATAGAAAAGTATTTTAAAACATGTTGGAACGATTTACATAAAAGAAAATACCCTTAAAGTAAAAGAACAAAAATAATCTTTCATTTAAGAATTATCTTCAATTTATTTTTATATTTTCACAAAAAATCATGAATTGTTATGTTATGCTGACATGATTTATTTTATTGTCCTATTACATTATTTTACATAAAAGGCTAAAAATACTTTTGTGATTTTGTGACATCATTTTTAACGATTTAATCAATTCATTGCCATTTAGTTAATAACAGGTGTTGCAATATCCTTGAAATTATATAACCGTGTAAATATTTAATAAATTAATCATGTGAATGCAATTATTTTATCTAAAATTTTTGTAATGTAAAATTTGCGAATTTTCCACTTACAAAATAACTGGCATTGATGACATTAATTTTGAACTTATGCCAAAATTATCTAAATATATCATTACCCATTAAAATACTCAACTTTAACATTCAATTAGGCTTTAAATGAAATAAATTTAAACTGATATACTCGATTTTCTACGTGATTTGCATAATTCATTCAATAGCAAGTTTTCGACAGACGGTCCATATATGGATCTGATTGTTGGTTCGAAAGAGGGTCAATGATTTTTATATGAGGCATAACACAACCGCCCACCAATATTACGGCATTTATTAAGCAATGAAAAAGATTGGCGCCAGCATTTAAAATCATTTATTAAAGTTGAACTCAAGGTATCAGTCAAATTTGTTTAACCGGATATTCTATTGTTTAAGAATGTTTATCGTTAGACAAGATAAGTGGATGAACATTCTTGAAACGCTCACAAGACACAAGAATGGTTTCCATTTTGAGTTGATATGTTACTGCTTAGCAAGTTCTGCGCGGATGATGTCAGCAACAGAAATATCCAAGTTCGTTTCACACAGTACAAACTGGCGCCATAAATGTAGATTGTTTCTTGTTTTTCTAATTGTTTTTGCGCGCATTTGCTTTACAGATGTTATCTTCTATACATACCTAGAATTATTACTCGTTAATACCTATATTTTTTATATATAGTAGATATTCTTAGGTATTAACACAATTTCCTCCTAGTGTAAAATACACAATATTGTACTGACATGCGATATTTTAAATTTTCTATGAAATTAAATGAATTTCAGCGAGTATATTGGATCAAAATGACTTGAGGTTATTCCCATAGTGTCGTTCGACACGCTACGTAATAACGATAATAATATGTGTTTTAACCTTTGCATGTCTTACAATTATGGGTCGTCGACTGGCGAGACGATCACCAGAAAAACGTCCAGGTAACATCATTCTTTGTTGCAACAATGGAAATCGATTGTTGTAGACACCTGGAATGTAAATTAGATTAGTTGATTCACTAAGAATCAAGAAATGTTTTTGAAAGTGCAAAGATTTATTGAAAATGCCATGCATTCATTGAATCACTTATTTGCATTTTATTGCAGGCAGTTAGTCTGTTACATTTTTGGATGCAATGCAAACTCATGTCTTTAGGGCATGTTAGGTTGGCTCTTCGCATGGCTCTACTTTAGCAAGATTAGGGACTGATCGGCTTCATCGATTTTATTACTATTCTTGTCATTTAAGTTTCGTGTTCTGTTTTGTATATGGAACGAAAGTGAAAAGCAGTGATGGATTAAGTTTTTAAAATTATTATTTTTGATTGTCTTCTGTATGTCTTACTCTAACGCAGAATTACGAAGCAATAAAATGTTTTCTAGAAGCTAGTGGGTATTTGAATTTGTAGGCAAATGATCAATGAATTTAATTAGATGATAGATCGTAAACCTTTATTGATTAATTATTTTATTAACATTTTTTAAAAATTATTTATTAGCACAACCACATCGCAGAACAGCACATGCAGCGACTTGGCTGCCCGACCGGAAGTCAACACTTGGCTTGACGATCTGAATTCGCCGCTCATCCAAGAAGATGGTAGCAGCAATAAATGCCTGAAGCTTCGCTTCGATGTTAGTCAATACGCACCAGAAGAAATCGTCGTCAAAACCGTGGACAACAAATTATTGGTGAGTCAGAGTATATTATGACCAACTGAGATTTTGTTTTGAAACTTTTTTAAAAATAAATATTTTGTAACACTTGTTTACGAAATTTTTAAAATTCTGTTCTATTTGTTCATCGTTATTGTTGCTTTATCAAAAATACTAGGTGTTAGAATGATTTACAGATTTTGTTTACCGATATAAATATCTAGTTAGTAATAATATTAATATAATGAAAATGTTTTTTTATAGCACGGTATTTTGTTATTTCTGTTATATTAACTTTTTTTGTTAAATATACCGTGTAGCTTTGACAATTTTATTATTATGGATCAATATACTACTTGATATAGTTATTCAATATATTGTTTCCAGATGTAATTTTTTCAATTAATGTGCATTTTATTTGTATCATCAAATACTATATTGAATCGTGGAAATGTTATTAATTTTTGTTTCTTTAGGTCCACGCCAAACACGAAGAAAAAACAGAAAGCAAGTCTGTATACAGGGAATACAACCGCGAATTCTTACTGCCTAAGGGTACCAATCCCGAGACAATCAAGAGCTCTCTGAGCAAAGATGGAGTTCTGACTGTCGAGGCTCCTTTGCCCGCTCTTGGCGCTGGCGAGACAATGATTCCCATTGCCCATAAATGATGGGACAGCACTCAATCACTACCAACTCACAGTTTCTTAGATTGACTCATTATTCATTGTATCCTTTTGTTTACTTCACTCAATTCTTATTTTGTTGCTGAAAGTTTTACATGTCCAATTCTGTGGCAAGCTATTTATGTTTGAAATCGAATGCGTTGTGATAATACACAAAAATTGTGCTTTAAATGGAATTATTGTTGGTCACATATGTATTATTATTCGCTAAAGAATTACAATTGTCACGTAGTTTTAAGGAAATGAAATATTATAATGAAAATATAACAGTTTTTGTAAATTATTTATAAACAATAAAAATATAAAACAACTTTATATTTGTTTTATGAATACAAAATACAAAAAATATGACGCTACAACTATCGTACGTATCACAATAATTACAACCCTTACTTTTTTTCCATAGAGACAACAATCTTTTTTTGTCTTACGTGTTAATATTATTTACTTTAAGATTAATTAATACAGACGATACTTCAAACAACGAAAAAGAAAAAGTACTGTCACACCAGTTAACCCAATAAATAGTTTTTTGTTTAGTATATTTTTTCTGAATTTTCTTGTATTTGTTATCAAATCAGCTGATCCCTGACATGTAGAATCGATCTAAAATATTGTAAAGTAATTTAATTTTAATAAGTTTATAAAAATATGTATCTACCTGTATTGCTTTGGCATGTAAGAGACCAACAGTTATTTTAATCCGATTAATTCTTCTTAAAGCCATTATAGTCTTAGCAGCTATGATATCTTTTTTAATATTCGTTTCATCCAAATTGACATTTTGTTTCAAAAATTTAATGGTTGCTTCTAATATTGTTAGATGTTTTATAGCATTAGAAATAGTAACAAATATATCATGGGTTCTAAAAATCAGAATTAGCATTATATTTTTAACTAAAGTATATTAGCAATATTTACGTAAATGTTTCATGCATTGGTACAAAAGGGATAGACGTTTTTTTCCACGAATGTCTGTGAAAATTGTAGAGTCCTTGTAGGATTCTGTTTCGCTGAAACGTCAATAATATTCCCAATTTTTTTAAATCCTCTTCATCTACAGTTAGGAATGTAAACAAATCAACAGAACTGTTCTTAAACATGGGTATAAAGTTTTGACATTTCATTCCATATAATAAGGAACAAATATCTGGTTTAAAATCTGGTCTAAAATTAAAATAATTTTTAAAGATAATTATTATTAAAATGAATGGAACATAGTACACCTTTCACTATCTAATAATGATTCAAATACCGATTCATAATTATAATCATTATTTGCAAAATCATCTGGTGAAATATCAAAATCATTTTTTGGTAAAAGATTCAGTATCAAATCATAGTCGTCTAATAAAGCGTAATATTTAATATCGTTATGTCTTACATCAGTATGTTCTATATTTGCGCCATTTTCAATCAAATATTTAACAATTTCATGTTTATTTTCTATTACTGCATAAAATAAAGGCTAAAAACAAACGTCTCTATTCAATTCAAACAGAATTAAGTGGTTTAAAAAAATATATATTTACCGTCCATCCCTGGTTATCTTGAGCTTCTAAATCAATTAAAGGAAATAATAGTTTTACGACTTCAATATATCCTTGCGAACAGGCAAACATAAACGCTGTTCTACGTTTACGATCCTTTGCTTTGACATCTACAGAATATTCTAATAGCAAACGTACAATAGTAAGGGTGTCAGTAGCAGTCACTGAACTTTCTGGACAATTACATATTGCCATAAGCGGAGTAAAACCATCTATAAAAACAAGGCATTAGTAATGTGAATATGAAATCAGGTAGACCCCGAGAATACGAAATGTGAGATTTAAATATATTAGCCTAATTGTGATATTGCAACTTCACCCTTAATAATTTACATAAATACCTCTTGTCAATGTGACATCAGCTCCATTTTTAAGTAATTCCTCAACTATAGGTGGATTGCCTTGAGTAGTAGACAAAAATAATGGAGTCCAGTCAGCTGAGATTTCACAGTTAACATTAAATCCATTTTTTACTTCTTCTCTAATTTGATCTACGTTTCCTTTTATAACAGCTATATAAAAGCGGTGTAATGCTGTATTCTCTGATTCACGACTTTTGTTATACACTTCTGTTGCTATTTCTTCCTGCCTTTCTTTTTCGCTCTGTAATGATAGTTGAATTAACGAAAAAAAATAATACTTTTATATATCATACTTTTATTTCATCCTGAAAAGAAAAACTGTTAAATTCATTGTCATCTTCGTCACTTGAATATCCAGCTGGACGAAAACTCATATTTATTTAAAAAATAAAATATAACCTTCTTTCAATTCAAAACATCAAAATCAAAATGTGAAATATCTTCTTGAAAATGAAATCCCCTGTTTATTGTTACAACAGTAACCAAGTTGGAAACACTGTCACTTGATAAAAACATGCATAGTGAAACTTTGTTACAACGGCAATAGATGGTGTTGTATTAAAAATTTATTGTGATCCAAGTTGCTCTTGAACAAAATTGAACAAGTAATTGATTTCAAATGTCATCCAACTAAGGAGTTTTGCGTTACGCTCATATGTCACTAAAATTTCTAGTTTCAAATTTACATAGCGGGCACATCAACTAGCTCGTAACCTAATAATATTATATGTATAAAAACGCAATTCCATTAAATATATTTCATTTTATCACATAAACTTCAAATATTTGACGGTTGTTTTACTTTTATTTACAAATATTTTAGGATTGTTTTTGTAACTTGACAGCGTAGTCACATCCATTATGGCCAACTTCATTGAATTGCGCTAGTGCTTATTATGGCCGTTTCGTTCTATCGTTTTGGTTCGTCAATTAATGCCATCTAGTGATTTTTATTTCAATTAAAGGAAAGTGACTACACTATCATGTTCCAAAAACAATCTTAAATAATTTGTAAACTAAAATTTATACAGGATGTTGACCGCTACCCCGGAACGTAGGACATTAACATGTAAAATCATACTTTCTTAATTTCCTGCTTCCCTAATTATTTTAGGTAAAAAAGCTTTAAATAAGAGTTGTAGAGTATAAAATTCTACATCACAATCAATAAACAGAATTAATTTTACATGCCCTATAACGGCAGAAATTAATATGAAAATATGAAAAATTTGCTCATAAATCGGGTTAGCCTTGGAAAAGAAACAAAATTGTAAACAATTGGAAATGAAAATTATATTTATTATTCATTATTATGATAAAGTGCATAATTGTCTATAAAAATTATTATTGTCAAATTGTTTGTGGTCCTGAAAAGGACCGTTGTTTTTTTGTTATTATCATAACATTAGATTTTTTTGGAAGAAAATAAATCAGAATTATCTTAAATTAAGTGCTCAAATAAATATCCATTGTTTGCCAAGCAAAACTCAAGTCTATCATAAAAATTGCGTTGCATATTTTTTAATTGTCGGTTTGTAATTTTTCTGCATTCTTCCACAATTTTTCGTTTCAAAGACCCTGCATTTGCATGTATAGTTTTGTAGATATTATTTTTCAAATGCCCCCATAAAAAACTCATTTGGGGACAAATCCGTGAATCGAGCTGTCCAGTTTACTGGACCACCGCGTCCTATCCAACATTTTGGGAAATATTGGTTTAAAAATGTTTTAATTTCATTTGTAGAATGAGCAGGACAGCCATCTTGCTGAAACCAAATCGTATTTCCCCCTGTAACATTATCCAGAGCAGGCCCAATCTCTGTCTCGAGTAACTCCAAATATTTCTGGGAATTTAGTTGCCATCAATACAAAAAGGTCCTATAATATTGGAACCTAACATTCCAATCCAAACATTCACACTTTCGCGATATTGAGAATGGTTATTTAAAATTAAATGTTGATTTTCTTTGTGCCAACTACGATAATTTTGAACATTTGGTTCTCCATTAATGCTAAATATGGATTCATCAGAAAAGCAAATATTTTTGATAAAATTTCTGTCAGCATTCGCCTTTTCCATTATCGTTTCGCAAAATATCATGCGGTTTACTCTATCATGTTCAAAAATTTCTTGATGGCGAGAATATTTTAAAGATTTGTATTTGTTTTTTTAATATTTTGAAGGCGTGGTGTGATGTATTCCTAATCCCGATGTAATTTCTCTTGTACTCACACTAGGATTATTCGATACCGAAGCTAGAACATTTATTTCATTAACGTTATCATCAATCTCAATTTCTTCGTCTGGTGCAACATGTTTTTTAATGCAACTGTGGCATTGATGGAACACTGATCCATATTTAATTTGATTATTAATAACTCTTTGAATTGTGTGAATTGAAGGAATTAGCTTGTGAGAATACGAACCCGCAAATAAATCTCGCACTTGTCTTAAACTATTACCACCATAATACAACCTTAGAAATTCATTTCTTTCACTAATTGTGTACTCGTAATTGTTCTCCATTTTTTCTAATAAGTAACTTTATAAATTGAACACTAATAAATAATTACTGGCAATAAACTCATGAAACAAGAAAAATAATATTCTTCTGACAGATAAATCGTCAATGTTTTGTTTACAATTTTGTTTCATTTCCAAGGCTACCCCGATTTTTGAGCTAATTTTTAAAATTTTCATATTAATTTCTGCCGTTATAAGGCATGTAAAATTAATTCTTTTTATTGATTCTGATGTAGAATTATATGCTCTACAACTCTTATTTGAAGCTCTTTTACCTAAAATAATTAGGGAAGCAGGAAATTAAGAAAGTATGATTTCACATGTTAAAGTCCTATGTTCCGGGGTCGCGGTCAACACCCTGTATGATCAAATGAAATACATTCATGTTGGCGGCGACATACAACAATTTTAGCAGTTTCCAAAATTCTGCTAAAATATAAATATTTGTCAATTAGTGTGGTTATGATTGCCATGTTTATTTGATTTACATACACTGAAATATAGTAATGCTGGAAGGCTAACTTATAGGCTTTTATGAAAATCTTTGCCAAAACGAATTAAAGGCTTGCGTGTGCGGCGCGTGCATTCTACGGATTTAGGGTTTAATTGTTTAAAATGTAAGCGGAACAAGCCTTGCCAAAACATAATCAATAATCAAAGAAATACATGAAATTGGGAATAATATGATTGTGAACACAAGGAGCTTGTTACATAGAATAAAAGAACGGCTTTATAGTTTATGCAAAATGAGGTTTCGGCGGTGTGGTTTTCGGTAGAATGGCACTGTCTTCTTTAACAGAGAATCAAAATAACGAACATCTCTCTCGACACTGAGCGAGACTAAACGTGACTGAAAAAAGTCTTACTGTATAAGCTTTATTCATTTTAAACTTGGGGGGTATCTAACTAAATGATAATGTCCATTCGCTCCCTATTTAAAAGTCCTAGCGGGTATAAAAATATGCTCATACTTGAAAGATTGCCACTATGAGCGACAAGGTGCTACTTCATTTTCCACGGCGATCTGTTATTCTTGTAGTATTAAAAAAATCTGATGTGGACACCACATGACTTCCTTGTACGCGTATTAAACTATAGATTTTTTTTAATTGCACATATTTGACTACATTTTTTATTTTTTTCTTATGTTTTGTTCTAATAACTTCTTCTTCTTTTACCGAGAGAACCCTATTTCTTTTATCTTTTGTTCTAATGAGGAATAAATGGGCGAAATTTGATGAATGTAAGTTTGGTACGTGGAATGTTAGGGGTATAAATGGAAAAGAAAATGAATTGGTGAATATAATGCGTGTGTATATTGTAGATGTTTTGTGTGTGAGCGAGACAAAGAGGAAAGGCTGTAATGAAGAAGAGGTAGATGGATTGTTTTGCTTGTGGTCGGGTGTTGCAGAGAATGAACGGGCAAAACATGGTGTAGGAGTGCTTGTTAGTGAAAGGATGAAACCGTTTGTAAGAGATTATAGTTGTATTTCATCGCGAATTCTTTGGCTGAGACTTAAGGTAGGCTTTCATCGAATCTTCGTTGTGTCAGTTTATGGCCCAACTGAATCCGAAAGTGATCTTGAGAAAGATCAATTTTGGAATTTGTTAGATAGTGTGATTGATTCGTGTGATCCAGGTGAAAAAGTTATCGTATGTGGTGATTTGAATGGTTGGGTGGGAGTAAAGAGAAGCATGTCTGGGAATGTATTGGGTAAATACGGTGATGTGAGAGTGAATGAAAACGGTAGGAAAATAGTATCCTTCTGCTTAGAACGTGATCTTTTCGTTTCCAACTCTGTCTTTAAACATAAATTAGCTCATTTGTATACATGGGAGAATGTGAGGGAGAATAGGCGGAGTGTGATTGATTTTATTTTGTATGATGAACGACTAAGTTTAGTTGTGGATACGCGTGGGGCTGAATTGGGTACGAATGATCATTATTTGGTGGTGTCGCGTATACGTCTGGATAAATGTTGGCGAATGAGGGTAAAAGGCACCGAAAAAATGTTTCGTGTGAAATCTAGTGTACTACAGAATGAGAATATTAGAGATATGTTTGTTGAGAAAATAAATGAATCTTTGCCTGTATGTGAGCCTAATTTTGAATGCAGCATAAATGATGTTTGGATGAAATTTAAGGATACAGTTCTTAAATGTGCAAAAGAAGTTTGTGGTGAATCCAGATTAGGCTCTTGTCCGAGGAATGCATGGTGGAATGATGAAGTGAAAGAAGCAATTGAAGAGAAAAAGAGAGCGTATTTGCGATTTCTACATGTAAAAGATGTGCCTGGAAGTTTACGTGATTAATGTTTGCTAGAATATGAAAGGTTAAATAAACATGTTAAGAGAGTAGTGAGAGAAAGTAAGGCGCGTTTTGATGATTTGATGAGTGAAAGAATGGCGAATGATTTTACTATGAATAAAAGAATGTTTTGGTTGAGTGTGAAGAGATTGAGAGGTGGTAATGTAGGGGCGGTAAAAGCGATTAAGAGTGCGAATGGTGAGTTATTGTGGAATGAATTAGACGTTAGAAATAGATGGTGTGAGTATTTTAGAGGTTTATATGGTAGCGTAAATGAATCGAATTGTTGTAGTGAAAATTCAAGAGAAAATGTTAGAAGTGATGAATGGGATATAGATGAAAGTGATGTTAGTTTTGCATTGTTACGTTTGAAGAATGGTAAAGCTCCTGGTTTGGATGGTATAACGAATGAGATGTTGAAGTATGGTGGTGAGAGATTATTTGATTGGTTAGTTTATTTATTTAGATTTTGTTTGAAACTGTGTGTAGCTCCTGATGATTGGAAACGTGCTATCATTTGTCCTTTATTTAAGGGCAAAGGTAGTTCGAGTGATTGTACTAATTTCCGTGCGATAAGTTTGTTGAGTGTGGTAGGGAAGTTGTACGGGAAGATTCTTATTCACAAGGTACGAACCTTAACAATCTCCAAGTTGAGTAATATGCAAGGTGGATTTTTGCCTGAGAGAGGGTGTGTAGATCAATTGTTTTCTCTTCGTATGATTGTTGAGAAATCACTTGCTAAGAACAAGAAGGTGTTCTGTGGCTTTCTCGATCTTAAAAAAGCATATGATAGTGTTCATCGAGTTATTCTGTGGGATGTACTTCTAGAGTACGGTATAAATGGTAATTTGATGGGAGCGATTCGTGCATTATACGAAGATAGCGAGGCTGCGGTGAGAGTTGATGGTAGATTGAGTGATTGGTTTTCTATAGATGTTGGCGTGAAACAAGGTTGTGGGATGTCCCCGTGGTTGTTTAATTTATATATGGATGTGTTGTTACGAAAGTCGCTGAATGGGGCGGATGGTGTACGTATTGGTGGCAGTGTAGTGCCTGCGTTAGCTTATGCGGATGATGTAGTTGTAATGGGTGAATCTGAAGAACAATTGAGAAGAATGATTCTAAGTATAAATGAAGTAGGAAAAGGTTTAAATCTATTACTGAATGTTGATAAATGTAAAGTGTTAGTGTTTGAGAAGAGTGATTTGGTGACTTTATTGCAATGTTTCGGTGAATGGTGTGAGATTGGTTCAAGTAAATGAGTTTGTATACTTGGGGAGTGTGTTTTCGAGGGATGGACGTATTGATCGAGAGATTGAAAGAAGAGTATCTGCTGGATGTAAGATATTGGGTGCTCTGGGAACCTTTACTCGGAACGTGAATGTATCCAGAGATGCTCGATTGAGTGTTTATAATGGTGTGTTAGTGCCTACGTTGATGTATGGTAGTGAATGTTGGGTATGGATGAAGAAACATGAACGGCGTATAACTGCTGTGGAAATGAGATATTTGCGGGGTGTGTGTGGATATACTAGAAGAGATCGTGTCCGGAATACATTGGTGTATGATGAATGTGAGATTGGGAAGAATGTTGTAAGAAGAGTGGGAATAAGTCAGTTGAGATGGTTTGGTCATGTAGAACGTATGTCGAATGACAGATTGGTGAAACAGGTGTATGCTGGTGAAATTGAGGGTGAAAGTTTGCGTGGACGGCCTAGGAACAAGTGGATGAATATGATTGAAGGGTTGTTGCGTGAGCGAAAGATTCTGAGCGTGAAGAATAAACGAGCTTGTATGAAAAGAATTATGAATGTGGTTGAAGCAAAAGTGGTGTGTCAGGATAGGAATGTTTGGAGAAAATTAATTGCGGGATAAATATGATGAATGAAGACAAGCGTATGATTCTTGATTTTAGATTCATTGGTTAGATGTTTCGAGTGTTTACCTGCAATTGTGTGAAGACCATCTTCAGAAACAAGCGCAGTGTACAGGAGCGAATGGATGAATGTTTGTTGTGTGTTGATGGATTTTGGTTGTGAGAAAAGAAAGAGTTTGTATGGAGGAAGTGTTAATGTGGTCGAATCGAGTATCGTGTGTCAGGATGAGAATGTTGACGGGTTCGTGCTACCCCATTTAATGGGATATAGCGTGATGTTATGTATGTATGTATGTATAGGCTTCAAGTAAAGTACCACTGCGAGATACATTCGTACGTACGTACGTACGGACAGACGTCACGACGAAATTAGTCAAAATGGATTCAGGGATAGTCAAAATGCATATTTCCGCTGAAATCTGAGAACCGAAAATTTTCGCGATTACAATACTTCCTTTACTTCGTACAAGGAAGTAAAAATAAACAATATATCATCACGTCTTTTATCCATTACTGGATATGGCAGCCTGCCGTAGCAGATCTCGGTAAATGATATATTTATTCGTGTGAAATGTAGTTACCAGCCGTTTAATCATGGCCCTCAAAGATGTTAGTGGAGGAGGAGATAAAGGGATAATTTTTTATGTGGTGAAAATTGTTTGTCTGCTGTGGGAATCGAACCCGCATCCTCAAATTCATAGACTGACTCTATACCACTAAGCTACCTACCACATATTTTTGTAGTTATAGATAAAAAATTGTAAGAAAATTTACCTATTCAAAATTAATCCTTTGTTTTTTTTAATTGAAAATGTGGCTATCATTAAAATAATTTTAACTCCTTTTTATTTTTTTTATAGTTTATGCATGCGCCAATGTCCATAATCTATTTCGCGAATTATAATTCATACTCTGTGATTAGAAAAACTCATGCATTATTCACAAATCAGTCTGCCGCAAACGATTGGGAAGTGTACTTATTGTGAGATGTGGCATATAATAAAATAATTGCATTTACTTAAATAATTATTTCGACGCAAAATATGGAAATTTAAAAGTTGGCGAAAAGTGTTATTATTTTTATTATTATTTAAACAAAATTGCAAAGAGCTACATTGAACTCACAATAGAATGCATCTATAAAGGATGAATTTCCTGGATACTTGGTTATGATGGACTTGTTTAAAAAAGACGTTCGTATATAACGAATGAAAAATCTTTATTCTGTTAAGCGGAGTGATTCAGTAAATCCCCTCCCTAGATTCATGCGAATCACATTGTGATGACGCAATCGCAACATCGCAAGCATATTGTGTCTGTTGAAATTGATGAATTCAGTGTTTCTTATTTCACAATATTTTTATTATTATAAATTTATATTTATATATATATTTATATATATACAGGCTGTCCCAAATAACATTACGTTCTTGAATATCTCGAAAAGAACGCATCTTAACAACAAGTGTGCTGAATCAAAACCTTCATAGGGGGGGGCTGGAAAGGGGGTCGACTTAAAAATCTTAAATGGGAATCCCTATTTGTTATTGCAGATTCGGAAAGAGCTCTTAAAAAAGTATGTTGGTTATATTCGGAAACTTTTATATATATATATATATATATATATATATATATATATATATATATATATATATACAGGGTGAGTCTGGGAAGACGCCCCCCCCCCCTTTAATTTTTTTATTATGAGTAATAGAAAAAAATGGTTCATATGAAAGTTTTATTATTTTAAATATACTATTTGATGGCAGATGTAGATATTTTTTATAAAGTCAGGTTTACAAGATACGACTATCAACTTTTATTTTTTAAATAGCAACCTATAATTATTTTACTAAAATAAAAACCGCCATTTTTTTCTCTTTTCAACGCTGTATTAGTTTTTATTAATGTATCTGAAATAATTCGAGAAAAATAAGAAAATTGAGAAATACTAGAAATAATTTTTATACAAATATTATAGGTTGCTATGTGAAAATAAACAAAATGTAACAGTGTTATACAACTTAACAAACTAAAGCAACAAATTCAGTAACAAAAACAACTTACAACAAATGTTCAAAATTACGACCATGTTCTGTAATACAAAAATTTAAGCGTTGAACGTGATGTGTTCGAACATCTGCCAGCATGTTTCGCGAAATATTTTGGAAAGCATTTCGAATACGCTCTTTCATGTCTTCTGCATCTGTAGGTATCTTCTGGTAGACAAGATCCTTGACGTATCCCCAAAGAAAAAAGTCCATAGGCGTAAGGTCAGGAGATCTTGCTGGCCATGAAATATGTCCACCTCGTCCTATCCATTGTCCCCTCCAGTGATTATTTAAATAATTCCGAACATTACCGGCATAATGTGGTGAAAACGTTTTTTTTATTGTTTGCAAAATAAGTTAAATAAAGTAACCAGCAAATGTATACTTTTTTGACATTAATTTAACACTGTTACATTTTGTTTATTTTCACATAGCCACCTATAATATTTGTATAAAAATTATTTCTAGTATTTCTCAATTTTCTTATTTTTCTCGAATTTTTTCAGATACATTAATAAAAACTAATACAGCGTTGAAAAGAGAAAAAAATGGCGGTTTTTATTTTAGTAAAATAATTATAGGTTGCTATTTAAAAAATAAAAGTTGATAGTCGTATCTTGTAAACCTGACTTTATAAAAAATATCTACATCTGCCATCAAATAGTATATTTAAAATAATAAAACTTTCATATGAACCATTTTTTTCTATTACTCATAATAAAAAAGTTAAGGGGGGTGGGGCGTCTTCCCAGACTCACCCTGTATATATATAAATAAAATAAAATAAATATGTCATCACGCCTTTTACCCATCACTGGGTGTGGCACTCTGCCTAAGCAGATCTCGGTAAGTGATATATTTTTTCGCGTGAAGTGCGGTTACCAGCCGTCAAATCACGGCCTCCAAAGATATTAGTGGAGGAGGAGCCACAGGGGTAGATTTTTTTAAATTGGTGAAAATTGTTTGTCGGCTGTGGGGATCGAACCAGGGTTCTCAAGATCCACAGGCCGACTCGATATATATATATATATATATATATATATATATATATATACCGGGTGGAACATCATACCTGTGTATATAGGCGATTAACATGAAAAAACAGTTTTTCTGTGCGCATTGCTCCCCAAATTATTTTAGGCAAAAATGCTTCAAATAAATGTTGTAGAGCATAAAATTCTGCATCTAAATCAATAAACAGAATTACATTTACATTCGTTATAACGACAGAAATTAAATAAAAAAATTTTAAAAATTACGTTGAAATAATCAAATAGCCATGGAAGTGAAACAAAAATAGATAGATGCTTGACGTTTGACAGATCTCCTGATTTTTTTTTTGGGGGTCATCTTAAATGTAAAATTTATAAGCAACGCCAACCAAATATTAATTCTTTGAGAGAAGCTATCGTGGATAAGTGCGCTTTAATCACAAATAGGCAGCTCGCTAATGTAGGACATTCCTTATACAATAGACTTTGTTATTGCTTGGCTGAAAATGGAGGTTTATTTGAATATTTATTGTAATAATAAATTGTAGTTATTATTTTAATGAGAGAATTATTGTTTGATATTTGAATTATAATAGATAAGTTATAATTTTTACATGACCAACCCTATAAGAAATAAACGTTTAATTGAAATGTACAATTGTTTATTTATTATTAAATTGTAATCATAGGTATGGAGTTTTTTGAATTAATTTTATTGAATGATTAATTTGTCGGGGGTAAAATATCAAATAAACAGAAAAACGTCAAGCATTTATCTATTATTGTTTCACTTCCATGGCTATTTGATATTTTGAACGTAATTTTTAATATTTTTTAATTTAATTTCTGTCGTTACAACGCATGTAATTGTAATTCTGTTTATTGCTTTAGATGCAGAATTTTATGCTCTACAATATTTATTTGAAGCATTTTTGCCTAAAATAATTTGGGGAGCAATGCGCACGGAAAAACAGTTTTTTCATGTTAATCGCCTATGTACACAGGTATGATGTTCCACCCGGTAAATATATATATATATATATATATATATAAATTGGAAACTCGAGTATAATGGATAATATTCCTTAATTCTTTGAAGTCCACTACAATCGAATTCCACTGTAAATCAAATAAATACTCTGGTAAGTACATAATATGCGTATTGATGTTTATAAATAATTATCCATATTTATTCTAAATGTAAATCCTTGTAATTACAGCAGACTTCCTGTATTATTACTTACCTTATTATAAATAATGAATTCCACTACCAAATTCGTTATAAATACGATAGCTCAGGTGAAGAACATTCCAGGAGACGAATTTGGTCATATGTACAGCCAGGTTCTTAAAAATGTTTTAGCTAATTTTGAACTTTGATTTATTCAAATATGACAACCATATTCTATAAAAAGTTGAAATAAACCAAAATATAATCCTGTTATTATTTAGCTTTAGAATGTGACTTGGAAAACTTTTAATAACGGGTTAAAAGAAGGTTAGCTAACCTAATATTCAGGATTTGATATTTGAAAAAATTTATTGACTGCCAAGTGGTTAACGAAATACATAGGTCCGATTCATGATGACACGCACACCACTTGGCTATTGTTGGTTACAAACCTTGAAAATAATTATTCTCTACATGAATTTATTTAAATTATACACAGATATTAATAAAATTTATGTTTATTTAATGCAATTGTGTATTTTTTTTTAAATACCTATATTGATAAGTGAATTATCTCTACAATACGCATAAATATATATCACACATAGATTATTGATTTGATAATGAAATGACAGGTTTAGTACAAATTTCAAGTAGAAATGTTTATGGTGTAGTGATGATTGCAAAAAATAATGTTCTACAAAGTAAAACAGAAGCCAACTAAAAATAATAATATTTGTTTTTACAACATTAAATAAAATGTTGATTTTGTTATATATTTATATCTTATCACTAAGTGTAGTAAAACAATGGGTCAAGTTTTATGATTTTTCTATCTGACATTGTATATTGAATACTGACGGCTGATAATAACTTATTCACGATAAAATATGTTATGTATCGTGATCTGCAATTACGAAGTTCTTGTACTAAGAACTGAGTACATGATGTGATAATTTATATATATATATATATATATATATATATATATATATATATATATATATATATATATATATATATATATATATAATATATATATATATCATTTTGACATTCTATTATAAAGTGAATAATCAATTTCGTTAATTATGATTGACGCATAAATTAATCTAATCTAAATCCTAAAAATGTATATTTATATAGATATAGATATATGATAAATTTTTAGTTGCATTTACAATATTTGCTATTGTTGTTTGATATGTAATAGCAAAACAGTCAGCAATAATTGTTATAATTTAAATTATTTTTTAGAAAATAAAACGTAATAAGTAAAATTAATAAACTGGTAAGTATTAAATATGTACATTGACATGTATAAATAGTAGTTATTAATATTTTTTTTAAATAAAAATTATTCCAGATAATATACTAAAAATATCGTTGAAATGAATTCAACTACCAAATTTGTTATAAATACGATAGCCCAGGTGAAGAATATTCCAGAAGACGAATTTGAGAATGATTCGAGTGATGAAGAAAAAGATGAAACATATGATATTTACTTAGCTGATTTTCCTTGTATTACAAACATTCAGTATAAACTTATAGATGCCAATATAGAGCACTTATATAATATAAAAAAAAATAAATTGATAAAAAAAGATTATAATTCAAAGGTAGTAGGTCCATTACTTAACAAATTAATGAAACAAGCTTTTAAGAATGATAAAAACAAAGTTAAAGATAATATTTCAGCATGCATTTATCTCAATAAAATGCTGTCAGTGAGTACTAGAAGAAATGATTCATTATATTTGGAAACATGTTGCAAGATTAAGAGTGAAGTGGAATATAAAAAATTTGGATGTTTTTGGATTTGTTCTTGGCGAAACAAAAATAAAGAATTAACCTGCGAAGAAGTAGCAAAGTTTTATAAACAACTGAAGAAATGTGATAAAAACAAAGCAAACGATTTGTTAAAAGCAGAAGATAATGTAACTAATGTGCCATATCAGCAATTACGAGAAGATGTCAAAAATCATCATTTTACAAAAGATTTAGTTACAAAATTTAGAAAAGAATCTATTAATGAAAAAATAAATATTTACTTGAGTTTAATAGACGCAGATACTATAGATTTTAATGGAATTTATGACGATTACATTCTTGAAATATCAAAATATTCTTACGATAAAGTACCCAGAGTAATATCAACAGGATATACTTTCCCTAAAGAGAATCATCCGTTATACTTAGCAAGCGAATTTGACAGACAATTAAGAATAAGTATAGCTAAAGAATTTTCTTTAGGGGTTTATTATCCAGAACCAAATACATGTATTTTAATTCCAGAAAATTATAACACTGTACCTGAGAGTTTTATAGATACTAAAAGGAAAAATCTGGAATCAGCGATTTTGTTGACAAATATTGTAAAAGAAGCACGACGTCGGAAAGAAAATATAGTTGTTGTATTTTTTGACGGTAAACCTTTAATTACAAAAATTCCACAAAGATCAGAAGATATAAATTTTACATCTGAATTTAAATTAGGATTACCAGGAACAGATGAAGATTTTGAAAAATTTAAAAAAATTACTCAATCAAGTTATAAAGTTTATAATTGGGTCCATAATTTATTTATTAATGGGGCAATCACATTAATTAATAATTTAGAATATCATGTTACAGATAAAACTGTACTTGATAAATGCACAGAATTATTAAAATTATATCAGTGTTCAAGAACAGACAATAAAAAAAAATAGAAATAAAAGAAATATTGTGTAATAATATTGATGGTGATATTTTAAATGCAATAACAAAAAAACGGGCACAACAATATTGCATTAAAATAATAACGAAAATACGAAACTGTAATGACCCTAATCAGAGATAAATTGACAAAAAAGAACTTCAGTTGTACATTGCTCCTGACAATATAGATGCAATAATAAAGTCGATTGATAGTATGAAAGAATGTATTAACAGATTTAAAAGTAAAGTAATCAGAACGGAAATAGACAATAAATTGCTTGATCTGTTAACTCAGTATTCCATTAATATTTATGATTTCAACAGAATTATACTAGAACAAGAATGTGAATTTTAAAGACGCATCAGGTATAATAATGGAAAGTTTAACAGAAAGTACTATAATAATGGATGATAATATTCTACGCAAATTATTAGTATTCATTAAACCACCTATAATAAATTTAATAAAAGGAAAATTAATAGACATTGATCATTTTATGCACTTGGACATTACTACATTAAAAGATGTTCTTCATGAAGAAAAAATTATACAAGCAATGGTAAATAAAGATTGTACTCAGACAGAAATATTAGAAATAATTGAAGACGACATAAATAAGAATTACTTTATTAATATAATAAATGAAAATAAACATTCAGTTAAGTTTATAATTGAAAAATATATGGAAAATTCTCTTCATCTACAATTTTTAGCAGCCGAAGATGTTACAGAGCTTGTGTCTCAATATTTGTCTGATATTGACATTGTTTACTTGGGATTGATTGAAATTGATATAGAAAGAACTATAAGAGAATTAGGGAATGATGCTACAGGTTTTTAAAATATTGTTAAGAATTGGAAAACACAGAAAAAAGAAAGAAGGATTAGTGCAGTCAAAAACTGAAATATAAAAATACCAATTTAAATAAAAAACAACAAAGACAAAATTAATTGTCTTTGAATGCTCACTTGGTGAAACTAGGTTTAATAATAAAAAATTAAACTAAACACTTTTTTTTTATTTGTGAGACTTAGACAATAAGTGTTTAGTTTGATATTTTATTATATAAAAATACATACAATTAATGCAAAATTCAAGTCATATAATGTATTGGTTTACAAAAATGATTCATATACATATAAAACATAAATATATCATCACGCCATTTACCTATTAAAATATTTTTTATAAATTTACATTTAAGGATATTTGACCGAAATGGAAATATATAAAAAAACATACGAATGTTCTCTTATTTATTATTTATTTAACCTAGAGCAGAGAATAATCCCTAAAAAACAGCCAGATTTTCAAAAATGTTTTAATTAATCCTGAATTTTGATTTAGTCAATATAATTAAACCATATCCTCAAATAAGTTGAAATTATCTAATATAAGTTTTTGGTTTAAGTTCTGTTTATTTATTTATTTCGACGTTTGGCTACACTCGCCGTGTACCTTCGTCAGGAAAAAAAATAACAAAACTTAATTATAAACAAATAACTAATGTAACAAGTAACAAGTAATTATAAATTTTTTATTGGCGGAAGTCAAATTTTATTGAATTCACAGCCATCGCAGTTGTTCATGTTTCAATAGCTTCTCTAATCAAACGAACATTCATATAGTTAGGCTTGGCTGCCATTTTTGTTTTCAAATTTAAGTTTGTGTCGAAATTGTATTGCATGCTGAACAATCAAAGATTTATCAGAATAATTTACTCGAATGCAGCGTTTTTGTTCACTTAAGTCTTGTTGAAATAATTCTGCTCGTTTGGCCAATGTAAACTTTTCCGCATTCGCAAGGAGTACTATATATTCCTGAAGACTGAAGAAGGACAATACTTTTGCGCTCTTTAATACTTGCTGTTTTAATGATTAATTATGAGTTCTGAAGATTTTCTCCATATGTTCATCAAATATCCTTTTACTATTTAGCTTCAGAATGTAACTTGGAAAACTTTTTAATAATGGGTTAAAATAATCTAAAATTCAGGATTTGCTAATTAAAATGGAAAAATAATATCTATTAATCGATTGACAACAGTGGCCGCGATAGGCTCTGAAATATAGGGGGGACCAGTAGGGACCAGGAAGAAAATTAGGGGAGCATATATTTTTTATCATTGTAATAATAAATAACAATGTTGTCAATATTAAATTTATTTGGTACCAAACAAATATAAATATAATATAGAGTAGAACCTCTTATAGCATCACATCAGTCTATTACAACACGTCAAAAATCTCACATATAACACATGAAATAACACAAAATCGGCGCTTCTTACTGTAACGTTCTATAATACAGTCAAGCGTCGCCTACTGCACGAATGTTTTACAACACGAAACGAGTTAGCGCGTGCTGTAGAAGATTCTACTGTATAAATAATAAACAAAAACAAGCATTTTCTTTAAAAATAAAACAAAAAATGTTCTCTAATACAATTAAAAGAAAATATGATAAATACAAAACACAGTAGTGATTTAGTTATACTAATTTAATTCTTCGGTTTTTATTTAAACTTGCAAATTTGTTTACAACTTCATTAAGGTCTATTAATTTTGATATGTCATTTTCTACACTTAATATACTAATGTTGTTTAATCTTTCATTTGTCATTCTTGTTCTTAAATAAATTTTAATTCTTTTTAAAGAGGAAAATGATCTTTCACAAGAAGCTGTTGATACAGGCATTTAAATACAAATCTTTACCAAATTATAAATGCATTCAAATGCTTGCTTATATGGTTCAACGAATGACAGAAACTCCATGAGTGATTTAATATTTGTATTTTCCTCCCTACACAAAAGTTTCTTAACTAGCGTTATTTCTGAGTCTTATGTTATAATGTTCTGCAAATTTAGTTAAATGAATTTTATTGAGGAATAAATCATCTGTGCGGTCAAAAGCTTGTAATGATTTTCAAATAGTATCATTTTTTGTAAATCGTCTATTAATTCAATTATAATTTTATTTAGTATAGGGATGTATAACTTAAGTTTGACAACATCTTTTTAATTTTTTACTTCTATGTCTACAGAATCATCTATTTCACAATCTACTATAAACTCTTGTAACCTTTTTGGAATAGATTTCATTCTTTTTGGTTTGTCAAAAAAGTCTGTTTTATCTAAACCAAGAGACAAAAAAATATTATTTGCAGATTTCCATATAGAATTCCATTCATTATCATTGTTTCGTAAGTTTTGAAATTCATTAATTGTTTCTTGAACTAAATTTAAACCTTTTACATAATTCATATCAGGGGATTGGAGATAATTAGATACAGTTGTAACTAATTTGAATTTTTTTATAAAAATAAGCAGTAAAACAATAAATTCTTTATCAATTTGTATAAGTAAATCTTTTGCTTCACATCTTCTATCCTTTTTTACATCAGTTTTAGAAATAAGATTGTTTAATGTTACAAAAATAGATTCAATTGTTTCTAAAACAGTCTCGCATGCTTCGAACTGAACAGTCCATCGCGTCGTATCACATATCCAACCAAGGGGCTACTAAAAATTTTAAGGGGGCAAGTGCCCTCTTGGACCCCCCGCTAGCGCCGCTACTGTTCGTAGCCATATACATAATATCTATCATTGTTTTTTGTATTTGAAATTTCGCAATTACCATTGAAATAGGACTAATTAATTTGAGGGTGCGCTAGTCCTTAGATACTTCATTATTTTCTAGAGAAGGGTTGACATTTTTAAACTAACAGGCGTAACAGGATTGTCCGGTAGTATGATGATGTGAATAGCGTTACGGAATTCGAATCTATAGATCCCGAGTTCGAATCACACTTAAGCTAAAACTTATATGAACTATCACGTTGCGGCCCGGTGAGTCCAGACCCTGTACTGTAATTGGAATTAAGTTCCTGTTGTACAGTGTCATATAAATAAATAAATAGGAAACATAATTTTTCTACGACCACTTAGATATCTGCTCATTGTATGTTTGTTGTTGCTAGGAAAATGAGGTATATTACAAGCATCGTGCGAAATGAATTTGTTTTGTATTTCAATACAGGTCATTTTATTTCAGTACAGGTGCAATATCCTTCTAAATTACATATAAGGAATATAAGAACGCATGTGCAAAAATTCAAACGAACGTAAATTAGAGAATTATTATTATTTATTGTTAGTTATATTAAATGTAATGTTTTACAATTGTTAAATATTATGTTATTAGAAGAATTTATATCGGTTTTAATAACATTTAAATGATTAAGATTTATTACCTCATTATTTTTCTCGATGTTTCGGGTAATAATTCAAGATTCACGTCGTTGTCACTCTTCATTTTTACCTCACAAAATATTGACTGACATTTATAAAAACCGAACTGTTATTTAATTTTAATTACGTTGCTACGATACTAATTTAAGATTG
This sequence comes from Pterostichus niger, assembly GCA_947425015.1. Taxonomy (NCBI): domain Eukaryota; kingdom Metazoa; phylum Arthropoda; class Insecta; order Coleoptera; family Carabidae; genus Pterostichus; species Pterostichus niger. The sequence continues at coordinate 19,304,870 of OX380341.1, read as the reverse complement.
TCAGACATTGGAATGGCGAAATCAGCCGTTACTAGGATGATCCTTATTTATAATTGTGAAATATAGGAATGGGGAAAGCAGGACAAATGTATTTTAAAAATATAAATTAATCACGGAACAATACTGTAGTCGTAGAAAAAGTATAGTGTACAACTCGCATGGAATGTCCATTTTATGCTTGATGTACAATATACTATTGCAACATTTATAAGATATTTCACTTTAGATTTATGCTGTACTAAATATTCTCTATTTGCTATTTATCATTATATTTACTTTCTGAATTAAAAATTTCCGGAACCTACGAGAACGAATAACAAATACATCGTAGTTATTTTTAAGAAATAAAATTATCCAAAATTTGAAAAATAAACTTTATAAAATTGTCTTGTACGAGCATACTTCGAAATATACCTACGTATGTTTACTTGACATGTAATAAATACAGTAAATAGTAGGTATACGTACGATATTATTCAATTTCTGAAATATTTTTACCAATTACGATGTGTGCAATTATCGCACCGTGAAGTGCACAATTCACTAACCATTTAAATTATACAACACATTCACAACGAAAAAATGAAACAGAATGTGGAGCATATCGCGTATAAAAAGCCTGAGGAATGAAGTCAAATCATCATTCGATCAACACTGCTCATCTCTAGCACATCTCATCCAACAACATGAGGGCGTTCTTAGTAAGTTCATAATCATAAACAAATCAAATAGGAATAATTTGTTGAACATATTTTAAATATTGTTTGTTGCAGATTGCAGCTCTTGTTTTCGTGTGCGCTGGTCTGGGCCAGTGCGGCGGAGATGAGCACGAGTATGTAGGGAGTTCCGGCAGCCAAGGCTACGGTAGCGCCGGCCTGAATGGCGGCGATGGCCACAACGGCGGTTTCGGCGGCGGAGCTGGTGCTGGTGGATTTGGCGGAGCAGGAGGTTTCGGTGGTGCTGGTGGATTTAGCGGTGCAGGAGGTTTTGGTGGTGCCGGAGGAGGCGTCCAAGTCAACACCATCTCTCAGGCGGTGCCGGTGCCAGTGCCGCAGCCCTATGAAGTGCCAGTATCTCGACCAGTGCCCGTGCCGGTGCCCCAGGCCGTGCCCGTGTCCGTGCCGCGCCCGGTGGCCGTGCCTGTAGCTGTACCGCGCCCCGTCACCATCACCCGCCCCTACCCGGTGTACGTGGACCGCTACGTACCCGTGCCCATCCCTCAGATTATCTCGGTGCCGCAGCCGCACTCCGTGCCCGTGCCAGTTAACAGCCCCTACGCCGTGCCTGTGGACCAAGCCGTGCCCGTTCGTGTGCCTACACCAGTTGTGGTTCCCGTGGCACAGATCGTGGTACAAGGTGGTGCTGCTGGTGGTGCTGGTGTTGGAGCCGGTTTCGGTGGAACCGGTGCTGGAGCTGGTTTTGGAGGGTTCGGTGGTGGCCATGGAGGTGCTGCTGGAGCTGGATCTGGTTTCGGAGGTTACGGTGGCGGCCATGGCATCCAAGCTTACAGCGGCCACTACGAACACAGCTACAAACATTAAACATCTCACACATTTTTTATTTCCATTTTCATTTCATTTATTGTTTCTGTGTATTTAATAATGATTTCCCTTTGAATTGTTTGACTACCTGTTAATTCTATTTTATGTTCTTATTATGAGTTAATAAATAATTATACAAAATTACAGCCATTAAAATATACGACTACAACAGATTTCTATATAACTTTATTAAATAAATTATTGTTACCAAATATTAATCTTAAACTAACGGAAAATAATCTACAGAATATCAAACCAAAATGTACATACGTATGGGGATCTCGAGAACCGGAACAGTAAATTATTTTAACCATGTTTATTTAACGTAAAAAATGCATAAGTTACTATGAGCACAGTTATCACCTCGTAGTTAATACTGACCCGTACATTTTAATTATAAAAAAAGAAGTCGTGTACATGTTATCGAAACTATTCAAGTGTTCATTATTATTATTTAAAATGAAATCAAACTAAAAAAAAAAGGATTCTGAAAAAACAGAAACAATAAACATTAATAAATAAATAGTTGCATAAATATATAATAATTAACAACGGCCATAGCACATCTCGTTGGTACCGATCCAAGCGATAACGCGAGTTAAACAATAATATGCAGCAGGGTTCGACACTTCGACAGTTATTGCTGTCAGTGGCGAAGTCAAAAGAGGGGTGGATTAAGGGGCTCGGATCTGGACTCTCTGCATGATGTTTTATTATAAAATTTTGATAATAAAGAAGTTTCATTCCTATCTACCTATTCAAGTTTTTTAAAAGTAAAAATTAAATAACAACATTTCAAAATAAGAATAATGAACGTAGACACTTGATGTAGTTTCACAAAAAATATTTATTAATAATAAGTTGATCGATTTCGGCTTATTAGGCCATCTTCAGAACGTTAACTGAATAAAATACAAATTACACACAGTTTATAAAGTACAGTGATTAACAAAGATCTTAAGAGTACCCGAATGAAACAAATCCAAAGATGGCCTAATAAGCCGACCTTATTATTAATAAATAATTTTTGTGAAACTACATCAAGTGTCTACGTTCATTATTCTTAATTATAATGTTTCACCAAGTGCCAACGGCTCATACTTTTGATAACATTTCAAAATACACATACTTAATGATTATCAATGATTTTGTTTTTATTACTTAGAAAAAATATACTTATTAAAATATGGTATCTATTTTAAATTTTAATCGAGGATAAAAAGAATAAATGAAATGTATCATAAAATATACTTACCTTTCTTAAAGTTTCAGTTGCCTAAACAATGAACACACAATCGAACATAAAACTTAATGGACAAAAAACAATTTCTTAAAGTTATTGAGTCTGGGACTTACATAAAATAACACATCATCCTGACCGGTGCATTTTTTTAAGATTAAACTTAAAACAAGTCATTTCTTGTGGGTATAGTTTGGCGACCACGGTCATGTCGACAAAACAAAATTATATTTCCCAACAGGTTGCGACGCGACGCGACGCGAGACGTTGCGTTGTTAAATTCCAGTAATCAGATACATACTCGTAGAATAGTTTTTAAATGAAGTATAAATATAGTATAATCAGATTAATTTTATATTAATTATTTTACTAGTAAATTAGTTTTGATAGTAGTTACTAGACAGTAGTTATTTACAATGTTCTTTAAAATTTTCTGAAAAAAGCTATCACCGCTCGTGTACCTCGCCCGTCGCCTCTTTGTCACCTAATGTCATGCTTAACACCCTCCTGTTGTCCACCGTCATGCCTAGTGCCCCCTTGGATAATTCAAACTTCTCCTAGAGGGCGGCATCGTCAACTTTGACAAGAACTGGGTAAACAAGAAATAAATATATACATTTTGAATTTTCTTATCTGTGTAAACCATAATTTTTTATTTAAGCTACTTTCAAATGATAAAATTCACAATGAAATTACACAATAAATATTTGTATATTTTTTGTTATCTTTTTTCATGGGAACTGGAACAACTTCAACATCTTCTAAATTATAATTAAAACTTTTTATTTCTGTATGTGTATTCACAGGGGCGTATCTAGGGTACTTGGCGCCTGGGTTCTGAAGCAGAATGTGGCGCCCCGAGGCGTGCGCCGCAGGCGAAAATTTTGGAGCACAAAAATGCGATATGGTACTCAAAATACGTGGAATTTTATGCTCTACGATACAGAAAGAGTAAGGCAGTAAGCCGACACGCCGTACTATGCGAAACTTGCGTGTAGATTTAGAGCAATAAGCAAACTCATGACAAATAATATGTTATTCACCTTAGCGTAGAATAATAGAACATTGTTTGTCTAGAAAAATAAATATTTTATTATATAACGACACTTTGATAATCGGAATATCAGTCTAATATAGTTTGAAAAAGTTACACTTCCAACGTTTCAGCGATAACCATCGCCTTCTCCAGGGATATGTAACGTCTAGTAATTAATATAAACAAAATGTTTAAAAAAACTGAACATAATAGTCACATTCTGTGACTAGATTTAAAACTGTGATGATGATTTTTTGTAATGTTCTTTTTAATGTGTTTTATTGTTAATGTTAAGAGTTGTTGTAATTTTAAACCTTTTTAACTATTTATTTATTTATTTTTTAAAATCAAGATTTGTTGTGAATATTAAGAAATCTTGACAGTTAACTTTATATTTCAAAGATTAATCACATTACTTCGCGATCTTTTGTAATTAAAGGCCTTAGTACGATAGTAGGTACCTACATTTGGTATTCATTTAATTACAAATAATATTAAGACGCAGTATTTGTGTTCTTTTAATATACTCATATTTATTTAACCTTTTTGCCGTCTGCCGCCCTTTTATGCTGGCGCCCGGGTTCTGGGAACCCCAAGAACCCTGGGTTGGAACGCCCCTGTGTATTCAATTCGGATGGATAGTATGTAATTTTTAAATATCCATCTCTATCGTAATTAGGACCAATAAGTCTTTTATTATTTTCATATTTTTCGTTGTTAAATGAAATTCCGAGCACTTCCATTTACTATCATGGCAGCTAATAGATGCAGAATTTACTTCCTCAAATAATGTTTTAAAGCAGTCTGACAATTTACAAAATGGTTGCCTAATAATAATTAACTAAAAAAATAATAACCTTTCTATTTATAATACAAAACAGTTCAACAGTTCCAGTTTGATTTTTACAGTGGAAACCATGATTAATTAGTGCTAAGCAAAGGAATAGATTTTCAACCATGATACTAAAAAGAAAAAACAGATTCACCACAATACCATCAGAACACAGGTAGAGCTCTCCATGCCAGAACATGTTCCTCCTTCAATCACAAAAACCTCATCCTCAAAATATCACAACCTCATTTACAACACTTGTACAGCGATCTGTAAATAAATATTATCTTCTTCTTCTTAATTTGGCTCTACAGACATCCCTGGTTCTTGGCCTGATTCAGCTGTCGCTTCCAATCCGTCCTGTCCCCCGTGTACGTGGTATTTGCGGCTTTCATGTCTCTCATTACGTTATTCTTCCACCTTTTTTTGGGCGGCCTCTAGGTCTGCTGACTAGCGGGTTGTGCTTGTATATACGGTAAACTTGCCGTTCCTCTGTCATGCGGTTCAGGTGTCCATACCATCGAAAGCGCTGCAGTCGTATGAATGATGATAGGTGGGTCTCGTCATAAAGATCGTACAATTCGTAGTTATATTTAGTACGCCAGCCATCCTCTTAATGGATTGGACCGAATATTTTCCGCATTATTCGTCTCTAGAACCTATCCAGCTTTTCGCTGTCGCTTTTGTTTAATGTTCATGTCTCGCCTCCATATGTTACCACTGGTCTTATAGATTCTTATTTTAGTGTCTCTTGTTACTAGCTTATTTCTGAATATGTTGTATAGCGCTGCATAGCACCTGCTGCCAGCAGATATTCGCTTTGTTATTTCCACTGATTTGTCATTTCTGGAATTTATCAACGAGCCTAGGTTGGTGAACTCAGAGACTAGGTCAAAGTTTCTACCATTCATAGGGTACTCTGGACACGCTTTGGGTTGCCTTGAGACGCGCATTATCTTGGTTTTCTGCTCATTGACATTCAATCCCACGTCCCTCGCTTCTACTTGTAGCACATTGTAGACTTCTTCTATTTTACCTAGTGTGGTTCCTACGATATCCAGATCATTAACGTATCCAATAAAAAATATTATATAAATTACAATTCTAAGCATCTCCTGAGTACAGGAGCGCACACGATAAAGCAAAATATACATAGTCTCGGCATTTATCAACAACAAACCAGACGAACAAACAACTTCTGCAAAATAGTAAACAACAAAAAAAAATCCCGAAAAAAATATGTTACAACCCTTACTACTCACACAGCCGCACGAGGTCTGGTCAAAAATAAGGAAAATAAAACATAGAAAGTTCATCTAACAAACAAACGCCTTAGTAAGCAACAATGAAAGAATCACCGATCAGCAAAAAATAGCAAACATCATACATTGTCGACTTACCTATGTCCGATAATTGATGCAACGAACCTTAAATATATACTATATTATAAATTTAAAATATTGTATTTAAATATGTATTTACTTAAATTATGAATAAGTGTATGTACATTTTATCAATTGTTTTAAAATACCTATATTGGAAAGGGAATTATCATATACAAGGTGTTTATACCTCTGCACGAAACTTAAGTGACATATATAATTTGACATACTAAATATAAAACAAAAATATTTTTTTTGAAATTCGCAAAAATTAGGGTATTTCATTTTTACTGCCACTGGTTTAATTTAGTGTGTTTGATACAACGTGCAGCACTTTGTATAGCTGCAGGAGGAGATAATTTCGAACAATTTTTGCAGCAATGAGTTGCAGTTTATTCTGATATGAAATTAAAAAAATGATATCCTCATTTTTGTTTTTTCTTGACTTACATAAACAATCAATACATTAAGTTTTTACTGAAAATTAAATAGTACCTTTAATTTTATTAGTTTTATTTACTATATTTATTTCATTAGCAACATAATTATAAATAATAAAAATGTTCGTTAGAAATGAAATACTCTGATTTCAAATTAGTTATTTTTGATTCTAGATTGCGAAATGTTACTTTTGCAATCGAAAATGCAAAAGAATTTCGCAATCGAGTATCAAACAACGTTTTTTTTAAACTATGTCCCAAAATTAGTAATAATGTAATGAGAAAATTTTGACGTTTAGGATTAATTAATGTGACATCTAATGTCTCCATGACAACAATGTATGTAATATAATTGCTATCAAATCTGGTATTCTCTGACCAGCAATTGACAGCTGGTTGGAAATAGAAACCAAACAAACGTTCTAATTTTTTCTGCGATTTATTGGGATTCGCATATTACGAGTGAAATATTTCAATACTATTAAAATGATATCAGATAGCGACGAAGACAATTTGCCTCCTGAAGTATTAGAAGCGGCGCAAAGTGCAATTTCTGGTCTTATTCCTAAAAAGTCGACCAGGCAATATGAATGTGCTTACAAAGACTTTATGGAATGGTGAGATTACAAGAAATTGAAGAATGTGACTGAAACTGTGATATTGGCATATTTTGAATATAAAATCAAAAAAGTGCAGCCAACCATAATATAAATAATATATAAATAATTGTTCAATTGGAACATTAAATATAAATTTTGTTAAAGAATAGAAGTATTGTTTCTAAGCAAAAAAATAAAGTGACAAATTTTATTAAATTGTGATCTTTTCTTCTATCAAAAAATTGCAGGATGCAAAAAACTTTTGCACCCTGCATGCAAAAGTCTTTTGCGTTCTGTAGACAAAAAACACTCATTTCGCGATTGACAGGTTTCGAAAAGAAATAACTAATCTAAAGTGATCTTGAAAAATATCGATTTTGGAATTTGTTAGATATTGTGATTGATTCATTTGATCCAGATGAGAAAGTTATTGTATGTAATGATTTAAATGGCTGGGTGGGAATAAACAGAAGTATGTCTGGAAATGTATTTGGTAAGTTTAGTGATATGAGAGTGAATGAAAACGGTAGGAAGATAGTATCTTCTACTTGAAACATAAATTAGCTCATTTGTATACATGAGAGAAGGTGAGTGCGAATAGATTGGATATGATTGACTTGATTTTGTATAATGAATTTATAAGAAGTTTAGTTGCAAATAACGTATGACGCGTGATGCTGAATACGAATGACCATTATTTGGTGGTATATAATATTTTTCTCTAGTCATTAGTTCGCTCAAAAAAGCACCAGTCGTTTTAAAGGAAATTATATGTATTTGCAGCTTCTTAAGTTCGTATGACACGATTAATTTTTTATCCAATTTAGATTTGTACAAAAATTGATAAAATAATTACGTTTAAATTGGCTGTATGACATGATAAATTTTTCCATCAATTTTTATGTTCATGCACAAGTGCAGTTAGGTGAATAGTAATTTAGAAGTTTGCAGTTTAGGTTAAAATACTTAAACTAATAATTATGTAACATGAAAATATTTTATTATTATGTATCACAAACATATTTTTATTAGTTACAAACTGTATACAAACGTAAAATACACGACCTAACCCCAATATATGTATATCTAAACGTCAAAATTCGCTAGTTTGTTTATCCTTTGTGCATAAAATTGATGAGAATAGAACATGTTCTATTTAGAACAAGTTACATTGTACGTCCATTTTGTTAAAATTGATGAGAAAATTTAGATATTTGATATGTTAAATTTATTACATATCAGAAAATGGATATGAAAAATTTACAAAAACATTGATCGTGTCATACAGGTCACTTAGATATAATAGACTAATTTGCAGACTTGATACATAAATAACTATTTACCATTTAATGCTGGACAACTGACTAATGTTATTTTTTATTGTCGTTTTAAAAACTTAGTCAACTTGAAGTTTATTTTGCGTACGGTTGTAGATCATAATTGTAGTGTTGAACGGATATAATTGAAAAGCGTGTAGGTATGTAAGATGGAATACAAATCCAAGCGAGTGTTTCATTCAACAAGTTTTTCAATAGTCCTTCAACACGTGTATTACATATTATTTTTCCCACGACAATTTAGCATTTGTACTCTACAAAAAGTTATTAAATTTTTAGATTCTTTTTATTTTCTTAAATAATATGAAAGGTTGTTGCGCATTCACTGTGTCATTGTCAATAACAACCGAAAACAATAATGTCGTTCGGTTGAAACTTGAGTGCGGAAAGTGCGTTTAGGTTGAAGCGACGATAAACGGTAAGAGCAAAGTAATAAATGCAACGCGTATTTATCTCTACTCACTGTGTTTAGGTTGGCGTTAAGAAAGAGTTCCATAAATTTAAACAAGTATACTGTTTTCATTTTAAACTGGAGGGATCGGCATAACACGATTAAATGCACCGCAATTACGTTTACAAAGGAACTCAAAATATGACCCGTTATAACTGGTGTCACAAGTTTTGCACAGAGTTGTACAGCCCCATTCGCCGGTACTTGTATAATAAAAACAAAAAAATTACAATCTTTAAATAAGTATATACAAACATAATCTAAACATTTACCTACATTACTCAGTGTGATTCAGTACCGGATATTTAATTTTCTTCTTGAGTAACATAACTGCTAATTGGATAATGTAATACGAATTAGTAATTTTTAAATGGTCAATCATAGGAAAAAACAAGAATAATTTTAGGCTGAATACAGCCTTTAAAAATTTACCTGTTGTGACCATCATTAAGCGATTTGGGGTAGCCGCACTAATAGATTTCATTGTAGTTATATGGGACAGGGACGTTTAATCGTTATGCCGATCCCTCCGATTTAAAATGAAAATACTATAACGTTTAGTAGGACAGCCAAGTAAAATATTATAATTATTTATGAATAATTTTTGAATTGCTATGCATGATTATTTTTTTGACTAGAAAAATGATTGACATAATATTTATTTAAATTATAATTGTTTCACACTGTTAAGATAAGATAAGAGCAGCGATAAGAGCGAAAAAATTGAAATTAATGTATATAGTTGCTCTTATCGCTGTTCTAGCATAGCTACCATCGAGAAAGCTTTCCTCATTATAAACATTAAAATATGAATCAATGTATTTGTTGTCGTTGTTTCGCTCTTATGTCTGCTCTTATTGTTTATCATCGCTCCAACATGACGCACTCTTAGAAAAAATAAATAAATTTATTGTCAAATTCAATAACTAGAGTGAGATAGTAATCCTGTAGGCAAAATGATGTTTAACAGTTCTTGGGTGCGATTTTTCTAATGGAAACATATGGGCAATAATAGCCATTTCAGTGTATATCTATTCTAATTCAAATACTTACTGAATAGACAAGCGAATAAATGATGATGCCGAAGTAGTGATAATCTATAGAGTAATCCTGAGAAATAAGGATTGTTATTTACGTTTTCATAACAGAAAGGGTATTTTCCAATTTCATCATGAACTTTCTACTTCATTATTGGAAAAAATCTACCTATTACATACATATTTACATAATTAAAAAATAATAAAATAGTAATTATTTTCTAAATTACTTTATTGATTAAGTTTATAAACAAATGTCCAATACGACTGATTTATTACATTATTTTCCGTTTCAATTAATTTTATCAGGCGAACTCATATTCATTTAAATATAAAGTACTTGCTATTTTCCTAATAAATTATTTATATTAAATTACTTTTATCATAAAGTGAATTAATTATCTCAGAGCTAACATGAAATTAATGACAATTTTGTATCTAATTTGCCTTAGTTTGGTAAGTGCAAAAATAATAATAATAATTTGAAAGCCATGTCATTATAATAACGTAGAATAATTTGATTTAGATTCATAGAATAACATGTGATCCTCCTTGGATGAAGTTCATACCCAAGGGTAAGTTCATACGATAAATATACTCAAGAACATTATTTAAATTTTTCTTATGCAGAAACAGAATACCTTCTCATGATTAAATTTTGGTCTGACTACTTTTAGAATATATTTTAAATATATATTGTATAATTGCCAAAATTCCTTATAAACATCGTCTTTATATATATATATATATATATATATATATATATATATATATATATATATACCGAGAGTCTACTTTTTTTCCGAACAGGAAATTCAATGTCAAAATTTGGGTTTAGCGATATCTCTTTACCTATTAATTTTAGAACAAAATTGTACTCAAGAAAAGTATTCAGAATGAAAAACTGCACCCATAGAGTACAAGTTTGTTGTTCAATTGTTTCTTATGTCCTAGTTAGAAGCAAAAGAAAATACACGCTTTAAAGCAATTATCAGAGTGCCATGCGAAATAAAACAATAATTTGTTTGTTGTGTCTGACATTATTTGACATATTGGACCAGAATTGGAAGCTTACTCTAATGATAATTGCATCGTCTGGTATCAGCATGATGGCTGTAGGGCACACAACAGACGAAATATTAAAATATTTTTAAATCGGTGTACTGATGCGTGGATAGGCAAGGAAGGTACAATTAATTGGCCAGCTAGATCTCCGGCTTTACTCCTTGTGATTTGTTTTTGTGGTCATATTTAAAAAGAAAAAGTGTACCAACATGGTACAAAAACGACATTACATCCTTAAGAAATGCAATTATACAAGAGTGCAACAATATTACCCAAAGACAATTAACTTCCGTTCGTCGATAATTCTACAATAGATTAAGCCATTGTCTATCAGTCAATGGCGATTTATTCGAACATTTAATTTAATAATAAAATTAATTATAGCAACTATTATTTTATTTTTTCTACATAATCTAGACAAATAACTACCTATTATTAAGTTATCTAATTTGTTTTATTTCTCATGGCACTTTGATAATTGCTTTACAGCGTGTATTTTCTTTTGCTTCTAGCTCGGACATAAGAAACAATTGAACAACAAATTTATACTCTATGAATACAGTTTTTCATTCTGAACATTTTTCTTCATTACACTTTTGTTCTAAAAGTAATAAGTAAAGAGATATTGCTAAATCAAAATTATAACATTGAATGTTCTGTTCGAAAAAAAAGTCGAAATCCTGTATATATATATATATATATATATATATATATATATATATACAGGGTGTTTCACAACTTAGAGCAAAAAATTAAAGGGTATATTCTGTACGACGTGCTGATCATGAAACAAAAAGATTTTTTTAAACGCAAAACTATTTTCCATGTTTCCCAGTCCAAAATTTTTCGTTGCCACTGCCACTGGGTGGATGATTATGTTAAAGTTATTAATTAAATAAAATTCTATTATAAATAACTGCTAATAATTGAATTGTGTAATTATTCTTTCGTAGTTGATACCTACTTCATTGTTTGTGTTTAATAGGAAAGCGAATCCAGTGCAGTACTACAAAAAATGTTTTAGGTTAACAACCCTTAATTTTTCGAATTTAAAAAAAAATCTTTTTGTTTCATGATCAGCACGTCGTACAGAATATACCCTTTAATTTTTTGCTCTAAGTTGTGAAACACCCTGTATTTATGTATATATACCGGGTGTAACACGAAAAGTGAAACATAGGCGTTTAACATGGCAAATCAGTTTTTCCGTGCGCATTGCTTCCCTAATTATTTTAGGAAAAAATGTTTCAAATAAATGTTGTAAAGCATTAAATTCTACATCTGAATCAATAAACAAAATTCATTTTGACTACTTCATAACTGCAGAAATTAAATTTGAAAATTCACGTAATTTCAATTTAATAGTAATAGCCATGGAATTAAAACCAGAATAAATTGTCAAAATCATTTTTACGTACTAAATATTTATTTTCTAAATAAAAATTTAATAATAATAAGGCAAAATATTTTTTAGATTTATTATTTAAGAATAATAAAATAATAAACTCGATAAAATATTTAAGGTAGGTTGTTATTTAACAAATTAATTAATGTAACATAAATTTAATTCAATAAAAACATCAACAAACTAAATATTCTTAAATTGTTAAATTAGATGTTCAAATAGTCCACCGTTTTGAGCTAAACAATAACCTAATCTGTTGTAGAAGCTTTCTCGAGTATTCTTTAATTGTCGATTATTTATTTTCTGGCATTCTTGTAATATAGCATTTTTAAGTTCTTCTAAATTCTGGTATCTTTTTTTATGAACATAAGATTTTAAATGGCCCCATAAAAAAAAATCGCACGGATTTAAATCTGGCGACTGTGCTGGCCAGTTAACTGGTCCATTTCGTCCTATCCAGCTTTCAGGAAATACATGGTTTAGATATTCCACAACTTCTCTAGTGCTATGTGCAGGGCAGCCATCATGCTGGAACCACACATTTTCTTTGTTTGTTTCAACAATTTGTGGTCCAACAGCATTAATTAATAAATTCAAATATGATGCTGAATTTATTCGTTGGATGAAGAATGGACCAATGATTTTATCACCAAAAATTCCTGCCCACACATTGACAGATTGACGATATTGTGTCCTCGATTCTACAATATTGTGTGGATTATTTTGTGACCAGTACCGATAATTATGACAGTTTGGTTCGCCATTCATGGTAAATGTGCATTCATCTGTGAATAAAATACTACTTAAAAATTCTCTATTACAATTTGATTTCTCCATCATTATTTCACAGAATGAGGCACGCAGTTCAAAATCTCGTTCCAAAATATTTTGGTGGTTTTGAAATTTAAAAGGAATGTATATATGTTTTTTTGAGAATTCTATGCATTGTCATAAAATTTATATTTAGTTCTCTGGAAATTTCCCGCACACTCATTGTTGGCTCCAGTTCTATTAAAGCAAGAATATTTTCTTCATTGTTATAAATTCTTTCATTTATTTCTTTCTTGAAATTTAGTGTTCCTGTCTTTTCAAACTTTACTATAAACCTCTGAATAGTTGCCGTACTAGGAATATCATGATGCTGCCAAATAGCGCTAATATAGTCACGAATTAGTCGTAAACTATGGCCAGAATAATGCCATTTAATTATTTGCAACTTTTCTTCATCTGAATAATTATTCATTTTTTATAATAATAAACCCTAATATTGATTTAATATCACAGTTGGTCAAAATAAATACTAATAATTTGACGTATAAAACGTTACGCATTTGTTCATCTCTTGTTTTTAATTCCATGGCTATTACTATTAAATTGAAATTACGTGAATTTTCAAATTTAATTTCTGCAGTTATGAAGTAGTCAAAATGAATTTTGTTTATTGATTCGGATGTAGAATTTAATGCTTTACAACATTTATTTGAAACATTTTTTCCTAAAATAATTAGGGAAGCAATGCGCACGGAAAAACTGATTTGCCATGTTATACGCCTATGTTTCACTTTTCGTGTTACACCCGGTATATATATATATATACCGGGTGTAACATGAAAACCTGGCCATAGGCGTTTAACATGAGAAACCAGTTTTTCCTTGCGCAAAAGTGGCCAATTAATTTTAGACAAAAATGCTTCAAATAAAAGTTGTAGTGCTTGAAATTACGGATCTAAATCAGTTTTTAGATTTTATTTTGCACGTTTTGTAAGCGAAATAATCGCATTAATATTTTATAAGAATTTATACTTTATAGTGATAGTCATGGAATTGAGACAAAATGATAAACAAATGTGTGACGTTTTAACTGTCAGAAAAGTTTAGTTTGAACTTGGAATGTTATGGTGCGGCCAAATAATACTGATTAAATCACGTATTCTTCGAAAATTTTCACCAGAATTATTCCACTTAATAATTTGTAACTTTTCTTCATGTGAATAGTTATCCATTTGCAATAATGATATAACAACAATCACCTGTATTGTCACTTAAATAAATCACAAATCCATTTCAAACTAAACTTTTCTGACAGTTAAAACGTCATACATTTGTTTATCATTTTGTCTCAATTCCATGGCTATCACTATAAAGTAGAAATTCTTATAAAATATTAATGCGATTATTTCGCTTACAAAACGTGCAAAATAAAATCTGAAAACTGATTTAGATCCATAATCTCAAGCACTACAACTTGTATTTGAAGCATTTTTGTCTAAAATCAATTGGCCACTTTTGCGCAAGGAAAAACTGATTTCCCATGTTAAACGCCTATGGCCAGGTTTTCATGTTACACCCGGTATATATATATATATATATATATATATATATATATATATATATATATATATATATATATATATATATATATATATATATAAGTTATAGGGTGGAATAGTGCTGACATAGACAGTTAATATTTAAGAACGTGACTTTATGTAGAATTATCATATTACATTATACGCAGGGATGTGCGTGTAGTCTACTGCAAGTAATCTACGTCATTATCTACGTGTAAACAATCATGTAGTCTACGTCTTCATTTTTCTTGTAAACAATGTAGACTATGTAGACAATGAAAAACCTGTGTTCACTTAAGTCGGATTAGAAATTTTATCCCTAGAACTAGGGAATTTTAAATGTTGTTAGAGATTTTTATTTTTATTCTAGGGATTACATGAAAAAAAAAATAGTTGCACAACTAATTTTTTCCATGTATTTTCATAATAAATCAACATGTTTTTTTGTACTCC
The DNA here is from genome assembly GCA_947425015.1 of Pterostichus niger. Taxonomy (NCBI): domain Eukaryota; kingdom Metazoa; phylum Arthropoda; class Insecta; order Coleoptera; family Carabidae; genus Pterostichus; species Pterostichus niger. Next base: position 19,289,701 of record OX380341.1, on the reverse strand, counting down.
AGTGGGCTAATGGGCAAAAATAGGATTCGCTATTTTAAAAATTTGACAGCTTGCCCAAGATCCAAGACAGACATAAGTCTAGTAATGTACGAGCACTTGCTTTATGTTTTATTATATTGAGACCGATAATGACCAGAATCCACGAATACGAATATATGTAATAGTTACAAAGGAATAAATTTAGGTTATGTTGAATTTTACAACTGTCAGATGCATTATCTACATTGTTTACATTGTCTACGTCTCTAGAATTGTCGACGTATTGTCTACGTGTAGATGTAGACAATTAAAGATTACACGTAGATGCACATCTCTGATTATACGTAGTTGTAGTTTAGCCATGAAATATTATTGTATGTTTTAAGTTAGTCTTAGCTCAGAATTTGTACAAGTAGGAACGTCTAAAGTAAAATAAATACTTTTTAAAAACAAAGTTAATTTGTTTAACGTTATAATTGGCGCAGTCGGTAGGATTGGCCTTAACAAATTAGTGAAAATAATTTGGTTCACCTTTGTGATTTATTTGGCCAACGAACAGTCTTTTTGTGTTAACGAAAATAACACTTCGTGCGCGTAGTGAGTTAACGTATATAACTAACTAACACGCATCTTAAAAGACTAACATAAAACAAATTAACTAAAGTTCCTGAGCGTCCTCACTGTGCTGAGTGCAAATCAGTCAACGAGAACGTCAACCTTGCAGCGTCGATCAGCTGGACGGCATCTCCGATTCCAGAGGCTCCTGCACCCGACCTGACAAGACTACAGTTCCAGGAAATCATCAAGCGATTTCAACGAATATGAAACCGTCACTGATACTGCTACTGTAAGTACCACATGTCATTTAGAGGTCTAAACGTAATAATAAACTCAAGCGAAAGCTCAAATTCTGAATCTGACTCAGATCTTGACGATCTTAATTTAAATCCAAATACCTTAAATAATCCTTCAATTATACTAAGACAACCTATATTAAACATGGCAACCCCAGTCTTAAAAAAAGAATATCTGGATATGGTGCCAGAATTCTTCGGTGAAAGAGAACTTTTACCAAGATTTATCGAAATCTGTGAAAAATTAGTCAAACGATTTTATAATCAAGCAGATCCACAAGATTTCCAAAATGAATATTTAATGAGTACAATATTAGCTAAAATAAAAGGTGAAGCAGCGATAAATATTTCTAGTTGTTCCGTCAAAACATGGGAAAACTTAAAAACTTCACTAATAGATACGTATGCAGACAAAAGAGATTGTTTCACATTAACAATAGAAATGACCGAACTAAAACAAGGCGCGAACGATACGGTATGTGAATCTTACAATAAGATACAACATATTCTAAATTTACAAGTATCGTATGTAGTAACAAACCACCCGGCTACTGCAGCAATAATGACCGATTTCTTTAGAAATTACGCCCTCAGAATTTTATTAAAAGGTTTAAAAGAGCCAATAGGGCAACTCATGAAAGCAAAGAAACCTGCTGACCTAAACGCTGCTCTGAGTATGCTTACTAATGACTTTCAATTCGAAAATCATTCCAAACCATCTAAAAATGTAATGCCTATTCAAAAACCATTTCAAAAACAAAATAATCAAAATTTTAGAAATAACAGGCCTTTCCAACTAACAAGTGTACCACAGAACACTAACTACACGTTTAATAAACCGCCGACATATTTTAATAACCAACAAACAGCGCAGCGTAGAACTAACTTTCCTACAATGATTAGAAATACTAATCAACCACTCCCCAGACCTACACCAATGAGCATATCCACACGAAACACACAATTCAATGCTCCAAGACCCGGACCTTCCACTCAAAGACAAAATTTCATAAGTCAAAACAGACAATTCTTTCCAAAAAATATCGCGGAAGAACTTTATAACATAGATCAATCAGAAATAGTAAATTACACAGACGAACACAATACTATAGATCAACCAGAGACACAAGATTATACGATGAATGAATACCCACTCGATGATAACCCAGAAATTACAAATGAAACAAACATATCAGATCAAAACGAACATTCTTTTTTAGACGAAATGGCCTCGGATCAAATACTTCATACTTCCAATTAATGAATTTAACAAATAACCAAAGCAAGCTACCATTCATTGTAATTCCAGAAAATAATTTAAAAATTTTGATAGACACTGGAAGCACGAAATCATTTGTAAATCCCGACATTGCATTCAAACACTACAAACACGCTATCAGTGCAGACCCGTTTCAAATTACAACTGCACACGGTTCATCTACCGAGAAATACAGTACACAAATTCCTATCTCAAACGTGTTTAATCTCAAAGACAATCCAAAACCAGCGTTAAAATATTATCTTTTTAAATTTCATAATCAATTTGATTTACTACTTGGCATGGAAAATATGAAAAAATTAAAAATTTCAATCGACACAGTAAACGACATGATAATTACTCCACACAGTAAAATAAAAATTCATTACCATAATTTTAAAGCTACCCCAGACACAAATAATTTAACAGTAAATCAAAAATATCGTAATAATGGCATAATAGAACCAATGTCTGAAAGAATTATTAAAATAAAAGTTAACAAAGAAAAAGGTAATATTCTAGTTCCAAATATCAGAACAAAAAATTTATTAATTCCTGAATGTGCTACTGTAGCAAAAAACTATGAAGCTATGTGTACAATTATTAACTTGTCAGAGAGCGAAGTTAAATATCAGTTTAAAATTCCAATTATAGTAGAAGCGTTAGACAATTACGAAATTTATACAATGAATGCAGACTCAAATTTAAACCTCACACAAACAGAAAAAATTAAATTTGATGAATCAAAAATTAGAACTGATCATTTGAATAAAGAAGAAGAAATTGCAATCTCAAAATTAATTAAACAATACTCGAATATTTTTTATTTAGAAAATCAAAATCTATCTTTTAGTAATCAAGTAAAACATAAAATCAGAACAAAAGATGAAGTACCCATTTATACGAAATCATACCGATACCCCCATATTCACAGAGAGGAAGTTAGGTCCCAAGTTAATAAAATGCTTAATAAAAAAATAATACGACCTTCTAATTCACCATGGTCTTCCCCGATTTGGGTTGTCCCCAAAAAGCTAGACGCATCGGGCAAACAAAAATGGCGAGTAGTCATTGACTATCGCAAACTAAATGAAAATACCATCGGAGATAAGTATCCCATACCTAACATTACCGACTTGCTGGACAAACTCGGACGATGTCTATATTTTACCACCCTGGACCTCGCGTCGGGTTACCACCAAATTGAAATGGACAAGAATGACATACCTAAGACAGCTTTCTGCACGGAAGACGGACATTACGAGTTCTTACGAATGCCTTTCGGGCTAAAGAACGCACCCGCGACTTTTCAACGTGTCATGGACAATGTTTTGAGAGGGTTAACTAACAAAATTTGCTTAGTATATCTCGACGATATAATTATTTTTAGCACAAGCCTAGACGAACATATAATCAATTTAAAACTAGTATTCGACCGATTAAAAGAAGCCAACTTAAAAATTCAATTAGACAAGTCGGAATTTTTAAAAAAAGAAGTTGCGTATCTCGGACACATTGTAACCCCTCATGGCGTTAAACCAAATCCAGATAAAATTTCAGCTATTCTAAATTACCCATTACCTACCACGACAAAACAAATTAAGGGATTTTTAGGACTTATTGGATATTATAGGAAGTTCATAAAAGACTTCGCAAAAATTACCAAACCCATGACAAAATTTCTAAAAAAAGACGCGATCATTGACATTAATAATTCAGAATATAAACAATGCTTTGAGACATGTAAACTATTACTAACTAACGAACCGATATTACAATACCCAGACTTTGACAAAGAATTTATCCTGACATGCGATGCGAGCAATGTAGCACTCGGTGCCGTCTTATCACAAGGTAAGATAGGCAGTGACCTTCCAATCGCTTACGCTAGCAGAACGCTTAACGAAACAGAAATTAATTACTCCACGATCGAGAAGGAACTTTTAGCAATACACTGGGCAACAAAATATTTTCGGCCGTATCTTTTTGGAAGAAAGTTTTCAATTTGCACTGATCACAGACCATTACAGTGGCTGTTTTCCCTTAAGGATTGTAGCCAAAAATTAATACGTTGGAGATTGAAACTCGAAGAATATGATTACGATATTATTTACAAAAAAGGAAAATTAAATGCAAATGCAGACGCCCTAAGCCGAATTCCGCGAGAACCCGATGACAAAATTCAAAATTTATTAAAACAGTACGAAAGCGAATCTGTCCTAGCACAATACCAAGACTACCTAACGAAAAAACAAACAGACAAACCGACCCACACAAATATCATCGAAGTAGTTGGGAACTTATTTAATGCACCATCAGATAACAGTCTCGCACATTGCGTCAGCGAGGACTTACAAATGTCAAAAGGAATTGCTAAACAATTTAAAAACAAATTTCAAAATATTGACAAACTAAAATCTCAGAACCCTCAACTTCATAATTTAATTCATCTTAAAGAAAATAACCGTTTTATAATATATCTAATAACAAAAGAAAATTACTACAATAAACCGACAAAACAAGACATGTTTTATACACTACTACAATTAAGAAGCTTTTGCTTAAAAAATAAAATACAAAACCTAAGTTTACCCAGAATTGCTTGCGGACGCGACCAACTAAACTGGAACGATGTTAAATCAATGCTCGAATATATTTTCGACAAAACAAACATACTAATCACAATCTTTACCTTACCAGATGGCACACTCCCACGCATAGAAATTAATACAAACGATTTAGACGAAAACATTAACCATTTTCAAAAATTCATGGATAACTTTAATAAAGAATTAAGTAATAAAAACTCTAATAATCAAGATGATAATCAATCCTTAGTTGTCGAAGTGGGGGATGATATTCAAACTGTAAATGTAAACAACGAACATCACAACGATAACGATAGTGACGTCACTGTTCATTCTAATCAAGAGAACCCAGTAATCGGCATACCTATTGCTGAATACCCTGTTAATTTCGGAAAAAATCAGATAATCATATCTGAAGTAGAGTTCAACCCTAATCCACCAAAAATTCTGAAACTTTTCGAGAACACAAAACAAAGAATGCTGGTACAATTTTCAAAATCAAACTACGAAAAAGAAATGATTCAATTCCTTAAAGAGTATATAGTACCAAAAGTTAAATATTATTTATATTTTGAAGACGAATTATATGAAAAATTATCTCTAGTTCTCCAAAAATATTTCACACATTCACAAATACACATGGTTAAATGCACACAATATCTTACAGACGTCACTAACGAAGAAGAAATACTAGAAATCATAAATAACTACCACACGGGAAAAACAAACCACAGAGGTATTGACGATACAGAGGCACGCATTAAACAGAGGTATTACTGGCCAAAATTAAGAAAAACGGTTCAAACGTATATTAATAACTGTGAAACATGTCAACTTACGAAATATGACAGAAAACCCCTAAATTTAAAATTTAATATAACACCGACAGCAACAAAACCCTTTGAAATTGTGCATGTAGATACGATAACACTAGAAAACTCTAAATTTTTAACAGTAGTTGACTCATTTTCCAAATTCGCACAAGCATATAAACTTAATTCCGGACAAGGTATCGAAGTAGCTAATAACTTAATAAAACATTTCACGCACCATGGAATACCGGAGCAAATAATTTCTGATAACGGACTAGAATTTAGAAACTCAGTAGTTAAAGAACTTTTAGACATACACAAAATTCACACCCACTTCATTAGTTCACAAAATCCTCAATCTAACGGAATAATAGAACGTTTCCACTCGACTCTCATAGAACACATTAGATTGTTCAACAATCAGGCAGAATTTTCGAAAGAAACAATTGAAGCTAAAGTAAACTATGCTCTTTTAGCATACAATAATACAATTCACTCTGTTACGAAAATAAAACCATCAGAAATCATATCCGGTCACCTGGAAATAAATTCCCCCTTCAATATAGATATTGATAAACAGCTTGTTAATAACTACATGGAAAATCATAGAAATAAAACAAAAATTTTATATCAAACTATTAATAACAAAATTTTGCAAAATAAAGAAAAAATAATTAGTAAACGTAATGAAACCAGAGAAGAATTACCAAAAATTCCTAAAGAAATTTTCGTAAAAAATAAACAAAAACAACAGAAAACAAAAAATAAATTTAAATCCGAAAAATTAAAATCAATTAATAAAAATTTAAAAACTGCCAAATTAGAAACTAAACACGGGAACACAATGGAAAAAATCCATCTCTCTAATATAAAACGTCCTAGACAAAAGACTTATAAATTTAATACTCTTCCAGGCTGTTCACATTTGGACAAGGATCGATCATCAAAAACATAACCGAAAATATTGGACTACTACCTATTAGACTGGGATCGGCTAAATTAGAAAAAACAACACACACACTTATCCACTACTACAACCTCAAACCCCTTTTCGAACAATATGACAACCTAAACAACCAATATAATGACCTAAAGACAACAATATCTAATAACTCTAAATATTTACATGAACTTGACAATTATGTGAAAATAATACAATTTATTCGTACGAACATTAATAACAAAATTGATAATATAGAATTTCATACAAATAAAAATAGAAATAAAAGAGGCTTAATAGATGGATTGGGATCAGTTTTCAAAGCCGTTACTGGCAACTTAGATGCAGAAGACGGTAAGAGATATGACAAAATATTAAATCACATGCAAAAGAATGAACACAATTTAGAAAACCAATTAAAACTGGCATACTCGGTAAACCACCAAATTATAACAAATTTTAATAATACCATTTTGGACATACAACATAATGAATCTATTCTGAAATCCAAAATACTACAACTCAGTGAAATAATAAATAACATGCATATTCAAGATATTCTTTTTGCAAAAACTATTTACGATCAATTAATAATCCTATACAACTCGATCCTAGATATCCTACAAGATATCGAAAATTCCATTACCTTTTGTAAATTGAGAACATTACACCCCAGTATAATACATCCAAATGAATTATTATCTGAATTACAAAAAATCTCTAAACGTTATAAATCCCAATTACCTTTTGAACCAAACTCCGAGAATATTTTAGAATTTGAATCACTACTAAAAGTAGACTGTAAAGTTGAACTATCCCAAATAATTTACTTAATATCAATTCCCATTAACTTTGAAAAGGACTTTGAACTGTTTTACTTGTACCCTATACCAACAATATACGATTCAGAATTTGTAACGATTATCCCTAGTGCAAGATATTTTCTAAAATCTAATACTGAAATAATGCCTCTAAATGACATATGTACTGCAACCAAAGTTTATCAGTGCCCCAATAAATTCTACAACCACCATCAGTCATCATGTGAACAAGAAATCTTACAACAACAGTCCTCTACCCAGTGTCACTATTCTAAAATTAACATAAAGGAAAACCATATCGAAGTAATTCCGGAAATTAATAAATATTTGTTAATATTCCTTCACGAAGATAAAATAACGCTTAAGTGTTTAGATGAAATAAATATCAAAACTTTGCGCGGAATCTATTTAATAAAAAATGATAAAAATTGTGAAATAATATACAACCAACAAAAATTAATATTTTTGAATAAAGAACAAGGACAACCAATAATTTTACCAAAACTAAATTTCGCACTTAAAACTTCGACATTAACAAATTTTTCAATAAATCTAAACCCTGTGAAACTAGAAGACATTTCATTAAATCCTGTAGTAACTATTCAAGAAGAAGCCATCAACATCCATGTGCCAAGTGTATGGACTGTTTTGTTATATTTATTAATAATAATAATTGGACTGTACTTCCTAATAAAATGGATAAAAACCAGGAAACTAAGGAAACCAACCATCAACTCAAAACCGGAAGAAGAACAAATTGAGCTACCAGGAGGTGCTCCTTTCTGATAAGGGAGGAGTTATAGGGTGGAATAGTGCTGACATAGACAGTTAATATTTAAGAACGTGACTTTATGTAGAATTATCATATTACATTATACGTAGTTGTAGTTTAGCCATGAAATATTATTGTATGTTTTAAGTTAGTCTTAGCTCAGAATTTGTACAAGTAGGAACGTCTAAAGTAAAATAAATACTTTTTAAAAACAAAGTTAATTTGTTTAACGTTATAATTTATATATATATATATATATATATATATTTAGAACTTACTTCTTCTAGCGAACACCGATCTTCTGAATTTTCCTTTTCCTTGACCATGAACTTGATATCGATGGTTTCACGAATGACTCTTCGGCTAAAATATCTTACAGGAGAATTATGTTTGACAAAGACAGTTCTTGCTCTTGTGCTTCGCCATTCTATGCCCCAGAAAGCTTTTATCGATTACCAGACATCTGGAAAACATTAATGCATAACATAAAGTGTCAATATACTGTAATGTAATGTTCGATAAAGATTAACTTTTGCTCTTATAACATAATTATTACAGTGTGTTGAAATATGGAAAATAACTGTATGTATACCACATTCTTAATGATTATCAATGATTTTGTTTTTATTACTTAGAAAAAATATACCTATTAAAATATCGTATCTATTTGAATTTTTGCCGAGCATAAAAAAATAAATGAAATGTATCATGAAATATACTTACCTTTATAAAATTTTCAGTTGCCTAAACAATGATCACAAAATCGAATACAAAAATTCAAGACCAAAAATCAATATTTTAAACTTGTTGAGTCTGAGACTTAAACACTTAAAATAACACATCATCCTGCCCTGTGCACATTTATAAGATCTGGCTTAAATCATGTCATTTCCTGCAAAATCTTGCTCGTATAGTTTGATATTAGTTAGTAGACAGTAGTTATTTATAACGCTCTTTAAAATTTTCTGGAAAAAAAACTAAATGTAAGGCTGGCGGCTATCGCCGCCTGTGTGTCCTGCATGCCTTGCACCCCCGGGTCGAAATGACTCTGCTCTTATTCCTGATCAAAGAACATATGTAATATTTTTCTCTTACGTCATTAGTTCGCAAAAAAGGCACTGGTTTTTTAAAGGAAACATCCAGTATACAGGTGTTCATTTTAAGTGGTACACTATTGCTATTTCGAGAACTATAAGAGATACGAAGTTGGTTAAATTAACAAACAATTTCTATATTATAAGACTATTAAAACTAGCAAAACAAGATTTTTTTAGATCAGTGGTTCTCAAAATACGTGGTGCAAATTTCTTATTTTAAATTGTAATCTATTTTTTTCATTTGCCATATGTAATACCCTAATATTACAAAATATTTGAGAAAAATGCAAAATTAAAAATGTAGCAAAATTCAAGAAAATATAAGGTTCAATTATTTTAGTCACAATACCAAAAGTGTGACATGTAAAGTAATCATGAAAAATAAAAACTGTTATTAACTTTTATCAATCATTAACAGATAATGATAAAATTTCAGAATTAGAGGATTTGTAGGTTTTAAAAGCAGCAGTGATGCTGATGATCCTCACTGGGCATAGTTGTTCAAAAATAAATATATAATTCAAAAGATTATTACAATTTTGCTCATGAAGAAGTGGATTACCATCTTTTGATTCAATTTAGGTCTAATTATTTTTAGAAAACATTTGAAATATGAACAATATATTAATGACAATTCAATTCACGATGTTTTAGGTGTTGGAGGCAGCGGTGATTATCCTTGGGATAAATACTGGGGTGAGTTTATAGTTTATACCACAAAATAATAACATAGGAAGAAGCGCAACATAATGATATAACAATGGGATCGCCAATGCTGCTCTTTTATTGTTGCCTGGCACAATAATTTGACACTATGTGCGTAGTTTACTTCGATATTTAAATCTTTTATTTGGACTTTTTGTATTTTAATACAATTAAAGTTTAATGATGAAACGCTTATTAAGAGAACATGTTTATTGTATCTTTAAAAATTAATAGTAGATAATAAATATAAATTAATTTCATGGGATTAAGTCGCAATACGAAAGATTATTCAATTTTTTTTCGAAGAAATCCTAAACAAAATTATAAATTATTGAATATTTTTTGATTAAATATGAAATTCTGTGTAAATCCATAAATGTTGAAGATCAGCAAATCTGTAGATGATGAACAAAATTGGAACGAAACTTATGATTTTATGAAATACTTCCTACTTATCAACAAATGTTGATGTGATTTTGTTCATTATTTACAGACTTATGAATCTATAAACTTATGGCTTTATCTCTAAATTTCACCATTATAGAATATAGAGGATTTGTAGGTTCTAAAAGCAGCATTGATGTTGATGATTCTCATTGGGCAAAGTTTTTCCGAAAATAAATACGTAATTTAAAAGATTATTGTATATACAGTGACAATTCACTTCAAGATTTTTTTAGGTCCTGGTCGCGGCGGAAATCAGCCTTGGGATAAATACTGGGGTGAGTTTATAGTTTATACCACAAAATAATAACATAGGAAGAAGCGCAACATAATGTCATAACAATGGGATCGCCAATGCTGCTCTTTTATTGTTGCCTGGCATAAGAATTTGACACTATGTGCATAGTTTACTATGATATTTAAATCTTTTATTTGGACTTTATGTATTTTAATACAATTAAAGTTTAATGATGAAACGCTTATTAAGAGAACATGTTTATTGTATCTTTAAAAATTAATAGTAGATAATAAATATAAATTAATTTCATGGGATTAAGTCGCAATACGAAAGATTATTCAATTTTTTTTCGAAGAAATCCTAAACACAATTATAAATTATTGAATAATTTTTGATTCAATATGAAATTCTGTGTAAATCCACAAATCTTGATGTGATTATGTTCATTATTTACAGATTTATGAATCTATAAACTTATTGGGCAAAGTTTCTCCGAAAATAAATATGTAATTTAAAAGATTATTGTATATATCAGTGACAATTCACTTAAAGATTTTTTTAGGTCCTGGACGCGGCGGAAATCATCCTTGGGATAAATTCTGGGGTGAGTTTCCAGTTTATACCACAAAATAATAATATAGAAAGTAGCGCAACATAATGTTATAAAAATGGTATCGGCAGTGCTGTTGTTTTATTTTGGCATGGCACAATAATTTTACAGTATGTGTGTAGGTTTTATTTGGACTTTGTATGTTTTAATATAATTAAAAATCTAATAATAAAACACTAATTAATAGAAAATGTGTATTGTACCTTCAAAAAATAATAGTAGATGATTAATACAAATTAAATTCATGGGACTCAGTAATCCTTTTTCGAAGAAATCGTAAACATAATTATAATTTATTGAACATTTTTTGATTATGAAATTTTGTGTGAATCCATAAAATTTGGAAATCTGCAGATCTATAAATTTTATGAAATATTTTCTACTTTTCAACAAATATTGATGTGATTTTGTTCATTATTTACAGATTTATGAATTTATAAACTTATGGCTTTATCATAGAATTTCACCATTAGTTCAAATGTACTCGTACATAGTTACAGGATGTCGATTTGAAGTTTCTAATAATATGTATAGAGAGAATAACATAAAATGCGAGTCATAGGCGTTTAACAGAAAACAGTTTTTTTTGTGCGCACTGCTTCCCAAATTATTTCCGACAAAAATGCTTCAAATAAAAGTTGTAGTTCACAATTTTATAATGATAGCTATAGATCATAAACAAATTTATAAGATTTTCTGTCAAATATTTTTATTTCATAGTGTAGCGTATTTACTAGCCTAGAAACATACCATTATTTACCTTTTTGTCATTATTTTTCTATACAGCCTGCATAGAAACGATGAAGAATGTATTGTTATTGTAAAATGTTTTCTTTGGTGGCGTTTGAAACAGTGCAATAGTATTTCCACTCCAATTCAGAATATATTACTTGAAACAAAAATAATTATTTTTTTATAGAATTTAGAGTCTTTGGAAATAACATTAATTTTATTTTATAAATCTAAAAATGTAAAAGTTATAGATAAATATTATTTAATTCTAATATATTAAAAAAATTAAAAGTGTTTTTCTCTGCACTTCGTTCAATTATGCTTATAATTTTCTAATAAAAGAAACCAAATTTAAAATTAATAAAACATACGACTATTATGTTAAGTGGTAGTGTAACACGCTCGCTTGTAGTCCAGAACGGTCATATTTAAGATCCAATTTATTGGTATCGTTGTATCTATATTTACTTTTGTGCAGTAGGAAATTTTGTTATTAGTTTGAAACAGACGATTCAAAAATATGACATTAATTAGGTAATTATCTGTCATAATTGACAATGAAAAATATCACCGATTATCCTATATAGAGGAACTTTTTAATCAAATAGTTGTAAATGGTTCAAATGTAATAATTTTGGTGGCCGGAGAGAGCCATACCGTTTAAATGTTATAATAATCAATAAGATTCAAAGTCATAAATTTGAATTTAATTATCTGAAACAATTGACAAGTAATTTGTCATCATTGACAACGAAAAAGGTCACCGATTGTAGTTAGCTCAAACATGCCCATTATATCTATCTCTGTTTTTCAGGTACGATTTGATGCCATTTTTTTTAAATCACCCTATCAGTTTCAAACATCAACCTTAAAGAAAATCAAGTTTCAATTTATTGAATTGTGTATTTGGTTGGTTGTAATGTTCCGTACTGTAAATTCGCATCTCTTCTTTAATTTTAAATTTTTTAAATTATTTTATTCACGATCAGTTAGTAATCTATGTGTTTTAAACATTAATTTTATTAATATTTTTCTGACAGATTTATTATTATTTGTTTAGTCTGTTTTAACATGATAGTGTTGCTAGGTAACTTGACAAAATGATTATTGAATCTGTTAGATGTGTTATCTTAACTGTTCTGAAGATTTGCCGGTGTTTCTCTTCCTAACAAGTATAATTTTCATAAATATAATCAAAAACGAGTAGAACGCTGTATACAGGGACTCTACACTATTATTTACCACCGAGAAATTTTGGGCAGCTGAATTTAAACGTGGCCGTACCAGCTTGGGTGACGATGAACATTCGGTATGTCCAAAAACTGCAACCTCTGACGACAATATCGCTCAAGTTCACCAAATGATAACTATCTAATTAAAGTGAGAAGATCGCAGAGGTTATGAATATGTTCAAAGAACGTATTTGTCATATATTGAATCAAGATTTAGGCATGAGTAAGCTATCCGCGTGTTGGGTTCCGTGTTTGCTCACTTTGGACAAAAACGTGTTTGAATGAACATTTCCAACACTCGCAGTTTAGGTGCAATAAATCAGAGTTTTGGTGCCGATTAATTACTGTAGTTGAAACTTGCATACACGATTACACTCCAGAAACAAAAATGCAGTCAAAACAGTGGACTGCGAAGGGAGAATCAGCTCCAAAAAAGGTAAATGCTGTTCCTTCGGCTGGGAAAGTGATGGTGACTGTTTTCTGGGATAGTCATGGAATTATTTAATCGATTATTTTCAAAAAGGAAAAACCATTACAGGAACATACTACACATCATTTCTTGACAAGCTGAAGGCATAAATTGCTGAAAAACGGCCACATTTGCAGAAAAAAAAATTGTTTTAGCAAGACAATGTGCCGTTTCACACCTCAGCGGTTGCTATGGCGAAAATCCACGAATTACGGTTTAAACTGCTTAATTGCCCTCCTTATTTACCAGATGTAGCTCCAAGCGACTTTTTTTGTTCCCTAAGCTAAAAGTTTCGCCCAGAGGACAGAGATTTTTGTCAAATGAGGTCATCACCTTTGTAAATAATTATTTTGCAGAGAAAGATGCCGAGTACTATTTGGACGGGTTGAAGAGATGGGAGCATCGCTGAGAGAAGTGTATAACTTACAAGGAGACTATACAGGGTGTAACAGCGAAACCAACCACCGCCTATATTTTCTTTATTATTATAGTTACAAAAAAATATTATAAAGAAAAGTTATAGAAGACCAAGGGGGACATCTGCTTAAAGAATAACATAATTTTTGAAACCAGTGATTCTCAATTTACAACACAAAGTTATATTTTTTCAAAGGGGATTATACATATTTTTTAAGCCTATTCGATAGAGTATTTTATTCTGAATTCAACCATGTAATCATTTTATATCTTTACATAACAAAAATATTGAGAAAATTCAATTTAAAGTTTCGATAAATATTATTTAACATGACACAAAACAGTAGGCTATGATGAACAACAAAACAAAATAAATTCATTGTTATTTATAATAATTAGTTGCGATTGTTGTTTTTATTGAGAAGATAAATTATGAATATTGTATTAGGTAATTAAATGTTTATGGTTTATAATCATTATGTTTATTGATTTGTTATTGATCATGACCTACTGTTTTGTGTCATGTTAAATAAAATTTAGGTACCGAAACTTTAAATTGAATTTTCTCAATATTTTTGTTATGTAAGGATATAAAATGTTTACATGCTTGAATTCAGAAAAAAATACTCTATCGAATAGGCTTAAAAAATATGTATAATCCCATTTGAAAAAATATAACTTTGTGTTGTAACTTGAGAATAACTGGTTTAAAAAATTATTTTATTCTTTAAGCAGATGTCCCCCTTGGTCTTCCATAACTTTTCTTTATAATATTTTTTTGTAACTATAATAATAAAGAAAATATAGGCGGTGGTTGGTTTCGCTGTTACACCCTGTATAGAAAAATAAAAATGTCTTGTATCTTTGTAACGTCGGAAACTTTTCAGACAATCCTCGTACTATCAAGCACGAAAAATCTGATCTAACTGTAACCGTGAATAGTCATGACAACTTTAATATGACCATCAATATAAATAATATAAATCCTAAGAATGACTAATTTATTCCGTAAATTATTTGTTAAATAATAATGAAAACATACCAATTTATTAGTTAAATAATAATTAAAGCATGACTAATTGTTTGTAAAATTATTTTTAAAATAATAATAATTTATTGTTTTATCCAGCCAGCTGGGAAAGTGAAATAAACAATGACTCACTTTCCAGCTGTTTTGATGGTTAGAAACGTGCAGATTACTAACTGATTGTGAATAAAAGAAGTTAACCGCCTATTGGTGCAGAGATAGGCGAGAATGAAACATGGAGTAACTGTAATATCGGCTGCCTATCAACGAGAAAAAAATTGGTTAACTTACAATTTGCAATATAGAAAACAATTTTATCAAAATATTAGAGATGGGGAATATCAAATTTCTCGAATTCGAATATCGAATACGAATATTAATCAGATCTCGAATATTCGAGGTACTCGAATATTCGAATACTCCTAAAAGTTAATTTATTTATTATTTATAATTATTTAATTATATCCTTTTCGTTATTTGAATGAAATTGTTAAGATAAAATAAAATTAAAACAAATAGTACAAACAAAAAAGAAAAAGACGAAAACTTCAAATTTAAGGTGAAACTTATGAGCTGATGTTGGCGAAAAACAAATTTGAAATACTACGTCTTCATGGTTTTGAAACAAAATATCTTTGTTATTCATAACTTCAAAGTATTGCAATAGCTTTAAGTTTATGTACAAATGATAAAGAAAAACATATCAAAAATTGAATTCAACATATAGCGCGATATTCGAGGTATTAAAATGTTCGCTATACTGACGTTAATATTCGAAAATCTCGAATATCGAATAATGTCAATATTCGCGGCATTCGACTATTCGCGGATGATATTCGCCCATCTCTACAATATACAAGACAGCTAACTTTGATTTTTTT
The DNA here is from genome assembly GCA_947425015.1 of Pterostichus niger. Lineage (NCBI taxonomy): Eukaryota > Metazoa > Arthropoda > Insecta > Coleoptera > Carabidae > Pterostichus > Pterostichus niger. The sequence goes on along the minus strand of OX380341.1, from coordinate 19,273,825 downwards.
GTAGGTTCTGGCAGTAGCAGTCATCACTTTTCTGAATCATCAGGCTCGAGTTCCTATCAAGGGCAATTCTCTGACAGTAAGAAAAATATCAATATTTAAGATCTAAAATAAATAAATATATCATCCTGCCTTTACCCATTACTGGGTGTGGCACTCTCGGTAAGTGATATATTTTTTCGCGTGAAGTTCCGTTACCTGTCGTCAAATCACGGCCCCCAAAGATATTAGTGAAAGGAGAGCCACAGGGGTAGGTTTAAACTGGTAAAAATTGTTTGTCGGCTGTGAGGATCGAACCAGAGTTCTCAAGATCCACAGGCCGACTCGATACCACTGAGCCACCTACCCCATATATTTAAGATCTGTATCAGAATAATTGCATCGTGCTAATTTTGTGATATAATTTCACAAATGATCACAGCTGGGTATTTTGCAATGTGATTTCCAGAGTAGAATTCTGGGATTGCAAAAGTTTAAGAAATAGTATAAGAATATACATTTCATGAAATAACTGTAAAGTTAAATCTTTGAATTAAAAAGTGAATTTCAACATAAAAATTTAATTGAACAATAAAAAGTATCTGAAATTAATTTGAAATGAGATTTGTTAACTTTGGTAAATATTACGTTCTAAAAATTTAGGTGATTAGAAAACAGTTACATATGTAATTCAATTAAAAAAAATCACCTATTGTGCGGGTCTTTACAAATAATTCGAGACATTATATTATTCAATCAAACAAAAGTTGAAAGAAATTTTATAATAATTCAATAATTATTGAAATATAATTCCGTGTTATTTGCTTTTTAAATTACAACATTTCATCAGCCCTGCGCTACTTTTTTTCAATTAAGATATTTAATAGATGCCATTGCCGGTTCGACATAACTTCTCATGTCATTTTACCATTGGTTAGGGATCTTATTCTCTGCTGGCACAGTTCTTCATCACACAGCTCCTTCACGTGAACTTTGTTCTAGGACGGTGAAGGAGTGGATTATACCATACTGATGAACTCTAATAAGAGCGAAACGCGTCTATGGTTACTAACTGTGCTGGCCAGCCTCTGACGATGCCCTCATAAGGTGACTTGGACGCTGAATTTTGTGAGACTTTGCCAAGTGTTTATTTAATATTTTTATATTAATATTTATATTTTATATTTAATTGAATTTGAAATTGGCATCAGAACATTCTTATTTCATCTGTTTAATTTTGTTAATTATCCTCGTCCCTTCTTATGTCATCACCTTTTGTTATAACGAATCTAAGTATTTATGTAGTGATTGATTAGAGCTTCACTAGAGTCGAATTCCTTACGTTAATATGAATTTATCGTTTGATGAGCCAAGTAGAGTCGCGGCGTGATAGTTTGTGATTGAGCTAGTATTTAAGTTTCATGAGATATTCAGGATATTTAAGAGATGAGTGCATCCTTGTAAAAACGAATTTAGTTAGGTAATGGGATTGTTGAAATAGTGCAATTGTAAGTGATGGGCAATGTTGCCAGATTTATAAAATACTTTTTCCTGAGATTGTTTTTAAATTGTTTAGATTCTTATAAAAAAAATTCGGAGATTTAAAAAATAATTATTAATATAAATTTTTATTAAAAGTATTGATAAATTTTTCATTAATTCATATAGTTTATAAATAAATGGAATATTCATTGATGCTAAATAGTTTCTGTGGACAAATTTGTTTAAAAATTAGGTTAATTAATAATGAAAACAAAAATCATCGAGATAAATGGGGGTGAAATTAAGTAGATCTAACACGAGCGGAATGGGTGAATAAGTTGATATTACCCGGACTGCGTCAATTGTAAAACGATCCGAAAAAATGCAGTCTTAAAATCTTATTTAGACATAACTATCAAATATTTTTATACTAATTGTACACGAAACGCTATAATTGAATGGAAACAGAATAATGATTTAAATTAATTTTTTATTAATTGTAATACTTAATTAATGAATCTACTTTAAAATTAAATAAAACGCGAACACCGCGTGATGTGAAGATCTACATCTTCACGCTTTGAGTCGATGGACGAGATTGATGGTTCCCACCAAAACACTTGCTGTCCTGGGTACGATACCCACAGCTGGAATCCATCCCTCTCGCATCGGGGTGGACACAGATGTCTCACGTGTTTTGGTTATGTAGTCTGACACTCTGGCCCTGCAGATAACGCGAACATGAAATCTTGTTGGAATTCTAAGAATATTAACTATAACTGTCTCTTTTATAATTTAATGCGCTATATTCGAAAACCAAAAGATCTCACACTAAGCCTTAATGGCACATGTGGTCACGAGTGTCAAATTACACGAAACCAATCTTATCTAAACGGAACATAACAACAATGAGATAGAATTACATAGAACATCGGAACAACTTGAGACGCTTAATACTAAATTTTAGTCTCTCCAGTTTATTGCTTGTAGCTCAAGTTGCTATATTAAACTTCATTTAATGATCAGATAATGGTTACTAACTACCTGCATGCTTCTGTAAGATCATAGATTTAGTAGATATTTTCTCCATATCTGGCTGATTGTTATGCAATCGAATTGGTTTTTTGTCGCCGATGATTTAATTGTTATTTGAATAAAACTCAGCGTATTCCAGCGTACCATTATCGTTCATAACGCGTCTTCATAACATTCTCAAAATTATTGCCATTTTCACCAACTTTGGAATTGAGATCGCCAATTACAAGTTATATTAGATTTTGTGTTTCGTACAGTACTTCACAGAAGTCTTATTTTTCATTTCATTCAACAGTTGTGAGTTTTTGAAGATTTGTTTGCCGACGTGTTAGTATTATTTTTTTATTGATTGGCTTTCATTGTAAAAGATCTTTACGAACTTTTTTGTCTAAATCGGATTGATACTCCATATTTGTTTCTGTAATTTTATGTCGGTTTGCCAGAATAAATAAAAAGTTCGCATAGAGCGATGGTATGTTCTCCTATACCATTCCATCGCGTTTTATGAAGGCCGAGAATTTCTATTCTATATTTTTCCATCTCCTGTGTTATTTAGTGGAGTTTTATTTGTTCTATCATTGTTCTTATATTCCACATTCCGATTCGCGGCCATGTTTCCCTTTCAATGGTTATAGTCGTATTTGAATTAGTCCGGTTTTATTTGTGATGAATCGATTTGTTTAAAACGGGTCGGTAACTGTAGCTTCCAGATATGCGTCACGTACTCGTGGTTAATAAGGAAGAAGGGTATAATTGTACCACTTAGATTCGGTCACCAGCGCCTCGTTTGAATTAACCAGGGTGTGCCACTAGAAGGAGAGGTTGGCATTTGGTGAAGTGATATCTCTCCTCACATCCTTTTAAATTTTGTGCACATTATAAAAATATATTAATGAAAATAAAACAATATTTAACATTAAATATATCAATTTAACAATAAAAAAAATTGTTGTCGTTTTTTACAAAATTAAATAAATTTCTGGTTTATATAAATTATATAATTAATTTTTCAAAATCCATAGATCTGAGATAATTTCTACGAATCTCGTAAGACTGCGGCTGAGACCATATATGTGTCTGACGAGCGTAGTCGATTCTCGCCGGCTGGCTCAGCGAGCAGCTTATGACTGTAGTGAACCGTGGTTGACCGCTTACAATACAGTGAATAAATTTGCCTGTAGTTGTGCTCTAGCCAGGCCGCCAGCGTGTAGCCGTGTGTGATATGATAACCCTAACAAGGCAGGTTACAATGAGATATTAAACGAAATCAAATGTTATGTGATTTGGTCAAGTTAACCTGTGGAGTCGAATGATTTGAGGCGTGGTTTCATTGAGCTTTTGCGTTTAATGTATTCTTTGCAAATTTCTGACCATCATTAGTTAACTTATAGCTTTTTTGGATTGATAATTCAGTTTAATAAACTCCATTGTCCCGCGTAATGGCCGCACGGGTTGAGGGCCTGACTGACGACCATAAGGTCGTGGGTTCGGGTCCCGCACGTGGCATATCGGCATATGACCTGAGTAGTTGGTCCGATATATAAATTAAAAAATTAAACTCTATATTGTGTAAGTGTCGTCAGTTGGTCAGTTAGATCAGTTATCAACATCGTTCTTGATTTTCACTCACCTAAAATCACCCATCATAATAATAATAGTTATTATAAATAAAATATATATTTATATATCTTTCAAGTAAAGATAAAATTTATGTGCAAGTAATAATACAAATTATTAAAAAAATTCGATTAAATATCTGAAAATAGTTGGATGGAAGGTAGATAATCACAAAATTCAGTAAATTAATTGTGATTTATGCCTCAATACATTTTTATTCCATTTAAGTTCATTTATATTAATATAATAGAACATTGTTAGTGAATTTTGTAACGTAGTATTTCTTATATAGATTACCTTCGTAACACGTGTACAGTGTTGTACTATAATAAATAAAATGAAGCAGTATTATGGCATTATAAATTATTTGTCTGGACTAAAAAGATAGATCTTGACCAATTCTATAAAGAAAGTTCAGTTATTTCTGCATAACATAATGCATGTCACTTATAATAACAATAATATGTTGCTCATAAAGATTAGTATTCAGGGGTCTACTTCAGACCCAAGTAGTCGCATCATTAATCTTTATTAACAAAAGAAGTAAAATTATATCAAATTATTTTCAATTATAAAAATTTATTATTATTTATATAATCTGAATAGTCAACTTGTATTAATATCATTAGATTTAGTGATTGATTTAGAAGTCAAATTTAATTTTGTATAACTTTGGTTTGACTTCATAGTTTCAACATTATATAAAAGTATTAAATTCTGATAAGAATTCTTAAACATGAAACTAAAAATGTAATTGATTTTTAAGGTATCCATGGCAATCCTCAATTAAAAATGGTATATGGATATGGAGGTACAACTGTCGTTAAATATGCAGGTAATTCATATAAGAATACATTTATTCGGGTCAGTTTTCTTGCCTGCTTATTTTTGTTTTGTTTTAATAGAGGTTTCTAAGGCTACGACTATTAATAAAATATGTTGCACATATAAATGTTAAACATACATAAATATATTATAAAAATGCTAAAATAACAATGAAATATTAGAAATTCATCAGCGAAATATTAAAATGAAAAGAGCATCTGTTCAAAACGATCGCCAAATATCTGACTTAAGTAGACGAATATATCCAATATAAATCTACCCGAATATATCGACAATTTATTGTGTAAGAGTTAATGCGCATGCTAGCATTTTTGTCACTGTTCGTCTACATATGTCATAAGATTTTGTAAATTATTTCTTTTTCTAATACTAGGCATTTTCAGCAAAATAAAAAAAATGTAAGTCTAGTATTTTTGTACATAGATTAGCATATAAAAAATTGGAGAAGCCTCTATTAATATTGCTTATTATTTTGCACATAGGTACATATCTTGCACAATATTGCACATACTTAAAACATATCTAGGATATGTTCCACACGGCTCCATATATCTATTTCTATTTTATAACATAACTTGCATTCTTTATTTTTAAATAAATATGTAACATTTTATACAACCGTTAGATTTCTAGACAGACAGATTATTCTGTCCACGATTGCTATCTTCAGAAATATAAGATAAGTTTGTTAAATTAGGAAAGAAGACAATTTTCGGCCGTGGTTCTTTAAATTTGGGATGCAACTTTTTTATTTCAAGTTAAGTTCACAATAATAATTGTTGTTATGCGCAAATTTCAATAATGAAATTAAACTATTTTGAAATGTTGTTTCATGACAATAATATAAAGATCCTCTTGACTTCTTCATAAATTGTAACTAGTAGTCCCGTTAGATGCGACCACCTCGTCGCTAATATTCTCAGGCGCGTCTTCCATGTCTCTGAACACGACGTTCTGGTAGTTGGCGTCACTGAGCTCTCTGTTCTCTCCGCAAAATCCTCGGAATTAGTTCCCTTCGACACGATGCCCAAATTCACCTCACTACTCTCAAACGTCGCACTACAGATAACACCGTACTCGGCAGGTACAACACTTTTCTCTTCTGCTAACGATGCTATCACTTCTGCCTCAATCACTACTTCCTCGCACTTAGCTAAGTAGTGATTCTTACAAACACCAACATCGGACAACCACCACGACGACGACTTGATCAGCGGCACTTCTACCAATCGAGACTCGGACACTATCTTATATCCTTCGACGCCTTCGCGAACTGTAATTTCGCACCACGCCACGGATTTCTCTTCGGCAACGGCTTTACGAATTTCGTACACGATTTTACATGTTGTAATTTGGATTTGTTCACAGAGATACATAAATTGTTGTTATATTATTTCTTATGACAACCATGTGAATAATATACATCCTTCGATCGGTTTCACACTTTATTACTTGTTTTATTTTCGTATTTATTTACTATATGTCCTGTTTCACCCCACGCGTAACATTTCACAATCACCGATTTTTTAAATATTTTAAATTTTATCTACTTCTTTGTTATTGTTTCTGTCTAAAAATTGTACACCGTTTTATACCGAAATAATGGACACAGACGATAATTCAAACTATATAACCCGTTAACAGTCCATTCGATTGTTTTACATTCCTCTATTTTTGGGCGATTGCAGAGTGCAAATTTCTCGTACACATACTAACAACTAACACTAACAATTTTGGGGGGCGTGATTCGACGGCTGGTAACCGCACTTCACGCGTAAAAATATATCACTTACTGAGATCTGCTACGGCAGAGTGCCACACCCAGTAATGGATAAAAGGCGTGATGATATATTTATTTCTTTATTTTATATACTCGAGTATATCTTGAGTGTATCTCTGACGGTAGATTTGAGCTTCCATCGAAGACTGTCGACTCGGAAACGTCTTCTACAGGAGTCTCTTCCATCTGCTCCAGGTTTTATTTTTCTTGTTTGTTTATTTCTTGTTTTTCTTGTTTAATGGCAGCAAGCCTACTTTGTTTTAAATGATTGTTGCTGTTTGTTCAATTTGAATAAAAACTTATTTTGGATAGATCGAAAAAAATGTTTCACACAAATGTTATAGTAGATAGTAGATTTTATAAATGTTTTATTTTGAAAAATCGATCGAGTGGTTTTCGAAATATCTTGTTTTGTAATTTTTGTCGCCATTTAGTTGTTTGATAAAATAACAAAACAAATATACCAATTAAAAGTTATAGTTTTTATCTGTCATTATTATAATAAATAACTTTTTCATGTATTAAATAAACTAAACTCTTTTTTCTTTATTTCATGGCACTGATGATTTTTATAAAATTACCAATAAACATTTCCGTTATTTTCCGAGTCTAGGTAGATTAAAATTAATAATATTAGTGTCAACAATAAACTATTTAACTTTTTTGATGTAAAATAATTAGGAAAACCAATAATTAAATATTTCAAAGATATGCGCGCGTTCTTCGATTCACCATTCTATATAAATCGAATGAATTATTGATGGTGTACCCCTAAAAAAAGTCTGTAACAGTTAAAGTACTACAAGCACACCTTGGAAAATTATACTTATAACTAATAATTGTAATATGAGCTTATTAAATAAATAAGTAAATAAAATATTATAGTTTTACAATTTTCTTTTCTGTTTAATAATAAATATCTATTTTCTTATATCAGTTTGGAATATAAATTGATTGGCAATCTCGTCAATAATGAAAGAAGCCGTGTAATTTCGATGTGTATTTAAAATTCTACTGCACATTCAATCTGCTCTGGCATATTATACTTCTCAAGTATGATTTTAGACGTCGACAGAAGAAAGATACAAGTTGACACCGGAATTTCTGATAACATGTGTTTTAAAAATTTATCTTCTTTGAAAAGCTTAATAGCGTCTTATAAACTATTAAAACTATCAATATTTTATGGTTTATAACCATGTATACATTGTTAGTATTATTTTAACTATTTTTTTTTAATTTTAATTTGTTTCGGGTGTTTCCACAGCTCCGATCACTAACACTTCGGTACAGTTAATCACATATGGGAAACATTCTTGGTATATATGGTATATTTTATTAATTCAGTTTATCTCTATTAGGTATTGTATTTTGTTTTGTGTGGCATTGTTGTTGTTGGCTACTGTTTGTAGCAGCGTGGTTGGTATATTGTGCTTGAGTTTTTGTGCTGTGTATTTCGCACATTCGATGAAACAACAGAACGCACCCGTCATTGACGAAAAATAAAAGCTTCTAAAGTTGACAAAGAAAAACTAAATTTCAAAAATATGCTAAAGTGAAATGAGACACAAAAGATACGAATGAAATGAGATACGTTCGTTTCATCGATGAGCTGTTCGATGAAAATAAAAGAGCCTCTATTTTTCGTCGATGGCGGGTGCGTTCTGTTGTTTCATCGAAGAGCTCTTCGACGCTCCTCGACCAGTGTACCATAGGCATTACAAGTGTCGCTCTGTTTTGGTTTCAACCGCTGCATGGGATGTTCGTGGGTGAAGTGGGTGTGCCCTATTCGCAATCTTGTTTTGATGACCTGATGTTTGCGAATGTCAGATGAAGGCTAATTAGATGAATCTTCTTTTACTTCTCTGAGTTTTTATTTATTGTTCTGTCCCACTGTAATTTCCATTATTCTTTTATGCTGGATTTGATTTTGCATTTTATGTCATCTGTATCTGCTCTTTCTTTCCCTTTTATTCCAAGGTGTGACGGGTCCCACATGAATTTTATTTATTTCCTTTGTTGAATTACTTTTGTGATTGAAGGAGGAACATGTTCTGTCATGGAGAGCTCTACCTGTGTTCTGATGGTATTGTGGTGAATCTGTTTTTTCTTCCTAGTATTATGGTTGAAAATTCGTTCCTTTGCTTAGCACTAATTAATCATGGTTGCCACTGTAAACGTCAAATTGGAACTGTTGAACTGTTTTATATTGTAAGCAAAAAGTTTATTAAATTTTTTATTTAGATTATTGAAAGAGCCGGGCATCTCTACTAATTATTGGGAGAACCCAAAGATAGTTGGCTTCTATAATATAATCATCCATTACTAATTTCAATACTTTTATTATTTTTATCTTATTTAATTTCATAGTGACAGATGTTATGTATTCACTGGAAGTAGTTACTTTTGTATTAATAATAATAATGGTTTACCACTCCCAGTGGAGTTGCACCGCTTCAATCTTAGCTTTCTAGATCCTTTTTTGGAGGGGATCACTCTCCATTTCTGTCTTAGATGTTCTTGGCTATGTTGTTCCATTGTCTCCTGTCTTCTGTCCTTCTTCTCCAATTTCCAATACCTGCTTCCTTCAAATCATCCTCTTCCTCTTGTAACCACTTTTGTATTAAGTGCGCAAAATGAGTGTTTTTTTGTTGCGCGTGAGAATGTTACTTTTAGTCGAGACCGCAGGTCGAGACAAAAAAAGTAATTCGAACAAGCCAAAAAACGAGAACTTTGCCCACGAAATACAAACAACATTTTTTCTACAACTGTAAATAAAGAATTATGCAATAATTATTGATTCATTTAAGTAAATTAAAGGAAAGCAATCAACAATATTATAAATTTGATACTATTGATTTGTTGTAACTAATAAGAACTGACAAAAAATAATTTGAGAGCGTGCGTGAGATATTCATTTTGCTCACTAGGATGCGAAATAGTGCTCAAAATGTTAATTTTACGCTCTAGGGCGCATGGTAATGTAAATGTTGAAAAAATCACGTACTTCGCGTATTGATTTTTTTGACAGTTGTAGAAACAAATATTTTCTGTAAATGAGTAAGTTTGTTTGGGTATAAAATGCCAGTTTTAAATATTTTTCAGATCATAAGGATATATTTCTTGTAAACGGTACCAGATACTATTGCAAAGGAAAGATTAAATCATCCGGAAAATCTGTCAAGTGTGATGGAGAACAAAGCGATCATATGCCAAGGTTTCAATTCTATTGCTCTCAGATGCCATTTATTATTATTAGGAAACCATTTGGTAAATTGTCTGCTTGTTTTAAAACAACATTTTCGGCAGAAAATGTTGCATCTATTACCTGCCGTGATGGCAAATGTAAGTGCTTGGAATCCGATATAACACTAAAAAATATGAAAACAATAAAAGACCTATGTGGTCCTAATTACGGTAAAGATGGGTATTTAAGAAATACATACTATCCATCCGAATCGAATACACATACAGAAATAAAAAGTTTTAATTATAATTTAGACGATGCTTTGTTGTTTCAATTAATGTGAAAACAAGATAAAAATAAACTATATAGATATTTATTGTGTAATTTCATTGTGAATTTTATCATTTTAATGTAGCTTAAATAAAAAATTATAGTTTACACAGATAAGAAAATTTAAAATGTATATAATTATTTCTTGTTTACCTAGTGCTTTTCAAAGTGCGCGATGATGCCCTGTAGGAGACGTTTGAATTATCCAAGGGGGCACTAGGCATGACGGTGAGCGATAGGACGGCGTTATGTATGACAATGGGCGACAGGGGGAGGTTATGCATGATGGTGGGCGACAGGAGCGACGCGATTAATATTTAAAACACTACAAAATATTTTTTCTATGACCACTTAGAAATTTGCTCATTGTATGTTTGTTGTGGCTAGAGAAATGAGGTACATTGCAAGATCGTGCGAAATGAATTTGTTTTGTATTTCATTACAGGTCATTTCATTTTAGTACAGGTACAATTTCCTTCTAAATTACACATGAAGAATATAAGAACGCATGCGTAAAAAATAAAACAGAAATAGAGAATTATTATTATTTACTGTTAATTTCGTATTAAATGTAATTATTTGACAATTATTTTGATCATTTCGCCAGTTCATATATATTATTTCGATTTTTCGGGTAATAAATTCAAAGATGTTATTTTGCAGCTTCTAATATGTTTAGTGGTGTTAATTCAAGATTCTCGTAGGTATCACTGTCCATTTTTACCTCACAAAACACAAAATATTGACTGACATAAAAACCATGACCCTAGCTCATTTCCTTGAGGAACTCCAGTATCGATCTGGTTGAATTTGGAGAAGCTCGCATTATTTTCAACTCGAAAAAAGACAAAATGTTCTTTAAAAAAACCTTATAAGAGTGAAATACAGGTGTGGGAGCCCTTTTTAAAATTTTATATAACAGGCCTAGTTGCCATACTTTATCAAACGTTTGACTTATTTCAATAAATATCCTCGAGCATACTTTTCTGTACTTACGTCTATCAGGGTCATTCCGGTCCGGGGTGCAAGGCGTGCGGGGCACACAGGCAGCGACAGCTGCCCGCCTTACATATAGTTTTTTTAAAATAAAATTATAAATAAATAACTACTGTCGATTAACTACCGTCAAAAGTAATGTACTAGTAAAATAATTAATATAAAATTATTTTGAGTATACTATATTTATACTTCATTTAAAAACTATTCTACGAATATGTATCTGATTACTGGAATTTAACAACGCTACGTCTTGCGTCGCGTCGCAACCTGTTGGGAAATATGATTTTGTTTTGTCGACAAATCGCGCACTCAAGCTAAAAACTATATGAATTACCACATTGCGGCTCGATGTGTCCGGACGCTGTACTGTAATTGGGATTAAGTTCCTGTTGTAGAGTGTAACATAAATAAATAAATTAATAAACAGAAAACATGGATACATTTTTGTAATTTGCAACATTTATAAAATATTTCATATTTTCTATTTATTATTGTGTACGATTAAAATATTCCGGAATCTATGAGAATGAATAACAAATATATCATAGTTATTTCAAAGAAACAAAATTATCCTAAATTTGAAAAGTAAACCATGGACTCATTTTTATAAATCTATCTTGTACAAGCATAACTCGAAATATACATATGTTTACCTGACATGGAATAAATACAATGAACAGTAAATATATGTACGATATTATTTCATTTCTTATATATCTTTACCAATTACAATGTGTGCAATTATCGCACCGTGAAGTGCACAATTCACTAACCATTTAAATTATACAACACATTCACAATGAAAAAATGAAACAGAATGTGGAGCATATCGCGTATAAAAAGCCTGAGCAATGAAGTAAAATCATCATTCGATCAACACTGCTCATCTCTAGCACATCTCATCCAACAACATGAGGGCGTTCTTAGTAAGTTCATAATCATAAACAAATAAAATAGGAATAATTTGTTGAACATATTTTAAATATTGTTTGTTGCAGATTGCAGCTCTTGTTTTCGTGTGCGCTGGTCTGGGTCAGTGCGGCGGAGATGAGCACGAGTATGTGGTGAGTTCCGGAAGTCACGGCTACGGTAGCGCCGGCCTGAGTGGTAGCGATGGCCACAACGGCGGTTTCGGCGGCGGAGCTGGTGCTGGTGGATTTGGCGGAGCAGGAGGTTTCGGTGGTGCTGGGGAAATTGGCGGGGCAGGAGGTTTTGGTGGTGCCGGAGGAGGCGTCCAAGTCAACACCATCTCTCAGCCGGTGCCGGTGCCAGTGCCGCAGCCCTATGAAGTGCCAGTATCTCGACCAGTGCCCGTGCCGGTGCCCCAGGCCGTGCCCGTGTCCGTGCCGCGCCCGGTGGCCGTGCCTGTAGCTGTGCCGCGCCCCGTCACCATCACCCGCCCCTACCCGGTGTACGTGGACCGCTACGTGCCCGTACCCATCCCTCAGATCATCTCGGTGCCTCAGCCGCACTCCGTGCCCGTGCCAGTTAACAGCCCCTACGCCGTGCCTGTGGACCAAGCCGTGCCCGTTCGTGTGCCTACACCAGTTGTGGTTCCCGTGGCACAGATCGTGGTACAAGGTGGTGCTGCTGGTGGTGCTGGTGTTGGAGCCGGTTTCGGTGGAACCGGTGCTGGAGCTGGTTTTGGAGGGTTCGGTGGTGGCCATGGAGGTGCTGCTGGAGCTGGATCTGGTTTCGGAGGTTACGGTGGTGGCCATGGCACTCAAGCTTACAGCGGCCACTACGAGCACAGCTACAAACACTAAATATCTCATACATTTTTTATTTCCATTTTCATTTCATTTATTGTTTCTGTGTATGTAATAATGATTTCTCTTTGAATTGTTTGACTACCTATTAATTATATTTTCTGTTCTTTTTATGAGTTAATAAATAAGTACATAAAAAAATTACATACATACGACTACAACTGATTTCTATATATTTATTTTTATCAAATAAATTATTGTTACCAAATATTAATCTTAATTTAACGGAAAATAATTTACAGAATATCTAACCAAATAGACATACGTATGTGGATCTCGAGAACAGTAAATTATTTTAACCATGTTTATTTTACGTAAAAAATACATAAGTTACTATGACCACAGTTATCACCTCGTAGTTAATACTGACTCGTACATTTTAATTATCAAAAAAAAGACGTGTGTTCATTATTATTATTTAAAATGAAATCATAAAGTAAAAAAAAAATATTTTGAAAAAATAGAAATAATAAACATTAATAAGTTAATAATTACATAAATATATAATAATTGACAACGGTCATGTCTCAACTCGTTGCTACTGCTCCAAGCGATAACGCGAGTTATACAACATAACGCGCGAGGAGTATTTGAATGGATGACCGTCCAAAGAAACCCTCGTTGCTGTTGACTGAAGACCTAAAACGCGGATCAGGGCGTAATGGCGGCATGTGACCTAAGTAGTTGGTCCGCCAAGAAGCCACAGGAAAAAAATATTTACCTATTTCCAATAATATCATAAATAATCTACTACGATTATCCTAAAATTATAATTTTAAACAAATAATATAATTATTAATTGAGATGTCAGAAAGAAAGAAAATAAAATTTCTACACAGAATTTATTCCCTTAAAAAATAAATGAATAAAAGTTATAATATTAAATCAAAAATATGTTTTTATTCACATAGAATTTCATTTGTTAAATTTTAACTTTATTGATGCCTAGAATATTTGCATTTATAAGAAAATCATGTGTATGCGCAGATTTTAATGTTAATTTGTATTTAATAGATAGTTAGTAGGTAGTTTATGATATGGAGCTTTTCAGAACAAACCCAATTGACAAGCAGGGTTCGACAGTTAATGCTGTCAGTGGCGAAGTCAAAAGGGGGGTGGGTTCAGGGGGACTCTATGATGCGTGATGATTTATTTTGATAATAAAGAAGTTTCATTCCTATCTACCTATTCAAGTTTTACAAAAGTAAAAAATAAATAACAACAGTCCAAAATTTGTAAATACTTACCAGTAAATTTAACCCCTGAAAATTGCAAGATTATTTTGTCATAAAATAGTCGGCTTATATCGTAATCATACACATTTGATTTTACTTAAAATATCGGCAAAGGCTTCGCTCGTTTTGGCAAATATTATGTTCGTCTAACAATATCAACCTTTTCATAATTTCGGGTATCATGATTATGTTTTGTAAAATCAAATGTGCTTATATCGTAATCATACACATCCTGTGGCTTCTTGGCGGACCAACTACTTAGGTTATATGCCATTACGTCCTGATCTGCGTGTTAGATCTTCATTCAACAGCAACGAGGGTTTCTCTGGACGGACATCCATTCAAATACTCCTCGCGCGTAATATTGTTTAACTCGCGTTATTATTTATTAATGTTTATTGTTTTTAATTTTTCAGAAACTTTTTTTTAGTTTATGATTTCATTTTAAATAATAATGAACACACGCCTTCTTTTTTGATAATTAAAATATACGAGTCAGTATTAACTACGAGGTGATAACTGTGCTCATAGTAACTTATGTACGAGTATTTTTGCGTTAAATAAACATGGTTAAAATAATTTACTGTTCTCGAAATCCACATACGGAAGGCCATTTGGTTAGATACTATATTATAAATTAAGATTAATATTTGGTAACAATAATTTATTTGATGAAGATAAATATATAGAAATCAGTTGTAGTCGTATGGATGTAATTTTTTTATATACTTATTTATTAACTCATAAAAAGAACAGAAAATATAATTAATAGGTAGTGAAACAATTCAAAGAGAAATCATTATTAAATACACAGAAACAATAAATGAAATGAAAATGGAAATAAAAAATGTATGAGATATTTAGTGTTTGTAGCTGTGCTCGTAGTGGCCGCTGTAAGCTTGAGTGCCATGGCCACCACCGTAACCTCCGAAACCAGATCCAGCTCCAGCAGCACCTCCATGGCCACCACCGAACCCTCCAAAACCAGCTCCAGCACCGGTTCCACCGAAACCGGCTCCAACACCAGCACCACCAGCAGCACCACCTTGTACCACGATCTGTGCCACGGGAACCACAACTGGTGTAGGCACACGAACGGGCACGGCTTGGTCCACAGGCACGGCGTAGGGGCTGTTAACTGGCACGGGCACGGAATGCGGCTGCGGCACCGAGATGATCTGAGGGATGGGCACGGGCACGTAGCGGTCCACGTACACCGGGTAGGGGCGAGTGATGGTGACGGGGCGCGGCACTGCTACAGGCACGGCCACCGGGCGCGGCACGGACACGGGCACGGCCTGGGGCACCGGCACGGGCACTGGTCGAGATACTGGCACTTCATAGGGCTGTGGCACTGGCACCGGCACCGCCTGAGAGATAGTGTTGACTTGGACGCCGCCTCCGGCACCACCAAAACCTCCTGCTCCGCCAAATCCACCAGCACCACCGAAACCTCCTGCTCCGCCAAATCCTCCAGCACCAGCTCCGCCGCCGAATCCACCGCTGTGCCCATCGCCGCCATTCAGGCCGGCGCTACCGTAGCCGTGACTTCCGGAGTTCACTACATACTCGTGCTCATCTCCGCCGCACTGACCCAGACCAGCGCACACGAAAACAAGAGCTGCAATCTGCAACAAACAATATTTAAATTATTTATTCCTATTTTATTTGTTTATGATTATGAACTTACTAAGAACGCCCTCATGTTGTTGGATGAGATGTGCTAGAGATGAGCAGTGTTGATCGAATGATGACTTGACTTCATTCCTCAGGCTTTTTATACGCGATATGCTCCACATTCTGTTTCATTTTTTCGTTGTGAATGTGTTGTATAATTTAAATGGTTAGTGAATTGTGCACTTCACGGTGCGATAATTGCACACATTGTAATTGGTAAAGATATTTAAGAAATGAAATAATATCGTACATATATTTACTGTTCATTGTATTTATTCCATGTCAGGTAAACATATGTATATTTCGAGTTATGCTTGTACAAGATAGATTTATAACAATGAGTCCATGGTTTACTTTTCAAATTTAGGATAATTTTGTTTCTTTGAAATAACTATGATATATTTGTTATTAATTCACGTAGATTCCGGAACATTTTAATCGTATACAATAATAAATAGAAAATACAGAATAATTTGTATAGCAAAAATCTAAGGCGAAATATATTATAAATGTTGCAAATTACAAAAATGTATCCATGTTTCCTGTTTATTAATTTATTTTTTATTTATGTTACACTGTACAACAAAAACTTAATCCCAATTACAGTACAGCGTCCGGACACACCGAGCCGCAATGTGGTAATTCATATAGTTTTTAGCTTGAGTGCGATTCGAACTCGAGATCTTTAGATTTGAATACCGTAACGCTATTCACACCACCTTTCATCCGGACAATCCTGTTGCCATATCTTATAGTCTAAAAAGTTCAACTCGTCTGTACCAAATAATGAAGTATCTAAGGACTAGGGCACCTTCAATATCATTAGTCTTATCTCAATAGTAATTCTCAAGTTTCAAACAAAACATACTGATAGTAATTATGTGGCTACAAACTACATGACACCTTAGACGTCCTATTTCAACTTTATTCGATGCCATGTTAAGTAAGATAAAAGAAAAAAATCTATTAATTACTCTTTCATCTCGTGTAAAAGACAGACTAAATTTATATTTGTCTCAGTTTAATTTTAATAAATAATTTAAAAGTTAATGCTAACACTATAAGATTGCCATTCATTCGTCTTTATAGAACGTGAAAGATATATTTCAATAATGTTTGCTTGCTCTGTAAAGTTAAATACATTTTTATCGTTTCTTATGTAATTAAGTCCTATATTTCTGTTGTAATTGTAAAATAAAAGTTATTTACGATATGTGGGATATGACAATAATTAATACACGTAGTATGAAGAATTGCCCTATGAGCCTGCAAGGCGAGATAGGGTAATCACATAGTGCTTTAATAATGTAGTATTCTGCGAATATCGTACAAAGTTGTATCTATCACCGTTAAAATTGTCTTAAAATAGGCTCTCTTTAACAAAATGATAAATGAATCAAGGTGACAATAGGATCTAATTGTTTTCAAAATGACAGAAAAGCGTAGTGGTCTATAATCATGTCTTAGTTACAGAATAACAACAAATTGAAATTTTATAAATGTTCTGAGGTATAGTATGTTATGCATCAAGGGAGGGAAACAAGCGATTATTAATTAAATTAATCGCGCCCTCCCGTGAAGCATATTATACTTTTCGTAACAAGTGCACAAAAATTACTGTCTTATCGGGACAAATGTCAAATATGGGTTGCGTAACTAGTTACCTAGGAAACGCCGCAAACATCTAATAATCGCTATCCACACCACCGTACTGACGGACAGATAGATAAAGGATCGTGTTTTAGAGTCATAATTCCGAATACCACAACTAATACAAGTAAACAATGATGGTATTATTAGTTGAGACTGTCAGAAATTACGTGGGTCTAAAAATTGTTCCAATGATCTTTTTCCTTTGATATTGAAATCATATACCGAAAATAATTGCAGAGTTTTTGTGATTGTATGATGCAAATAAATTTACTGATCATTGTTTCCTGCGCACCTCCAATACAATTTTGGCAAATTCAGGAGCAGATCTCCGCGACATAAAACGGCACGGTGGATGGCGCACTGATTTTGTTTGCAGAAGATTATATACAGACATCTGCTGAGAAAAAGAATAAAATCATAGTCTAGATTTTGGGGGAGGATAGGGTAGTTTTATCTCAAAAAGTTGATGCTACTGTCTCCAAAGACAATTCCAATTATACAAGCACACAATTAAGATTCAATTGTTCTAATTGTGTAATGAATATTAATAAATAATATTATTTTCTTGAACTTGTTAGTTGGTAATAATTTTATTATCGCACTCATTGAGATAATAAGTCTATTGCATATCTAAAATGAATGCGATATTGTATAAATTATCCTATGGTGATGGTTAACAGTTTTAGATGACCGTTTTCATATTTAAAAAATTTATTTAAAAATTACATTTTTGTCTATCTCGATTAATTTAAATTGAAAAATATAAAAAATTGCTATTATTGAGCATCCAGTATGTGAAACATATGATTTTATATTTGATATATGATTTATATGAGAAGATAAACCTTTTCTGTTAATATTTTTTTTTACAGATTAAAAATATTATTTTCTCATATCTTATCACGTTTACTGTCACAATAGACCCGAAAAACTTAGATCCTGGCTGAAACTATTTTATTGTATGTAATTTTCAATTAACTATTTGATTTTTAAAAATATAATTTTACTACAAACATTATATTAACAATTGGTATCTATAATTTTTATTTTGAAATTTTTCTCCATCGACCATTATTTAAGAATTAAAATTATTTTAAATATTTTCATTATATATTAATTAACTTTTTAAGTACTTTTCTTATTAATTATTCATTTTATATACGTGTTTGTTTGATAATATGAATATAATAAATCAGTCATATTGGGCAGTTGTTTCATCAATAAAGTAATTTCGGGAATAATAACTTTTTCATTGTATTTATACTAATTAAATAAATATAATTTTAAATGTTACACTATACACGTATTTTTGTTATCGTTATTTTATGGATTAGTTCATAAAATAATATTATATATAAAGCGGTTCTTAACCTGTGGTTAAATCCCCACAGTCGACAAACAATTTTCACCAATTTAATTCTACCCCTGTGGCTTCCCCTTCATTAGCATCTATGGTGGTCGTGATTTGACGGCTGGAAATATATCACCTACCGAGATCTGCTACGGCAGCGCGCAACACCCAGTAATGGGTAAAAGGCGTGATGGTATATATTTTTTTAACTTATGTTAACAAATTACTTTATTTTTCTTTCTTTCCGTACATGAAAACAAAGTAATAAATATTTGATGTACTTTAGGGTTTGAAATCTAAAGTTAGGTCTTGGTGCTCCGCGATAATAACAGATTTTTAAAGAGGGTCCGTAATAAAGAAAAGGTTAGAACCACTGCTACATACCAATAAACAACTTGGCAACCAAAATATTAGAAGTAACACACTTCGAAACTATCAAATCATATTAACATAATGATAATATGTCAAATATAAGTGTCGTTCTACATAAAAATATCTTCTTCGGACATAAACCTTTGTATAACGTATTTTTGAAACCATATAATTGTAAATGTAAATATCAGAAACAAAGTGAATTTTAGAAACCAACATTTTGAATGCGTAACATTTACTTAAATAAATAGCGTATCATAAATAAAATGCGCATGCATCGATCTCGATAACTGTAAGATATACGAATTCGGTTAAACTAGGCAATAGTTGCCTCATTATTTATGATAGATGAGATTTACCAGGAAGACTTTATTATGCATGATTGACAAATTTCATTTGAATTAAAAAATTGATATTAATATATAATTAATTATTGTTATTTAAGTTTAGAAATGTTCGATATTGTTAGAAAAATAATAATTTTGATTATGATCGAAGTTTTCAATTACTCATTTTTATGTTTCCCTCCATTATTTTCTCACTTCCATTGGTTCCTTCCAGATTGTGCGTCTCCAAATAATGACCGTTGTCCTTTTCTGGTGCTTCACGGCCCACAAAGATGTGAATAGAGGGGGAGCCACAGGGATAAATTTAAATAGGTGAAAATTGTTTGTCGGCCGTGGGGTTTGAACCACAGGTTATGAACCGCTTGGTATATAATAGCATTTTATGAACTAATCCATAAAATAACGATAATATAAATACGTGATTATTATATAGTGTAACTTATAAAATTATATTTATTTAATTAATATAACTACAACGTAAAAGTTATTATTCCCGAAATTACTTTATTGATGAAACAACTGCCCAATATGACTGATTTATTATATTCATATTATCAAACAAATACGTATATAAAATGCCTAATTAATAAGAAAATTACTTATTCAAAAAGTGAATTAATTTTCGAAGTTACGAGTATCATGAAATCATTTACTATTTTGTTTCTAATTTGCCTTAGTTTGGTAAGTACAAAAATAATAATGTAAAAGCCATACCTTTATACGACCATATAATATAACGTACAAATGAATTGAAAATATTTTTCATAGATTAATCGAATAGTATGTGATCCTTCTTCGAGAAAGGTCGTACCTAGACGTAAGTTTATCAATAAATATACATATAACTCAAAAATATTATTGCAATTTTGCTGCGGAATACTGTTGATTATATTTCTAACTACTTCGAGAATACATTTGAACTATAAACAATACAATAAAAATTCAAGTGACAATTTATTTAATTATTTTATATTAAAAAAATCTGATGTGGACACCATATAACTTCCTTGTACACGTATTAAACTATAGATATTTTTTTAATTGCACGTATTTGACGTAATTTGCCAATGACATTAAAATTTTTATTTTTTCTTATTTTTATTCCTAATCCATAGCAAACTTAATTACAAAAACCAACAAATTATATAATTTTTAAATTTACATATATCGCTTATACAAAGAGTTAATTTAATAATTCTTGATGTGCTAGACGCAGAATGTATTTCTCTAAAACTTTTATTTGCAGCATTTATTTCTAAAATCAAAATGTAACCATTGTTTTCAAGAAAAACTGTTACTAGCTTCATATAATGTATCACTTCAGGTTATTCTATTTTAACAAAAATCTGTTGTTATTTCTATTTATACAGGGTGTAACAGCGAAACCAACCACCGCCTATATTTTCTTTATTATTATAGTTACAAAAAAATATTATGAAGCAAAGTTGTAGAAGACCAAGGGGGACATCTGCTTAAAGAATAAAATAAATTTTTAAACTAGTGGTTCTCAAGTTACAACACAAAGTTATATTTTTTCAAATGGGATTATACATATTTTTTAGGCCGGTTCGATAGAGTATTTTTTTCTGAATTCAACCATGTGACAATTCTACATTCTTACATAACAAAAATATTGAGAAAAATTCACTTGAATTTTAAATAATTTTTAATATTAATGTATAGTAAGATGAAAAACAAAAACAAAAGAACAAAATATAAAACACACAAAGAATAACAATTTGCAACAATTATTATTACTCGACAGCAGCTAAATTTTGTTCTTTTGTTTTTGTTTTTCATCCATAGCTTACTGCACATTAATATTAAAAATTAAAAATTATTTAAATTTCAAGTGAATTTTTCACAATTTCACAAAAAAAATATAAATATAATTTATGAAGCAATACGCAACGGGAAAGAAAGTGTCGTATAACGTCACGAACGAGGTTCAACAAGATCTATTTAGTATGCCAAAGTAGTATTCATTGGCCCATTGCATAGCTGAAGACCTCAGAATGCCCAAAGGAATTGTGGTTGTCTTCCGAGAGAAGTTTGGCAGAATAGAAGAGCTTCGGAAACAACAGCCGGCTGTGGAAAAAGTATTACAGTTACATCACCAAGGGCGTCTTATCAACTACTTGGTCACGAAAGAGGCTTCACACCAGATGCCCTCCTATAAAGCTCTGTGAAACTGCCATAACTGCCTTCGGGATGAGCTGTTTTGGCAGGTCATGAAGAAACTAGGCATGCCGAAGATAGGCTGTTGTCTTTATTGGAGGGTCGCGAATAGTATGATCGAAGTGATCTTTCGATATACAGTCATCTGCATTCTGATATGTTGTTACAAACATCGAAAATTGGAGAAACCGTGGAAAACGATGGATTGTTATTTTTACTTGACCTCTACATGTAAAAAAAGGGCACACTGCATATACCTCCACAATCCCGGTAAAGCAGTAGGAAAGTTTCGGGACGAAACAGACCTAAGAAGGGGGCAGTGTAACGAACGTGGCGAATAGGTCTGTACTGGCCGGTCTGCGTCATCTCACGTGTCCGCAATGGAGAAGTCTCTAGAAAGTTCCAGTAACAGGTTGTATACTATAACAAACGTAACAGACACATCTGTACCGGTCGGTCTACGTCATCTGACGTGCCCGCAATTGAGAAGTCTCCGGAATGTTCCAGTAGCAGGCGAGGAGATATAAAAAGGCGGCGCTTCGGGACAGTGCAGTTGAAAATAAATTCATCATCGTAAATAAATATCTCTCGGCTAGTTTAAATAAATAATAGTCTATTGTTTGAAGTAATCATGTTCCATATATTGCTAAAAAAATGTTATTAAATCATTATTCAAAATAGAATGACTAATATGAGTTTTTCTCTCATATTT
This sequence comes from Pterostichus niger, assembly GCA_947425015.1. Classification (NCBI taxonomy): domain Eukaryota; kingdom Metazoa; phylum Arthropoda; class Insecta; order Coleoptera; family Carabidae; genus Pterostichus; species Pterostichus niger. Next base: position 19,251,279 of record OX380341.1, on the reverse strand, counting down.
TCTGTATTTTTTTCGAACACTTTGTATATGTTAGCAGAGGTTGGGTTAACCACAGTGAAACACACTTCAAACAACACAACGTATATTTACAATATAACTTGTACAGAGAGAGAATATTTATATGTCATATGTAAATAACAACGAAAACAGTAGAATTGAAAAATAAGAAGGCGGACGCCTTCTTGTACCAACAATGTCGTCGTTGGTAGACGACGCTGCCTTACGGTGGAGCATGGCTTGAGCCGGCAGACTCGTTCTGCTCAACAGTATAATAAATTTAAAAATTCAAAAAAAATTCAACTATTAGTAACACTGTTTTTAAGATTCTATAAGGAGTTAGAGGTGTCAGAAATTATAGACATATACTAAGAATACCGTTGCATAAAGTTCTATAAATGTATAGAATTTGAAGACAATGCTCAGAATCCACTATTAATTTCTATAGTTACAAACCATAGTAAATATAATCAATAGGTAAATTTATCAAAATATACATGACATCTAATTTTATTTTTTTGTAGGTTCTAGCAGACATCGCTCCTCATCAGCCTTCTCTAGCATTACTTTTAAAGTCTCTGAAAGTAAGGGAAATATCAATATTTAAGAACTGTACCAGAATAATTTATTGATATAGTTTCACAAACGATCACAGCTAGATATTTTTCAATGTGATTTCCAGGGTAGAATTCAGGGATTCCAAAATTTTAAGAAATAGTATAAGAATATATATTTCATAAAATAATTATAAAGTAAAATCTATGAAATAAAAAATGAATTTCAACAAAAAAATTAATGAAACAATAAAAAGTGTCTGAAATAAATTTGAAATAAAATTTGTTAACTGGAATATTAAGTTCTAAAAATTTTGGTAATTAGAAAGAAAACAGTTACATATGAAATTAAATTAAAAACTCACCTATTGTGCGAGTATTTACAAATAATTTGAAACAGATTATACTATTCAATTATTTGGATTAAAAAGTCAAACAAAAGTTGACAGAATTTTACATTTCAGTTACTTAGTTATGTAAAAATATTTTTACCATATTTTTTATAATAATTCAATAATTCTTTTTAAATTACAACATTCCATCAGCCCTGCGCTACTTTCTTCATTGAAGATATTTAATTGAGTTTGATAATGGCATATAACGAATATAAGTATTTATGTAGTGATTGATTAGAGTGTCACCCGAGTCGAATTCCTTACGTTAATTTGAGTTTATCTTTTGATGAGCCAGGTAATGGCGCGGCGTGATAGTTGGTGATTTTGCTAGTATTTAAGTTTCATGAGATATTTAGGATAATTGCCTCATTGTACATAGAAAAATATTTTTTTGCGCGTCTCCAATGGCAACGCGTGAAAAAGACGTTAAATGAGCGCGTTTCCAATGGCAACGCGCGAAAAAGATATTGAATGCGCTCTTATTTCAATAGTAACCAGGGATACAAACAAAATAGAAACTTGTCATATTGACAGTTGATAGAATTAATTTATTATCAGTACGTATACGTTTTTAAATAATTTGAAGATGCAATCGTAGGAAAAATTACGTGTGTATCACGAGCGTAAAGTGTCTTTGTTACTCGAGCACGTTACCGTGCTCACTTTACGCTCTTAATACACAAATAACTATTTCCTGACATTGTTTTTAAAATTTTTAGATTCTTATAAAAAAAATCCGTAGAATTAAAAAGGAATTATTTATATTAATTTGTATTAAAATTAGTGATAAATTCTTCATTAATTCATATAATTTAGAAATAATAAATGGCATATTCATTCAATCTAAATAGTTTCTGTGGACAAATTTATTTAAAAATTAGGTTAATTAATAATGAAAACAAAAATCATTGAGATCAATTGGGGCTAAATTAAATAGAACATCGATCAATTTTCTAATGATTTCCAAATTTTTATTACTGAATTTACAAATACAATGCAAAAATTAATGACGAAAGTTTGATATACGATTTAAAGTGACAAATAAAAAGAATAATGATGTATATATTGCTTCCCATTATTCTTCGGTGGAACATAAGGCCATTATACTTTTTTTCCGTCTGACTGCAAGTTGTTTGATTTCGTTCCAGTTTTTTTTTCTTGCTTTCTTGCTTCCTCCAAGATTATTCTTCTTCAAGTCACCCGGCTGTCCCAGCTGTCTTGGGGATTTCATTTAAGTATTGCTCTTGTTATATATTCTGGAGGTCGTCGAAGAAATGGCCCAGCCATTCCCACTTCCTTTGTCTGATTTATAGTTATATGGGTGTATGATGGGTTAGCTACCCTAATTTTGTGTTGTATATACGCATGATTCCGCGTAAATACCTATTTATAAATATTTTGGTTGTTTATTTTAACTGTATTTTTTTTGTTTCACAGCCATAAAACAACATGGATTTAACATTTCTACTGAAGATACGAATTTATATTTTGTTCGAGTATGCGCTAAATTTCCATATGGCATTTAGTATCCCAAAAGATTTTCGTGCCCTATTAATTCGTTATTGGACATCTTTTTCAGTGCCGCCCATATCACCTATTATGGAGCCTAAAAAGGTAAATTCTTGTTGTTTGAGGAAAAGATCTTCATTGTAGTGGATTTGGATGCGCAACTCCTTTGTTTTATTGAAATTTATCGTAAGACCAACTTTATTTGCTTCAGTTTCCAACCGGTCAAGCTAGACTATGTTGTCTTTACTACTCTGTACTATTAGACAGATATCTTCTGCATAGTCCAAGTCCTCTACTTTATTTGTAAAATTCCATCTAATACCTCTTTCTGATTCTTTAGCCTTCTATAGTACAGAGTCTAAGGTAATATTTAAGAAAAATGGTGACAGAGCATAATCCTGTTATACGCCATAATATCTTTGGATAGGGCACTCACTATTGTTTTATGTAATACTCTATAGTCTGCAAATAGGGTTATTGTACAATTATTTAACTATAGCAATAAAATTATTTGGTTCTCGTTCTTCAAGTGTTTGCCATATGTGTGAGTGTTTCAGGATGTCAAATGCTATTTCAAAATCGATAAATACCAAGTACCTATAGAGGTCAGCGATAGTCTTGTGATTGTTCCACAATAATGCGTACTGTGTTAATTTGACCGTTGCATCCTTTGCTTGGTCAGAACACGATTTGATTAGATTGCATTTCGAATTTAGGACGTCGATAAAATTGCTGTTGGAGGATAATGGTAATTATTTTGTTAAAAATGTTTAGCCAGTTTCGCCACTCATCAAGGTTTTCTATCTTTTTCAGTCTTCTGGAAAGTTGAAATTTTTTCAATCTTCTTAAATAGAGTTTGAAGTTTTCTATCTGAGGACAGATTTTGAATAATTCAGGTGGAATGTTGTCCAGGCCAGCAAAATTACCTGACTGTATTTATTGAATTGCACTCATTATTTTATGTATTCAGAAGCATTTATGTTTATCCTTAGCTGCTCTCTTGTTTCTACATGGTTTGGATCTAGAGGTTCGCGTGGAATAGCTATGGGAAATCACTAGAATGTTCTCTCCATCGTGCTGTTTGTACTTATACGGTTGTTGGTCCATCACCATAAGTGTTTTCACTGTGTGGATTTTTGTTAAAGTTTTTGCGCGCCAGTAGTTTAGTTAATCTATAAAGTTCACGGAAATTTTTGAGTTCGACTGCTGACTGCATAGTTAGCGAAATCCTCGGCCCAATATCTGTTATTATCCCTTGTTGATTTTTTGACTTCTTGGTTTGATAGTTTGAATGTATCTTTTGACTTTGTTAGCACTATTTCAGTTTTCCTTAATTCTTTGCCGATTATCGATTTTTGCGCACGTGTTCTCACTAATCCAGTTTTTCTTTTTTATGACAAGGTATTTGTTTTTGTTCTTATTGTATAGATATTTTTAAATCTCAGTCTAGCTTTTTTAATACTTTTTTTAACTTAAAACACTTAATATAAAATTTTAGTCTCTCCAGTTTACTGCTGGTGACTCGAGTTGCTATATTAAACTTCATTTAATGATTAGATAATGGTGCATGCCTCTGTAGGCTCATAGATCAAGTATTTATCTATATTTTCCTGATTGTTATGCGTTCGATTTGTAATTTCATCGCCGATGATTAAATTGTTGTTTAAACAAAACTCAGCGTATCTTTTACAATTGTCGTTCATGATGCCTAGTCCATGCTCTCCATAACATTCTCAAAATTGTTGCCATTTTCATCAACTTTGGCATTGATATTGCCAATTACAAGTTATGTCATATTTTATAATGTTTCGTACAGTATTCTCCAGTATTTCACAGAAGTCTTATTTTTCATTTCATTCAACAGTTGTGAGTTTTTGAAGATTTCTTTGCAGGTGTGTTAGTATTATTTATTTATTGGTTGGCTTGCATAGTAAAAGGCTTTTACGAGCTTTTTTGTCTAAATTGGATTGATACTTCATATTCGTTTCTGTAATTTTATGTCGGTTTGCCAGAATAAATAAAAAGTTCGCATTGAGCGATGGCATGTTCTCCTACGCCATTCCATCGCGTTTTATGAAGGCTGAGAATTTATATTCTATATTTTTCCATCTCCTGTGTTATTTAGTGGAGTTTTGTTTGTTCTATCATTTTTATATTCCACATTTCGATATCGTCGTATTTGAATTAGTCCGGTTTTATTTGTGATGGTTTCAGGAATCGATTGGTTTAGGACGGGTCGGTAATTAGCCGTCTACGTCCGAGTCTGGTATTAGGGCCGCAAACTGTAGCTTCCAGATATGCCTCAGGTAGTCGTGGCTCTTTAGGAAGAAGGGTGAAAGGTTGCCCTATAATTGTAAAAAAGATAGATCTTGACCAATTCTATTAAAAAAGTTCAATTTTTTTTTGCATAATTAATATTAATTAACAAAAACAGTAAAATTATATCAAATTATTTTCAATTATTAAAATGCATTATTATTATTTGTATGGAAAAAATGCTTGATATAGAAGTCAAATTTAATTTTGCACAACTCTTGTTTGACATTTCATAGTTTCAACATTATATAAAAGTGTTTAATTCTGATAAGAATTGTCAAGCATTAAACTAAAAATGTATTTGATTTTTAAGATATTCATAGCAATCCTAAACTGAAAATGATGCATGGATATGGAGGTACAACTGTCGTTAAATATGCAGGTAATTAATATAAGTATACATTAATTTGGGGTCAGTTTTCTTGCCTGTCTATTTTTGTTTTGTTTTAATAGAGGTTTCCAAGGCTACGACTATTAATAAAATATGTTGCACATATAAATTTTAAACATACATTAATATATTATAAAAATGCTAAATAATGAAATATTAGATATTCATCCTCTATTAATATTGCTTATTATTTTTCACATAGGTACATACCTTGCACAATATTGCACATACTTAAAATATATGTATTATATGTTCCATACGGCTCCATATATCTATTTCTTTTTAATAATATAAGTTACATTCTTTATTTTCAAATAAATATCTAACATTTTATAAGACAGACAGATTGTTCAATTTAATCTAGCCACCATTGCTATCTTGAGACAGTCTCTGTCTCTATCACGCTCAACTATATGTCTGTCATTTTTTACTTTATTTTCGAAATCATCAACACTTTGCATTACCTTTATAAATTCGTACACCGTTTTATAGCGAAACAAAGGACCGATAAATACACGATACTCCAAACTATCTAACTCGTTAACAATCCGCTCGATTATTTTACATTCCTCTATTTTTGGGCGATTGCAGCGTGCAAATTTCTCGCACACATACTCGAGTACATCTTGAGTATATCACTGCCGATATATTCTCCAACATCGCAACTCTTTATTGGATCGAACACCGGCAATAGTTCACGTACTCTACTCAAGTGTATGCCCCTAGCACCTACGCTGGTACCGCTTTGACCACTGCTGCAACTCTCCGTTTCTACTTCCTTTTGTCTACGTCTAACAACCATTATTGATTAATTGTAGTGTTCACTCAATCAAATAAATTGATGCGCACATTAATTATCCTGGGGGCACTAGCATAATTGCAGTCACTGACTATAACCCCACTTCTGATAATTGTAAAATTTGTCAGGATAATAATAGACGAAGTATAAGAAGTATGTATATGTATTTAGATATATAATTACAGTTAATTATCCAACATGATCTTACATTTCGCGTCACTCGGACGGATGCAGACACATTTTGGTGTATTGGTTTAAAAACACAAACACAACCGCAAACATATCATTCTCTCAATACTAAATATTTCCTAAACCAATAACTATAAATTAGCTAATACTAAACAAAACAGATACACAATACACTGAAAAGTTAGCAGAAATTTATTATATACTGACAGATCCTAACACACTCAGATTTTATAGAACTGTCTTCTCACTAGATTTTTATTTACTGTTCAGTATTATCTAATTATGTACTGCATAACTATGTTTTAAAGTAGTCTGCCATAAATAAAATAGTACGCAAAACAGCAAATGAAGTGTTGGGGAAGAGAAGGAAAAATTATAGAAGGAGAGGGGTAAAGATATGGAACAATGAAATGCAAGAAGCAATATACTCGTAGATAGGTGGAGCTGTCTTTTTTTTTAGTTTAACTTTCTTGGGAGTCGTTGGCTAATACAGAAAATCTATTTACGATGTGAATTATTGCTGTTGTAACATCATTTATTTATTTATATTTATTTATTTATTTAAGGTAACGTTCGCACGCATTTCGACTATTGTGAATTGACCAATGACTTATTGTAGATTATGGATCATTGGTATTGACTTATCCGACACTCAAACAATCACTAATTTGACACTACATCCCTCTATTATTTTATTATATTTGATTGAATCAATGAATGTTTATAATAACTTTAAAATACTTGTAAGGAATTATTTCGCAATATTTTTTAACATAGATTTAAATAAGCAAAGAGGCAAAAATGACAGTTGCAATTTTATGCAGTGTTGCCATTATAACTCATTGGTACATTTGAATTTGAAAGTATTGGCCTGTACCGGCCCAGTTGACGACCTTTTGCTTGGGTGGCTTACATTTATTTTTTCTCATGCATTTTGTTCACGTGTTTATGCCACTGCAGATCGTATTCATCTATTTTATCATGTTCTGCTGTTTGAATCTTTTGTTTATCGTTTTTCTGCAAAACCCATGTTTCATTGACATACGTTAGTCTGGGAACAACAATAGTTTTGTAGAATTTTAGTTGAGTTTCTTTGGTACATTTTTTAATTGTCTTCTAATAGTTCCGCATATTTTTTGAAGGTTGTTATTTTAATATCTACATTTTAATTTTTGTCATACGATATGTTACAGCCTAAGTAATTAAAGTTAGTTATTTGCTTCACACAAATATTGTCAATATCGATATTCTAAGATTGTAATTTTGGCTGTTTGTTCTAAAAGATATACTGATTTTTGTAGTTTAACTTCTGAGGTAGCAATCAGTAAAGTATTAATTGTTGTGTCTTGATTTAGATTAATTCCTTCTGGGGCGTGGTGTAGAATTAAAATATGTAACATAGGGAATACAATAGTTTTATTTTTGATATGATGATTGTTGCTGCCCTAATTAAATCAGGCAATTATTCTTAGTCTTTTTTTATTTGTATTCTTTTTCGTTCTCCCAAGTACGGTAAATCGAATTTTCGCGATTACGACGCCATCTATCATGCTGACAAAAAAATGAGTTAAGTAAATACTTCTTATTATTTTACAAGGAATCTGAATCTACAATGTAAAATAGGGGTTCCCATTAAAAAAAAAATGAGTTGACCTTGTTATACCAACAGTACCACCTGTAACAAAATTACAGAATTATGGCCCCCTTCTGTTTGATTATTTTTCATTTAGGTCATTTTTGCGTAAAATGTTTTGTTTTTGAAATATTTGCGGAAACAGGTTAAAAGAACCAGCCTGTATATATATATATATATATATATATATAACCGGGCCGATCTCAAATTATTGAGAGAGCCCAAAGATAGCTGGCAGTTGGCTTCTATGTGTAATATAATCATCCATTAATAATGTCAATATTTTCATTATTTTTATTTTATTTAATTTTATAAGCGACAGATGTTATTTATTCACTGGAAAGATATTTTCTGTAAATGTGTAAATGTGATTGTATATAAAATGACAGTTTTTAAATATTTTTCAGGTCATGAGGATATATTTGTTGTAAACGGTACCAGATACTATTGCAAAGGAAAGATTCATCCATCCGGAAAATCTGTCAAGTGTGATGGAAAACAAAGCAAGCATATGCCAAGGTTTCAATTCTATTGCTCTCAGATGCCATTTGTTTTTATTAACCGACCATCTGGTAAATCTTTAGGCTGCTTTAAAACAAAATTTGGGGAAGTAATTTCTACAACTGTTCAATACAATCATGGTAAATGTAGGTGTACGAATGCCGATCTAACAATGATAAAAATGAAAATAATAAAAGGCCGATGTGGTCCTAATTACGGTAGAGATGGATATTTAAAATTTACATACTATCCATCCGAATCGAATACACATACAGAAATAAAAAGTTTTAATTATAATTTAAAAGATGCACAGACATATTTCTTTAACATGATAAAATAAAGAAACTGTTCAAATATTTATTGTGTTATTTCATTGTGAATTTTATAATTTTAAAGTAGCTTAAATAAAAAATTATGGTTTACTCAGATAAGAAAATTCAAAATATATACATATACAGGGTGGTGACTCGTTCAGCCCGTCATAGGGATTTAACATGGGAAATCAGTTTTTTGCAATTTCCTGCTTCCCTTCCCCCTAATTATTTTAAGCAAAAACGCGTCAAATAAAAGTTTTAGGGCATCAAATTCTGCATCTAAATCAGTAAACAGAATTACTTTTACGTGCTTTGTAACGACAGAAATTAAATATGAAAATGTCTAAAATTACGTTGAAATTATTGATAGCCATGGAATTGAATAAAAAAAGTAAATAAATGCTTGACGTTTTATCTGTCAACCATCAACGTTTTCCGTTGTGACAGATAAAATGTCAACGTTTGACGTTGGACCTGCAGGAGAAAATATTTATATTTTATAAAACATTCATAATTAAATAGACAAGTAAACAGTTTATTTATTTAATTTTAATATCAGAATAAAAATTTATTTATAGCAAAATTAAACTATAATGGACATAATAAATACATATTCTAGTCTAGAACCCAAATCTTTCGTAAAAATTACGGCGCATATTTGATAGCTGCCGGGCTGCACAATTCCTGCATTCCTCTGCAATTCTTTGTTTTAGAGAATTCAGATTTGGGTGCCTACTTTCGTAAATTTTATTTTTTAAACGACCCCACAGAAAGAAGTCATTAGGTGACAAATCCGGTGATCGAGCTGGTCATTTTATCTGTCACAACGTCACACGTTGATGTTTTGACAGATAAAACATCAAGCATTTATTTATTTCTTTCGCTCAATTCCTTGGCTATCAATATTTTCAACATAATTTTCGAAATTTTCATATTTAATTTCTTTCGTTACAAAGCACGTAAAAATAATTCTGTTTATTGATTTAGATGCAGAATTTGATGCCCTAAAACTTTTATTTGACGGGGATTTTTGGAATTAGGGAAGCAGGAAATTGCAAAAAACTGATTTCCCATGTTAAAGTCCTATGACCGGCTGAGCGAGTCACCACCCTGTATATATATATATATATAAATAAAATAAATATATAAATAAATATATCATCACGCCTTTTACCCATCACTGGGTGTGGCACTCTGTCTAAGCAGATCTCGGTAAGTGATATATTTTTTCGTGTGAAGTGCGATTACCAGCCGTCAAATCACGGCCTCCAAAGATATTAGTGGTGGAGGAGCCACATGGGTAGATTTTTTAAATTGGTGGTATATATATATATATATATACCGGGTGTAACATGAAAACCTGGCCATAGGCGTTTAACATGGGAAATCAGTTTTTCCTTGCGCAAAAGTGGCCAATTGATTTTAGACAAAAATGCTTCAAATAAATGTTGTAGAGCTTGAAATTACGGATATAAATCAGTTTTCAGATTTTATTTTGCACGTTTTATAAGCGAAATAATCGCATTAATATTTTACAAGAATTTCTACTTTATAGTGATAGCCATGGAATTGAGACAAAATGATAAACAAATGTATGACGTTTTAACTGTCAGAAAAGTTTAGTTTTAATTGGATTATGGGCAGGACAGCCGTCGTGCTGGAACCACACATACTCATTATTTGCGTGGGCTATTTCCGGTCCTACTATTTCTCGTAACAATTCTAAATAATTGTTTCCATTTAATCGATTAATAAAAAAAGGACCAAAAATTTTATTGCCTAAAATTCCTGCCCATACATTTACTAATTGTCGATATTGTGTTCTGGATTCAATAAAAATGTGCGGATTTATCTGAGACCAGTGTCGAAAATTATTTTTATTTAGTTCGCCATTCAGCGTAAATGTACACTCATCTGTAAATAATAGGTTTTTTAAAAACCTATCATTGTTGGCCTTTTCCATAATTATTTCGCAAAATGTTGCGCGTCGTTCGCAATCGTGTCCAAAAATATCTTGGTAGTATTGTATTTTATAAGAATAGTATTTGTATGTTTTTAATATTCTATATACAGTCATGAAACTAATATTTAGTTCTTTTGAAATTTCTCGTACACTGAGATTTGGTTCCATTTCTATTAATGCTATTATTATTTATATTTCCATGCACGCGTTCTGAATTGTTGTTTTACTTGGAATGTTATGGTGCGACCAAATAATACTGATTAAATCACGTATTCTTCGAAAACTTTCACCAGAATAATTCCACTTAATAATTTGTAACTTTTCTTCATGTGAATAGTTATCCATTTTCAATAATGATATAACAGCAATCACCTTTATTGTCATTTAAATAAATCACAAATCCATTTAAAACTAATCTTTTCTGACAGTTAAAACGTCATACATTTGTTTATCATTTTGTCTCAATTCCATGGCTATCACTATAAAGTAGAAATTCTTATAAAATATTAATGCGATTATTTCGCTTACAAAACGTGCAAAATAAAATCTGAAAACTGATTTAGATCCGTAATTTCAAGCTCTACAACATTTATTTGAAGCATTTTTGTCTAAAATCAATTGGCCACTTTTGCGCAAGGAAAAACTGATTTCCCATGTTAAACGCCTATGGCCAGGTTTTCATGTTACACCCGGTATATATATATATATATATATATATATATATATATATATATATATATATATACCACCAATTTAAAAAATCTACCCATGTTGCAAAAATCTGATTTCCCATGTTAAATCCCTATGACCGGCTGAGCGAGTCACACACCCTGTATATATTGATATATATAGATATATATATATATATATATATATATATATATATATATATATATATATATAGATATATATAGATATATATATATATATATATATAGATATATATAGATATATATAGATATATATATAGATATATGTACCGGGTGTAACACGAAAAGTGAAACAAAGGCGTTTAACATGGCAAATCAGTTTTTCCGTGCGCATTGCTTCCCTAATTATTTTAGGAAAAAATGTTTCAAATAAATGTTGTAAAGCATAAAATTCTACATCCGAATCAATAAACAAAATTCATTTTTATCTGTCACAACGTCAAACGTTGATGTTTTGACAGATAAAACGTCAAGCATTTATTTATTTTTTTTGTTCAATTCCATGGCTATCAATATTTTTAACGTAATTTTCGACATTTTCATATTTAATTTCTGTCGTTACAAAGCACGTAAAAGTAATTCTGTTTATTGATTTAGATGTAGAATTTGATGCCCTAAAACTTTTATTGGACGCGTTTTTGCTTAAAATAATTAGGGAAGCAGGAAATTGCAAAAATCTGATTTCCCATGTTAAATCCCTATGACCGGCTGAGCGAGTCACACACCCTGTATATATTGATATATATATATATATATATATATATATATATATATATATATATATATATATATATATATATAGATATATATAGATATATATATAGATATATATATAGATATATATAGATATATATATATAGATATATGTACCGGGTGTAACACGAAAAGTGAAACATAGGCGTTTAACATGGCAAATCAGTTTTTCCGTGCGCATTGCTTCCCTAATTATTTTAGGAAAAAATGTTTCAAATAAATATTGTAAAGCATAAAATTCTACATCCGAATCAATAAACAAAATTCATTTTGACTACTTCATAACTGCAGAAATTAAATTTGAAAATTCACGTAATTTCAATTTAATAGTAATAGCCATGGAATTAGAAACAAGAGATGAACAAATGCGTAACGTTTTATGCGTCAAATTATTAGTATTTATTTTGACCAACTATGATATTAAATCAATATTAGGGTTTATTGTTATCAAAGTACGGCAACTATTCAGAGGTTTATAGTAAAGTTTGAAAAGACAGGAACACTAAATTTCAAGAAAGAAATAAATGAAAGAATTTATAACAATGAAGAAAATATTCCTGCTTTAATAGAACTGGAGCCAACAATGAGTGTGCGGGAAATTTCCAGAGAACTAAATATAAATTTTATGACAGTGCATAGAATTCTCAAATAACATAAATACATTCCTTTTAAATTTCAAAACCACCAAAATATTTTGGAACGAGATTTTGAACTGCGTGCCTCATTCTGTGAAATAATGATGGAGAAATCAAATTGTAATAGATAATTTTTAAATAGTATTTTATTCACAGATGAATGCACATTTACCATGAATGGCGAACCAAACTGTCATAATTATCGGTACTGGTCACAAAATAATCCACATAATATTGTAGAATCGACGACACAATATCGTCATTCTGTCAATGTGTGGGCAGAAATTTTTGGTGATAAAATCATTGGCCCATTCTTCATCCAACGAATAAATTTAGCATCATATTTGAATTTATTAATTAATGCTGTTGGACCACAAATTATTGAAACAAACAAAGAAAATGTGTGGTTCCAGCATGATGGCTGCCCTGCACATAGCACTAGAGAAGTTGTGGAATATCTAAACCATGTATTTCCCGAGAGCTGGCTAGGACGAAATGGACCAGATAACTGGCCAGCACGGTCGTCAGATTTAAATCCGTGCGATTTTTTTATGGGGCCATTTAAAATCTTATGTTATAAAAAAAGATACCAGAATTTAGAAGAACTTAAAAATGCTATATTACAAGAATGCCAGAAAATAAATAATCGACAATTAAGGAATGCTCGAGAAAGCTTCTACAACAGATTAGGTTATTGTTTAGCTCAAAACAGTGGACTATTTGAACATCTAATTTGACAATTTAAGAATAGTCAGTTTGTTGAGGTTTATATTGAATTTAATTTATGTTACATTAATTAATTTGTTAAATATTTAATAACAACCTACCTTAAATATTTTATCGAGTTTATTATTTTTTTATTCTTAAATAATAAATCTGAAAAATATTTTGCCTTATTATTATTAAATTTTTATTTAGAAAATAAATATTTAGTACGTAAAAATGATTTTGACAGTTTATTCTGACATTGACGTATAAAACGTTACGCATTTATTAATCTCTTGTTTTTAATTCCATGGCTATTACTATTAAATTGAAATTATGTGAATTTTCAAATTTAATTTCTGCAGTTATGAAGTAGTCAAAATGAATTTTGTTTATTGATTCGGATGTAGAATTTTATGCTTTACAACATTTATTTGAAACATTTTTTCCTAAAATAATTAGGGAAGCAATGCGCACGGAAAAACTGATTTGCCATGTTAAACGCCCATGTTTCACTTTTCGTGTTACACCCGGTATATAGACATTTGAATTATCCAAGGGGAGACCCTAGCACGTTTCCCTGGGGTACTCCATCATCGATCTGATAGAGTTTGGAGAAACTCCCATTATTTTCAACTCGAAAAAAATCGTTTTTCCAGACAAGATCTTATAAGAGGGATATACTGGTGTGGGAGCCCTTTTTATTTTATATAACTGGCCAGGATGGACTTTATTAAATGCTTGACTTATGTCAATAAATATTCCCGAGCATACTTACGATTATTAGAAACGATCCAACGCGGCGGTGCAAGGCGTGCGGGGTACACGGGCGGTGACAGCTGCCCGCCCTACATTTAGTTTTTTTTTTTCAGAAAAAGAGCTTTATAAATAACTCTTGTCTACTATCTACTGTTAAAGCTAATTTAGGGTGTTTAGGTAGGCAATATACAGTAGGAAGCTGTAATTATCTTTAATTTTAATGCTTATCGATTGCAGGTGATTTTCCTCATATTTTTAATTTTGTAGTGTTTAATTTAGTCCTTAATTATGATTGAAGTTTTACCGTGCGCAGTACCATTGGAATGATTTGTGTGATATACTTGTTGTATTTAGGGATTGTAAAATAATTTCTGTCTGTGAAGTGTGTTTCATTTATTAGGATAATGTCAATTTTTTGTTGGTTTAGGAAAACGTCTATTTCATTCCTTTATTGTGTCAATCCATTGGCATTCTATAACGCAATTCTCATTGTATTAGTTATTTTGGTTATGAGTAATATCAAGTAATTTTAGTGTTTAGTAGTTATTGTAATTCATATTTTTTTATTATTATCAAATGGTTCTTGATCAACGAAATATATTGGAAGTGGTTTTTTTAGTTTTGCAACTTTTCACATTGAATATTGAACCTTTTTTTTAAATAAATGTTTATATTTTCAAAAATATATTATAACATGGGAATTAATAGTAACTGAAACAAAAAATTCAGCGACTGATTCTCTCATTAATGTTCACTTTTTTAAGGAGATTTTTAGATATATTAATATAATTACATTTAAATAAAAAAGAAATGTTAATACGTTAATTTTAAAAAATAAACATTATACAAAAACCTTAATGCTTTTGCCGATATTTCAAGTAAAATCAATTGTGTATGATTACGATATAAGGCGACTATTTTGTGACGAAATTATATTGCGACTAATGACGGGTAAAAGTTAGTATTAAGTATTTATAAATATCGGAATGTTATTGCATTTTTACTATTTAAAAACTTGAAATAGGTACATAAAAATGTAACTTCTTTATTATGAAAATTTTATAATAAATCATCATGCAGAAAGTCTGGACCCGAACCCCGTGAACCGCCCTCCCTTTGCCTTCGCAAATGACAGCAATAACTGTCAAAGTGTCGAACCCTGCTTGTCAATTGAATTTGTTGTAGAAAGCTACAAATCGTAAACTATCTGATAACCATCTATTAAATAAAAATTAGCATTAAAATGAGCACATACATATGATTTTCTTATAATCGCAAATATTCTAGGCAACATGAATTATAATTTAGTAAATGAAATTTTATGTCAATAAATATATTTTTGATTTAATATTGTTCCAATCATGTATTTTTGAAGGGAATAAATCCTGTGTAGAAGTGAAGTTTTCTTTCCTTTTGACATCGCAATTAGTTATTATATTATTTGTTTAAAATTATAATCGTAGTAGATTATTTAGGATATTGGAAATAGGTTTATTATGATCTACCATAATTTGTACGTATTTGATAATGATTTAAAAAAAATGTACTGGAGACGGTAAAATAAAATATTTCACATTTAAACAAAAAAATAGTTCGAATTATTTGTTAATTATTTGAAATTAACTGACATTTAAGACATCTGTAGCGGTAAAACCATAAATCTTTTTTATAAACCTGTCCTGTATAATTCCAAATAGTATATGGTGTATAAAATGGAATACATACAGTAAACGGAGGGTATACGTACGATATTATTCAATTTATTAAATATTTTTTACCAATTACAATGTCTGCAATTATCGCACCGTGAAGTGCACAATTCACTAACCATTTAGATTATACAACACATTCACAACGAAAAAATTAAACAGAATGTAGAGCATATCGCGTATAAAAAGCCTGACGAATGAAGTCAAGTCATCATTCGATCAACACTGCTCATCTCTAGCACATCTCATCCAACAACATGAGGGCGTTCTTAGTAAGTTCATAATCATAAACAAACAAAATAGGAATAATTTGTTGAACATCTTTTACATATTGTTTGTTGCAGATTGCAGCTCTTGTTTTCGTGTACGCTGGTCTGGGCCAGTGCGGCGGAGATGAGCACGAGTATGTGGTGAGTTCCGGCAGCCAAGGCTACGGTAGCGCCGGCCTGAGTGGCAGCGATGGCCACAACGGCGGTTTCGGCGGCGGAGCTGGTGCTGGGGGAATTGGCGGAGCAGGAGGTTTCGGTGGTGCTGGTGGATTTGGCGGAGCAGGAGGTTTTGGTGGTGCCGGAGGAGGTGTCCAAGTCAACACCATCTCTCAGCCGGTGCCGGTGCCAGTGCCGCAGCCCTATGAAGTGCCAGTATCTCGACCAGTGCCCGTGCCGGTGCCCCAGGCCGTGCCCGTGTCCGTGCCGCGCCCGGTGGCTGTACCTGTAGCTGTACCGCGCCCTGTTACCATCACCCGCCCCTACCCGGTGTACGTGGACCGCTACGTGCCCGTGCCCATCCCTCAGATTATCTCGGTGCCGCAGCCGCACTCCGTGCCCGTGCCAGTTAACAGCCCCTACGCCGTGCCTGTGGACCAAGCCGTGCCCGTTCGTGTGCCTACACCAGTTGTGGTTCCCGTGGCACAGATCGTGGTACAAGGTGGTGCTGCTGGTGGTGCTGGTGTTGGAGCCGGTGTCGGTGGAACCGGTGCTGGAGCTGGTTTTGGAGGGTTCGGTGGTGGCCATGGAGGTGCTGCTGGAGCTGGATCTAGTTTCGGAGGTTACGGTGGTGGCCATGGCATTCAAGCTTACAGCGGCCACTACGAGCACAGCTACAACCACTAAACACCTCATACGTTTTTTATTTCCATTTTCAATTGATTTATTGTTTCTGTGTATCTAATAATGATTTCTCTTTGAATTGTTTGACTACCTATTAATTCTATTTTATGTTCTTTTTATGATTTAATAAATAAGTATATACAAAAATTACATCCATACAACTACAACAGATTTCTATATATTTATCTTTATCAAATAAATTATTGTTACCAAATATTAATCTTAATTTAATGGAAAATAATTTTTTATTTCCATTTTAATTTCATTGATTGTTTTCATGAAAAACATACTACAAATTTCACTATTTTCAATATATAATAACATTTGTAAAATTTGTACTAACTAATATACTAATAATAAAACTAATAGTATTAACAAAAAAATATTTTCTAAAAAATACAGTATGTGAACAATGACATTAAATTTATAAATTTATTTGGTTAGGTTCGATTATTAAACTTGTAGTCTCATATGATATCACTGGGACTTAATGGGTTAATGTTTTATAGACTATGAGTTCTTTTTTGTGATCCCCATTTAATGTTGCCCCATGTTTTAGGATATTTAGTCTTTTAATAACACTCTTTTTTTATTTCTTAAATGTGGAATCCATGTTAGTTTATGATCTAGTATCATTCCCAGGAAGTTTCTTGTGTTTTCATAAGTGATGTTTGAGTTTTAAAATTTAGTTATAGATGCATGTGGGGGTTGCGAAGGCGACAGAAATGTACTGCTTAAATTAAATCCGGTACTTGTGGCCCAGTGTAACTTGGAACGTTCTATTTTCTAGAAAGCTTTTTATAAACAGTAAAATGTTTCCGTCGATATTTTGTCCTTTTATAGATATTTGAATGTGGTGTGAGGTGTGTCCAAGTCATGTCGTATTCTTTTTCAAGGAATACTTATATTAAATGTTGTTTTCGCTTGAATGATTCTTGGATATCAGATGTTATTAGGAGTATATTGTCCATAATGGAGCGTCCGTTTCTAAATACGCTTTGTGAATTGGTAAGTAGTTGATTCTTCCTAGATGCCATGTAATACTTTTCCTTATCATTTTCTGAAGAACTTTTCCTAGTGTATTCAATAAAACTATGGGTCGGTAACTTGATGAGTTCGTTTTTGGTTTATTTATTACTTTTTTGCATAAGTCCGGCGAGTTTCCTAGTGCAATACATTTTTATAAATTTTTAGCTGGAAGATGTTTTATGAATTCGAAAGGGATTCCGTCTGGGCCAGGACTGCTTTGATTTCATTTATCGTCGTGCTCAGTTCATATAGTTTAAATGGTGTATTCAGTGGCTCGTTTTGTCTATGTTCTATGCTGACTAGTACGACTTCTGATAACTGTTTGTATTGTTTGGAGTATAATATTGATCTGATAAGTTTTTTTTCGAAGTGCTCTGCTATGATGTTTGCTATTTTTTGCTGATCGGTGATTCTTTCATTATTGCTTACTAAGGCGTTTGTTTGTTGGATAGACTTTCTATGTTTTATTTTCCTTATTTTTGACCAGACCTCGTGCGGCTGTGTGTGAGTAGTAAGGGTTGTAACATATTTTTTTCGGGATTCTTTTTTGTTGTTTACTATTTTGCAAAAGTTGTTTGTTCGTCTGGTATGTTGTTAATAAATGTCGAGACCATGTTTATTTTGGTTTATCGTGTGCGCTCCTGTACTCAGGAGGTGTTTGGAATCGTAATTTTTATAATATTTATTTACAGATCGCTGTACAAGTGTTGTTAGTGAGGTTTTTGTGATTGAAGGAGGAACATGTTCTGTCATGGAGAGCTCTACCTGTGTTCTGATGGAATTGTGGTGAATCTGTTTTTTCTTTCTAGTATCATGGTTGAAAATCCATTCCTTTGCTTAGCACTAATTAATCATGGTTGCCACTGTAAAAGTCAAACTGGAACTGTTGAACTGTTTTGTATTATAAATAGAAAGCTTATTATTTTTTTTAGTTAAATTATTGGAGGAGCCCGGGCCTCTACAAATTACTGGGAGACCCCAAAAGTAGATTTCTTCTATGTCTAATATAATAATCTATTAATAATGCCAATGGTTTTATTATTTTTATCTTATTTAATTTTATAGTCGGCAGATGTTATTTATTCACCGGAAAAAATATTTTCTGTAAATGTGTAAGTGTGTTTGGGTATAAAATGACAGTTTTAAATATTTTTCAGGTCATAAGAATATATTTGTTGTAAACGGTACCACATATTATTGCAAAGTAAAAATTCAAGTGTGATAGAAAACAAAGCGAAGATATTCCAATGTTTCAATTCTTTTGCTCTGAGATGCCACTTGTTATTATTAGGCAACCATTTTGTAAATTGTCAGGCTGCTTTAAAACATCATTTGAGGAAGAAATTCTGCATCTATTAGCTGCCAGCTGCGATGATAGTAAATGTAAGTGCTCGGAATTTCATTTAACATTTAATATGAAAATAATAAAAGACTTATGTGGTCCTAATTATGATAGAGATGGATATTTAAAAATTACATACTATCCATCCGAATCGAATACAAATAATAGTATGTTATGCATCAAGGGAGGGAAACAAACGATTATTCCTGCGTGTGAAGTTGACAAACCGAGACGTAAGCGAGGACCAAAGGCTCGAGCGGAAGTCGAGGTTTGCCAACTTCACACAACGGATATTCGCGCCCTCCCGTGAAGCATATTATACTTTTCGTAACAAGTGCACAAAAATTACTGTCTTATCGGGACAAATGCCAAATATGGGTTGCGTAACTAGTTACCTAGGAAACACCGGTACCACATATTATTGCAAAGTAAAAATTCAAGTGTGATAGAAAACAAAGCGAAGATATTCCAATGTTTCAATTCTTTTGCTCTGAGATGCCACTTGTTATTATTAGGCAACCATTTTGTAAATTGTCAGGCTGCTTTAAAACATCATTTGAGGAAGAAATTCTGCATCTATTAGCTGCCAGCTGCCATGATAGTAAATGTAAGTGCTCGGAATTTCATTTAACATTTAATATGAAAATAATAAAAGACTTATGTGGTCCTAATTATGATAGAGATGGATATTTAAAAATTACATACTATCCATCCGAATCGAATACACATAATAGTATGTTATGCATCAAGGGAGGGAAACAAACGATTATTCCTGCGTGTGAAGTTGACAAACCGAGACGTAAGCGAGGGCCAAAGGCTCGAGCGGAAGTCGAGGTTTGCCAACTTCACACAAGGGATATTCGCGCCCTCCCGTGAAGCATATTATACTTTTCGTAACAAGTGCACAAAAATTACTGTCTTATCGGGACAAATGCCAAATATGGGTTGCGTAACTAGTTACCTAGGAAACACCGCAAACAGCTAATCTCTCTAGGGAGAGAAACATGGTACCTATGGAAACATAATGTTTCTCTCCCTAGGGGAGAAAAGCAGTGTTTCTCTCTCTAAAATTAGGGAATAAGAACGTGTTTCTTGTGCATGTGTTACGAAAAAAAATTAAAAGGTTTTATTATAATTTAGAAGATGTTGAAGTTGTTCCAGTTCCCATGAAAAAAGATAACAAAAAGTATACAAATATTTATTGTGTAATTTCATTGTGAATTTTATCATTTGAAAGTAGCTTAAATAAAAAAATATGGTTTACACAGATAAGAAAATTCTAAATGTATATATTTATTTCTTGGTTACCCAGTTCTTGTCAAAGTTGGCGATGCCGCCCTCTAGGAGAAGTTTGAATTATCCAAGGGGGCACTGGACATGACGGTTGGCTACAGGAAGTCATTATACATGACGGTGGACAACAGGAGGGTGTTAAGTATGGCATTAGGTGACAAAGAGGCGACGGGCGAGATACACGGGCGGTGTAAATAATTACTGTCTAGTAACTACTGTCAAAACTAATTTACTAGTAAAATAATTAATATAAAACTATTTTGATTATACTATATTTATACTTCATTTAATAGTATATTATGTTACTAGGAGTAGAAAGCAGTCTATTTTATTGAGCTCAGATGTTTGCGGCCGAGGCGTGTAGCCGAGGCGATGCAAACTGAGCGAAATAAAAAAGAGCATTCTACTCCGTGTAGCATATACTATTTTTTCTTCAAGCATTCTAACGTAAATTTAAAGAATAAAATATAAATTATTTAATTTTTTTCCTAACTCGCTTTATTAACAGTTATGTTAAATGTACAGTTTTCTATTTTACAATTTTGAATATTTAAACCACTACTGGCAGTATTTGTATCGATAGTTCCAATATCCTAATAGATAGAAGCTGTATAA
Organism: Pterostichus niger; assembly: GCA_947425015.1. NCBI lineage: Eukaryota > Metazoa > Arthropoda > Insecta > Coleoptera > Carabidae > Pterostichus > Pterostichus niger. The sequence goes on along the minus strand of OX380341.1, from coordinate 19,230,059 downwards.
ATTTCATTGTTTATTTCCGTACCTTGATTACTTCCAAATGTAACAGGTATGTTGCAAGTCATTTCTGTCGAAGTTTCAAATAACTCAATATTTTCAAAAATGCTATTAGTTTAGTGTATTTACATATGTTTACGTTATGTTTGATATTTAATTCAGCCTTAATCATTGAGTAAAGTAAGTTAGCATAACATTCTCAGAGAAATTCTTCACATTTTGTTCTCTAGTCCAATTGACAAGTCTCTCATAAGCGAAATCATAAACCTTACGTGATTTTTCTGGAATCAATGTTTGAATGACTGACTTTGCGATTTCTGCTATTGCTGGAGGTGTAAATTGCATTTCATCCACTTCTTGAGACATTTTTTGTGTGAAACAAATAACGATATTTATCACTACTGGCTGTCAGTCACTTCACTTCAGTTGCCAACATTAGATATTGAAATTGTCGTACGGAACACTCAAAATTATGGGTTGTGACTCCTAATTATGTTCACGATATTTTTTTATATATATTTTGTCATTTTAAGTACGCTGTACGATAGTAACTTACTATCGTACATCGTACAATTTCCCTAATTATGCTACATGTATGATAATTATCGTACGATTGGTAACGTTGAGCCAGTAGCCGGGCTGCCCTAGCAAGTGCTGCTGCCTGTGGTATATTTTATAACTAACATTATTGTACTAGTACAATAATGAATTTCATTATTGTACTAATAACATAATGACTTAGTTCTACATAGTGTGTGTAGTAGCATAATATGAATATTGTTGTATGCTTGAAGAAAAAAACTGTTCTACGAATATGTATCTGATTACTGGAATTTAACAACGCAACGTCTCGCGTCGCGTCGCAACCTGTTGGGAAATATGATTTGGTTTTGTCGACATGACCGTGGCCGCTAGACTATACTCACAAGAAATGACTTGTTTTAAGATTGATCTTAAAAAAATGCACCGGTCAGGATGATGTGTTATTTTATGTGTGTAAGTCTCAGACTCAATAACTTTAAAAAATAGTTTTTTGGCCATTAAGTTTTATGTTTGATTGTGTGATCATTGTTTAGGCAAATGAAGCTTTAAGAAAGGTAAGTATACTTTATGAAACATTTCATTTATTTTTTTTATACTCGGTTAAAAATTAAAATAGATACCATATTTTAAAGGGTATATTTTTTCTAAGTAATAAAAACAAAATCATTGATAATCATTAAGTAGGTGTATTTTGAATTATTTTTTACTTTTGAAAAACTTGAATAGGTAGATAGGAATGAAATTTCTTTATTATCAAAATTTTATAATAAATTATCATGCAGAGTCCGGATCCGAGCCCCTTAACAAACCCCTCTTTTGACTTCACCACTGACAGCAATAACTGTCGAAGTGTCGAACCCTGCTTGGCAATTGGGGAACGAGAGTTTCTCTGGACGGTGATCCATTCAAATATTCCTTGCGCGTAATATTGTAACGAGTACGGCCTTGTTACTTCTGGAATAGCCGATACAACGTAGTTTGCCGCGCGTTTAGCACTGTCTCATACGCAATACGGTAACGATACTGGAACCATCGATATATGACGGTAGTGTGTTCCAGAAGTTCTGGAATATTGCAGAATATTCTGTTTCAGTATATAAGGGAGAGTTTGGGACGGCAACAGATATTCTGTATTTGAAGTGTGAACAGTGCAAGTCGATGCTAAATGCTTTAATGTGAATATTAATACATGTTGTACATGTCTTACTAGTTGTACTACATTAATTTCGTTTTAAATAAATATTTTGTTAGTGTTTTCATTACTCGTGTTTTACTTAATAATAAACTTCATCGAACCTGAAATTGTAATAAACGTTACAATATTGTATAACTTGCGTTATTGCTTGGATTGGTACCAACGAAATGTGCTATGGCCATTGACAATTATTATATATTTATGTAATTATTTATTTATTAATGTTTATTGTTTCTATTATTACAGAAACTTTTTTTTAAGTTTATGATTTCATTTTAAATAAACACTTGAATAGTTTCGATAAAATGTACACGCCTTCTTTTTTGATAATTAAAATGTACGGATCAGTATTAACTACAAGGTGATAACTGTGCTCATAGTAACTTATGCATTTTTTACGTTAAATAAACATGGTTAAAATCATTTACTGTTCCAGTTCTCGATATCCCCATACGTATGTCTATTTTGGTTAGATATTCTGTAGATTATTTTCCGTTAAATTAAGATTAATATTTGGTAACAATAATTTATTTGATAAAGATAAATATATAGAAATCTGTTGTAGTCGTATATTTTAATGGATGTCATTTTTTTTATATACTTATTTATTAACTCATAAAAAGAACATAAAATAGAATTAACAGGTAGTCAAACAATTATTAGATACACAGAAACAATAAATCAATTGAAAATGGAAATAAAAAACGTATGAGGGTGTTTAGTGTTTGTAGCTGTGCTCGTAGTGGCCGCTGTAAGCTTGAATGCCATGGCCACCACCGTAACCTCCGAAACCAGTTTCAGCTCCAGCAGCACCTCCATGGCCACCACCGAACCCTCCAAAACCAGCTCCAGCACCGGTTCCACCGACTCCAACACCAGCAGCACCACCTTGTACCACGATCTGTGCCACGGGAACTACAACTGGTGTAGGCACACGAACGGGCACGGCTTGGTCCACAGGCACGGCGTAGGGGCTGTTAACTGGCACGGGTACGGAGTGCGGCTGCGGCACCGAGATAATCTGCGGGATGGGCACGGGTACGTAGCGGTCCACGTACACCGGGTAGGGGCGGGTGATGGTAACGGGGCGCGGTACAGCTACAGGCACGGCCACCGGGCGCGGCACGGACACGGGCACGGCCTGGGGTACAGGCACGGGCACTGGTCGAGATACTGGCACTTCATAGGGCTGCGGCACTGGCACCGGCACCGGCTGAGAGATGGTGTTGACTTGGACGCCTCCTCCGGCACCACCAAAACCTCCTGCTCCGCCAAATCCACCAGCACCACCGAAACCTCCTGCTCCGCCAAATCCACCAGCACCAGCTCCGCCGCCGAAACCGCCGTTGTGGCCATCGCCGCCATTCAGGCCGGCGCTACCGTAGCCTTGGCTGCCGGAACTCCCTACATACTCGTGCTCATCTCCGCCGCACTGACCCAGACCAGCGCACACGAAAACAAGAGCTGCAACCTGCAAAAAACAATATTTAAAATATGTTCAACAAATTATTTCTATTTTGTTTGTTTATGATTATGAACTTACTAAGAACGCCCTCATGTTGTTGGATGAGATGTGTTAGAGATGAGCAGTGTTGATCGAATGATGACTTGACTTCATTCCTCAGGCTTTTTATACGCGATATGCTCTGCATTCTGTTTCATTTTTTCGTTGTGAATGTGTTGTATAATTTAAATGGTTAGTGAATTGTGCACTTCACGGTGCGATAATTGCACACATCGTAATTGGTAAAAATATTTCAGAAATTGAATAATATCGTACGTATACCAACCGTTTACTGTTTTTAGGTAAACATACGTAGGTATATTCGAGTACTCGTACAAGACATTTTTATAAAAATGAGCCCATGGTTTACTTTTCAAATTTAGGATAATTTTATTTTTTTTTAAATAACTACGATGTATTTGTAATTCGTTCTCGTAGGTTCCGGAAATTTTTTATTAAGAAAGTAAATATGTAATGATAAATAGCAAATAGAGAATATATAATATAGCAAAAATCTAAAGTGAAATATGTTATAAATGTTGCAATAGTATATTGTACAACAAGCATAAAATGGACATTCCATGTGAATTGTACACTATACTTTTTCTAGGACTACAGTATTGTGCCCTGATTAATTTATATTTTAACAATAAATTTGTCCTGCTTTCACCATTCCTATATTTGACAATTCTAAATAAGTATCCTAGTAACGGCCGATTTTACCATTCCAATGTCCTCAAATTAATTGGTCCTATTTCAATGGTAATTGCGAAATTTACTATGATATATATTATATATATGGCTACATACTATACAACACCTCATACGTGTCATTTCAACTTTTTTCGATGTCATGCTAAGTGAGAGAAAAATAAAAATCTATCAATAACTCTTTCATGCCATGTAAAATGACATGGTTCGTAAATATGAGTAGATACCTATTAAATTTACATTTTTCTAATTTTTATAAACAATTTAAAAGTTATTGCTTACATTATAAGATTGTTATTCATCCGTCTTTATAGACGTGAAAGATAGTCCACTTGTATATACCTAAATGTCGTTTTCACCCCTCTTTTGGTACAAACCATTTTAAAATTAAATTTCTAAACGTTAAAAATTGTAGTAATTTCATTCGGTCATTGTACTAAAAATATATTAAATAGCTTTCAGGGCTTTAACCTTGCATTCACAATGCAATTATCGATTATTTGAGTAAAAATTTGCATTAATAAATAAGTACAAAATATATTAGTCTATACTTACTGTGACGATGTTTAGTCGGACACAAGGAGTTTGGCGTGGATTGCTCGGGCGCCAAATGATGATGGATAGCGGTGTCGGGGTTGTGTCCAGGATACAGAAATAAAACAACGGATGGCTTCAGATTTCAGATTTATTTCGCGGATTTTGATATACACTGACTTTCTCGTGTCGGTCGTGGTAGCGGCTACTGGCTTGGTCTCCGGAACGCCTCTTGAGGGCGTCCTGACATAAAACGGTGGGTTTCGGAAAACCGACGCCCGGCGTCGGTTGGGCGGCGGTGTGTCGGACGGGTCTTTGGCGGGTCCCTGAGTCGACCCTGCGAAGCGCGGCGCGTTCTGGTGACTCATGCTGAACGACGCTTGGCGTTGCAACGTTACTAGGTCTCTCGATCTTCCCGGGGATGACGGAGCCGATTCCCGCGTAGTGGGAATTAAAAACGGCCGTAACTCTATCGATGCCCGGCGTCGCGACGACTGATTTTGAGTATGTTCGTCGGGAGGGTGTCCCGATGTCGGTGGCGGTCGCGGCTCCGGTGTGTGGGGCGTCGTTCGACCGGAACATCGTAAAACGCGAAGCTGACGTCACAGCGGGTGACGTCACTATGGGCGGCTCTGTGTTATACGACCTGGTGCTCCCGAGTTCACTACCTCGAGGATGGTGGCAGAGATACGGGAAGGATGGAGACGGGTTGTTCTCTCCAGTCGTCAGACTCGAGGAGGAAAGGTGCGGGGTGCGGGGAGGTTGGGGACCTGGTGCTGGTGTTTTACTGCGGACCCGCGTTGTGACCTGGATTAACCCTGCCGAGGATACTCTCCACTCTTGCGAGTCGAGGATGCTCTCCACTCTTGCGAGTCGAGAATTCTCTCCAGCCCGGGGGCTCGAGGATGGCGGCGCTCTCGGAGGGTACCTCTAGGTCTCAAAGCAGACGGTATCGTGCTCCCAACTGTGGAGCCGCGGATGCTGAAGGCGTACGGTGAAGTAGCCGACGTTGTGACTTGGGACCCCTGAACAGGGTGACTCTCCACTCTTGCGAGTCGAGGATGCTCTCCAGCCCGTGGGCTCGAGGATGTCGGCGTGCTCAGTCCGGGACTCCAAGTCGCAATGTTGGTTTTAAGCTAGGTAGCCTGAAGGGCTTGGAACGGACGGGGAACGCTAAAACGGTAAATTAGACGGTATCTCTTACCCTGGTGAATTTCGCTGGACGGCTTCTTCTCGGATTGTCACGGTGGCACTCTCTCATCAAGATGAGGAAAAAAACTGTGTCTTTCGCTTCGCGGATCCCGGCTTATATACAAAAAAGTTAATGAATCGGGTTCGGACGGGTTGTCAGTGGTCGCTACCATGTATTTATTTATTTATTTATGTTACGCTGTACAACAGGAACTTAATCCCAATTACAGTACAGGGTCCGCACTCACCGAGCCGCAGTGTAGAAGTTTATATAATTTTTAGCTTGAGTGAGATTCGAACTCGGGATCTCCGGATTCGAATTCTGTATCGCTATCTACACCACCGTACTGACGGACATAGGGGTAACTTACAGTGCTGTGGTTGAAGGGTTTCTCGTGCCCTTACGACGTTCATACTAGCGCCAATCGCTAGCCCTGTAATTATGCTGCTAGGAAAGTATAACTTTATTCGAATCGGATGCTTACAGCCGGAGTTATTAACAGAAAACCGGGGTTGCTCTTATTTCCGGAGAAACGAGAGCAGTTTACGAATCACCGATGTTTCGGACGTCTTCGGACATCGGTGAGTCTAAACTGCGAGTGACGAAAAACATTTCGTCACATTACTTACTTTATAATGTAAATAATCCACTAATTCAGAGGTCCCCAAACTGTTTTATTTAGTAGACCACTTGCCATGTTTTTCGATTTTGGGTAGACCCCCTGCTTACCTAGTATTAAATTTTTGCAAATGCATCAAGTTCAAATGTGTTTTTGACAGTTGGTATAGTGCTACTCACTCAACTGTAGTGTGAAAAACTAAAAAAAAAAAAACACAAGTTAAGTTTTATATATTTATTAACTAAATTCTAATTAAAACTAACCAAATACAAATTTAGTATCTGGTACATAAAATAGCTAAGCAAAAAATAAATACTTTTAGTGGGAGGGATGAACCTGATGATTTAATAATAAATTTTCAACATTTGGCATCAATTTAGTTAGGTTTAATCTCAAATCTCCTCGGTTAGTGATGTCCATTCTGTTTATTTTTTTTTGTTAGGAGATTGGAAACCACGCTGAAACCCTTTTCCACTAAATATGAGGATGGAAAAGCAATTACCAACTTTCTCGCGATATGGATAAGTAACAGGTATGTCTTTTTGAAGCCAGAATTGTTGATATCCGCTTCTAAACTGTACCTTAAGTTCTTCGTTAGTGCTTATTCCGATCAGTTCCTCTTGTAATGTAACATCCCTTTCTTCAATGTCACCATATGCATTCATTGTCCCCTGTGGTATTACCAGACTCAAAACATCCTCAAACCTAATTTTAAAATGTTGAACGTAGGTTGAAACGTCATCTTCCTGGCAGTTTATCTGTGACAAATTGTGAAACTAGGAAAATTCGCGCCGTCCAATGTTTTGCTTCATTAGCTTAATTCTGCCGAGAAACGCTGAAATGATGGACTTTGTTTTATTCAAATTTAGGATGTCACCTTGAAACTACAAGCTAATCTCATTAAATTTAGTAAACAAATTTGTTAAATAGGCAATGTCGGTTTCCAGTTGATTAAATTTTCTTTGAGAATTGGATCTTCAGCATCCAATAACTCTAAAACAATCTCAAAAAGTGCAAATACTCTGGTCAAACATAAACCTTTCGACAGCCGGCTTATTCCAATGTGAAGGAGTAATTGATGAAAGTTCTCATCATATTCTTCACACAACTGCGCAAATAACCGCGTATTCAACGCGTTGCTTCGAATTCGGTTTACTGCGTTAACAGTGGCGAATCCAGGGGAGGGGTCATGAGGGTCATGGACTTTTTTTATTTTGTTGGCCCTAATAGTTAATTGGGCCTAATACATAATAATGATGTCATTATTTACGATAACTCAATTTGTTAAACAAATTACATAGAAAATATTATCTAAGAACTTAGAAATACTAAGATAATTAAGAATTATTGTTTGATTTATTATTCTAATTTATAGCCAAAAACCAATATTTTGTGGGGATATTATTTCAACCCGCAGATGGGAGAGGTGTTCTATTTAAGACCTAGTCAAGTATGTGACAACCGACATTTGCACTTAGAAAATCAACTTCTAATTCAATAATTTTTGTATTCTATCTAAGAACCGTTTAGATATTGAAACTTTATGATTTGAAAAATGTTGGCGTTCTTAGGGGAAACTTTTGAGGTGGAAAAAACATCACTTTTCCTCATCACGTTTATAATTGTTTATAGAAAAGTAATTTTGCTTAAAGCTACACATTCTCCTACACCTAAAACATATTGTTAGTTAACAGCAGACAGTCGATACCGCCTTTATGATTCTGAGTTCAGCCAATTCCGTTAGCACTGTGTTTTTTAGCGTATGTGAGCCTATTGCCAGATTGACGTCGATAAAATCATCACTAAATTTGCAAAAAGCAAACGACGAATTGATTTTGTTATCTAAGTATATTCTAAAGATGATTTAATGTTATTCAATGTGATTTATTGTGAATTAATGTGATTCCAAAGATGATTTAATGTGATTCCAAAGACGATTTAATGTGATTGTAAAAATTATTTAAAGCAGGAATATAATATGAGCAAATACAATTGTTTTTTATATTTAGAAGATGGGCAATACCCCCACCTCCTCCGAAACAAAATTCACTCCATGACCCCCCCTCCCTCCTAATTCGAAGTCTGGATCCGCCCCTCTGGGATAGCTTTTTTCATGAAGTAATCCTTCAAAACATTAAATATTGATTCTCCTTTAGTGTCGGTTGTCAAAGTTCTCGCGAAGAGTATTTCTTCGTGGATTTCTTGATTCATAATAACTGTGTTGTTGCCAAAAGGAATTCTTGTAATGATATCAGATACAGGTTTGTGTAAAACAATTTTTAAAACCTCTTCAACAGCTAGCAAAAATAACTTTTCTCCGATAGTTTGCGGTTTTCCGGGTTTTGCTATAAGTAGCGAGATATTGTAAGACGCTCGCAAACCATCATCGTTGTTTGGGACGTCGAAGCGAATATTCTATCCACCGTGGGTCTCTTCTGAAGTTTGTCTTTGGGTGTTGAGTATTTCAAATCATTACCTGTTTTATCAGGGTGTCATCTTTTCAGATGATCCTCCAACTTAGATGGTTTCATAGCGTCATTGCTTACAACTTTGTTGCATAAAAGGCACATAGGCAATTGTTTGTCCAATAATGACTGAATAAAGCCAAATTTCAAATAACATTGTCTACATTTGTTTTTAGATTCGGCCATGTTTAGTATCAGTTATCTATGGACAAAATTAAGCTATTTGAATAAGACATAGCAATAATAAAAACTATTCCGTGTATAAACCTTATTTTAATTAAATTTAAATTATTGGATATTAATCATCAATCAATCAATTTATGTAAGTATACAAATTGTTGGAGCTTCTAAAACAGGTATCACTCCTTCAATGGAACATATTCTAAAACTCTTGGGAAAAAGGCGCTAAGCAAACGAAATATTGCAACGAATATTTTTGTCCTTTCTTATTGATCTTATTGAAAATGCAGAAAGTTGAATTTAATTTTAGTCCTCAAAAAATACGCGAACAATTAAACTAAATTCAACTTTGCGTGTTTACAAGTAGATCGCGGATTCTGTCCAGCGGCCAAAAAGCCCGTCGTCTGCGCAACGTCTATATGTAGTTTTTTCTTTCTTTTTCAGAAAGATATATAAAATAAAAATATTCTTAACAACGTTACGAATTATGATACACTGATTAAATTAGTAGGTAAAACTAAATAATGTATTTCAAAAGTTGTAGAACAAAAGATGAACAACTCTCATTAGTAGTTTATAAGCGATACCTGCTCTAGACGACCGACGCTACTCATCATCACGAAGGTAAAGAGAGGAATCATGTAGGTACCGTAATATATTTTAAAAGATAAAGTATTATAAATACCGAATGCTAAAACTTTAAAAAAGGAAACTATTGAGGAGTACGCAACAAATATATCTGTGTATGTGGATTATTGCATTCATTGCTTAAATGAGATCTACTATCGTGGACTCCCATTTACATCTCATAGACCACCAATTATTTTCTTTCGTTGACATGGACCCCCTGCATGTCGTCGTCAATTCCTGGGGGTCGATATAGACTACTTTGGGTATCATCGTTATAGATTATATGACGTCAATGTCAAAGTTTAATTATGTAATTATTGCATTCTCGATGTATTTATGAATAACAACACCATCGCTGCGTTCTCATAGTAATCGATGTGATTGACCACAACCCGTGTTTAATAAATTAATACTCACGGCAACAGCGCCCGCTCTAGCTTTTAAGTCGCTTCGAACAAAATGACAAATTGCCGCCCCGTTAGACATATAGGTAATATATATATATACATATTTTGAACAGCACATTAGACCATCTTAAATTTATTTTTATTTAACTTGTATACACGAAATAAAAGAATATAATTTATTTTCAATTCATTTATTGGCATTTTAATAGTGTACAAGACAAACATTTATAGTACAATTTAATACAATGCATAGTAAATATTAATTTATTTTTGGGGGGATCTTCTTGTTGATGTGACAGCTGGAGTCGGATCCGGGGGACGGTTCTGGCTCTGAGGGACTCTGCTGGTGACTCGCTCAACCGGTCATAAGACTTTAACATGGTAAATCAGTTTTTTGCAATTTCCTGCTTCCCTAATTATTTTAAGCAAAAACGTGTCAAATAAAAGTTTTAGGGCATCAAATTCTGCATCTAAATCAATAAAAAGAACTACTTTTTCGTGCTTTGTAACGAAAGAAATAAATTTTTGAAAATGTCGAAAATTGCGTTGAAAATATTGATAGCCATTGAATTGAACAAAAACAATTAATAAAAGCTTGACGTTTTATTTGTCAAAACAATAACGTTTGACGTTAAATAAACATGGTTAAAATACTGTTTTTACTGTTCTCGAGATCCCCATTCGTATGCCCATTTTGGTTAGATATTCTGTAGATTATTTTCCTTTAAATTAAGATTAATATTTGGTAACAATAATTTATTTGATAAAGATAAATATATAGAAATCTGCTGTAATTTTTTATATAATTATTTATTAACTCATAAAAAGAACATAAAATATAGAATTAACAGGTAGTCAAATAATTCAAAGGGAAATCATTATTAGATACACAGAAACAATAAATGAAAAAAACGTATGAGGTGTTTAGTGTTTGTAGCTGTTTTCGTAGTGGCCGCTGTAAGCTTGAATGCCATGGCCACCACCGTAACCTCCGAAACCAGATCCAGCTCCAGCAGCGCCTCCATGGCCACCACCGAACCCTCCAAAACCAGCTCCAGCACCGGTTCCACCGAAACCGGCTCCAACACCAGCACCACCAGCAGCACCACCTTGTACCACGATCTGTGCCACGGGAACCACAACTGGTGTAGGCACACGAACGGGCACGGCTTGGTCCACAGGCACGGCGTAGGGGCTGTTAACTGGCACGGGCACGGAGTGCGGCTGCGGCACTGAGATAATCTGGGGGATGGGCACGGGCACGTAGCGGTCCACGTACACAGGGTAGGGGCGGGTGATGGTGACGGGGCGCGGTACAGCTACAGGTACAGCCACCGGGCGCGGCACGGACACGGGCACGGCCTGGGGCACCGGCACGGGCACTGGTCGAGATACTGGCACTTCATAGGGCTGCGGCACTGGCACCGGCACCGCCTGAGAGACGGTGTTGACTTGGACGCCGCCTCCGGCACCACCAAAACCTCCTGCTCCGCCAATTCCTCCAGCACCACCGAAACCTCCTGCTCCGCCAAATCCACCAGCACCAGCTCCGCCGCCGAAACCGGCGTAGTGGCCATCGCCGCCATTCAGTCCGTAGCCTTGGCTGCCGGAACTCACTACATACTCGTGCTCATCTCCGCCGCACTGGCCCAGACCAGCGCACACGAAAACAAGAGCTGCAATCTGCAACAAACAATATTTAAAATATGTTCAACAAATTATTCCTATTTTATTTGTTTATGATTATGAACTTACTAAGAACGCCCTCATGTTGTTGGATGAGATGTGCTAGAGATGAGCAGTGTTGATCGAATGATGACTTGACTTCATTCCTCAGGCTTTTTATACGCGATATACTCTACATTCTGCACGTTTTTTCATTGTGAATGTGTTGTATAATTTAAAAGGTTAGTAAATTGTGCACTTCACGGTGCGATAATTGCACACATCGTAATTGGTAAAGATATTTAAGAAATTGAATAATATCGTACATATACCAACCGTTTACTGTTTTTAGGTAAACATACGTAGGTATATTCGAGTACTCGTACAAAACAGTTTTATAAAAATGAGTCCATGGTTTACTTTTCAAATTTAGGATAATTTTATTTTTAAAAAATAACTACGATGTATTTATTATTCGTTCTCGTAGGTTCCGGAAATTTTGTATTAAGTAAGTAAATATATAATGATAAATAGCAAATAGTGAATATTTAGTACAGCAGAAATCTAAAGTGAAATATGTTATAAATGTTGCAATAGTATATTGTACAACAAGCAGTTCGGTTTTTATAAATATCAGTCAATATTTTGTGTTTTGTGAGGTAAAAATGAAGAGTGACAGCGACATGAATCTTGAATTAACATATTGGAAGCTGCAAAAATAACATATTTACAACAGGAACTTAATCCAATTACAGTACAGGGTCTGGACTCACCGAACCGCAATGTGTGCTTAAGTGTGATTCGAACTCGGGATATATAGATTCGAATTCTGTAATGCTATTGACACCACCATACTGCCGGATAATCCTGTTACACCTGTTATCATGCCTGTTAGGGTAAAAATGTCAACCCTTTCTAGAAAATAATGAAGTTTCTTAGGACTAGCTCACCCTCAAATTAATTAGTCTTATTTAAATAGTAATTGCGAAATTTCAAATAGAAAATACTATGATAGGTATAATGTATACTGTACCATAAGCTCTGGAATATTTTAGAACATCTTGTTTCAGAATATAAGGGAGAGTTTGAACTGGCAACATTCATTCTGTATTTGAAGTGTGAACAGTGCAAGTCGTTGCTAAATACTTTAATGTTAATATAAATACGTGTTGCTTAGTAGTTTCGTTCTAAATAAATATTTTGTTAGTGTTTTTATTTCTCTTGTTTTATTTAATAATAAACTTCACCGAACCCGAAATTGTAATAAACGTTACAATTGGTGTCAGGTGTGGGGTTGTGTTTCGTGAATTAAAAGTGAAGTTTAAGTACAAATAAATAAAAATGGGCTCGAAAATTGTAAACCTGAGTGATTTAAAAGTAACTAATCTCAAGAGAGAATTAGAAGAACGTGATCTGGACACTACAGGCAAGAAAAGTGTACTCCAAGAACGACTTCGTCAATTTTTGTTGTAGCTGGTAAAATAGCGGATACTTACATATTCAAAATTCCGGGCGATTTGAAGTTCATGTTCAGAAGTTTGAAAGCCAAATTAGAAGAAAATTCCAGGAATACCGTGGAAAATTGTAGAAGCTTGAAAACTAAATTTGAAAAACATTCTAAAAATTTCGAAGAAAAGTTTGAAGCAAAATTTAAAGGAAAAATTGAAGAAATCGAGGCAAGATTGGCAACATTGAATCCGTCATTGAATCACAAACAGACAAATGTCAAGCAAAATAATGACTTGATTCAGAAAACTCCAAGTAGTGACCAGCCATTAAATAGCGGAAAAGTTGAAGATTTAGTAACAAAGGGTGAAGAATAATTACGGAGATTCCAGATGAAACCACCACAGTTTGATGGCAAGATATCTTGGCTTAATTATTACGTCCAATTTGAAGCTGCAGTATTTAATGGTTGGTCATCATCTGAGAAGGCAACGGCCTTGATCATTGCGTAATGCAGTGGATATATTGCAAACAATCCCTCCAGAAGAGCGGCAGAACTATCAGCAACTAGTTAAACGCTTGGAAATGCGTTAGTTCTCCAAACACTGGAATGTGGAACATGTAAAAGTCGTGGTATTTTTCTTGTGCTAACTGTAGGGTCAGCATGGACGGCTTTTAAAATTGCATCTTCAACAATGTGATGATTTCTTACTTGACGAGGGCCTCCCTCTCTACCACGATTAGGTCGCAAAGATTCTGTGTCACGCAGGCGTTGTGTAATTCCAACAAACATACGGTGGTTAGCATGCCGTCTTTGAGGAAAACGTTCCGCATAAATACGCTCTGCTAGTCTCGCATTTTGTCCACTAATTCACTATCACTAAATCCGTTCGCGTTATCCATTTTTAAAACAAATCACCAATTCTTTTACACTGTTATGTATGTATCATTCACAAATGAAACAATAAATTAACCTACTGATGTACTACGAAAGAATAATTACACAATTCAATTATAAGCAGTTATTTATAATAGAATTTTATTTAATTAATAACTTTAACATAATCATCCACCCAGTGGCAGTGGCAACAAAAAATTTTGGACTGGGAAACATGAAAAATAATTAAAAAAAAAATATTTTTGATTCGTAATCAGCATATCAAATAACATATACCATTAACGTATGTACCTGAAGTTATGAAACACCCTGTATTAACCGCCTCTCATTATCTCCAACTTTTTGACAAATATGATATTTATATTGTTTTTAATATACCATGAGCACTAGACTTTAGAACACCTGTATTTTGTTCTATTTCACGCAATGACTGTAAAACCATATTTTCTTTGTCATAATCAACTTCTTTTCCATCTCTTTTAGACTTTACAAATGCACCAAATTCAATTAAATTACTCTTGATTCTTCTAAATAATAATACATATAGCTGATTGTCTTCTCACGGGATATAAAACAAAGTTCATTCTTCCAGCATCGCGCGAATTATTCCGGCAAAGAATGTAACAACTCAATATATCAAATTTTTCTTCATTACTAAAATTTTCCATATTTCAATAAAATAACAAATGTACCAAACAGGATATGTAAGAAACAATCGTATGCAAAATTATTTATTAGATTACATCTTTAAAACATGTCATGTTATTCCACTTTTGAAACACGCGCGAGCGTTTGATGCACTTGTCATATTGAGCGAAATTATTGCGATCTACTTAGCATTGATTTACTATAAATGAATAGTCAAAGGATAGTTTGTAAACAGTCAGTAGTAATGATTCTTGAGTAAGAATATTCGAGGGTGTCTAGCCCGAGAATATTTATTTATTTACAACAGGAACTTAATACCAATTACAGTACGGAGTCCGCACTCACCGAGCCGCAGTGTGATAGTTCATATAATTTTTAGCTTCAGTGATATTCGAACTCGGGATCTCCTGATTCGAATTCCGTATCGCTATCCACATCACCGTACTGACGGACAAATATGATGTTATTAATTTGTTATTTATTTAGTTCGTTGTCTTTTGTTTTAATTAGTTTTCATCATGTTCTTTTAATAAAATATGTATTACTCCCAATTGTAGCTTTTACTATTTATTATTCAACTTCAGCACGTCAACAAGCAGGTGTAAAGATACATCATCATCAATATCACCCTGTCATGCAAAGCTCAACAATTATGACAGAATATACTATTAACAACCAAATTTTCGAGTTCCTAATTGAAAATGTAAATAATAGCAAAAATAAAATAATTCCTCCATTTTTTGCAATTATTATAATAATAAAGTACAAGTATTTTATATTGATGAAAAGCAAAATAAAATATCCCATGTAATAATGTCATATGGGGTAGGTGGCTCAGTGGTATCGAGTCGGCCTGTGGATCTTGAGAATCCTGGTTCGATCCCCACAGGCGACAAACAATTTTCACCAATTTAAATTTACCCCTGTGGCTCCCCACCACTAATATCCTTGGAGGCCGTGATTTGACGGCTGGTAACCGCATTTCACGCGAAAAAAAATATCACTTACCGAGATCTGCTTAGGCAGAGTGTCACACCCAGTAATGGGTAAAAGGCGTGATGATATATTTATATATTTATAACAATGTCATAGTTTGCTATTTACTTCATGTGAAAAATTATAGTTAGTATATATTTCTCGAAAACAGTACATGATAGAAAATATTTGAGTAATTCTGGAAATTCTTCATTAAAAAGTGTAAACTATAATCCTGTATCATTTCATTTGTAAAAGTTATGAACAAAAATTAAAATTTGCTAAATTTATCGATATCTAGTAATTTTTGCATTTTTTCAAGAAAAGTTAAACATTACTAAGTTGGTCTACTAATGGGACAACTTCCGCTTAATTTAATCGATATCGTATTTCTTATAGTTCTCGAGATCCTAATGATGAGCATGTTAACTTGGACACCTGTATTATTGCTGTAAGTGTAGAGTAATATATTTGTACTTATGTATTAATGCGAATAAATTTATCTTTTATCACTATTTTCACCATTTAGTAATTCTAAATAAAGCAGTTATATTTTGATTATCAAATTTAGGTTTAAAATTGTTTGTATCAAAAGAGAGCTGAGAAAGATATTTACGTATTTAGATGTGGCCTATCCCTCACATCCCATAAAGACGGATGAATGACAATCTTATGATGTAAACAATAACGTTTCAATTATTTATTAATAATATAACAAAAATGTAAATTTATGTAATATCTACTTGTACCGGTCCTTTTTATATGGGATGAAAGAGCAATTGGTATATATATATTTTTGTCTTATTTAATAACATGACACCGAATAAAGAAGGGTGGGAATGGAATGTTTGACGTCGCGTGTGGTATTTAGCCATGTACTTTGCTATCTATCATAGTATTTTATTAGGACTAATTAATTTGAGGGTACCCTAGACTTTACTATTTGGCAGAGAAAGACTGACTTTTTCGAGATACAATATGAACAACAGGAAACATATTATTTGTGTAATTCGCAACATTTCCGAGATATTTCGCTTTAAATTTTTGAAATACAATATGCTCTCTATTTTCTATTTATTATTGTATATTTACTTGCGTAAAACATTTCCGGATTCTACGGATAAGAGATATATCGCAATTATTTCAAAGAAAAAATGACCATAAATTTTTGCATTTTTATAAACGTGTCCTGTATTACTCGCAATATTTACCTAACAAGGAATATATACAATAAACAGTAGTTATACGTACGATTTTATTCCATTTCTTAAATATCTTTACCAATTATAATGTGTGCAATTATCGCACCGTGAAGTGCACAATTCACTAACCATATAAATTATACAACACATTCACAACGAAAAAACGTGCAGAATGTAGAGCATATCGCGTATAAAAAGCCTGAGGAATGAAGTCAAGTCATCATTCGATCAACACTGCTCATCTCTCGCACATCTCATCCAACAACATGAGGGCGTTCTTAGTAAGTTCATAATCATAAACAAATCAAATAGGAATAATTTGTTGAACATATTTTAAATATTGTTTGTTGCAGATTGCAGCTCTTGTTTTCGTGTGCGCTGGTCTGGTCCAGTGCGGCGGAGATGAGCACGAGTATGTAGTGAACTCCGGAAGTCACGGCTACGGTAGCGCCGGCCTGAGTGGCAGCGATGGCCACTACGGCGGTTTCGGTGGCGGAGCCGGTGTTGGTGGATTTGGCGGAGCAGGAGGATTTGGTGGTGCTGGGGGAATTGGCGGAGCAGGAGGTTTTGGTGGTGCCGGAGGCGGCGTCCAAGTCAACACCATCTCTCAGCCGGTGCCGGTGCCAGTGCCGCAGCCCTATGAAGTGCCAGTATCTCGGCCAGTGCCCGTGCCGGTGCCCCAGGCCGTACCCGTATCCGTGCCGCGCCCGGTGGCTGTACCTGTAGCTGTGCCGCGCCCCGTCACCATCACCCGCCCCTACCCAGTGTACGTGGACCGTTACGTGCCCGTGCCCATCCCCCAGATTATCTCGGTGCCGCAACCGCACTCCGTGCCCGTGCCAGTTAACAGCCCCTATGCCGTACCTGTGGACCAAGCCGTGCCCGTTCGTGTGCCTACACCAGTTGTGGTTCCCGTGGCACAGATCGTGGTACAAGGTGGTGCTGCTGGTGGTGCTGGTGTTGGAGCCGGTTTCGGTGGAACCGGTGCTGGAGCTGGTTTTGGAGGGTTCGGTGGTGGCCATGGAGGTGCTGCTGGAGCTGGAACTAGTTTCGGAGGTTACGGTGGTGGCCATGGTGCTGCTGTTGGCGCTGGAGCTTACGGCGGCCACTACGAACACAGCTACAAACATTAAACACCTCTTATGTTTGTTATTTCCATTTTCATTTCATTTATTTTTTCCACATATTGAATAAATGATTTCCCCTTCAATTGTTTAAGTATTAATTATATTTCATTTTCTTTTTATGAGTTAATAAATAATTAAATTATACAAAAAATTACATCCATTTATGTACTTACGAGTATAACATATGTTTGTATATTACATAAATTACTTATTGCAATCTTATAAAATTAAGAGAAAATAAATGACATTTGTCAGCAAATATTATTTTTAATTTAACGTAAAATAATATACAGAATGTCTCAAAAGACGGACATATATGAAAATTTCAAGAACCGTAATAATAATAATTAGTTTATTGATAATAATTTACAATCTGTCAAAATAATAATAATAATAATAATTTTTTATATCATACGACATTGAGAATACAATGTATTGGAGCAAGTCAAAAGCAGGGAACATCATTTACAATAATCATAATATTCGTTCAAATTATAAAAACATTTTAAAGCCAGAAAGTGTTTAAGATTATTTTTTAAAAACATTGTTAGTATTTCACATATTTTAATTCTTGTGGGAGCAAATTATAAATGTGCAACCCAAGAAAATTCGGAGACATTTTCCCAATTTTAGTTTTAACGAACGGTACTTAGAAGTTCTCTTTACTTCTAGTAATTATTAGATTAATGTCACTATTTAATGAGAATTTAAATTCGTTTTTATAAATGAAGCAATATAACTCTAGTAGTGCAGGTAAGGGGAAGAATCAGGGGCGGATCCAGGGGGGTCATGGGGGTCATGACCCCCCCCCCCCCTAGGCATGGACTTTTTTTAAATGTTGGCCCTAATACATAATAATGATGTCATTATTTACGATAACTTAATTTGTTAAACAAATTAAATAGAAAATATTATCTAAGAACTTCAACTTCTAAGATAATTAAGAACTATTGTTTGATTTATTACTCTAATAAATAGCCAAATACCAATATTTTGTGTGGATATTATTTCGACCCGCAGATGGGAGTGGTATTCTATTTGAGACCTAGTGAAGTACACTGCTCGACAAAAAAAAACCGGACACTTACATTTTTGAAAATATTACGTATTTTTGAATTATTATATATATATATATATATATATATATATATATATATATTCAAATGTTCACGTAGGAAAAATTTCAAATTATTTTATAATTGTGAAAGGTTTATTACATTATTTTTTTACTTTAATAATTTATTGAAGAAATCGAAATAACTTTGACTTGTTAAATTTGTTTAAAATTCATTTGTTTTTGTTTTGGTGAGGTTGAAAAGTTTCAACTGTCTGTTATAAATGCTTTTATGCATAATTTTATACACAAATTTTAAAATGAAACCTGAAGATGTTGCCAGAGCCGTTGCATTAACTGAAGATGGACGAAGTGTTCGATATATTGCCGCAACTTTAAATTTGGCACGAAGCACAGTGAATGACGCCATTAGGCGATACCATGGAACTGGACAGTATATAAGAAGACCAGGATCGAGTCTTAACCGAGTAACTACAGAACGGGATAATCGATTTATTGTATCCATGATTCTTCGTGATCGTCGTGAAACTGCTAGTACCGTCTCTCGACGATTAGCTGACGTTCGAGGAGTGACAATTTCGGCAAGAACGGTATCTCGGAGGTTAAACGAAGCTGGACTTTGATCCAGGAGGCCAGCTACCGGGCCAGAATTGCTCCCAGCTCATCGAACAGCACGCCTTCGATTTGCCCAAAATCATGACAATTGGGATATCAAGAATTGGCGTTCAGTTTTATTTACAGATGTGTACCGGTTTAGTTTACGATCACCAGATGGCCGTGAACGTGTTTGGCGAAGACCTGGAGAACGATATGCGGACTGTAATATCACCAAGAACTCCGTTTCATGGACGCTCTATTATGTTATGGTACGGTGTATCTTTGGAAGGACGTATGGCCCTTATCGTCATGAATAATGGGATTATAAATGCACACAGTTACATAACGGACTGTCTAGACTGTCACGTTGTTCCATATACTCCTTTTATAGGGGATCAATTTATTCTTATGCATGATAATGCAAGGCCACATATCGAAAATATTGTCAACAGATATTTGGATGAAGTGAATATTAACACAATGGATTGGCCAGCTCGCAGTCCTGATCTCAATCCAATAGAGCATATATGGGACATGTTAGGACGTCGTATTCGAGATCGAGGAAACGCTTTAGAGACCTTTGATGAACTTCTTACTGCTCTAGAAGATGAATGAGGCAGATTGGACCAAGCTGACATTGCATGCCTTATAAGGAGTATGTCACAACGAATTAGAGAAGTTATTAGAGCTAGGAGTAGAAATACTCGATATTACTATTGATATTTTTTATCATTGGATAATAATAATATCGAGTGTTTCTTGGCATTAGTCATGTAAAAAAAAACATTGTTCCCTAATTTATCACATTGCTAATCAATTATTCACAATTATAAGATAATTCGATTTTTTTGCTACATAAACATTTGAATACATATAAAGATTCAAAAATACATCAAACTTTACTCGACAGAAACGAGAGGAAAGTCAATTTTTGAAAAATGTAGGTGTCCCGTTTTTTTATCGAGCAGTGAATGTGACTGCCAACATTTGCACTTACAAAATCAACTTCTAATTCAATAATTTTTGTATTCTATCGAAGAACCGTTTAGATATTGAAACTTTATGATTTAAAAAGTGTTGGCGTTCTTAGGGGAAATTTTTGAGGTGAAAAAAAAAACCCCCCACCCCCGAGACAAAATTCACTCCATGACCCCCCCCCCTAATTCGAAGTCTGGATCCGCCGCTGGGAAGAATGCCATAATACTTGAACAAGTCTCTGCAACTCTGTGTTCGACTATACCCAGCTATACATTTTAAGATCCTTTTTTGGGTCACAAATACATCATGATCATATGAAGAGGCTCCCAGAAAAAAAATCCGTATCATAATATAGAACCAACTATAGCGTAATAATATGTCAATAATTATAAGAAACATCTAAAAAATATGTTTAAGTTTTAAAAAAACAAAAACTTGTCAACTGAGCTAAAAAACACAAAAATACCACTCATCCAGAAAAAGGAAACTCTATGGATATGAATAACTACATGCTAATCGCACTAATCCACACCATCACAAGACTGTTTATACATTTTGAACTCTAGAATTTAAACTGGCCTGAAAGTATAAATCTGTTGCCTGAAGCACAATCAGGCTTCAGGAAGAAGAGGTCCTACGACGACAATATATTTGTTCTAAACTCAATAATCAAAACAACACTTTCAACAAAGAAGCAAGAAGCAAGAGAAGGAATGTTTATTGATTTTAAGAAAGCCTTTGACTCAGTATCCCACGAACTCCTTTGGCTCAAATGTTATCAGCTAGGGTTGAGCGGAAAACTGGGCCGACTATTAAAGAAAATTTATAACTAAGCGACCTTAAAAGTCAGCCAAAAGTATAAATTATCGGACGAAATAAAAATTTCTAAAGGTGTACTTCAAGGTGAATGCAACAGTTCACTTCTGTCCGCTCTCTTCATTTCTGATATGGAGGCGTTTATCTGAGGAAGACATCTAGAAGGCCATTACATCAACTAAAAAACAGATATACTGTCACTCCAATAAGCGGATGATCCAGTTCGCCTAATTCACTCACTCCAAGACGTACAAATCTCGCAGCTCTGTCAGACTACTGTGACTGTCCACACTTACGCAAGTACACAAAAAGGTACGCATACATGGGAACGACATTTACAACTGGACTCTTGAATGAAAACACCAAAATACACCTTACGAAAGTATCCAGAGAAACCGGAGCTATAAAAAGTACTCTTACTAAAAAAAGCTGCTGGTATACCAATATAGCAATATATAATTCCATAATATTACCGACACTATTATACTGAGCAGAAATTTGAAGTTCTTCACAAGTAGAAAGAGTTGTAAAGGGAATAATACACTATTTTAAAAGCATATATTGCTTGTCCAACTCCAAACTATTTAATAAGAAGGTAACTTGAAAAACTAAATTTGAAAGAACTCTTAGCTGGTGGTATAAACTACTAACAATGCCGGATCATATATACCCTAAATTATGTTACAATAAACTTTACTTAATATTTGAACTAAATTCTCCAAAAAATAAACAACAAAATCATAATTAGGCACGATAGCTACAGGAGACACTTGAGGCAGCTAACTTTGAGTGGGTATGGAAAAGTCAAAGTTGTATATTACTGAAAAATAAATTCCATATCATAATACTATCATACAAAGTGTGGATACAAAGAAAATAGCCAACTCCTCATATAGCCAAAATTACCAAACATATAACACATCTGACTATTGACGTCTGTTTAATAAAAATAATCATGCAACTAAAAACTGCCAACATGGCACTTTAAAATCTATTAAGATAGATACTAACACAAATTCTACCAAGAGGAACTTTGCTTTATCTGTAACACATTTGAAGACGATATATCTCACTTCCTGCTCTAATGCCGTATTTTGGAACCTATAAGACCTGCGTACCTCTCCAAGCATCTCAACAATCCTAGACAGCTATAAAAGTATCTTTGGAACTGTTAGTGTTACGATATATTTCGATACTGCCAAGATATATCCCAGACAACAAGAATATACAATATTCGTCCGTCAAATAAGAAATTAATTTTGGTTAGTTATGATTTCTTTTTAGGTGACTTGACAGGTGTGTGAATGTAATTTATTTCCTTTCTTTTATAGTTAAGGATAAGCCTGGTAAGCTACCTTAACTTCTTCACTTCTACCAAGAGAACCCTATTTCTTTTATCTTTTGTTCTAATGAGGAATAAATGGGCGAAATTTGATGAATGTAAGTTTGGTACGTGGAATGTTATGGGTATAAATGGAAAAGAAAATTAATTGGTGAATAAAATGCGTGTGTATAATGTAGATGTTTTGTGTGGGAGCGAGACTAAGAAGAAAGGCTGTAATGAAGAAGAGGTAGATGGATTGTTTTGCTTGTGGTCGGGTGTTGCTAAGAATGAACGGGCAAAACATGGTGTAGGAGTGCTTGTTAGTGAAAGAATGAAACCGTTTGTAAGCGATTATAGTTGTATTTCATCGCGACTTCTTTGGCTGAGACTTACGGTAGGCTTTCATAGAATCTTCGTTGTGTCAGTTTGTGGCCCAGCTGAATCCGAAAGTGATTTTGAATAAAACCTTTTTTGGAATTTGTTTGATAGCGTGATTGATTCGTGTGATCCAGGTGAAAAAGTTATCGTATGTGGTGATTTGAATGGTTGGGTGGGAGTAAAGAGAAGCATGTCTGGGAATGTATTGGGTAAGTTTGGTGATGTGAGAGTGAATGAAAACGGTAGGAAAATAATATCCTTCTGCTTAGAGCGTGATCTTTTCGTTTCCAACTCTGTCTTTAAACATAAATTAGCTCATTTGTATACATGGGAGAATGTGAGGGAGAATAGGCGGAGTGTGATTGATTTTATTCTGTATGATGAACGACTCGAAGTTTAGTTGTGGATAAGCGTGTGAAGCGTGGGGCTGAATTGGGTACGAATGACCATTATTTGGTGGTGTCGCGTATACGTCTGGGATAAATGTTGGCGAATGAGGGTGAAAGTCACCGAAAAAAATGTTTCGTGTAAAATCTAGTGTACTACAGAATGAGGATATTAGAGATATGTTTGTTGAGAAAATAAATGAATCTTTGCCTGTATGTGAGCCTAATTTTGAATGCAACGTAAATGATGTTTGGATGAAATTTAAGGATACAGTTCTTAAATGTGCAAAAGAAGTTTGTGGTGAATGCATACTAGACTCTTGTCCAAGAAATGCATGGTGGAATGATGAAGTAAAAGAAGCAATTGAGGAGAAAAGAGAGCGTATTTGATATTTCTACATGTAAAAGATGTGCCTGGAAGTTTACGTGATGAATGTTTGGTAGAATATAAAAGGTTAAATAAATATGTTTAGAGAGTAGTGAAAGTAAGGCGCGTTTTGATGATTTGATGAGTGAAAGATTGACGAATGATTTTAGTATGAATAAAATAATGTTTTGGTTGAGTGTGAAGAGATTGAGAAGTGGTAATGTAAGGGCGGTGAAAGCGATTAAGAGTGCGAATGGTGAGTTATTGAGGAATGCATTAGATGTTAGAAATAGATGGTGTGAGTATTTTAGAGATTTATATGGTAGCCTAAATGGATTCAATTGTTGTAGTGAAAATGCAACAGAAAATGTTAGAAGTGATGAATGGGATATAGATGAAAGTGATGTTAGATTTGCATTGTTACGTTTGAAGAATGGTAAAGCTCCTGGTTTGGATGGTATATCGAATGAGATGTTGAAGTATGGTGGTGAGAGGTTATTTTTTTTTATTTAAATTTAAAGGCAGATCGACTACAAAGGTCATTACCGCCTTAACCACATAATGATAGACCTGTCTTAAGAGTTAGATGTTTTAACTCTTACAAATAAGGAAAATAACAAAAAATAATAATAATAATTTGAGAAGAGAATAACTGAAGGGATAGGTTTAAGAAATAAATGTCATAATCTATACTTTCAGATTTGAGAAGAAAATGTAAGAAAATAGAATCATGAAATACATATTTAATCCGTACTTACAGATTTGAGAAGAAAAATTCTAAGGAGGTAATAAAAGGAGGTAAAGCAGCATTGGGTAATCTGTTCTTATAACAGATTTAAAATATATAGAGAGGTAATTACATCTGTTCTTATAACAGATTGAAAGTATATAAAGAGATAAAATTATATGATATCATTTATGAGATGTGTAGCATTTAAGAATTCTAAAAGTTTTGCCATTTTTCCTTTGTCATTAGACAATACCGATCTCAATGTATTATCCAGTCCTACAACTCGTCTTTGCACCTGATATTTTGGGCAGTGAATCAACACATGCATAACTGACTGGTGAACGTTGCATGTTTCACATACGGGTCTAGGTTGTCCCAGTAGCAGATGCAAGTGTGTCATCTTTATGTGACCTAACCGTAAACGCGTGATGGCAACTTGTTCCTTCCGAGTGAGGGAAATAGGCTCCTTCCATTTCTCGACGGATTGCTTGATCTGCCAGAGTTTATCGCCAGATTGGGACCATTCAGATTGCCACAAAGAAAGACAGTACTCTGAAATGGTTATCAGCATATCATCAGGTCGCACAGCGTACTTTGTAATGTACGGAAGGCTAGCGCCTTCACGGGCAGCTTCGTCAGCAACGTGGTTTTGTTGAATTCCCGCGTGTCCAGGTATCCACAAGAATTTGGTTTCTACGTTCCATGTGCGAAGGTTGAAAATGACTCTTATGATTTCTTGGACAAGCGGGTCTGAACTAAGGTTGTTTGAAATTCCAAGGTTATTTGATTGGTTAGTTTATTTATTTAGATTTTGTTTGAAACGGTGTGTGGCTCCTGATGATTGGAAACGTGCTATCATTTGTCCTTTATTTAAAGGCAAAGGTAGTTCGAGTGATTGTACTAATGTCCGAGCGATAAGTTTGTTGAGTGTGGTAGGGAAGTTGTACGGAAAGATTCTTATTCACAAGGTACGAACCTTAACAATCTCCAAGTTGAGTAATATGCAAGGTGGATTTTTGCCTGAGAGAGGGTGTGTAGATCAATTATTTTCTCTTCGTATGATTGTTGAGAAATCACTTGCTAAGAACAAGAAGGTGTTCTGTGGCTTTCTCGATCTTAAAAAAGCATATGATAGTGTTCATCGAGATATTCTGTGGGATGTACTTCTAGAGTACGGTATAAATGGTAAATTGTTGCGGTGAGAGTTGATGGTTGTGTGATGTCTCCGTAGTTGTTTAATTTGTTGCTGGATGTGTTTTTACGAAAAGTGCTGAATGAGGTGGTTAGTATATATATATATTAGTGGTAGTGTAGTTGATGGTAGATTGAGTGATTGATTTTCTATAGATGTTGGCGTGAAACAAGGTTGTGGAATGTCTCCGTGGTTGTTTAATTTCTATATGAATGTGTTGTTACAAAAATCGCTGAATGGGGTGGATGATGTACGTATTGATGGTAGTGTAGTGCCTGTGTTAGCTTATGCGGATGATGTAGTTGTAATGGGTGAATCTGAAGAACAATTGAGAAGAATGATTCTAAGTATAAATGAAGCAAGAAAAGATTTAAATCGATTACTGAATGTTGATAAATGTAAAGTATTAGTGTTTGAGAAGAGTGATTTGGTAACTGATTGCAATGTTTCGGTGAATGGTGAGATTGGGTCAAGTAAATGAGTTTGTATACTTGGGGAGAGTGTTTTCGAGGGATGGACGTATTGATCGAGAGATTGAAAGAAGAGTATCTGCTGGATGTAAGATATTGGGTGCTCTGGGAACCTTTACTCGGAACGTGAATGTATCCAGAGATGCTCGATTGAGTGTTTATAATGGTGTGTTAGTACCTACGTTGATGTATGGTAGTGAATGTTGGGTATGGATGAAGAAACATGAACGGCGTATAACTGCTGTGGAAATGAGGTATTTGCGGGGTGTGTGTGGATATACTAGAAGAGATCGACCGGAATACATTGGTGTATGATGAATGTGAGATTGAGAAGAATGTTGTAAGAAGAGTGGTAATAAGTCAGTTGAGA
Organism: Pterostichus niger; assembly: GCA_947425015.1. Classification (NCBI taxonomy): domain Eukaryota; kingdom Metazoa; phylum Arthropoda; class Insecta; order Coleoptera; family Carabidae; genus Pterostichus; species Pterostichus niger. The sequence goes on along the minus strand of OX380341.1, from coordinate 19,203,441 downwards.
TGGTTTGGTCATGTAGAACGTATGTCAAATGACAGATTGGTGAAACAGGTGTATGCTGGTGAAATTGAGGGTGAAAGTTTGCGCGGACGACCTAGGAACAAATGGATAAATATGATTGAAAGATTGTTGCGTGAACGAAAGATTCCGAGCGAGAAGAATAAACGAGCTTGTATGAAAGGAATTATGAATGTGGTTGAAGCAAAAGTGGTGTGTCAGGATAGGAATGTTTGGCGAAAATTAATTGCGGGATAAATATAATGAATAAGGTATAAATATGATTCTTGATTTTAGATTTATTGGTTAGATTTTTCGAGTGTTTACCTGCAATTGTGTGGATTCACCTTCAAAAACAACATCTTTTTGATTCATTTTCTGTTTTTACTATAGTGTCCAACTGCAATTGTGTGAAATTCAGTTCCAAAAACAAGCGCAGGGTAATACTCCCTTCCTTCCTCATCTTTTTTTCTTCAATTTCAGTTTTTACTATACAGCGTCTAACAGCAACTGTGTTAAATGTATTTTTAAACAAGCGCAGGTGATGCTGTCTTCATTTCTTATAGATTAGTTGTAGTGGGCGTAAGTGAAGATTTACGAAACAGGTGTACAGGAGCGAATGGATGGATGTTTGTTGCGTGATGATGGATTTTGGTTGTGATGAAGGAAGTGTTCGTATGGAGGAAGTGTTAATGTGATCGAAACTAGTATCGTGTATAAGGATGAGAATGTTGATGTGCACTGATGCTCTATGAATGTTTCAGGGGTTCGTTCTGCCCCATTTAATGGGATATAGCGTGATGTTATGTATGTATGTATGTATTTTGTTTAAATAAATAAACCACAAAAGTTTTACTAAACCTAAAAATATAACAAAACAAACCAATCCTGTTGTATATTATTGTATAAGCAAAATAAATGTATTATTATTGTTTGACAAATTTATAATAAAATATGATAAATATGTTATTGTACATAGAAACCTTTGGAATGACGATATATCTAATGGTTTCGGCAATTATGGCTTTGACTTGAAATTCACCTGGTAAGATTACCTTTGAACATTGAAAGAACTGCTACACAACTTCAATTAAATAAATTTTAATATTTACTACTTTTTATTCATTAATGTAACCTATCAATTCAGTGTCATGAAAAATGTGTGCTTCAAATAATGTGCAATCTTTGCGAATCTTTAAGCGTTGTAATCAGTAGGTACATGAAATAATATATAACCTTATTTTTTGCGCAATAATTTTGAAACAACCTGTATAAGTAAAAAAAAAGTTTAAATTGTTTTATATAATTTATAAATAAATATAACATTAGGCCTATTATCCATTACTGCGTTCACTAGTCAGTAGTCACTAGTCCTTCTTAATTGCTTTTACCCCACTCATGTCACTTAATAAATGCTACCTATTTTATTTGATTGATGTAAGCGGTAATGCTTCTTTAGTAGATATTTAGTGAATAAATAGTACAATTCAATCAATAATATTTTCTAGTGTACTTTGTCTTTTATGGATGTTAATTTTTCTGTAAAATTTACGAAAATAATATTTTTTATTTATTAGCATGATGAGATACAAAAATAATAAGTAATATAATCAAAGAGAGTGCAACTGCAACAATTTTTTTTTATTCTATATATTGAGCTTGAACTCTTGCACAATGTACATGAACAAGAGCAGCAAGACTGACATGGCAAACACTAATCATTTAATTAGAATTTAAGTACACTATTACATAAAATAACAAGCAGGGTGATAATTGGGACTTACATTTTACATTTCAGGAAAAAAAAACACATTTTGAAACAACTTGTGCCCTATGAAATGTACTAATATTATGTAAGCATTTGAAACATCGAGAATTCTGAATGTAATTAATTTAATTTATTATTCTTCAGGAGTTGTAGAAGCTGAATCTAAAATAGAGTCAAAAGCGAATGGCTGGAATCCGTAACCGGTTCCTGAATAGAATTTACTTTGAAATTCCACCCTGAAACAAGAACATTACGTTAGTATAACAAATCATAAAATTATAATATTTCATGTAGGAATTTACCAATGCAAACGAAGAGTGTGCAAGAAAGCGGATAACCCTTCCATTAGTACTAATACGCTGACCGTTATACATGCCCAAAATGGAAAGCCGATATAGATGAAAATTCCTCCCATCCAATCGTCATTTCTCAGCGTCTTTCGCAGGACCATGGACCACAATACGTCTGACAATTCTAAAAACAAACATTTCATTTGATGACAATTATAACATGGCCGCTATGTATGCATACGCATGAAACTTTGCTGATTTCAATAAGAATGAAAAAAATACAACATGATTCGAATGGACAAGAACCTGCAAGTCCCTTGTACGTAAATGAGGTCTTGTACGATTTATTTTTCTTTATTTCAAATGAAATATAATATAAAAAAAAAATTACCCCGGATTTTTTCTTTTTCGTTAATTATGTCTGAGTAAGTTAATATTAATTATTAAAAGTTAAACTATTCAAAAGCGGCTAAATTGCCCCACTTCAACTCGTATCCAATGACGCAATAAATCTTGTATCCAATAACACAAAGCAAGCGCACGTATATCTTCTATCTCATTTTACATTACGTTGATACTTGTTTACATGTTTTGTTGACATCAGAGCTTTCCTTTGAAAATGCCTTTAGTAGATATAAAGTATATGTAATATACACCAGTAAAAAAGAAAGCAGAATAACAATGGAGCTTCGTTGTCAGTTCTGTTTATCATAGATATTAGATGCATTTATGTGCTATTGAATAGTGTTAAAAATGATAAATTATTTGAGAAATAAAATTTCTAAATAAATATTTTGACTATAATCTTTCCACACAGATACATTTCACTGTATTTCTGCATAAAAGTACATAAGCATATTACATATTTTACTACTGAGCGATCTATATTGACTGAAAGATCTAGGGTAGGTGTAGCAGTCATTGTGACATTACTAGATGCACATTGGTTATAAGAGATAATATGTCAGCAAATTTTGGCGACGTGTGAATTTTATTCTACTTAATATAAACATATTTTCAAACAATTTATTATATCGTAGAAAAATGCTAATGCTTTATAAACACTTACGCGCATGAGCAAGCGATAAGGCCCACAGACGTAGATAGGATGCGGTGTGCGACACGGAGCCCAGCACATACTCGATGGTATGGATTCCTTGGAAGATGAACATCTCGCCGACGTTCTCTTCAGCATGGCCGCCTCCGCCGTGCTGTACAACCGTGTTATTGTGCATGGGTTGCTCTGCATCGCCGTTCTCAGTGGCTGTTTGCATTTGTTGGTGTGATACCTATAATAAACAAAAATTCACTGTTTTATAAACTTCTGTACTCTTACAAGAATTAGCAATTAATTCATAAAAAAAATTGTAAAATGAATCCTTTCGCAACTTATGTGAAGTAAGCTATTTTACATAGGACATAGAGCTTTAAAAAAACTTAACTGGAACTGATTATGAATTAAAAAAACAATACAAAAAGCTTAATTCATTAACAAAATTAAATTATTGCAAAACTAAAAATTATAAATGAAATTCCGTAATGAAAATTGGTAGAAAATGAAATAATTCAGTTAAATTTGTTTTAAGAGTGCAGCTACCTCATATGTGGTACATAGCGTAATATCATGTACTTGTATAAAAGTAACTGATTGCAACTATACTATAAAGATAAAATTAAGAGCATACACTACAAAAAAAAACTAAATAATTAAGAAAACTTACTGTGTAGTTCAAACGGCGCTGCTGGCGCCACATATAATAAGGTTTAGCGAACAACATAACAGGAACACAAAGAAGAGCAACAATGACTAGCAACTTCTGCAAGACTATCTGACCACTGAACATGTAGAGATCACATTGCTTTGGAACTTGTGTCTTCTTGAACAGTACCATGTTGATGAAAGTAATTAAGATTGATGGAGCGCAAAAAGGACTGTATTTAACTTCACTCACTGTTAATAAAACAAAATATTAGTATTACTACCTACAAAAATAAAACAAATATTAAAGATACTTTAAACTTAAAGTTCCTGAATTTAAGAACGACTAATCCGTTACTAAACATGAATAACGTTAATTTAAAGAAATTTTAATTAAAAATTGGGATACCGCGAGGATTGAAACATGATTCAAATCTGAATCACATGGCGACCGTAGCTTAGTTGGTTTAAAGCATGACCGGAGTTCATAAGTTCCAGATTCAAATCCTTGTGGTATTCTAATTTTCTCTTTATAATTCAATTTAAACCATTTTTATTTAAAATAAACTATCAATTATATTTATTAATGTTTTCCTTTAAAAACGTAAATATATACACTTTTTATTTTTTTATAAATGACAAAAAAGTATACTTACGTTCATCAGTTGGATAATAAGTAGCCCATTTAATAAACATAAGTAGCACCATATACAAAAATAGGAAACACAAGAAAATCATTTGTGGTATAAAATCACAAATGATATTTAAAGATTTCTTGAAATACCTACAAAAAATAATGTTAGTTTCCATCATTATAATCGGGCGGCGTCGTGATTTGATGAGTAATAAATCACAATAGAATTGGTAAATTATGAAAGTGCATAAGTAAAATTAATTTTTAGATAATATAAGATAAAATTTACTTACATATGGTTCCAAAGACTGAGGCAAACTCCGAACAACATGTGAATTACACCAAGAATGATAGATATTTTCATTTTGAAAGCATTGTGGAAAATAATTTTATTTTCAGCTAACTGCCAAATTGGATCTAGACCAAATGGGTAAGGGCTCCCATAATAATCTTTTTTGGATGGAACTAAAGTGAAATGCTTGTCTGCTTTAATTTCGGCTTTGTTGTAATGCACCGACCAAGACGATCCAAAAATATTAATTGATACAGAGAATATATCGTTGTAGATTAATCCAGTGTATATAGAAAATAATCCCATAAGAAAGATGATGTATCGGCCACCGAAGAAGATATTCCAGACCTAAACAAAAATTATCACTTGCTTTATTATTCATTTCTTTATCGAATATATATATCTGATACAATGCTATCAATTAATGAAAATATTAATTTATAATTTCACCCTGGGATACCTGACTTAAAGAATATCTAATTTAGTAACATTAGGAGATTTTACGACCAGCCTAGTGTTCATTTCTACTCTTTTTTTACTCACCTCATTAGTAGATTTCTTGGCAGCTAATGGTTTCTCTTTCAGGACCATCCAAGCTGCGAACACGAACATTAGCAAACCATGTCCAACGTCACCGAACATTACAGCGAATAGAAACGGAAAGGTGATGATGGTGTATGGCGCTGGGTTCACTTCACGATAACTTGCAATACCATATGAATCGATCAAAGTTTGAAAAGCGCTTGTAAACTTATTAGTACGATTATAAGTTGGCGGATCTTCGAATGTTTCCATACGATTTAAAATTGGTGGTACCGAGCTGCCACTGCGTTCCTATAAAATATATATAAACCAGTTATTCGTCGATTAACTATGTAGTTCATAATTTAGCTATGGCGGAAATGATTTTTTTTGCCAAAAGTTGCAAGTATTAAAAAAATCTAGGTGATGTACAAGTCTATACAAAACATAATTGGTTGAAATCAGCTAAAAACTGCCGAATTTAACAGACAAAAAATTCCGAGCGAGCAACATACATAGATATGCTAATTTAAAGAAAAGTAAAATCAAAGAGATAACGCTTTTATAGTAACCAGAAATGCAATTTAGTTTAACATCAAAAAGTGATATTTACGAGTATATTGATTCACAACTTTGTAATTCAAACCATAAATATAAAATTAATAATCAAGATAATAGCCACAAAGATTGAAACAAAAGTCGTAGAATGTAGATAATGCTGTATCTAAATTGACAAATAATAATAATAATTTAGCATGCAACAGTACAAATTAAATTATAAGAGTTTCAAATATATATAAGAAGATTGAGATCGGACGAAACCACGGTTACTAGATCAATCCAATCGTGATCGAAATGTTAGCAATTTAAGTATGTCAGTAATACAATCACAACCGGTTTTGACTCGTTCGGCACAAGGGCAGTTTCATTTAAAATTACTAATTTGTTCTCTGCAAACACAACATAACTGCGCTTGCGTCCGACGATTCCAAATTATTCGTGATTGTACTGGGAACAGATACAAAATGAAATTTGTTTGAAATCCAAGAATTAACTCATCACTTAGGGCCTGGAACCAAGATAAATTGATAAATAATTTACTACTTTTCAGTCAGGTAAGTAAGAAAATATCGTATCAATGAAAAACAGTTTATAATTAATCTAATTTATGTTGTGATTTTGATGCGATATTTATACACGATGTTTCAATACTTCAGGAAAAAAAAATTATATGGCAGATATTACATGATATACTAATCTCGGATATATATATTTTTCTAATTCGACAAATTATTTTCACTTTTTCATGCAGTACATTTTTCTTAGTGCAAATAGATTTCAATTTAAAATATTTATATAGATTAATTTGAACTCAGAATTATGAATAAATTTTTGATACTTCATACAATCGTAAATAATTTAAATAAATTATTGCAGTTGTTGCAATAAATCGAACTGTGAAACTGAGAACCTGAATTCAATTCCCACAGTTGACCAATGATGGCGTATTCATAAATATATTGTTTGTATTATTTGTTTGTTAGTTACAAAATTTCCGTGTACCAACTGACTATTGACAATTCCCTACTATATTAAGTTACTTTAGCAGTTTATTCCTATTTTCATAAGATATAAAATAATTAGTTAAATAAAAATAATAATATTTTTTCAGAAAAACTTACGGTTCCTCTTCTCAAAGCCAGTTGAATACTCTCCATATCCAAAACCGGCACCCAACATTCAGCAATGAGACACTTTTGTGTTACATCCAAGTTGAACAAATTCAACGTATGGTAAATGGCCTTAATTTTGCGGACTTTGACGAACCAATTTTTGATGTTTTTGGCAGCGGCGACGAGCACACGGTGGCGATGATCCTGGGTCTGACCCAGAACGGTGTTCAGATCTTCGATGCGTGTCATGACCCCCATAGCCATTTCGCGGCGGTCGGCCGGCGCCTCTGGACAAGGGTAGAGAGTCGCGCGGAATCCCTCACAGATCTTTTTCACACGAGTTTTGAGTTGGTCACCTTGGAAGAAGATGATGAAGACGGATTTAAAGACTTGATCACCCTGTAATGTATCAATTTGTTTAATGTTAGTTTATATTTACACAATTAACGAATTAAAATATTATAACAATATCTCCCTACTTACGACGAAACATTTTATTCTGAGTGAATTAGTTACTAGATAATTGAATCGATTATGTCAGAAACAACAGGTAACTTTTGAAAATTTTGAAAAAAATTCAAAACATTTTATTCAATCGATTTTTATTTTTTTAATCTTTATTTTAAATTGAAGGTTTCTGTATTATATTGACTTATCCAAGTAGTATTAACAATTATTATTTTTATTGAGAACTTTGAGTTAGAACCAAATTCTTATGTAAATTACAAAGCACATTATTTAGTGCAGAAATGAATCATTTGCATTGTCTCTTTCCTTATTAAACAGGGCCACCAAGATTGTGATTAGGGCAGAAATAACATGTAATTTCAGAAATGCCATTTCTGCACTAATATAAATTTTAAAGCCCTGAGACTAAAATCATTACTGCACTAAACGATGTTACTATTTATTTTATAAGATTCCAATTCTAATTCAAAACATTCAAATATGTTATTTATGCCGTTTATGAAATAATGGATTCAATTATTTTAAAATAAAAACATTTTTATCAAAAGTATATAAATATAATATAAATAAGTATTTATATTATCATACATCAGTTTTATGCGAATCTACAAAATAATAAAAAAAAATTATGAAAAGAAAGTTCTTTGCACACAATAATGCATATTTTTTTTGTACAATGCTGATTATCATTTAAAAATATATTAATACATTTTCTTTATTTGAATTTGAAATGTGGGTTACAAATTAAATAAAATGTCTTATTAATACTTACGGAAGAGGGATCTTCAAGTGGCGTTTCAATTTCAGCTTGTCGCAAAAATACATTTCCTCGACAGGCTCTCCATAACATCCTTTCAAACGCAGGAATGCGTTCGCGAAGAATCACTCCAGCCACAAAACTATACATAGTAAATCAATATTATACGCAATTCTTTTTTCAAAAATAAATTGATAAGCAAGAGCATCAAAAAAGAAATGATAAATAATGTAAAATATGATATTTCTTCTTTATTACTCTTGGAAAAAATATGGAATATGGTGTTCTTACCAGCACTTTTTCTAGAAGGAAATGATTTTAAATTCATGTCTCTTTATTACTTCTTTGAATCTGTGTTTTGTGAAATATGTTGTGATCTGTAGGTATATTTTGTATATTATGAATTTATTATAACAAACATTTTTGAAAACTATATTTAATCATGCAAAATATACCTACAACATGAATATTGATAAAAATGTCATTAAATAATATATGATTCGATCGCTGGACAAAACAAAATTACATCAGAGAATCAAATAATACTATTGCTAATTCCATGATTTCACAATATTTCCCTACGCCAATTAAAGAGAACGCTGATACACAAAACAACCAAATAAACCAATATTTGTGCTGGAACGATCACACAATTAGTAAACTAACAAAATTTTTACTGAATTTTACCAACATAGAGATACGTCTATACGAGCGCAACAACAAACACTACAAAAAAATTGCTATACGAAACTCAAACAAATGACACATATGAAGCAGAAATGCGATGAAAATGATCTAGCGATGACTATTGATATAATTTGTTGTACTAACCATGGGAAGTAGTCATCCGTCTCAATTTTTTCCGGAAAACTGCATATAAAACACGATTGTGTAAATTGTGCATTATTAATATTACATATAAGAGTTTGTGATCTGATACCAAGCTAGTCTAAGCTACGTGAAGTCAGTTGTCTAATGAAGCATTACTTCGTGAAGCCAATGGATTTAAACCCAGCATTATTGCTATCAAAGACCTTCCCTATGATTTCGAATACCCTCATTATTCTACCAGCATAATATTGCAACTATCATATTTTCTTGTTCTTTTCAATATATTTCAATTATACTGTTCTTCTTTTCTAGTTATTCAATATATATATTTTTTTACTTGAAAACGTTTGGAAGAAGAAGGGAAAGGTATGGATAATAGTTTTGCTTGAATAATTTGAGAAAGGTAATTTTCCTGCTGAGAAATAAGGAGATCATTTTTAGAATTAATTGATCGATTTTTGAACTGTACTCAATCTCAAAATCGGCTAAATTAACAAAATAAATATTAATTCACACTTACAATAAAATATCTTTTCTAAACACCTTTTAGGATGCGTTTACATTATGGATTTATGTTCAAAGCAATGTTTTCCAATCCAATATATATTTATTTATAAATTTATTTAGCAAAACAAATTTAAACCAAAAATTCTTTTAATCCACAAACATTGTTTTGAATATATTCTTCTGCATTTCCACTGCGAATTTGTTCAAAACAAAGACACAAAGACTTTACCTCTATTAGTTGTATCTATTTTTATGTTGATTAACAATTGACTTTCTAAATAAATAAATATTACATAACAATTCAGTATTTACACTTGGCTGTGGATGTTGAAAACAGCTACAATTAAAAAAAATCATTTGTGTTTTATTTTGAACGAAATGCATAGATTTAGTTCATAATGTAAAAGTATCTATACAGTGGAATCTCCCTTTCCATTTTCTTTCAAAGTAATTATAAACTCTGAATTTCGCCATGTAATAATAAGGATTGACTTGAATAACAAGAGTGAAAGAGTTAGCTAGCTAAGCTTCGCTAATGGATATGGAGTGGAGATACGTACCCCAGTTGAACGGGGCCAAGATTGGATTGTCGTGCTATTGAGTCATCACTAATGAGCGCCCTGGTCATAGATTCAGTAGGGTTCACACCCCCTTCGTGCTGCTCACAACACAACACAACACAATTAGCAACAAACAACATCCCATCGCTGCCTCCTACAACACATTTCAGCGCAACGCAGCGTTCTCACATTTTCTGATTTTCTACACAACGCCAAATGAGATTTTGTATATCAACTACGGTCCTATATAGGGCATTTCTGATATATTAAAAAAACAAAGCTTGTAGTACTAGTACTTAAAATAATTATCTAAGTAATCATAGAGAACAGAAATGTGAAATGTACAAGTATTTTAAATATTGAAAAAAAAAACAAGTTTTTCAGAATGATGTGTGGTAATGGTGCACTTAACTAATATTGCATTCGGTGAAAGAAAGTGACACGTGCGCGTATATCTGTTTTACAGTATTTTATATAATACAATGAATAGATTGAGCATAATTGCTTGTATCCGCGTATTCGCTATCTTTCACAGAATAGTGTGTAGTACAGTTTATTATGTAATTCTATTCTTAATGTAATATGTACATGCGAAGTGTATTGGTTTAAACATTACTTTAGAAATGAATTCATTATCGATAGTTAAAATACAAAATCTCACGTTTAGAAATAAGCTTTAAACAAACTAATAATTATTACAATCAATATGGAAATAATTTTAAAATTAATTTTATTCATATTCATGTTTTAATTGTAAAGTATATTTAAATAAATGCGGTACATATTAACTATTAATACGTACATGTTTGAATAATTTCTTTCAAATTATATGTCAGACAATTTGTATGTTTGGATTGTAAATTATTAGTTATGAATTACTTATTACATAGAATAAAAGCGATACATGTAATATAACATAGTAACATACAGCGTTGTAAATCAGAAAATGCTTTCTTGATAATTAAATATTGCGTTAGTATCAATCCAAAGGGCTATCGACGTTGTATAATCAAAGCAACACACACACCACAAGTTTCCGTTCGACAATAATCAATTTCAAAACTTTCTGACATCAATTGAAGAAACACAGGTTTTATGTTGTCACCTAAATATATACCTTCGATCATATATAATACGAGATATAGTACCTATACGCCACTTAGTGGAGGCAATGTTATGAAGTAACCATAGTGCAGTGGGAGGGAGAATGATGCCCTTAGAACGGAATAGTGCTTATTGCATTCTCTTTATTTACTAACGTTCTTTTGGTTTGTGTTTTGATTTTAAGATTATGATGTTGTTTATATCTGTATTTTTCTTGTATTTAGATAATTGTATGTGCATAATGATTGTTCGTTTGTGCTTTAATTTTGTATTTTGAGCAGTATTTCACTGTCTTTGTATTTAAGTATTTGTATTTATAGTTCAGCGGTCTAAAATATGCTTGTTATTATCTGTTTTACTCTTATTGTTTAAAATTATTTCCAAGAGTTATCATTTTAATTAACATTTATACCGCACAATTTTTACACGTATGTTATCATTACCTATTTTAACTTGGAAATAGTCACATTTTCCTATATATTGATATTTGATACTTCATAGTATACTATTTTCATTTTAAACTCGAGGGATCGGCATAAAACGATTAAATGTCCCTGTCCCATATAACTACAATGAAATCCATTAGTGCGGCTACTCCATATCACTTATCGATGGTCAAAATAGGTAAATTTTCAAGGGTCGTATTCAGCCTAAAATTATTCTTGTTTTTTTCCTATGATTGACCGTACCGGCGAATGGGGCTGTACAACCCTGTATGAACCTTGTGAAACCAGTTATGACGGATCATATTTTGACTTCCCTTGTAAACGTAATTGCGGTGCATTTAATCGTTTTATGCCGATCCCTCAAGTTTAAAATGAAAATAGTATACTACTGTATGTTTTTTTTTAAAATAATTATTTGATGTATATGCTTCAATAAAACTATAAGTGACAAATAAGCAATCCGCAATGCTCCGTTAGGAAGCATGGCTCTTTTTCCCCCACTAGTGATGTTGGTCCCACAACAAACAATGCCATACCTAATTTAGTATTATATGATCAAAGATGTACACATTTATTGCCTGAAATTTTCAACCATACGGAATAAAAAGATAGAAGAATGCGTGTAAACTGAATCTTGCGGAATGTTTCAAATGGTACTTCGATATCGCTCGAGACTAAAGCGAGATTACCGTACGTAACACCTAGCATGAACAATTAATTTGACTAACAATGAATGAACCACAAGTAGTGAGTATAGTGTATCGTTCATGTACATTACCTTATATATCAGAGGCACCAAAACTGTCAAGAACTAAGTTCGTGTTAAAAAGCAGCTGGAACCGCTACCTGAGTAGAAGTGCATACCATGCAAAGTTAGTAATAAAGAGACATGTGCAACTGGAATTATTGGTCAAACAATATTGCTAAATATATTACTTAACTTACAACAACCGCACAGACACAGCAAACGGACCGTGGCGTTCAGTATTATTTTTACAGATCTATGATATATCATTCATTCTTTCCGTATCAGCTCTTCATTACTCAATGCTCTATTTCAATGTTTAAACATGATGATATATTTATAATAATATAATACTTCAACAACATAGTTTTTGTTGCAATTTAATACGATATGCAATTAAAAGTATTGAAATACTTCTACCAAAAGATATATTAATATTGCAATTACAAAACATAATCGGAGTAATATAAAACATATAAGTAGTTAAAAACTCGAATTTAAATACAGAGTGGAACAAGTAGGGCCTAAATATCAAACAATTATTGGAATAATCTAAACTGAGTAGTATTATAAAGCAAATTGAAATATCGCATTGCTGCAGTACTACTACTACGTGAATTACAAGACACCTACGTGCCCATGCTAGCACATAAATTGCCAGGAAAATAGAACACATTACATTTTTTTCCAACAATTTACGAAGCAATGCGATATTTCACATAATTTACTGTATGATACTACGCAATTTAGATTGTCCCATAAATTCATCAAAATCTTGTTTAATGTAATGTAAAACCAACTAATGTACCAATTAATATGATGAATTTAAACTAGTTCCTACTAGAACAAAACCACTTGTGTATCATTTGAAATAAAAATATAATCTTTTAATTTTTTGTTTGGTAGTAATCGTTGAAAAGCAGTTTCAATTCAAGTACGTAACTTAAATTATATTGCTTCGCTAAGCAAATTAAAAACAGTGAAATTATATTATAACAAGAGAATGAACTGATATTTTAATACATTTTTGTTCCTTTTGGTATAACTATTACATGTATATAAATTCTGATGACTAGTTCAAATATTTACTACGTATATCAATTAACTTATTTATGTCAATCTAGCACATAATTCTTTAATATTAGAAGTACGAATGTGGAAAGAATGATTAATAATCAATAAATGTTATCGAGAAACTTTAAAATATTTCATTTTAAACGAAATTTAAATAACATCAATAAATATTTTGATATATCAATAGATCTTTATGCCACAGCCTATTAGTTGGGTTAATTAATATTTTGGCGAATCAATGTGCCGCATCTACAATAAATGTACCTTACACTAATATATTCATGGATAAAACTGGCAAAAATCCAACATAAATGATAAGTTTTTGAAATTTTTCGGCCAGTCTATGAATATAAAAGTGGTGAAACATTTGATATCAGAGGCTAGAAGTTGTGTGTTCTGATCGCGATCTGATGGGGTTAAACACTGTGTAAGCACACGAAAAGTAAAGAAACGGATCTTGCCTCAATGGACTCCGATAATTGCTGGTGTCTGCATCGAGGGAAAAGTGCTGTAAGAACAACCAGAACAACGTTCACTGATTTACAGGTTTTTGCAAAACGGGAAGGGTATCGTTAGCTGTCGTCATTGGAGCAACATATTACAATATTCACATTCTAATTATTATGTTAAATGAAATATTTTAAAACAATTCAATAAATACAGAAAACTATAATGTTCGTGGTTTGTATGTAACATATTATTTTAAATTGATATCGATTTGTAGTTTTATTGCAATGCAATCAATAACATAATTCTCATAAAATTTCATGAGCAATTGTTTTATTAATAAACATATTAATTATTATTTACATAAAATTTGCAATGAAAACAATTTTTTGTACTGAAATTATTTTATTTCTAAACCTTTCTCCATTCTCATTTTACTCAGGCTAATTATGGAAATTATGGTAAGCAAAGTAATTACTTTACTCACTGAGTGTGTCATAAATGCCTAACTTTAGATACTGATTTGCCTGCGTAAGATCGTACTTTACACACAGTTGTATAAAACAAATTTTATCGACCGGCGCTAGAAGCGTAAAATAAAGTTTATTTGTACCAAAAAGATAAATTTCGTGAGCGGTACCGCGTAAGTAAATGTAAATTTGTTGACAGGTCTTTCGTTTAGTTTACAATATTTTTAAGAATAAAGATTGGTATTCTGTCCGAACTATATAATCACTGGCGAACTACAATTTCTGCTGTGCTAATTTATAATAGATATATTTGTATAAAAATAGTTATTTGAAATATGTTGTTTGTATGTACCGGGGCGCATATACAATGGGGGATAATATAGTTTTATCATCGAATAATGAGATAAATATTATGATTTATATTTCTTTTTTGTTTCGAGTATATACCATTTACATAACCGAAATGAATATTTAAAGTTAAAGTTAACATAAAAACGAATGGAAATCTTTATTTAGTAAATAAAAATATATTATTTTCTATATGGCCTTCCATTAAAAATTTTTTAAAACACACACACACTGAAAAGTAATGACTCCATTGCAATAATTCTATAGACTAGATTCCAATAGGAATTTGATTATTTACATAACCACATATTTTGCATAGAAACTTCCCATAAACAACTTCTGTTAATCACTCATTAAATAATTGCACTCAAAGAATTCTTAAATTTTTGAAAAACGGCTTATTATACTTCGAATAATAAAGAAGGAAAAGTTTCTTGAAACTGGAGTTGATGCAGCGTATGCAATTCTCCCATAACGAGTTTACTAAAAATGTACATGTATCAAAACAGGTACAGTATCGATTAAATATATAAAAAATATATATATTTAACAAATTATTTTCATATTTCTAAAACAATCATATTTAGAATGATTCCAACAGAGGCTTTCTTTTCAATTAATTCGCGTGATTCTTTTATAATTAGGGCAAAATATTTTAAAATAAAGTATTCTTTTTTATATCCAACTATTCTTTGATGCATTTTTATAGCTAGTACAACTGCAATTTGAGACCATTTTGAAGCAAAAAACGACCAAATTTTTTCAATGTATAACTTATCATAAATATAAGCTAAGTAAAAATAAGCTAAATGAGAAATATCCGAAGTATAAAATAAAACAATTTGAAACAAAATATTACAATGCTCACACAAATAAAATGCAGAAATTCAAACATGTTATGAGAAATATTTTGGAAATCATTTCGAATACACTGCTTCATATCTTTTTATCTGTAGATTCTTCTTATATTTTCACGAATTTTATATCTATTTAGAAAAAAATTAATATTTTTATTTTAATAAAATATTTCATAATTTTATTAAAAAGGCATATTTAAAATAAAAATTTATATGAAGCAAATTTGTTTATACCTTATAATAAAAAACAGGATGTCCCAGATATATTCTTGACTTTTCTCTCTATTATTATTTGTGTAAAACATGAAAACTATGTTGTACACATAAAATACAGAAAAAATAAATGACGTCTGAGTAAGAAAATTTAAGAAAGCTCGTTGCTAAGTTGGTTAGCGCATCTGAAGGAATATCAGAAAATCTCTAATATCAATATTTATGTAACTTCCCTCAAATAAAAAAAGCATAATTGCAAGTAGTTTCTGTTGATTTTGTAATAATAATTTTGATGAGAATTAAAATGTGAATAGTGTAGAACAGTGTACAGTGGACAAGAAGATATAACGAGTAGAACCGGCATCTGTCATTGTCATTACCCCAGCTTAAGGGCCTGTCCGCCGGCCCGCAAGCCCTCCTCGCCCAGCAGCGTGACCTGCTCCTCCTCCCGGGCCGGATCGGCCATCTGCGCAGAGTGCGAGTAGCCACGTTCAGTCTGACAACACAATCAACCCAAATACCCATCTCCCGTGTCACGTTGCTTTATACTTTCACCTTCAAGTTCCGTCTCACAATGATGCGAACTAGAGCCATTCTCTTATACCCCCTCGGAAATTAAATGCTGCACGGTGTTGTATATACTCGTGTTATTTACTACATGTGCTTCATCTACAATCACTTACTTTTTTCTCTTTTTCAATTATGAATGAGTAAGTTAAAATACAGTATAATGAAAGTGGCGGTATAGGTTATAAATTATGAAAATTATAAATTTTAATATAGGTAATAAAATTAGTGACAAAATCACATAAAATTAGAAAGAACAAAAGAAACAAATTCACATCCAAGTTCATATGATCCCTTCCAGGTTATAATAAAAGTAAGATTGAATAGACTGCGTAAAAGTTCGATTTATATTTGAAGGCGAAAATTACGATTACTTAAAAATACGAGATGTATATATTTTATTATATTTTCTTTGCACCTCGATTTAATTCTGTAAAAGATATTTGTTTCCAAAGTAATAATTCATAATATTATATAAATTCATTTTAAAAATTAATAATCATTTTTGATAGTGTTTTTCAAAAGATACAAACAAAATAATTTATTGCTGTATTATCATGTTTTGACACAACTTTCAATTAAATTATATTTGCTGTATTAAACAAACAGTATGCGGATCATTAGAACTAATAGCAATTAGTAGTGACGTAATTAAAAGGAAAGGTACATTACTATTGTAATCAGTTAAATCGGTAGAGATTAAAGGAATTATAGTATAAGACTTATTTTTTTTTATCTAAAAATGCCTAATCAAGGTAGCTTATTTCTATTTACAGATAGATTTATGAAAAAAATATAAATGAAAGGGTTACAATTATAAATAAAGTTTAACGGGAAAATAATTACAACATGCAGCAATTAGTTTCTAGGAAAATAATGTTTTAAAAGTACAACGAAACCGGGACGGAAAAAGAAAGTGTTTAATATTAATATATGATTATAAAATTATTTTTTTATAAGTGCTTCAGTAAAATATTCAATTTTACATTGTATACCAGAATTAAATATAAATAAGAACAATTTTATTTAAAATATT
This sequence comes from Pterostichus niger, assembly GCA_947425015.1. Taxonomy (NCBI): domain Eukaryota; kingdom Metazoa; phylum Arthropoda; class Insecta; order Coleoptera; family Carabidae; genus Pterostichus; species Pterostichus niger. The sequence continues at coordinate 19,186,139 of OX380341.1, read as the reverse complement.
AGAAATTCTCAGAACAAGACGTTATGTAAAAATATATAGCATTGTTTTCATAAAAATGCTATGTAAAAGAATTATTTTAATGTAACTTTATATAATACACCGATAAAAAAATAATTTACATAATAAATAAAAATTATATACCATTTAAAAATATGAAACCATAGCCAAGTTATAAAGGTATTTTTAAAAAGATAATGGATTATAATGATATAAATTGTATAACGTCAAACAATACGTAGATAGAATTATTTTTGTGTAGATACAGTGGATGTTCCCACTTAAACAAAATAGTTGTAAAATAATTATAGCTACATGATAACGATAACATTAATAACTGAACCACAAAAGTTCAATGAAATTTGACCAAAAGTTATCTGCAATTATTTGTGTTCCCTTTGAATACTTTGTGACATTTTCGAATTCCAGCAAAATAACAGAAGCAAATCAAGTAAACATTGAATTGCACATGATAGTGCAATGAGAATGAACAAAATGCCATGCGCGTGACTCCAAATACAGAAATACACATCAGTCAGAATCTGATCCTTGTTTGTGACGTAATAAACTGTGTTTAATCAACTATGATTATGAACCGCGTGATTTGGTGTGGTTTAAAATTTCAAGGACGGTAACAAATTACTTTGGTATAATAAACTCATTAAAAATTAACAGCCATAAGTGAACCAATATTATCGATAATTCTCGATATCTCACTTCGAATTATACTTTTTGATTTGTTTTCGTAAAATGGGTCATAAATATATTTACAAATTAAATCAATATCATTACAGTACACTCTTAGTAAACTTCCCCTCATCAGTATTCTAAAAAGAAATTATGATTCAATTTATAAATCATTAATATAGATACCAATTACTTTTTTTTTGAGATTCTACTCGTATATATATTGTCGCGAACTACCCTTTATATTTTGAAACGCTGATATACAATTTAAGGAAGATATTTTTTGAAAACTGCGTTCTACTAGTAGCGATGTACGCTGATTAATTTAATTTTTCCATTGTCAAATATTCTTAAATTATTATTGAAACTATGCATATCTGAAGATCGTCGATTAGCTGATAATAGCAGAAATATTGATGCCAAAATAATACAAATAAAAAACCAGTGCCAAAATAAATATACCTTAAGCTCTTTAAGAGTTGTACTAAAAATCAAATAACTATATTTTGCTATAATATTTATTTTTCTCTAAAATAATGTATAAATATTTGACAGCAGAAACCAAAATTTGCATTCATATTAGTCATTGTATTCAATAATACCTCATTGTTATGTATCGCTCACACGATGGTGGTTTCTTAAAATGTATTAGTTAAAACTTACAATTAATATAAATAAAAATCAAAAAAATTGAATATTTAATTTTTAAAAATATATTTCTCCATGTATTATATACAATTTTCTCATTAATAACTTTTAGCACCAGTGTTATATTTATTCTTAAAAATAAGATTCAAAATCCTATTATTGTTTATAAATTTTCAATTACAAAATAATTTCTAATTACTGCGAGTGTACTGTAGTATGATAACAATTAGTCAAGTTTTCATTCACAAAGAATTTTCCTAATCATGCTCATGCACCTATTTACGACATAGCCCCATGTGTGTAGTGTGAACCCTGATTAAAAATGATAAACATTGCGAGTAACCTGAGTATGGCTCATGGGCAATCATTTGCTGGGTGATTTCAACAGAGATTAAGCTTTCACGAAGGGTTGATTGTGTCAATCATTTTGCATTACATGAAACACATACATTTATATATCTGACTCCATAACTCGAGCTGAAATTGTTTTTACAATATTATACATTTCAAGTTAGTAATCTTAATAAGGTTTATTGATTGTTCAAAGAATTAATTAAAAGTTTAATTTATTTGTAATCAAATATTACACGTTCTAAATAATATCAGTTTTTTTTAAATTTGCTATTATTAAATTAATACAGAAAATATATCAATTAATTAAAGTCAGATTTGTAATATCTCTCCTTTATTTTTTTGGTAATAATAGAACAAAAATATCTGAACTAAATTAATTTAGAACACATTTGTGTTACGAAAATATTTATTTCAACAATATTAGTTTGTAAATAAACTTTTGCAAATCCAGCAGTCACGGAGATATTGATAAGTAATTAAATTCTCATTAAACATAAAAACTTCTTTGAACAACCATCAATATCATACATAAAGTCCCGCTTAGTAGGTACATACGATAATACTGAATACACTTTTTACAGCACCAACGTTATTTATTATATTTGTGTTTGTTACACATTCTTATAGCAACAGATAGATGTAGTAGCTCGCACCTGTCATGCTTGCGATGCTGTATTTACTGAACTCCAGAACGAATCAAACATTGAAGCACAAACCATTAGACAATGCTCATTCGATGACAAAAGAGACGCCAAAAATCTTTTACTTACAAAAATGTCAGCTGATCAGCCGGTGTCTCAAGTCGGTGGTTCAGCAAGTTCTCCTGAACGTTTACAGTGTGATCATTCATTGAAAATTATGCATAAAAATCGTTCGTTTTACGAATACTGATATTAATGAGCAAATTGTAATTGTGTATGTGGCAAAAAGTGGGTTAGAAATTGGTGATAACATTTACCAATGTTTGTAACGATCAATAACTTTTTTCCACTCTAAATTAGAATTAGAAATTATATTTTTAAAAAGAATTTATTCAGTCTGTATAACTTCATTTATTACTTGCTCCAAATATCTAATAGTATTAATAAATGTAGAGTTATAATTATTAAAGTAATGATAATGGTCATATATTTGCTCGTTATTAACATTGTAAAACTTGATTTAGGTCAGGTACATTCTCACATAATGTCAGTGAACTAAAAATATGTATGTATGTAGATAATGTTAACGTACTGATCATGCAATTTAAATTTGACAATAACGAATCGAATGAAGGTAATTAAGAACTCTAACATCATTAAAATTATCTGTAAATCGCTGTTATAGAAAACAATGCAATAATTTATCATTAAGAAATAAATTCACTAAACTATAAAGTAAAAAAAAACTTAATAATTGTGGATTTGCTTCTCTAACTACACGAATTACCTTCAAAACGTGAGATTGAAATGTTTTGGAAATTCGAGTAAATGCAGCATCGACATTCAAAAATCTTGAAAAATACATGATCTTACAAATGGACATGCACTCATTCAAGACGTGGATTTTTTATGCGCAATAAAGTGCTCATTCAGGCCATAAACAATTATTAATTCTGGTTAGCAGCTTGTTAATGGCAATCTAATCAAAAATGGTTCAAACTAATTTTTGAACCAACCATACAAAGGGAACATTATAATATCATTCGTTCTATATTACAAAAAATACATAATAACATTGTTCTGTAGGTTTCTTTTTAATGAGCACTAAGAATGGTAAAATTAGGATCGTACCGTATGCAAAACTAATCAAAATAAAAAAAGAAAATATAAATTATACTGACTTCATTCCGATGCGATCCTGACTTAAAATACTCATGGTCATGCTAGGTGTAGCACTTTAAATATTAGCTGCTTAAGGCAATTTTTAATATTAATAGATTAATATTATAATAAAAAAGAAAATAAACAGCACATACCTCATCGAAAAAAACTTGGGTTTTTCTAAGAATATGTTTAAGTTCAGTGAGTTCCAGGAAATTCCTTTTCAAGGCCTCAGCATTCTGGTTGACTTCTCTTAATTCATTCTCCAGTTTTTCAAAAGTCGCCTAAAAATATAAATATTTAAAAGATGCCCATCTCGTATATAAATTATTGATACTAAAAGTTTGTATCGATATTTATTATAAATTTACCTCTAAATCAATCATTTCTCGCGGTTGAGGTGCTTCGGGGTTTTCACCGGTATCTAACATAGGAATACCATCTTTTTTAATTTCCTTTTCCAAGTAACGAAGTTTACGTTCCATTTCATCGCAACGACGAACTTCGTTGACAAATTTTCGTTGGAATGCATTAACATCAGGATTTAACTAAAATATAATTATAAACAGGCCTTTAATATATTACAAGTTTACATGCAGAAAAATTTAATCATGTGAGAAAGAGAAAGTTTCATCTAGAATTAGAGCATAAAAGGAGTAACCGCAGTATTTCAAAATAGTACTATATTGATATAAAATATGTGGAAATACATACATCTCTGAATTGTACGAGACCCAGTTCTCCTAATTCTGACACACAAGCATAAGCTGCTTCACTTTGGAGGAAGAGCTGGCATAAAGCCATCTCTTCACTTCGAAATAGAGACATTTTGTTATTTTATATAATATGCAAGTACTTCAAAAATGGACACTACATTTAAATTAAACAAAGTACTATGACATTACAGATTTACTGCTTTAATTTTATTGATCCACACAACTTGATACACACTACACTGTACTTGCTTTGCTAACAAACCAACTACTCTAAAATGTCGTGTCGTAATGACAAAAGTCGATTGACGTTTCATATCTTTACTACGCATGCGTTCTGGTGTTATAGTAATCAGTGTTGCCAACTATATTAATAAATTAGGAGTTAATTTTAAAAATATAGATTTAAATTTTCATACGTTATTTATAAATTTCAGTGACTTTTGATTTAATAAAAAAATAAAAATCAACTGTCACCATTCAAACATTTGTCAGTTACAAAAATCATTGTTATCCTGTTATAATAAAAATTTAAAATAATTGATTTATAATGTAGAATTTTAATTCAAAATCATATTAATCATATAATACACAACGAGGAAATACAATCAAATAGAATGAATTAAGAACTAATGTAAATTAGTATTTTTATTTAATGGTAAAGATTAACTAATATCACCATTTTTTCGAAATTGATTTATTTAAAACAGAGTAATTAAATAATCATTCAACAATATGGATACATACTCCGAAAGTAAAAGATATAATGATCATATGCGCACCTGTAAAAATATATTAAATAAAATGAAATTATTATTAAATTTTGTAAGGATAAATACTACATATGTTAAAATGTATAATTATTTCAGAATATATTTTCAGACTGAACTGCCCAGTGATATTCTTATTCAAACTCGTGAATCTTTAAAAGGTAAACATATTCAAAATAATTTATTGAAACTGCATACAATACAATAATCTATATAATGTTACTAAATCATTGTAGAATTAAATACAATAACTAATGATTTGCTGGAATTAAAAGATGGGCGCGATATAAATACTTCTCAAGGAAAACAAAATGAAACCAATGAAATAAATCCAGAGACACGAAATGTTACACAAAAAAGCAAATTTAGTTTACCGAAAATTAAAGTTGAAAATAATGAAAAAGAAGATAAAAATCAAAATAATGATTCTAATTGGGAACCAGATGCTTTGCCATACAATGCAAGTTTTATGTCTTTAGCTTTAAGTGCAAATGAATTAGAAGGTGTTGAATCGAAAGTTAGTCAAATTTGTGACAGCCCGTCACAAACATATGAAGAAAAGTACAAAATTTTAAGATCCGTATTTTTTAAAGAGAAAATCAAGAATTTAAATATTAATAACACTAGTATCTGTTTTTCTCCAGTATGTTGGACTAGAAATTTAAATTGTAATAAAAATGATGCGTTATCATTAATTCGTAAAGATTCTAAACCAAAACAAATTCAAAAAAAGAGTTATACATTTGGTCCAACTAGTTTCATTGCAATGCAAGCTAATATACCTGCAAATAATAATGAAGACGATGACTCAGATGAAGATGAACCTGAAAAAAATTATAAAGATGTTAGTGTTAACACCAAACGAATAAAATACAGGCAAATATCTAATAGACGTGTGGATAAAAATAATTCTTGTGATTCCCAATGTCCTTATGAACCAAGTGTAGAGTCGCTACCATTTGAATTAATAGAATATGAAGTTTCCCAAAAGCATTACATAACTAAAAATTTTCCCAAAAAACTTAAAGAATTTACACGATCTAGTATTAATAAAATATTTGATAAACGTGATGAAAGAGGAAAAAATGATAAATATCCTTACGAACCAAGTATGGGTTCGTTGCCAGTTGAATTTAAAAATACAAATGCGAAACCTCAGATAAAAGAAAGTAAAGAAGAAGAAAAAGACACTGGTTCAACTATATCATCAGTTTCATCTGATGAAGACGATGAATTAAGTAATAAAGAAGTACAAACTGAAAATTTAAATCCCAAACCTGTGAAATCAAAAGTTCATATTATACCTTGTGACGACAAAACATGTAATTATGAAGATTCAGATGAAGAAACTGAAAGTGATGATTCAACTGAATCTTTAATATCCATACCTAAAGACGAAGAAGACGAAGTGGATGATTATGAAGGTTCCGACAAATCTTTGAGTCTTGGAGAAAATTATGATGAAGAAGCAGAAACACAAGATCAAAATGGAACAGCAGGAACGGATGAAAATAATATGAAATTTTGTGTGAAATCTACATGTAAAATTGAAAAATGTTTGAATAAGAATAAAAATGAAAAAAGAGATGAATTAAAACAGCAAGCAAAACAAGACGATGATGAATATGAAAAAATAGTAGATGCTCTCACAGAGCAAATAATAAAATATCCAAAAGATATTGGAAAAATATATTATGAAAAAGGAAATAAATGTGATACAAAATGTTTAAAGAATAAAGAAAAAAGTAAGAAACGCCCTGAACCAAAAGAACCAACTGCACAAGAAAATGAAAACGAGAAAATAACAAAAAAAGACAACATAGATGACAAGAAAATGTCTGATGTTTGTACGAAGCAAGTAACAAAAAAATGTCCAGCAGAAAGTGGCATATACGATCGAGAATATACTAAATGTCCAGCTGAAAAATGTTTAAATAAAAAACGTGACAAACGAAAACCACAAACAGATGAGAAAATACTAAAAGACGACAAAAATAAAAACATGTATGAAGAACCTGAAAAAGAGAAGCCAATAGAAGAAATTAAAGATGCTGGTAGGAAGTCACTTGCTGCATGTAAAATTCCAATTAAATGCCCACGTGAAAACTGTAGAAGTAAAGCTAGACTAAATGCACAAGACAAACCAAAACCACAAATAATACAAGAGAATATAGATGAAAACGATAAAATGATAGACGATAACGAAAACGATGAGATCAAGGAGACGCCCGTAGAAGAAATTAATGATGCTACTAGGAAATCTTTTGTAAAATATCCTACAGAATTTTCTTGTCCATCTGAAAAATGTAAAAGGGCTAATAAAACTAAACGAGAAAAATCTAAACCTGAAGACGAAGAAAAAGTATTAGAAGACAAAGTAATTGAAAAAAAAGAAAATTTAAAAAACAAAAGTACTCGTAATAAAAAGATAGAAGACGAGAATATAACAGAAGAAGAAACAAAAAATAAAGAAACGGGAAATGATATAAAAGATTATGAAACTTCTGATAAATCTTCTAAAATTAAAGAAAATGACGAAGATCTGCAAGATCAAAATGAAGCTGTAACAGCAGAAATGGATGGAAAAGAAATATTCTGTGCAAAAACTACAGGTAACACTGACAAATATTTATCTAGGAATAATAATGCTTTAACAGAAAAAAATATAAAATCTCCAAAAGATATTGGCAAAATTTATTATGAAAGAGGCGAAACTAAATGTGAAAATTTAAAATGTTTAAAAAATAAAGACAAAAGTAAAAAACGAGATGAACCAAATCAAAGAGCTGAACAAGAATATGAAAACGGAAGAGTGACAAAAAAAGATCAAATAGATAATAAAAAAATAAACACGGATCAAATTAAAAAATGTTACAAACCCAAACAACAAATAATACAAAAAGATGATAAAATGATAGAAGAAGAAAATGATGATGACATATATGAAGAACCTACCGAAATAGAGTGTCCTTTTGAAAAATGTAAAAAGAAAAATAAAAAACGAAACAAAGTAACGCCACCAACCTTACAAGTAGATCAAAAAATTATAGAAAATGAAAATGATATAGAAGGGAAAATATCAGAAGATGATAATAAGACAGAAGATGAAAATATATCACTAGCAGAAGAGGAGAAAATTTCAAATGAAGAAAAGGATGAGGAAACAGAAAATGAGACGTCTGTTGAAGAAACGACAGATATTTGTAGAACTGTAAAAGTTCCAATTCGTATTGAATGTCCAGGAAAATGTACAACGAAAAATAAAACTAAAAAACAAGACAAACCGAAATCACAAATAGTACAAGTAGATGATGAAATTATTGAAGAAGAGATAACTGAGAACGAGAAGATGCTAGAGGAAAATACGGCAGATGACGAGAAAATGATAGAAAAAACCGATGAGATTAAATATAAAGAAACACCTGCAGAAGATACTGAACGAAAATCTTTAAAATGTCCAACACAAATTGCGAAATTAAATAAGAGATGTCCTGCTGAAAAGGGCAAAAAGAGACATAGACCATCCGTCGAAGAAATAACAGAAACTGAAGAGCCCAAATGTCAAGAAACAAAACAATCAGGTACAGAATGTGTACAAAGAAAAAGTACAGCTTGTAATACGAATCCATTGCCAATAATACAAGATGAAGCAACAAGCACTGTACAAGAAGGCATGAAAATAAAAGACATGCATGCTTGGGCTCTTGCTTACGTGAAATTAGAGGAAGATGGTGCAAAATTGGTGCAGATTTTGCATACAACGCCATACGAACCTGGTCGGTATTTATTTAAAGAACCAAATGAATTGATTTTATTTGGACCTCAAGCGGGTGGCAGCAGAAAAAGTAAATGAAAATAGAAAAGAAACTCTATAAAAAATTAAATCAAAATTATTATAAATGCATATGATTTTATCATATTTTGATAACAATTAAAATAAAATTTTCCGTTATCACACACTCAATTTCATTATTTGTCATCAAAGAATTGCAGAATGCGTAACACCCTTTACCCCACGTGTAATATACAAAATTTTATCTACGTCTGCTCAAAATTGACACTTCGAAAAATATATTTTTTTAAAAATGATCAAAAAGCGATAAATACGTGATGAATATTTATAATAAATAGGAAGTGAATAGTCAAAAATTAAATAAAATTACAGTCACTGTAAAAAAAGAACATAATTGGGTAGGATTATACTACCCGGTTAAAAAGTTATAATCTTACCGACTGGGATTTTTTTTACCAAATATAGCTTTGTTAGAATTTTGTTTAAATAAAAAATATTTTTCAGGAAGTGTCAAGACACTTAAATTTTAAATATTATATGTGTAAATAAACTTACTAATATGTGCAAAATATATCATATGATAACTTTCTTTGTGTTATATTCTAATTTCATTTAACATTTAGGAATTCTATTCTTGAAATTGAAAACTAATTTATTGTATTTCTTGATATTTCAATATTTTTTAGAATTATTTTAACATAATTAGTCGGATTTTGAAGATTAACTATACATTTAAAAATAATTAAGAATAAATAAAAATAAAAAATATATTTAAAATCTTGTACCTTACTTACCGTCCCCTCCCCCCTTAAAAAATTGTAGACAAGAACCTAGCTTCTAAAGTTGATATAAAGACTCAGATATTGTCCTCCAATAAAATTGCTGAAATCCCGTCATTGGATAGTGGGGATTCTAGATAAGCTAGCGGCTTTACTAATAAAATTATAGTCAAGGTATGTTTTTAACTGCTAGCAACTAACTAGCACTAGGAGCACTTGGACGTGGTCATTGTTAACATTTTGCATTCCTCTAGATTTATATTTTATTTAACTTTAATCACATGTCACATTCTTCACGTGTCACTCTTTTCTAGAGATGTCTTTTTTTAGTTATTTATTCGAGTTTAGATTTAAAATTAAACTTAATAAAATCTAAAATTTAATTACTCCATGACTGCTCAGAAAGTTTTGTAACTTTCCTCTAAGGCTGCTGACTCCTACTCAATGGGGGATGTTAATTTTTTTTTTTTTAAATATGAATTAATAATAAATAAAGCTGATGGAATAAAAATGAATAAAATACAATTTATATTTTTTATTACGTAATCATGAAAACATACAATACATATATGTATGCTTGCTTGTGTTAAGACATAAGCAGTTTTTAATTCTTTTAGCTGTTAATTTCATATTTCTAGTTACACAGCTTTCATTCTCGTTTACAATGTACTTATATAATTTCCTATGGCAGATTTGAACGGTGTGGCCCGTTGTACGATACAATGGCGTTTTAACACATTAATATTGTGGAAAGTACATTTACGTATGCTCGTTATAAAAAAACGACTCTTCCCTTCGCAAAATAAATAACTATGTCCTATAAATAAGCAAATCTGTTTATTTTCAGATACCAGATTGGCCGTGAGTGCTTTTTCAGGCCACGACAACTCCTTATATACATAACCTAGGTATATCTTGTTCTGAGATGCTCGATTATATAATATACGTATAATATTATGCCTAGATATTTCTCTATCAAAGTAAACAAAGAGTAGAAACTAAATATCCCTAAATGAATTATCATTATCAATTGTACATCAAAACCACATAAATCATCTCTAAGTTTAACAATAGATAGGTAGTTTACCTTACTAGCACATAAATATAGATACACAATACTCTCGACGGCACATACATAAGTAAGCAGTTTGTGTTCTTGTGTTTATTGTTCGTGGGTAGCTGAGAAATCAAAGTGTGCACAGAAATACATAAAATATACTTACTACACTTATTTATCATTAAGTATTATATAAAAACATTAAGTACTATATGTAACAATCATATATGGGAATAATTTTGTTCATATTCATTAATAAAGAGGTATAATATTTTAAGATAAAGAATAAAAAGAAAAACAAACACATCTATTTACAATAAACAATATTGCTTAGCAATCATGCATTTCTTAATTAGAATATCAAGCCATTAATAATATCGATGTACCCGAAAATTAATAAATATTTAAATCATATACCAAGAAAATCAGAATATCATAATTTATAAAGTTTGCTTTTGATCAGAACTAGAATTAAGTTCTCAGCTACGAAAATGATTTGAAAGTAACAGTCCGTGTATCTATTTGTTAACGTGTGAGTGTGCATGTATGTAGGTGTATATTGATGAACATTGATATTTGTTTATGTTCGCCGTTAATAATCAATTAATAGAAAATGAGACCAACGGTTAATGGAATGTTTCACTTACATACTACAAGCTGATGCGCGTAAAGTAACACAATCATATTGCCTACTACACTTTGATACCTTTGTTTTCGGTATTTGACTTAAATCTAAACAAAACATTTTATATGTACTCTACATATGAAACAGTTAATATTCGGGAATATTTGGTGAATTTGGGTGGAGCACAGTACAGAGGTTATGGAAGAAATGACAAGAGTTTTAAGCGTGACATGAAGAGGTCGAAAATTCTTTATATATTTTTAATTATTCCAACAATTGTTATTTTTCATTTTGTTAGTAATATTTTTATTTTCTTTCGACTATGAATTATTTCAGAGATAAAACAAAACACGGCGTGAACAAGTGAAAATGTAAAGATGCATGTACGACTTAGGAGTAAAATTTATTAAGTACGGAGTATACAAAATACAAGACTGACGAATTAAAAAGTACGTTAATCTCATATTTACATGAAAAACTTCAAAGCCAACCGTATTATCTTTAAACATTTCAAAATTATAAAATGCATTAAAGCACGGCAAAATTTCAGGCTTACATACATTTGGACACATTATTTCTCTTTGCATGAACAATAATACTAAGAGATATAATTAGTTGTTTAATTGTATGTTCAGTCTAGTATGTATTGCCATTTACAACGCAACTCATACAGGATTAGGGATAGAAATAAGAGAGCGTGCATGAGTTATGTGCGAAATAAATTCCATTATAAAACAAAAACTAAAATTGAACACTTTCGAACAGTGATTAGAAACTTTAACATTAATATATTATTTTGTAAAATGATAAAGCTACCGGTAACTGAATACAATAATTGCATGACTGCAAGGTTTTGATATCTCGCAATGCAATGAACTGGTAGATTTTATTATTTTCCCAAATATTAATCTATAAGCTTTTCATTCACATGCCGTGTCTACAAACAGTGTACAATTCAGATTTTTGCCAAATGAAAGTGTTTAGTGGTGATGAGGATGACGGGTGAGTGTGATGGGATGGGTGTTGTGAGCGGGTGTTTAAAAATCGAGGGGTTGGTCCGCACTGCCCTCCAAGCCTTGCTCGACGTCGTCACCGTCGTCTTCGTCGTCGCTTCCCACATTGCTATTACTTTCTGGCGGTTTTTGACTATCACCAGCTTTGTTGATGAGTGCTTCTGTTGAGGAAAAAATATTTTGTTAATATATATTTCATTTAAATGTTAGTATTAAAAAATAATGAAATATTTCAGTGGGGAAATAGCAAATTATTATAAAAACATTTATTTTCTGGGAAATGTATATATTAATTTTTAAAATGTGAAATATTATCCGACACTGGTCATTTGTTTCTAATTTTACTTAGTTAAACCCCAAATATATATATATATATATATATATATATATATATATATATATATATATATATAAACATACGTTTAAGAAAAATTTAGTTATCTAGATTTAGATATTCATAATTATTTTCTTGATTAAATTAAAACAAGAAATGAATTACGCTAAATACAAATACATAAAATAAACCTAAAGTTATAAATAATAAAATGAAACAAGAAATATAGTTTTCTGTTTTATTATCTAAACTATGAATTTTTGAAAATAACGAAAAACTGAAATCTTTTTGTTAGGGAGACTTGTAACCAATGTTCCCTCTAGTTTTATTTTATGTTAAGCAGAAAAATTCTATAGTACTTTTAAACAGTGGACAAGCTCAATTTTTTTCTTAATATAAAAATACATTTTACCTTTTCTCTCTGATTCTTCTATTGGTCGATGAACTACATACATACAAACAAATAGTAAAAAATTCATAGATATTATTTACAAAAAATTAGAATGGGTCAAAAAGATGCAATCAATTTTCTAAAATAAGTATATCTGAAGCCTAAACCTACATTCAGTATACGAAATTTGTTCAACTAACAAGAAATTAGACGAGGAAATAAGTTAATTAACGATTTAAAAAAAACAAATAATTACACTATACAGGGTGTTTCACAACTAAGAGCAAAAATTAAAGGGTATATTCTGTACGACTTGCTGATCATGAAACAAAAAGATTTTTTTTTTAATCACACAACTATTTTCATGTTTCCCAGTCCAAAATTTTTCGTTGCCATTGCCACTGAGTGGATGATTATGTTAAAGTTATTAATTAAATAAAATTCTATTATAAATAACTGCTAATAATTGAATTGTGTAATTATTCTTTCGTAGTTGATACCTACTTCATTGTTTGTGTTTAATAGGAAAGCGAATCCAGTGCAGTACTACAAAAAATGTTTTAGGTTAACAACCCTTAATTTTTCGAATTTAAAAAAATTCTTTTTGTTTCATGATCAGCACGTCGTACAGAATATACCCTGTAATTTTTTCCTCTAAGTTGTGAAACACCCTGTATATCAAATCCAGAATAATTGTACATTACAAAAAATTATACTAGGCGGTTTGAAAATTTTGTTGGGCTGCAAGTAAAATATTTACTGATGGCGGTTCAATCGTTCATCTTAGAGGAAACATTGCCTACAACCTCAACCTCTGATGCCCACTCGGCATTTACAAGTCTGCCAACCGAGTGGCGGACTGCCATAAAAATTATTTACAATAAAAACAAATTAGGTTTTATTTCTCATCAGATATTGCTAATAGTGATTGTACAGTGAAATTTTATAAATTTTGTTCTAATAATCCGTAGAATTTTTATAGGCATTTATTTATTTACAATATTTCGATATTCTAAATTTTTGATAGTTGATGTATAATTTCAGTTGAACATTTCTCGATTAAAATAACGATATGTATAGTCTAATTACAATGATATATATTCTTACCGCAGTTAGGCCTGGCATGTGTACGAGTGTTAGCGAATTCAACGCCGTGCTTATCGACGCACCAACACATGCCGGTAGCTCCGTGGCACTGGGTTGGTCTGTAGTAACCCTGCGAGTCACAGCTGGGAATGTACACACCTAAAACAACAGTAAGTATTTAAATCTATTATAATATCAAAAGTATGAGCCGTTGGCACTTGGTGAAACATTATGAATAAGAATAAAGAACGTAGACACTTGATGTAGTTTCACAAAATTATTTATTAACAATAAGCCGAAATCGATCAACTTATTGCTAATAAATAATTTTGTGAAACTACATCAAGTGTCTACGTTCTTTATTCTTAAATCAATTATTATCTGCTGAACATTTTATGGTCAAATAATGAATGAAGACAGAGATTTCACCTAAGAACGCAGTGTTGTAAGTTGTACAATGTATTTGATCTTGCTTGTAATTAACTAACAAACCATCAAAACGAGTACAAGTAGAAAAAACATTCAACGCAGTTTAACTCCGCTGCATTCATTTCTAAATTTATGTTAGTTCTGTTATTAGACGTAGTTTATTTTTGATGTTTATGTTACATTATTTTTATATATTATCTTGAAATTTAATCAAAGAAATCTATTAAAAATGAGTTATACACTAACTATCATTAAAGTATTTAATACAAATATGACATATTAAATACATTTTGAACTATAATAAATTGTTACCATTTATAACAATCAGCATGACTTAATTTTCCAATATTCCTTTTTGGTTCGTCCGTAACTTAAAAACTCCAACAGCCCAATTTGAAAAAAGTTTTACCTAATCTTAAATTTTGGATTAGTCAAATTAAGTTAAACCAAATTCGCAAAAAAATTACACAAACTCTAATATAAACTTGTTATCATTTAGTTTTCAGAAAGTGATTTGGATTAACTTTCCTTTCTCAAATCGGACTAAGATTAGCTAATCCAAATTCAAAATTAGCTACAACTTTTTAAAGAATTGGGTTGCATATACAATTTCTATTAACGGATATGGATTATTCTATTTCCATAAAATGCGTGTTTTCATATCGAATATCAATCTATTATAAAGTCAACTTCGACTACTCTTCAGCTTTATCCCAATCACAGATAATCACATTATATATAAAAGTTTTGTTAATAGATTTTGATGATTCATAAACAAAAATATGTAATTTTAAATCATCTAATATAATTTTCGTTTAATTGATTCGAATAAATTCTATTTTATATGTATATATTATTTAAAGAGTAGTACAATAAAACAGAAATAGAAAATATAATAAATAAATGTCATCAATAAAAAAAAGTGAATAAGTTAAGAAGTTAAAATAAGTTATTGCCTGATAACACACAAACGAAAAACTAGTAAGTATAATTCTGATTCTGCTTACCAAGTAGTTCAGGAGTGATTCTCCTCTTGACGGCAGCACAAGGCCGGTCCGTCTTGTCGAAGCAGCGACACCACTCGTGAGGTGACACCGACATGTTATGGTCAGTATCGCACTGCTCTAGGAACGGCTTGATGCAAACCTCGCTCTGGTCGTGCTCCAGGTCGTAAAGCTCTTGTAGGGAGAGACGACCATCACCGTCCAGGTCTAGATGTTGGAACATCCATCGGACCTCGCCCTTACACACCACGGGGAAGTGTGCTGGAAATTAAAATAGTGTCAGTAAAAGTTGGTTCTAGAAACTATGGGAAAAAGTTTTAATATTCGTAACTGAATACACGGCATGGGATAATTATTTAACACAAATTTAAACTGTACATTCTGTTACTGATAATATGTAAATATTTTGATTATTATTATTATTAAAGGAATATTCAAAATGTTATACGAATTTATTTTATACCTATGTAAAAACATTTTCAACCAAGTATATGCAAGTAATATTAGTGCGAACTTAAAACAGTTTCAGAGTCCTTTACTTTACTGAGTCATAATAAAGAACAATAAAATATCGAGTCGGCCTATGGATTTGAGAACCCGGGTTCGATTCCCAACAGCTGACAAACAATTGTCACCACGTTAAAACTACCTTTGTGGCTCCCCTTCCACTAACTCTTTGAGGGTCGTAATTTGACAGCCGGTAACCACATTTCACACGAACAAATATGTCACTTACCAAGATCTGCTATAGCGGAGTGTCACGCCCAGAAATAAGTAAAAGACTTAATAGTATATTTTCTATTTTATTTAATAAAATATATCAGTAATCATCTTTTTGGTTTAATAAATTAGTTAAATAAGTATTAATTTTGGTAAATAAAACAAAACAAAAAACCTATATTACTCGTAAATTATCGAGAATTTAATAACAATTAAAAACAAATCGATACTTGAATTGGGACGAGTGGATAGTTCACTCGTAAATCATAATTTAATTTCTGCCATAAATATTATTTTTCTGGCTATTTTTCATGATAGACACAGTTTATTTGTGTACAGAGGAACATAAAATATGAATTCATTTAACAGTAATTCATCTTTTTCATTTTGAAATAAATAACGCAATGTACGTATAACATTTTGCGATATTATTGTTTTTAATAAGGTGTAATTTTATATGTTTGAACAATATTTTTACATTTACTTTCCGGCCACGTTATTCTACAGTTGTTAAATACACTTGAAATATATAGGACATGTATTTAATTAGTATTTTTATAGTAAATAATTCATTTAAATCAAATTATAAAGAGAATAATTGAGATGCAGTCAAGATTAGAACCTTGGATCTACGAACTCTGGATATATGCTTTATTACAGGCGGCCGTAGCTTAGTTGGTCTTAGTGATTCTTAACCAGGGCGCCAGCGCCCCTTTGTGGGCTTTTTGGAGACCTGATGGCCGTTTTTAAATTTTTAAAATTTAGGAGGTACTGCAGAAATTCAAGTGAACATTGTGTCAATATAGAGAAATAAGTTCTTTCACAAGCTATGTACTAATAGAATTTTATTTAAGTATTTTTATATGTATGTGATATTAATATGATATAAAAGGCAATAAATACATTTTTCTAAGATTGCTATGAAAAGTTGATAATAACGCTTTCATTTGTCTTCGTAAAGTTGACGTTTTCTGTGGAGCAATCGGAAATTATCTTTTTTGCGCGCCTCCAAAGGCAACGCGCGAAAAAGACGTTAAATGCGCGCGTTTCCAATGGCAACGCGCGAAAAAGATATTAAATTCGCGCTTATTTCAATAGTTACCAGGGATACAAACAAAACAGAAACTTCTCATATTGACAGTTGACAGAACGAATTTATTTTCAGTACATATACGTTTTTTAATCATTTTAAGATGCAATCGTAGAAAAAATTATGTGTGTATCACTGACGAGCCTTCGGCTCGCGCTGCAATTACCGTGTTCGGGTAACAAAGAATCACTTTACGCTCTTAATACACAAATAACTATATATTTTTAAAAAATAATAGCGTGTTTTATTTATACTCTTCATCATTTTATTGTCACTGTCCCAATTTTTTATACTCTTCAACATTTTTAATTTATAGTAGAAAATACATTGCATGAAATACATATGTATGTAGAGAAAAGTGTAATTTATTTGCTTATTATTTGTAAATTTTTTTACCAAAAACAAAGATAAAAGTTTTGGCCGTTTGGGACCGAAATATTTTTTCTGTGGTGTTATTTTACATGTTAAATAAACTTGTAAAAAAACGAATAAAATTAGTCTTCCTTGTAATGGAAAACATTGTAAAGTGTTATTTTGTCGAAGAGTGTTTTACTTTAGTTAGTAATTTATCCTGTACAAATAGTAAGATTAAGTTTGTGTAGTAGTGTGATGTTTTATTCAAACCTTTTGACTTGCTGTGCATGCGTCTCCTCTTTGTGTCAGCCATGACAACGGAAAACCAATCAAGCAGCCTGTTGCCCATGGTCTGGAGAGCGGCTGGAGGGCACTTGTTCGTCTGTTGAGTGGTCACTGAATGGCTGTTGTCCAACGAGTTGACGTGGTTCTTCGAGTCCACCACCTCGTTGTAGCCGCGCTGTCTATCCTTGTCGTCAGCGTACAGTGCATTGTTGTCCTGCAATTAATAAATCATTTTATAACATGAGAAAAATTGAGTATTATAAATAATCTAAACTTAAAAAAAAAATTGAAAAATTATTGTCAATTGATTTTTTAATAAAATGGTCTTATATAAACAGGAAAGCAAATAGATTTTTCTTAAATCAAGTGATCTGTTCTATACCGCCTTGATTGCTCGTTGTCGATGTGTAATGGTGGCCGAAAAGACTATAATAAATTCTTTATATGACAGTTCCATCTAGTGTTGTTCTTACACTTAATCCTCTAGATATTTATGTATGTTGATAATGAATATGTGCCAATTCGCAAATAATATAAGTGAAATTAATAATTTAAAATGTAAGATATTTTAAAAATAATAATAATAAGGGGTCCAATGATATTTTTTGCGAAAGGAATAATAATAGTATGTTATGCATCAAGGGAGGAAAAGAAGCGATTATTCCCGCGTGTGAAGTTGGCAAACCGAGACGTAAGCAAGGACCGAAGGCTCGAGCGGATGTCGAGGTTTTCCAACTTCACACAAGGGATAATCGCGCCCTCCCGTGAAGAATATACTTTTCGTAACAAGTGCAGAAAAATTACTGTCTTATCGGAACAAATGTCAAATATGGGTTGCGTAACTAGTTACCTAGGAAACTCCACAAACAGCAAATAATCGTAGTCTCTAGGGAGAGAAACATCTCTCTAGGGAGAGAAACATGCTACCTAGGGAGAGAAACAATGTTTCTCCTAGGAGAGAAAATCAGTGTTTCTCTCTATAAAATTAGGGAATAAGAACGTGTTTCTTGTGCATGTGTTATGAAAAATAAAGTTACGTCACTACATTTATCATTTTAACACATCAAGACTATTTTATTGATTGATAAGAAAAGTTATTTATGCAGTAAAATCAATCTTCAAATACAATTATATAAAATTATTTGTTATAAAAACTGAATATAATATTATGTCAGATATAGAATGGCTTCTATATAATTAAATATCTGTTGCAAATAAATAAAAACATAGAATATGCTTTTTAATGTGTAGATTTCCATTCAAAAAAAGAACATTTATTTTGTAGATATATATTTACAGATAATAAATTCCAATAAATTATGAAATATAATTAAAATGTCAATATTGTAATTAAATATTACTGAATAAAGACATGTGTGAAGAATTGCAGAGAGGTAGTGGAAGTGACGATGGCAAAAACACACGTGATATGTGATTATAGGCGAATAAAAATAATTCCACGACATACACATCGTATGAACATGACAGATAAATATGAGGCATCAGAATCACAAATAACAACACTTTACTGTGATAAGTACAACTATCCATCAATATGATTTATTACTTTATAAAGTTCATTTTGTAAAAACAATAATAACATTTCTTGTAACTATATATCTATAATACTGTAAAACGAGTACAAATATTATTTCCGCTCAACTATTTCAAACATTTAATTATATTTTATTTGTAATCATATTAATGTAAATATAAAACTAAATATTTCAATAATAGGAAGATGCAAATAAAATTTCATATTTGTACAGTACCTATGTTCAGATTTAAAAATTAAAAAATATGAGTTATAACTTCGGGTAAATGAAACAAAGTTGCCACACTAAAGTCAGTTTTGTGAAAGATTATAGTTTGGTTGTATAGGATGTATTTGATTTTGATTCTGATTTGCTGACCAAAACCTCAAAATGAGGACATGTTTAGGTAGTATAACACTGTGCCAATTTTATTGTTTCACATTTTGTTGATAGATAATATTTAAAAGTTTCATAAAATGAATCTATAGGGTATTTTATAAAACCAAATTATACATGTTTATATGGAGAGCAATTAGCGTTGTCACTGTCCAAATTTTTTTGTGCTATGTAAATATGCCTTTATTTTGACCTTTTGGTTAGCCAATCAGAATCAGAATAAAATACGTCTAATGCAACAATGTAATCTTTCACTGAATGCACTTTAGTAAATCAATATTTGTATAATAATAAGATATAATTGTGTTTTGTTGAAAAATGGTTACTTCACTAGATATGAACGAAAAATTGATTTCAGTTGATTTTTTAGAATAAATTCTAAATAATCGCATATTAAAACAACATATTCTAAATAAACGAGGTACTTTCCTAACTACTGATATAGAAAAGTATATTTTTTTATGCACGTTTCCAAAATATGAATGCAACCATGCTATTTTTGTTTTGATGGCCTGAAATTAGTTTCTCCCTGGTTTTTTTAGAATACTAATTTTTACTTAATTTAACCGAATTTGAGCTTATATAGTTCTTCAAACGCCAATGGTGATTTTCTAAATGTGAGCACCCTCCATTCGCAATGCTTTAATAATTCTTTCAATTTATCAAAATGATTTATGACACGATTTCCGCTAACCAAAACACATAATTTCCTAAATTCTTAGATTTATAATCATCTCTTAATTTTCAAATAAATGCACAACAAGCGATTAAAACATTTTCGGCGTTAAGAACAAAATTAATTTCAACAATTCAGAGAGTATCTTCTTCGCGAGTTTAATTAAGAAGTTTCTTGTTATCACACACAAAATCAAAATTAATTGGGTTTTGTCTAAAAACTTTGCAAGCAACTAAAAACTTTGAACGGCCATCGTCATCTCATTGGTTCCTTTCTTCACCAGAGGAGGCATGACTCTGGTTATTGTTTATGAGGATGGCGTTTGGCGGCAGTACAGTAAGGACGTGAACTCGTAAAGAGATTAATACCACTTTGATCGCTTCTTCTACCATCCTGTGTAAATACAGGAGACACAATGAATATTTAATTTTATTTAATGCACTACCATTAATAATAAAACATCGGTTAAATGAGTATGTACCAGATAAGTGGATTAACTTATAACGTGATCAAATAAGGTGAGTATTCATCATTTTGCAATATGTGAGATAGACAGAAAGCTTCCTTGAAATTATTGCCTATCTCATTTTTATAACAAAAATAATATATTTCTATTTCACCTGATAACATATTAGATAGTGAAGTCATTGTAATCAGATCGGATATCTAAGACGGAAATGTCAACTAAAGACTGAAAATAATATTACTTATCTCCTACTTACAAAAACAATTTAGTTTTATTGCAATGATTGATAAATAGTTTTAGATGATATTTTCCGTTTATTTTGACAAAATATTCAGAACATCAAACAAAAATATTTTAAAATGAAATATTCGATTGAAGTACCATTAGACTTTTTTACTGTCCTGAATATTTAATCAGACTGAACGAAAACATAAATTCAATCTATTTATAAATGTTATTCATTCTTTAGTTAACATTTTGTCTTTTACATATCCGATTCGATTATGTGCGGATTACGTATTTCAGATTTACTTGAAATAATAATGAATTCGCAAAATTAAACCGCTATTATTACATATTAGGGAAAATAAGATAACAAAGGCATACTTACTGAATAGGTATATAAATGAGTTTTCAAAAATTTAAAATCAAGTGACGATAGTGAAATGGATTGTGATAGTGACAATGATATTGTCGAATAATTACATATGTATAGCAGTGTAATATTTTGTAGTTATTGTTATGTATGACACTATTGTTTATTTGCATTATTTAACTAAATGACGAATTGTTATACAATGATACTTTCATGTAACATTTTTTTTTCTTCATTATCAATAATAATATTAATAATAAATAAATAAATAAATAAACATTTATTTGTTAGCGAGATTTACTCTTACAAATGGATTGGTACATGTTATTTTATTTTATGTTAAAATCAGGTTTTTGTGTTTGATATTCGTATCTATACATTAAGAATGAATGCTCTAAGTTTAAGAGAAGTGTTAACATAATTGTAAATATTATAAATTAAATTCAGGGGTGGTTCTGCTAATAAATTTTGGACATAATTCTGGGTGTGAGTGCCTTTCATGAAATCTTCAAGAAATTCTCTTCTTGGGGCATCGTAGATGGGGCAATTGAACAGGAAGTGCTGCAGGTTTTCTTCTTCGTGTTTGTTGCATAAGGTGCATGTAGCTTCCTGATCGAGGGAGAAGAGAGATCCGTTGTGGTAGAAGCGGCAGGTTCTCGTATTGGCTGTGCGTAATTGACCTAAAATTCTAATGATTTTATAGGGGATGTCTAGTGTAGGGAGATTGAAATTATGATTATATAACTTGTAAAGCGGATTATGGGAAGAGTTCGAAATTCTCAGGGTGTCTATGTTGTATAGGATGTTGTTATAGGATAGTAGAATGTTTGACATTTCTTGTTTTAGGATAATAGGGTTTTGTTGTTCCCAGATGTGACTAAAGTTAGCTTTTTGTAAAATTGCTTGTATTTGTCTGGTCCAGTTATATTTGTGTTGTTTCTCATCTTGTAAACGGGTTTGTTCATGTAGATTTAATAATTTATTGTAGCATATTTTTACGTAGCGTGTATCAGGCATCATTAATATTTTAAGCCACCAATTTAGTGTTTGCTTGACGATCTTGAGTTCCAATTTATCTGAACCAGTTTCTCTCCTTATTATGTAATTAGGGGTGCATTTTTGCCAACCCAATACGCTTTTTAGAAATGTAGCTTGACCTTTCTCCACCGCATCGTGGTGGTTGTTGGCCCAAATTTCTGAAGCATATAAAATCGCGGGTACCACCGTTGTCTTGTACAGGGTGATGATGATGTTCCAGTTAAAAATTTTTGTTTTCATCAAGGTTTGTTTTATACTTCCAGTTATTTTGTTTGCCTTATTTAGTGTGCTTTGTAGATGACAGTTGAAAAGACCTGATGTTTTGAATAATAGTCCTAAATATGTGTATGATGTGGTAGTTTCTATTTCGTTACTTTGGCATGTATATATTCTTTTATTTTTGCTTGGTCTTCCAAGATGGAAGTGTATTATTTGGGTTTTATTTGCATTTATTTGTAAATTTAAATTGTTGCAGTAAGTTTCTAAAGCATGTAGCTTCTTTTGGACGTCCGCAGGAGAAGTGGCAAAGATAACTAGGTCGTCAGCGTATTGTAAGGATAATATATCCGTTCTATGGTTTATGAAGATGCCTTCTAAGTTCTCTTCTCTTAATTTTGCCTCCATATCCGATATATATAATGCGAATAAAAGTGGACTTGTGCACTCCCCCTGGAGGACGCCTTTTGTTATGTCTAATTCGCAGGAAAGAAGGTTGTCCACGGAAACTTGTAGGGTGGCTTGGAGATAAACATTTCTTAGTAATCTAGTTACACGCCCACTGACGCCTATGTTATAAATTTTTTCCCATAGTTTGTCATGCGGTACCGTGTCAAAAGCCTTTCTAAAGTCGACGAAAATAGCGTATGTGCCTTCTTTTGTTGTAAGGAAGCGGTAATTTATTACTGATGTGAATACGAACAAGTTGTCAATGCACGATCTGTTCCTTCTGAAGCCTGATTGAGCCTCTGGAAGTATTTCATGGTTTTCTGACCAAAGTTGGAGTCTTTGATTTATGATGAATGTAAACACTTTTGTAATAGTGTTTACAAGTGCAATTCCTCTATAGTTGTTTGGGTCGGTCAGGCTTCCTTTCTTGTGTATCATTCTTAGTTTTATATTGGTAAGTGGTTTAGGTAGCATTTCGCTGTTAAGGTATTTATTCAGCAGATCTTTCAAATATATTCTCCCAGTCTCTGGAAGGTTACTTAGTTGTTCGTTTAAGATTCCATCGGGGCCCGGCGATTTACCGGCTTTTAATTTATTTAAGGTGAAATTTATTTCTGTCATTGTAATATCGCAATCAAGGAACGGATGACGAGCGTCAATAAAATTTGCATCACTGCTAATTTTCGGTACATACCACGCTTTGAAATGTTGGGTCCACGCATCTAAATTTATTTCCGAGGGTGTAAATTTTCTTGGATGCAGTGACTTAAAAGTATTCCAAAATTCCCTTTGATCCCTTATGTTTAGTAGTTTTTCTTTTATTTTATCTTTCGCAATTTTCTTCTCGAAATTTATTTGAGCTTTATAGTTTTTTTTATCTAGCAAGAATTTGTTAACATATTCACTTTCATAACTGTGTTTTTTGCATTCTCTCAGACTCTTTCTCATACTTCGCTTTAACTCTCTGCATTTTAGAGTGTACCATGGTTTGTTACGGGAGTTGTCTTTGTTGCCTATTTTTATTTGTTTTTTCATACCGAGGTTTTTGGTAACCAAATCTATTACTGACGCAAAGTTATTATATGTGAGTTCTTCCTTTTCTAGGGTGATAAGATTAGATATTTTACCTTCTATTTCGTTTGCGTAGTCTGTTGCTTTGGCTAGTTCCCAAGTTGTTTTTTCGATGGTTGCAGAATTATTTCTTATACTGGTGTTGTTTCTTTGAGTTCCTAATATCTTAGTTAAGGTTACCTCGCATATTAAGTGATCTGAGATAGTAATCTCATTTCGAATTTCGAAATTTGTAATGAGATTTAATGCGTTGATATTTATCCAAACAAGGTCAATAGTACTTTTCCCTTGGGTTCCTATATAAGTATAGTTTGCAGGTGAATCAGAAACTGATCTACCGTTTAGAAGATAGAGATTCTCGTCTTCCATTAACTCTGTAAGGTTTCTTCCTTTCTTGTTAATTTTATTATCTAGAACTGACCGTTGGGAACTGAGATTTGAGTTTATGAAGAGGGAATCTTCTCCCTGGTTTAAGTCTCCCACCCTGGTATTAAAATCTCCTCCTAGTATATAAGCATGATGCGGAAAGTTTTCCCTTATGTGTTCAAGACTAGTTGTAAACATATCCAAAAGAGTGGAAAATTTATATGACGGGGATAAGTAGGTATTTGCTAATATAACTTTTTCATTGTTTGTTGTTATTTCTAGAAAGATCCAGTGGAATTCTTTTTCAATTATTTTAATATAATTCGAGTTTAAGTTGTGAAATATTAGTAGACCACCTATAGCTCTTCCAGTGTTGGCATTTTTGTTTGCTTTCTGTTGTATTAATGTGTAATTGTTTAAAAAAGAGGGAAAAGTTGTTATTTCATAGTTTGCCCATGTTTCTGTCAAGCAGATTATGTTAGATTTTAACAAGATATCTTCTTCAAATTTATTTAAATTGTATATATTTTTGAGGCCCTGTACATTCCAAAACGTTATTCTGCAATACGTGTTTATGTTACTTAGTTTTTTGGATATTTTGAGGTTGAATTGGCTCTTGCTCTTGTCATGATATGTTTATCTAACGGACCTTTAATGGCAGGTGAGCTTTGATTTTTTATGTTGTTGTCTGTGGGGATTTTGTTTTTCTCAAAAGATGTCGAGCCAGTCTTAGTTGTATTCAGACCACTATTTTCCAGAAAGGACGTTTCAATTTTTGAGTTAGAAGCGTTAGCAGCTGCATAACCGTCTTTTCTTAGGGTAGATGAAATTGTGGATTTCGGTTCTGCAGAGTTGTTATCAATTATCCCAATTTTTTCTTTATAAAGCTCTGAGATATCGTTATGCGAAACGGATTTTCGTCTCATTATCAATAATAATATTTGTACAAAATTCTCTGTTTCATTATTATAATATATATAAAAATTAAATTAAATTGGGAAATACTGAATACATACCTGTCCTTGCACCCCTATAAATCAAGCTTAAATCCCTAACAATAGACCCGCTGAGAGGGCCATAACGGAGTATCTTTGAACATAGTATACAATCAAAAATTAATTTCGATTTCAGTATAAGGGAATCACTGGAATACAGTTGTATTTTTGGCTATATGTTGTAACAGTCGGAAAGATGTGAACCAGTGAATTAATCTTTATAAATGAAAATTATATTATAACTTCTGAACTTTTCCATTGTAGAGTGTGACACATTTATATTATTTTAAAATAAAATAATATCTAATTTGTCAAATGAAACCTCAAATACAAATATCAGTAATAAATGTAGATATGTGTTTGGCAATATTAATTTTCATTTTGGATAATAATTTTCAAGTCTCGAATATAAGCTTATGAGTGCCCTGGGCATGGAAGTAAAACCTCTATGTAGCAACAGCAGTACAATATGTCTCTGAAATCCGGTGAAAATGAGATATATTTGCGTGGAGTGTGTGAATGTGAATTTACGTTTATGAAAAGGGATTGTGTTGTATGTGGAATACATTTGTTTGAGGTCTCTTGTTGTAAGCAAGCTTGGGTCAATTTCCAATTGTCTGTAATGTAATAACCAACGAAACTGTGGGCAACACGTTTTTCTATGAAAACTTCAACTCGTAAATGTATAGGATTAAAAACAGATTTGCTGTTTTTATATTAAATTTTACAGCTAATACACAATACAAATATTTATTAATTTAAGCTCTTTAAAAATCTAGCCTTGTGACAATTTATTAATAGGTTTCACATGTAGCTAATTTAAGACACAGAATTATATATTTTTTTATTTAAGTTAAAGTTAGCGTGATTGGTATGCACAACCTGTTGCTTGCGACATATGTTTTATCTCTATTTTATTCCCGGGCTACAATTGTCTGTGTTCTGTTTTATATATTTTTCTATTAAATAATGTGTTTTAACAATAATTAGAATTATAAAGATTAGTTCACATACGCTAGAATTTTATAACTGAACACTAATTGTAAATAACATTATAGCGTTATTTTAAAACTTCAGTTATACACAAATTCAAGTGTAACTCTAAATGTAGCGTTTATGTTATTTTTAATTCAACATAAACAAGCCGTAATATTAGATATTTTATATTACGAAGAATGTTTATGGAGAAAAATTATTATAAAAGTAATAAAAATTCGAAACGTACCAAACGTACCTTGTTGTATTTTGTATACTTGATGTATTTGTAATGTTTATTCTCATATTTGAAGTCCTCAGGAGTGTACGTGTATCTATCCTGTCGGTTTCCGCCACCGTTCTTGTCCAGCGTCGCCTTGTATTTGTTCATGAACGAATTCAATCGTTCAGACTGGCGCTGTTTCTTCCGCAAGTGAGAATCACTATCTGAAATTCAAAATACACATTTTTTATTCAATACAATACAACAGAATTTAATGTACCAGTAGGTCTACGCTATGTTTAGAAATTATTTATTTTCTAAATCCTCAGTTATTTCAAAATAAATAATTGTTTGATTATTAATCGTTTTAAAATGACACTCTACAGTATATTCTTTTAATTCCATTGACAACGTAGATAACATTTACTTGGTGTCTACTTTGAACTACAGACAAAACTTTTGACATTTTAGATCGATAAAAAAAATATTTTAATTAGAAATTAAATTCATATGTATACATACATATTACCACGCTATATCATATCAAATTTGATTGAAGTAACTAATATTATTGCTCCAGATTCCCACATTACTACTAACTCTAATGCAAATGTTACTAATATTTGAAAAGAAATACAAATAAATTATATTTTATACATGCGGCATTTGTAAATGCATTATATCTCCGTTAGTTCCACGAAATACCAC
Source organism: Pterostichus niger (assembly GCA_947425015.1). Lineage (NCBI taxonomy): Eukaryota > Metazoa > Arthropoda > Insecta > Coleoptera > Carabidae > Pterostichus > Pterostichus niger. Next base: position 19,158,498 of record OX380341.1, on the reverse strand, counting down.
ATTGATCGCCAACAGACCCATTTAATAGTAACATCACGGTGGTTCCAAACAATTTACGTTGCCTAGTAACACGTACGAATCGTACATAACGCTTCGATTTGAGCCAGCGGCGGCTCTCATCAGGGTGACGAGAATCGCGGAATACTTTTGCGATTTGTAATCCGTTTTGATCTGTTACTATCACTATGCACTTGTTATTCAATTTTAACTCGTCAGTGAAATAGTTAATTACTAATTAAAATTGTAAAACATGCCTTTGAGCCATAGTTCAAACAAAAATATTTATTTTTCCAACTTTACAACAACTGATAAGTGAAGTTTTCGTCGGTAATACAAATTATATAGTCTTCAACAGAGCTTGTGTCGCCATGACTACCGGTTATTTGGAACCGTTGTGACATTTCGTTTTCACATTTATGTGATCCCAATACATATTATCAACATATTAAAATTACTCATATGGCCCTTCATTCGCTAACATCTTTTCTGGTTCCTATCCTGATTTATCGGCTAATAATTGCATTTCACACAAAACAATTTATCATTTATCAAAATGCTATGATTTTCTGTTTTTAATTTTAATATTTGCACCCTAATATTTATTGGTCAATCATTCAAGTTATATTTTGGATTCAGTATATTCAATATAAATTCGGTTGTATAAAATAAATGTAAGAAAAAGAACTTCTAAATCGATTAGCGCTGATATTTTTCGTCGAGATTTTCTGTATTAGTACAGATTGGCACTTGAAACAGATGTGATGTGATCCTAGGGGTTTCAAGTTCGAATTTGATTTAAATTTGTAAATATGTCAGAAATAATTACTGCACTAATTATTATGTGAATATTAATATTTATGGCATGTACGCTGTAATTTGAGGACTGGTACTGCGGTAATAAAAATAGTCATACTCGTATACCGAAATTAAAATCTGTGCTTTACGATATTCTGAATTTAGTACAAAATTTCACCAACTTCATGGAGTTGGTGGTCTAGTGGGTATGCAGTCGGCTTGCGGTTCTTGAGGCCCCGAGTTCGATTCCCGCAACCGACAAACTGGCTTTCACCAATTTAATATCAACTCCTGTGGCTTCCCCTCCACTAACAACTTTGGGGGCCGTGATTTGACAGCTGGCAACCGCACTTCACGCGTAAAAATATATCACTTACCGAGATCTGTTTCGGCAGAGTGCCACACCCAGTAATGGGTAAAAGGCGTGATGATATATTTATTTATTTATTTAGTACAAAATTTCAATTATTCGTAATGTAATATTTATTTGTATAAATAAAGATACATAAATACATACATAACATCACGATATATCACATCAAATGGGGTAGCACGAACCCCTGAAATATTCACAGAACATCCACTAATAGATTCATCCAAATATCCGTCCTCGTCCAACATTCTCATTCAGACACACGATACTTGCTTCAACCACACTAACGCTCCCTCCATACAAGCTCATTCATTCCTCACACCCTAAATTCTCCATCACGCAACAAACCCTCAGTCAGATTTATCCATTTGCTCCAGTATACCTGTTTCAAAAATCTTTCACTTACGTCCACTCCTCTAACAACGAATCTATAAAGAAATGAAGGAAGCATTTTTCTATGCTTGTTTTGGAAATAAATTCTATACAATTGCAGTTAGACACTCTATAGTAAGAACTGAAAATGAGTCAGAAACATTAGAAAGGAAGAAAGTGTGGTTCTGCTCTTGTTTTTAAAAGTGAATTCCACACAATTGCAGTGGAACACTCTATGTAAGAACAGTACACGAATTAAAAGATAAGAATGGAATGGAAAGTGAATTTCACACAATTGTAGGTAAATACTCGATAAATCTAACCAATTAATCTAAAATCAAGAATAAAGATACTTGTAAAATACCAGTTTGGAACAAAATTCAATATAACTTTAAAATAACAACAACAGCATTTTATAAATTACAAAATATAACAAGAGGTAAGAAGTAATTTATTTAAATCAGTTGCAACTTTTGTAAGCGCTGTTCGAGCAAATACACCTTTGAGTTCTAAAATACTTGATAATGTTTACCAACAGCTATTGCTTTGAAATGAGTCAACGAATTAAACGCAAATATTGAAACACTGTCGACAAATGCCGACAGCTATTGCCAAATCTTGTGTCGCCACCATCTGTTACTTCTGATTCAGATGAGATAGTCACTAAGGCGTCGCGAACTTTAACTTTAAAATTAATTTCATAGCTGACATGTAATTAAGATTACATTTAAGAAATCAATATAAACTTTAACCTAAAATAAATTGAAGTGCTCTAATATGTCAACGCGAAATTAAATCATTTTCAGCAGTAAATAAAAAAAAATAGTTGGTTCATATTTCGGGGAAAAAATTTAGTGTATATATAACGTACCTAGAACAAACAGATATTTTACTAAATTTCTCAAAATTAAGAACATGGTTCTTTGAGTGTACATTTTTTCTGCCATTGGCTAACTCTATAAACATAAACAGTTTTGTTGTATAATGATTAAATTGACTATTGTAGTGTTTATAATTATAATTTAATTATTAATATATTAGAAATAACCGTATGGATAGGTGGCTCAGTAGTATCGAATCAGTCTGTGGATTTGAGAACCCGGGTTTGATTCCTACAGTTGACAAAAAAATTTCACCAAATTAAATCTACCCCTGTGGCTCCCTCACCACCAGCGTTTTAAGAGTGCCGTGATTTGACAGACTTCACGCGTAGAAATATATCACTTACCGACAAAGTTTTCAAAAAATTGGAATGTACATTTAGGGCAGAACGCCATTAAAAATATTATAATTTACTTCGGTTTTGAAGATTTTTATTAATAAAAAGTATAACTATAAAAAAAATAAATAAATATATCATCACGCCTTTTACCCATTACTGGGTGTGGCACTCTGTCTAAGCAGATCTCGGTAAGTAACTATTTGAGGAACAATTCATTTAAAAAAAAGTTAAATAAATATGAGGTAAAGAATTACCGGGTGGAACATCATACCTGTGTACATATACGATTAACATGAAAAAACAGTTTTTCTGTGCGCATTGCTCCCCAAATTATTTTAGGCAAAAATGCTTCAAATAAATGTTGTAGAGCATAAAATTCTGCATCTAAATCAATAAACAGAATTACATTGACATGCGTTATAACGACAGAAATTAAATAAAAAAAATATTAAAAATTACGTTGAAAATATCAAATAGCCATTTAAGTGAAACATAAATAGATAGATGCTTGACGTTTGACAGATCTCCTGATTTAACACCTAGCGATTTTTATTATGGGGTCATCTTAAATGTAAAATTTATAAGCAACGCCACCCAAATATTAATTCTTTGAGAGAAGCTATCGTGGATAAGTGCGCCTTAATCACAAATAGACAGCTCGCTAATGTACGACATTCTTTCTACAATAGACTTGGTTATTTCTTGGCTGAAAATGGAGGTTTATTTGAATATTTATTGTAATAATAAATTGTATTTTATTGAGAGAATTATTGTTTGATATTTGAATTATAATAGATAGGTTATAATATTTACATGACCAACTCTATAAGAAATAAATGTTTCATTGAAATGTACAATTGTTTATTTATTATTAAATTGTAATCATAGGTATGGAGTTTTTTGTATGAATTTTATTGAATGATTAATTTGTCGGGGGTAAAATATCAAATAGACAGAAAAACGTCAAGCATTTATCTATTTTTGTTTCACTTCCATGGCTATTTGATATTTTCAATAATTTGGGGAGCAATGCGCACGGAAAAACTGTTTTTTCATGTTAATCGCCTATGTACACAGGTATGATGTTCCACCCGGTATATTGTCCTTAGTTTTCCTTAAATATATTCTCTTTTAGGTACTTGAATTATTAGCCTGAGTTGGCTTTTTAGAATGTTCATCTAATATGTTATAAATGACTAATGAAATAAAATGAAATAATAGTTTCATAGCGAGCTCGCTGTCTGAAAAGCCTGGTTTATTTACTTGATTCAAGTAAGATAATTATAAAATGTGAAGTCTATTTTAAGCCGATTTAAGTGAAGTTCTTACACTTTTACTTGACTTGAATAAGATTATATAATGTAAACATCCAAAGATATTTAAGTTATGAGTAAAGTCAAAAATAAAAAATAGAAAAACTTTACTTATATTTATATGATTTACTCGAAAATACAATTCAGTAGAAAATATACATCAGATAGCTCAATTTTTGTACGCTAAAAAAGATAGTATTTTATATCTTACCTTTGCAGGGACAGAACCCTTTGCAGGACACATGGATACCGGTGTGGTGAATGCAGTTGTGGTAATCGAGGCGACAGAGCGAGCTGTATGTGCGGTTGTCGGAACCACACAAGAACGTCGGCTTCACCACTGGGCACGGCTTGCAGCTGCAATCAACGTACACTATACTGTTGCAGTGCTGCTAAATACATGATATTCAACTTAAATTATTAACTGTATGATTAGAATATTGTGTGAAACTTTAAGGCAATGTACTATGTTATATATTAATATGGAAATTATTTGTAATGAAGCTATATTGTTTTAATTGAACGACGGGCAGTTGTAGTATGGTAGCGGACACAATTTTGTTGCACGAGTTTCAATCTTATTCTAAAAAATACGAAGTAATTCGGCTTAAAACACTATAATCTATAGAACCCTGTACAATTATTAGGATTAAGTTCCTCTTATGCAGAGTAGCAAATATATAAATAAATAATATGGAGTTTTAAAACAAAACTATAGGTATTAAGGTGTTCCTAGGAAGATGAGCATACATAGTGCTCTCTATCTTGAGTATCATATGATGCCGATTAATTACGCCTGTGGCTTCCTCATTACTGACGTCTGTAGAGGCCGTGATTTGACAATTGATAACCGCACTTCACGTGTATAAATATATCATTTATCGAGATTTGCTAGGGCAAAGTTCTACACTATCACAAATTGAACTTTTGTTTGTTTTTTTTTTGCATTTTTCTGTTATGTATTTATTTTATTTACAGTATATGAAAAAAATTAAAGTTAATAATATTCTACAAATTTTTCAGTTATCTTTAACATTCATTTATACAACATGTCAAATAACAATTTCATTTATCAGATTTTTTGTAAAACAAGATATATATTTGTCAGTTTGTTATTGCAATGTATATTTTTTATAGGCCAAAGCCAAGTTGTATATTCTCCGAGTGCTATTGGTTTTTTTTTTATTATATTTTTAGATAACAAATAAAAGTATAGACTTCTATTTATTCAACTAAATGATTAATCTGTTTTAAATTATATATATATATATATATATATATATATATATATATATATATATATATATATATATATATCTGCTTAGGCAGAGTGCCAAACCCAGTGATGGGTAAAAGGCGTGATGATATATTTATTTATTTTTATATATATATATATATATATATATATATATAAATAAATAAATATATCATCACGCCTTTTACCCATCACTGGGTTTGGCACTCTGCCTAAGCAGATATATATATATATATATCTGCCTAAGCAGATCTCGGTAAGTGATATATTTTTTTCGCGTGAAGTGCGGTTACCAGCCGTCAAATCACGGCCTCCAAAGATATTAGTGGTGGAGGAGCCACAGGGGTAGATTTTTTAAATTGGTGAAAATTGTATAAACATATAAAACAATAAAATTAGTTTAGTGCTGTTATTGTCACAAGTTTTTATACTGTTATAGATTTTTTATGCTGTGTAAACATTTCTTCACTTTGACGATTTGAAGAGCTAATCAGAATCAGAATAAAGGTACGGTGGCTGAACGTGTTAATGTACATCTCTTAACATACTAAAACGTCACTCGAATCAAGGTTCGTCAGTTCTAATCCGCCTGCCGACAATGTGTGATTTGTCGATAAATATTTAAAAAATACAGTTACATGTATTTATCACACTCGGGCACTATAAGCTAGTCACTTATACGGCTTAAATAATTTAGCTAAAGAAAAACCGGCAGTACGGCAGTGTAAAAACTGCGGATCGGTGTGCCCGAACCTTATATTTCGAAACGGAATAATGGGACGTTATATATACAACCACACTGTATTCTCTCACCGATCGGACTTTATAATTAAACCAATTCAGTACCGACATACTTGTTTTATAACGAAATAAATATCGGAATAATTTTTTTTACGCGATAATATGAAGTTCACCTTTTCGCCGTGGGACATTTACTCTTGGCCGTCTTTTTATACGACATATCAATAGATATGTAGTTCTGAAACAAGCTCGTACAGCTATATCTCTCTCTACGCACGACAGATAATTGGACTATATTGACGTGGTTTTATTATTCAACAAGAACATAATTTCGCTATTAATTTCTAGAGCATGTGAAAGGGATTTGGTGCGCTTCATCACGCGTATTACTCACTTGCTAACACTTCCGTACGCTAAAATTATTTCTCATTACGAGAGCAATTACGCGTTGCATACGATGCGCTAGAAACTTGCATCGATCGCGCAGTAATTGTGCACCACGAAATCCTTTTCATGATATTATAATCCTTGAAATAACTAGAATTGTAGCAGACGTACTTCTACTCGTGTTTTATTGCTTGGTCGTGGTATAAATACTTGGGAAATAATAAAAAAAGTTATTGCAGTTTTCTTGATGAAAATCACCTATTTCCTTTTCATTAATAGTCTAAGCCCTGCACAAGTAATATCGATTACTTTTTTATTACTGCTACTTCGGTACTGTGCAGGCTTATAAGGAATAACTTTGAATAAAAATAAAAATGAGAATTTTTCATTTAGAGGAGCTAAAGTAGCATAAAAATAAAAATAAGAATATAATTTCAGGATATTCAGAGAATTAAGAAAAAAAACTAGTGATAAATATATTAATATTCTAATGTTTTTGACATTAAACAATAATTTTCAAATCATTTGAAAATTTTAGGTAGTCTTTGAGGGATAAAACCAAATAACAACCGAGCGACCGATTAATCAAGTGAACGACATACGTACATACCAAAGTCAGGTTAATCATCTATCTAGGGTTACTATATACATTTTCATAATTATTTTATTATGAATTTTTATTTAAAAATATCTGCGAGGGCATGATTTGACGGCTAGTAGCCAAAAGCAAAGTGTTACTCTCAGAAATGGGTAACGAGGCGTGATAATATAATTATTAATTTATTTATTTATAAATTAAAGAAAGACAGAAAATATTCTCGATGTTTTTGCGGATTCAAAAGCTTGATATTCTTGTAATTTTATATTACTTCGATATTAAAAATTTGACGGTTGGTAACCGCACTTCACGCGAAAAAATATATCACTTTCCGAGATTTGCTTAGGCTGAGTGCCACACCCAGTAATGGGTAAAAGGCGTGATGATATATTTATTATTTTTTTTATTATAAAATCTATAATACAAATACACTAATACCTAAAAATTACTCTCGTAAAGCAGTTTCTTAGAAGACAAAACGACTAAGTTGAAATAGAAAAATTAATGTAATTCCATAATAAAGTGACACCAATAGGTCAAGTTCGATCAATAAAAGTGCAAGAATTAAAAGATAATTATAAGTAATGTTTTAATTACAATATGTTATATTGTGTAACTAGTAGGAAAAGTGACATATTCTCGGACGATAATGGCTAATGCCTCGTCCAAAACATTACATGAATCCGGAAATTTCACTTTTCATACGTTGTCAGAAAACAATGATTTTATTTTTTATTTATAATCGTCTCATAATGTAATTTTTTGTTGTTCGACAACGACTAGGTCGAAATAGTAATTTCAGTATTTAAACTATTATAACGTGCTTGAATAATGACATTTGCGGATAAAAATCCCATCGGAAAAGTGATATTTTTCGTCCGATCAAATAAAAATAAACATTAAGTAAAGTAAAACTAATATAAATAGTTTTTAGTTAGACGAGAATTATTTTAAATCAGAATAAAAATAGGTCATATAATTTTGTATATTTTAAAATTGTGCTCATTCATTATTTTAAATATACACATATGACGTAAGTACGACATGAGTCGCGTTAACGTAAATTGAGGTATTACTCTTTTTGCATTTTGTATCGACTGTACTTCTGTATACAAACATTACATGAACTATTCCACATATTCAAGCCACTCTGCAGGTTTACAAATGTCAAAAGCAAAGTAGATTTTATTTTCGGATAAAACACACGTTTAAAGAGCATAGAAGCATGAAACAGAGCAAAAATATTCGTGGGGAAACATGCGAGTTCCGCGAATCCGCCACCAACAGCGAACGTGAACAGAGGCTCATCCACCACTATCGATCCCGTACAACCTTAGCGGTTATATCCTTGCACGCAAGTCAGCAGAAAACCGACAAGAATAAAACTGACAGACCGAACGTGTAAGGACATATCGCTCGACTTCACATTGAGAACTTTAGATTTTCTTTCGCCTTTCCCACGACGCAACGACAGAAAAAGGTGCGTTGTACAATTGAAAAAAGTAGTTCAGTTTTCAGCCGGGTTTAGCGGTATCGTAGACCGTAGCGTACGATTGTAATTTGAGATTTTTCAGCTTGACCTGAGATTGAATGATAAATTGAAAATGTAGAAATGTATTTCCTGATTATTCAGCTGTAATAAACGAATCTTTTTGCGGGCATTTTATTTTAATTATTTGACCCAGAATTTATTTTATATGTCCTTTTCCTGTCAAATGTATATAAAAAATAACAAAAATATAATTTGATAGTGGATAATATACATATTATCATACATCATATACAATAAATTCTATAAAGTTACACTTGGCTATGTTTCACAAAATTCAGCCTCCAAGTCACCTTATGAGGGCATCGTTAGAGGCTGGCCAGCACAATTAAGAGCGAAACGCGTCTATGGTTACTAACTGTGCTGGCCAGCCTCTGACGATGCCCTCATAAAGTGACTTGGAGGCTGAATTTTGTGAAACATAGCCAAGTGTTTACTTTATATTTTTTATTAAACCTTGTTTCACCAAGTGTTGGATGACAATTAATTTTGTCTTTGTTGTTCAATCAATTCTAAATGTAGTTTATAAGTTCTCTTTATCGTTGCGGTCTCGTTTCAGAAGTGAAATTTAGTAGGTTCAGACATCGCTGACTTCAATTATTTGTCTTTTATTCTGATGTGCTGTATGTATATAAAGAAACAAAGAACGTAGTTTTGAATATCAACGATTAGAAAATAAATTACAGTACATACAATAATATGTACATATTTAATTGCAAAATAATGTTTACTCTATATTAAGGTTAAATTCCGGAATATAATTAATATAAATAAATAAATATATCATCACGCCTTTTATCCATTATTGGGTGTGGCACTCTGCCGAAACAGATCTCGGTAAGTGATATATTTTTTTGCGTGAAGTGCGGTTACCAGCCGTCAAATCACGGTCCCCAAAGATGTTAGTGGAAGGTTAGCCACAGAGGTTGATTTAATTAAGGTGAAAATTGTTTGTCGGTTGTGGGGATCGAGCCAAAATAATTAATGTTTTTCTTAATAGCTGTTATAAAAAAAAACAAATTAGCAATATAATTATAACTGCATCCAAGTGGTTCAAATTTCAATATGAATAATTGATTTCTAGTATTGTTATTGGAATTATGATTATTTATTGTTATTCAGCGTTAAGTAAATTAATAAGTAATATTTTGTTTTCAAGCATTATACTCGTAAATATAGAAATTTGATTAATATTTTGGCGTTTTCCTAATTGACTGTTAAAAAATAACAGTTCAGTTATGCTTCTTCTACAAGTAGAATTCTAATATAAAAAATGAAAAATATTAATTGTTGTTGACAGTAAAATACTATAACTCCGTTAAGTATAAATTTAATGTAAAATAAAATATAATAAAAAAATTCTTTGATATGATACTTAGTTCTTTCTTTGCGATTATTATTTGTTTCGTAATTAAAAGAGATTCTAGGAATAACGCGCAAAAATTGTATAATTGCGGTATTGCTAACCCTTAGTTCTTTTTCCTTGCAATTTATCATTTACCATGTAAATGATTTTGAATTCCCAAAAAAATTGATTGCAAATGAGCTGTTTCAAATCTCACTTTAATATCAGTTGTAAAAAGCACAGTGTATTCATGTTAATTATATGTTTGTTCAACATTTTGTACCTTTGTTTAATTTTAAATAGTAGTTTCAGCTTTAAAATGTCAGTTGAATGAGTATTTTCATTTAATAATAATAATAACAACAATGGATCGAATACAAGATATAATTTTTTGTTTACTATGCACTAATTTATAATAAAATCTCATTTCGTCTTGTATGAACACATTTAAAATTAATTACTGTGGCTAGATATTTTGACTACAGCAACTTGATTATTTTATAAAATATCCAGTTTATATATTAACAAATTGGTTATTTTGCCATGCATAAGTACACTGTTATTTCTATCAAATCTCGCTTCGAACTCGCCCGCAGTTTTTACAATTAGATTTATAATTCCTACAGTTTAAATATTCTCTATTTACATTCATATCATAATCTTGATAGGTCTTTGGTTATGTTGCTATTTGAACCACGTTCAAAATTTCATCAGTCTGTTACACTATTGGCCCTTAGCCAAGTCCACTGAACTCCCATCGATAGTTCAGATTTGATAGAAAATGTTGAATTCGATTATTTCTATTTGTTAGCTACATAGATGGATATTTATAAACCAAATTTACCTAATCGGTTTTGAGGATCAGGGCGCAGGTTTTATCGCAGCTCTAGTTAATTTTGTATTTAAAAATTATTACTTTTTTGTTAATATATTATTTGATTGGTACCAGATACCTTCATTTTAATAAAAAAAAAGTCGCAAATAGGTATATTAAAAATCTATTAAGTACATACTGAAAAAATAAAACAAGTATGGATTTTTAAGTATATTTGGGACTTACTAATTTTTTTATAAAAAAAGAAATTTTCGTGTTTTTGCCATAAGCAAATGATATATTTTGCTAATAGCAAGTTTAATGGCTTGAGTTTGTGGGTTGTGTATTATACGGATTTTATTTTGATTTAAAAAAGTGTGAATTTTGAGAAAAATGTATTGCACTAATTTACGAGTATTTTTTTAAATATGCATTTGTCCGAATTAATCGATCAAAAATATTTATCATTTATGACAAATATTAAATATTATTATATAAATATAAAATGTTGATTTCTCTATTTTGAAGTTAATTAAATTAATGACTTTTGGTTTAAATTTATTATTTATAGTAAATAAAACAAATTTAAACATTGATCCAAAATTAGTATACTTCTTATTTATATTGAAGAAGATAGGTTTAAATACTAACCAGGATATTATCAATTACATGCCTCAATAAAATAAATAAATGATGTACAGTGTTTATTATACATTATTTTGAACTAATAACAGACACAATTTCAAATAATTTTGCCAATACACAATTAGATATGGTTTTATACATAATGATGATAATCGGACATTTGGTTCATAAGGGGCCTCTAGCACTTGAGGGTCAAGCTCTATTAGCTTATATGTAGATCCGCTTCTGGTTTCAGGATGTATTATATATAATACGCAAAATAATGCACAGTACTTTTTGAGTAGATTAATAGTATAGTAAGTACATGTTTTCGATTTCTATATAGATATATAGAAAATTGAAATGCATAGAAATAAATAAACTGAAAGGTACGTAAAAATATTGAATTCCCTTTGAACCTTTTCTTTAGAACAAAAAAAAATGCGCTTAGAAACGTGCTGATGACACTGATCTATTTACTTAAGTGCCGTAGTTTTTCTATAAATGGGTTCGTTTACAAAAAAGTTTGGTAGCAGTCGAAAAACTTTCCATTCTGATTGCTCAGGGTGGATTCTTCCAAGTGCTATCATTTATTTTACATTATTTGCCAAGTGTGGCGACTACATTATATTCAAGAAGACAAAAAGAATGCTTTTTCCTTTTGATGTGCTTATAATGTGAAAGAAGGGACGACAGCTCGTAATTGAAATCTATTTACGAAGAAATGATTTGGAACTTAGAGAGTGAAATTAAGCTACGACTCACCAAGCATCTAGTAGCTATCTCGTAAATATATACGCAGTTGTGAATGATAAAGTGGGAATTCTACGGACTGTAGTTCCCCTATTTTGTAGAATTTATAAATATTTAAATTATCAAGAATATATTAATGTAGTTAGGTTTACTTTAGTAATCCTAAAACATAATTTTATGCTGAAATTCATTAGTAAAGATACGTAATTTAATTTTAAGACAGAAACTCGTAAGGTAAGATTCTTCAATTTGTTAACTCCTAGTTACGAATAAAAATAATAAAATAAAAACCTTGTAATGATAGAGCTGCGAAAGAAAGAAGAAATTGAAATTCCGAAATATTCTGTTAGAAATGAAAATAAATAATGATAAATTGTTCAACTCCGACGCGGAATTTAGTTCAAGGACCATTATTTACTAATTCGCCTAACAAAGGAATACATTTTTCTTTCGAATACTTTCAGATTTTGACATTAAAACTTGTACCATACAATTTGAAACTTTTCTAACAAAAGTTTAATTCATTTTACATAATTTTAACTTCTATTCAGTTTAAATGCTCGCAAAAAGTTTCTTTTTAATTTTAAATTACTAAATTATTCTGCGAAACTTCCTGCGAACATGCAATAACTTACACATTTCTTAAGTTCTTATTTTCTGCTATAGAATGAATCTTCACACTTTACACTAACATTGAATTTATGTAGGTATCTCGTAGATATAAACATATATTTTATTATTCTTATATTATATTCACAATAAGATTAGATAAGTACGAATATAATTTATATGCAGTGGTATCGAATCAGCCTGTGGATCTTGAAAACTCTGGTTCGATCCCCACAGCCGACAAACAATTTTCACCAATTTAAATCTATCCCTGTGGCTCTCCCTCCACTAACATGGGGGCCGTGATTTGACGGCTAGAAACCGCACTTCACGCGAAAAAATATATCACTTACCGAGATCTGCTTAGGCAGAGTGCCACACCTAGTGATGGGTAAAAGGCGTGATGATATATTTATTTATTTATTTTTATAATTTATATGTTTTTGATCGCCGTCTTATGTAATATTCTGTTTAGTATTTATTTATAAAAAGGATATGAAGCCCTTAAAAGTATATCGTTATTTGCTAGATTTGAAAAATTGATATATAATTAATTGGAGTCGTAGCAATAACTCTCTTTTCTGCCGGAAACGTATATCCGTTTACCAAGGTAGACTGACAATTTTTATAATGAGCGTAACAAAAATTTATTTATTTTATCTTTCATTTTAATTAGAAAACATAATATTAATATTTTTCTTTATAGTTCAATTATAGCTATAAAATATTAAATATTAAATGACGTAGATGTACAAACTGGGAAATAAAGAGATAATTTTAGAACTTGCAGTAAATTTATAAGATTATTATGGGACATAGTATATTGCTTGGTATTTTATATGTATTATATGCATGTATTATAATAAATTCATGATAAAATAAATACTAATTAAATAAAAACTATGAAAATATAAGAGTTACATTACTTGAATTTTTGTAAATTAATCATTTTATAATTTCAAAATTAAAGTAATTAAATGTCATCCCATCAACCGGATTACTTATCTGAATACTTATAGCAAATTTGTAATATGGGGTAGATGGCTCAGTGGTATCGAGTTGGCCTGTGGATCTTGAGAACCCTGGTACGATCCCCACAGCCGACAAACAATTTTCACCAATTTAAATCTACCCCTGTGGCTCTCCCTCCACTAACATCTTTGGAGGCCGTGATTTGACGGCTGGTAACCGCATTTCACGCGAAAAATATATCACTTACCGAGATCTGCTTAGGCAGAGAGCCACACCCAGTAATGGGTAAAAGGCGTGATGATATATTTATTTGTTTATTTATTTTGTAAACGGTAATCTATATATGATACAAATTTCCTAACCTGTATCAATTTGATGCTTCATCAAACGCTAAAGTACATACATAATGATATTTGGGATGAGGTAAACATAAATTTTGCCGTAACAATAATTAGCGTATTGTAGTAGTTAATTATCAAATAGATACAGCTTTAATGAGCTTGCACAGTGCTAGCAATACTAATAATGTATCGTATAGTAGCTATTATTATTTTACCTGTTTAGATGAACAAAGTTAGTATTGGAACAAGATTAATGTGTAATTTACAAATATTTACATTGAAGAATTAGAATATAATGTATTTCATAAGTAGCATTATTTATATTTTAATATTTGTTTATTAAAACTTTATGGGGTAGGTGGCTCAGTGGTATCGAGTCGGTCTGTGGATCTTGAGTACCCTGGTTCGATCCCCACAGCCGACAAACAATTTTCACCAAATTTAATCTACCCCTGTGGTTCCCCCTCCACTAACATCTTTGGGGGCCGTGATTTGACGGCTGGTAACCACACTTCAAGCGAATAAATATCTCACATACCGAGATCTGTTTCGGCAGAGTGCCACACCCAGTAATGAATAAAATGCGTGATGATATATTATTTATTTATTTAAAACTTTACAAACAAGAAAAGTTGATCAAATAATAACTTTTAGGGTTCCTCTACGTCAATGAATATGCTTGATATAATATGTTTAATTTTATTTTGAAATATTACAAATATATTTTTTTTAAATGTAAGCCATAATAAAATATAAAATTAAGTTAAACTAAACTAACAATAAAAATATTCACTTTGAGTAATAATTCAAATATAAAGTATAAAAGTTTAATGGACAGTTGCTTCACTAAAAATGTTGAATTCGAATGTGTCTGATAAGGATTATTTCTATTTTTCAACCAAATAGATGAATATTTATAAACTAAATTTACATAGTCGTTTCATGTATTTAGGTTTTGACAGGATCAGGGCGTAGGTCTTATTGGAGCTCTATTTAAATTTATATTTAAAAATTATTACCTTTTGTTAAAATATTGTATATACCGGGTGCAACATGAAAACTTGGCCATAGGCGTTTAACATGGGAATTCAGTTTTTCCTTGCGCAAAAGTGGCCAATTGATTTTAGACAAAAATGTTTCAAATAAAAGTTGTAGAGCTTGAAATTATTTATCTAAATCAGTTTTCAGATTTTATTTTGCACATTTTGTAAGCGAAATAATCGCATTAATATTTTATAAGAATTTCTACTTTATAGTGATAGCCATGGAATTGAGACAAAATGATAAACAAATGTATGACGTTTAAATTTAGTTTGATATGGATTTGTGATTTATTTAAGTGACAAAGGTGATTGTTGTTATATCATTATTGAAAATGGATAACTATTCACATGAAGAAAAGTTGCAGATTATTAAGTGGAATTATCCTAGTGAAAGTTTTCGAAGAATACGTGATTTAATCAGTATTATTTGGCCGCACCATAACATTCCAAGTAAAACAACAATTCTGAACTTTATTACCAAATTTGAGAAGACCGGTACATTTAATAATCAAGTGGAACAGGGACAGGGACGTGTGCATGGAGATAGAAATAATAATAACGAAGACAATGTACTAGCATTAATAGAAATGGAACCAAATCTCGGTGTACGAGAAATTTCAAAAGAACTAAATATTAGTTTCAAATACAAATACTATTCTTATAAAATTCTTACAAAACCACCAAAAAAATTTTGAACACGATTGCGAACGACGCGCAACATTTTGCGAAATAATTATGGAAAAGCCCAACAATGATAGGAGGTTTTTAAAAAACATATTATTTACAGATGAGTGTACATTTACGCTGAATGGCGAACTAAATAAAAATAATTTTCGACACTGGTCTCAGAGATATCCGCACATTGTTATTGAATCCAGAACACAATATCGACAATCAGTAAATGTATGGGCAGGAATTTTAGACAATAAAATTATTGGTCCTTTTTTTATTAATCGATTTAATGGAAACAATTATTTAGAATTGTTACGAGAAATAGTGGGACCGGAAATAGCCCACGCAAATAATGAGTATGTGTGATTCCAGCACGACGGCTGTCCTGCCCATAATACAAGAGAAGTTGTAAATTATCTGAATGATACGTTTCCAGAAAGTTGGATAGGGCATGGAGGGCCAGTAAACTGGCCAGCACGTTCTCCAGATTTAAATCCCTGTGACTTTTTTTTATGGGGACACTTGAAGTCTTGCGTTTATAATAAAAGATACAATGCCATCCAAGAACTTAAAAACGCTGTTGTAGGCGAATGCAACAAAATAAATATTAAACAGTTGTGCAATGTTAAAAATGTTTCTACAATAGATTAGGCTACTGCTTAGCACAAAACGGAGGACTTTTCGAACATCTTTTGTAATTTAATATTATTTCTAAATAAATAAAATAATTATTAGCGTAAAAATTCTATTATTTATTATAATAAATATTAAAAAATTATAAAATAAATTATCCATTTTCAATAATGATATAACAACAAACACCTTTGTCACTTAAATAAATCACAAATCCATTTAAAACTAAACTTTTCTGACAGTTAAAACGTCATACATTTGTTTATCATTTTGTCTCAATTCCATGGCTATCACTATAAAGTAGAAATTCTTATAAAATATTAATGCGATTATTTCGCTTACAAAATGTGCAAATTAAAATCTGAAAACTGATTTAGATCCATAATTTCAAGCTCTACAACTTTTATTTGAAACATTTTTGTCTAAAATCAATTGGCCACTTTTGCGCAAGGAAAAACTGATTTCCCATGTTAAACGCCTATGGCCAGGTTTTCATGTTACACCCGGTATATTATTGGGTTGCTACAAGATACCTTCATTTTAATAAAAAAATAATTGTCAGTCGCAAATATGTATATTAAAAATCATTTAAGTATATAATGAAAAAATAAAATAAGTATGGACTTTTAAGAATATTTGAGACTTATTATTTATAAAAAATAAGTTGTGTTTTTGCAATAACCCAACGATATATTTTGCTAATAGCAAGTTTACTGGCTTGAGTTTGTGGATTGTGTATTATACGAATTTGACTTTTAAAAGTGTGAACTTAGCGAAATATGCATTATTCTAATTTAATTTTTGTTAAAATTTTCCCAAAAGTTAAATTTTAAACTTGATTTAAATCAATAAAAGTAAATGTAAGTTGGACAGTAATGTTAACTATGACATGTAACTTCGCAATTCTTTTATTTATTTAAACTAAGTTTAAAATTTAACTTTTGGCGGTGCAACTACATATAAGTGTCACTCAATCATTTATAAATCACTCAAGCTGCAGGACTGATAGAATATTACAATTATTTAATGAATAAAAACACTTGCTTTTCGGTTATGGTAGCCCAAATCTTCGTAGGTTCAGATGCCTTGCCTTTAGCTGGTTCTGAGTAGATTTCGATAAGAAATAGATTTATACGCGTAAATTGTAGTTATACCGAATCGTCAATTCAGAACTCCAAAAATATTAGTAGAGGTTGCACCAGAAGAATATTTTAATACGGTGAAAATCGAATATCCTGTTATAGAAATCGAGCTCGAGTTCTTATTTCAACAGACCGACATGTTGTCACACTGTCATTTATCCCATATTCTGTAGGTCGTTCCGTGGTATTTAGTCGAAATGTGGATTTGAGAACCCGGGTTCGATTTCCATAGCCGACAAACAATTTTCACCACATTAAAATGATCTTCGGGGGCTGCTACCGCACTTTAGGCGTATAAAATATCATCACACCCCATCCGTCAGTACGGTGGTGTGGATAGCGATACGGAATACGAATCCGGAGATCCCGAGTTCCAATTATACTCAAGCTAAAAGTTATATAAAAAACTACTACACTGCGGCTCGGTGAGTGCGGACCCTGTACTGTAATTGGGATTAAGTTCATGTTGTACAGCGTAACATAAATAAATAAAAAAAAGTAATACAAGGTATGATGTTATTTGTTTAATATTCATTTTATTTGGTTTAGATAAAATAGGAGCGCTTGTATGTTTCTGCATGATGTTATTATGCCAAACACTTTATTATGATTTCATCATGTTCATGTAAATGTGATGAAGCTTAAGAGTGAGAATGCTTGTAATTAATAACGTTGTTTACTGCAAATATTCCAATCGATCTGAATCCAGACAAAGGAAATTTATTAGGTATTATGGTAATTTCGATAGAATTTAATTACATTAATTTACTTCCTCTTCCTCACTTTGCTATGTTGCTTCCAATATTCGTAAATTATAAATTTTTGGTCTATCTTTATTTAACCTAATTAGGGAGATCATTTTAAATGACGATTTAATTTCCAGATATCTGCAAATGCATTATAGGGAATAAGATTACATTTATTTGAATACAGCCTTATATTAATTAAGATCAATAGTACATCATTTATGTTTGTATCTTCCGATTCTAATTAAGAGTAAATAAGAAATAAAATACTATCGTTAAAAGCTAAATACAATTAGCACTGGCCAAGTATACCTCAAAATCCTAAATAAATAAATAAATATGTCACCACGCCTTTTACCCATTACTGGGTGTGACACTCTACCTAAGCTGATCTTGGTAAGTGATATATTTTTTCGAGTGAAATGCGATTACCAGCCGTCAAATCACGGCCCCCAAAGATATTAGTGAAGGGGGAACCACAGCGGTAAATTTAAATTAAAATCCAATGATTTAAAATATATAAAATTTTCTATTGAAATATTTACAGAAATATAAACCATACTAAATTGTAAAATACAAAACCCAACAATAAAAATAATTACTGAATAATAATTTAAAAAAATATATTTATATTAATTGCCATTTCAATAATAATGTTGAAAAAACTTAATAAAATAGTTTTTGGTTTAAGTTATGTGATTATATTTATTTGGACGTTCCGGTACACTAAACTTGTACCTTCGTCTGGACAAGAAAATAAATAACAAAAAAACTTATTCAAACTACAGAATTACTTTAGAAAAAAGGGTTATGGAAATATATTTTTTAATGAACAAAAAGTACGAGTAAAATATATTTTTCGGAAGTTAGAACGCGAATCAATTCCAAGTGGAGTGTATATTAATCATACTCTCACATTAACATTCTCTAATTTAATTATCTCACCTCGTAACCATATGACAATGTAAATCTCTGAAGATTAACTATCACCAAACTTAATGTAAACAAACTATCAAGCGGACAAAGACATCATGATCAAAACTGTTTAAACTAATTTATATCTACTACGTACCATAAGAAAATATACAACTAGATAAAATAATAATTAAACTTAGCGCAAGTATTTCTAATAAAAATAATTTTACAAAGGGTTCATGCTACAAATTGATAGAACATAGCATCATATTAATTTACAAAAATAGTTATTTTGTATTAAGTGCGCAAAATGAGTGTTTTTTTGTTGCGCGTGAGAATGTTAATTTTAGTTGAGACCGCAGATCGAGACAATAAAAAGCACTCGAACGAGCCAAAAAACAAAAATTTTGCCCACGAAATACAAACAACATTTTTTATACAACTGTAAATAAAGAACAATACAATAATTATTGATTTTTTAAGTAAATTGAAGGAAAACAATCAACAATAATATGTGTGTAACTAATGAAACCTGACAATAAATAATTTGGGAGTGTACGCGAGATACTCATTTTGCACACTAGAATACGAAACAGTGCGCAAAATACTCATTTTGCGCACTAGGGTGCAAAATAATGCGCAAAATACGCGTTGTCATGGTAATGTAAATGATGAAAAAATCACGTACTTCGCGTATTGATATTAGTGAAAAAAATGAACATTTTTTGACAGTTGTAGAAAATAGTTATTTTTCTACGATTGCTATGAAAAGTTGACAATTACGCTCTCATTTGTCATCGTAAAGTTGACGTTTTTTCTATGGAACAATCGAAAAATATCTCCAATGGTAACGCGCGAAAAAGACGTTAAATGTGCGCATTCCCAATGACAACGCGCGAAATAGTTATTTGTGTATTAAGAGCGTAAAGTGATTCTTTGTTACTCGAGCACGGTAATTGCAGCGCGAGCCGAAGGCGAGAGCTGCAATAGTGCAAGAGGAACAAAGACACTTTACGCTCGTGATACACACATAATTTTTTCTACGATTGCATCTTAAAGTTATTAAAAAACGTAGGTATACGTCTAAAACTAAATTCGTTTTGTTAACTGTCAATATGACAAGTTTCTGTTTTGTTTGTATCCCTGGTAACTATTGAAATAATATTTTTCGCGCGTTGCCATTGGAAACGCGCGAATTTAACGTCTTTTTCGCGCGTTGCCATTGGAGACGCGCAAAAAAGATATTTTTCGATTGTTCCACAGAAAACGTCAACTTTACGATGACAAATGAGAGCGTAATTGTCAACTTTTCATAGCAATCGTAGAAAAAATATATGAATGCGCACTTATTTCAATAGTTACCAGGGATACAAACAAAACAGAAACTTGTCATATTGACAGTTAACAGAACGAATTTATTTTCAGTACGCATACGTTTTTAAATAATTTTAAGATGCAATCATAGAAAAAATTATGTGTGTATCACGAGAGTAAAATGTCTTTGTTCTACTTACACTATACCGTGTTCGAGTAACAAAGAATCACTTGACGCTCTTAATTCACAAATATATTTTTTATTTCTTTTTTTAATTGATGAACAATATGATACTTATTTGAATGAAATGAAAATGTATGAGTTTGACTAGAACAACTAGCCAAAAACTATAATGTTACAAATACCTGCAACTTTATTTTATGTTTTAAAATTTTATTCTTCACATATAATAATATTTATATGAAAACATATGTAATCGAGCATGATTTTCCAATATATTAATTGAGATGTACTAGAGTTTTGTTTAATCTATATTACCTAATTAATCAATCTTATTTGACACACTAAACGGCTTCGATACTCTATTACCAGCAATAAGTGTATAAACATTAGAATCTGAGTATTAATATTAATTTTTAATAATAATAACAAAAATTATTTGAAAAGAGAATATATTTTATTATTTTAATTAGTGCTGCAAGATCTGTACAGAATAACATTTTTATTACATTCTGTAACAATATTAGTTTACATTGCTTACACTGCTTACATTTGTATGCAGAATAAGCCCATTAATCCTAATTATAGAACAGATTGTATGATTAAATTGCGGCATTTTAATGGCGTACACACTTGTCGGCCGGTAGACTCGAGCCCGGAACTGCACGGGTATTTTAAAAAGTGTCAAATTATAAAAATAGTTCTTACTACATATCAAATAAATGAACATTGACAATTTATTGATAAAACTTGCACGTTTATAAGTTCAAATATAACAGCAAGTTTTCTTGAAAACATGCTAGTAAGCGACATTTTTATTCCTCTTCCACAGCGTGGCCATTCCAAATATCTCTATTGCAGAATTTATCCGGCCACATAAATTTATTTTATTACGTCCATTCATATCATAAAGAAACGATACCACCGCCCTTTGTTATCAGAACCAGATAACGGCTGGACGGCTGTGCCAACCTGACGTAGCATACATCTAAATGAGGAAGAATTCATTTTGTCGAGGCCTGCCTGTCAGCTTGAGAAAACAAAGTACTCGCTCTGCTTATTTTAAAGACGCATTATTAAGTTTTCAGGGTGCTAAGTTGACGGGACGGGTATTAAATTTCTAGCCAAGTTATTCTAAATATTTCAAGAGCAGCAATGCATCAAAAGTTGCGTTGCTATTCAATGATAAGACGTTGGATGACGTGAATGAAGTTTACTGTAGTTGAAAGTGAGTGAAACTGAAATTCTTACCAAACGAGTTAGATGGGGTTCGTTACTTTTGATTTAGTGCTACTTTGACAAACGGACTGGAAATGTAAATAATTTCTTTGAATGTAATTTAAAAGAATATTTGATTTAAATATTATAATATAACTGTAGTTCCTGGTATATTTAGAATAAATTTTCTGGGCATAAATGATCATTTAAGGCAGCGGTCATATTAGACAACTAAGATAGATTGATTGCGATCGAGTAAACATTAAATCAACACTAACTTATGTTAATGGGAGCACTGCGTGCATCGTCTATGATCTAACGATGTCGATCATTACTGACTGGTTTGATATGTTAAACTTATTAGATTTTTGTTAATCTTGTCACATTCATAGCAACTGAAAACATTTTATTATTTAATTTATTTTGACGTTGCGGTTAGAAAGATTTTTGTCAGATTCATTATTAAATAAAGATAATATACAATAATTATTTTTTATTTGTATTTCGTTGTCAAATGAAAAATGATTATTTGGATACAGCAATTGGAATATAATGGATAAATTGATGATGCGAATTGAATAAAATTTCAAAATGAAAATTTGTAGTTGAACACATTAATCATATATTTCTGAAAATGTGCATATTTTCAGAGTAACAATGCAAGAAAAAGTGATACATATATTTTTCAACTGACCCAACAAACCAGTGACTTGACAGATTGATTTTATAATAAAATATAAAACAAAACACTTGTCTAAGTCTCACAAAATTTTGTTTTATATTTTATTATTAAACCTAGTTTCACTAAGTGAGCATTCAAAGACAATCATTTTGTCTTTGTTGTTTTTTATATAATTGATTTTATATTTTAAATTTTGTAAGTGGGCAATACAATTACATAATTTTCATCAAACGACATTATTGTTTTAATGCAATGTAATCTTCTCAGTGTTGCCATTGCTTACAAATGATTTTGCTTTTCAGTATCAATTATTGCAAAAAGATTAAACACATTTTGAAATAATTTTGTGGAGTTTTACTACTGTGCAAGTTTGAGCAACAATTATGAGAATGGATATAAATTTCAGTGAGAGTTCGTGAGTTTAAATCTCGCTGAATACAATTTTGGCCAAGTGATTCAGATTTCACCGTCTTTAGTATAAGTTGCTTTGTGCACAGTAGCGAAATAATAATAAAATATTGTAGAAAAAGTCCATGTAAACGGTAATGCTCATTTTACAGAACCAAAAATATACCTCTTTTATCATTAATATTTTCAAGTTCTTGAAATTTATTTTTGAAATAATTTAATCAAATAATAAGCAATAAATTTGTCCATTTACAGATGTTTTATTCAGAGTGTATTTGAGTTAAAAAGTTGAACTTAGAATATTAATTTAAGACTTTGTAATAATACAAGTTATTCTGGAGACAATCAAATACTTCATTTAAGAGATATGTAACTGAATTTCTGTCAAGTTAATGTTTTTAAATTGAATATAATTGCAAATAAAAAACAAATATAGCATCATGCCTTTTGCCCAATACTGAATGTTGCAATCTCAATAAGTGATAGGTATATTAATCCGCGTGAAGTACGGTCAGTAGCTGTCAAATGATGGCCTCCAAAGATGTTAGTAGAGAGGAGCCCCAAGAATAATTTTATATGCGATTAAAACCAGTTTGTCAGCTGTGAGACTCGAACTCGGGTTCTCAAATCCATAGTCCAACGCATTGCCACTAAGCTATCTACCCCGTTAATAATAATTGTATTTGATTTTTATGCTGGATGCCCGAAAATGTTTTTACACAATTACCAAATACTAAATTACTAGTAGTATTGTAAAATGAACAATAAACTGAATTGGTCTCACTGGAAAAATCCAGGCAACGCTGATGTTTTAATTTCTCTGTGAAAATGCAAATAAAATTTTAACAAAAAATAAAATGTGACTACTGAAATGCGAGAACATTGTTTACGTATTATTTATTTCATACATTTGTACGTTTAAAAGCGACTGTTCATTTATATTTTTATGTTCGACTGCACTATAACTATTTGATTTATTACACTTTTTAATGTCCATTAAAGAACACTTTATTGGACTGGTACGATAAAATAGTAAAATTGGACAATGTTAAACACTTAAATTAAAAATAAATATGCCCAATTCATTAATTAATTTCTTTGCATTTCATGTAATTTCTTTGAAACATTATGAACACTTTTACTTTATTTTTTAACAATTTGGCGATTTAATAATTTTAAATAACATTGTTCAACAAAAGCATATTGTTTTTTCACATTAACAAATTAAATGAAAAACAAAACAGTCGAACTTAAAGATTTGTATGTAATTCGTACGTAATCAGACTTTACAGGACTCGCCTTATTCAGCAACCTCGCTACCTGCGATCGTTCGGCTATAAAGTACGGCTCATCAAATAAAGTCCTATATTATGTACTTGTTAGATAAATAGCTAATATAAAATCAACAGACTGTGTTGGATGGAATGCATCCTCTTTTTTATTATAGTTGTATAAATCGTTAACATTGTTTCTGACATTAAATGCCCTTTTAGCAAGAAATAAATATCGACATAAAGAATAAATGCAATTTGTTACCAATACCAAATCTGAAATCGATATCACTTATCAGTCCTTTTTCAGATAAAAGCACTTATAGCTTCGATTGTTAAAAGAAACGCGTATCGACTACCCGAAATGCATTTGCTTCGTGGCAAAAAATGGAAAACATGGCAGTGTATCGCAAACAATTGATACATAAAATAAATGATTACTGTCATGAGAATGGCAGCAACGCGTCGCGCATCTTCCGCTTGATGTGTTTATGTCGTCGTCGTAGCTCGCCGCCATTGTCCGAGAAGAAGGAAAGAAAGACATCAGAAAAATAGAGGTAGCTGATAAAATGAGAACTGGAAGATTACACCAGTATTTCTTAACTGGAGAATCATTCTTCTGAAAAAAAATTGTTCATTTGGAATTTTATATTCGTAATGTGAAAATTCCTTGCTGTGTGTTTTATTATTATCTTTGTCTAGACAACTTTTATTGACTAGTTTGAAAAATTCTTGAAGCACAAATTACGATGATACTGATGTTAGTGGTAATAATAAACGTAAATTAAAAATACAAACACGTTTAATATGACAGCGAAACAAAATGAGTTATTTAATTATATGTGGTTTACGTTTTATGGTTCAGTTTTTTTTTCATTGAATGAATGGCAATGTACACTTCAAATAAAATACTCAGACATCTTGGGCACCAGCATAATTTTTCAGATATTTTAAGGGTAGTATTATTAGATTTGTATCATATCGGTTATCAACAAAATTGGTACAGTAATAGATATTCCATGAACAAAATTATACGCATTTCAAAAAAATTGTAACCCAAGCCAACTCGACTCTACCTGAAGCCGATGGGTATCCAAATCTATATTATTTAAAATATAAATAACTACTACAAATGATGAGGATTTGAGATAATATTTTATAAAAACAAATATATAAGCAATGTTTGTAATTTTTCCACATTTTTCGTACAAGAAGAATTAATCGACTCCCTAGGGTACAAGAGGACAGGATTATGTATTTATGTTAGAATTAATAACGGTAGATCTCAATACATAAAGGTAGAAAAGGAAAATTAGAGCCAAAATACAAACATGTCGTAAAAAAATAGAAGTACAAGTATAAACGTAGTGAAGAATAACATATACATAACTAGTTAATAAAATTATCAAAATTATTCGACTACAATAATATCGTATATAACTTGAATGTAATTAATTGTTTAGAATATGTAAACTATAAATATAAAAATTTTACAGAACTAAAATTATATTATTATACTAATAATATGTATTAATTAA
The DNA here is from genome assembly GCA_947425015.1 of Pterostichus niger. Taxonomy (NCBI): domain Eukaryota; kingdom Metazoa; phylum Arthropoda; class Insecta; order Coleoptera; family Carabidae; genus Pterostichus; species Pterostichus niger. The sequence goes on along the minus strand of OX380341.1, from coordinate 19,132,672 downwards.
CAAATAAAACTTTCTTAACAGATGAACATCCAGCAGTAAATAATTATATCAATATCAGTCGCAATATTTGTTTCTATAATTCCTAACATTACATTTCTCATCTGTTGATAACATCTTTAATGTTCTTATTCGTAGATCTAAGAAAGTAACTGTATTATCAACGGGTTTTATCAAATATTTTGATTTAATAGCTTCTTTTTAAATAATCTTTAAATCTATAATTATATCTCTATTACTTGCATAATCTGGTTCTAAATGATTTGTAATTTTTTTAACCAAAGCAAAACTAAATGTAATATAGGATTATATTCCAGGTTTAATTCTAGTAGCAGTACTTAGCGGTGATAAATTAAAATACAGTAAATATAAATACTAAGGAGGCATGACATAGAGTATACTAAAATCCATAATTAATACAAATAAGTGCGACAGCAGAATTATAAAAATATATAATTTGTGATACATTTGTTATGTATGCCACCTTTATCGCAACATTGCTTCGGTTTATTTTTACAAAGCATGAATGAGAGTCTTTTAGTTTTTGTTAGGATCTATTATTATATTACACTATTTGTTCTTGAATTACATTTTTGTGTTTACTGGTTTGTTTATTATTTTGTAGTGACTTTTTAATTTTACTATTTATTGCCAACCATAAAATTGACACGGGGTCTATTAGGCCGTTTTCCCTTCTAATTATATCTGAACCGACAGTAATTAATCCAAATCGGATTGAGGAACTTACCCGTATCCTTCTCGCCCAGACTCAACCCGACTTACAAGGATCCAATGCGACATGAACAACTTATAACTGACCCAAAACCTGACTGCTAGACAGATCGGTAAAAATGCATATTTCTACTGTGGACATCACCCGACAACATTGTTACTCAATCATGTGAATTCTGTCATTCATCAGCTGTCATATATCATATTTGGTTTTTAATTATTATTATTATTTTTTTAAATTTAAATATCGGACCAACTACTCAGGTCATATGCTGATATGTTCTTTGTATGGCCGCCACGGGCGGGACCCGAACCCACGACCTTATGGTCGTCAGTCAGGCCCTCAACCCGCGCGGCCGCCACGCGGGACAATTATTATTATTCGCTCGATTATGGAGTTTTCTCCGAGAAAACACAAGCAGTTTACTAGGTGTTTGGCTGTGCATCGCGCTCATCAAAACATAGAACGCTTAGTTTACATAAATTTTAAATTAATTTTTATGTTAAACCACATATATGTGATTGTTATTTGCATTTTTGAAGACATTTATAAGTATAAAGGTATGATATGATATATGTTACTGTATAATGTGGTTAAACCGAAATTAGATTTGTTAGTAAACATAATGCAAATAAATATATTTCAGTCGCACTTAATTTTGTTGCATCACATATAAAAATTTGTATAGAATTCATAACATACTAGTGTTTTGGGTAGCACACACAATATTTGGTACAAATTATGTATAAACATATTAACTATACCTAACAGTTTTTATAAAAATAGATGTTTCAACACAATTTACAACCTTTAAACAAAACAGATGAAATGACAGATGTGAACAATCAGTATTCGCATATTCAAATGGCTGCAGAAGAAGGAACTTTAGTTCCATATTTCATACAAGCGGCGTTTCGCTAACTAACTTTGCGAATAGGGTCTCAATTTGGAATATTAATATATGTTCGACGAATAACAAATTAGATAGTAATCTGGGATAAGATATACACATATAAACGGGGGACATTAAAAATACTAATACGTTAATTAATTGCTATGAGATAAAAAAGTTAACTGCACAAATAAATGCACATCTAGTACTTAGTTTATAAGTACATTTTATTTATTATAAACTATGTAATAAGAACTATGATTTAGTTTAATTTCTTTTAATTACATAAATAAATAATTTTATGGTCCTGATATCGTTAGTTCATGGATCAATTCAATGTTTACTAATTAGTAGAAATGAATTATTTTATAAATTTAATAAAAATTATTTATTTTCAAGTATTTCGTATTTCTATAAAAACCGTCGCTTAGTTGTTTTAAATTATTTGACCGAAATTCATTGATCCCAGGTTCAGGGCGGTACTCCAATTTTTTTCTTCATAATTCAGTTTGATATCATCAATTATTACTTATTTAAAATACAAATTAAATTTCAATAAAAATATATTTCCATACATTTACAATCAAAATTTGGTAAAAACTGTGATGATAATTATTTTTTTAATTTATTTGTTTAATTTTACATTTATGTGTTACAAATTATGTGTCAAATATTCCAAGATTTTATGACTGACGACTCCACTACAAGTTGTTTCCGTTTCCCCCGCTGAATATATCACTTTATAGAAATCATATAATTCTAAACACATTATCTAGTTCAGTAGCTTTGTTTGATAATTTCAATTCTCGTATTAATATACGAACGAGGCTTGTTTCCCAACCACTGTTACCCATAGAATTTAATCTACAAGCAGTTTACATTTAAGCACTTGCTGGTGTTCAAAACAAAGCTAACCGAAACTAACTTTTAGGTCTAAATAACTAAACTCTGTAACATAATGAGATCCCGAACCTATGTCTGCTGTTTCGAACAGAAAGATTAATATGCGGACTTTTAGTTACTACGTATTGAATCCAGAATCCCGAACAACTGTGTTGTGTTTTCCAACAAAATAGTGATTGTATATTAATAACAGATATACAAAAAATACAGAATTTGAACTATAATGAGTCATGGTGAAACTGATACAAAATTTCCTCAATCATCCCACATACCTTGTTATTATTAGGTATCTTGTCACTTTAATCATTGACATTAATCGTATTTCTTAAGTAGCTACCTTAAATAAGTGCTTATAAATTAGAATTATGGGGTAAGTGGCTCAGTGGTATCGAGTCGGCCTGTGGATCTTGAGAACCCTGTTTCGATTTCCACAGCCGACAAACAATTTTCACCAATTTAGATCTACCCCTGTGGCTCCCCCTCCACTAATATCTTTGGGGACCGTGATTTGACGGCTGGTAACCACGAAAAAAGGCTGGATTATTTCAAGTTAAATCAGAAAATCTAGTAGTAAGCAGCAACGTACCAACATTATATTATAAATTCCATCCAAATTTGTTAATAGTTTAGAGATTTTATTTTTTTCATTTATTTCATGATTGCTAAATTAGTTATTTAACATTTTTTTCTCTTGTAAATTATTATATACCATAAGAAATTTTAGTTTAATATTTTCGTAAATAATGATATGGGTCTTAAAATTCTTCAGGTCCCTTCACAATGCTGAGCTTTAGTTACGTCGCTGGTAGTGAGTGAAGTAAGCTAGTTAAATAGAATGACAAGTCATCTGTTTCAGTTTGTAAGTTCGATCTGATCTAAAGCAAATTCATATGAAAATATGATCATATTTTATTTAATAAGTCTAAAGATATAATTTCATCAAGTAATTCACATAGGTTTACAAGAAATATCTACCTTAGTGTACCTAGATCTAACTCCAAGCATGCAACACTTTCTACTATTCAATGGCTAAATATAATTATAAATAAATATCTCTGACAGCTAGAATTTGTGTTGCATCATTCGCATCATAATTCCATTGATTTATTTTCAACTTTATTAGTAAGCTTTAAAAATATATTAATATTCAACGAACAAATTCAATTTAATATTTCTATTTTACCCTGACAATGTTAATATTACTTGTCACATTTCGAATTCATATAAATACAAAAATAAGTTACAAACTTCTATATGCATAGTAATTTGGTACTAATATAGTAGTACTGTAAATAATTAACCTCTATAATGTATATTTATTTATTTATTTATTTATCTTCATATTTTTCACAACAGAAATAAAATCATATTTACAGTGCATGGGTCCTACAGCTTATACTGGAAGTTGAACGATTTAGACACTGTCGTATTTATAATAAATAAATACTAATTTGGCCTAATTCAATCAATTTTGGAAAAGCAATTGACAATAGCTTATCACTTTTGACATTTTTTCTAGAATTCTCTGTTCAAGGGCTTTACTTTGATACCAAATTCGACATAATTTCAACATTTGTAAAAAATAATTAAAACGCTTCAATATTATTTTTAAGAGTCACCTATTAATAATGAATTTTTGTTCTTCACATGTTTAACAAAACATACGAATTTTATAAATTATTAAAAAGTTATTATTTATAACAAATGAACCATTAATAATGTCGAAATATAATTGAAACAAAAGTTATTTTAAATCAAATCAGGGTTTATTTAATTATTATGTATTTAGTAACAAATACAAAAACTGAAAAAGACCCTTAAATAATATTGTTTTTCGTTTATAAGTTTGTTTCAATCTAAAATTTTATAGCGTTTTTAAATTATCGCGCTTCCAGACACCGACTTTTTTGAGACTATGTTTTTTTAACTCACTAGGATCTGACAAGTAAAAATTCATCAAAATCTGGAGGTCGAGAAATATCACCATCACAATACTTTCCCTATTATATGGTATGACAACCATATTGGAATTTAACTCAAATCTTAGTTATAGGTTTAGGTGATTCGAAAACATGTAAATTCATCTAAATATAAATATGAATTTAAAAATTATAAGATGTATTTGTCTCTATTAAGAAAGATGTAGACGGGCTGATCGAATTGAATAGTTAGTAGCTCAAATTTAATTAAGTATAAAAAGTAAAAAAATCTTCAAAATTTCAAAATGTTAGAAGTCAAAATAATAATTATTATTTTTTTGTGTAGCGATTTAAAACCGGACTGATTCAATTTATTTAATTAAAAAAAATATGTAAATCAAAATCGTTATTCAAATTCTGTATAATATATATTGATTTTAGCCGATTAAAAATAAGTATAATTAAAATTTTTCATTCCATTCTTCGCCGTTGTTTTGTCATCTGCTAATTAATTATATCAAAAGTCGGAACTTGGAATCTTTCCAAAAATGAGCAATTACGAAGTTCTATATTTCATCATTTTTCAATTAATTCATCAATTAGCGATGGCTGGTAAGTGTAAAATTTTGAAGGAGACTTTAATATTACTTTAACTAAGCTTTTCATACCATTCATTTGATGCAAAGTGAAATTAAATATTATAAATGTTGCTAACTTGTTACAAGTTAATACTAATTTTTCGCATGAATAAAACAGGAATATTTTAGAATTAGAAGTTCGACTTTAATAAATTTTCCCTCAAAATATGAATCTCTAATCTATATATTCTAAATAAATAATTAAATTAATTACCTACTCAGATTTGAAGGTCTGCAATTTATTTAACTTTAATAAACATTATTAATTTATTTATGATAAAGTTGTGATTATGAAATTTTTATTATCTAGGAGATAGGTGACTCAGTGGTATCGAGTCGGCTTGTGGATTTGACAACACGAGTTCGATTCCCGTAACCGACAAACAATGTTCACTTTTTTAAAACTATCCTTGCGTCTCCGTCTTCCCTAACATCTTTGGGTGTCAAGATTTGACGGCTGGTAACAGTACTTCACGCAAAGAAATATGTCACTTACCGAGGTCTAGGTTCGAATCCCATTCAAACTAAAAATTATGTGCACTACCATTCTGTATTATAATTGGGATTAAGTTCTTATTGTACAGCGTAACATAAAAATAAAGTAATCATAAAGACATTTGCTACACTGTATAACAAGAATTTAATCCTAGTTATAGAATAGAGGGCCCTATAATTTATAGTGAAATTCGAACCACACCAAGTAAAAGAAAAGAAGATGTATTTAAATATTTATTTAAATCGTATATATTCATATATAAAAATAAATTTTTTTTTAGTATAACAAGTTATAATCCAGCAATGATTGAAATGCTGTCGTGAATATTTTTATATATTTTTTTCTATGGTTCTATTTTTTCGTATGGCATCAATGTTATTTATCAGATATCAGCTTAATGAAGAAACTTGGGAAGAAATAAAAATTAAAATATGTTTAATTTATTACTTCCTATACAGAATAATATCTCAATTAACTTGTTAAGCAATCGAGAACTAAAAGTTATAAGGTCTCTTACATGAACAAAAGTTGTTGCTACTATAATCAGGTTAATTTAATTTTGCTTTTTTTTCAAAACTATTTATCTTATGCTATTTACTAATATAGTGGTAGCAAGATTTCTATATAAAATTATAATATTTAACTTCTAAATTAGTAATTTTTATTGAAAAAAATCTTTATAAATAAGGAATTATTAATTAATAAGAAGAATATAATTTCAAATAAATCATATGATTTAAAATAGAGTAATATCACATTTCACACAGGGTCAAGCGTCTTCATTCGACTAAAGTAATTTACAATTTTGAATAACCACTGAATTAAATGTACATAGTTGTGCTTTATATTATTGCTTTTGGACAATATTAAGGTTTACAGTTTGGTACTTTCTTTTAGCGTAATAGAATACTTAGGTTTTCTTGAAGTCAGTTTAATTATTCCTAACTTTATCTGCAAAAACAAAAAGCTCATTCCTTTCAATGAGCGATTTGTTTTCGCCCATGTTATGTTTTTCTGTGTGAAACTTGGCATCAATGCAGGGTGAAGGAGACTTCTCCCTTTAGGGGGCGGCACACAAACAAGACGCCTTGCGCCGTGGCCGTGAACAGTGAACAGTGAACAACCACCGCCGCCAGCCGCCGCCAGCTTGGCGGCAATTCGTCATGCGTAACGATGTTGTTACGTCTACCCCAAGTGTTGTTTTGTGCGGCTAACATTTCAGTCACGTGACCTGAACCCTCCGTAGGAGCTTGGTGGTTCTATGTGTGCGTGAGCCCTCGTGTTTGCGCAGGAAGTTATAGTCATTTGGGTATAGAAAAATGTGACAACACAATTGCGTGTTTTTGTCCAAATTTCACACGAGGGTTTATGGTGTTTATGCTGTTACTACAAAAACAGGGATATTGTTTTTGGTAAGAAACAGTATAATTAGATATAATGGAGGAAATGCATAGTTTGTAACAAAATTTATTCGTATTACAAGCATTCAATACTTGAGCCAAGTATTTTTTTATTCCAAACTGAAAAGTACGTAAGTATATAAAAAGATTTAAGCAGGAAACAAAATAGAGTACTTCATATAACTAATATAACTGACTGAAATAAAAGACAAATGTTTGATAGATTCACGAATTGTGGTTTATTTTAATCCTGAAATCAATTTAAAGAGAAAAGGAATTTAACTAAATTATCCGCAAATAACAGTTCCAGATAAAAAACCAATTTATACAAATATAAGATTATTTAAACTATCTTTAAACATGTCCCATAAAAAGTACATGCAAATTTAAATTAATGTAAAACTAAAATATAAACCCTTCTGTTTTCAAAAAATTGGGAATCACTGATCTAGATTGGTTATAAGATAATGTTATTAAAATACTGTTTTAAGATGATATAAAACTATGTATAACATTTGTGTATAGTGTACAGATTATAAAATTGTTTATGATAACCATAAACAATTCAACCGTTAAGAGTTGAAATAACCTGTCATGGCCCTGGTTTTGAATCGAAAACTCGCGTTTGGAGCAGTGCATCATCGCAGGTTTCACACTCGCTTATCAGCAACAGACAGCGAGGACTGGCAGTGAAAACTGGCCAGGGAACAGGGGCGATATCAACCCCATGGAGTGGGAAGTGAGCTCCTGCATGTGAAAAGCAGAAAGTCGTCACGATCCCTTTGATGGCACAGGAGATCAGATAACAGACGCTGCTGGAGCCGAGTGTGTGTGACGTAGTGTTGTTCAGTGACGGCGCTACTGGGATTCCACTGAGTAATTAACTGTAAACGTGGACCTGATACTCTGCTGATGATGATGCGAAGTTGAGTTGATGAGTATGTTAAAAGGAAGATTATAGTTTTCAGTTTCAGGATGCAAATTTATGTACCAGCTAACATTGTAAACTAAACTAATAGGAACAGCATATTTTGGTGGGTGGAAAAACAGTATAAATAAATGGAAAAATGAGTTTATATCAAATTTTAAATTCAAATATTATACGATACTACATTTTCAAGGATTTAGTAAAAATCACGGAAGAAAAAACTGTAATGGTGCATTTAGTATACGTTAAATAATAGAAGGGAAAAATCATATAAACTCATTTAAATTTTTTTATTTATACTGTTTTTCCCACCCACCAAACCACCAAATTCTAATAACAAACTATTGAAATTTAGAAGTTTAAATATATAATAATTAAAATCATAGTAAAATGTTCAAGCAGTATGCATCATATGCATGTATGTGTGTACATGAGTATTTTTTTTTAAATAAACTACCAATCTGATATAAGATATGGTATAAGACATAAGAATATAAAAAGCTTGTATTAGTTTATTGTTATATATTATAAACTAAGACTTAAGAATGAAACAAAGATCTTTTTCAAACTATTTAACACTAGTTATTTTTACACTAAGAATTGAAAGTCATCCTTTGCAGACCCATACTAGAGATTATAGAGCGGACGTAGTAATTAATCGAGGTCTGCAAAATTACATTCAACCTGAGATATATTCAGTTTTATCTATGATCAGTCAGTAACAAACAGACTTTGAAAACGATATTTCCTGATAAAAAGTGAACAATTACAGAACGTTTCTAATAAAAATCTATTAGGTAATAACAGTTTATTAAGTTTTTAGATAACAAAAATTAAAAAATTTTTTTAAACATTAATGTTGTTATTTTCGGTAAATCATCTAAACTGATAATTACAGACAAATGTTGCTTTTAAGAAAAAAAAAATATATAGGATAATGCTTTAAAATAAACGAACTGAGAGTAAAAATGAAACACATGCGAGTCGATGCTATAGATAGATTTTGTAAATTTTCTCATTACGTTGTGGTTATGGTCAACAATTTTGATTATCTTTAGGAGCAATGTGACAACACAGTTTATTTAATAAAATATATGTGATTTTTTAAAACCAATTTTGTATCCTTTTTACTATAACATTATACCAGTAATTATATAATTGACAAGATTTTGTTACTTCACTAGTCTAATTCTGAGAATATTCACAATTATTGACTGTGAAGTTGACTTTTATGAGAAAATAATCAAAATCAAATAGTACTACTCTATTCCAACATAGTAGTACAGAATACAATTACCTACTGAAAGTTCTGGTATCTCAAACCTCAGTAGCAGTCTGTGGAAATAAGAACCTGAGTTTGATACCCGCATGCGGCAACTGATTTATTTAAATTTAAATTACTGCATTGCTCTTCCACAACTAACGTTTTGAAAGTCGTGAAATATTCGTTTCGACCTTCCAGTTACTTTATTATTTATGATTAGTTCTGTAATTTATGCATCAATTGAATTTTACGTCTCACATTAAAAACATATTTGAAATAAGTACTTCGGCATTGTAAATAATGTTGACCATTAGGCATCTAATTTAGGATCACTAATATTATAAAGGATTATGTGGTGCCTGTTACTATTTATTTACATGACATATAAGTAAAGGAAAGAAGTAGGTTTACGTTTATTTTTATATTATTGGTTGTTATGAAATATTTGAATTTACTATTTATGTTTTATTATTATTGTGTTAGTTACTATAAACAAGTTGATGGAAAATAAAATATTTTGTGTTTGGTTTACTTAATTTATTCTACAAGTTTATATAATTTAACAATTATCTTAAATTCATTTAACATTGGTGATCCCGACAAAAACCTTTCAATTGATTTTACTCTATTCCTAGGGCTTCTAGGGCTGGAAATACTGTTTACTACAATTGTGTAAGACCTTGCAAGACAATATATTTATTCTCATGGTATACTGATTATGTAGTCTCTAGCTTTTAGCAATATATCATATATCATGTTACTCGTAGAAATTGAGTCATACAGAAAATGTATCACTTACAATAGATAAAAGGATAAAATAGATAACATTAAATGAATTGCACATTTCATCCGATATCTTCATAGATTATTTATCCTATACACTACACAAAAACACATTTTTCTGTAGAATGCTTTATTGATACTAAATGGTATCGTGCCATAAAACGCGGCATATAAGTGACTTGGGGAATTAGAAGAATAGCTGGAGCTGCTGGCGCGTGAGAAAAAGATATGAATATAAATGAGACAACCAAGCTATATTTTTATGTAGATAAAAGCATAAGGTATAAAATTGGATATTTTGGATGTTCCTACGTACATTTTTAGTTATTTTCGTGCATCAAAACATTGTATTAATATCAATATATTTTTTTTTAGATATTAGCGTAATAGTTATATCGAAGTAATTGAAACTATATTAATACAACATTTAACTAGCATTTACTTTTATTAACTGTAAAAATTATTATATTTTGGATTTAGTGAATAAATATTTATTATTAATACTAATTTGACAGACAAAGCTCTATGTGCAACCAAACTTCTGGCTCATTTTTTGTTGGTTGTACAATATATTCAAAAAATATTAATATCTGGTCTGTTATTTGAAATTAGATTGTTAAGATAAATATTAATTCACCCCATATACAAGGTATAAAAAGGGAAAAAAAATATTTTATATATTAACAGGCTGTTTCATACCTTCGGGCACTTACGTTAAAGGTACACAGAGTGGTGCCTCAGGAAACACATATTCAATTATTAGCTTCACTACTTGTTTCTCAGCAAAACAGAATAGTTTTTTTGTAGACATAAAAAATTCTGTATCTAATAATATCTTAATTCATCATTAATTAAATAAATGTTAATTTTAATTAATTCACTACTGCGATGGAATTATTATTTATTGTTCTTTGTATAATTTTATAAAATATTTCGTCTTTTGTACTTTAGTATGAATGTTGTTTGTTTTGCAAGTATTTGTTGTATTGTTAATTCCATGGTACTAGCGATTTGAATAAAATTAATATATATTTAATGATTTTTTTTCTTGTTTCGGTTAAAGAAAAATTATGAATTAGGATATCAATAGATACATAATTTGTTGTCTACAAAAAACAATTTAACTATTTTGCTAAGAAACAATTAGGGAAGTCAATAATTAAATATTTTAAAATTAACATTGGTATCTCTATGGTGTGTCAGTATATTATTTAATATGCTGATTACGAATAAAAATAATTTATTAATATGCTATACTCGTTTTATACGACGTATTGTCGCTCGAGTTGTTTGGAGTACTCGTATAATAATATACTGTTAGATAATAAGGACATTGCTTTTGAAGTGTTCATTTTTAATACGAATTCTTATACTCGTATGTTGTCTATCTGTGTTCTAATAATCTCGGAATCGGATATAATAATTTTAATGAAATTTGGTACTCTAATGTTTTTTGGTCTCAGCAAATAATCTATCTAGATCTCATCCTCCATTTAGTATATCATTTTGAAAGAAAATTGTATTCATGTAAATTTAGATATTCAAAATATAGGCATGTGAGTACATTAGGGCAATGTAATTTGCTCCAAGAAATCGGTTGAGACCAAAATCAACTCAATTACTAACAGTTTTAGAGGTATAAGCGATAATTAGAAAGGAAATTGGAGGAAAAAACTAATAATAATTCATTAGAAATTTTGCAAGAGTCAGTGGCACAAATGTACCTTTCAAGAACCATGTTCTAAATTTTATGAATAAAAAGAAAAAACTTTTAGAGAATTAGCACCTTCAAAGTTTTTTGCTATTTTAACACCCTATATAAGACGATATTAAAACAATCGAAAGAAAAAAAGAGATAAAGAAACAGTCATTTATTTGTTTAATGAATGAATTGACTCTTGTAGTATTTATAATTAAAATTTATTTAATAATGTACACTTCAAAGAAGGGTAATTAATTTTTAAGAATTTCAAAACAATTCTTTTTGTTCTGTAATTATTATATCAAATTATGTAACACATTAAAGTGTCGTGCATAGGTAGAGACACATCCTGTATGTTTAATGATTAAGATTAATATTCGTTGTTAATTAGTGTTGAAGAACATTTTTAAATAATGTGCGGTGTGAAATTTAAATCTTTTTATCCGAAGCTATTGCTATTTAAGTTTATTTAGCCTAGAATCTAATTTTTAAAGTCAAACATGAATATATAAAAACTACTGAACCCAGTGTATCTATATCTAGAGCTAATATGTTTTAGCTCGGTAAATAAATGGAGCGTAGATGAAATGCTTTCACAGTTGAACTTGCGCGTTTGCGAGTGTGTTTAAAATGTTATGCAAATTGAACTCGGCAGTATAAATGATGTATTACTAATTTAATTTTAATGCCATTATGCGCCTTTAATGATCATATATGTTAGCGAAAACTAGATCGCAACTTCAGCAAAATAATTTCCGACTTTTTTCGGGGAAGCAGAGAACTGTTTACTTTTTATGTAACTTCTGTTTCTGAGTCATTTATTAGGTAATTCCAAGGGTCTCAAAGAGATAATTTCATTTTTCACTCGCAACGCTTTACAAAAAAAATATCTCGTTTAACACATGTTTGTATTCCCGGAGGCCTACTCGTTTTGCTTGTTCTACTACTTTTAGTAAAATGTTAGACGGAGTATTACAAAAAAGAATTCCACTGTGGCATTTTCTGTGGGATTAAAACAGGGGTGGATTGTTCTATGCTCATGAAACCAACGATCTTGATTCAAATGAACCGAGCGAAAAAAATATGTTTGTTTTCATTACAACTCAACAAAACAAATGAAAATGTAAAATAAACCCGCATCACTATACCTTTTCTTTGACAGTGACGTTTTATTTGAATGTAACATAAAAATAAATTACAGTGAAATACGATTTTGCAATATTTTTTCCTGTCCGTGACATATCAGGGTCAAATGCTCTTTGAACTTCCATCAAATTTTGTATTTTACGATGGAATTTTGCTATTTTCTCTAAAACAATATTTACAATGTAAATATAACCTACATTTTATATGCTTGTGTCAATTTTACAACCTAGGCAGTTTATTAAAATTTTGACTGATATTTGAAATATAAATATCCACTATTAAATAGAGCAACTTATATAATTTTATGCTATACGTAAATTATTGTAAAACCATATTGAATGTTATAATCGAATATGCTGTTTAGTGGCTTGCTGTTAGTATTTTATTTCTCAAATCGTGTGGGTAATTTTCTAATAAGTATTATGTTCCTATGCAGTATACTAAAGTTAAATAAGTTGTTAGCTTTGTCTTATATCAAATAATTTATAAATACTTAAAAATATGATTACATGGCAGTGATTTGGATTTCACTGTTAGGTAGCTGTACCATAAAAATATTTTAATACGGAAAGTAGTAAAAAAGTTTATAAATAATGTTCCATTAGTAGGAATAAAATGGAGTACGAGTGGGGATTGAAAAGTTCGCGGTCTGATATAGATAGAGTAGCATTAAACTCAACTATTTTTTATATAATGCAAAGTTTTCCATAAATATTTCAACTAGTAACATTTTAGAGTTTTAAAAATAAGATATGTATAGATTTTTAAATACAGGCGCGGTGACCGAGCGTGTTAAGGCACATCTCCTAACATACTGTGACGTCACCCGAACCAAGGTTCGTCAGTTCGAATCCGCCTGTCGACAATGTGTGATTTGTCGTAAAATATAAAATACAGCTACATGTATTTATCACACTCGGACGCTATAAGCTAGTCACTTATACGCCTTAAATAATGTAGCATTTTACTACGAAAACCGGCAGTACGGCAGTGTAAAAACTGCGGCTCGGTGTGTCCGGTAGGCCCAGGCCCGATTTGGGCTGTAGCGCCACAGATGATGATGATGATAGATTTTAAATAAATGGAAATTCGTGTACAGAAGGGTTTAAGACCAAAGCAAATTCATGTCTTCTTACCACGATTTTCGATATTATCAAAAAAAAAAATTACAAAGGGTTTAACACCGAAAGAAATTCATGTCTTCTTTTCATAGAGGTTTAGATCACATCACGATTTTCGATGTTATACAAAAAATAGATGAGCATTCAAAAAGATTTCATAAAAGTTACTTTTAGTTGAAATATTGATTTAAAACTTTGCCAGTGTTGCCAGAAGAACTTTTATAAAAACTAGAAGAATATTAGAAAAAATCTGGATGGTGCGCCAAATTGCTGGATTTATTAAAAAAAATTATTATTGCCAATTTATGAATTTTGAATATTTGGGAAAGGCAATTTGTATGATTCCATATTTAAATAATTAATTGTAACAAATTGCTATATTTATAAATAGGTCAAATAGAATGAAAATATAATATAAAGTGAAATCTCTCAGTCATTTTTGAAAAGAAATAATAAAATTGATGCTGCAGTTTCTGTTAACCAAATTTTCATATTCTTATCAGTTCAACAGAGATTTCACCATACAAAATGATTCTTTCATTTAAGAGTGTTCAGAAAAATATGTTCTCAATAAATTCCGCTTAAAAATGTAGATTGCATTAACAATTGATAAAAGATTGAAGATTATTTATCAGCAGAAGTAAATAAATAAATATCATGTAACTTTTACAGAATAGTCTAGATATCATCAACAAGAATCAAGCAATAAAAATTAAATGATACAACATAATAGCCGTGTCAGTTTTAAAAAAATGTGCCATTTCAATAGCCACGTTGCAGTGAAGCGGAAGCCATGGACATAATGTGAAAGTTTAGTGACAGTAGGATAACAGAAGCGCACGTAGTCGTAGGTATCCATATCTTTAAATAAGGATTTAGGCTGCGGCATATTAGAACATATAAAAGGTAATCCGTTCGGCTGGTGGCAGCGGCGGCTTGCGGAAACCGCAGACGTGAGATACGGTGTCGAGAGACCGCAAGACCACTGATGTAGGTGTTGGGGCATTTGTGCCATGCTGTTTTAGGTTACTTCTCGATTTGTGCATATTCTGATGTGGGACAAAGAATTTATTAGGTGTACTCATACCTAATATTTTGGACAGTTGTTCGTAAACAGACGATATCATATCTTGCTAATAACAACTAATAACTCAACATACAGATGCACCGAGTAATTTACAGTACATAATATACTCTGTACTAGGATTGGAACAGTTTCCATCGGTCGAGATTCTACTTTATATAAATATAAACGTCAATCACTTTTACTGCATAAAATAATTTCTAAAGAATTATAAAACAATATTCTTTTTTCTACGATTGCTATGAAAAGTTGACAATTACGCTCTCATTTGTTATCGTAAAGTTGACGTTTTCTGTGGAACAATCGGAAAATATCTTCTTTGCGCGTCTCCAATGGCAATGCGCGAAAAAGACGTTAAATGCGCGCGTTTCCAATGGCAACGCGTGAAATAGTGATTAAATGCGCGCTTATTTCAACAGTTACCAGGGATACAAACAAAACAGACACTTGTCATATTGACAGTTGACAGAACGAATTTATTTTCACTACGCATACGTTTTTTAATAATTTTAAGGTGCAATCGTAGAAAAAATTATGTGTGTATCACGAGCTTAAAGTGTCTTTATTCCTCGAACCGAAGGCGAGAGCTACAATAGTGCAAGAGGAACAAAGAATCACTTTACGCTCTTAATACACAAATAACTATTATTTACTGCAACAAATAAATAGATTTTTTTGTAATTCATTTTTAAAAAGCTCATATTGATGTTAATTAATACCGAATGAAATCTATACCAAACAATCATAAAATAATATTTTTTTAACTATTATCTAATAATTTTGTTGAATATGTGGATAAAAATTAATTTTGTATTAACAAAAGAAATTTATTTCAAGTAAAATAGATTGAAACAAACCAGCAGAGTTAAAGTAATTAATATAGAAAATGATTTAAAAAAATTTATGCTAGTACTACATAATATGTACATACATTTCAGTGATTGATTGAATAAATAACAAAAAACAGGTTCATTTAATGTCCGTTTGCATCAACTAAAGGCAAAGTGAGAGATAAATTTTACAGATTGTTCATTTCAATGTATTTTTGGTTATTATTCTTGCGTAGATTTAATTTGGTATCAGTGTTCCAGAATATAAACATGATAAAATTAACATAATATTATATGCAAAGCTAAAGTAAAGTTAGAACTCCTGGAGCTACATAATTTATTCAACCAGGTATGTTTATGTTATTTATCAAACTATAATTTCTAGTTAGTTTGTTTATGCGAATTTAAGAGGTAAGAATATAACGCATTATTGTATGTGTTTAAAGGTACTTGCAAAACAGTTTAGCGAAAGCATTTTTCCCACTTTATAGCTTGTTGGTTGTTACTATCTTCTTAAGTTTGTATCCTACTAACCAAAATCGATGTTATTCAGTTAACAATTTGTTAGATTATTTTTGAAATGAACCATTAACGAATGGTGGTATCTTGAGAACCCTGGCTCGATCCCCACAGCCGACAAACAATTTTCACCAAATTAAATCTACCCTCGTGGCTCCTCCTACACTAACATCTTTAGGGGCCGTGATACAACGGCTGGTAACCGCACTTCACGCGAAAAAATATATCACTTACCGATATCTGTTACGGCAGAGTGCCATATCCAGCAATGAGTAAAATGCGTAATAATAATTAAGTCACAGGCGCGGTGGCCGAGGGTGTTAAGGCACATCTCTTAACATACCAAGGTTCGTCAGTTCGAATTCGCCTGTCGACAATGTGTGATTTGTCGTAAAATATAAAATACAGTTACATGTATTTATCACACTCGGTCACTATAAGCTAGTCACTTATACGTCTTAAATAATGTAGCATTTGACTACGAAGACCGGCAGTACGGCAGTGTAAAAACTGCGGCTCGGTGTGTCCGGTAGGCCCAGGCCCGATTTGGGCTGTAGCGCCACATATGATGAATAATTAAATATATCTGTGATTAGTTTTTCATTTAAACATTAAAATTTGTTACATTTATAGCTAAAAATGCCACTCCACTTAATTTTTTATCCAGATTAAATAGAGCAACTTATATAATTTTATGCTATACGTATATTATTGAAAACCATATTGAATGTTATAATCGAATATGCTGTTTAGTGGCTTGCTGTTAGTATTTTATTTCTCAATCGTGTGGCTAATTTTCTAATAAATATTATGTACCTATGCAGTATACAATGTACGTGCACTAAAGTAAAATAAGTTGTTAACTTTGTCTGATATCAAATCATTTATAAATACTTAAAAATATGATTACATGGCAGTGATTTGGATTTCACTGTTAGCTAGCTGTACCATAAAATTTTTTTAATACGGAGTAGTAAAAAAGTTTATAAATAATGTTCCATTAGTAGGAATAAAATGGATTGAAAAGTTCACGGTTTGATATAGATAGAGCAGCATTAAACTCATAACTATTTTTTATATAATGCAAAGTTTTCCATAAATATTTCAACTAGTAACATTTTAGAGTTTTAAAAATAAGATATGTATAGTTTTAGACGCGGTGGCCGAGCGTGTTAAGGCACATCTCTTAACATACTGTGACGTCAGCCGAACCAAGGTTCGTCAGTTCGAATCCGCCTGTCGACAATGTGTGATTTGTCGTAAAATATAAAATACAGCTACATGTATTTATCACACTCGGGCGCTAGAAGCCAGTCACTTATACGCCTTAAATAATGTAGCATTTTACTACGAAAACCGGCAGTACGGCAGTGTAAAAACTGCGGCTCGGTGTGTCCGGTAGGCCCAGGCCCGATTTGGGCTGTAGCGCCACATATGATGAATAATTAAATATATCTGTGATTAGTTTTTCATTTAAACATTAAAATTTGTTACATTTATCGCTAAAAATGCCACTCCACTTAATTTTTTATCCAGATTACAATAAATTAGTTCAATCATCATCAGGAATTTAAAAATGAAATTAAATAATGGTTTTACTTAATAAGGTTCAGCAAAGTTTAAAACACGGTAATTCATCAAAATAAAACTTTTATGAACTGAAAGTCAGATGTATAAGTCCAATACTTAAAAGATTATATTATGAATCAACAAAATAACAGTGTCCCGAAACGTCACATCCCTAAATCACTCATCTTGCAGTAGTGTCGGCACTGCAGGTACCGCTAGCCGGCAGCCGCCAGCACGGTTCGCGGCAAAGCCCTCGTAAATCCTGCTGAGGAATTAGTACCCGCGGACAGACATATATCGTCCTGCATCCTGGCACCCTCCTCCTGCGCAGCACTGCCATACTGTCCCCGTTCATACGGCAACGACTGAGACTGAGATCGCTGCAGTAGCCGACTGCCACTGGCCACAGCCAGTGTCACAGGAGAGACAAAATAGTGTGGGGTTAGATGCTTATGGAACAGATTTATGTGTTGTGATGTAAGTGAAAAAAAGGTGTCTTAAAATATAGTTTGAATTATTGTTCAACATAGCGTCTGACTTATAAACGGATTCGCGATGAAACATGTTGTCACCTTACGTCAATCTTAGAAATCATAATTATTTTATTTGTAAAATTTAAGCAGGAACATATTTTATAATTGAAAAATACAAAATTATTTTAAATTATTGGATTACAGCTTTAACGTAATTAATATGACATACTGAAGTTATAATATAGTATACGAATTGTTTAGTTAAATTTTACCTTAAAAAAAGACGATAATTACAACACAAACTTTTTTCTCTAACTACGAGTATAATATAACTTTCAAGAAGTCAATATTTATTTACTTATTTGTTACTCTGCACAACAAGAATTTTTGGATCTAAATTGCAGTCAGCGAGATTTGAAAGCACGACCTATTAATTCTTAATTACTAAACACAAGTTTTAAATCTTGTTTTTATCCACTGTTACATTTAAAATATATATATTATTATTTTGTTTTTATACTATACAGGGTGTTTCACAACTTAGAGAAAAAAATTAAAGGGTATATTCTGTACGACGTGCTGATCATGAAACAAAAAGATTTTTTTTTAAATTCGAAAAATTAAGGGCTGTTAACCTAAAACATTTTTTGTAGTACTGCACTGGATTCGCTTTCCTATTAAACACAAACAATGAAGTAGGAATCAACTACGAAAGAATGATTACACAATTCAATTATTAGCAGTTATTTATAATATAACTTTATTTAATTAATAACTTTAACATAATCATCCACCCAGTGGCAGTGGCAACGAAAAAATTTGGACTGGAAAATAGTTTTGCGATTTAAAAAAAAATATCTTTTTGTTTCATGATCAGCACGTCGTACAGAATATACCCTTTAATTTTTTGCTCTAAGTTGTGAAACACCCTGTATACTACGAGTATACCATTGTGCAATTATATATATATATATATATATATATATATATATATATATATATATATATATATATATATATATATATATATATATAATATTTTACGCCTTTTATATTGCCTTTAACACTATAGCTAGTGCATATTCAATTTATTATTTTATACGCAAGATTCGAATCGCCTTTTTCAGATACTAAAAATTCGAAACTTTGCAGTAGTACAACTTTTTAATATATCCGGCTGTTTTTACGCATGGGCACCCAGGGCTATTGTCCAGGTCCCGTAATAAATAAATATCCTGTGTATTATATATATATATATATATATATATATACATATACACATACATACATACATATTATTATTTAATATTTTTACAATTTACATTTGCCTGTATTTCTAAAATTAAACAGAAAAAGCGAAGCGTATCTTATAAGGTTGTAAGATTAAATATCTATTATCAGAATATTGATTTTGATAGTTTAAGCGACGAACTGATACAATTACAATCAATTTGCGGAGATAACTTTGTATCGGTTTAATATACTTGTTTTTATAATAATAATATATGGGGTAGGTGGCTCAGTGGTATCGAGTCGGCCTGTGGATCTTGAGAACCCTGGTTCGATCCCCACAGCCGACAAACAATTTTCACCAATTTAAAAATCTACCCCTGTGGCTCCTCCACCCCTAATATCTTTGGAGGCCGTGATTTGACGGCTGGTAACCGCACTTCACGCGAAAAAATATATCACTTACCGAGATCTGCTTAGGCAGAGTGCCACACCCAGTGATGGGTAAAAGGCGTGATGATATATTTATATTTATTTATTTATAATAATAATATCTGCAATGACAATAAAACGTGATGCATGAATTTTCCCAACTAAAAATCAAAAAAGTAAATTCAATATTTATACTATACCTACTTGTTTAAAAAGTTAGTTTTAATTATTTTTTGTTTACAGAGTGTGCATTTCGTTTCGTTTCATTTTGGTTCCCTGCATTAACATTGGTGATAATTTAGCTTTTTTTTTAATTGAAATTTAATGTGTATGTAGTAATTATATTTAAATAAAATATATTATCAACCATTAAATATTTATGTTTCAAAATGTCTTAATCAATTATGTTTAACTTTACACTGACAAGGAAATTGTGACTAGGGCCTCATAAATTGTAAAATAGGCACTATACTGACAAGAACTGTGTTATTAACAGGATACTGAATAGTACTGATAAAGACAACATCATATTGATATAAGACTGAATGTTAGTCTGATCCGAAATTGATTAACTAGAATTGAACTTGGACTAACAAGACCGGTGCTGACTAAGTACTGTTAAGCTTACTTCATTTTAAAACACCAACTAAATCGGTCAACTTAACAGATCATCAGCTCCACTCTAGGTCATTTATATTCGGCAAATAGTACCTGTAGTTTAAAAATGGCGATAATTTTAAGTAAACATTAAGTTTAAAATAAAATCAGTATATGTAAGTAAACAAGAGTTTTTAAAAATTTGACATTTCTGTCATATTTTCTGTTTTCAAATAATACTTCTAGAGAAAGATACTTGACAAAAATATCGTACAAAAATTATATTATTTAAAATAATTTAGAAACAGATAATTGCGGAAAATATTCACTGTCAAAAGATATCTTCCTACATTTGTTTTTGTAATAAAATTAAGTACTTACGATACAGATTCACTGACATCATCTTCTTGGTCATCCTCTGGATCATCCTCCGTATCGTAGAAGACATCATCGCTGTCGTCTTCGTCGGACGAATCACTGGACTCTTTCTTGTCCTGTGTTCGGCGCCGAGCTAATTCTTCAACTAGCACCATAGACTTGGGGATCACTACGTCACTGAAACATTTATAAGAATTTGTTAGTTGGAAGTTAAGAATTGCAAATTTAAAGTGTTGTAGGAGAAGACTTGAGATGTTTTTTTCTTTGTTTTAGTAAGAATGCGTTTAAATATTATTTTGGCTATTAGTTACAGGCTAAGCGTCTTACAATCACCACAGATTCTCATATTGACTTTAAGCGTTTGTTTAGAAATTATGTGAACAAAAGACCAAAGTTTGTTTTTTGAAATATTGGCTGGTACCACAAGCTTTGTTTTTGGGTGTTTTAAGAGCACAGTTTTAACATAGCTAAACACCCAAAAACACTGCTCTTAAAACTGGCATAAACAAATCTTGTGGTACCAGTCAATATGTTTACACGTTAAATAAACTGATATAATTGGTTAATGAAACCGAAAAAGTATATATATATATATATATATATATATATATATATATATATATATATATATATATATAGATGTTTCACAACTTAGAGCAAAAAATTAAAGGGTATATTCTGTACGACGTGCTGATCATGAAACAAAAGGATTTTTTTTTAATTCGAAAAATTAAGGGTTGGTAGCCTAAAACATTTTTTGTAGTACTGCACTGGATTTACTTTCCTATTAAACACAAACATTGAAGTAGGTATCAACTACGAAAGAATAATTACACAATTCAATTATTAGCAGTTATTTATAATAGAATTTTATTTAATTAATAACTTTAACATAATCATCCACCCAGTGGCAGTGGCAACGAAAAATTTTGGACTGGGACACATGGAAAATAGTTAAAAAAAATTCTTTTTGTTTCAAGATCAGCACGTCGTACAGAATATACCATTTAATTTTTTGCTCTAAGTTGTGAAACACCCTGTATATATAGGGTGTTTCTATACCTCTACACGAAACTTTAATGACCTATATAATTTGATATACTGATTAGAGAACAATTTTTTTTTGAAATTCGCAAAAATTAATGTATTTCATTCCTTTAATTATTTATAATTATGTTACTAATGAAATAAAAGTATAACACTGCCAACAAATAATCATTTATTAATTAGTTGTTATGTAGGTACCTGGTGTAATGCCTTATTTTAATTTTTTTTTACCATCCTTTTAAAATTATTTGATGCATATAAAGATTAATTTAATAATATTCAACGAAATTTAGTACATGATCATGGTAAGAATTAATTGTAAGATAAAATACGTTAAGCACCACTCTTTATTATAACATAAAAATATGAAAAATAAAATCAATAACATGGCATTTTTTCTTATTTCTTGAAGACTAGCGTAGCTGCATTAAATTTGAAATTCTAATTTCGTAAAATTCAATATCATCCATTTTATATCTCCGGAACCTAGATTAAAAGATAATATTAAACAAATTTACATAAAATAAATTAAACTTAGACAATACACTAGAATTATCGCACTTATTGTTTTCATAATAGTGAATGAAACTCATTTTAAATTTTAATCGTGATAAAAATAGTAGTTTATTGTATTAATAGAAGATGATAAATTCTATAGAGTGTCAGTCTGATATATCACGTTTTCCCCATTCCGGACATGTGTGCATATGAAAATGACAAACACATCTATACGCTGTGTATCGTCCGGAAATTGAATTATCTGGCTTTATATTTGCAGCCCTTGTGCAAGGCAGCTAACAATACGGTACTGGCAACCGGGTCATATGCATACATGATTGTGAACAAAAATTATTACCGATATTAGCACAGTTTATCAATAAACACATCCAATTTTCAAGCGTTAAAAGAAAAATATTCATTCAAGACAAAATGCATACGAATTTCAACAAAAATGATGTACATGTAAAATATCTAATATAATCGTAACCTTTTCATCTGACGGTAGTTCCTTTCCTATTACAAATATTAAAACTACAATAAATGAATACAAAATCATTTATCAAATAATGCCCTCGCAAAACAGACGCAAAATAAAATGAAAAATTTGAGTTATTTATAGACTGACGAGAAAAATAAAACAAATAGCTTCAACTTTTCTATTTACAAATCGATTGAATTATTTGTTCTATTTTACGCGACAATATGTATGTACGCATTGTTAAATTCATGAACGAACTGCCAATTAAAACAACCAAATAATAACTGGTTTATATATTAATAACGAATGTTGTACAAATTTGTTGAGTTGAGTTTGTTGGTCAAGGTGATTGCGTTTTGTTAGTTCAATTAATAAGATATTTAAAAATCCGTATCAATAGGCAGATTCATAAAGTAGATTAAAGTTAGAGTTATCCAAATTCCATTTTTCTAGAACTGTCAAAAAATGTTCATTTTTTTTTCACTAATATCAATACTCGAAGTACTTGATTTTTTCATTATTTATATTACCATGACAATGTTTCGTATTATAGTGCGCAAAATGAGTATCTCGCGCACGCTACCAAATTATTTGTTGTCAGGTTTCATTAGTTACAACACAATATTATTGTTGATTATTTTCCTTCAATTTACTTAAATATATCAATAATATTGTATTATTCTTTATTTACAGTTGTAGAAAAAATGTTGTTAGTATTTCGTGGGCAAAATTCTTGTTTCTTGGCGCGTTCGAACGACTTTTATTGTCTCGACCTGCGGTCTCGACTAAAAGTAACATTCTTACACGCAACAAAAAAACTCTCATTTTGCGCATTTAATACAAAAATAACTATTTTTCCCAGACTAAAATAATTGGCATTAGAGCTATTTATAAAACAGAATAGGGTTAGATTGAAATTTGAAGCCAGTTCAAATATCACATCACATTTTGGACATCTTTTCACTTTAAATCCAATTCTACGATAGATAATCAGTTGGCCTTGTATATAAATTGCAAAAGAACTCAACAGTTTGTACTGAAATGAATAAAAATTGTTATTTCAATATTACAATAAAATTATAGTTTAGCTATAAACTGACCACATGCCACTATATGCATGTAAAATAACTTATTAAATTACATTAAATAAATTTCAAACTAACACTACACAATACATTTTCTTAATCTTTTATATTTTGAATTGTTCTGGATATTTTTTCGTTTTTAAGTTCGTACTTATCTTTCAATCGACTAGCTTTTACATACAATTCCAATTACCAGTTATAGGCCTGGACGCACGCGCACAACTTAATATAAACGTTAAATTCACAATTTATTTGTTTTAAAATACTGGTAACTCTACTGAACTACTAGCGGTAGTTTTGAAACTAAATAATTGATTTTTGTTTGATTTATGAATTCACAATGGAGTTCCGTTAACATTTACAAAATACTAATTTTGCGCACTAAATACAAAAATAACTATTTAGAACTCATAGTTCTAAAATTAAAATACACTTTTGGTTTAAGTCCTACTTTATTTAAAATATATTGCCTTTCGATTTACTAAACGGACATCTTCGCCAGGATTAGAAACAAAAATAAACAAGTAACTATGAAACATATAAGTAAGAAATTACAAAGCATAGCTGTATGGTTTTAATGATAAAATTGTATTTCTTAGTCTTATGTTTAAAACATAAATAAATTCAATGTAAGTAAGTAGGTACATACGAGTAGTAAGAACTTGTTAGCATTAAATAACATTAAATAACTATGGGCAATGATTCTAGTTTCCCTAACGCACTATTAGCAATTAGTATAATGAATTCATTGCTGACAATGACAGCGCCGATAATTAGCTTAATTAATTGACAACTAAAGGCCTAATGGAATACACAAATAGACCTTTATCACTTAAATGTGAGCTGAATGGAAATATCAGATCAATTGGTTACTAGTTAATATGGTAAATAAATTCATTCTATTATTGAGTTCATTTTTAGTTTACTGTTTTTGATTATTTTATGTTGCTAATTAATAATACCTACACTAATGACATATGGCTTATATTAGATATTTATATTAATGTAATTACATATTTAAATATAGATTTATACGACAGGAAGGTGTGTTTATGTGTACACATCAATAATTATATAGGGTAGGTGGCTCAGTGGTATCGAGTCGGTCTGTGGATCTTGAGAACCCTGGTTCGATCTCCACAGCCGACACCTAATTTTCACCAAATTAAATCTATCCCTTTGGCTCCTCCGCCACTAATATCTTTGGGAGGCCGGGATTTGACGACTGGTAATCGCACTTCACGCGAAGAAATATATCAATGGGTAAAAGGCGTAATGATATATTTATTTTATTTATTATTTATCAATAATTATAGACATGTAGAAACGGAAAAGGATATTTCTACACTCTTTTATTATTTTCTTTTGCAGCGGCCCATACACAAACAAATAAAATATCAGTTTTGTGATGTATGACTGTTTGTATCTCAAGATATAGCAGTTTTAATTATATAAAAAAACTTATCTCTTTACAAAATACCAACTTTTGTGCAATTAGCCTAAATTATTTATACCTATTTATAAAATTGCTGTAGTTCATTTGCAATCTAACATAAACCAGTCTTTTTACAATCATTTTACAGTATTTACGCAAACTGTTAATGATTTATCTTTTCTTAACCACTAAAAACAGTAACTGTTGAAACGTTGTGCTTCAAACGAACCAGCCTGGGCTGACAGATCAGTGAAAACATTTCGAATATACAAAATCATATAAATTTGATATAACTATGTTTATTTACTACCACATTGTGTAGTAATTAAAAAAATGTTATAGATTTTCTAAATTACATATAAAATTATCCGCCCAGTCTACATTTTACTTCTGCATTTTTAATCAAGTACTAGAGACTGTAATACCTACCAAGGAATCTCGCTGCTAAGCAAAGCATTAAATGTATATGAAAGAATAGCAGAAAAAAGATTGAGGGAAGTTATATAACCAATGTTAGAATAAGTACAGAGCGGATTCAGAAAGGGAAGAAGCCTATATGATTATATATTTTCAACTAAGCAAATAATTCAAAAGACTTTAACAAACAAAAACAAAACGTTTACAGTATTCATAGATCTAGAGAAGGCGTTTGACAAGAACACAGAAAACTGTATAACAAAATTCTAAACTGCATTATTAGCAAGAATAGAATATCTGATGTTTTCGAAACTACGAGTAGAAGCGGACTACGACAAGGTGGAGTAATAAACCCAATGCTCTTTACAGTATTTGTCGGTGAAATAATTAAAAAATGTAAAGCAAAAATGAGGAAGTTAAGAGTAGGGTATAGAAATATACAAAAAGTTTAAATTGGAGAATGTGCTTTTGTAGATGTGCAGCACTACTTGCTAGCAGCGAAATAAATCTCCAGCACAACTTGAATGTTTCCAACAATAAAGTAAGAATATATGAAGTAAAGATAAATATTAATAAAACAAAAGTGATGACAATATCCAATGAAACTAAAGCTACAAATGTGTATTCTTAGTAGTAGTAATAGAAAGTACTGGAATACAAGATGAAGATATGATCAAAAGAATGAATAAAACAGCGAAAATATTTCATATGTCTGAAAACAGCTATGTAAGAAAGGAATATCACATAATAGTTTTCGATACAATCTACCGAGTGATATTAACATATGATTGCGATTCATGGGTTATATAAAACATAAAATACAAACATTAGAAAGAAAATACTTCTTCGCGTGAACTGTGGTTACCAGTTGTCAAAACACGCCTCCCAAAGAAGTTAGTGGTGAGTGAGCCACAGGAGTTGATTTAATTTGGTGACCATTGTTTGTCGGCTGTGGGAATCGAACCCTGGTCTCAGACATGATACCACTGAGCCGCATTAACCTCATTACGATGTAAATATGCTAAATAAAATAAGATATGAAGACATAAAAGAAGAACTGAAAACAAAATCGATAGCAGAATACATAGAGAAAAGACAGTTAAGCTGGTGGGGACACCTGGTGAGGATGGACGACAGACCTACAAAGAAAATTTGAACAGCCAAAATAAGAGAAAAGAAATGAAAAAAGACCAAGAGAAGAGTGGGAGAGTATCGTAGAGAAGATATTGAAGAAGATAGGAACTAGAAACTAAGAAGCGAAAATTTGTGCTAGAAACAAAAAACAATGGGCAAAGTTTGTTCATGAATAAAGACTGAAACCTTGCATCTAGCGGTAAAATTATGCTGACAATGTACATTTTAATCAAAATATAACACACAACATATGAAATGTAAAAATTGTTCATAAAGTATGCAGCTCACATAAGTCAATTTAAATTTTATTATAATATTATAACAATAATACATATTTTCAAAATGTATTTAGAGATAATACGATAGTTTTTCATGAAACTCCAATAACTTTTTATAATTTAGTAATATTTTTTTTCAGTTACTCTGATGAAATTTATAAATCAATAAACAGAAACTAAAATTAAATTAAAATCGAAAAAAAAAAAATTTATTGTATAATCCAAGATAATAATATAATAAATTCAGATAAATATATATTTTTAAATGCAAGTAGTTCTCTGTTTCTATCTGAAATTATTATTTTAGTTATGCAAGGCGATTCTGTAAAATGTTACTTCTAACAACTATTGTTGGTCGATTGGTCTAGCAACTTTTCTAACAACTTTTTCATTGTAACTCTTTTAGAAAATCCGGTTAATTAAAACTTAAATTTAATTTAGCTGAAAGTAGTAGTTACCTAAGTTACAACTAAAATAAATGCCGTCAGGAATTATATAAACAGAGTTAAATAATGTTACGTAATTGACATTTCAGCAATTTTATTACAAAACGATGACTTTTTGTGAAAAGATTAGGCTGTCTATGAAAAAGCGAATTTAACAATTGTCTTGTATGCTTATAATTGATACTACTAACTAAATTAGTTATTTATTTGTATAATATGAAATATTTCTTTTGCATATTTACTTATTATCTGCTGTTGTGGTTTTTCGATCTGCGTTTAAACGATTAGTGTTCAATATCAGAGAGAAGCACCACTTTACTTATAACATTTCTGTTTCTGCGAGAAACGCGAAAACTGGAACACCTAACACAGCACTTCGAACGCAACAAAAGATAAATGAAACGTGATCAAAGCAGTGATTTAGAAGAAGAACGATAAACAAAACGTGTCGATATCTTTCACGGCGAAAAATCGTGTCGCGTTTCGTTTTGTAAACGTTTCTATCCAGCATTTGCTTTTCCGAGCGACAGCTCTTTTGTAAGTTCGACAGTCGGGAATATGAAATTTATAAGGCGACGGGACATGCTCATATATTACTTTAAGTACCGAAACATCAATTCTTATATTTATGACGGGACGGTTCGACCATTATGGAAATTCGCTGGCTTACGACGAACTGCGAGGCTCATTCGCCCGCGGGGATTTATATTTCCAATTCAACTGCCGTTATTTATGACATTTTCTTTTTTAATTCGATATTTTCAGCAACTCTGTCACTTTATTTTTCTTCACAGGCCTGCAGTACTTTGTCATTCTGCTATGTATATATACATAATATTGATGTCTGCTCCAGATAACAATAAAAGATGTAAGGTGTAGCATAAACTACTACATAATATTATAGGAGTATTAAGTGTTCTGTTTTATAAGGAATAAATACGGTAATTATTAAGAAAATCTGTAAAAACAAAACGTAAATAGATTTAAACAGTTATATGATACTAGTTTTTGGGAAAACATCAGAAACGATAAATATTCTACTTTTACACTAGACTCCACCTTACCGATTCTACATACTCGTAGAGAGATAAACATTCATAATAAGATATAATGGGTTCAATTCAGAAGTTAAAGATTGTTTGTAGTAAACAGGAAACATTTTACATCTTCCTCTTAGTAATTATTGCTCACTAGAAGTTATATTGTAATTTTTTTTTTAATTTAGGTATAAAAACGTATTATTATTTTATATAACGCGGTGAGAATTTTCGCTAACTTAATATTCTTTTAAAATTTGGCTAGTCACGGCCACATTGATAATTATTAAGTTATTAAATATCCATAAATATAGTGATGGACGGTAAGAGGAACAAAGTAGCTTGCTGTTAATAGACGACTATTCTGTGGTCTTACACGTACAAGATAATTAAAAAACCGAAGAC
The DNA here is from genome assembly GCA_947425015.1 of Pterostichus niger. NCBI lineage: Eukaryota > Metazoa > Arthropoda > Insecta > Coleoptera > Carabidae > Pterostichus > Pterostichus niger. The sequence goes on along the minus strand of OX380341.1, from coordinate 19,103,375 downwards.
ATATTTTAATATTTATAAAAATCATTGCTTTGCATTATCATATTTACATAGAAATTTAAATAAAAGTATATTTTTTCATATAATTCCGAAATGGAATGTGTATTATCGAGATATGTATTGTTAATATAACAGAGAATATTAAAAGCCCTGATTAACAAAAATATCTACTTATATCGTCTGCTGAACTAAGAGCATTACAAAACTTTACTAAATACAATCCGTACTAGTATCTATTGTAATCCCTGCTGCGCAAGGTTCCATCCTACCTACTCGCATTAAGACTTGCCCCCAAACTCGCTATAACTTTGGTCACAGTATTACTGTATTTATTTATACTGGATAGTCCATTTAAAGTGTTTTCGTATATATTTCAAAAACAAAACATTTACGGTTGGGGTGTTTCTATCACCCAGGAAGATAAAAATATACTATTGACTTATTCCCATCTGAAGTGAATTTGTAACTAATGCCAAATGATTGAAGCCCCTTCAGTAAATTCTAATAACATAGAACAACCAACTTTAACTGATATCATGACTGCTCAAATTGAATTAAAACGATTAGTATAATTCTGATGCAACAAAGTTGATGAATTTGAAGGGAAGTTAAAAATAATGTCTGAAAAGGTTGAAACTATAGATATATTTTAAACTGAATGTAATATGCTAAATGACAAGATAAACGATATGGAGCACCTACCGTGGTAGAACAATGGGAAAATCGTTTAAATTTCAGAAAAATGAAATTACAGTTACTAGCTTAAGTAAAATTATAAATTATCTTATACTGAAAAATAATATTAATGTAATTCATCTTGTGGTATCATTTAATCACAATAATAATCGTCTGAAAAATATTATTGTGACATTCATATCCAAAATTAAAAAAGAAATATTGTTTCATGTGCTCGCAATAGTGAAAAAAATTATGCCTTCCAATTACATTTCACTAAACAGTAATAAATATATTAACGAGCATCTAAGTCCTAACAATAAATATCTTCTCAAACAAGTGATAATAAATATAAATTTACGTGGGTAAAATCCACTAATTTTTTTGTATTTACCTGAACCACAGTATATATTATCTAATCAATCATTGCAATACATTAAACAAATTTTTAAATCTGGTGATAATAGTGATGTCAAAATTTATAGACCAATATGAATTTTATCTACCTTTATAAAATATTTGAAGCACTACAAGAAATCAAGAGTAATCTTTTTAATATAATTATTGAAAAGCAACAGGGTTTTGACTGGAAAATCTGTTATCACTAATGTAATATCTCTTCCTGGATACATGAGTTCAACAATGGATAAAAATAACAAATTGATCTCATATACACAGATTTAAGTAAAGTTTAATCGAGTCTACCACAAAACACTTATAAAAAGATATAGATGTTAAGAATTCATGGCTCTTTATTGCGATGGATCGAATCCTACATAACAAATCTATCTCAATTAGTTTACTGCAAAGCCACGTTTTATTGCTGTTACTTCTGGTGAACCGCAGGGGTCTTATTTTGGCCCCTTTTTATACTGGTTATTAATGACATATCTCTGTGCTTTCATAACTCAAAATTTCCCTTATATGCGATTATTTTAAGATTTATAAAATTATTACAGATAATGAAGACAACTTACAACTTCAAACGAACTTCAAAACTATTGTGCCTTAAATAATTTATCACTAAATTTTTCAAAATGCTATGTAGTAAGTTTCACCCGAAACATTGAAATAATTAATTAATTATTATGGCTAGATTGCAAAGAAGAATTATTATTAAAGACTTAGGTGTATTCTTCGATACCAGATTACTAATGATTGACCATATAGACAATTATATAAAATATAGGATTCTGGGATTTATTTTACGTAAATGCAAAATTTTTAATAATCCCCAACCTCTTATATGCTTGTTCAACACTGTGGTACACTCAAAACTTGAATACGCGTCGACAATCTAGAATCCTTACTATTAAAGAAATATTGATCTAAATGAAACAAAATCAGCATACATTTGTCTACATACTCTGTAAGAAATGTAAATTCGTCTGCACAAACTATGCTGCAAGATTAACATATGTCCATATGTTATCTTTGGAGGACAAAAGAGTATTAGCTGATATGATGATCCTATTCAAAACTTTTAATAATTTACTTAACGCCTTTTCATTCATCTGAAACTTTAGCTTCACTGTCTGCCAGAAAAAAAGATCACAAAATTTATTCACATTACCATATTGTAATACGAATAATTACAAAAGTTCATCTGTAAATAAAATGATGTGTCTGTATATTTCCAAATTTTCACATGTGGATTTGTTTTGCAACTCAAAAGATAAATTTAAAACCATGTACATAAACATTTTTTATTAGTACTTCTTTTTGTAGTACTCATAAGTCACATTGTTATCCGCGGAAACATAGGTTTTATTATAGAATTGATACCTACGTACTATTGGTTCACGGAATGAATAAAAAATGTCTCAATTACTATTTAATGATTTACAGATTATTTGATTAAGGCCCGATATTTCCAACTGTAGTTAAAGTTATTTAATCGTAGAATAAAATTTATTCATAGGATGAACTACATTTTGAGTATTTTCAAGATCAGTTAAAATTTAATCCAAGATTTAATGTGATTTCTAAAGAATAAATATATCTTTTTATCTGACAGCAGATAAAAATTTATTCTTAAGTTCGAGTTGAACAGTTGAACTTGTCAATTATGGATATCGATTTTGAAGATATATTTGAAAACGACGATAAAGACATTTTTCATTATTTTCATTATAATTCGTATACTGTTAGATCAATGGCGGATAATATTAATATGTGAAATGAAAAACAATTTTTTGGACGTTTTTGTTTAACAAAAAAAATCGGTGGACATCGTATTTCATTTTCATTATTTTTCGATTTGTGATTCACTGCATCAATGTTTTTGTTCTCTATTATTATTTGAAAATCTAAGATGATGTCATCAGCAATCTAATTTGTGAAATTACAGTTTCCTTCCTTCTTTTTCGTTTCTCAAATTAGGTACATTACAACTACTACAACAATATGACTACTAATAACAACCAAATATAAAATTCACCTAATTATAATGAAATATTTTGGGTAGAGCAAAGCAGTTCGATATCGTATCGAACTATTTTTGAAACGATGTACATCGATAAAAATGGTATTATTTTTTTTAGGTATAAATGCCCTTATTAAATTGATATTTTCAAATATTTTTATCTTAGTACGAGTCATATGATACAGGACATTAAAACTTATATTGTTTTGTTAATAAGTACAAACTTTGTATTAATTTGTTTTGTATTTTTATTATCTTATATCATATCGAAACAAAATTAAAGTATATCAAGCTCATATCAATATAAATTTCATAATATCATGACGTATCGAATTACTAAAATATCGAAGTGCCCAGTACTAATTTTTTAGGTTGTACAAATGTAAGTTGTCTTCGTCTGTTTCATTCTTTGTAACCTATGTTTGTCTCACTTCAACATTTACATTCTATTAATATTGAAATATAGAATAAATTAATGTAGAATGTAATTTAACCCCAGATACAATTTAAAGATAATTTTATTCTATAGATATTTAACTGAAATTAAACCTATAGTTGGAAATACCAGGTTTTACAGAATTTGTAGATGTCAATGTCAATTATCTGAATAAATTTGTGACTATACATAAATAAATAAATAAAATAAATATATCATCACGCCTTGTACCCATTACTGGATGTGGCACTTTATCGTAGCAGATCTCGGTAAGTGATATATTTTTATGCGTGAAGTGCGGTTACCAGCTGTCAAATCACGGCCCCCAAAGTTGTTGGTGGAGGGAGTCACAGGAGCTGATATTAAATTGGTGAAAGCCAGTTTGTCGGTTGCGGTAATCGAACTCGGGTTCTCAAGAACCGCAAGCCGACTGCATAACCACTAGACCACCAACTCCATAATAATTAACCGAAAATTCGAGTAACATTATTATAAAACAAATATTATTCTTGAAAAAACACAATTCTAACATTATTCATTTACAAACTCAATAACAAAACTATTCAATAATTAAATTTATTAGGTATACCAATGATCTAGATTCGTTCCTTAAGATACAGAGAATAAAAAAATTCAAAAATTTACATTGTATTATAATGGTAATTAATAATGAAAGTAATTGTAATTTTTAATATATATTATAATAATGATAATAATAATAGTAACAAAAAAACACGTGTTAAATGTTAACAATTTAATTTGAAGCGCTCTTTACATCCATCTGACGTACGTCAATTCTCATATTTCCTCTCATCTCGTCATAAAACTAAATTACTTGCGAATAGCGACGTAAAGGGCAAAGAAATCAATATGTTTTTCAACAAATCTTGTCTATCCAGTCAGCGTCTACAGACTTGGCATGGCACATCCCTTTAAATATTCATTTCAATAAATCATTTAAAATTGAAAGCTATCAAGAAGCTTTTGAAACGAGACGAGAATAATGACGTAATTTACAAGATGTGTCTCCGGAATATTTATATTAATAATGTCAGTCTTCGTATTAGATAGAATGGAGTGTATTTGTTCACAGTAAATATCTACCCGGGGTAATTTTCAGTAATGGTGGTGTAATTTAGCTTTAAAGGTTATAAAGTAAGGTATCATTTTCAAGAAACATTATATAAATAAATTGGGAATTGATTTTCAATTTCTGTAAAGAATTTCGTACTTGCCAGTGTGAACCGGTAGGTATTGTTAGTGAAATTACGGTTAATAAATTTTAAATATCGTTTAAAAAGTGACAACAATGTTTATAATTCGTTAAAGATACTGTTCTTAAAACCTTAATGGATTTTTCAATGGTCTATAAAGACTGTCATATTATTTATTACCTCCATTATTAAAGTGTTCGGTCATTACAAAAAATAAAGTAAACGCGAGGACTGATGAAGAAACGACGTCGTACGATGAATAATCGCTGTATATTCATATTTTTGTCAGTTGTTTAAACCTATTTTTAGTGGTAGATAAGTTAATAATACTCCTTATACTTTAACGTAAATCGTAATTCATTACCTATATTGAATTCTTGTAAATATAAATATTCAAAATGCCCTATATTGTCATGCAGAACATTGAAATATAGAAATGGAAAAAAATTGCCGCTATTATTTATTTTGCACTATTTTGAAATTAAAAATATTTAAAGAAAATCGTACCGTGATTTAATATGTTCAATTTTAAGCTTTACGAAGTTATCCGTGTGATTTTTTTTGAAACAAACAAATTCAAAATTATAATAAAAGAGCATTATTTTAGCAATTAAATCGATTTTGTATATCTTATGATTCTGAAGACAACAGTGTCTAAAAAATAATCGTTTATATCCTATAAGTCTATCAAATATATATATATATATATATATATATACCGGGAGTTTTTTTTATCAGTAAACATTGGGACATGTTATTACCATAGTTACAGTTAAAAAATTTGACAGCAATGCATTAGAGCGTTTATTTTAAAAATAAACATAGGGAAAATAACATTTTCAGCAATGCATTGAAGTTTAATAGTCTATTATAAAAAAGTAACATTTTAAGTTTAAACGAATTAAATGAATTTTAATTACTTTGAATTATAATAATAATAGCCCTTTATTCGTGTTTAGGAGTATTTACATAACAAATTTATAATTTATTTTATGATTTCAAACGAATATAATTTTAAATATAATTAAGTAATAATAAATAATAATAATAATCATCTCACGAAACCCATTTCTGGGCATGGGCCTCCCCCAGTTTAATCCATCGCTCTCTCTGCTTGGTCTCTCTTCGCCACATATTGCAGGTTTCCTTTAGTTCGTCCTCCCATCTGGTTCTTTGTCTTCCTTTTCTTCTTTTCCTATCCCTTGGAAGCCAGTTAGTCAATTCCGTAGTCCATCTTCCGTCTTCTCTGCGCATGAGATGTCCCGCCCATTTCCATTTCAATGCTTTTGAATATTGAATTATATCTTTAACTCCTGTTTTCTTTCTAATATCTATTAATCTTACTCTGTCTTGTACTTTTATTTTTAACATAGAGCGTTCCATTTTGTGCTGACAAGTTCGAAGTTTTTGTATTTGTCTTTGTGTTAGCGACCATGTTTGGCAGCCATATGTTATTGTTGGAATGATACATGTATTAAATACATCACGTTTGGTTTTAGATCTTACTTTACCGTGAAGTATATCTTTCAGGGTCCAGAATTTTTTCCACCCTAATGTTATTCTTCGGGCAATTTCTTGTTCTTGTCTATTTTGAAATGAAATAATTTGCCCCAGATAGATAATTTCGTTTACATATTCTAAATTTTCGTTGTTTGTTTTTATTGTGTCTTTATGACCGTTGGTCATTATTTTCGTTTTTGACATATTCATAGAAAGCCCAACAGTACTGCATTGATTCCCTAGGGTACTTATCATGTACTGCATTTCTTCCGCTGATTCTGATAATAGAATTATATCGTCAGCAAACCGTAGGTTGGTGAGTCTTTTGCCATTGATGTTCAAGCCTATATTCTCCCAATTTAGTTTTTTCATTGTATATTCTAAAACGCATGTAAAAAGATTCGGAGAGAGAGGATCACCTTGTTTTACTCCTCTACCTAGGTTAAATGGTTTTCCTAGAAATTCCAGTTTTATGCGTGCCTTGTTTCCGTCATAAATATTTTCAATAATATTTATATATGGTTTTTGGACTCCTGCTTCCGTAAGAGCGTCTATTATGCTTGTGTGTTCTAGACTGTCAAAAGCCTTTTCGAAGTCTATAAAGGCCAAATACAATGTCTTGTTATATTCGTTATATTTTTCTATTAATTGGTTTACTGAATGCAAGTGGTCAACAGTGGAGAAAGAGCTTCGAAAACCAGCTTGATCTACTGTTTGGTAATTATCTAAACTTTTCTGCATTCTAGTCAAAAGCATTTTTGAGAACAGTTTATATAAGGCGGAGATGAGACTAATGGGGCGGTAATTATTTATATTTTCTTTATCTCCTTTCTTAAATAAGAGTATTATATTTGTCTTTTTCCATTGTGTCGGGATAATTCCGGTGTTTATTATTTTATTAAATAGCAGAAGAAGAGGTATAAGCAAGTAATCTTGCCCTAGTATAATAAATTCATTAAGGATATTATCGCTGCCTGGGCTTTTATCTTTTTTCAGTTCTTTGATAGCTTTCTCCATTTCACAAGATAGGAACTTAGGTATATCTTCCTGGTTATTTTGAGCGTGAGATCTGCCTTTTAATAATGACTTGCTAGAATATAAATTCTTATAAAAATCCGTAGCTATATTCATTATTTCTATCCTGTTGTGAGTAGTGATTCCTACTTCATTTTTTAGTTTTTGCATCCATGAACGACCAGAAGATAGGTTATTATTTAATTTTTTAATTGATATATGTGATTCCAATGTATCTTCTATCATTTGATCATTATAGTCTCTTACATCTTTTCTTATTTCTTTTCGGGTTAACTTTCTTAGCTCTGCGAACTCAATTTGTTGTGATGTGGTTTTATTTCTTATGTTTTTCAGCTTATCTCTTTGTTCGATTAGAAGCTTCGTTTTTTCGCTTATTTTGTTTCCACCCTTTTCAGGTACATCGGTTGTAAGATATTTTGTGGAATTTATTAAATTTTGTTCTATTAGGTCGTATGCATCCTGGACCTGCAAGTTGTTGAACTGTTCGGGTAGATTTTCCATACTCGTCTGCAGGTTTTCTATATAAATTTGCCCATGTGCGAGAATTTGATTTGTTGTTGGTGTTTTGGTGAATTTCTTGCTTCTATAGTTAGCTTTATCTAGTAGTAGCGTAGCCCTTACTAATTTATGATCTGAATTGAAGTTGAAATTGCTTACAATATCAATGTTTGTTATTAGATTTCTATGTTTAGAGAGCACAAAATCTATTTCATTTTTTGCTCCATTTGGCCCTAACCAAGTCCACTTTCTATCCAGATGTTTATTGAAGAGAGTGTTACAGATCTGTAGATTATGTTCTGTCGCGAATTCTATAAGCAATTCTCCTCTTTCGTTTCGTCTTCCATAATTAAAGCTACCCATGACTGATTCCTCTCCTTGAATTCTGTGGCCCACTTTAGCGTTAAAATCTCCTATAATCAGAAGAGGACCGGAGTATATTTCTGCATCTTTCATTGTTTTGCTCAAGATATTATAAAATGTATTTATTTCTTCATCTGTTGATGTTGAGGTTGGGGCATGTACTTGGATAAGAGTAATGCATAATTGATTGTTTATTCTTATTACCAATGTAGCAATTCTCTCCGAGATTGGTTTAAACTCTACAATTTTGTTTATCCACCTGTTCTTGACGTAGAAGCCTACTCCTAAATTCCCTGAGATAGCTGAAGAGTGGCAAAATAGGTTTGCTGTTTTTCTATATACTATATTTTCAAAATTTCTTCTAATTTCTGACAGTCCAATGATGTCCCAGGTAATTTTTTGTAGAGCTAATTCTAATTCCGGTCCTGTGCTAGTGTCTTGTCAGTGGACGCAATTAAATATCAGTTTTTTTTAACATTTGGGAAGAACAATTGAATCAATTATACACCATAAAATCGAGAATTAGAAGCAGTCCAAGTGGTATTATTGTCCAAACTCGGGGATATGTATCCTTTTGATAATCATTAAGGAAAAATTCTAACCTAAATAATAATCGTACAAAAACCTTAACATAATTCACGCTGCTGGGAGAACAACTAGCGACATCTGGTTGTACACCCAAGAAATAGCATCCGGCGACTTTTACCAAACCTGCTGCAACCAACCTGACAGCACTGCAAAGCGTACAACTCACCTCTCAGACGCTTTAACTAGCAGGGAATTAATAATGAGTGGGAATGAAGAGATATTAGCAGCCATTGAAAACCTCAAATTGGAACTAAGCGAAAAAACAGATGAAGTAAAAACAGAAATTCTACAATCAATTAATTCAAAAATAAAAGTCATGGAGAATGATATAACCCTTTTGAAAGAAGAAAACTCGGAACTTAAGAACAAATTGGAAGAACAGAATTTCAAAATTAAAAATTTAGAAAGAGAGAGCAAGAAAAAACATATAATAATACATGGTCTAGCGGAGAATAGTGATGATACTACTGATTTAGAAGAATATGTCAAACTGTTTATAGAAAAATCTCTGAAATACGTAATAAAAAGAGAGGATATAGAACATGTGTCACGGTTGGGCCTAGCAAACGGAACGAATAGACCAATAAGATTAATTTTAGCAACTCAAAAAATCAGGGATTCAATCATGTCACAAAAGAAAAAACTTAGAAACACAAATATATATCTCTCAGAAGATTTTCCAAAAGAAGTAATTGAAATAAGGAAGAGTTTAATGGAGGAGATGAAAAAACAAAGAAATGATGGTAAAATTGCATATATAAATTATGATACACTAGTTATTAAAGAAACAATATTACCTAGTAACAAAAGCAAAGGTAAAAGGTTTCCATCTGAAGAGGAAACAAAAACCCCAGAACGAGCTTTGAAGCAACAGCGAACCAACGTACATAAAAATACTCCAACATTTGGATCTAAAGTACAAAACATACAAGAAGTATTTGCAACAATGAACAAAAAACAAGAACAAAACAAATCAAAATGAAAATTAAATCTCACGGATCCCATTTCAAAGACAATACGACACGCAACACAGGCTCACGAAACAAATCATACTCTCCCAACCCGGCTGGTCACCGTGGGGGATAGCGACCAATTTACCCCCCTTAAAACCTCTTTAAATAGCTTAACTACAAATAGCTTAATTAACATTAAAAGAAGTAAAAGGAAAACTAAAAACTATAAAAAATTAAAAATCCATATAGGAACCTTGAACACGCGCACTCTGCAAGATGAAAGCAGAATGCAAGAATTAGAATTACTTTGAATTACATTAGTTTAAATAGAAAATGTAATTTAGTAACTGTTCAAAATTACCCCCATTAATTGTTCTACGCTCATTCTATCATCATTATAAATTTTATTTTTTAAGTGGCCCCAAAGAAAGAAATCATTTGGCGCAAGATCTGCTGACCTTGCTGGCCACTCCACTTCTCCAGCTCGTCCTATCCATCGTTGGGGGAATATCCGGAGCAGATCATTTCGTACATTTTCAATATAATGCGGGGGGGCAACATCCTGTTGGAATCACACTTCCTCATTTTCCCCATTTAAATGTCCACTTATATAACAAGGCTCCACTATTATTTGATCCGCTATTGACCCGGCCTGATTTTGAAAGAGGACAGTTTTATTACTTTGACAACTATAGATGACAGCAATGTTATTATCCCTATGTTTACTTTTAAAATAGACGCTCTAATGTATTGCTGTCAAATTTTTTAACTGTAACTATGGTAATGACATATCCCTATGTTTACTGATAAAAAAAACTCCCGGTATATATATATATATATATATATATATATATATATATACAGGTGTTATATTTTAATAGACCCAGCAAATATCTCGCTTATTTATCAACTTAGCAATTTCTTTCATATAACATGATTTATACAGCTACATGCAAGCTAGTTGACGACGGATGTACATTCATGATATCATTTCCGGTTTATTAGTAATTAATATCAACTTTGAAATTTCAAATGGAACATACTATATTTTTTTACAAATTTGAAAAGTGCATCAAATTTGCTTTACAATCATGTAAAATAATCCATATGTTACATTATTAAAAAGTAAAATGGCGGGCACTTTATTATACATCAAATCGGAAAGAGAATAGTGAGCCATGACTGTGGCTTGAAATAAAACAATTAACAAAATCATCATATGTTACCAAGAAAGCTACAGTCGCCTGTGATTCAAATCTGATTTTATTCCAATTTTAAATTTATTATTCAGAAAATGAAAAAAATTAGTCTATAATTTATATTCCGAACAAACAAACTGTCACAATTTTTATTTTGCATTACATATCATCCGCCGGGATTTTATATCATAAAAAAAACAATGTCATATTGAACAAAAAACATCCAAGTAATCTAAACTTAAAACGAATAAAAACAATAGTTCCTATCTGTTCTTCAAGAAATATGGAACGTCGAGCGAATATAGATCTAGGAAGCTACGAATTTATATGCAGCAAAACGCGTACCCTTGTAATGAACGAACATCCTCATGAGAATCGCGAGAAAGAGACAGAACATAGATATCTTCTCATCCTCTTCTCGCATAATCTAAATCCCTTAACCGTTCATAATTCAAATATGTAGGCGTTGTGCTGTACGCACCAATACCAACACATAATCTAAACATCAATCTTCAGGTTAATTAAATTATTTAGGTGTTAATTTTTGATGATTAATTTTAATTCCTAATGAATAAATTACAGCAGGAAATTGTATCGTTACTTTTACCAGACACGGAAGAAAATTATTTGTATAATAAACAGCGACGTTGGGTTTATATTAATAATAATGAGAAAGTAGCATTCGTTTTGTTTCATTACACTGGATGTGTGGTTGTAATCTACACAAACCGGAATATAGCAGGAAAGCTTAAATGAGTTAATTACCATTTTTTTCCATTATTATCATTACCTAAGATTAATTTAAAAAGAAACACTAGGAATACTGTAACAAATCTTTAATGTAGCATGTTACATTTAGCAATTTCAATGGGTTTTATGATAATTAAAGTCGGTCTACCATCTCCGGATGCATGTACTGCCATTATAAGGTAATAAACAGTAACTGATTCAAGCAAGATTTTTGAGAAAATGAGGATTTAAGTATTTGCTTACAGCCATTTTGTTTTATTAGATATTTATATGAAATACAAATTAAAATATATGAGCAATGAACACTAAAATTGTAGGATATGATTAGTTTGTGTTGAAGTCATACATTTCAATTAAAAAATCACTACTACATAATATTGTCTTTTTACCCACTGGAATTATTTTGAGAAGTATCTGATTGTCTTGGTGTTTTGAAAAAAGCTAAGATGTGAATGATTCAACTAAACTGAACTGCGTTCACGTTTAAACAAATTAGAAACATGTTTCAACCGTCTGTAAATATATATAGTGATAGCGTCACAAGTCTAAATAAAAGTTATACAGGATGTTGACTGAGATACCAGAGCTTAGGATTTTAATATACAAAATCATATTGTTGTAATTTGCTAATAATTTTAGAGAAACAACCTTCAAAAAGAAGATGGATTTCTGCATCTAAATCAATAACTTAATTTTGTTTGCTTTATAACGGCAGAAATTATATATGAAAATGTTGAAAATAGCTCAAAAATAGCCTTGGAAATTAAATAAATAAATAAATTAATTTTGAATTATTATAATAAATTGAATAATTATTAAAAGTGTTTATGTGTTTATCATTATTCGCATCATTATACGACAAGGTTAATTCTGCACATATCCAGTGATATAGCTAAGATAAAGGGGGAGGGAAGGTTCGAATTCAAACTCCTCATGAAGATTTTAAAATATAATTTTCATAATAAAGGTTTATTTATATCTATCTATTGAATATTTTTCAAAAATAAGAAATATATTACATCAATAACATTTATATTTAATACCAGCATTTGTAAATACTAATATTAAATTTAACCCCGGTCACGAGATCATTTTGTCTGAAACTAGTAGCAAATATATTATAATGATATACATTTAACTTTAAAAATTAAAATATATTTTTGACATTTATGTGCATGACTAAATTAATAAATGTTAAGTTGCAAAGGAAGGTCTAAATAGAAATAAAATTACAATTAGTTTTTGTGTAAATAACAAGTCCAAATGTATTTATGTCCTGTAAAATTTCTACTAAATAAACTATTTATAAAATTGTATCAATAACATACCTACATTATAAATATTTTATGTGACCTAAAAAAAATTTTAACCCTCTTTTTCCATACAAAATACATCTTGTTTAATAGAGGTTTTAGCTTTTGTAAAATCGTAAAGTTTGGATATTAATAAAAATATTTAAAAGCCAACTCATTGTTGAATTTTGTCTACTACATATGCACTAGTGTTGATTGTTATTACGCCTATATTTTCAAATATTCAATTTGTTCAATTTTGGATTTGATTCAGCATTGCCAAGAATACGTTTAATATATCCATAAATGTATAATATTCTAAAGTTTGAGTTAAAATAGAATGTGAAAAGTGCGAGCAAAGTGAGCTTCGCCAAGATTAAGATAAAAAATAACTGGAAAATTATACCATTTTTGCATTTGGAATTTTATTGTCTATATTGGCTGGATTTTCAAACTTGAAAATATTTATTATCTACCGAAAAACAAAATATAGTTTTCTGTATTTATTAACATCTAATAAATTATAAATTTCAGAATATAATGGGGAATTGGAGGTATACTGTCTCGAGGGATCGGAATCTTTGAAAGCCAGTCTGACTAACCTGCTACAGAATAATTAAATATTTCTCAAAGATTTATAAATATTTAATCAAGCAACTTATAAATTATGATCATACGGTACATACCAAGAAAACTTAAATTTATTAGCGACTGATGACAGTTTTATTCTAGAATTAATTTGTTCAGTGATCTATTTTTGAATGAAACAATTTATACATATAGACAAAAATATGTGAATCATTCATAAAAAAATTATATATGAATTGCTGGGTTCAAATGTGACATAAAAGCAAAATAGAATAAATAAATTTTCCTGTACAAAAAAAATGTAATCGCTAACTGTTCGAGTATATTAGTCCGAAATGGAGGGCCATCAAACTGCGAGGGTTCACAGCGCGAGTGCCAACAATCAACAACAACGAGCACCAACAACTGACTGTCGCTGCGCTGTTGTCACGCACGTACGCGGTCGAATTGCGAGCACAAAGCGATGTCAAGCCGCCCCGACGCCCTTTACCCCCAACCCTGACGTTCGTTGTGCTGCGACCCCTACCGCTAGCGCTAAATCAGCTATTAGTTGCTATGTGCGCTGTTTGTCTGAATATGACGCAGTGGTTTTAAGCTTGGTTAGGGGATGAAATATAGTAGTTACTGTAATCATGTAAAATAGGGGTGGTATACAATAAAGGATATTAAAATTTACTGGAAGAGGACGATGGTGATATTATTAAACAACATTATTTAAAATAAATAAATAAATATATCATCACGCCTTTTACCCATTACTGGGTGTGGCACTCTGCCTAAGCAGATCTCGGTAAGTGATATATTTTGTCGCGTGAAGTGCGGTTACCAGCCGTCAAATCACGGCCCTCAAAGATATTAGTGGAGAGGGAGCCACAGGGGTAGATTTTTAAATTGGTGAAAATTTGTTTGTCGGCTGTGGGGATCGAACCAGGGTTCTCAAGATCCACAGGCCGACTCGATACCACTGAGCCATCTACCCCATATTATTTAATATTGAATTTTTATTATTTGATCAAATCAATGTAACTATCAATTACTTTTGATGACGGATTTCCCGTAAGCATATTTTTGGCATTTATTTAGAATTTATATATCGGACCAACCACTCAGGTCATATGCCGATATGTCCTTTGTATGGCCGCCATGGGCGAGACCCGAACCCACGACCTGGTGGTCGTGAGTCAAGCCCTCAACCCGCGCGACCATCACGCGGGACAAATTTAGAATTAATATTAATTTTGTGATTATTTACAATATTTTTAATGTTATCGGCATCATAGTAGCATAATGTTGCTATGCATTTGATAAGCAGTTGCTGTGTATAAAAATGACAATCTTCTTCTTGTGAATGAACAAAGCGATCTGAAATGAGATTCAATTTTTATTCGGTTGGAAATTGTTGATAACAGATATTACAGTTCAATATAACATAGAATAAGGTTGTAGTTAAATTTAGAACTATCAATAGTTCTTCAAATGTTATATTAGATAATTATTTGATGTTGTCTTAGATCTTTGTGTCATTACATATTGTTGTAAATGTACATTAGAAATAGAGTTAAAATTAGAACTAAAAATTGTATTAGCAGTTAATCTGTCTTATGACTCTGCTAATCTGCTTGTACGATAATCACTATTTTTTTTTCGAAGCAACGCAGTCAAACTTGAAGAAATCCTAGTTGGTAATAGTTACTAGCGAGTTGTGAATATCAGCCAAGGTTTATATGGATTTGAAAACCCGAATTCGATTCCCACAGCCGACAAACAATTTTTACCACATTAACACAACGCCTGTGGCTGCCCCACCTAAAACATATTAGTTACCAAGATCTGCTATGACAGAGTGCCACACCCAGTAAAGGATATATTTATTTTATTATTTCATTTTCTATTACGTAACAACCAAGATAAATGTTTCAAAAGTTTCGATTTGCAGATTACAAGAATAAGACTATGAGAAGACTGAGAACAGTCAGCAAATAAAAGGATAAACAAGATTGATCGTCTGTAGCGCGAAGAAAAATATGGAGTGCACAAAGTCTGGAAGGGTTGCGCGAATCGCGAAAAGCGTTATGAATATTGATGAAACAAAGGCGGTAGATATGTCAGGATTGGAATGTTTCGAGAGGGACAGTTATGAGCTGAATTTTATACAAATATGAAAGCAATTTATTGCAGGAATATATTCGATGCAAGATTATTGGAATAACTGAGTTCGTGTCTTGCGAATTTCAAGGGTAAAGGCGTAGTGATTATTTTACAAATCTCTCAAATTTGTATATTTATTACCAAAAATGAAAATTACTATTATTCTTGTAGTCAATTAAATAAGGTCTGTATGCGTCTGTGTTTTTTATAACTCAGTTTAGTTGTCTATCATATTAGGATTGTTTAACGGAGATTTACTAAAGGCATTGAAGTAAATTATTTTTTTTAGAGCCAAATTTATCAACTTAGTTGAGGCATGGATATAAAAATGTTACATTGCAATTCTAGTTTTAATAGCTCTCTCTTGTCAAAATACGGCCTACATCGATGTTAGTGATGAAGTACGGAACAATTATAGAAGCTTTTTTTATGAATTTAGGACTTTCAATTCTACTTTTTGATGAATTCAAGAACCTATGATCTAGACCACATGGAGTAGGTGGCTCAGTGGTATCGAGTCGGCCTGTGGATCTTGAGAACTCTGGTTCGATCTCCGCAGCCGATAAACAATTTTCACCAAATTAAATATACCCCTGTGGCTCCCCCTCCACTAACATCTTTAGGAGCCGTGATTTGACGGCTGGTACCCGCACTTCACGCGAAGAAATATATCACTTACCGAGATCTGCTTTGACGGAGTGCCACACCCAGTAATTGGGTAAAAGGCGTGATTGATATATTTATTTGACATATGATTTAGACCACTGATTATCAAGTTTTTTTTAACTATTGCTCATTTAAGAATAAAATAAATTTGCAATACCCTCTTACGCCGTTTTATATTAAGGATTAGAAAAAATATAATTTAAATCTTTAAATACTATTATTTATAAAGGGTATTTTTTATTTTGTAACATTTGACTCCTGTTAATAATAACCATAACTTTACTAAAGCGCGCTGTGCCAAATATGAAAAAAGAAAAGAAATGAGTATATTTTTACAATTGCCCTTAATCTCAAATAAAGTTCTGGAACATTTTTTGTAACTAAAAATTATGGTATCGCATTTTAAATTTCTGTTTGAATTTATTGAATTCAATGAGTTTTCCTTATAGTTGCATTTCTACTTCATTATTGGGTGAGAGACCATCCAATGACTCAAGAAGGCAACCCACATTGCGGCTCGGTAAGCCCGGCCATCTCGACACTCTAAAGGTTAAAAAGATGTATATGTATATATATATTGGAAAAGGGATCTATCACCTAGTCTAAAATTTATATTTTGAAAACGGTTTTTGAAATTTTATCGTCATCAAGTATTTTTACATGATACGGCATTCATAATTTCCATAATTCTCATTATTGGGTTGCAAAAAATGTTGTCATCAGAAGTCACTTTCAACATTTCTTTACGTTAACATTTTAGGCCGAAATTGTAAACAGTACTTAGGCCACCTATTCTTCCCAATCGTATGAATGGTAATGATTATTTGTTCTTTCTACTAAACAATTTGCCAAAATTATTGAAAGATATTTCTCTTAATGTATATCAGCGTGCCTGGTATTTACAAGGAATATAGAAGGCATTTAAAAGTAGTATTTGGTAGCCGACGAATTGGTCGCGCTGTTCCTGTAACTTGGCCATCTAGATCTCCTAATTTAAATGCATTGGACTTTTATTTTTGGGGAGATATCAAGTGACTCATACTCATGTACGACAATCAAAACGCACCTGAATCTGTCGAAGAACTGAGGCAACGAGTCGAAAATTGTGGTGAAATAATCAGACAAGAAAATTCATTTATAAGAGATTGTACCATATCTTTCATTCAACGTGCTGCATTATGTTTAGTTGAGAATTATTTTAAAAAAACTTAATTTCTCTGACTTAAAAGTTAAGTTTTTTTTATAATTGTACCATTTAACTTTAAAGTTATTTTATATGCAGTATGTATTGCTTGAAAATGGCCAAAATATTGTATTGAGACGTCGTCAAAAAGTAAAAAAAGAAAATTAAAATTTAAAATTTCATTTTTTTTCGCTAGAACCTGAAATCCAATTAACAATTATAAAAATAAAAATTGTTTAATTATTGCGTAATTGTGAGCTAGAAGGACCATATAAATTCATAAGGTGGGTCGGCTTTTATCCACCCTTGTGTTAGATGGTTGAATAATAATAATAATTCTAAATTCGAATTCAGTTCTAATTATAAAAGGTAGTTTAATTTGAAATTTGAAAATTAAATAATATTAAAAATAAAACGTACCAACTCAATCCCAGATGTATTAATTAGTACTATTTACATACCGTATATATAAATGTTCTATTAAAAATTGTAATTGTTATGTCGGAATAATATTTTAAAGCATATAATACTGATGTATGGGGTAGATGGCTCAGTGGTATCGAGTCGGCCTGTGGATCTTGAGAACCCTGGTTCGATCCCCACAGCCGACAAACAATTTTCACCAATTTAAAAATCTACCCCTGTGGCTCCCTCACCACTAATATCTTTGAGGGCCGTGGTTTGACGGCTGGTAACCGCGCTTCACGCGACAAAATATATCACTTACCGAGATCTGTTTAGGCAGAGTGCCACACCCAGTAATAGGTAAAAGGCGTGATGATATATTTAGTTATTTATTTTTATATAATACTGATGTGTACTGCATATACATTTCACATTTATTTTTCAATTATCCAATTTAACAATAAAATATATGGTTATTATCTTGCATAAAATATTTGTATTCTTATTATGTGTATCCTAATGGCGTAGGTTTATGTATCACAAAATATAAACACCATATTTGGAACATTCAGCACATTACGACCTCATATTATTTTGTATGGGGTAGGTGGCTCAGTGGTATCGAGTCGGCATGTGTATCTTGAAAACCCTGGTTCGATCCCCACAGCCGACAAACAATTTTCATCAATTTAAATCTACCCGTGTGGCTTCCCTTCCACTAATAATTTTGGGGGCCGTGAGTTGACGGCTAGTCACTGCACTTTACGCGAAGAAATATATCTCTTGCCGAGGACTGTTTCGGCAGAGTGCCACACTCAGTAATGGGTAAAAGGCGTGATGATATATTATGTATTTATATTATTTTATGCACAAACATACAACAAACGTTTTGTTCCTCTTTGAAAAAGGATCATATACATGTAAAATGAAACACGATACAGATATTACAAATACATAGAAGTAAGTGAATCGTTTTATACAAACCTATGTATTTGTGTTATTCGTTTTATGTAGTATTTACCAAAATGGACGCTTTTCTGTCGTATTTATAATCAATTCTACTTTAGATGTATTATAAAAAAGATTTTTAATACAACCTACGTTTTATTTTTGAAAAATAAATTCAATTGTGGTCTATGTTAATTCTAAATTATTTATTCGAATTATTGACTAATGTTTTATTACTTAAAAGAAACTAATATGCACATACCTTTGTGGCAATATATAGTTTAGTTGAGTACATACTCGTATTTTATTATTTTAAGGTCAAACAACAAACATAACTTTCAAAATCGTTATTAAAAAAGAAACAAAACACTCTTCATACAATTTTTGTGATATATGTTCAATTGTTCTCAAACTATTTCATTTTTATTTACGTTAGTATCGCCAGCGTAAAGGTCTATAATTTCATCTACAGGAAATGTTCATAAATAAAGAAAAATTAAAAAGAAAATTTCGTTTTAGTATCGACAGGCGGCCGGCGAGGAAGTAATTACATCTTTCACGGTTCGCCGCACGCAAAATTAATTACTAATTGTTCGTGTTTCACGTTTAGCAGATCATTCATTTCATCTTCAGCATGGAATGTCGCTGGCACTTGACACAATATATACACTACCGTACGCTAATTATTTTGAAACCGGATGCAGCAAAAAGATTTTAAAATAAAATTGATGTTGTTTCATACTCTGATGAATTTTTAAAATTTTAATTTTCTTTTTGACGTTGGATGCTCGGCGTTTACAACATATTTTATATTAAATTTTAATTGGAAAATTTGTCATCTAGAAGTGTAATTAAGGTGCAAAAATAAATAATATAATGAAAAATAAATCAATTTATTATAAAGCCTTGTCTGAAAACAAACCTCAGCTTCCATTTTAATTTCATAAATTATAATTTGTATACAGGCTGTTTCTGTACTTATGGATCAAACTTTAAAGGTATATATAACACGTTATACTACAAAAATAATTTTTGAAAAATTCGCAAAATTAAAGATGGTGTACAACACTGTGAAAGAAACAGAATAATTGCAATTAATTTTTTATCAAAATTAAATTACGTAATATAACAACATAAATGCATAATAATTGTTTTGCATTGTTAATATTTGAAAAAAACAGCACAAACAGTTATGAAACAAGTTACACTCAACATGTTTCCTTTAAGTAAACCACCCTTAATTTTGCGAATTTTTTTAATATTCTTTTTGTTCCGCTATCAATACAACGAGTTATATATATATATATATATACCTTTAAAGTTTGATCCATAAGTACAGAAACACTCTGTATAATGTTAGCATAAAAACTTTTTCGTAACACATGCACAAGAAACACGTTCTTATTCCCTAATGTTAGAGAGAGAAACACTGCTTTTCTCCCCTAGAGAGAGAAACATTTTGTTTCTCTCCCTATGTAGGATGTTTCTCTCCCTAGGTAGGATGTTTCTCTCCCTAGGTAGTATGTTTCTCTCCCTAGGTAGTATGTTTCTCTCCCTAGAGACTACGATTATATTAGCTGTTTGCGGCGTTTCCTAGGTAACTAGTTACGCAACCCATATTTGACGTTTGTCTTGATAAGACAGTAATTTTTATGCACTTGTTACGAAAAGTATAATATACTTCACGGGACGGCGCGATTATCCCTTGTGTCACACGCGGGAATAATCGCTTGTTTCCCTTCCTTGATGCATAACATACTATTAGATAAAAATTGTTTAACAAGATATTTAAAATAAAAGTTCCATACAATCTATAAAATTGACACAAAAATATTCATCAAACTTTAATCAGCTCTTCCTTAGGATATAAAAATATAAGAAAATCTTGTTCTGTCGATAGTGACCAGGTTGCTACACTCATCTACACCATTACAATATTGCGTAAGTAATAGCATCATGTTTTTCAGAATCAATGACATAACTACAGGTTCTTACAGCTCCAGTTTACAATAACATTATATAATTTAATGCATTCAAGTACTTCAATAATCATTCAGATATATTTACACTTTACACGACTAAAAATATGGATAAGAAACTATAGAAGATATAATTGTCTTCCTCAATTAATGATGTGTCATGTTATACATCATAAAAATTATTTATAGTTAATATCGAAATATTAAAATACAAAGTAGAGTGAAACAATTTATTATCATTGACGGTGTACTGTATGCAAGTGTAAATAAGTAATATATTATTAATCTTGTTTAAGCGATTTCTGACGCAATTTGACAAACCTTATTGATTCAACATAGAAACTATAATATTTTAGTTGCAATTACATTTAAATTATAAAGAACGAATACTTATCTATCTTAAAACTTTTGAATATCATATAATTTATTATAGGTAAATATAAGCAATTATTTTTAAATTTGTAATTTAGAATCCATTGATATTTTTTAAGAGTAGGAAGCAAAATGAAGTTCCGTAAATATAAGATACTTTAACAAGCTTATTGAATTATAATAAAGATTTTATTTTTATATACCCCAGAGTTTACTACATGAGGTTGTGATGGAGTATTTAATTGGATATGGTTTACATTAAAAGGAAAAAAATTGTTCTATTCTTAACGTTTCAGTTACAAAATTTAATCATGTTTATAAATCTAGTACACCATCATTCTTACCATCTTTTATGAAATTATTTTCGCTACCAATCTCAAGTCATTAAATATTCTATCCAGTATCCACGTAAAATCATTGAACATATTTCATAGCTCCGTAAATAATACTCATATTTACCTTACAACATGAAAACGATCGTACAGCGAGTAAAGAGGATCTCAACGCGAGCAATAACCGTAAATTACTTAGCAACACATGCACTGAGCATCAAGAGAACATCTCATGTCTTGTCGTTGTGTAGAGTGTTCTATGAAACTCGTGTGATTTGAATATGTTGAAAAACTTACCCGTTCTTCTGCAGCTCCTTCTTGGAAACGCAAACGGCGGTGAATGCATCCTCCAGCAAGCACATCTCCTTCTTCTTGCAGTTCAGCGGCCGACAAAGATCACCTAGAACAACAACAATCAATGGCTTTAATGAAATGTTCGACGGAAAGTTATAATTATGAATGGTAAAGTATAATTGTATCTTGAGATTTTAAGTACTAACAGATGCAACAGAGAAATTTGGAACCATATATCATTAAATACAAGATGATTTAAAACTAAAATAAAATTTACAATTTAAAGCTAAATATAGAATGCCATAGAAAACAAAACATATAATTCAAACTGTCATATTGTTTTAGTTAGACAGATACAAGTTTATTAATTGATATTTAATTGTTAATATTATTTTTCGTAACACATGCACAAGAAACACGTTCTTATTCCCTAATTTTAGAGAGAGAAACACTGCTTTTCTCCCCTAAAACATTATGTTTCTCTCCCTAGGTAGGATGTTTCTCTTCCTAGGTAGCATGTTTCTTTCCCTAGGGAGATGTTTCTCTCCCTAGAGACTACGATTATTAGCTGTTTGCGGCGTTTCCTAGGTAACTAGATACGCAACCCATATTTGACATTTGTCCCGATAAGACGGTAATTTTTGTGCATTTGTTACGAAAAGTATAATATGCTTCACGGGAGGACGCGATTATCCCTTGTTTCCTTCCCTTGATGCATAACATACTAATTTAGTTTTTGTTTTGATTTGGATATCATGAAAAGATTTAATGTAGAAGAAACAGTTGTGTTTGACATGATCTTTTTCTTGCAGTTCATGAAGACAAGTTGCAGATTTAAATAATATTGATGAAGTACAAACTGCTTTAATAGAAAAATGTAATAATATAACATATATTTTGTTATATTTAAAAAATAAACTGTAGTTATTATTAGTCTTTTATTACTTAATGAAGATTTTTTCTAAACTTAATATGATAGTATGATTTAACTGTACGTAATAATTTAATAATTAAGAACATTGATTGTATGTTTTGTCTTCCATTGCATCTTGTAATTAGCTTTAAATTGCAAATTTTATTTTACGTTTATTTTGTGAAAAATAAATAATTGTCAATAATTTTGAAGAAATTAGACGCAGTTTTTCATTCTGAACGGTTATTTTTATTTACACTTTTGTTCTAAAAATAAAAGGGTAGAAATTACCACCATATGCAAATTTTACCATTGTATTTCCTATGATCCATAAAAAATGGACACCCGGTATATTAAAACAATATATATAAATATAATCAGTGTATGAAATATAATTTACTGACATGCAATTAAGTTTTAAAAAAATGGTAATTCTATTTATCTTTTGATATAAAATATTATTTAATGTCCCTATAGACAGAACATGTGTAAAGTGTTACATAACAAATCATTTAGCAGGAAATTTTTATGAGGTTGCGAAAATGTATGTCATATATTTTATGGATATGATTTATAATTTGCTGTGTAGTTTTTATAATGCGTCAATCAGTTATACTTTTATTATGCAATTAAATTTTAGTACTGTTTTGATATACTGATTCAAATTTTTTATTCGTAAATTTGGAATGAAATAATGAAAACAAATTTACAAATCTTTTCATCATTAATAAATAGTACTGATAAACTTCCTGTAACAAAATAAAAGATATTTGTGGAAAAAAATTCCTAATGTTCTGTTGCTCATCAAGTGTATCTGGAAAGAAAACAAGCTAAATGAGCACGAAATCTAAAAGAAAAAATACCTACAATTATTTTGATCAAATCAAATTTCATATATTTATTTATCCTATCATATCACGTTGGTAATTTGATCAAGGTTAAATACGATCGTCATATTTACTGGAAATCTAGCTAGAGTCTCTACAGCGTTTTATATAGCCATTTATTACAAGTCTGTTCATTGCATTATTTGTCATCAATTATAACACCCTACAGCCCAAAACTGCTTGATCTTTTGTTGCAAATGAACCACGGTTAGCACATTTCAAAGCTGTATCAACTTTAATTAAGCATTTACCTCATAATAGACCATCGGGAGATCCACTCGATTACTGCATATCTGCACCACAAAACTGATGAAATAAATGTGGATTCATTCAGGCAACAACCATTTAATAACTTATTTGGATTTCGCTCAAAGAGGTGAACTACGTCAAAAGTACTTATCTAATAATGAAGTATTTAAAAAATGAATGGCAATGGTACTAATATTTTCAATAAAGAAAGTAATAAAACTATAATTAAGTAATATTATTTATTTATTTATTTATGTTACGCTGTACAACAGGAACTTAATCCCAATTCCAGTACAGGGTCCGCACTCAACGAGCCGCAGTGTAGTAGTTCATATAATTTTTAGCTTAAGTGAGATTCGAACTCGGGACCTTCGAATTCAAATTCCGTATCGCTATCCACACCACCGTACTGAAAGTATTAATTTCTAATGAATGTGTTAACGATATACTTAAATTTGTACCTAAAAGTTAAAAGATAATACTAAAACTAACGACAACAAACACTATTAGTAAATACAAAATAAAAGAAAATCAAAGAAAATGCAAATGACAGCAATAGTAACGTTTATGGATACCAACTAAAAGTATATCTAAGTGTATCTCAATCAATATCTAATAGTAGTTACTTACAAAATAGTATCTACATTAAAACATTAAGAAATGAACAACAGCATTTTTAACTACTATAAATTTTTAGTTAATGTGTTATAAATAGCAATGCATAAAATCTTAATTTTGTTTTCAAACTACTCGTAGAAGTTTTGCTGAAATATTAGTTTATTTAATATTTATTTGAATAATCTTTTGAGATTAAGATAACTCAACAAATCCTTGATTTATAAGATGCTTGCAATTTTGCATAAAACTTAATCCATTTATGTTAATTATCATTTATCTTTATTATATTAATTTTAGGAGAGATAAACTAATGGGAAGCCTTGCGAATTGTGTCGTTCATAACTGATTTAAAATATACGAATTTCAATTTATTGAAAGATATAAATGTACAAATTTGTACTACATAATATTATTAAATAAGCTTCAAATATATTTAGAACGTTTATAATATTTGGCGGTGAGTGGGTAATACAGTTTTTGCCGGGCATTACCATGGTATATTTTTTATAAATTATTATAGCTTCGTTTAAAAAAAATGTTATTAATAGAGCTGAAGGTAATAATATACATTGCTTCTCATATTAACACTCTCTAAGTAAGTTAATCCATTTTTAATCCTTTCTATGAATTTGTCTGTAAAGTAATATACGGAGTATGAATAGATATTAAAGCATTATATCATGTACAGAGGTCAAATAGATTGATAAAATTTAGCACACTTCAAAAGACTGTGCTTCGTAAAATGCAATCGGCGTACGGAAAAGAATTTTAATATGATGGCTTATTTTTCATGTATCTAAAATATTGTAAAACGTGAGTAGAATATTTTAAAATTTAATGTGTAAGCACATTCAAAATGGATGTTTGTTTATAATGTTCCATCAATATTAATTACGAAAATATTTAATGAATCCAGAAATCTGTAATTAACAAAATTGCGAGTAGAGCAATTTACTCTTGATGAAAACACCAACAAAAATATCACAAATTATTAATGATCTTCTTGAAACAGTTTGCGTCGTCAACAAGCGTAATCAGGAATTTTCTGCTGCGCTGGCGAATTTCGAACTGACCAGCAGCAGCTTCTAGAAGATGAATGTACGAACACGGTGCACATAGGATCGTTGAGAATTAATCGTTCGTTTATACGACGGTCGACCTGGCTGTCCGTGACGTCAGCACAATGAGATATTTGAGGAACTCTGCCGAGGAGACGAGAGCTCTTCACGTCTGAACATCATGGTTCGAGTGGCCATGCCAGACTTGAGAAATTATCATCTAGGATAGCGCATGGACGAGTGCACAGCAGCAGAGAGGAGAGATGGAGTGCCTCGAACAACTTGTTCTAGAGATGCACTCGTATTAAATTTGATGTTTAGGTCATTATTGAAATGGTAATGCAACTTTGAGAACTGATTGGAATAGTACCAAGCACTACTCAGATTCACATTAACTCATGCTATAGTATAGTACGAACGCGACTATATTATTAGAAGAGTATTAAATTTCAGTGATACTCGTCTCGTACATTTGTAGATAATTCATTTATTATTTCAAAAAGTTGATTATTCTCGTTTCAATTTCTCGATACATAATTTTTGGAATATAATTTTTCAGGCGCGGTGGCCGAGCGTGTTAAGGCACATCTCTTTACATACTGTGACGTCACCCGAACCAAGGTTCGTCAATTCGAATCCGGTTGTCGACAATGATTTGTCATTAAATATAAAAATACAGTTACATGTATTTATCACACTCGGGCGCTATAATATGAGGCGCCGTTTGCGACATATATATAAAATTTTCAGTTATATATAGAAAATTTTCTATATATTTGGTAAAAATGTATATATTTCAGGAAACTTTATATATTTAATGCAATTCTATATATCATGCAGAACATTGTATTTTGTCGCAAACGGCGCCTCATACTATGAACTAGTCACTTATACGCCTTAAATAATGTAGTATTCGATTACGAAAACCGGCAGTACGGCAGTGTAAAAAATGCGGCTCGGTGTGTCCGGTAGGCCCAGGCCCAATTTGTGCTGTAGTGCCATCAGAAGAAGAAGAAGAAGAAATCAAGGCATGTTAGTTTTACGGATAATTTGAAAAACATGTCAATTTTAAATTAATTTTAGGGTCATTGCATACACTGTAATCTTTTTGAAGGATCTTCGAAGTTAAAGACAAGATATTTAATTGTTCTTACTTGTCTTGTAAGTTCGAGATGAGCCGAGAATGAGAAATGTGTTCTCTGAGTAGTATATAAGATACAGTATAAAGACAGACAAGTGAGTGAAAACGAAAGTTTGATCCCATAGACTAGAGGCTCGAAATCTTAAACATTTTTCCGATAGATTACCAACATTTATTAGTAGAGTACGTTGAAAAACTTTGAATTGAATAAGAAAATGGTAATTGTAGCATCATGGTTGCTTTCATCCTTCTTACCTGAAGGTTTTCAGATTCAAACTTCGTTGACTTTTATGTATAACAAAAAATACTACTGTATATAAGTGATTCGGATTCATTTAAAGTTGTAACCGTGTTCTGTAATTTGCATTAGTTGCCATACAACATAAATAAATAATAATGTATTCGATATTTAGTCATTATTAGTATTTTAAATACATCGAATAAAGTTTTATTTAAATAATACTAATATTGCGAATATGTAGCACTCGTCCGTCAAATAAGAAATTTATTTTGGATTCTTAATGGGAATTTTGAGTCGGATTGGTATATATTGCTTGTCACCAGACTTCCTGTATATACTTTTACTAAGATAAATGTTACCTTTAATTTTTATATTAGTTTTAAGTCAGTTCAGATGGTTTAGTTATGTCGAACGTATGTCGAATGAAAGATTGGGGAAACAGGTGTATGTTGGTGAAATTCAGGGTAAAAGTTTGGGTGGACAACCTAGAAATAAATGGATAAATATGATTGAAGGGCTTTTGTGTGAACGAAAAATTCCGAGCATGAAGAATAAACGAGCTTGTATGAAAGGAATTATGAATGTGGTTGAAGCAAATATGATGTGTCAGGATAAGAATGTTTGGCGAAAATTAATTGCGGGATAAATGTGATGAATATTACCAAGCGTATGATTTTTAATTTTATATTTATTGGTTAGATTTTTCGAGTGTTTATCTTCAATTGTGTAAAATTCACTTTCAAATAAACGCTGGGTAACAGTCTTCCTTTCTTATCTTCTGATTATTTTACTGTTCTTACATAGTGTTTCACTGCAATTGTGTGGAATTCAGTTTCAATAACAAGCACAGGAGATGCCTCCTTCCTTCCTTATCTTTTTGATTCATTTGTAGTTTTTACTATACAGTGTTCAACCGCAATTGTGTTAAATTTATTTTCAAACAAACGCAGGCGATTCTGCCTTCATTTCTTTATAGACTTGTTCTTAGAGAAGTGGGCGTTAGTGAAAGGTTTATGAAACAGGTGTACAGGAGTGAATTGATGGATGTGATTGAAGGTTTGTTGCGTGATGATGGATTTTGGTTGTGAGGAATGAAAGAGCTCGTATGGAGGAAGTGTTAGTGTGATTGATGCGAGTATCGTGTGTCAGGATGAGAACGTTGACTGATTTTTTTTATAAATCTTTTAGTGAATGTTTCAGGGGTTAGTGCTACCCCATTTAATGAAATATTGCATGATGTTATGTATTGGACTAAATTGTTCGATAATTATATTATTTTTCTACGATCGATAAAAACACCTTATTTGGCGATATAAAGTGAACAATTGCTGACCCAGGTTCTCTGTAGATCGTTGATATTGGCAACGAGGCTTTTTGTAGACCGTTGCTATTGGAAGTAGGACTCTTTACACAAGTGTATTTTTTTATGTTTGTATAATTTTTATCAATTAATTTTAATATCCGGCTGTAGAAAAAATGTATGATATTATTTTGACTATAAAAAAATAATATATAGTTGTATCACGAGCGTAATCTTAGTCTGCAAACAACTACTTTCAACCCTCGGTATACATGTTAGACTTAATACTCGCATATATTCAAAACCAGAAAAGTATGCTCTAGAATCAGTTTACTGCCTTAAATTTATCTTGAATGAATGAATATTATAATAAAAAAATAGCATAAATGAAATCTAGTTTCAATAAGCTTAATTTAGTCTAACGGGATATTGAGCATATTTTTCGGACAATATTCTAATACGAATTACTATACATACATACATAACATCACGCTATATCCCATTAAATGGGGCAGCACGAACCCCTGAAACATTCATAGAGCATCAGTGCACATCAACATGATCATCCTGACACACATTAATACTTCCTCCATACTATATGTAACATATGGGCAATAGCCACTCCATATTTTATTCTAACTCACTCAACATACAAGTATATCATATTTATTATTTGTGTTACGACATTGATTCTGTTTCGTAAACAAACACATAAATGTATCATTCAAGTATGTAATTACAAAGGTAGAGTAAGTAATTGTTAAAACACCTGAATTTTGATGAACAATAATTGGAAGAGAGCTTTAATGTTCAAACATAGTTATTATGTAAATTAATAATTTTCTTTGTGGTTCATACATACAGTGAAACACTCGTTGTATCAATTAATTG
Organism: Pterostichus niger; assembly: GCA_947425015.1. Lineage (NCBI taxonomy): Eukaryota > Metazoa > Arthropoda > Insecta > Coleoptera > Carabidae > Pterostichus > Pterostichus niger. The sequence goes on along the minus strand of OX380341.1, from coordinate 19,074,237 downwards.
ATGTATGTAGAAATGTTATAGCAAAAAGCAATTATACAAGTTCACTCTAAGCACATGCATTATTTGTCTGTAATATCAAAACTCGTTTCAGAAGTTATAGTTACCATTAATTTCAATTCATTAAACTGTAATGAAATGAGGAACTTTGAAGTCTGTAAATTACAGATTAAGCATTTCGTTCGTTGCTGACACATGCGAGCGACACATTAATTTTTAAATTAATATTAGAAAAATTAAAAACAGTTTATATGATTTTTTCGTAACACATGCACAAGAAACGCGTTCTTATTCCCTAATTTTAGAGAGAGAAATGCTGCTTTTCTTTCCTAGCTAGCATATTTCTCTCCCTAGGGAGATGTTTCTCTCCCTAGAGACTACGATTATTAGCTGTTTGTGGCGTTTCCCAGGTAACTAATTACGCAACCCATATTTGACATTTGTCCCGATAAGACAGTAATTTTTGTGCACTTGTTACGAAAAGTATAATATGCTTCACGGGAGGGCGCAATTTGCCAACTTCACACGCGGGAATAATCGCTTGTTTCCCTCTCTTGATGCATACTATTAATTATTACATGGTTACTAAAAGACTATAGACATTTTATATTAATGTTGAATACTAGCCCGTTTTGTGGAAATTAATAACTGCATAAAGGAAAAGCAACTCGCAATGACATTTTGACTTGAAGTAACATTTACAGATGACATTCAAAGAATTTTTTTAAATTATACCTTTGTGCAATTCTAAACATTTAATCGAAAACATCTTTCGTTTGTTTCTAAGGAAACAATGCGAGATTAAACTAGTTATGCAGGCAAAACAATTCACAATCGCAGCGGCTGTGCTCAACCACCGGAAAGCCTTGCGTGAGGGCGGCGATGGCGGTGGTGGCGACGGAACCAGCGGAAAGAAGAAGACGAAGGCGAAAGGGAACAGTCATGACAACGAACATACACCGAGAGGCGAATCAGGATATTAACAAGGCATTGTAATGAAAATTTCAGCACGGCACGGCTTCCTACCCGGATTTAATGATTTCGCTTTCAATTTGAGAGAACTACGCAATAAATTTACGACAACAAATTTGAAATTATAATTTGTTTAATGATATACATACATTATTTTATAGATTTAAAACATTTTATTTTAATATGTTTCTCAGCAAAACTGTAAGTTGAAACTGAATTAAAATACATTCCATGAATGTTTAAATCTTAGGGTTCTCATTATGTCTCTTAAGACCATGTCCTCTTTTTGGAGAAAGGTGTTATTCATTCTTTCTATTTTAGAAAATATTCTATATTTTAAATTTTAATTTATTTTAATATTCATGCAAATACTTCACATTTGATGTAATAAAAGTATTTTACTTTATTTAAGAAATTACTATTTCGTAGTATCTACTTAAATAAAATTCAGATGGATCTATTATTCCATCCTGTCCTCATAGTATATAATTGTAATATTTCGGATATTTAACTATACTCAGAAAATATAATTAATTAATTAATTAAATTAAATAACTGAATAATTCACTATAGCATATTACACATTCCTGGATCTGGCATCGCTGTTGTTACAAATTCGATTACCAACCGTCAAATCAATCCTCGATAGAATACATTTTTATGTGGTGGAAATATTAGTATCTAGTTCATTATTATAGAAGATAAAGTTAAAGATTGAGAAATGGTATGTATTAGTTACATCAGTGTTCTCTGGATCTTAATACTCTATTAAATCTTGTTATATATTTAATACAATTTACAACAATTGTTTTACAGTGGCGAAGCATCAATGGAAGGAAGAAAAACACAGCTTCCTTTGTTTAATGAATATATATACTATTTTCATTTTAAACTCGAGGGATCAGCATAAAACGATTAAACGTCCCTGTCCCATATAACGATGGTCACAACAAGTCATTTTTTAAGGGTCGTATTCAGCCTAAAATTATTCTTGTTTTTCCTATGATTGACCATTTAAAAATACCGGCGAATGGGGCTGTACATCCCTGTGCGAACCTTGTGACACCAGTTATAACGGGTCATATTTTGAGTTCCTTTGTAAACGTAATTGCGGTGCATTTAATCGTTTTATGCCGATCCCTCAAGTTTAAAATGAAAATAGTATACTTATATACGTCTATATTCTGGCATAACCCATTTTCTAACAAATTTGTAGGTAAATATCCCTTTTAATAATGAAAATACTTCAGAAATGTTTATTGTATGTATCTTCCTATATGAAAATGAAATATATATTAAAAAAAAAAATAATAAAACTCTATTACTACTCTATTACTAAAAATACACATATTTTATGAATCAATTATTTATGAAATAAAAATTGCTGTACATCAATCTTACATCGTAATAATTAATTCAAATACACATTTATGTAGATTGATAGAAAAACAACTAATTCTTTAAAAAAATCTGAATTTTGATGCAAAATCCGAGTAGCCCTTTTAAATTAAGAAAGCTCCTTAAAAAGAGATATATCCCTTAAGATGGCAACATTGCGTTTACGGTGCACATTATCGGTTATGTACTCGATAATTCGTCATGTTCGGTACTGTGACAGTCGCATAAATGCGCAGTGAACTAGGGAAGCAATCACCGTTCACGTGTCTCCTCGCTATTCTTACTGCAACTTATTACAAATTAAAAATAATTTAATTTCTTTCATACAAATATAAAAACATGCCATCAAAATTATTGTGTTATTATGTTATATAGGTACCCCATTTTATTATGCATGAGTAAGATTTATAATTTTATTCTAATTTTTCATATTACACACATTGCTATAAAGTGATTTAATATTTTTTAACAGTTGTTTAAAAAAAAATATCGGCAATCCAAATTAATAAATAATAATTTGATAAATATGTAAAATACTTGCTTCGAGCGTGTAAATCTAATAAATATACTCGTACATATTTAATTTATCTGTTTCATATGGAGATTATAAATGCTATAAATAATTTTGTGGTTATGTTAGTTAATTTGTGTATATTAACTATATATATATATATATATATATATATACATTTTTATAAAATTAATTCTCTTTTATTGGGTCAGTAATGTGTGTACAGTTTGTCGGCTGCAGGAATCGAATTTGAGTTCTCAAATTCACAATCCGACGCCATGCCAATAAGCTATCTGCTACAATTGTTGAAAGTTATATTACTCTACAGTTTATTACAGATTGGTATGAGGAAATTGGGACCACTCCATTATTTATTGAATGCCTTTTTAGTGAAAAAAAAAGTTACAGATAATACCACAAGAAATGATAATTATTTGTGAATTGTTAGCCGTTTTCATGGCAATTTATTTTTACCACGACCAAAAACATCAACTGAAAATTCCACGAAACGAAGTTGAGGGAAATTTTCAGTGATGTTTTGTGGACTGAATCTGGAAGTGAAATTACCATGATAAAGATCAACATTATCGAAAGAAAAATCACTTCAACAAATTGATTTGTTTATCGTAACTATACTAACTAAGTGAAATACATGCTAGATGCATACTTCCCATTGAAATTAGGACCTTATTAGTTAATTTGACAATATATAGTTTTATAATATGATTGGCTAATATTATTTGGTAGAATTTCCTTTATACATATTTTATGCTATTTACCAATGAAATAGTCGAGCGTCTAATGTCCTCTCAATTACATTAAAGGAGTTAATTGAATGGCAAAATTTTCCTCTTCATATGCAAAACAGTACTTAAGTGCTATTGACTAATATAAAATTTACTTTATTAATTTATGCAGCATTGCAAACAATAAATGAAGTACGTAAATATACTTGTGCAATGCCGTTATCCACAAACAATTTCGCATCATCTGCAGTGGCACTGACCATCGCATCAGTGAGTGGCGAGGGCAAGAAACAAGGTAGATGGTAAGGTAATTACACCACTTGCAAGTGCAGCGCTCGTGAGTTACTAGCGTAGGATGTGGTCAAGGTGGCCCGGTGGTTCAGGTGCTCTGTTGAATCTTACACTCTCCGAGTCGCTAGCCACGTGTGCTAATTCACCTCGGCAGCAGTGATGGTTTCGTTATTTCATGATTACTGCTGGTGGTTTATTCATTCAAGTAAAGTTGAGTTATTTAAATCGTAAGTTTATTTTATTTGCTGCTCTGCACAACATGAATTACAGCATAATGAGGTTACAGCTTATAGTGCGATTCGAATCATCTACGTAATAGTTATTTGTGAATTTAGAGCGTAAAGTGATTCTTTGTTACTCGAACACGGTAATTGCTGCAATAGTGTAAGAGAAACAAAGACACTTTACGCTCGTGATGCACACATAATTTTTTCTACGATTCCATCTTAAAATTATTAAGAAACATATATGTACTGAAAATAAATTCGTTCGGCCAACTGTTTTGTTTGTACCCCTGGTAACTATTGAAATAAGCGCGCATTTAATATCTTTTCCGCGCGTTGCCATTGGAAACGAGCGTATTTAGATTGTTCCACAGAAAACGTCAACTTTACGATGACAAATAAGAGCGTAATTGTTAATTTTTCATAGCAATCGTAGAAAAATAAATTTATGTTAAAGTTTAGAATCAACATAAATTTATATTTTTCAAATTAATTTCTATTTCTACGATCGTGAAAAAGTCATTATGAACTCATTTTCAATACAAAAAGTGATTGTTTATTGCACAGTATGCAATAAAGTAGTAGCCACGAAACAAAGTTAACTATGTACATAACCTACAAAATAAATGTTTTTGATGTTGAAATGTACTTAGTACAATCAGTTTAATTAAGTAAAATTCGATCGTAGTAAAAATAGTGTATGCAATTCCATTCTATAACGTGTCCATTATTTGGATTAATCATTTACGATTATTTTATTTTGACCTTGTGACGTGTTTCTACAATGTCCAATACTATTAAAGATCTTTGTTTTTTTTCTATAAAATTTACAAATAAATTTAATACATTAAAACTTAGTATAGGCATCATTAATCTTCAATTACTTGATTATTTTGTTAGGTTAGAAATGCCAAAAAGTATACATGCACATGCTCTGATATTATTGATCAATAAATATATATCGTTATTATACAAGCGCGATGGTCGAGCGTGTTAAGGCACATCTCTTAACATACTGTGACGTCACCGGAATCAAGGTTCGTCAGTTCGAATCCGCCTGTCGATAATGTGTGATTAATCGCAAAAATAGAAAACAAATACCATTACATGTATCACACTCGGGCGCTATAAATAAGTCACTTATTCGCTTTAAATAATGTAGCATTTGACTAAGAAAACCGGCAGTACGGCAGTGTAAAAACTACGGCTCGGTGCACCGATAGGCCCAGGCCCGATTTGGACTATAGTGTCATCGTAAGAAAAAGATACTCGTATGCAAGAGGTTAAATGAACTAACTCAATTAAATACATGATTTAAAAACAAAAAATACTAGTAGGTAATGACACGTAAATTAACATTATACTATATTAATATAATAAGTATGTATATACACATACAAGGTTAAAACTTCCTTGTTAGGAATAGAAACACTTATCCATATAGGTACATACTTAGGTTTCCTCAAACTACATATAAGGAAAGTGCTCGTATTTATATTCATGTGTATAGGTATTTACAGTAGATGATTGTGACATTGATGTTTTAACATAAGATAGCTACATATTATAGTCTTGTTTATACTTACTCGTATATTGATTTGACCTGTATGATTAAAACGCTTTAAATATAATTATTGTAATATATATTGACAGGATAGGAGAAATTTCACTCATGTTCAACTTTAAAATTATTGAACACTATTCATAAATTGTATTTCATAAATCAATATCATATCCTCTGATACAAGCAATTTTTTTCTGTCTGTCTGTCTGTGTTAACGATCTCGGAATCGGTTCCAAAGATTTTGATGAAATTTTGTATCCGAATTTATTTTGGTCTTAGAAAATGTTCTAGCTAAATTTCATCATTTGGAAAATTAATTTTTTTACCCAAGAAATTGATTGGGCCCAAAATCAATTAGATTGTACTGACTGATGAGATAAGTGGCTCAGTTATATAAAATCGGCCTGTGGATTTAACAACCCAGGTTCGATTCTCTCAGGCGACAAACAACTTTCACTACCTTAAAACTATCCATGTGGCTCCACCTCGACTAACATTTTTGAGGGTTTGATTTGACAACTGACAACCGCACTTCACTTTTTATTACCATCACTGTAGTGGAGATTACAGTCGATGACGTTTTATTGGTTCCTCTTCGGAATAAATCGTAGAGAGCATTTTTTATGAAACTGGCAGATTAATGAAACATTCACACTCAATGTAACCTCAACAAAAACTACCGAATGTAAACGTTGTTCATATAATTCGTTATGTATTCACATTTCAATAATGACCAGCAATAATAATTTATCAGTTTAACTAAACGAGTGTTCTGATGTCCATAACATGATCAGTTTCACTGAATCAGTCAACATGATTCAGTAAAACTAATTGGCAGAAATTGCCTTCAGATATGTATCAAAAGAACAATGTAAGTTGCATAGAGAACGATTTTTTTAGTATAAATATATATTCTTTTTATTTCAAAATTTATTATCGTAATTTTATAATTTTGTTTGTTTGTCTTTTTAATACCTTATTTTTCTGTGCAACTTCACATATTTGAAGTATCAGCTTAATTAAGCTAAATTATTACTACATTCTAAATAATTTTGAACTAGGAATTATAATTATACAATGTGAATTGTATGGTTAGTAAAATAAAATTATTAAAGGGAATTAAATTTTTATATGCTTAAATGGAAAGCGAAACTTTTTTTATTGGAATGGAATATATCCTTTTCGACTATGCAACATGTTTCTGTACCTAAAATTAAGGATAATATAGAAAATCAAGAGTATTGATAAAACAAATATATATTTTTTTGTTTCATAGCCTAACTGAAGTTTTATTTTTCATATTAGAGATGATAATGTTTTTTTAACCTTGTGGCCTTAATTTTAATTTTAGTTATAGAATCATGTTACAAAGTTAAAAAGGGGATATATCAGGCTATCCATTCCAATAAAAAAGTATTCTTTTGCATTTAAAATAATTATGTCCCTCTCCTTGCTGTATAAGCCTGTGTATTTATTTTTCCTTTAGTTAATAATTACTCAGCAAAACTAATTGGTTGTTTTAAAAAACTCAGTCTATATATGGTGCGAACCGATATAAGAACGTTCTAGTATTTATTCTACTTAATTTAATTTTTATAAGCTTTACCTTATAAATCCATGATCTTCTCTCTAAATTACATTAATAATTATACATACATTTTTTATTATTCTCTTATTTCGAATTCCTATGCCGCAGATTTTAAATATTTAATTATATTGTAATTAAATACTGGTAATGTATCTATTTACACAGAGAAAGATTATATAATATAAAATAATAATAATATGTATCATAAACGTACAAGGAGTTTTATTCTTTTAACAATGAATATAAAACTGCTTTACGTGTTCAATCAGAAGATATATTTAGCTATTTATTAGAAATTCATCTTACTTTTTATGTACTATCATTATGTCATCTTCTATATTAGACATGTTTATGATCCATTTAAAAGTTTTTACGCACTACTGTTATTAGTCATGTTTTTCATCTTCAAAGAATTTCTAAACGGAAAAGATAATTTATGTTTACTGTGGTTTTTCATCTACTTTAAATAAATAATAAATCATTTATGTCCTTGTTGATTATTTATGTTTATACCAGATAAGTGCACATGCTATAAAATGCACATATTATTGTGGAAAATGTACTACACAATAGACAACAATATATGATTCTTGAATAATTTTATACGATAAAATGGACAGGTACGCTGCCACCAAATGACTCTATACCTATGATTTTAATTTTGTTGTTGTTGTTAAAGAACAATCCTGAAGTATTGAAGAATCTATTATTATTATTTGTTAAAGGAAAACAGACAGCCAAAGAAATTACACAGTTTGCTTTTACTGTTTACAAACAATGAAATTAATGAAATTTTAGTATAAGATATATAGCGACCGAAGGACTATGTCTCCCGGCCAAAAGGTTTCTGGTAAATTAGATTTTTTATATTTATTTTGTTGTAAAATAAGTAATTTGATTCTAAGTTGATGGAATAAACATACAGCATTTCTTAAATTTTTCGACCTTTTAGAAACTGATTGTGATCTAAAAATTTTACAGTAAAACATGATTAATAAAAACTAAATGCAGTATTCAGCGGACGTACTGCTTGGTTCTAGTTTAATAAGGACGTAGCTTAGGTAAGGTCCAGGAGGTTCGGATTTCTCCGGAAAGTATTGACATTCAATATTATTATGGACTAATATTGCCTGTACCTATTTGATCCTGCGAGTAGACGGATTTATGCCTGGAAGCCGAAATGTGTTTATCTACATCCGAAATCATGCAGTTTTTTTCACACTCTTTGTATAAACACTTAGAGAAAATGTTCATATCTCCTATGAATAAAAATAATTCTTTCATCATAGGGTTTATATATACAAAAATATAAAAATAAACTTGTGCGATATATTAATGAGAGTTGTATTATAACTCATCATTTAAACAGTTTCTGATTTAAGTTCTATCAATTTATTTATTTCGATGTTTCGATACACTTAACGTGTACCTTTGAAATTAATAAATAACAAAACGTAACAATAAGCAAGTAACTAAGTAACAAATAAACAAGCAAATATAATATAATATGGAGTAGATGGTTCAGTGGTATCGAGTCGGCCTGTTCATTTAAGATGTAACAAAGTGAAACAATTCAGAATTAGTTTTTGTTATAATTAGGATTTTTGTACTATCAACTCAGCTTCGAAAGATACAGACAAATTAAATATTATCTTAAGTATCTTTTTTCAAAATTGACTTAACTGAGTTTTGGTTATCAAATTTATTAGTGTATATGTTTATAATAATTTCAGTATTCTTCGATCATTATTTATGGCTTCTCTGAATTGTCGCGCTTGTTAGCCATTATGTGATGTGATCTGGGTAAATTATTAGCTTGCGTTGGTCTGAGATAGTTTTTGATCCTTGTATTTCATCCCTTACAAGCGACTGGTGTTTTTTATGTAAACTCATGCATGGGAACAGTTATCTCTAACCAAGTCAACGATTCCACCCTCTTACCCCTTGACAGTACGTCCCGTGGAAAACAACAACAAATAGTCAGTGGTGGTTTAGCTTTTGGATTGACAAGATGTAGTCTTGCCATGCAGTAACTTTAGTTCATATGATGTTGTTTGCCATCTTCGGTCAAGTTGTTAAATAGAGATTTAATATGTTTCGTTTAATATCTATCAATGTAATTTGTAATTTTGTAACTTTTCTGTTTATTTTTATGTTGTGAATATATCTTAATAAACATTAAATTTTGAATAGTGATTAATAAAGCCCGGATATTTAGGCACTTAAAAACACCCAAATAAGCAGGCATATAGGCCGTTAATTACTCTAAAATAGGCGGGATTTTAGGCAGCCTAAATGTAAATAATTTGTTTAAAAAAAAACGAATCCATTTTCTAATATTGGTACTCGTATCTACTCTTCATTAGAAAAAATCATCATTTTAAACAAAAATTAACGCAATCTGAAAAATATTGATAAAATAATAATGTAGGGTCCTCATTTTATTAACTATTATACAAATTCAAATTATGTAGTATACTTTGATTCACATAATATTACGAGCTATTGCTCTATGAAATTTTCGGAAAGGGACTGTCTTCGGTCAGTCAAAACTTGCTTGTAAGCTGAAAACTTCGTTAGACATCACAAAATGTGACAGGGGCATTCTTATATTTAGCCATATCGTCTAAAGTTATCTCAGCTCCATTGATTAATGGCAAAGACAATTGAATTGTCACGTAAAATTTTGACTAAAACACGTTTTTTCTTTTGGCATTTTAAATTCACATACAAAAACTTGATTTAAGGAAGTACTTCAAATATTATAGGTTAGGGTGAAACAGTATGTCGAGTGCTGAATTAGTCAATAAAAGTTAAAATAGGCAACAAAAATAGGCAAAATAGGCTGTATAAGGTAAAATAGGCACAATAACCAAAATATAAAAAAAATAGGCCCTAAGGCACGAAAAAAAAATCATCCATTACACGTAAACATATTACCTATGTATAGAAAAACTAAATTGCCTGAAGTATATTAAAATTTGATTCTAGGCAATTGCCTAAAAATCCGGGCTTTAGTGATTAACTTATTCGCCAAGCTCTTGCTCGTGTAACAGAGAACACGGGTTCGATTCTCACCACTGATAAATAATTTTCACCAAATTAAATCTTTCCTTGTGGCTCCCCTTCCACTTACATCGTAGATAGTAATATCATTACTTACCGATTGTTTTGAACAGTTGTACTTTTAATTTTTCAATTATAAATAAATTATATTTGATTAATATTTTAGTAAAATTTTTGTACATATCTCGATAAGTTTTATTTAAAAATTAATTAATTATTTTATTTATAGTTCACCATTACTTCTTCGACAGTATACCCGCTTGTGAAAACATTTCTCGACATGGCACATCAACTCAACTGGGGAGATTTCTGTTGGGAACAATCCAGAATCCAGCAACTTGAAATCCCACTTGCACAGCTTGGTGCTGCTCACTGTGCTCACAGTTCCTAGTTCCCAGCCTAATCTGCTGGGATTCCGGTCCGGCTCGATCACCGCTTATCGGGCTGAGGCGGCTGGTGGCTGGAGCTTCGCCGCCGCAATGTGAACCACTGAACAGGAAGCACTCATCGGCGCCTCCACAGCCGCAACAGACTGAGTAGTGGAGGAGTAATACAGACGTGATTTATACTGTCGTCGAGTTAGAGTTAGCTTCCGGAACTAGGATTAGGATTTTCAGTTTGGATTGTGTTTTTTTAAATAAAATATAAATAAAGTATATGGACGACAACTAATTTTGTCTTTGTTGTTATTTAAATTGCTATTGCGTAGTTTTTCCTTTTTTCGGTAGATGGAATTGCCTGCTCGACAGAACTTCTCATGTCATTTTACCGTTTGTTAGAGATCTTATTCTCTGCTGGCACAGTTCTTCGTCACCAGCTTCTTCACGTGAACTTTGTTCTAGGTGAAGAAGTGAGTTATACCATACTGATGAGCTCTAATAAGAGTGAAACGCATCTATTGTTACTAACTGTGCTGGCCAGCCTCTGACGATGACCTGAAAAGTTGACTTGGAGGCTGAATTTTGAGACACTTAACTAAGTGTTTATTTTATATTTTATTAAACCTAGTTTCACCAAGTGTATGGACGACAATTAATTTTGTCTTTGTTGTTAAATGTTTTTTTGTTTATTAGATGCAGTATCGCCGAATTTCGCTAACCACACAATCACCTATATTATATAACTAGATCTTTATCTTTTAATGATAGAAAAATTAATGACATTTTGCATTTCATAATTATTTGATTGCCTATCACAATTTCGGTGTTCTGTGACCAAAATAATATACTCTGATATTTTTATGTTATCAATTTGTTTATATTTTGATATTATAAAATATAATATAATAACAGCTCATTGACAGTTTCATTTAAACTGTGTTTAAAAAGTAATATTTTTATACTGAAAGCCTAATATGAAATCAAAATGCATAAAAGTAAAATAATAGAATAGATGATTTTAATAGCAGAATGCCTAAATTTATTTATTTATTTATTTATGTTATTCTGTACAACAGGAACTGAATCCCAATTACAGTACAGGGTCCGCACTCACCGAGCCGTATTGTACTAGTTCATATAATTTTTAGCTTGAGTGAGATTCGAACTCAGGATCTCTGGATTCGAATTCCGTATTGCTATCCACACCACCGTACTGACGGATTAAATGGTGGTAATAATCTTCAGAGTAATTATAGAAAATAAAAGTTATCATGAATTTTTTGTTATGTAACATAGAGTCGGCTATATATTAGTAAGACACTAATGATTGAATTTTGTGGACCATATATCAGTAGATGATGAACAAAATCGCAACTTAACTTATGACTATGAAATATTTTCATAATAAACTTATTTTAATTTGGGTCAAATATTACAAATTTTGTACTTTATCATATTTAATGGTCAAATTTGTCATTACTGGATAATTACTACCTAATTAGTAAATGGAATATGACTGTAGATAATTACTAAATATAACTTTTGATGAAAATTCAATATCCCATATGAATGATTCATGAAATATCAAATAGATAGATAACAAAGTTCAGATCTGTTGCATTTAATAACAAAAGTGAGTTCAATTAAAATAGCATCAAATATTATTTAAACCAATACTACAGATAAATGCAACATAACATCACATTATTATAATGGACACAGAAAATGTAAAAATTATTTTCTTTAAATATAAATAATGAATTTATATATGAAACATTAATGTAATTATTAAATATGAGTTCTTTTAAAGTTGCAATTACGTCAGTAATTTGTTTGTGCTTACAAGACATAACTTCATTCATTTTGTTTCAGTTTTAAATATTAAAAACAAAAAACAAAAATATGAAATAAGCTTTTTCACATAATATTAAATTTCTAAATAGTGGTCGCCAATAAGAAAAATATTAAATAAAAATAAAAACTAAAGCTTATTTGGCAATAGAAAATCGTTTAAAAATTCACTTGGTTATTTATGTGTTATAACAAATTTACATTTTTTTAAATAAAAGAAAGTATTAGTACCTACAATACTTATTAGTAAATTTTCGTTTTGTCTATTGCTGTTAGAAAATTACAAATATTCGAGAAAACTGCGAAATTCACAATTTTAATCATATCTAACGCCATATATGCATTTTGTTAAAAAAACAAAGACATCGATATATTATTCTACTAAAACAATTTGTTTCTGTTTTAACTAAAGTTATAGATACATTTCTCGAGATTATAGTAGTCCTGTAGTAACAGGAACAGTGTATCACTTTTAGTTAAATTTTCAGGTATATAATTTTATGTTATAAAAATAAAAATATAAAATATAATCGAAGATTTACTCAAATTTTCCTATAACGATACGTTAAATGTATGAGATGTGAAAAGAAATTAAATTTTGTTAATTAAAAATTGTAACGTGCAGGTATACCTTGATTGAAAATTGCGGTAGGTTCTTCTGTTTTTAGTTTCCTTTTGCGCTTTTGATATGTTAACACATATTTCGAAATTTGTTTCATTTCAAAGGAAAGTTTTAATTAAATACTAATTGAAAACTTTATAAATTTCTCAAAATCGCAGCGTATCTTGCACTAAAAGCACTTGGGAATAAAGTTCTATTAACTCTGAATTTAATTATAAACACTCTCTTTGTTGGAATGAAGCTGAACAGTACTCATAAAATTTTATTTTTAATTTATGAATCTAAATTCGTTAAATTTGGACAAAATACTTACTATATAATACAGAATCACGTATTCATTCATTGTTTACAGTAATTTGTTCCTTTGTATTATTAAAAATATATAATTATAGGTATACTGTTATGTTCACAATTAAATAACAAGTATGAAAAGCTTTAAATGCATCAGAAACCAATCTATAGCTACGTAATAAATAGTAATAAAATTTCAAAGTATTTATTCTTTATGAAGCAATATTGACTGTAGTATTTTAATTTCATTAGTATTGTTTCGTTTGTTTTCATTGGCAACTATCGGAAAAACAATAACCGGAAAGAGGAAGTCAGTGCGGAACCCTGAACAAATATTGCGATTCAATATTGATTGTGTCCTCGCAACTCACAAAGCAATAAATTTAACAGTTTACAAACAGATTTCAGTTCATACATTCAAATTAGGTGTAAATGAAACAATGAACTGAAAAATCAAATAACTCGTGGTCCATTTAAAAATGGAAATTCACTTCTTCCTAAATTAGCACCCCTTCGATTTTATCTCAATTCACGTAACACACATTTTTCACTGCACTTTTTTTTATTTTCGTTCCAACTCAACGATAATCCAATCACAAGCATGAACATTAATATGAACCAGTGTTGATAATATATGTACTTCGAGAATAGTGAGTTCCGTAATCCCTGTGATTATTAACATGTGTTTCTCATGATTTGTCAGCTGATTACAGCATTTCTCAACATGGATAAAGCTCGAAATTTATTACTTTTATTTCTTTATTTTATTATTGTATGTATATAAAAAATAAATACATCTTCACGCCTTTCTTACCCATTACTGAGTGTGGCACTGCCGTAGTAGATCTCGGGTAATTATATATTTATGTGCGTGAAGTGCGGTTACCAGCTGTCAAATCACGGCAGAAATCACAAAGGTAATTTTAATGTGGTAAAAATTATTGGCGACTGTAGAAACAGAACCCGGATTTCTATTTTAAAGGACTACTTTAATGAACGAAACAAGACATTTTTAGATCAGGAATTCCCAAAATACGTTGTGCAACTTTCATATTTAAAATGGTAACCTATTTTTTATTTACATTCTCGAATCAGTATTTTTTCTGAATTAAACGAATAAACCGTTCAGTACCCTCACATTATTTTTTTTTTTAAATGCACACTAAATTGACATAATTTAATTCAAATCGTATAGGAATCAGCGTGCTATGAAAGAAACAAGTAAACAAATTATAATATGTTATTTAAACTGTTAAATAAATTTTTATATTCATTTTTTACAAACAAAATAAATAAATAAATCACTCTTTTTACCCATTACTGGGTGTGGCACTCTGCCTAAGCAGATTTCGGTAAGTGATATATGTTTCGCGTGAAGTGCGGTTACCAGCCGTCAAATCACGGTCCCCAAAGATATTTGTGGAGGGGGAGCCACAGGGGTAGATTTAAATTGGTGAAAATTGTTTGTCGGCTGTGGGGGTCTCAAGATCCACAGGCCGACTCGATACCACTGAGCCACCTAGCGACCTAGCCCATTTACTCATTTTTTACATATGACATTTTCTGATGTTATATTTATTCAATCATCCTGCCAATAGTTATCGGATACTCTATCCGGAGATGACAAACAAAGAAAACTGAAACACTTATAATTTTTAATATTAATATTTCAAAAGACATAGACATGTTGGCAGTGCACATAATTTAAACTCTTATAACAACTGACAGCTTCTGTGCATATTTCCTTGCATTTGAATGTAATAAACATTTTCTATTGACAGTTACTGTCGACGTTTTCCAATAAATGACAGAATATAACCTCAGACTGAAAATTGTTAAATATTTTGATGTTTCACGTAACCCGAAACTCACAACAGAAACGATAAACTGTAAAGGAATTTTAATTAAAATTGGTACAATATTAATTATCTTGCATATTGTTGTTCGAGTCTTTGAGGTTCATTTATTCATTTGTAATTTAATATAATTACTCATAAATTATATTTTTGTTATTTTACATTCATTATTAATTTACATAGAATTGTATTTAAAATGTCCATGAATTTTGGAAATAAATATTATTATCAACATAATGCAAAAATTCCCACACTCGTGTTTAAAGTTAAAACGACATGTGGTGCATGATGTCACCGTAGAATATTCATGTAAACAGAATTTTTCAATAGAAATTTCGATAAAATAAAGTAATGTGTAATAGAATTTAGAATATAAACATATAAATATTAATAAAATAAAAATATAATATAAACGTTGGCTTAGAAAAATACACGGATAATTTTGACTGGATTCCTGTTTATTTATATATCCATAAACATATTTGTTGCAGATTTTTTTTTAATAAAAAAGACAATACTTCACAAACCTTTAACAAATAATATTGATACTAGAATTCATTGAGCTCATTATTAAATAGTTATTTGTATTTCTAGAGCAGAAAGTAATACATTGCAGCTCGCACATTGAGAATGTTGATCGGGGTGTAATCGAGAGAAAACAACCATGCAAGAGCAGCAAGTTCACTTTCTGCTCAAAGTGCACAAAATGAATTTTTTTACGACCATTTAAAAACGCTTGAAACAGAATTTAAAATCATTTTTAAACAAATGGAAATATGACTGTCCTCTTTGTTGCTAAAAAAAATTGTAATAATTTTACATAAGCTGAGTAATGACAGCTAAACTCATAGATTTATGTTTGACATTTATACAACTAGACAATTTGACTTCACACAAAAATGTACCCAAAAACAGTTGAACTTTGTAGTAGTTTTCGACAAATACAGATGTACTGAATTCACTTTGAAAAATTATTTGCGAGTATGGCATGAAACTAATGCCATCATTTTATTTTTTGTTTTCATTCATTTGTTAGATTATTTACTAGGAAGTAAAAGAACACGTGTTAATTTGAACCTTCCTTTCTCTGTCACAAAAACAATATCTGTAAAATAAAACTGTTCATTTCAGATAAGCTCACAGCAGTACCTACAGTAGACAATAAAATCTGAAATGCAGAAATGAGAGCAGTTATTCCAAGTGGGTTGAGTGAGCACAAGTAATTAAATTCTTTTATTAAGAGAACTCGTGTTGGTCGATTACTGACGAACGATGCTTCTCTTTGTGGCGCAGTGAAATGCCTACCTACCTACATTGCTCTAAACTTGCAGAAAGGACTGTAATTTTCTTTGTTGCTTATTTGACAAAGGTCGACCGTTTGTAAAAATATAAATACCGGCCTACTGCGATTTTGTTCTCCAGGGTTTCGCATACAAAATAACTGAAAAATACATTAGTTACATTCTGTTCGGGAATTACGTTTACAGAGCAGAGAATTTAATGTGTATTAATTTTTTTATTTTTGGTTTATTTATTAAAAAATATAAACAAAAATTACCGTATATATATATTTTTAATCTATTTGTGTTTTATTCCATAAAGATTTAATGCAGTCAGTGAATTAAAAATAAAGAGCTTTTATTAAATCATTGCTGTTGAAAATAAAATTTGTATGCTAGGAAATCATCAATAAAATATTATTTACATTTATGGATAGTGGTTTAATGTTAGTACGCTAAACTCTAGTTATATAAGCAAGCGTTTAGAAATTCAAACGAAAATAGTTATTTACTTTCAAAGCAGGGAGGTTCGTCTTTTCATGACAAATATGAATATTGTTCACATTGAACAGTAAACATAAATAACTATAAAATAAATATATCATCACGCCTTTTACCCATTACTGGGTGTGGCACTCTGCAGTAGCAGATCTTGGTAAGTTATATATTTCTTCACGTGATGTTCGGTTACCAGCCGTCAAATCACAACTCCCAAAGATGATAGTGGAGGGGGAGCTACAGGGGGAGATTTAATTTGGTTCAAATTGATTGTTGGCTGTAGGGATCGAACCAGGGTTCTCAAGATCCACAAGCCGACTCGATACGACTGAGCCACCTACCCTATTATTAAAAAATTTAACAGTTAATGATAGATAAAAATTACACATTTCGTATTGAAACGTAAAATGTGTTTGTAAAAATAAATGTAGCAACGTTGCATTTTACAACTGCCTGACAGAGAAATTTAATTTTCCTGCCAAGTTTGTAGCAGGAAAGTAGTAAATGACAATTTTAGAAAAAAAGTTCTTATATTTTTTGGTAACTTATTTTTCTTCTAACCTCATTTTTTCGATAGAACTGAAAATAATAAATAAATGTTGATGGAGAAATCAATGTCATTTGTGAATATATGTGCTTAATTTATAGGGTAGGTGGCTCAGTATTGAGTCGAGAATCAGGGTGCGGTTCCCACAGCCGACAAACAATTTTCACAACACTAAAACTTCCTTTGTGGTTTCCCCTCCACTAACATATTTTGGGACCATAATTTTACGGCTGATAATCGCACTTCACGCGAAGAAATATATCTCTTACCGAGATCTGTTACCAGCAGAATTTCACACACAGTAATAGGTAAAAGGCGATTGTGAAAAGAAGAAAGACCCTTTGTGAGGACAACGCCCTCTTCCCCCCATGGATAGTTATGAATTATTATGAGTTATTCAGTGTTAAATTAATCAAAAAAAGTGCACTACTTTTCCTATTTAATCGTCCTCGTATCTCTTCAAGCAAAATAGTTAGCAATGGTGGGTTGCCTTCGTTTATCAAAGTATGTTTATATCGGTTATGTAAATCGTATATACTCGAAACAAAAAATAATATAAATTATAATATTTTATATTTATTGCATTATTCGATGATAAAACTACATTGTTGGACCCCATATCCACCCTTTTATTATGTATACTTTTTTATTCATTTTCAATTTTTACTATACTGTGTCTAACTGCAATTTATTTTTTAAAAAGCGCTGGCGATGCCTTTATTTCTTCATAGATTCGTTGTTAGAGAAGTGGGCGTAAGTGAAGATTTATGAAACAAGTGTACTGGAGCGAATGGATGGATGTGAATGAAGGTTTGTAGCGTGATGATGGATTTTGGTTGTGAGGAATGAAAGAGTTCGTATGGAGAAAGCATTAATGTGGTTGAAACGAGTATCGTGTTCCAGGTTAAGAATGTTGACGTGGACTTAATAAATCTTTTAGTGGATATTCTGTGAATGTTTCAGAGGTTCGTGCTACCCCATTTAATGAGAATATAGCGTGGTGTTATGTATGTATGTAAGAATAAGGGTTCACTTTTAAAACTCAATTAGATATCTACATTATAATTATTATACATCTAAAAAAAAAACACTTTCTATTTAGTACAAATCAATTCCTATCTTTAATGTCCGACAAATAAAAGAAATACGAGTAAATATCAATACAAACAAAACTGATTCTACACATAGTTCCTATATTTAATATTAAAACATCATTAACAATAAATAACAACGAACTTCTTTTTTATAAAAATCTTTTTCCAAATATCAGATTATCAAACATTAAATATCCATTAGTGTGCTCAATATATTGAATCCAAATCGCAGAATAATGAGAAAATCATTCAGTTTACTGGAAAATACCTTTGAGTTCGTTTTTGTAGAGTTACGTCACTGAAAGCTGTGTATATGAAAAAAGAATAAAATGTTTGCTGTTAACGTAAAATTGCGAAATAAATATATTGAAAGATTATTGAAGTATAGCAAATTTAACAATTATTATATAAATTTCAAATATGTCTCAAATCATATAACAAAATCTTTTATCAACTAGTTCTAAATCGTTTATATCATATATCTTTAAAAAAAATATATGTACACAGGGCTGGCTCAAGAAACGCTGCCTACTGATTCAATGTAGCGTTATTTTTTGTATTAAAATTAAAAAGATATCTTGAAAATAACCAAAACACGGTGGCTCAATATCAAATTCAATAATAATAGGAGTGAACAATATTATATGTACTTAAGTGAACAATTGTTTATTATATAGTTCACCTCATACTGTATCCTACTGGACTTGATAATGACTTTTAAGCTGTAAATCTAATAAACTAAAATTAACCAATATGAGAATTTTTGGACAACGAGGTCAGGTAAGAACTCTCAGGTTTAAATCCCGGTGTTGGCAATTGCATCTCTATGATAATATTATATAATAGGTAATAATATAATTCGATTAGATATTTTTTTAAATTGAACTGGATATCGCTTCAACCATCGAGACATATGTTAATACTCCCAAATCATTACAATCAATACACCACAATAGATATATCAGAGGATAGAGCACACAGACCACCAATATTCTACACAATGAAATGTTGATGCAGTGCAAACAATATGTCATTGAAATATGCGCTAATCACTAATATATTTGATCTATTATCGCTATTTTATAATGTTGTTAGTCAGTATTCGAATTTCTAATATGATTTATTTTAATTTTTGTTTATTTTGCTCTAGATATTTAAAGTCATTTATTGTATAGTATAGCAATAACTTTCCAATAAACCATTTAAAAATATTTCATATTATTATTATTTTTTATTGTAACATATTTTTTACTATTATATATATATATATATATTATTTCACAAATTTTTGGCTAATAATGTAAGTAAATAGTATATGTAACTAGTAGGAAAAGTCTCGTGATTATAAATTAACTATTTTTATCGATCGTGCGAGAAGCAAATGTTTATCGCAAACCGTGCGTTATTATAAGTGAGTGAAATAATCCATTACTAATGAGTCAGCTGATTGACGCTCAAGAGCGCACAAGCATGTCATGATATTTCACGCACGTTTGATACACATTTCTTACGGTAGCGGTATTTCTGCAATAAAGTTAGAAAAAGGTTGAAACTAAATTGAATGCAGATGCTGTTTAAATCCATGACAAGCATAAACAACCGACACTTTATACCAATGCAACAGTTTGACAACAATGATATTTCACTTATTTGTCATGAATTGAAACATTTTAATCACATGTACATTATTGCTAATTTTAGTTACTAAAAACGATTGTATAATGTACATCAAAAACCGCTACTGTAAGATAATAGTATATTATACAACGACTATAATAGCCATTATAGCGAGTTGTATACTATACTTTATATACGACTAACATATACGACTAATTTAATAAAAATTAGTCAATTTTTATATTATTTATTATCTATTAATTTTACATCTATTTACCTAATAAATTTACATCTAATTGAAATGAAAGTTTATATTACATTTTCTGAGTACGAATTTGTCTTCATTTTAATACGCCAGTCCATAAAACTTTGCTATGCTTTGTAATAGAAATTTTTAGACTTTTGTGGTAATAAACCATATGTAGTAGCATCAGCGATTTTCGTTATTTCTGATGGTGTAGAAAATATATTGTCTTCTGTAATACTGTCCATTTTTTCAATTACAGTTAAACACAATAATTTAACACAATTTGCAAGACCGTTTTTGACAACTTCTCAACGATGATTTCGTTTTGTTTGTTTCCGATTCGTAAACAACAGTGAACTTAGCAACAAGCATGTTTAATTTAAATATGAGTCGCTATGGCAACACTGTTCCGATGGCACAATCAAACAATGATCCATGTTTTAAGCATTTTGATTGGTTCACGAGCGGGAATAATGACCATTATTCCCGACTCATTATTAACGGTGGGATTAATACATAGCATTATATAGCAAAAAACGCATATATAATGATAATATTATTAGTTAGTCGTATATAAAGTCATTTAAACCACTCATTGCTGGTAAACCCATAACGAATGAAATGTTGTTAACTCTTTCAGTCACAGACAATTTACCATATTTTTTACCTGTGCGTCACGTCACGGACAAATAAAATAATAAACACATTTATAATGGTGGTACAGTTTCTAGCCTACTGGTAAGAATGAAAATAATTTTTATTTAAGTGGTACAATTTATGTATCATCATGGCGCGCTTGCTTTAAAAAAGTTGTACATACACTGTGCTGCTAATCCCAAAAGAGTTAAACAGACGTTTCACGTTTCACGAATGTAAAACAGCCACCTAAAACACAATTTTACAGTCAAACGTAGGTAAATAGCTATTAATATTTAATTATAAACGTCAGATTAATTAATGAAATTGTATGATGTATCGTGTTGTCTAGCAACGACTAAGAAATTCCTATTGCATTTTTTATTGTGAAGCAACAATTAGAATGTATTGGAATAATGAATTTTGCGGATTGAAAACCCATAGGAAAGGTATCATTTTTCGTTCAATGGAATAAGTTTTTTACTGTATTCGTGATGTTCTAATTGTTCAATGCCTACTGGACTGTAGTATGTTAAACATGCTCTCATTACCAGGCCCTTTTTTGAATATCTTGAAATAAAAAATATACAAATGAAATAAATAAATATATCATCACGTCTTTTACTCATTACTGGGTGTGGCACTCTGCCGTAGCAGATCTCGGTAAGTGATATATTTCTTCGCGTGAAGTGAGGTTACCAGCCGTCAAATTACGGTCCCCAATGATGTTAGTGGAAGGTTAGCCATAGGGATAGATTTAATTTGGTGAAAATAGTTTGTCGTTTGTGGGGATCGAACCAGGGTTTTCAATATCCACAGGCCGACTCGATACCACTGAACCATTTACCTCATAAAAATATACTGAATTTAAATATTCACATACCTACTTTTTAGTAGTAAAAATAACAAAACAAATTTTTATTTTTCTTTCATAATACAAGTAGCAAAATTAAATACCAACATTCCGCGCAAAAATTTTAGTTTTGAAAGATAACATATAAAAGTACTTAGAATTTCGCACAATTTTAAGTAAATAAATTTGTCTCATACAAAGTTTAATCTTTTCTGGTTTAGAGTGTTTGTTAGTACAGTGACTTTGTCCAACACTTCCAACTGTATGTCAAAACACCGAGTTTCCTAACTAAACAAATTTATTTGCCCGGAACATACTTTGTGCTATTTTCACGGGTGAACTCATAATCTTATCTCTACAGAGCGGCACATAATAAAAGTTGGAGGCTGAGAAATTCACCAACAAAACAGATAAAGCAGATAATAATATGAAGAGTGTTCCAAACAGGGCAAGCGCTCGCGTTTAGGGCTTTATCCTGCCTGTGACACTTGAAACTAAATACGACGGCTAAATGACGAAACGCAAAACTGCGGAAAGGGTGCAAATTGCAGAGCCGAATTGACAAAGTTTTGCGTGCCAATGTGAAGAAAAGAATCTGTTTCTGTTTTCCACTCCCAGCAATTTGTAGTTTTTCGCGTACAATAGCGTGTAGTAATTGGCTTAAAGAACAGAAAAAGTTGTCTTAGTTTTCTTGTGTTCTGCACAAAACAATGGTCTACCTCGGAAGCTTTGTCTTTTATTTTTACTCACTCAGAAAGAATAATAAACAAAATATATTTCTATTTAATTGTAAAAATAACCATTTAATTATTTTTAAATACGTCAGCCAAATAAGAGAACATAATCATTTGTATTAAGTAATTATAATTTTCAGTATTTTTTTATTTTTCCTTGTCTCTAGTGATAATTTACATTTTTATTGTTATAGGTAAATTAGGAATTAGTTCTATGTATAAGTAAATTATTTATACGAGGTAAAATATAAAGTATTGAAAAAGTATGAATTATATATGAAATATTGATTATAAGCATCCAATATGTATAACTAATAATAAAATATATCAAGGACATGATAATTGAGACATAAATTATGAATACATACTAAATACTGTTGAACAAAGAACGAGATTTCAAAATAAGATGAATTATATTATAGGTTAATATAATAAGAATTAATATATTTTGTACATATGAACAACTTGTTTATGTTTTAAGAGCAATGTATTTGGGGTTTTTAGCTATCTCTAACATGTTAAAACCGTGCTCTTAGAACACCCAAAAACAGAGCTTGTGCTATTAAGTATTTAAATGAAGAAGTAAATATTTAAAAACTCTTTTAATCACTCCGCTATACTATAATAATTAATTGTAAACTTATGGTGGAGATGCCATTTTTAGAACACTTGCTTTATTTATTTATTTATTTATTTATGTTACGCTGTACAACAGAAATTTAATTCCAATTACAGTACAGGGTCCGCACTCACCGAGCCGCAGTGTGATAGTTTATATAATTTTTAGCTTGAGTGCGATTCGAACTCGGGATCTCCGGATTCGAATTCCGTATCGCTATTCACACCACCGTACTGACGGACCAATTATAAAAAATATCATATTTTTTCTATATTTTTAATTTACAGACCATCATGCACTAGTTTTGTTAATTATGTACGTTTTATTTAATACGCTTAAAAATATAATATTTCTTGTTTATGGTAACGAATAATGTTTTGGTTATATACAACATCATATTATTTAATATTCATTTTTATTAAAAAAAGTTTGGTTTGGTTAAATTAAGAAAAAAAAAACTTTTTACTTCAATATATTTTACTATAGGTTATTTAATATTCATTTTTATTAAAAAAAGTTTGGTTTGGTTAAATTAAGAAAAAAAACACTTTTTACTACAATATATTTTACTATAGGTTCCATTTTAAATAGCATAAGTTTACTGTTTATGAACTGAGCCTCAGAAAGAATATCTTTCTACATCAATGGTTAAACAGTAAAAATATCTACCTATTTATTTGAAATATTCTTCTCAATATACGGTTATACCCAAATTATTTGAAAATGAAACAAATCGATTGAATTAGTTTTTGGTTCATATTAAGTGATCGATGCATTCTTTTCAGAAAACCTAAATCATCGTTCAATTGACTTAATTTTGTCTAACTGGTCATAGGGGTATCATATCATATTGAGGCGTCTCTAAGTCTAAATACATAATTATTGCATATTAAAATATAGTCTCTATACAATGGTGTGGATTAAAGAAACGTTCGAGATTTGTAGAAAATAATAAAAAATCCGAACATGAAATCGTTGTTGGAAAATTTAAATCTCGACCATATTTGTTTACCTGTCCCAGCATAATTTATAACCGATAATGGTTCTCAGTATGTAACGTGTGTATTTTTGTGGCCCGCAAAGACTTTTATTATACTAAATTTATTGTTTGTCTTACATGAACCTTCATCATTAATGTATCTTTTCCTTTGATTATTTATTGGATATATATTTTCCTGTAACGAAAATTTGAGTTTCTCGACTGTGGAACAAAACAAATTAATTATTTTATATTTTAATTTTGTTATTAAATCATATTTTAAAAAATAAATCTTTAAAAAAATCTGTATAATTTAAAAAGCAGAATGAATAACAATTATATATTGTATTAATTTTACTTGTTTTAACGGGATTACAGCTAAATATGTAATTTGACTATTGGACTGCTAAATGATATTATAAGGAATAAATTTACTGGATATCAGTCCAATTTTTTAAATGATTATTTCTCAACGTTTCGATGCCACCTGGTCCATCTTCACAACAAAATTCTTTGTCAATCATTGTTAAAGTGTGATGTTACATTTCTTTTTAATTTATATTTTTACATGTTTAATTTCATTTTTATCGATTTACTCTTTAATAAATAAATTTCTTTGTTAACTTGTGACAATTTTCTACCATGGTGGAACCGAAATATTGGGAAATTTAGAATTGAAACCCTATAAATTTATTCCTTATAAAACTGTCTACCTCATATTATAGCGTACGTCAACAAGGACGACAGTTGGTGGTAAGCCTGGTAAGTGCCACATAGGGGCGCAAGCTGTTAGGGGGCGCAGCCGATACCGCAGGAAAAGGAGTTAAGTAGCATAGACCATAAAAATCGAAATCTCTGTAATATTTGGACAGTAACAAATATAACATAATTTATATTTGCATTATGGTCAAAATATTATTACAAAGTTATGAATTATCATATTCATCCCACCTTCAGGAATATTAAATACGTGGAACGTATGTAGCGTCCACGATTTTATTCATTATGTATTTATTTTTGTATCAAATGTTATTTGAAAATTATTTAATTACTTATTGTTTAGATTATATTTTTGTTTACTTGTTTGACAACTAATCTATTTATAAAAATTGTATTTCAATACTTCAAATCTTTAACATCGTTTACCATTCTTATCTAAAAAATTGTATTTTTATTATTATTTACAAGTAATTTATTGTCTGTCTTCTATTGCAAATCATCAAATTTGAGTAAAGTTTTATTGAAGTTTACACGTATGAAGAATGAAAGATTGGTGCATCAGGTATATTCCTATGTTGGTGAAATTAAAGGTAAGATGTAAAATGTACAGGATTATTGAATCTCGCTTTGTTGTTTTGTTATTTTGTTAGATTACAATTGTGTAGAATTTACTTCCAAAAACAAACGCAGAGGACAGTCCCTTCCTTTCTTATCTTTTTAATTCATTTTCAGTTCTTTACTCGTAGGTACGACTATAGCCTATTTTTTTAAAGAACGGAGTGTGGGCAAGATAGGAGCCGTTTGATCTTGATTTTTGATTGGATAATACCGTAGACAAGTTTACACTGTGGAAAAATGGATCTCTGTCCCAACTTTTACCTGCTTCTGTCTCTGTCATTCGAACCAGATTTATATGCATAGGCGTAGAAACTCATTTTATAGTGAATATATAACTATACTATATTTCTGAATAGTATAATGAAAATATTTGTTTAAATAATGCTAGAATATAAAAACCAATAATTGAAATATAATTTAAATTAATATTGAACAAATATACTCAGGATAACATTTTAAATGAAGTAATGTAAAAATAAATTTATGTTCGTACGTCTATGAAGGCCTATTAACACATTGTGCGCCATTTTAACAATTTTTCTTGCTGATGATTCCGAATAAAATGTACATTATTTTTTCATTTTTTTTTTTGTGTGTATAGTTTTGTGTGATAATAAAATCTGTTACTATTTCAGTAATTATATTGATTAAATTTTTTTTATTTTTATTACTGTTATTGTAATGTTGTGTAAATCGCTCCGCGCCCGCAACGCCATCTACTCCGTTCTTTAAAAAATGGACTATAGAGTGTATATTTTAGTATCATTGGATTCCTGTTTATTTTAAAAAATAACGATATATTTAACATACTAAAATTTACTTTATGTAATTGGGAGTATATATTAAATATTCAATTTTTCCTCTCCCTCACGATAAAGTAATACTCACGTCCGCTTATTCACGACATTAAAAAAATGACTCACAACCACATGAGGTCAAGATATAAAATTTCAAAATAGTTCAAGATTACGCGGGTTTTCATGACCCGATAAAAATCACTGATAGTGCCCACCTCTTGTAGCAACGACCAAATGGGATTTAATCTTCCATGTAATTGCATATTGCATTCGTAATTCTCTATACAGTCAGATAGTAAAGAAATTCTATAGTTCATCGCAAGTTATGCATCTGGCATCGTACCAACTTGTCCAGCCTGGGGATACAAGCACGAGCAGACAAATCTCCCCGGAATACGAGTTAATACGGGTCTGTCGTCTGCGTACGTGTGCGTATCGTGCACGCGCGATAAGGAATTCCAAATGAAGTGTTACGAGCACGCGGAGCTCCAGAGCAGAGAGGGATGGAACACAAGCCAAAGTGCGAATGTCAGGAGGAATTTTGAATGTTAACAGTGTCACGAGACTCGCTTGTAATATTGTCCCGCGCGATTATGCAAACAGTGAGAGTAATAAGAGAGGAGAGCACTTGAACACGCTGCGACAATTTCTCTTTAGCGTTTAGCCGACCGCGGAGCCGTGGTGTGAGGCCGAGGTCTCCTGGTGACGATTGCCAAATGCGTGCGCCAGGAAGACATATGGATCGTTTTAAGTTACGCGGAATTAGGAAAACGTGCAAGTGGCGTGCTAAATAGAATTCATTAGTGCTATAACTTTATAATGGATTTAGTTTGTATCACGGTTTGTACTAATTATAATATTCGTTAATATTTTGTAATATGTATTTATATACATATAGTCTCCAAAAGTGTACTAAACAACTCTTAAATGGGCGAGTGCCCATAAGCTTTTAACTTTCCTACATTCAAACAAACTTTTACGCCGCCTACTTTTGTAAATACTGGATATGATATGTTGATCATAAATTCAAAGAAAACAAAAGCGTAACTGCATCACTCAAAACAATCACTCGAATTAAGTAGATAATCAAATTTTGTATTTACATAAGCATTTGATCTAGTTTTGCATCTGAATTAAAATTGTGCAAAAAGACTAAAAACTTATGAGATATTAATTTCTACAACAAAATAATTAAAATCTATGATTTTTTTAAATATTTCTATATGTGCCTACTTAATTCGACCAATAAAAGAATGTACCTTTTCGACCAACTAAAATTGATCTATAATCCTCGGTACACAGCAACATATAGGATGTTTGTATACATCGGAAAAAATTAAGGGTATATATTATCTGACGTACTGATTATACCTATAGAATAAAAAAATTATTTGAAAAATTACGAACATGGTATTGGAAGTATCCATTATTAGTGCCACTGGCAGACACTATAAAAATTTGTCTGATGTATAATGAATAAATTAACTACTGTAGTATTTATAATTATAATTTAATTAAAACAAGTGGTACTGAAAATGTTTACTTCAAGAAAACCAGCCTTAATTTTGCAAATTTTGAATAAAATATTTTGTTCTATGATCTGTACGATTATAATATACAGGGTGTTTCAGGACTAGTGTAACAAACTTTAACAGCTTATTCCTGAGGTTATTTTGAGCCAAAAATGTCATATGAACATAGGTCCTATTCCTTCTAGTTACCAAAATACAAGAGGTTAAAGTTCTGTAAATAATACGAAATTTTCAAATTTTTGTAATCAAGATACTTTTAGAAAACAAGAGTTTTATTGAAAAGTCATACCCTATTTGTCTTAATTAATTTTATTTATTAATATTAACGAATACGATTTAGAAAACAAAACATAAAATGACACAATTAAATAGACACAGAACAACATAACCAAACATGGAATAGGTTAACACAATATGAAATAAGATAACAAATTTTTAAGAAATTACAGCAAGTGTTCAAAATGAGCGCCTTGAACTCGTATGCATGTTAGTATTAATAAATAAAATTAATGAAGACAAATAAGGTATGACTTTTCAATAAAACTCTTGTCTTCCGAAAGTATCTTGATTACAAAAATTTAAAAATTTCGTGTTATTTATACATGTTGATGCAAACTGTTAGTAACTTTAATTCATGACTGTAAAATATTTGCTTCAAGTCATGTGATTTTTTTTACGAATTTAAAATATTTCATAATCAATACGTTAACTACTGTATGGGGTTAAAATAAGTGGCATAAGTTGTGAAATATCCTGTATACGTTATTTACTTTATTTTTACTTAAACAGCAAGTGTATTTACATAGTGTAGTAAAAGTAAAAAAAAATCTATATCAAAATAATAAAACAAATGTTAATTATATTGTAGTAAAATGTCACTTTAACTTTAAACATTAATTGGAATGTTCTAACTCAGTGGTTCTCAAAGTGGACTATAGTGTCCCGTGGGGGAAGGTTGAATTATGCAGAGTCGGTAGACATAACACTAAATAAAAGAACGCGTTAGACATGACAGGCAGAGATTAAGGGCCATCGCACTAAATATTATATATAATTACTTATTAATTAATAACTATAACGTAATAATTAGTTTTATGACATGATTTATGCGATATGCACTATGACTTTATTTCTGTAGTTGTATTTGATTTTCGAAGAAGCAATAAAGAGAAATATATATATGTATATATTTACAATTCACAAACATGTAAGCAGAGCTGCATTTACACTTTTGGGGTAACCATTTATTTCAAAGTTGGCTTCACTGTATATTAGTTGGTGAACTAAAAAAGGTCTTCACTTGTGAGGCTCCTACATACACGGGACAGGAGGCGTTACTATTAAAAACTACAAACAAATGGGGCGATTATTAAACAAAAGTTTAAGAGGAACTTATCTAACTGATGTAAACATGAACAAATATATAAAATAAAATAAATATATCACGCCTTTTACCCATTACTGGGTGTGGCACTCTGCCGTAGCAGATCTCGATAAGTGTTATATTTCTTCGCGAGAAGTGCAGTTATCAGAAGTCAAATCACGGCCTCAAAGATATTAGTGGTAGATTTAATTTGGTGAAAATTGTTTGTCGGCTGTGGAGATCGATACCACTGAGCCACCTACCCCATATACCATATATTATTAGAAAAATAGCTTCATTTGCTTTGATTTTTATCCATTTGGAAACTTCAACAAATATATGTTTACTTAAAATAAAACTATTTGGTAACCTGGATAAAATTAAAATAAAGGCACTTGCATGATTAAACAGTAACAATACAACGCGGTCTAAAAAGAAAATAAAAACCTTGATGTAATCCAAACGTGCACACAATGGAAATATTTAGTAAACAAGCTTCATTTTAATCTATTTACGTACACTATAATCACAATTTGAATTCAACACACAGTGTTTACAATTTAACAATAAAACTGATAACACAACATTCCCCAAAACCGCCTGAATGACTACTGTAAATAAACGTCAAATACACAATTTTATTCATATCGGATTAAACCAGATGAATGTTCGTACTTGAGCATTCAAATCTCTCCAGCATTGACGGAGTCGTCGCAATCCTTTCGTGACTAAAACATGCTGTTGACGGCAAAACGAGTGTCCCTTGCCGTACTTAAAATTCGGCCGAGCCCCATTAATTCCGGAAGGCAAGCGTGTGCAATGAATTCCGGTTATCTCCCGGAGAGAAATTAAACTATCAATCTTAATGAATATGACAAGCAGGCGCGGACGGCGGCTGTTGTACAAACACCGTGGGGTTTGCCACGTCGAAACACGATGATTCGGCCATCCTTCTAGTTTTGCATTGTTTGGTTTAGGGTTACCTTTCAGCGTGTTGTCTTTTCCTGGACTCATTTTTCTTTGTTGTACACAGCAGTTTTCTTCTAGCCATTCAGAGAAATACTACGAAAATTTTAAATAATTTATTATTAATTGCTTATAATTTACCTGCTTCCTACGTATAAATTTAAATCATTGTACAATTTGTGAAAGCTTCTATGTTAAATATGAAGACAATCTAAGAATAATATTTTTATACTAAATAATTTGTACATATATAGTATACCGTGGTATACGAGTATGTCTTCGAATATCATTTGTTGAAGTGTCCAAATGGATAAAATTTAAAGCAAATGTAGCTATATTTCTAATAATTAGTGACACTTTACGATTTAAATTGAACTATGTAGTTTCCAACTGTTCTGTTCTGTTCTGTTAGAGATACATGGCAGGCCCTAGAGCCAATCCTGGTTTATTTACATTCTGCTAAGTATTGAATAATAATTATTCAATATCCGAACAGAATCGCCAGGCCGGATCATGCACCCTAGACATAAAGACAATACACTACACTCCGCTCAGTTTCTGGCAAGAGCTGGACTGACCTGCTTCTACCTTAATTGAAAGACATAGTGTAATGCAAATCAGCCGACGCCACTATACACAAATAGTATGTTATACATCAAGGGAGGGAAACAAGCGATCATTCCCGCGTGTGAAGTTTGCCAACTTCACACAAGCATTAATCACGGCCTCCCGTGAAGCATATATACTTTTCGTAACAAGTGCACAAAAATTACTGTCTTATTGGGACAAATGTCAAATATGGGTTGCGTAACTAGTTACCTAGGAAACGCCGCAAACAGCTAATAATCGTAGTCTCTAGAGAGAGAAACATACTACCTAGGGAGAGAAACATCCTACATAGGGAGAGAAACAATGTTTCTCTTCCTAGGGAAGAAAACCAGTGTTTCTCTCTCTAAAATTAGGGAATAAGAACGTGTTTCTTGTGCATGTGTTTAACGTCCAGAGGACTCCCCAATTTCAAAGTAAAATCAGTGTTGGGTGACTTTTTTAACGTGCGATTCTACCACATTTTGTTGCTTCTTGAAGTATGTAGTTTCCAACTATATTCGACATATCGTATTTGAAAATATCTAGACATCAGTGGCGTACCGAGAGAGAAAAGAGGTTTTCGAATCTGAATCTTTCCCCATAATAATTTTAAAATAAAATGTTCATAATAACAGTATATTATATACCACGGGAGAAAAATGCGTTATTTTCTTGAGGTGCACATTTCAGCCAGAGGGAGAAGCGAAGCGATGAAGTTTACCTACCTATTTCAATTATTCAAGAGTAAAAAAATTCAAGAGAGAAAGAAAAGGATGGTTTGCATCCGTGTATATATATTTATTTTAATGAACTATTTATACATTAATACGGATCTGAACTTCGAGCATATTGATTACCTATATAAATGTGCACAATTTAATGTGAATATTTATAGACCAATACCAATTTTGAATAATAATGATTATAAATAGACTAGGTAGTAGATACCTTTAATTATGATCATACGTATTACTGCAAATTATGTGCACAAATAGTATGTTTAAAATTTTCAATTAAATGCTGTAATAGATTATTCATGATACCATTTGAATTTCTCGTTTTGAAGTTGATTTAGAAATAATTAGAATACTCTCTTATTAATCTATGCTATTTGAAATGTATATTCAATACACCTATATTATCTATTTTGAGGTTTCTGTTGATATCTACAATATATATATATACGATATATTCGAATTTTATTCTACCCTAGGGTGTAGGGATTATTTCTTCTATTCTTGTACGAATTTTTTCAATTTTTTTCTGTTTTCCGCTATTTTTCTTGCTTCTTGTATTGTTTTTCCTTTGTTGCTTAGTATTTTATTTATTGTACTGTCCCATGTATCTCTCGGTCTTCCGCGATCTCTCTTCTCTTTGATTTTTGTCGTTCATACTCTCCGCACTGGCCTGTTATTATCCATTCTCTCCATATGTTCCCACCATTCTAGCTGTCTTTGTTCAATGAATTCCAATATGAGTTTGCTCTGTAGTTCTTCCCTAATGTGTTACGTATTCTGTCTCTCATGGTTATTCCTTTTACTCTGCGTAGATATTTCATCTCTAACGCTTGTATTTTGCTTTTCATTCATAAATAAAAAATAAATAGAATAAATATATCGTCTCATATTTTACCCTATAGGGTGTGACACTGCCGTATATATTTACGCGCGTACAGTTGCGGTTACCAGTTATCAAACCACGGCCCCTAAAGATATTAGAGGAGGGGTAGTTATAGACGTTATTAAAATGTGGTTGGCTGTGGGAGTCGAACCCGGGTTCTAAAATCTACAGTCCCACGCAAAACCACTGAGCAATCTTCCCCATAAATAAATAATAATAATAATAACAAAATTCTGAGAATTAATATTGAGGGTTGGCGTGAATGACAGAATAGTCAGTTTTTGTGATTGACAAGTAAGATTGTCTGTGGATGCAATTTAACTGACGAGTTTCAAATGTGATTGATTTTTAATCTACTATCAAGATGGCTGACAATCAGGATAGAACGTACCTACTCGTATACGTATTACAGAACTTACTACATTTCATCAATCGTCCATTGAAAATAACAAAAGAATAATTCATAACACGATAACAGGATATTTCAAGCACTATTGATAAAAGGTGATTCCGTTTTTAATTATTGTCAGTTTTATCGAACAGTATATAGATTCCAGAACCAATGATTTAACTGACAACCACAAAAGCTGACATTCTCTCCAGATTGCAGATAATCAAATTAGTGTTTAAACAATTAAAACAATGTTTTGTGTAAGTTCTGTAAAGTTTATTTAATTCGACGTTTTGATACACTAATGCCTAGTTTTATTTATATAATTAACAAATTCAAATCAATTTTATTTATTTTATAGCACAAATTACAGGCAAATGTTCGACTGTTATTAGAATCAATACATTTATTTACTTTGGTAAAATAGAAAATAATAAATAACAGACCGTAACCGTAAATAAGTAATTAAGTAACAAGTAAATAAGCAATTATAGTTTCTTGATTAACGGAAGCATTTTATTCTATTCATAGCTATCACAATAGTTCTTGTAAATTTTAATAGCTTCTCTGATCAATCGACCATTTACGAGATACGAATACGTAGGCCTGGCAACATTTCTTGTGTCTTCAAATTTAGTCTTGTGTAAAAATTGTATCGCATGCTGAGCAATCCAAGTTTTATCGTTTCTTGTTAAAAACAAATTTTAAATAATGTTAATATTTTGGTATAAAAGTTATAGCGTCTTCAAAGAGCGACAAATGTATTAATTCAATATTTACGATGGAAGGCAGCCACACGAGTAATTTACGTTGTAAAAAGATGTCTACTTTAGGATTTGATTTGGGGATTTCTATAGAAGAACTACCACAGAAATATTTAAAATAATACATATAATGGAGAAAATAAAAAAATCCTTAAACGCAAGTTTTCCAAATTTTCCTTTTAATACAAAAAGAATGCAATAGTGCCTACGCATGTAAAAACCAATAAATTAAACAGGCAATTTATTACTTCCGACAAGTCAAAGAAGTTTTTGGCTCAGAGGACAAAAATCCTCTGCGTTCGTTCGCCTTTGTGTAAATGGCGCGGATTCCAACGCCTTCTGGTCCTGCGCGACGCATTACGAAGTTTCGTTAGTTAATTCTTGGCGGCGGCGCGAAGTGATCGAGTTCGGGAGGCGGCGACGACGGCGGTGGCAGTGAAGAGAGAAGAGATGTTGGTAGGCTTTGTGTTGGCGCAAACCCATACCTCCTAATTTCGTCTTTGAGATTCCAAGCAATTTCCTTCCAACCACTCGGAAAATAGTGTTTGGTAGTTTATTACTTTAGTATTAAGCGATAATAATGAAGATGATGTTGACTGCTCTTTTATTGAGTCAGTAAAACAAACTTGTAATGCTTTAACTTCAATTCATTAAAATGTTTGCTTCATTAACAGCTAAAAATAAAAGTGTATTACAATTAACAATTTCGTTTATATATCTAAATACCAATGAGTATTTGCTTGGTAAGTATCTATTTATTACATACAATATAGTAGGTGCAGTGAACTTTATACTGGTACCCATGATGCAGCAATATGTTTTTTTAATGAAAAAGATTAAAATGAAACTTTTTCTTTCACTTTTTTATCTAACTGCGGTTACACATAAATCCAATGTAACAAACCAAGTTATGCTTGCTCGGAAACAATTGTATCTGTGCAATTTACACGTTAATTATGAAACAATAATATGATGATGCTACGTTGCCCACAGAAACACTCGTATAAAAGTTATTTATTTATTACTGAACTGCGATACATATCCCCGAGGATATTTATCAATTAACGACTTTAGATCCATTTCCCGTACAAGTAACTTTTATCAGTTTTCTGGGGCTAAGTTAGACACTATTCGTCGGTATCTGGAAACTAAAATCGAACATAATTAATAGAAATCACAAATAAAATAAATAAAAGAATACAAAAATCGGTTATGCATTATATCAACAATAGCATTTTCCCTTTAAAATTCTCAATTTCATCTGAGGATAAGAATATAATGATGTGAAAACAGGTATTTTTTCTAATTGCGTAATGAATGTATGATTTGATTCGATTAACAGACATTTTCTTAAAATTAATTATATTTTCTTATCCCTTCAATATAAAATCCGCCTAACGATAAGATTGTCCCTATTTGAATACATTGATTCCATATTATTCTAAAATTTTTCTGCCAAACAGCATGAAGATAATTTCTTAAATTTTATTTAATAGCGTGCAAAATTTTATTTGAATGAATACACGATAAAATGGACCGCATAGCGTTAAAACAAGTGAAAGTGATTAAGGCATATGGCTCAATAGACGAAATAACAGATAACAGACAATGTCTCACTGTCATTCGAACTGTCTTGCATTTGCAGATGGTAAATGTGGTGATTTGGAGTTGGTAGCCGGAAGGGAATTATATTTATTTAAGAGTAGATTTATATTTATTTTATATTTTTATATTATTGACAAAACACCCAAAATACATGTACACCAGTCAAACGCCGATAATCTACTGCCGAGTCAACTGCTAGCGAATAAATGTGCTAAGACTAAACATGTCTTATAAAGTAGTGACTCTCAACATTTAATTCAACCCATTACAGTAAATATTTTGTATATTCGTTGAGCTGTTTGTAAAAAATACTTATTTGCTATGATTTTTTTCTTATCTTTTAGATTCGTTGTTAGAGGAATGAGCGTGAGTAATTTGAGATGTTTTTTAGTGTGTAAAACATACGTCGAAAGAAAGATTGAAACTTTCTTGTGTAATGAAGATTCCGAGTATGATGCCTGTATAACATATCAGAGTGGTAATAATGAGAACATATCTTTACCACTGATTTTTGTCTTGAAAGCTACAATTGGGACCAATAAATATTCTATTAAAACAACAAAATGATTAATAGCATAAAACGAAAGATAACGAGCTAAATAAACAACTATTCTCGAGCTAGATACCCTCTAGACTAGTCTAAGAATCATTACTATTTACGAACTATTATTAAATTATGGCACTTATAGTAAATAAATGCTAGATCATAATAATTTCGTTGAATATGACAAATACAGCAAACGCTCACACGTGGTTCAAAAGATTAATAAAATGGCATGTCATAAAAACGCAATTTAATCAATAATTTTTCATTCATGGGGTAGGTGGCTCAGTGGTATCGAGTCGGCCTGTGGATCTTGAGAACCCTGGTTCGATCCCCACAGCCGACAAATAATTTTCACCAATTTAAATCTACCCCTGTGGCTCCCCCTACACTAATATCTTTGTGGGCCGTGATTTGACGACTGGTAACCGCACTTCACGCGAAAAAATATATCACTTACCGAGATCTGCTTAGGCAGAGTGCCACACCCAGTAATGGGTACAAGGCGTGATGATATATTTATTTATTTTATTTATTTATATTTTGCATACAATTGTTTCCAACAAATTCTGTTTATTACATATAAATGAGGGAACTAATAATGTGGTTGAAGTGAGAATGGTGTGTTAGGATGAAAATATTTGACGAGGATTGATTATTTGATAAATCTGGCCACCGATTCTTGAAACTGTGAGAAATTTGTTACCTGAGATGAGAAATATTTTTCACTTTGTTCTCATCACGCATACAATCGATGATTTCGATTCTTGAAAATATGTGAAATATTCTCGCCAATCATTTTGGTCTTGGTTATGCAGTGAGATATTTTATGCGCGCGCAGCTTATTCATCTCAAAATAATTACAATTTATTCCTTTAAATGACAGTCGAATTTTTGATAGTAATGTTTTATTTGTCATAAAATAAATAAAACGATTAGAATTTGTTAATTAAAATAAATTTATTTTGCAAGTAAATTTAATCTGCTCTTTATGAAACCGGGCATATAAAAGTACAAAATATTAATTGTACTACTCATAGTAAAAATTATATTTAGTGTTACATGTTATAAAATATATTTATTCCACAATAAAAATACAAAATTATTTACATTTTTATCAGTAATATGTATTAACAACATTTTGCCTAACTCTCCTTCCAGCAACTAACACTGGATTCATATTATTTGCTTGAACACCCACATTTACGTTATCTATTCCAAAATCAACCATATCATCTCCTTCTTGCAATATCCTAACTTTTGTCCTAATACTTATAGCTGATATGCGTTGTTGCCGATTCAAGTGTTCACTTAGGCTGTTTATTCAATTTGCTGCTAAATATTTATTAAGCCGAAACAATCGCATAAAAGATTAATCAATTAAATCAAATGGATTTTGACCATGATTTTGTCTTCTTTCTTGTAGATTAGCAGCAAGTTCTGCATCTAATAGAAGCCGAACAATTGCGGCAATCTCAAGATCATCTGCCACTATAAACTAAACATAAATTAATAATTAATAGTATCAAACAGGTTCCAAATTATTTATAAGTCATCAAAAAAATAAGTAAATAAAATAAATTTTTCCTGGAATTTTATCTTTTAATTCATAGCCATAAAATTATTATATTATAGATATATTGTTGTTTAATGTACTTACTACCGTGATCTTGATTTGTCAAATTTACAAATATTTAACTAACACAATATGTGACATCTGCTACTCTATCTCACTATGTAAGCGCTGGCGAGAAATGTTATACGTGATGAGAACTGTGTGAGAAGAAATTAGGTGAGAATTGTGTTCAAGAATACAACTTGCATCTCACGAGGCGAGAAACGAATCACGTGACCTTTTTTCTCATCTCACACCAAATGTCACATTTCAAGAATCGAGGCCCTGATGAGTGAATGTTCAGTGAATGTGTCTAAAGTTCGTGCTACTTCATTTGATGAGATATCGCGTGATGTTATGTATGTTGGTATTTGAACAATTAAAGCAAATAATATTAAATAAAGCAAATATTTAATATCAAATTATACAGGCGCGGTGGTCGAGCGTGTTAATACACATCTCTTAACATTATGTGACGTCACCTGAATCAAGGTTTGTAAGTTCGAATCCGTCTACCGAGAATGTGTGATTTGTCATAAAATATAAAAAAATACAGTTAGATGTATTTATCACGCTCGGGCGTTCTAAATTTATTTATTTATTTATGTTACGCTGTACAACAGGACCTTAATCCCAATTACAGTAGAGGGCCCGCACTCACTGAGCCGCAGTGTGCTAGTTCATATATTTTTAGCTTGAGTGAGAATCGAACTCGGGATCTCCGGATTCGAATTCCGTATCGCTATCCACACCACCGTACTGACTTATAATCACTTATACGCCTTAAATAATGTAGCATTTGATTATGAATACTGGCTATAGGGCAGTTTAAAAACTGCAGCTCGATGTGTCCTGCAGGCCCAAATTTTAATGGATTAATTAAGGAAGAGGAATATCAAATAACAGCAAATAATATTGAATAATAACAAATAATACCATATAATATTAAATAATAGCTAGTGAGAATATGGTGATGTCAGTTTTGTTTGAATAAGAGTATTTGTCTATATTATTTATTGTTCGTGTATGTACGTATACCGGGTGGAACATCATAAAATTCTGCATCTAAATCGATAAACAGAATTACATTTACATGCGTTGTAACGACAAAAATTAAATAAAAAAATATTAAAAATTACGTTCAAAATATCAAATAGCCATGGAAGTGAAAATAAAATAGATAAATGCTTGACGTTTTTCTGTCTATTTGATATTTTACCCCCGACAAATTAATCATTCAATAAAATTCATACAAAAGCTCCATACCTATTATTACGATTTAATAATAAATAAACAATTGTACATTTCAATGAAACGTTTATTTCTTATAGGGTTGGTCATGTAAAAATTATAACCTATCTATTATAATTCAAATATCAAACAATAATTCTCTCAATAAAATAATCACTACAATTTATTATTACAATAAATATTCAAATAAACCTCCATTTTCAGCCAAGCAATAACCAAGTTTATTGTAGAAGGAATGTCGTACATTAGCGAGCTGCCTATTTGTGATTAAGGCGCACTTATCCACGATATCTTCTCTCAAAGAATTAATATTTGGGTGGCGTTGCTTATAAATTTTACATTTAAGATGACCCCAATAAAAAAATCGCTAGGTGTTAAATCAGGAGATCTGTCAAACGTCAAGCATCTATCTATTTTTGTTTCACTTCCATGGCTATTTGATATTTTCAACGTAATTTTTAATATTTTTTATTTAATTTGTCGTTATAACGCATGTAAATGTAATTCTGTTTATTGATTTAGATGCAGAATTTTATGCTCTACAACATTTATTTGAAGCATTTTTGGATAATTTGGGGAGCAATGCGCACAGAAAAACTGTTTTTTCATGTTAATGGCCGATGTACACAGGTATGATGTTCCACCCGGTATATGTGTTATTAAAACAAATAAATTATGTTATTATGAATAACTTGTACATTTAACAAAATATGAATCGTTCTACGAGACGGTACTGCTGAATAGATTGATTCGTTTAGGTGTTCGTTATGAGAGATTTTCCTTTAAGTAAAATTAGTAATAAATAGTTTAAATCATTACGATCAATAACAGTAAATTCCATTAAAATAAAATTAGCATATAAGTAAACAGCCTACTATCGTTTCATTTCATTGTCTATTAATAACCGTGAAAAGGTGTATAGCCGAGAATCTGCTATATGTATTATGAATTTAACGCTCATGAAATATTGATATTCAGATTATAAAATAAAGAAGCAAGATAACAGAAAAAATTAGTGGATAGATAATTAATTTCTCCGAGAACGGAAATTTGTAGTCAACAAACAAGTACTTGCGAAAACAAATAAATTCAAACCACACATT
This sequence comes from Pterostichus niger, assembly GCA_947425015.1. NCBI lineage: Eukaryota > Metazoa > Arthropoda > Insecta > Coleoptera > Carabidae > Pterostichus > Pterostichus niger. Next base: position 19,034,299 of record OX380341.1, on the reverse strand, counting down.
TATTTATCCCTTAGTAGCAATAAATTTTTCGCAAAGTGCATTTCTATTGAAACTGGTTCCTAACTTTATTTTAGTTACCCTACATCACCGGCTTGTAACAAATCAGACAACAGGTGAGGCGGAAGTAAATGGCCTTCCCGTAAAAACAGCAAAAACGAGGGACTCTAACCTGTGTGCTGAGTACCTGGCTTTGAAACGTGCTAATTCGTTCTGTGCGTATTTGAAGGTAAACTTAGTATCCTTTCGTTATTTTTAGACTTATAAGTACTGAATGGCGTAAATGGCTTTTACCACTTTGGTACCGTTATTACACCCTGTCAACTAGTTTAGGGCGAGTAATTTTTTGGTTGGTAAACGCACTTTAAGTGTAAAAATACGTCACTTACTTAGATATGATGTGACTTATTTATATAGAATTTTAAGGTTCTATAGAATCGAGAAAATGTGTACAAGAATAAGAATGAATGAATGAGTATGATTGAAGTTTTTTAGTGTGAACGATAGATTTCAAAAGAGAATTTATGAGAGCGAAAGTGGTGTCCAAGGATAGAAATATTTGGCGGAGATTATTTGCACAATGTCATATTCGGAAAGACTAACATATCGTTCATAGCAAGATTCAAATGTATAACTGTAGAAAAAGAAAACATGTATTGGCTGAGTGCACAAGAAAGAGAAATTTCAGAATTTATGGACAAGAGACAAAAACTTCGGAACACATTAGACTGAATTGCAAGAAGGAAGAAAAGAAGAAGACGGTATTACTACAAGAAAAAGATACAGGATTGGATGAAGAAAGTAAACATGGAGAAACAGGAAGAGCAGGAGACGAACTTGTATAAAGCGATGTTAACTATGGTATAAACTAATAGTACGTCAAAAGTTAACAATGGCCAAAATGGATGATATCGTATTTTACATATTTTATGATTTGTATGTTATAATTATTAATTAATCATAATATAAAAATGTATTATTATTTAAAATAAATAATTACTAGTTTGATACATACCATTGTAAATATAATATCTTAAAATAATGTACTGTCAAAAATTTTACATTACTTAGATGCATTTTAAAAATTATAATTCAACTTTATTATCATCTTGATTAGCTGACAACATTTTATACAATCGGGCCAAAATTAATTTATGTATCTTATACTATGTCTGTGTAAGTCGATGATTTTGGAATCGGAGATTTCGATGAAGCTTGGTATTCTAATATTTTGTATCCTCAGAAAATTATTTAATTAGGTTTTATCCACTGTAAAATTCATTTAGTACGTCATTTTGAAAGAAAATTGGAGAGAAAATTCATGAAAATTTAATTGACAATGTAATTTGACCCAAGAAATCGGCTGGACCAAAATCAACTCGTTATAACCAACTGTTTTTAGGATATGAATTAAAATTCGAAAGAATTATGCTGAACTAAACTTAATTACAGAAAATATTTTAAGGATTCGTACTACCCTATTTGATAGGAAATACCAGATGATCACATATGCATTTGTCGAAATAGTTCCGATTTTTAATAGATTTATTTATTTAAAATTATGCATAACAGTTTTCTACTGAACCCAATTATCATTTTAATTATTTATTTTATTATCTGAAAAAATGGAAGTCTTGCCATTGGCCATTTTTCGACTTCTCTTGTGAGATCACTAGACGACATGGAACAATTTAACGTTTCGGATGTCTACATTCGTACCGAATTTACAGGTGTAGATATGCACATGGGCGGCGACAGTGGGGTGAAGTGTTGGGGTGCAGTGTGCATAGAACCGTAAATCAGTCCAATACTTGCGCTCGTTATGGTGCGTGTAGAATTTACGAGCTTGGTCTTTCGTGCAGGGTGCTATGCTGTGTGCACGTACACGTACAGTTGAAGAAAATAATGTGACAATGTTATAAACTGAGTTATTGGTTTTTAATGGGTGACCTTAGCACTTTGCATGTAACTGCGCCCACTATAATGTCATATACTTTTTATGACTATTGATATGTTTCAGAATTTTTGTAAACTTGCACATAAATTTGATGGGTAGTTAAAATTGTATGACGTTAGCTGGGACTTGGAAGTATAACATAGGTGTTATAATAATAGACCTTTATATGTGTATAAAAAGGAAGGATTGCAAAATTTGTAATCAATATCAAAGTGGAAAATTTCGCGAATCACAACACCTACTCAAAATAAAAGTACATCAAGAAAAGAAAACCAAAATGATTATGAAAAATGTGCTTTATGTCGAAGATTATTTTCACTGCAGGTTTCAATTCAACCACTAGATCAGTGGTATCGAGCGAGCCTGTAAATTATAAAACGCGAGTTCAATTCCCACAGTCGACAAACAACTTTCACCATGTTAAAACTACCCCTGTAGCGTTCCCTCCACTAACAGCTTTGAAGGCCATGATTTGACGGCTGGTAATCGGACATAAATATATCACTTACCGAGAGCTGATACGACGAATGCCACAGCCAGTAAATAATAATATATATTTTTTTGATTTTATTTGTTTACGTAATATATTATTACAATAAATTGTAGTATTGGGGGTAAGCAGTTATAGTTGTTCAAGAAAAATAGTATATTTTAAAAATATAATATAATAAAATAAACTGGACCGAAGATATCTCACGGCAAGTATTTCAATCTTCTTTTTTTAAAAACTCCTAACAAACAAAAATAACACATCATAAATGTACAGTGTAGGGTTCGGACTCAATGAGCCGTAGTGTAAGAGTTCATATATTTTTATGTTGAGTGTGATTCGAATACAATAACATTAACCACACCAGCATACTGTACATTAAATAAAATAAAATAAATTTTAATGTTTACTCATTTTTGTTCATTATTGTAACCTATCAGTTCAGTGGCACCAAAAATGTTTGCTTAAAGTAATGTGCAATTATATTTGTGAATTTTGAAAAAAATCAGTACGTTGAGTACTATATGGAGTTAAAATAAGTGCCATAAGTTGTGAAAGACCTTGTATATACCAGCATTTTCTACCTATCTCCTTGTTTCCGTGATTTCAGAATTTCGTAGAAAATTCATTCTTGAATAACTCTTCAACTTTCATATTTCCATAATTTTTAGAATAATAATTTCTACGAGTAATAAAAATTCTATTTTAAAATTCAAGCAGAAATTCACATTTCAAGTAATCTTGAATTGAGTTGAAATGTTTTGCATAATAATAATGTGATAACTTTAAATATGTTTAAAAAATTTGCACTTCTCCTGACAGACAGCTGTATTTTAAAATGAATAGAACCTAAAGCTTATAATTGAGAGTTCACAAGTACAAATATTTATAACGTCAACTTATTAGAGTTCGTGCAACTATAAGTTGTAGGTTTCCGGAACTGTAACTGGTATTTATTCTTGTTATGCAGCCTACTAATTAAATAATATATCTAAACTTCAACAACAAACTTATTTAAAAACTGGAAAAGATAGAAACATTGACTGGTAGCACAAGTTCTGTTTTTCGTGTTTTAAGAGCACGGTTTTAACATGTTAGAGATAGCTAAAACACCCAAAAATACTGCTCTTAAAACAGGCAAAACAGAGGTTGTGCTACCAGCCAATATTTCTAATGCACCGTTTATTTAGTTTCTAATTCAAAATAAACACAGTGAGTAAAATTCTATAATGCAAAGGTTTATATAACCATGGTCTTTGTACAATGTATAAATTAAGAACATTTAATGATTTTTAATTACATTTTAAAATGACCGATCCAGATGTCCCTGTCATAAAATAAATATATTGTAATGCACATGAGTTGGGGCTTGATATGATTATTATCAAACATTATTTCACAACATATTAACAGAGACTAGAGTTTTCATTTTAGCTGTGGTAGCATCATTCTACGAGCTGTAATTAGAAAGACAGAAACAAAATTAAGTAGGCACATTTAGTAGTCTACTTTAAATATGCTCAATTAACAGGTGCAATTTTATAAACAAAAATAATATATTTCTACAATTGCTATGGAAAGTTGACAATTACGCTCTCATTTGTCATCGTAAAGTTGACGTTTTCTGTGGAACAATTGAACGCGCGAAAAGATATTAAATGCGCGCGTTTCCAATGGCAACGCGCGAAAAAAGATTATAAATGCGCACTTATTTCAATAGTTACCAGGGATACAAACAAAACAGAAACTTGTCATATTGACAGTTAACAGAATGAATTTATTTTCAATACGTATACGTTTTTAAATAATTTGAAGATGCAATCGTAGAAAAAATTATGTGTGTATTAAGAGCGTAAAGTGTCTTTGTTACTCGAGCACGGTAATTGCAGCTCTCGCCTTCGGGCGCGCTGCAATTACCATGCTCGAGTAACAAAGAATCACTTTACGTTCTTAATACACAAATAACTATTATTGAAATGCTTTATTAACAAGTGTATGAATATTTTCAAGCTAAATAAGAAATGTTATTATTAGTAAGTCAAATTAAAAGAGATAACATAAAACTGAATTAATATTAAAGTTTACATTTAATTGTCATGTGCATTTTCGACATTATTTATAGTGTAACGTTTGTAGGTTTGAACACTTTTTATTTAAACCAAAACTGTTAATTACAATAAATAATAATAATTGTAAATAAATAAATAAATAAATATATCATCACGCCTTTTACCCACCACTGGGTGTGGCACTCTAATAATAATAATGAAAATAATAAATTATTATTTCTATGTACTAATTTTTTACTTTCCTCATACCGTTATTAAGAAATTAAACCAAAGTTTTGAGAATATTTTCCATTATTATTTGCACATAAATTTAATGTTTATAAATTTGTCATAATACGTTTAGATAACTTCAAAAAGAGTTCAAGTGCAAATTTTAAACCCAATTAGACACATGATTTACTTTAAGATCACTTTATCTACAGAAATTTAATATGTGAACGATAAGTTGCGAATAAATAAATATACATAACAGAAATTCCATTATTTTTCACATCAAACCTTTACAACCTCTACAGGAAAAACAAACTTGCAAATTGTAAATAAGAGAATAAATAAAATATTCTAGTTATCTTTGTAACTCACTTGAACACTATCCAACAAAAGGACTAACCCCTGAGATAAACATGACTTCCTCCGAACAAGAAAACAACGATTCACTATACCGCAGCACATAACATTGCGCAATGTGACCGGGCAACCGCATCCGGAAAGAAGCGACACATTGCATGTCCGGTAGAGTGACGCTGTCTGCAAGTGCAGATATAGCGTGCAGTGTGTATACCTGACAAGATACACAGTATACACACCCTGCGGTGATCAATTTACACCCGTGTAACTTGGTAAACGCTGTTTGACTTCAATTGATTTATTGGCACGGATGAACTTTACAGGTGCAGTTTTCATTATGTTATGAATATGAGTCATACACTCGTAAATAATGCCTGTAATCTATTCTTTTTTCCATAAAAAATGTAGTAAATGCAAGTTCATCTAAGTGAATAATTAGCTGAGAAGAAGTTAGATGATGTATCAAACCAGTAACAAACAACAAAACATTAAATAAAACAAAAAAAATATCGTCACGCCTTTTACCCATCACTGGGTGTGGCACTCTGTCTAAGCAGATCTCGATAAGTGATATATTTTTTCGCGTGAAGTGCGGTTACCAGCCGTCAAATCACGGCCCTCCAAAGATATTAGTGGTGGAGGAGCCACAAGGGTAGATTTTTTAAATTGGTGAAAATTGTTTGTCGGCTGTGGGAATCGAACCAGGGTTCTCAAGATCCACAGGCCGACTCGATACCACTGAGCCACCTACCCCTTAAAAAAATAAAACACTTTCTTAAATTACACATTATCCTCTCTACTAAATTTTAGTATTTCAGATTATGATTAGTCGGATTCAGGACTGGACTATAAATAAATATGGAAACATCTTTTTATTTTCTTATGAATTTAGTGTAGTTTCAGTTCATTTGAGAATATATCTAATATTAAGGCATCATACACCGTAATTTTTTTGACGTACTGCTGTACATTTTATGAAGTGTATCAATTAAATTTTTATAAAGAAATTAAAAACCTTAGAAATATCACCAGAATCACAAAATTGAATAAACTGATAGAGAATTGACACAAACAGAGAAATACAAATGAATGTCACTTGTCAAAGTCACTGCTGTATGTTTGTTACATTGTAAATCCACTATGGCAATGGTCTTCAAATTATGAGTCGAGAAACTTCAAAATATTGGGACACCTATTTATTAAAAATTTGAAAACGGAACTTATTGTTCTGTTAATTAAATATATAATTTTAATCTCTATCATAGAAGGTAAAAATATATATATTGTAATAATATTTTAAATTGAAAAGTAAATACATATTATTTTTCTTAAATATTATCTACCAACAATGCTACACTTTTAGTAAATTCATTACAGCAATCAGCCGATCACCAACGGGAAATGTATTCAATTTGCTGTGCAATGGTATGAAGTTGCAGTGACACAGAAGCTGCGTTCATTTTGATAAAATAGGCTCAAAACCGTGAAGATTCATTTAAATCTCTAGATCGATGACACAATCACAATACTCATACACAAATATAAGTAAAAACCACGATTTTCTATTGGACAATCGGGAGAATGGTTATAGCTCAATATTACTCGTACACTATAGATTTAATATTTCCTTAAAATCCAGGTTTAAAAAACAATTAATTTAAATTAAGCTTTCAAAAAGTTAATATAAACTCAAATCAAAATTTATTATGATCATTTTGTTTATGGTTTGAATTGATTTTAAGTCGGATGGTTGTCGTGCTTCGATTGTTTCCAATTATGCACTTTTGCAGAGAGCTTATCTTTTTTAAAAATCAAATGGTTGACTTGCAAATTTATGAATTTATGACTAGTCTTTGACGAATATAAATTTACTCATTATCTTAACGTCCTGTTATTATATATAGTATAAGTAACCTATTTAATTGTTATAATAGAAAAATTCGTAGTAGGATAGCATTTAGCACTGCAGTTTTTAATCTAATTAGGATATTATTTACCGTCATCTAACTCCGAAGTCCAATTGTTATGTACTCGTACATTCAGAATTCAAAAAAGATATTTTAGAAATATGAATAAACTATTGTAATGAAAATATAAGAATTAAGTTACTGAAATTAAAATCTGATTGTAGATATATAGAAATCATTTTAGGAGATATATGAGCATTCACCGGGTTTTAAACCCAGAACCTTTCACATGATAGGTGACTGCTCTACCAACTGAGCTAAATACTTGGCAAAGAATTCATGAGTTTTCGTGCAATTTTCTAACAACTAAAATTGCACGAAAAATCTTAAGTACTTTGCTGAGTATTTGTAGCTGAAGTTGTGAAGCAGTCATCTAGCGTGTGAAAACTTGTAGGTTCAAATCCCGGTAAATGCTTACTGATTTTTCAAAATTATATTTGGATTGTAATGAACTTAAAGTAATAAATTTGTATATATCTAACATTGCAAAGCTTACTATCAGAATCAAAGAAGATTGGTTGCTTGCTGAAATCACAATGTAAGCAAGTATATTCCAAATTGAATATTTGTTTAACTGTTACGTGAAATGGAAATTCAAATTTCAATATTGATTGAGCGAATGAGATTATATTACTGATTAAATATACATGCAGTCATAGGTGCCGAAACGTGAGGTACATGTTGCACACCCAAAAGAAAAATATTGGGGGTGAAAACGTTCATAATTGCATCCAACAAAATTCAAAAACTAATTTTACAAAATTATTTATTGATTGTATTGGTTTTTTCCTCAATGTACCCCATTTAATGGGATATAGCGTGATGTTATGTATGTATGTATGTATGTATAAAATTAAGAATGAAAATGCATATCGTAACTTTTTTTTAAATCAGCCCATCTGCCTACTGTTCTCTATCAAAATACAAAATTTAAAAAGTGTATGAACTATGGCCAGTTGCACGAAAAGCTTAAATTTTAAACTTGCCTTAAATAAATAAAAGCAAATCAAAGTTAGGTATCATATGGAATAATTTACATTGCTGTCAAATATTCGATTTGCTATTATTTAATTAAACCAAGTTTAAAATGTAAGCTTTGTTAATGCAACTGGGCATAAATCATATTAATTTAGGCATTTTAGTTAAACCAATTTGGAAAGTTAGTTTTTGAGATTTTATTTACGTTCGATTTGGTGAGATTTAAAATTAGTTTAGGATGTAAATATATATTCATGTCCATTTTATTCACAAAATTTAAATTACTCATCAATTTGTATTTTATTTTTGTATTTTGCATGTTTTGTGCACACTCATACAATTTAAACAATCCACAAAACATAAAAACAACATACCAATTATATTTAAATGAAGATAACTCTTTATACTACAGAACAAAAACAGACATGTCACTAAAATTTTACCGCCTCGTTAAAAATCCAGTAGACAGACACACTCGCATATAATGGAGCGCCATCGGGCCTGATTACAGTTAATTAAATTAAGTTCCGGTGCGGGGTAGGATGGAATCATCCCCGCGACATGGAGGCCTAGGTGGAGACAAGGTTCATAAAGACAGGACTGAACTGGCCCAGGTGGCTATTTGGAGATCAACAACGGATTTACAATAATTGAATGGTTTTTAAAATATTTGAATATTGGCATAAACTTTCGCGTACACAATAAATTTGTACATATTTTTTTAGCTCTTCAGTTCAATTCTTGAACGTTTCGATTATAACTTTATCTCGATAATAGTTAATGTAAGGTTTGAATATTACAAAAAATATAATATACAATATAGTTATTTGTGTATTAAGAGCGCAAAGTGATTCTTTGTTATTCGAGCACGGTAATTGCAGCGCGAGCCGAAGGCGAGAGCTGCAATAGTGCAACAGGAACAAATACACTTTACGCTCGTGATACATACAAATTTTTCTACGATTGCATCTTAAAATTATTAAAAAACGTATACGTACTCTAAATAAATTCATTCTGTCAACTTTTAATATGACAAGTTTCTGTTTTGTTTGTATCTGGTAACTATTGAAATAAGTGCGTATTTAATATCTTTTTCGCGCGTTGCCATTGGAAACGCGCGCATTTAACGTCTTTTTCGCGCGTTGCCATTGGAGACGCGCATAAAAGATATTTTTCGATTGTTCCACAGAAAACGTCAACTTTACGATGACAAATGAGAGCGTAATTGTCAACATTTCATAGCAATCGTAGAAAAATAATCTTTGATATAGTTTCATGTTACAAATAAAATGTGTCTATATTTTAAAAATATATTTGTCTAAAATAAATTAAGAGTGTTTGATGGCGATCAGTGGTGAGTAGTAGCTAGTTACATTTGTAGCTTAGCTACAATTACTTTAACTAAAGCTGTACTTTCGTTAAATGTGAAAATATATGTGTATAGCTATAAGTTTGTAGCGATTAATTTTTCTTCTTACGGCTCACAAATAATCTTATAATAACCGAAGCTACTTTTTACAGTTTAAGGTTACTTTTTGAAGCTCAAAACTACATTTTGTAGTTTCAAGCTAGTTTCGAAGGTTAACTTAGTTATTAAAGCAGTTTTAACCCACGCAAAATAGTTATTTGTTCCAGGCTCTCACATATTAACTGAAAAAAGTTCCTACTAAACTTAACAGCTACTTTATATTAACATATATTCGACAGAATATGAATATAGTTAGTACCTGCAGATTCGCTGCAATGTTAAAGTGTAGTGGTTAGCTGTAGCATCGTTACTTTTTTTAAAAGGTTGTTCAACTCTAATGGCAATATATGTCAAATTATTGAATTTTCTGTTTTTGAGTCTGTTGGACAAATATGCTCCTAGTCCGTCCCTTTACAAATGCGAAGGTGTGTCACGTCGTAGCGCGCTACCTGCGGCATCATTTCATTGAACCTGACGCACGACGGTGGCGGCGGTGGCGACGACGCCGACTGCGTAAATGTCATATTTGTGTGAACGCTCCCGAGTGATAGCATTAGCGAGAAAAGGTGTGTCGCATATTACGTTGTCATTGTTAACAGAAGAGGTTTTAAAAATTATATGTCCCGGAGTTTTTATGACGGATAACGGGTTATGTTCGTTAAAAGTGAATTTTTATGTAAAATAAGTAATATTATATTGTAGGATGTGGGATGATATTTTATTAAAAAATTCCTAAGAATATAAAAATTACATACCTATTCATATTTTCATTAAAAAGAAATTCCATTCTTGGAAATGGAATAATATAAAATCATGTAGTTTGGTAGCTACCTATCTCTCTACCAACCTACGTATATAAAAATAATGAATAAATTTGAAATCCCAATCTTCAATACAAAACTAGACAAACAATTACAGTCAATTTCCTTACTGGCTGAGATCGAACGGTTTACTTTTTTGAAGGCCATGATTTGACGGCTGGTAACCGCACTTGGCACACATAACTTTTTGAGATAATAATAATAATCCTTTATTGGGTTTTTTGAGATCGCGAAAATCTATTTTCGGAGTCATTTTGATCACATGCACTTTTTTAAGGGTTTGGAGGGATAAAATTACGATATTTAACTGAAATAGAGTTTTAGGTTCAAAACTAGTTACTCGGGGTTTTTCGGGGTCGCTGAATCTATTTTTGAGGTTACCCCTGGGTAACCAATGTTGAACGCGAAATATGTTGGTATTATTTAATTTCATTTATAGTGAGTCTTGCTTTTACCACCTTTCAGGGGTGATTTGTACCCTAAAAAGCAACTTCCGGAACAAAAAAAATAAAGGGTTCAATGCTTTTTAAAGTTTTATTAGTGTGCCAAATTTTATTTCAATCGGTGAGCGACAGTTGGGTAGTGTTCCTTGTAAGTTATCTATCCCATAAGAAAACCCTTCTTCTAATAGATAGGTTTAAATTCATATAATATGACGAGATTTTGCATGTTATGCACAAAAAAGAATATCTGATATACGCTTTTCTTTCCATTACTAAATATAACATAAAGTTTGTGCTAATTTTTGTACAGCATTGAAATCTTGGCTGCCACTGAACTTAAACTTTAAAATAATTCAAACAATGTTTATTTAAATATTTTATTCAGACTTTAATATTTTGTAAAAAATAAGATTATGCCAGAATTAAATAAATGTAACGTAAATAACTATGCGTCAGATATGAGTGGAGTTTTAATAATATGTAATTAATTATTTTGTTGTCTGGTGGTTGTCACACAATTAAAATTTGAAGTCAATCAGGAGTCCTTGTTTTGGATGAACCAGAAAATAATCAAACATAACATATGACAATAATGTTAGCGTTTGCGTCATTTCCTCATTACAATCAATAAAACACGAATCTATATTATTACAGTGCAAACAACAAACAACACCAAATACAAAAAAACATAATCTACATATCGTATCACAAGTACGAGTTAAATTAGCAAAGTTTAAGTGGAGCTTATTGTTAGCACACCACGGGTATCAGTTTCGCAATGGCAAGCAAGTGTGCAGCAAGCAGCAGTGTTGCGGTTGCCGAAGTATTGATGTAGTTCGCCAAGCATTAAGGCCAACATGAACACGCTGCAGCAAATGGTAACGACTCGCATTTATTGCAAACTCTGCCAGACAATGAGGCTGTACTTCACGTAAATGTGCCAACTGAGTTTTTTCATCGTTTAAAAATTAATTAACTAAATTACTACATGAAGGAAGAGTATGGCATGGCTGGTTTAATTGGAAAATAATTGATGAATATGGTTATGGTAGCACAGGGTAATGTACGATCGACTGTGATACATCGACTACGATCAGTTAACTGTTTGACTATACTGAAATTTAAACTGATTAAACTTTAGAATTTTAGATCGAGTTTACACATTAAACTTGTGACGTGTAGCATATTAATGGAACTTAACGATTTATGGTAGAATTTCGTCTATATTCAGAATATTTTACAAATGTTATCGATTTTCATTCACCTTATATATAAATTTAAATGTAAAAAAGAATCTTACTTTATTGAAATCTGGGATTTAGTAAATTTATTAATTGCTAATCATATTTTATTGTAAATAATAAATAATATATCACATCTACCTAAAAAAAGGTAATAACAAATAGTGTGTAATACGTTATCATTTAATGTTTTCTGTTTGTCTAGAACAGTGGTTCCCAAGCTTTTTTTAATCGTGACCCTTTTTAGTTTTTCTAAAATGTTCGCGACCCCCCTTTCGCATATTTGATCAATAAAACAAAAACTAAAAGGTTTGACAAAATATATTTTAGGACTTAGTGATTATATTTTTTCCCCTCAAAAAAGCCAAGGCGACCCCCCAAAAAAGCTAAGGCGACCCCCTTGTGGGTCGCGACCCACCGGTTGGGAACCGCTGGTCTAGAAGCTTTCATGCAAAGTGCATATAATTTTGTCATAATATTCACATGATTCTACAGCGATTTTAACACTACGTGAACCTGATTGTTGAGACTATATAAGACTATTTTTTGTGGTGTCGTCTCATTTATTGCCACATTCAGATAAATTTACTGAATTCCGACAGTGGTAACATGAAAACAAGGGTTTTTTTTTATAAGTTACAAAATTAAAAAAACTTACCGAAATTGACATTGTTAAATTAGAAACAAAATTACATGTATGAATTAAATTATATTTTTGCAGTGATCATTGCAATAGTTGGTTGATAACTAATTACAACACTTTTTTAACAAGTTAAATTTATATAAATCCTAAACAACAACGCCATCTAACAATGCCGAAGATTAAGATCGACCAAGAACATTTTCATTCAATAAATCAAATTATAATAAATTTAGTGAATGCCTATAATACAGATATCGAACCAATCATTCAAATTCGTCTCTTTGAGAGTCGATGAGCTAAGAAGAAACATTAAATCACATAATAAAGATTTTCGAATATCTTTTATTATATCATAACGATTTAATATTCAAGCCTCCTATGTAGATGTGAACTTTTTTTATAAATCTTATTCTATGAAAGGTTATTCCAATATTTACGGTGATGTTCATAGCATTATAGCATTCGAATCCGAAGATCCCGAGTTCGAATCACGCTCAAGCTAAAAGCATATAAGCTACCACACTGCGACTCATTGAGTCCGAACCCTGTACTGTAATTAGGATTAAGTTCCTTTTGTACAGAGTAGTATAAATGAATAAACTTTTTATTCTATCACTTATGTTGCAAAATAAAACTACTTTAAAATAGTTTTTGATCACGCGTTACGTATTTACAATAGCATTGAAAATTATGTACGCCTAGAAATAACACGAATATTTATTTATTTATTTATGTTACGCTATACAACAAGAACTTAATCTCAATTACAGTACCGGGTTCGGACTCACAAAGCCGCAGTGTGATAGTTCATATCCGTATGAATAGACTATTTGTTCTATTTGGGTAGAAATAATATTTTCTGTTCACAATGTAACTCAAGAAAGAGGTTTCTTTATATTCAGTACGAAATTTCATATTTAAGATTCCTCTCAAATATTGCAGCCCGAGCTCATTTTGATGCAGGTCTGCCAGCAGCCCGCAGCCAGCTCCGGCCGAATGTGACCATATTCCAAGGTTCGAGTTCGACTTCGATTCCATTTTATAGTGCATATTATAGCTTCGGGCGTTTAAAAAATATATTTTTGTAATAAAACGTTCTTTCAATATTGTTTTTTTTTTGTGTTTTTATAGTACTCAAAATGGCAGATTTTATGAAACACTGTAAAAACAAATAATGAAATAATAAAATAAATATATCATTACGCCTTTTATTTATTTATTTATTTATTTATGTTACGCTGTACAACAGGAACTTAATCCCAATTACAGTACAGGGTCCGCACTCACCGAGCCGCAGTGTAGTAGTTTTATATAATTTTTAGCTAGAGTGAGATTCGAATTCCATATTGCTATCCACACCACCGTACTATAGTACCTATAGCATAGAGTATGGCACTCTGGAGCAGTGCCGTTTTAAGGTTCTGAAGGGCCCGGAGCTTGGGTTAACCGGGGCCCCCCACAGATTTTACATGATTGAAAATGTGCAGTATTTATTTAAAATTTATTTCAGCAAATTGTTTAAACTAATATTTTACAAATCAGTAACAAATACATGTATTATATATAGCATTAACTTGATGGAATCATAAAAAGACAATCGTATTTTACATAGGCATTTTTCGTGCTTTATATTTTGCGAAATCTCTAATTATATTTCAAAATCAATCGAATTCAGTACATCATTTTCAATTGTATCAACCAATGACTTTAAATATTACACCAACATTTAAATTTATATCTTCAAATTTATTACATTCCTAATCAAAATGTAATGAATGGAAATTTAGTAAACCTTGAAGCAAACCGTAAAAATTTTGGCGAAAAAACAAGGATAATATCTTGAATCAAGATTTTACATTTTGACAAAACGAGCTTTTTTAGAATGAGAAAAAAAAATCGGTAGAAGAGAAAACAAAATTATAAAATTATTTGGAACACAAATTTATTATTTTTAAATGATGTGAACAGTTTAAAAAAATTTATATAAAAATATCATATAATAAAATAAAAAATTAATTAATTAAGAAGCGGGGGCCCGAGGCCGTGGCTCCTCGGGCCCGTGCTTTAATCCGGCACTGCTCTGGAGTAGCAGATCTCGATAAGTGACATGTGGTTACCAGCCATGAAATCACAGTCCCCAAAGATGTTAGTGGACGGGCAGCTACAGAGGTAATTTTAATGTGGTAAAAATTATTTGTGGCTGCAAGAATTGAACCCGGGTCCTCAAATCAACAGCTGACTCGATGCTACTGGGCCACATACGCCATTATTTAAAATTGTTTGTAAATCTGTTTAAAGAACACATTTATGCACGAATGCATTACACACTCTTAAATTCCCAAAATTTGCTTAAATAATATATAAATCATGCACATTTCTTTCCTTAAAATTAAAACTCAATTACATGGCTGGAGACAGCTATCATATTAATATATTTATTATATTTCCAAGCTCAAATTTTCGTCTGAAATAGTTGTTACAAGAAAAATATTTTTTACGGCTAAATTTTGAATACAAAATTGACTGTTGTTTAATTCTTAAGAAAGCATTCCTAAAATGTGATTGGTGCAATGAAAAAAAATTTAAGGAAATCTAAGAAAAAAAATATATTCCTCTACTAAAGAATATTTTAAAGCACTGTAGCAGTAACTATTTTTTTTATCACATAATTTTGTTGTAATCATTTTAATAATTCGTTTCCATTAGATATTATTTATTTAACATTTCAGAAGGTACTCCAATTGTAATTTTAATCGAAATTTGATTAATGTGTCATAATAGTGCTACAAATTAATCGTAGTGAAATTAGTGCGATCATTTTCATACGATTTTGTTCGATGAATATACATATAGTAACGGTTCTGTTATTTAATTAACTATACTGAATATTTTAAGAATTGCTCAAAGTAATCTCCGATTGAAACAGATTTATTCACTAATTACAGCATAAATGTAAATCTGATAACGAATGAATGATCATAAGAAAGAGGCTAAAAGCAATAGGAAAATCGTTAAAAGAGCTATTACAGGATGCAAAGTGTACAAATAACTTTATGTAAAATAAACGGGCAGTAATATCTTTTATTTTTCGGAAAAATAAATTTTAACAAAACTCAATTTCCATAACATTTACATTTTGTAACAACGAGCGCGTCCAGCGGCAGTTGGCGTAGTTGGGCGGATTTAATTAAAACCGTTAATTTTATTTTTAAATAAAAACAGACTATATCCGCCTCCGCCACCACCGCCGTTGAAGATATAATTCCAGTTTATGTCTCTTTCAAAATGGTGAATTAGTAGGTATGATATCATGTCTGCTTCGTGTTCGCACAATACGGTAATGCTCTGCTTGCTATCCTTAAAAACAATTTCATACCTCGCCGGATCTCTGACACACAGCTGCTGCAGCGAACACTGATTGTTTTTGTATTATTTTCAAAATTTAATGTATATTTTGTTATAGAAGCGTGTGTTTTATTCTCTGTTATATTATTTTTTTGCGATTTATTTTTGTAACTGAAGTATTTTCTATAGTTTCTCTACAGTTACCCTGTCATGAAAATACATATTTTTATATAACTTTACTGTAGATATTTGAAAAAAGTCTACCAAGAAAATGTTTGTCAGCATGAAATAGGAATAAAAAAATTATTTTAATAATAAATTTAAAAAGACAATATGAGCCAGGGTGCAAAACTGTTTTAGTTAGTCTACAAACAATAGATATTTCTTTAATTTTTATATAAACTATAAAATAAAATTCCACAAGATTTTTGTTATTTTCTAAAAATGATAATGGAAATGCAGCTACCTAAATGAAACATAATCGAATTTAAACAAATAAATTATAAAATATGTAATTTAAACATTATGTTGTCTCATTAGAATAATAAAAACTATATATAATCTTAATTTGGTATATTGTATATTAATTTGAAAATCAATTATGCATTTCAAGTAACGAAGGCATGGTTCAGCATTAATTGAACTAGGTAAACAAACAGTATAAAACTTCTCTCTTTATTCTTCTTTCAAGTGTTAAAATTGAAGCACGACAGATGTCATGTGATATACTTTGAGGTTAATTGTGAGAATAAAATAAATAAATAAATATATCATCTCGCCTTTTACCCATTACTAGGTGTGGCACTCTGCCGTAATCAGATCTCGGTAATTGATATATTTCTTCGTGTGAAGTGCGGTTACCAGCCGTAAAATCACGGCCCCCAAAGATATTAGTGGAGGGAGAGCCACAGGGGTAGTTTTAAATTGGTGAAAATTGTATGTCGACTGTGGGAATCGAACCAGGGTTCTCAAGATCCACAGGCCGACTCGATACCACTGAGTCACCTACCCCATAAAACACACAAATGAAACTTTGTATCTTACTCCCCTAGTTTACCCATATTTATCTGGCCTCTGGCCAGTGGTCAATGACGACAAATATATCTTCCATTAATTTTTAATTTTTTTTCTCGTAAACAACAAATAATTCATTTAGAAAAAACCGGATGTTTTAATTTATTCCCTAGAATTATATACAAAAACATAAAAATTTGGTCACAGACCTCATTAGGGTTACAAAAAAATGCATTTAGCACAATAATTATGTAACTTTTTTTTCCCGGACCTACTGATTTGGGCTTCACTATTTTCATTGCAATAGACTGTAATGAGTATTGCGATTTGACTTTACTGGGCGGAAGTTCAGTGGATTCAGAATTTAACAATTAAAATTAAGAGCGAAACAAGCTTTACCAAACAGTAACTATACATGTAAGCACATTTTGATATAATAATAATACGTGTTCTTAGTTTACGAAACAGCTAAATAGTGTATAATAACATAACCTATTGAATTTTCAATTTGTCCACTCCCGATAAATTTGGTTTATACAGACATTGTACAATGCTGATGTCACATACGAAATAGCGTCGACACCGAGGTGTAAATGCATCGTAATTAAATCAGCAGTGAACGTTTTCAAATGATTTTGTTCATGGTAAAAGCGGTGCTATTTATTTTTTGTATGATACAACATCGAACAGAATGTAAAATTAGTTTCAGTGAAATGATTCTCTGGCAAGAATAATTAATTTATCAGTAAAAAAACAACACGGTACGCATGCACAAGCTTTACATGACTCTTGAGCTCTTATTTAATAAATACGTGAAGAGACTAGAATAAGTTTGCGAAGAAAATACTGTATTCGAATGTGTATTCGGCAAAGATTAGCTACTTATTTACAAACTAGATTATTGGTTTATTAAGTATTGACATGAGAAATATGTTTTCCGCGCCTCTCTGATTTTAAAAATCAAGTAAAAGTTCTAGTGAATTGAATTCTGTATCTAAATCAGTCTACACATTTAATTTTTCTTATTGTTGGAAATGTGTAATGTTGTACATGCCAGATAAATAATATAAAAATTATTTTAATCGTAACTAAGCTAATAAAAATGTATACTGGATTAAATATATTTCTGTAATCTCCACTTTTATTTGAATCTCTGCAAGAATCAGGGTAAAAGTGGTAGTAAAGATGCTTGTCAAATGATTAGTTATTATGAGACATTCTGTATATAAAATTTATATTATATTTAATATAACTATATAACAAAATCGTAGAATTAATCGAAATATGTCACCAAAGAAGTAATTAATTTTATGAAATCATTTATAAACCTGTTTACATGAGTTCTTTGTATCGTTATAAAAATAGGAATAAACCAAACTAGCGGTTATAAACCATTATGTCATCGCGAACCCCCAAATTGTCCAATTACTTTTTGCGGCTCCCTAAATTATTATTAAAGTGCGAATATTATATTGATTTTTAAATAAGGGCTGATAAAATAAAGATAAAATTTATAAATATTTAATTTTTATCCAATAACTAAAAACGAAAATACATAAACATAATACTCGTATTTCACTAGTAAGTGTTAAAATACAATTACCTTCTACTAAAAACGGGTTCAAATGAAAAATTAGATAAGACATAAAATTAAATATAAAAAAAATCATTACAGAAAAGAATACTAATAGGTAAAGTTCACTTACGTCTCATACATTTTATAGTAAAGTAAGCCAATAAGTAAAAGATTTAATCTATTCTATATAAAAAATTAATGAATTAAATTTAATACAGAAATATTATTAAAAAAAATACTCTTATCTAGTCCTTTCTAAATATTAACTACTAAATTTATTTCATATAAGCATGATAAAAATTGCTTTCAGCTCAACGTATATAGCGCAATATTTCCAGTATAGAAAACTACATGTTCAGAAATACACTAAAGATATGTCCCGTGAATGCATTCTAAATTCTACTTGCTTTCAAATTTTTATGTATTAAAGTTCTAAATAAATATAATATAAATAGGTTGAAAAAATCAATTAAAACTTATACATAATACAGATTACTTTGCTTGCAAGACCAAAACGTCACTCATTGAGTAACAGTAAAAACTTGAAGAAATTTTAAAGTTTTGCGAACTCCTTGAGATTATTTCACGGACCTCCGGTTAAGAAGCAATGCCCTAAATCACTGTAATAAAATAGCATTGCTATCAAAAAGAATAATATAAAATTATTGAATTCATATGCCACAATATTTACATAAATTATTTTCCCACTGTCGAAGAACTAATTTCACTACATTAAAATTAACCCTGTATCTCCCCTTCACTTCACGTGCATAAATATTTCATTTACCAAGATCTGCTAGTGCAGATGGCCACAACTAGTAATGGGTAAAAGGCGTGATGATATTTTTATTTTATTTTGTAACTACGAATATATTTTTAAAATTATAACTTGTTTTATCCACAGTAAACATTGCTTTCGTTTGAATAATTTAATTTTATAATATTTTTCACTAAACAACGACATATTTCAGCTAATTCGACAATTCTACTTGTAATATAAATATAAAATCTACAACGGGATTTTTTTTTACATTTACATAATTTTGTTAAAATATAAATTTAAATTATATATGTCATCATGTAATGTGTCGTCGATGCAAGTTAATAATTAATTTAGGGATGAAACAAAACTTGCCTTAATAAATTATTCAATTAGAAAATTAATGCAAATCGTGTTGAAAATTATCCAAAACTTTTTAATTCATTTACATATATTAATAAGCTGATAGCTGCCTACTTGGCACTTCATACATCATTTTATTTTTAAATAGTATATTTCAAACAAATATTTTCCAATTATATATTATCCTTTTGTTTTAAATCAAATTAATTAAAAAATGTGTCATTATATGTATATTGTTTTATGTATTTTATTATGTACATAAATACATTAATGAAAGCTTTTAGAATTAGAACAACAAAGTTTAAATTTTATGATTAATTATAATTTGAACGTATAACACGATTATTTTTTACATTAAAAATATTTAAAAGCTAATTATAAAAATTATCATTATGTGTTCGCTATTGAGAATAAATTTCGTAAATACACAACTGTGTTTATGTAATTAAAGGGTAATGGCATTAAATAAATATCGCTTTTATGTCATCCTAGGTTAATATAACATGATATTATTGTGAGAGATATTGCGGATTACAATTATTAATGTCACAAAATATTAGCTGCTCTCATTGTTTATCACATCTACATTAAATTAATCTATTTTTAATTAATTTCGTTACTCAAAATAGACGTAGACATTGTTAAACTATTTTTGGTAACTTTTTACTTTGTAAGATTGGTACTATTTCGCAGCCAAACATTAAATGTAATTTCAAAATGATAACCTTAATTATTTTAAAATGTTCTTTTATAATAATTTGAAGATATTTCAAACAGGTAATTATTTTATATTTATTATTTGGTAAGATATAAAATAACCTAAGAATTTACATGATCAAACTATCAATATTTTACAATTACATAATTTACACGAAAATTACTAAATTATTGTTTATATACATGTGAGGCAAAAAAAGTATGAACATTTTTCGTACTTTTTAAAAATTTCAAGTATATTCATTTTTCTAAATTTACAATTCGACAGCGTTACCATATATCCCATAAATCCCCAAATTGTAGTTTTTACTTCCTTGTACGAAGTAAAGGAAGTATTGTAATCGCGAAAATGTTGGGTTCTCAGATTTCAACGGAAATAGGTGTTTTGGCCCTCCCTGAATCCATTTTGACTAATTTCGTCATGCCGTCTGTACGTACGTACGTACGTATCTCGCATAACTCAAAAACGGTAAGCCGTAGAAAATTGAAACTTTATATTTAGGACTGTTATAACATCTAGTTGTGCACCTCCCTTTTTGGTCATTATACAACTACCGGAAGTGGTACTTTACTTGAAGCCTATAATAGATTTTCATGAAAAACTATATTCAAATATAATTTAAAACTTTCCAAATATGGTATATAAGACTACTATATCAATGGAAATAACATAATAGATTTTGGTTAAAATAGACTAACCGGAAGTGGCACATTACATGAAGCTGGTAACAGTTTTCCTTGAAAAAAATGGTATTATTTTAATTTTAGAAAGGAATGCTGCAAATAAAAGTTTTAGAGAATTAAATTCTGCGTCTAGCACATTAAGAATTTTTAAATTAGCTTTTTGCATAAACGAGATATCTAAATTTAAATATTATATATTTTTTGATTTTTTTTTAAATTAAGTTTGCTATGGATTAGAACAAAAAATAAAAGATTTAATGTCAAATATGTGCAATTAAAAAAATATCTATAGTTTAATACGTGTACAAGGAAGTCATGTGGTGTCCACTTCAGATATTTTGTAATTGAAATTGTAAAATTTCGATGAAATAAATGAAGCAAAGTAAAAAATATATATTGTTACACTCGTATCTTTGAAGTATTCCTCGTTCCGCTCGGCGTACCACAAACAATTATTGCGACAATAAATAAATAAAATAAATATATCATCACGCCTTTTACCCATTACTGGGTGTGGCACTCTGCCTAAGCAGATTTCGGTAAGTGATATATTTTTTCGCGTGAAGTGCGGTTACCAGCCGTCAAATCACGGCCCCCAAAGATGTTAGTGGAGAGGGAGCCACAAGGGTAGATTTAAATTAGTGAAAATTGTTTGTCGGCTGTGGGGATCGAACCAGGGTTCTCAAGATCCACAGGACGACTCGATACCACTGTTTCTTATATTTAAATATGAAATTTTGATGTATATATTATGTAATTTATAATTCTATCTGCTGAATTTTTTACTCACGACAATAAATAAATAAAATAAATATATCATCACGCCTTTTACCCATTACTGGGTGTGGCACTCTGCCTAAGCAGATTTCGGTAAGTGATATATTTTTTCGTGTGAAGTGCGGTTACCAGCCGTCAAATCACGGCCCCCAAAGATATTAGTGGTGGGGGAGCCACAGGGGTAGATTTAAATTGGTGAAAATTGTTTGTCGCCTGTGGGGATCGAACCAGGGTTCTCAAGATCCACAGGCTGACTCGATACCACTGAGCCACCTACCCCATAAATAATACATCGTCTTATAAAACTTATATAATACTCGTAAAATACTATTATTCTATAAATTTTAAATAAACGATGTTTTCTAAAGAATTCAATAATAAAACATTAGGTACTACATATATCTTCCACAAAATATTTATTTTTATTAGTTCCGATCTTTGTGTGTTCTGTACATTAATTTTTAATTCCAATACAATTTTTCGGTTAATGTCAAAACAATGTTATAATTATTTATGTACCAAGGACATTATGAAGATGTTTCTACCAGAGGGGTATAAACATTGAGTAATGTCTGTTGTGCATATAATATTTTTTGCAATTATTTCTAAATTAATAAATCATAAAATTTGAATGAAATTTGTGTAGTCTATGAATGCGGTATCTTGTAGGACGTGCACAATATGTTTTTGTATAGGTTAGTTAGTAAATATTTCCATAGCAACTTATAATGGTCCTAGGATATTGTGTAGTACATAATATACCTCTTATCTACATATGAATAAATAATAACTTGCTAGTAAATATTAATATTTAATTTAGTAACAGAATCATTCAAATTTGATTGTTATTTTTAATATGTGTATATTTATATCTAATTTGAGCAATTTATGCTTATAATTTTGTTGTGATATACTTTACTTGTCTGATAGATAAGTTGTTTATTCATTTTAGTGTATAACCCTTAATGAGTCAGTTAACAAGAAACACAAGAGAATAAATTGTGAACTAAATTATTTCGTTACATCAGAAAAGTTAGGAGAATAATATAACAGTTAATTAACGAGACCCAAGTTGACGATTTACCGTCAAGACAAGCAATTCAAGCTTAAAATCTCGGAAACGCGTTTTAAAGACGATTTTGAAACCGTTGGGACTTGCACAAATTAAAAAAAGTAGCTGCTCATTTTGAAACTACTTTCTCGTCTTAATGAAGTCTAAAGTACTTAGCTATTTCTCCCTCTTTTGTTTTACTCACCGATTTTAATTCTAATTTATATGTTTATATCAAAGAAAATTTCCTCAGCTTCTTATTTCTTTAGATAATTATACACGTTTTCTAACGTCTAATTTATATGCTTACTGTATACTAATTATGTAAAGTTGAAACAAATACTTTTCTAATTTTAACGGTGATTTAAAATGAATGGCGATACTTTGCACATTTTCTGTTGCAAATATTTGTTTTGTTTCAGTGCTATAATATCTTCCTCCGTAGACATCCTAGTAGAATTACTTCTGTAGTTGCTTCTACGCTGCTAAAATTTATAAGAGTCATAATTTGAAGGCTGGGTAGTCACATTTCAAGCGCAAAATTGTGTCACTTACCGAATTATAAATAACAGGGAAATAGATAAAACGCTGTCATTAATTAATTTCTATAAGTTATTGATGCTCAAAATTTCGTCGCCTGGAGTTTTTGTGTATATTATATATTTCAGAACTTGCTAAAAATATATTTCACTTTACCTTTCAAACTTCAATCTGAGATTTATTGCTTTTGAATGTCGGTCATGAATTAATTTATCAAACTAGATTCTAAAAGCGAAGCAAGCTTTACTATTCTTTTGCTGGCTACATATTTTAATTAAATAACAAAACACTCGATTTAGATTGCAAAAACGATGCATTATTGTATAAAATAAACAAAAAAATAATAATAAATTTAAAAAAATATTTAAATGAATTAATTGTCAGATTTGTCATTTCGAATTTGTTGTTTGTAATTAAATTAGAGTTGTTTCCTTCAATCTATCTCCTTCAAATATTTTGAAAGAACAAAAAGCAGCGAGACAAAACAAATAAATTATCCCGGTTTTAATATAAGATACAATTACAGGGATTTTATTTACTTTACTATTAACCTCGAGCGGCATTGTTGTTTTTCAATAAAACAATATTGATTGTGTTGTTAAGTGAATTAACTCTACTGTTTACCTTACTTATTGTTGAATAAAATAACTTCGCAATATTGATATTTGTAACTGGATTACGGTGTTTTGTAAACGAAGCCTGGATCTAGTGGGAGCAACGTTACGTTGATACACCATTCGTTCACTATGTATTACGTGTTCCATGTTATCCGCCGTTCTGTATGAATATCAGTTGTGTCGATAGATTATAAAATTGCAGTCATGTGAAAATTTTCAAATACACCAACGGAAGTTTTGCAGTTTTAAATATTGAATAGCTGTTTTAATTATACTGCTGTAAATTATTTGTATTTATTTGATAACTGAAATTATACAATGCTTGTGGAATCTATGTATTGGATACATAAATATAACTGTAGATAAAATAAAAAATAAATAACTTGTCAAATATCTACTGTTAAATATAGATATAAAAAATAACTGAATGTCTATGGGTAAATTGAAAGATTCCGAATTTAAATCCCAGAGGAAATAAATGATTTTTTTTTAAATTAAAATTGTATAAAAATTAATTCGGTATAGTTTAAATTTAATATAGATATAGCAGAGCTACCATAACAAATCCAGATAGATGAAATATTTGACTAAGAAAGTAAAGAATGTTATAAAAATGTTTTATCGGATTTGCTATATAAGTGTATGCTTTTGTGTTTGTCAATTCCTTGATCCAAATTTCGACGATCAATTTAATACAACATTGAGGAAACGCTATACTTAATTCATAATATACTTTGTCATTCTTCTTCTTCTGATGGTACTACAGCCTAAATCGAGCCAGGGCCTGCCGGCACACCGAGCCGCAGTTTTTACACTACCGTACTGCCGGTTTTCGTAGACGAATGCTATATTATTTAAGGCGTATCAGTGACTAGCTTATATTGCCCGAGTGGGATTAATACATGAACTGTATTTTATATTTTACGACAAATCACATATTGTCGACAGGCGGATTCGAACTGACGAACCTTGGTTCGAGTGAGGTCACAGTATGTTAAGAGATGTGCCTTAACACGCTCGGCCAAAAAAAACTATCCTTATGACTTCCCCATCACTAACATCTTCGGGAGCCGTGATTTGACGACTGGTAACCACACTTCACGCAAAGAAATATATCACTTTCCAAAATCTGCTACGGCAGAGTGCCACACCCAGTAATGGATTAAAGGAGTGATGATTATTCATTTCATTATAAAATAAGTATGTTGGTGCTAAATTGATTGACTGAATTATATTTCTTATTTTTTTTTAACTGAATTATATCATTAACTACAACAAAAATATGAAAATAACTAAAAGTAACATTCAAAAATATAATCAACTTTGTTCGCGTAGATAAAAAATAACGTATTATGCATGTTTTTATCTAAACTATAAATAAAATAAATAAATATATCATCGTGCTTTTTACCCATCACTGGCTATGGCACTTTACGCTAGCAGATCTCGGTAAGTGATATGTTTGGCACGTGAATTATGGTTATCAACCGTCAAATCACTGGCTTAAGATTTCAGTGGAAAGGGTGCCACAGGGATAATTTTATATTAAAAAGATATATATTGGCATAGGAGCACATACACCGAAAGTGTTGTGAATTTGTTTATTTTGCAAAAAAAAAGTAAGATCAAAAAGCAATCCCCATTTGATCAAAGCATCGAAGGATTTACTTCCTGTCACTTTATCTGTATATTAATGTTCAATCTATAAATATATAAAAAAGATAATCTATTTGAAAATTATGATTCACCGCATAATTTAATACCTACACTCGCTCAACATTTTAATCCTTCATAATCGTGGTGTACGTTGAACGCTGAATCACCACACTATCTAGATTCTAGAATCTAGATGTAAAATCTTAGAAAGTGAACACCTCGGAATATGACCTATATAAGTCAAGATGTAGGCTTGAAGGCGATACATAAAGATTATCTTGCAATTCAGTCAAGTCATAAAGAAGAAAATTGTGAAATATTAAGAAAATAGATATTACGTTATGCTAGTTATATTAGTATTCAATCATTTATATATCTAGTAATAACAAACTTGTACAAATATTCGCAATTGAATTATAACATATTGAATAAAAATAATAAATCTATTTTATTACAGCCTTCATTTTTCATAATTACTCTAGTTCTATAGACCATTTCCGGCATTCTATGACGAAACTAATTTATTTTGTTAATTCTATTTTATATTTATGCAGTTTGATCTCCCATGTCCGTTAGTACGGTGGTGTGGATAGCGATACGGAATTCGATTCCGGATATCCCGAGTTCGAATCTCACCCATGCTAAAAATTATATAAACTACTACACTGCGGCTCGGTGAGTGCGGACCCTGTCCTGTACTGTAATTTGAATTAAGTTCCTGTTGTACAGCGTAACATAAATATATAAATAAATGAAGCAGCCAGGCCAGTATTACTTTTTATTCAAATTTTTAAGGAAGCTGTCAGTGAGCTGTCTTCATATTATTTTTTATAATACATAGAAAAACAAATTGCATGTAAATAATATGAAAAAAATAAGATGCATTATTCTGCTCACACAGTACCGACATACTGATAATCTATAAAGTAATCTTGTAGTATAAAAACTTGTCATTATCATATCGACAGATTACAGTCTAATGGTCCAGTTATAGAATAAAACAAGGAATTAGCTGATAATATGCCACTAGGTAAACTTTAAAAGTTAAAATTAATTTATGTTAAATATTCTCAATAAAATATAACTTACTAAGTACCATTTGAAACGACTGGTTAAAAATTATTTCAACAAAAAACTTCTATTCTTTGTGATAAAGAACTGAAAATAACTGAATTATAAATGAACAAAAGTTAAATTTTATTCTTATTTCTTCTTGGAAATAATGAAGCAGAAAAGCTTCTGATATAATCTTCAGTAAATTAGTTTTATGATTATCAAAGTTCAGTAAAAGTTCTCTGACGATATTGCAAAATTATAATGAATGTCATTTAAGTTTCATAATAGTTAATTATTAACATAACTAACAATAATAATTTGTGAGT
Organism: Pterostichus niger; assembly: GCA_947425015.1. Lineage (NCBI taxonomy): Eukaryota > Metazoa > Arthropoda > Insecta > Coleoptera > Carabidae > Pterostichus > Pterostichus niger. The sequence continues at coordinate 19,007,176 of OX380341.1, read as the reverse complement.
AAAAAATTCAGCAGATAGAATTATAAATTACATAATATATACATCAAAATTTCATATTTAAATATAAGAAACAGTGGTATCGAGTCGTCCTGTGGATCTTGAGAACCCTGGTTCGATCCCCACAGCCGACAAACAATTTTCACCAATTTAAATCTACCCTTGTGGCTCCCTCTCCACTAACATCTTTGGGGGGCGTGATTTGACGGCTGGTAACCGCACTTCACGCGAAGAAATATATCACTTACCGAGATCTGCTTAGGCAGAGTGCTACACCCAGTAATGGGTAAAAGGCGTGATGATATATTTATTTTATTTAGTTATTTGAAACAAATGGAGCACAAAAAAAAACGAAAAAAAATATTGCTTTCTTTACATTTTATGAATATTAGGACGGCGAGTATAAAAAATATAATAAATGTAAAATCGTTAAAACTACATAAGAAATATATTTGAATTCCTTTCTTTAGGTCGGCAATCAATATCTACGCCAGAGACTATTTCAAACCTCGTATACTTATGGATTATTCCATCACTGAGTTCAGAAAAAAATTGAGTTTCCGTATGACGTATCTGGTGTATCCTCGGCTGAATAAAAACCAAATGGAGCAATTCTCAGCGATAAATTCGTAAACTTTCCCTAGAAGATGATCGACAGGCGAGATTCGCTTGCTTGTAACGCAAAATGCGATCGAACGTTGAACACTGGTCGGCGAATATCGAATTTATGACTTGTGAATAAAGTGTGCCGGTTTTACAAGCAAGTTAAAAAGTTTCCACAGAGGAGGTAACGACACAAAGTAACGAGTCTTGGAGACAACGAGGCGAGTTTTCACGAAAACAAAGATATTATATTAAAAGTTGAAAATGAAAATACTCACTGAGTGGATCGTGTATCCAGCGTTTTTTGTCTCCGACTTTTGTGGTCCTTGTGTCATCCTGAAACAACAAAGAATAAATAATTAGTATTTCAAAATTACATTTTAATACAAACATAACTAATGAGAGATTGTTTTGCAAATAATTTTGACGAAATTGTAACTGAATATTTCTTTCAATAAAAAACAACAAAGACAAAATTAATTGTCTTTGAATGCTCACTTGGTGAACCTAGGTTTAATAATAAAATATCAAACTAAACACTTGTCTAAGTCTCACAAAATTCAGCCTCCAAGTCATCTTATGAGGTCATCGTCAGAGAGCTGGCCAGCACAGTTAGTAACCATAGATTGCTGGCACAGTTCTTCGTCATACAGCTCCTTCATGTGAACTTTGTTCTAGGTGAAGGAGTATGTTATACCATACTGATGAGCTCTAATAAGAGCGGAACGCGTCTATGGTTAAGTGTGAATTTAAACTCAGGACCATTTAATAACAATGTATTTTATATATGTAGTAGATACGTGTAGGCAGTCGAAAATTTAGAAGTTACGAGTACAGGTAGCCCTATATAGCAATTTTAGTACCTCACGTGGGATCACCTTCAGAAACAAGCGCAGTGTACAGGAGCGAATGGATGAATGTTTGTTGTGTGTTGATGGATTTTGGTTGTGAGAAAAGAAAGAGTTTGTATGGAGGAAGTGTTAATGTGGTCGAATCGAGTATCGTGTGTCAGGATGAGAATGTTGACGGGTTCGTGCTACCCCATTTAATGGGATATAGCGTGATGTTATGTATGTACGTGGGAAATATTTATTTTGAAATAAATTCAAGAATTGCTGTAAGATTCATTTAAAATCTAATGATGTAATTTATTTTACGTTTATAAATTACGCATCTGTCCATGTTTTAATCTTTATCAGTACGATAAATAAATAAATATATCATCACACCTTTTACCCATTACTGGGTGTGGCACTCTGCCTAAGCAGATCTCGGTAAGTGATATATTTTTTCGCGTGAAGCGCGGTTGCTAGCCGTCAAATCACGGCCCCCAAAGATATTAGTGGAGGGGGATCCACAGGGGTAGATTTGAATTGGTGAAAACTGTTTGTCGGCTGTGGGGATCGAACCAGGGTTCTCAAGATCCACAGGCAGACTCGATACCACTGAGTCACCTACCCGATACGAGAAAGGATAAAAAAAGTATGTTAGAAAAGTACTCCATCAGATAATTATAATTTCAAATGTAGCTCTCATGCCACTTGAGTTTAAAAACAACTTTTCTTACAATCTAGCTATAATAGTTAATAAATAAAATGTATGAATGTAATTTATTTATCAATAGCATTTTAAAAATTATAAACATATTGCTAAAAAATGAATAAGAGCTGCAATATTTGTGTCCTTACCTATTAAAACATTTCTCCCTATATGCAATATTATTTCTGTAGAAAATATCTGACTGGCAGATATGATTAAACAGCTTGTATTAAATTAGTTAATTTATACAACTGTAATGTTTTTTTAAAATTATTATTAAATTCCCATCCATTGTTAATGATCAATTCGAAATATTAAATTCAATGCTATTCAACATTTAAATAACTTAATACATTTAAACATATTTCATTAAATAAATTAGTTCACAGCATATTGTTTGCATCCTACATTATTATTAGAATAATTAACTGCGTTATAAATTTATTCATTGCAACAATATTAATTAAACTGAATGCAACATCAAACAGCAAACAATAATTGTACTTTTACAAAGCTTTTGTTTTGAACAGTATAACGAACAAAGAAAATAATTATTAGTACCAGTAGCACTAGCTATAAATAAAATCTTAACGTTCTTTCTTTGTTAAAATATCATTTTGCATTCGTACAAAGAGTAATCTACAGGATAGATAATGAGAAAAAAGCAAAAATACGCCATAAAAACATCGCATAAAACCAAACAGACATTCGTGCTCATGTTTTTCGCGTAAATCACAATCGCTTTATGTGTATATGAATGTAATACGCTACGCTATCGAAGTTATCAAGTTTTCCTCCTCGTCCCGTAAACATCGTAATGTATCATTCCTGGCGATACATTTAATCGGTAAATGTCAGGCCATACATCAGCGGCTGCTCGGAACTCACAGTTTGATTGTGAGTGTGAATTCCCTTCGACTATTCTCATCTCGACCACGATCATTTAAGTTCCGTCGCTATTTGATTTAATATGCATTGTTTGCAAGTGTTGCAATAATTATTTTCGTATTAAGTGCGCAAAATGAGTGTCTTTTTGTTGCGCATAAGAATGTTACTTTTAGTCGAGACCACAGGTCGAGACAATAAAAGGCATTCGAACGCGACAAAAAAACAAGAATTTTGCCCACAAAATACAAACAACACTTTTTCTACAACTGTAAATAAAGAATAATACAATAATTATTAATTTATTTAATTAAATTGAAGAAAAACAATTAACAATAACATTAATTTGATACTACTGATGTGTTGTAACTAATGGAACCTGACAAAAATAATTTGGGAGCGTGCAAAAGATACTCATTTTGCACGCTAGAATACGAAACAGTGTGCAAAATACTCATTTTGCGCACTAGTGTGCAAAATAATGCGCAAAATACGCGTTGTCGTGGCAATATAAATGAAGAAAAAAGCACGTACTTTGCGTTTTGGTATTAGAGAAAAAACATTTTTTGACAGTTGTAGAAAAAAATATTTTTTCTAGAACTATCAAAAAATGTTTTCACTATTATCAATAAGCGAAGTACGTGATTTTGTCATCATTTATATTATCATGACAGCGCGTATTTTGCGCACTGTTTGCACCCTAGTGCGCAAAATGAGTATTTCGCGCACGCTCCCAAATTACGATTTGTCACGTTCCATTGATTACAATACATAAGTAGTACAAAATTCATATTATTTTTTATTGTTTTCATTAAATTTACTTGAATAAATCAATAATTATTATATTATTCTTTTTTGACAGTTGAAGAAAATATGTTGTTTGTATTTCATGGGCGAAATTCTTATCTTTTGGCTCGTTCGAATGACTTTTTTGTCTCGACCTGCGATCTCGACTAAAAGTGATATTCTCGTGCGCAACAAAAAAACTCATTTCGCACAGTCAATACAAAAATAATTATTTATTTCATTTGAATTACAAATCGTTCTAAAGAAAATAGTCGGAAATTCATCTAAAGTAATGTGTTTCTTATTATGTCGACATTTTTAGAAGTTATTCTTAAAATTGAAGAAATAAACATATTGTTTTATTTAAAAGTCCATAGCCATCCGAATCTATTAATAGTCAATATAAAATCAAATCCGTTTATTTTTGTCAATTTTTGTAGTTAAAATTGAAAGCTGCAAATGACACTAACGTTAAATACTGTAAAAATGTAATACTACAATTCACTATTTATACGTATTTTCATTGAAATGAAAAACAAGTTCGTTCAAATTTGATACTGGCTGATATTATTATAATCATCCTGCTTACAGGTGGATATTTATTTATTTACGCTGCTCTGTATAACAGAAACTTAATCCCAATTACAGTACTGTGTCCGGACTCATCCAACCGCAGTATGGCGAGTGGGATTCGAACTTCGCATTCAAATACCGCTATTTACACCACCGTACTTTTATATATAAGGATGATAACATGCTATTGGTCGATTGTGTTCCACTGTCTTACACGGTGATGCTAAAAAGAATATTTCATATAGAAACCATGTATTAGTTCATAGGTAAAAGCATTAACACACTTTAATACAATGTATAAACCTTATCATAGGGATTTGAAGCCCTAAGAAGTGCATCGCTAGTATGTGATATTGTTATATAAATTATAATACAATTCAAGTACTACAAGAAATAAACATGTATAAGAATATTTCTACTGCATTACAATATTAAATAATGGTATGAATATATTTAGAAAGTAAGTAATCATCTATATTCTGTAACTGTATTATTATTTGCTAATGACCTATAAGTTAATGACAATTTTTATGTTTCATGATTACTGTATAGTTTACCACAATTTAAGAATTCTGTAAGCAGAATAATTAAACCTGACATTTTTATGTTATTTTCATGTATTTTTCTTACATATACACGTAGTTGTTATTATAAAAATAATATGAGAGTTCACGAATATCTTTGTAAAAAGTTAAGTAAGAAGTAACAACAAAGACAAAATTAATTGTCATCCATACACTTGGTGAAACTAGGTTTAATAAAAAATATAAAATAAACACTTGTCTAAGTCTCACAGTAAGAAGTCATATTATTTATAGTAGAAGCTTCGTATGAGAGCAAAATGTATAAAAGTAAAATATTATGATCACAGAATGTCGAAATGGCGATAATCTATGGAGTAACTTACCGATCATTAACACCCAAAGTATTTAACTTTTCTGCCCCCTTTGTCAATGTATAGCATTCTACATTTTGATGTAATGATTTTTTTCTACAACCATTACAAAAATTAGGCGTTTTTGAACTTATTTTTATTATGAATGTAGCAGATTTTTGCACTAGTGCAAAAAAATGTGAATTATTTCTGCACTAGTGCAGAAAAGTAATTTAATATAAATAAACTCTATACAGTATACTTTCTATTAATATTTATGGAAGCAAATTTAATGTTGCAGCATTTGCTTCTATAATGTCTATAGAATCTAATACGTGTTCGCCACTCGATTCAAACATTTTTTAAATTGAAAGCACGGAGAAATTTTTCCTCATTATCAACAAAATAATTGAGTTTGTTTGTCATTGTCAGTTGTCATGGATACATTAAACCAGGTATCTTTCTAAAGTTTCTAAATTAATACAATTACTGAAATTTGTTTTATTATTTTTATCAAAATATGGTTTATGGTTGTAGAAAAAATAGTGTACGCAACTCGTGCAGAAAGGGGTTTTTTTGAACTCACGGTCTTTCACGGACCACTCATTCAAAAAAACCCATCTTTCTGCACTTCATACGTAATTAACTATTTTGACTACTTTTCAATCATCAAAGTTTTTAAGAATGTAAAAAAAATAATTTTCCATAAATATATAAATATGTACTATGTAATATGTATTAATGTTAACTTGTACCACACAACAATATTGCTGTAAACGCCCCATTTTGTATCTTTTTCTCATGAAATATTTGATTTTATGAAGCATAGAAACAATATATGTACTTCGTTGTCTATTGGCATGGTGTACCATGACACTAAGCGGGTAAAATTAGAGAAAAAATGAGTCCTCAAAATGGGAAAGGACAAAATGATATGGCACCCCTGAAATGTGGTCCAAAGTCCCGGAGTGGATGGAAAAGGGGTTGGATACATAGTGAGGGGACGTACATCGCACATCGCACAGCAATGTACGATTATCGGCGCGCGACCGTTCCATTATCGAGATTCGCGTCGATTTCACGATCACCGGCGTCGAGGGTGGCTGAGTGGTCAGTAGCAGGCTCCAGCTGCCCATCTGCCCAGAGGCGTCACACCGGGGGAATTAGGGGTCGGTGTAATATGTGGAAAGTGTAATTAATTAAACTGAACAGCTTGTTAATGAAATACGTGATATTTTGCACAATTTGATTTAAATGTGAAGTACGTTTCAATAAAATTGATAGCGTATTACAAAAGCTATTGCTATATGGTAAAAAGTATCTACGAATATATGGATATTATATTTTATTATTTATAGAATTTGAAGCACTATTTATTTAGGCCGGTTTTTCTATCTCCGGATAAATTTTGCAATAACTATCAGCGGCATAAATAAAAAAATAGCACATTGAAATCATAGCCCAAATGATAATAATTATACCTGAATGTCATTTTCTGATGGGCTTTTCATACTTTATATTTGATTATAACATTATTTTTGTTGTCATTATTTTAAATTTGTATAGATTTACCAATAAAATTATAATATCTAATAGCAGTGCATTCATTAACAAATTTATCCTCTTACCATATGTACTCGTAAAAATGCTTGAACTTTAATAAATTAATATTTGATGTAAAATCTTGAGTTAAACCTTAATAGTCCATAACAAAAATGATTTTTTTTTTGCCTACTGATATTAAAAAAGGTTTTTTCTACGATTGCCATGACAAGTTGACAATTACGCTCTTATTTGTCATCGTAAAGTTGACGTTTTCTGTGGAACAATCGAAAAATATCTTTTTTGCGCGTCTCCAATGGTAACGCGCGAAAACGACGTTAAATGCCCTTGTTTCTAATGGCAACGCGCGAAAAAGATATTAAATGCGAGCTTATTTCAATAGTTACCAGGGATACAAACAAAACGGATCATATTGACTGTTGATAGAACGAATTTATTTTCAGTACGCATACGTTTTTTAATCATTTGAAGATGCAATCGTAGAAAAAATTATGTGTGTATCACAAGCGTAAAGTGTCTTTGTTCCTCTTACACTATTGTGCTGCAATTACCGTGTTCGAGTAACAAAGAATCACTTTACGCTCTTAATACACAAATAACTATTTGTTGATAATTGACACGCTATAGAAGTGTTGCTATAATATTTGACATTTTTAATTTATTTTAATAAATATAATTATAACCGAATGCCGCTTCCTTAATCTCAGGTGAGGTTAATATTCCTTTGAAACTTTGGATTATATGCTGTAAATTTAATTAATTTACATATAGTGATTGACAACATTCACAAAAATCTAAAAGACATTTATGAAATTATAAACGTAAAAACGATGGTGTCGATAACATTAAAAATATGCGTTCTACACGGCTAAAAAGCAGAATCTGATACTTTTTTTGCCTAGTTAAACAAATAACTATTTAAAGGGAGTCCGCTGCTCTAAACTGATAATTTGGTTGAAATAAACTTTTCATATTGTTTACAATTGTTTTATTCAAATGAAATATCGTTAATAACGAACAAAGTAGAATTATGAAAATATTTTTTATTTGGTACAAAAAATATCAATTTAACTTTACTGTTCACTATAAATGAAGAAATAAAGTAATTATAAAAAATTTCCATCTACTAACTGAATAATTACCTAAATAATTAATTATGAAATTGTCATTAAAAGTTCAGACCTAATTTTAATATTAAATTTTAAAAATGTTCAACGATATTAACAACTTTACCAACTCTAGTACTTTAACATATTCTGGCAAGAAGACAAAATGGAGATTTTTCATCATATTCATCTTTACGCTTCTGTTATACCACACCGTCCACGTGTTCATATTCAGGCTAAATAATTCTCCCTGTCGTTTATCATTCTGCACCTTGCACCATTTCCTACAAGTTCACCATGGTAACTCTATCCCAGACTGCATTAATATTGCACTTGCGCCAGGCATAGAGACACAATCTCTATGGTAATTTTAATACGTAAGTAAGTGTGTTTACATTATATCGAGAACTTGGTTAGCTGGCACATACTGCACTGTATCACTATACACCTGTAAAGCTATAATGTGTAATGCAACTTCAAAGGTATTATAGTGATTTACTTATATTCATGTGTGTATTATTATCGTCGCCGGTAGTGGCATTAATAATAGCAAGCAAGCTGTTTTTAGTGCATGCTGTAATTTATGTAATAAATTTAAAATAAGTTCCCAACCCGCAAAAAAATTATTTCCTTCTAATAGACAATGTTCAGTATTAGTAAAGAAAGCAGCTTGGTGGAGATTTCTTGTAACAGTTCCTTAAAATTATTGTTTCATGAAATTAATTTGTTGGATTTAATGGTACATTTGCATACACGGAATTATCAAAAAAATTTATATGGTAGTTATATACAGGATGATTCTGCGAAGACGAACCCCCTCTTAACTTTTTTATTATAAGAAATAGAAAAATTTTCTTCATATGGAAGTTTTAGTATATTAACTATACTATTTTATGACACATATAGAAATTTTTTATAAAGTCAGGTTTACATGATACGACTATCAACTTTTATTTTTCAAATAGGAACCTAGAATTATTTTATTAAAATAAAAACCGCCATTTTTTTCTCTTTTCAACGATGTATTACTTGTCATAAATGTATATGAAAAAAATCGAGATAAATAATTTAATTGAGAATGAATGACAAAACACGTGAAACAAGTAACAAATAAATATTTGCATTGTTGTCATTAATTTTACCTTGTTACATTGTGTTTAATTTCGCATAGCCTCCTAGAATAGTCGAATAAAAATAATTTCTGATAGGTCTCAATTACCTTATTTATCTCGATTTTTTTCATATACATTTATGACAATTAATGTTGTAACTTGAGAACCACTGGTTTAAAAAATTATTTTATTCTTTAAGCAGATGTCCCCCTTGGTCTTCTACAACTTTGCTTTATAATATTTTTTGTAACTATAATAATAAAGAAAATATTGGCGGTGGTTGGTTTCGCTGTTACACCCTGTATACATATAAAAAGTTCAATTGTTTTGCTGACATATTCTTTTCTAATATTCCACGTATTCCACGTACAAGTTACACCATCCTCTCAATATGGGTTCGTGATATTTTTCAGATTAAAATAGGAGTTTTTTGTCTTGAAAATGTTAGGAAGCACTATTCAATATCATTGCTTATATAGGCAATCGTAGCCCAGTGGATATACTCGTAACCGAAGTAAAACTCATGTTTAGTTATTTGCTAGAGGTCGAACGTTCAACTCTCGCTGACTTCAATTTATATTTAAAAAAAAAGATTGTTTCCAAGCGGTTCAGATTTTACTATAAGTTATAGTCCCTCCATATTGTAATTGAGATAAGTTCCTATTGTGCAGAGTAAGAAAATAAAAATAAATAAATTTAAACCATACCAGGAAACAAAAATTGAACAATTTAAATTAAGAAGAGAAAAATTGGGACACCGCTAGGATATGAACTATGAACTCCAGTCATATGTATATGAAAAAGTTATGGAATAAAATCAAATAACATCAGATTGTAGTTAAGTTGGTATAAAGCATATGGCCGGAGTTCATAGGTCCCAGGTTCAAATCTTGGCGGTAACCCAATTGTTCCCTTTATAATTTAATTTAATTTACATTAATTAAGTATTTACTTAAAAATACTAATTAAACATTTAACAATATTATAGTTGGCCATTATTAGAAGTTAGTTAATAAAAACATGCAAGATAAATTAAAAAAAAAATTAAATTAAATATGCATTAAAATCGAATTTATACAAAATCTATAAATAAGTTATATTATTTCGAATAATTGGTCTGACAGTGCTAAATGGAATCATTGTCTTAATATCATATTTAAGAGAGAGAAGAAAGAAATTCAATTCCGGATTAGCAATATTATCGCACTGCATTTAAAGTTTTAATCAAATAATGCAGAACTGAAGTATTTTCTTTTCAATTTGTGTGCCTCCCTACGCGTAAAGAATATTAAAATAAATTTTACTTGAGTCCAAATTCAATTCTGAATGTTTTCTGTCGAGAACAGCTTATTTTCAGGATTATAAGAGATGAATCTCTGAAACTGTACGAATTTTAATTACTTCATTTAAATATTCCTTTCAAAAATATTACAATTTGATTTGTTTTAATTTTAAAGGTTCAAACGCATATCACACATTAAAGAGGAATGATATTATTGGGCGTGGCATTAAAATCTATCTTCATTTTTGATATAAACAAATTAAATCACTAAGTAAACATTTGTTTACAGTAATAATAATAATAGGTAATAAAAAAATGTTTATTATATCTTGTTATTTCCGAAACAAAAGCTTCACATTTGAAAAAAATATATAGCCCTTTTGTAGGTAGCTCGGTGCTATCGAGTCGACATGTTCCACCATTTTCCCCACATTAATACTATCCCTGTGGCAATAACATCTTTTAGGGCCGTGATTTGACGGCAGGTAACCGCAATACACGCGAAAAAATATATTACTTACCGAGATCTGCTATGGGAGAATACCACTCCCCGTAATGGGTAAAAGGCGTGATGATATATTTATTTAATTTTTATTTGTAATGAGCTCATTAATTATATTATAGGTCATTTGTCATACCAAAAATTGTGCAAATACTATCAGAACAGTGATTCAAAACATTCAATTTAATGCATCATATCGAACGTTTTCGTATGAATTTGTTTGAAGAAAATTGCAGCAGCTTTATTTATTTTATTTTTAATTTTTGTACGGCAATGAAATAAATTTAATACAGTAACCAATCTACACGAAATAGATCGAAGATTTTATTGAACGTGTAAATATATACTTAAAATAAATATAAATAAAATCTTGTATTGCCAGGAGTTAATTTTAATTTAAAAAAGGACTCTTATATTTTGTATAATTATAAAAATTAAAACTACATTATGTCATGAAATATTAAAATTCATGCTTGTTCTTACTGGTACCTGATGATGACCAGTTAATGATCGAAACTTGTAGTAATATAATTAAATAAATAAGATCAGTGTTAATTAAGACACAACGATATGAATTTTTTCCACTCACCATTATATTTTCCCTACTATATTATGAATATCTACATCTACATTATACGTTTTATATAATTCAAAGTAAGAAAATATCGCCCTTTATGTGTATAATTTAAGGAAATAATAACAGAATACATGAGTATGTAAATCGAGGAGATGCTTATATTCCTCAGTGTAATAAAATCTGTTGTATTTTATATGACCAAAAAAACTTCTGAATTGGAGTTGGTTCAATCTGTTCGTTACATAAAATGTGAACATTTCAAAGGAATTTACTCTACACAAAGTTAGTCTTTTGGTGAATCCGCGAAGACCTGAAGACTACAGAGAAAGAGATACGAAGAAGTGCTGAAAGAAAAACGAGCGTATTCACATTTCATTGGAATGCCGGGTTCAATAAAGTTATGATGACAAAGTGAAGCAAGCGGTTGGGATAATGAACGACGCCTTTGAAGCGTTCTGTTGCAAGCAGCCATCGCCGTTACGGTTTATAGCTGCTCGTGAACGTCAGAATATTAAGCTCCTCCTAAATTAAGTCATATCCATTGGAAAGTTAAAAACTTGCCAGGATAACTTTCAAATTTTAACTTTTCAGTTCAGGTTAGCAGAACTTTCGCCATCCGCATAAAAACGGGTGATAATGATTATGTCAAAATGATTAACAATTTCTTGCTGAATGTTAGGAATCTGGATGTAAATTAACAGTATCTTATTAACTTCTCATTTAAAACCGTTCTACGGTAATTGAATCTGTCATTCTTGATTTTTGTGGTTATGTGATTTTATTATATCTCATTTAAGTACGCTATATTCAATGGCGGCTCAACAGGGGCAATGCCTCACCATTATTCAAAATTCAAAAATAATATCAGTTTTAAAAATAATTATTATTGTTAAAGTTTTCAATATTATTTTATGACTTTTATCAAGCGCTGAAATAGTTTATCTAATCGTAGATGTGAGGCATGCTTCAATAAATATTCGCAACGAATAGTATAACATACATACATACATAACATCACGCTATATCCCATTAAATGGGGTAGCACGAACCCGTCAACATTCTCATCTTGACACACGATATTCGTTTCGACCACATTAACACTTCCTCCATACGAACTCTTTCTTTTCTCACAACCAAAATCCATCATCACGCAACAAACATTCATCCATTCGCTCTTGTACACCTGTTTCGTAAATCTTCACTTACGCCCACTTCTCTAACAACGAATCTATAATTTCGATACAGCGTACTATATGCTAGACTATAAGAACTCGAAAGCAAGCCTCAGCCTCTATATTTGTGAATGCGAAAAGAAACCAATAATGTACCTACCAAGGAATGCGCGTTGAGCGTTTTTCACATATATTGTTATGTTAGATTTAAATATTTAGAACTGCAAATATTTTGGAACAAAGAAATATTCAATATGATCCATTCGCCATGCTGGTTAATATCCACAAAAAATACTATACCGGAAAGCTGACTGAAAATGTGTGAGTTCCTTGCATAATTTAAGTTAGAAATCGATGAAAACACAATTTTTAAGATTAATTTTTTATTAATAATTGTCGATCGGGTACTGCATTTTTAAAACTTATATATTATTAATTTAAATTTTCTTAGTGGACATAATATGAAGTAATTTGATATTTCTCTATACAGCTTATGCGTCATTGATGAATAAAAACAAGATTTGTTGCGCATGATTGTCTTCCCACCAGGATGTCATCAGTATTCCTCATGTATTGTTCAGTTGTTTAATTTGCAATAGTGGTTATAGTTACATACTATATTTAACTAGGTATTATTGCATAATACGTGAAAGAATGATAAAAATTATAAAATTATATATTTTCATCGATCATATTTAAAATTAAAATTTAGGAAACAATATTCCTGTACAACTTTTACCAGCAGTAACCTATTTATTAAAATCCATTTACTTTTGATGGCAACGGAAAAACGAAGAGCTGTCATCTCAAAGAGTGTAAAAGGAATGATTGATTATTTATTTCGCAACCTAAATAACATGTTCTTATAGGATTTATAATTTATCTTTTACTCCTATAGATTTAAATTTTAAAAATCTCATCAAAAAGATATCAATGTGAAAAACAAATAAACAAAAATACAAGTTAATAAAAGAGAGTTTTAGAAATAAAAACCGATATTACGTTCAACAACAACCAGCGCCATTAAAGTTGGAAAACAAACCGCTGAAAAATAAAAAGTTCGAAGATTCTCAGCAGAAAAACATCTTACTAACTACATTAGCGCTCATACCAAGGGACGAAAACTTCTATAATGTATAAAACAAAAGATTATTATGAAATTTTACAATTATCCCTTGTCATGAATTCAGAAACTTAAAATTTCTTTATGATTAGTTCTTTTGCATTTATAATAATATTCATTTTAATTTAACTACTGAAATATTCATGCATACGATGGAAATTTTATTCAAATTACTTAAATATTTTCTCTCTCACATACAATAATAATATTCATATAGCATTCTTATTATTCATCTAATAAAAATGTTTCTCCAGTTTAATAGAAAAACGACAAACTGTTTTTTTTTCATTATTCACGATTCAATTTAGTAGCGTCACTCTCATTATATTTTTAGATCAGTTTTCTTAACACCAATTCAGATAAATGTTACCAGACATACTCTTATAGGGAACATGTATTTTTTTAAGGTGTTCCTTTTTTCTTAACTTGCCCTATCTTATCCTTTTTTTCTTTAGGCAAATAAATATTACGATTATTGAAATTGTATTTTATGGTTAAGAGATACATACATTTTTGTTTCGACAAATTATATGAATTAACTTTAATTGTAAATATAAAACTATTGATAGGTAGGTAACACGTAACATAGATGATCTTTCTTATTTTGAGTGTTTTTTGCCCTCTTTATAAATGTAAAACATCTGACAATCTTAATTAAGACGTATATATCTTTGTAAATTGTAATTTAAGGAATAAATAAATAATTTCTACATTTGTTATTTTAAAATAAATATATTTTCACGCCTGTTACTGAGTATGTAAAAACAATTAAAATAATATCAAACTCACACTAACATTAAACACAAATTTAACTCCTCGATCAAACCATATCATGTTATTGTTAAATTATGAGTATACGCAAAAATTGCAAATAAAATCTAAATACGAGATACGAGTACCTTACGTATCATTTTATTTCTTAAATTTTCCTAAATTTTTAATATATCTTTAAAAACAGTTGAAATTATTTATTATTTCTTGAAAGCTATTATGTATTGAAGGTTCCAGTGATGACCTAATTGTTTTCCCATTGAACATGGAATTTTTTTATATATTTTCATCATTATAAACTGTACCACATATTTTAGTAGTTACTAGATCAATAACAATGTTATTTGTTGTTATGTCGTTATTAAAGAATTTAATTGATAACAATCATGGGTTTAATGTAAATACAAATTATTTGAAAAACTCATTTTCCCTGAATAAATACAATATTGTGAAAGCTAGGGGAGGAAGTTTAATTTAAATTAATTGCAGTGATTTTGCATGAAGGAACAAAAGCCCTTTGATTTCCGGACGAGATCAGTAGCCGAGCCGCAGAGCGTTCTCGTCTCGGTCAGTGGTCTTGAGCAGCATCAGTTCCATCTCTTCAACGACTGCAACTTCACTTTGGCGATCGTCTGAAGCTACTTTCACGCTAACGTTCTCAGTTCTCAGTCTCAGTGCACAAAAACACCACTAAATTCAGCAGCAGCTCGACTCGCGTAACTCAGAATAAGTGAACTGATAAATTTACTAAATCCACTGGCTCTGTATTCTGCGTCGCTGCATACAGCATGGCTGATCTGCTGCGGAGAATTCTACTGTAAAACATTACGATATAAAGTCCTGCAGTCCTGCGAGCCTGCGACACTTGCCCACTCGCGTAAGGTAATAAAATAAATGAAAATACTTTGTTGTATATTGTGAACGTACCCCATTAGGTGTTCTATAAATTTTGTTAAACTGTCGTATATGTGTTGTAATTAGAAGAAGTTGTTCTATTAATGCGCTGTGAACACATTAATGGTGACATTTTCATCACTTGTAAACAATAAAAATAATAATTGAAAGAAAAAAATCAGTTTAATTCTATCATTTTGGCGTCGCTTTATTCCTGAAAATGACCATACTTCAACTTTTAAATTAAATTTCTTTCCGAAGTTTATTTCACCCATCAACTAAAAATACAAAAATTTTATTAGATATTTTAATGTTTTTTGTGTATAATTTTGATTCTAAATAATGTCAATTAAAATAAAACTTTCTATTCAATTTTGTTAAAAAGAATTAGGTCCGCGTTAACGTTATATGGAATTATATTAAGTTTCTTTACTATTTTCTCCTCTATAATATTCGTACATAACTGTCCCTAAAATGGTCGTCTTGATCGATTAAGTAATTTAGATTCTAGAGTAAAGCGTGGGGATTAAATAATTCGGACAAACAAACCGACAAAACAACAAATGGATTTGAATTAATCACTTTTTGTGTTACATCTAAAGAGTAATGTTACGTGAATATTTTGATTTTGAATTAAATAAGTTTTTGGCCAATTACAATAGATCTCTTTGTTTTAGGTTAGATGTATGGTAAGTAAAACAATGATTTAAGTGCTATATTCTGTCTTTATTAGGTTACCAAACGATGAGATAAATATATAAAAACAGCACTATTTTACAATGTTTTGTAAAGTGTCTTTCTGTATTTAATGCGAAGAGTACTTACAATCAATAATAATTAGAAGATAAATTTATTATGACAAAAATATCCTAAATTAGTACACTAATAAGATATTCATTTATAAGTACCAACACACATAATACAAAGATAAAGAGGCTCAACAAACACTAACATATTTTTTTGTTTCAACATTCCTTTATATTGTATTTACACTTCTAAAATAAATAAAACATTAAATTCGTGACTTCATTTATACGAGAACGTATACTTCTTTTTGATTACTATCTTTACAACTTTATTTGACCCAGTTTGAAGAAAAATAAATGTATTTAAGTTAAAAAACCATTATGAAGTTTGAAGTAAATATACATATTTATATTTACATTACAAATAAAATAAATTATAACTCTCGATTCTCGATTTGCTATTTATGATACTAACAGGTTTATTTCCACTACAATATGTCCGGTAGTACGGGGGTTTGGTTAGTGTTACTGCGTTCGAATCCGAAGATCCCAAATTCGAATCCCACTTTATAAATATATAAACTACTACCCTGCGGCTCGGTGAATCCGGATACTCTACTGCAATTGTGATTAAAATCCTGTTGTACAGAGTAGTAAATAAAAAAAAATATTCAAGAAAATATTGTAGAAAAATGTGTTTGTCAGTTTTGTACAACTCTACTTTTCGATTTTATAAAAATTTGTCTGTTTTTCAAAAAAAGAAAGCATAAATTTTGTAGTTGTTGTGCTGATTCGCAACTCTGTAAATTTAAATATAGAATTAACAGATAAAAAACGTTAAATTTCTACAAATTTACAGTATCGAATTGAACAAAAATGTAAATTGAATCTCAAATTACATTGAAAATTGTAATGATTACACAGTTTGTTTAATAAAAAGAAACTAGATAGGAATGATTTCAATATCAATATACTTTACGTTGAATTGAAATAAGAGTATTTTTATGTGAGGTAGAGCTATACAGCAATTATTATTTAGTGGGCCCCGAATTTACAAAGTAAAAGCAGACGATTCCAATTCAAGGGACGATTCCAATTACGCTATCAAACTAAACCAGGACAAAAACAGGCCATTAAAATTAAACGAGAAAAGAATCGTTATTAACGGAGGCAAAGAAGAAGAATGCAAGACAATGTTACGAAAGGCGAGGACAATGTAGTCGAAAAGAACAAACCGGTGCGATCAAGCGTAGACGGGGGCGCTTGCCGGCAAAACACTAGCTTCCCAAATAAAAAAGAAAATTGATTCTGGAGATTCGCTTGCAGGTTTTTGTCCGCAGTCTGGAAACTGGAAACTGACGGCCCGCTTCAGGGATGGATCCATGGAACCCGATCATAAAAACTATCTACAATACGGACAAGATTGCAATCCCTCTACCCGCGTTGGTTTGTTCGCTTATGTATAACGGACAATGTTCGGCTCTATTACTAATGTTACTTTGACATAAGGTTCAGTGTTGTTTGTACTGCTTGCTGGTTTCAGTTTTAAGAACGAGGATTATTTTGATGATTACTTTCGTAATATTAGGTACTTACAGCAAGTCTGCTCTTTAGTCTTCTTCAGTAGGAATGAAAAGAAATTCTTATTTAGAAATTAATAAAATAATATACAATATAGTAAAATTAATTACTTCATTTATGAAGAGAGAAGAAGAAGCTTTACCTACATAATATGTATAAAAAAACATTATTGCATGAGTATAAACAGTTAAATATTAATTAATCAATTAAAGTGAGACATAAGATAGTACTGAAATATTAGCTTTGCAATATTTTATTTGAATTTTATGATAATCATGATGTTCAACTGACAATAGGATGCAATCAGTGTACATAGTATGAGCTTGTGATTTGAATGTGTATGAAATTAAAATAAAACAAAGTATTAAAATAGAAATATCAGAAATATTATTGTGGAACTCAATTATCGCATCGAACTAAATTAATTTAAATTATTCATTGCATAACAAATAAATTATTAGGTACTTCCAGAGTTTATTATATTATTATTTTCTAGAGTGAATTCAAACGTTATTTGGAATATTGCAAATGTTACAGTTCAGTACTATATTAGTGGAGAGCGTATTTTCCTCGTTTGGACTGGTTCATTCTGTGAAATAGATTGAGGGTCGAAAATCTGCGAAATTGGTATTTTTATTTAATACAATCAATAAATACCCACGTTTATATATAATTATTGTTTATGCAAATTTTTGTTAAATAATTTTATTTTATTCTTGTACTAGTGCATTACTTTGATAAATAAATTTAAATATGGTAGCATTATTTTAATTTTATATTAATCAAATTTATTATATTTATTATTTACAGTTATGAATTTATGTATTTTACGTAAATATAAATATGTTTTGAACTTTCATAATTTTGACATCATTACTTTTTTAAATTTGTATTTGAATGAATGATTTTTACTTATTTTTTTTAATCACTTGATTAAAATCAGCATTAAAATCACGGTCCTCAAAGATGTTAGTGAGGGAGAGCTACAAGGATAATTTTAATGTGGTAAAAACAGTTTGTCTGCTGTGGGAATTGAAAATATACATATGAAATATATTCTAAGGAATTTTTGTTATGAAATTAACTTTTCTAATTCGTTAATGCAAAAGTAATAAAATATTAACTTAATTAAAAAAAAGTTTTATCGGAGAGCGAAGCGAGTTAGTCAGAAAGGTTTTATTTAATAGCAAATGTGCTTTATTAAATTTTAATACTGGAATTTATAATAGGTAATTAAATTAGATACACTTAGATGACAGATTCGTTTGAAATTATTACTTTAATTCATTCTCCCCTCTATATTTTTTCTGCTAGTATTATATCTATAGGGTTTCTATTTCAAGAAATGCAATAAAATTATATTCTTTATGTACATATTGACGTGTCTATTATATGACTGGATGTAGGAAATAGAATATAAAAAAATTTATTTCGGAGTATATTTAACTTGTTCATTTTTAGAGAAAAGCAGACAATTGTATGCATCAAAAACCCAAATTTGTTGATCAGATTTTATTTTAAGTTATAGACTAAAAAAATAACAATCTGATCGTCTCATCATTTTCTATAGTCGGGGTAACTCAGTTTTTAGCATATTTCAGTTCGACTAGACAGTGTTGTACAGTCTGAGTTGCAAATCATGGATTTTAAAAGATAAGTGCGCGGCCATTCACTTAAAAGTCCGAGCAGGGATATTGTCGACAATGTAAATACATGGTAAGTTTATATATATATATATATATATATATATATATATATATATATATATATATATATATATATACATATATATTTTCATATAAACAGTAAAGCAGTGTTTGTTATTTACTGCTTTCCTCCAAACTTGTTCCGCGTAGTGTACTCAGTCGAGCGTACTAAATGTCTTTTTTTGACCGAATACATAGATTGCTATGAGAAATAAAATAAACAATCTCAGCTGTTGTCAGCAAATGAGAAGGATATAATCAAAATAGGACATGTCTATTGTTTAGCAAAATTGAGTTATGTTTACATCGGTTCAGAAGGTTCTTTATTTACAACATTAAAGTGGTTGTATAATCAACTCAAACCATCTAAAGCCTTGTAAGTGTAAAGGACGAGGTAACAAGAAGCTGGATTCAAATTGTATCACTACTCCTTAAAATACAGTTACAATAAGAATCTCGTATTGTCAGTATTGTACATTACATAGATGCGCATTATTTGTCTATATTTCTGTTGTTTAATGTACATACGACAAACCTCATTGCGATTGGATTCGCGGGCCAAGAACTATTGGCGTTCAACATGAGTTTTGTTTTCCTATTAAAATTGCAATAAATATAATTGTTAACAGTTTATATTTTTCTGGAAGAAAATTGATCAGTATTCTCTAAAGAGAGTTTATAAAAGCTTAAACTATTGAATAATATTTTAGTTTTTCCGAAATTCATAAGTTTGAAGTTAATTTTAATAGAAAAACTAAAGAGAGTTTTTCGGTATTTGGACGAGTAGTAAATTGCCTTAATATTACACGTCAGTATTAAATTAATGATAATAATTTCAGAAACTTGCTTCTAAAGTGTAAAAAAGAGGTTTTTACATTTTCCTAAAAAAAAAGTTATTATTTGCAATAAACCCTATTCAAATTATTTATTTTTCATGGAAATCTATAAGTACAATCAAATTATTTTAACATTGTAGTTCTGTTCAATAAAGTTCACTATATTAAGAGCATAACCATGAATAAACATTAAAAGTGTTAGTATATCTAGTATCGATAAACATAACACTAAGATTATAGTTTCATAAAATAAATTTATCAACAGAACCTACCACAAATAAACATAATAATAATTGTGGACATTGTCTGATAATCTTGTTTTCTAAGCATAACTTGTATAATTACAAAACTTTGAAACAGCAAATTTAATAGCAACGCAATAAAGTAAATATGTAATTTCCATGTTCGTAGTTACAGAAACCACTGTAAACAAAATCGCAGATATTAAAAATAAGCCTGAAAGAACCTCAAGATATTATGCTTTTGCTACATGCGATGTTTGTTCGCTTCCTTGTCGAAGTACAAAAGATAATAAAACAAACTTGTTTGTTTATATCATGCATACATATCCGTACTCTAGTTAACAATAACATTGCTACTCGGCACTCGCTGTCGTTAGTTGCTCGCTTGCATCGCGAATGAGGGCCCAATTTAAGCTATACACGTACGATATGGTTCTATGGCTCATGAATAAAGCGGAATTCAACTTATGCCAGATAGAATGAGATTACGTTAAGCTAAATTCTGGTTTCTGTATTCATATTACGAGGTTGATATGTTAATTAAATTTTTATATCAAAGGTATTTTGAAACTCCCTGAACTTTTCCACTCTACTCTGTAACTCGATCATTATCTGTTCCTGATCGATAAGGTAATGACAAATCTTATTTTGTACAATACCACCATTTTGGCATTTTGTGTTCAAAATCATTTATTCTGTGAATTCTATCTTATTTTTATGCACTTGTATAGATCTGCCAGTATAAAAATATTGTTTTCTATTCACACTTTTTTTAAAGCCGTCAATAATCTGTCATTATAGTATTTTTATAATAATAGCTACGTAAATAAGTTGGTAAAGTGCATAAAAATGTCAAAGTAAATGATTTTGGTCATCAAAATTGTGATAATCTGTATATTAATCATGAAAAATAAAAGTTGTCATTAATAGATAATACAGTAACAGAATACAGGAGATTCTCATAAATTGTATAACAAGTACCAGTAACAACACATTATTAATATTTAAATAATTATAGCACCTATAACCAGAATAAAGCGATAAAATGTATTGTATTTCTAAATAATTTTACATATTTGAGTTAAGTTTTACAGTTCAAATTTAGATCTCTTTGAGATAATGAAGGTAAGATATATTAATATTCACGTTTTATTTATTTATTTATATTATACTGTACAACAGGAACTTAATCCCAATTACAGTACAGCGTCCGCACTCACCGAACCGCAGTGTGGTAGTTCATATACAATTTTAGATTGAGTGTGATTCGAACTCGGAATCTCTGGATTCGATTGCCGTAACGCTATCCAGTCTACCGTACTGACGAACATTTCTTCCATTATAGAACATTGCATTGACGACCAAAAACTAGTTGAAACAAGGTATTTATACTGCATCAGATTTTATTAGAGTTATTAACAATAAAATTCAAATATATTATTTATTTTTCTTATTTTTATAGTTTTAAATCAGTAATCAAATCATTTTTTCATACAGTAGTTATTTAAAATTTGCTATTGTTCAATTTGATAGTAAAAATATAGAACTGTGTTCTTTAGATATAGACAAAGAATTTATTTTGAATAAACTTAACTTACATTTAATTTATATGTATACAAAAATAATAGCGATTGTGCAATATTTATTTTAAAATATTTGTACTCTATAATGCCGACAGCCTTTTGCACTTTCCTGAATATTTATCAGATTAAACGGAAATGTAAACTAGGACTATTTATGGATCATTTTATAAATAAAAATTGTTTTGTAAATATGAGGTATTTTTTTTATTGATCACTTAACATTTTTCCTCTTACGTATCTGATCTGATTAGGTTGACTTCACTTTTGTAATAATCATTTAATTTAAGTTTTATATGAAACATATGCATAACTTTTATAATAAAAATGAAGTAAAAGACAACGCTGACTATTTGATTTACATTTTGTTCAATTATTAAATAAAATTAATAAAAACTGTATCTATATATAGTGACACACTAGTGATTTAAATATACTCGTATTATAGTGAAATTAGTAGCAAATATTTTTATACGAGTTTGTTTAATATGAATGCGGGGGTTTTATTTTTCTTTTCGTACGACGCTACGTGTTTCATCAAATATCCATCATATTATCATATATGGATATATGATACTTGATTCTAAGTTTAGCACGTGCATAGAAAATAGAACTTCACCTATTTCGATGATTCTACTCGTATATTCAGTGTTCATATCACAGTAATTTCCGATGATTGTTGTGCTACAAATTACAATGTTCTAGTTATGTTATTATTGTTAACATTCAGATGTAGGATACTTTTGAAAGTCATACAACTTGTTAATATATTACTATATTGTAAATATCTTTGACATTTCTATTTTGAATCATAATGTACAAATATATATAAAAAAATATAAATATATCATTACGCCTGTTACCCATTACTGGGTGTGGCACTCTGCCTAAACAGATCTCGGTAAGTGATATATTTTTTCGCGTGAAATGCGGTTACCAGACGTCAAATCACGGCCCCAAAGATATTAGTGATGATAAATTTAAATTGGTGAAAATTGTTTGTCGGCTGTGGGGATCGAACCAGGGTTCTCAAGATCCACAGGCCGACTCGATACCTCTGGGGTAGGTCCCATATATGTTTATTTATATATATATATATATATATATATATATATATATATATATATATATATAAATATATATATATAAAGAAACCTTATGTATTTATCTAGTCATTTGACCGCAGAACATATAATCCGAGATAGTGAATTATTGGTCTCTACCAAACATATTAAACTAGCAATCAAATTATATAAATTTGGTAATATCTACGATAAATATGATCTATAACAAAATTTCCCTAAATATTAATAAACATTCAATGAAGAGACATGATGTATTTTAGCTACATTTTTTATCAAATGAAAAATATAACAATTTTGTTGCTCCAAATGGTTTAGTTTTTCAATGTGTGGCCACAACATTATTTGTTCTAAAATGATACGAATATTGGATTTATGAAACCCAATAAATTTCGTTATTGAATTTTTAACATCAAATGAGTTCAGTCCTCAGTCGAAAACGTGCAATTATGTTTTATAGATCAGGGATTGACAGCCGCAGTAATATGCATTCGGTTTGAGTTCGGGCTCAGGAATGAAAAAAAATGGATTCAGGCTCGGTTTCAGAAAAACAGTTTTAGTGGGTTTGGTACCGGTTCAGGTTAAAAGAAAATTGTATATTATTTAAAGAAAATAATATTTATAAAATAATGAAAAGAAACAACCAACAAATATTTACATCTAAACAGGTACGAGTATGTTAGGTAGAACTTTACTTGCTAAAGAAATTCAATCTGATTATTAAAATATCAGTTAACATTTCATTTAACATATTGGCTCTTTGAGTTACTTTGCGAAATAGTAAATTTCAAAACAAAAAAGGCAACACTGAGCAACTAATAGCAGCCTTCTACACTACAGACTTGCCACGTTATCAAACATAGCATACGCAACCATGTAATAATAATAATAATACAATAAAAATGAAGGTTTTGATAAAGGTAATTATTTCAGTTTAAAACTATAATTTCATTTTAATTACCTGCAACTTTTTAACACAGAAGTTATTGAAAAATGTTAATTCTGCGAACCCGGTTTTTAGAACCCGAAAATTGTGGGTTTAGTTCCGATCCGGGTTCAAGTTGACAAAATTAACAGCGGTTCTGATACGGGTTCAGGCTCTCAAAAACAATGGGTTCGGTTCGGGTTCCGGTCCCTGATGTATATTGCATTGTTATATTAGGCCATTCACCAATGAACCTTCAAAGCGTATAGACGTGTTTATTAACGTGTGCAGTTGTTCACAGTTCATTTTTTTTTTGTTTTTTTATTTTGTGCAATTTAAAGTCAAAATGACTAGATTTCAAAAGGAAGAGATTGCAGCTTTAGTGAAACAAGTTACTTTAGAATTTTTAAATAATGAAGATTACATACAAAAAATTGTAAATTCCGTCTCAGTTCGAGTAGAAACAATGCTGGAAACTAAAATAACTCAGTTCACAGAAGAAATTAAAGGTCTTCGCAAGGAAATTATAACTAAAGACAAAGTCATCGAGTCTTTAAGTGAAGAAGTGGAACGTTTGGAGCAGTACAGCCGGAGGAACTGTTTGAGATTCTTTGGCGTATCTGAGATGCCAAATGAATCTACAGATGGTGTTCTCCTGGACTTGTGTGAGAAAAAGCTCAACGTGCCCATCAACATATCAGCAATCGACCGCTCGCACCGAATTGGAAAACTCAACAAGGATAAGTCTCGACCTATTATTGTAAAATTCTGCCGTTATAATGACCGCGCGAAAATTTTTGGTAACAAGAAACTTTTAAAGAACTCTGGCATAGTAATAAGGGAAGATCTTACCCAAGCTAGACTTAGTGTGCTTAACAGTGCTAAAAAACGATTTCAACCAAGTAATGTGTGGTCACGTGATGGAATCATATGTATCAAAGATAAAGATAATATTCATAAAATAACTTCACTTCGTGAGTTGAATGACCTTTAAGTCAGTTTGACTAGTTTAAGCAACTTTCTTCTGTAATAATTAAATTTAATTCGTTGCAAGGTCTTGCTAGCACACGTTAATTAATAAATGCAACATATTTGATACCTTTAAACTATTTGGTGGAATTTTATTTTTTTTTCTGTACATTGATAGTTGTAAGTAGACATTTTGTTAATTTTTTCATTCCTATTTTTCACTTAAAATATCTTTTTTCTCTCTCTTGTATTCTCACTTGTTTTTGAATTGTATACTTAGGTATATATATATGTTAAAATTAGGTCAATTAAATGTTAGATCACTTACGTCTAATTTTCAAGAGTTCAAGGATTTTTTGATTCTCAATGAGTTTGATATATTTTGTGTTACTGAAACTTGGTTGAATGGAACAACAAATAATGATTTAGTTAATATCGTAAACTATAGAGTATTCAGAAATGACAGACCAACAAGAGGTGGTGGTGTAGCAGTATATGTTAAGGTCAGTTTACAAAAGTATGTGTCGCTTTGTAATGTTGATATAATTTCTTCCAATAATAATCTAGAGCAACATTGGATGACATTTAAATTTCATAACAAAATTTTAGCAATTGGAACATTATATCGACCTCCATCAGGTAATTTGACCGATTTTATCAATGCTCTCGAAAATTCTATAGGTTTTCTTTACCCATGTGTAGATCATTTAATATGCCTTGGTGATATAAATCTAAACATGCTTAATGTAAATAATAACTCAGTTAGATGCTTCACGGCTTTGATGGATGAATTTGGATTAACACAATTAGTCAATGAGCCAACTAGAGTAACAAGTGTTTCAGAAACACTGATTGATGTAGTTCTAACATCAAGCGTGGAAATTTGTTCCAATATTCATAATATAGATGTAAGTAACATATCTGATCACATGGCCTTATCTTTTAATGTTAATATAAATTATTCTCCGCCGAAATCAAAAACTATTTCTGTTAGAGATTATAGAAATGCAAACTATGATCAGTTCTACAAAGCTCTGCATGAGATTCGTTGGTATGATTTTTACATGTCAAATGATGTTAATGTAAAATTAGATATTTTAAATAACACTATACTGCGACTGTTTGACACTTATATGCCATATAAAACTTTAGTTATCCGTAAACCATCGGCTCCGTGGATAACGGACGTTATTAAAATCATGATGAAGTTGCGAGATAATGCCTTTATTGATTATAAAAGGATTAAAACACAAAGTAGTTGGAACTATTATAAATCATTACGAAATCATGTAACAAAATCGATCAGACTCGAAAAACAAGCTTATTTAGAATTTAAAATAAGAAATAATAAAACCAATCTATGGAACTCACTTAAAGAATTTAACATAAATGTCAAACCTGAAATTAATTTGCCTGATTTATTTTGTGATAGTAACTCACTTAATACTTATTTTCTCAATGCTGTCCAAGATGCTCCAGAACTTTCGCAAGACACTTTGGACTTTTATAATAATAATACATTGTCTAATATTAAATTTAAATTTCAGATTATTGATGAAGACCAAATTTTTAAATTTTTTCGTTCCTTGCGATCTCAAGCGATGGGAGCTGATGGTATAAATTTAAAAATGCTAGAACTTGTGTTACCAACACTAGTACCACAGCTAACCCATCTAATAAATTCATGTTTAGTAAATCGAATAGTTCCTAATGCTTGGAAAATCGCTCACGTAAAGCCTCTACCGAAGTGTAAGAATCCATCGTCATTTAATGACGTTCGACCCATCAGTATTCTTCCAACTTTATCTAAACTATTAGAGAAGGTTATTCACAGTCAAATCTACAAATACGTGTCAGAGCTAAACATCTTGCCAGAATTTCAGTCTGGGTTCAGATCTGGTTTTAGCACAACAACAGCTTTATTGAAGATAACTGATGATATGTTTCGTTACATGGATGATAAGAATATGATTTTACTAATCCTTTTAGATTTCAGTAGGGCTTTTGATTCAATAAATCATGATTTACTTTTAGCTAAATTAAAATATATTGGCTTTAGTGGAGATAGTCTGGAATTAATTGCAAGTTATTTTTCAAACCGTATTCAAAGAATTTGCGTTAATAATGAAATATCTGATTCTTTAAATATAATTAAAGGTGTACCGCAGGGATCTATATGCGGGCCATTATTTTTCACTCTTTACACATTTGACATGTATAAATGCATAAAAAATTCAAATTTTCATATCTATGCAGATGACACGCAAGTATATCTTCCATTTAAACCTAGTGATTATAATGAGGCAGTTCTTAAGGTAAATAATGATCTTGAAAATATTAGTTGTTTCGCAAAATCACATTGTTTATTATTAAATGGAAACAAATCTACTGTTATGTTACTGGGAAACAAAATTTCACGAAGTTATTTGATCGAGAATAATTATATTAATACGAGGGTCGTTCAATAAGTCCTTAGAAAATCCAAGAGATGGTGCTCGTAGTATCGAAAATGAATTTTTTCCAGTAAGCAGCATTCCTAACTAGTCAACTGTTAGAGTTTTAGCTTTAGCCGTCACGTAGTTTCATTGTTGTTGTCAATTGTAGTAAAAAACTTTTGATTGTTTATAATAATGGATAAAAGTGAGTTTCGAGCGGTGATTAAACATCTGTATTTAAAATGCTTAACGCCGAAAGAAATTAAAGCTGAGTTGGATGAAGTTCATGGCACATCTGCTCATGTGTTTGCAACTGTTTACAATTGGGTGAATGAGTTTAAACGTGGCCGTACATCCACAAAAGATGAACATCGTTCCGGACGCCCTGTAGAAGTGTCTACCCCCGAAATGATTGACCAAATCCACGATATGGTTTTAAGTGACTGACGAATCAAAGTGCGCGAAATAGTTGAGGCTACAGGCATATCACAAGGCACAGTCGCTTTAATTTTGCACGAAAAATTAGGTGTGAAAAAAATCTCGGC
The DNA here is from genome assembly GCA_947425015.1 of Pterostichus niger. Taxonomy (NCBI): domain Eukaryota; kingdom Metazoa; phylum Arthropoda; class Insecta; order Coleoptera; family Carabidae; genus Pterostichus; species Pterostichus niger. The sequence continues at coordinate 18,979,170 of OX380341.1, read as the reverse complement.
AAGATGGGTGCCGCGGTTGCTCACAGTGGAGAATAAACGCAATCGTGTGGTGGACTCTGAGGCTGTTTTGGCGCTTTTCCGTCGTAATCCTGAAGATTTTCTGCGTCGATACATAACTGTGGATGAGACTTGGATACATTACTACACTCCAGAGACAAAAGAACAGTCAAAACAGTGGATTTTTAAAGGCGAACGGGCTCCGAAGAAGGCGAAGACGGAGAAATCGGCTAGCAAGGTTATGGCAACGGTCTTTTGGGATGCACGCGGAATCATCTTCATCAACTATTTGGAAAAGGGAAAAACGATAACAGGAGCGTATTATGCGTCGTTATTGGACCGGCTGAGCGAAGAAATAAAAGAAAAAGTCCTCATTTGAAACGCAAAAAGGTCCTTTTTCATCAAGACAATGCACGTGTGCACACCTGCGCAGTTGCGATGGCCAAAATTATGGAATTAAAGTTCCAATTATTGCAACATCCACCGTATTCACCAGATTTGGCCCCCAGTGACTTTTTCTTATTTCCAAACTTAAAGAAATGGCTTGGCGGACGAAGGTTTACGTCCAATGAGGAGGTCATCGCCCAAACGGAAGCCTATTTTGAGGAGCTTCCGAAATCCTACTTTTTGGACGGCTTAAAAAAATTGGGAAAACGATTAGAGAAGTGTATAGAGCTAAAAGGAGATTATGTAGAAAAATAAAAAAATCTACCCAAAAAAAGTGTTTTTTCTACTTTTTTCTAAGGACTTATTGAACGACCCTCGTATAAGAATAGGTAATGTTACTCTTGAAATAAAGTATTCATCAAAAAATCTTGGTTTGATTATTGACAGTGAACTGCGTTTTTCAGAACATGTTACTTTACAGTTAAAAAAAGCATATTTGGCTCTTAAAAATCTTTTTATGAACCGTTTTGTATTGTCCCAAAAATATAGACAAATTCTGGTTGACTCTCTTGTACTATCTCTGTTCAATTATTGCGATACAGTTTATGGTCCTTGTTTAACAGCTAATGATATGCAAAGAATACAGAAAGTACAAAATTGCTGTACAAGATTTGTTCTGGGCTTGAGGAAATATGATTCGGTGACATCGAGATTAACTAATTTGGGTTGGTTAAATATGCATAACCGCAGAACGCATCATTTAGTGTGTTTAATACACCGAATTTTAATCAATAAAACTCCAAAATATCTTGATAATAAAATTTGTTACAGATCAGACATGCGTGAAAGAAACTTAAGATTTTGTTTCTTGCTAGATATTCCAGCACACCGCACTGCTATGTTTGAACGTTGTTTCAGCTATAACGCAGCAATTCATTACAACCGAGTTCCAGATGAACATAAGCTTTTAGAAGTTAAAACATTTTCTAAATATACAAAGAAAATTCTCTTGTCCAGCCAAATTAGACCTTGAACAATTGGACCTTATATTGACGTATATATTGTTTAGGTTTATTTATAATTTGAATTTGTGCTGATATATGTGTGAATAATGTTCATTGAAATGATTTTTTGTTGTTGTGTAAATTACATGTAAGGTTAAGTGTAAGAACAGCTTCGGCTGAACTTTGCCAATAAAGAATTTATTATTATTATTATTATTATTATATAAAATTGATCATAAGTATAAATAGATTAAATTATAATGAAAATTTATTTGAAATTTTTCATTTGTTATATATTTCTATCTTTTATAACTTTGAAATATTTCCAATTTAGGTAGGAATAATATAAAGTATAAATTGTTTAGTTTGGAGGTTCAAAGATAAGCGTATAGGTATGCAAACAATAAGTTGATTATATTGGGAAACATTAACGTGCAATATAATATCGTGCGAAAAGGCAATTCGGCTCGAAGCAGCTTATCTTGTTCTGGGCCTTCTCTTTGTTCACGAATAAGCCCCAGTTTCATCGCATTAACATACTCGATTCTTCTGGTGTTCTCGTCCTCTGCCCGAGTTACAACATTCATGTTAGCGTCTAGCGTGTATATCTGCACTCGCCACTAACGATCACCATTCAATCGATTCCTGTCCCCATGGGAACAACTATCAGAAAACATTTCCGCATCGGTTCTGCAGAACAAAACGCGGGGCCTGTACATCAATAGTTTCGCCAGCGACATTAGTTTCGTTCCACGATCCATGCGACGAAAAGAAACAGAAAAAAGATAAAAGGAGACGACATGAAAAATGATTGCGTTGGAACGCGCGCCACCGCCGGATAATCGGTGAAAAAAGAAAAGGAAAAAACCGCAGACCGCGAAAAAGAAGGGAAAAAATAACCACATCACAATTCAGCGTTATTGCCGTAATTCCGGCCTGATATAATTTCGAGGATTTACTCGCTGGTGCAGCGTGGTTGTTTGCGGTCACTTCTCTTATTTTTTTCTATTAATTTTGTAAATTCTACCTCGTAAAACATTCATCTACTCGGGGGAACATATACTTTTTATGCTTGTTGCAATCATTTTAAATTGGTCGTTGTGTTTTCTCAAACAAAAAATTTGTGATGGTGGAGCTAAATAATAAAGTTTATGTTCCCTACGTCATCGCATATATTTGTCAAAATAAAGAAATAAGTAGGTTTAATTAAATTTTATATCTGTCATATATCCCTAATTATATTTTATGAAAAGTATTTCTTTTTCTATTCAAAATTATGTATTTTTTATCTAGCATCAAATGCTTTTCATAAGTTGTTGGGAAAAAACATATTTCACTAAATAATCAATTGCGAAGCTATTACATAACAATACATTCATCTAGCTTTTTATTTAATTTGAATTTGACAATTAACATTTTTTATATTGGATTTATTTGTATTATTTTATAGTGTTTTTGTAATTTTTATTTTATATATATATATATATATATATATATATATATATTTACTCGATATTTTATGTAAAATAAAAATTCACGGTTCAGATTTTGGTAATATTATATATTCGAGAAAAATAACAGACAAGGAATTGAAAAATCACAAGTAAATAAAAACAAAAACCAATTGAGTTTACAAGATCTAACGAAACAAAAGTGTAACACAAAGATAAACATCTGTGCCAAACGAACACGCAAAACATAGAGAAAACAAATGAAAACGAAAGCAAATATGTAAAAAGCTTGGGAGTAAAATATGCAAAGAAGAAAAGAGGCATAGGTACATTCCAGTTTAAAATGTATAAAAAGTTCTTTTTTACAAATATATTATTTTTCTTGCAAAATAGTAAGGAAAACTAATTTCCTCCCTTAAGAGAGGAAAAAGGGCTATGTTTCATTCATGTTATTTTACAAAAAAAGATAACATTTAAAAAAACTCTACATTTTATTTCAAATTCTTATTAGTACCTAGTAATATACTTCAAATCTATAAATTATTTTATAAAATATTACTTATATTTAACCTCCTAGATTTTCCCTGAGTGTATTTAAAGTGTAAATAATTCTATTTTGAAGCATGCTGTAAAAAATGTCGTGTTTAACTCGATAGCAATCGTTTTTCCACTCTAGTTTAACAAATAACTATTTTGCTGCAAATGATACTGCAATTCGCTTATAATAAAATATAGTACATGAGAAAAATAATAGACTTTATTAATTAATTCAATTATAATAAACCAATATTGTTTGGAAATTTATGAAATAATATAAAAATAGATATATCAAGTTACAAAACAAAATATAGCTATATTTATATAGATGGAATTAAGTCATTATGAGGTAGATAACAATAAAATATACAATAAAAAACATGAGGATACCTTATATTAAAATATAAAATAAACTATACTGTATAAAACTTGTTTTTCAATTTTTGAGTTCTGGCTTGCTTCCTTGACTGTACCTACACGGCAGACAAATATAAAATCTTTTCAGACATGAAGAGTCTTCGCAGCGACCTATTTATCGTTTGTGTATGGAATATAAAATGAAACAAGAGAATGAATATAGAAGAAAAAACAAAATACAAACGGAAACAACGCTGAATAAACAATAAGCTGGTAAAACAAGTGGGGGCCAGATTCAGGATAAACAAAGGAAGGTAGTGCAGTAAATTGCAGAATGCACGGATTACATTTATTTCTTTTAGTACACAGAGATATGTTTCACGTGAAATGAAGACAATATGCACTCTGCAAGCGTGACAATGCTACGACAGACGAAGTAAATGCAAATAAATGACATCGCTAAGAGATGTTTTATTTAAGTCTAAACCAAAATCTAAACATACTAGACATAATGTATTGCTCCTGGAATAAATACGTTTTCTTCGTAATCTTTTCTTTGTTCTCTTTCTAATACTACAGGGTCCGTATTCTTTGAGACTTCTTTAGAATAAACATAGGGAGCAAGTTAAAAGAGTATTATAAAGTAATTGAATACGAGTATTATATGTTGTACGGTTGCTACAAATACACACCTATGATATAACTAAACTTATCTTTGTCGAAAACATGTGTTATATAACCAATTTAAGTAATGAAGTACTAAATAACTAACAAATGTATATTTTAAACAGGTTGGTATAAAAAACTCACAACTAATGAAGACAAATCCTGATACAAACATTTAAGAGATACATGAAATTAATAAACGTTTATATGTCATATAAAATTACATAATATTCCTAATTTAACTAAACTCTTCTCATCAAAATGCATTCTTTTCATAATTCTCTTTGAAGGTTGAAAGATCCCAACTTCAACAATTATTTTATTGTTATTTTCAACTTCGTACTACTTTCATATACAGAGTGTTTCACAATTTAGAGCAAAAAATTAAAAGGGTATATTTTGTACGACGTGCTGATCATGAAACAAAAAGAATTTTTTTTAATTCGAAAAATTAAGGGTTGTTTACCTAAAACATTTTTTGTAGTACTGCACTGGATTCTCTTTCCTATTAAACACAAACAATGAAGTAGGTATCAACTACGAAAGAATAATTACACAATTCAATTATTAGCAGTTATTTATAATAGAATTTTATTTAATTAATAACTTTAACATAATCATCCACCCAGTGGCAGTGGCAACGAAAAATTTTGGACTGGGAAACATGGAAAATAGTTGTACGATTTAAAAAAAAATTCTTTCTGTTTCATGATCAGCACGTCGTACAGAATATACCCTTTAATTTTTTGCTCTAAGTTGCGAAACAGCCTGTATTTATTCAATGAATTTTACAAGAATTACTCCATTTTTCCCCACATGTCTAAATGCAATTGTATAGAATTTACTTTCAAAAACAAGCGTAGTTCGATGATCTCTTCCTTTGTTATCTTTTTATATATGTTGTTAGAGAAGTGAGCGTAAGTGAAAAATTAATTAAACAGATGTATAGGTGCGAATGAATGGAGATTCCGAATATGAGGAATAAATGAACTAGTATGAAAGGAACGTAAATGTAGATGTAGCGAGGATGATGTATCAAGATGAGAATGTTGGACAAAGACTGATTCTTTGGTAAATCTGTTGAGTATATATCCAGTAAATGTTTCACGGATTCGTGCTAACCCTTTTGATGAGATATAGCGCGATCATTCAAGAACTGCATTTATTTTGACTTTGACTGTTACAATTCTACTAACTATAAAGTTGTGATGAAACTTGACTAACTGTCATCAGGAATATATAAATTGTCTCATGTTAATATTAATATACATAAATGAAACATCACAGAACATAACATATATAGACATGACTTTCGAATCTAACCTTGTAATATAGAAATAAAATTTGAATAGTTTAATTTTTTGCGAATATAAGTGGAATTTGCGTTGCACTATAACTGAAAAACGGCTTAGGTTATTAATTTCTTAGATGTAAAGAATATCTTAGAAAATGGAAAAAATGCTTATAAATATGAAAATAGAATGGGAGTTGAATATGGAAGATTTAGTAAAAGGAGAAGATTGCATGAAAGCAATTCTGAGCAAGACAAAAAAGCCGTAAATAATAGAACATATTTTAAATAAATTATTGTAGTTATCTATGAAAGCTATGTAGATACAAAGGCATATAAAACGATCACAATTTTCAGATATATTTGCAGTTTTATATCCTATATCAGTAAACACATGCAGAATAGACATAGATAATATTTAGTAATAGTGAAGACAGCTCAACCTATCATAAAAAGGAGTGTCCTGTGTCATATTAGCATAAAGTTCTTTGTTCATTTGTGTCGCACCTGACATCAAACACTTTTCTCTCTTCTCCGCCACTGCCAGTCTAATCTTCGTTAAATTGAACTGTTGACTTTAGATTCCGCATCGAATGAGCCCTATGAACGCGGAAAGAAAGCTACAAATAACCGCCAACGTAAACTTCAAAAGGATTATGCTTTTGTTTTCGTTCGTATTTTATTTCATGAATACTGCAATGGTTTCCAACGAAAAATTTACTGTTTCGCAATTGGCAAAGTTTCTGTTATCGAAGTTCTTTGCCAATTGAATGCATGTACGATATGTCTGTTATATTGGGTAAGCTGGAAGGTTTCTATTCGTTACTTTGATCTTATAACGTGATATTTCGATGACTTTTATTTTTGTGTTTAAATGTGACATGTTTGTATAACTGTAAGTATAATATAGAGTGGTGTTTTACAGACGTAATAGCTGTCCGACGTTGGAAATATGTGAATTGCTTGTTTCAGAAAAGTTTCGTAAACTCGTATTTTATAATCATTGTTTTATTTTGTCTGGTCTACCAACTTGCGGTTTGTGGTCTGTTCTGAATTTAAACACATTAAAGAACTAAACTTTAAATTTATTTATTATATAGTAAAAGTACAATTATTTTAGTCTGGATTATCTGATTTCAACTATAAGTCGAATCAACAAGCAATCCAAACGAACAATATTATTACAAATTTACACAGAAAGTGTTTGGAAAATATCAGTTTTATTTACTTCTCAACTACGCTTAAATGCAGTTCTATTTTAGGTTGTAAGTTCAAGTAACTGAAATTTGAATTAATTAACTAGCTATTGTTTGTGAAGCGAGAGCGCAACTATTGGCATACAATATCATCCATTTCTCAACTGCGTTAAACTTTAGTTATAATAATAATAATAATAATTTTTCATCAGATGGGACAAAACATTATATCTTTCCGGTGTCTTTTCGATCCGGAAAATTCTCTATTCCGGTTGTTATACTAATTATTAGACAAGAAATACAATACGGAAATAGTCATCCTGAATTTTTTTTGAATTTTACACTATAAAAAACAGTTTTATTTCAGAATATTAAGTTTGAGATGTGGTATTCACAAAGCCGAATAAGCTTATTATTCGTTATACGCCATAATAATCATTTTTTGCCTTGTTTTCTGCAAATTATAAAAGAATTAAAATTATACAACTGGATACCTAATTTAATAGTATCTTTCTTCTTATTATTTTTAAACTAATTATGGAATATAATAAATTTATATAACTGTTCTAATAACAATATTGCTCAGAAAATCTACAAAACAATAATTCCTAAAAAAAAATTATTGATAATTATTCATTATCAAAGACGTACTGGTAGAATTCCATTTCACTACGCTTGATACTTTTAAAAGTATTGTATTCGAAATAGGTATAAATAAGCATATCTAGTTTTCAAGATTTCAAGAATGTTCAGTTCATATTTTTCTATTTATTTATTCATTTTGTTACAAGTTATGCAAAATAATAAACAATATTAAAATATAAAAGCAGCAACGATATCTTTGTATGCACTATAGAAACTAAGTTCATTATGTACATTGTGCAGTAAGAAGTTGTTTTTAATTTCGATTTCCTGTTTTCCTTTGTGTCTTGAGCAAACAGTCCGAGAAGCTTAAAGTGCGCTCCGGAGAAATGCAAGAAAGTAACTGTCAGGCCGGGCACAATCATTTGCAAGTAAACCCGCTGGTATCCTTCTGCGAAGGCTCACTACTTTGATTACGGCTAAATTCTCTTTATCTCCACGGATACGGATTTCTAATTTGATTTCGACCTTTGCGTTGGATTTCCTGGTACGGATTTGAAGCCCATGGCCTCTGTGAGTTTTCTTTGATTACGGCAAATCCTTAATGAGATCTAATTCAACGGATAGAATGCAGTTTCTTCGACAACTGATAATGCTACGATGTCGAAAACTGTTCTTGACGTCAAGTTGTTTTGGAACTACAAGAATAGTTTCTAGTTCAAGGGCCTTGAACTAAGGTACTTCAAACTATACTCGAAGGAATGGAATCAATGTTCAGAAACTGAAGATACATTCTTATGACTGTAATTAAATTTATTTCTCTTGGGAAATCGATTATTATCAGTTACCGTCCAATATTTAGAGACTATTTAAAGACACTATTTCTGACATATTAATATTCAGAAATCAATTATTACGCTTTCATCAAGGTACCCTATTTTGGAAAAACAAACACACAATTTAAATTATCTTTTAAAATTACAATATGTTAGTGGTGGGGGAGCCACAGGGGAAGATTTAATTTGGTGAAAATTGAAAACTATGAGAAATAACACGAAAAGTACAAATGAATGGTTTGGATTCTGAACATATCCCAGCTACGATTTCTGACTCCTAGTATTTTTACTTGGATAAAATGAATTATGAAAATTTATCTTTATAAATATATTTGGTATACCTTAAGTAGTGAATATATTTTAATTAAGTTTCTGATCTGAACTAATTGCAAGAAGGCTGGATCAAAACTGTATTCTCATAGCTTAAAAATTGCTAGTTCTGCACACACATTCACATATTTTGATTCTTATTTCTGAAGCTGAGCGGAAATATTATGATACTTAAATTGAATTATAGAAAAAAAAATTGTGATACCGCCAGAACTTATTTTTGTTATGTGTCAATGGAAGCCTCAGTCCTATGACTTCTTTATATTGTATTGTATTGTATTTATTTAATTCATTCGTACCTATATGGTTTTGAATCTATCTACAGTTACATTTACATGACTTCTTTATATGCTGCAAGTCTTGGCATATGGGACGGCCGCAGTAATACTGTTATTTAAGAATTGAAATTTAATTAATATTTTTTTAATGTAAATACTAAATAATAGAATTACACAGAGAAAAATTAAAATAACATCAGCGACGGTAGGGCTCAGCGTCTGACCGGAGTTCATAGGTGCCAGGTTTAAATCCTAGCGTTATCCCAATTTTTCACTCTATATTGAAAAATGATCAATATTCTTTTGTCTAATGATTGTTTTTTTTTATTTTGTTATAATTTATATTTTATTCAATTTAAGTAAATTTTAAACAAAGAAACGAAACAAAACTAAGCGAAAATGAAAAAAGTGACGTTAAAGAAAATTAGTTTTTCGATCTCCAGATAAAGTTTCCGATAACTATCAGCAATTCAGTATAATTATTATTACAATTTGTGGTATGATTTCAATTCGATATTTCTTTATTTATTGGAAATTTTATCTGAAGATGGAGAAATTACCTATTAATTGATAAATTTTATTTGATATATATGACTAGCTATTTGTATAATGTGGGAGGAAAGTGTATTATTTCCTGCCCCGGGTAATGTTTAATGTAATCACACAAAGCAGGAAATGACATCTTACTGCAAAAGTATACACATGGTTTTTTCTACTACCATGATTTCATGTTTTTCAATAAAAATTTAAAAATTCTTACATTTGAATAAATAAATATCTAAATCTGTGCTATGAAACAATCTCAAATAAAAGAAGAGAACAGTAACTTTCCTCCCTAAGACGAAAATTTTTAGCCACATACGAGGGAAAATTGCCTACTTTCGGTTAAGGTGTAGACAAAAAATTAATATTGTAGATATAGAGGAAAATAAAATTTTAGAAATTCTGGTTATGATAAAGGGTCGAGCCTCGATTGTATTTTATCAAACAAAACCAAGCCGCACAGCAGTCTTGCACGGTTTTCCGTATAGTGACTTGCAGGTTTTATACCTTTTCTTACACACAGACCGCTTACCTGATATTAATCTACGTTTACATTTTCGGTCGATACTCTACTTCAGGGGTATCAAACCCAAATCGTAATCCGGGCCAAATTATTATTATCAAAACTGTAACATTCCATACTGAATACAAGAAAAATATATCATCATAACAATAATTACATTCCATGGTCTTTAAAACATCAAAAATTTATTAAAACATTAATAATATTACTGAATAATAATATAATGTTGTCTTGATGAAAGATACAAAACAACCTAACAACATACTCATAGTATAAATAAAATATTTATAATTTGATTTGATTTATAATAAAAAATATTTTTTATTTTCGTTGTCAGATTCATTATACTATTATTTTGTTTTGTAATAACTTCGAGTACAATTGTTTTTATTAGTATGTAGTATGTAAATTATTATCAATTGTTCAAATTCTGGTTTTTGAAATGAATTTTTCTCTTTAAAATAACATTAAAATGAAATTTTATTTGATACATTTTCAATATTAATTTTGCAGTTTATTTATTCACTTTCTTTTACATGCCTTCAAATTTAATTAGTGCAACTTATTTCATTACAATTTTTTGCGGACTACTTTTGATACACTTTTATGGAAAATGGCTCCCAGTCCAATTGACTTTTATACTTCTATTGTAGTTTATGATATAAAACATAACATTCTGCAGTCGTAGATTACTAATTTTAATTTAATTATAAGTATTTCTACAATGTATTGATCGAATAGAAGAGCCGAATACGGTTCATGGACTTTTTTGGACACGCTTGTTTTGGTCTTATATACCTGTTTCATTAACATGATTGAACAACATTTTATTAAAATATTAGTTGTATAGCTGCTATCCTTAATCAGTTGTAATTCTCTAATGCAGTGTTTCCCTACTGATACTGTCTGCAATGTCAGCTATCGCAGGATGAAGGCTGTTTGCGACATGAAGTTGTTTTGCGATGGGAGTTGGTAGTTCGAGGATCTCTGTTCGGTTGTTGAAAAGTCTCGCAATGTAGCGCGACAGTCGACGCGGCAAAATGCCAAACGGAAGATGAACGATCGCAGAATGGCTACAAACTTCGAACGTGAACCCGTGAACGCGAACGCGTATCATACCCTGAACACTCTCTGTGCACTTGGGATGCTTGCGAGTTGCGACGGTTGTTGGAAATTTACATTCCTAAATAAACTTTCGTTTATTCTTTTACGAGATTTTTATTCTAAGATTTATTGCTGCGTCAAACTGCAGTTACGAATAAAGTTTCTTTAATATGTCTTGTATTTCTGCTATGTTCAAGTCAATATTGAAATCATAGGTACGTAAAAGTTTTAAATTGGGTGCGGTTACATCAATTACAATTTATAATATTCCAATATAATATTTATTTTTGTAACGTAGACTGTGAAATGACTGTCTGGAGTATAAGAATAAACTTATCGGTCGAGGCAGACGACATTCAGAGAATAAGACATATAAAATATTTCTTTTGTTAATGACACGTTTCCGGAATATTTTCGATCGGCAATAGTTTTATATAATTTATTTACCAAGAGAAGAAAGTCATATATTTCTTCACAAGGTACATATATATTTTTGTCACTACCCAATTTGAATGTATTTTTTTAGAAAAATGTTAGAAATTTAAATAAAATTAATCTCTTGACAGATATTACCAATCTCAAATCATACCGTTATTTTCTAGTTGCAATGGATGTGGGTTTGCTATTCTTAAATGAGGAAAGAAAATTGTACTTTCTGGCAGTGTTATAAAAATAGCAGACATTCCAAATATTCTATTCAAAAAATCTGATGTGGACACCACATGACTTCCTTGTACGCGTATTAAACTATAGATATTTTTGTAATTGCACATATTTGACATAAAATCTTTTATTTTTTATTTTTTGTTCTAATCCATAGCAAACTTAATTAAAAAAAAACACACAAAATATATACTATTTAAATTTAGATATCTCGCTTATGCAAAAGGCTAATTTAAAAATTCTTAATGTGCTAGACGCAGAATTTAATTCTCTAAAACTTTTATTTGAAGCATTTATTTCTAAAATTAAAATAATACCATTTTTTTCAAGGAAAACTGTTAGCAGCTTCATGTAATGTGTCACTTCCGGTTAGTGTATTTTAACCAAAATCTATTATATTATTTCCATTGATATAGTAGTCTTATATACCAAATTTGGAAAGTTTTAAATTATATTTGAATATAGTTTTTCATGAAAATCTATTATAGGCTTCAAGTAAAGTACCACTTCCGGAAGTTATATAATGACCAAAAAGGGAGGTGCACAACTAGATGTTATAACAGTCCTAAATATAAAATTTCAATTTTCTCCGGCTTACCGTTTTTGAGTTATGCGAGATACATACGTACGTACGTACGTACGTACGTACGTACGTACGTACATACGTACATACGTACGTACAGACGTCACGACGAAATTAGTCAAAATGGATTCAGGGAGGGCCAAAACACCTATTTCCGTTGAAATCTGAGAACCGAAAATTTTCGCGATAACAATACTTCCTTTACTTCGTACAAGGAAGTAAAAAGAACCATTTTATACGCTTTTTTATACGACCATTAAAAATGTCTGCAAAAAGAAATGAAATTCTTCACGCAATTACGGTTATTATAAATGAAATGATGGTTATTATTAATATTAATGTGTAACCTAGATTACGTTTGTAGAAGAAAATGGCGGCATTTTGTAATTGTGTTTTTAAATGGTTTTGAACAGCCCGCCAAAGTAGCTAACTACCTAGTAATGAATTTTGCGGGTTGAATTGTGCTCGTAAATATCAACTTTGACAGTTGAATGAAAAACTTATTTTTGGCAATTTTATTGGCATGACATTCGTTTGAAATAGTTGGATGAAATGGGTACCATGCACTACTGCGTAAAAGTTACTTTTTATGCTTGATTGTATGAAAAATGACTCTTTACGTACTACAAAAGATATGTAAAGTATGTCGTATAAAAAATCATTATTCCAATAATTTATAGACAACAAGAAATAACAATAGTAGGATTGCGCCATATATGCAGAAGTCTAAAGTAAACGATAATTTTCAAATCGCATCAGATTATTCGTATACTACCTTATATAAAAATACCGGTTATTTTAGGTTTTATTATATATATATATATATATATATATATATATATATATATATATATATATATATATATATATATATATAGAGAGAGTCCCATCATTCCGTTGCGGAACATAGGGGCCGGGCACACCGAGCCGCAGTTTTTACACTGCCGTACTGCCGGTTTCTTTAGTCAGATTATTTAAGGCGTATAAGTGACTAGCTCATAGCGCCCGAGTGTGATAAATACATGTAACTGTATTTTTATATTTTACGACAAATCACACATTGTCGGCAGGCGGATTCGAACTGACGAACCTTGGCTCGGGTGACGTCACAGTATGCTAAGAGATGTGCCTTAACACGCTCGGCCACCGCGCCTGCAGGTTTTATTATACAAAATAATATTTTTTTCTTAACAGATGACAGTGCTTCTATTGACACAAATAGAATTATATAAGGAGCGATTTACTTCAGAAATGCTTTCCCGTAATTTTATTTCTTGTTATCTAGTACCTAACGATTAATCTACAGAAATAAATTATTAATTCTAACGTTTATAAATGAAAAATAAAATTATTAATTTAGTATAATTTTATCGGATACAAAATAGTATGTATAAAACGTAGAAAAAGTGAACTTTTCGGACTCTTTTAGTCGCAGGATTCACCTCGTATAATTACCACCATCGCCCGAGAATGCTTGTAACACGTCACAGTAAAGATGACATCCACATAGAATTACAATTTCGTTCACCAAAAAATCAATTTTCTTATCCCCCTAGTTCATAAACATTGCGCTAACGAAGAAATGTAATGTGGAAATACTTGAATCCTCTATTTCTTTCTTTCTCTTTTCAATCACCGCAAAACACGAAAAATAAATATTTCAGTCAATATTTCTCATTAGTCTAATTGAAATAAAACCTATTTACTGTGAGATTTGTTTTTAATCGGGAACAACTTGACTATTTATATAGACATGAAAACATCAATAATTACTTATGCTACGCCAAACTTCCAAGTTTATACCCAAGTCTTCGCATCAAACAACGAGAACAAATAATCTCTGTCAACAACAAGCCATTTTCTTTTATTCCTATACTAAACAACATAGTTGTATAAATACTGCAGAGCTCCAGTACTCCGGTAACGGCTGGTGAAACTCACTCGTGCACCTGACCCAGCATGTTCCGGTTTTAATTTCGTGTTTCGCTCGATATTTATTAGGGAGAACATGGTTGGGGAATGTGTACACTCACGCACATTCACGAGACTCACGCACCCTAGCGACACAAAACACGCGGCTCTTCCCACGAGGATGCCAGGGACGTAGGTAAGGGGTTTTCAACAGTAGAATGGGGGACATGAAATGGTAGAGATGTACATACTTGTGGATGTGAGAGGGTAGAATTACTCCTAGGGTTGTGTTATTTTCATGTGAATTTAAATGGGATATGTATTGTTGTTGAGTGAAGCAGTGAAGGGAGAATAAAGGTGAGTATGCGTTTGTGTCTTGTCAAATCAAATACTTGTGTACTTATGAATACATTCAATTTACATCTATTATGTTTAAATGTATCTACAGATTTAAGACTTTTTCATTTTGAATATCTTGTTTTTATTTTTAGACTTACCGTGTTAGGTAATAGGAATTGTAACCAAGGCGTTTGAAAATTATCATAAATATCAATTCGTTATTTATGTATTTTAGAATAGCTATTGTTATAACATATTTAAGCATCTGACATATTTCATTAGTGAACTGCAGTTACTAGCCTTAATATCTCGGTGTTTAATGATGCTACTGAAAAAGAATTTACTTTACTGGAATAATTTTTATTTGGTGTTCAATCCGAATAGCGACCATTTAAAATCGAACCTGATTTCTGATTTATTAAATTATCCACAGAATGTGTGCGGATTTGATTCAAATTCACTGGTTACAAAAATAAAACTTCAGTAAATGTATAAATGCCATTATGTACTAATTATATAATAAAATTGTATTTTAAATTTTAAATAATATAATACATTACAAACACTAAATTATAGGAGGTCATAGTTGTTGAAAAATCAGTTTTTTCGCCACCATTATTCACCAATTTATATCGGTAAAAAGTGCTTAAAATGAAAGTAGTGGTTATTTAAATTCTACATCTAAATTAATTTAAAAAACTTGTTTTCAATATTCAACTCAAAGCTCACTCATTCAGAATTATCTAACATTTTATACGCACGGTGGGTCACGTCAGTGACACGATTTTAAAATGTCATTTTATTAAAATACTTATTTATATCAATTTTGCTGAAAATAATACTATTTGTTATTTTATAACTTTTTTAAACAAAATTGCTTTGATTGCCTTTTTTATTTTCGATATAAATTCTGAAATTTTACATAAACAAAATTATTCTCATCAAGCATTTATTGGAACTAATATATTTTTAATGTTTATAACACTACGCATGCCGAAAAAATTCATTCACGCACAATCACACATAACTGTTTTGCTTTTGACTCACGATTAACATACTGAAAATTGTTCACGCCAACGCGGATCACGTTGTCACCCAACCTGACCCGAAATAATCACGGCTCGCGCTCATCTCTGGTCTACGCTCTAACGCGCTCAATATTCACCATGTTAATTGGAACATGTCGAAAATGTGGAACGATTGTACTGTCAAATGAAAATATTGGTCATTAAATAAATGATACACTTATATTTGATTTCCCGGTCAATCACCTTACTAAGTCATCATTATTGTTTCAATCATTTATTTTCCATTTGGTTTCATTTCTGATGCTGAAAAATAATGATTCATCAATCATTTTTGCCTTTATGAATTATTAAATTATCAAGATTACAATTAAAATCGATGACATGTTTTTATTGTTGTTGTTCTTTTATTATAATTATATCTATGAGAACAAAAATTAATTTCCGGTGGAAATCAGAAAAATTGTATTTAAGAATATTTTCCTCAAACATTTTAACATAAACTTGACATATTTGTAAAGATAAAAAATCACTTCTTACGAGTATATCATCATAGCTTGCCTTTAAAACAAACTCTCTTTTTGATTGTGAATAAATGACTATCTATAATAGTATTTGTTATTGTCCAAATGTTCGAAATTATACGTCATTTGCATTTGATTGCTTAACTGATCATTCCATACATAATGAATTGAAAATTGACATTTCTGAAATTAGTTAAATGGGTTAGATGGCTCAGTGGTATCGAGTCGGAATGTGGATCTTGAGAACCCTGCTTCGTTCCCCACAGCCGACAAGCAATTTTAAAATAAATAAATATATCCTCACGCCTTTTACCCATTACTGGGTGTAACAATCTGCCTAAACAGATCTCGGTAAGTGATATATTTCTTCGCATGAAGTGCGGTTACCAGCCGTCAAAGGGGTAGATTTAAATTGGTGAAAATTGTTTGTCGGCTGTAGGGATCGAACCAGGGTTCTCAAGATCCACAGGCCGACTCGATACCACTGAGTCATCTACCCCATACAAGCAGTTTTCATCAATTTAAATCTATCCCTGTGGCTCCCCCTTCCACCAACAAGAAATATAGCACTTACCGAGATCTGCTATAGCAGAGTGCCACATCCAGTAATGGGTAAAAGGAGTGATGATATATTTATTTGAAATTAGAAAATTTAAAAAAATATATTACAAATGTTCCATTTTTCAACAATGAACCAGAATAGCTACATACACATACAAAACAAGGAATACTTGTGTCTTGAAAGGCGCATTCAGAATGAAAGGAGAAATAAAAAGTAAGTGGTTGGAGATATGGTGCTGGTGCAAGAACTCCTGAATGAAAAAGATTCAAATTGCTGCGTGTCACTGTCGCGTTCCGCAAGAAAGAAACCAATAAGAGCTTCCGGGCTCGGTAGAAGCAATAATGTCAACGCAATATTTAAATATACAATTCCATTTTGGGTATTTTCAGTACGGTATATTCGCGTATTTCTTAGATAACCGCATAGGTACACCTGTTCACTATTCTAGTCTGCAAAGTCTTTTACATTTAAATTTTACTTGTTTATAATTCATGCAGTTTTATTTACAAATTTTAATTAAATAACGTTCATTTTATTATATTTATTTTGAGCAGTAATTTGTAAAAAAAAAAGTATTATATTACCTACATTGATTACACATAACCAATTATAATAAATATTTATATTTTATTTACCTTCATACCAGTAGAATAACAATAATATTTACTTTTGAAACTAATACAAAACTATTCCATTTAAAACAAAGAATAAAATGGAACTAAATAGAATGTGAACAATACGTGACTTTTTAAATTATTATTGTTATAATTTAAATTTTGCTAATAAAAATGCAAAGTACCTAGTAACAAATATAAATATTTAACTTACAAAACACATTTTAAAATATATTGTTGCACATAATCGATAATACAATAAATAGAATGAATGCACGAGCATTTTAAAACATTTCTAATATACAAATTGCGTATTTGAAATAAAAATAAAAGATATGGAAGAAACAATCATTTATTGAACTATTGTAAAATAAAAACATTTTCTAAATTTTCATTATACATCAAGATTAGTAATAATACTTGGATGTAGACTAACTATGTAACTATAATTGAACACGTTTACTGAATGAAATAGTTCAATGAGCAAACTAAGAAACTAACTTCGTAAGTACTGGAGCTTTACTTAAAAAGCTCCTTCAAAGACATGGATTTCAACACTTCTGCAACTTCTAAAAATAGTTTTCTTTTGAAATTGTCTCTACACCGTTTAACATACTTGTAATCTACTCAATAGCATCTAAAGAGTGCTTTTATACTTTTAGAGCTTTCAGAAATAGATCTAGCTAGATTTGGAGATTGTAGATAAAGACTTTTAAGACAGCATCTTTTAAGATACAACTAGTAAGTTAGTTGAAGTAAATTATAATATCTATTATACAAGTATAAATATGTTATTATTGTATTATAATTATGTACAATACGTATATAGTACGTTTTACATAATTATTGATTATTGCAAAATTGTCATTTTTAAAAATTGATAATATTTTATTGGTGTTCTTATTTGAGGACTGAGTCGATTGAAATAATTTTAATCAAAATCTGTTATTTTAATGTTAAAATTCAATTTTAATCAAAATCTGTTATTGTAATGTCAAAATTCAATTTTAATCAAAATCTGTTATTTTAATGTCAAAATTCATTACAGCACTTATATCGTAATAGAACTCATTACGACACGATTTTTAGTATTGTAATATTGAAATTACGTTATTAAATTAGGTAAATATTCTTATGTTGCCATTTTACTTTTACTTACAATAAAGTAATTCACTAGGTTTTTAGTTTGAAACGAAATAGACTAATAGTTCTTCACCTGGAGGTAATTATGTATTTGGCTGGAGAAATTACCAAGTACAATTTTGTATAGATATTCATCAAAATATGAAAAGTGTCGTATACGAATTGTGTAAAAGTCCTCATGAATTAATAATAATCGTGTTTGTTACCGTCCATTAATTTTTATTTTGAACAAGAACTTTAAAAGTAAGGTTCAACTTTAATTCAACTGTTTTTTGTTAGGTTCTTTTCTTCCGGTTCGATAATTTTGCTTTGGTTTGATTCGCAAACCTGTTCAATTTAAGTTTAGTTAACGATTATTTAAAAAAAATTAAATTAGAAATGAGTATATACATATTCAGTAATGTAATATATATTTATGTAGATTTCTTAAAAACTCAAAGTAATATTACTTACTATAAGAAAGAGGAAAATATATATAATTATTTGTTCACATTTTATAAATGCACCATACTCTAAACTTGTATATGACTTTTCTAGATTTAATTTAAAATTTACGGTTCTTACTCTCGAATAGGAAATGGTTCATGTTTCGGGTAAAGATTCTTAAAAATATGTCGATTAATATTCCGGTTTGATTTCAGACCGCGATTTTAAATGATAGAAATTAATCACATTTAAATAAAATACTCTTACAGAGTATTATTATTTTCGCTGAAATAAAATATACTTTTAATCAATTATCAATAATAGTGATACCCGTCCATATAAATATAAAAATGTGCTTTTATATTTCCAAATAAAATCACCACATTTAATAAGTTTTAATAGTAATTAGAGACCTACCTAATTTATTCGTATTTATAAATTATCAAACATTGTAAAAGATTTAGATTAGTATTCATTAATATATTTGTCACTTTTAAGTTTAACCTAACTTATCTATGGTGGATAAAACTGTACAAAATGAAAACTTACTTGCACAGACTAATAGAATGATATACATATTTGTAGTTACGTGGAAAAAAAATTATAATAAGGAAAGTACACATTAATGATATTTACAATTATTTAAAATGAAAACATAATTAAACATAATGGCTGGTACCACAAGCTTTGTTTTTTGGTGTTTTAAGAGCATGGTTTTAACACCCAAAAAACCTGCTCTTAAAACAGGCAAAAATAGAGCTTGTGATATCAGCCAATGATTTAAAAAAAAATCTTTATCTATTTAAAATAATTTAAGTTCATTTCTTTACCAAGCGTTGGTATCTACTGGCTTTGAACACGTTTACATAAGTATTTGACTTCCACTTCATTTTGTTTCGCGTTGTCGTGTGTCAATTTTGTTCTGATTTGTGTGTGTTCGATAAATAATGCCTAAAGCATTATCAAAACAGTCACAATTGCTATGTGCAAATGTGATAACATATTTTGAAAAAGAATTGGAAAACAAAGCGCCATTGCTGCCGTTCAATTTTATTTTCACATTATTTTACGATTTTTGTATTTTTAATAAATACTGTTATGCAATAAATACAATTTTATGTTCTTATTATTTAAAATCCTACTGCGCCATACTACAAATTTTAAATATCATTTACAATTATATATTATTTCTAATTTTAAAATGTTTTGAAATTTATTATACATTTATGAAACACACATTACGTTTTAATTTCTTTAGTATACACTCTAAACGCAGCCGCTTTTTGACGTCATTATTCTGGTTACAAATTTTGTTGACGTCTGTCTTCTGCTTAAAAAATACAAGTACTTATATGTATATAACCATAACATGAAATATTTTATATGTAGTAATGACTAAATAAATAAAAAATAACTTTGCTTCTTATTATCGAAAAATCCGTTGAACTGACAATATCACAAACACAATTTACAGAAACATACTAGATCTCATCGAAAATAGTCCACAGTTTAACATCACTGACAAGTTCTTGCTTTTGTCACATGCGCAACTCTGAGCATTGTTCGATAAATAATTTGAAGTATATAGCGATAAATAAGTATTAATAAAACATGTACCCATTTCAAATTTAACGATGGGAAACCTACCTACGAGTATAATAATACAATAAAAACACGAAAGTTTAATAGTGTTATTTATTAATTTATGCTGCTCTGTACAACAGGAACTAACTCCAAATTACAATACAGGATCACCGAACCGCAGTGGTAGTTCATATATTTTTAGTTTTATTGGGACTTGAACTCCGAATATCCGAATTCGAATGCCGTAAGGCTAACCATACCACTGTACCTCGAATTGAACTAATAATAACCTAATAATAATATAAATTTTCACTTAAACATTTTTCATTCAATGCGAGTATATAATTGAAATTTGCTAGGTCTGTATTTTGTCAGCTTAATATTTTATTGTTCAAAAACAAAGTCAGCCAGCATAGTCAAAAATTCGTCTTGGTTTAAAATTCCATTGTTGACAAACAGTGTAGATGTAGGTTGTAACATAAGAAAATTGAGAATGCTACCAACTGGCGGTAAAAGTAAAATAGTTTGAAAGAGTACGAAAACAATCTGAGTATACAATGCTCGAAATGACAACTCCTTTGTTTGCTCTCTCATGAAAACACCAGTGGATTTCGTTTGTTGTTACGTTGCCATGCTTTGAAAAATAATGTCTTCCTATTTAACAAGGCAACTACAAAGTTTTGTTGTATACTTCCCTTCAAGCTTAGACAATGATAACCTACTGGCCTCTTGGCGTATTCATATGATCTTAGGAATTGTTGTATTATACATTATATTTTTGGTATTTGTCGTCGTTTGTAAATTTTAGAGTTCTCTCATACATTGATATGTATGGACCTATACAGGGTGTTTCTACACCTCTGCACGAAGCTTTAATGACGTATATACTTTTATATACTGATTATAGAACAAAAATTATTTTTTTTAATTCACAAATATTAGGATATTTCATTCCTAGCGAACATTTCATTGGTTTAATATACATTTAATTATTTATAATTATAAATAAATAAATATATCATCACACCTTTTACCCATTACTGGGTGTGGCATTCTACCGTACCAAATCTCGATAAATGATATATTTCTTAGTGTGAAGTGCGGTTACTAGCCGTCAAGTCACGGCCCCCAAAGAGGTTAGTAGAGGGGGAGCCACAGGGGTAGATTTAAATAAAAATTGTTTGTTACCCCATAATTATGTTACTAAAGAAATAAAAGTATAATCATTTATTAATTAGTTATTATGTAGGTACCTGGTGTAATGCATTATTTTTATTTGAGTACCTAGTCTGATTTCGTATACGGTATTGAACGGGTAAGTTGTTGTGGGAGAAATTTGAGAAAAATGTATAGCAACAGTGAATTAGAGGATATACTGTTAGTGTATGGAGAAGCAGCGCAAAATTTCGAATTAGCAGCGCGAATCAAACCAGTGACTCTAAAAATGTTCGCTAGGAATGAAATACCTTAATTTTTGCGAATTTTAAAAATAATATTTATGTTCTATAATCAGTATATCATCTCATTTGGGTTTCGTGCAGAGGAATAGAAACACTCTGTATATAGAGAGCGGCACGTACGAATTGCAGTAAAATTGATTGCAATTCACAACTTTAGTACATGAATTTGATATTATGTATTGCTATATTAACCAGATGGATTCCCTCTCTCTCTCTGTCTCTTCCTTGCGATTTTAAACTTGAATTCGCCGTTCTTTAAACAAATTTAATTTGAAAATGGAAAGAATATTTTTAGGATATTGGGAATAATATTAAAAGATGTTACTGCGCAACAATAGTACTTATGTTTTACTGTCTACTTTAGTAGATTATTTATGAACACTAGAAGAAAACTCTTTCCATTCGGAACAATAACACATCAATTAACAACTTCAATAGTAAATCATTGTTTATAGCATCCATGTTGAAAGCAGCCACTAGCACTAGCTACCGACTTCACTTTATCATCTCCGCACTCATGAAAGGAAATAGCGCTGTAAACCGGGAGCATAAACAAGGATCATAGTGACACAAGGAAGACGGTAAATAAATAAATTCAGTTACAATATCGAATTTATATGTGATATGTGCGTCCGGACTGGTCCTTATCTCGGTACGCTCAGACTGCAAACGGAATATTGAAAAATGAATCATACAAACAGAACTTTTTAGTTTGAAAGTTTAGGAAACTTTAAAAAGATTTTATGATCGGTTTAAATTTATGCATATAAATTTATGGCATTTGAATGTGAGGGAAATTTAAATTTTCTTGTCGAGTATAATTTGAACATTTTTGATCATAATCGAAACTTTTCTATATCTAGTATACATTTTTCGTCTAAAATTCTAGAAGGTATTGTTATATTGATGTTTATTATAATCCAATTTCATTCATTAGAACGCTAAACAATTCGGTAACTTGAAACTTAGTGTTATTGAACATTTATATTAATTAATATCTCAAGGGTTATGGATATTAAATGATATCTTGCTAATTATTGTATAAAAATTGTGCATTTTCATATTTGGTAAGTCTTCATTATATAAATCAAATAATTTATTATACCAATCTAATCAAATTTAAAAGAATCGTTAGGCAATCATACTCGTAGCTCAGTGATGAACAAAACGGAGATAAAACGCATGTAAAAGTCGTGCGTTCAGATTCAACTCTTAGTTGTACGCCACCTGTACTTTAATTGAGATTAAGTTCCTGTTAGTTAAAATAAAATAATATTTAAAAACAAAATTCCGAATTTTGTTACTAATCTGTTAATTTTAACGATCAGTTGAAAATTTTAAGGAATAAAAATGTCATAAAATTTTCATTTTTTCCGTGCAATATGTTGTCGTCGATTAAAAATTTTAACAGGATGATAAAAATATGTCTATAAAACTATTATAAATTCATCTTCCCTACAAATTTATTTGACTTTATTAAACACAACATCTACTTAACCCCTATAAAAACATCACGAACATCTCTATTTTAAGTGAGATTAGAATCCATGACCATGAACTACAGTATTTGAGTTTAGCCTGCACTTCACTGGCCAAAGATAAACTTTATGTTAGTAGATTGTGAAAAATGCTTTACCAAAAATACATATTAATATTTTATTCTTAATTTCAATACCATTTTAAATTAACAAAATTGCGTAATCCAATATTAAAACTGCAAAAATACTGACTACATATGAATTTTTAAAAAAATTCCAAATTTATTAACTCCTTAAAGACGGTTGACGTTCATTTACGTTCTGACACAGATGCTAGTTACGGCCGGGTGAAGTAGTTTTGCAAATATTGTATATAAATTCATATCTCAGCATAGTAAGCATATGATAAATTATCATCATTGAATAGTCTGTTGATGAACATGTACGACATCCAAAGATCTTGTATACAGTCGACTGTCGTACTAATACGTCGCAGTGCTCTAGCTCTCAATCAAGTAACGTACCGATCTGTTTTTTGTTGTAATTAAATATTATAATTTATTTATCAATTATACAAAAAAATATAGGTACAAATTACAAAGAAAAAGTTATGACGAATCAAAATTACAAAAAAAAAATTTATGGGCTTTTGAATAGTAAAGAACTGTTTATTTAGCTCTGTCTCTAGGGGTTATGAGACTTTTAACGGGCTAGCCCGTGTAAAAATTATAACGGACTGTTGACAATGGTTATCATGACAACATATCTAATGAGGTAGGTGGCTCAGTGGTATCGAGTCGGCCTGTGGATCTTAAAAACCCTAGTTCGATCCCCACAGCCGACAAACATTTTTCACCAATTTAAAATCTACCCCTAGGGCTCCCGCTCCACTAACATCTTTGGGGGCGTGAGTTGACGGCTGATAACCGCACTTTACGCGAAAAAATATATCACTTACCGAGATCTGCTTAGGCCGAGTGCCACACCCAGTAATGGGTAAAAAACGTGACAATATATTTATTTATTTTATTTATATCTAATTTGAAACGTTTGACAATCTGTCAGATTTTCAAAGTCTACCATGATTGAACATTTTAGTTATTACGTTATACTATTGCAATTAATTTTATTAAATATACATATATTGCAATTCAAATGCCCATAAAACATTGTACAATGCTCGACCGTTACCTGAAATTTACAGGCTCACACAGATAACAGATTCGCTAGCGCTCGCCTGTTAGCTTTCTATGCTCGCCTGTAAATTTCTGTACAACGGTCTTGCAATGTAAATAACTAATATATAACGAAATATATGAATAAGGTACACTTTTTCTGAGCTCCGGCCAGCAGTACAGGTAATACTTGCACGCGGCATCCTGAAAGGATTAATAACAACTTTGTTCTCTTTTATAAATAGTTATAACATCAATTATTTCAATTTGAAAAATAGAATTAGTAAACATCAAATTTAATAAATTATTCCTTTGGATTTAGGACCAGTTTTTTCAATTAATGACTAAAACCTTGATTAGTTTCATCGAGATTAATTTAATTAGTAAATAATCACAGTTAATTTCGATTTAAATGTACCACACTTTAATCATGATTAAATTGAAATGTAATTAAAAATCAAAAGTTTATTTGAACATTGAAATAAATATGCAGTGCTCGAACCAAGCATTAGAACAGCGGTTCTTAAAATACAAAATCTGTGAAAATAAAATACTTTTATTTATATGAAAATACAGAAGTAAATAGTTGTAAAATTTTTAAATTGATATCTGTTTTTAAACTAATAACAGTAGCAGTTCTATTTAAGAAGAAAATCCTAGGCAAGATTATCTTTGGAAGCCCTGCCCATAGAATAAAACAGTCATTAAATGCGATTTATAATTAATATATAAAGTCCGATTTTTAAAGAGTGGCATGCAAAACTTTATGTTTGACTGCTATGAACGCGATTTGCTATTATTAAACTGTCAAATTTGTCATAAAACCTGTTTATGATGTCCCAAAACCTAGAAGAATCTCAAAGAAATAAAAAAATTGCATTAAATGCAAAAGAATTAATTAAGTAGGTATAATAATTATTACTTAATTTTTTTGACGTTAACAGCAGTCAAAATTTGCTATAGGCGAATACAGTGCTATTTTATAGACACTACATATTGTCATAAATCAAACATAAAAATATTTATTTTTAATTACAATAAAAGAATTAATTTTCAAATAATATATTTTTAATATTGTATTTCAAAAATATATACTATAGGTAAAAATTTAAAAATGCGGTCTTCAAATAATTACGGGCTCTAGGTAATTTGCCTAATCCAAAGTCCGCCTCTGTGAATATAGGATTTTTAATTTAAAAGATTCTAAAAGAAACTAAGTAAAATAAAATTGCAAGCTCGGAAGTTATATTTAATAAACTCCCCTTTCAATTTTGTTCAGACCTCTATTCCTTTGACAATCTTGTAAAGAAAATCGGATATAATAAATAAGGACATATTTTTATTAATCTCCCCAACTCTAACTTAAACATACTATAGTCACGTTCCTATATAATTTACTAGTACAACTACTAAAATTGCAGTCATAGAATTCACCCCGCATAATATCTAATCGAATTTTTCTTAATGGTACTAAAGCGTGAAGTTCTATCCGTATGCAAATTTCGTTTCCGTACATACGAGATAAGCAATTTATAGAAAACGTAACGCACGCCTGAATATTGATAGAGCAAGCAGCGTGTAGTCGCGTGTAGTGTAGTGGAGCCTCCGTCGACGGGGTTGTACTGGAGCTGCTGCTGTTGCCGCAGTTCCGCTGTATTTATTATCGGTTGTTTCCGCCACGTTCACGGCCCCGTGGTCTTGTTCTCGTTCTCGTGTTCGATGTGCGGTACGTGGAGATGAAACTAAATACTTGGAGTCGCAGGGCGAGAATTAAATTCCTGTTTTTCACACTTGTACGAAGCAGTCTTTTCAAAAAAGTTTGTCACATTCGGTTTCATACAGTAAGTAAATAAACAGTTAATTTAATAAACAAAAATACTACAGTAAGTTATTTGTATTTAGTTTAGTCTATAATTTTTTCAACGAGAGATTATAGTAGATGTCACTAATTTTTACTATCACTATCATAAAAAACCTGCTTATCAAATTATTCAGCAAAATCTTAAAAGTATACTAAACCTAGGCTAAGATTTCCCGAGAGTAGTGAGATACATGTAAAAATATTACGCCTATTTTTATCTGTCATTATTAAAACGGAAAAACATGTTTTGATGTTGTGATATCTGTAATAATGTCTCGATAAAATAGTAAGTAGTTATGTTATCATCAAAATACGGAAATAACGCACCAACGGGTTATTATCCGATCTAGATGTTAACTAACTAGGTGAGTTGGATAAATACCTACTCAATGATAAGTGTATAAAAATTGGGCATTTAAAAAAAATTATAATCGAATCAAATACGTCAGTAATATAAGAATTAAATAGAAGTCTAAATTATTATTCTGTAAATAATAATTAAATACTCGTACTGTTTTATACATTTTGGTTTACAATATAGTAAGTAATAATATTAAATATCTCTATTTCCGGTATTTTATTTCTTATATCTTAGTATAGGTAGATACGCGGGTATTTACTCTTAAAAATAAATACTCGTGTATTTTATATCACTAAAACCAACTTGACAATTCGGTAATTAGTTCTGAATTACAGTTAATTCTTTCTAAGTTGATTATTAAATGTACTGGCTCAGTGGTATCGAGTCGGACTGTGAACTATGGTTCGATTTCCACAGCCGCCAAACAAGTTTTACTACATTAAATTACTCCTGTGATTCCTACCGCACTAATATCTTTGGGGTCGTGATTTGACGGCTGGAAACTAGATTTCAAACGCAAAAATATATTACTTAACGAGATATGTGACGGTTGATTGGCATAATCTACAAAAAAGAATGGGGCAGTGAATTTCCTAGTATAAAAATAATAATTATTTTGGGGTATTACACATATGCAAATATTTGCAACTAGTTTCAGAATAGTTTTAGAAACTAGCAACTTTTGCTATCAGGCCTTGATTTTAGGTAATTACTCAACTTTATGTTTGTATGCTGTTTAACTGCTATCAGTAGTGTTTATTCTCTTCTTTATCTATTAATATGAAAAATCAGCAGCTGTTGTTATTTTCAATCTTTTAATATAATTTCGGTTTCAATCAAAATAATTAAAACATCGCCTAACTT
Organism: Pterostichus niger; assembly: GCA_947425015.1. Taxonomy (NCBI): domain Eukaryota; kingdom Metazoa; phylum Arthropoda; class Insecta; order Coleoptera; family Carabidae; genus Pterostichus; species Pterostichus niger. The sequence goes on along the minus strand of OX380341.1, from coordinate 18,951,515 downwards.
ATTTCGAATTTATATTATTACTACATATTATTGCGCATGCGCATGTCTGTATTGTTTACTCAAATATTTCTGGAACTTATTTTATTTATCACAGCGGTACTTAACCTTTTTGTCATCGAGGATTCCCAAATTTTCCAAATATTTTTCGCGGTCCTCCAGTTTCTACTAAAATTACGACTATTATATTGACTTTTAAATAAGGACTGATATAATAAAGATCTCATATATATAAATTTAATGATATTTAAAAGTGTTCGTTTTCAAAATATCTCTATTTTAAGAAAGAAAATGAGAACAAATTTTTCTTACTCTGATAATGGTGAAATAAGATCATAGCAATATTTGAAATTTCTATCTTTGAAAACGACTATATAATTTATATTACGAGTATATAACCATAAAAATTATTTTAAAATATAGTAATTAATATTATGCCAGCAAGGTTAAAATACAAATTACTAAATCAGATTCGAACAAAAAATTAAATAAGACAGAATACAATATATAAATAATAACAGACACAAATACTAGTAAACTTGAGGTAACTTTAGGTTTCGCGGAACCTTTGAGATCCTTTCACAGACCCCCGGTTAAGAATCAATGCTTTATCACATGTGAAAAGTTGCACAAAACTGTGAAGTTGCATGAATCTATAATTAACTCGGGTAAGCAATATATATTTCAATTATATTTATTTATAATTATTTATTTAGAACACTGAATACACCTAAAATATATCAGTGTATTCAATGTGTAGAATTTTAGTATTTCAGAACTGAAATGCAAACAGAAATATACAAATGTATTTGTTTTTGTCTACTGCACCGTTAATAAAATGCGCCAGCGAACTATTACGATCTTTTCCAGTTTTACAATACGTGGTGGCAAGCAGAACTTCAAATGTATTCCCGCCCTTACCTATTATATACCGAACATTGTCGAACATATAGGCTTCTATACTGGAAATATTGTGCCGTATATGTATATGTATTTATAATGCTTACATAAAGAAAAAAAATTATTCATTCGTTATCCTTTTATAATTATCAGTATCGGATAGACTGGCAAAGACGAGGAGCGTTCAAAAAATATAAATAAAAGACAAAGATAATTTCAAAATGATGAATACATCAGGTAAGTAAAATGAATTTGTAGTTTGCTATATTACGATTTGATTCTTACTAGAATAACATACTATATTTATACAGCTACCTATACAATCCCTCTCAAACCATGGCGAACAGTACCAATTAAAATTATGGTTATATAGCCTTTTGACCGCGAAATTGAATAATTGATCAAAATTCAAATCACATGATTCACCTTTATTCAAGTATTAACCTTACTAATTAGTAGATGTTTATGTATAAATGATGTGTGCTCTTTCGTTATGGGACATAATATAAAAACAAAACAATAATTATAAAGAGTATACAAGAAGCTTTATATAATTGTTAATACCTCAATTTTCTCAATTAGGTCAATGAAATACCAGTGTGAGTTTGCTTGTACAACATACTGTTACGCATAATTAAGTTGTAATACACAAGTAGATATGCATTATTATAATACGAGCGTTTCTTAATCAATCTACATCGGCGTTACTTTTGCCATCAATTAGCATAATTGAATTTACTGCTATATCGTTTACTCAGCATATGGTTACGTGAATTGCTATAATTAGTTTAATGCGTACCTTGCTGCTTTTTACCGTTGATTAATCTATTTGTTCAGATAATTTTATAGGTATTACGCTAGATTTATAATACTAGAATATTAATAATTCGCATATTATATATTATTTTTATTACTCCAGAATCTATTATTAATGCTATTGATTATTGTTATAGTGAAACGCAATATTAAATTTTACTATAACAAAAATCTCACTGCAAAAGAAGACAGCATTTCCAGGTACCTAAATCAAAAGTAAAATTATTCATTAAATTTTTATTTCGACGGTGCAGTACACTGCTTCTCAAAGTAAACGATATCGTCTCATAGGAGGGGTTTAGACTATCAAAGGAGAGGTTAGGTTTGTCGGTGGCCACAGGGAGGCGTTAAGCATTAAAGGGATGTCTCACTAAATATTAAAATATTGATAAATATTTTTATTATTATTAAGACTTTTTCATCAATAACTATAAATTATGAACTATTGTTATGATTTAATTTATGAAATAAGTGCAATATGTAATACACACACATGCCTGCCGGATCGTAGTTTTTCTGTTGGAGGTAATCATTTCACTTATAACAGAACCAGAAATGTATTGAAGCAATGTCGATTTCTGAAATTGTAGTGAATATTGTTCTGATTCAATAAATTATAGTAAATTATTGTTCAAGTTCTAGAAAGTCTTTAAGATATCTCTGTTTTGGTCCATAAAAAAAGAATTCAATATTTAAAAAATATACTGTACAGGGTGTTAAAAAAAGGGTAAAAAAATTTCAAGGTACATACATTTTGATGTGCTGATTCACAATCAAAAAGAATTTTTGAAAATTCGCAAAATTATGGACATGCTTCTAAAAGAGTACATTTCTAGTGCCACTGGTCGACACGTAATTTTTAATAAAAATAATAATGAATTTTGTAACCACGTAGTAACTGATGTTGAATAACAAATGAATTAATTTTATTATTATTTTATTAAAAATTACGTGTCGACCAGTGGCACTAGAAATGTACTCTTCTAGAAATATGTTCATAATTTTGCACCCTGCATGTATTTGAAAGGTACGATTAGTCGCCGTACCATAATTTTAAATTGGCTTTCCAGTTTTTGAAATTTTCCAATGGTGAACTAAAAAAGTCTTCACTCACTCGGATGAACCTACATACATATTTATGTAACAAGAGCCGTTATTACTAAAACTACACTAAGAGAGAAGCACTGCACTAGTGTCTAGACATCATAAATGAAGCTATTAATAGATAACTATAAAATGTCAATTTTCGCAATCGTAGCTTTATTTATTTAATAATTATTCTATTGAACATAAAATATGTTAATGTATTTCTGACTTTTATTGAGAATTTACCACGTATATATGGAAACCAATAGAATCACAAATTTGTTTGAAAATGAGCCAATGAAGTGAAAGCTATTTTGATAGTTTTCCTCTAATAAAATTAATAAGTTATATTTTTTCCACTGTGATTAAATCACCTTCGTTACTAATAAAGTAAATGCTAATTTCATAAACTTTGCTTCTTAAATTCTCACTCAAAATATGACTCGTAATATGATAATTATCAAATAGTATTTTGACATGATTTAAAATTCATTGTTACGAAAATAGGAACTCATAATTCATATCAAAAAATTATGGGTAAATATCATATCACTTGTTATATTAGTTATAATAATATTTTAAGGTGGCATTTCTAAAGTTTCTTAAATTTGGATGAAGAACAATTACGCAGATATCTTGACAGCTAAATATCAAGACACATCGATTGAATAATAATTTTTTGCACAATCACGGTTATATTTTTTAAAGTTTATCGTCCGACTTTCATATACAATAAGTTACGTTTACTAATTTCTAATCGATGAGTAATTGCTTACCATTCAGGAAGTGGTAAATAAATACAAATTAAACTTTTCTGTTTAGTAACATGATATATACTAAAAAAATTTAAATGTGAAAATAATTTTCAAATATTTCTAAGTTTTAATTTCGTTATTGCATCGATCGCGCAAAAAATGTAATAACATTGCGATCAAAAATTTCTCTATCAGTATTAAATGTATTGAAGATCTCGACTTAGTATCTTCGAAATCATCCTCAACCGGCACGAAACACTACTACTCTCAACGAATAAATATATAATAAATTATGTTAGTACATCAAAGTAAAATATTCTTTACAAGGAATTAACCAGCTTCAATCAAATAAACATTTTTACGAATTCAGAAAAATTTCTGTCTGCTACGCAAAATACAGACGAATGAAGAAACAAAACATTTCTTTCTACAATCCACAGCGGCTCCCTTTATTTGATTAGCAGGTGATCGATCCATTACCGGTGAAACTCGATATGCTTTTACCGCTTTGCGACTCCAATACAACTACTTGCGGCGTAGTGCGAACACAGCTCTTGGCACTGGTTCAACGGCGACTCCGGAGACTACAGACGCATACACCGGACGAAAAGCTATCACTTACAGGCATTTTTAATTCGATGTTCTACTTGAACGCGTAGCGAATCCATTATCTTGAATCAATGCGGCTTGTTGCTGGAAGTTTATTTTCAATTGTAGTGTTAAATGAGACTTGCTAGTTGATACGCTTGTTTATTTACACAAGAATATAAATATATAAAACAATGAAAATCTAATTTAATTACTAGAAAAAAATCTGATTGGTGTTTATGTTTCATAATGACTTTGTAATTATTATTTGGCAGTTTATATGCTATATTATTTTGTAGTGTTATGTACACGGGTTAGGTGGAAGAGCAGCCTTGGCTGAACCTCGCCTTTGACATGAACGTCAATAAAGAATATTATTATTATTATTATTATAAATCTATAAAACCAAAAATAACAGTTGACTCTGTAAACTACATAATATAATGTAATCTAAGTATAAGAACACGATTGAGTATAACTTTATGCGATTAATTTATAATTTGTACAAGTATAGATCACTTAGATTGAATCTTTCATTTAGAGCTGATATTTCAATCTTCTAATCCACTTCCTAATAAATTTATCTGTCAAATAAACAAAATTTTTCGCATGGAAATTATAATTCAAATTATGAAAATTGAAGTCTAAAAACTGAAACTTAAATAAAAACTGAAATCGTTTAAAAAAAGAAGGCTCACAAAAACAGATTCATGTAAAAAAACCCAAAACCTAAATAATAACCGATATTTTATTTTCGTGATGACCATTATCGAATCTCAAATCGATAATTTTTACATTCAACAGCAAAATGTGGCAGAACATTGGTATCCCGATCTGCTAACTAATATATTTCATATAAACTGTAATAATAATAACAAATAAATGCAATCCAAATTTACCGACTCAAAACAAAATATAATAATGGCAGAAAGATATATTTAATACCAAATTTTATCACTAGATGCCATATTGCATGTGCTAAACGTAGATAATATCCAGATTTCGAATATTTTTATTATTCGACATTTGTGAAACTTCGAGATTGGACAATTGAAATTTTTCTGCACAATTTAAATTTCATTTTAAATTTCTTCTATGATGATTTGTTTTAACATGCATTTATAAACACATTTCAAACTAAATTATCAATTTTTATAAACATATCTTAATTACTAATAACTTTGGGGAGCGTGAGTTGACGACTGGTAAATGCATCTACGCACATAAATATAGCAATCACCGAGATATGCTACGACAGAGTGCCACACCCAATAATGGGTAAAAAGCATAATAATATATTTATTTAATTTATTTCAATAAAGCTTCAGATTTTCTCTACACATAATTCAGAAACATAAATTATAGAATTATAAATTACATTAGCTAATCTCCTTGTTACTTTCATAGGTAATACGCGACAAGAGAATAACATACTAAGAGTTATTTGAACTTTTAATTAAAATATCAATTAAGTCCTTTATTCTACTAGTAGTATAGGTGTGGACTTATCATTTCGACATGAAGAAATGTAATAACACGTTATGTTTTATGTAGGAATGTGGAGTATAAAATATGCATGCAGCTCTTTGAAACCTTGTTTAGGACAGGTCGTCGTGACTAAGCTAACTGATATAATACTGTTATGGGTGATTATACCTTTGTCTCTGTCATAATTGAACATTTACATACAATTAATATCGCAGCCGAATAATTAATACCCGTAGGAAAATGTAATTGTAGCACGAGCTTTATTGACTCACTTATCAAACGCACCCAAGTTAAATATGAATAATTAATATCTAAATATTACTTCAACGAGCATTAGCGCAACTTGACAATTGATTTTTACAAGAGTCAATACACATTTAATGTAATTATTAATTGAATTTTAATACACTTGTTAATTGAATATTGATTTACATTAATTATTGGCTGAGACAGAAAAACAGATTGTGTGTAAATGTCTTGTTACGACAATAAAATTATATAGTTAGTTACAGTTTGAAAATATCCAAGCAGACGTATGATTGACACATTGTTGATAATAAACCATATTGTAGTGACATTTAATTACAAATTGTATTATTATCTATAATCAATCAAACTAGTATAACTGCAATTTGTAATTGGTATATCTAATTATGCTTAGATATTAAATATTTTTTAAATCATTTTAAATCATGGAATTGAAAATTATTTTAAGAAAAACGGCGATTTATATTTGTTTTATTTTTTTTTGGAAACTAAAGCTCTTTTAGATCTTATAGTTTTCAAAATCAAAATTACCAATAGTCACAGACGACAAACAATTTTCGCTAAATTAAAACTCCTCCTGTGGCTCATCCTCCACTAACATATTTGGGGGCCGTGATTTGACGACTGGTAACCGCACTTTACGCGAAGAAATATATCACTTACCGACGTATGCTACGGCAGAGTGCCACACTCAGTAATGGGTAAAAGGCTTGATGATATATTTATTTATTTTTTAGTTAAAATAAAAATACCTATAGCTGCATCTACCAAATCGTAAATTGCACATATTGCATCATCAACTCATCAAATTTATATATATATATATATATATATATATATATATCACGACTTTTGTCAATGATTGGATGTAGAATGTAGATCTTGAATGGTAAGTTATGATACATATTTTTACTTTCAAATATTTTGTTTCGTTTTTATGACATTACAGATAGGATATGATTTTTGATATATTATTAGATTAAGAACCCTATTATTTACATAACTGTATCAAAGATCTATTATGGTTAATATTAAAAAGAAAATTATGGAAAATCAGTAAATCTATTATCGTTTTTGTCACATGTACTATATTGCAAATATTACATTTTACACTCAAGTACCTACTATTATTATTTATATATTTTTTAAATCCAAGATTTAAATGATTTAATTTTGGAAAGACTCAATAGATATTTAAAAGTTTCAAGATTAAATCTTTTCAATTTAGTAGAGCCTGAAATCCATTGAATCCTTCGATAATGATAATTATTTTTAAATTAGTAGGCATTTAAGGAATTATTAATATTATTTCAAATTGCATATTTAGGATCACTCCTATGAGATAAATTAGAGTTGCTAACTTTTTTACTATTAGGCTGAATAGAAAATACAAGTATTATTCTGTAGTGAGCCAGTTAAATCTATTAAATGAGGTATAAAATATAGCATAGGCTTCTTTTTTTAAAATAAACGGTAATAATGGAAAGACTCAAGAATTAGAAACCGCGAATATATGAGTATATTACTATTTCCGAATAGAGGTTCAAATTTGATTACTAAAATTGCTAGCATTTTAAATTAATTTTAACAGTTTGTATAAGAGATGGCTGAACACATCCATACAGTATGCAATATTCTAGATTTTCGAATAATTTCTAAAATATTTTGGATATAATTAAATACAAATGATCTTTATTAGTAAACAATTTGAAATGAAATAGCGAAAAATGAAATAAAAAATAGATACATAACTATTCGCAGTATACTAATATTTGAGGTATTCGATTAGTCGAGGTTTGATTCATATTCTAATTCAATAAAATCAATATTCGCCTGTATCTAATTATTATATTATAGTATTTATTTTATACGGGACGGATAAGGTTGCAAAATTTGTTCCAGAATTTGGGCAAAGCTGTCGTAAACGACTTAATTTCAATTTTTAATACCATAAATTCATACAGGTAAGATATGTTTAACAGCTTATCAGCTAATATTGACTCTAATTACACTAGATCCCACGTATAATCCTCTGTATCCTGCAACAATGTCACAACATCAGAGGTAAACCCTGTCCAATCCAACAGATCTCTCCCAGAGTCTCACATCATACACTCATGCGGCACAGTAGCGTCAACATCATCAGCCTGAACGCCTTACAATCCACGTCAGTAAACGCATTACAATAGCAACGGACACAAAGTGACCGCACGGCGCACGGCGCACACTGATTGCCTATTGGCAACGGCAATGGTTAAACAAACCGTGCACATCGTACATAATTCGACCACTGATTCGGTCTGTCGGTCGACCGCATTTCGCTAATGAACCGACCCGAACTTCTATGTCTTGTGTGAATGGTCATGTTGATGGTGATGGTGACGTCATATACTCTGATGAGGTTTATGAATTGGGGCGACGTTAGATGACAATGAGTGTATTCCGGAATTTTATTGTGTGATAAGTAAAACTTTTTATTTGTGATTAGTTATTTGTATAGAATAAGATTCAGACTACGAATATTATTATTTCTTTACAAAATAAAAATAATTTAAATCAAAGCTATTATTTTCATCCCAAGACGCAAAAATAAAATAAATTGAAAATCTGGTTATTTATAAACCAATTATTCCATATATTTTATGAATAGTAATCTTATTTAGTCGTAAATTTTCTTTTATTTTGTGTTTAATACTCGCAATTCTGAATAATTTTATTTAAAAATGAATGTAAGATAGAAACAAATGCTATATACAAATAAATATAAAGTGTAACAAAATCATAATAGGATAAATAAATACGACATTCACGTTTCATGTCTTTACAATCTAGGTTGTCTTTATCAGAAAAGGTATATTTATATTTATCATGATAAAACTTATTATCAAAGAAGTATACGTTTTTATAGTTTTAATACAGTTCTCTAATTAATGTGCTTTTGGTTGTAGGTAATACGATTAAAATGTGGAACTAGAATAAATGAATTCATTTTATAAATAAACTGGCCAGAAATGTTTGTTGTAAACTGTGGAAGTAAATTACGTTCGTATAGGTACTCGATGTAAAGTAAATACAGAAAAACCAACAGGAAGTCTCTGGTTCTTTAATCGAAAAGCACTTTTTTGTCCTTTATGTGCAAAATGAACAAATATGTAGGAAAAGCACTAAAAGCTATCAATTTTAAGAAACAGTACAACATAAAATTTATTTATAAATGATTTAAAAGAGTTATTTTTGTATTAAGTGCGCAAAATGAGTGTTTTTTTGTTGCGCGTGAGAATGTTACTTTTAGTCTAGACTCTAGACCACAGGTCGAGAAATAAAACTCATTCGAACGCGAGAAAAAAACAACAATTTTGCCCACGAAATACAAATAACATTTTTTCTACAACTGTAAAGAAAGAATAATACAATAATTATTGATGTATTTAAGTAAATTGAAGGAAAACAATCAACAATAATATTAATTTGATACTATTGATGTGTTGTAATTGTAACTAATGAAATCTGACAACAAATAATTTAGGAGCATGCGCGAGATACTCATTTTGCGCACTAGAATACAACACAATTTGTAAAATACTCATTTTGCGCACTAGGGTGCAAAATAATGCGCAATATACACGTTGTCATGGTAATGTAAATGATGAAAAAATCACGTACTTCGCGTATTGATATTAGTGAAAAAAAATACATTTTTTGACAGTTGTAGAAAAAATTTATTTATAAATGATTTAAATTCAATAAAAATTCAAATGACAATCCACAGAAACGAGATATGTTACGCTACCTAGATACTAGGTTACTCATTATTATTGCTCAAATTTTATATATCCGGCGGTATGGTGCTGTGGATAGCGTAACGACATTTGAAATAAAATTTGTTAACATTTTATTGTTTATTACGTTGCTTAGTTTACTTAGATGTTAGTTGAATAATTTTACATTTTTACAGGGAAATTAATGTTTGAAATTAGTTTCTGCTTGGGGCACATAATCGGTCGATTTATTTGTAACATTTATTTCAGCATGCTGTTTCAGTAACTGTTCATTTCTTGGAAAACTTTTTTTATTATTATTATATAATTTTTCGATTGAAAAATAATTTGCATTTTATCCAATTCAACTCAAAATTTCGTTCAGTTCAATAATTCATTTTAAAATGCAATAATACTCTAAACAGAAAATTGAAAAAGCTAAATAATTGCAATTGCAGTTCGAGTATGACATAATAATAAATCGGATTTCAAATTAATGAATCATAATAAAAATCGGTCAACGATAAAAAAATTAATTAATGAGGCCTGTGAACACCACAATGTATCAACGACTGTTGTGTTATTTATAACAATATTATTTTTATTTTGTTCTGATTAAATCGGTGATCAGATAACAGTTCATTAATTTTAAAAAGCAACTAATTTATTCGTTCGTACATCGTATACAATTTATAGTTGTATATTTGCTCATAAAATATCAAAACAGTAATTAATGCTGAATTTATTATAAATTTGTTTGGTTACTAAAACTGCAGTACATATTTTTTATCATTTCTCCAATTATGAGATAAATAATTGCAAAATTATTACGCAAAATAATGAAAATAAATATCGGATATTCACTGTAATAATTCTGTGATTTGTAATATTTTTACATTATGTAAATACAATATTTTTTTTAAGTTACGTAGATAATAGATAGAAGAGAAAAGTTTACAGTTATATTTTAATGTGTTTAGTTCTAAAAAATAAAAATTATTTTACAAAAATAAAATTTTCTACGATTGAATATTTAGTATCTCATTATTCACTATAAGAGTTTGTTAACAAAATGTTAAACAGACAGCAGAAACTTAAAAAAACTCTTGATATTTGTATTTGTTTTTATGAAAACGTTATGCACTTTCTAGGATACATTTTTATTGTTACTAAAAAAATATGGACTTAAACAAAAATTTGTTTTTTTTTATAATGCTTTAAATTATTTAACACTCAACTACAACTTGTATCTAACTTTACGTCTGCTAATTGAACGAAGAAAAAAAGGACACATAGTCGCCAACAACTCTTCGAATGAAAACATTTCGCACTGTAAATAAGGCCCTAACAGATTTTTTTGACTTTATCTATCGTAAAAAACTTGAAACGGTACAATTAAAATTAATTTCAAAACAAGTAAAATATTGTTCAATACTTTAAGCTTGACTACACCTTTAGCTAATGCCACAAAGCTCAGGATTTATACAGACCATGTCGCGCTATTCGTCTGCCCATATACAATCAGCTAGAGAAATGCGCATTTATGTATTGATGTATCTTCGATTCTATAATATGATCGAAGTGATGTGCAATACTGGAAATTTGTATGAAATGTATTTCAAGAAGTAGAGGTAAAATCCCATCTTTTAGCCTTTACACTTGAATAACAGTAGATGGTTTGAGAAGATACAACCACCTTAACTTCAAAGTAAAGAAAATAGCAGTGTTTTCAATATTTAGAAACTGTATTACACCAAAATCCACAACAAAATTACTAGATTCACACCAGATGCATCAGTTTTTTAAAACACCAGAAATACGCTAAATTTTGTACTCTTTAGTTAAGCAGAGTGCCACACCCAGTACGAAAGAAATATATCATTTTCATGTTGTTTTCATACATTTTTCTTACGTTTGTAAATAACTATTATAAAAAAAGAATTGTAAAATAGAAATAACAGAATAAATGAATAACTGAAATCATGAAATCTTTCTTACGTGTCAAATTATCAGAATTTACATCAAATATTAGCTTATATCACCAGATTTTATACCATGTACTAGAAGCATTTTTTTCTTACACTAAAACCATGTTAAAAGCAAGTTGATAACAAAATACAATGTAAATATAATTTAAATTCACTTATAAACATTCAAGTACATGTTTCACGAAAGAAGCAAATAAGATGGCGGATGAAATATACTCACTCTGTAGTTTCCTTACTCTGAGACCTTAACGTTCAACACCAACCTAACTTTATGTCTTCTTATCAAATGAAGAAAGAAAAAAGCATCGACTTAGCCAATGACAATTTTCATATAATAAATATATTTAATACTAAAGACGTGGTCGTTTAATAATAATTTCTTTGTCGTTTTTAAAGCTTTAAATAAATTAACAGTCAACTACAACTTGTACCCAACTTTGTGTTTGCTTACCAAGCGAAGAACAAAAAAAAGACCTAGCCGCTAACAATTCTCAAATAAAGGCAACACATTCAGCACTCGCACGTAATTGGTATCAACATCAGCATACATTTGGGCACAATGTCGCTGCTCGCATGCGAAATGAATTCGTTGATTCTTTGATCTGAAAGCCAAAGCCAATCTTCCCTGTAATGGCCTCTTCCAGGCAAAGTTCTCGTTCTACGCCTGCTGAATTAGCCTTGTAAATTCTCACAAAGAGGCCTGGCGGTTCATATCCGAAATGGATTTTCAAATGTGCACAGTTATTTCACGAAAGTAGTTCCGTGAAATACGAAACGAGTGAATCTACTAACGGTATAAATATTAATAACCCTCATGTATACAACGAATGTTGTTTCGCTGCAATATACAATTATTATTTTTGTTTTATAAAACAAAAATCGATTCAATTTATATGAATATTTGGTATATAACGAAGGCGATAAGAAAATATTCTACTGTTTTCATTTTTGTTGTTATAAAATTTTATAAAAACTAGAATAAAAAATAACAACATAATCTTACAATTCTATAATTAAAAGACGTAGGTACATGGCTATAGGAATCGCTGTATCAGTTGTATCAGTGATATCTCAACATGAATTTATCTCATTAATATAATTGCCCATATTTGCTTTTCTATTATATATATTTTCCTAACATAAAGTGGGTCAGTGGTATCGAGTCAGCCTGTGGATCTAAAAACCCGGGTTTGATTCCCACAGCCGACAAACAATTTTCATTAAATTAAATCTACCCTCCACTAACGTCTTTGGGGGCCGTGATTTGACGACTGATTGCTGCACTTTACGGGAAGAAATATGTGACTTACCGAGATCTGATACGGCTGAGTGCACATCCAGTAATGGGTAAAAGCCGTGGTGATATATTTATTTTATTTATTTATTTAAGTGTAACATATATTTTTATCCGAATTACTGTTCTATTTCTTTATTGTCCATGTATTCTTATTTTTATATTAATGTTGAACAATAGCAATATAATTAAAATTACCGAAATTATCTTTTAATAAGTATAATTTTTTAACCTATATACAATTATGACAGATAGCACAATTGGTTTTGTAACCCAAATCGTATTTTTAGCCTTCTTTTTAAATTCTAAATGCTGTTTAAATTTGTAGTTACCATATTTCTGAGAGAACAAAAATTTAATCGACATTAATTATTTTAAACAATATTTAACAGGGCTAGATCTAGAAGAAAAATTTAGGTGTGTAAGACTTCAAAATGCTGCTCCTTTAAGTGGCTTAAATTATTTATTAGCCAATATGTAATAACAGAAACACGGGATTGGATATACAGAAATCTGAAAACCTGCACATATAACAGTGTATTATAAATGTTTTATTATTTTGGTAAATAAGAAAACACTAAATAGTAACGAAACAGAGGATAAATAAAGTTTATCTTTAAAAATAAAATAGAATACTTCCTTCACGGAAAATTCCGGCCTTTGAAAAATTTCAGGTATGCAGCGGCATACCTTGCATATTTCTAGATACATTCTTGGTGTTTAATGTAAATGCTATTTATATTTTTGTTTGTGAATAGGCGAGTAAATATTAAAATAAAAAAATTATCATTTATAGTAAAAAGATTATTTTAACATATAACTGATAACATGATAGTGCACCTATATTGAAGGTATAAATAATTGGCTTTATGTATTTGAAACTTCGCTTTATGATAGAGAAGGATCGGTTTATAAGGTACATGCTAGGGCAGCAACGATTTGTTATTTATCTTTAAGTTTTATATTATTTTAAATTATTTCCTATATATTACTTTCTATTTACTTGATATATATTCAATTTATCTTATTAAAATGTCATTTAACGTACTGATTTCCATGGCGCTAAATAACATCTTAATCACATGTTGACAAGCCGTGGCTTCGAACGTTTTAGTCACGACTATAGATATTAAGTACGGGGTGAAGTTACCTTTAGGCATCTGTCATTGTAACTTAAACACACTTTTTAAATTATTCATAAAATTTAAAAATCTGTTGTATTAATTTGCGATCGTAGAAAAAGTATAGTATGTGACTGATTTTATAAACTCTGTTGTAAATTCTTTTTGTATACACACGCTCAGCTCGTGTAAAAAAAAAACTCGTAACTTAAGAGAAGTTTATAACACTTGTTACATAATATACTATTATTACATTGTCCTACCAATGTTTAAAAATTCATTCCTACGCAAATATTATTAAATTGTGCAATCTAAACTCACCACTCCCTTACTCCGATTAATTCTGTTTAAGAAGGGAGTCCCCTTGACAACGTTAGATACAGGGCTGACCAAGCGCTAGCTACGGCGCTGGATAGCTATGATTCTTTTGAAGTTCACTATTCGATTTGGAGCATCACAAGTATATTCATAGTCAAACTGTTTGTTCTATTTATAATTGAAAATAATCCCAGTATGTAGAACGTACAAACCGTAAAAAATACAATACTAAGTTATTTTAATATTTTAATCTTATAATAAAATCTCTTATAAATTTATCCGTCTAACAAACAAAAAATTGCACATCAAAATATGCTAGCTATGATTTCGTTGCGATATTTATTGTATGCACACAGATAAATTTATTAGAAAATTTGTAAGGAGATAAAATATAGACCCCTTTGTACTCAAGATTCCCTTAGATATTTATGTGATGTTCAAGGTAATTAAATCTATTACATGTTGTGAATTGTTTATTTATAACAAAAAAACATTTATTAGTGCATTAGTGGTACCTTGATAAATATCGAAATGACAAGTCATAGTTACATTTTACATCTCATTGATTTATTGCGGAATCAATAAGAATACTTTTTTATATTAAAGACGTATACAACGCATCTTTCTATCTAAATATTCTTGCTTGGAATGGTTTTTAAAACTCGTTTTATTTGCTTATAAATATAAACATGTTCGAATAATTTTTGAAACAATTATTTTAACAAAAATCTAATTTATGTGTAAATGAGACATAATTCTGTTGTATTTTATCAACAACAGACTTATTTATTTTATGTGATTTAATTCAAAACTATAAAAAATTTAATGCAAACATTTAACACTTGTGTGACTAACCCAGTTTTGAATAACTTTAATTAAAATCTGTAATTAAAATACGAGTACTCCCATACATTACATTATTTTAATTCATTAATTTAAACATTAATAACAACGCATATTTTCACGAAATTCAATTTTACGAGTTATGATACAAATTTACATATCCTTTTCAAAAATGTGATTGAAAAATTCGATATTTCAGAATTCAACTGGTGTCGATCCGCACATTTGTATGATTCGAAAGCGCTGTGCAAGGCCAGACCCCACATATTTTATTTGTGATCGAATACCATGACTTGAATTCAAGAAATTTTCCAAGTGCATAGAGCGAACAATTTTTATTATAAGAATATTACTTGAGAAATAATATTGAAGACGACTATACAAAATAATCCTATTACAGAGAACTATTCAGAAAGCCTTGTGAATTTCTTGTTCTCTTTTTATGCTTTATTTCGAAATTCAAATCGTGACGAACGATGAAGTGTCAAATTTGACAGCTCAGGATGCAATATGTGTATTCGAGAAAGATTCTTTGTGGTGTTTTATTGAGTTGAATGTATACAGGGCGTTTAAAAATTATTCGCAAGAATAATTGCACATTACTTGAAGCAAACATTTTTCGAACTACTAGATTGATAGATTACAGTAATGAATAAAAATTACTAAACATTAAAATTAATTTAATTCAATTAAAATTATGTAACAGTTCTTTCAATGTTTCATGTTTACCAAATTTTGTTCATTACTGTAACCTATCAGTCCAGTGGCACGAAAATGTTTGTTTCAAGTAATCTACAATTATTTTTGCGAATTCCAGAAAAATTATTTTTGCTTTATAATCATTATATACAATAATATATATATATATATATATATATATATATATATATATATATATATATCCTTAATGTTTTTGCAAGAATTTTGAAACATCTTGTATACATAGTACAATAATAAGCGCTATCATTGCTTCCCTCATTATTTTACAGGAAAAGATTAAACAAATCAATCAATTAAGAATTAGTCATAATTTGAACAATACGTTAAATTGAACTGTAATGTTTCGACTATAATATAGTAATCATCAAAAATAACAGAAAAATATTGCTATAAAATGTTACAGTAAGTACTATTATTGAAAAACTTTTATTCGACAAAAATATTTCTTTTTTCTACGATTGCTATGAAAAGTTGACAATTACGCTCTCATTGTCATCGTCAAGTTGACGTTTTCTGTGGAACAATCGACAAATATCTTTTTCGCGCGTTGCCATTGGAGACGCGCAAAAAAGACGTTAAATGCGCGCGTTTTCAATGGCAAAGCGCGAAAAAGATATTAAATGCGCGCTTATTTCAATAGTTACCAGGGATACAAACAAAAGAGAAACTTATCATATTTTCAGTACATATACGTTTTTTTAATAATTTGAAGATGCAATCGTAGAAAAAAATATGTGTGTATCACGAGCGTAGTGTCTTTGCTCCTCTTGCACTACTAATTACTGTGCTCGAGTAACAAAGAATCACTTGACGCTCTTAATACACAAATAGGTAACTATTTCATTAATAAAAATATGTAACCGCATAAAAACTATTAAATACAACAAAATTTAAATTACTGTAATAAACAAAAGTATAAATATTTACACATATATAAATAACATTTATATAAGTATATTTTTAAAGCACATTTATATTGTTTATTCGTTTATATCTTGCTGCAAACGTAACTCCACCTTTATTCACTTTTCTTTTTGAAGTCGGCGATGTTGAGATAAAACGTTTTTCGTGTTATTCTTTGGTCTCTTTTATGGTTTTATAAAATTTTAATTATTTAAGACCGAAGTATGTCTCCAGGTTACGATAAGTTCTTGGACAATTTTAGTAGGCTAGTCGTTCGTACACATAGGACCCATAAAAATCAACCGCATATTTTATTAAATGCGTACGAATATTTCATTGAAGTCAATTCATTTTATGACTAGAAGTACTGTAATACTGACAGTTTTATGTTCAAAATGTCGGTTTAAATAATTATAACCCTAAATAGATATACTTTTTGAAATAATGTGGAATTAATTGACTGGCTTAATATTTACTAAAACCCGAAATTTAATAATATGATAAATATAAATTTCAGTAACGTCCGAGATAATAATAACTAAATATGTAGGTAAAATAGAAAATAGGTACAATAAAACATTTTTATTCGAAAGACATATGTGTATATGATGAAGCAAAAATGCAACATTCAGTATCTAGTGGGTAAGATGATGTGATGATATATTAATTTATTTTATTTTACACTTGAACATTATTTGTTGTTTATTGCATATTGTTATATTATGAAGTATATAAACAACGACCAGGATATTATACGCCTTCTCTCTTCATCTAACGCCATAGTTGATTAATCCTCTTATACGCATTACCGTAATTATAATTAGCATAAATTTAATTTATTTTATTTGTATGGGATAGGTGGCACAGTGGTATCGAGTCACCACGTGGATTTGAGAACCCGGGTTCGATTCCAACAGTCGACAAACAATTTTCACCACTTTAAAACTACCCGCACCACTACATTCTTTACGCAAATAAATCAGTTACCAAGCTCTGCTACGGCAGAGTGCCACACCCAGTAATGGATAAAATGCATGATAATATATTTATTTATTTAAAACTAATTTTTCATATTCTAATCAAAAAAAATATTGTACGGACCACGGAGGGTACTAGATAATAATACTCTTGGTTCATAAATAATTATTTTATAGTGAAATCCAAACGTTACATACAAATTAAAATATCGTAAATACAAAAGAAGAAATCACTAATGATACAGTTTCCGTGGTGAATCAATGAAGTTGATGTTTATCAAAAAATGTTTTTTTCACTAATATCATTACGCAAAGTAAGTGATTTTTTCATCATTTACATTACCATAACAACACGCGTATTTTGCACCCTAGTGCGAAAAATGAGTATATCGCGCACGCTCCCATATTATTTATTGTTAGGTTTCATTAGTTACAACACATCAATAGTAGCAAATTAATATTATTTTCCTTCAATTTACTTAAATAAATCAATAATTATTGTATTATTCTTTATTTACAGTTGCAGAAAAATGTTGTTTGTATTTCGTGGGCAAAATTCTTGTTTTTTGGCGCGTTCGGATGCCTTTTATTGTCTCGACCTGCGGTCTCGACTAAAAGTAACATTCTTACGCGCAACAAAAAAATACTCATTTTGCGCACTTAATACAAAAATATCTAATTTCACGAAATTAATGCTTAGATATTAGAGTTATTTATGAAAAATATTATAAATAAGCTTAAATAACGTAAATATCAAAATTATCTTGAGAACATCTTTAATTTAACTTCTGTGACAGTACTGATTTACATATTTTTCATGAGGTTTGGCAGACTTCATTGATTAATCACAGCAATTATATTTAATGACTTATTGAAAAGAGTGCAAGTCACAAAACCAAATCCTAACAAATTAATGAACAATTCCAGCCATTAAACTCGTGTTTCACACATAAATTGTAAGTGAAACGTTTCTGTACCACATAGTATTTAATGATTCTGTGAAATACAATACAATCAATTTTTAAAGATTTACTACAATGCAGGCAACAAAAATTAACGCAACCAACAATACACAGGTGATATGCAGTTTGTCATTTATGGCCAGTGGTGTAGTCAAAACTTAAATTTTAAACTTAGTTTAATTTAAATAAATGAAAGTAAACTGTATGTGTAAAAGCAATATTAGTTATTCCACATAACAAGTAACTTCTCTTTGCTTTTATTCATTTAAACCAATTTAAAATATAACCTATGTGATGTAAGTGCCTGTTAAATATACATTTAAACTTAAAAATAGAAATAAGAACTTTTAAATTTGTTTAATATTATGCAATAAATTTTAAACTACACATTTATCTCAAGAGGATAAACATAATCTTTTAGTACAAAATCGATATAATTTTAATTTATTTTATATTCTATATTTGATGACCCATTTAATTAAATTTAAAATGCCATTAAATATAAGGATCCTACATTGAAAGTACAATTTAATAATATAAAAATAAATAAATAAATTTATCATCACATTTTTTACCGAATACTGGAGTGGTACTCTGCGTAAGCAGATCTCGGCAAGTGATTTTTTTTCGCGTGAAGTGCGGTTACCAGCCGTCAAATCACAGCCCGCAAATATATTAGTAGAGAAGGAGCCACAGGGGTAGATTTAAATTGTTGAAAATTGTTGTTGGCTGTGGGGATCAAACCAGGGTTCTCATGATCCACAGGCCGACTCGATACCACTGAGCCACCTACCCCACACAATAATTAAAATAATAAAAATTTAAAAATAGGTGTAATTATTTCATAATAAATAAATAAATAAAACTTGGTAAAATATGAATAATAGAATAAACAGTAATCAGCTATATATATATATAACAAATGTCAAATACGCTATCAAATATTTCATTGCAAGACCAAATTATTCTGATAGTACTGAACCAATTTTCCGAGTGTCATTGTTCTAGTGGTAGTCTGTTAACAAGATTTCCACAATTAATCAAATCTGATAGGCCGTGGTTTCGTTCTAATCAGAACGGGTCGTTCTCGGTGAACTGAACTCGACTAGTGCCAACCTTATCGATCGGTTTGTACTGCAGAACGGTTTAGTGATTTTCATATTTAATATAACCACACTTTGCATTAACTTCTGATGCATAATTTATGATTTATGTACTAAGCAAATAAAAAGTTGGGATAAGTTGAGCTATTAATTACTGTTGAATTTAAATGAATTTCACCTTGATTTGACATTAACAAATTACTATTTTATAAGTAAATTATAAGTGGAATATATTAATATGCAACTAAGTATTGGATGAATTTCATTATGCATGTAAATTGTATAGTAAACAGATGAATAACGAGTAAATTGAATTGTTTTAAATATCACTCAACATTAAATAATCTTCCTTACTTTCCGATTATCATTGATGATGTTTGAAATTATCCTAAACATAACTATTATAGTAACTTTGTAGAACATACGTACAATAAAATACATAAATATATCATCACGCCTTTTACCCATTACTGGGTGTTGCACTCCGCCGAAGCAGATATTGATAAGTGATATGTTTCTTCCTGTGAAGTGCAGTCACCAGCCGTCGAATCACGGCTCCCAAAGGTATTAGTGAAGGGAGAGCCACAGGGATAGATTTAATGTGGTGAAAATTGTTTGTCGGCTGTGGGGACCGAACCAGGGTTCTCAAGATCCACTGAGCCACCTACCTCATACAGTGATATAATAAAAAAATGTACATCTTTTTATTTAAACATAATTTAAACTTTAAATTTATATGGAATAAAATTACATAACTAGAATATTAAATAAACTAAAATGACAAACACTAGATTTTAAATTTTCTTATGTAATTACAAACAAACGCTTTTCAAATCAATTACTATAATTTTTCCTTAATTAAATTTCAAATAGCCTTTATTTTATACATGAAATACTAACTCAAAAACAGACAAATATCTTGCAAAATAGGCAAAATGCGAAATAGCATAATTTATACTCTGACCAATATGAATTTTGTATTCGTATAGTAAAATAGGTGTCCGGATAATTGGTTCTCGACTAATGATTGCCAAATAAGTTCGTCTTCACACATTTATTTGCTAATAAGAGTTTACTACATAGAAATATTATTTAACAATGTAGAGACTTATTAGGTAGTAAATTGGTAATGCGTATAATTATTTAGGTATTACAATATACTATATAATTTATTAATGTATATAATATTTATGTCGTCATTATCGCATTCATATCCCATATGAATATTTTTATAATAATAAATTATGTGTACCTAACCTACTAGGTTATTACATATTATAAGATAAAAAATTATTACGAGTCAGTCAACAGAATGAAAGCAATAATTAAGACACAGATTATTCTAATCCAGCATTACAGAATTTGAATCCGAAGATCTCGAGTTCGAATTCCATTCAATCTAAAAATTATATGATCTACCACACTGCGGCTCGGTGAGTCCGGACCCTGTACTGTAATTGGAATTAAGTTCGTGCTGTTCAGCGTAACATAAATAAATAAATAATAATTGTGAAAATACATATGGATAATGTACGAGCAGAGAGATAACAATGTTTGTTTTGAAATATTCAATTGAAACTACACAGTAAGAAAATCTATTTGCATAAACTCCGTACATATAGGAAACAAATTACTAGCGACTAATTATTGCAGACCAATTAGCTGTAAACAAGTAAAATGTTATAGGAAAGAGAACGAAGCAAAAAAAAAACTTTGGGTCTATTTTGCAAGCAACAGCGATTTGTTATATTTGACATAACATCCTCCAAAATATCTTATTGTGCCTTCCAGAAGACAGTAATTAATGAGATAATTAATTCGTTTTATTAATTTACCAAATTAATATAAACACGAATATAAATATATTCACTATTTAAATTGGTTCTGTTTTATAAGTTTTCAATTGTCAAATAGAAACTACGATTATGATACCTATTTTAACTGATAGATGGGAATTTTATTGATAGACTGCGCGCGAAACATGTTTCTACAAATTTAACCTAAAAATTCGCATCAGCATTTTTATAATTTAGTTCAACTGTTTAACATGAATCTTAGAAAATATTTTCAAACATTTAATGATAGTGATACTGGCGAATGTAAAAAGTTGAAGATGAACGAACATTCCTCGACCGAATTAGTTTCTATGGAGCCAAAGCTAAGTACTTATCTTATTTGGATTCACTTCTTCAATCACTTACACTTAAATTAAATCAATTAAATCAATCAGCAAGCAAACGTTTTTGAATACAATTTTTATGAGGAATCTTGATTGTGGTATTTAAAATGGAAGCCAGATACTTTAATAATTGATACCTTACAGTATAAAGAGCTGTTAGAAATAACAAAAGACTTTTTCTCTAGCTGTATATACAGCAATATATTTATTTATAACTTTACCTTCAACTACGTGCTCGATTGAAAGATCATTTAGTTCTCTCAGAAGAATAAAAACGTGGCTTCGATCTACAATATGCGATGATAGGTTAAATGGCCTAGTGTTAATGAGTATTTATGAAAACATACTAATTGAAGATGAATCGGAGGTTATAAATGTTCTTTTTGACGAGCATGGTAGAAAAAAACTGTAGATTTAATTTTAATTAATTTCTTTGCTTCCTGTTATTATAACATAATCTTATTTTGGTTATTTGTTATAATATATAATATTGGAGATATAGTTAGTATAGGCGCGGTGGCCGAGCGTGTTAAGGCACATCTCTTAACATATTGTGACGTCACCCGAACCAAGGTTCGTCAGTTCGAATCCGCCTGTCGACAATGTGTGATTTGTCGTAAAAATATAAAATACAGTTACATGTATTTATCACACTCGGGCGCTATAAGCTAGTCACTTATACGCCTTAAATAATGTAGCACTCGACTACGAAAACCGGCAGTACGGCAGTGTAAAAACTCCGGCCCGGTGTGTCCGGTAGGCCCAGGCCCAATTTGGGCTGTGTGCCATCAGAAGAAGAAGATATACTTAGTATATTTAGTTTTCGTAAAGACTCTTATAATTTTATATATGTTTCTGTAACTATGCTTATCTAAATGTTTATTAAATAAAATTTGATGAAGTTAATATGAAAATTAAATGAACTTTGTCATCCCCGCCTCTAAAAAAATCCTAGCTACGCCCATGCAAGAAACACCCTCTAGTTTGCGCATCCTTGTGTTTAATTAAAATATATATGAATTCAAAACAAAACAAAATATTTAAAATTTTTGCT
Source organism: Pterostichus niger (assembly GCA_947425015.1). NCBI lineage: Eukaryota > Metazoa > Arthropoda > Insecta > Coleoptera > Carabidae > Pterostichus > Pterostichus niger. The sequence continues at coordinate 18,928,398 of OX380341.1, read as the reverse complement.
AATAAGTACCTACTTATGATTATGAATGAATTAGTAAATAATTTCATATTTAATTAGTATATTTTTAAGTACTTAACGATTCATGAAATCAAATTGAATATAAAAATTGGGAAACCGCCAGAATTTGAACCTGAAACCTATGAACTCTAGTCTTTACACCAACTGAGCTAGGTTCATTATGTGATTCAAATATGATATTCCGATTTTTCTCTCTATTTTTGTTATGTCTACTGAGATTTCCACAAAAATAGGAAGAAAAATTAGAATATTTATATTTGAATCTCATTGTGTCCGTAGCTCAGTTGATTTAAAGCATAAACCCGGTTCAAATCCTGGCGGTATCTCAATTCGTCTCTTTATAATTAAATTTAATTTCATATTTCCAACAGCATCCTCGTTATCCAGTTTCTAGATACGCTTATGTGTGTTAGTAAAATCCATGAACATCGTGTACTGATTAAACTGCAATATTAAAAATGCAAGATGTCTGTATTAAACTCTACCTCAAATTTTGTTTATATAGCACAAAATATGACTCTTTTATACCATCAAACAATAATTTCTGCGCTAGTATAAATTAAAATCAATATGAAAAATTTCAATTTTCAAGCCGTGCACTCGTCCCTTTGATAATTATACGGTGGGATGATAGCCTCAATAACCTGCGTGAATGTTGAATGTGAAACCAAAGCGCTGGTTACGCTATCGAACCTGGGATCTCACACCGACATCGGCCGCTCGTCGGGGAGGATTCGGTTTTAATCTGATTAATTTTTGTGTAAGGTTTCGGTGAAGTGAGGGCGAGGCCCACCCCGTGTTCGTACTCGTTCCCAGCCCAGCGGTTTAACGTTCAATTTCCGTTTTGTTCGAATACGGCCGGTAGGACGTTGCCATGGGATCAAGCACCTCTATGGAACGTTAACAAATGAAGGACGATTCATTTTCTTACCCCAGCAACAGCGATTAAAGTTTCAATCTCTATGTGAATGTCCCCAAATTGAATAAGAGGCTTATTGAATATAAATTCAATATATTCTAACGGAAATTTTACATTTGTGAAAATATATTTATGTGCACGTATTGGAAGCGGAATAATGTACATCAGAGGAAAAAAATCTGATTCCTCAATATTCCCTCAGGAGAAATGGATTAATAATAATGCCATTAAATTTATTTGTAATACAAGGAAATAACAATGTGCTTCGTTTCTAAGATTAAATAATTTACAAGCTATTTGACATGGACTGTAGTCCTTAAATTTTCAACAGAGAACGTAATTTCAACAATTTACGCACATATCTTAATTAAAGTTTTTTTAAAAATTAAAAGCTCGTTTTAATATTAGGTGTGGATGAATAACTATTTTTCAGTGATAATTGAATTTATTACAAAATCTCCTTTATAAATACTATTCAAAGTTTATTTTTCCTCAGACCAAATTTTAATTCTCTTCACTCGAACGTCATTTCTATGGTAAAACGATACGAGCAATTTGACGTTATGTAGAATCTATCCAACTTCGGTATCGTGATTATTTTTATTTTATATCAGTTACCAACCAATAACGTTCTCATAAACAAAATTTGGTCGATTCAAATTAAACCTCTGCTGCAGAAACTTTCAACATGTGTGCCGCGAGAAGTTGATAGATGTACCAGCAAGTTTTTTCAGTACATATATTAATGAAAAACTTAAGTTTATCGTAGAGTCTGTGATTAAAAGAAGTCTACACCACAAATAATATTGAACATATTAGAATGTGCAATGTATTTTTTTAACTGACTTGCTACAAATGTATGTATTATATTCACAACATGGTTTAATTTCTATGTAGTCTTAATCCTTGATCGTATAATTGATCAATAAAACACTACTTACTTCTCAGTACACATTCCTCTATCGAATCCGCTTTGATCAGAAAAACATTACTTACTACATTTGGTTAACGAATCCAAAGCATTCAGATCCTTAGAAACTATCGGATGCTGAGACGGTTTAAATAGTGTTTCTTTCATATCAACGGTGTTAAATTTTAATTCTGAACTTTAATAAGTGTGTCGACAAATAATTTTGTAATATCCATATAAACGTAATAAAATATTTGCTACGAAACAAACAAGTAACCTACAAAATAAATGTTATAAGTAAAATTTGTACAATTAGTTAAAACCCGATCGTAGAAGTATGCAAGTCGTGTTAAAAGTATCTTAATTGCACTTGAAGGTTTTCAAAACGAGACGTAGGCGTTTCACTCGTCCAATAGTGCCATATTATTTTTGTATATCATTCAAAAATGTATACTTTTTTGTCAAGTGGTTGAAAAAATATACATATATTTTTGGTTTGTCGTAGTATTTTAGTAATTAGTTTATATGTGCCGTGAGACAAATAGATTGAAACATTCTATTTCAATATTGTTTCTCTATTTATAACATTGTAGTAATGTCAGATAAAAAATATGACAATACTTGCTGTTTGGGGATATAAAAAAGAGGTTCTCGAATCTGGGATAACAAATTTTGTTACTTATCAGGTACTTAAGCATATTCTGCGCCGTGGTGCCGGGTGATCAGTCTGCGCCCCAGCTCTTGTCAACCAAAAAAACGCAATGTAATTTTTAATGTTTCATTTATTTATTTCTCCAAATTTTTAAATTATACAAATAAAACAATAAATTCTACAAATTAAAAATCAACACTTTTTTTTTAATATAAAAGCCCGGAAAAAATACATCAGTCATGTTTTATTTTATATTATTATTTAATAGGTACCCATTTATTCTGATTATTGTTATTTATAATATATATTTAAAAAATCTGATGTGGACACCACATGACTTCCTTGTACACGTATTAAACTATAGATATTTTTTTAATTGCACATATTTGACATTAAATCTTTTATTTTTTGTTCTAATCCATAGCAAACTTAATTTTTTTTAAAATCAAAAAATATATAATATTTAAATTTAGATATCTCGTTTATGCAAAAAGCTAATTTAAAAATTCTTAATGTGCTAGACGCAGAATTTAATTCTCTAAAACTTTTATTTGCAGCATTCATTTCTAAAATTAAAATAATACCATTTTTTTCAAGGAAAACTGTTAGCAGCTTCATGTAATGTGCCACTTCCGGTTAGTCTATTTTAACCAAAATCTATTATGTTATTTCCATTGATATAGTAGTCTTATATACCAAATTTGGAAAGTTTTAAATTATATTTGAATATAGTTTTTCATGAAAATCTATTATGGCTTCAAGTAAAGTACCACTTCCGGTAGTTGTATAATGACCAAAAAGGGAGGTGCACAACTAGATGTTATAACAGTCCTAAATATAAAGTTTCAATTTTCTACGGCTTACCGTTTTTGAGTTATGCGAGATACGTACGTACGTACGTACATACGTACGTACAGACGGCATGACGAAATTAGTCAAAATGGATTCAGGGAGGGCCAAAACACCTATTTCCGTTGAAATCTGAGAACCGAAAATTTTCGCGATTACAATACTTCCTTTACTTCGTACAAGGAAGTAAAAAGGATTCAATTATACAGGTTGTTATATTTTAGTAGACCCAGCAAATATCTCGCTTATTTATCAACTTAGCAGTACATTCATGATATCATTTCCGGTTTATTAGTAATTTATATCAACTTTGAAATTTCAAATGTAACATACTATATTTTATTACAAATTTGAAAAGTGAATCAAATTTGCATTACAATCATGTAAAATAATTCATATGTTACATTATTAAAAAGTAAAATGGCGGGCACTTTATTATACACCAAATCGGAAAGAGAATAGTGAGCCATGACTGTGGATTGAAATAAAACAATTAACTAAAACAATTGTAATTATTATTATTAAACGATTTAATATTTTTTTGTCATAATAATACAGAAAATAAGAATAAGAAACACTTAATAACAACAAAATGATTTTATAACTAATATTCAAAATGGCTCCCAGTCTCTTCAATACATTTTGCACAACGTTTTGAAACAAAATAAGTAGCCCTTTATTTGGTTAGCATCAGATAAAGATTCAATTGCTGCTTCATTTTAATTCTTCAGTCCGTTTAATGTGTTTACTGGTTCATTACAAACAAAATCTTTCACGTAGCTCCATACAAAAATAAAGTGGTCATATCGGGAGAAAATGCATTGAAGAGTCTGAGAGTTATTTTGAATATTTGTTATAAAATCATTTTGTTGTTATTAAGTGTTCCTTAAAATATTATTTCATTTATTAATAATAGTTACAATTGTTTTAGTTAATTGTTTTATTTCAAGCCACAGTCATGGCTCACTATTCTCTTTCCGATTAGGTGTATAATAAAGTGCCCGCCATTTTACTTTTTAATAATGTAACATATGAATTATTTTACATGATTGTAAAGCAAATTTGATGCACTTTTCAAATTTGTAAAAAAATATAGTATGTTCCATTTGAAATTTCAAAGTTGATATTAATTACTAATAAACCGGAAATGATATCATGAATGTACATCCGTCATCAACTAGTTTACATGTTGCTGTATAAATCATGTTATATGAAAGAAATTGCTAAGTTAATAAATAAGCGAGATATTTGCTGGGTCTATTAAAATATAACACCCTGTATAATATAGTAAATAAAGAAAAGGCTTCAGAATCCAATGTTTTTATAAAATGTTTATTTGTGGACGTTTGGAACAAAAATATTAGCTCATCGTCAGCACCTTAAAATATAAATACAATAATTATAATATAAAACTAGCAAATTAAATAAAATAAAAATATAGGCACCAATATGAATTATTTTATTAAACACACCTCATACCGCTTTCGGCACTTGTTATACCGCACTCAATGTACAAGTTAAAATAGCTCTGCTTACTACACACCTAACAATTACCGAAACTGCTCGTCCACGTCCCCGAAAAAGACATTTTAATTACGAGGCTACAGATGAGCCCATTTTAGATCCAATGAAAAAATTGAAAATAAATATTTATTTTATTTACTTCACACGCCTACCTCGATATTAAATGAGATTCGAGTTGCTAATGGATCAGAATAATAATAATAATAATCTATTAAATAAAGAAAAGGCTTCAGAATCCAATGTTTTTATAAAATATTTATTTGTGGACGTTTCGAGCCAAAATATTAGCTCATCATCAGCACCTTAAAATATAAATACAATAATTATAATATAAAACTAGCAAATTAATCAAAATGTCAAACCTTTAAAAAATGTAAAAATATAAAACAATATTTGTAAAATGTCAATAATAACAAAAAAGAAAAAAGATACATATGAAAAATAAAAATAGAAAAAACAAAAAAATAAATAATTAAAAAAAAATATATAAAATTTAAATTGTTAAATTCCCTACAAAAATTTGAGCATATTATACGCATCAGTTTGATAATTAATCGAGGTATCATGGTGTAATTTAAAAGTAACGTTCCTTAAATAAGTCTATTCTTTTTATTTTCCATAACATCAATAATTTTGGTTTCAGAAAAATTAAAAATGTGTCCAGTCTCCTGATGGTGACGAGTTAAAGAACTATGATTTGGATCAAGAAGCTTGCAATAATAATTAAGTTGATATATTATTTTCTCTAACGGTTGTGATGTCTCTCCAATGTAACATTTTCCACAAGACTCACATGGAATTTTGTATACAACATTTTTATATTTAAATTTTTCAATTTTGTCCTTAGTTTGTGTATAAAGCGAATTAATATTAGTGAAGTTAGTAGTTATAATTTTAATATTGCAATTACCAATAGTTTTTCTAATTCCAGATATTAATTTGTTATCAAAAGGAATAATAGCTACAACATGCACAAAGTGTACGAAACGGTGTAATGACGTTGTTATTGTAATGAAATATCGAAATTTCTAGCGCTCGGCTTGTGTGCGCCCCCTAGGACTCTGCGCCCGTGTCACCTGTACCCCTTGAACCCCCGGTAAAGACGGCCCTGTTACTTATGATAAAATATGTGCTTTTCACTCACATAATACATTGAATTACTTATTCGTTTTATGTTTTAATTTGCTCAGCGAATGAAAAATATTGTTGTAAACGAACGCTGAAACAGATATTAAAAATAAAAATAAATAGGTACAAATTGTTACAATACAAAGATGGTAAAAGTTAAATATTCATTATAATTTTAAAATATATGAACGACTGCAGCTGTGTTGAAGTATAAATTTAATTTATTTGATTTTAAATCTAACGTAAAATATATCTGAAATAAACAGAACTCTAATTATCGAAAGAGTATTTTTGTGCTACTTTAATTAATGTGTAAAGCTACCGAAATATCAGTCTGAGTACAGAAACAACAAAGTTTTGTAAACGACATTTTATGTCGATAATTAATTAAATATTAACTTGAAGCATCAATCTGGTTCATGGAAAAGTTTATATAAAAAGCATTATTTTTTAATTCTATTTTCGATCATTAGAATTTGAAAATCCTTAACTTTAATCACAGGACTTTTAACATATCCAAATATAATTAAAATGTAGTAAATCTGTGTAGATACAGCAAAGAGATATTTAATCTCCATATTTCTATTCAAAAAAAGTATTAAAATTGTATATAAAAATTAATCAAAATGTTGTAATGTAAAATGATTTCTGACAATCAAATTTAATTTGATTTGACTGAAAGGAAACCAACAAAACAGGAAATGAAAAACATGTGTTTGTAACCTAATATTTTTGGCACATGATAGGCGGTTAAGGCACTTTGTCTTTCGTGTGAGGGCGAAATGTAGGTTGAAACACAGGTGAAAATGAAAGCGTAAATATTTTAACCACTTTGACAGCCACGAAATTCAATCCTCTACAAGGGGTTGCTACGGGTAAAGTGACTGTAGATTTTGCAAACTTGGGATCCCATTACACACCAAATTGAAGTCAGTAATGGAAACACTTTGTTTACGAAGTAGAAATAAAAATATAAAGAATATATTTTTTAATCTGTTTATATAAAAATATTTTAAAATCAAATATGTTATAACTAGAGATACTTTTATGCATTTCAAAATAGTAAAATATGCATATTGTTGTCTGTAACTAATCTGTTAATTATTAGCGACCCGTTACATTTTTTTACCAATACAAATGTGTCAAACAAAATTTTTTATTCAGTGCCGTTTATTATCATTGGTTAAAAATTAATAGGTAGGTATAGTACAGAATAAACCTTATATCGCAATTTATTTTTCGTAACGTTTCTCTCCCTAGGTAGGATGTTTCTCTCCCTAGGATGCATGTTTCTCTTCCTAGGAAGATGTTTCTCTCTCTAGAGACTACGATTATTAGCTGTTTGCAGCGTTTCCTAGGTAACTAGTTACGCAACCCATATTTGACATTTGTCCTGATAAGACGGTAATTTTTGTGCACTTGTTATGAAAAGTATAATATGCTTCACGGGAGGGCGCGATTATTCCTTGTGTGAAGTTGGCAAACCTCGACTTCAGCTCGAGCTTTCGACCTTCGCTTACGTCTCGGTTTGCCAACTTCACACGCGGGAATAATCGCTTGTTTCCCTCCCTTGATGCATAACATACTATTATTCAAATAAAAAATATAATAATTCAAAATTGTATTATCTTAGAATTATTAATTAACACTTATTTAATACAAATGTTATCACCAATATATAAAATCTAGCAACAAAAAAATCACAAAATTGGATTTAAAATTGACCAAATGAATTAATTTCTGCCCTGTTCTACTAACCTTATTTTTACTTATAAACTTCCATTCATCATACTTGAAAATACAGAATGATACATTTCAAAACTAATTAATTCTCAAGTGCTTTAACATTCGTACAAAAATAAAATAATGCGAAGACTAAATTTAGTGTAATTTATTTCTGTATTCAGTACTCTTACAAGTTCGTTAGTTGGAAACTCAAATAACAGAGATGTAGTATTTAAACTTGAGCACTAATGCACATGTAAATTACTAACACAAAACTTTATGCAGTTACAAGGCAAAACTAAAACTACGAAATATCTGCTTTATGGTGTGCAATGGGATAAAGTAAAATATTACCTACTGCACAAATCTGAAAACTGATTTATAATGTAAGACTATAAAATTTCTTGTCTGTTCATTCTTCAGTTTCTATACACCTGCTTTTTACTACATATTTATGGAACTGCTACTTTTAAAACATTTATTAATCAACTTACAATAGTTACTAGACATGCGATCGAAGCCGAATAATTATTCGGTATTCGGCCTGTTCGGTTTTAATACTGATTTTTTGTTTATTTTTAAATATGATACACACAAAAATAAACTACAATTTTTTAAAAATATGTATACCTTATGTTCTTAACTGAAATAATTAAATTGAATAATAGTAATCATACATAAAAAGTACCTTTTAATCATTTATTTTTGTAGTAAAAAATATAACAAATTTTATTACAATTAAATTAATAAAAATGACATTTGATCATTTATGAGTATTTATTAATAGTTAAAAATATAAGAAAAATTTCAATAGTAGGAAAAAAGTTGAATTAGATTGTGATGTAATAGCACCAGATTTTCATCTCTTCGGGTAACAAGCGAATTTCTTTTCTATTCATAAATATTTGTCACCACAGTACTTTCCTGATAAGAAGTTAAATTAACTAGATACCATTTAATTAAATGTCATTTTTATTAGAATTCTGTGCCCGAGAACTTTAATTTGATACAAAATTCGGTCTAATTTAAACAAATTTTTAAAAAACAATTTACAATCTCTTTACTATCAGTTTGAAACTTTTGCCAGAATACTCTGTTCCATAACTTTATTTTGATACCAAACTTGGCATATTTTGAAAAACATTTGAAAAACAATTGACGAACGGTCAAATGTAATTTTTGTTCTGCACAAGAGCAGATTGAAACTCCCTTTCTTTCTAATCGTTCTTAGTATAGTGTCTACCTGCAAACCAAACGCAGGAAGCGCAAGCCGATGCTTCCTTCATTTTTTTATAGATTCGTTGTTAGAGGAGTGGACGTAGGTGAAAGATGAAATAAGTGTACAGGAATGAATGGATGAATATGATTGAGTGATTGTTGCGTGATAGAGTGTGGTTGAAGCGAGTATCGTATTCCAGGATGAGAATGTTGGACGAGGATTCGTGCTACTCCATTTAATGGGATATAGCGTTATATTATGTATGTATATATGTATTAGGGTGGCCCTTATTTTGGGTAAGTTCGAATTTTGTCGGGCTCCACCCGAAATCTGGTTTAAAATCACAAAAAAAGTAATGAATTAATTTTTTGAGATTTTTAAGTGGTCTAGAGGCACGGGTTAAACTTATTTTAAAAATCTCAAAAAATTAATTTAATACTTTTTTGTGATTTTAAATCAGATTTCGGGTGGAGACCGACAAAATTCGAACTTACCCAAAATAAGGGCCACCCTAATATGTATATGTGTTATTAAAATATTATAACAAATGAACCGATAATTTCGAAAAATGTTTTAAGTAAAAGTTGTTTTACATTAAATTGCTGCTCTTTTTTTATTACTTATTTGGTGATAAACACTACTGTTTACGAAGTAAATATAAAAGCTTAAAAAGACCTATCAACAAAATTGTGGTACAGTAGGATCTAAAACATGAAAATTTCTCAGAATCTCGAGATCAAGAAAAATCACCATCACAATATTTTCCCTAGTATACATAGGTTGAGAAAGTAAGAAGTATATGTCAGAAATAATATGATGTTATTTATATTTCTATATCGCAAACATATATCATACTGTGGTACTGAATATAATATTCTTGAGCGTTTCAAACCAGCAAAATAACATATTCATTAGGAGTAAACCAATAACGAAGTTGATAAAAGTTAGCTTTGAAGTTGGCTTCGTATTCCGTTTGAATTCATATCGTTAATGTTTTCTAACTGAAGAAAATATAAGGAATTAGTCATTACTGAAATTGCTGAAGTTAATGAAATAAATGACAGAGAAATGAAATCTATTTCAGCAGCTGTAATATAATAATTGAATTTCACGTAAACAGGTGCAGGTAGAAATGAGAACGCATTGTTGAACAAGTGATGTGATTCAGTAAATATGCTAACTATTCGCAGCATGTTATATTTGCTGTTACAAAATAGCGCCCGGGTAATTGCACCTCGGGGACACATCATTGCCGGCGCTCACCATTTCTCGGCTTTATATTGGAATAACTCCACAGCACTGAAATGGGTAAATGTACCTCGGTTAATTCCCAAACTGTTCAATAGACATTAGACACGAATTTACCATGGCGATATAGAGCGAAGCTATCAATAGCAATATTGTTTTACAAGTATCGACACTTATAAGATAGAGAGGTATTATGCTATTACAGTATCACGAGTAATCAATAATTCTCAGTGTTTCAAATGCCGGATGATGTATTGAAGCGTAGTCGACTGGCATAAATCGGCCAGTTCAATTTTGAATCACCATACATATTTGATACTACCACTTACATCGCAAAATGTAAAATCGAAATTCACAAATGTATAATGCATAGAACTGCATAATTAGGACTAGGAGGTCACTGATTATAAACAACATAAATAAAAAAGAATACTTATAAATATTCTCACAACTCTTTCTAAAAGTCTGGCGTACTGGATTAAAAAAATTGAAAGTCGATTAAGGTGACTAGATAGTAACTAGCAGATAGATTCATAAAAAAGATTAAATTTATAATTAAGTAACACTTATTTTGATTCATATAAATGATTGATATTAGAGTTATTTATATAACAGAATTAATTTTGTTCATAAAATTGGAGTTATCGCTAATACTTCAAAAGTCTTATTAGGATATTCTAGTTTTAATTTATTAGTATAAATGATTGATATTAGAGTTATTTATATAACAGAATTAATGTTGTTCATAAAATTTTTATCGTGAATACTTCAAACGTCATATTAGGTTATTCTAGTTTTAATTTATTACTTGTGAATTAGAAAAGGGATTAAAATTAGAACCAAAAATGGCATTAACTGTTACTCTATTTTATGAATCTACCTGTAAATGATTGCATTTTCAAACAATTCTAAAATATTATCATCTTCATTTAAAGTTACCTACGTCGTATTTCTACCAAACACGGTTTTAATTCATTTTAGAGATTTGTCTGAAAAGTAGGCAAATAATTTTTAAATCAAAGTCCGTCAGTACGGTGGTGTGGATAGCGATACGGAATTCAAATTCGGAGATCCCGAGTTCGAATCTCACTCAAGCTAAAAATTATTTAAACTACTACACTGCGGCTCGGTGAGTGCCGACCCTGTAGTGTAATTGGGATTAAGTTCCTGTTGTACAGCGTAACATAAATAAATAAATAAAATTGAATAAAATTCATAGTGGTACGTAAAGTATCCTTAAAAGCCGTTGCATAGAGCGAACGTTATTTTATTTCATATAAATAAACATATTAGAAAATCAAAAAATAATAATAACTAAAAACGGCTTTCTATATAATTTTTATATAATAAATCTTATTTTTAATAATAAATGTAAAGTTTTTTATTGTTTATAAATAAATTTACATTAAAAAAATGATCTCAGTTCAAACGACTTTGACATAAAAATGACGAAAACATTAAACTATTTATTAATTTAAAAGCTTAAAATAGTTAATAAAAATAGTTGTAATTTTAACCTTTCTATATTTTGCGATGTAAAATAATTTTTATCCTTTATATAGTTTGTGATGTATCCATTGTCGTACAATTAATAAAAAGTAAAATATTACAGAGCAGATGAATTATTAAGATGCACATTATCAGTATGACATGTTTTAGGAACAAAAAATTGCAATTTTCGACTTTAGAATAAACGTCCGTGCTCAGGAATGGATATAAATGTACCTGTGAATAATTCAGGATGAGCCGGAAACGCCATGCGACGTGTCCTGTGGGACACAGATCCCTTCTCACCTCCTGTAGCCACCCCAATGTCGGAATATTCGTTGCGCTACGAAATATGGCAGCAGCACTGACCTGAATAATTTTTTTATGACCTTTCGTGTTCGTCTTTGGTCTTTTTTCAAATTTCGCTGCTATATGACTTCGGCTACTCCTGGTCAAGTTGACTTTATTGTTATTTAAAGTGGACAAGGAATGCTGTACCTGTATTGTATTCTACAGTAGATCTTTGGCTTTTAATATTGCAGATACTTTTATTTTAACTGTAGTCATTTTAGTTTATATATTTTGTATTTAAATAGTTTAATGCCTAAATGTAGTCATTTCACGATACATTGGGCTAACATGTGCTCGCGGTAATTAACCAAATCAGTGATTATTAATTGTTATTAGATCAATACGTGTTCATTAAACGATTTGTTAACAGCAAGAACTAACGCTGCGGGCTTACATATATGAATATGAATTCCATGATTCATATATGAGTACTGATTGGAAACAATATATTTATTTAAACAGACATGGTATTTCATATTAATTAAAGGTTTTTGAATATAAATCACTTAATTTTATACTACAAAATCTATTTATGAGTATCTTAAGATATTAAGAGGAGATTTTAACATGTTAAAGACAGCTAAATTCACACTCTTAATACATAAAAGATCGAGCTCGCAGTACCATTCTTAAATATTTTTGAGATTTCAATTTATAAGATATTTGTTGTTATCTATAGGCTTCCTTTATTACTCTGACTTACGTTGCAACAGCAAATATTTGCCCAGCTCTTTTTATAATTGTATTTTAATTTGCGATTAATTTGTTACGAATATGAACCACAATCAAAGTAAGGTAGTTTTACATTGAAAATCCTTAAGTACTTACCTAAATTACTTATAAATTTCTGTATAAATAAAATAAATAAATGTATCATCATACATTTTACCCATTACTAACAATAAAAATCTACCTTAACAGATCTCGGCAGAAGATATATATTTTGCGCGTGAATTGCGGTTACTAGCCGTCAAATTACGGCCCCCAAATATGTTAAAGGTGGAGGGACCAAAGGCATATTTTATTGTGGAGTAAAAACTGTCGTCTGTGAAAATCGAACTCTCAGATCCATAGGCCGACGCGCTGTCAGAATCAAAACCACAACATAGAACATAAAAATTTTACCAACCAATTTAAAAGGTAATTATATACAATTAAAAGAACTTTAAATTTCATATAATTAACATAATTTAAATTGCTAACTATACATTGTTTCGATACAATTTAACTGTAGTGTATGATTTGAATTAGGTACATTATTAAACAGGCAAAACATTTAAACTCAGTCATATTCAAGACATGTTATTTTAATGTAATACTTTAGCATAATAAACCATACTTTAGCTTTAAATTATAAATTTCGCCAAATGCCTTTAAACTCAAATGATGTTAATCAAATTATTATATTTTGACGTTTAATCGGTTTTATTCTATTAAGTATTAATTACTTTACGAAATCATTTTATTTTAGAAAAAAAAAAGGAAAATAATGTCACGTCTCTCGTGACAACGTGCCAGATGTTTTGTCGGATTCTGTAACCCAATAATTACGCAACATTTGACCTAATGACCCTCGTTAACAACGTTCGCTCTATTTCATTCAAATATCCGTACTCGTACTCACACATGTCTTCAGTTAATCAGCTTTACTGCCAATAAATACTTATATTATAGGATTACGAAAACTCAATTTATTACACATACGATTCAGAAAAAAATCATTAGGTTTCATTCATTGGTTAATAATTTCAATTTGTAGGTGGCTCAGTGGTATCGAATCAGCATCTGGATTTAAGAACCCGGGTTCGATTCCTACAGTTGACAAACAGTTTTCAACAAATTAAATCTACCCCTGTGGCTCCCCCACCACTAACGTCTTTGGAGGGCGTGGGCTGGTAACCTCACTTCACGCGAAGAAATATATCAGTTATCGGGCTCTACTACGGCAGAGTGTCGCACCCAGTAATGAGTAAAAGGAGTGATTATATATTTATTTATTTACTTTATTCTATTTAAATGGATATGAATTTTAGGAAAGTCCAGAATGAGAAACATAAATTCTAAATTTGTATATTTTTGCCGACATCTAATACACACCTATCATGATAATGTATTAGAAGTCGTCAAAAATATCCGATGTCCGAATCCAATCCGAAGTCAGTTTTCGGATCGGATAGGATTAGAACATTCTGAAATTCAGATAAAACATCCGATCCTTCAGATAAAATTTCCCAATCGAAATTTGGATAAAATATACTATTCGGCATTTTTAACCACAGCCTTTAGGTATACTTTGATGAAAAAAAATTATAATTCCACTCTTGCTATGTAAAATTTATAAGTATTTATATATGTACATATTATGAAACGAAATTATTAAATGACGCTATAAAATATATTATCTCTTTGGTTTTTTACTACAAAGTTATTCATTTACATTTATCTATAACGGTTATTTGTTTTTCGAATATACAATGTTATATTTAAATAGGAAAAAGTGTACGGGTCTAATGGTATGTTGAGTCGGATGTCAGATTGGATTACGGACCCACCGAATGTCAAATTTAATCTGGAATAGATTCGGATCGATTCGAATATCAAAATATTTTTGACTGCAGAACGACATTCTGTTGCTTCCGTATCTTTCTGATTCTTTTTCAGTTCTTAATGTAGTGTCAACTGCAATTGTGTAGAATATATATATTTTTGAAACAAATAATGCTTCCTTGCATTCTCATATTTATAGATTCATTGTTAGGGGAGTGGGTGTAAGTGAAAGATTTATGAACAGGTGAATAGGAAAGAATGGGTGGATGTGATTGAGGGTTTATTGCGTGATGGAGAATTTCAAGTGTGAGGAATAAATGAGCTTGTATGGAGGGAGCATGTGGTTGAAGCAAGTATCGTGTCATACATTTTTCTCAAATTTCTCCCACAACAACTTATCCTTTCAATACCGTATACGAAATCAAAGTAGGTACTGAAATAAAAATAAGACATTACACCAGGTACCTACTTAATAACTAATTAATAAATGATTACTTGTAGGCAGTGTTTATACTTTTATTTCATTAGCCTCATAACTATAAATAAATAAATGTACTATTAAACCAGTGACACTAAAAATGTTCGCTAGAAATGAAATACCCTAATTTTTGTGAATTTAAAAAATCTTTTTATTCTATAATCAGTATATAAAATTATATAATATATATCATTAAGTTTCGTGCAGAGATATAGAAACAGCCTGTATATTATGTTCATATTTTTATTGAATACTATTATATATATAATCATAAAATAAGGTAATTAATAAAGCGAACAAGAATAAAATTCTTAATTGTTATTGTGTCACTACGAGAACATTTTATAAAGTACCTTTTTGTTGTAACAAAATTGGTGATTTAAGTGGTCTAAAACAATGAATAACCGAATTATCGATTTTTCCATTGTGTTTGATTTAAAGTGGATAATCATTTATTTTTATAAACAAACATGTTTCGTGCAAATCACAAATTAAAGTCGGAGATTTCATCAGAAAAAATGGTAATAACATACAACATAAAAATGTACTTAGCAATCGTACGTACGAATATACAGCAATAAACAAGTCACAAAATTCTGCTAGTTGATATGAATGTTTTAACAATAAATCCAAAATTATTAGTCTCACGTGAATGATCGTGTAAGGCTTGTTTTATATTTAGAATTTATCGGATACAGGGAGTATTGATCATATTCAAGAACACGCAATCTGACATATTCATACAATACTCCTATGTTGCCAGCCTGGAAAATTAACCGATGTTTGCGATGCCTCAAGACATACACTTTCTAATTCATACTGCACTCAAAAATTAGTACTACTAATTACAACATATGTAATGATAATTAATATTGCGGTACAGTACTCTATAATTAGTACGTCATTTGTTAATAATTTCTATTTATTATAAAAATACAATTTAACATTTACACATTTTTAAATAATTAATTCAAATGGTCTATAAATTTAGTATTGTACAGCTGAATAGTTTATGACCCCAAGGAATAGAGTTTCTAATATGTGATAGTTGTGTGGAGAGATTGGGGTCCGCCACTATTTTTTTCTATCATGAAACTTCATCAAATTGAAAACTGTACAGTCGTAATTATTTTTAAAAAAAATTTTGACGTCATACTTACCTAAGTAAATGTGAATTTCAAACACCGGAGCTCAATATATGATCTACTTTATCATTTATAAGTGAAGTTTAAATAACTTTCGTGACAAATAATTAACTACATACATCACTATCAGTTATATCAGAAAGAAAAATAAAGAAACTATAAGATTATCTTAGTGAAAGGTTTGGTTACTACTAGTACAATTTCCTGATCTACACCATTGAGTTTGCCTTTCTCATCACTGATTTGTGTAAACCTAACCAAAGTTTCAAAACTAGGAGTACCGTATTAAATACTATATATACTATATATATATATATATATATATATATATATATATATTATTCATATTATACTCTACAACTTTTGTTTCAAACATTTTTCTTTCCTAATTCTAGAGGTAATAGCTGCATAAACATTGATTTTCCTTTTTACGAGGTCATTTGAAAAGTTCTCGGAATAAAGTACAAAATATGAGTTCACCTCTTTGAAATTGTTCTTATTCTCCCTTAACACTAACGTATACGCCTCAACTGATACTGTAACCTCTTCATTTGATGCAAATCGCTGTCCACCAAGAAATTTTTTCAGCTTTGGGAAGAGCTGGAAGTCGGATGGAGCCAAATCAGTTGAATAAGGCGGATGAAGCATTGATTTTCGCCATTGCAACGACACACGTATGGGGACGAGCATTGTCTTGGTGAAAGATGATTTTCTTCTTTGATAATCCCGGCCTTTTCTCGCGTATATTTTCCTTCAGTTGGTCCAAAAGGTTAACATAGTGTCCTCCCGTAATAATAGTACCCATTGGAAGATAGTCAATCAACAGGATACCTTTAGAATTCCGGAAAACTGACGCCATGAGGTTTCCAGTCGATTTCACAGACATAGTTTTCTTTGGAGGTGGAGAATTGTGATATTTCCATTGTTTCGATTGTTGTTTTGTTTCCGGTGTGTAGTAATGTATCCATGTTTCATCGTTGGTCACGAATCTATGCATAAAATCAGTTGGATTTTTCTGGAAATGGGCTAAACCTTGCTCAGTCATTTGCATTCTGATTCATTTTTGATCAGGTGTCAACAGTCGCGGCACCCCTCTTCCAGATTATTTATTTATTCATAATTCCTCCGTTCAAATGTGAAATACTTGTTCACCTGATATGCCTACAGCTTGTGCAGTTTCAGATACTTTTAATCGGCGATCCTCTAATACCATGTCGTGTACTTTCCCAATCATTTCTGGTGTGGTGACAGATTTTGGTCGTCCACTACGCGGGTCATTTTCTAAGCTTTCACGTCCACGTTTAAACTCAGTAGTCCATTTGCAAACAGTTGAATAAGACGGAGCAGAGTCCCCTAGAGTATTTTTCATATCAGTATGAATATCTGGCGCCGTCATATTCTTTTTGACCAAATATTTAATTACCGCACGATGTTTTATGTTTCCCATTTCCAACACACAGTCGTCTGCAATACAACAATTTGCTATATCTTCAGCTATTCTTCACTGATCGAAATAATATTGCACACACGTTTCTACAAAAGATTGATTTGATACGATACCCGAACCAGACCTAGTGCTGCCATCTGTGGATCATTCTGAGAACTTTTCAAATGATCCACAGAAAAGTAAAGCATACATGATGAATATGATTTATCGTTTTTGATGTAAATTTATATTTCGAGTCGGCCTGTGGATCTTGAGAACCCTGGTTCGATCCCCACAGTCGACAAACAATTTTCACCAATTTAAAAAATCTACCCCTGTGGCTCCTCCGCCATTAATATCTTTGGAGGCCGTGATTTGACGGCTGGTAACCGCACTTCACGCGAAAAAATATATCACTTACCGAGATCTGCTTTGGCAGAGTGCCACACCCAGTGATGGGTAAAAGGCGTGATGATATATTTATTTTATATTTATTTATAATTTAATAAGAAATAGCAATTATTTCACACGTTAAAGAACTATGTTTTACTTTTTTTTTTAATGCATCCAACATTTTGAATATTATACCAGTAAGAAAAAGTAATATTAAATTTAAAATATGTACTTTTACCTAAATATCGTGTATGGTAAGTGGTCAAGTGGTCACCACAACAATGAATCTGAATTAATAATAAGTTTCCCAATTATTCAAGCTAATTGAAGGCACTTAGACGATAGACGCATTGCAGTAAAAAAGAAAAATAAATTTGAAATAAATTCCAAGGATTCTTATCTAATTTAGTTTTTTATTTGAGCTACAATATATTTTCTGGTTTCGGTTCATTTTTCACGTTGACGTCCGGCGATTTGATTTATAGCTCTGTTTTGGAGACCCGAATACCTGCATTGCACCAGATACCAGATGCACGCCAGGTAGGTAATTGATTAATTTCTACACGTATTATGTGGTTGCAGTTAGACAAATGATCGCGGGGAATGTTAATGAATGGAGGATGAATCTGTTTCCTACCTGTGCTGTCACCACTATATTTACAAGAGATTTGTCATTCATAATGATTCCTATTATAGTAATGCTATTGGCGAGATGAATGCCTCGATATACGAAATCAAAGAAATCCTTTCATGGAAAAGTTCCTCAAATACAGATAGTAAAAACGTAAACACAACAATATACGTAAATTATCTATATACTAAAAAGGAACATTATAATAATTTGTGGCTCAGTGGTACCAAATCGGCCTGTGGATCTTGAGAACCGTGGTTAGATCCCACAGCAGACAAACAATTTTCACCAAATTAAATCTACCCCTGTGGCTCCTTGACCACTAACATTTTTGGGGGCCATGCTTTGACGGCTGGTAACCGCACTTCACGCGATGAAATATATTATATCATTTACGGCAGAATGCCACACCCAGTATAAGGCGTGATGATATATTTATTTATATATTTATGTTTTTATTAGACAGAACTATATATGCCGACAAACAATTTTCACCATATTAAATCTCCACTAACATATTGGGGGAGGGGGCGTGATTTGACGACTGGTAATCGCATTTCACGTGACGAAATATATCACTTACCGCGATGTGCTAAGGAGGAGTGCCACATCCAATAAAACTTTTTACTTTTTCTTTATTGATAGTCAATAGAGATGTATATAAAAATAATTAGAAAATCATAAATTTAATTATTTGCTGTATAAATTAGGATACCACAAATGCTAAGGTTTTTAAAAAATTTCAACTATGATGCGCAACAATAATCTAAACCTACACTTAAATACAAAATTTGGTGTGCTAAAATCGGATGATTATTTTGGGAGAAGTTACTAAACAAAAAAGATAGTACTGGCGATTATTATTTCAGATTTTTTCATTTATATGATCTCATATCTGGGATTCTGGTACAACATTTGGAAAACTGGGTGACTTATAAATTTGTAATTTAAAAGCATATGACCCCAACTTTGAGAGAACATTGCTAGAAAAAAGTGGAGACGAAAACCAAGAATTAAATTGTTGAAAAATAGTCGAGATGAGAAAGTTGTTGATGAGACAACATTGAATATTTCTTCTCTCGTCTTGTCTTGCAGTATAAAAGTAAACTTTTGTTCGGATCTGATATACTGATATACCACAATTTATTTTCATCTTTGAATTATACGTCGTTATTTATTGTTAGTGCCCACATACATGTATTGTTACATAATAGAAAAAAAATCATTAGTAAACATTTTTAACTTGCCTTTATTTGTTGGCATTGTTCAATTTAAAAATGTTTAAATATTAATATCGGGATTCGGACTCTTTAAGATTAAGACATTTTTAATGTGTAATATTTCCACATTTTAGAAGAATATTTAGTTCCTTATTTTACAGTTAATCTCGATTCGATATAGTTCATTTAAGAAAAGCTTAAACTGTAACAGTGGTGCAAGGTCAACTAGTCATCAGTAGCCTGATATGAATCTTAACATGCTGTCAGTATCACCTATTTCTTCAACGTAGGTACATTGAAAATTAAATTTATCTGCATGGAAACAAGACATAAGAATAATTCTTAATTGAATTACTTATGTTCGTTCACATTTCACTGTTTGAATCTTTCTCCGCACTCAATTACATATTTATCAAAAGTTGACACCTCAAATATAATCTCAAATATCACCATTTACAAAACATTAATTTGTTATTTGCTCCTATAACCTCTGAAAATTCCTCCATTGATGAACAAAAACATTTACAAACACAAGGTCCACATAAAAAAGTAACAAGCAGCGAATACAGCGTGGTGGAATTGCCTGCGGCGGGGTTGTTTTTGCAAAGAACTCCGACCAACAACCTCGAACCTCGGTCACCAAACTAAACAGCGCGCCAGCATCGACTCACAGACACAATAGTACCTAGATGGCTAGTGGCCATTCCCAGTCAGTGTCGCTGCAACCATTTCTGCTATCCTGCCCTGGACACTGGATATCGGATATCGAATGTTGGGTACATGGCATGCCGACGACTAGAAATTTACATCGTATCGTATACTGTACGAACTACGAAATCAGTAATTTGAATTTTTAAATCATGTCACGAAAAGGTAATTTTTTATTTTGTTTAACAAACGAATTCAGACTAGAATAGATGTGATGCCCTAGAGAAATACGACAAAAATTGTTATGACCAATCAGTTTGGTTCGAAAATTACAAATAAATGAAATATTTATTGTATTTTATGGACACAATCGGTTTAATCACTGCTATAAATATTGATGGTATCAAGTATTTCATTCGTAGTTACTGAATTTACCATAACAAAATATGAGTATACGGAAAATTACCGAAACACAATTGTGTGAACACTATTGATTAAAAACAACTGACCAAGTTTACAAGTTTATCAAAACTCTATTAACTGTATAGGAAAATTAATCGAAAGTTACATTGGGTGACAGTAGGCCAAACCTCATTCCACGTGTCCATGTACACATCTTTATAATAGATAAAGGTATTCTATTTGTCACTTAGTTCACTTAAATCAGTTCAGATAAATGAGACCATATGACAATCTTAATTAAGCAAACTGATGCACATACTGACATGGATTAGTTGAATCCGAACCAGTAAATTTAGACCTAGTAATAAAGTGAACTGATTAAATCAATCAAATTAATATCTGATTCAGTAAGTGTAAGTTAAATCTGATCCAAATGGCAAATTGAATATTGTAACTTTATTTCTAGTTTTTAATTCCATTTTTCTCGAAATAATTTTTGTACAACTATACACAATATGTATATCGTTGAAATCATAAGAAAATATACTAAATTTTGGGAAGGAATATATGGCTTAAGGATCCTTGAATACTATTATTTATTTATTGGACGTTTCGATGGTTAACCTATCAATCTTCAGCATTTATTAGAACAAACATATATTCCAATCCTAATACATATCTGTTTTTTTACATTGTCAATTTTTAAATATATACAATGTTTTGGAAAATTGGAAATTGGAAAATATTTTCGTTCTAATAAATGCTGAAGATGATGGGTTAACCATCGAAACGTTCAAAAAATAAATAATAGTATTCAAGAATCCTTAAGTCATATATTCCTTCCCAAAATTGAAACTCATCAGGATCAACATATTCCAAGCAAAATGTACTAAAGATTTTATAGGTTACAATTCACAAAACAATACAATTTTGTTCTACCATTTGAGAACCATTACTTGAATATATTGATAAACTAGCCCATTATTTCTGATTATTTTATTTATATAACATTTTTATATGATGTCATTAGTTCGCTAAAAAAAGAACTGCTGGTTTTAATGGAAACTCTCCTGTATATGATATACTTATTTTCATATTGTTCTCTTTCGAAAAACTGATTATGATCTATTAATTTTGCAATTAAAAATAATAGTAGTACTTATGAGATGCCGCTTGGTTGAGCTTGATTTAAATTTGCATATTCAATCAATTATTTTTGTTTTGTTAAATTATGATTTTCTCACTTATTATTTTCAGTAAATTTGTCTAAATCCAAAATATAATTTACGATTTGATTAATATTTGAATTAAAATATTCATTATAAAATTGTGTTCCAAAGTATTTGTTTACGATTTAAATATTTCAATAAACAAGAATATTATATTTGTAAATTAAAAAAATTAATTCAATCGGTTTTTAAATTTGAATTTAAAATTAAATATCTTTATTTGCGACAAATTTTCGCTGCTTTATACATATTTATCAGCTATGTATATGCATATTATCATGCGTAGTTACCAGCAAAATTCAAACCAAATAATATTTATTTGAAAATACTTTTTAAAAATGAAAACGTTAACAGAAAAATCACTGCAATGACATTTAAAAATTATTCGTATTTTTTAAAATGTTGTTTTTGTTTATTCTGCCCATACCACATATCTACATCTAGCCAATACAAAAGAAATATCTAGGTAATAATATTTACATATAAAATATGTTATATAAAGTGTTCACGGTCATACGATTACGTATGAATGTAAATTGTACATAGATATGAGCATTCCAACGAGTAACATTATTGATGAGTTGACATGAAAACTGTAGGTACTTTAATTTATAGCGACAATAGAACGAGCCAATGATTTGTGGAATACAATTATCAAATTTATATACATACCGCCACTGGTCATCTGTTAGCAACGTATTATTACTTGACTCTACATAAATTAATACTAAACAATGTTATAAATTTATCACAATATGTCAACTTCCACCTTTGAAAATACATATAAGCTTTCGTTGACAACATTAAGCACTCAAGGATTACAATCATTGTGCAGCATATTTACATTTTCTACTATAAATTCTGAAAAATTGCGATGCTATGTATTATGTACATAAATAAATATGTCACTAAAACATCACACTCTTCAAAAAGTTTGATGTTTAATTAATATGTCAAATTTAGATATGTTGTCAGATAATTTATCAACTTCTAATACCAATTTTTCTATGTTATATAATCTGATATGTAAGTATTAAAATATTGCCACGAATATTATTTAATTCAGATTATACATTTAAATTTAAGTAGGATTAAAATATATAAATGATAGAATCAGTAAGAATATGTCTGAAAGTAGGTAATCAGATATTGTTCAGTAAAAAAAATTGACGTGTGACATGACATACTTTTAACAAGAATGTTTTATTGATTATTTGAGAGCTTCTAAGAACTGGCTATTTCATAATGAAGCAAAGTCAAATAAAAGAAAATGTATATTGAAAATAAAAGGAAACTTTATTTTCTTATTTTTCCAAAATACGAGTAGGTATTTCCTTTCCAAAATTTTATATTAGTATGTAGGTATACTTCGTTTCCAATACAGAGTTTTAAATATCTTGTTGAGATTGGACCTTGACAACGTACACTAAAACGTTTTTTGTAAGATCGTGTAAAAAATGAGTAATTTTCAATGCGAAAAGTAATTCTTTATCGTACGGCATACGACAACACATTTAGTTTATTCAAAACAAACTTAGCTATATAACCTAAGATGCAAATAAATGTTTTTGACTTTAGAAATCCAATTAGTAAAATTAGTTTAAGTTTGACTCGTTTTAAAAGTGTTTTTTATTGCACTCATGCTGTCCAATTTGTAGAATAAAGTGACATTTTTCACATTAGTTATATACTATTATTGTAGGGTGTATGATAAACAATTTTTTCTTCTTCTGAAAATGAGTACATAATGATACTCGAAATACGTTATTTCCGCAACAGCTTTCAATGTCCGCAGCAAAGTGTAATAAAAAGTTACTTTGCCACACATCTATAGAAACGTGCACAAAATATCGCACGATAGGATAAAATTATTATTCTTAATCTAACAGATTGCCACGCCCAGTAATGGGTAAAATGCGTGATGAGATATGTATTTATTTTTGTTAATAAAAATATAAAATTGTACTATTATTAGAAATAATATTGTATGTCATGAGTGCAAAGTATCTTGTGTCTACAATTTCTTCACTCGTGTGAGAATCTATCAATTAACTCACTAGATAGATAGTTAGTTAAATTTTTACATAATTCAACTAATAATTATAACTAATATCATTAGAGATATTATTTGAAGAAAGAAAAAGTATTTTAAGTATAATATAAGTGAAATGACACAAGAATTGAAGCAAAATCGAAGTGTTGAACACATTATATAGTCTTATTATGGATTCATTATAATTAAATGGTAATTTTGCAACGTAGGATGTAACCCAGTTTAGTGATAAATAGCCAGGTATTTTAATTTGGCATGAAACACAAATCACTTGATATCGTCTTGGTATTACATCTTACATCTAGTAGTCGTGTTGAACATACTGAATCTTGTTAAGACAATACCAGCGTACCAAACGTGCAACGAAGATTTATCAAATTGATGTATGAATAAGAACAGATTTCCTCTAATGTATGGGAGTTAGAGTTGACTTCATCAATCTAAGAAGGATTTGGAACGTTGCCTTGCACCTGCAGACCGGTTCCTCACGCACACATGAACACGCGGTCACAGACAGAGTCGCATGGCAAGCCAGACTAAATCAAAATTCCAAACCCGCTGTTATCGTGTTTGCTTTTGGGAGCTCCAAAACTTTTTAAATTCACTTAGCCGTACGCGTATTGGCGCGCTTTCGATGCCAGTCTCGTGGATGGATCTCTCTGCTCTTCGTTCTTCGTTCTGTCTTCTTGCTTGCGAACACAAAAGATTAACTTCGTCTCTAGAAGTTTCAGATATTTTAAAATTTACTTTTGCTTTACCACTTCAGCGTAACGAAGTTAAGAGGACGAAATGAGATTAGGGACTAATGCTCCTGATGGCGTATTTGGATGTGTTTTTATTTCTTCTTCTTCGTCGTATTTTAACTTTTATCGTTTATTTTTTGTCAATTTGTATTAATGCTATCTAAATATTAATCTATCTCCATAATACTATGGATGTTTAAATAAGATTATTTACGTAATCTAAATTCATGGATGTAAAATGTAAAACACTAAATAATATTATTTCATATTATTTTATTAATAAAACAGTAGGTCCAATTTCTATATATATTTTTTAATAATATCTATTTTTATATTTCAGACTATACAGGGTGGTGAATCGAATTGCGCACCCTAGCGTTTTAAATGCTATTTTTCAAATGTTCAATTATTGGCTTCCCTAATTATTTTATGCAAAAGCTTCAAATAAAAGTTTTAGGGCATAAATTTCTGCATCTAAATCAATAAACATAATTTCTATTACATGCTTTGTAACGACAGAAATTAAATATTAAAATGTCGAAAGTTGTGTTGAAAATACAGACAGCCAAGAAATTGAACAAAAAATAAATAAATGCTTGGCGTTTTATCTGTCAAAACGACAACGTTGGACGTTTTATGTCAATCGTTTTATTTATTTTTGTTCAATTCCATGGCTGTCTGTATTTTCAACACAACTTTCGACATTTTAATATTTAATTTCTGTCGTTAGGAAGCATGTAATAAAAATTATGTTTATTGATTTAAATGCAGAAATTTAAGCCCTAAAACTTTTATTTGAAGCTTTTTTGCATAAAATAATTAGGGAAGCCAATAATTGAACATTACAAAAATAGCATTGAAAACGCTATGGTGCGCAATTCGATTCACCACCCTGTATAGAAATTTTATCTACAATCGATTTCACATTCCAAATAGGTCATCAGAAGCTAATATTGATTTATTATTGTTTTCCTTCAAAAACTACATTTTAAAACTGAAAAATTAACGACACAATATATTTAGGAAAGTTATATTAAAATAATATTACATTTTTCAGCATTTCTAGTGACTACTAATTTAAAAAAATTAGATACTTATTTATTATTGTTATATTATTTAGAGCTTTGTATTTGTTTTTGTTTCTTATTTTTGAGAGTGTCCCTTTTACTCAATGAATGTTAGACAATAATACCATTTTCAATTTATACAAATATACGAAATGTGTTAAATTTAACTCGAATAAAAAAAATAGTCGTATTATAATGTAAACATATTAGCATTAAAAGCCTGTTAGATAATATTAGGATGGTTAAAAATTAGAAATATATGGAATACAATGTGCTGGTGTTTATATTGAAAATGTTGGGCTATCAAAATTTTTATCTATAAATGGAAATACGTGCAAAAACGATTAGTACCCAACTTCAAAATTAAGTAATTTACACAATCCTACGACAAATAAAAGTAAGTAAAATTGTAGATGTTTTAAATAATTTAACAAAATATTTTATACTTTCTAATTCTGTTCGGGAATTGAAATCTGAACTAAAATTAATTTAATATAAGGTAAATTCTTTCAAAACTCTTAGTGTAAATTAAATACACTTGGCTACGAAATAAAAAAAAAGAATAGCTACCTCTAATAGAAAAAATTGTAATATCTTGGATATATGTTTCTTAATTACTTGTTTTAGTTACTTTATTTATATTTATAATCTTTATAAAGATGTATGTTTAGTACACCGAAACGTTGATTTTTTTTTCAAATAAAGCAGAACTGAAACCGAAAATGGAATTAATTTAAAATATTTACGAATTGTAGGTGTATTGTATTTTTGTGTATATCTCTATTGTGTAATTTTAGTAAAACGATTTAAATAAACTCTTATTACTATTATATTCTACATCGAAAATTGAAAGAAGAGTTTAAAATGATATTAGAATAATGCCATGGAGTTACTCACTTTGTGAATTTGGTAGTAAATCCTAGAAATCCATATGAATATTAGCATACTACAAACATATTATAGTCGATTACCATAAAAGTATCATGTCAGCAAAGTGAATCATCAACTCATTACATTTTAATTTAATATATATATATATATATATATATATATATATATATATATATATATATATATATATATTGCAATATCCTTAAAAGTACGTGAAAACTACTTAGTTATATATTTTAGAATATAATCTCTGATTGGTATTTAGTTAATTTATATTCTTTATATAGTTTTGGAATACGACTATTGCTTTTTAATAATTTATCGTTTTAAATTATTCTCAACGAAATACATATTCACAAAAATATCGTATAGTGAGAAAGTGAGAACTACAGTATATATTTCCGTCATTTAATGTAAGTAGTGCATTCAAACAGCTCCTTATATAGTTATGCACAAATATGCAAATAGATTGTCTTATAATCAGGATTTCAAAATAATGTAAAGCTACAGCTGATTATAATTCATAATGCGTAATGCATACAAATAACACGAAGGACAACACTCGCATGATTGTTCGCAACATGATAAAAAGGTAAGATTCAGAGACAATCTAATAGAATATTTATAAATATGAACATCACTAATTAATAATTTTAATTATAACTTAGAACAAATGTTTGCCTTTATAGAATCTGTTTACTGCATACATTAAACAAAACAGCATTCCTTAAAGTTTCACAGGTAAATATTAAATATGAGATCAAACAAATTTAAATATTGTAATAACATAAATAAAATTAATTCAAATATTCTACTTTTCGTTTACTTTGTAAAGCTAGTAATTAAATATGATAATTATCATTTCAAACCGAAGAAAAATATGCAGAGAAATATTTTTCATCTGGAAATATTGAGCTGACGGCTTCCTCATAAATTTTCCTAATTTGAAAATGTCGCTACGTGTACGAAACAAGATGGTGTCGTTTCGCTCAACGTAATTGGTTTCGTTTATTCTTGAAAATGTTCATTCAAATGATACAAACGAATATTTAATGTTACATTCCTGGAATTCGAATTACTTGTATTTTACAGAATTTTACCTATTTCTGTAAAAAAAAATATATTTTCGTACATAAATTATATTCAAATTTCAGACCCCGAATTCACAATAGGTTACAATAGTAATAGCGTTTTGTATTTAACTGAAAATGTATAGTACCTATCTCCATCAGTGATCATGTTATTGAAACTGATTTTATTCCAATTTTTCGCTCTAGTTTGCTGTGTATCATAGATAACCTCGATGCCGTGATTCTTTCATATACTGAAAGACTTGACACGAGAGTCGTCTGCAGTGACACTGTTATTTAAGGAGAATATTTACCAAACGTAATTTATTTAACATTTTAAATAAATACTTAACAATTCTTGAAATCAAATTGGATTATATATAGAAAAAATGGGAAACCATCAAGATTAGAATCTGAAACCTATGAACTTCGGTTATATGCTTTAAAGCGGCTCGTGCTCTAAAATATTGGGGATTCAGTGTTTCATAGCAATTAGCATTATATTATTAAAGTATATAATAGTTATTTATGCAACATGTGTATAAAGTGCTATTTTTTTTACATGTGGAAGTTTACACACACGAGCGAAAAAAAATGCTTTATACATAAGTTGCAAACATATTTTTTTGCACCGCTATTAATAATTTAAAAAATTATTGCAAAAATAAATAATCAAATTTCAAAACAAAAATTATATAAAAATATTAGCATTCTAGTTTTCAATTTTCATTGTGTAACTAAGTTACCACCTAAAAATAAACAAAACGCAGAATCTGTCACAGATCATTGTGGAATTGTAAATATTTTGCGTTATTTTACAATAAATTACTTGAAATGAGTAGTAAAAGTGATAATGAATTGCTAAGTACTCCACCAGAAATTCGTGAAGAAGCAATTATCGCTGTTTTGAATCTACTTCCTGTAAAATCAAAATCTGTATATAAGAAAGAATATAAATTTTTCCTGGACTATATTCCTAATATTAGTATTAATAATGTAACAAATAGTGCACATACCAAAGAATATCCTGTATCTTCTCCATCTGTTATTCCTACTATTAATATTAATAATAGCACAGTTCACATAGTTTACAATTCAATCTCAAAATGATCTAGTTTTTATATTTAATTTGTATGTAAATAATAAGCAGTCTTTTTGTATTTTCCGAGGTATTTGCTTTCTTTCTAAAGCAAATTAAGCCAAACTTTTCAGTAAGAATAATTATAGAAAAGTGTAAAAAAAGTTCTTCAAACCATCAAATAAAGTACTTTATTTTACACTATGAAAAACCGCCTACTTCAGACGAATAATTTTAGTTTATAAGTAAGTGGTGCAAAATAGTTACATATTTGTGTATTAAGAGCGCAAAGTGATTCTTTGTTACTCGAATACGAGCCGAGCCGAAGGCGAGAGCTGCAATAGTGTAAAGAGGAACAAAGACACTTTACGCTCGTGATACACACATAATTTTTTTCTACGATTGCATCTTAAAATTATTAAAAAAACATAGATACTGAAAATAAATTCTTTCTGACAACTATCAATATGACAAGTTTCTGTTTTGTTTGTATCCCTGGTAACTATTGAAATAAGCGCGTATTTAATATCTTTTTCAAGCGTTGCCGTTGGAGACGCGCAAAAAAGATATTTTTCGATTGTTCCACAAAAAAGTCAACTTTACGATGACAAATGAGAGCGTAATTGTCAAATTTTCATAGCAATCGTAGAAAAAATATATTATTATACTCGTACTCTTTAAAACACAACAAAAAAAGACTGAAACATATTTAAATCTAACAACACAATATAAGAAAAAATGCACAACGCGCATGCCTTGGTGCATCTTATATACTTCTCACACTCGCACATTCTGGGACTGAGACGAAGTCTCCAAGCTTCCTCGATCTAGCATAAAGTCCTAGCTGAATGATGTATCAAAATTTAATAATAAAAAAATACAGTGTTGTACTATTCATTGCAAATATTTAACCAAGCATGTCACAGATCTAGACGGTAACTGGCATTGCTTACTGGACATGATGTTGAATAAAATGTTGCTTTTTCCATCATAAATGAATAAATTTCAAAATATATTTAAATTTGCAACAAATTCAGCGCTTGATAAAAATAATAAATAAATATTTCAAAATTTAACAAAAATAATTATTTATATTGGTTTTAAATTTCATAGTGAGGAACTGCCTTATTTGCCTTCCCTAACGAGCCCCCACTGAGCTATACATTTATACTAGGTACTTTTGATTAAACAAACATAGTCGTACTTGAATTTAAATAGAATTATAAATAAAACATGTGATATCGCCAAGATAAGAAACCTGATCATATACTTTAATCAACTAAGCTACGGTCACCGTGTAGTTCAAATCACTAGTGGTACTGCACGTATTCTAATTATCACTTCATTTTGAAGAGAATGGTACTATAGTCACATTTCTACAATTCCCCAACCACTTTCATCTTCGAACTTCGCTTCCCTTCATTTTGAACGAAATCTACTTGTAGTCTTAAATTTTATTTATATATGTAGAAAGAATAATAATAAGCATCAATACTTAATTTAAACAGTAAAATAAATAGCAATTTTTAATTCTGAATATGCTATATTCATAACGTAATTATTATACAAAAGTATACTATATTTTTATAATTATATTATAATTTACTATGTAAATAGATAACATTTAAAGTGAAATAATTATTATAATTATAAAATAAATATATCATCACCTTTTCTACCCATTACTGGGTATGGCACACTGCCGTAGCAAATCTCGGTAAGTGATATATATATATATATATATATATATATATATATATATATATATATATATATATATATATATATATATATATATATATATATATATCTTGGCGTGAAGTGTGGTCACACCACGGCCCCCAAAGATAAGAGTGGAGGGGGATAATTATCATTTCAAACCGAAGAAAAATATGCAGGGAAATATTTTTCATCTGGAAATATTGAGCTGACGGCTTACACATAAATTTTCCTAATTTGAAAATGTCGCTACGTGTACGAAACAAGATGGTGTCGTTTCGCTCAACGTAATTGGTTTCGTTTATTCTTGAAAATTTTCATTCAAATGATACAAACGAATATTTAATGTTACATTCCTGGGATTCGAATTACTTGTATTTTACAGAATTTTACCTATTTCTGTAAAAAAGATATATTTTCGTATATAAATTATATTCAAATTTCAGACCCTGAATTCACAATAGATTACAACAGTAATAGCGTTTTGTATTTAACTGAAAATGTATAGTACCTATCTCCATCAGTGATCATGTTATTGAAACTGATTTTATTCCAATTTTTCGCTCTAGTTTGCTGTGTATCATAGATAACCTCGATGCCGTGATTCTTTCATATACTGAAAGACTTGACACGAGAGTCGTCTGCAGTGACACTGTTATTTAAGGAGAATATTTACCAAACGTAATTTATTTAACATTTTAAATAAATACTTAACAATTCTTGAAATCAAATTGGATTATATATAGAAAAAATGGGAAACCATCAAGATTAGAATCTGAAACCTATGAACTTCGGTTATATGCTTTAAAGCGGCTCGTGCTCTAAAATATTGGGGATTCAGTGTTTCATAGCAATTAGCATTATATTATTAAAGTATATAATAGTTATTTATGCAACATGTGTATAAAGTGCTATTTTTTTTACATGTGGAAGTTTACACACACGAGCGAAAAAAAATGCTTTATACATAAGTTGCAAACATATTTTTTTGCACCGCTATTAATAATTTAAAAAATTATTGCAAAAATAAATAATCAAATTTCAAAACAAAAATTATATAAAAATATTAGCATTCTAGTTTTCAATTTTCATTGTGTAACTAAGTTACCACCTAAAAATAAACAAAACGCAGAATCTGTCACAGATCATTGTGGAATTGTAAATATTTTGCGTTATTTTACAATAAATTACTTGAAATGAGTAGTAAAAGTGATAATGAATTGCTAAGTACTCCACCAGAAATTCGTGAAGAAGCAATTATCGCTGTTTTGAATCTACTTCCTGTAAAATCAAAATCTGTATATAAGAAAGAATATAAATTTTTCCTGGACTATATTCCTAATATTAGTATTAATAATGTAACAAATAGTGCACATACCAAAGAATATCCTGTATCTTCTCCATCTGTTATTCCTACTATTAATATTAATAATAGCACAGTTCACATAGTTTACAATTCAATCTCAAAATGATCTAGTTTTTATATTTAATTTGTATGTAAATAATAAGCAGTCTTTTTGTATTTTCCGAGGTATTTGCTTTCTTTCTAAAGCAAATTAAGCCAAACTTTTCAGTAAGAATAATTATAGAAAAGTGTAAAAAAAAGTTCTTCAAACCATCAAATAAAGTACTTTATTTTACACTATGAAAAACCGCCTACTTCAGACGAATAATTTTAGTTTATAAGTAAGTGGTGCAAAATAGTTACATATTTGTGTATTAAGAGCGCAAAGTGATTCTTTGTTACTCGAATACGAGCCGAGCCGAAGGCGAGAGCTGCAATAGTGTAAAGAGGAACAAAGACACTTTACGCTCGTGATACACACATAATTTTTTTCTACGATTGCATCTTAAAATTATTAAAAAAACATAGATACTGAAAATAAATTCTTTCTGACAACTATCAATATGACAAGTTTCTGTTTTGTTTGTATCCCTGGTAACTATTGAAATAAGCGCGTATTTAATATCTTTTTCAAGCGTTGCCGTTGGAGACGCGCAAAAAAGATATTTTTCGATTGTTCCACAAAAAAGTCAACTTTACGATGACAAATGAGAGCGTAATTGTCAAATTTTCATAGCAATCGTAGAAAAAATATATTATTATACTCGTACTCTTTAAAACACAACAAAAAAAGACTGAAACATATTTAAATCTAACAACACAATATAAGAAAAAATGCACAACGCGCATGCCTTGGTGCATCTTATATACTTCTCACACTCGCACATTCTGGGACTGAGACGAAGTCTCCAAGCTTCCTCGATCTAGCATAAAGTCCTAGCTGAATGATGTATCAAAATTTAATAATAAAAAAATACAGTGTTGTACTATTCATTGCAAATATTTAACCAAGCATGTCACAGATCTAGACGGTAACTGGCATTGCTTACTGGACATGATGTTGAATAAAATGTTGCTTTTTCCATCATAAATGAATAAATTTCAAAATATATTTAAATTTGCAACAAATTCAGCGCTTGATAAAAATAATAAATAAATATTTCAAAATTTAACAAAAATAATTATTTATATTGGTTTCAAATTTCATAGTGAGGAACTGCCTTATTTGCCTTCCCTAACGAGCCCCCACTGAGCTATACATTTATACTAGGTACTTTTGATTAAACAAACATAGTCGTACTTGAATTTAAATAGAATTATAAATAAAACATGTGATATCGCCAAGATAAGAAACCTGATCATATACTTTAATCAACTAAGCTACGGTCACCGTGTAGTTCAAATCACTAGTGGTACTGCACGTATTCTAATTATCACTTCATTTTGAAGAGAATGGTACTATAGTCACATTTCTACAATTCCCCAACCACTTTCATCTTCGAACTTCGCTTCCCTTCATTTTGAACGAAATCTACTTGTAGTCTTAAATTTTATTTATATATGTAGAAAGAATAATAATAAGCATCAATACTTAATTTAAACAGTAAAATAAATAGCAATTTTTAATTCTGAATATGCTATATTCATAACGTAATTATTATACAAAAGTATACTATATTTTTATAATTATATTATAATTTACTATGTAAATAGATAACATTTAAAGTGAAATAATTATTATAATTATAAAATAAATATATCATCACCTTTTCTACCCATTACTGGGTATGGCACACTGCCGTAGCAAATCTCGGTAAGTGATATATATATATATATATATATATATATATATATATATATATATATATATATATATATATATATATATCTTGGCGTGAAGTGTGGTCACACCACGGCCCCCAAAGATAAGAGTGGAGGGGGAACCACAGGGGTAGATTTAATTTGGTGAAAATTGTTTGTCACCTGTGGGGATCGAACCAGGGTTCTCAAGATCCACAGGCCGACTCGATACCACTGAGCCACCTACCCCATATTATAATTATGTATTATAATAAATATTTCATTTTAAATGTTATCTATTTACATTGTAAATTTGTATGGCAAATCTCGCCAAATTATTGTGAAATAATATTTTAAATAATTAATTGTCTTTCTATCTATCTTTCTTTCTAAAACGATTTTTTATTTGTTGATTTCAGAAGAGATAATATATTTACGAAGTTACACGAATTCGATTTCTATTTTCGAATTTGCTTGACTCGTATTCGAATTGTAGATTACTACAATTCGAAACGAACGCAGTGTCACTCCTGATTTTATTTCAATAGACAGGTTCAATTGCATGACTTTCATATACTGAATGACTTGAAGCGTCTTTATAATTCATTTTAATTTATATATATATATATATATATATATATACCCCTGCACATACATGCTATTTTATTTCTTTCCTAACTTATAATTATAGATTAATTGTTATAATGATTTTTTAACACTTGGAGAATTCGATATAATCTTCATGTTTAGACCCTTCTAAACTAAATTCATATATTTACAGCAACAATGTTTCTAATGTAAAATTATTATTTTGTGAAATTGATCTTATATCTTTTCAACGTTAACAAATCAGAATCTTCATTCATTTAGATCTCATAATACTATTTAATACATTTATAATATATAATTTTTAATTTAATAAAGTCAAAAATGTGAAGACAATTTCGTGACATGAAAGAAATTTAATATTTAATTGAAAGAGTAGGTGGTAAATTACGCTAACGTCATGCTAAATTGTTAATGATAGCATCCTTCTTCTAGGAAGGAGATAACTATATCTGAAGATGCAAATGAGTTAATCAAATTCGCATTATGAATCTTGTGCTTACACGCAGAAAGTAGTTTTCAGACGAATTTAGACTACAAGAATAAGTGAATAACGATCCAATTAAAATGTCTTAAAGTAATTCATATTTGCCGCAAATTCATAATAATTTTTCAGATATTATACTTTTTTAATTTCATGAGATTGATATTTGACAAAGAAGAAGTCAAAAACTATCTATTTTGCAGCAATATTTTCTACAACTTACCGATCATATACATATATTTATTCATTTTTTTAAACTTAAACAAACTACAATAATTGTTCCTAATGTACAACAAATTATACACTTAAAAATAACATACAAATAGCAAGGATTATTTTTAATTAATACTTAACAATTGATGGAATCATATTGAATTATAAAGAGAATAATTGGGATAACGCCAGGATTTGAACCTGGGACCTATTAACTCCAATTATATGCTTTACACTTACTAAGCTAAGATCTTAATGTGATTCAAATCTAATTTTATTCCAATATTTCATTTTGTATCATATGCTGCCTCGAGCCAATGACTCTTTCATACACTGCTATTTAAGGAGAATATTTACCAATTAAAATTTAATTAGTATTTTAAGTAAATACTTAACAATTGATAAAATTAAATTATAAAGAAAAAATTTTGAATACCACCCGAATTTGAACCTGGGGCCTATATATGAATTCCGGTCACATGCTTGAAACCAACTAAGCTACGGTCGTCAAGTAATTCAAATCTGATTTTACTCTCTCTATTTTGTTAGAATAAAATCATATTTGAATCACCTGGCAACCGTAATGTAGTTCTGGTTCAAATCCTGGCAATATCCCTATTCGTCTATTTATAATATGATAAAATAGCATTGCATCAAATTCAATTTAGAACGGCAAATTTTAAGTTTAGTGTTCTACTAACACAAAATACTTTCTACAAAATAATTTTTATAAAACAGTATTTTCAACTCTATTATTATTAGAATTAATGAAAGAAGTTACTAAACAATATATTTAATCAAACACACAATTTAAACCTCAAGTAATTTGTGTAATTACAAAATGAGCTATGAAAGCATCTCTCAATCTTTGCATTCCACTTCCGTGATTATATTTAATTTATGAATTCCTGGTCATAAGGAAGGTATTTGACTCTATCTAAATTGAAACATTGTTTAAGTTCTAATATAATCCGTGCTCATCCTTAGCTATGCATACACACACATGTACAATTGTACACTAAGTATACATATCAACAAATATAACAATTTCCCGTATTTAGTCTACAGTTTGGTACTGGGATTTAGTTAAAATCAAACAATGGATAATCTGTCGATGAAACTGCGTGTTGCTTGCTCAAATATTCATACTACTAATTACAGTTCCTTTGTTCCTTAATGCCTATCAAATACAAATCAAAATTTTGTGGTGATCCATGCAAATAATCTATTTCGGGTGTGTGTGGATATACTAAATAGAAGAGATCGTGTCCGGAATATATTGGTGTATGATGAGTGTGAGATTGGTTAGAAATCAGTTGAAATGATTTTGTCTCGTGGATCGTATGTCGAATAAAAGATTGGTGAAACAGGTGTATGTTGGTGAAATTGAGGGTGAAAGTTTGCGCGGACGACCTAGGAACAAATAGATAAATATGATTGAAAGATTGTTGCGTGAACGAAAGATTCCGAGCGAGAAGAATAAACGAGCTTGTATGAAAGGAATTATGAATGTGATTGAAGCAAAAGTGGTGTGTCAGGATAAGAATTTTTGACGAAAATTAATTGCGAGATAAATATGATGAATAAGGATAAGCGTATTATTCTTGATATTAGATTCATTGGTTAGATTTTTCGAGTGTTTACCTGTAATTGTGTGGAGTTCACCTTCAAAAACAAGCGTAGAAAGATGCTCCCTTCCTTTCTTATTTTTTTATTCACGTTCCGTTTTTACTATAGAGTGTCCAACTGCAATTGTGTGGAAGTCAGTTTCAAAAACAAGCGCAGGAAGATGCTCCCTTCCTTCCTCATCTTTTTTCTTCATTTCCAGTTTTTACTATACAGTGTCTAACTGCAATTGTGTTAAATTTATTTTTAAACAAGCGCAGATGATGGTGCCTTCATTTCTGTGTAGATTCGTTGTTAGAGAAGTGGGCGTAAGTGAAGATTTACGAAACAGATGTACATGAGCGAATGGATGGATGTGAACGAAGGTTTGTTGCGTGATGATGGATTTTGGTTGTGAGGAAGGAAAGAGCTTGTATGGAGGAAGTGTTAATGTGGTTGAAATGAGTATCGTGTGTTAGAATGAGAATTTTCTGTAAATGTTTCAGGGGTTCGTACTACCCCATTTCATGGGATATAGCGTGATGTTATGTATGTATGTATTAGATACAAATATGATAATGATTGAAGAGAATATAATATACTGGATATTTTATATATTCCCACAGGCGACAAATAATTTTCATCCCATTAAAACTATCCACGTGGCTCTCCCTCCACTAACATCTTTAAAGGCGATGATTTGATGGCTGATAACCGCACTTCACGCGATGAAATATGTCACTTATCGAGATCTGCTACGGCGGAGTGCGGTAAACAAAAATACATGCACAGTACATCACAAAAAAATATAGGTAAATAATACATACGAGAAAGTTAATGCATGTGTTGAGAAACAATAACAAAAAATCTGATGTGGACACCACATGACTTCCTTATACGCGTATTAAACTATAGATATTTTTTTAATTGCACATATCTAACAATAAATTTTTAAGTTTTTTCTTATTTTTTGTTCTAATCTATAGCAAACTTAATTTAAAAAAAAACAAAAAATATATAATTTTTAAATTTACATATCTCGCTTATACAAAAGGCTAATTAAATCATTCTTAATGTGCTAGGCGCAGAATTTAATTCTCTAAAACTTTTATTTGCAGCATTTATTTCTAAAATCAGAATAATTCCATTTTTTTTTCAAAAAAAACTGTTAGCAGCTTCATGTAATGTATCACTTCCGGTTAGTCCCTTTTAACCAAAATCTATTATGTTATTTCCATTGATATAGTAGTCTTATATACCAAATTTGAAAAGTTTTGGATTATATCTTGATATAGTTTTTCATTAAAATATATTATAGGCTTCAAGTAAAGTACCACTTCCGGAAGTTATATAATGACCAAAAAGGGAGGTGCACAACTAGATGTTATAACAGTCCTAAATACCAAATTTTAACTTTCTACGGCTTTTGAGTTATGCGAGATACATACGTACGTACAATACTTCCTTTACTTCGTACAAGGAACTAAAAGAGAGTACCACAGTCAAGCGATATATAGCAGAATGGCAGCAGACAAAATTAAGTAGTACATTGTGATAATTAAGTGCATATTTGATTTGATCAAAAATTTACATAGGTTATATATTCCTCGATACTGTAATATCCTGATTGTGAGTTTCAGCGTGACTTCCAGTATATAAATTTAGCTATTTAATCTTGCAATATAGTGAGATGCGTTAGTTATGGTCGTGTGTATGTCCGAAAAATGGTCATTCGAAATGAGACGAAAATATGTGAACGATTCAATAAAATGAAATTGCATTATACTCGTATAGGTTGAATATTGAATGCCATCTCATTTGTCATTTTCTGAGCCAGATAATACAAACTCCGAACGATCCCTTTGAATTAAGATTTGTCACAAATACGTCCGAATATGCTTGTTGATCACT
Organism: Pterostichus niger; assembly: GCA_947425015.1. Classification (NCBI taxonomy): domain Eukaryota; kingdom Metazoa; phylum Arthropoda; class Insecta; order Coleoptera; family Carabidae; genus Pterostichus; species Pterostichus niger. The sequence continues at coordinate 18,889,663 of OX380341.1, read as the reverse complement.
GTGATATCGCTTTATCGCTTTAAGATATAAATTTAAATGCATAGGTGCAAGTACAACCTATAAAAAATTGTTGGGTGCAAATATTTATAATTACACACTTTTGACAAACATTTTATAAATAAATAACTTTTCAAATTACACATGATTCAGAAAGTGTTACTAAATTCAGTTGACACAACAATAAAATTTCACATGTTAAAATTATTGGTTATTTGAATGTTGAAGTCACAATAATTCTTTGTTATAACCTTGTAATTTTTTTATTGCTGTAATCAGTCATTGTTGTGATCTTTCATTATTGAAATATTTCATTGTTGAAATCTTTCATTGTAGTAATTTTTCATTATTGTTATAAAATAGGTCTAGTTACGTGCTATACCTTGCGTTACGCTTCAGTGGTTATCTTTTTTTATAATTTTTTTTATATTTCCTTTTTATATTGTTACCATGTAATAGTTTTTTTTATAATATATATAAAATTAAAGAATGAAAGTGCACTCCACAAAATTCTGTCGGCGACTCTGCTCATATTACTGTTATAATTTAAGTAATTACCGATTTAGACTCACCAACCAATTTCAGCAATCAGACAGATATTAAGAAATTAAGGAGCAGATGTAGGACTTACCTGTAACAAAAAAAAAAAAATTAATACAAGACCATTAAAAGTACAAAGCTAGAGAACATAGGTGAAATCTATTATCAGTAATATTCTAGAAAATAATAAATACTAAATACTAAATGGGAAAACTATATCATAAACAAACTAATGAACATTAATGAGAACAGAAAAGCGACAGATACAAATAGTTAAAAATTCGCCTAATAGTGTATGAAGTTAGCACATAAATACTAATATTTTTAAAACAATATATCATTATTATAAATAAATAAATAAATATATCATCACGCCTTTTACCCATTACTGGGTGTGGCACTCTGCCTAAGCAGATCTCGATAAGTGATATATTTCTTCGCGTGAAGTGTGGTTACCAGCCGTCAAATCACGGCCCCCAAAGATGTTAGTGGAGGGGAAGCCACAGGGGTAGATTTAAATTGGTGAAAATTAGGCCCAAATCACTATATTCATAAATATACTGAAGTTTTTATGATTTCCATCAGTTTTTAAGAAATTCAATGAAAGTTTTCTAATTTTACGTTGATATTTTAATATATTTATTTTTTAATTTAAATCAAAATCTACAATGAACTATATTTCTGTGTAACAAGAATTCGAGCCTTCAGATGTTATATGAAAACTGTCATAAGCGATTAAAATGGGAAATAAATTTGTCTATCATTGCAACCTTAATTACTTACAGAAAAACGTTTCAAGTTAAAGTTGTAGAGATTTAATTTATACAATTAAATCATTATTGCTAAAATTAATTTAAAAAGATGTCAATATTTTATATTAGTAATATCTAAATAACTTAGAAACAGAATTTAATATTCTAAACATTCATTTAACAATTTTTCTTGTAAAGTAATTTGGGGTAACGCAAAACTTATTTCTGAAGTTATTCGCCTATGGCACAATTTTCTTGGGATACCTTCTATATGTATCGTACTTATAACAACATTTAAATCATGCATTTGGATTTAGTTTAAGGTTAAAAATTGACAATATAATGTTAATTTAGATTTCCTATTGAGTAATCAACAACAACAAAAAATGTAGGATGTTACAAACAGTTTGTTTACATCAGCAGCGGTAGCTCAATACTCAATTCGATTGAATGCTTGAGAATATGTATTGTGATTTTTGTTGTATTTATTAAACGATACTTATCAGGTTTGGTTGTCTACATTATGTAAAAAATAAAATCACTCCCTGTACTATGATATTATATTTAGATGTGATAATTACTCATGACATGCATCGTAAGTTTCTCGACCCGCCTATAGTATTACTCGTACATCAATGATAACAACATAAAAGATAGAATATTTAAATTTATTTTGTTGTTTATTTTATAATCTCATTCTAGTTCGTGTAATTTGCTGTAAATATTTTTATGAAGGGAATTAAAAATTTGATCACGCGTTTCAGTATCGTCTAACAAATTATAGCCTTGTGACTTGTCTACTAAAATTACACATTAAGAATTCTTTTATATCGATATAAAAGTTCCCATCTAGGTCATATAAAACATCAATTTTTATTATTTCCTGATATTCTACATCATTATTGTCAGTTTTACGTATTGTACAAACATGAACACTATTTTTCTAGATAATCTCATTTATGTTATTAAAGATACATTACAGTAATTAAAATCCTTATATACCATAAAATAAATAAGAAGAAATTATAATAGGAGCATTCTTTTTACCACAAATCTCAGCTCATCTCAAGTCATTTGATATGAGATGTAAAATTAACTTCACTATATTACAATCATACTTTTTGACATTTATTTCACTTCAATTTAACTTAGATCTCATCTCACTACTGTTTCAACTCAGATGATATTATTAGTAATGCGCCAATTGTGTTCTAAATATTGTGGACAATGGTTGCGTTCTAAATATTTTGATAAAACATGATATATTTTACAAAATAAATAAATAAGTACGTATTTTTAGAAAGATTTTACATTTCTTGTTTGATTCATTAAAATGTAGAACATTATTGTGCATGTTAAAATGTTACCATTTTCCGATATTTATTTGAAATATATAAAAAATAAAGAAACGTTGTAAGATCATTATAAATTCCTATCGTAGCAGACAGTATTAGGTAAAGAGAATTTCAATTCTATCGATAGTTGCTTCTATGTAATGTAAATTACCGTAGTAGGTACGAATGTAGCTGTGTAGGTATATGTTATATTGAAAGGAACTTTTAATGGTATCGATCGATCCCTTCCAAGTAAATTGAAGACGGAAATTGTTTTGCTCCTAACAAGATTTCAGTTCGATTTGCTGATCAAATTGAATTTACAAAAATATAGTTAAATACACTTACGTATATTGACTAATTTTATCTTCCTCGTTAGCAAAATTCAATTTGGAATTTCATTACATGTGTAAACGAAAATTTTGGCTTGGACATCTATGGATAAATCCAAAAGTACTAAATTTATAAATTAACAGAAAAAGTATGTATTGTGTAGAATTTACACATCTAGTCTTTTACTATTCTAAAATGTCAATATTGAAGTCATGTCAAATTATAACTAATAACCCGGAATAAAAGTAATCCACAAAATAATCAAAGGAATTATAATCAATTACGTTCTTCGAAAGTTGTCATTTTGTGGATTGAAGCGATGAGTTGGACTTAATGACTATATTGGAAAAATGTTCATCATCAAGTCGAGTTTCCGACGAAGTAAAAAACAAATGAATTCAGTGGAATTTTTTTCAGACATTCATATAAATGTAATTTTCATATTTATTATAATTTATATCGATATTTAGTATAGGAGTAGAAGAAGTTGGTGAAGTCATATAAGACCTGCAACAAACAGGTAACTATTGATGATGCAACTAAAACTTAAATCTTTTGAAGCACTCAATAAGTTCACATCTCGCTTGTCTAGATTTTTTTAACTTTTTCTGTCTCATGGCACAAAAAAAAACTAATAATAAAAGTTTACGGCATACCAAAAATATATTTTTACGATCATCTCACCAAAAAGTATACATTGTTGAGTGATTTACAAAAACAAAATAGTTATTTATGTAACTCGTGTTAAAAGTGTGACTTTTAATATGAGTTGCATACTCTATTCTTTCTACGATCAAGTTTTAACTAATTATTCTAATTTGAATTATTGTTATTACATTTCAACCTTCAAAAATATTTATTTTATAAATTTCTTATGCTCGTTTTCAACAACAAATCTTAAGTTTTAGTCTGACATAAAACTGACAAAATAGCATTAAATGTTTGACAGCAATTAAAATTGTTTTTATTGATTTAATAAAGTAACACTTCTAACACCATTTGCATAAATAACTATTTTGTTTTTATACTTTTTATTACAGGGTCGAAAAAATATAATATAATTTTGGTGTACCGTAGTATTTTAGTAATACGTTAATGTGTACTGTGAGACAAGAAAGGTTAAAAACTCTGAAAAAGAAGTAATTACGTTTAAATTGCGAATGGCTGCGTATTTGAAAATATAGATAAATACTCGTACAATAAAATAATATTTCCGTTTGCTTGATTACGATCATCTTTCATCGTATCAATATTTACATAAATTATCAGAGTTAAAACAATACAATAATTAACCATTAAACTATTTTGACAAATACAAGTTCGGTAACGTTAACCTCAAGTCTAGTCCATAACTATACTAATATCAGTAAAACAACTTCCACCTCTTGGAAATAAGTAACAGCAAGTGCTAGAAGTATACCAGAACCGTGATGTGACGTAACCAAAGCCGTGATAAATTGACTGGTGCACTTGTAAGTCTGAACTCGGCACAACACCTGCCGTGGAGTATTGGAACAGGTACGCCGTAGCCGCGATATGCGTGGAATGCGGCAATGTTGCCATTTGGCGGGCCCGGTCCACGGCGCCGCTACTGGCTTACGCTGCAGGATGGTATTCAGGCGAAAATCAAATTTATTTAAAAAGTATTTAGCTTTTTAAATTTTCTTTACCTTTTTTTCTCAAAGATTTTAGATAATTTAATGATACAATAGTTATATGTCCAACTAATAATAAAACAACAACAAAAATTTGAAATTTGATTCACGAAGGTGAAGCCGGAATATATCAATCAAATTATAAAAAAAAATGCTTTCATTAAATATTGAATACATATTTTTTTTGCAAATTATACTAAATTGATTTTACGTAGAAATATTGAAAATTGAAAAGAAGATAAAGGAATAAAAATTGTTAAAAAAGTAAAATTTAACCAATATATGTAGTGCTTACTACTTTAATTATTTTTTTTTAACAATTTTTCAAATAGTGTTATCTAGATAACTTAGAAACAGAATTTAATATTCTAAACATTCATTTAAATTTTTTTCTTGTAAAGTAATTTGGGGTAACGCAAAACTTATTTCCCAAGTTATTCGCCTATGGCACAATTTTCTTGAGATACCTTCTATATGTATCATGCATATAATAATAATAACATTTAAATCATGCATTTGTTTTTAGATTAAGGTTGACAATATAATGTTAATTTTGGTTTTTTCTATAAAAAAAACACGATTTTCATGATCAATATACAAAAAATAATAATTTGCTGTAATGAAATTATTATTTTCTTAAATATTAGTAATGACATTGTGATTGTTTTCTTACGTTAGTTATATTATATTACGATATCTAGCGGTAATATCTAGTACTAAAAATTGATAGATATATTTTTCTACTTAAAATATACAGAATTTGTTATGATTAAGGCAGTTATTAACGACCAAAATTCCTATATTGTTATCATTATATTATCAGTAGCTCTTTATACAAATTTTAAAATCCAAGTAGTTGCATATCTACGCAATTTCACGAACTTTAATTTAATTACTATAATACGTGAACGTAATGAATATTTAACATGGGAAAGTGTACGGTAACCAATTATAAAACAAAATTGCACATGACAATATTAGATCTATCCACTATGTTATTTACGACAGATTGCTTTATTTGAATTAGAGAAATTAAATAAAATAGTTTAAGAACACATTTTTTTTGTAACAATTATATCATGCTAACAATAACTCTCTCTTTGTTATAAATGAAAAAAATAGATATGAATGTTTTAATTAATTTTTCGTATTTATGTAAGTAAAATGTGGTAATTAGTATTAAATAATGTGTGCAGCTAGATTTCAATAATCCTAAAATGCATATAAATTTAAATATCTCATTATGTCTTTTACCCCTTTTTCCTATTAGTGGATATGGCATAATGCCATAGCAGATCTCGGTACGTGATATATTGAAGCGAATGAACCAACAATCAATTCATAGTCCCAAAAGATTTTAGTGGTGAGAGAGCCACATGGGTAATTTTAATATGGTGAAAATTGTTTGTTGGCTGTGGGACCGAATCCAGGTTCATAATCCATAGTCTAACTCGATACCAATAAGACATGTACCCCAGTACTAATATTAATAATGACTACTGATTTCAAATATTTATTACAAATCTGACAATCGTAGTGGATGCTATTGTTTCATGATGCATTTGTCACTATAAATCATAATTATTAGGAGATTTTTTAGAAATATTTTAATTTATATCTCTAATTTGTGACATAAAAATGAAGTGAACTGTATTATGTAAAGAATACGTGTGGAAAAATCTAAAATTGCTATATACAATATGGTACCTAAATAAAATGAAATATTAGTTTTATGTTCTTATTATTAAATTAATAATATTTTTAATAATAATATCTATAATATCAAAACTTAAATAAAAAAGTATATATCAAAAAGGTTTCTACATAAGTGGGTCGGTTTTAAAACTCTATCGATCTACGATATCTTTAGCTTAACATTAATTTGTACAATTTTTTACTTCATAAGAAAAAAAGTTCAAATAGTTTAACAGCACAGCATTAATTATATTCGTTTTATTTTTTTAATCACTTTACGTTAATCAAACGTGAATAATAAATCCGTTAAAAGTCATTAAAATAATAAGAATAAAAGTAATGACAATTGTATTTTTTGTACTATGTGGGTTGCGGCTGTGGTGTTAATCAAGTAACATAATATTAAGTTAGGTACAAGAATTATAATTTAGAAACAATTTGAAAGTAAATGCAAATTTGTTATTATTGTTTATAATACATTTTTATGGTAATGATAGAACCGTGGTTTCACACTTATAAATATAAACTATGTTCTACTTTTAAATAGAGATATCTAAAAAGGCAGTCTTCAACAGACTAATGCAGTTAATTATAATCATAACCTTGTTTTCTGTTAACAAGGTTGTTTCCATCAATTTTATCGTCACTTGCTCCGTGCAGATGATTAAATAATACATATTTATTTTAAAATTGAAAATATTTATGTTTATAAATTTTACAGAAGGATACGCATTAAACACAATTATATTTTTATTAATATTTTTATTTATGTAAATATTTACGAAATAATAAATGAATTATAATTTTGAAGTCAATTAAATTTGTCTCTCTAAATTTATAAGATTATATTAATGAGTAAATTAATACTATTGTGATTCATTAGTTTATTAAACGATTTTAATTAAGTTGTCTACATGCATGTTTCAGAGGCCAGATATAGTTCTAATAGACAAGGATTAGTTAGCAAAAAAATATTAGAAATAATTAGAATTTGCAAAAGATTACAAAAGAAGCATAATAAGTAACAGTAAAATAGTTATGTGTAGGTACAATATGTATTGTATACTTAAAATTTAAAATAATTCCGGGACTTTTCACATTAGGAAGACTTTTCCGTTGTTAAAAGTACAAACTTTTTTTATTCCCAATATATGTAGATAGGGCTTGCTCTCTTTGAACTACAAGCTCACCGGAATAAAAAGAAAATGCCTGATCTCGAAATTGTATTTTAATTAACATCAAACAATTTAGTTGAATTTTCTTTCAGTCACTTCAACCTTCCTTGAAAAATGTTTCAAAAGGACACACATTTTTACCGTTTTCACTTTTACAAATATACCGATTTAAATTTGTTTAAGTGTGAAAATGAGTAACAGTTATATGGAAAAGATTTCAGAACTCATATTTAATAAATAAAAAAATTTTTGGTTTAAGTTCTGGAAATTTGATTTACGTTTCGGTACACCAAACGTCAGAAAAAGAAAATAATAAATGAATAATTTTTTATTTATTATTTTAACGAATTAACAGAAGTGAATAATGAGTAATAGTTGATTTGGAAGGAATAAAATAGCATAGTTTTTACTTCCTTGTACGAAGTAAAGGAAGTATTGTAATCGCGAAAATTTTCGGTTCTCAGATTTCAACGGAAATAGGTGTTTTGGCCCTCCCTGAATCCATTTTGACTAATTTCGTCATGCCGTCTGTACGTACGTATCTCGCATAACTCAAAAACGGTAAGCCGTAGAAAATTGAAACTTTATATTTAGGACTGTTATAACATCTAGTTGTGGTACTTTACTTGAAGCCTATAATAGATTTTCATGAAAAACTATATTCAAATATAATTTAAAACTTTCCAAATTTGGTATATAAGACTACTATATCAATGGAAATAACATAATAGATTTTGGTTAAAATAGACTAACCGGAAGTGACACATTACATGAAGCTGCTAACAGTTTTCCTTGAAAAAAATGGTTTTATTTTCATTTTATAAATAAATGCTGCAAATAAAAGTTTTAGAGAATTAAATTCTGCGTCTAGCACATTAAAAAAATTTAAATTAGTTTTTTGTATAAACGAGATATCTAAATTTAAATATTATATATTTTTTGATTTAAAAAAAAATTAAGTTTGCTATGGATTAGAACAAAAAATAAAAGATTTCATGTGAAATATGTGCAATTAAAAAAATATCTATAGTTTAATACGGGTACAAGGAAGTCATGTGGTGTTCACATCAGATATTTTTCATAAAGTCTTGTTCAATTAGGGTACCGGTTTCGATCATTAATATGATCATCTTTAGAAAAAAAAATAATTTTTAACTCTAGCAGATCACACAAACGTGTTAGATTAAAACTAGGTAAAATACATAACGATATATTTATTTATATGTTATTTACGGTGGGAATATTTACTGATACTTGCACACCAAACAATTAAAACAAAATTAACCAAGTGAAATTACAATGCACTATACTTGATACATTCTATTAATTAATTACAGAAATTTTGCATCGTAAAAAATAACAAACCACCCTCATCAGTTAAGAAAATTCCACAAAAAAAAAGTGATTAACATTCGTATATCTGCGTCTAACACCAAATCTACCGCTACATTACGTTGATTAAACCATAGCTTGTAAACCCACTCGTTACCAGGGTGACCCGCGATCATTAGCATATTCCAACAAACGAGGAGCTTAGCGATCACTTCCAAATTCGGTTGCTTTGCGCCATGGCGTCAGTTTGAATCAGACTCGCATTTCGGAGTTAGCATTGAAAAGCGAGGATACAACTTTATCCATTCTCACTTTATAAATATAGAATTTATTTTCCCAATCAGGAATTGTTTTTTGACTTGTAGTTGTACAAATTAATAATAATAATCCTATCTTTTCTATAAACTATTATTTTTATAATATTTGTTAATAAGTACTTAGTTACTTTTTTTTTCAAAGTATAGTGCTACGCATAAATATAGTCTCTAATCGCAATGTATAATATTATATTTCAAAAAGTAATTAGAAACTGTCTTATTTGGAACTTCAGACAATCTCTAAACGCTCATTAGGTAAGCGCCCTAATTAAATAAAGAGCAATTATATACTGCATTCAAATTATATAGGCTTGATACTTTATAATTTGGTAATAACAATTTACAAATTATATGAAACGTTTAAAAATCTATAAACAATAAAAATGTTCCTCAATATACCTAATTAGCTCCTCCGCCATATTTTTCAAAGCTAAGTTTTGCTATGATATTTAAAGAAAAATATCAGTTACTAAATTATCTTTTAGAGCAGTTATAGAGTTTAAAATTATGTATGTAAATTAGTAAACAAAATTCATTTACTATAGCTTGTAACTGAAGAAATTAAATATGAAAATTTATCAAATTATAAACTAATAATATTAGACATCGGATAAAAACAAAATTATGAACAAATATATAACGTTTTTATCCAAAATATTTTGCTATGTTTAAAGTAAATTTTTGGATGTCTGTGAATTTTACATTATTTTCAAAACTTTATTAAAAATGGAAAATCATTCACATAAAGAAAAATTACAAATTATTAAACAGTAGATATCATTCAGGGGATATAAAAATATTTTTCCAAATTACGTAACATATTTTTTATCATTATGTTTTAGTTCCATGATTAACGCTATTAATTTATAAAAATAATAATTTTTCAGATTTAATTTCTACATTTAAAAACCATACTAATTTACGTGCACAATTTAAATTTTTCAATTTTTTATTTAAAGTATTTTTGTATGAAATACATAATTTGGCCTTGGCTTCAAACCTCTGCATAAGTAATTGATTAAAAATAAATAAATAACTATTACCATGTCAACAGAAGAACAAATTTCAGTGTTGTACAACTTGATTTTGTGTTTTACTTTTATCACACTAATAATCTATTGTATAAACTCATGAATGCTCACAGCTCAGCCAGACAATAATTTTCTTAAATTTTCTATATTTGCAAACATTATAATAATTTAGCAATATATATTGAAATATTTATAGCAAAATAAAAACCAGCAAAAAATTTGCAAATTCATAAATTATGTACATAAATCTTTGGTTAGTGTATTATGAGTAAAAATACAACAAAATTATAAAATTTGCAAATTTTGATATACAACCTTGCAAACATTTCCATATCACAAGAAAGCAAAAATGACTGAAAATAAACCAGCTCCATGTATGTGAAATAAAACATTTTGTTACAAAATATTGTACAGATATCTATTAAAAGTGTATAAATAATGAAATAGTTCTTAAACTTACTTAAGTTCATAGCATGTAACCTTTTGATTTAACTGTACCCACATTGTACAATGGGCGCTAATGGATTAATAATTACCCAACAAATTATAAGGAAAATAATTAAATGAACTTATATTTACTTATTGTTTCATTGCCATAGTACAGATATGTATCTTCTGTGTACATCTCTTGCAATTACGCAATATAGAATACATTTATATCAAGTGATGGCAGTTAAAAGTAAAGATAGAAATTTTAATATGTGATATTAATTTTATGCGATTTCCTAATATAATGTTAATTTTACAACAAAAACTATACATTGTATAGTTGTTCAAATTTAAATGTTACATATAAATCTATTTTCTCTAATAAGAATTTGGAATGAATTGAAAAAAGTGGGTAAAAATTTTATAACATTGGCAGAAATGGAAAAGGCCACAATGAGAAATCGCACTTTACACTGAAAGAATCGTGTGCCGCAAAAAAAAACTTTATTAAAGCGTATTTGAATAATGGGCGACACTAGGAGTTTCCTCACAGCGGGGCATGGGCGTCGCTGATAAATGGGCAAATGGGGACCAAAGAAGAAGTAATTAATCAAATTTGTTTAATACTGCCTGTTAGTAGAAATGCTAATAAAATTTTCCAGGAAGTAATGTAATTTGGAACCTTCATTTGTAATGCCTAATTCGTGAACTCAACTACTAGTATTTGTTTAGGGTACTACGAGTACATACATTTTAAATTATAATTCACGTTTGGATTATTAATATTCCTACTATAATATAAGCCGAATATAATATTGAAATCATTTTGATTAAACTTAAAATGTAAATATATACTTAGTACATTATTGATTGTTGAAACAGATACCTATGAAAGGAAATATTGTTTCCTTGAAATATTAAAACATACATATTTATTTTCAATTTATATTGGTTGGCATTATCAATAATTTTTTAAATATTAAACAGCAAGCAATAAAAACCGCTAAAAAGTATAAAATATAGTCTTCACTTGCCAACAATAAATATAAAATATAAACATTGATAGATTAGTTACATAATTTTGCTTCTACATATCTACACATACATACATAAAGATTTATTCTGCGGTAGTCAGTGTTTTACAATTTTTAAAATTTATGTTGTAAACAATTGTGTATGCTTTTATTTATTGCTTTTTATATTTATTATGTACTACTATCTTAATAATAGAATCTATAAAATATACTTTGACAAACTGTAAATATAATTTTGACTGCTGTATGGTATACACTTTGCTTTTGCATAATATCTCATAAAAATATGATAGATTCAATGTTTAAAGTGAAATAAAACATATAAATTAAGTTTTCTCTTAGAACATATTTTATTTTCTAAATAATTTTACTTCTCTGACTGGACTCTTAAAAATAGAGATACAATTTTTATTTTATATAAAATGAAATACATAAATGTAATATTTTAAAATGTTTACATTTGCAAAATATCTCTGTTTTCAAACAAGTAAATGAAAAAAGTTCGTTTAATTTTCAGATAACGCGAATATATGATTCTTTTAATATTTCGAGATTGTAGAAGTGAAATATAAAAATTTACTGTGATTATACAAGTCTAAAATTACATCACTTGGGCCATAACTGTGTTCTCGTTATAAATTTGAATAATATTCAAAACATGCAATTTTCATACATTTAGCAATTCCATTATTAATTTTATAACATTTATAACTAAATCTAACATTAATATAACCTTAGAAGTTTAGACAAAATGCATTGCTAGTATTTTTTTTCTTTCAAAAACAGATTCAACATATAAATGGGCTATCATTAATATTTTTGTAGGTAGATTGGTTGATTAATTCAAAATACAATTGAAAGATTATATGTAATTTTTATTATTATTATTATTATAAGACAACATAATATTTAATTCAGTTATTTTATAATTTGTTTCTTTAAATACACAGATGACATTGGCCAGCCACAAGTATAAATAGATATAATATAAAGTACATGGATCTATCGTCAAGTTATATAAGCATAAAAGTAATAATGTAAACATTATAAAAAAGGAAAACGAAAGTATCACTAACGGATAATCAGACTATTACCTAGATTATTTCTTATAAAATAGTTCTAAAATTTGTTAAAATTGGAAAATAGCCTAAATAAATACTTACTTTGCAACTTGGTAAATATTAATAAAATAAAAAATATTATCAAATAATAAGAATCACATAAGAACTCCATTGATAAAAACTACTGAAAATGTGGGCCAACTTTAAAGTACATATGCACAACGATATAAGACAAGTTAATGATGGCAGAACCGAACCATAAAACCAGCAATTTAATTCTCGTTTGCTGCTTCATGTATGTATGGAGTAAACCCTGCATGAGACGACCATGTGCTCGTTTATTGTCGCCACCATCATCTTTTACGAGGACGCAATTCCTAAAGAGGGAACGTGAACCGACTCTGTCGCATATTTCAAAACTTTACCGAGATAATATTTTCACGTACATAAACACAATTATATTTTTATCTTTTCAAACATTAGGTTAAATCTTTCCAGCAGTGCTTATATATATATATATATATATATATATATATATATATATATATATATATATATATATATATATATATATATATATATATATATATATATATATATATATATATATATATATATATATATATATATTATCTTAGTTTAATTGCATAAGAAAAATTCCTTGGGTAAAGCAATTTTCCAGTTTGTTTTGCATACTAAATACGAGAATTGTCATTAAACAATCAACCTTGAATATAATCAAGAAAAAAAATCACGTTCGAGCCCACTCGAAAATTTGTTCGCCCACACTGTCGAAGTGAAATGATTATACAAAACATTGATGCTGTAATACATTTAAAAACGCAATTAGCACAATGGAAATCACTCCTGAAAAGGCTTGAATGTGTCATATTTATCAAACAGGTTAGAATTACGGATATTTTCAATTTTGCATGCTTTGGGTTATAAAATGTACATGTATGTGTAATATGTAAAGAAATCCACACGCATGTAGCATATGAAATTAATTTTTTAACCTGAATTATTTCCTAGAAAAGACCTTAAAATAATAGTTGTATGCCCGATATTATAAAAACAATAATTTTTTTAATTCTATTAAATTTTACATTATACTCGTATTTTACACACATTCAAAGTAAAATTATTCGTCGTTTATAATGTATCAGACAGTACAGAATTAATTTTTGCATATATGGTAATCAACAGTTTGAATTTAATTCATTTTAAATCCGTGAAAATCAATTTGAAAAGTTACCATACTTAATTTTTTACGTGTATAATTATCCGGCCTATTCACCGTATATCCGTTTTAGTTGAATATTAATAATTTTTCGACCGGATAATACAATTTTCATAAAAAATATATAAATATATAATCATAAAAGACAATTCCATTGCACAACAAAATTTAATATTAAGATTTAACTCTATAAATAGATTTCTAAAATAAATTATACGATATTTGTTAATGTAAATCATAGAAATTCGCAGATATAAAAAATTATTCTATTGGACCAGATAATCCGATATTCCCGCGGAACTTTTATTAAACCGAATATTTAATATTCGGCTTTACAAATATCACTAATTGGAATAGAAACAATTTTTCGACACTTCAGTTTACTTTGAGCTTAGGTATTAAATTTTACAAATATTCGAAATAAATGACATCTAAATATTTTTTTTATTTTTGGAATAACAAACTGTTACAGTCAAAATATGTATATAATATAGAATATAATTCTAAACTAATTTTAAAGCTTTGCATTGGTAGAAAAAAATACAGATTTTCTATGTTAAACGCCATTTCATACTACACCTACTACATTTTAACTTCCAGTCGAAGAAACAGCTTTAATAGACAAATAAAACAATACAGAATATTAGAATGTAACGAAAATACTGCTGTTAACTCCATTTTAAAATATTATGCCCGGTGACTATTATTGCTACTGTAATAACACATGCTAAAACATTTACTTTAAAAATACTGAAATTCAGCCGTGAAAAAAATTATTACATTTAACATGCTAGAAACTGACTTTTTGATCAAGCATTGTCGATAGAAGAATTTTTCGTCATGGGACATGGAAATCATTTCGCAAGTGATAAAAGAGTAAAGCAAGATGTCCTTCCCCATTACATCTTGTCAAAACCAAAATTTGCTAAGTAGATTTTTAATTTTATACATCACATGTCCGGCAGTATGGTTGCGTGGTTGGAGTTACGGCATTTAAATTCGAAGATCCCGAGTTCGAATTCTATTCAAACTAAAAAATATATGAATTACCACACTGCGACTCGATGTCCAGACCCTGTACTGTAATTGGGTTTAAATTATTATTATAAAAAGTAGTTAAAATAATTAAATAAATATATGTCTGTAACAGATTTCCTTTTGGGAACCGATTGTTAAATAATTGCAATATCATCACTACTAGATAATGTCAACTAAACATTTTTACTTTTTTACATAGTATTAAAGTACATTAAGAATTAAATTACAGTTGAAATTGATAAACACAACAATGTTCCGAATTGGTCTCAGTTATATCAATGTCTGTTAAAATAAAGTGGCATTAAGAAACATTAGAATAGTAATAATTTCGTATAATTTATAAGAGTTCATGAACATTGTGTTCATTAAGAGAATAGATAATAGGTACAACACATTAATAACTCAACTTAAATATACGAAATTAAAGAATCCTGAACACTGCAATCATCTAAAAATGTTGCCCAAGAAAAGTTATAATCAATATTGAATATTTGAAAATTCCATTTACATATTTTTTTGAATAATGTTTGAGAATCGCTGATATAGAGGTTTAGCAAACCCATCCATTATTCTTGCATAATACAAAAATTTGGGATCACGTAGAATCCACATTACACTTTTAAATGAGTTAAAAGAGCAAGGTATAATATATTCCAGCATCCTAAGCGATCTTCTTTTTACAGGTTATTAATATTTCATCATTATTTTTTTTAATTATTCACGGTAATTGGATAACACGCTAATAAATTTATTTTCCAGAATGCTGGCATACATCCAGCATGGAGCGTGGTCGTTATGGCAACGATGGAAGCGATGGAAAATAAAAAGCAATTCTCGCTGGTGTTCTGGAAGCGTTTGGAGATGTAAAGTTTGGAAAGTGTACCGCATACAGAGTGTGCGATTACACACGAAACATTCGAAGAGAAGGAGTATTTATTGCCTACTTGGATCTTATAATATTCGCGTGAACATGGAAACAGCGAGGGCGCGAGCCAAGGTTATTTACCCCGCTTGCGTTTTTATCCCAATTGCGTTTCTTCCCATTATTTACTTTCTCTAAAAAATATTTTCCACTTACAGCTGTATAAACAATTGTATTTATATTTAATTTCAATATACTTGCCGTACAAGAAACTTACAGTTTTATAAGATTTACTAAGTTTACATAAAGTTCTAAAAATGGTTTCTGTTTTCAGGCAAAATGACGTAAAACTGTTTACTTGTAATTTTCAAACAGGTTGATAGATCGGTGTAAAAATAGTTTCGGCGCATGTGTATTTAGCTGATATAACTGTCAGATTTCAACATAAGCTGATATTATTTATCATTTCATGAATTATATTAGAATCTGTTTTAAAATATCAGCTTAATATACAATGTGTCACTAAAATTGAAATTCAAAGTAGAAGAAAATAGTTTAAAAAGTTTTGCATAGTATATACATGCACTATCTCAAAACTAATATTTACGTATTAACATGATTAGTTTTAAACTAGGTTTCAAGTCAAACCCATGAAATTTGGTTTTAATTTCAGTTAACTCAAAACCGTTTCGACATTGTATATATGGCGTTTGAAAAACTTAAAATGATTTGAATACAGTATCGAAATTGCATGTAAACTTAATAATTGCAATAATTCAAATATTCAACTAACAAGCGCGAATTTCAATAAAGTACATACAAGTAAGTCAACTTAAAAATAATAATTTAGTGATAATAACCGAGACAGAAGACTAGTTTAATTATTTTCTTTTACTAATATTCTTTGGGTTTCATTAATACAATCGGATTAATAATATTTAGATTTTCATTTTAAATTTATACCTTTGTTTGTAAAATAAATTATGAGGTATGGCAATCTCCCGTAGCAGATTTCGGTAAGTATATATTTCACGACTTGCAATGATGTTAGTGGAGGCGAAGCCATGCGAGCAATTTGAATGTGGTGAAAATTGTTTGACGGCTGTGAGAATCGAACCCTTGTTCTTAAATCTACATTCCGAATCGATACCACTGATACTATTTTGCTTGTGCAATATTTATATCATAAATGTTCATATTTGTATGAGATATTATGATATTCAATGATGTTACAGCTCGTAATCCACAGAAACATGAATACTATCTACAATTTCAATGAAGTTTGCAGGATTTCTTTTCTTTGTCCACATAAATTATGAAAAATAGTTGTTTACCTGAAACTGACAGGAAAAAACATTTGCCTGACTTTTAAGAATCAGGAAAACTTTGCTTTGCCTGCCTAGGCAGGTAATGGAACATGAATTTTGTTGTGTTACTACATAAAATACTGACTGAATATGTAATGTAAAGTAAATATTTCTTTTAATTTAAATTAATTTAAAATATTTATTATTTGTTTATAAGTTTCAGGTAAAATGTTGTACGTAACACGACAGTAAAGCGTTGTACAGAATTCGTAAGCTGTTTCAAGCCTCGCTTTCGCTCTCCATGAAACTATTTACTCATTCTGTAATTGAACGCTTTCCTGACTTTTTACGTAAAATAATTTACCCAAATATTTTTCTGTTTTGTTAATTGTGTCTCAAGACGATAATAATAATTATATAATAAAAGTTAAACTATTAAAATGTAGTTGAATTACTCCATTTCACCTCTTGCTAGTGACGCAATATATCCTTTAATCACACTGGCTGCACGTGTATCATACTTCCCATTTGCTAGCATTTTTAACCAAATAAAATAATCTGTTATCTAATTATTATGAAATAAGTGAAGATTATATTATGTTCCCTGAATTATGTTTGTACATGTGGATAAATTAACTATTTCAAAAAGGGCGAAACAAAAAATTTATTGATATTAGATTCATAATATTATTGAACGGTTGTATAGCTAATCCTGAATTTTGGTTTACTTCAAATGAAATTATATTAAAAAATATTTAATAAAACCTAATATAATCCTATTACCGTTTGTCTTTCAGAATATAATTTTAATTAATGATTTTATAAAGGATTAGAATAATGTTAACTAATCCAAAATTCAGGATTATCTAAAACTTTTTTGATACTCGGGGCTTTACAGATTTATTTTGACTGTAAACTTTTAGCAAGTAAAGTTCGACATATTGATGCACGAAAATGAAAATATTTACATACGTTGATTAAGTTATTATACACTTGTAAGTGATCCTCTTTAAAAATATATTTCTTATTAACATGTCAGTTTTAGCGTCATTTAATTTTATTGCATTTTAAACCATATATTTTTCACAATTTGGCAAACAAATTAGTAAATTAATATAAATATATGGATCTAATACAAAAATATCAATTTTTCTAATCTAACTTTTAATTTGTATAATTACTCTATGGGGTAGGTGGCTCAGTGGTGTGTAGTCGATCTGTGGATTTTGAGAACCCTAGTTCGATCCCCACAGCCGACAAACAATTTTTCACCAAATTAAATCTAGCCCTGTGACTCCCCCCTAACATCTTTGGGGGCCGTGATTTGACGGCTGGTAACTGCACTTCATCACTTACAGAGATCTGCTTCGGCAGAGTGCCACACCTAATAATGGATAAAAGGCGTGGTGATATATTTATATTTTTTTTTCTACGATTGCTGTGAAAAGTCTCTCATTTGTCATTGTAAAGTTGACGTTTTCTGTGGAACAATCTAAAAATATCTTTTTTGCGCGTCTCCAATGGCAACGCGCGAAAAAGACGTTAAATGCGCGGCGTTTTCAATGGCAACGCGCGAAAAAGATTAAAAATGCGCGCTTATTTCAATAGTTACCAGGGATACAAACAAAACAGAAACTTGTCATATTGATAGTTAACAGAATGAATTTATTTTCAATACGTATCGTAGAAAAAATTATGTGTGTATCACGAACGTAAAGTGACTTTGTTCCTCTTGCACTATTGCAGCTCTCGCCTTCGGCTCGCGCTGCAATTACCGTGCTCGAGTAACAAAGAATCACTTTACGCTCTTAATACACAAATAACTATATTTACTCTTTGTTCGCTGCAAAAACATTAGCAGCTATTCGCGATTTCAAATAAGATGTCACCACCTAGCGGTGAAATTTATAAACATTACTGGCAGTATATAGCTATAGTAGGGACAAGTTTTGCGTTATATAGTTCTTGTAAATGTAGATGAATTAATGTGAATAATTAAGAAAACTAAAATACCCTCAATTTAAAACTATTCAACTCAAATCTGACTGCCCTGTAATGCAAATATCAAAAGTATACTGTCTTCGTCCTCCATTTTCATATGTATAGCAGCGCCGACATCAGTAATTTGATCACAAATTGCTGGCTACTTAATGTGATGTGAAATGGTAACAGCGTTGATTACGAATCACTTTGACAACTATAGTTAGTGATATCGACTCTCAGATACTATTAAGAACTTCGAAACTGAGTAAAACTAATTAAATAAAACATTATTTTATTTTGTTGAAAACCAGAAAAATAATGCTAGACAAAACGACGGTCACTTATCAAAGCTGAACAAAATAACGGACATTTATCAATGCTGGACAATTCATACTAACACTGGACGAATGGTCACTATACATTAACATATATAACTCTTAATTTCGTATTGTAAAATTTAAAATGAATGTAATAAATTTTTCAGGATTTGATTAATGATGCATATTTAGAATTAATATAATAATGCAGCCTATAATTTACAACTTCACTTATGATAGAAACAAAATGAGTTGTATGTTAGTATTTTGTGCAATTAAAAACACATATTTCAAATAAATTCAATTGTTGTCCGTGCAACAATTTATTTTCATTAGGAAGGTGCCATATCAGTAGTACATATATGAGTGAGACATAATATAAATGGTTTTTCCTAATTGTCATTATGATTGTTCTGCTTTGACCATAAAACACGAATATGAAAATATGAACTTTTCATTGTAATGTATAAAACATGTAAATATACTTATTGATATATAACTGACCTAAATTACTTTGACCTACATTAAAACATATTTTTACATAAATGATGCTTTATTAATGGTACACAACGTAAATTACGGATTACAGAATTATGGCTAAAATATTTTTATTCGATATAAAACCTTGCGCTACTCTCAAAAATCAAGATAATAACAGGTCTGCCATCTAACATGAAATTTTCGGATGTAGAGAATAAATTAATTATATTTTTTACCACACGCAAGATTCAAACATGCTCTTTTTGAGAGCTATATTATAACAATGACACTTCTTTGCAAAAAAAATATAGAAAAAGAACAAAGAAAAATATAGATAAAAATATCTTCATGCCTTTTTATTTGATCTATTTCTGTGTATGACATTCTATTATATCTGATCTTGGTAGTTCTCGATAAGGAATACAATGGCAAAAATGTATTTAAAACAAACAAATTTTTATTTATTTATTTTAAAATATAAGATTACACTACGAGCTTTCTTCACTTAATTAGTACATAATGTTTACATAGAGGATAATTAAAGTGTAGTCCCAAATTTTGGTGTAAACTAAATTATACAACCAAAAATACTATATTAATACAAAATAGGATAGTTAGTTCAGTGGTATCACGTCAGACTGTGGATTTAAGACACCTGGTTCGACTGCCACAGCCGACAAATAATTTACACTAAAATTATCTCTGTGGCTCCCCAGCACTAAGATCTCTAGAGGTTGTGATTTGAAGGCTGATAGCCGCATTTCACGCACATAAATGTATCACTTTCCAAGATCTGCTACGGTAGACTGGCACCAGTATGGGTAAAAGACGTGATAATATTTACTTATCTATTGCAATCGTGCGAAAAGTGAGTCATTATGTGAATCATCCAATGCAAATAATAATTGTAAATAATTGCAATAAAACGTTTTATCGCACGCTGCTAATAGGAACGTGCAAGAAAATAGTTACTATGAACAAAATTTAACTACGTAACCTAAGATGATATACAAAAAATGCCTTTGACGTTTCAAATGTATTTAGCAAAATTATTATAATTAGATAAAGCTCGATTGAAGACAAAATAGAGTGTGTAACTAGTGTTAAAAGTGTCTTCTGCTGCACTCAAGGGTTTGCAGCACAAGCTTCACACCCATGCATTAAAATGACACTTTTAACACTAGTTACATAAATAACTATTATTTTAATATAAATTAAATTAAAATATAAAATAAATAAATATATCATCACGCCTTTTACCCATTACTGGGCGTGGCACTCTGCCTAAGCAGATCTCGGTAAGTGATATATTTCGACGCGTGAAGTGCGGTTACCAGCCGTCAAATCACGGCCCCCAAAGATATTAGTGGAGGGGGAGCTACAGGAATAGATTGTTTAATTTGGTGAAAATTGTTTGTCGGCTGTGGGGATCGAACCAGGGTTCTCAAGATCCACAGGCCGACTCGATACCACTGAGCCATCTACCCCATTAAATAGTTAATATAATTTAAATTTGTTATATATATATGGGAATTTAGAATTCTAAACCAAAAGATATAAATTTAATAGAAAATCTAATCTATAAAAGTTTATGATTTAGTCATAAAAATTAAACGACATACAGAAATGGTATACAAACCAATTTGCAATTATTAAACAATAGTTATAATGCGGATACCAAGAAAATTCAAATTGTTGTTCACATTTACCATGATGTAGAAAGCTCATTGAGAACCCGAGTTCGATACCCACAGGTAATCCTGTGTTTATCTTGGGGGCGAGCATGATTTGACGGCTGATAACCACACTTCACGTGCAGAATATATTATTTACCTAGATCTGCTGCAGTAAAGTGCTACAGCTAGTAATGGATAAAAAACGTGATTAAATATTTATTTATATTTTACAATTTAAAATTTCTCTTAAGCTATTAAAAGTTTAATATACTTGTAAAATATGACGTACACTGTTCATCTACATATAGTGTTGATTTTATATGAATATTTGTCACATTGAACCACTTTTGTTTAGGAATTTACTTGTGACGTCAAAGAGAATAATTAAATAAGAAAAAAGCGACGAATTTTATCCCAGAATGAGTTGACTATATGGGTATTACGTGTAGGTATTCAGCCTTTGAGAAACGTAATATTTTATGAATGTGTACCTAATGCATCTGCGTTATTGGATTCTTTACAACGGCTGCCACTTGCGTTAAATGAATATTTCCTGTCTAGACAGAGTACCGTTCCCTAGTCCATATATGCAAATATGCTAAACTGTGGACTAGCTGCTAGGTACGGTAATAATAGTCTTTTCTAAACCGCTAAAGAAGTTATATTTAATTTTGTTCTTGTAATAGATAGAAGGCAAAGTAAAAAAATGTTCAAAAAGTGAAGCATGCTTAATAAACATGTATTCGATTGTCAAATGTCATTTGTTAGTTATTTACGGATGACAAGCAAAATAAAGTTGACATTTCGAGTAAAAAATTGTTTGTCGGAACTGTGGAATATTACCAAATACGTTTTTAAAGCTTCCTTTGTGAAGTTCACTTCGACAAAACAATAAAATAAATAATAATAACTAAAATATACCTTTAAATTTTCATTTACGTTAGTCAGAATACAAAAAAAATATTACTATAAGCCAAGCAAGGATAAAGAACAACTACACGATTAAAATATATGTCACCTAAACCTAATATTTAACCTATTCCTATTACATTTATACAAAAAAGGAATATCTTGTGCTATTTAAAAAATGGTGTAATTCAATATTGATAACCTTTTCATTTCGTCCACAACATTGCATTACTTTTTTAAGAGTTCATATGATAAATTAATTTTGTAAACATTCACATAATTCTGCGGAAGAAAATCTTTACTAACACTAATAATCCAATAGTTATTTACACGTAACAAAATCTGTAGGTGAAACTTTACTGGCTAAGCAATCTTTGAAAGCTTAAAAGTCCTGTACAGACACTATCAGGGTGCGTTACGTACCATATTTTTTTACGACCATCATTGACTTATAAATTATGATTTGACACACGAATTAATAGTTATTTGTACAACTAATAATGAAAAAAATAATTTCCACGAGTTGGATGGCGCAGTATATCAATTAAATGAGTGAAAACAAGATGTCTTCATTACATGTTGTACACGTTTTTTGTGCATATTAATATTAGATTGATTTTAAGAAGATTAAAATTTAAAATTATGTTTTATTATGATTATTTTAAATGCTCTCTACAGAAATAAATAATATATAAAAATAGTAAAAAAAGTAAAATTAAAACAATGAGAATGTAGTATATTCTTTTTTCACTAGTTTTAAATAAATTTGAAAATGTATTATTTTGTAAACGAATTTTTGTTTTCAAAAAGAATTTCATGATAAGAATGAAATAAAATTGTGCAAAATATATAAACTGATCACCATGGAAACATTCATTTTCTGATTATCTTTTGCTATTTAGAAATCGATAAAGTTTTATCGATCTTTCTTATTATATCCGTAACGACGGATTTTCAGTTTAAAAAGTGTTTTGTTCTGAAAGGGCAAATTTTTTAGGTGGCCGCGGAAAAAGTATTTAATTCGTGTGTCAAATCATGAATAATTTGTCATTAATGATAGCAAAAAAAAAATAAAAATTTTGTATGCAACATATTCTGAAAAAGGTTCGAAAGCTCGCCTATATCTTGCCTAAATGCAATGAAGTTAGTCAAATTGCGCCATAACTCGCTTAATCAACCTTAATTAAGCAAGAAATATATTTCGCCTTAAGCTTAACAACTTAATTTCCTATTATTTATGGAATATATAATAAATATATCTAAACTACATGTAAATATTAGATTTATCTTAACCTTGGTAACAGAATAAACAAGTTAGAAATTTACATCGCTTTTGGACTAGATATTTCGATTTGGATTTATACATATATTGCACATGATAGAAGAATTCGGCATAGTTTTATTTGAAAGAGTAGACAATAAGCTTTCTAAATATAAAACTCGCATTAAGTAATTTTGGTTATTTCTCGAATTATGACGATTTTTGAAAACGTACTTTTTTTGGACTTGCCACGTCAATCTTTAAATTCTCGCCAGATTCGTAATTGGTGCCGGAATGAAATGGAACTAAATTTATAGTAAAAATATAGTCCTATCGATTGATGTACGACAAGTTATTGGTATGTATAATGTAGATGTTTCGTGAGCGAGACTAAAAGGAAAGGCTGTAGTGAGGAAGAGATGGATGGAATGATACATGGTGTTGGTGTTCTCGTTACTGAAAGAATGAAACCGTTTGTGAGGAATTATGGTTGTATTGCATCGATAATTCTTTGGCTGAGATTAAAGGTAGACTTTCAAAGAATCTTCGTTGTGTTAGATTATGGCCCAACTGAACCCGAAAGTGATCTTTAAAAAACCAATTTCAAAATTTATTATATAGTGTGATTGATTTGTGTGATCCATATGAATTATCGTATGTAATTTGAATGGCAAAGAGGGAGGTAAATAGAAGCATGTCTGTGAATGTATTCGATGAGTTTGATGATATAAGAGCGAATAAAAATGGTACAAAGATAGTATCTTTCTGCTTGGAGCGTGATCTCTTCATTTACACCTCTGCCTTTAGATATAAATTAGCTCATTTGAATACATGGGAGAATATAAGTGTGAGTACACGGAGATTGATTCATTTTATTTTTATGATGGACGATTGAGAAGTTTAGTTGTGGATACGTTTGAATAAATGTTGGAAAATGAGGATAAAAGGCATCTAAAAAAAGGTTTCATGTGAAATCCAGTGAACTGCAGAATGAGAGTGTTAGATGATGTTTGTTGAGAAAATAAATGAATCTTTGACAGTATGTGAACCTAATTTAGATTGCAGCATAAATGATGTTTGAATAAAATTTAAGGATACAGTTCTTGAATGTGCAAAAGAAGTTTGTGGTTAGAGGTTTGTCCAAGGAATGGTGGAATGATAAAGTTAAAAAGGTAATTGAGGAGAAAAAGAGAACGTATTTGCAATTTCTAAATGTGAAAGATGTGCCTGGAATATAAATAAATTTGATAAGAGAGTAATGAGATAAAGTAAGGCGCGTTTTGATGATTTGATGAGTGAAAGATTAAAGAATGATTTTACATAAAAGTATATTTTGGTTGAGTGTGAAGAGATTAGAGGTGGTAATATAAGCGCGGTGAATGCAATTAGGAGTGTGGATGGTGAGTAGTTATGAAATTAATCAGATGTTAGGAACAGATGGTGTGAGTATTTTAGGGGTTTATTACATAAATGAACCGAATGGTTTTAGTGAAAATGCAAGAGAAAATGTTAAAGGTGAGAGGTTATTTGACTGATTAGTTTAATTGTTTAGATTTTGTTTGAAACGATGTATGACTCCTGATAATTGGAAACGTGCTATTATTTATCCTTTATTTAAGGGCAAAGGTAGTTCGAGTGATTGTGCTAATTTCCGTGCAATAAGTTTGTTGAGTATGGTAGGGATGCTATACGGGAAGATTCTTATTCACAAGGTACGAACCACAACAATCTCCAAGTTAAGCGATATGCAGGGTGGTTCTTTGCCTGAGAGAAGGTGTGTAGAGCAATTGTTTTCTTTTCATATGATTGTTGAAAAGTCATTTGCTAAGAACAAGGTGTTCGGTGGCTTTCTTGATTTTAAAAATAAATTTGATAATATTCATCGAGAGACTTCTAGAGTATGGTATAAATGATAATTTGTTGGAAGCGATTCGTACGCTGTATGAAGGTAGTGAGACTGCGGTGAGAGTTGATGGTAGATTGAGTAATTAGTTTTGTATAGATGTTGGCGTAAAACAAGGTTGTGGGATAAATTGTAAATGGATGTGTTGTTACAAAAGGCGCTGAATAGAGTGGATGGTCTACATGTTGGTGGTAGTTTAGTACCTGCGTTAGATCATAGGTGAATCTGAGGAACAATTGAGAAGAATGATTCTAAGTACGTATAAATTAAGTAGGGAAAGGTTTAAATCTGTTATTGAATGTTAATAAATATAAAGTGCTAGTATTTGAGAAGAGCGATTTGGTGGCTAACTGCAATGTTTCGGTGAATGACGTGAGATTGGGTCAAGTGAATAAATTTGTATAGGTACTTGGGTAGAATGTTATCGAGAGATGGGCGTATTGATCGAGAAATTTCAAGAAGTGTATCTGCGGGATGCAAGGTGCTCTAGGAACCTTTCCTCGAAGCGTGATTGTATTCAGAGATGCTCGATTGAGTGTTTATAATGGTGTGTTAATATCTACGTTGATGTGTGGTAGTGAATGTTGCGTGTGAATGAAGAAACATAACCGACGTATAACTGCTGTGGAAATGAGATATTTGCGGGATGTATGTGGATATAACAGAAGAGACCGTGTCCGGAATACATTGGTGTATGATGAATATAAGATTAAATAGAATGTTGTTACAAGGGTGGGTATAAGTCAGATAAGATAGATTGGACACATGAAATATATGTCGAATGATTGGTGAAACAGGTATATGTTGGTGAAATTGAGGGTGAAAGGTTGCGTGGAAGTCCTATGAATAAATGGATAAATATGACTGAAGAATTGTTACACGAACGAAATTTTCCGAGTGTGAAGAACGAACGAGCTTACATGAAAAGAATTACGAATGTTGTTGAAGCGGAAGGGATAGAAACGTTTGACAGAGATTAATTGTTGGATGAATCTGATGAATAAAGACAAGCGCTAAGATTCTTTATTTTAGATTCGTTGTTTGGTTTTTTGACAGTGTTTATCTGGAATTGTGTGAAATTCACTTCCAAAAACAAGCACACTCCCTTTCTTTCTTATCTTTTGATTTATTTACTGTTATTAGTGTTTAACTGCAATTGTGTAGAATTAACTTTCAAAAATAAGCGCAGAGCGACACTTCCTTTCTTCCTTATCTACTTTCATTGACAAGTGTAAGTTATGCTGCCTTTCTTTTTATTATCTTTATAGAAGCTTAACTGAAGATTAATGAAACAGGTGTGAGTGATGTTTAAATGAGCATGTATGATATGGTTCAACCAAGTATGGTGTCTGGGTGAGAATGTTGGACGAAACTTGATTCTTGATGTGTCTGAAGAGTGGATGTTTTGTGAATGCTTCAAAGGTTCGTGCTACCTTATTTAATAGAATATAGCTTGATATTATGTATGTATACAGGCTGTTATATTTTAATAGACCCAGCAAATATCTCGCTTATTTATCAACTTAGCAATTTATTTCATATAACATGATTTATACAGCTACATGAAAGCTAGTTGATGACGGATGTACACTCATGATATCATTTCCGGTTTATTAGTAATTAATATCAACTTTGAAATTTCAAATGGAACATACTATATTTTTTTACAAAATTGAAAAGTGCATCAAATTTGCTTTACAATCATGTAAAATAATCCATATGTTACATTATTAAAAAGTAAAAGGGCGGGCACTTTATTATACACCAAATCGTAAAGGGAATAGTGAGCTATGACTGTGGCTTGAAATAAAACAATTAACTAAAACAATTGTAATGAACTGTCATTATGTATGACATGATATAACTTCACTGACTGAGCGTGACACTTATATAAATGTGATGAAAATCCGAAAATCGAACTGTTTCTCAAATCCAAGATCCAATATGTTGGAATCCTATCTCACATCTCATTAATGATAGTTATATTTATTTTCAAATATGAATACATCAACATTTCAAAACAAAACGACAAAACAATTTTAGATATTTTTTTCTCTACACAAATTGTAAAACAGACCAAAGAAAAGACTATTTTGTATCATCCCACCTATACACAAAATCACAAAAACCTCTCTAGTTGATGTTTGCATTTATAATAGCACAATATCTCACACGCTGCCTCGTGAGCAGAGCACGGCAAGCGCATCTTGCGTCTGTCCTGTCAGTCTATCCTATCCCGAGAGTAGCTCTCGCGGTTCGGATTTGCGGATAACATAATGTTGCTATCAGGCCCACCGACACTGGCTTGACGTCGGTACATATCACGCCCTATACCTGCTACCCGCTGCTACCCAGGCCTGAGTGGTTGACTCAGGTGCCCGGTGTGGCGAACGGCGCGTAGCCGATGGGAGAAAAAACAGAATCGGACAAGGGTTTTTTATTTTGAGGTAAAATCAATGAGAAGAAGAATGGATTTTGTAACCAGATTTGAAACGAGCATAGTAGATTTACTTTCATGATTGAGAAATGTGACGTATCATATTTCGTGTACGTTAATCTTATTATTATATACTATAGCAATTATTATGGCCAATACTACTGGCGGAATAATAACTTTCAAAAGAAAAATAATGAAAACTTAACTAAGTTATTATTAATCAAACTACTGAAACATGTACTTTAATAAATATACAAGTTATTTTGAGGAGCCAATGGTATCGAGTCGGCCTGTGGATTTAAGAATCCGGGTTCGATTCCCACAGCCGACGAACAATTTTCACCAAGTTAAAATTACCCCTGTGGCTCTCCCTACATTAACATCGCTGGGGCCCATTTGACTGCTGCGAAGAATATATCACTTATCGACATCTGCGCAAGCAGAATGCCACACCCAGTAATAGGTAAAAGGCGTGATGATACATTTATTAATTTTTTTAGTTTGATGAGCTACATTTTAAATAATAAAATAATAATCCCTATTCGATAAGATCTAGATTTCTAGACTCTGCCAATTGTCAAACTTTTCTAAATTATTAGAGAAAAATATATCAAATAAAGTAAAAGAAAAACCCTACTATACATTTCGAATATGGTTGATCCAAAATTAGTTTCTATTGTTAAATATATTTTATTCTTGAAGAACGACTTTGTTAGATATGTACTCGTATTACTAATTATATTTTTATTTTTTACCAATGTTTGACACAAATTTCATTGCATAATACTAATGTAATATTCCGGTCAATATGACCCATTTTGAAATAAATAACTATTTTTTTTATTATTATTATTTATAGAAATAAATTAAATATTGTTTTACAATTCTTTAGAAAACGCATAATTATTTTATTTAGTACAAATTATTGTTTGCTGAAGATGTTTACATAAACTCACAGGTCATTTTCAAAAAATTAATTATAAATTGATTTAAGTATGCAAAATTGATTAAAAGATTATATTATTTATTTTCATATAGTCATCATTTATATTAAATTTCCATCCTATACTATCCTAAAGTTAGATTAAAATTGTACTGGTCCTATTGACTCGAATAATATAAGTATATACTAAATTCGAACAGAATAACTGGATTTGCTTTCATCAGTAAAATTTTAACCAAAATTAATTTGGGCACTATTTAATTAAAAACAAAATGCATTTTTGTATTTCTTTATTATAAAAATATTTAGGATCTCTGTTCTATACAACTCGATATGCCTATAGGGCGAAATATAATTAATATTTGGACAAAAAATTACTAACCATTTAAACAGATCTACTGCAGTCAGTCAACTATCTAAAAGTGGGGTTCAAAAACAAGAACTATTAAAAATTACGGGTCATAATAATACCAATTCATTAAACCCGGATTTAAATATTAACGAAGAACATCAAAATAAAATAATTAATAATATTTGTGGGCGAACCTCTTTTATGATGGAAGGAAATTCATCAACTACATCTACATTTAATGCGTGATGCGTACATGGATAACATTGTTGATTCACTGGAACGAACGGGAAATCAAGTCTTCGTCATATTATAATAAATAATGGTACATGTATTGAAAAAAGCATGTTATAAATATTATTATAGACATAAAAATGCAAACATATGTAGATTCTCTTTGGTAGATTTTAAACAGATAAATGACCCATTAATTTAAAATGAGTATTTAATTAGTTTTATTGTTAAGATAAAATTCTCGTACTGTAATTCATCTGGTACCTGGTTCTTAATGAGTGAACAATTATAACTAAAGCAACGTTTAAATAGTTTAGATTTGTGTGAGGGGATAAATAGCGATCTCAAAGTTTTCTGTTTCGCATATTCGATTAGAATGAAATCTTATCGTCTAAGATAAGGTGGAAAGCTGATGCTTTCTCCTATTTTGCATATTTTAGTCATTCTAATGCATTCAGACGTTCAGTATCAATATCATATTTCCGAAATCCTAACATGACATTTACGCAACTATATTGTAGAGATCGATATTTTTTAAAATTTTTATCTTCAGTCCGATTCGATTCAAGATCCGATTCAATCTAATTCGGTCCGAAATCTGATATTTATATATAACTAATTGTAATGTTGTATAAAAAATATTAAATAAACACTTGGCAAAGTCTCACAAAATTCAGCCTCTAAGTCACCTTATGAGGGCATCGTCAGAGGCTGGCCAGCACAGTTAGTAACCATAGACGTGTTTCGCTCTTATTAGAGCTCATCAGTATGGTGTAACTCATTTCTTCACCTAATTAGGTTTAATATTTTTTATTAAACCTAGTTTCACCAAGTGTATGGATGACAATTAATTTTGTCTTTGTTGTAATGTTGTATATTCGAATGAAAATAACCGTTTTAGAAGAAACTAAATTAATCATAAAATTTTAAAAAATTCAACAAATTTTGTTAACTTTCTTTAATTAATTTGTATCATAGTACATAAGTTCTTATAAATTTTACGTAGCATTATTATTTTTATAGAGTAAAATTGGAATTTATATGTTTTTACTGTAGTGTATTTCTAAAAGGTATGAATGAAAATTTTGGATTCGATATGTTTTATCTAACTTTCAGATCGGATGTATTATTCGACTTTTATATTGAATGTTTTATCCGAATTTAGGATCGGATGTTCTATCCGACTTTGCGATCAGATGTTTTATTCGAACTTTGGAACAAATGTTTTATCTAACTTTGCGATCGGATATTTTATCCGAAGTTCGGATTGGATGTTTCATCCGAACGCCGTATAAGATGTTTCATTCAACTTTCGGAACGGATATTTTATGCGATCTTTGTTTGGGATCAAATCCGAATTCTATTCGTGAAAGTTCTGATCTAATCTGATCTAAAATCCGATTTCGAATCGGACCGGATTCGTATATCGTATATTTTTTCCAATCTTTACTGTTTTGAATTTTATGTATTTATTTGGTTGGTTCTACATTTTAAATGAAATTAACCAGTGGGAAAATGAAAATACCTATGTATTAAATCACAGTAATTGTATTAGGAGTATATACAATGTAAATATAATTTTAAAACTGTAATTTATTTATAAACAAGCAGACACATATTACACGGAAGAACCAAGTATGATGGTGAATGAAATTTCTGCTAAGATCACTCAATTGCGCACATACTCACTCTATAGTTTCCTTACTCTTCTGAAGTTTTGAAGTACGAGTAGATACTTCTTAAAGTGCGGAATAGGATGTAAATCGAAGTTGATAATTTGTGATGCCTAGTTTACTTCGTTCATAACTAATAACTATTTCATATGCCGATTTTCAATCAACCAGAATAGAAACAACCAATCAAATAAATAATTGTTTTTTATAAGTTATTATAAGTTTAATAAAATGTAATATGGAGACAAGAGGTATATTATTAAATTGAAATTTAGGTAAATATTTATTACATTTATTATAAAACACAGTAAGTAAATAATACCAGTGGATCCTAGTTATTGTATTCCACTATAATATTTTTTTTCCTTTTTCTCCAAAAAAAAGCTCAAATTATAGCTGTCAATTTAGATACGTAGTTTCCGCAATTTGCACTATAGGTTTGGGCTCATTCGCGGTAGTCCACTGCTTTATGTTTCTGCTTCATAAGAAACGTTAATATGCGGTGAATAAGGAATTACAGGTCGTTGTCTACAACATACAGTAGAGTCAATAAATTCGGAAACAATCTATAGTCCGTCAAACTGACGGTTTCGGTTTAGTAGTAAGAATACATAATTACTATTTCTTGTCATAACGTAAATAATTTTAATTCAGACGAATGAGTTCCTAACTAAATTACAGTACTTTCATACAATAGACATAAACGCCTGAGAAGAATACTCATTTTAAATTTAGATTTAAAGATACATTTATTTATAGCAAAAAAAAAAATGCTTTTGAATTATAGTTCTGGTTTATTTTATTAAAATATCGATTATAAACCGATATTGTATTTTTCTATATTGTATCTTAATTACAGGTTTTTTGGTTACTTGTTTATGTTACCCATCCTGACGAAAGTGTACGTTTAGTTCACAGGAACGTAGATATTTTGATAAAATTAACCAAGATTCAAAAATGTATTTTTTATAACTATAAATTTATTTTTATGCTTGTTGGTGCTACTGAAAATGCAGTACATTGTACACACATTTTCATATCTTACCAAAGACAAAATGAGATATGAATACCATATCCCACGGGTTCTGCACTACTAGGATTTATTTATTTATTTATGTTACGCTGTACAACAGGATTTAATCCTAATTACTGTACAGGGTCCGCACTCACCGAGCCGCAGTGTGATAGTTTATATAATTTTTAGCTTGAGTGCGATTCGAACTCGGGATCTCCGGATTCGAATTCCGTATTAGTATCCTATATAGGATTGTCATATTAGAAGAGTGAAACAGGTGCCTACGTATTATTAAAATGTAAATTAACTAGGTAACAAAATCATAGTTATAGAAAAACTATAACTTAAATTTTTCATGGAATGTCCAATTCTCACTCTTATGAATTGCAGCATGAGTCGGAAGCAGAAACTTCCAAACTCGTGCGAAATTATTACCATTCCTTGCCTGTGCGATATATTAAATTTCTATACTTTAAATTCAGTACTGTGTGCTTCTATGCATGTATTTAATTTTCATGTGTCCAATGAACTTAAAAATAATATATAATATATGATAAACTAAGTATTATTAACGTACATTGTTGTTGAATAATATAAATAATATTAAAAATATTAGTCGAAAATTATTATTATATTTGTTATTCCGCCACTAAAATACATTTTATCTGTTTCAGAAACCAATCATCAATTCAAAATCCAATATCCTAACCCCATAAAACCGCCTTCTCCACAGCCCTTACAAAGCAATCAAAATTTTTATATTTCGTTAACACCGCGAGTCCGTTCCTGAATTTCACGTTTACGTTCCAACACCAGCGGACGATCGATGGGCCGCGTCGGCGCCACTGGGTCACCTGGGCTCCCTACCCGCACCCCCGGGGGTGAAGACGACGCGTGTCAGCCCCCGAGCACCCTGCAGAGCATCAGGGAACGTTTATAAGAATATACGTCCGAGGGCCGTGGTGGATTCGCCACGGGGAAGGAGGAATGCCCGAAAAAAGAACAAGGGTAACTGGACTGGAGAATGGGTTTGTCAAGGTACAAGGAGTTCTTTTTGATTTTTGTTAGAAGAGGAAAGAAATACTGAAATTGTGATTTTCGTATTGGAACTAGTTCTACAGTGACTGCACTTCTAAATAAGTTAAATTTAACAAGCTTTATTTATCTACAATTTCGGTTAATAAAATAAAACAAAAATTGCTACTTTACTGGTAACAAATAAAGCATAATTTTTTAAATAAAATGAATACCTACTAAAAATTATTTCCCTGTTTGAGAGACATATTACTACTTAGGAATTTTCAAGATACCAACTTACTTTTTTATTCTTTTAATAATTAATACTACTACAAAAAATAAAGTAACAACAATTGTATCATCTATAAATTTATTATCCTTAAAGGACGAATCTGTAAATAACTATTTGCATAGGAACGCAGAAGAATCTTAAGGTGGTTTCATCTGAAGCAATAACAATAAATTATCAGCTGAATATACTAAACACTTTACGGAAGTTCTAGAAACTATTATATTAATATTTCTAGAATTTAAACCCCAAATTACATTAACATTGACTCAATATTACCAGAAAATTTACTATTTACAATTTTTTTTCCTTGTACGAAGTAACGGAAGTATTGTAATCGAGAAAATTTTCGGTTCTCAGATTTCAGCGAAAATACGCATTTTAACCATCCCTGAAACCATTTTGACTAATTTCGTCGTGGCGTCTGTACGTACGTATGTATCTCGCATAACTCAAAAACGGTAAGCCGTAGAAAGTTGAAATTATGTATTTAGGACTGTTATAACATCTAGTTATGCACCTCCCTTTTTGGTCATTATATAACTTCCGGAAGTGGTACTTTATTTGAGGCCTATAATAGATTTTCATAAAAAACTATATTAAAATATAATACAAAACTTTTCAAATTTGGTATGTAAGACTACTATATCAATATAAATAACATACTAGATTTTAGTTAAAATGGAGTAACCGAAAGTGATACATTACATGAAGCTGCTAACAGTTTTTCTTGAACATAATGGTTTTATTTTGATTTTAGAAATAAATGCTGCAAATAAAAGTTTTAGAGAATTAAATTCTGCGTATAGCACATTAAGAATCATTAAATTAGCCTTTTGTATAAGCGAGATATGTAAATTTAAATTTTATTTTTTTTTGTTAATTAAGTTTGCTATGGATTACAACAAAAAATAAGATAAAAAAAGATTTAATGTCAAATATGTGCAATTAAAAAAATATCTATAGTATAATATGCGTACAAGGAAGTCATGTGGTGTCCACATCAGATTTTTTAATAATTATTGTACACACAAATATTAAATTATGCAAATACCTAAAACAAATAAAGAAATATTTAAGTCTTTAATAATTTCCTAAATTTTATACTTTAAATGCCGTTTATTCAGTGTTGGGCTAGTCCACTGCCTAGCGGTAAGTGCTTAATGATAATATCAATAATAAATATTTTTTTCAATCTTTAGAAAGTAAGCATCTACAATTAAGCTAACCGAACTGTTTCTAAATCTATGTAGAATATAAGAGATTAATTATCAAAATTGTATCATATGTCATACGATTATTATTATAATTATTACGGTTTACAAGGTATTATTAATTTACTCTTATACAGATCAGATTAGAGTTTTTTTTTGTATTTCCGACAGATTTTTTGTTTAATTTGTTTGTAGAACAACTTTGCTCTTTATGTAATGTTTCCTTATTTGTTAATTTAAAAGCAAGCAACCATATATGGGGAAGAAATGTGCCAGTCACATCAGATTTTTTATGGATTAGTTTCATTCACCTGATGTCGATTTTTGTTTCATAAAAGTTTTGAGGTTCGATGACTTTACTGAAAGGTCAAATGGAGGGTACTTTTAATGACGCATGTGTTTTGTAAATTATTAACGAGATTATTAATGAATGTGACAATTCATATTATTATTATACTTATCTACTTTTCCTATAGTCCATACATGTAAAGGACTATTGCTTTTTTAAGAATAAATTATATTAAAAATAGGCCATCGGTGTGAGAAATTCTCAAAACTTTAAAAAAGCTACTAGTCAGAACAAAAACATTTCTATTAAAAATTTTTAAATATTAATCTCAATTATTTTTTGTCATTATTATTATTATTCAAGATATTTTACTTTCGACTTACCAAGAATCTGCTATCTTTGAGTAAAATATTATATTTTATTGATTTGCGGCACTAATATTGCCTCTTAATACTTCAATTAATGTTTGATTGTAGTTTGTATTTTGTCCTTTAAAAGGTTAGGTTGAAAACCAGCTTTTAGCTGAACCGTAACATTTTTATGCCTATTTTGTATGTAATAAATTCATTTATTATTATTATTAACCACAATACTTTTAAATTACCTGCCGAACTGCTTTAATATATGCAATGCTCTTGGATAATGTATTATTTTCGACTAAAATAATGTACTACAGTTATTTTTATGCACAAACACTTATACATTCCAAAATTACACCTCTCTATCTATCAAATATATATCATCACTCCTTTTACCTATCACTAGGCATGGCACTATACCGTAGCAGATCTCTGTTAGTGATATATATATATATATATATATATATATATATATATATATATATATATATATATATACGCGTGAAATACAATTACCAGCTGTCAAATAACAGCCCCCATAGTAGTGGAGGGAGAGCCATAGGAATAATTTTAATGTGAAATTTGTTTGTCGGCTGTGAGAACCGAACATATATTTCCCATATATTTTTTTTTATTTGTATATATCGGACCAAATACAAAGGTCATATGCCGATATGTCCTTTGTATGGCCGTCACGGGCGGGACCCGAACCCAGGACTTTGTGGTCGTGATTCCGGTCCTCAACCCGCGCGGCCATCACGCTGGACAATTTCCCATATTAAACATCTATGTATCTATTTGTGACACACGGTGTATATTTCTGAAAATAATTAATGAAAATACTGAAATTAGAAAAACGAAATTCAGAAAAACTTTGTGATCTAGTTTAATATTAACATATTAACGGATGCTATCAAGCATTTTTTTTTCAGTGTATTGTATACAGAAAGTATTGTGTTAAACATTAAAAATAACTACTTTGTTAAAAATTTCATGAATAACAAATAACACAAAAGTACGACAACAATTCTATGTATTATACATCACTTGAACGAATTATTAATTCATGAAAAACACTATTTTTCAATAAATTTATTTTACTTATGAATACATGAAAAATAAATATTTATGCTTTATATTAATTTACTTTTATATTTGTGCTAAATTTTAATTAAAAAATGTACCCAACTTTACGTTACGATTTGCAAATATGTATTTTAATTATTATATTTTTATTTACGTATTCTACTATTAACTTTTGATTGTAAAATATTTTAATACAATGGTAATTAAATAAGCATAATTTACTATCATTACATTAATTTTATTTCTTGTTTATTTACACAATTATTATTTTCTATAGATTCTGCAAAGAATCATAAACTTTGGTATTATGCACAGCTAGGAATACCTGCCTATAAAATTTTAATTACAGGTAGAAACACTAGAAATTTTTCTTGTTCATTCAAGGAAATCAAATAAAATTACTTTAATTAAAAATTTACAGACATATTTCAAGTTACATAACATGAAGTTTTTATAATAAGAAGGTGATATTTTGTATATATTATTACATAAAAATTATACGATAATTTTCTAACGTCGAAAGAACATCTGGCTGCAGTGAGAAAAGGTTAGCTCCAATTTAAACAATACTTTTTATACAGTTTGTTATATTACCGTGTATACTATCTACATCTAAGACCTAGTTTACATTTGCAATATATGTATATGATATTTTCTGTATTTATATAAAAAATATACCTAATTTAGAAACTTGTTCACGATACATAGAAAAGATAATTTTGTGAAATAAACAACTAATAAACTTTATTACCAAATACAGTAGACCGCACAAAATAATTAGTAAGGAAAACTTTCATGAATTATTTAAAAAACGAATACATCATTACAGCATTTATCTAATTCAATTTTCTGCACTGGATAACTATATAGAATCAGATATTCTGTACGCCTTCTATTGATTATATTTCAAACTAGTTATATAAAAAGATCGATAACAGTTGTTAGTTCTCATTATCAACATCAGTTTTTTTTAGGAATTTAAATAACGCAAACGTCACTACAAGTGACAGCGCATTGCAAGATGACGGCGGTTTGTTTGTTTCTGATTTTCTGTCTCTTTTTACAACATATGGCTATAAAATTATAACCCAGTCTACTGGTAATTGCCTCCAATATCAGTATTTAGTGATATAGTTTTACTGAGAAGTACATGTAAGTAAAAGGGTGAATTAGATACATAGAACATTGAAAGAATTTTCAGCGCTTATTATCGGAACTCAGGAGAATAGAGATAATAGACAAAAGTTGCGAGTGTTGGCGTATTAACATACGATTCTACACATTTATTAATAATTATTCGGAATAAAAAAAGATAGTAATAATTTATTTATTAAATAAAAATAATTATATCATGGCTTTTTACCAATGATTGAGTCAGATACTGTTACAGCAGATCTCAGTAAATGAAATATTTATGCAGTTGAAGATGATAGTAGAGAGCATAGGCGCCGGCAGAATGTTTTTCAGG
Organism: Pterostichus niger; assembly: GCA_947425015.1. Lineage (NCBI taxonomy): Eukaryota > Metazoa > Arthropoda > Insecta > Coleoptera > Carabidae > Pterostichus > Pterostichus niger. The sequence continues at coordinate 18,851,629 of OX380341.1, read as the reverse complement.
GGAATGGAAAAAAATTCGGAAAAGAAAATGGCGGGAAGGAGTAGAGGTTGAAATAAAATTTTACTACAAAGTTTAAGTAATGAAGTGATGCGTTTAATATTTGTTTTTTTGTACTCGTAACCTTCAACACTCAATCTGGAACAAGTGCTTCCCGATCGACTCGGCTGTAAAAATTGCAAAATTTTGACAATTAGATATCGCAGTTCCTAGAGCAACTTGATTTGCAATTGATAAAGATTGTGTATAATTTGCAGATTCTTGTGTACTCACACAAGTTGAAATTAAAGATTTTTTTAAATACCAGTACTCGAACAAAAAATATTATACAAACTACGTGCGTAAAGACGTCTTCCGCTCATTGACAACAATCAAGACGAATCAGTGTTTTGTTCCAAGACTGAAGAAGCAACTGTACTGTACACATTGATTAACATTGCCTAAGTTCTGTTTTTTAGTTAAAATAAATAAGAAAACAAGATAATATAATAAAAAATCATTATATTAAAATAAATTACATCAATTTTTTATGTTTATGTTATGTTACTAATTTTTTTCTCTCTCATATAGTTTGTAATCTATTTAGATACTTAGTCTAAAATCCAGGGGGGTGAAGGCACACTCCCTTGCACTTCCCTCGCGACGCCCATTGTAGAGGGTTAATTTATAATGTGATGCATATCACACACAAGTAAATATACAGAGTGTCTAATCAATCAGAAAAGTATATCAAGTATATTGATCTAATTAACGATTTCGGCAATATTTCAGCCATATGACAGTTCTGTGATTGATTCTACTTTCGGTTTCCGAATAATGAATAGCAACTTTAAATTTTAAACTTTTTTGCAGATTTGAAAAGTATCTACGTAATATTTGCTTTACAATAATTTTTGTCAATAACCTAGGTATATATTAAGACCAGATGATGGCTACTGGAAAATACACGATAAATAATACCAACATGTGTAATAGATGTTGCATTAAAACAAATTATTAATAACAAGATTGTAATTACAAATTTAAAGAAAGTTGAAAAATATAGTTTTACTTAATAATTTTGAACCGCTTTTAATTATCAAGGCCTTTATTATATCGTTTCTTATTGCATATAATAATTATATAATTATTAATACTATGCTAAATTAATCAGCTTATAGATACAAAACATTTTGATTAAGAATCCGGTTCCGATAATAGAACTATCAAATCGATTATCTATCAAATTTACAATCCTGTTCTAAATCAGGACAGATATGAAATCATAACTATAACAACTGTGAGTAAGTAGTAAACTAAGTAGAACTTGGCAGATCTATTTAAATATGTACATGAATGGTAACCATTACCAGTACCAGAATCAGAACCAGAACCAGAAGCAAGAACCAAAACAGGAACAGAGAGAGACAACATGACTGTAATAAATCTGTGATTAGTAATGCGGCCATCTATTACTGCGGGATCAGCTTAGCTAATACCCCGTTCTGCCCATTAATATCTTTAATTCACGCAAGAGAAAATAACACAGATATCCAAGAGGCTACTGCGGAGCTACCAACCTATTTCGTGGATTAGCGACCTATTTATAAACCAGTTCTTTCTGCGTTCTTTCATGAATTATTCCGGAAAGAAGAATAAATATTATTTCCACTCTGAAGCAGCGAATTGCTTGCGGAAGATACAAGATTATAATATATGGATGAAACAAGTAAAACAACTGAACCGCAAATAGGAATACACATTCCGAATAGATGAAAGGTACAAATTAACAGAATACTCAACTTACTTCACAATATTAATTTAGGATTTCAAATCAGGATATGAATGTTCGCAAATGTTTCGTTAAAAATATATGGATTCATGCTGCCACGAAAAATTTGCTTCCTACGTCATTGTTGTGAGCTGCGTATTTATTGCATTCAATACTTTGATGTTGTTTCAATTATAAATATCGCCGTCAGAATGCCAGACATTGGTATTCGTAATAGTTTTCTAAAATAAAGATTAAAGCATGTCCTCGACAGATGTTAGTGGTGGGAAGCCATGGAAGAATTTATATATATATATATATATATAAAGTTATTTAATTATATTTACATTTATTTGAGGCTGCGAGACTAGGATAGAGCCAAATCTCGTCTCGATTCAACTTCTCTAGTCGGACATATTTCCAGATAATTAATTTCTCGTATAAATTTTTTCAATCCTTTTTTTAAAGAAGTAATTAAAAATATGTATCTTTAAATTATTATTTAATTCTCGAATGCGTTTCTTGTTTTGTGAAGAAAATAACACTCGAGATCTTTTGTCTCAGTGGCATCACTACGTATACTATCCTACATATCTTTCAAATAAGTACCAAACAAAATTAAATTTTATTTTGTTCAAATAAAATACTGGGCCTGAAAAACATAAAAGAACTAATGTTGTTGTTTCATATATTTACATCCCCTTTCCCCCTTTCGAAAGGGATGGGGGTAACTTAGGAAGCTTAAATGAAATTGTAGATTCGGATTCTAAATCCTGAAACATTTTTTGTTTGGATTCGTGACATCGTTGTAATCGCAAAAATTAAATTTTGCGGACATTACTCGAAATGGTATTTTTAGTGTTCTATGTGATGCGCATCGTAGGTTTTTGGTTCCAGGTTGACGCAAAGGTATTTTTAGGCGTGCAGGTGGTACAAATTACCTTATAGATGTAAATCTTATGTCAGTCAGTCTTTGCGGAGCCTAGCGCAAGGCACAGCAAAGTTTGCTAGTATATATATATATATATATATATATATATATATATATATATATATATATATATATATATATATATATATATATATATATATATATTTGTTTTATTCAAAAACCTTATAGGTAATACCATTTATTTAAAATTTATTCATGCGTACATAGGTATTATATACGTTTAAAATAATATAAATTATTTTGTTATACATATACTCGAGCTATATACCTAAGGGCTTGCATATATTTAAACAGGTACAAATTTGCCATGTCGTTGAAACTAAACTAATTAGAATAATGGTTCATTGAATTTAAAGAGATAATCGAGTAAAATTAATTTTCTGAAAGAATTCAAAAGGTCGATTCGACTGACTGATGCTGATATCTGTGCAGTCAGATCTAAAATTAGATGAATTAAATGCATTATTTGCATTAACAACAACGACTATTATGACGTAAGTATTGCGCAGAGCAATCATCATAGTTAGATTCTTACATCAAGCAGAAATAGGTATTCACTCTCATCTGTATGTTTTCACCGTAGATAATTACATTTATAAGATTACCATCTTTTCCCGCAGATTAAGGTGTGAAATTGTGTGGGCAGTGCAAAAATAAATTGAATGATGATTAATAAACGATTACTAAGATACATTGTGCGGTGACTGTAAAAAAAAAGTATAAAAAACTTTCGAGTTATGAGTTGTGAAATTCATATTGTTTTGATTTTCTCACATAAGTTCAAGAAAATCAATAGTATTTTTCAAAGGCGCTCAAATTAATTTTGATTATAATAGAAAGAGTGAAATATATTTCAAAATGTTTTATATTGATACAATTATATGTATTGTTGAATAAAATCAACATTTTTATAATTTAAGTTATTATTTGACTCAAGTTTATCTTAAAACTTTTTTGTACCACGCCACTAATGATTTTTTACTAGTGTAAAATTTTAAAAATAATTTATAATTTTTATTATGATAGTCAGTACGGTGGTGTGGATAGCGATACGGAATTCTAATCAGGAGATTCCGAATTCGAATCGCACTCAAGCTAAAAATTATATAAAATCTATCACACTGCGGCTCGGTGAGTACTGTACTGTAATTGGGATTAAATTCCTGTTGTACAGCGTAACATAAATAAATAAAAACCATAAATGTTCCATTTAAGTATAAATATATAACGAAATAATGCAATATTAGTACATAATAATAATAATAATAGATTCTCTTTTATTGGATAGAAAAATTCTATTTTAATCAAATTTTTCCAATTGTTTGTGTGTAGGATTTATTTAATTCATTTAATAAAGATAGCGAAAAGCTATATAGTAAATAGACGACGTTTCGGTCCTAGTTTGGGGTTATTTTAAAGTCAAAAATATAAAACATAAATGAACAATTCAATAGTCTATTTCCAGATTTACTTTACAACAACATGTAATTTGTTAATTCAACTATTAAATCTTGTTCATTTATGTTTTATATTAAATTGGCTTATGGCACCACGTACAATTAAAAAAAATCATTAATATTAAACTTAAAATAATGACTACTTAAAAATTGTTAATTTTCTTATTTTGCTAAGAAACTACTATCAAGCAAATTTTGACACTCACACGTCATATACTAGAAATTAAAAATGATCATAAAAATTAAATTGACGCATTTTCTTAAAAATGAATATAATAATTATATTAGTAAATTTTTATGCTTAAATATATTTATTACAAAGCAAATAAAATGAAGAAGAACATAAAAATATGTATTCCTTTGTTAAGGTACAGTTTTAAGGAACTGCGGTATAACAGGACATTAATAATTTTAATTTTTCAACAAGGTATTTAAAACCGAAATATATATATGTATGTTAGAAGTATAATAACAGGTAGAATAAAAAGAGCTATTAATAATTTTAATTATAGTGCACACCGCACATTCATATAAACGAGCATTACATGCAACAATGCAAGAAATGCATACAGGTATAACCATCATATACATTCCTCTTTAATATCCAGCATTTATCTAAGCTAAGCACAGAGCCGACTAAACACAGATGAAGATGCTCGTCTTAGTACAGAATAAATTCCCGGTATTATCTTTACACCCGCCGTCGCTTTAGTCCGGGAGGCACGCGGGAAGCAAGCACCTCACTTCATCCTGAAGGAGGCAGAACACTCACTCATTGTTCCCTTTTGTTGGAGGAGAATGAAAAGTGCGCGGGGGCGCGACAGTTAAGTGCATTTCGCGTTGGTTGTTGGTTGGTTCTCTCTCAGCGAAGCTTAGAACGTAGACGAGGAATGAGTTGCACGAAGTGGGAACCGATATTATTCATCAAGATGTCTTGACTTGTTAGATTAATATATTTTCAAGATGTTTTGTTTAGAATTATTGTGTTTTGCTCCCAGTTGTAAGATGCTGGTGATATTTCCGAAAGGAACTCGAGATGTTGAAAGTTGAAACAATGCATGTATGAGCATGAATATATTTATTTCATGAGATATAAACGTGAATTTATAATTGTGTACTATTTTGCATAAAGTATACTTACATGTTTACAGAATCGTGTAAATATTTGAGCACCTGACTACCTGACGGAAGAAGAAAAACATATTTCTTTTAAGTAAAATTTATTAGGACAAAATGAAAATATATACTATTTTTATAATAAATAAACACAAACCAAAATAGCACCATGCTCATGCAGTGACTGCATCTAAAGTGCATGATGCTAAATATAAATTGATGAGACATCTTAATAAATCGTAAATGTTTCATTAACTAAACAAAATAATAATTTATTTCTCCCTTTCGACTTCCATTTTAAGGTAAGTAAATAACCCTTTTTTTAAATTAATGAAATCTGGTTTTGACTCATAAGTTCAAAGATCTCAGGTTCAAATCCTAGTGGTATCCCAATTTTTCTCTTTGTTGTAAAATTATATGTACTCGCCCCACCCGCGATAATTAATTTTATTGAAAACAAACCACATTAGGGTAAACAATACTAGTAAGTACGATCCGCAGCTTTTAGAAAAAAATTCAAATATATTGTTTTCCGATTTCTACAATTTTTCATTCTTCGGCAGAGTGGCATTTCACCAACTTCTATAACTCCCAATACGGTAAATAATATTTTCTTTAAATAATTCGTCCATAATTACAAAAATTCACTTTATTTTTTATAAGATAGAATTAATCCGAATACTGACATATTTTGCATGATTCACGGAAAAATTCTTGGCAAAAAATCATTTAACAACAATTATAATCGGTACCACTGAGCCACCTACCCCATTAAAAAAACATATTTGTAACCTCGAATTGAATATAAAAAGGTATAATTTGATTAATTAAGTTACTAACTGCAATGGAATTTAAAAAAAAATGCTATGAGATAAACAAAGTCCATTAGTAAACAAAATATATGAAATATTAATTTAATTATATACTGCATGTACTCGTAAAACGCTGTGATGTAAATGTGCACTTATAGTGTATATTGCAAAAATAAACGGATTTTACAAATGTAGCAAAATACATTTTTAAGTGAACTAGCAAATAATCATAAAATTAATATTATTTTCAACAATCAGCTAAAAAATATGTGCTCAACACTATCTTGGCTCTATTCATAACTTCGGCTGTGCCGCGACTATAAAACTCTAGCCGTGACAGTAAATCGTCTAGCAGTTAAACAAATAACTATTTTTAATTAAATTTGTAACAAACAACACATAGGAATTACTTCGCTTACAACTTGCTCTTGAATAGACTATAATAATAAAAATAAATTTTAACTAAAATCCTGAAATATTTTCCGATCCATCTTTTATTCACCGTTGATCGTACATTCGAAATTATGAAAATATTTTTATTCGGATATATCAGATATAAAGTAGGTATTACAAATTTATCTACATGATTGAAAAATATATATTTTTGGTGACAAATTGTATTTGCATCCTCCTAATAAATAAAATACGAAAAAGTCACGTGACATACATAATTTCAACTATTTTAATATTTAAATATATATTAAATTAATGATTTTAATTTCGTATACGAACTAAAATTATGTTTACAGTTAATGTATTTGTAATTAAAAATTCATACCCACACGCCACACTTTTCAGTATGTATTATGATAATTAGTGCATTATTATCAAAATGCTTAGCACTTTATTAATTATTTATTACATGAATAACATACGTGATTACGTAATAATTACCATAACCTGCAAAACTATAGTTTCTATTAAAAACTACAATAACCTATTCATACATCTTTTATTCGCAACATTAACTGAACATTTTTTATTTAAGGTAAAATACGCGTCTAAATTTGAAACTAGCACCTGACTACTGATCTTTTTATTAAAAGATATTGACTGGTAGCACAAGCTCTGTTTTTGGGTGTTCTAATAGCACGGTTTACATGTTAGAAATAACTAAAACACCCAAATACCCTGCTCTTAAAACAGGCAAAAACAGAGAATTGTGCTACCAACCATTATCTTTAAATATATTATCTTCCTTCTAACCGTTTATGACAAGTTAAATTGATATTTTGAAATTATTTTCCACTATTATTAGCAAAAAATAAGTTTTCAAATTTGCAGTACATTCAATCTTCAACTAAAAATATCAAAAATAGATAGGGGAAAAAAGTCAATTTTATATCTATTCTAAGCAATAAATTTCAAGGAATAAGTCAAAAAAATCTGAAAGGGAAATATTTTCTTTTTAAGAAAACATAATTGAGTATTCTACAAATAACATATTTTTTTATTATTAAACTACATGTAGAAGAAGAAAATATCAATAATTTTTGTTTCTCATTTTGGTCATGATTTTAAATATTACACTTAACTCGTCTGTTACACTTTTATAAAATAAAAAAGTATATATTCCTCAATAAACATGAAAAATATATAAATAAATATTAACTATTATTTCGGTAACGCAATGTAACAACCAATTAAATATTAAATTCTACCGGACTGTGGTATGCCTACCATAATTTTTCTTATGTTTTTATCTAATATTTGACAAAATATTTGTAGCTATAATATAAAAATGTATTTCAACACATTGGCTGGTAGCACAAGCTCTGATTTTGACTGTTTTAAGAGCAGTGTATTTGAGTGTTTTAGCTATCTCTAACATGTTAAAACCGTACTCTTAGAACACCCAAAAACAGAGCTTCTGCTACCAGCCATTGTGATGACAATAAACTTCTATAGGTATCCCATTCGAAATTTATATAATAAAATGACTAAAAATTTGTTTAGCAAAATAATATATTTTTTGTAAATAGTAAGTAAAAAAGTCAAATAAAATCACAATTTAGGCAAAAAATTTACAAATTACGAGTTTTCTGAAAATACCGAAAAAAATTATTTTACGTAAAATTAAATGACATAAAAAAATCGAAAAAATGATGATAGTCCTAGATACGAGATTAGAAAACTAGCAAATTGGTGTTTTGTCAGTCAGACCATATATTTAGGTTTAGACCCAAATTAGGCGCATGTTTTTGACCTCATATTTTCGTGTTGTTAATATTATTATTTAAGACAAACATCAAATTTAATACTTATAACTAAAAAAAAGTGGATAGTTATAATTATTATAATTCTTCTTGAATTATAAAATATAAATTGAACAAAAAATGATTAATTACTTTTTTCATGTTTACATAGACAGTTAATTCTTATTGTTACCATTTGCTTTTCGGAAAGTGATTTGAATTAACTTTTTAAAATCGGACTAGAATAAGATTAGCTAATCCAAAATTCAGGATTAGCTAAAACTTTTTGTAGAATCGTCTGCAAAAGTCTAAAAGATTAAATTCCAAGTCCATGAAATTATTTCCCTGTAATAATAGCGTCCTGAATCAATCAAGCAATCACGCTTGATTAATTGCAATAAGTGTTAAGTTGGCAATTTGAATAGAGAAAACAGTGTGCCTTTTTTTTCGATGTAGATTAAGTTATGTTACGACTGACATTAGAGCCTCAACGTGTGTGGTCCAAGGCACCTGGGGTTTCTCACCTGCTACAAAAGATGGGTTCACAAAAGCTAGCCAGGTATATAAAAGAATACTGTTGAGAATAAACGTCCTAACCCTTCGAAAATATTACACATGATACCTGAACGACAATGTTATGCTATAGTGCGAAGTCAAATAATAACTTTGCTGCCTAAGATTAGATGATAATAATTTATTCGAATTTTTTACATAACTTGTTGTTTATGAATGAAATTAATGTATTTGATTAAAAATAAATTAAAAATATTTTTACGCTGATAATCTGTAGTCAAAAAAGTAGATCACGTTTAAATATGTGTCAAATTGAATTTAATATTCATACAAGGATTAGATAACTCGAGTTCAGAGGTAATCTTTTTCTGGTACATATTTTAAATTTTATTATTTATTATCATAATATCCTAAAGAATTTATAATAAAAAAATAAAACATATATATTTTATATAAGATACATATAATTTAAATTGTACATTACACTTTTGCGAAAATCTAATATAATAAAAATAAATAACTTAACGATTTATGTACTAATATGGCAATATTTATTTTAGTATCATCTAAATAATTAAAGAATTTAAAAATTGACAGATAGCTAAGTAATTAGACATTGTTGATTGTTATAATTGTATGTGAGAACAATGAAAACACCGCATTTTTATAACATGAAATAATTCTTGTTTCTACATGACATACACGATCTAATCAAACAAAAAAATTAAAATAACAAAAATGACTTACTTCTTCAGCAAACTCGAAGTCCCCCTCGAATTTTCTTTTCTTCTTAGCATCGATGGCGATCGCTAGAACGCCAACCACAACAAACAACAACCAAACTCTCATTTTAAATCTGCTGTCACGTTCCCAATGCACAGTGTCTGTCACTATTCACAAACTAATATGCGACACAGCTTCGAACACAGCAAACACAAAAAGTAAAAACGCAAATAATGGCGCTATCACGCGAACCTGCTCCAACGACAGCCGAACTGACTTTGAAGTCGACACCGAGACCGACACACACGGCGCTGCGGACGCAGAGTCGCTCAAGAAGGGAAGTGGAACTGGACCGCCGCGGATCGATGCCGCTGCCGCGCGAGTCTGCCGACCGGTCAGAAAGTAATCCCTTCGCTTTGTCGTTTACACCGTGCACTGTGTGCCTGATGCCCGATCACGATGCTAACCGAAAACTACGCTACACACTGTTCAATACCTGTACTTCACTCCGGGTATATAACTGAATATTACTTGCAAATGCGCTCGACTGAACATTCAAGTTACATAACACAGTAAAATAACAACATTGTCTGACATAGACTTGTTTACGAACATATTAAGACTGTTATTTTATGTATCATAATAATTATTAAAAACTTGATTACTTTAAAACTCAATCATTATTAGAATATTAAAGCTTAGGGCGCATATATTAATTTAAAAATAATATCAAGTAAATATTACAAATTTATATATGCAGTTTATCACCATAGTCGACAATAGCATCATTTTTAAAAGGAAGAAACAAAGGATACCTACAAACATTTAAACAAATATTAATGAAGTAGTATTACATGTAAATAAAAATATTGCAAAAAAAATAAAAATTACGCTCTATGCAATTGTAATAATTAAAATTTAATTTTGGTTTAAATATGATAGTTTTAATTTACTGAATTATAAATACCCAATATGACGGTAACATCTTACATGCATCAATTATTTATTCATTTCTTTCAGTTTGCTCTTTACTTTGATGGTCAACAGTTACTTGAATTCTATTAGGTGATAGTTATTGTACACCTATAGTCTATTTAGTTTTTGTGTATTCTGTAAACGTAAACTGTGTGTTCCTCCTACCATATGTATACAAGAATATGAACTGGAAATTATGTATAGCTGTTTAAATTTGTATAAATAACCCTAATTTATGAATACTTTACCCATTTATATCTACATTTATCGCGTTTAGTAAGTTATCTTTCAAATTTTGTATACATAGAAATGAAACTATTTTCTGTTGGGAATTGAGGCAGTTGCCCTTAGCGATTAAAACTATTTATTCTCAGGGATTTAGGCAAAGCTTCTTTAATGATTGGCTATCTCACTTTGTAGAGTTGAGGCAAAACCTCCCTCAGCAGTTGAAGCAAATCATCCTTTGAAGTTGAGGAAAAGTATATTTATTCCTTACAGTGTCCTACTTAATTATTGAAACAGCTCGCTCTAATTGAAACCGAATTTTGATGGTTGGCTATATTCCTATCGAACCAGAGACAGTCTCTCTATTTAGATAAAACATGTATCGCGAATCGTAATATTTGTTTTCATTTATAAATAGTGTTTCAACAATTTTATTTCAATTACAGGTTTGATTATTATATACTATCAACCATTTTAAAATATTTATACATTCTTATCGTACCATATTTTTCCTTTAAAGAATTGAATTTTACTGATATTAAATCTTTCTTGATCAAGACTTTGTTAGAGTTAAGAGAAAAAAATCTAAAGGACTGTATATGCATTGCTTTCTTTATTTTAAAAGTGCATAAAAATAAATGCCACAAATAAAAGGAATTAATATCTACGAATAGATAATTACAGGGCTGTTCACAATTTTCAGATTTACATTAAAAATCTCATTTTAACTAAAATAAATATCCATAACAAGTTATTAATACAGGCAAGAGATATTACTTCAGGTGTACGTAGTGCCATTTGTCCACTGAAAACAGAAAGAATATTATAAATCCATTTTAAATATATTTTTGTATATCAATAATGTATTGTGACATAATAAAATATAAATGAAATTAGTAACAATATTAAGAGGAAAAAAAAAAGTTGTCCCGCGAGTTGGCCGCGCGGGTTGAGGGCCTGACTCACGACCATAAGGTAGTGGGTTCGGGTTCCGCCCGTGGCGGCCATACAAAGGACATATCGGCATATGACCCGAGTAGTTGGTTCGATGTATAAATTTTTAAAAAAAGAGGAAAAATTTTTCAAAAGAAGTAAACAAATTACCCGAAATTTAAAATTTAATATAAGGTTAATAAAAATGTAATTGCTAAATAGAAAAAATACAAACAGATATTTGAATATATGATAAATGGCATTTACCGTTCTAAATAAGTCACCAAAATTATTAATAAGTTTTATAAATACTCGTGTAAATTTATCAATACAGTAACTATTAAATAAAATTACAATATTTGAATTTTAAAAATTTATTCAATAAATAACAAACATTAACTATAAATATTTTGATCAGTTTCATTATTGTTCAATATTTCAAGATCCAAATCAAAGTATTACAAGTGAGATCTCGTCTCCGATTGCTTGACAAAATATATTTTGTCAACTGAAAACAAGAACAAACATTAGAAACTATAATTTTATAAATTTATTATTAGTTTAATTTTTTAATTTAAGAAAAGGATACTACTTGACGTTTGATAAATTTATTAAAATTGAAAAATAAAAAATATATTCTTACCAATAGAGTCGATCGGTTGCGACGGTCCAGCAGTTGGACTTTTCTCCAAAATTTCTTGCGCTTCTTGTTCAGTTATCTTAAATGGACTGCAGGTGTTACGTACGTTGGCACTAAAATTACAAAATAATTTATATTAAAAATTACTGTTAAATTTAAAAATTGCTATCCAAAATCTTCAGTAAATTATATTTTGTAAGTATTGAATAAAAGAAAAACTAAAAAAATTCAAACTTATGTAATAATTCGTTCCAAATTGTCAAATCAGACCATATGTATATTAAGGTTTAGATCCAAATTAGGCATATGTTTTTGATCTTATATTATCGTGTTGTTAATATTATTATTCAAGACAAACATAAAATTTAATAATTATAATTTTTAAAAAATGTGTTCTTAAATTATAAAATATAAATTAAACAAAAAATTATTAATTACTTTTTAAATGTTTACATTGACAGTTAATTCTTATAGTTGTCATTTGCTTTTCGGGAAGTGATTAGAATAAACTTTTTTAAATAGGACTAGAATAAGATTAGCTAATCAAAAATTCATGTTTAGCTAAAACTTTTTTTTCAATCGGGCTCCAAAAGTCTAAAAGGGCCATGAAATTATTTCCCTGTAATAATAGTGTCCTATAGCAATCACATTTCATTGATTGCAATAATTGTTAAGTTGTTAATTTAAATAGAGAAAACTGTGCTTTACTAATATAAAAAGAAAATACTTATAACGAAATTATAAATAATAGATTCTTCTAACATCATTTTCATATTATTTCATTAAATTATTTAGTGTTATTAACCGCACGCGTAGTTTGGATAATTTTATATAATTCTGAATTCATTGTAGACTATATAAAAGAAGATTCATTATAACTATTGTATACATACCAAGAGATGCCATTTGCTTCTACTTCTTTCTTTACTAACGATTTCCAGAATTTATGTACCTAAAAATATATTCTTCGTAATTAGAAAATTAGATATATTTTGATATATGAAACTATGTATTTAAAATAATGGGGTCCTCTACTATGGTCACAAACTAGTAAATATGTCATTTATATTGAGACTAGACCTAAAAACATAGTACTCGAGACAATCAAATGTTATTGGTTTTTAAGATATTTGAGTTTTTAATGTCATTATGTCTGACGTCAGAGCATTACGATCTTTCTTTACCATTTCTCTAGCACATCTAATCTATTCAGAATCCTTTCTCCTATGCATGTCTTTATTGTTATGTTGTGTCGTTATAACATAATTGATAACTATATTTTAAATATTATTTCTTAATTAATTAATACGTTACTTAGATAAAATGGTTAGGTGCACAAATCAGTGAAAGTCAAACTGAATGGTGTAGACACTGAATACTAAATATGATATATTAAGTATTCAGTGGCGTAGATCAGGAAATCGTACCAGTAGTAATCAAACCTTTGACTAAGATAATCTTACTGTCTATTATTTTTCTTTCTGAAATAATTGATAGCAATGTATAATTTTAATTATATACCGGAATTTCATTTTTAAACAAAAAAAAGCCCACATATCTGCAGTACAAGTTTTTCTACGGGACGTTTTATTTTCGCGCAATGATATATATTTTTAAATGAAACACCAAAGTATTTTTGTAAAATTTAAAAGATCTTTTGTTTCTTTTTAAAACAATTCTTATTCATTATAATCCTAAATGATCAGTACAAAACCTATTCATGTTTTTATTAATAAATAATCACACGCAGAAAATATGCCAAAATTCACCAAGAATAAATACCATGTTAACTAATTCATCTTTTGTAAAATTCATTATAACAAAGAAAAATTGATAAACTGAGTGAGAGAAGCAAGTAATAAATATTAAAGGTCTGACTGTAACACTAATCTACACAAGTAAATCCATAACATATTTTCTATGTGTGATTATTTGTTAATAAAAGTATGAATACTTTCTGTACTGTCCACTTTAAGATTATAATGAATAAGAACTGTTTTAAAGAGAAACAAAAGATCTTTAAAACTTTGCAAAAATATATAGGTGTTCCATTTAAAAATATAAAGTTGCATATCATTGCGCGAAAATAGAACAGTTGGGAGAGAAAATTATATTGAAGATATGTGGGCATTTTAATCTTCGGTAATATTAGAATAATCGATTAATAAAAAAATACAGACCGAGATCACTCTGTATAGGTTTCTAAATGATAAAGAGATTCATATTTTCTAAAGTCTGACGTCACAATATTTAAAAAATAATTATTACGGACTAATGAATATCAATTAAGACTTTTTAAAACTGTAAAACAATTTAGATGAAGTTTCATTAAAAAAATTAAAAATAGTGGAGGATCCAATTGTATTTAACGATTCTATACAGTATAAAATATTATTTTATCTCCAAATCTAAAATTAATATTAAGTATAATTAAACTATAAATAGGCGAAAACAAGTTTTAGATATGTAGGTAACGATAAAATGAACTCTAATCTTCAGTCTATTATTGTAATAAATTTTACAAAATAAAGATAAATAAGTTTACCTTGAATTTTAAAGACTCATGAAAGTTAAATAATTTGTATATTTGCTTATAAAACATTTGACTTATCACAGAATCAATATTTATCCGGAAAAAAATCTAAATTAATCCCAAATTCACTGATAAGAATTTTAATTAGCAATACTAATAATTTTATCGCCAATATAATTTAATTAAAACTTTGATACTGTGCAAATATGAATTAATTAAAGGGGACTTTTTTAGAAGACTAAAAGTATTATATTTTCCATGTGGATAAAAAAATACCTCATCAATGATTGTTTGGGCAAAGGCTGCAGGTTTCGCTTCCCCATTGAAGGCGAACTGATTCTCTGGTTTACCATCGGGGATCTTGTATATTTTAAACCATTCAACGGATGCTTTCAACAAACCAGGATAGTGTTTCTCCACATCAGCAACATCCTTCATTTGGTCCGCAAGTGGATCATTTATATCGATAGCTATCAACTTCCAATCAGTTTCACCTGGAAATGCATAATTTATTACTACATGACCCTGGTTTAGCAATCTTATAATTTAAGGAATTATATCGATTTGACCAGCGTAGTTAAATAAATATGTTGATATAGCAAATATATATATATATATATATATATATATATATATATATATATATATATATATATATATTATTTTGTTCATTACATGACTTGTTCAAATTATTCACTTTAAATATAATTTAAGTTTCTTGGCTGCCATATTTACTTGAATTTGAGAGCACAACTTAAAATATTAATGCGCTACTTTAAATGAAATATTTAAATTTAAATATAAAAATTTAATTTAATAGTTTACCGATGGAATTTAATATACGAAAAATATAATAAAGTTTACTTTGGTATTTTATATGTACAAATTATTTTCATGGATTTAAAACACGATTGATATTACTAGATTACTAAAATAACCTCTTGATGATATTCTACTATACAGAAATTGTCGTTAATTTCATAAGTTCATAACAACTTTCAATCACGTAATATTTAAATTTGAATTATCTTAATTTAGCCTTATAAACATGTTCTAATTTATAAATAGCATGAAAAAACATATATTTTTTTTGTTTGCTTGCTTACAAATAACAGCATTTCTATCATGCAATAAATATAAAATATAATCAATAAAATATTCCACTCAATGTCAATGAATAAAGAAAGTGAACATTTCCTCATTTCGCCGTAAAATTCAAGGTTACCCATAATAAATTATTTACATAAGGTGACTGAGTACTTTGACTACGATATTAAACTGCGATTAGTATGATAACATCTATTATCTAGAGAATAATGGAGAAATTGTTGCACTGAAAAGAGCAATTACCTTCGTCAATTAGTGCTATTGTTCCAAGAATTTTAACTTGTAATACTTCTCCTCTTTTGGCGACACGATATCCAATTTCGATTACATCGATTGGGTCATTATCACCTTTGCAGCCTGTGCCATCATCTAAATGTTCTGGATTCTCCCAAGTTTGGGGTAAAGCGCCATAATTCCAAATATAACCGTGATGTGGAAAACAATTTGCTACAAAACGGAGTTTGCCTTTCTTGACATCTTGTTTGATTGGATTTAACACTTCCTTCATGCAAATCTGAGCAGATTTTGTATTAAAATTTTATATATTTAATACAAAAATAACACTTACTTCCATTTTTGCATTTGTCCATCGAGGTACTTCAACCAGCATATTAAATATCTTTTTGTTTGCGTCCACCACAAGGGGAATATCATGTAAGGGTGAAATTGGCCCATTGCTATCCTCTGCAAAAAATAACAACAATGTTTAAATAATAATCAAATGAAATAATATTCACATACTTAGATAATAATATATACATTCATTGTTTTAATTTACAATAATTATTGGATAAACTATAACCATTTCAATGTAAGTTACAAGTGAATGATATATATGAATATATTACCTATAAATACACCAGTATAAAAACAAAATAATTTGTTATTAAATCTTAAATTTAAAATATATTGCACAAGAGATAACTGTTTTCTGTTAAAAATTATGTTTTGCGCAATTTTTCGGCATATGATAGATAGACGTTATGCGACAAATGACAGCATATGGATATTTATGTACTTTGTAATTAAATGAATAATAAAATTATTTCTTACCAATATACACCCGATAGTCGGTGGTATTTGGAGTTCCTCGTTCCACAGCTTTATACATTTTGCTTGTCAAGAAAGACGACAACAACCTACTCTGCACTGATCTCAAACCTGAATGGAATGTTGGTGTCCTGCTACACGCTCGAAGTACCACGTGTGATAAAAAAATTGTGGACATTGCACCATCTGTTGATCAAAAATTATATATAAAGTAAAACTTATTTTTGGTAATAAATACGTTAGGAACAATATTTTATTACTTTTGTGCTATTAAAAAACATTTTTTTTATTTAAATTTATGAGAAATAAATACAATTATATTACATTTAGAATATATTTTAAGGTTAACTATACAAGAAATATCAAGGTAATATTTATATTAGGTACATTCACAAGAAAATACTTTCACTAAACATTCAAAAGTATGCTGGCATTGGATTTATGAAAGTTGTTAAATATTCTTACCCGAAAAGAATCTCCCCGGTTACCTTTTGCACTTTAGACTTGGCGTCATTCCGAATGCGTATCATATTAGTTCTAGATATAAATTGGTCTGTTATTTAATTTAAAATTCAATCTTTGTAGATTTAGAAGAGGATTTCAAGTTGAATTGCGTCCACTTGTAGAATTTAATTTGAATACAATTTTTCAAATTTGAAATTGTGATTTAAAAAATGTAATTTTAATTTCTATCCAAAATCCAACTACCTTCAAATTAAAAGAGGATATTTTAAAAATAAAGCCATTTACACTATACAAAAATATCTTTATTTAAAACAATTTTATTCATGTTCACGAACAATGTGTTGTCGTCTTTCAGGAACATGAGGCACAGAACCAGGTTTCGAATGAGCTCTGCGATTTGCTTGTTTCCTCTTGACCTTCTGTTTAATAGTGTGATGTTCCCTCTGAGCGTTAAATATGTGTTTGGGAATCTGTCTATGTCTGGCAATTCGTTTAATTTCAGGATGACTTGCAAACTTTTCTTTTAATGCTTCACCATAATTCATGGCAGCTCGTTCACGTGATTTTAACTGGAAGTAACAAGCATAAATAAAATTAATTATCTCGAGTAAGCGATTTGTTAACTAATCTAAACATATATCGATAAATTGAGAAACATATCAATAATTTTTAAACATCGAAAAATTTAAAACAAAAAAACAAAATTTGTCCTATAATTAAGTAACCGAGATCTTCTTTCTTGAAAAACATCAGAGCATCAAAAAATAATTTCAAATGTTTCAAACAAAACAAAATAGTTGATTTTTTAAATAACACGCTTTTGTTTCTATAGAATTGAATAAAATATCACTTATTAAAAAATAAATAAAGAATGGAAAAATTACAATTTGTACTGCTTTTCTTGACAAACATTAAAACATTAAAATATTTTAAACAAAACAATGCTCGATTATTTTTCGTAATCACATTTTTTCTTTTGTATAGAACTTTATACATAATATATACGTACCACTCCTAATTTTTCTGCCGCCCGTGCCTTCCAAACCCTTATATTCATTTCATCAGAAGCACTCAAAACATATTTATTATCTAGTGACCATTTTACATTAGTTAACCGTTGCATTCTCTTGGTATGATATATTTCCCTTGAGTGACCTTTGTGAACTTCAAATATCCTGATAGATTTATCATAACTTCCGCTTACAAATTCTTTACCAGTTGGAGCATAATCTATATCAGTTACCGCTGCTGTATGATCCATATGAACATTAATCGGATGTTTTAAATTTCGAGTATCAAATGTGTATAAGCTGTAATATACAAAGAAATTAATAACTATATAAGAAAATTAAATGTTATAACTATTACTTGTAATCTTCATTCGCACACGTGAAAATAAAAGCTTCCATTGGATTCCAGCAAAGTTTATTAGTTCTGAGTTTCATAACAACTTTTCGAATGGCACCCGTGTCTCTAGTGTCGTACAACATGATACTTCTGTCACTAGCACACGCTGATAATATATTTGTTTCAACCAAATTAAAAGAAACATCATGTAAACTATCAACGCCCCATTGAAATGTACGAATTGGTTCACTACGCGACTCTTCCCAAAGTTGACAAATTTCTCCACAAGTTGCAAAGACGGGATTGTTGCGATGATGAGTTATACCAGTAACGACGGTTTTTGAAAGAATTGTATTAATTGGTTCTTCCTCTTCTCCCCATTGTGGACAAATACTTTTCCAAAACTTGATTGTTTTATCATCTCCAGTTGTTATAAAAGATTCTCCATCTGTAGTAAAGACAATACCACGTACAATTCCTTCGTGTGCAACATAGTGACGAACACATTTGCGTTGTGTAATGTCCCACATGCGAATTTCTCCGTCAAATGCGCCACTAACAAGAGTTGATAACTTTTTGGGATGTTTTGCTAAACAATTTACGCCATCACGATGTCCGTCAAGACTACCTACAAATGGTTTAGCAAAGACTCGCTCTAATTTTGTTGCATTTAGTGCTCTTGTATATTCTCTCGCTGCTTCAAAGGGATGTAATGCAGGATCATAATTTCTCGGTACTGGAAATAAACTAATGTAACCTCACTTTATATTTATGTATTATATTTTCTTACGTTTATGAATATCTCGTTTTGTTTCTCGTAAATATTCATCAGGATTCCTACTTATTACTTTTACCTTCATTTTGTTGTTTAATCCATCATATAAACACAAAAAACAAATGTTTATTTCTCACGTGGTAAAATCGAAATCTGACAATCACAAGTACCAACTGCTAACGTGAAAAGACACTAGAGAAACTCCAACAAAGCGGGAATTACAAATCTTTATATACTGTACAATTATTATTTACTTGAATTTATGTGTTCTAATGTAGTTTAAAATTGATTAAAAAAATTACCATTATAATTTATTCAGTACGTTGATATATTAATTAAACTTTAATTTTGAATGGACATGATATGCAAATGTGAAAATTTGTATTACAAAATATTATCTTCGTTTTATTTCTTTCTTTATTATCAACAAAATTATAATTAATTTTATAATTATATACTTTATTGGTAACTGCGTATAAAATATTTTTTATTGATAAATACATGAAATAAATATGTTATATATAAAAAAAAACCATACAAATCACAATACAAAATTTACTCATTAAAGCTTGAATGTAAATTAATTATAATACAATAAATTATTATAATTTAACAAGGTCCGCCTATTTCTGCATCATATTTTGTAATTTCTTTTTCTTTTTCCTGCATTAAAGTTTTACTCTCTATTTGAATCATTTCAATTTCCTTTTCGTTTTTCTTATCCCAAGGTTGAATTTCACCTGACCCGTAAGTAAAGTAGAATGCACTAGTAGAAATAAGTATCACAGTCGTTATAGAGAATACTGGGAGCCAATTCTGAGGATCCTGAAATATATCAAATAAAATTCATACAAATAAATTATACGTTCGTATTTCCATTATCTTACGTCGTAAGTAAAATATTTAACAATTATTGGTGACATGACTCCTGGAATTAAGCACATTGATTTGCAAATTCCCATAATAATTCCCCCGTTACTGGGGCTAATATCAACAATGTTAGGTAAGTTGCCAGAAGATGTAGCCCCTCCAGCTGCTACTGCTATTACAATTAATACCATAGCAACACTTATACTCTGAGATCCGTATACGCTCAAGAAAATTAATACAGTTGCTGGCACAATATGACCTATTTACAAAAATTATAATTAATTTGCGATATGTAAATGGTTTATTATAATCATACATACTGAATATAAAAGAAAATTTTCTTGCATTTGTTATAGACATTGATTCGTTTTTTATTTGTTTATCTATAAAAACTGAGAAGGTAAATGAGAAAATATAGTTGAATATGTCTGGCATGCATAATAAAAGTCCATTCTGCAACAACAACAAAAATTCATTACTTAAATACTTACATAATTAAACATACACATAAAGTATCAGACTAAGTAGAAGAAATCTGTAGTTTGAATTCTACTTCCGATAGTTGAAAATATTACTATATTAAATTTATTGGATAGATAGCTCAGTGGCAATACGTCGGATTATGAATTTAAGATCTTGAATATTCGATTTCTAAGCCAACAAACGAATTTTCACTACATTAAAATTAACTCTGTGATTTCGGCTCCACTAACATTTTTGACGCATTAATTTGTAATTTTGTTAAATGCAATATTTCTGTACATAAAGTTCTGTTACCAGCTATCAAATCACTGTATAAAGGTAAGTTTTAATTCAAATTTCAGTATATAGATATATTAATTAGGTATGTATAAAAATGATGTTAAACAGTTATCAATGTTTCTTCGATTTCTGAAAACCTAAATTAGGCATACGGGTTTAGCACAGTGGTATCGAGTCGGCTTGTAAATTTGAGATCCCAGTTTGATTCCCACAACCGAAAAACTATTTTCACCACGTTAAAATTTCTCCTGTGGCTCTCCCACCACTAACATGTTTGGAGACCGTGATTTGACAGCTGGTAACCGCACTTCACACAAAGAAAAATATAACTTACCGAGATCTGCCACTGCAGAGTGCCACATCTAATAATGGATAAAAGGCGTGATGATTTATTTTATTTGAAATTTGTCATTAATATTGGCAAAATATATTTTATAATTTAACTCATATGTAATAGCAGATTGCAAAAAAAAATTGAATTAAAAGTGTAAATTATATACTTAACCTGCTAATCTCTTTTTTTTGACTTCAAAAATAAATTAATTTAAGATTTTTTAAATCCTAAACCTTGAACAAATTTTTATCCTCATTAGACATACTATTCAGGCTGTTTTTAACTTTATGATCAAACTATAATGATTACATGATCTACTGATAACGAAACTAAAATATTTATTTTTCCTAAAATAAAGTGATGAACTAAACAGTTTTAGTACCACATATTACCGTGATGTACATACAACTAGATATTTCATTTGTTGTCGCTCCCAAATATCTAGCACTGGAGTCAACTGTCTAATTGTTCTTTATTCAGACTCAGTAACCCACAAAAATTATCAAAATATTGATGAAATAATTTTTCACCTCACGATCGATCACACATAAACTGTTATAGTAGCGATCAGATTTTTTGAAATATATTAATATTTACGTTATTAATCTATTATTTTCTGCAATATATTTTGTTGTTCACACTCGTTATCATGTCTCGATGAAGCTCTCAACTTTTCAAGGTCAAATTATTTTAACAGTTGTAATATAATATTTATATTTTGAAAATAAATTAAACACTTCATAAATAGCTTTAGACTAAAATAAATTCAAAATAAACTCATAAGCTATAGAAAAAAAATTTGTGATTCATTTTTAAATAATGTTATTATGTATTCTATTGTCTAAATAATATTTTATTATTTATACTATTTATTTTTTTAAAAAATAATATGATTAATTCAACATAATTCAGTTTTTGATATGTATTTTTTTTAAATACGGTTAAAAGATAATATAATTACAAATATTCCTACTTCTGCAGATTGTACGTAACAAACAATTTTTTAGTATTTCAAAAAATCATATCTCGCGTAATATAAAAAATTTTCGTATCCGATTTGAAATAATTGTCTTATAATTAATTGAACATTCAAACAAAACAATAAAATAAAAGTGGATATCAGTCTATTAAAATACTTGATAATGCTTTCGTCTCGGCCTCGAAAATTAACTATGGTCGTTTTTCAACTTGTCGGGACGAAATAAGGCGAGGCCGAGGTTGATCTCAAGTCTCGTGGCAGCACAAATTTTATTCGTGTGTCGTGAATATTATATCATACCTGGTGTAAAATAATTCACTCTCAATTATACGCGAGAGGTTTTTGGAAAATTTTCAATAACTGCGGTTGGCAAATACTGCTTTAATAGAGTTGAGTTGACTGGTCAACTAAATCGTACCTGTTAAGTTTTTTAAAAATGAGTTGTATCGAGCAGTACATATGAATTAAAGTATAAATAAAATTGTGTTGTTATAAAATGACTTAAAACACATATAATAATTTTTAAAGCTGAATTCATAAAAAGAAGTCATCATCAATTTAAGCCACACACATTAATTTTCGTACAAATTAATAAATAAAACAAAAAATCTCTTAGGTAGCATGATTTTGGCAACTCTTCTCTAGGTATTTACATTTTTGCTACTGCTTATATCTGGTAATTAGTAGAATTAAGCATTATTAAAAAAAAAGTTAAATTGGCTCACTAATGCTATGATCTAATTGAAGTTTTATCTTTTATACAGTCCACGAAATCTCTATCTTAAAAGTTATTCTATATACTGAAATAAAAACTACAGCATCTAAAAATTTGCAACCCGTACAGATTTTTCGCCTTATGCATTGTTATTCTATATCATTGCAATTTTATTAAAATGTTCATACCGTTCTAATAGTAACTTGGTGTACATCATGCAGATAAGCTGGCAGCTGCATAGCAATAGTAATTACAAACCACATAATACCAAAAGTACCAACAAAAACAGCCCAAAATGGTTTTGAAGAAAACATGGCTTTCCATGGCACAGGCTGATTTGAGTTACTAGTTTCTCCGATTGCTTTTTCGATGTATGTTCGTTCAGCCTCTGATATTCTAGGATGCTCTGCTGGAGAATCGTAAGCAAAAAACAACCAAAACACTACCCATATGATGGAAAGAATGCCAGTGAGATAGAATATGTAGGGCCATCCAAAAGTATATATTATCATTCCTCCCAGAGCATATGTTACGGAAGTGCCCACAGATGAGCCTGGAAATTAAGAAAATATTAGATGAAAATTTACTATATAAACTTATGTAAAAGTTAAGTTAATTTAAAATTTATAAAATCGAAAAACTAAACATTTAATATTTTTAAAATTATTATTTCTTTGAGTATCTAACGCGTAATTGCGCACAAGTATAAAAATTATATATTAAGATTTGCCGACTTCACGAGAGCGGCAAAAACTCTTTTCCAAGTGATACACACATTGGCTGGTAGCACAAGCTCTGTTTTTGAATGTTTTAAGAGCAGTGTTTTTAGGTGTTTTAGCTATCTCTAACATAACCGTGCTCTTAGAACACCCAAAAACAGAGCTTTTGCTACCAGCCAATATTTATTCCTACAACAGTGCGGAAAGTAAGTACTTTGCGTTTGGAAAGAGATGATTTTCTGCACTCATATTTCAACAGAATAATGTTATTGTTTTCGGTTGTCATAAATACAAAAAAATGTACAATGAATCTTCAACAACCTTATATATTATTTGAGAAAAAAAAATTATTTCTTGTAACCTCGTAGTATGTAATACAGCCACTGGAAAACATGTGTGAATGAAATTCACGTGCACTCATTTTTCATTTTACACACACGCTTTCCACTGATACTTTCCAGTACGGTGATGTGGATACCGTTACGGAATTCGAATCCGGAGATCCCGAGTTCGAATCGCACTCAAGCTAAAAATTAAAGGAACTACCACACTGCGGCTCGGTGAGTTGCGAACTCTGTTCTGTAATTAGGATTAAGTTCCTGTTGTACAGAGTAACATAAATAAATAAATACACTTTACTGGAATTATTCAATCTTATAATTTTAAACTTGTATGATCTTGGCATGTGAAAATTTTAAAGGGAAGTCCGTTATTATGGGTAAAGTATATTACTGGCAACATAAACGATGAAAAGATTAACTTCTCACACAGATATAGATGTGTTCTGTAACACACCTGATAATTTTTAACGGCCCGTAAAACTGTTTAAAGAATGACAATAGAAGACATTGAAAAAAAAGAAAATTTCATTTCATATACACATTTTTATTGGTTTAAATTTTTAACTAGCCGTTAAAAATTAACAGATCTGTTACATAAAATAATATATATTTTCAATATTTTTGCTTAAAAAAAAAGTATGAATCACTAGATACGAAAATAATGAGTTTTAAAATTAATTAAAAATGGATGAAAATAGAAATATAATATTTAAATTAGTATTATGTAAATAAATATTTAAATATATATATATATATATATATATATATATATATATATATATATATATATATATATATATATATATATATATATATCAAATTGGGACCTTTAAACTTCCAGCAAATGCTCTTAATCAATCAAGTTATGGAATCCATATAATTGAAATCTGTTCCTGAATCGCGCCATATAGAACCTAACCTAACCTAACCTAATTCATATTTGCGACAATAGAATCGTTATCATCTGTCAATTTAAAAATTATGATTTTGCCTAATATAGAAAAATATAACCGGTGAATAACTCAATTGATGTAAACTATATTTTAATTATAAAATTATTTAGAATCTAGTATTAATTTGGCAATTTGAAAATTCTTTTGATATATAATTCTATAAGGCGCGAGCCCACTATTGATATTATTAATTTTTACTCTCTATTTTGTCGCCTGTGGGGATCGAACCAGGGTTCTCAAGACAAACAATTTTCACCAAATTAAATCTACCCCTTTGGCTCTCCCTCCACTAATATCTTTAGGGGCCGTGATTTGACGGCTGGTAACCGCACTTAACGCGACAAAATATATCACTTACCGAGATCTGCTTAGGCAGAGTGCCACACCCAGTAATGAATTTTTTTTAAATTCGAAAAATTAAGGGTTGTTAACGTAAAACATTTTTTGTAGTACTGCACTGAATTCGCTTTCCTATTAAACACAAACAATGAAGTAGATATCAACTACGAAAGAATAATTACACAATTCAATTATTAGCAGTTATTTATAATATAATTTTATTTAATTAATAACTTTAACAAAATCATCCACCCAGTGGCAGTGGCAACGAAAAATTTTGGACTGGGAAACATGGAAAATAGTATTGCGATTTAAAAAAAATTCTTTTTGTTTCATGATCAGCACGTCGTACAGAATATACCCTTTAATTTTTTGCTCTAAGTTGTGAAACATCCTCTATAAATATATTATGTTATATTGAGTGAAGCAGATCGAAATTGCATTATTAGATTAATTGATTTATATATCATATTATGTATTTTCTTTCAAAAAAATCATACAACATTATGAATATAGCAACTTTTATCTAATGTAACCAAAGTCGTAGCTCCAATAGTCTCGAGATGTGCTACGGAAGATATAATTTTTTTTAATAATAATTAATTGTGTAAATATTATCACATCACTGTATATAAATAGAGAGGTTACCGAACACCGCTAAAAATATGTTTGCTGTTTGCGTACCGTTCCGCATATTTATAGTACTATTTAATATTGCATAATATAGCATTTCGAAATAAGAATAATGTTATTTTGATATGCTATTGTTTTCGTATACTTATTAGCATATCATTATATTCAAAGAAGCATGTAGCCTTATTTCCTATAAAAATGACAATATAGTTTATCTATGTATTAAGGACAGTCAATGCTTTATATCGGTTGAGGATGATTTCCAATGTAAACGATAAACATTTTTATTTACTTAATAGTTTCTGTAGATTTTTTATTCTTCGAAATTATTTATTTATTTATGTTACGCTCTACAACAGGAACTTAATCCCAATTACAGTACAGGGTTCCGCACTCACCGAGCCGCAGTGTAATAATTTATATAATTTTTAGCTTGAGTGAGAATCGAACTCGGGATCTCCGGATTCGAAGTCCGTATCGCTATCCACACCACCGTACTGACGGACTATGAAACCGTCGATACTTGATAAACCACTTGATTAACAATTACGGGCCACGCTTTGAAAAACGCAGTCTAAAGTAAAGATTTTATAACAACAAAGACAAAATTAATTGTCATCCATACACTTGGTGAAACTAGGTTTAATAAAAAGTATAAACTAAACAATTGGCTAAGTTCACAAAATTCAGCCTCCAAGTCACCTTATGAGGGCATCGTCAGAGGTTGGCCAGCACAGTTAGTAACCATAGACGCGTTTCGCTCTTATTAGAGCTCATCAGTTAGGTGAAGAAGTGAGTTATACCATACTGATGAGCTCTAATAAGAGCGAAACGCGTCTATGGTTACTAACTGTGCTGGCCAGCCTCTGACGATGCCCTCGTAAGGTGACTTGGAGGCTGAATTTTGAGAAACTTAGCCAAGTGTTTAGTTTATACTTTTTATTAAAGATTTTATACTATAATAACGATTTTAAACTGGTTACTGAATTACTTTTTGTATTAAGTTAAACTAGGGCTGCCTTATTAATATTTGCATATTTCAATTTGAAAATTAGTACAACATTGACTAATATGTTATATTAAGTAACTAAATATAATTTAATGTTATTGTGTTGTTTTAAATACCTTGATAAGTAGACGTAAATTTACTTCTTTCTTGCCGGGGAATCCATTTCGCAGACATGACTGCTATTGCTGGCCAAGTTATACCCTGGTAAAATTATTACTCTTACAGCTAATTTTCTTACTTCATAAAATCTGTGAATATCTTACCAAAAGAAGGCCTTGTAAAGCTCGAATTATTATACCGCATAACGGGTGGTACGTGTATGTTGTTGGAAAGATGAAGTTTCCCATTCCACATAAAAACAGATTAATAGCAAGGATTCTACGACAACCATATTTTCGAAGGATGAAAGTACCGGGTAACTCTATCAAAGAGTAGCACCAATAATACGCTCCAAGAAGAATTACTTTTGCGTCCCACTATGAGAAAAACAGATTCAGAAATAATTTCATGATAGGTACCGACAATATTGGAGTTGTATTGGGCACCTAAGATTATATTGAACAACCGATTTCAAATATGAATTTCGAGGTATAATTTTCTAGATGACAATTTCATGTTATTGACAAAAATTTATTACATTTTGAGCATTTGTCAAAATTTTAAAATTCAAGTTAGGAGAATGTTTAGTATTTAATTTTCTTTTAAGAAATTCCGTTCAACAAGTTTTTACTACTTGAAAAAAAAAAACCATTTAATTTGCAAAGAAATTTTTGTGAAAAAAATTTAAATTTTTGAAAAATTTTCATAGGTTGTATTTATTTAATAGTTAAGAACTGTGATTAAAAACATATAATGAAGCTTGGAGAAAATACAGATGAAATAATGCCAAAATAATATATTTTCCAATCCTATTTTGTAGTTTATTCACATTATTATTATTTTTTTTAATATATAGTTGACCTCATATTGCTACTGGATGTTGTTGATTCATTTAATTTTTATATATTAACATAAATAAAATTGATAATATTACAAATACATATATTACATAAACAAACTACAGTCTAAAACTGTAAAAAAACAAATTAAATCCATTTTGATTATTGGATAATATTCTGATTTGTTTAAACATTTTTGTGAATCTGGTTGAACTTACTTTGATAAATATTCAGGATTAATGTGTTATTTTATTTTTAATATTGCAATTAATAATATGTTTAATTTAATATAGATTAAATAAAACGATAATTAAAATATGAGTATATGTGAATTAAAATCATTCTAAATATATATATATATATATATATATATATATATATATATATATATATATATATATATATATATATATATATATATATATATTCACTTGTATCTAGTGAGGTGAAATAAAATAATTGTAATAGTGTTAATTATTTAATTGGGCTACCAAACTGTAAACTTTTATGTTATTTTCCTTTATTCAAATGGGAATTGAAATTTCTTCAGTTCTATCAAATGTTTTGTATATTTTATAAAATTCCTTACAATCTTACATTATTTCCTAAGTATGAATCCTCCATGGTGACTATCGCAATGTTGATATTGACCCGATTCATTTGAGTAACAAAGAAAAGAAAAAATGCAAGTATTGCCAGTACCACCCGAGCTAAAAATAAACAAACACTTATTAGAAAACCGAATCATACAATTCATGGCAATATTTGTTGAATTTTGAATAGGTAATTTTAATATCTTATGCTCAAATCCAGTAAAAATTAATAGAGATGAAATAATATTTGTTTGTAATATCAAGAAGATGAATTTAGATCAGATAAGATAATATTGATAAATATAGGTCGCGTACAGATTGTGCAAAAAAATAGATTACATTTTTAAAATTTAATATGTAATATGTTAAAAGTTAAACTCAATTAATAATATTTAATAAAATAAAATATTTTATTGTTTTCATTAATATTAACTATATTTAGAAATGAAACATGACGCACGTCATGTAGTTTTGTTACTCTATTATAATATCAAAAATGTATTGGAATTGCCGTATAATCCATTGAAAAGATTATTTTAGAACAAAATAACAAGGACAAGGACATTTACATTTTTTATTGAAAATATTGAACAATAAACTTGAAACGTATTAAGCTAAATGAAATTGATAGGTATTTAAGTGTATGATTATAAATATTCTAATAAATATTAGTTGCAAAGATTTTATTGCGTTTTACTAATAATAAGATCAAACAAGAATTAACTTTTTTAATAAGTAAATGTCAATGATTGCTATTGTATTAGTTATTGTTGTTGTATTATTTCAAAAAACTGTTTATAATTATTATTCTTACCTTTAATTTCCGGCATTATAATGTTCTTCTAGTTGACGCGAAAGTTACCACAGATTTACACTTCGTTTAGTATCAAACAGGTTTTGAGAATTTAGTAAAAAGTAAAAGAATTCCCCACTAGTAAACAGAACATGCAGTCCGTGTCTGACAGTCTGTAGTCGAGTTGTCACTGTCAGTGCAGAGCGCTGTCACTTACATGCTGGTGATTTGTGTACTGACACGACTATCACTATAGTTACAACAAATTTATGTTGATAAAAGAAAATGAAGGACGTTCCAGTTACTCTACGATTAATTTTATTTCTAATTGTTTTAAGAGATTATATGCAAAAATCAATATCCTCAAAGTAATGAACAGGAACTCATTTACAACGATTCTTGAATGCTAAATGAACTATGAATACAAATGTTATGTTATTGCTATTTTATAGTCGTGTAGGTATTATTAGAATGTTATCGTAATTGTCAAGTAGATAATGCATTTATAATAAATTATATATATTTTTTATAAAGTGTGAATATCTTGAGGTAATTTATTAATAAGATTTAGCAATAAATATTTTGGAAGACACTGATAATAAAATGATGTAAAGGTCAATTTAAAATTGATAAATTAATTGCGGTAAACTAATATTGAAGTATTTCCTGTTTTATATTTATACTTGAATTGTATTTAAGAAATGGATTATATTTAAAAGTATTAAGTTACATTATTATAATTCTTAGAACATTTTAATTACTGTTGATAACAATTATGAAATAAAAATAAATAAGTACTAATATTATGATTACTGTTAAAGAAATTTCGAATAACAAACAAGAAGATATTTATTAATATGAAATAATTATCATTGCGTTAACTGCCTTGCAAATACAATTAAAATAAATTATTTCACCTATTGCCGGTACGTTATAAATATGGTTTGCAATTCGCATAATTAGTCATGAATCAATGTCAGGTGCCCGGATATTTGTTTAAAAAGTATTAATTATGGGATGTTGTTGAATAATTGTAAAGAGATTATAATATGTAAGACATATCCTTGATAGTTTTAATTTTTGTTAGCGCTTCATTTGTCTAACTTGCATGATAAGTCAGTTGAGTTAATCTTGTTAATTATTATAACTGCTGCCAGATCAAGGTTTGAAGGGTTCAAATTAAAAGATAAGTCATTTGCTTTAATATATGACCATTACAAAATAACTTTGTTAGTAAATGTTCTCTATTATTTGTTCATGTGTTATTATTTTAATAAATGCATCTTTCAATAACAATCAAATTAATTAAAGACATTTTTTCCAAAATTCGCTGCGGTCGCACTTTCAACAAAAATTATAAACCCTCTACAAACTAGATTCTATCTAAATATTATTAATTAATAAATTGAGAAAAATAATAATAAAATTGCATTAAAAAAATTATCTACTTTAATAATAATAAGCAATTCATGTTTTTCAGTCATTCTTTGTGTGTCAATAATTTCGAAATCGGCTCCAACGATTTTGATGTTTTTTGGCCTCAGAAAAAGATCCCCCGGAAAATTCATTTAGTATAACATTTCGCAAGAAAACAGGAGAAAATTAATGAAACTTTAGTTATTCAAAATGCAGGCATGTAAATTCTTTAGGGGATGAGTCGGCAACAAGCGGCCCGCGCGCCGCATGATGCCCATTGCAAGTATTTGTGCGGCCCATCAAGAAATATAACTTTTATATACTAAAGTAAAAATTAGGAAGGCTTTTTTATTATATTATTATTATTTGTTATATTATGAAATATATTTATTGATTGTATTTATTATTAATATTATTTATATGAATAAAAAGTAGTAAACGTTTTTATTGATAATATTTTTTTTTAATTCCCAAGAAACTGTAAGCAAGGTCGAGTGTGTACATATTACGTTTCACTCGTGCTACCTCGCCTCTCGTCTCGTAACCATTTAACTCGTGCCCAAAAAACCATGTACACTCACGTACTCGCTTTCCCTCGACATATTTATATTGTGCATTAGAAATATGTACTTTTTCATGAATAATTTTCATAAAATCAAAATATAGAACGAGATTGACCGATGCAAATTGGCAAAACATTTTGAAGATTTCAGTTTGTCAAACCCAACGCGACATAAATGAATTAAAAAATTAAATTTTAATGTTATTTTTATTTGAATAAAATAAATTAGTTTTTTTTTTTTTAAGAATTGTCTCTCTTTTGTTTTCCGATGTTATTATAGCATGTAAATAAAATTGTTACAAATTTTAATTTTATTTTTTAAAATAATAATTATATTTGATTTTAAAAAATCTGTTTAAGCTACATACTACATTACAAAACATATATATTTTATATATAAATATAATAATTTATATAAGTATATATTTTTTTAAATGGCCTTCCCTTCAGAAAAGGTTTAGGACAATGTAATTTGACCAATGAAATCTATAGAGACCTTTGAATAAAAAGACCCAGTGTCTCAAAATGGCGGCCTCTAATCATTGCTTACCAGTGGCGTAACGTAAATATTTGAGTGAAGCTTAAGGGGTAAAGCCACTCTAAAATTTTTTAAAAATGCATTTTTTTTATTTGCTTAAATTATAGTTTAAACCCTTAGGAAAAGGGACAATTAATTTAAATGCCGCGCGGAAGTATTTCAGAGGGAAAAAAGCATATATCTATTAGTACTAGTATTTGCTGAATCTTTTTATTTCTTATTCTAAATATAAAATACTCAAAAACTACGGGGGCTTTTTTAAAAAGTGCTTCATTCGTTTTTTTATTGTCGTTTTTATACAGAAATTTAGTCCCGAATAATGAACTTTTTTTTCAAACGTGCGCCATTTTGTTAAAAATCAAAATTTTCAAAATCCAGCCCGTAGTTTTTTAGAGTATACATCATAGATTAAGAAAACATATCCCTTTTTGATCCAGGTCTATTGCTGTTCCCGAAATGTTTGGAGGAGTCACCATTTTTTGTACTTTTTGACGACAATTTTGAATATTTCCTTTAAAAAAAATAAATTAAATAAAGTTTAAAGAGCACTAAATAAAAATCCAAAAACAGTTCTTAAGCAGCACGTTTAGATTTCGTTAAAAAAAATCTTAAAAATGACCCTTTTTTCCTTGTCTAGAGTGGCCTTACCCCTTAAATTTCTTGTCTGCGACAGACCACATGCTGCACAACTAACCATATTATTAACTTGTAACTAATAAATCTAAACAAACAAAGCACAACCTTCACGCAACTAACACGATATATAGGTATACTGTTCAACAACTGAAGCAGAAATGAAACCCCAACATAAGCAGATACAAGTTAAACTGCTCAACGGTAGACACCAAATTTGACTGCAACCCGCCAGGACGCGCAGTTTTGGTGTCTCAATATGGCTGACTTTCGTCGCACTGGTTTCAATGCTTATAGATACAATATGCTCCTTCCTGGGTCTTTTTATTCAAAGATAGAGGCCAGTCAACAAATGTCAAATAAACGCAGACATATTATTAAAATACAAGCAAGATGTTGCAATTCATAAACGCTGCGATATATGATGTTGCGGAAAAAATAATAAAATAACAAAATATTATACATAGTTTCAGTTAAATTCTATATCATTGCTTACGATCAACAACTGCCGTTTAAACATCTCGCTGTGCGTTAGAACAGTACCACGGTATTGCTAAATGTCGATACACCGGAATTAGTTAAAATAAAACTGACAGTATATGTAAAATATTATTATTTAAAGAATATTGATAGTATAAATCGAAAATATAAACATCGATATATCAAAATTTTGATAAAACAATAGATATCGTTAAAAAATAACTTGTTAATAGCACTCTTTTTGTAGTACTTTGAATAAAACTTTTGGTGTTGTACGATGAGAACAATAATTAGAATGGCGAGAAAAACAGCATACGGTACTTATCAGTTTATTTAGTGTACAATAATAATAAAAAATTATTTTTAAACATATTCGTTCATTTGTACCAAATACTTATTTGATATTATGCATACAAAATCAAGGTACAAAATGAACAGGAAAATGAAAATACCTCTACAATACGTTTCAATACTTCGTATTGCCCTCCCTAGCCCTAATAATTGCATGTATACATCGACTTATTTCAGTAATAAGCTCGCGAATATCATTTTGCGAAATATTATCCCATTCTTCTTGAAGTGCCGCACGAAGCTCTTGAATAGTGCAATTGCACGATTTCTAACGTGACTCCCCAGCATGTCCTAAATATGTTCTATAGGGTTTGCATTCGGGGTACAGGCGGGCCAATTTAATTTTGCAATACCAACTTCGTACATATATTCACTGACGTATCTTGCTGCATGAGGTCTAACATTATCCTGCATCAAGATAAAGTCATCGCCGATAAATTCAGCAAACGGAACGATATCATTTCCTAAAACTACCTCAATATATCGCTTTGTCGTCAGCGAGTCTGCAGAAATAACGACCAATTCAGTGCTGGCCTCCATAGATATTCTTGTCCACACCATCATTGAGCCTCCTCCATGGCTAATACATGTACTCTGCTATGGTTCCTCCATTTGTCTCTATATTCTTTCTCTCCCATCTGGTGAATGTAGGCATAATCTTGACTAATCAGTGAACAGTATAGAACTCAATTGTGCCAAATTTCAATTTAAATAATTCCGAGCAAATTTGAGTCTGGCTACTCGGTGATGTGGAAGCAGTTTTGATCCAGCAGCTGTTATATAAGCTTTCAAACAAGGTTCTTGTAATCTTCATCTAACTGTTTAAACACTTACATGTGTGCCATGAACCTCCCGAAGTTGATTATTTATCTGAACTGAAGTTAAATGCAGACTATGAAGAACGAGAAATCTATTATAATTTTTAGAAGTTCTATATTTCTTGCCACATCCGGATCTTTGTGTATTTCTGCCGGTCTTTCTAAATCGTGCAAGTATTCTTCATGTAGTAGAATGACTGACATAAAGCATTCTCACCACAGACCTCTGACTTCGTCCAGCTTTTAGCAGAGCTACATTTCTAGCGCAATTTTCAGCACACGAAACTATAATGATGATACAAATTTGCATTAATAATGACCATAAATTCTAAACAAATAAATGAACAAGGAGTTGAAACAAATAAGCACCTTGATTCTGTATGCATAATATCCACAGAACGTTTTGGTCAAAAAGACAGTATATCTTAAAATTTAAGTTTCGATTATTATTGTCCACTAAATAAATTGATATGCTCTTTTTTGCACCCTATTAGTACCTTGCATCCTAAAAGAACAAATTTTTATTCAAATTATTAAAGGAACGACATAAGTAACATTTTTTTTTAAGTAAATGGACCATTTTGTTGTCGCTTAATGTATAATACCCGTTGATTGACTAAATAACTGTTGGTTTAATCAAAGATAATACTGATTATAAAAAATTAATATTTGTCGAGATATCTCCGATCTCTTATTGAACAGTATATAAATGTATACAGTTTTTGTATTTTTATATATTATTATATAAAAAATCCTTTCTTCTAATTATAATATTCTGTTACAGTAGATCACGCTAAGTGCCAGTTACCAGCCGTCAAATCATGACTCAGAACATATTAATAGAGAACGAGCCACAGACTGTGATCTACTTTAATTTAATAATTAAATACATTGGTGTATGTTGAATGTGAGATTGGGAAGAATGTTGTAAGAAGAGTGGGAATAAGTCAGTTGAGATGGTTTGGTCATGTAGAACGTATGTCGAATGACAGATTGGTGAAACAGGTGTATGTTGGTGAAATTGAGGGTAAAAGTTTGCGTGGACGGCCTAGGAACAAGTGGATGAATATGATTGAAGGGTTGTTGCGTGAGCGAAAGATTCTGAGCGTGAAGAATAAACGAGCTTGTATGAAAAGAATTATGAATGTGGTTGAAGCAAAAGTGGTGTGTCAAGATAGGAATGTTTGGAGAAAATTTATTGCGGGATAAATATGATGAATGAAGACAAGCGTATGATTCTTGATTATAGATTCAGGATGAGAATGTTGACGGGTTCGTGCTACCCCATTTAATGGGATATAGCGTGATGTTATGTATGTATGTATGTAAATGATGGTAAATATTTTTTATTTTGTATTATTGAAAAATAAAAATACTAGATATCGACAAAAAGATCCAAATCCGATCCGAACTGATGTTGGATTTCAGATCAGATTAGAACTCTGTCAAATTGGATTCGATTCAAGGTTCAAATAAAATATTCAATCCGAAATTCGATCCAAACTTCGGATGAAATATCTTATCTGAAGTTCGACTGATATTTCCGATCCGAAATTCGGATGAAATATGCGATCCGAAATTTTCAAACATATAATTTAGGTGTACTTATTCTCGAAGTAAATAGACACATATAAATTCCAATACCACTCTATAGAAATGATAACATTACGTAAAATTTATAAAAACATTACAATAAAATTTATCTCTCTAGTTTTTCACAATAAAATTAAGAATTTACTTTCATTTATAATTATTTTTCATTCGAATATACAATTTATGTTATCATTTCCGGATCAGATAGGATATGAGATCGGATGTCGGAGTATGACAGATCGACTCTTGAATGGATTCGTATCAAATTGGATAGTAAAATTTTCGAAAATGCCGATATCTAAAAATACATATTATTTATTTATAAATAAGTACAAAATGGGTATTATAACTATATAATTTTATTAATACGAAGAATAAATTAACAAGGTGATTCAATCTTTTTCGGAATTATTTTAATTTTTTTTTCATTCATTAAGGTTTTTGTTTCGTCTTCCATAATATCTAAATCTTTTTCTTTTGGTTTATCCCATGGTTGAATTTCTCCTGATCCAAAAATGAAATAGAATAAACTTGTGAAAAGTTGTATTCCTGCTGTTATCATAAATACTGGCATCCAATTTTGGGGATCCTAAAACATACAATTTTGTATTGTATTATATTAAACGAATACATCATATAATCTTACGACCTAAAAGTCTTAATTCATTATATTTAAAAGAAATACTGTAGATAATATATCTGTATATTAATCTTTTAAAATATATTCTCCATGCATATCAACAGAACAAAAGTGTTATATCATTCATTTTATATTTCAATTATTAATAAAAAATAATATTTAAACTTTTTATTTATAATAATTCAAGTAATTTTTCAAGAGAATAACGAATTTATGACAGTTCTTGAAGACGTCGTTTGGCAAGAAATTTTAATTTTAAATAAATAATACTCGTATATTGTGTTCTGCCACTGTTTTGCAACCAAATTATTAATTTTTTCTTTCATTCTGATGTAGTAGCAAGAAAGGCGCAGATTTTACAACAATTTGGGTAGTGCACTTTCATTCTTCAATTTTATATATTTATAAAAATTATTAATATACGTTTGTAATGAAAAATTAAACTAGTAAACGTATGTAACGCAAATTGTAGAATGCCTACTCCAATTGATTACAATAATGATAAATTATAACAATGAAAGGTCACAACAATATAATATGACAACACTGAAATATTACAATAATAAAATATTGTTAGTTCAACAATCAATTAATCACTAATTTTAACATGTGAAGAGAATGTTTATTGCTGTGCGAACTGAATTCAGATGTACTACTCTTTATACTTTGAAAAGCAACATTTTAAATAGAATTAAAGCTGCAAAAATAACAAATTTAAAATTTTATACTGAAGCATTTCGTATTAATTATTATTATTTTTTTATAAAAGATTACATTTTATAAAATCCTTTTTAAAAAATTTGTTTTGGGTGCAACAATATTTGCACGCATTATCCTACGTGTATATAAATTTAAAAATATAAATGAAAAATGTTTTTCATTATAATTATTTTAGATAAATTTAAGAACGAAAGATATGAAATCTTGGTTTAAGTACGTATGTAGACTAATTGTTTTAAAAACATTTACACTTGCCAATATTAAACAAAAATATGATCTACTAATGTGTTTTTATCACAAATATTCCAGTTTTATTTTCTAGAGACGCCACTGTTACAATTTTTTGATCATTTAAAAATTAATTTGATGATTATCTACGTCAACACAAAATAAAAATAAAAAATATCTTACGTCTGCGGTGAAATGTTTGACTATAATTGGTGATATGACTCCAGGTGCCATTATTAGGGATATGCAAATTCCCATAATAATGCCGGCATTGTTGGGACTTATGTCAACAATATTAGCCAAATTTCCAGAAGATGTAGCCCCAGCGGTTGCGTTAGATATTATAATTAATATCATAGCAACAGTCATGTTATTATTTCCATACAAACCCAAGACGATTAACAAAACTGCTGGTATCACGTGACCTATTCGGAAGAAACTAATTTTAGTATTGTTTATCACAGTGAATAGTGGATGTTATATATGGAATGTCCCCAGTAAATTAAGTTATTGGCGTTTAATATGGTATGTCAGATTATGTTACAAGTAAAAGTTGTTCGGCAAATAATATTTATTGTACTATAAATTGTATATGACAACACTAAATTTAGAAATAGATAAATTCATTTAAATATGTAATTGAAGAAAAACGCTTATGTCCTGATTTATATTTATAATGAAAAGTGACAGTTATTGTTATCATGGCGTAGTAATTATAAAAATTAATAGTAGGTAGTAAATTATAATATTAAAATTAAATCATTTGAAATAAATAAAGTGTGTGAACAGGTTAAGTATTTATTATTTGCTTGCAAAATCTGATGTTCCTTGTTAAACGTCCATAATTTTATTTAACGAGAGGCCTTTATAACCATTTATATTGCTGCTATTAAATAACAAACAATTTAAGGTTTTATTTAAATCAGCAAATACGAATCAAAATGAAGTATTAAATAATTTACTTATAGCCACTTGCATTATTGTTCCATAAATATTAATGGCCAGTTTCACCGCTTTCACTTAAATTTTAAGTATTGCTTAAATAAAAAATATCGAATCGAATGTTTGACAGCAATGTTAAGTTACTCATCTGATAGTTCACTTCGACAATATATTGTTCATTTAAGAAAAACTTAAAATTTAATTAACCGCGGTGCAAATAAGGCACAACAGGAACTAATCCAAATCACATTACAGAGTTCGAACTCATCGAGTCGCAGTGTGATAGTTCATATATTTTTTTGCTTGAGAGGGATTCAAACTCGAGATTTTCGAATTCAAATGCCGTAACGCTAATCACACACCATACTGTCGGATTTAAGTAAATCAAAATAGAATTAAAAAATAATATGAATTAATAATTGGATTCTATATTTCTTTACCTTAGTAATACTTAATATTTAAGGGACGGTGATGCAACTGGCCATTATTAAATGTTGCTCTCAAAATTTGGACCTAATACTTTTCACTTAAGTATCACTTGCATCAGACCATTAAAAAAGACATATTTTAAAATAACCCAAGTAAATTGGAAAATATACCATCTTCAAATATTGTACACTGATTCCTCTATCTTAAATTACCGCAATATTTACCGTCTTCTGTTTCTTGATACTTATTCCGAGTATATATAGAAATAAACATGATTTTATCTACGACCATATATGTAAGTAGGCCATTAAAAACAATTTGCAAGAACAGTAAATGCTTGTTTACGGTTGCTAAGGGTTTACTGCACTAGTTACGTAATATATATATAGGATATTCAATGTTAAGTTTTTGATTTAGCGATATCTCTTTACCTATTAATTTTAGAACAAAAATGTTCAGAATGAAAAACTGCATCCATAGAGTATAAGTTTGTTATTCAATTGTTTCTTATGTCCGAGTTAAAAGCAAAAGAAAATACACGCTTTAAAGCAATTATCAGAGTGCCATGAGAAATAAAACAATAATTTGTTTGTTGTGTCTGACATTATTTGACATATTGGACCAGAATTGGAAGCTTACTCTAATTTATTTATTTATTTATTCGAGCATTTAATTTAATAATAAAATTAATTATAACAACTATTATTTTCTTTTTTCTACATAATCTAGACAAATAAATACCTATTATTAA
This sequence comes from Pterostichus niger, assembly GCA_947425015.1. NCBI lineage: Eukaryota > Metazoa > Arthropoda > Insecta > Coleoptera > Carabidae > Pterostichus > Pterostichus niger. The sequence continues at coordinate 18,811,985 of OX380341.1, read as the reverse complement.
GTTATCTAATTTGTTTTATTTCTCATGGCACTCTGATAATTGTTTTAAAGCTGTATTTTCTTTTGCTTCTAACTCGGATATAACAAACAATTGAACGACAAACTTATACTCTATGGATGCAGTTTTTCATTCTGAACATTTTTCTTCAGTACAATTTTGTTCTAAAATTAATAGGTAAAGAGATATCGTTAAATCAAAATTTTAACATTGAATTTCCTATGTTCGGAGAAAAAAAGTAGACACCCGGTATATATACATATTACGTAATTGTTCTCAAGAAATTTTTCATTTGTTAGGCGCTAACACTGCTGTTTGACAGTTGATGTTAAGGATATAACCTAACAAATATTATGTAATTGTTATTATTATTATTATTTATGGTCGTAGATAAAGTATAATACACAACTCGAATTGTAACGCAATTACATTGCTCGTGAAATTACTGCACTCACGGAGGATCGTGCGCAAGTTTTTCACTCGCACATAATGTGCTTGTTACAATAATTCTCGTTATTTAATTTAATATTACAGGTCGTCTATTATTCTTTACATATAAGTAGTTATGTAATAATAATAAAATCTACGCTAAAATAGCAGGTTGTTACTATCAAATAATTTATTTGGTTTGGTATTTTTCCAATCTACCTGATGTATTGTTAAATGTCGCTATTATCTAAATAGCCTAAAAGAAAAAATACATACTGAATATGAAGGCAAATTTTCTGGCATTTGTTATGGACATTCTTTTACTTTGTATCAGCTTGTCAACGATAATAGAAAAGCTAACTGAAAAAATAAAGTTGACCATGTCTGGAATACATAGTAGGAGTCCATTCTGAAAAAGAAAATATTTTTATTATTCATTTTGTTACGGCTTAAACGTCTAGGTCCTTTTTTATAAGGACCATCAATTTAAGAAAGTGGTCAAAACCAGTGCAAAATAGTAATAACTATATTTATAATATAGATACAGGATAAGGTGGCTCACTTCACGCACCTAAGTATACTAGGTGTTTCTGTACTTTCAAACTTTACGGGTATATATAACATGTTGCGAAAATGGAACTCGACTGAGCACATCTTAAGACGAGAGAACATCAAAAATAATTTTTCAAAATTACGCAAAATTAAGGGTGGTTTACTTAAAGGAAACATGTTGATTGCCACTGGTTTCATTGCTGTGAAAGAAACAGAATAATTGAACATCTAACAACATTAATTAAATTTGTTCATTACACAACATCAGTCTTGAATTAGATAGTTACGTGTAAATATTTGAATAAAACAACACCAAACAGCTATGAAACTAGTGGCACTCAATATTTTTCCATTAAGTAAACCATCCTTAATTTTACGAATTTTTGAAAAATTATTTTTGATCCATTATCAGTACAACGTGTTATATATACCCTTAAAGTTTGATCCATAAGTACAGAAACATCCTGTATAACTTATCGAGTTGTACAACCAGTTGTGGGTGGTGATATATTTATTTATTATTTCTTTTATTTATAAAATGATAGAAAATTTTTATACTTTGTAGAAAGGTTTTTTTTTGAGATTTTTTACCATAACTTTTTATTTTGTAATAAATATTTTTCAATGACCTTACCACAAAATATTCGATTGCATTGTCACATATTTGCATTTGGTTGTTAGTCATTCATTTATAAATGTCAGTTTATACCAACTATTAAGAAACATATCTGAATAATTTATAAATTAATTATTCGGTAAAATGTACTTTTCAATTTAGAAATATTCGCAACAAATTTTTCTCTTGTAATCGGTAAATTGTCTGCGTAAACTTATTGGCTGGTAGCACAAGCTCTGTTTTGCCTGTTTTAAGAGCAATGTTTTTGGGGGTTTTAGCTATCTCTAACATATTAAAACCATGCTCTTAGAACACCCAAAAACAGAGCTTGTGCTACCAGCCATTATGTTTTATCTCGTTCAAATATAGTTTCAAATATTTTTTAATAAAGTGTAAAGGAGGATATAACAGTTTGAGTATGTCGGAAGTTCACTAAATCAGTATTGATATAAAAATAAATAAACATATCATTACGTCTTTTACCCATTACTGGGTGTGGCACTCTGCCTAAACAGATTTCGGTAAGTGATATATTTTTTCGCGTCAAGTGCGGTTACCAGCCGTTAAATCACGGCCCTCAAAGATATTAGTGGTGGGAAAGCCACAGGGGTAGATTTAAATTAGTAAAAATTGATTGTCGACTGTGGGATCGAACCAATGTTCTCAAGATTCACAGGCCGACTCGATACCACTGAGCCACCTATCTCATATCAGTATTGAATAATAAAGAATAAATAATATGAGGTTTGCCATAAAACATTCAAATCAATTAAAAATACAGAATTAGTAGAATTGTATGAAAAAAGATACAAAAAAGTCTAATAACATGATAATGGAATAAAATTAATACAATTATGCAGGTTATTAGATTACTAATGTTATTATATATACTTAATTCTTATATGAACAAAGAACAAAATTTGAGCATAATAGTATAAAAAAACTAAAAGCTATTAATCACGCTAAATAACGTTAGATTAGTAAAAGTTGAATTATAATAAAAAATTGTATAAATTAAATATTAAAATAATAACACAATTTAAAAATAAGTTCAAGTTCAAGAATAAAATTATAATTATATTTTACAAGCATACTGTACTCGTATGTTGCATAGGTTGCCAATAAATCAGCTTTAAAATATTGGATCACAGACAAAAAGCATGGGACTGTTTTAAATTATTTATAATATTACATTTTCCAATTTATTTAATACGGTAATAACTTGAATATTTACAGTGCCAGATTTATATGTTTTTGCGTCCGAGAGATGAAATACAAAATAGATTATTTTTTCTACTTCCGTTAGGAAATAGACGTTTTATTTCACTTATTTGAGTTGGGTAACGAACTGCAATATTTAACTAGTGAAATAATGAGGTTACATAGCAACATATATCTTGGTAGACGAATTCTGATGTGTTATTCTTTTATTTTTTGAATTTATAACTGTCATTAATATGTCAAAATTTCATAATTTCAAAAACGCTCTTTCGTATTTATTAGAACGGAAGTAGAAAAAATATTGTATGAAACTAGTAAAGAAATAGGTTATTACCTTACGCATGTGAAATTTGTAGCCGAGTTATGTAAACACATAAGTAAGGTAATAACCTTAATTTCCTTACTAGTTTCATAAATAGCTATTTTCTCTGCCGTTCTTGAACTAAAAGTTTTAGAGGAAAATCTTTCAAAAATCAAGAATAAAAATTAAATTTAGACTGAACTACGTTCAGAAATTAACTATTTTAAGACAAGTTAACCAAATTATATTTCTATTTATCCAAAATTACAAAATGGTAAATATCTGAGGTTCAAATTTGAACTTAGAATAAAAAATCGTCATCTGGATCTTTTAGAATTTTAGGTCAAATAATTAACTGTAAAGTTAAATGGATAATTGTAAATTCTTGTTTTCTAATTTCTCATATACTTAAATCTAACCCTAGCTGGGAACTTGCAACTGAAGATTTGCGAGTCGCGTTTATTTTGATAACACACCTACTGATGAACTAAAATTTGAAATTTTGACTTTTATCTTTAGCATACCGAGTGAAAGTGAACTTTTGTACCTGTTTAATAATAATAATAATAACAAATCTATTAAGAAATAATTCAATTAATTACTAGGGTTGGATAATATTAAAAGTTCAATATCGACATTCGATATCGGCGACATATCAGGATATTACTATTATTCAATATATCAAAACATCGCTATATTGACATATTTTGGTATATCGCTAAACAGCGTGACTGACGGGCATATTGATATTCGCCATAAATCTACGACATAGGTGGATACGAGCAATGTGCTTTTGAATTGTGATAACATTATTTCTTATTAATTAATGCTCTTGTGTAAATTAGGCACTATAGGATATAAAGAGTAATCTGTTTTGTGAACTTCAGATCGTCAGTCTTGTAGTCTCAATATCAGTGATAAATTTATTATTATTTAAATGTGACAATTCCACTCATAACTTTTCATTCAATCAGTATTTTGCTGAATTGAATCAATCACAGTAGTATTACAGCGCCAATTTCACTAGTGAAAATTGTCGTAAAATAGTTACTTAGATATAACGTTTGTTAGCTATTTTGAGTAGATTAATATTGTTGAATTATATTTGACTTTGTTTACTTTGCTTATGTTAAAAAATTAAACAATGTAAATTGATCACCAAGGTAGTAGTTCGGACATTGGTTTAAAAATACTGCAGGTAAATTTTTTTGGAGTAAATAAAATATTTCGAGGAATTGTCAAGCCGTATACCATACGTGACTATGATTTTCCTTTGGTAATTTTTGCCTAGATCACTCCTGCTTGTTGCTTTCAGAAAATCTACACTCGTGTTGTCGCACTCGTGCAGATTTTCGTCATGATCATGACAGAGCTGGGAACTACTTAAAGTAAAAATACTGGAAGTAGTACTTTAAGTATATCACATACTTAAAATACTTTACTTAAAATACTTTTTAAAATTAGTATTAAATACTGTACTTAAAGTACTTTTTTTCATGCAAAAGTACTTTAAATACTAAATACTTTTCTCATGCGCATAACTGTAAACTGATGCGTATTTCGACAGTTCGAGTCATCAAGGGGGGAGCTTGTACAGGATTAAACAAGTAGTACTTTGTTGCGTTCGCTGTTAGCTAGTGTCTATATTGTTACAGTCTACAGTGTGCAGTTTTATGTGTAGGCGTTCACAATTATTAAAGAAAAATCAAGAAAGGTTAGTTACTATTTTGCTATTTGATATTTGTTATATTAAAATATATATATATATATATATATATATATATATATATATATATATATATATATATATATATTCAAACAGTGAAAACATTACAGATTATTTAGCATTTATTTTGTATGTACTCGAAGGTAAACATTTTAATAAAATCATGATATAAATATTGCAATGAACTGAATTAGATTTTTGATCTAAAGTTTTGCTTTAATGCTTTTACAGTCTAGTACCTAATAATTGTTAAAAGAGCTATGATTAAAATTAATTAAATAATTTGTATTCAAGTTGTCATATAATACACCACTGACGTCATCAGCACCCGTGGAAAGACTATTTTCTTTTGCGACCATAATTAACGCACCACGACGCCATGCATTAAGTGATGAACATTTTGAACAACTAGTACTGCTTAAAGCTAATTCATTGAATAACAATTCATAGTAAATGGTTATGAATTTCGCAGGTACCTTACCTAACTTACTACTAAAGGAAAAAAACCTTGTTTATTTTTGCTATTATTTTTACTTAGCACTTACGTATATTAGTGTATTGTTTAAAGTTATTACGTACCTCATATCTCTTTATAGTTTAATATTGCAATATAAATATGTATGTATATTTGTATGAAAAAATAAAATAATATAATTATATTTATTATTAAAATAAACAAAAATCCGTCTGTTTTGGTTGCTAAACTCCTTACTTCTTTTTAGTTCAAATATCTTCCATAATATTGTTTTTAAATTGAATTCTGTAATAAAATAACCTAATTGTTAATTTTACTTAGTATTTAGTACTGTAAGTACATTTGAACGCAAAAAAGTATTTTAAGTAATACTGGTACTTAGTATTTCAAATACTTTTTTAGAAGTATTTAGTATTTAGTATTTAAATACTTTTTTTGAGTACTGGTCCCAGCTCTGGATCATGACGACAAAAATATCCGGCAAAATCATAGTCACTAATGGTATTATATATGATAATATCGGATAAAAAATATCGATATATCGAAAATACTGATATATTGAAAATATCGATATAATTGGTACAGTCAAATATATAAAATCGACATTTATATAGCATTTTGTTTGTTATTTAAATGCACTTTAGAAATAATTTTCTCTATCAATATGCAATGCGATTGAATGAAGGTCATAATTATTTATTCTTTTGCAAATAAGTTAAATTTGTGCCAAAGTTGCAAGTTTATGACAATTCCTGAGAAAGTGTTGGAGGGGGTGGGGTATTCTATGTAAATCAAAGCAAATTTAATATTGAATTAAGTAATAAAAGCCTTGTCAACGGCCATGGCTCAACTCGTTGGAACTGATCTATGCGATAACGCGAGTTAAGCAACGTTGCGCGCGGGGAGTATTTGGATGGGTGACCGTCCCGAGAAACCCGCGTTGTTGTTGACTCTAAGATCTAAAACGCAGGATCAGGGCGTAATGGCGGCATATGACCTTAGCAGTTGATCCGCCAGGAAGCCAGAAGGAAAACAAATAATAAAAGCCTTACCGTTCTAATATTAACTTGATGTACATCATTCATGTAAGCCGGTAACTGCATAGCAATGGTAATCACAAACCACATAATACCAAAAGTACCAACGAAAACAGCTATAAAAGCTTGTGACAGAAACATTGCTTTCCATGGCACAGATTGCTTGTGGTGGGAATCGTCACTCTTTCCAATAGCTTTCTCGATGTAAGCTAGTTCAGCTGCTGATATTCGAGGATGTTCTTGAGGTGTATCGTAAGCACAATACCACCAAAATATGGTCCAAACAGTGCACAGCACTCCAGTGATGTAGAATATGTACGGCCAGCCAACATTGTAGATTACTATGCCTCCCAGGGCATATGTTATTGATGTACCAACAGCTGTACCTGTAAAAATATTAAAATAAAGTAATTAAATATATCTTCATGTTATTTTACCCATTCCTGGGTGTGAGTATGGTAGATCGGCTGGAGGCGGCTTAGTGAGTTATATATCTTTGCGTGTGAACTGCTATTACCACGTTACCAAAGGTCAATTACGTTTTCAAAAGATATTAGTGCAGGAGAATATTAATTTGTCTAAATGATTCATATTACATTATGTTCCATGAAATAGAGCAATGCTTCTCAAAATTGTTGGGATAACCGCCTCTCTTGATTGTAGTTTTTTTTTTATAATAACGTCCTTTGTTCCATATATATGTCTCTCATCAGAAAAAGTAAACACCTTTATTTTAGCTTAGCAATATAAAATGAAGATATAAAATAAATAAATATATCATCACGCCTTTTACCCATTACTGGGTGTGGCACTCTGCCTAAGCAGATCTCGGTAAGTGATATATTTCTTCACGTGAAGTGCGGTTACCAGCCGTCAAATCACGGTCATAAGTCATAAGAATAGTTACTAAATTATAGCTATTATGAATATTTAATTATATTTTAATATTTAATGCAATGGATGAACTTGATGGTTGCTTTATTAGCTTATCAAATAAGTTTAATGTTCATAAATAATTCCTTAATTCTCACAGGCATATCTAACGCCCCTTGAATAATTCAAACAGCCTCCAAAGGGTGATATCGCCAACTTTGAGAAACACTAAAATAGAGTAACAAACATTCAGGAAAAAATCAATTAACAGCTTTGTATAAAAAGACCCCTGTTTTCTTTTTATTCAAAGATTAACAGCATACTTTTTTGCAAATCTTTCTTCACTTACACTTAGAAAAATCCAACTTAAGCGGTCATATAAAACGTACCTATGCCGCCATAAAATGATAAACGCAATTTTAAATATATTAATACAACAAATGTTTCAAGTTAAATGATTTAAATATAATAATGTTGTACCTTTTTGTCAACAAAATAATACTGAACAATTTTTTTTTCTACGATTGCTATGAAAAGTTGACAATTACGTCCTCATTTGTCATCGTAAAGTTAACATTTCCTGTGGAACAATCGAAAAATATCATTTTTGCGCGTCTCCAATGGCAACGCGCGAAAAAGATATTAAATGAGCTCTTATTTCAATAGTTTCCAGGGATACAAACAAAACAGAAACTTATTATATTGAGAGTTGACAGAACGAATTTATTTTCAGTACGTATACGTTCTTTTATAATTTTAAGATGCAATCGTAGAAAAAATTATGTGTGTATCACGAGCGTAAAGTGTCTTTGTTCCTCTTGCACTATTGCAGCTCTCGCCTTCGGCTCGCGCTGCAATTACCGTGCTCGAGTAACAAAGAATCACTTTACGCTCTTAATACACAAATAACTATTGTTCCTCTTACACTATTGCAGTTACCGTGTTCGAGTATCAAATAATTAGTTTACACTCTTAATACACAAATAACTACTATCTCACATTATTTATTAAATTCCTTTCTCAACTAAACTCCGTCAAACATTTCTACCCTGACTTACCACTTTCACTTCACTTGATCTAGATTCATAATTCCTTTCATATAACTTCGTTTATTTCTTTCGTTCAAAAAATATATTTATATCTATCCAATTATTCGTCGGTCGACCACTCGTTCACCCTCAATTCCATATACATATCTCTCATTCAATATTCGTTCCACATGATCAAGTCATGTAAATTGTCGAATTGACTCATTCCCACTCTTCTACTAACATTCTGCTCAATTTCACAGCTACTCGTATTATACACCAACGTATTCCGGATATAATCTGTCAGGTAAGGTTTGACATCACTATTTGTTAAGTCATCAAGGCTATTCTAATAATTGTGACACTAGCTATATAATACTTGGTATATGTACTAATAAAAAGTAATTTTAATTAGTCATTAAATCAATTTTATTGTTTGTTATATAAGTTTCTTTCTGCTTTTTGTTCTCTCTGTAGTAATTCATGTAAAAATAAATATAAATTGTTTTCGTTCATTAACTTTGATTGATTTTTTTCTAAATTGTTTAAAAGATTATGTCCCGAAAATATACGAGTACATATATCCAGAGATGTGCATCTACGTGTAATCTTTAATTGTCTACATCTACACGTAGACAATACGTCGACAATTCTAGCGACGTAGACAATGTAAACAATGTAGATAATGCATCTGACAGTTGTAAAATTCAACATAACCTAAATTTATTCCTTTGTACCTATTACATGTATTCGTATTCGTGAGCTCGGGTCATTATCGGTCTTTATATAATAAAACTAATAAAGCAAGTGCTGGTACATTACTAGACGAATGTTTGTCTTGGGTCTTGGGCGAACTGTCATATTTTTAAAATCGATCAACGCGCCATCTCACCAGACGGAGTTTTATTTGGCGCTATTTTTAACAGTAACCAGTTGACAAATTTCGAACGTTTTGTCCTGCACAACTAGTTTTTTTCATGTAATCCCTAGATTAAAAATAAAATCTCTAACAACATTTAAAATTCTCTAGTTCTAGGGATAAAATTTCTAATCTGACTTAAGTGAACACAGGTATTTTCTTTGTCTACATAGTCTACATTGTTTATATGAAAAATGAAGACGTAGACTACATGATTGTTTACACGTAGAGAATGGCGTAGATTACTTGCAGTAGACTACGTGCACATCCCTGCATATATCTACTGGAAGTATTTTTACTGCAAGTTACTACAGTTACAGTTAAACTATTTATTTCTTCGTTTGTGCGGTACCGTTTCTTTATAAATAAGTCGGTAGGTAATTGTCAGATCGAGTTAGTTTGGAGGCACTTTAAACAAATATATTTTAACTAACAGATAAGATTGTTATCTGACACTTTATCTCACTCTAAAACAGTCATTTTACAGGTCGGATGTTTCATTACTAAATTAATGTCTTTAAAAAAAATTAATTTCACAAATTTGCAGCTATCCAATATCAGAATGTAACTTTTAGGCATTTTAGGCGTTTTGGGCTTCCTGCTTCGTAATCTCTATAATTATTTTCATTATAAGAACATAATTTAACTATCAATTATAACCAAATTAGCTGGTAAATAGTTAGTTAATACATAATTAATTTTAAAATTAATAACAATATGTGTAACTACAATTTTTATGTAAATTACATAGTTATCGTTTAATTATTTTATTTTTTCAATCGGGATGACGATATATTTAAATAATATTTAAATATTGTTATTTAAATATTGGCAATTAAAATAAACAATAAACACATTATAAAATTAAATGAGAAAGGATGGTTTCCTAATTTATTATTTTATTGTGTTTTTATTACTTTCAATGATTATCGATATCTATAAATCGCAATCGTACAACACGTTCGGTTATTTTTGAGTTTTTTCTTCGATATAACCTTGGCTATTTTTAAAACGTAGAATATAATATATACAGGCTGTCCAAGATATACTGCATTCATGCAGAGCATTTGATTTGCCGGTGTTCTCTGTTAATGTGAAGTATTTATTTACATTTTAATGATGTTTCACATTTACAAAACAATGCAAATATACATATTGATCACTAGATATAGATGAGAATTTAATTAGATAGCTGAGATTTTCTTTTTCCTTTATTGAGATATACAAGCATAATGATTTTTTATCTTTCATTTATATACTCGTATTATGAATGAAATTACAAAATTTCCTTGTATTTTTACAATATCCTACTATAATCTTTTTAATAATGTCTTGTTTAAAGTATGGTGTGTTTTTAATAGTTAATTTTTACAGAGTATTTAAAAAGGGTAATATTTATTATTCGCCATCAATTACGGGATTAAATATTTCATTATAATTTTTATTGAAGATTTCTTGTTGATCAGTAGTCCTAAAAATGTTAATTTCAAGAACTATATCATTAATTTCAAGGAATTTTGAAAAAAAAAATAGATTGAGAATTAGGACATCGAAATGTTACATACCTTCAAAGTTTTAGATCATTTTTTAATACTCTGTATAAACGTGGAAGCTATTAAGATATATTTTTCAGTGCCCAGATTTTGCACTAGATATTCTAATACTTTCTTCACATTTAAAGTCAACACAAACATGCTGCTTAGATCGCCCATTTTCGTTATCACTTCCAGTTACAATTTGATGTGCAATAATTGTGATATTTTTAATTGTTCGCTGAGAGAAATTCGTAGAGTCAGTGAATCCACTTTTGTACATACAATTGCAGAATAATGTAATGTTATTATTTATATTTATGGTTGTTATTTATCAATATGGTGTATTTTTTTTATGTTATACGGTTATTATACTTTACCTTGTTAATGGATTGTTCTGTTAGGTAATAAATTATTATTATTATTAAATAAAGAAATTTACCTGTATTTTAAATTTTAGTTTCTTTATATAGAAGTAATATTTTAAAATTTATTTTTATCAGTTTCTCACGAAAAGTATAGCAAGTCATTATTTTGCATTTTGATTCATTATATGAAGCCGAGTATCAACTATTAATTTCTTGTGTGTAAATATGAAGAACTATAAGATTTTCATTGTGAATTAATTTCGATAATAGTAATCGTACCTAATACATAAACATATAATGGCGTGTACAATGTACATAACAATTGGAGAAATAAAAACTGCGATAAAACGGAAACCATGGATATTATGCTCGCAAATCTTGGCGTAAATCAATGTTTTATTGTATGTACTGTGCACTATGCGGAACATTAAACATCATAAACATTGTAATTTACATCTACAGATACTTTTCGTTAAAATAAACAAGAGTTAGAATTATTTATTTGTAAAATTAATCCGTAATATGGTTTTAGTTTTGCAGTTTAATTAATAATTAGATATTTTGCTACACTAAAGCCGCACAAATATTATTTTATTTACATAAGAGACGACAAAAAAAAGAACAGATAATCAGGTAAGACAAAATAATATAATTAATTTCTTATAATAAATGTTCTCCTTGAGAAAATTATAGAAATAATAAGAATGCTGTTTCTTGTAATGCGAATATGATGTGAATCACTAAATTGTAAGAAACAAATTTTTGTTTTCCTTTTTTTAGATTTTATTTTCTATGCTCAACTGTAACTTAACATAAAAAACTTTCTTTTTATAAAGATCTTAATTCTTCAAACATAATGTAAACGACAGCTCTTTCAAATTTGTTCTGATTGTTTGTTTCTGTTTTATCACGTGCGATATTAACAATAAGCCTCTATTAAATATTAAATTTGGTGTGTTTTTGCCATACCTTGATATGTTGTGGTAAATTTACTTCTTTCTTCTTTTGGAATCCATTTTGCTGACATTATAGCTATTGCTTGCCATGTTAGACCCTAACAAAATCATTTTTACTTATATTATTATTTAAGAAATTGATTAGAAATTCTTACCATGACTAATCCTTGTAGAGCTCTAATTACAATGCCACAGATTGGGTGGAAAGTGTGCAATGCTGGAAATAATAAGTTACCCAGACCACATACCAACATAACAATAATTAAAGTATTGCGGCATCCATATTTGTGAAGGAGTAATGTACCTGGTATCTCTATTAAAGAGTAACACCAGTAGTAAGCTCCAAGGAGTATGACTTTAGCGTCCCACTAAAATAGAAAATAAATATGTTTTCACTTTGAGAAATAGAAAATAGAATGATGTAACGGTGTTACTATTTTATTAATAATAATAAAAATTAGATAGATTCATAAAATAGATTAGCTGCTATCAGGATCGGATTAAGTAACAGACAAAAAGACAAATGTCTAGAATCCATAAATCAGAGGGAACCGATTCGATCCTAAAAAACAATTGATTAGCAAAATATTCACTATAGATTTTTACTTTCCCGACTATGTAATAGGGAAAGTATCGTGATGGTGACTTTTCTCTTGAAATTTGTTTAAATCTTCACATTTTAGATCTTACTGAATTTAAAAAACAGTCCCAAAAATATGTGTCTATCGATATATCTGAAAGCACGATAACTTTCAAACGCGACAAATTTTGGATTGAAACTTAAAAAGTTCATGAATGACCTATATACAGTTTTTTTCATGAATCATTTTATTAAAGAAAAAAAAAACATTGTATATCACATAATAAGTAAAATGATCCCTAATTTTGTTTAAAATAAGTTTTACTTGATTTTTTTTCGAAATTATTATCGGATCATTTGTAATAAGTAGAAACAATTACACAATTTTGAAACATGTGAAGAACATAAATTATTATAACCATAATATAAAATTAGAGTCTTCAGGAGTGATAATTGAATATAAAAAATGACATTTAACTGATCATCAATTGTTTTTTCAATAGTTATACAAATTACACCTAGTATTAAAATGACATTTAACCGATCATCAATTATTTTTTTCAATAGTTATACAAATTATTACCATTTTAGTTCTAATTTTAACTCCGTCTTTATTCCACAAAAGTAAATGATGAAATATGTCACCCAATCGCTAAGCCGGATAAAATATCTAATAACTCTAAATTTAATTTGCATTAGAATATTATATTTTTATCAGTTATAGCCGTAGTTAGTTGCACGGTAAATTTAAAAAATCTAAACGAGATGAAATGTCAAATGATTCAAATATTAAATTTTAATAAACAAGCAATTGAGACCAATTTTTACAAAACTTGCTAACTCCTACATTTTACGAAAATATTAAAATATGTTAAATTTTACTAACGATAATGAGTAACCTAGATAGCATTGGAAACAGCAAAATGTTGAGATATTTTATTCTTTGATCTATCAACCGAATGGTAAAAACATGTTTTCAATTGTTTGTAAGTCAGTTTTAAACTGAAAAGTAAGTGCTAAATTATCTCTTATTAATATTTAAAATCGTTTGCAGGATTTCTTAGATTTATTAATTCGCAAATAAAGAACGAACAAACTGTAAGAAGTTTTAGTTTGTTTTAGTTGTACAACTCCAATAACATCATTTATATTTTCTTGTACTTTATCAATATTTTTTAGATCTATTTTAAATATCAGATAGCGGTATAACTGACAATAATTTTTAGATATTTTAGTGAATTAAAAATGAAGTTTAAATTGGAAATAAAATAGCTAGCGGTTAATCTGTTCTATGAATCTATTTAAAATAATAATTTTACTATGTTGGTTATGTAATATGTATTAATACACTAATTTTAAAACGAAGACTTTTATTTGTCTCATTTCACACTTAAAAAAATAGTTGATAAAAAGTGTCATAATGATTTAAAAACACGTTTTGAAACAATTATTATATTCCACTGTTAATTTAAAACATTGAGTTCCGCCTTCTTCCATATAAGTATCGACAACTTTTTTATGAGCAGCTTGATTATTTAAATGTTAAAATAAGAATTTAAATCTTGTCACGAACTATATGTGTACATTTATTTATTTAGACTTCAAATTAATAATATCTAATAAATAAAATATAAGATTAGATCACTTAGGAATTTTCTGTTTTAAATTATAATAAAATTTAAAGTGAGTGCATTTTACTACTAGTGTCAAACTCAATACCTACTATTACAAGACAAATAAAATTTCATGTTAATTTATTTGTGATGATAAAATAAGAAAATAAAGAAGTTGTTTCAATTAGAGGCGATCTTTAGGTCAAATACGAGTGTTGAATACGAACGTAAGAATTATAAAGCGGATTTAATTTAATGTTAATTCTTACATTATTTCCAATGTAGATATCATCCATGATAACGATAGCCAGGTTGATGTGGACTCTATTCATTTGAGCAACAAAGAATAACGTGAATGAGAGTATTCCCAAAACCACACGAGCTAAAACATAAAAAATGAAAACATTATTTTTAGTATGAATAACTAATTGCCTCGAGGTTAAATTTATATTCAGAAGAGCAATTATTTACATGTAAATTTCTTAGGTACTTTAGCTTTACAAAATGCTATATTAATATGTTAGATTTTTTTCTATATTTCAAGAGTGTTTATGTATTAAAAATTAAATACCAGTACAAGAGAATATTAATTTTAAACTTAATGTATTCTTATAGATAATTTATGAATATGATAAATAATTCATTATACAAGTGTCATTAATTAATGTTTGTTTTTTTTTGTTACTAGATAATAATGTAATAACTAATGCTTTGTTATTCTCATTCTATACAGGTCCTATTTCTACTGAGCGTTTCCGGCAATAAATTCACCAGTTACGTTTTTGGTTCATTTAAACAAAAATTGTCAATTTAACAGGTGGTTAATAAATGATGATTAAAATAAAATGACACTTGATCCGAGCAAAATGACAATAATTTTAATTATTAAATAATGATACATCCCGAGAAATTTCATGTAGTTGTTAAATTAGTCAAATAAATATTTTTTACATTTGGAATAAATAGCTGCAAAATGGAATACTTAAATATATAGTATAATCAACAGATGAGAGGTTATTAATTAGTAGTTGACGAACCTTTTTCGCTGAAATTATTTTAAAGATAAATGCTTTAAAAGAAAAATACATGAAACAAAATATTCTACCACTTTTATTTGAAGCATTTTTCTAAAAAATAAGTAAATAATAATAAATTTAACTAACTATTAGTGGAATTTTTATAAAATCAAAAGATTTTAATTCTTCTTTTTTTTATGGTAGATTTTAATTTTTATATTAGTTGGATTTCAGGCTTTCAATGGTAATAAAAAAAGTTATAAATTAATTATTCATTTATTTAAACCTTTTTTATTATTAATTTAATTTAATAAGGCGACGTTTCGGCCAAAATTTGGGCCATTTTCAAGCAATTAGTATTTTAATAAATTTAGGTCATAATTACTTAATTTATCTTCATTCATTCATATTTTTTTGACTTAAGCAAAATAAAATTTCATTCCCAAGCTATTGACATTAATATTTATTTTCATAATAATTTTTTTTTAAATAGGTGAATAATTTGATCTATTTATTTTATTTAATTTAAAATATTAGCAATACTTCAGCATCAAATTTTTGTTTAATATTTTATTCATAAATTAAAATTTAAACAGTTTACATATCTTATTTAATTTATTCCTGTAGGTATTTTGAACAACACTATGTTATCAATTTAATAACCATAACATTTTACAAGAAACTGTGGAAAAATAACTGAAAATAACTATTAAATAACATTTAACAAGATAACTGGTAATTATATAAATATTTATTTACAATAATAATTCGAAGAAACTTCAATGAAATATGTTTTTAAATCAATTTAAATTTGGAAAATTGTTTAAACAAACGATTATTCAATAGTAAATAGTAAAATATGAGTTACCTTGTAATTCCGGCATATTGATATATTTTGTATCGAAGCAAAATTGAACACAGAGCAGACAGAAGAGAAGACACTTGTTAATGTTTGGGAACTAACATGACAACTGCGGGTAATTCCAACCGTGGTAGAGTAGAGACAGAGAGCAAGTTTACTAAGTTTTAAAAAATGCAGACAAAAAATTGTAGTAGAATAAAATAATTTATTACATAATTCAAGGTAAATAATTGATAAGGAAAATATGAGAAAGAATAGGAATATGAAATCCATTCATTAAAATTTTACAAAGTGTACAATAAACAATTAATTTTCTCGTTGTAGTTTTTCACATGATGTACTTGTATTGTCTAATTAAGCATAATACTGAAGTTATTTATAATGAATGGTAATTAAAAAATGATTTTGTTTATCATTTAATCAGTGATCAGCGAATGAGTAAAAGGGATATTTACAATTCAAACGTTCTATTTGAATATAACCTTGATACCTACTGCTTTAATTATTTTACACCTATTTTGTCTTCGTATCTAATATTAGGAACTAAGTCAAAACAATTTTACAACTTTACTAGTTGAATTTATTTATTTATTGACACGTGTTTAGGCGCTTATAGACTTTTTAGTAGCAGAAACTGGAAAAATATTTTATAGGAAAATTTTTGCAATTTATTCTGTCATACGGATTTTTCCTACATTTTCCTGTTTATAAAATAATTGAAGTGTAAATCTTTCAAACAGTTTTTTTTTAATAGCTGCATTTAAAAAAAGTTTGCATAATTTTTGGGGTCTTTTAACCCTTGTGTGTTTAAAGCGGTAATTTATTTATTCTAGCGATATATGTATTCTGTAATAATTGTTTACAAATGTATTATATAATTATAATAAATAATTTACGTTGTATTTCAAATCCATAGGGGTAACGAGATTATCTATCTATTTATTATTCGGGTACCAATTTAGAAGCTACTGCACTGGTGCACAAATAATACAATATCCGGTGAACAACCCCCGAAATTACTATCTGGAAAGAGATGCTAGTTCTACTCAAGGTAAGATGACAAGAAACCAGAATTTGCTTCGCGGAGTGAAAAAACCGGTATGCACAAATCACAGGCCAGAATTTATCTTAGCAAAATATGTACACTGTAAAAACATTTAATTTTCTTTTTCAATAGTCTGTAAATATGTTAAGGTAATTAAATGCGTTAAGTTCGATATAATTTATAGTTTTTAACAATAAAAACTATAATTATTTACATATATGTAATTAAAAGGTACCTAATCAAGTTACCGTACTGCTTTGGTATTTGGCGTTTGAAAAATACTTTGGTCACGACAGGATTAAGAAAATATTTTCAAGATATTTGCAATTTTCGCTAACCAGATAACAATGACCATTTTATTACAAATTACAAATAATTTTTAACCTTGACTCAAAAAGTGTATTTACCTTCAAGTGTCCACTAGATTACAACATAACTTAATTTTTCTTAAGGAAGTATACAATTTCATTCATTTTTAACGTATTAATGTACCACAAAATAATAACTTAATTTCGTTTTTAGCATCAGCTACTATATGACAATACATAGACTAGTTCATTTTAAACTTTTTAAACCTATAGTTCATTGAGTGTAATTATAATTATTGATGGCTTTGTTTTCTACCTAGAGCCTATTAAGCATATAACTCAACTACTAGTAAGCCAGCCCTAAACTTTAGGAAAAAAGCAATAAAGTGTGGTAGAATCCCACGTTAAAAAAGTCACCCAAGACTGATTTCTCTTTGAATTTTTTTTTGTGTATCGTGGCGTTGGCCGATTTGCATTGCACTATGTCTTTCATTTAAGGTATAAGCAGATCAGTCAGCTCTTGCCAGAAACTGGGCGGAGTGTAGTGTATTGTCTTTATGTGTAGGGTGCATGATTCGGCCTGGCGATTCTGTTCGGATATTGAATAATTATTATTCAATACTTAGCAGAATGTAAATAAACCAGGATTGGCTCTAGGACCCGTCATGTATCTGTAACAGAACAGAACAGAACCTAGAGCCGATTAAAGAATAATAGGATATAAATATTTTTATTAACTATAGATACTAAAATACACCAACATTATGTAAAACGAACTTGAGTTTGTACGTAAAGAGGTAAAACTACTTTTGAATATTTCTGCATATTGTTTGTGTCATAATTAAAAGTAGCGTATGAAAAACCCGAAAAATGATCTGGAAATTCTATTTTAAATCATGAAAAATACCCAAAGAGCGTAGTTGTTATTATATCTCGAGTCTGTTTTTGATTTTATTGGTAGAAATCCCATGTTTATTTACTAAGAAAAAAATAAAATGCTAATATTTCAGGTTTAAAACTGTCATATTTTATTTTTCTAATAAACAAGCAAATTTGTTCATTTTTTTTGTCAGTTCATTGTCTAACTATGAAGTGAATGGACTTTGTTATTTACTTATATTTGAATATTTCGAGGGACATTTGTTATTTTTATAATTAAAAGCAAGAATAAAGACTTTTTATTTGGTATTATTTTTTTTACGAATGCGTCAACATGCAAATATAAATGAAAGTAAGTATTACAAATGCAAATATGTGGTTTAGTACTAACATAATTAAAGCAATAGTTGAAGTTATATATATATATATATATATATATATATATATATATATATATATATATATATATATATATATATATATATATAAGAAAAGTTAAAAGAAAAGCAAGCAATGATACAGAAAGGAAAACCGAAAAAGATCTTTAGCTGTAATAAAGATACTAGAGTAGGTACATATTGCACCCCTAGTGATTGATATTATTGTTCGTGCAGCAATACCAACTTAACTGTAAATATGATTAAATCTTGACAAATGAATAAAAATATCATAAGTTTTGCATTTTCTGAAATAACAAATTTTATATAAATTCATCATAATTCAAAAAGGAAAATGAAAAAATATATATTTCCTTGGTCCTTGAGAACTGTAATAATAATATTTATGATAAAGTTTAAAAGTAGTATTTTATGAGTACGTAGGGAAGTTTATGGAATGAAGCGAAGCCGAGTGAAGCAACCCTACGATCGAAATAAATCACTTTTAACTTGTATAGCATACAATATTATTTCTACAAACATCGTTGTACATTTTAATTTTGCAAATATATATGCGGTGGCAAAACGCCCCTTGTGGGGCAACGCCGCTTCTTTCGAAGCTCTTTAGATGATTTTAACGAGGGGATCATTCCTTCTTTCTTCTTTTAT
The DNA here is from genome assembly GCA_947425015.1 of Pterostichus niger. NCBI lineage: Eukaryota > Metazoa > Arthropoda > Insecta > Coleoptera > Carabidae > Pterostichus > Pterostichus niger. The sequence continues at coordinate 18,792,606 of OX380341.1, read as the reverse complement.
TTTATCTTCTCACCTATGATTCTCCATAATTCTCTATTTCCTGCTTTTTCTTTCCATTTTTGGACTCTTGCATTTTTCAAGTCTTCTGTCACTTCCTTCATCTACGTAGATCTGGGTCTTCCTCTCCTTCTTCTCCCAGGATCCCATTATAATATACTGTGGATCATGGCCTCTTCAACTGCCCTCCATGTGTGTCCCAACCATTTTACTCTCTGCTGTTTAGCAAATAATTTATTTAATTATTTTTGACAGTTTAGTAACAAAAGATAATTTATAGTAATATAATGAAACACAGTCTATGAATCAATAATGGCATTACTTTGCATTGTATATTTGTACTAATTGTGTATTGTGAATAACATAAATTAAAGAAGCTGCTTCAAGAGCTACTTTAGAATTACTGTCTACAAAATTGAAACAGCAACGAATTAGCATATAATAGTGTTATTAAATGGTGTAACGAGAATTTTTTTTTGGAAATATTAATCAATAATAAAATATTGAACAATCAGAACATAAGTAAATATTGTAAATAATAGCATTTTAAAGCGAAAATAAGAGAATTACCAACCAAAGAAATAAACAATATTGATATGACAAAAATTCAAATTTTTCTAACTGAAGCATCGAATGAAAAATACTTAGTGATTAAAGTTACTGCAACATTTGGTCTCTTCGGGGCATGTCAAAGCGGAGAACTTTGCATGGCCGTCTTTACCCGGCGGCTCAAGGGGTGCGGGCGCACCCGGGCGCAGAGTCCTAGGGGCGCACACAAGCCGAGCGCTAGAAATTTCGATCATTCAATAACAACGTCATTGTACCGTTTCGTGCACAAAATAAAAATATAGACACCAATAATAAATTATGTTATTAAACACACCTCATACCACTTTCGGCACTTGTTATACCGCTCACAATGTACAAGTTAAAATAGCTCTTATTACTACACACCTAACAATTACCGAAACTGCTCGTCCACGTCCCCGAAAAAGACATTTTAATTACGAGGCTACAGATGAGCCCATTTTAGACCCAATGAGAAAATTTAAAATAAATTTTTATTTTATTTACTTGACACGGCTATCTCGAAATTAAATGATGATGACGAGTTAAAGCACTATGATTTGTATCAAGAAGCTTGCAATAATAATTATGTTGTAGCTTTTGATAACAAATTAATATCTGGAATTAGAAAAACTATTGGTAATTGCGATATTAAAATTATAACTACTAACTTCATTAATATTAATTCGCTTTATACACAAACTAAGGACAAAATTGAAAAATCTAAATAAAAAAATGTTGTATACAAAATTCTATGTGGGTCTTGTGGAACATGTTACATTGAAGAGACTTCACAACCGTTAGAAAAATGAATATATCAACATAATTATTATAGTGCTTAAACTCGTCAACATCAGGAGACTGGACATATTTTTATTTTTTCTGAATTCAAAATTATTGATGTTATGGAAAATAAAAAGCATAGACTTATTTTAGAAACGTTACATATAAATTTACACCATGATACCTAGATTAATTATCAAACTGATGCGAATTTAACAAATTAATTTTTATATATTTTATTTTAATTATTTATTATTTTTTGTTTTTTCTATTTTTATTTTTCATATGCATCTTTTTTCTTTTTTGTTATTATTGACATTTTACAAATATTGTTTTATATTTTTACGTTTTTTAAAGGTTTGACGGTAAAACCGTAGTTGACGGACAAACCTGAAGTTGGCTGCGAGTCGCTAGTGACTTTTGGTGAAATCGGCAAAAGTATTTCTATGGTAAAAAGTAACAAACCGCTTGCTTCTTATGTCGAACTTGTACCGTTCGAACTGCCGTTTTCCCCAAAGGTCCCTAGCGTCCAGCGGCCAACTTCAGGTTTAGCCAGTTCGACATTTTGATTAATTTGCTAGTTTTATATTATAATTAATGTATTTATATTTTAAGGTGCTGATGATGAGCTAATTTTTGCTCGAAACGTCCACAAATAAATATTTTATAAAAACATTGGATTCTGAAGCCTTTTCTTTATTTAATATATTATACGAGTATAATTGAATCCTTTTAAAAATATATATTATAAATAATAATAATCAGAATAAAATGGTACCTATTAAATAATAATATAAAATAAAGCATGACTGATGTATTGTTTCCGAAAAAAAATATGTTTATTTTTAATTTGTATAATTTATTGTTTTATTTGTATAATTTAATAGTTTTGAGAAACAAATAAATGAAACATTAAAAATTACATTACGTTTTTTTGGTTGACAAGAGCTGGGGCGCAGGCTGACCACACGGCACCCCGGCGCAGAATATGCTTAAGACGGCCCTGGAACTTTGTCAAATAACATTAAAAAATATAGAAAAATTAGGGACAAGAGCTTATAATACAAATTCCAGACATCAAAACTAGAAAATCGCGAAATTTTAGTATTGTTGGATCATACGTTAAATTTCACTGAAAATATAAATAAATTTAGACCAGCACATATTAATTATCACCGTTTTTTAATTCATATATATGGGAAATAAATGTAGTTGTTATCCTATTGGCATAAACACTTTCGGAGAGTTGCCCGCTGATATTGCCAATTTTTTTTAATTGCCCGATCCTTGCTTTATACTGGCCAGCCCGACATCACTTATAGCAGATTCCGGTGCTGATATAATTACAATTAAATGCAAGGGAAATCCAGTACTGTCGTTGAAATTTATATTGAAGATTCTACAGCAAATAAAAAGAAAATTGCTATTCAGTTACTAGTCCCACTGCATATAATAATAATACTTCACACAGTACTACCATTATTATCATTATCATATTACCAGGTAACTATCCCATATATGTAGTATTTTATATATTCGTGTTTCGAATGCCGTATATAAGAGAAACGTTAATATATAGTGATAGTGATGAAATGGAATAGACTGCTAGGATCTCAGTGGACAATGTGGCCGGAAACACTTTCCTATTAACAGTAAGCAATAACATTATTATTATTTTTTAGCAATGTTGTTTTATTTTTAATATTTTTTTTAAATATATTTTTTTGAATTTATCTATATTCCTGTTTTTTATAAATAAAATCGTAAATGTACACGGATGTTAAATGTAAACTTTAAAATAACTAAGTTGTTTATCATTTCTTTTCATTTGATTTATTAATAATAACCTACATCGTTTAAAATAGTTTTCGCATTATTGTTAGTAAGATATTTTATATATTTTTGTTTATAATTACAACATAAGTCGCGTTTCTGTAATGTGATCTTTTAGTCTTTTAAATTTGCATGTTTAATTTTATTTTTGTCTTTCTAATTAAATACAGTACTACAATATATTTTATTTTTCACTTGAATATTATTGGCTATAACAGGAATTATACAAACAACATTATCACGACCGCTGGCCGGGGCGTAATATGAAGGCATTATAATTAAAACGACCGGAGCGTTTATATTTTTAGTTTTAATTTAATTGTTTATTTTAACTTATATACGTAAATAGTGTTCACAAATAATTATTTAGTTTTAATTAGTAGCGACAGTTAGTGAAAAATATTATATGGAAATTTAGGGGAATCGACAACATTGTACTCGATCTTATTTACTGACATTTAAAATGAATAAACTAAATAAAGAAACATTATCCTTGGCAAAAAAAATGCCATAGTTCATTAATACTTTTATACGCATTACTATAGTTAGTACGAGTATTATATAACAAAAGCTTCGAAAATAATCAAATATATAGTTAAGAGTCGAGATATGTTGCCTAGGAAACATATCAAGTCCGTAAACTGTATATTCAGGTAATTTTCGAAGTTTTTTTAATAAGTATACATTACTGATTACTCATTACTATAGTTACAGTTAAAATAATTGGCAGCAATGTATTAAAGCGTTTTTGTACTAGTAAACATAGGAATAATTAAAATGTATCATGATAATAACCAATTATAATGAAGGAAACAAATAAGAAACTTATTTTAATTTATTTATGTAATTAATTACATTTATTTTTTAAAATGTTCAATAATACTACCATTAGCTTCGAAAGAATACCCTAAATGATTTTAAAACGTTATTTATTTGTTCGAGAGTAATTTATTTCGATGAAGCGCTACTTCTGTCGTTTAGTTGTTGAATGTTTATTTTATTATCATTATAAACACTATTTTTAAAATAACCCCAAAGAAAAAAAATCGTTTGGTGCAAAATCTGATGATCTTGCAGGTTACTCCACTTCTACACTACGTCCTATCCATCATTGTGAGAATATCTGATGCAAATAATTACAAATATTTTGTACGTAGTAAGGAGGAGCGCCATCTTGTTTGGACCACACTAACCAATATTTATTTTTTTTGCTGGAATTACTCTCTGCTGTTATAACTCCAAATAGTGTACACCATTTGAATTTACGTTTATAAAACAGGCCCCACTATTTGACCCCGTATTAAACTTGCCCAACATTTACTTTTTGAGGTCACTGTGTTTGATTCCTACAATTTTATTAATTTATTGTTCTATGAATATAAAATGACGCTTCATCTGTAAATAAAATCCTGTTCAATAATATTTCCCCACTGTTACTTTTGTCCATCATAGTTTCACAAAAATATTTGTTTGTTTTGCATCGTTGCCTAATAACTCTTGATTATTTTGATATTTATATCTTTTAAAATATTCTTGTCTTAACAATGACGTATCCTGTAATTCTATAATTATTGTAGATTTTTCTAATAGCTGCTATACTGGGTCGTTTATTAAAGGTAACAGCAAATAAATCGGATACTTGTCTTAGGCTGATATTACCATGTTTAAATTTGCACTTTTTCATCAGTAGTATAAACCATTCTGAAAGATGACAGTTTAATAACTTTGACAACAATATATTCAAGCGTTTTTTTATTAGTAGACATACAGAAAAATAACTGCAATCAATTAATTTAACTGTATCTATGGTAATCTATGTATACTAATAAAACAAATTCCCGGTATTAATATTATACAATACAGCAGAAAATAGATCAATTTTGTAGTACAATTTTATTTCTACATCGGTAATTATTGCTTTACTAAGCGTGTTTTACCAAATACAAACCTTTAAGTACGCATCTCGGTAACAAACAAATGAATTGTATTCATAGATATCTATAAACAAACAAGCAATTTTAATGACATTAAGTGAAATTTTATAAAAATGTAGCTGTTAGATTCATTGTATAATCATATACCTATAATACTATTAGTGACTTTGATTTTGCCGGAAATTTTTTTCGTCATGATCACGACTGCTTGTTGCGACGAAAATCTGCACAAGTGCGATAGCAACAAGTAGGAGTGATCTAGGAAAAACTTACTAAAGGAAAATCATAGTCACGTATGGCATTCGGCTTGACAATTCTTCGAAATATTTTATTTACTCTAAAAAAATGTTACCTGCAGTATTTTTAAAACAATGTCTGAACTACTATTACCTTGGTGATTAATTTACATTGTTTAATTTTTTGACATAACTAAGCAAAGTAAACAAAGTCAAATAAAATTCAACAATATTAATCTACTCAAAATAGTTAACAAACGTTATATTGTCGCTGTAATACTACTGTGATTGGTTCAATTCAGCAAAATACTGTAATTTGATTAGATGAAAAGTTATGAGTGGAATTGTCTACAGTAGTCGTGATAATTTTGCTCTGTAAACATTTCAAATACCACACCGTCTGATGTCAACCCATTTAAGTATTTTTTCAATTTATTTATGAACATTTGTTTATTTTTTTCGTTGTTAGTGCTAAAAATTTGGTCAGACTCGCAAAGATAAGTGCAGATAATTTACCAGTGTCATCAGTTAAAATACGAATAAAATTCATTTTAATTTTAAGAATCACTGCCATACAGCACTGCACAGGCCTCAATGTTACTATTCCTACTGATTTAACAGTATATCTACCAACATCTATTATTATATCGAATTACCGAAATACCTATAGCATTTGAAATATAGATACGATTTATAATAAACTATTATCGTATTTGCTTGAATTAAATATATTTTTGGGATTGATGGCTCAGTGGTATTGAGTCAGACTGTGGATTTTAAAACCCGTGTTCGATTCCTATAGCCGACAAACAATTTTCACCACATTAAAACTACTCCTATAGCTCCCCCTCTACTAACATATTTGGAAGGCGTAATTTGACGACTGGCAATTTCACGCGCTTAAATATATCACATCCAGTAATGGATAAAAGGCGTGATAAGTTATTTTTTTATATATATTCTAATGCTCTAACGATTACGTTCACTTGTACAATAATGTAATTTACTTTGTGATCTGTATGTGAATGGTATTTATTTTGTTATCTGATGTTCCTAAATTTAGTGCAATTATTACAATAAATACGTTATTGTACACTGCTCTTTAATAATGAGAGCGTCAAAAATTAATCAAAATCACATGAAAAGATAGATCATACTAATATAGCGGACAGTGTAACAAGGTCTAACTATTAGTAATGCATATAAAAGATTGTGCGTCGATTGCATGAAAAGATTCGCTTGGCTTGCTTATTGAATAATACATTTTTATATAATCTTATTATGTTTATTCAGCTCACCTCACTTGGAGTAATTTACTCCAGTTTCCCGGGCCCCGAACAAAGGATTTTTATTTAAATTTCAATTTGTTTAATCTACTACGCAAAAATACTAATTTTAAGTAATTGATGTAAGCTTTTGACGTATATTCGTTGCAAATAAACACGAAAAGTAAAACATGTGCCAATATCGAGCCTTTTATATTTGCAAGGACTTTTTCCGGTTTTCTGTGTTTGGTTAAGTTTGTACAAGACCATAAGAAACCCGACTTATACGATAACAAATTGTTTTATAACGAACTTTAGGTCGAATATTTCATTAGGAGGATTGTCTTCTGTGCCAAAGTATATGCATCGTTGTTCTAGTCTAGAGTATTAGATTTAATAACAAATCTTTTGAACCTCAAAATTTGCATTATTTTAAATGATACTTATGCACTTTTATGGGAAAATTTATATCTACATGGATTAGGAGTAGTAGAGAAAAAGGTTTCGACTTAAATGTAAAGAAAATAAAATAATAAACAACTTTTTTCTACGATCGGGTGTAAAAATCAATTTCTATGGCAACATTGTTATGACAGAATGAATACTTTTTTACGTCTAATCTGCATTGTCATTAGTTAAGGCAAGAAAGAATATAACAAATTTCAACCGTTCAATTATTTATTTAAAAAAAATATATTATTTGTTTTAAATATTAAGATTGTAGAAACATAGTACAAGTTATAATTAATTAATTTTAAATTCCATTCTAGCTCATTTAAAACGCTCATACAGTGTTACATCCGAATTTTTATCTTTTATTATGTGAATCTAAGTGTCACTCTCATTAATTTTTTTTTTAATTTCATACTTAGAAACTGTAGGATTGACATAGAAGCATACTGTTATCTAAAAGAAGAAATGTCTGCTCAAATCGTTGACCGACTATTCTGTTGCTTTTCACTTCTTAATTAAAGCTCAAATAAAAAACCTAAATCTATGTTCTTTTACGAATAAAACAAAAATGTTGTGATGATTACACTACAAGCGACTCGGACTCGACGGAATTATATAGCGTTCTTTAAATAAAGTTTTCTTGCTTCTAATTTAGAGTGCATTGAATAAAAAATATAAATATAGTAACTTAAATTTTTATTAAGAAATAAATAATTTTCGATTTACACATAGTATATGTACAATATTTGCATAATACATAGAATATAGTGATACAAGCTTTGGATGGTTACTTATATTTAACTGTACAGGTTTACAAAAACATTATAATAACAAGCATTATAAAATGTACACTTACTGCAAATATTGTAACTAGCTGAAATACATATCACACTTAATTACTTACAAGTCTTTTGATTCTGCGATGCAACAACACAGAGCTGCATACAACAGACATATTCACACTTGGGCTGATATGCCAGCGTTCTGCTTAACTTACAAATGAGTACAAATTATTACTGCGTCTAACAAATTTGTGTAATATGCAAAATTCGAGTCAGTTTTCTTTCATATTTATTGTCAGTAACGTAGGAATGACTGAATAAGAAATATAAGTGAAATCTTGTGCAAATCAGTAACTGTTAAAGATTTTAGTTCATATTTTAATTCGGATGTTTATTAATTTGATAATCTCTGAATCTCAATCATTTACATATTTTGCACAATTTCAATATTAGTACTGGAAGAAAAATGATTCACATTTATTACAGACGTAAAGTTGCTGATCAAATAAAAAAATTAAAATTATTACTAAAATGTATTAATAATCGCAGTGTAATCATGGCTGAAACTGGTTAGTACTACTGAAACACAAAAGCTGTTTTTACAATTGCTGTTCCTTTCAAATTTAAATAATGCGATAAAACAAAAAGTTAAATAAAGCGTGTAGCATTAAAAAGCATGAAAATATCTATTAATAACAAACAAATAATTTAATAACCAATTAACTCTTAAAATCTGACTGTACAAGACTAGGAAATAATTTAGGTTTAAAATAAAAAAGTTAATAATACTCATGAGTATATTATTAGTTACAAAAACGATAATTTTGCATTTAAATAAATGAAGTGCTAAGTACGTACCACTTTCAAAAGGTTACAAAGACAGATATAGCAGTGGGATGACATTACATTCTATATAACAGGGTGACATGAATAACATATGTTCATTCTTCAAATATTTTTCTTTTACTACAGATTCACTCTGTATTTTTTTTTCTCAAGAGTTGATGTATGGCATGATTTATAGCTACCTTGTATTATTAACATATTTTATTTTGGTGTTAATTCGAACAACATTAGTACTTACTAATAAATTGTTTACCGATTCATAATTTCATTTCCATCACATTTATTTCATTAATAATATTTATGTTCATAAAATATTGAAAAAATATTTGTAAGTAATGTAATATACTTGTATCATTATTGAAAAAAATAGACGAAATAAATAAAATTGATGTTCTTCTTTAAGTCTTTACAAGAATAAGTAATTATAAAACTTTTAATTTCATTAAAAAAACTAAAATTTCACCGTTTTCATTAGCATTGAATTCAATTTATATTTTATATTCAGAGTATATATTATGTCAAATATAAAATAATTTATTCTTTATTTTTATTCTTGCTTAAACTTTATTTCCCTGAACCTGGTAGCACATTTATGTAAGATTGTCTTCTATATTCGAAGAAAGAATATCATGTCAACCGATAAATATAAAATAAATATATCATCTCGCCTTTTACCCCTAACTGGGTGTAGCACTCTGCCATGTCAGATACATGTTTCATCGAACATAGAACCAATTACATAGATGTGATATTAGCTTCAATATTTTTATAGTCAATATTAAGTAAACATAAAACATTTGAATGTTATTAGTAAATTTTGTAAAAAATCTGATACAAAACTGTTCTAATGGACATAAAAAATCGTCAATATCTGCAACAATTATCTGCATTTGGAAAATATGGCATTTATATCAATGAACGCTTCAATTTCACACGGAGAACACTTATGTGGGTCGCACATATGAAACAAGTCTTCATATTTTACACAAATCAGTCAAACACGCTGATGGAACATTAAACACTACATATCACAAGTTACACATAATTTTGTGTCCATTTTATATCAGTTTAAATTCACAATTTCGTAAAACTTCACAGTTTACAGACTAGCAAATCACTCCATGTGTTACACTGGAACTATTAGACATTGAGGTCGGCCATCATCTTCCGGAAGTCGGCCAGGGTGTTGTAGTCGGGGTCGGAGTCCACATCGGCAAAGTCACCTCGACTATCGGACTTTACGAAGCTTGGGTTGTAGCGACTGAGCGACAGTGGGCACGGCAGCAGCTCTTGCATGACCGAGTGGTGGGTAATAAGTGACGTTAAGGTTGTAAACTCTTTAGTGAAACCCTGAAATTAAAATAGAAATTTAATCTTAAAGAATATTGCTCAAAGACGTCTAGGCTAAGTACTGCTGGTCATTTTAATGTTACTAATAATTACGCCTACTACTTACAATTTACAAATGTACACTAATCATTTAACTATAACTGCCAGTGAAAAGGGGGAACAACAAAGGTAAAAATAATGTTAATATAGTTGCGGTTTGGATCCGAACAAACATTAGATCAAAGTTCAACATATATACTATTTTCATTTTAAACTGGAGGGATCGGCATAAAACGATTAAATGTACCGCAATTACGTTTACAAAGGAACTCAAAATATGACCCGTTATAACATAACTAGTTTCACAAGCTTCGCTCAGGGTTGTACAGTCCCATTCGCCGGTACATGTATAATAAATAATCAGGAAAAAACAAGAATAATTTTAGGCTGAATACGACCCTTAAAAAAATACCTATTGTGACCATTGTTAAGCGATTTGGGGTAGCCGCATTAATAGATTTCATTGTAGTTATATGGGACAGGGACGTTTAATCGTTTTATGCCGATCCCTCGGGTTTAAAATGAAAATACTATAACACTATATTTGACGGCTGGTAACAGCTCTTCAGAAATGAGTACTTAACACTTTCAATACGAATGACGTGTTGACACGACATGCGTTTTCGTACTACAAGGCGGATGCCGTCAAGTTACTTTGAGCATTGAGCATGAGTGATAGGGAGCCAGACCCTTTTTCTAAAAAGAAAGAACCGAATTATCCAAAACGTGTTAATACAGCCTCTTTATTTAATTATTTAATGAGGAATTCGGAAAGCTTTGATATGCTTCAGACAATGACGAATAAATGTCCGCTGTGCATTGGCCCTTATTTCGGCAGGTTTAATTAAAAAATTGTAGCGTTTTAAATGATCTGGTTTGTAATTGTTAGACATTTAGCATAATTTGAAAATATTTGTTTGCACAAAAATAGTTCAACCTGAGAAGTAAGTATCATAATTTACCATTCGCACTCAAAAGTTTCAATATTATCTATTCTTATAAAAAATACGTGTCTGAGATCAATTATTTCAGGGACCAGTAGTTCGCGAGTAATTATTATGTAAAGAATTTATCAGACGATAATTTATTAGAAATCTATCATATTTATTTTTAATTTAAGAGGCTGTAATCATTATCATCATGTTTGTAAAAATAACATAATTCTTTGAATATATTGTTAACAATAATTGATTTTGTATAATTATGATTTTCTTCGTATTTTATACAACATACATATTAATGTATGTAAATACAAGTAATATAGACTCACCACACTTTTTTTCATAACGTTACATTAATATAAATAGTTATTGCATCACTTATAAAACTCTTTGGTAGGAGAATGTGATTGAATACGTAAAAATGAGATAATCTTGTAGTTATAAATAAATTGTTTTTAAACGAAATAAAGTCTTTTTAAAAATGATATTGAGCATTTATATTATTTATCTTACATAATTTTCAGTCTACAATAACAAATAATTCTGTATAATAAAATATTTGCAAATTCATACAATTTATACATTTTTCAGCATGAAAGGCAAAACTTTCATTAGCGATTAATATTACTTTTAATGAACTTTAGTTACTTCTATAATAATGAAATAAAAATAGTAATATTCTTATTCTTAAATAGTAATATTCTTATTCTTTGACTATAATTTGGAGGCCGTGATTTGACGGCTGGTAAACGCACTTCACGCGAAAAAATATATCACATACCGAGATCTGCGTAGGCAGAGTGCCACACCCAGTGATGGGTAAAAGGCGTGATGATATATTTATTTATTTATTTTATAATTGAACATGTCTGTCTTGTCTACTCGTACACTCATTATATTACTTAATAATTATTTATAAAAATGACATTATCTATCCCAAGAACGTCGATTTAATAACTAATAAAACGACGTGACATTTCTGACGTGATACAAAATCGAAAACTTTTATTTCTTTTACATTGGGTATCATGTTCCGTGACGAGTGCGACGGACGGGCATTTTGACAGCACCACAAAGACGAAATTGAGAAGACGATCATTTTGTAGGGGATTACAGGAGATGCCATGTGATTACGACGTTCTTGTTATTATTATAAGCTGTCATCCAGCTCACAAGAGAGCGCACCGGATATTACATTTTCCGCAAACTTATTGAAAAAATAGGGAGACCAGACGAAAAGGAGAATACGGACGCTTCTACGCATCTTCGCTCTCGTTTATTAAAAACTGAAAATTTTCACACGCTGTAGCGGCTAAATTTTATATTAAATCTCATATTTTAATTTTCATTGCGAAATAAAGAAACATAATTTAACAGAGTGCCTGGCGTAAGAGTATTAACCTGCAAGTTTAATAAATCTGTTGCTTTGCGCTTTATATTAAAATATTTAATAATGCAACGAGTAATATTACGTTATTTACATTCTTTAGATATAGAACACATAATGTAAGCATATAAAATTTATTTTATACGCAGAAAAATTATAATAAGAATTTATTAGAAATTACAATATTCGGTATTGTATTATATATTTATTTATTTATGTTACGGTGTACAGGAACTTATCCCAATTACAGTACAGGGTCCGCACTCACCGAGCCGTAGTGTAGTAGTTTATATAATTTTTAGCTTGAGTGAGATTCGAACTCGGGATCTGCGGATTCGAATTTCGTATCGCTATCCACACCACCGTACTGACGGGCACATTCTATATATACGCATATTTACTCGTAAATATGCCTCATAGAGTAGCCCACATTACAAGATACGGACAAATAAATAAACATCAAATCACAAATGTGCATATAGACCATATCAATATAATCATAAAATAGATATAACGAACTTTGCAAACGCAATTTTTATATAAACATAGTACTGCCTTACAAAACATAGAGCAAATCCTCCTCCCTTCATTTTTCTTATTATAAAGAATAAAAACAATGCTTTATATATAGTATGTTATGTATCAAGGGAGGGAAACAAGCGATTATTCCCGCGTGAGAAGTTTACCAACTTCACACAAGGGATAATCGCGTCCTCCCGTGAAGCATATGTACCGTCTTATCGGGACAAATGTCAAATATGGGTTGCGTAACTAGTTACCTAGGAAACGCCGCAAACAGCTAATAATCGTAGTCTCTAGGGAGAGAAACATCTCACTAGGGAGACAAACATGCTACCTAGGGAGAGAAACATCCAACCTAGGGAGAAAAGCAGTGGTTCTCTCTCTAAAATTAGGGAATAAGAACGTGTTTCTTGTGTATGTTTTACGAAAAAGGTTTTATTATTTTAAATAAACTACTTAATGTGACATACACAGATTTTTAAAAGATTTACATGATTCGGCTAGAAATTTTTATTTTTGAAATAGGAATCTAAAATTATTTAATGAAAATAAAAACCGGTATTTCTTGTCTTTTTATTAAATTTGTCATAAATAGACATTAAAAATACACACCACATTCAACGTTGGAACAAGAGAACAGGGTCATCATTTCGAGCATTTGTTTTAAGTTGTTTTACCTTATTTCACAATTATCTTATTATTCTTGAATTTCTTAATATCTATTTATAATAAATAAACAATCATTGAAAGGACAAACAATAGCGGTTTTTATTTTAATAAAGTAATTACAGGTTCCTATTTAAAAATAAAAGTTAATAGACGTACCGTGTAAATCTGACTTTTAAAAGAAATCTAGGTAAGTCACCAAATAGTATAGGAGTATTTCAAATAATAAAACTTTTATATGAAACAATTTTTTATTGTTCCTTATAATTAAAAAGTTAAAGAGAAGGTGGCGTGTTTCCAGACTCATCCTATATTCCCTGTATCAGCAATACTATGTGTGTTCGAATAGTTCGTGATTTTGCCACATTTGTGACATCACTGGTAAAAATATCTAATAAATTACAAAAAAAAATATGTTCTGTCGGTCAGCTGCACGAGTATTTACCGAAAATACAAAAAAGTGTGTTTGATGATACAAATTATATTTACCTTAATTTTATACCCCTTATTGGTTCTCATAATCAAATAATGCGCTATCCCTGTCGGCTGGAAGTCCCTGGGCACTCTCAGCGATAATGCATAACAGCCGGGCTTGCTGGTGCTCTCGCGGACCATGAACGCGCCAACAGGTTCTTGCCCCAGGACCTCAAGGGTTATCTCGCGGGGGATACCGGCCTGGAACCACGGCGCCTGTCGAAGTTCGCCCTCTTCCTTGTTGTTGAGGCTGTCGGTTCGTTCGGGTAGCGGTGGAGGAGTAGGCGTGGATCCAAGGACAGAACTCTCGGTCCCAGCAGCCGGACATGAACCCGAGCTGCTGGAGCTGATCTGGGAGATTCGTTTCACCTGAAAAAAATAAATATATTATCATGCCTTTTATCCATTACTGCACTTTGCCATAGCAGAACTTTTTATGTCATATAATTATGCGAGTGGAGTACAGTTACCAACTGTCAAATCACGCTCCCTTCAATGATGTGAATGAACAAGAAATTATTTTGGAAGGAAAATATTCACTGATCTGAGAAAAGTATTGTTTTGGGTTTTGCAAATAGAGGCAGTTAAAAAGAGTAAAAAAAAAAATAAATATTTTCATGTGTAGACTCTTATTCATATTTTTTAAAATTCGCTAAATATATAAGTAGATACGTTTTGTATCACTGGTCTGATATTCTCTCATATATTAATAATTAAATAATAATTATAAACATTATAATTGTTAATTTATTTATTATATAACATGAGATTAATGCCTATTTGAAGTATCGAAGAGTGGCACTAAACTGAAAACCATTTTGAAAATATTATTTTTAACTAAGATTCAGCACATTTAAATGTATATATATTCTACATTTTTTATAATTTTTTTAACATTCTATTATTTGTAACTACACAAGAAGAACTTAACTTAATCCGAATTACAGTACAAAATACGTAATAAAATGCCAGACATTGCGGCATAACGCCTCATCGTTTGGCATCCATTAAACGACTAGTACAGTAGTAGCAATAAGTTTTCATACTAAGTACTGTTAGTTACAATTCTTTCCGTGGTTGTATTATTCTAATTATTAACATTTGTTTTATTTTTAGATAGTTATTGTGCTGTTATTTTTATTCTGTTCATGTGTTCGTTTGATTATGCATTCTACGTCTAATATTATAATATTTGTTATCATTGTTATATATATAATTACCCCATATTACTATCATTATATTAGTGTATCTCTGACTGCCTTGTTATTAGGATAACTGGATCTTGTTAGAAGGTCAAAAATAAATACATTTTAAAAGCATATACATTTGCCGGCTCTAACACACTTGATAATCACAGCGACAAACTTCATATGGGGAAAATTACGTACTGATAATATGACAATTTAATATTTTTACAATTCGGACAAAGTGATATGAGCCCCCAACCGAAAAGTAACTTTTCTACCCACTCAAATATTACTGACGTTCAAAATATATATTTGTAGCATTATTTAATACTGTAGAAATGAATTATTTTTCTTTGTTTCTTCTTGCAGTTTAATTTGAATAAAATGAAGTTTATGTACTTCTACGCTCAAGAAGACGGTTTGCCGATGGGCTCACCTTTGTCACTAGTTTTAGCCAACATCTATATGGAATGGTTCGAGAACCACGCCATAAATACTTTTGTGGACAAACCTAAACTTTGGGTAAGGTACGTGGATGACACCTTCATAATATAGTCAAGTCACGAAGATAAATTAAGAGAATTCTTGAATCACCTAAACAACATTAGACCAACAATCCAATTCACCATGGAGGAAGAAAGTGAACAGCAGCTATCCTTTTGGGTGTTATGGTTCGAAGAAATGAAAGACGAATTCAGACCTCGGTATACAGGAAATTGATACACACGAGTTAGTACTTAAACTACCTGTCTAATCACTCTAAATCAGTCAAACTTGGCATCATCAGGATCTTATACGACCGAGCCGTTAATATATGCAACACAGAAAAGGCACTAAACATGGAAATTAACAACATAAAGAAGGATCTACCGCAAAATGGATATACGACACACGAAATTGACATCATTATCAAAGACTGTCTGCAGCGGACAAAGGACAAGGAAAGAGACAACATAGAAGAATCCATCCTAATAATTCCGTATATTAAAGGAACATAAACTCTAAGAAGTGTGCTCACAAGAACAAAACTGAAGCAAGACAACACAAAGAACTGCATATACCAAATCCCTTGTGAATGCGGTTCTTCATATATAGACGAAACAAAGAGACCACTGGCCGTAAGAATCCAAGAACACAAGAAACACACTCAACTGGGAGAAATGGAAAAATCAGGCAAATGGGACGAAGCTCGTATCATTGATAGGGAAGAAGAGTGGCAAAAGAGGAAATTCAAAGAAGCAGTGTACATAACAAACAACAGAAAAGTGTTCAGCCATCCCAGCACAGATATTCGGACCATTTGGCGCTCTCTTATTGGTCAACTCAACCATCTCAAGGTACCTGAGGCAAACCCTCCACTCGCACCACACACCCATAGTATATAAGCTGTAGCCTTAATGATTATTATTTAGTATTCACTTGATAACGATTGAAGATTATATCAATCGAAACGTGTTATATATTTCTAAAAAATAAAGACAATGCAAGTTCGAAATTCATCTTTTTTATGTAATAATATTTTAATCCCAGATGGTACAAAAGGTATTAATTTTAAATAGGTTTCCCAAAACTTAATATCCCCCTTGTCAATGAATATAAAATTTGATGGAATTCTAATTTGAGAAAATTTTAGATTGCTTTCATTCCAATTTGTAAAGAATTGTTAAATATTACAAGTAATATAATTAAAAATAAATAATCTCTTTTAAATCCAAAGAAATATGATAATTAATCTTATGTTTTTTTCCTGAAATAGTTTTATAATTTGTGAACTACATGAATATCATTATTTTTCACTGTAAGTAACGTACAAAAGATAAGAAATCGCATCGAATTTAAACAGATATGAAAAGTATTCTTAAATAAATTTACCTTGAAGTCATGGTCAGTTGACGCAGGCGAACTCTGCAGCAGACGACTCTTATCCATCTCTATGTGCTTGGTGTCGAGACCATTGATGATGTCCGTTGTTATCTTCTTGATGTTGTTGCGCGCGGAGTCCGAATCGTTGACGGCCTCATTGACGTAACCTCCCGATAGCGGCCGGTTCGTCGGGCTGTCAGGAGTCGCGGGGGTATTACTATTTACCAGCGGACAGTTTTCATCGTCCGGACTGTGCGTTCCTACAAAAAGAATAATAAGATTCAGAATATCTGTATCGCAGTTACATTTAAAATTGAATTATGATTTACCCCTACATAGTCAAAGGAATTTAAGATCAATCGGTTCTACTTAGAACAAGATGAGAATCAAAGAAGTATTCAGGGGTGCTATCAAGTTAAATAATAGTCACATTATTCTTTGAATCATATAATCTTATTAAAAGCAAATACATCAACTTTGTTGTTGATATAAGAGTTTAGATAAATAACAGCAATAATATCTTACAAACAAACTTTCTACTTAATTGTTTAAATAGGTAAGTAGGTAACAGAGAAAACCGGGTCAGAGGCATTTAACATGTGAAATCAGTTTTTGTGCAATTGTAGCTTCTGAATTAATTTTAGAAACAAATGTTTTAAATAAAAGTTGTAAAGAATAAAATTCTGCAACTGAATCAGATAACGAATTTCATTGTAGTCATTTAATATCTACTAAAAAGAAGTTTAAATAGAAATAAATTAACTATTCCGTAGCACATCTCGGTAAGTGAGGGGAGAGCCACAGGGGTAGATTTAATGTGGTGAAAATTGTTTATCGGCTGTGATAATCGAACCCGGGTTCTCAAATCCACAGGTCGGCTCGATACCACAGAGCTACCTAACCCATAAGTTTAAATAGGTATACACAAGATCACTTTTTGTACTGGATAGTGCTTAGATAACCATAGAAATGTAATAGAATTGAAACAGATGTTTGACATATACAGGATGTTTCTATACCACTACACGAAACTTTAATGACATATATAATTTGATATACTGATTATAAAACAAAAAGAATTTATTTGAAATTCGCTAAAATTAAGATATTTAATTCCTAGTGAACATTTTTAGTGTCACTGGTTTAATAGTACATTTAATTATTTATAATTATGTTACTAATGAAATAAAAATATAAACACTACAAATAATCATATATTAATTAGTTATTATGTAGGTACCTGGTGTAATACCTTACTTTTATTTGAGTACCTAGTTTGATTTCGTATACGGTATTGAAAGTGTAAGTTCTTGTGGGCGAAATTTGAGAAAATGTATAGCAACAGTGAATTAGTGGATATGGATAAGCAACGCAAAATTCCTAGCGACAACAAAATGTTCGCTAGGAATGACATACCAAAGTTTTGCGAATTTCAAATTTTTTTTTTTAATTCTATATCAAATTATATATCATTAAAGTTTCGTGTAGAGGTATAGAAACACCCTGTATAATTCCTTATCTTCTTACATCGTAATGAATGTTTATTTATGTCACATTACCTTACTTGCATCTGTTTTTATTTGCCTAATCATTTTGATTTAGTTTATGTTTACTCTGTTTATTTTCAGCTACTCAAGATTTGTTTTTGAAATAATTATATTTTATAGCAAATTAATTGAAAGTGAGCATTTATTCGGGTTCGCATTTCACATTCACATTTGCACTCATACGTATACACAACTTAACGAATTGTTAGAAATATGGACAAAAATCTCTTAGCATAATTGAGACAAATTTAATTATTTTTATGCTACCTTTTTGGATTTTGGTCTACTCTACTAGTTATTTGTTTTTATATCTAGTAGGTACATAAGTTTAATATAAAGATCTAATAAAGTTATTCTAATTATTTGTTGATGTCACAAATTTCAGTTAGTCTTACATTATAAATATGATAAATTTACCTGTGAGTCCCATAGCAAGCCTCTTAATCAACGGAGGCTTATCTGACAACCTCTTATACGAGTTCATCTCCGTGGGTGAATTACTCTCATCGCTGGATGGCGTGCTCTGCGCGGACTGGCTCTTCGGACCGGCGTCAGCTGCGTGCAACACATTGTAGGTATGCGTGGGCCGCAGCCCCGGGATGCTGCTGGGCGGCACCTTTACGCCGCCCGATAGACGCATCGGCGACGAGTTGCCGATCTGCAGGTTCATCTCGGCTGGCTGCGTTTGTTGCTGTGAGTCTTGATCGGGCTTCAGTTTCACAGGAGTTCCGGTTGAGTTGTTGGATAGCGGTTTTACCTGCAAAAAGAAGCATTTTGACAACTGGTTTGTGCAGTGGAGGAGCAACGAATAATGGGAATGAAACTATAGACTTATTTAAATTTTGGATTGGTATCTTTCTTAATTTATTATGTCATTATATTTCAGCTAGATTTTAAAATTATGAGAAATGTGTTTAATACAATTCAATTTTTAAGTATTTCGTTTAGATGAAGAAGAAAACAATGCATTAATTATATCATTAGCCTCTAACTTTAAAAGAAGTCTGAATTAAAATTGTAAAGCAGGTATGATATACTGGTAAGTAATATATATTTTTGTCCGGTTTATATTTATATGATAGTCTAGATGAATAATACCTATGTGATTTTCCGCTATCAAATGTTTCTAAATAATAATAGACTAGAGAAAATATTTAGAATAAAAGAAACAGAAAATTTAGTTGACGGTATATTTTATTTGAAGCATTTTCCTCTAAAATAATAAAAGTGTTAAGGTAGGTATATAAATAGTTATTTGTTTAACTATTAATGAACGCAATACTTTTTTCACGAATTTGAAGTTTGATGAACGACGGCGATGACAGTATGTGAATTAAATGATTGAAAAAAATATACTTTAATTACGTGTTGAACACGTATTTCCTGCATTAGATTGGTTTTATGAAGAAATTGAAAAATACTTTTCACGATTTTAAAAATAATTGAAAACTGTGTCACATGTCACATCCTAAACGATTTTTCATTTGAAAACGAAGATTTTCAATGAGCAAAAAAATATTTTAAGTTAGCACTTACAACCTTTATCTATATGTATATGTAGAGAAAACGGAAAAATTTAGATTTTAAAAGGAGAATATTTCACTGTAAGTTACAACATTAACATGTTAACATATGATATAAACATAAAGAAAAATTTAGAAGCAAATTCAAGCGCAAGGAAGTCGTATTTGGTAATGAATTTACGAGTACCTATATAATACGCTTTTTAATGAATTTTTTTATTAACTAATGTTTCTTTCTTCAAATATATATATATAATAAAATAACACTTAAGTAATATAAACTATACAATTGTTAAAAAATATTCTCACGGCATCATGGAATGTGCCAAGAACAATGCCTATAGGTTACGCTTCAGGGATCATGCGGTATTAGTTCTTGCATCACAATTTTAAATACCAAAGTTTTTACCACATTTTATATATTTTAGAATATTACTAGGTAAAAAGGTTTCCGTATCTTGAGAAGAGAAGAGAGAAGATATCTTTCATTAATTTGTCAGATTTAATGATCATTTTTTCTAAATATAATAATTACATATCGCAACTAAATCTACAAACGAAACTAAGGTATAATAGGTTTACGTAGGTGTTTGATGAAAATTATTCTATAGACAACCGTTAGATGAAATATGGCAATGATTTATAGTTAACAAGCACGCAAAATCTCTAAAATCTGTTGAATCACTGTATCGCCTAATTGCAGAAACTAATCTCAGCTCAGTGACAATGTAAAGCATTGTGCGAACATAGAAGCTAGCAACATTTCCAGCCGGACTAGAATTTCCTTAATTAAACCTCGACAATAGGTGTCGCTAGTTTGAATCAGTTTCTTGAGTAATTTAGCGAGACCCTGGTGAGTGTGAGTCAGACGCAATTAATCTAACAGCAACAGCGAGCCAGGTACGTATTCACAGCGGTGATGCATTAATATCGCCGTGCTCATGTTTATAAATGCGCCATACAGACAGGGCTCCGTCGTTGTACACACGTGCGTGCGAACGTGCGTTTGATGTGTGACACCCGCGCAGTCGATCAGACGGTATCAGCGTCAGAGCGAATACCACGGCGCCAGTGTTGCCAATTTGTTTTGCTTTATTAACGGTGGAATCATCGGAAAATTTGGGTAGTTTTAAAATTATTAGTTCTTTAAGTAAAAAATGTAAATTTTTCGGCAGTTTTTGTTAATTTTGGTGTAATTGTTTATATAGATTTTGGTAAATTTTTATCACTATTGTTATTAATGAACAGTATACAATGTCATATTTATTAAAATAATTACATATAAAATATAGTTCGTACATATGATAATAAATATACAGATCACAAAGTAAACTACAGAAAAACAAAGTTAATTATAAACGTTGCTAATACTAGTTAGTAAAACTATTCTTTTTAATATATAATAGTATATTATGTAATAAATTTTATAGACGTCTCTTTAATTGCGAGTTTTTTTTACACGAGCTGAGCGAAGCGAATGTATAAAAAACGATTATCTAAAGAGTTTATTAAACAAGGCATACACCATACTATTTCTATGATCGCAAATTAAGACAACAAAAAAATCTCTTTATTTTCGGTATCGCGATGTTTTCATGTACGTTAGTCTCGTCAATTGTTACCAAGTAACTATGCTCTTGTGGTATTATCCACAAACATAATAATATCGAAATATTGCATACTTATTTCAATACAATACATTTAAATTCTGTACAACTGATATTTACAGTTTTTCATATGACACAAGAAACTTTTATAGAACATCAAACATTTAGATGTAACATCAGGTTTGAATGTTAGTGAATTAAGAACTACAGTCTCATGAGTTGAGTGCAAAGATTCTGCGAGTTCACCAGCTTACAAATTATATAAATAAGAAAAAACTCTGGAGACAAATTAGATTGAAAATTACGAGTACTATAGGATATCCCGTAATATTTATTTTACGACTACATAAATTTATCTTCATTTCCTGTAGCTAATCAGGACGTATTTTAAAAATCATATCTATTTAATTCCACATTTAATATAATTATTTCACGTGACTGCTGTTAAATTTTTTTGAAAATATAATAAATTTCTTATTTTTGAATTCAATAGTAATAAATATTGAAACAAAAATTTGTTTTCAAGCCGCAAAATTTTTGTTGTGTCTGTGATCGAATAATGTTGCATATTTTCGAGGTGAAAGGTATATAGAAATCTCAAAGTATTTTACGCTATCGCTTCTAAAACAAATTAAAATGTTTAGAGGTGGAAACTTAGAAACATAGCTTACTGTTACTGTTAATGATAAATGTGAATAATATTTGTAGTATTCCCATTATCTTATATTTCAGTGTATCAAACTTACAAAAACTAAAGACATATTTCAGCGTTCTAGTCTAGCAATCATAAAATAAAAATAGAAAGATAAAATATATCTTGAAACGCGACCAAACCAATTTATAATTCAAACCCAAGAAACATTATCGATATGATACTGAAAGAAAAATCTCTAGCGCTTCATGAACTCAATAGAGCGCAAGTGGGCCGTGATATATTTGCAGCAATGTCATTCTGGAGTTGCTTGCGTTCCAAGCTCATGAACTACCGAATTAATTATAAGCCGCGTTGTGCTGGTAAAGTTATTCAGCAGCGGACCCGAGTTATCAGCGCCGGGGGAAACATTGAGCCAAGTACCAGCGATAATAGATGAAGCTGTTAAAACGCGGTTATTAGAAACAATTATATGTAACAGGTGGTACCACTGCAGCGCCTACTTGCGTTTCATAAATAATTAGGCTACTGTTTCAATTTGAAATATGAAAACTGAGAGTCAAAGATCATGTGGGAGCTAGATTGATTATGTTTCATTTATTTTATATAGGCGATAATAGATTATGTCGTTCCATCTAATAACAGTAATTTCTCTACCTAATGCGTAAAATGACAGTTTGTCGTACGAGTGAAGCCGAAATCTTCGAATTCACGCGGGCGGCAAAGATACATTAAGCACGGGATACACAATAGTCATTTGTATACCAGAGGTTGAAAGTTGCTGCACTTAGTTGAGGACTGCAAAGAAATCTACACAACATTTTTACTATGATTCGCAATTAATGGTAGAATTATGTGTAAGGTTTGTAGATCCGTAAATCTGTAAGTGATGAATATCGCAACGAAACTTACGACTTAAGGCCGGTTTTTCCATCTCCCGATAAAGTTCCAGATCGGCAGAATAAATGAAAAAATATCGCACCAAAAAGTGACATTCATTAAATTTATTATCATTTTTGTGCCATGTTTTAATTATCATCATCTGTGGCGCTACAGCCCAAATCGGGCCTGGGCCTACCGGTCACCCCGAGCCGCAGTTTTTACGCTACCGTACTGCCGATTTTCGTAGTCAAATGCTACATTATTTAAGGCGTATAAGTGACTAGCTTATAGCGCCCGAGTGTGATAAATACATGTAGCTGTATTTTTTTATATTTTTACGACAAATCACACATTGTCGACAGGCGGATTCGAACTGACGAACCTTGGCTCGGGTGACGTCACAGTATGTTAAGAGATGTGCCATCGCGCCTGTGTCATGTTTTTTATTATTTTCATCTTTTTGACAAATATTGATATTATTATGTTAATTATTTACAGTGTTACGAATCTATAAACTTATAAATACAATGATAATATAACACTAGTAATACAAACGGAACTCAAAACAACAATAATACAAAGATTACTTCTACTGCTTATTATAATACATATATTAATTGTACAGTGTTTCAAATTAGAGATGACCACGTTAAATATTTATAAATATGATACAAATAATTGTAACCATGGCGTTAAATAAAAACATACAGACCACAGACTTACTTGATCACCTTCTAAAATGATGACAATTATGTTATTCATAAAAGAATTTCAAAAAATAATATTTATTAATGACGTTAATGTATTTTATTCTGAAACCAGCAAACTATTGAACAAATCACGGATGTTATGAGTCATAACATGCCTTGGATGTCTTCAAATTCTCGGATTTCAAACTGACATCTGTAATAATACTCATAACATTCCTAGCTATATTAATAGCTATTAATTGTAACCAACACAAAGATAATGTAAAAAAATATTTTATAGACATATACTATGCTTTTATTTATTTTTGAAAAATGTATTTATTTGTTACTCAGCACAACTGGAACTTACTCCAATTATAGTACAGACAGCCTAAATCATATAGATCAGACATATCCAAACTACGGTCCATCTGATACTTTTATATGGCCCGCGAACGATATTTATTAATATCTTATATTAATCAAATCTTGCAAGAAAAAATGTATATACACATGATTTAGTACAAATCTTAAATTCATTTGAAAGAAAACTTAACCTATTTACCAAAAATCTATCGAATATATCTCAAGAAAAAAATAACTGCTACATTAGTAATTAATAGCATTATCAAGTGATTTCGTTCAATTGAAGACACGTTGTGCGCAGTAACAGAAATTATTCTCGGATTTTTTTCGTGAAAAAAACAATAGTGGGAATTTAAATAAAAATAAATGTGTAAATTTACGCACACGTGCGATGAAAATGTTCGTCATATTTGGTTCGACATTATTTATGAACACTCCTCATTTATGAATAGCCGAAATTACAATATTGAGATATAAAACTCGCTTAATAAATAAAGGACGAGGCTATAAAATATAAATATTGTAAACAATTATTTATAACTACTGGCGCCGGACCCATATAAGTTTTCATAAATAATTGGGTTACCGTTTGTTTTTTAAATATAGTCAAAATACACGTGGGAGCAAGATCGAGAGTTTTTTATTTATATTTAATGCAGATAGTACTATCTAATGCGCGGATATTAGAAACAATTATTTGCATCTCTTGGCGCTTATTCGGGTTTTTATAAATAATTAGGCTATTGTTTCAATTTGAAATATAGAAACCAGAAGCTAAAAGTATATGTGGGAAGTAAGATTGAGAATGTTGCATTTATTTTTAATGGAGTTGTAGAAGTAAATTTATGTTCCTGTCAGAAATGAATTTAAGTTTAACATATTTAAAATATAATGATGACTGAACAGATGTTTTATGCTACGAGATCTAATTTATGTTAGATATAAAAATATAAATTCTAATGTGTTTGTGTTGTTCATTTGGTAACTCAGAAGCTAATTTATATAAAGTAATTAATTTTGAATGACATAAAAACTTCACAAACAAACTTTGTGTTGGCGATTTTATTTTAAATTTAAATTTTAATGAAAATCGAAAAGTTCTGGCAAACATTAACAACTTTTACATTTTACATCACTTTTTTAATTAATCCCTATTTTAATTATATGAACATTACTCATAGTGCGAATGAAATTGTTTAACAAAACTTGTAAAACAAGCACAAATAAGATGTGGTGTATAAGATACATAAGTAATTAAATTTTTTTAATGTTGAAATTTTTGTTTTTGATATCAATTATTGAAATAAAATATATCTCAACGCCATTATACTAACATAAGCAAGTTCAAAATCTTTAGGGTAAGATTGCCAATTCAAATAGAAAAGGAAGGAAATTTAATAAATTTGATTTGATTAGGGGGATGTGCCGAAATTTAGATATGTTGTAATCTTAAGTCAATATTCTTGTAATAGATTTAAAACATAAATTTAATAGCGCTCAAGTGTTCTAGCTATGCGCGACATACAGGATGGTGACCGCCAACACCAGAACATAGGACTTGAACATGTAAAATAATATTTTTATAATTTCCTTCTTCCCTGATTATTTTAAAGAAAAAAGTTGTAGAGCATAAAATTCTACATTGACATAAATTAACAGAATTAATTTTGCATGTTTTATAACGCCAGAAATTAAATTGATAATGTTGAAAATTAAACAAATGATTCAAGTTTTATCTGTCACTTTGTCAGCGGAAAAATATTCCTTGTTTCATGAATTTGTTGCCAGTAGCTATTTATTAGTCTTTAATTTAAGTGAATTATTAAAAAAAATGTTGGATAATTACTCAATTTCTTGTTTTACTGCAATTTATTATAAAAATTAGTAATTCAAAATGATTTTTTCATGTGACAATTTTGTTTCATTTCCAAGGCTAACCCTATTTTTAAGCTAATTTTCAACATTTTTAATGCAATTTCTGCCGTTATAAAGCATGAAAAATTAATTCTGTTCTACAACATGTATAAATATATATTTATTTTTTTGTCTTCAATTTTAACTATACAATAGATGGCGCTTCGAACGCGGCCGTTTTTACATATATTAATTACAGAATTTAAATTTTGGCGACATCCTTAGTTGGAAATGTGTTGAATGAAAAGAAAATAATGTAAAATAAACAAAATATTAAAAACTTTTATTTGTAGGGTATGACGCTTTCTGTCAGCTAGTTATAACTAACTCCGCGTCAATCATTTAGCTGTATAAACTTGGTTCGCATTTGAACTAATCTGCGAGCTGGAATCGTAGGCCCTATCTCACCCAGCTGTATGGGAAAGCAGATAGACTATAGTAGAATGTATTATATTATTTTATTTATCACAGTTTGCAGATTTAATACAAAAGCATTTTTCATTAGAAAAAGTACAGAGTGATTCACAATGACAGACCGTTACTTGACTTAAAGAAGATTATGATCAAAACTATCTTCTAGGGAATAAAATTGGCATTAATTTACCAGCAATCGCAAATTATGTTCTGTGTTACCAACATATCAATATATCAGTAGCATTATGTGTTTACTTTTTGGTACATATTTTGGTAATATCTTGTTATTTGAACTATAAAAAAAAAGTAAAGGATTTTTGAAATTATTAGATTAGAATTTGAGTCATAGTTCACTATCACAACGATGCAGCGCACAAAAAATCTGAACGGTTAATCATTTTGGATCATTCTGTACTTATTTGTCCGAATTCTTTTACTGTATTTATAAAGTTTTACGGAAAACATCAGTCCCAAATCTAATAAATAAAATCCCATGCAACAGATCTGAGAAAACACGTAAGAGTTATCCGTTATCGATAGATCATTTGTCTTTATTTTCCTGTTTTCTGTTCTGTGCGCGCAAGTTTTGTTGACCTGTAGTTTCCAACAGCTTAAAGCACGGTTCAAGCAATAAATTTAGTGTAGAGTGTCGAGTGGAAGTATACGATGAGTGTCGAGTTAGAAGCATGAAAAATATGAGCGTATTTACCCAGTTGCGGGTGTCCGGGCTTGGGCAGTTGTTGTTCTCGGAGTCGGGGAAGTTCCTGGATTCGTGGAGCTGCGACGCGATCACATCCCGGAACGCCGGCTGTCGTTGGAGCTGCGCGGCATATGCCATGCGAAACGCATTGCCTACGATTGAGTTCAGTTCTTCCGCCTGCAACAAACACACTGTTATCATTTATCTGTATAACTGATTTTGTTCGGAATATAAAATTCAAAATAAACACTTATATTTACTATTAACAGCACTAGCAAAATGTGTTTATTTAAAATAAAATAAATAAACTGATTATAGCTAGTTATCAAATATCCCGCTGTTACTTTCGTACTACTAGAAATGCAACGGATATCCAGTTATTATTCGGTATCCGATTATCCAGTGGAATATCCTATAGTGATATGATATCCAGTCATCACCAGATAATTAAGAAAATACAAACAAATAATAATATATATATATATATATATATAATACATATTATTTGTAGCTATTAATTAAAAAGATAGTATTCAAAATTTATTAACGGTAGGTTATGGTGAATAAATATAATTTTTCTACGATTGCTATGAAAAATTTACAATTACGCTCTCATTTGTAATCGTAAAGTTGACGTTTTCTGTGGAACAATCGAAAAATATCTTTTTTGCGCGTCTACAATGGCAACGCGCGAAAAAGACGTTAAATGTGCGCGTTTCCAATGGCAACGCGCGAAAAAGATATAAAATGCGCGCTTATTTCAATAGTTACTAGGGATACAAACAAAATAGAAACTTGTCATATTGCCAGTTGAGAGAACGAATTTATTTTCAGTACGCATATGTTTTTTAATAATTTGAAGATGCAATCGTAGAAAAAATTATGTGTGTATCACGAGCGTAAAGTGTCTTAGTTCCTCTTACACTATTGCAGTTCTCGCCTTCGGCTCGCGCTGCAATTACCGTGTTCAAGTAATAAAGAATCACTTTACGCTCTTAATACACAAATAACTATTTTTGACGTTCACAGGCAATAGACGATTCTGTTTGTTTTTATACAAATTGCTATCATCCGAAAAGTCTCTTACTGTTGGTACAAGGATTTAAGTTAGTCAATTTTTATTTATCGAATTTAAGAATTTCAATTATTATACCACTGTTATTTAAATTTAAAGTTCAAATGGACCGATATTTCTTTTTAATTAAATATTATTCATTTAAGTAAAAATTTATATGCATGTATCAGAACAGTCAATACAGCCATAAAATATTTATTTGATTCTAAAGGAACACGACGCTTCGGCGTTAGTGACTTCTTTTTGCAAATAAAATATATACAATATACACCAAAATTGTTTATTTAAATTATTAAAATGAATTGTAAAAGCTTTCCCTAATTTCTAACAATTGTTTACAAAGAATATTTAATTTTTTAATGGTTTTAAATTTTAAGTCTTTAATGTTACTAAAATATGACTTAAATTTTAATGAAAAATATCAAATCAAAGATACGAAATTAAAATTTAAACAGAAGCTGAACTTATTTTTGGATAAGATGGTAGAAGGTATGTCTAATGCTTATGGGTAATACAGAAGTGCAGTAGAAATACAGATATCATTGTCAATATTAGTAAACGATAAACTGATAAATGCTGGGAAATTTACATGTTTGTATTTTGTACGAATTATCAGTTTTACAAACACTAAATAACGATAACTGGATTCAATACTTGAAATATACATTATTAAATATGGACATATGGGTACTTTTAATTTGCTAATAACAGCTAAATTTCTTTATTATGTATCTATCTAATTTAAAAAATGAGATCATAAACGTAGTAATAAAATAATTCATATTAATTATTATTACAGTTGACAATATACTTATTTTTAATGGGTGGTATTATATCGGCCTGTAAATTTGAGAACCCGAGTTCACTAACATCTTTGGAGATCATGATTTAACGACTAATAACCACATTTCACGCATAAAATATATCACTTACCGAGATTTGCTAAAGAAGATTGCCACATTCAATAATTAGAAAAAGGCGTTATGATATATTTATTTTTATTTTCTATTTGTACTTATTTTATGCTCTTTACAAGTGACAACAGGATCTATATTGGTTATAGGAACATTCTATGGGCGGTACTATTATTTATTATTATGAAATATAAACATTTTTCTTTAATTACGTTTCATTTTTGTAATAGTTACCTACAAACAGGCCGACATACCAAAGAACAATTAAATAATAATTTAAATCACATAAAGTACTTTCAAGACAACATTATGAATGACTTATGAAAATTATTTGCATAATACCATAATTGCTCATGTTGACATTTATAATTATGGTTATGGTTATCTATTAATATAGGTACTGTTTTTAAAATTCTTTGGTTTAGTCTAGAATTGATAATTATCTGATCTCTATCCTGACTAATTCTCATTAATGCAAATGAGTCACAATAACGGCAATTAATTGTTATTTTTTAAGTTATTTAGAGTAAAACATGGACAAAGTGTAGCAACTGTAAACTCAAATTGATGCTTGCAATTTTTTATCGTAACAGTGAAAGATAAAACCGATTCGACCATCACTTAGCGTCAGATTTTCTAAAACGCAACTCATTCGACACAGTTCGTACAACCCCTCGGCCATTATAAATATTGCGGAACGACAATATATTTGTTATCTGGAGGATTGTTTGTTCGATACCGTCGGTCGGGGCGATATTTCGTTGTTTGTCCATTGTTGTACAGTAGTTCGGAGGCGCGTGTACTAACCAATTTATCACTTGACCGCGTACGTGACGGCAATGCTACAAGCGGTCGAGATTTCTTCCCCGACCTTCGAGAAGTCCTTGATAAATAATGGTTGTTTGCGAGCGAAAAGAAAAACTCCCCAACACGAGAAAGAACAAAAATATTATCTTCACACCATCAGCGCACTCGACGTCAGAACCGGCGATAGTTTAGTTCATCCTCACTCGATTCTATTCTAGAAAATACACTCATGTTTTCTTTACGTGTACTGCAATTATATTTGTTAGATAATAAAATAACAAGAATATTAAATTTTGCCAGCGTCGCTCACAAAAAATATGTACTTCAAATTTGTTTTTTTTTACATGCTACTAAACTATGTAATTTGTTAAAACAAGTAATTTATCTAATATTCATACTCGATTTAAAAATGTACATCTACATTGAAATTGCATCTAAAATATGAATAAAGATCAATTTACATTTTAAATAGTACAAAATGTTACAGATAATTTATATATTATTCTTACTCGTACATACAACATGTGTAAAAATTTCAATTCATTCTTAATATTACCGCTATATGTACGTAACCTTAATTGTAATTCTGTACTTTATAATTTATAAAGCTGAATTTAAAACACAAAGGTGTACCGTCCATATAATTACCTGTATATGATTAAGATATGGCAAATATTAAATATATATTATATGTTTTTAATTTTCCCACGTTCGTTCTGTAAATATTTAAAAACAAATAAAAATAAGTTCCATTTTTTATTAGATAATGTGCGTAATACTATTGGTTCAAATTGGTTTATGTGTTCGATTTGGTTCAATTAATTGGTTCTTCGTGAACAGTTCGATTCAGGGTCACGGTTCAAGAAAAAGGCCAGTTCGATTTTAGTTAAAATTCTGGTGTGGTTTACACTTTGCAGTCCTGGCAAAAACATATAAATATATTCATAATTTTTGTTTTGTACATTTGGTGTTAACAGTTTATAGACGCAGTACATTTTTTTCTCTTACATCGAGTTTTTAACCGATATGCCAAATAATTTTTAATATCAATACGAAAACATACTAACTACTGGCAATTAGAGTAGTCTGCAAAAAAATACACGACTACTAATCGTCGCTGTAACTGAAATGAACACACCTATTCTATATTACTGCTTGCTTTTAGTGCTAACTATTGTCACGTCGTTAAGCAGCATATTTTTTTCTATTCAAATGTAAGGTACGGATCATTTAACTAAAGCCCAGGAAAAAACAACATTGTTGAAGGGAGGACAATGTCGTCATCATATGGACACATCCCCTTTAACACACCCCAAGACGGACGTGACTCAACTGAGCTATAGCCGAGCCTCTGTCTCGATAATCTCAGACTCACGCGACACTACGACATCGGAAAAAGAAGCGAACGAAGATATATGGATGATACATGCATTTCTGAATGCGTGCGCGGAGTTCTCTGCTGCAATAAAATGAAATAGTGCTGCCGCCTGTCGGCGATAATGTTGCCAAATGTACCGAATTTTTCAACAAGGATTAATGTTTCAACTGTAGTTTTGTTTGAGTCATGATGTTATCGTGATGTTATGAACGTTTTCTGTAATATGATATCAACACAATTAACCTCTTATAAAAGGGAAAATGTGTGTGACTCATGATGACTCTCGTCATGACAGCTGACTAAATGGATGGTTGAAGCATTGGAGGGATGAATTTCTATATTTTAAGCACTTTTGTTGTATTATTTATTACTGGTTCGATCCCCACAGCCGACAAACAATTTTCACCAAATTAAATCTATCCCTGTGGCTTCCCCTCCAGTAACATCTTTGGGGGCCGTGATTTGACGGCTGATAACCTACCGAGATCTGCTACGGCAGAGTTCCACACGCAATAATGGATAACAGACGTGATAATATATTTATTTATTTATATATTTATTACTCTATTACAAAATTGAGCAGTTTATGAATATGACTGACTATGTATGTTAATTACCACCAGACTACATATTTTAATTTTATTAGGAAATGAAGTACTAGTCCGTTGAAGAAATATCGAAATTAGATAATTTTCGCTACAACATTCATTGTTAGTTGTGTGCTGATAAGTCTATTATAAATTATAACTATATGAGTGCAAGTGTAGGAAATTATATATGATGTAAAATGTAAAACCGATTTATTACTATGTAAGTTAAACACCAACATCAATGCAGGTACCTATTTGAACATGCAACACATCAACTACTGACTAGCCGGCCAATTGTGAAAGATAGAAATAAGCTAATTTTACAATGTTTGTATCTTGTTTATTCATAAGTAATTGTGAATTTTTAACTATAGATACATCGCTGAAGCAATGAAGTTCGTCGAAATGCATCATTTATGGCTTAAGGAACATTAAAATAAGATAAAATAAACAAACATATTTATTTCGCCAAATTAATATACTTTGCAATTTAATTTCATATTATTTATGAAATATATTTTAAATACAGATAAAATTACACATAAATATTAAAATGATCTAAAATTTAACACTCTCAGTGTTAGTAAATTGCTTCATCCATTCTTAGTATTTTATGTTGTAGATGAAACGTCACAAAATTTCATCACGTATGGCATGACGCAACATAACTGATGCGTTAAACTATGGTAAATATTTTCAACAAATAATAATAACTAATACAAATTACTGCACAATACGGACTTAGAGTAATACGCTTTAAGTAATCTGGTTACTTACAGTTTCCTGCTGTGGAATACACAAACAGGATAAAATCGAAAAAGAAAAGTATAATCAGAATAGTGGCGTAGTACTCAAATCCGAAGATCTCGAGTTTTAATTCCACTCTAGCTAAAAATATATGAAAACCACATTGCAACTCGGTCAGTACGGATCTTGTACTGTAATTGGAATTAAATTCATATTGTACAGAGTAGCACAAATAAATAAATATACAGAAAATAGTTATCTATATCCATGCTTTTTTATTTGATTTGAAGATGTCAATGATATAAAATATATTTTTAAATGGAACAGATATGATTTTTATTATTTCATTCAACTAATGGCCATTTGCAATAACAAATCTGAAATTTTAAGTTTATTTAAATGAGCAATATCTATTCAAATATTTAACAGCAAAGTACCAATATAATCAGTATGTAATGCATTATGACACTAGTGATATAATGCACACTTAGTGCGTAATTAACTTACCAAGCTTTCCATAATTTACTCAATAAAATATGAATATATTTTTTGATATTCAAGAGTTAATTTGAATAATTTGGATATTTTTCCTAATATTTTAGTCGTAGAAAAAATAATATACGCAACATGTGTGTAAAGAGTCTTTGTGAAACTGGTATGTATTCTTCTATCTTACTCGTTCCTCAAGCATACGACTACAATATAACATATAACATAATATTTAATAAATCGTTTTATAATTATAATTAATTTAAACTGGCTATAAGAATTTAATTAAACACTAAATTATACTAAAAAGTATTAGGTTTAAGAAGCAAAAACACATAAGATTAAAAATACCGCCAAAATGCGGCATTTCAACTTTCATACAAAACCACTCTTTTCGCCCTTATTGTAAATACACTGTTTACAAGATCTCCTTTCACAAATTCTGCAATAAATATAATCATGGATGGTAAACGCCATGGACAACTTTTCCCTTTAATATTTATTAGATATTCAGTTGTATATTTTATGAACCTAGAACAACATCTCCAAGAAAAGAATCAGAAGATAATGGACGGAGTGACGTGCCGAAATTCGCGGCTATGTCGAGTTGATCAGGTAATGGATACATCATGTACACATCACTCAAAGTCGGAACAAAATCAGGATGCCCTTTTATCCGGAACTCGAACGGGAACGTCGAGGATCCCCGACGTGCTGCTGCAAAATTCAGCGCTGTGTTGCCAACTAATGGACAAACAATGCTTCTTGTATTATTTAAAAATACTTTACGGATGTGTTGAGTCATTATAGGGTAATTTTGTTAACTACTACTCAAATTTGACCACCAATATAAGTGATATCTGTTGTTACAAAACTCCAAAATTTGATAAAATACGTTTTTTCACGACTGGGAGTAGAAATTTAGAACAGCTGTAGTTACATTAACAATTTCCTGAGATTCTTCTGAAAAGGTAATGTCATATTACATTATATTTCTAAAATGAAATACTAAGAATACAACAAACTTGTTTAAATATTTCTTTTGTTAAAGACTAATAAGTGAGGGAATGCTTTTTGTATTTCTCTCTTGGTGTATAATATTCGCATACTAAAAACTAAAAGGGGTGGGTCAGTGCTATCGAATCGGATTGTGCATTTGAGAACAGGAGTACGATCTCCACAATCAACAAACAATTTTCACCACTAACATCTTTGAAAGGCGTCATTTAACGGCTGGTAACCGAAATTGACGCGCATAAATATATTACTTACCGAGATCTACTAAGGCAGAGTACCACATCCAGAAATAAGGAGAAGGCGTGATGAGTTTCCGTAAATATTATGTTAATCTTTTTAGTTTACATCTTATAAAGTATTCATAGTTTCGTCTAGACACATTGTGGCCTCTAAGACTTCTTTTAGACTGCATGGAATGACAGTATATTCTCATAATTTAACTATAAACATAGCATACCTTCTTCCGCAAAACGAAAACATTTTGAAGGAGTCTGTAAATATTTCTGTAAACCTTTCAAATTCAATCGTAAAGAAAAAGGAATTCCTTGTCCAGTCTTTGTGCTTCGGAAAACAACCGGAACTGGAAGAGAACTCAATTTGTATGTATATTCCGGGTAAAAGTTTTCCATTGAAAACTGTTTAAGACGGAACTCATAAAGCAAAGTTTTCGATATGGAAAACACTGATTGAAGCAAACAATGATTTGATCAGCGGTGCGGGTATGGAGCCCTCATGAAAAGCAAGATATCGGTTGATGCACTCAATTCGCTGAGAGTGAAGCCCGCATTATATGGTCATCAATGCTGGTTTTATAAAGACTGTTTTCAAAGAGATTTTAGATTTTTTGTTGACTCTTAATGTACTACTAATTTAACAAAGAATAAAATTAGTTCCTAAATAATTTTATTATCGTTTTTCAATAAGGAATCATAGAGATGAAAAAATAAATAAGTAGATATTTATACAATTTAAGAGAACTGCAAACAAATAAAATAAAATCTTGTATCTATTCAAAAAAACTAAAGACAATGGCTGGTAGCACAAGCTCTGTTTTTGTCTGTTTTAAGAGCAGTGTATTTGGGTGTTTTAGCTATCTCTAACATGTTAAAACCGTGCTTTTAAAACAGCCCAAAACAGAGTTTGTGCTACCAGCTATTATAACTAAAATCTACTAGCACAACTTGCATTTAACAGCTGAGTTCAAAATAGAAGAAATTTATGTAAATAGGTTAAAATTCATGGCAATCAATAAACTTTGTTGGATTTCAGGCTTGTAGTTCTTTATATTTACGCAACGTTTCGGTTACAGGTTCAAGTTAAATTAACAGAAATAGTAAATTAAAAAAAGGATCTAATACTTAATATTTGCACAAACATGTCAATTTTTTAAATTGATTTTGAGGTAACATCGGCATAAAACTCCTATGTATTACACGTCTAGAAACTGTTTTGCAGGCGTCCTGTCCAAACATACTCACACTCACAAAAGTGCAGTTTCTGGACTAGTAATACAAATAACTATTATTAACATGAAAATGGCTCAAATGTTTAGCCGAAACGTCGCACAAATAAAAACAATTATAAACTTAAACTGCAATAAAATTTATTGATTTTCATAAGTTTTTCTTAAAACAAATCTTTTGGCTCCACTAAATTTTAATAGAGAGTGAAGCTACAAACGATTATAAATCAGAGTTTTTCAAATAAATATATCTGGCACCAAATTGCATATTATAATCCCATACTTGTCCATACAACTTGTCCAATGCAGATTTTTTTATTTTAATACTACAAATAAATAAATAAATATATCATCACGCCTTTTACCCATTACTGGGTGTGGCACTCTGACTAAGCAGATCTCGGTAAGTGATACATTTTTTCGCGGCCTCCGAAGATATTAGTGGAGAGGGAGTCACAGGGGTAGATTTAAATTGGTGAAAATTGTTTATCAGCTGTGGGGATCCAACCAGGGTTCTCAAGATCCACAGGCCGACTCGATACCACTGAGCCACCTCCCCCTTAAATAACAGAAATTACCTAATTAAAATATTTCAAGGAAATCACCTAACATGATTTCTTATGACAACTAATAGGTACACCAATGAAATAATAGTAGTTCATGTGACTGTTATTTTTATTATAAATATTAGAAAAAAGTGGCATTTTCTTGAACTATAATTTATCATAAATTAAGTAATAAAATCAAGTAGGCAAATATAGTCAAATAACCAACTTATTCTGTTTAGTGAGCATCTGCTCCATTCCCAAACAAAGTAATTACGTGAAACAAATGTTAAAGTTAAAGTAAAAGATTTGAGTGTCAGCTACGTACAAGTTTATAA
Organism: Pterostichus niger; assembly: GCA_947425015.1. NCBI lineage: Eukaryota > Metazoa > Arthropoda > Insecta > Coleoptera > Carabidae > Pterostichus > Pterostichus niger. Next base: position 18,755,825 of record OX380341.1, on the reverse strand, counting down.
GCTTCTTTTTACTTTAGAGATATATAGGTAAGCTTATTTTCGGACATTAAAACCTTATCATTTAATGAGAAATTTGGTTGGCCTCAGCTGAAAGTAATTTCTAAGGAACAAGAGCAGAAGAGCTGTAAAATTAAGCAGATCAGTAAGTTCGGCTGTCATGATGCTCCGCACAAAATATACAAAAGTTCGTATCATTGTGATACTGATAAAGAAGCTGTCATTTGGTAAATAAGTGGTTTTAAACTTTTGTTAGACGCTAGACTTATCGCTTTTGTTAATATTCCAATAAGAAAATTATGAGAATTCCAAAATTTTAGAAGCTAAATATATTTATCAAAAATGACAATCCACGTAATTAAATTTATATCGACAGTTTATTATTTTCTTCCGTAATTATTATTACTTTTGTAATTTTAATATACAATTTTTTTTTTAATTCGTAAAAATATATATGTAGTGATATAGCATATAGAATATGTAGATGAACGATGAAGTTCATAATTAAATATATATATATATATATATATATATATATATATATATATATATATATATATATATATATATATATACCCAGTACTGGGTGCCATACTCTGTCGTAACAGATCAAAATAACTGTAACTGAAATCAAATCACTGCCCTCAAAAATGTTAGTAGAGAGAGAATCACAAGAGTATTTTTTTATATAGTGAAAATTGTTTAGCTTTGGAAATCGAACCTGGGTTCTCTAGTCCACAGTGCGACACGATACCACTAAGCTAAACATAAACAACAACAGGACAAACTAAATTACAGTATTGAGTACGATACATTCTAAACAACATGAACGCAATTAATATCTTTAACATCGTTTGTGATGTGAGAACTTATTAATAGAGCTACAACTAAAAGTATTACCAATACTATCAGAACTCAAAATTTATAAGTACGAAGTATTTAAACAAACAATGCTTTATCAGCATTGTATACCAATTATTTACTCTAAAAGTTAGTTAGCAAAAAACATAATAACCTGGTGTTACATCTGTATAATTCTGTTTTATTCAATGTTCAATAAACATGTCGAGTTGATATTTAATTTTCCAAGGTATTCACATTATACGCTTATACGATACATACGAGTATAGAGCTATTTGAATAACTCATCACCTCATCGAAATTAATTACATGTTAACGCCTCTGTAGCTAAATTGAATTTTCCTAAGTTAAAATGACAACCTGATAAACTTTCCACCATTGAAACGATTTGATTTCAAAACCTCATACATTTTAATTATAAACTCCAAAATTTCACATAATATTCACAAAGTTGTTTTTCTCAGTTAATTAATAACGCAGTCTGGCGGTTCGTGCAAATTCACCGAATGAAATTATCGTAGTGTGTGCATAAATTACCGGTGGAACTTTTGATTACATTAAAACTTTAATATGTTTCTTGGCTTATAATAAGTAGCGCAGCGCATAATGGCAAGTGCACACGTGATGATGGGAACGGTGCAAGAGTTGGCGGCGGCTGCGAAGGCGGTAGAAAGCTGGGCCTGCATGCGATATCGGCCGGAATGATTTGCTTCCTGGGGTTAATGAGTCACGTGTGGAACATGCTGAGGATTTATTAAAATATTGTAAGTTGTAAATTTTCTTAACGTTTTCTCGTAACTAATCTATGTAGAATATAGGTTAAAATCATGTTTTTAACTTCACATAATTAGCACCACCACAAATATTTCAAATTAAGGGCAAACATAAAACTATTTAGGCCCTTTTTGCGAACAGGACTTACTGTATAAAAAATAATAATAAGTTCTTATTATATTCTATCTACATATTTAGGTTATAGCGATTCTAAAATTTTGTAATTTAAGTTAAAACAAAATGACACATGGTGCTTTACAGGCGCGAATACAAGGGATAATGAAATTCAATCTCCAGCTCCCTCATCGAAAATAAACAATATAGCTTTATCTATACATAATAACAGAAGAAATACAATTTTATTATGAGTATTACTTTTTGTTTTTAATGTACCATTTATATTCCCGCTATACTTTGATGAGCTAAGTGATTAGCTCACCATTGCAAACTATTACAGTTGAAGAGATTACAAATTTAACGGTACAAAATTCATAACAATTGAATATCAAATAAGTTAAAAGTATGTTTTAATGGAACGCTACATAAATAATATCATCCGATAGCTTTTCTAAGCTTAAAAAAAGTCCATTATCACCATGTTACCAAAGTTAATGTCAACTACTTAAAGTTTACGTAAAAGCCAATGGTAATTTTAATTTAGCAAATAAAAGGATGGTATTATTTTCTATATGGTGTACCATAAAAACAATGTTTTATTGATTTTTATTTATTCTTCAGTTATTTTGAATTTTACACCATTAAATTTGGCCTACATAAACCTTTCTCTATTTCTTGAAACAACAGTTAGCAATGGGGGAGAGGGCCTTCTTGTGGTCATGTGGTAGACACTTTGTACAAGCGTGCATCATAATTTCTAAAGAGATTCCGCAATTATTAAAAACACCACTGTTGCTTATTGCCCACAAAACATGATTTATAAAATGTATGTTAACATTTTAGCACTTTTGATTAACGCAGCAGTTCTAAACCCTTTTAAAAAAATATACCCTTTTAAATAATATGACAGATTTGAGAACATAAAATTAAAATTATAACTTTTATTTATAATGGCACTCTGTAAACAGCAAAGATGGCAAGTTTAATTTACGTCTATCTAGTGACAAGAACATATTTTATCAGTAAATCTAGTCTCATTGGATGCAGTTTTTATTATTATGAAAATCTTTTGTATTTATACTTTTTTTTTATAAAATTCAGAGGAAAAATTTAAAGCCAATTAAAAATTTTACCATTGTATTTTCTATACAACAGATTTCAAATGGTATATATCATCAATACATATTTTATAATAAATACATATACTGGGTTTAGAATTGAAATATGTAACAGAAAATAGAGTATTACAAATTGCATCTAGAGAATCTACTTGTTGCTCAATTTTTTTTTGCGAGAGTAACAAGCACACTCAAAATGGCTTTTATAAAGAAAATTATAGATTTAACTTGACAAGTTAGTGAATTAAATTGTTTAGCCGAAATTAATAATAAATTATACCTGAACGTGTCATATTTTGTTCAAAATAATAACAATAATAATAAAAAATATTTTGTTTCATTGTTTTCCGCAGCACTTTCAATCCCAATTTTTTTTTATAAAAGCTTTTTTTCAATTGCTTGTTACTCTTGCATAAAAAACAATTGAGTAACAAGTAAATACTTATTACATGCAGTTTTTAATACTTTTTTTCAAATTTACATATTTATATATATAAAAAATAAAAATTTATGGGGTAGGTGGCTCAGTGGTATCGAGTCGGCCTGTGGTTCTTGAGAACCTTGGTTCGATCCCCACAGCCGACAAACAATTTTCACCAATTTAAAAAAATCTACCCCTGTGGCTCCTCCTCCACTAATATCTTTGGAGGCCGTGATTTGACGGCTGGTAACCGCACTTCACGCGAAAAAATATATCACTTACCGAGATCTGCTTAGGCAGAGTGCCACACCCAGTGATGGGTAAAAGGCGTGATGATATATTTATTTATTTATTTTTTATATATATATATATATATCTATTGTCGTAATAGGTATAATTATGTCAAGTGCACGGGCATCTCCTTGCACCTTACTACCGGTGCTAATTAGTATTCTTTGTTTCACAACTTGACCCTTGCAGTAGATTTTTTATATTTTTTTGTGTCAAAATAATACGCAAAATAATTTGTAATCAACGTGTTTATTAACAAGAATGATTGCTAGACATTCATTTATAGCCGGTCGTAAAGAACTGTGGAAAGTTTATGAACACCTAAATGAAACTAAGAACTTATTATTAGAATAATTGCACGTGCAGATATAAATAATGCAGAAAAATAATTTCACGTATAAAATTGAATATTCATGTCTTACTAAAAGGAAACAGGAAATTATGATACTATTACCTACTACTACTAAACCCAAGTCAACGTTTTTTAAAAATGTACTTTTATTTATTTATTTATTTAAGGCTAACTAAAATTTCGTAAAATAAGAAACATATAAATTAAAACAATACTACGTGCATGAAATGTAGATTTGTTTGGTTTTTAGGAATGAAGTCCATATATCCAAGTTTCACAAATGTGAAATTAAAAAAGCAGCGAAAGTATCGCAATAAATCTAAACGCAAAACACATTTTACAATATCCTTGTTATAAATCATAACTGCTGGTGTATGGAGTGGTGGAGAACACCCACACACACACTTTCACACACCCTCTCCAGCTACCGCTACTTGTACTGACAGTACTCTGTGCGGAATTTCTGAATCCTGTGAATCGCGTTTCGTCCGTGCACACTCAACAGCTTGGCGATGCGTCTTTCTTTTCTTATCCCATCAGAAATGCCAGTGGCGTACTTGAAACTACTTTACGAAAAATCCAAATCCGTTTAACCAAAAATTTTATTTTCTTACAACCTTTTGCACGAACTAAACTTAAATTTAGTTTGATTTGAATAAATAAAAGCAAATCGAAGTTAAATGCCAGATTAAATAAATAAATATATCATCACGCCTTTTACCCATTACTGGGTGTGGCTCTCTGCTTAAGCAGTGAAGTGCGGTTACCAGCCGTCAAGTCACGGCTCCCAAAGATATTAGTAGAGGAGGAGCCACAGGGGTAGATTTAAATTGGTGAAAATTATTTGTCGGCTTTGGGGATCGCAACAGGGTTCTCAAGATCCACAGACCGACTCGATACCACTGAGCCACCTACCCCACAATGCCAGATTAAATGTTAAATTATTGTAAAATATAATTTTCATAATTATATTAGTTATTATCACCTTATACTATACTACGAGTACTTATACTTATTGATTTTGAGTTGCAGAAAGATTTACACAAAATTATTACTATGTAAAAATAAATGTTGTTATTATAAATGAAGCATGTAGTTTAATTGCTATCAAACATTCGATTCGATTTTATCAGATTATATCAAATTTAAAATAAATTAGACAAACTTTATAGAAAGATATGATATAAATGCAATTAAACTTTTACACATCTTTCGTAGTTAAATTATTAAAACTCATAATGTTAGTGAAAGGCAATTCAAAGAGTTTATTTTCTACTCTAAAATAATTTGAAGCGACCTGAAATCAAATCTGGAATATTTTCCTTTAGAATAACATACATACTCGTTTATATATTATATTAAATCCAAATGTTTCTCATAATTCATGGCAGTTATTTAAAATTAATGATGTCACTGATCGTTTGTAGGCGGATTATCAGATCCCAGAATTCAGAACTCTTAGTAGGCTGAATCAGCCTTTTTAATTAATTTAGGTCAAAATTTACGTACTTACATTTTAACAGACGTCAGATAAGTACCAACTTATAAGAGAAATAAAAATGTTCGAAATTTCATCTTCATTACTTTTTTAATTAATTTATCTACGAATATGTATCTACTTTATATGTTACGAGTATTTAGTGATTATAATTTAACATATATTTACTGGATAAAATACCATATTTCATTTTTGAAATCACTAACTTTTTTATCAAAATTTGTATAATATGATCTACTTAATTTGCTGTGCGATCCGACAGAAACTGGATTACCGAATATTTGTATTATCAGTTTTAAAAATTCCGAAACTATATTTTTTAGAAAATAGATATCCAAGAGATTTTTGAGACCATAGAATGTGCAATAACTTCGTCTACCCTAGTAAATTACAGATAAAATCAGTGCATATTAGAACAAATTTGAATTAAAAAATAATTATATAGCTTATTTACCTATTGCATCTATGTTAGCAAAACAAATATAAACAATAAAACAATTACGCTCAAATGTAAAAACAAATGTAAATAACAAACCAAATATTGTTGACGATTATAGAGATCGAAAAACAAGATATTATGTTTCAATAATCAATAAACCTTTACAAAGAAAAAATAAATATGTATTTAAATTACTTTGTTGTTTGTTGTTTACAATACAACCTAAATGAATTTGAAATGTGTATGTTTCCTTTCATATTTGTAAAATGTTATTTGCTGTGGTCGATATATCAGATAAAATTCCCCTAAAAATTATGAAGAGAGGGTGATGACATACTGAAAGTAATTAATCAAAATTCATTTATTCAATATAGAATAGAGTTAGATGCGAGCCATATGTACGTTCATGGTTGGCAACACGAGGCAGAGTAACCTTTACCACAGGAAAGCATCATATGTCAGGCACTGTTTATTTATCGGCGTTTATCTGCAACGCTGTTGGAATGTTGAACAGCGCGTTAGTTGAGAGCTGAGCTCAGTTAGCTGAATCTGCTCTCTGCCAACTAAGCTTCGTGCACAGTATACAATGCACGCAACACGACTTTTTACTTTTTATTTCAGAAATTAATCTCTTATCCTTGAAAATCTGATGCGTTAAATCTTTGCTGTCAAATGTTTAATGTTGAGCATTAATTTTCTTTGTGGTGTATGCTGGGTTTCCTTAATGTGGGTCATTAAAGGGAGGGTTTAAGCAGAAACAATATAAACCGAGACAGTTTCGTGCATAAACATTACTATAAAAGGGTTTAATGTGTTGAAGAACCCGCAAATTCCTAGTATGATACTCGAGCGACCGTATTGTCATAAACTATATCAATTTCTAAAGTAATAACATAACAACATACATAGGCTCACAGACTGATCCAATTATATATCCTTTGAATGAATTCAATGCAAAGTTAGACATATAACTATAAACTACAACTATCAGTTATACCAACGTTATTTGCGTTTGACACATAGGCGGAGTTAACGTTTCCGTTAAGCAATGTACCTTCTATTATTAATTAATATTTTAATGTAAAGATAAAGATAGTAACAATGAGTAAAATGCTATATTTTCCTTATCAAATGTTAACGTCAACTGTCATACTGCAAAGTATTACACGTAAATAATAATATTTATTTTAAAAAAATATCTAGAGTAGTGCTATTTAAACTATGGGCTGCAGCTCCCTTAAGAGTTGCTAGTTTTGTTGAGGAGGCTGCGAAAAATCATGAAACAAATTTAAAATGACCAACACCGATATCCCTCAAATATTAAGTGTAACTTAAGTAAAACAATTTAAAATCGAGAAATAATGTCAAATGAGTTAATAAATATTAATGTCAGTAATTCAATTCGATATTTTATTACTTAATGGCCATAAATGGAAAAATATTTTATCTTAAAAAAGACATATTTGTTTTTTAATATTTATTATTTTTATTCTTCTTTGTATTTTTTCATAATTTTACTGTAGAAAATTAGTCCACAAAATTTGCTTCTTGCATATTTTGTCGCTTCGAGTATATTAGTATATAAATAAAAAATAAATAAATGAATATATCCTTTTACCGATAACTCTGTCCTAGCAGATCTAGATAATTGATATATTTATGCGAGTGAAGTATGGTTACCGGTCGTCAAATCACGACCCTTAAATATAATAATGAAGGAGGAGCCACAGAGGTAACACTAATTTGGTACAAGGAACCTAGAGTTTAAATTGGAATCCGACCTAAGCAGACACAATAGTATATTTTGGTTATAAATTCAAGTAAACGAGATATAAACACACGACCTCTTGCTTGGGAAACGCAAGTTTTATTCACTAAATTATTAGGAAGTCATAAGAATCTTAAAACGTCGAATAATATATTTATTTAGAAAGAATAGTATGCGTTAGCAGACAAGTAAGGTACACTTAGAAATTATATATTTAATGTTTACTTCTTAATAAGTAGGAAATCAATGAAAGAGTCAATAGAAGTGTAGTTAAAGATTTTATTATCTCTTTAAATAATTATCTTTTTTAAATAATTTTGTATGTATATTTGTCGTCCGCATAGGTATTATTAGGTACAGTTAGTCAATTTCAACAGGTACTGGCGAAATCTTGCTATACTTTCTGACTTGGGCATGGTGATTCCTGAAATTCGCTTGCCAGATTAGATAGTAATTTAGTAAGTTTTAAAATTCAATCAGCTTTAAAAATGTTGAATTCATTTACTCGTATATAATGGGCGACACTATTGTGAAATGAATTTGGAGGACATTATTTGAATGTACTTTGTTTAAAATTTGAATTTTTTATATTCCCGACTCTAAACCTTAGCAATTCCTCTAAAAATCTGATGGTCTGCCCGCAATAACTAAAAGGTATCCTAATGTATAAACCTTATAAAGTATCAAATTGTACACAAACAATAAAAATTTAACACCTTCTTAAATCCAATAACATGAAAACGAACGTCTTGCGGTATCGACTATAATAAAGTAAGTATTACGGTAAAAATTGTTTCTGTCAAAGTGTCATGATCGGCGATACAACGTCGTTATCCGCGTAACACGTTGCAACTGACATTTCACTGCAGATTGTACGGTAGTTCCCGTTAGCGAAATTTGAAACTAGAGTGGAAATTGTACCAACAAGTTCTAATATTTAGAAGATAACGATGGTAATTGTGCTTAATTGAACACCACTGAGTTTTATACATAGGATTGATTAAACAGTATCAAAAGTATTTAATATTTGATACAAACTTCAAATTAATTGCAAAATCAAGACACCCTTTTTCAAAATCTGAGTTAAAATGTTAGATCATTATGATGCTGTCAAACTATTTTATTTAATAATTAATGATGGCAAGGAACGCCTTTAGACTAGATTACAAGATCCCGGAATTTCGACGTTTTTAATAGACTGGATCACCCGAATTCCGCGGGTCAGAATTTTCATTTAATTTTAGACAAAATTTACATACTTTAATTTAAACAGAGGATAGGTAAGTATAAACTGAACAAAAGGACAAATAAAAATGATCAACATTTCTCTATTACTTGTTTAATTAAATTATCTACGAATATGTATCTACTTTTTATTTGACAATATTTATTGATGACATATTTATTACAGTGGATAAAAATTCCCTCTCTTAAAATACTATGTATAATTTAATAAAAATGTTAATATCTTTTACTTAACTATATCAAATACTACATTTCTTGGTAAAAAATTGTGTTATATGATTCGATCGAATTTATAATATATAATAGTTCCGGCCAACAGGCCGAATCGAGCGGATACAGTATCGTGGCCAAATATTCGTGCTATCGCTATTCATAATACTTAAAGAAAGTTTGCTGAAATTGATATTAGTTTTTCATTTTAATCTCAAAACGGATAACTAAAGGTGATCCAAAAGAATAATAATAATAAAAAAACTTAGACAAGGTTATGAGAATGAAATGAGGAGGATGTTTCATTTAAATGAAGAAAGTTGATGCCACTTCCAGTTATACAAAAAGTTATATGTTTATTATATATAGATAAAAATGATACCAGTATGTTAAGTTTACGTATGTATTTGATATATTTATAAATAAAGAAGTTTTCTACTTTCTGTAGACACCCGGTGTATATCGAAATGTAAAAATATTGCAGTTCGGATAATGAAAGCCCTTATTATTTAGAAACTTTTTGTATAAAATCCAATTACATTATAGAATAACCTTTATTAAATAATTTTTAAAATATTTTTATTTTAATTTTCTTTAGGGAAAAAATATATGTAAAATATGTATAATTAATTTAAGTCGAATTCCATGTAGAATCCAATTGGTATACTTTTGATTTATCATTTATACTTTGTTTTCAATGTACGTATGTAGTGCTGTGATGCATTGGCATTTAGAATAATGCTTTCCGTCGTGACTGCCCTCACGATAAGTTTACCGCCTTTACGAGGAAACGCGTCACCGATAACATCGCCGCGCCGGTTTTACGCGTAAACACCTTACCTTCGTAACAGCAACAACAGAAAGATGGAGTTTTGCTTTGTTTTTTATTTACTCAGATAACGATAGCAAAAGATTTATATTCATACGTATAGGTGTTAAGAAAAAGAATAGAGAGAATTAAAATGTCACAAAATGGATTTAAAAAATTTAAAAATATATAACTCGTCAACTCTCTACTAGCTCATTCATAATATATTTTTATTAGTTAATTAATAGGATAAATTAATGTGTAAATATGGAAAATGTACCACATATTTTAATTATAAATATTACTACGTAAATTATGAATTAATTTGAATATATAAACAGACAGTTATTCATAATTCGTGAGTTATTTATTAATTGTTTAAATTTGAGAAAAACATAGCAAACTCTCTTATTAATTTATCAGGACTGTACAATGGCCAGTGTTATAGTGACCAATGATCACTGCTAGGGACGTTGCGATACTGACAATATTATTAAAGTATCGATATCTTCTTTTCTATACCAAAAATGTTAGTACTCATTACCTTATATATATATAAAAGAACTTATTTCATTTTTGCAGTAATCTCATGATATGTATTTAATCCGGCGGTAGAGTTGTGTGGGTAGCGTTACGGAATTCGAATCTGGAGATCCCGAGTTCTAACCCCACTCAAGCTAAAAAATATATAAATTACTATAGTATGGCCCGGTGAGATCTAATTGGGATTAAGCTCCTGCTAAAATAAGTCATTAAATAGTAAAAAGTTATTATTTTTGTAAATAGCCGATATCGATACTTCAAAGTATTTATATTTCCTTTTGAAATTTGGTGTGGTAGAGATATGTAGTATCATTACCATTCCCGATATTAAACACAATGGCTGGTAGCATAAGCTCTGTTTTTGCCTGTTTTAAGAGCAGTGTTTTAGCTATCTCTAACATGTTAAAACCGTGCTCTTAAAACACCCAAAAACAGAGCTTGTGCTACCAGTCAATGTAATCGAACAATTAGCATACTAGTAATTGTAAAAAGTCTTGAATAATTATAAAGATATTTGAATATTATTCTTAATAAAGTTCTTTAACCCTAATAGATTTGTGCTGAAACCATTGTCTGTTTCTAAGAATTATTTTAATTTAAATGAAAGTCAAATACAGGAATCAAATTACCTTGGACTAAGGTATTTATACTCATATAGTCTGTAATAAACGAAAAGCAGCTTTCAACATGATTGGCAAAATTTTAGTGAAATAAACAATTACTTTATATTTTAGTTTCAACTGAAAGGTCCATTAGTTGATTAAACGAATTCATCGGCAAAATTAATCAGTTTTATCAATAGATAAATAATAGTATAAACAAGTGAATAAACAGTATCAACAAATATATGTATTTTCTAGTTTTCTTTTTGATAACTAATTTATAAAAGAAAGATAATTAAAAATACCTAATTTTAATATTAAACAATTTTCTAATAGCATTAATTGAAAAATATTCCCATTATATCAACAAAACTAATAAGAATGTAGTATTTCAATTTGTAAATAGAATTTATGCCAAATGAATATTTTATCAGAAAACAAATTTAATTCATTTAATAAAGCAGTTCTCAATCACACCGTAAAACTTTACAATACAATTCTGGAAAGCATTGAACCAATTTCATTTGCATACATACATAACATTACGCCGTAATCTCAACCAGCAGAATCCAGTCGGCTTCGGGTTGTGAACCTTTCATGCATTTCGTTCTACACTCAGTTTACGCGAAATTTTCGTACTTTATATTCATGTAGATTCATAAACCAATTCTTCCGTTTAAATGTTCGTAATTAAAGTTCATTTTATTTCACTGTTTATTTTCATAAAGAATTACTTTAGAATATAATTATGTTACATTTTATGTACAAAAATAAAAGTGTTTTTCATATAGCATTAAAAATTAATTTACTAAATTTAGTATGCACATACATATAGATTGGATTGAATTGAATGAGAACATTAGAAGCTAGATATTATATTTAAGATAATCTTAGTTCTTCGTAATTGGAGTGTAGAATACCGTTAAAACTAATTACAACTAGTATTACAAATAGACAAAATGATTCCCACGTAATTAGAAGTTTCAACTGCAGATGTAGATTACATGTGCTGATTATTTTACACTGGGATACATAATACTTCACTAGATGTATGTTCTATGTTCTAAAGTCGAAAGCATTTGAAATAAATGCAGAGAAATATAGTGGTATAATTATTTTCTTATTTTATTTATTTGTAAATTGCAAATGGATCTATTTAATTTTTAATTTACGATTTAATACAAATTGTTTGAATGCCTTATTTTAATCATGTTGTTAAATTTGTATATTCAATTTTAAAACTAAAATATAGTTTACTTGATTCTGATTATCAAGATTTTGATAAAGACCCAATCCTAGGTCGAAACATCAGTTTAATAAAAAACATATATTATCAAAACAAGCCCAGAAATCAATTTTTTTATTATAAAATTGCTTATATTTCGGCTTATTCAAACTTCAAATTAAAATCATTTTTACGTTATTCAATAATAATTGGAGATTGCTGATTTCTACATATATTTATTTATTTGTTTAGAAAGGCAGTACATGACTTGCTGATTTTTTTTGTCACATGATAAATTATTTATATATCGTTATTATTATATGTATAAAAAATATCGTATCTAAACTTCATAAAATTTAAATATTACAGAGAACACTTGAATTTAAAATATCCCGGAACTACTCGTAAGTGGAAGATTATATAACTTTAGGTACTCGTAATTTAAAGAACTTAAGAACTGACACATAATTTAAGAGGACACTTAACGTTTAAAAAGGCAATAAGCTTCAAGTATGAAGATAAACACTTGAAATTTGTTCCATAAGTTTTCATGATTCATTTTCATATTCCTGGACTGAAGTTTGAACCATGAAGTTGAAGTCTTTTACTACTGCTGAAGTGTTACATGATTTTAAACAGTTTTAATTTTATTTCATTTAAATACCCAAAAATTAACCTAATTATGTATAATTGTAAAATAGAATATTCACTGAGAATGATTTGCATTTGCATACAAACGAAAAAAATTTTCGCCACTTACTTTCTATTTCCTACAATTATTAATCTAATCTGATTTATGTCCATTATCTGTCAATATCATTCACAAATAATAAAAAAACTGACTTGCCTAAATTAACTTTCAACGAATTTATATTTTTATCTATTTGTATACACATAAATACATTAACATTTTTAAAACTTTAATTGAGTTTTTAAAGTACAGCAAAACAATAATAGTTTATATATTTTCCTGAATATGACAAATAGAAAACAAGTTATTAACGTGTTTTGCCACAAAAATGGGTGCACAAATAATAAATGGTACACAGCTCGGATGGGTTTTATCCACATTACAGTCACTTTTGTTTCAGATATATGTTTAGAATCCGATCAGTGACATAAAAGACATAATTTCATCAGATCTTTTAAAAATATTCACAATAACTGATATTAGGTTTTAAAATCCTGTACAAACCAAAACAGTGTACTTTTCTATAATATGAATTTCGAAAGAAACATTATTTTATATAAAGTTTTTATATAGGTTTCAAAATAAATTTTCAATAAGTATTCGGATTATTTGTTGATCTACGATACAAGATACTACATTTTCCGTTTAAATAAGAATGGGATCTGTGACCATAACCGAATTTAAAGAAACAAATTATAAAATAAGTAAATATTATGTTGTCTCATAATAATAATAAAATATTATAATTAGGTATATTGTATTTTGAATTTTAAATTCAATTATGCATTTCATGCGAGGTAGAAATGGTTCAGGATGAATTGAAACAGGTCAAGTCTCAGTATAAACACAATTTCCTTATTTTTCTTCCACATTTGTAATCCGTGTTTCTCTCTCAAGTGTTGGAACTGAAGAATGACAAATATCACGTGGTATTATGGTAGGTTTCCATGCATGCATTTTGTCTGTTTCTTCGGATCTATCCTTATTTATAAATTTAGAAAATTGACGCAAACATAGATGCAGCGACGGACTGTGTTCGTCAACTCTCTGCTCGTTGTAGTGGTATTTTGAAAACGGATTGTTTTCTAATCTATCAATAAATTGAAAATATGTCATATTTTGTAAGTAAAATTAATAACATATTACAAAACGCAACAAATACATGTGAACGGCACAAATTTTATACGTCGTCACGGTTACAGTACTACAGGCGACACGCGTGCATGAAAAACCTACAATTATTTTAGATTATTTGTGAGTATTCCGTCCCCAAATTTTAAATAGAATTTTTCTTGTAAATTATAAATAATTAATCGATATAAAAAGATACGGGTATTTTAATTTCTTGTCTAGAATCATATGAAAAAAATTTAGCGAAAAGATGGAATTTAATTGAAACCTTGCGACAGATAACTGATCAGAAATTTGTTCAAAGATTTCAACACATGCCGTAATGTGAATGATCATGGATAGAACTCTAGTTAATAATGAAGGCGATGAATTTAATCTAATAATAATTTAGATGTGACTTTTCATCTGTAACTCATCCGAAAGAAAGTAGGTTATCATCTAGCATCGAAATAACACATTAAAGGCGAACTCATACATGTAAAACCACAGAACTTGATTTATGATTTCCACATGACAGGTTTACATTCTATAAACTGCCATTCTCTCATTATAAAAACAAATTAATCTTGATACAAGCGTCAGTGGCCGCATGGCAACATGAACCAGCACCAGCCACTTATTTGGTATTCAGCATAAAGCTCACATGTGTATAATTACCTCAGCGACATGTTGTGCCCAGTTACAGCGCTACAGGTTGCTCTAATCCGATCATTGTAAACAAATAAATTACATATTCGCTACCGCGAATTTTACATGCTGGCTTTGTAATGATACTAGAATTAGACGATTTAATTTTATGCTGATACAATCGACGGAATTTTGTATGCAATCATTTATAGCGAAGAGGTGGTTATGCTCTGTTTTCATTGTTTAATTGATTGACATAGGTAGTATTAGCTTTTTATGCATTTGTTGCGGCTCTTTGAGGTTGTAATAATCATTTAGGACGTCCGTTAAAATCCATAACACTGATATTTAGAAAACTACCATGAATCATATCGTTAATTGTTTCGTAAAAGTACACAATTTTCTAGAGAGGTAATTACCTGTATACGGAATTCTAATCCGAAGATCCCGAGTTCGAATCGCACTCAAGCTACAAAAATATATGAACTACCACACCGCGGTTCGGTGAGTGCGGACCCTGTACTATAATTGGGATTAAATTCCTATTGTATAGCGTAACATAAATAAATAAATAAATACGTCTACGGACTAAAAAAAGACGAATTCTCCTTTATTATATATATACATATATATGGGACGTATTTTGTCAAAAAGGCCACCCCCTGCATATTTTTCTTCTTAAGATAAATGACTCTGGGGGGTCTCATAACATTTCATGATTTAGAGAAGTTTTGACCAGATTTTTGGCCAAAAATTTGAAGAAAAAAAATGTAGTAGATTACATATTTCGTATCATAACAATAAACGATAATAATATTCATATAGTAAAGCACAAATAAAATTAAATCGAATACTATGGAAATACATTTATTCTACCCTTTATAATACCGAGAATATTTTGTAACATTAATAATATTAAATTAATCAGTCTTATGACCGGTTTCTGCAACAAAGCTTAAATTTTCGATTAAATAAATGAAAACAAATAAAAATTACATGTCAAATGGAATAAATAACATTACTGTCATATATTTAAACCAAACTTATAAGTTTTGTTGGTGAAACCGGCCATTATTCAATTTGGAATCATAACTGGTAATGATAAAAGTTTTAAAAATAGCCAATAATTTGATTCACACACATGCACTTAAATAGTACCTTTTTAATGCGTATTTATGAAACGAAAATAACCTCTTTCCGGTAGTTTCGTTGTCGCCCCTTTTTGTCCGGTAAAAATTTTATAGCCATAAAACTGGGCGGTAATGATAATTACGTCACAAGGTAAAGGTGGCAACTCGTTAAAAATAGAGCTCGTTCTGGTCTAGGAACGTAATGTACTACTTAATTCTACCTTTTCGCTGTATTTTTGATCCGACAAATGCATTATTCCAGTACTTTATAATAAATCGTTGCTGACAACAGGAATATGATTAATTCTGACTTTCATAAATGACACAAAATATCTTATTTAACAAACATATAACCATTATATGCGCGTCAAATACTATACTTTACCTAGAACCTACAACTATTTCAGTAATGCACTCATAGTTTTTTTAATTTTTTAATAAGTATCTTTATTAACAAGTTTAATTTGTCAATCGATATTTAACTTCATATTTTATAAATAACTATAACAATACAACTTGCATCAACAGAATAATTCATTTTCACTATTTTCTATAAATAAATAAATATATTATCACGTCTTTTACCCATTACTGGGTGTGGCACTCGCCCGTATCAGATCTCGGTAAGTGATATATTTCTTCGCATGAAGTGTGATTACCAGCCGTCAAATCGAAGAAGTTATAGGTGGGGGAGCTACAGGGGTAGATTTAAATTGATGAAAATTGTTTGTCGGCTGTGGGGATCGAACTAGGGTTCTCAACATCCACAGGCCGATTCGATACCACTGAGCCACCTACCCCATACTGTTCAATATTCATAATTGAATATTATTAATTTTTTTACGATCTTGCAAGTGAATTTTTATATAGTCATTTTCAGTGCAACAAGCGACGTTTGAAATATAATAAGTAAAATTAGTATAATTTGTTACAACTCGATTATAGAAAAAATAATTTATGCAACTCGTGGTAAAAATGACTTCAATGGATTCATGAGTTCGTAGTATAAGCCGTAGCTTCCCGCTCATGCAATAAAGTGACACTTTTGACACAATGACTTGGTATAACCACGGAATAAAAATAGTATAAACATAACCTTGCTTATATCTATCATAGATCTACAAACGAATATGTTTGCAATATTTTAAAATAATTGATTACACATACAACGTGGAATATGAACTTTCATAATACACTAATAGTTGTACGAGTATATAAAATAATTTAGTTTTAAATCGAATGTGGCAAAAAGTTACGTCATTTGATTAGAATATTTGTACGAAAAGTTATCCTTTTCAGTGAAGCATGAAAGTTTGTTGTGATTCAGGGAAAACTACATTTCGGTCGCTAAAAAAAAAATCCTTATAATAGGCAAAACAACTTTTCTTTCTCATACCGTTGTCGAACTTGATTTCATCTCGTTCGGCAATTTCCTTCATTCATATAAAAGATTGAAGTTATTGTGCCATAAATATCTGCGAGTATATTAGTTTAATGTAATCAAATAAAAAGTAGCATGCGTAACAAAGTTAACTCATGTAGTTACTAGAATAAGTGGACTCGTCTATTCCAGATGAAGTTCCCGATTATTGTTGGTGGGATAAGTAAAATAAATATCGCATTATTTAATTCGGAGATAGAGCAATGAGCTGTAAATAATGTAGACAAAGGTTAATTAACAAACAACGGATGAAATTTGTTATTTCGACATTAATGACAATAAAATTAATTCTTATTTTATGCCAAATTTAGATTATACAAAAAATAGTAACGTCATTTCCTTTGAAACTTGTCCTGAAGATCAAGTCACTCGTTAATCAAGGTTCTTATTTAAATTTCAATCTGGCAGACCGGATAAAGCGATTTAAATTCTAACTTATATCCTGTGCTTGAAGTACTAATTACAATATTAATAAATGTTAGAACGTTAATCTCGTAATAAATAGCAATTTTAATTTCGACAGCTTAAAATTAAAATATTATTAAAAGATAATTATTTAATAACAATAATTTAGGAAGGTAACAGATCATGTGTCAGCAACATTGATATTCATACATGAATAAATGTTGCACGTATATTGTACCAGGCGATTAACATAGGAAATGAGTTTTCCATTACCATTACTACACTGATTACTTTAGTAAGAACAGTTTCAAAGAAAAGTTGTACAGAATTAAATATTGAATTTAAATCAGTCTACACATTTCATTTTACTTATTTCAATACTGTTAAAATTTAATTTAAAAGTAGTCAAAAATGAATTATAATTACAGTCTTGAAATTGGAGCAAATGTAAACAATGTATAACTGTAATTATTGTCGCATACATATTTTATTTTACTAGTAGATAAAGTAGACTGAACAAAGTTAAATTTTAAGTTTAAATAAATCGAAGCTACATATTCAATGGAACAGTTAACGTTGCTGTCAAACATTCGATTCAATATTGTTCTGTTAATTTATATTGGTGTAATTACCTTTTGATTCATTTTCTGTTTTTACTATAGATTGTCCAACTGCAATTGTGTGGAATTCAGTTTCAAAAACAAGCGCAGGAAGATACTCCCTTCCTTCCTCATCTTCATTTTCAGTTTATATTATACAGTGTGTAACTGCAATTGTGTTAAATGTATTTTTAAACAAGCGCAGGCGATGCGGCCTTCATTTCTTATAGATTCGTTGTTAGAGAAGTGGGCGTAAGTGAAGATTTACGAAACAGGTGTACAGGAGCGAATGGATGAATGTTTGTTGCGTGATGATGGATTTTGGTTGTGAGGAAAGAAAGAGTTCGTATGGAGGAAGTGTTAATGTGGTCGAAACGAGTATCGTGTGTCAGGATGAGAATGTTGACGGGTACGTACTACCCCATTTAATGGGATATAGCGTGATGTTATGTATGTATGTATGTATGACTACAAGAAAAACGGAATATTAATACTGATTTAGTTACAGAATGTAATCATCTACAGCTTTTATAATTTATTGCTTATGTTAACTGCCTATAGCATAGTTTTCGTGTATATGCAAATATCAAATGTAGTATTTGATGAAAAAAAGTAAAACTACACAAAGTGAAACGGAATGTAACATGAAGTAGTGCAAGATTGAATTTCATATCAATGCGTGACACATCAGACATATTGCATGCATTGGAAATATGTGTAGTGTCTGTATCTTGTTTGGCTCGGCGGCGAGTCGGCTGGTATTCGAACATGTTTATTTTATAAAAGGAAATAAGATCTGCAGCATTACATCTCAAGAAATATGATATCATGTATCAACAAGCTTGTGAGATACCAAACGTTATTTACTTTTTTTCTTAGAGTACGTGCAGGTATATTGAATATGTATAGAAACTAGAATTAAATCATTTCATGAAAAACATTTTACAATTTATAAATAAATACATGGTAACGCACATGATTGTAAAAATGAAAACTTGATTTCTTTTGTCACACCTGATTGATAATATTTTCAATATTTTCATCACATAACAATTATACTAGCTGATCTGATTTGGTTCTTCCAACATAATCATTTTTGAGACATTTATTTGATAGTTGGTAACTATGGTGAATTATGCAAAAATATATGTAAATGTGAAACACATATAGAAATGGGGAAATAGTAGGTTGATACATTTATTTATATACATTTTTATATTGTTTAATTTAAATTTTCCAATTGATATGTACAGTAGCATTTGAAATCAAAAATAATAATAACAAAAGTACGTATATATTAAAAGCTTTTAAACATTTTTCTCTACATCCAGGGCAGAAAGATCGATTTTCTGCACTTATTAAATATATAGAAAGTAGATATTTGCTGCACAGCGTGTGGAAATTAAATACTCTTTGTTCAAAGAAAGTGAGTTTTTTGATAGGATATGTCATACTATCATGAAAAGACTGTAAACAATTTTAAGCAAATTTCAGAAGAAGAAAATGCTGAAATATTTTTTATAATCTTTTCCAGGAATTTCTTGTACATTTTCTTGTTAATATTTTTATGTACCAAATATTACATTTGTTACAATTGAAAACTGATATGAAATTAAAATTTTGAAAGATAAAAAATAAGAAAACTAACTAATCAGATAGATTTAACTTGGTAGTATTTAGGAATTAGGATAACAATAAAGTAGTAGATAGCTCAGTGGCAACGCAAAAGATTGTGGATTTTTAAAAAGCAGAGTTCAATTCATAGCCAATAAACTGATTTTTATTAAATTATAAATTGCCTCTGTGACTCCTCCTCTACTAACATTTTCAGATTTATTGGCTGGTAACTGTACTTTTCGGCTTTACGCACACATAAATATATAATTTATCGGAATATGCTATAGTACAATGCCACATCCAGTAATTGGTAAAAGATGATATATTAATTTATTTAAGATAAAGTATCCTGATATATCGAGTTTTTATTTTCATTTTAAAAGGAGTTAATAACAATTTTTAGTAGAGGTAACAACTATAAATTTTATTTATAAAAATACTTGACATGTTTGTAATTCTGCTATCCTTGAACTAACCATGAGAAAAAATGAACTGGTTATAAAACAAATAGCTGAAGATGTACAAAGTCTGTAAATATCAGCCTCAAAAACAAGGCTATATCAGCTCATTAGCCTAATAATTACACCTGTACGTTCACAACAAGTGCCGTGGAATGCATGTTCGGTTTAATCAAATGGTTCTCACATAAAAACAGCGTTTACTTTACATTATTTAAACTTGGCCGGATAGCAGCAAAATTACTGTTTAATTGTATCATTAGTAGCAACAAAAGCAATAAACTGTTTTTATTTTTCGTTTAATTTGGGTTCATTCTGGACAACTCATGATATCACATGTTAAATACTAGGTCATATAAAATTATAATTATGCAAAAATACACATTTTTGAATCATTAAATACAAATATATCTCTACAACTTAAAGTTTATTATCATAAATAAATTAAAATATAAATACAAAGCTTTAATTTAAATAATTTTGAAAGCCTTTTACGTTGGTAAAATTTAAAGAGATTATTTTTTAAAGTTGAATTTATGTCATTGCAGACGAATCTCTTATCAATACTTATAATATTAGTCTTGGAATCGATGCTGTGTTTAGATACTATGGCAGAAATAATCGGTTGACGCTATTCCTTGTACAGTGGTGCTGCGACGCAAAGCGTTAGTGTATCTGCCCTGCAAGTAGAAGTACCTGGTTTGTATCACGGCGTTACCCGAATCAAGCATGTGAATTTAAAAAGTTTTTCATTTGTTTAACAATTATCCGCAATTAATCAAAATTGGAGGAGTACCTACAAAATTATTTATTTAATTGTTACTCAGCAAAACAGACAATTATAGTGAAGCGAGTACGGCCCTGTTCCCTCTGGAACAGTCGATACGTCGTAATCTGCTGCGCTTTTATCGCTGTCTCATACGCAATACTGGAACGAGTACGATCTTGTTCTCTCTGCGTCATGCTTCTATAATGTTCCAGAAGCTCTGAAATATTGTAGAAGAACTTGTTTCAGTATATAAGGGAGAGTTTCGGCCGGCAAGATTAATTCAGTATTTGAAGTGTGAACAGTGCAAATCGTTGCTAAATACTTGAATGTGAATATATATACGTGTTGTAAATAAATATATGCCTTAGTAGTTGTACTACATTCTTTTCGCTTTAAATAAATATTTTGTTAGTGTTTTCAACTTCACCGAACCCGAAATTGTAATAATCGTTACAATAGTACAAGAAGGCTGCAGTTTATACTGAAATCCGAACTATAGTTAAAGAGATTTGAATTGACAAACTCTCATTTATAATGCGAGTAACTATCCACAGATAACTACCCGTTCTTATAAATATTATCAAAATAATATGCACCGATTAAAAATTCATAAAATAATATAAATACCGGTGCATTTAATTATTGTCTTCTCTAATTAATTAAGCATAATAACGTAGTCATTACAGGAATGAAGAAATATTATTTAGAAATTTGCTTATTTTTAATAACTCTAAAAATTCAAATAATCTTGACAATCTTTCGTGAGACAAGCAGCAAATTCTTGCGTGCACAAAGAGTAGAGTAGATAATCGCGCAAATCATCTCATCTCGTGCATCACAAATTTCAATTAAGAGAGAAAATTAAAATGTCATTAATGAAATTAATTAAATATCGCACGTCGCCGTCAGAAACAGAAACTCTAGTTACAACGGTTTACCAGCGAAACAAAATTGCTAATTACCTCATGTAGAAACTTAACAGCAGTATCAGCATTTATGTTTAGCGAATAATCGATGCCAGTCGACTTCCACTGAATGTTACACACTGTAATCTTATGATGAAGTGAATAACTTCATCGTTTGAAGATTTTATATTATTAACTGGCATTATTAATTTGTGATGGGTCCAGGTTATAAAAAGTAAAAATTAAAAATCTACAGTAAAATTAGCATCGAAAATAAGAAGGTTTGCAATGGTAATCATTTTCGTTAGATGAATTAGAAAGTAGATTACTGATAGTTGATTATTCGTACGTCAAATGAATGCCAATGTAACTATAAAAACGAATAGGTATTCCTTTAAACTACATTGACTGCAATAAACAATACAGATATAAGAGTTGAGGTACTAGATGTATCGTACGTATAGACCGAGGTATAGAAAACACCACGAAAAATTTTTGCTGTATTTTAAAACATTGTTGTTTGTTACAAATTTAATTAAAAATAGTTATTTGTTTAACTGCTAGACAAAAAAGTAGACGATTTACTGTCACGGCTAGAGTTTTATAGTCGCGGCACAGCCGAAGTTATGAATAGAGCCAAGATAGTGTTGAGCACATATTTTTTAGTTGATTGTTGAAAATAATATTAATTTTATGATTATTTACTAGTTCACTTAAAAATGTATTTTGCTACATTTGTAAAATCCGTTTATTTTTGCAATATACACTATAAGTGCACATTTACATCACAGCGTTTTACGAGTACATGCAGCATATAATTAAATTAATATTTCATATATTTTGTTTACTAATGGACTTTGTTTATCTCATAGAATTTTTTAAAATTCCATTGCAGTTAATAACTTAATTAATCAAATTATACCCCCCCCCCCTCATAACCGCACTTCACGCGAAGAAATATATCACTTACCGAGATCTGCTTACGGCAGAGTGCCACACCCAATAATGGGTAAAAGGCGTGATGATATATTTATTTTATTTATAAATAATTTGATATCAGATGTTAAAAATAAGACTGCTGATCAAAATTCAAATAGATTACCGCCATTTTCATTTACTGTTACTTGTCATTTGACGTTTACTTTTTCTTTATATTCAAATGATTTATCCACAAGTATTTTTTATTTTCTTCTGAATATACTTATCTTTTTTGTTAAGATTCAATTTGATAATTTTAATTATAATTTGTTTCTTTTACAACGTAGATGGTGCACTTTAGGGCCGGATTTCCCACAATGCTAAGTAGGCTCTAGCCTAGAGTTGCTAATTTGTAAGGGAGACAAATTTCGATTGAAATTTATTTGTTTGTTATTTATTAATAGATACTAACCTTAAAATTGTTTTTAATTAACTGGCTTGGTCAATATATTGTGTTGTCTTTAAACTATTTCTCTTATTTCTTATAGCATATTGGTATCATTGCTTTTGCAATTTATTTAATATAATCTAATTTACTGGAAATAATTTTTTAATATATCATTTATCAAATTATTTGCTAAAAAATGGGACAAACTTTATACATACAACATGAATAACATCACGCTATATTTCATCAAATGGGGTAACACGAAATCCTGAAACATTCACAGGACATCCACTCTTCAGATACTCTTATAACAAAGAATCAATCTTCGTTCAACATTCTCATTCTGACACACCATCCAGTGGCGTAACTATCGCCGGTGCAGCCGGTGCAATTGCCTGGGGCCCCCGAGTGCAAGAGGCCCCCAATTGAAGTTTTTTTCTTCGGTTTTGATTTGATGGTTTTGACACTTTATAGTGAGTTGTAAAAAGGGTTTTAATGTAAAATATTTACAATGGAGTTAAATATTTGTACTTTCCGGACGCATGCTCAGCAATAATATTGTTTTCAACCATCCCGGTCACCGTTGCCACGGCAGATCGTTCCATTTTAAAATTGAAATTAATAAAAAATTATCTGCGAAATTCGATGGGGCAAGAGAGACTCGCGGACCTGAGTATATTGTCAATAGAGAGTAAGGTAACGAACGCGTTGAGAGGCAACCTGGATGGAGTCATCGACAAATTTGTGAAGGCGAAACTTCGCAGGGAGAGGTTTTGAACTGCTACGTAGATAACTTTTAAAAATAGATTGTAAAGATGCACAATGTGCAGGTAACGTAAATGTAAGATTGTAAAATAGCAAGATTGTACATGGCTTTAAATACCCCCAAAAAGTTTTTGGTCCGACCTTTTTTTTAGCTTGTACATTTTGGAGGGCTTCGACTATGTCGTTGCACTTCAACCATACTCACGTTCCCTACATACAAGTTTATTCATTCCTCACACTCTGGCATCACGCTATTAACCTTCAGTCACATCCATCCATTCGCTCCTATACACCTGTTCATTAATCTTTCACGTACACCTACTCCTGTAACAAACTTTATACTTTAACTAAATTCATTATAAATAAGCAGTACATCATTTTGTACACTTACAGTGTTTTATAAAAAAACAATAAATTACATTACAATTTATTTTTCTAAATGTTTGAAATTTTTAAATTTCATTTACCATTAGGTCGGCAAAAAGTTAATACCATATAGGCAGCAATTCTCCATAGCCCATAAAATAAATTGCTTTTTGCGTCATATTTAACTCAGAGTTGTAAAATGAAAACAAATCTTAATTCGATCATGGTTTTATTCGTTTAATTTGAAGCAGCAGTTCAATCAAGATTCCATTCTCGCAAAACGAACACCAAAACCACGGTCATTACAGTATAATTAATCAAATTAGCAACGTGAGATGCAGTCAGGGCTTTCGGAAGGGCAAACAACGTCCCTAAAGACGGCCCGGTTTTATCCGTCGAAGAGGAAAGAGATCGAATAGAACTAACCAATCTATGGTCTTTTGGTTTCAGTTTCAGCAAGCGTCTACTTTAAGTAAATCATTGAATATCCTATTCTTAGTACCAGTATCTGCACATAAAAATACTGGAATATGAGTAAGAACGTAAGTAGTTTAAAATTCTCAGTTAAAAATGCAATATATCTGCAGGTCACGATAATTAATTTAGCATTTTGTTCTGAAGTTCTGAAAACATTTTTTGTATGCATTGTTACAATATTAATATTAATTCAATTAATTATACTCAAACTGAATTATAAAGAGAAAATTAGAATAAAATAGATTTATTTATGCTACTCTGCTCAACAGGAACTTAATCTCAATTATAGTACAGGATCCGGAGTCACCGAGCCGTAGTGTGTTAGTTTATATATTTTTAGCTTAAGTGGGATTCTACCTCAGGATCTTCGAATTCGAATGCCATAACGCTAACCCCACTAATTGCAGACGATACTCGTGTCAATTCTTCCAGTATATTGAAGAATCATGGCATCAAATTCTGGCGGTATCCTAATTTTTTTCGTACTTAAAATACTAATTAATTGCACCCAGTTTTTATATTTACGCTACAGTATTTTTAAACATATTTAGGGCATGTATTTTAATCTAACAAAGTTCTTAATATCTGTCAAACAAATAAAAAAAATACAATCAAGTTAAGAAAATTATATTAACAGTCATTTCTTTACGTGCAATTTTTTGTTTGTCAGGACCCCTTTTATATTAGTCGTTAAATCTCGGCCTATGTCATTTTTTGAATAACTTCTAAACATTGGTTTTACAATCCTCGGATAAACGGCAGTAGAGTAAATATCGGGATAAACAACAGTATTTCTTATTCTATATGATATAGACGATACAAATTTATGTCTTTAATAATTATATCGATATTTATCCGGCTCTTGTAATATGCAACCCTTGGACGAACTTTGTTGAAAGATTGAAATTCTAGTTATTTATTTAATCGTAAATATTTATACATTTACATGAACACTCATTATGTCAGTATCTCAGCTATAACAGATTTTATGATTTTATTATTAATTATTACACTATAGTATATGTAATTATTACACTATAGTACATGTAATTATTACACTATAGTACATGTTTTCATAAGCAACAATTTATACAACGACTAAGAGTATTATTCGAATAAACCGTGTTTAGAATTTGATTCTGAGTTGTAGCAGCTAGAACAGAACGATAGACACAATTTAAACCAGCGTCCCCTAAACTTATTCCATCGAGGAACACTTTACGAATCCTAATATTTTAACGAAACACTTTGGTTTTTCAAATAGAAAGATTTTTCAAAGCAGTACAATTCACAAGTTTAAAACGCAACTTAGAAGAGACTGGAGTACAGAAGACAGTTCTTCCCCTACATGTTATTTGTCATTTGCGGATGTACACTAGCACCGCCACGCTCACTACGCGCGAAATACGAAAACATATTCAGTTCTAAAGGACAGCCTACAAGCTATACTGTTTTCATTTTAAACTGGAGGGATCGGCATAAAACGATTAAATGCACCGCAATTACTTTTACAGAGAAACTCAAAATATGACCCATTATAACTGGTGTCACAAGGTTCGCACAGGGTTGTACAGCTCCTTCGCCGGTACGTGTATAATAAAAACAAAAAAAAATACAATCTTTAAATAAGTATATTTCCTTATTCATACGATACAAGTATAATATATTATAAATATTATATACAAACATAAAAAGTATAAAATAAACACTTGGGTAAGTTTCACAAAATTCAGCCTCCAAGTCACCTTATGAGGGCATCGTCAGAGGCTGGCCAGCACAGTTAGTAACCATAGACGCGTTTCGCTCTTATTAGAGCTTCTCCACCTAGAACAAAGTTCACGTGGAGAAGCTGGTGACGAAGAACTATGCCAGCAGAGAATATGATCTCTAACAAACAGGTAAGATGACATGAGAATACCTGTGAAGTGAGTTATACCATACTGATGAGCTCTAATAAGAGCGAAATGCGTCTATGGTTACTAACTGTGCTGGCCAGCCTCTGACGATGCCCTCATAAGGTGACTTGGAAGCTGAATATTGTGAAACTTAGCCAAGTGTTTCTTTTATACTTTTTATTAAACCTAGTTTCACCAAGTGTTGGATGACAATTAATTTTGTCTTTGTTGTTACATACAAACATAATCTAAACATTTACCTACATTACTCAGTCTGATTCAGTACAAGATATTTAATCTTCTTATTGAGTAACATAACTGCTAATTGGATAATTTAATCCGAAATAGTAATTTTTAAATGATCAATCATAAGAAAAAACGAGAATAATTTTAGACTGAATACGACCCTTATAAATTTACCTCTGGTGCCCATCGTTAAGTGATTGGGGGTAGCCGCTCTAATAGATTTCATTGTAGTTATATGGGACAGGGACGTTTAATCGTTTTATGTCGATTCCCTCCGCTTTAAAATGAAAATACTATACTAATTTATCAAAATTTCATTTTTTTAACGGAACACTTATTGATCGTCTATGGAACCAGAGTTCCGCGGAACACAGTTTGTAAACCGCTGATGTAGACACTGAAACAGACAACACTTGCATATTCGTTACGTTATGCTACTAAACATTCTGGCATCGTGCTCGCTTCGGGTTTGGGTGTTTGCGACCAAGACGAAATGTGGATATGAGGTGTCTGTCATTGATATCCGTGAGAATTGCGCACGTGTTTATCTAGTGTTGATGTGAATTTTTATGTATTACGCGATGCTACATTCTGGGCAATAATAATACGGGATTTAGAAGATATGGAGACATAGACTACACTGTTATTTTATAGTAATGCTACTAAGTTTTTATGTATATTTTATTATAGTGTAATGAAATTATTTCATAAGTTTTCATCCAGATTATTTTATTTTAATCACGTATTTCCTTTAAAGCAAATCCGTAAAAGATATGATACTATTTTGGTGTCAATTTGCTATTTCAAGTATTAAAATCTACTTGACCAAAACTCATAACATTCGTTTTTTTTTCGTATCTCTTATTTAACATTAATACATCCCTAGGTTGCAAACTACGATTATATCAGTTCAAAGCTATTATCTATCCATGTAAAGCCGGATTCAGCCATGTCAAAGCGCTCACACTTTTGCACTGTTTTAACAATTCTGTGATCTAATAACTCTACTCAACTCAAAAACTATTTTAAGAATTATTACTACATCTTCTACGCTATAAAACTTATACGATTTTTACGATAATTACATCATAATAACTGATAAAATAAATAATTCAGCGTTTATTCCTACAAGAATTAAATACTAACTAATCTTATAAAGGTTCATTGTCAAACTCTAATAGTTACGTAAAATAAACATTCTTAAATAAAAACACCTACAACATAATAAACAATAATACCTGGCATAATACTAAATCATATTATTTTTGAAGGAGAAATTAATAGATTGGTAACCTTATACTAATGTATGCACAGTTTTTTTAATCGTAGCTTCTTTTGTCCATAGAATTTAAACTAAAATAAATGTTTAATAGAGATCGGCCAAGTTAAACTCAAAATAGACGTTTTTGATTTTACCCTTTTTAATGGTAAGTAATGCAAAAAATTGACATTTAAATAATAAAATGAAGTTATCGGTCCTCCTATTTACTTTTAGATAAGTAATTGAAATCGAAGCATTGTAATAACGCTCCTAAATACAGATTGATGAATCTACATAAAAAGATTTTATTTTTAAAAACTATAGAGTATTGGTGTCGCAAATCTGCAATTAAGGCAATGTTTCGATATATCACTTTTTTAGGATATTATATGTTTTTTTAAATTCTATTAAATAGTGACTGCTGATTCTGTAATTAATTTTTTTTTTATTTTGTAAATTATTATAAACGTCAAGAAAATTTAGTTTACAAATGATTAAAATAACTAATATTATTAAGTTGTGTGATTATTAAAGGTAATCATACCTGTAGTTTTTGACTAAAGTTAATTTATATTATGACAGAAAAATTCTGATGACGCCTGGATTCGAACCAGGGACCTTCCGCATACCGGGCAGAGATGCTAACCGCTACACCACGTCACCTGTGTTCGAAATATGGCATCAACTGAATTTTTCTGTCACAGTGTCTAAGCGTAGCTTCGTTCCGAGAGACTCCTATATAGGCATTGACAACCGGGTTCGTCTACAGTGACACAGTTTTTGATTTTAAGGGAATCATACCCGAGCTTAGAGCTAATATTATTAAGTTGTGTGATTATTAAAGGTAATCATACCTGTAGTTTTTGACTAAAGTTAATTTATATTATGACAGAAAAATTCAGACACTGTGACAGAAAAAATCAGTTGATACTATATTTCGAACACAGGTGACGTGGTGTAGCGGTTAGCATCTCTGCCCGGTATGCGGAAGGTCCCTGGTTCGAATCCAGGCGTCATCAGAATTTTTCTGTCATAATATAAATTAACTTTAGATTAAAATAACCATAATATATCACCAAGTTTTCTGTTCAATAAATATTTAGGCCCGAAAGCTAGGATGCTGGAAACAGAAGAGATATCTAAACAGAAGAGATATCTAAACAGAAACCCTATTGCTATTCAAACTTCTTGAATTGAAAACATATCATTATGTTCATTTAAACAATTAACAACACTTTGAATTAGAATAATTCTCTGCATTCATTGCAAAAGAGGGTCTGTGGTCCCCTCGAAAAGACCTATCTTCCACTTGGGCTCAGCCGCGAATGAACACGAACACAAATTTATTCATATTCCGAAAGTGTTGGAGTTGCCGTGCTCGGCTGGCTTGTCACTAGCTATCAGCGTTTCTGCTCCGCTGCCGATGTCTGCTTGGCTTGTCCTGCCGCTGTTCCGGTTTTGCGTCGTTGGCGAGAGACGCGGAGGGTAAGCAGGGATGCTATTCAATTTGACACTACGTGGAAGGTCATTGAGTAGGAATATAGGTATTGTGATGAAGTTGTTGAAAGTGGTGATCGATCGGGATAATAGGGTTATGTGCAGAAGGTTTTCAAGATATACAGAGAAGTTGTGCTTTTAATTTAATATCGTTTATTTATGGATACTCAATAAAAAATAGAAGGTTAATAATATTTTACAATTTCATGCGTTTCTAATTATTTTGTAGGTAGTTCTGTCTAATACACATAATGAAGTAAAGGAAATAAAATAAATAAATCATCACGTCTTTTACCCATTACTGGATGTGATACTCTGCCGTAGCAGAACTCGCTAAGTAATATATCTATGCGTGTGAAGTACGGTTACCAACCGTCAAATTAAATCTCCCAAAGATGTTAGAGTAGTTTGAATGAGATGAAAATTGTTTGCTAACTGTAGAAATCGAATTCGGATATTCAAATCCATAGTACGACTAGATACAGGAATCAAATTATAATAAAAGATACCGAAATACATTATATTTGAAAAGAAGACAAATCGTTAATAGCAAAGTTCAGATGTGGAAATGAAGAAAGAGAAAATAGATGTGTAAGGTATAGACCATGCAGACAAAAATAATAAACTTTAAAACACCTTAGACACTATACTGCAGGAAAAAGAAAAGGAAGAAAATACGTACTTTACTCAGCACTCCGACGAAGTAAAATAAATAAGTATCCATAGCAACTGCATTCTGCAAAAATATTTGAGGTAAAATGTTTTTGGTTATATTCGAAATAAACATTAATTTGTAGCATTTGGACTAAATATGACTGTGTGTATCTCGCATGAAATTCCTTCCATTCTTGGCCACTAATAATAACACAGTATACTATTCTTCTCTTAGCAACGAGACTAAAACATGCTCTTACTCCCGTCGTTATTAGCAACGGTAGTAAAAGTGCATTTTATTCCGCCGTTATTAGCAAGAACATGAGGGTTTAAATGGTTTACTGGCACGATATTGAAGCTACTGAAATCGAATTTTACACCTGGTAGTGGATAAATGTGGTTACAATTTTTTTTTATAAATCTGCATGCAAGTAATAACAAAGTAACCGATATACCGATCAGAACTGTTTAAAAATTAAACATTTATTAAAAATAATGTAAGGTTGAAGATGAAAACAAATCTCAACTATAAATCTGGTTTTACAGCTTCAGGATGGAAGACAGTCGAGACGTATTGATATAAAAATATAGACGTACACTTATACAGCATAATATAGTACCACGGTCATATAAATTTAAAAGTTTTCAGTGATATCTAACCCCAGTGGGTAAACTCCAGATTCTCCAACGCTCGTAGGCAAATCTGCAGGGGTGCGCATCCTAGCGCAGCGTCCCCGCTCTCGGCGTTCCCAAACAATACCTGTCAAAACGAGCGTGCAGAGCGTGCTCTGCCGGTAACTGCTTTTGTCTCAACTTTCACTTGGGAGCGCTGGTGATGGCCCGAAACGTCGGCTTGAATAATTAAGCAGCGCTAGTTGTTTTCTTTATGCGAGCGCGTTTCGTAACTCAGCCTCGGTGGAAGTGAACTATTAGCCGTTCAAATGGTTAAATTGAGTTTTATGAAATTTGTTATAAAGTAAAGAAGTTTGCTCAAAATTTTAATTGTAGTTTAGTTTGTGTGGCTGTAAGTTACCAAGGATTATGATGATACGTTGATAAATTTAATCGTATTGTTCAACCTTTATTACGAACCAGCTGCACACTATAATTCGTAAAGTCAGGGTAAACATCGAGGCTATGCATTGAAGACTGTGGAAATAAGAATTACATTTTTACTACATACAAATTATTGTTGTGGCTCCTATTCTACTTAATATCTTTGAGGACTCTGATTTTACGATTAGTTACGAGCATAAATATGCTATAACAGAGTACCATACTCTAAAATGGATATAATAACGTGATGATATATATTATCTAAGTCTATAACTCATATACAAATTGGATTTTATACTACGTTCGCTACTTTCAATATAATATTTAATTTAAGTGAATGAGACAAAAATCTAAAATATTTTCAAATATTACTAGGTGTATTTTATACAATAATAAATAAAAGTCGAATAAATTAATTACTTATATAAAAATGCATAATACGTATTTAAAAGTACGCGCCATAAGCGTAGAACTTGGGAAATATATTTTTCATGATAAAAAAGTTCGAAATAAAAGACGAAGATAATTCAATTTTGTATCCAACTCAATTATTTTACTAATTTAAGTACTTTTAAAATCAAGTTTAAAATATGCATGTGACTGTAAAACGTTATATATTTGTTGTACTTGTTCCAATTTCATGACTAGTTATGTAAATCAGTTTTTGATAACTTTTAAAATTAATTTTAACAATAC
Organism: Pterostichus niger; assembly: GCA_947425015.1. Taxonomy (NCBI): domain Eukaryota; kingdom Metazoa; phylum Arthropoda; class Insecta; order Coleoptera; family Carabidae; genus Pterostichus; species Pterostichus niger. Next base: position 18,723,504 of record OX380341.1, on the reverse strand, counting down.
TGAAGTAAGTAAAATGAAATGTGTCAATTAGTTTAGATGTAGGATTTAAATCTGTACAGCTTTATATTTTTTAGGTTATATAATCAAGGAAGTAATGATAGTGCAAAAATAAATTCTTATGTTAATGGCTCATAGTGCAGTTTTCTTAAAATATGCAGAATAAATCATACTTATCGCTTCCATCTTGTAAGAATATTTATTTAATATGAGTGCTACTAAACCTTATAATTTTCTATCCCATTTGCATGCTTGTGCATATAAATACATTTTAGATGAATCTATAGTTATATTGAAATATAATACTATTTGAAAAATTCAATATATGCATTCGGGGATTGTTATATTACGTCCGCGCATATTAAAAAACGCCGCGGGTGAAATGCATTCTTCTCTTGGCTACCTGTTTCGAAAGAATTTTAGGAATGTAACCAGATAGTCGACCGGCTCTTCTTTCCCTTTCACTTTGCACTGTTACGTATTTTAGAAAATATTCTGATGTATCCAATCAAATTCCTACACCAAATTAGATATTTACAAAGTAATAAAATTTATGGAATTAAAATTATTAAGTTATAATTATTATTTTTAAATGATATTGTAAAACGACAGTTGCAACACGACAAGAAGTAAAAACTCAAATGAACTGTGACATTACTGCCTACTAAGTATTTTAATAAATATGAGTGATGTCACATCTGTATTTTTGTCGTGGTTCTCATTTTCACATTGTTTTATATAAAAATTTGGATTAATTCAATTACAATTTATAAAAAAGTGATGTTAAAAAATTAACATTAAATCCAACATTTAAAGTCAGTACAGTCTCACATACAAATGTATAGTCCATTCCTGAAAGTTTTGCCAAACTGTTGAATAGTTTATAAATCAAACTTAATTATGTTGTTCTCGACCCTTAAAATTCTTATTTTATAAAACCTCATTTACGATACGAAATCAGCAGTTATGATTACTAGTTATAGTTAATACTGATAGTGTGCCATGTGCAATAATACATAAGCATTTAATTTCAGTTAATGGCTATCTTCTCTAACTGCCAATCAGAAACGAGAATGAATGTTGCCGTTTGAAATCTATGGTTTGTGCAAAATGAATCGTAAAGAGAAATTATTATTTTGCCTTGTGTGTTATTGACATGAAATTGAAGAAAAGAAACGAAAAATTTCAGAAAATGGTGGATTCATCCAATAAATAGTAGTAGTTGTTTTGTTAACATTTTTAAAGATAGGAAAGAGGGAGGGAGTACCTATTTTATCATTTATAATTTTGTATTATAATATCTATTAAGAGGATAGCGGAGAGAAAAGGAAAAACATTAGCTGAAGTTAAAAGAATGGCGCTGAACAGGAACGAATTCCGAAAGTGGATTGAGGACCCGACACCTTAGGGTATAAGGGAAATGAAAAGAAAAAGAAGAAGAATAATATAAGTAAACGCTTTTTTATTCATTTTAAAAATAAACAACGTCCAACATATAAATTACCAACGATACAACTGTCATAAATGCAAAAAGATTAATCTGACATCTGGCGTTTCTTTCGAAACTAATTCTATGTTATCTACAAAGTCACAAATTACACCATTAATTTTTGCATAGTTAATAACAGTATTCAAAACACGAATACGAGTACTAACTATTAACTACGAATTTTGTAATGTAGATGAGGGCGAAAGGCTTAAAGACATTTTCAGTCCTATGACTACAAACTTTTACATAAAAGAGATGTTTATAAAATCTGTGCAGGATTTCTTGGCAATCAATTCGAATTTTGCAGGCCCCAGATGTGTTCTAGAAGTAATACTAACCAGACCAAGTCCACCGACAACAGGTTAGTTGTATCAGTTCCAGGAATGCTTTTTGTTCGTAATGCATTTAGATTACGATGCATGCAGACTTGAGCAATGAACGAGCGAATGAAAAGGGTGAATTACAATTCGTAGTGAAATATGCCGAGTATCTGCGCTTAGTATCAGGCCCCAGGTGTGGAATGCAGTAATTATTCGGGTGTAAAATATTTGATTAGGAAATTGATGAAAGTTGCTGGGGTGAAAAAGGAAGTACACGGGGTATTGTGGAGCTAAGAATTCAAGGATCTTTGAAAATGATGCTGTGATTTGTTTGTTAAATTAACAATGCTGTAAGGGGGGAGATAGTATGGTATGCAATTTGAAAATGGTAATTAAGTTAACAGGAATATTTGAATATAAATATTTATAATTACATAATTTTCTTTAAACTAAGAAGCGACAGTAATAATAAAGGATTTAAAACATATCCAGTGTTATAGATAATTTTTAAATTTATATTCGAAAGAAAATATTTGAATAGTTCACGTAATGATATTTCAGAATAATATTATGTCAAACATTTTAAAATATAAATCATCAACTATTTAAATACAATTTGTAAATGCAAACATTCATGTAAACTATAGATTTCACCTAAGAATGTACGAAACTTTAATAACATAATTTGATATACTGATTATAGAACAAAAAGATTTTTTTTGAAATTCGCAAAAATTAGGGTATTTCATTTCTAGCGAACATTTTTAGTGTCATTGGTTTATAGTACATTTAATTATTTATAATTATGTTACTAATGAAATAAAAGTATAAACACTACTTACAAATAATCATTTATTAATTTGTTATTATGTAGATACCTGGTGTAATGCCATATATTATTATTTATTAATTAAATGTATTATTAAACCAGTGACACTAAAATGTTCGCTAGGAATAAAATACCCTAATTTTTAGATATTTCAACAACAAAAATCTTTTTGTTCTATAATCAGTATATCAAATTATATATGTCATTTAAGTTATGTGCAGAAGTATAGAAACAGCCTGTATATCATCAGGCCTTTTAGCAATTACTGCCATAACAAATTGCAGTAGATGACATATTTTGTACATGAAGTGCGGTTACCATCCGTAAAATTACGGCCTTCAAAAATGTCAGTGGTAGGGAAGCCACAGGGCTAATTTTAATGAGGAGTGAAGTTTGTTGACTGTGGCTATAGAACTTGGGTTTGCGAATTCAAAGGCCGACACGATGCAGTTGAAATTTTATATCTATCCCGTTTGTGGTATATATAAACATTCAAAAATTAAATCAACTAGGTACCAACTACAAATGAATATGAAATATAGTTTATTTACTAGTATTGATAAGGTAATGTACACTTTGAAGTACTTATATATTTTTATGAATTTTATGAATAACTATCATCAAATCCCGATATGACGACAATCATTAGATATTATATATATTTTAAAATAATGTGATACGTAGTTTTTAAGTAAATTCATATTTCATAACACTAATATAAGCTTTTGTATATTTTTTTGTTTAATTTTATTAATGTTGATTGTTCAGTATCTACAAATATTCAATAAAAATTAAATTAAATTTTGAATTAGGTATGTGAATTTTCACGGTTTGCTAATGTTTCAAGTGTTCGCTGCAATCTACACATTTATTTTATCTAATTCACATTATTAAACAAAAGATACTATTTATCTTTGTTGTCACCAAACTATGAAACAAATAAATATTATCACAGCATCACTGATTTCCAATAATTCCATTACCACTAACAACAGTAACATCTTTTATCTATTCAGCCACTACCCATACAAATGTTACTAATGTATTTCACCCTAACCTACTATCACTACATAATCTCTAAAATCATCCACGCGTCTTTGACATCAAAACACGCGCGACGCACGGCGGTACGATCTTCAACTAGGAAACTCTCACAGTGTCGCATCCCTGCTGTGTTATCTACCTGTGTCATCGTCGACGCAACGAACCGACTCCGGGGTAACATTCTTTAATCATAATTACGCCCATCAACCATACATTAAGTCAGATTAAACTAGTCTACTCTGTTAGCACATGTGAGCCGGGGTTAGACGGTGAAGAGGTCGGGGACTTCAAGGAAAAATTCCTCTCGAGTGGGATTTTAGTTCTGGAATGGAGACAAGTTTTTATGGTGTTTTTCTTAATTTAATTTCAGGCGTCTTGAAGAAAATTATAAGAGAAACTAACTCACTAGATTATAAAAACAAATATCATTTAAATAATAGCTCGTTGGTACTCTTGAACAGAAGTAATGATTATTTTTTCCTTCTGTAAACTTTAAACATTTTGTTTGATATTAAAACAAACCTTTGATGTTAAAGTATTCTTACATAATTAAATAAAATAAATATAACGTTATTTAAACTCTTAGTTTTCTTTTTGATGTACGAATAATATAATCATAATAATTCAATGATATTGTTGGAGTAAGATAATTTTTTCAAGAAATATACTGGAAAATAAGTAAATATAGCGACAGTCGTTAAATTATTTGTTCATATTATAGATGTTTGAAAAAAATCAACTTGCCTCCATTGAGATTTCAAACTGAATCTTTCACAGCTCAAGTGGGAGATTCAGTGTTCAAATCCCGGTAGAGAGAAGTAAAACATTTATAAAACTATATTGATGAATAGTTTAAAAAATATTATCAAGATAAAAATATCTAGGGTTGTGCATTTGCCCAGTCAAATATTTTTGGGTCAATTGACCGACTATTTGACCGGTCAATTAACCAAGAAACATTTAATAAAAATCACAATTAAAATTTTAATTTATTTATATAGTACTGTTTACTACATCCAATATTACTTAAAATGAGAAACCAACAACAACTAATAAACAAAACCACATCAAATTAAAAATAAAGGGGAAAATAAAGTAAAAGACGTAATGAAATGAAATAATATGTATTTATTTTATTTGTAAAGTAAAGTAAGCAAATTCTCCAGAACCCAGAATACCAAACTAGATATATTCATGTAATAATAGTAAGTAGCTATTTCTATTGAACAACAGATGTCGTGGCGGTTCCATTTAGATTATTTGACCATTTTAATTGGCCGTCAAATATTTTTGGTCAATTGACCACGGCACAACCCTAAAAATATCAGATTTGTTAGCGTGTTATGATTTAATTTTTATAGGTGCTGATTTATTTTGGAGTTTACCTTGATATTTTGACAGTTACAGTTCAACAGAAAGTAAGTGAAGAACACTATTACTATTATTAAGGAATTTTAAACTTTAACTGCAATTTCTTGCATTTTAACGTTAGGATGGTCTCTTACAAAAGAACACGATAAATTTCTTTTGAAAACATATTCTAGTAACTTATTTTTGTAACATGTAATAAAGAATTAAAAAATAATGATTTACCGGAAATCTTAATTTTCAGATTGAAATTTATTATTAAAATCATATAATTTAGATTTTGTAAAACATTCAATTTTTTTGCTTTTATTTAATAAAATATTACATTCTTTGCTTTTATTTAAAAAATACATAAATTTTTATTCATTTTTGTACTCGTATGCCGTTCATGAGCTTAGTTCTGTAGGCAATCACATCGAGGCGGCAAAAAAAATTCAGAACGAGGCGGTACGGTCAATTTATTTATGATCATCCTATAATTTACAATATCAAAAATATCTTCAAAATACCATATTTTTATTATTTTCATTTATAGATAATTTTCTTATGAAACACCCTTAAAACACTATTTCTTTTTTGATACCTTCATTGTAAAAAGTAGATTTCTAGTTGAAAATATCTCTGACGTCATTATTCAACAAAATAAATCAGCTTTGTGTCAAAATAACAATTTACAATCGAATTTATGTTTTAATGTATTTGATTAAATTCATATTTCCGGAATTTATTTTGATATTTACTGAAATAATTAATAACAATCCTGAATCACGGGTATATTTTAAAAATAGTAAAATGTTACGGGAAGCTAATGTACAGATTGTACATTACTGGCACTCTGCCGTAGCAATCTCGATAAGTGATATATTTCTTCGCGAGAAGTGAGGTTACCAGTTGACAAATCACGGCCCCCAAAGATGAGGGGAAGGCACAGGGGTAGATTTAATATAGTGAAAATTGCTTGTCGGCTGTAAGAATCGAACCAGGGTTCTCAAGATCCACAGGCCGACTCGATACCACTGAGCCACCTACCCCATTCATGTAAACTGAAAAGAAAAAACTTTTGACGTTTATAGCAATATCTTGTAGAACTAACAAATAGTTTGTTCAAAATAATTCATTTAAATACCAAATATGACATAAAGTCAATATTTTACACGTAAATTCTCGGTGAAATTCAATGTCGCAAGAAACGAAAAACGAAAAATATCGAGCAGTTGTTGCACATGTTAAATGGAACATTTGACTGTTGACAGTGATGGAAATGTTTTCCACGGTTTGCGGGTTGGACTGAGGGACGCCGGGCGAGGAAACACAGAGAGAATGGAATAAATCCCCGACCAGGGAAAGATTGCAGGCGAAGAAACGCTTAGCGCCACAATAACTTAGCATGTAAATAGCGTCAGCAGTCTGCACAGAGTGGGAGGTACAAATTACAGCGTTCTTGTTTCATCAATTTAAAGCTCGACCGTGTGGACTACTCTGATCTCGGCCCATGGGCGCCGCAACAAGGGATTGCGATCTGTACCTCTAAAATAATCATTTATACATTCATTTCATACCATTTAAATGTTTAAATTACAGATATTTTATTCGCTATTTACACAAAGAGTTTATGCAGATGCTTAAAAAAAACCTAGAATATGAACTGGACTAGTTTGAAATAGAAATTAATCCAAAATATTGAAATTGGCATGTAAATAAGTACGTAATTTTTAGTTTTTGATTAAAACAATGTTATAGTTAAATTAAATTATAAAGGATAATGAATAATTATTTGTATACCTTGGCCATGAAATGAATAAATGACGTATCCAATAATGACCTTATCAACCGAGACTAGAAATAAGCATTTTATGAACGATAAACATATTTCACGAATGAGGTGTACAATTAGTGAAAAAGGAGACATTTCAAACCTAATTTGCTGACAGGAAGTGAACAATTGATATCGGGGCTCTTTTCAGACCGCTACTATTAGCAAAGGTCTGCTAAGTATTTTTCTTTTATTTGTTTTGTTTTCCGAGTTACTTAAAATTTCATTCATCTTAAGTTACGATCGTAGAAAAAATGTTGTATACACTTCGGGTTGAAAGTATCTTGGCAGACAAGTTGTAGCCTCGGTCTGCAAACAGATATTTTCAGCCCTTGGCATAAAAGTAACTAATATGCAATTACTTTATTTACATAAAAATTGCAAATATTTATTACAAATTTTAATTTTAAAACTGCTTAATGGTGACACTCCTATTTATTTATACTTATTTAAAATTTACCTTTTGAAGTGCAAATGGTTATTACAAATATTTATTATTTTATTTAACTTACGGCCGGTTTTTCCATTTTCGGATAAATTTCCCGGTTAACTAATCACAGGATAATTGAAAAAATATAAAATAGCATTCGTTATAATTCTTACCATTTGTGCTGCTTTCGATGCGATATTTCTAATTTATCTCGTTGATTGGTATTAGAAACTTTATCCGGAGATGGAGAAACCAGTCCTTAGTAGTTTAGCGAACTTTGCCAATAGCAACGTCCGTTAAAACCATTTTAACGGTCGGCAATGTAAATGTTAACTTTTTTGATTAAAATTAAACATTTTTATTATTATTATTTTATCAAAAGAACTTTATTGCTATGGTTAAATGTCGTCTAGGTCGCTCGTAGTCAATGGAATGACAATGACACACGGAGTTTAAGGGTATGTCGTGGCCGTTGATGTTTTCTTTTAGAATTACTGGAAAGTAGCATTAGATATAACTGGTTTTTAAAAATCATATCTGTAATTATTTTAACTGAGATTCAATATTTATGTATAGTTGTATTTTAATTTTACATTGGAAACTAACTTACGAATTATAAAAACATTTGTATGAAAAAGTTGATTACAGATAGCAGTACCTATTACAAATACTATTCCTTGCACTTCCATTTTATGCCAATGGCAATATATGATAGAATTTTAATAAATGCTCCGCTGTTAATTGCACCTCATGTTTAAATACAAATAACAGTGTTGTAGCTTCTCTTATTTATGTATTTCTTGTGAACACTAAAGTTAAATTGCACTTTAATAAATGTAAGCGGAAATAACTAATTATTATTACGGTATACAACTATAAAGTGAGAATATACTAAATGGAGTAGCCAGCGATTTATTTTTACTGGAATTGTAAATATTTTCATGCAACAATAATTTTGAAACATAATGTTGATAACTGTCATTAACAATAAATTGTTATTAATTTAATTTGTAAAATATACATTTAATTAAAAAACTTTGTTAATTGAACCTACATTAATTACATTCGTATAATGAAACTATGATAAAGTACTAAGTATAAAAAGGAATATATGTACATAGAAAACATCACTTCGCATTAAACGAGAGTAACTTGATCAAACAATTAGTGAATTTTCGCTAGTCCCCTTAGACCTGCAAAAGCGAACAGACCCTGCACGCCATTGTCCTGCTACTGCAGCAGAAGCGGCAGCGGAATTAAATTTTCAGTCCTGCTGGGACGTTTGTATCAGCAGGATACACTGCCCAATGGAGATATATATATTTTGTTTTCGTGTTATAGGAATTAATACTACGTTCACGAATATTAAATTTTGCTACTATTTTCAAAGATATAAAAAAGACAAAGAGGTTTGTAAAAGTGGTAGGCGGATTCGTTTGAAAATCTGACATTTCCATATTTTTCACATTTAGCCTGTTTTGTGACAACTGTATGGCACATTAATTTTGACATAATCTTTTGTAAGAGCGAAAAGGTGGAATATGCAGGATTAAACAACTTACTGTGACACTGGAGTGCCATGAATAATCGAATTACACATTCAGTTATACATTGCCTTTGTTATTCACACAAAAGAGATAGAACTTGTCGGCATAATACCGAATTTTTATTTATAATGATGTTACCGTTGTTGACTGCTTTTCTGATATCTATTTCGTAACAAAATAGAGATATCATGTACAGGTCTCTATAATTGTATATTATTTGCAGCAATTTTATTTCAATTTAAGCTTATTGCGCATTTATATCTTTTATTATTAATATAATAAAATAAAATTGATGCGTGATAATTTGTTACATAAAAACATAATAAAAGAGAAAAGTTGTATGAGAGGAATTATCAATGTGAATGAGGCCCAAGGGTTGTAACAGAATAGACATGTAAGGCTAAGGTTCATTCTAGATTGAATATGATCAATATTTTATCTACTAAACTTTAGAAATAATAAATATTTAAAATTCTAGTTCAACCTATTGACTTATAAGTACACTTTAACTGAGCTGTACGGCAATAGAGTTGACTCCTGGACACACCAGAGCCTATCTAACCAGACGAGGGGTAACATTAGAAATCAACTCTACTCACAACTATATAGAGGTGACATAGTTGGTGCAATCTAGTCAACAGTAGGGCCGGATTAACAAATATTACATCTTGCTGGGCATATTCTATACAGGCTGTTTCACAACTTCTTGCACTAATTTTTACCTCATATAGTACTCAACGTACTGATTATGAAAATAAAATAATGTTGATCAAAATTTACAAAATTAATTGCACTTTACATGAAGTATATTTATAATATATTATTAGTTAAATTATAATTATAAACACTACAATCGAACATTTATTCATCATACAACATCGGATATATGGCAATTACTCGTAGTAGTATTTAATTACAAATGAATTAGAAATAACTCTCAAACCAGTGGAACTAAAAATGTTTACGTCATGTAGAGTGCAATTAATTTTACGAATTTTTAAAAAATTCTTTCCATTTCATAATCAGTACCTTGAGTACTGTAAGGACATAAAATGAGTGCTAGAAATTTTGAAACATCCAACATGTGACTGTTAATTTTTAACTACAGTTAAAGCAACCGTAATTTTCTTTATTAATTTATGGTCAGTTGCATCAACAAAACTTAAAATTTAAATTTAGTTAAATAAATTAATATCAATATCAATTATTCCATATGTCTTCGATTTGCATTTATTAATTTAAACCAAGTTTAAAATATAAGTTTTATTGGTACAAACTGACCATGAGTGTCGTTTATTGTTATTAAATAAACATTTAAACAGCTATTAAAAATTATCAAAGTATGTTTACTTTGATGCCCTAGTCTTGTAAAAATTCAAAGAGATTTGATAATTACATTATTTTGACGGACACTGAGCACAGGTTAATATTAATTTTAGATAATTTCATCCAAAATCTAAAGTTAGAAATAAATTTATTATTCTATCATATCGATTCACAAATTTTAATTAAAAATACGAGTTTCTAATGAAGGATCTTCAATATTTAATATCTCCCTCTCTCTGATCATGATCAATTCAATTTACCATTAGTTGATAAGATACTTATCAAAAACACATCTACACCTGGCGCATGTGCTCCATATTACGTAAAATAGAAGGAGTATCTTTATAATGTTGCATCTCTAGGGAAAAAGAACTCATTGTACGGAGTTAATTCGGTCCTGATCAATTAACACACTACACATAATATATAAAATTGGTGTAACTTCTGTACAAAAAAAACATCTAGTTCAATTTGCTGATTACAGTCTGACAAAGTTTGTTTAAGTTGTTTGTCTTGCATTAAAATATGTTGAACTACAACGCAGTTATTTTGCTGTCACATAAATAATAGTTTTGAATTATTTGACGCATGGTCCAGATCATCTGTTTTGACTTTTTTTTAAATGCATGAGATGAAACGACGACCAAATAATGTCGTATATTTTTTAAAATTCAATTAATTCCATATTCTGACATAACTTGACGTAACATATTAATCCACTTTAAAAATTTAAATACCAAATCTATTTCAATAAACCGTCTAATTCATCATTGATAAATACAAGTACAGTTAGAATGTATCTCGTAAGTAACAAGCACAGTGTCGAAATATTTAATCATTCTAGAATCCCAAGCATACGTCCGTGTTCGCAAGTGAGATAACATCTCGATGCCATGCAGCATTTCGCATTCCGGTATGAATGAACTCGCGCTTACATGAGTCAGCTACCGGTTCGGTCCGACTCCGATACAATCCTTATAAAGAAATCATAAACTCTTGCTGGAGGCTGCGCACAGATCACCAGCCGCGTGTTTTTTATTTTGGTGCTATTACTGTATGGCAACGTTTCTCGTTGTGCTGTTATAGGATATACAATATTCAGAACGAAATGTTATGTTTGGTTTCCGCAAAGGCAAATGTTTTCTTCGGTTTACATTTTATGTTTGTTTCCGAGAATTGTTTAGAAATCTTTGTTTGATTCTGCTCTGGTTTTTTATGCATAAAATGTGAGTCATTTCTGAAGTTGGGTTAACAATATATACAGAACAAATACATTATTATCAGATATATCTATTCCATTTGTATTTTCAAATATTTTACATATGAATTCAAATTGAACGATACTATTTTGCTCGAGGCACGGTAGGTAGCTACTTCAAACAGGGCTACTTTAAGCCCTTCTGAGCTCAAGGCGAAGGCCGGATCGTATTATACGAAAGTGTCTTAAATTCAATATTTCATTTATGAAATACAAACTACCTGGATCTATTTGTCAAAAAATTCATATCTGTTCTAGTAAAGGAACAATTTTGAAACGAACTAAAAATGAAGAAACAACATGAAATATATAACCATTTGTATATAACTATAAATTGATGATAGCAGATCTCGATGGATTAAATATTTTTGTGAGATTACAAATTACAGACCGTCAAATAATGTCGCCTAAAAGTGTTAAAATACAAAATATAAAATTCCAGGACATTAATGGATTTCAAGCAATATATTTGCAAAAAATACTGTCAGTTACATATAACGAAATCAGTCCTTACATAAAAAATTTGCCAAAAAATGCTTTAAATAAGTGCTATAAAAAATAAAATTCTGTATCTAGTTATTTTTAATTTTATTTGGTTAATTACTGTAAGAACTGGATTTAAAATTGCCAAAAATAGTTATTTCTTTCAATTAACAATTGATGCGTAAAAACTAATTTCCCTGAATATCCAAAAGAAAACTAAATGAAACAATTTTTTTCTATAAATAATTTTTTTCTAGGTCCTATAAACAAATTCAAAGTGTTTTGAAGATATCAAGCCAAGCTGAGGCAAAAACATTTTTTGTTAGTTTATTATTCTTCTAATATTACATATAGATAAATCCATTTGTCCATATGTTGGATTTTGAGAAGACATTAATCAAACAAAATTATAAATAATACTTTATCTATTGATTATTGGACATTTCGAGTGCACATAATATGTTGAGGTAACATAAATAAAAAAACAACCAAATTTATCAAAATATCCAATAAAGAAAGTATTAATTATAATTTGTTTGATTACTGAATTCAAGAAGTTCTACGTATCTTTAAATATTATAAGTGTTATAATAGACCTAAGAATAAAAACTATTGAGACTGAATATCTTTTTAAAACATTGATTCCAGCCTATTTGTTGAGTTGCTAAAAAATTATAGATAGTTTTTAAATATTCTTCTATTTTAAAAATGATTCTCAATCTGTTAATCTATTTCTTATTATTTAATAAGGGAAAATTATTGCAAAATGTACGTAAATAAAAAGAAATAATTCGTAAAAGCTGAAACTTGTAGTATATAAAACTTACAGCAAAACTCTGTGCGATATTTATTCATTTAATAATAAATTAATACCAATTACATAGTCGTCTGATGAAGGTTGTATAAAGTAACTAAGTCGCTTATCGTGCGCAGCCAAAATCCACACGTCCTTGTTAGCTGGCGGCTTCCATTTAATTCTGCAGGATTATGACGAATATATTCACTGTCATTTCAACAGAACCCGTCGCGAGTGCTCAACTTTGCCACCTCTAACAAACATATTGCGTATATGCCACATGAGGACGTAAGCAGCTTAAACTCTTACGTGCGCCAGGGATATTTTGAGGGAACATTACCGTCCGGTGATATACATACAGGAAACTTGTGTTGCAGAGAACTCTTTTCATAAAATATACTAAAAGTAACAGAGGATATTATCTACTCTTTTACTCTGGTTCCAACAAGCTGGAGTTTAAAAATTTATTTGTATATTATCCAGAGGTACATTACCTATCTAAATGCAAAAAATAATGATTTTCATCTTAGTATTCTATGCAGGATGTTGCACAACTTATGGCACTTATTTTTTTTCAAAATTCGCAAAATTAATTAAATATTTGTCGTGCCACTGGTTTGAGAGTGATTTCTAATATATTCATAAATAAATTATAATTATAAAACTACTAATAAGCATCTACTTTAAGTTGTATAATGAATAAATGCACTATTATCCCTTTAAGATAAATTACATCTACTATTAACACACCTACTTGCAAACTTGCAAGATTTCTAAATAAGTTTCTTCTGTTTCACCGTATCATCTAAAAAATGCTTTTGATTTTATAAATGAAGTTGATGTACTTGTTGTACCATTTGATTATATTATGTTCTCACTTGATGTTTCAGCCCTTTTCTTTAGTAAGAGCTTGTAATTTCTTGCATTGAACAGTATTCGAATGCCTTAAGTATTTATACTGAATTATCAAAATCGCACTTCATGCGAAAAAATATATCACTTACCGAGATCTGCTTAGGCAGAGTGTCACACCCAGTAATAGGTAAAAGGCGTGATGATATATTTATTTTATTTATTTATATCAAAATCTAAATTTATAAATATTAAATTTTGTTTTAATTCTACTATTTTCTCTTTTGGACAAGAATACTTTCAACAAATTGATGGAACTCCAATAGGATCTAGCCTTGCTGGTTCTCTTGCTGATTCAGTTTCAGTTATGCTTCAAGAAGAGTCTATTTCTGATTTTCATTATTTATAACTTCATTTCAAAATGTTGAAATAATCTATAAAAAAAATTAGTAATTATCACCCACCTTTAAATATTACTATTAAGCATGAATTTAATAATTCAATGAATTTTTTGTCACTTTATTTAGATCTAATAATAAAATTTATACTAATTGATTTTGAAAAATTCTCGGATGTGGTCGATACAAGAAGAGCATTGTAATTGCTTTGGTTGACCGATGTATTAAGCTTTCGGAACCATGTTATTACAATTCAAACCTACAACTTATTTATGACATCTTAATTCGTAATGGTTACTCTTTATATTTTTTTAACAAAACATATAAAAGGCAGATTTTACAAAAATAATGATATACTCATGCTATTTTACGAAATAATGTAGAAATATCTGTTGTAGCTGTTATTCTTTTGACAACAAATTAATTTCAAGAATTAGAAAAACTATTAGTACTTGCAATATTAAAATTGTTACTACAAATTCTACTAATATTAACGTGCTTTATAGTCAAATTAAGCACAAAATTGATAAATCACAATATGAAAATATTGTATATAAAGTTCTTGTGCAAAAAGCTATATTGGTGAGACTTCACAGCCTTTATATATAACAGGTTATACCAACCAACATAATTATCATTGCAAGCCTCTTGATCCAAATTATAATGCTTTAACTCGTTACTATCAGGATACTGGACATACTTTCAATTATTTTGAAAATAAAATTATTTAATTTTTTAAAAATACATATAAATTTACATCTTGTTAATTATCAAAATGATGCTTATAATAATTTAAAATATGATCACAGTTTTTTAGGGAATTAAAAAAATTTATTTTATTAATTTTTGACTTCATATTTTTTGTTTTTTCCATTTTTATTTTTCGTGTAATTTTTTTTGTTATTAACATTTTACAAATATCTGTTTTATACGTTTTGTTTGTAAGGTTTGTTTGACATTTTGATTAATTTGTTTTTATAATTATTGTATTTGTATTTTAAGCTGCTGCTGATGACCTCATAACTCAAAACGTTCAAATATTTTTTTTAGTATGTTGTATTTTGAAGCCTACTATTTATTTAATATCAATTATAAATAAGAATTAATATTTAATTGCAAATATAACATTATATTGATAGTGATTGTATTTTCAACAATATATTGTTAATGATATCAATTATTACTTGCAAAAATAAGTTACTTACAACAAAGTATTAATTGCATCAATCGTTAAATAACATATTAATCACAACAAACAATAGAATACAAACAAATGTTGACTCAAATTTTATTAGCTTGGTCAAAAGCAAAATATATCATTTTGTTTTGAATTCGGTCAGTAGATTTTCTAAGCTTACAAGCTCATTTAATTCATGTTCAAACCAAAATATTCAAGCAATTAGACAAATTTCGGCCCGCGGACTAATTCGACCTATTTAACAATCAAATTATAACCATGAAGTTCGAACCGGTAGTAAACATAATGCCTTTTGAACATTGGTTACTATTTCAGTTAACCAAATTATGAATTGGTTAATTGGTTTGTTCTCTCTGTTAAATCACCAACTAGTAATTAGTTACAAGGTCTCTAATCATGGAAACTTTTTATTTAGTACACCCACTCTATGTTAATTTGTTTATAACATAAAATTTACATATCTCGACATTTCGTACAAAATTAAATAGATCTAATTGTTCCTCGATAGTATACCTACTTTTTTCTATTCGGTTCAGGCTATTTAACAAAGTATCGAAGGAGCGAAGCTATAGCTGACACTACTATTTAAAAATGCAGTGCAGCGACAGCTACTAGCTATATTTGGAGAAAATAGCGAAGCTATAGCTAAAAACTAATATAAAACTTACTAAATACATATTGAACCTACTTTTTTCAGTTTCTATGTTCGAGCCTCTAACAATTGATTATTTTACGTGGATTGGAACTCTGTCAAAAAGTAGCTTTATTACATACATACATACAAACATACATATATATACCGGGTGTCTACTTTTTTTTCCGAACATAGGAAATTCAATGTTAAAATTTTGATTTAGCAATATCTCTTTACCTATTAATTTTAGAACAAAAGTGTACTGAAGAAAAATATTCAGGATGACTTAATAATAGGTATTTATTTGTCTAGATTATGTAGAAAAATGAAAATAATAGTTGCTATAATTAATTTTATTATTAAATTAAATGCTCGAATAAATAAATAAATAAATTAGAGTAAGCTTCCAATTCAGGTTCAAAATGTCAAATAATGTCAGACCCAACAAACAAATTATTATTTAATTTCTCATGGCACTCTGATAATTGCTTTAAAGCGTGTATTTTCATTTGCTTTTAACTCGGACATAAGAAACAATTGAACGACAAAGTTAAACTCTATGGATGCTGTTTTTCATTCAGAACAGTTTTTTTAGTACAATTTAGTACTAATATTAATAGGTAAAGAGATATCGCTAAATCAAAATTGAATTTCCTATGTTCGGAAAAAAAGTAGACACCCGGTATATATAAATATATATATATATATATAATTTTAGACATTTATAATATAAGTTTATCATAATGTACTTTTTTCATTTTGTTAAAACATTTATTAAAGTTAATTCTTGTATTTGCTACATTATTCAATGATTCATATTTTTAACATATAATTTAAAATTAAGTCCTGTTTTTTCCAGGATTGTCGAGTCAGATAATTTTTGGTGGAGTCGAAGTTGGAATTAGAATCGGTATAAATATCTCGACTTCGACTCCACATTTTGCAAAATAAAAATAATTTGACTTACTACGAGTACTACTTAAAATGTTCTACGTTATATAATATTTATTATTCGTTGTTACAAATCGTTCGCCATACAATTTTCCTCTTTCTTTCGATATTTCTTGTTCACATGATTAAATATGTAGATATTATGTACTGTTTTTTTGCCTCACTCCACAATTCTTATATTTCATCACTTTGAGCTTAGTACACCTTGCTTAAATTAACGGACCAATATAAAAGTACCCAGTCTACCACTGGGTAAGTGTTAAAAAGTTTTTACAAAACTGTAGTCGAGCGTTAGCGTACATATTCACAAGAGAAGCGCGTAGCTTTTTCATATCTTGTGATAATTATTTCCGACTATTGCCCTTTTTCAAAATGTAACTTACATAGTCTCGTACATACATATCGCGCCAAAAATTAAATACATAGTTATGTTAGCATATACTAACAAAAAATATCTAGTAGTACCCACTATAAAATGGGATGAGTTCTAGAGTATTGGGATGAATATTGATCACGATATTTCAAACTTGAGACAAAGGTACACTTTCATTTAGTCTCCACAAGCTTATTTGCCATTGCTGTAATTTGTATTTCTTTATTTTTTCTTTTATATACTAGTAATATTTGATATTAGTTGTAGTTTTAGTATTAGTTTCATTTATTGTACCATTTTTAGGTACAAATTTTAAGTATATAACTCACAGATTCTTTTAATAGTAATCTTGGTAGGAATTAGTTCTTTCAATATAATATTAGTTAATTAGTTTTATTACCTTTTTTATTGTAAATATTAGTTCTATTATCATTCGTAGTTCCAATTTTCGCCATTATGAGCCCATTCTTATTTAAAAATCCCAATAATACCAACCAAATAAAAATACACGAAATTACATTCTTAAAGAAAGCACACACAGACTGTTGTTGAAAGATAAAAACAAAAGTTTGTAAAATAAAATTATATTCTTGGTTAAAAATAACTTGTAGTAGTAGATATTGGTTATTGATTACGGCTGGCAAGTTTAAAAAATAAATAAACTTACTGGTATCAAATTTCCCCAAGGAGAGTGAAAATGAAACATTGAGAAAAGAAACAAGTCTAATATAGAAGGTCTCAGTACTTATTAGTTGTGTGTTGAAGTAGGGATGATATTTAAAGAAAATGAAGCATTTTCATCGACTTTTAGCTTACATAAATAAACAAAATAAAATTGAAGTTGGAATTGGAAATATCCCAAGAGTAATCTAAAGAAAAGAAAAATTTGTTTACTGCGAAAATTAAAAATAACTAAATATCTACAAATAATACGTTCTTTATGCTACGCGATATGTTCCTTCGAAGGTCGAACTCAATTTTTGTCACAATTATACTTCAAAATACTTGATCACCAGCTTCCAAACAATAAAATACATGACAAAATACATTTTCAATAAATTCAATACCAACTAACTTGTGTTACAATGAAATAAATATAGGATATTAAATTTTATGTGACATGTCAAATTGATTCTCTTTTAGCTGGGTGAGTGACCGGGGCACAATTCGTTTCGCATTAATGAATAATATATTGTACAACAAGAGTGGATATGATGTCAATATCGCATAAGAACGAACTTGTAGGCACGTCCCTGCAAGGGGAGTGCTTCAAATGTTCGCATGCGACATGGGCATTCCACTGGAGTTGTACAGTTTACTTTTTCTACAACCAAATAAAGAAGAAAATAATTGCTGTATTATGACTTATTTGTTAATTATAAATGTGCAGTTATTGAAGAGATTTGGTTGATATGAATGTCTGGCATGTAGCCTCAGTACATTCTCGTATACTCGTATTTGGAGGTGTATATTGAGATGTATTCATTTCGATGTCATTATCACTCTCAATATCCATTTTTTTTTTGAGGCTGAATTTTGTGAGACTTAGTCAAGTGTTTAGTTTATATTTTATTAAACCTAGTTTCACCAAGTGTATGGATGACAATTAATTTTGTCTTTGTTGTTATCTATCACAAAAGTTAATCTCACTATGGTATTAATTCTAAATAGCTCATTTTTGGGTTGTGTTACTTTTCTATGTGATATGTGTTCTTATTGTTGCCAACATAATAATTGTCAAATATAATTACTCTTTACATGATTAAAGAATGCCTTTAAACACTGAGATTTAATAATAATTAAGTTCATGTTACAAGTATTTTAATTTCTTAACAAAATCGGTTTCAGACTCGCACATGGTGTGGATATAACACCCACATCCGCCCATGATAGTATGAAGGTATCCTATTAATACACTGTAGGAATTGAAAAAGATACATAAAATGCTGTATGTAAAGCAAAATATATAAATGTTTTTATTAACATTATAAATTAATAACAATAGGCGGTGAATTCGTATTACGTCAAATGGACTAAATAGTTATGTGAAAACGCGTCGGATTATATATTTGAGAACTCCAGGTCGATTCGTTAACCAATTTTCACCATTTTAAAATTACCCATTTGGCTCCCTTTGGACTAATATCATTTTGCATGGTTTCTAATTTGACGGCTGATAACCACACTTCACGTCATAGTTTGTAATAGGTAGGATTTAAATTTATTTTTAATTCCACCATATAATTTATTATATACTGTGTTATTTATAGCCAAGATTAGAGGCACAAACTTTACAAAATTTTGTGGAATACTGATAATACCATAACTTGCGCTATCCTAGTGGTCCTATTTAATTATAACAATGAAAGATCACAACAGTAAAAAATCACAAGAATGAAATATTACAACGATGAAAGATCACAATAATGAAAAATCACAATAATGAAGATTACAACAATAAAATATCTCAATAATGAAAGGTTACAAGAATTAAAGATTACAGCAGTGAAAAATCACAACAAAGAAAGATTACAACAATGAAATTTCATAACAATGAAAGATCACTACAGTAAAACGTCACAACAATGGAAGATTACTATGTTTAATTAGTGTTGCTGCGAGACGACTCGGTCTCGAGCTAGTTTTGAATACTTAAGTCACGTCACGGTCTCGAGGTTTCAAAATTAAATTATTATAACAATTATAACAGAATATTACTCTTAAGTAAATAAATTAAAATGTGGAAAAAGGTTTCAGAACTTATATCAAATAATTAAATCAAAAACTGTTATAAAATAACCTCTAACTATTTAATGACAAAAACTTTTTAATGTGGTGCATCACCATACGTATTAAATTTCAAATGAAATTATTGTGTATTTTATCGTTTATTCATTATTTTCCCAATTCTTTTTTTTTGTTTATAAAATTTAATATTGAACATATTTCTATTTTTATATGCATCTTATTAGAATCAAAAAATCTTTAATAATACTATTAGAAAATTCTACTACGATTACTTCTGCAATTTATATGAGATCATAATGTAATTTTAGAACACCGGAATTGAAATGATGTCGACACTCAATACTTGGTCTCGTCTCCGTCTCGAGTTTAATTTCGAGACGAGACCGACTCTAGTCTTACATTTATACTAATTACAACAATAAAAGATTACAATAATAAAAATGTGTGATTTCAATAATTAAATAAGCAGTAATTCTAATATATATATATATATATATATATATATATATATATTATTTGTAAACTAAAATATATAAAATACTTATTAAAATTTTGTTACGTGCAATTATGAATAGTTGCACGCCACAATTTTTTTTGTGGGATGCCAAGATAAATATATAAGTTTATTTGTTTATAATTACATAATGTAACGTACACCTGAATTACTTTTATTGAAGAACCAGAAATTAACCTGCCGAATATAATTACTGATTTACCGGTTGGTATTTATAATATCTCTGAATACATTTATACATAATTTACATTAATTCCAATAATTACGTGAAATTATAGTTTACATAAAAATCCAATTTCCTAACGTCAAAGAATGCCGAACCATTATGCTGATTTGTGTGGTCTTTTAAACTCGATCCAGAATTAATTCCGACGACATTGGAATGTGAGAGAACACAGGTACAAATTACAAATCTCTAAAGAATTTCAAGATTCATCGGAAACAGTTCATCCAGCTTCTTTGCCTGGGGGAGTGTTGGCGCCAGTGCCACTACGTCTAAACTAGGGCGGAGTGACCATCAAAATGACATTAGTTATCTGGGGAGGGGAGCCAACTAACAAGATAAGCCTGTGTTGTAGTACAGCAGACACAGGAGGCGATCAATGGCAAGGTTGGGCTTGCGAGGGTAGCACACTGCACTGGGATAGCGGTGGCGTTTACTGACTTACGCGTGTTTTCTATCTGTAAATGATTCTTTCATTGGATTTGGAATGTAATCCGTGATGTGTGAACTGCATTACGACTAATTGTTTTTAGTATTTGTGACTTTGGGTAATCAATTAGATAGTTGCGTACGGACAATATATTTAGGAAATATTTTTAGAAAATAAATTAGTCATACAAAGATATATATTTTTTCTACTGCTGTTATTACGTAAAATGACATTTAATATACTTATTTGCATGATGCTAAATAATATTTTAATCACATATTGACAAATTGTCAAACGTTTTAATTAAGGCGTCAAGTTATTAAATGACATATTAAGCACGGGCCGAAGTTATCTTCATACATCTGTCATTTGCGGTCGTAGAAAAAGTATAGTGACTCGTTTAGAACTCTTTAGATACTCGTATTTTGTACCCTCGCAACTAAAGAGACGTTTATAAAACTTGTTACATAATATACTATAATAAAAAATATAAAATAAACACTTGGCTATGTTTCACAAAATTCAGCCTCCAAGTCACCTTATGAGGGCATCGTCAGACCTTGTTTCACCAAGTGTTGAATGACAATTAATTTTGTCTTTGTTGTTAAATATACTATAAACAACCGTATATAATAAATTGTAATACTATATTTAGTATCTGGAACACATTCAATTCAGACTATTTTGCCTTTTACTAAAATGTTCACTTAACTCAAGATTTTCAATGTTCCCTTGCATTTCTTGTGATCAATGCCCGTAACCTTATTATAATGTATCGATGGCCGAACTATTCAATAGGCAAACAAAGCATGTACTTAAGGCAGCAAATGTAAAAGGGCACTAAGATCATATTAATTAAAATTGCACTATCCGTTTTTTATTATTATTATGTTTCATATGAACCAGTATTTTCTATGAAAAGTAAATTAATATCCATATTCCACATACATTCTATTGCTTGCACACGTCACCTGCCTCTGACTGTGGAAGCACATGACATGTCATCACTCAGTCACATACAACTGTTACAATACCCTACGGGAGAGGACACTTTAATAGTTTGTGCTTAAGACCTCTAAATGTCTTAATACGACTCTGAATATATATCCTTCAAGGTTTCATACTTCGTCAGAATTTATATAATACTCTACTGTAACATTCTGTTGTGTTCATTTGATTTTTTGTCCGTATTTATATTTAGCACCAAGAACCTACACCAGTGCTTCTGAAACTTGAATCGCCACCTTGGGTATAATTTTTAGCAAAAAGGCCCCTCTGTTCCGTGTATGTAGGAGCCAATCAAGTTCATCAATCAAGACTCAATATAAATCATTTCACGAACTAGAATGCCAATGCAAAAAAATGATGCAACTCGTTCTTTTCAAACAAAAATAATGTATTTTAAAAATTCTGTATTCTTTTTTTTGGATGAACCAAAACG
The DNA here is from genome assembly GCA_947425015.1 of Pterostichus niger. Taxonomy (NCBI): domain Eukaryota; kingdom Metazoa; phylum Arthropoda; class Insecta; order Coleoptera; family Carabidae; genus Pterostichus; species Pterostichus niger. The sequence continues at coordinate 18,701,042 of OX380341.1, read as the reverse complement.
GAGAAATCTTAGTGGTTTTCAGAAATCCGAGTAATAATTTTAATAACTTCACAAACCGGAACAACATTTACCATATCATGAACGGAAACAGTATTTACTATAATTTCACGAACTGAAACGGTTGTTCCGGTATATTTCGAGGTTATCAATATAAAGTGAAGCCAAATAAGTGAAATAAATGATTATCCCCAAAAGTGTGAAAGCGGCCCCGCATATAAGTATAGCTACTAATTCCACAAATTACATCATAGGATAATTGCTATGTTATAGTTATTTAATAAGCAGTGATATTAGTCAAATTATTTAACAATATTTTAATAATTAGTTCGACATCCCTTTGTTAACCCACTGTTATGCCTAAGGCTAAGGGACCCATTGTATAATTCAAACACCCCCCAGAGGGCGGTAATGCTCACTTTGAGGAGCACTGATCTACTCGATCTACTAGAATATATTTGAAGAACATAATTTTTAGAAATATGATCTAAATTAATGTAAAATCAGTTACATAAATCTGTCGTCCAAAATGATAAAAATCAATTATCACGTCAGTACATTATTGATTTTGAATTAACAAATATTTTGATTTTAATTTGACTAAGTCGGTTTTCTTTATTAATTCGTCCTATCGAGAATAGTGTCTTGTATCATGGGTTTTTAATTTCAAACCAATTAGTAATTCAGATATGAGAATAATTTTAATTTCAAGTCGAGCCGAAAATGCTCGAAAAAATGTATCTAATGGCCAGTTACACAATAAAAACTATTATTTTTATCTGCGAATCTACGAATGCAATTGCAATTATTTTAATTTATGCAATATTAACTTTTCATATACATTTTATGTATGCTGTTTATTTTGATACAGTTGATATAAAATTGGCTCAAGTAGTATACTTCAAATATGGCGATGAAACGAGAGCAGTAGTGGTACCATGGCTATCGCAGGGGGTAACGGAGTAGAGTGTATGGACAAGTTGTCGCCGCTCTTGAGCGTTCACCTCGCATTGCGCGCGCTACGGTGTAAAAATGCATCCGGTCTGCGCGCCGTAATTAACATAAAATGGTCACGTGACCGTCGCGGCCGTGGCTGATCGCGAACGGCTCTTGAGAGTGTATTTATGCGGAATTATTTCCCAAAACACAATGGCTCCTTTATGCCATTGCCTCACGCAACGAAAATAAAGACGTGCCCGTTGCAGCTTTCGGCTTTCGAGACTCTTTGTGGTCGATGACAATGGATATTTTTTGGGGATCATGAGTTTTAGATGGGACTGGTCATTATGTGTGGGTTTTGCTATTTGCCGTATGTTCGTGCTACATAGGCGTACGTGATATTGGAATTAGGGGAGATTTTCTTTAATGCCACTTCAGTGAATATAAAGTGTTTTTTTTTATTTCTCTGATAAGCACTTAGATTTTATCTTTTACTATTATGCAACAAAATAAGATTATGCTAGGATTAATGTTTTATTCAAATTGGTGAACTCGGTGGAACTAATTTTCTTAACAATGTGTATAATTTTTCTCATTATTATTCAAATATACAAATATCATACAATAAGAGAAGCTGCCAACTAAAAATGCTTTCATTAGATTTCCATGTAGAAAAGCGAAAAATCTGTGCGCCAGTTTATAAATTCATGTGTGTTACAACCTACAACTCACGAATGCGCAGCTCTGAAAATTGCGTGCAAGTTAAGCCGAGCCATTCATCTAACACACTTCAATTATTTCCTTTTGTTGTAAATGACAGCCTATATACAGCACCCTCTTGATCGCACAATACAAGCCAGTTCATTATACTGTTGTCATCTTTCATAGTCGAAAAATACTAAGGTTTTTCGGATTCCAAAACCAGCCCTATACCTGCTGCTCTATAATTGTATTGTGGTAGCATAAAGTGAGAATAATCAGGGAAGAATTCATTTCAAGACGGAGAGGGTCATCATTTTCACATTTTACCCTCGTTTCGGGTTTTTCGTCTTGCAGCCGGCGCAATGTTAACATCTCCAAATGAAAAGTTAAAAACGTTTAAAATGATATAATGTTGAAACCATCTGTCCGCCTCTTGACAATACTGAATGCTGAGACTGGCTATGAAAAAAATACTGTAAATTATTATTTTCTTCTCACGATTGAAATATGGTTATTAATACGGTTCTTTGGACGCCACTTTGGCCACATGTCAGACTGTCAGGATAGAAGCAAACGTAGCGGATTTTGGCTAAAGGAGAGGTATAATATACCTGGATTACCTCTATGTATAGACCTTTTGTTAGATCATGAACAAGTGAATCAAATAAACACTTATTCTAAAAAAAAAAAAATGTTCATGCAAGTAGAAATTTATCATTTTGAATGGGGACATAATTATTAAGTATAATAGGTATCTTTTTGGGCGATGTCATAATTTAGACATTCCTGCTCGGATAGTGTGAAAAATTCAAATATATTTTAAAGAAATAAAGGTAACTTAAAAAGTATTTGTGCTGTCAGTCGCACTATCATGTTCACATTCCAAGATATTTGTGATACAAATTCGACACACCTTTGGGTCATTTTACTTCTTTCATTTGCAATAATATTTAATTAGTATTTTAAGTAAATCTTTAATAATTGATGAAATACAAATGAATTATTGAAAGAAAAATTGGGATACCGCTAGGCTTCGAACTTGGGGCCTATAAACTCCGGTCATATGCTTTAAACAACTAAATTACGGTCGCCATATAATTTGAATCTGATTTTATGCCAATTTTTCTCTGTATTTTGTTATGTGGCATAGGCAGCCTCGGTCCCATGACTCTATCATACCCTGAAAGATTTAACACGAGAATCATCTATTATTTAACGAGAACTTACCGATTGTAGTTTAATTAGTATTTTAAGTAAATAAAATTAAATTATAAAAAGAAAAATTGGGATACCGGTTGGATTTGAAATTGGGATTTATGAATTCCCGGTCATGTGTTTTAAACCAACTAAGCTCTCTATTTTGTTACGTGAGATCTTATAACAAAAGAAAATAGAGAGAATTAAATGGCAACCATAGCTTAGTTGGTTTTAAAATATATGACCGGAGTTCCTAAGTTCAAGGTTCAAATCTTGACAGTATTCCAATTTTTGTTTCTTTAACTCAATTTATAATATTGTTATTCAAACATACATATATATATACTTTTTTCCATATTAGATTTAAATCTATTGTTAATAGTCTAATTTAATAAACAGACTATTTTTAACGCAAAAAGGGTGATTAATTATCTAGCAAAAATGCAAAACATTGATAACCAAAAAATGAATAGATATAAATGGTATATCATGGAATGTTATAGGTGTACAAGGTCAATGACCTATGTTTAATAGTGCACACAGGAGCAGAGATCTATCGCATTCTTTCATTCTCTTCTCGTATAAAGTTGTCGACATATTTTTCACTCTCATCTCAATATGTTACTTCCATTAGAAAAAAAAGAATAGAGTGATAAGCATAACTTAAGTCTGAATTATATATGTATCAGCTGGTGATGGTATTCTGAATTAAAATGATTGTTATTGTTCTCGTCTTTTAATAGCAAAGGAGCTACTGCATTCTTATGAGACTAATGTCAAATCTCATGAGAAAATATAAACAATACAAATTGCCAATCATTAACGTCAACTTGATAACGGCATATTTGTTTATCTACAGTCTGAGTCATAATATTGGTATTCAAACAAAATACTATTCCTAATAAGACCAGGTATAATAGCGATATAGAAAAAGTTGGTTTTATATTAAGTGACGTCTAATAAAGTTCCCTTGACGTGAATATGGTAAATAACGGGGTGCAATACAAAAGAAGTTTTAAATTCCTTATAAATCGGGGCGTTATGTCTTGGTAATAATTAGGTCTAATATTTCATCTATAATTTTTTTCCAGAACCTCTTTTAGGTCATTCACCTCTAGGGACAAAAATACATTGATACCATTATAAGAAGCTATAGGTAATCATAAATTGATCAGGTTACATTTACTAACTTCAATATTTCAGTTGGTTAGGCTTTAACAAGAAAACGATGAATATTCAGAAACTTGATCACCTGGAAATGGAACAGACATCTATCTCTAAGTTAACTAATAATTTAAGTTTATTTTACCCCTTAGTGGTACCAAACAACCGATGAATTTTGAGGCAAACTCGTTATCTAAAATATCTTTTATCGACATAATTATGCACCTAACAGCTTCTTAAAGAATATATTATACTGAAATAATACTAATATTTGAGGTTCTCCCAATATCTTTTCCCATTAAACAAATTCGTAATGTTTTTATAGCACATCATTAATAGTTTCAATTCTTTTGTAGTTTATTATTCATTCCTTCTTGTAAACTATTAAATTACTGGATTCTTTTAAAAATAGTATTTGTCGAGAAAATCTATAGAGAGTGTGTGAACTTAGTGACAATTGGTGTGTAAAGTGCAATAGTTGCGTGATTTTCATCAGTCACAAAACATCGCAGCATTGGATCAAAACCTGTTGCGCTTTTACGGCGAACGGATTTGCGCGGTTGCATTTTTCATCTTTGCTTGAACTAGCTCGTTGATCGTCGTTTCTCTAACTGTACCAATTTGCAAACTGGTAGATGTTTCACAGAGATCTGCAGCCATATGCTGATTTATGCAAGAATATGTACTCGAGAAATAGCTGCATGCGGAATGTATCGCATCGCTAACAATGACAGCCATAACTGTACTTGCTTTTTGTTTGCCGTCTGCATTCTTAATAAAGCGGGTATTTTTATCAGGCCAATTATTAAATTGAGACACAAATACGATGTTATCTAGAATGGTTTCTAGTAGTTTTATATAATTAGTTAGTTTTATATGTGCAAGGTCAATACTTTACTTAATTCTTTCATGAAATATTTTACAGTCAATATCAATGATTGAGTTTTGTATATTATATATGTAGTTTTAGAAGCATACGGTGTTTTTTATTATTTCTAAAAATAGTCATTTTTGCAGGAACGTTAAAAATCATCATTTTGATATACTTTCATAATCGCACCATTATAAAATATGTAGGATGTTTTAAGTTGGATCTGGTTATTGAAAATTCGCGCGTGGCGCGCAATCATCATGCGTGCTGAGCAGTTACCTTGAGTTTCTGCGTATGGCCGCACTGACAACAACAGTACGACAAGTAATCCGGCAACGCTGGCACGAACTTGAGAGCGTCGCAGTTTCCACTGTAGTCGTCGACCAGTTTGCGATAGTGAACTCTGAATATCGGTCTGGCCGCACTCGTCGAGCTCTTGCTGAGCCTTCCCATGGTCCTTTACCGTCGGCGTCGTGGTCACCGCCGCATGATCACACACCCGCGCACTCACACACAAACAACACTCCGCGAATTCCTCGCACCATACCAATACGCCGAAGCACCGTTACAATTAAACACTGAGCGAGTTGATTTCGTGGAATGGACACACAGAAGCCACTCACATCACATGATGGCGACGCGATAGCCACATCGCAATCAATTAGCTTGGTTGTAGAAGTGATCCGAGTCGAACTGAGACTGACTTGACTCGAGTTGAGTTGAGTGAATGCAGCGGTTGGCGGTTGCGGCCGCGGCGTGGATGTTGCTGGCTGGCGATGGAATGCGAGCCGTGCTGTGCGAGTGCCGTGTGGGTTCCACGCTCGCTGGAACACTGCTTCGACTCTCGACTCTCGAGTCTGCAGCCGTGGTATGGTGTGTGCGGGTCAGGAGCCCCCGTGCCCGCCCCGCACCACCGCTAGCAGCTGCTGCCTGGCGCTGGAGTCTCTGGAATGCTGTCACTGGTCACCCGATGAGGTTACGACTTCTTCGTTTATTTGCATAGAAATATTTGTTGCATTCTGCTACGATTCTCATCACTTCTATCTAATGTTTTTATGTGATTCCTTAACAAGACACTAATTACTTTCTAATACTTAAACATCGTTTCCATCGGAATTGTTATTTTTACTTTAAAACACAATTTTCAATGTGGTGTTTATATATCGCACAAACATCTTTATCAATGATATTAATATGCTAAATAGTTGTTACATATTTTCACATACAGCCAGGTAATGACAATTAGGCAAACTACAAACTACAATTATTTAAAGCTATCTAAATATAAATAGCAGACATTACCTAAATATGTAATCTTTTACAGACAGGCATGGATCCCATTTTTACTCTTAATTTTAACTCTTTCCGGTTTTTGAATCAAAAATATTGGTATAGATGACAATGTGGACTAGCAGAATTATTTATTGACTAATATGAAGATCGAAGAACTAGCGATAACTACAATCTTCTTCTCGTTTATGAATAACATTGATACAAATACCCAGAATGAAAATGTAGATTGTTGAACATAGTATGTTCATAAGAATATAATTCTATAGATAGAGCAGTTCTTGGAATGAATTCTTAAAGTGAATGCTATTGAAAGAAGATGCAAGATGGTGCAATACGCCGCATCTCCCAACCAGGCATTGCAATTTCTCGCTTCTCAGCGTGATTCAGCTGGTGTAGTCGCGATCTCGCCATTCACGTCAGCGCGTTACTATGACATCTGGTGAAGATATCGATCAGTTCTTGGCTCGCATGTCCACTTGTAACCTTGAAAACTTTCTCGACCAAAAATAACACGATTAAAATGCCACATGAGAACGGGAGCAGGTGGGGCATTATCGTGCCGTCCGCACTCGAAGTCCGATCAATAAATAGGGGGTCCGGCCGGCCCATCACCGCGAGCCCAAATCACGTATTTCATGTCACCGGGCGGTCCCCCAGCTATCAACGTCCGCCTTATAGGTTTCCAGCCAAAAATAAAACAAAGTGCTCGTCATTCTTATTATCGTACAGTCCTAACACAAAAAGAAAAACAATTCATGTTTTCAATTTCAATAGAATAGTTATTTGTTTCATTAGGATTAAAATACAAGTTTTGATGTCGAGTAATAAAGTTTGCCGGACGAGATGTAGCGAAGTCTGGCAATATTGTTAAACTCGAATAGTATTTTTGGTCCGATTAAAAACATATTTTTCTTTTACCAACCTATTAAAAAAATTCGCAGATTTATTCAAATTAGAATGCTGTACGCAAGTACGAACAATTTTATCGATCAAGGATCAACGATCCCAGTATCGGCTCTAGCGACTTGGTATTTTAAAATGTTTGGCATCAAAAACCGATTTAATTAGGTCTCATCCTCTGGAAAATAATATATCATTCTGTAGCAAAATTAATGAAAATTTAGTTATTAAAAATCTAGGCATGTAAGTACGTTAATGTAATTTGATCCATGAAATCGATTGAGACCAAAATCAATTTGATATCACCAACTGTTTTCGAGAAATGAGCGAGAATTCGAAGGAAAATTGGAGATGAAAGTAATTTTTTTATTTTTCATTTTAAACTTTCTATCTCCTTGTATTTCTCGAGCGAAGCTCAATCTTCTAGATATTGTATTTAAACATCTATGAGGTATATAGTAAATGTAGGCTATAAGAGAATTGTTATTATTCAGTAGTGGAGGAAGATGTTGAATTCTACTGATTTCGATACCTTGAAATGAGTATCGATATCGATAAAATATCTAGAGCAATATCGAATACTATCATCTGAAACACTTCGTATCGGAAAGAAGGTAAGATAGTATTACAACATTCCTAGCAAGCTACTAGCAGACAAAAATATAGCAATTTTTTTTATAATACAACCGCTAGTTCATGTAGTATCTTTTATCTCCTCTAGACAGCGTTTAGCGCTAGGCATTGTCAGATTTGGCTGAACGTATTGACATGTCTGCCAATTTTTTGTTTTATTTCTTATGATAGTTTGTAAGTAAATATCAATTTTATTTTACGTCTATCTTGTAAATGAATCATACTAGATCAAATAAATTGAGTACCGGCTATGACGTATTTGAATCTGTGTTTTTTATTTAGAATCAAAGTTAATTTAAAGGATACAGCATAGATTTCCAGTTTATAAGAAAATATATAGCATACTGACTGACTGATCTATATTTAACTTCAATTAAATATGGGTACACAGAAACAATGAAATGTGAGTGAAAATTAAAAAAAAGGCATATTCTCGGTATTTTTTAAATTTATAATCCACATAGCAGATTTATTACGACAGTCAAAAGTAATTATGATCCACTTCACCATGTGGTACATCCCTGTCATGAATAATCCTGCGCGAACCATTGTTAATATGGTTTCGTTTTTTCCGGTGTGCAGAGTGTACAATACAAAACTCGAGCATGTTCCCACTGAATGCGTGTTAACACGGGTGCGTACATAGATCAGGCGGGCCCCGCGTCAAGCTGAAGAGTTATAGGCGCTCGCAAATCAGCGTTCCAGTCTAATGATCGCGTCTAATATGGCGACGGCCGTTGCAATGTGAATCGTGCGCTCGTGGATCGTGGAACGAGACGGGAAAATGTCAAGGTCTACACCGAAACTCACAGTCGCAAAGGAGAAATTCTAATAGAGGGCGTTTAGCGGAGAAATGGGGTTGTTTCTAAAACAAGACAATATATAAAAATAACGAAATAAAAAACTAAAATTTCTGGATTTCAGTCAATTAAAAAAAACCCTGAATCTCGATCAGTTTCGTACCCTACCTGGGTCAGTTTCAGGAGTTGAACAAAAATACAAATACAAATTTACCGAAAATATACAATTACAAATTAAGCAAATATTTAAGAGTATTAATATTTGTACAACGAACATGTAAACAAAATAAACCAAATTTTACTATATCATTGTTGTTTGTATCTTTAAGACTTATGTTCAGTATAATATTAGATTAAGTATTAGTTATGTATAAATTAAGTACCTTTTTAACCTGGTTGATTTTGCATGTTTATATCTTCATATTTTTACCATATCCATTATATCAATTTATTGTATTTATTATGTTAATTTTACCTAATGACAGTTTGCTCGAGTGATTATGCTACCAACAAAAAACTGAAAGATTGAAAATAAAAAAAAATATCGAGTGAAAATCTAATAGGTCACGTAATATTTGTAAGATAATATACCGAGACAAATAAAATTAAATAATATTGTATAAAATTGACAGCATAAAATAATTTTGTGTCAAATTGATGGCGTGATTTTACTCTAGTAGAAGATAATAACATTATTTTACCAGTATAAAACTGTGCTTAATGGTTGAATGCTCAAATGTTTGGTAGAAAAGTGATCAAGGGAAATCATCAACTATAATTTTTTATTTTCCAAATGTTTTTTGTCATGAAACCTTGCTCCCTACGAAATTGAAACGAAACACTGTTTTAATAAAATCGCTCCACCTACGATGTCAAGCCAAATTCAGGTAACAATGTTGAATTATCAAACTGAAGTTTATCCAAAGGAAATAAAATTCGGCGATATAATTAATGTCATAATAAAACAATTCAAATGAAATTAGTCTTTATGAGATTGCTAAAAGAAAAAGGTAAATAAAGCTGTAAAAAAATTCCTGCCCATTTAACTCCTGTCAAAATGACAAAATTATTTTTTGCTTATGGCTTACTTTGAATTGTAGCGAAATTATCATTATGAAAAAACAATTAGTATAGTAAATCCCTTCTATGTCAAAATTTCGACGCATTTTTAACCAAAGAAATATTTTGTTGAAATTATATCGTATTTGAAATTCATATAAAATAATGACATGAAAATTATTTTGGTCATTAGACCGGACCCATTTAATATTTAAAAGGAAAGGGTCAATTTTTGCGTAATCATAAAGGGCAGTATTACGTTACATTTATGCTTCTGTTACGGACTTATCGGGGACCGGGGATGCCATGCCCAATAGGAAATTTTGAAGAGAAATTCCAAGAAATCGATGAGACTTCATGAGTATTTTATTCAAATTTGAAGGTTTTATTTTAATATTTACTTATTTAGCAACATACACGATTTGCAGAATAAAGTAAATTATAATATTCAAAATAAAATTTGCTTAATCATTTCGGAAGGTAAGACAAAGATATATAGGGTAATGGATCAACGACGCCATACTGGAGTCGGGAAATGAGAACTTGACACATAGAGTTCGATTTCTATAGCCGACAACTGATTTGTACCACATTGAAATTATATAATAGTGTGAAGTGAACACCCAGTAATGAGTAAAATAAAGTGATGACATATTTTCTTTTTTATATTTAAAACTTGGATAGTTGAATACATCATATAAAAATATGTGGAAGTCAAGCGTGGGTGTTTACTCAAAATTTAATATACCAGAATTTGATAATGGTCTGGCAAATATAAAAGGAGTAATGTAATGAGTTGAATTCCAACAGCTGATAATTAATTTTCACTTGATTAAAATTAAATAATGATGATAATTATTGTTTGGATAATTAATGTAGCAAAATGTAGATATTTGCCTTATAAGCATTTAAGGGTGGGTATTTGATATTTGCAACTTCAATCTAAGGTAAAATATTTATTTAGCAATAGTTTCTTGATATTAATTTTAGAATAAAATTATACATGCAAAAAATGTTTACAATTGAAAATTACAATCAATAAGTTCATAATTATTGATAAAATGCGTTTCGGACACGAGATAGACATAAATTAAAATAGTCATATTTAAGCTTTATATAAAATTAAAATTATTTCTGTATTTCTTGAGATTGTTTTGACGGGCCAGATCAATTTTTTTCGCGGGCCTTGCACTGCCTGCAGTTCAAAGATTCCCCATCCCTGATTTAATATATTCTTCATTATTCACTAAGAATAACAACCAATGTCTACTAAGACATCGGAAATAGAATCGTGAAAATACAGTGCAGTTATTTATTTATTTTGTAAAATTACTGATATTTTGTAACGATAAATATAACTGATAGTTTTCCTTGGACTATATTTCAAAATATTTCGTATATTGCACAGCTTACTGTATATAATAGCGTGCACATAGTTCGAAATTTATGGGTCATAGAAAATTAATAACATTTTTATCATAATAAAAAACATACTCAATTAAGATAAAAAGTTAATTCAAAATGTTTATTTGCCTAAGTTTATGGTTATTTAATCAAAAAATTTAAATGATATTTTCTACAGAATAATAAAAGATTCCTTTGTATATCAATATATATTAAAATGCAGAACAAGTAGGTTATACATTTGGAAGATATCTATTACCCAAACTTGCTCTATACTTCAAAAAGTTAGTGGACTTCGTTTTGAAATCCAAGTTAATATATTTATTGCATCGTTAAAACTTTCATTTGGCTGAACATACGAACAAAGTAATGAATTCTCGTCTTTTTGTTATTCAAAACTTTACAGTACTTTGCGCGCGGTTTTAATTTCAAAGCGATTTTATAACATGACACTTCTAATCAAAGCAAACTGTTACTTTGCATAATTTAACTTGCTGGAGGGCCTTCGCGGAAAGAGGGTGTAACTTCGCTACAGATAAATTGATATTTGCTATATCTGATAATAATTCTCGTTAAGTTTCGTTATCGGTAAGTTTGAACATACAATATCTAATTATTTCCATTTTACTAACTAGTAGAATATAAATATTTAACATAGTATAAATTATTTTAATATAGAATTAACGTAAGTCAGAATTATATGTATAATATATATTGGAAGTTTGAATGTAATTAAATATTTACGGTAAAGATGAAACTTCAACTCATGTATAAAAATGTCATATAGAAACGTATTTTTGATCAGTTTGATATCGAATAAACAAGCAGGAAAACTGTTTGCATCTTCACCTATATCACTTTACAAATGGTGAATATAAATGTGATAATTTTAAAAACTATTTCATTCAATAAATTATTTCAATAAATACCAATCTAGGTTTACATACATACATACATAACATCACGCTATATCCCATTAAATGGGGTAGCACGAACCCGTCAACATTCTCATCCTGACACACGATACTCGATTCGACGACATTAACTTTTCCTCCATACAAACTCTTTCTTTTCTCACAACCAAAATCCATCAACACACAACAAACATTCATCCATTCGCTAGTGTACACTGCGCTTGTTTCTGAAGATGGTCTCCACACAATTGCAGGTAAACACTCGAAACATCTAACCAATTAATCTAAAATCAAGAATCATACGCTTGTCTTCATTCATCATATTTATCTCGCAATTAATTTTCTCCAAACATTCCTATCCTGACACACCACTTTTGCTTCAACCACATTCATAATTCTTTTCATACAAGCTCGTTTATTCTTCACGCTCAGAATCTTTCGCTCACGCAACAACCCTTCAATCATATTCATCCACTTGTTCCTAGGCCGTCCACGCAAACTTTCACCCTCAATTTCACCAACATACACCTGTTTCAGCAATCTGTCATTCGACATACGTTCTACATGACCAAACCATCTCAACTGACTTATTCCCACTCTAGGTTTAAATCATGTAAATTGATTCGCGTGGGAATCCAGGTGATAAAAATATATTAGGATTAACACAGTAATCTTCATAAAACGTTTTGAGATTGAATGAGCCTCATAATCAGCTAAAATGTGAACGAACGAAAATATTGAATAAAATATTAATAAATAACAAATATGACAAAAATTTGCACGTGGAAAAAACAAGTCGCATGTCAAGCATTCATTTATGAATAAATATTTTCGTTCGTTCACATTTTAGCTGATGATGAGGCTCATTCGACCTCGAAACGTCCTATTAACTGAATAAAAATTACTGTGTTAATCCTTATATATTTTTATCACCTGGATCCCCACGTCAATCAATTTACATATGATTTAAATCTTAAGGATCGATCTACTCTACCTCAATCTAGGTTAAGTTTATCTTTGGATAAATATTAATTTCCTTCAATTGAACTTCGTTGCTTTGTTGTAAAATAATTCGAGTAATTTTCCAGATAAAATCTCTCCAACTTTGGGATTGTGATTATTTCATATCAATTGCTCTCATCAGTTGTTACCAAGCAATCACATTCTTCTAAATAAAACTTGTCCGATAATTTTCCTTGATATGTTTTCAACCAATCATAATGCAAAACATTTTAAAATTCAACTACTAAGCACAGTTTTATACTGAAAAAAAAAACCGTTAGAGTGAAATCCTACTACTAGAGTAAAATCCCAAGTAAAAGTGTTTATATGCTGTCAATTTGACACAAAATTAATTTATTTATGTTTTATGCTATCAGTTTGATACAATATTATTTTATTTTATTTATCTTGGGAAATTATCTTGTCAAACAGTATGACATCTCTTGCATTTTGTTTAGATAAACTTATATTTTCAAGCAAACTTTGTTTTTGCTTACAGCAAAATCACTTGAGTAAATTGACATTAGATAAACTCTTGTCCAACGGATTCAGGATTTACCATGCTCTCGTGCTGAATGTTAAGCAAAAAATGTAGTGCAAAATAAAAATTTATCTATAAAATCTAGAGATTGTGTGTGTTATAAAAACTAAACTGATTTTACCCTCGATACTACTGTGAAATTCAATTTCGTTAGATAAAATTCTGGAAATAGAAATTTTATGAAGTTGATTTCTTTCTAGTTACTTAAGTGTTTAGAATAATACGACAAATTCAATTTTATTACTTATTTTATGAGCGAAAGCGCAAATTTTATTAGATTACTTTTAATAGCGTAGCTAAACCCATTTATTTCCGAATTCTATTTTACTGATATTGCTGTTGTAGTATTTATTTTAATAACTATAGTATAAATATTAAATTTAAATATAATTGTGATAAAATTAAAAATGTTCCAAGTAGTGGTTAGGCTATTAGCACTTTTTTTTAAATTTTCAAATCTGCTTGGAATGTATGAAACAATATTATTCGGACAAAAAATACATATATCCGGAGTCTAAATACAAAGGGACATAAACCGGAAAAGTGGTAAAATATTTAACTCATCTCGTGGATGAGCTTAAATCAAAAATGTATGTGTATTTACGTAAGCAATTAATTTAAATTAGTTTTGAAATTGATTTGGCAAACTGTATAGATTATAAATTAAATTTTAATTTACATTAGGTTGAATTTAGCACTTTTCTAAAGAAGCTTGTCTAAAAAATGACAAAATATCGACAAAAAAGATTATTAAAAAGATGCCAGATATTTATGTGGTAATGAAAGAAGTCTCTGGGCAAAAACGTTGCCTACGTTCTTATAATAATAAAGTATAATTTACGAATTTAGCCAATTGGGTTTAATAGAAATCGTGATTCCAGAAGACACAATCAAAATTATTCTTGAGCTTATTTATAATTTATTTTATCATATTTAGCAAAAGAAGTATATTTACCTAATTTTTTTTACTTCCTTGTACGAAGTAAAGGAAGTATTGTAATCGCGAAAATTTTCGGTTCTCAGATTTCAGCGAAAATACGCATTTTGGCCATCCCTGAATTCATTCTGTCTAGAGATGGGCGAATATCAAATTTCTCGAATTCGATTATCGAATACGAATATTAATCAGATCTCGAATATTCGAGGTACTCGAATATTCGAATACTCCTAAAAGTTAATTTATTTATTATTAATAATATAGTACGTCTTCATGGTTTTGAAACAAAATATCTTTGTTATTAATAACTTCAAAGTATTGTAATAGCTTTAAGTTTATGTACAAATGATAAAAAAAAACATAGTCAAAAATTGAGGTCAACATATGGCGCGATATTCGAGGTATTCGAATGTTCGCTATACTGACGTTAATATTCGAAAATCTCGAATATCGAATAATGTCAATATTCGCGGCATTCGACTATTTGCCGATGATATTCGCCCATCTCTAATTCTGTCTAATTTCGTCGTGTCGTCTGTACGTACGTATGTATCTCGCATAACTCAAAAACTGTAAGCCGTAGAAAGTTAAAATTTTTTATTTAGGACTGATATAATATCTAGTTGTGCACCTCCTTTTTTGGTCATTATATAACTTTCGGAAGTGGTACTTTACTTGAAGCCTATAATATATTTTAATGAAAAACTATATCAAAATATAATCCAAAACTTTTCAAATTTGGTATACAAGACTACTATATCAATGGAAATAACATAATAGATTTTGATTAAAAGGGACTAACCGGAAGTGATACATTACATGGAGCTGCTAACAGTTTCTCTTGAAAAAAATTGAATTATTCTGATTTTAGAAATAAATGCTGCAAATAAAAGTTTTAGAGAATTAAATTCTGCGTCTAGCGCATTAAGAATTATTTAATTAGCCTTTTGTATAAGCGAAATATGTAAATTTAAAAATTATATATTTTTTGTTTTTAAAAAAAAATTAAGATTAGAATAAAAAATAAGAAAAAAACTAAAAATTTAATGTCAGATATGTGCAATTAAAAAAATATCTATAGTTTAATACTCGTACAAGGAAGTCATGTGGTATCCACATCAGATTTTTTATTTATTTATACACGAACCACGACATTGCGTGACATAATGCTTATGATGATACAAGATACGAGTATATGTGACAAATGGTGCACAGCCTGTGGAAATGGACTTTAGTGGCCGTTTGGGATTCGCCGAGTCGTCAACGAAGCAGCAATGGTTTTGTTGTAACCCATACGGGAGTGCTCGAGGCTTTAGGGTTATACCAACAATGTGTGAATAGGTTCACTGCAGATTTATCTTATTTGCAGGAAGCAAATTGATATCAGCGTAATATGTCACATGTAAATAAATATTTGGTTGTATTTATGGTTTATCTCAAAGCTAGGCAGTAGGAATAATGTCATGTATAACATTTGTCAATTAAAATAAATAAAAATTATAGTTGATAATCAATAAACCAAATATTAAATTGTACGTTCGTACATAACACGTTTCTCGTTAGTTTTGACAATCACCATTTTTGCCAGAGAACACATGGATTTTGATTATTTTTTATAAAATTTTGAACCATAGTGTAATTGGTCCAGTAATTATAGAATCAAATTATTTTTAAATTTTGTATCTATGTGCTCAGTTCTACCATCGTTTAAGGGTTGTACGATTACTTAAGTAACAACCTGTATTTTTAAAATAAGTTTTTCCTGATTTCACTATTTCAATATGAGTATCAAAAATCTCATATCTCCTACCGCCACATATGAAAATGTTTGTATAATGTACTGTATTTCCGTAAAAACAACAGACATACAAGAGCAGATGTCAAAAAACATAGAATTTAATTCTCTATATACTTATATTTGAAATCGTTTCAAGTAATAAGGCAAGTAATGCAGTTAAAAACTTAAATTCTATGTAAATCCTGTATTGTAACTGATAATTGTGGAATCTCATAAAGTGATATTATTATTACCAGTTTTGAGACAAATTAAGTGAGTATTTTCTATAATAGGTGAAGCTGCAGTCACATTATTATAAACTGCAATGTGAATATTCCTTTCGATTTCTGTCCTAGGATCTCAGTTGCTTGAAGTAGTCGTAAACAATTAATTACCATTTAAATTGAAAAAGTTATAAATGTCAAAGTATTCATGGTAATAAATATTTGAAGTAGTCTCACTACCTATTGTAAGTTTAAAATTAATTTATTTGCAATGATATTTTTCACGCATTTAGAATAATATATGCTTGAGTAATGAATAATTTACAAGGAAAAGTATTAAATGTCAAAGTAATTATAATCATCACCGGTACAAGAGATATGTTCATTAATTATATGTTTTACGATTGTACGCTAGAGAGTATATTATATATATTTGCATATTAACTATGTATTGAGCATTATAAATGTGTAATAATCATTTTGGGCATGTGATATTTATCTATCCATATCTAAATAATAGTCAGTCTTAATACAGTCAAATTAAAAATAATATTAAAAAATCATAATTACTTCAATAGCACAATGCTTTAAGTAGGTAACGTGATACTGATAAATATACATGCATAAGTTAACATACCAATCTGATTGTCGAAATTGAACTAGTGTACGGTAGCATACCTGAAAAATAAAAGGCATTATTATTTATATTGTAATCTTAATTTAATTTTCTGTTAGTTCGTCCACTTCCAAAGAGACGAGTTTATGTATAAGGCAATAATTAATAATTACAAGACAAAGTTATACTTTTTCAAATGTAATTATATATATATTTTTAGGCCTATTCGATAGTGTATTTTTTAATATTAATGTGAAGTAAAGTATGAATGAAAAACCAAAAGAAAAGAACAAAATTTAGCTGCTGTCAAGTAATAATAATTGTTTTAAATTGTTGTTCTTTGTGTGTTTAATATTTTGTTCTTTTGTTTTGCATCCATAGTTTACTGCACATTAATATTAAAAATAAAAAATGATTTAAATTTCAATAGAATTTTTCTCAATGTTTTTATTATGTAAGGATGTATAATGGTCACATGGTTGAATTCAGAAAAAAATACTCTATCGAATAGGCCTAAAAAATATGTATAATCCCATTTGAAAAAATATAACTTTGTGTTGTAACTTGAGAACCACTAGTTTAAAAAATTATTTTATTCTTTAACCAGATGTCCCCATTGGTCTTTTACAAATTTGCTTTATAATATTTTTTTGTAACTATAATAATAAAGAAAATATAAGCGGTGGTTGGTTTCGTTGTTACACCCTGTATATATCAGCACATATTTTACTGGATTGACATTTGCCGTTACAGATCTAGGTAAGTGATATATTTTTCGTCTGAAAACCGGTTAGTTTTTTTTAATGAAATGTGTGTTTTTGTTTATGATTATATAGATTTAGAACAAAATATAACTACACACCAAATAATTAATAACAATTGGCTACTAAAAATGCTTCATTACGGAGATCTATGTAATTATACATGCAACTGCCACAATTTAATGAATCGTTACTTTCTTAAACGAATATTTAGTTTTATGTTTTCTGAACACGTACATTGAATTCAATATTAGTAACTTTATGGTAACTTCATGTAACAACCCCTATGAAGATCTATTTCATATAATGTATAAAATAAAATAAATATATAATCACGCCTTTTACCCATTACTGGTGTGGCACTCTGCCGAAGCAGATCTCGGTAAGTGACTTATTTCTTCGCGTGAAGCCCTCAAAGATATTAGTCGAGGGGGAACCAAGAGATAGATTTAATTTGGTGAAAATGTCACTCATTTTGACAAATTTAAACTACTCTACCACGTTGTTTAAATTTGTATGTTTAAATTGCTATTTAGTTACGATGACTACGGTGAAAATGCGTCTCTGAATGACAAAAATGAGTTTAAACAGGGTAACTAAGGATAAACACTGTCTACATTTTAACAGTGTTTAAATAAAAACAGGGATAGGGTAGGTGGCTCAGTGGTATCGAGTCGGCCTGTGGATCTTGAGAACTTTGGTTCGATCCCCACAGCCGACAAACAATTTTCACCAATTTAAAAAATCTACCCCTGTGGCTCCTCCTCCACTAATATCTTTGGAGGCCGTGATTTGACGGCTGGTAACCGCACTTCACGCGAAAAAATATATCACTTACCGAAATCTGCTTAGGCAGAGTGCCACACCCAGTGATGGGTAAAAGGCGTGATGATATATTTATTTATTTTTTCTGAATAGAAAAATGAACGAAATGTCAAAATTTAACAGTGTTTAGCTTAAACACTCTTTATATTTTTGTTTCTGAATAGGCGTGATATTGTATGAATATGTATATTAGGTTTCACATAAATATGTTTTATATCCGATGGAATAATTGTGCTGCTATTTCCTGCAGACGAGGTCGTTGTTGACTTTTCACGTGGCAGTGACGGACATTGTTGGCTTGTTGCTAAGTTAATGTTGACAGTTCACTACCACGATGAAGAGATTAAAGCCTTTGTGCGTTTATGTTTGCGAAGGCCGCCGCCACTGATCGCAACCAAATGTATCTATTCATTGCCAAGCCCAGCACATTGAAGTCCGAGGGCCTTCGTTAGTTCTGTTCTGCATTGAATGCCAACGTCAAGTTATTACGCTGAACATAGGATTCTAATTTTGGCGAAAGAGACAGACAGAGGAGTATCTAGTTTGGTAATCAGGTTTGGTATAGGGGTATTTCATACTAGGATCAGGAATGGCATTTAAAAGTAGCAACCAGTTCATATTTTCACTATTTATTTCACTACCAAAAATTTCCGCGACTTTGAATATACGGGTGTCTGTTTTAAAAGTGTACATAGGAGATTAACATGGGAAATCAGTTTTTTGCATGCTGTTGCTCGGTGTACTACCGGACAACAAAGATTGAAGTGTCAATTGAAAATTATCATTTTTCTGAATCAAACGATGTAAAATACATTTCAATTTAATTGTAATTTGGTCCCGTAAATTAACTTTTAAGTTTTGTAAATTCACTGATTTATTCAATTTTTAACGAAAATAAATATCGTTACCTACGACTGTTTTGTTTTGATTTCTTGCAAGCGATTTATTTGACGTTTCTAACATTTTGACTTGACAATTTATAAAATATGGTTATTTACATAAATAAATATCGTTAGTTACTGTGCATACAAATTTTATTAAATAAATAAAAGTTTCAAAAAACAGTTTTGTTTAAATAATATTAATTTAGGTACTCAAACAAACAACAATGTGTTTTTTTTTAATTAGAAAATCATTAACACATAATTATAATAAATATTCAAAAACACCACCATTTTCAATAAGACAATAACCTAATCTAGTATAAAAAGCTGTTCGCACATTAAGTAGTTGCCGTTGAGTTACACAAATTTAGCAATTTTGGTTACACTTGGAATCGGTCGATCCATAAACTTAATAGAAAATTGATCTCGCACTCTTAAGTAACTATTTCCTCTATAATACATTTTTATTATAAAAGTACGCTCGTTATTAGTGTAAATAACCATATTTTATAAATTGTCAAGTCAAAATGTCAGAAACGTCAAATAAATCGCTTGCAAGAAATCAAAACAAAACAGTCGTAGGTAACGATATTTATTTTCGTTAAAAATTGAATAAATCAGTGAATTTACAAAATTTAAAAGTTAATTTACGGGACCAAATTACTAGTAAATTGAAATGTATTTTACATCGTTTGCTTCAGCAAAATGATATCTTTTGTTTGACACTTCAATCTTTGTTGTCCGGTATAACACCGAGCAACAGCATGAAAAAAACTGATTTCCCATGTTAATCTCCTATATACACTTTGAAAACAGACACCCGGTATATATACGTAACATCACGCTATATTTCATCAAAGGAGGTAGCACGAACCCTTGAAACAATCATAGAACATCCATTCATCAGATTCATCAAATAATCAGTCTTCGTCAAACATTCTCATCCTAACACACCATCTTCGCTTCAACCACATTCATAGTTCCCTCCATACAGATTCATTTTAATGGTAGCTGTAAACAAAGATATAGAAACACAGCCATTTTTGCATGGTTACATTTTTTAAATTTACATTTGCATTGCCTTCGTCTCCAATCCATTTTGTATAAAGAGTGAATGAACACAATATGTGACGATTTGCAACAAGGTTTGTTTTTCATCTCTAAAAATCATCTTGTTAGGTATACAACAAGCTGAAAGAAAAAGTTAGAGATGGCACTAATTTCATATCCAGGGTCATAACTGATTATAAACATGTGTATGCAGATTCCTTGCTTCTCAATAAAAATCATTTCAACATTCGCAGAAACACCAGAACGCGGTGTATAGAACACAACTGAAATTCTGAATCACGTGCACTTATAATGTCGTTAGATTAACGGTTGCATGTGGTATTCAAACTTGCGGGAAGATGTTAGTGGAGGAGGAGTTGCAAGAACAATATTAATGTGATGCAAATTAGTTTGTCAGCTGTGAGAATCGAACTCGGGTTCTCAAATCAACAGTCCGATACGTTGCTACTTAGTTATCTACTCCATCGCTTAGAGAGTGTGATAAAAAATTTAATAAAAATATTACACTAAATAATTATTTTATGTATTTGCAATTGAAATAATTTTTGCGAACTCTAGATCCCATTTGCATTTGTCATGATTATTAATTATAATTACATGTTGTTTAAATTTGAGTCGGTACGTTGGTCGAGATTATTGTTTCGGCTTGCATTCATTATACGTTCATTTTCATTTATCTTTTAACTTTTGCTATAGCTTTTGTGCTTTTGTTTGGTAAATTGAGAAACGTTCATAGAATTACAAAGAGGTAAATACGTCCCTGTGTAGGTATCTGGAAATTGCAGAGTTTCTCGGTAGAACGCAGCGTGTCATACCCGTTCGTTGTTCAATCCTTTCCGTATAAAAGGTGTTTAGGATCGAACGACCTGTGACTGTTGAATGCGGGACCTAAGTGAATTGTTCAAAGTTTCCTCGGAACTATTTCACGCATTCTTCGCTGCCTCTTCCTCGTTCCTCACCGACGTATTGTGCCTGCGCTGCCATGTCGTTAGCGTCTTCGCAGCGTCCATTTACCGCGAAGTTCCGTGGATATCCATTTAGACCACTCTCCACGTTCGTACGCCGCTTTCATCTTAAGCTGCTGTATAATATATATACGATATGAGTACCGTGCTACATACATTATGAACGTTGCTTTGCTCTGGTTACCTCTTTCACGTGTGCTATACGAGAAAGATTGCGCTTTACTGCATTGTTTTATAGCGACGCTGAAATGTACTTCATACTGAAATATGTCGCTTCTTTTCTTCATAAATAAATCTATACGTGGGGAGTGAAAACCGTAACCGTACCCAGCTGACCTATATTTTGTAACTAAAACATGTTTGCAATTTTAGCCAGATGTATTCATTTGATAAAACGTGAATAAATTCAATATACATTCTTATATTGAATATAGAATTTTGAACGATACAGTTTTTGAAATATTTCGTATAAAATATGAATATATATTTTTTATATATTACGATAGCTATAACTTATAATATTTTTTTTCTTCATAAAAGAGATATATAATTGCTAGTTTTACCAACAAAATTTAAATTTTAAGCTCAGTTTAATAACATAAAAGCATGTCGAATGTTTGACAGCAATATCAATTATATGACATTTAACTTCGATTTGCTTTTATTCATTTAAACAAAGTTTAAAATTTAAAGTCTATTGATAAAAATTGGGGTTAATTTTCTTATACAGATACATTCAAATAATGATTTTATAATCAATATACGAGTTCATAGCAAATTGAACAAAGTTTAATATATGAATTTACAGTGTTATATTCATTACACAATGATAAACAAAATTTTGTTTCCGATTATGTATATATATTTTTGCGATTAGAGCGCTTTCTATTCCGAATTGGAAAAAAGTTTCAGATAAAATTAACTTATTTTTTTCGCAAAATACGAATCTGCAATAAAAAATAGGGGTTCCCATTTAAGGTTTCAAAGTTGCCCCCTGCCCCACCAACGGGGGTGGGAGTTGGGGTTTATGTTTGGTGTGCTTAGATAGGATTTTGCAAAATATGAAACACGTGTCTTTTGTTTTTTTTTATTCGATGTATATGTCTCGAGATATTTCACCGTCCCGGAACTTTTTTAACACCCAGTACATATATATAGATAGATAAGCGCAGCCTAAATATATTGTAAATATGAAGACGTTTTTTAAAATTATTTATCTGAACCAGCAAATATTCATTGTTTGGTGTTTCATTTGATCAATTTGACATGTTATATATTTTCAGGATTCTACCATCATTTTTCTTTCAAGTTATTAATTTCGAGAACTTGCTTATAACAAACGCCTTTAGCATCGAATATTGTACCCAAATGGTTTCAGCAAGTATTTGATATTTCAAAGAAATGCGCTAACAGCACACGTTCCATGTATTCTGGTAACATTACTTTACGAAATGTTCATATATTTTCATATATTTTTCTTGATTTGTCAGGCAGTAGTTCATCTGTAGCCTTATCTGCAGCTATTTTAATTTCAAGATGATTCAAATTACCCTTAACGAAAATGCAAAAAATTTAAATTTAAACTTAAAAATTGTAACTTTGCTTATGTAACCTAGGCTAGTACATAAAGTATTAGCTGCTACATGGAAAAATTTTCATAATGATATTTTCTTATAAGTGAAAATTTTATAAATATTTAAAATATAAAACATAGCGCATATACCACAGTTCATTTGATAACTTAGGTGATTATTTCTGTTGTTTGCGGCTCGCGAAATAAATTTCATCCTCAGGATTAAATTATTCACTTTAGTACTTTGGTATATAATATAGTATTTTCTACGATCATACAAGACGTGAGTCATTATTTATTCACTTTAGTACAAAATGTGACTGTTTATCGCACAACGTTTTATCTTACAGTACCAAATTTTTAAATGTATATTATACAATCGTTGTTAGTGACTAAAAGCAGTAATTATTTACATGTAATTAAAATATTTAAATCCATGACAACCATAAGCAACTAACAATTTATACGAATACAACAACTTGGCAACAGTGATATTTCATTTATTTGACAGCATTTCCATTCAATTTAGTTTGAACCTTTTTCTAACTTTATTGCAGAAAAACCGCTACTGCAATATAAAACATTGTATATCACACATGAATGAAATGCCATTATATGATCGTAAGAATAATCACACGGGCGCTTTCGCGATCGTATTTTATTCATCTCACTCGCGTACTAGTTAATAACTTATTTCACTTATAATTCAGGATGTAACTAAACCTGTGTAACAAAATTTAATATTATATCTCGTTGCATTGGCCGCACTGATTATGAATCAAAAGGAGTTTAGAAAACATTTTGGGTACTGGTTGTTACAATTCCGAAACGAAAAAAAGAAACGAAATATATTATGCAGTATTCATAAGCTTAATTAATTATAATTAAATTAATTAAATTTCATTACGTTACTGCCAAAGATTAACCGACAGAATAAAAACAAAATTATTTATTCATTTGTGTACTAACAATATCTATTTCATTTGTAATTACATATTATCTAATGTTTATATAAAATGTTGTAATACTAAAAGTGGCTATCAACTTATTTTTCAATTTAGAAATTTCAACAAAATCAGTGCGTCCAAAATTATATATCCTTAAATTTTGATCTACAGGTTTAGTTACATCCTGTATAATGAATTATCATCCCACGTTGCCAATTCCAACAGTGCAATAAAATAGTTAAAACGAAATTAATAAGGGCTCGTTGGACGCAGTTTTTAATTCTGAACAACTTTTGTATTTAAACTTTTGCTCTAAAATTAATAAGGAAAAATTTATGGTGTAATGAAAATTTTACCATTGAATTTCCTATACAGGGTGTTAAAAAAGTTCCGGGACGGTGAAATATCTCATGAAATACACATCGAATCAAGAAACAAAAAAAACACGAGTTTCATATTTTGCAAAAACCTATCTAAGCACACCACCGTCCCGGAACTTTTTTAACACCCGGTATAATAAAACCTTGCTACATATATTATGTATATGGGTTAGCTGGCTCAGTGGTAAGGTATGGAATGAGGCTAGGAAATTTGCTGACAATTGCAATTGTTTAAAATTTTTAATAATTTTACATTGAAATAAATATAAAAATAGCAGTTAAACATAAAGCTATGTATGCAATTAATATAAAATGAGACATTTTAGACTTTCTGTAATTATCCGCCTCTCTCGCTCGGCCATAAACTACAATTTGTCCAATAAAGTCTTGGATTATATACTTGTTACAAAATCTAGAGATAGCATATTATTTTTGTGTAGTTTAAAGTATTGTGAAATATGAATTGTTCAATTTTTTCTACACTTGATATGAGTGCAGGGTGTTTTTTAAACATACGACAAAAATTTAAGTTCTGTTGAATTATTTTTATAAATATTTATAGCTTTGATAATTTTCGATAATCGCTTTGTTTCGAAGATACAGATTTTCAATAAATATTGGCAACATTTCTAATACTCAAAAGATTTTTTCCTACGGTTTATACAATTCCAATAGAAAATGTAGAAAATATAAAATATCAGATAGTAATCAGATATAATTCAATACGAAATATTCCTAGTGTATAACGAGTTTATCAAACAATGAGAAGATGATTGGCTTCATGTATTTTAAGCTATTTGTATGAGGATTATAAGTTTTACATGTAATTTTAAGTAATAAAAATATTGTAAAATAGTAAATAATCATAAAATAACCCAACAAATCACACCTTGAATTTTTGTCGTATGTTTAAGGAACACCCTGAATAGTTAAGGATTTATTATTTTTAACGTTAAAAAATATGATAAAATACTCGTAACATAAGGTTTGTACAGGTGGAATTATGCTTTTTTGCAATTGTAAAAGTACCAATTATGTTTTTTTAAATTTATATATCGGACCAACTACTAAGGTCATATGCCGATATGTCCTTTGCATGGTCGCCACGGGCGGGACCCGAACCCACGACCTTATGGTTGTGAGTCAGGCCCTCAACCCGCGCGGCCATCACGCGGGACAAACCAATTATTATTTTCTTTCATATAAAATAATTAATTTTTAAAATGATTTTGACATTTATTTACGTATACATAGGTTGGTATTTAAAAATGTTTTGTGTTCAACTTATCTGAATATAAAATAAGAACCTCCAAAGGTAGGTTGAAGGTTCATGGGTGACTTCTCTTTGACTACTTGCCAAGCAGAAGGAAAGCGGATGTAGGAAAGCCCGAACACGTGGCGCTGAATGCCATGGCGCATACAGAATTTTGTCTGGCGTCGTCTGGTGTACGGCAACGAGCAAATAGTGGTGCTAACTTTATAATAGTATAAAGTGAGGCTTATCTACCAATTTTTCGGTAGGTTAGAGTTTGAATTTAAAAGTTGTTGCATGTGGAACCGGTAGATAGAAACGACCACTGATAGCCTGTGAATGTTCGCGTTCGCCGTTCAGAGCGAACGTCTTCCAAACTTTCCGATAAAACTTCTTTAAAAATGCCACAATTCCATCTCAGAGGGTCGCGGCGGGTAAATGCACACTGTAATATAGAACTTTTCAATTCATAAATATTGCAAGGTTCCTCGATGTTGCAGAGTGCTTTCTCTTTAATTAAAAACTATTTACTGATGACAAGAAGTTTGATTCTTGTTTTAAATTGAAGTACTGCAAAAGGGCATCGCTCAACATCATGGCGAACACTCAAAGAGGCAAATTTCTACTCCAAAGTACTTGAATGACGATTACTTATTTACTTTAAATGTAAAATGTAGTTGAAATGAGAAATGTTTGGCAAATATTTTTGTGTAAGCCTTAGGCAATTGATTAAAAATTAAATTAGATGAGATACCTACTGCTGTAATAAAACATAAATGTTTTGAAAGGAATGAAATTCACAACGGAATTATATCGTTATACAAACACGTATAAAACATTATCGAAATATTTATATTCAATACAGTTTTATAGCAAATAAATCTTTTATTTCGATTGACTAAATTATAAGATGACTACTAAATGTTTACAAAATTTACAAAATTACGATTAGAGATTTTTCTTGTTTATTTAGGTTTCTGCGTGTAGTTAAGAGTTGTTGCATTTTATGTTAACTTTCAATCATTACCTACAATTGATTAGTAACTTTCATAAGTACTTTATCATAGATTATTGTTCTTTTGATATTTTACAAATTAAATCATTTACGTTGTCTTTTTCTTATAGAGTATTTATGTTCTTTCTGAAAAAAAAATTAAGGTGTAATTCTAATGATAACGGAACAAAAAGATTTTTCAAAAATGTTTTCTTGTACATCTAGATTAAGACTTAATTTCAATATGACACTAATGTAATTAAATTAAATTAATTAGTATACAACAGTAGATAAATGAATACTTGTATTGTTTATAATTTTATTTAATTATTGTCATATTAAAAATAGCTATCAACTATTACTGTCGCCTGCGTGCAATCATTTAATCTGGTACCCCTAGGTGATAATTAGGCAACAAAAAATTGTTTTAACTTTTCCTATCTATATAATAGGGCAATTATTGTAATGGTGATTTCGAGATTGTAGTAAATCTTCATGTTTCAGACCCTATTGACCACAAAGAACATCGGTCTATCTGGAAGCCCGATAACTTAAAAAGTGGTGAAATTTTAGATTGAAATTTCATAAGCAAAAAAGGAGAATTTTAATAACTGTCAAAAATTAAAATAAAGCGCTTGTCAATTGCTTTCCAAAATTTGTTGAAATTAGGCTGAAGTTAATATCAAATTAAAGCTCTCGTGCACAGAATTCTAATAAAAATATAAAACATTACATATAACCGAATGTCAACTGTTTTTTTCAAATTATACTAAGTTTATATAAACTTATGGTCGTTAAATTATTGTGGTGGCCACAGAAATTTTTTAATATACATACTTCATTTTATATTTATATGTTATTTTCATTGTTTTGTATTATATTAATTACTAGTAGAAATAAAATATACTGTGATAGATGAATTATGAAATGTGAACGTCAGCCTCCCCATCTATCAGCCTATGTGGTGGAGGGGAGGCGCACTGGATGTCCATTACGAACGGCCCTGGCTAGTAATCTAGTGAAATACGTTGCAATTAATTTTGCGAATATCTGAATAATTCTTTTTGCTTCGTAATGAGTATATAATTTTACAATAACTATTCTTAATTTTTTTCCCTGAAGTAGAGAAACATTATGTATTACTTTCACGCATTTTGTGCTTGCATACATAATTGTCATTATAAGAAATATAACATAATAACAGTTTGTTGATAGTTTTGCCAAATTGGTTATTTTGCAATCATTTAATTTTAAAGTAAATGTATTCGTAGTTTTCAACCGGTAAAATAATGATCGAATTAGAAAATAGAGGAATTTATTTTTTATACAAGTGTCTCCAGAAATCAATTGTTTTTTACCTATGGACGTTCTTGACAGAAAAGTTTATTTTAGGTAAATTTGTATAAACTTGTTGGTTATGTTGTTTAGTAATAGTTGAACAATTTAGTATGAGAAAATGTGAAATTGTAACATGAATATATAAAATCAGTGCATAAACTTTGTTGATTCTGTCTGAACAATACAAAATGGACTTGTGATGTACCTATATAAGTATTTACGATCCCATATCTCGTATCACGGAACCTGATTTCCAAAATTGAATTCAATCTAATGTCCTTCCAGAATCACAAATACACGTTAATTCATGTCGGATAGCTACGATTTCGGAAACAAGCGAATACGTTGTGTCCCCAACTGTGAGTGAAATCAAGGGAGTGTAGCGGGGAAAACGGAATTGAATATTCTGAGGCGGGGACAGAACGTGGAGAACCCAATAACATAATTCTGAGTTTCACGTGTCGGACGGCGCAAAGTGTGGAGCGCGGGCGATATGTGCGTAGGACGTGCGGAAGTCCTGCGAAGGCTATGGCGCAGTTTATATCCTTCTCGCGTGCTGATATTCCAGCTTTACGACTTTCTGCGTATCGTATATACACGCCATGGCGCTCACCCTGACAAATACATCTGTATATGCGGTATATTCGAGGCGCGACCGCACGTAAAAAGGACTTGCGTTCGGTATTCTTTTCATATGGACAACAAGAATTTGAATGGCTTCTTGCGTTAAATATAACTATAGTTTAGTCTTTATAAGAATTTTGACCTATGATTTTAATACAAGACTGGAGCAAGGCCAAATTCCTTACGAACTAAATATTTTCATGAATAATTAATGAATAATTATGAAAATGACTCCCATTACGAAAGAATTTTTATGAATGGCGTAGCAATTACAAAAATTTACGACAAATAAGAAAATAATGAACCAGAGTTTTAATGTAACTGATATGCACTAAGTAGCTTATAATAAACGAACACAGTTTGTTTTTATTTTATTTCAGACAAGATTTCTGTTTACTATTTCAGAAAGCAGGGAAGCAAATTATGATTTCAGTGTATAGAATTTTTATTGGTTACAATTTACAAATTTAGTAGATTCAAAGAATTTTCTCATATTAACAAAAGTATAAAATTTTATTAGAATTTTTTAAAGTAAATAAAGTAAAGATGGATTCAAATTTTATAATAAGCCTCTCTATTGCATGTTAGACAGAAAGCGAAAATTATAATTTTAAATATATCATCTTGCCTTTTACCCACTACTGGTATTCTGCTGTAGCAGATTTTTAAAATGGGAAATCAATTTTATTTTATTAATTCTGCATCTAAGTTAACATGCATTTATTTTCATATTTTTATAACCGAAAATAATCTACTTTTTTGAAAACAGATACAATAATGAATAGCCATGGAATAAAAAAAAATTGAAAACAGTTATATGATATTGTAACTGTCAAAAAAGGATGTGTTTTAAAATTTAATGTATGTCATAAAATTCTGGACAAAGCTGCAAAGTAGTTTTTGTATGTCTAGGATGATTGTGTGCGTAAACGGAAAAATTCGGTGGCCAGAGCTAAAAGTCAAGACAGACTATTTTCTAAGTACACTAAATTCATAAATAAATTTTTCACGCAACTGCATTATGTTATGTAGAAAACTAATTTATTTATTACAAATTTAATTTCGAAATGATGATTATCATAAATATTAATGTGTAACCAAGGAGATATTTATAGAAAAAATAATTTGTTTCTAGTGATGAATTTTTGTCGAGTTGTTTACAAGAAAAAACTTCATTTCAACTGGCAGCATTGTGCGTGTAATGTCAACTTTATCAGTTACGTGAAAATATACATTTTATCCAAAACTGTCAAAAAACAGGATATTTTTACATACGAATAGCTATTGATAATTGAAGTTTGAGTTTTCATCACATGTGAAAAAATAATTCTTGGTTCTTGGTTACAATATATCAATAGTACCAAATTTATATTAATTTACTTAAATAAATCAATTATTATTTTATTATTCTTTTTTGACAGTTGCATAAAAATGTTGTTTGTATTTCTTGGGCAAAGTTCGAATTACTTTTTGTCTCGATAGCTTCTTACGCTTAACAAAAAAAATTTATTTTGTGCACTTAATACAAAAATAACTATTTGACAGTTACAATTTCGTAGAATACGAGCAGTTTGTAATTTCGATTCAATTATGTGGCTATTCCTATAAAGTATATGTTTTCAAAAAACTTGACCTTTAAGTTCAGTTCAAAAATGAAATGGCGACTAATTTTCCATTTTATTTCGGTATGTCATCTGTCACGCTGATATTTTTATTATTATTATATTTATCATACACTAATATGATTATAAAGTTTATTATATGAAGAAATCCAGGCATTTATTCTTATTTGTCATTTAAAAATGCTTCTTCTTATTTGTGTATAGGTATAATTAGTAATTCATTTTCACTGCACTTATGAACATTATTCGATAGGTTTACACTAACTCACCGCACCCCGGATAAACATCTACATCTATCGGTGAACTAATATTGCTCACAATTCACCAAACCGTGGCAAACCACCTTACGCATCAGAAGCTGTAGCCTTTCTAAGCTGGTAATCTCGCGTGCGGCACAAACAGAAAGCGAATACTCAATTCGACTAAGTCTAGGAGCCCCGTGGCGCGTGTCATGGTCCACGTTATTGTCAACATTCAATGGTGGGATTCTCCTGGTCTCCTGGACCAAATATCCCGCCGCTCAAGGTAAATTCTATACGCCGTATTGTACAGGCGATCCAATCAAATGGAAATTTTCACCGATCCGTGAATTCCTGCAGATGAAATGAGTGATGTCCGTGTGTGCGTGGTTTGTTTGTTTGTGTATGGATGTGTGTTTAATACATTTGGATGTTTGAACGGATTATTTAGCGGAAGAATGTTGGCTATTTGTTAAATTTCTAAATGGGAATGCGGGACAGAGACAACGGAGTATGTACCAATATGTGGATTAATACAGTTCAATGAGTTTTATTTATCCATTATATTAAATTTACAAAAGCAGGTATTTATGATTCAGTATGCAGTTGGAAATCATTGTTTATTATTGATTTATTCTAAAATTAAAATAATCTTCTACAATACTATATTTTTTTATTAACATAGTATATTATACAGCAAGGGAGAGAAGTGGATGTTTTTCTCGAGGTGAAAATTGAAGCATAAGTCGAAGTTGAAGGCTGTAATACGTCAAGGAAAAAGAAACACTTAGTTCACTAGGTGTATAGTATTATTTTTCCACAACCCTATTATTTAAAGCTAATACTTATTCTTATGAATAATATATTTTAAAAATAAGTAATTGAATGATTGAAATTAATTTCATTTTTGCTCTTAACAACATACACTTTTTCTCCCGTCGTAATTAGCAACGAGAGAAGTTCATTCTAATCTCGCCATATAAACTTTTATACACAGTCTTGGAAAAAAATTTCTTTGTTACAGAATTATAATTCTACCAAGTTACACGATCGCGCTATTATATTTTACTGATTAGCTAATGAAATAATATAACATATATTGACACATAAAAATCAAATGGTAAAAATTACAGAATTATTTACAAATGAATATTCAAATTAATCCGATTGAACGATGATAGCAAACAATAATGAAGAATAAATAAACTATTATTTACTTGAATTACTAAATTACTTAGCAAAAGAGACGGATTTGTCTTGATAAAACCACAGAACTACTAAATGATTGTCAGGTAAGAGAGTGGTATCGTTGCGTTGGTGCAAAGTAACCGTTCCCATGCAAGACTTAAAAAACTCAGACATTTGCAAGGGTGCAATGGTCATATCCCAAACCAACATACAACCATTAATTTACCCAGATTGTCACCACATCCTGTAAAAACATACCCACTAATAAATTTGATAAACAAAACTTCATCAAGTTCATTTAAAAAAAAGATACTTAAGATAAAATTTAATTATTGTGTATCTCTCTTTGTTGATTGCGAAAAATCCTAATTTAACAAAAACTAATTCTAAAATGTTTCACTTTGTTACAGAAACATAATAAAGCTAAATATAAGAAGAAGGCGGACACATAGAAGTGCTATAAAATATTTTT
This sequence comes from Pterostichus niger, assembly GCA_947425015.1. Classification (NCBI taxonomy): domain Eukaryota; kingdom Metazoa; phylum Arthropoda; class Insecta; order Coleoptera; family Carabidae; genus Pterostichus; species Pterostichus niger. The sequence goes on along the minus strand of OX380341.1, from coordinate 18,668,937 downwards.
AATTATTTTGTAATATTAAATACACTCCCCCTCCCTTAAGCAATTTTTATTGCTCCAATTAAATTTTTTTAAATAAAAACTTTTTGATGACCACTTTTATATTTCAAAAAATAATTAAGGAAATGATTACAAACATTTCTCCCAAATAGAATTTTTGTCAATTTCTAATAATATTTTACTCTTAACAACAAATTTAAAATAAAGTTATTATTGAACTTCCTATATATGATGGGATTTAAGAGAAGCAAAACATTTTCTATATATATATATATATATAATATGTTTCTCAGATCAATAATAAAGTTTTTTTCATGTCTATACTTTTTCAATCACTGTATATACATGTTATTACAATAACTATAAAGTTAAATTTATATTATTTTCTACGATTAATGAAATGTTACCATAACAATAGTGTAAAATTTTTCATTACCGCCCATGAGCGACAAATTATTATCAAAAATATAATGATTTTACTTACTGTGCAGGTAGTACAAATAATTTTTGCATAGTTAAATAAATAATTGAAAGGTTGGCAACTCTGCAACTCTGAATTAACATTATTTTTGTAGCGTCTGATAAAAATATATCTACTTAGTGTACTAAAGAAATAATAATAATTAAAGTGTGCTTAATAAAAGTAAAAGTGCATCTCGTCCAAATTGTGAAATAAATTACAGCACAAGATTTGGGTAATTTGCGTTAAAATCACATGAAATACATCTTCATCTACTCAAGGTCAGTGACTTCACTTATCTTAAGCTACAAGTTTAAGTAGGAATTATTCGTCGCGCGCTGTTGGTTTTCGAAAAACAGTGTCCCCAACTGTGTTGAAAATAAATTTTGCAGCATGGCCTCGATTGCACAAATAAAAGAACTATTAGATCCTATCAATAAAAATATAGAAAAATTGCAGAACTCAATGAACATCATCAACAAAAATACCGAACTAACTAACTCACGATATGAGAATTTACAAAAAGATCTAGAAAGAAAAGAAACACAAATCGAGGCACTCGAAAGAAAGGTACGCGAAAGAAATATCCTATGCTTCGGAATTGAAGAAAAGCAAGGGGAAGATCTCGAAAACGTTATGATTGAATTACTCAAAAATAACTTGCACTTAGTTAACATCTCGACAAATCAATTTGATATCATAAGAAGAGTAGGCAAATTTAACTCCAGCAAAAGAAGACCAATTCTGATTGAATTAACCTCCAAAAAAACAAAGAAAGAAATTCTTCTAAACACAAAATACTTAAAGGGGTTAAATATTTATTTCGAAGAAGATTATACTCCTAAGGTCGTACAAGAAAGAAAGATGCTTAAACCATATATGTTAAATGCAAAAAAAGAAGGGTACAAAGTAAAACTCTTTCAGAATATTCTATACATTAACAACACAGCTTATACTACTTCAGATTTTATTGAAGACATTAATAACGAGGTAAGCAATGAAGAAGAAACTGAAACTATAAACCCAAGATTCTCTAGAAGACTTTCAACTTCTCTTCAAAACGTGAATTTTAAAGATGGCACCAACGGAAAAGAACATGAAATAGTAAATTCCATACCAAAAACAAGCGCTAATTCTAATGATGTAGAAGAAATTGGATCCCAAAAACTAACGGACATAAGAAGTAAAATTTCCCAAGAAAATACACCTAGAACACGCGAGAGAAAAATGAATATAAGCGAATTAGTGAAAAAAGTAGGACCACTGGACAAGCACATTCAAACCAGATCACGTACTCACTCTGGCTCAAAAAAGTTACCTACAAAAAACTAGATCAAGAATCACACAATACTAAATTTAAAAACATTAAAACAACTGAAAATATTATGTTTTGGAATATTCAGGGCTATAAGAACATATTTAATCTGAATAACGCCGAACAAAATATCCTACTACAGCATGAAATCATCTGCATATGCGAAACATGGACAAACTACAAAATACAAGAAAATCCAACATTTTTGAAGCAGTACCTAAGATTCGAACAACCTGCAGCCAAACAAGCTAGCACAGGGAGAGCTATCGGCGGCCTTATAATTTTTTTTAAATGTAATACTTACAACGTAGCAATTATCGAACAAGAAGTTCATTGGTTATTTATAAAAGCATCATACAAACACCGAAACATTATACTAGGTATAACATATTTTTCTCAATCGTATGAATTTGAAACATTATTAGAACTTTTCTCTGAAAGCCTAGAAAACATCATAAACACCTATCCGCATCACTCACTAATAATAGGAGGAGATTTTAATAGCAGAATTGGCGAACTGAATAACTGTCAAAATATAATTACGAGTAACACCAATCTAACTGCAACACGAAGTGTTACTGACAACAAAATTAATAAAAAAGGGAAGGATTTAATTAAAGTAATGGAAGATCACAACCTATACGTTGTAAACGGAAGAAGTAAACATGACTCTCCAGCAAAATTCACATTTATTGGAACCCAAGGAAGAAGCACAATAGATTTTGTATGGGTGAATTTGTCAACAATGCAATTCATCTTAGACTTCCATATCATAGATGACGTAATAGTTTCTGACCACATGATATGCTCTCTCAAAATAGAAAATTTGCAAATTGATAAAAATAACACAGAGAAAAGCACCAGAATTAAAACAAAAACGACATGGGACGTTCTAAAAGCATCAACATTTTCGGAAACAATAATGAGCCGGATGGATAATAAATACTGGTGTGCAAACCCGGAAGAAAAATACACACACTTAACGGATAAAATACAACAAGTGTCCAAGGAATTGGGAATAATGAAAGAAACAAAAACACCTAATAATTTCTACACGAACAAAAACCCATGGTACAACAAAACATGTGCGAACTTAAAAAGAAATGCAAGGCAACTTCTAAGAAAATGTAAATCATGTAACTTTACAGAAGAATCTACAATAAAATACCTAGAGGCTAAAAAATCGTACCAACACTTTATTTCACAACAAAAAGAGAACCATAGACGTAACATTCAACGCAGATTAGAAAATATAGCAGACCAATCAGATTTTTGGAAAACTGTCAAATCTTTGAACCCTACCAGATACTCATCTAACCCTATTAGCTTATTTCAATGGACACAGTACTTTAGAAACTGGTTCGGAGAAAGATTAAGAAACGATTCAAAATTCATCAATACTTATCATATGTATCTGGATCAAGCTATTACATTACAAGAGCTCAGCTATGCCATAATTAAACTAAAAGTAAATAAAAGTCCAGGCACAGACGGAATCACTAATGAACAACTTAAAAATTTACCAATGAACTGGAAACTATATATAATGGATCTGCTAAATGACTTTTTGATTAAAGAAAAGTTACCCCAAAAATTAAAAACTATTGAATTAACACTAATACACAAGAAAGGGAATCAAATGAACATGGATAACTATAGAGGAATTGCAAAAATAAATACGTTAACTAAACTATATACCTTTATCCTAAATAACAGAATCCAAAATTGGGTAGAAAGCAATAAAATATTGCCAGAAGCGCAATCCGGCTTTCGGAAAGGAAGATCGTGTTCTGATAACTTATTTGTACTGAACTCCATAGTCCAGTCGTCTTTTTTGAGAAGCAAGAAAGGAATCTATGCGATTTTCATAGACTTTAGAAAAGCATTTGATTCAGTGCCACACAACCACCTATGGGAAAAAATATACTCTTTAGGTATTAGTGGTAAAATCGTAAGAATCTTAAAGAACTTATATGACGAAGCCACAATGCAAATTGGTATAGATGGGGCACTATCTGAAAATATACAGATTAGCAAAGGAGTTCTCCAAGGCGAATGTACAAGCCCTCTACTTTTCGACTTGTACATCTCTGACCTAGAGAACTACTTTAAATCAAAAAATCTGGAAGGGTACTACGTTAATCACGAACAAGATATAATATCTCTACAATACGCCGACGACATTGTAATATTTGCAACCTCACCCATTGACGTCCAACGTAAGCTAGACGCCCTCTCGGCCTACTGCAATGAACTTCAGCTAAAAATAAACCCAGGAAAAACAAAAGTGCTACATTTTCACCGCGGAAGGCCTCCGCGAAGAACCAGGCAGTACACCTGTCAAGATGAAGAAATCTCAATTACTCCTAAGTACACCTACCTGGGAACAGTCTTCAAATCATCGGGAGTATTTAACGACAACCTGACAGAACAACTAAATAAATCAAATAAAACAGGCGGTTGCATCAAAAACATTCTGATAAAATCAAAAATTTATTCTTGGCATACAATCGGGAAACTGTACTCTACATTATTTCTGCCAACACTACTTTATGGCGCTGAAATATGGGGACCCACACAGCGCAACAGCATCGAAAAAAGCCAATCACAATTCTTTAAAAGCATATTAACATGGCAAAAAACAACTCCTAACTACATTATACGCCGCGAAACAGGTCTAACTAACATCAAAGTACATATACTCAGTAAAGCGCTGCAGTGGTGGTACAAAATACTAACAATGCCAGACACACGATACGTCAAAATATGTTACGAAAAAATGCTTCAGCTAAAAAACAAAAGTTCTGTCTCCCGCGAGAATCAAATTAAATTTAACTGGACTTTCAATCTTGAGCAAATGCTCCACGAAGCTAACTACCAGTGGATCTGGGTGGCACAAAACCCTCAGACCCTGAAAGACGAATTGGAAAACATACTAACATCGTATAGAGAGGTGCTATATCAAGCAGACACTCAAAGCATCATGAACTCTAGTTACAACCCTTACTACAAATCATTTAACACAACTCACCAATACCTGAACCTAAAAGTCCCGTACAAAGTTATGAAAACCTCCTCTCGGCTCCGCACTTCCTCCGCTAATAATTTCCATATTTCCCAAGATGGGGCGTACCACAGATTCAACAGTGATGAGATTTGCAATACTTGCAACACACGGGAACCCAACAATACTCCTCATTTCCTATTTCACTGCCCTACATTTACAGCCCCCAGACAAGCTCTCCTGGCGAAGTATATGACCAAAGACCCAAACATGACAACACTACTAGCGGAGATGACGTCAGAGAAGATGTTTGCCATACATAATTTTATTAACGTGTCACTTAAACTTCGTGCTTTTGTATTAAATATGTAATAAACCATCAAATATGTCCTAAAACTCATATACTTATCTGTATTATATAAATATACATTGTCCACAAAATCAAGTGTGAATATACTATCTAATTATGTTGTCTCCCATCTTTTGTATAGAGATGTATTTCTTTTTCTCTTTGCAAAATAAATGTATTATTATTATTATTATTATTATTAGTTAAATAAATAAAAGCTAAAGCTAAATGTTAGTAGAGGATTCGAGGTCACACAATAATTTTAATTTGATAAAAGTTATATATTGACTATGAGTGTCAAACCTAGCCAACTTGGGTTCTCATGTGCACAGTTAGTAATTGTTACAATTTTGTTCTATAATAGTATGTTATGCATCAAGGGAGGGAAACAAGCGATTATTTCCGCGTGCGAAGTTGGCAAACCGAGACGTAAGCGAGGACTGAAGTCGAGGTTTGCCAACTTCACACAAGGGATAATCGCGCCCTCCCGTGAAGCATATTATACTTTTCGCAACAAATGCACAAAAATTACCGTCTTATCGGGACAAATGTCAAATAACTAGTTCATTGACAAGTAAGTTAGATGGTGTGTTCGACGTCGCAAACAGAAAATAATCGTAGTTTCTAGGGAGATAAATATTCTCACGAGGGACAGAAACATCTCTCTAGGGAGAGAAACATTTTCACTAGGGACAGAAATATCCTACCTAGGAGAAAAGCAGTGTTTCGCTTTCTAAAATTAGGGAATAAGAACGTGTTTCTCGTGCACGTGTTACGAAAATAAATATCACAACCGGATTTAATATGTGTCTTTTGTACCTTGGTTTTCCTCCTTCCAATTTAATATTTTAATTTTTATATATTTGATAAATTGCAAATATTTTAGTACATATTAATTGTCACACTACTATCATTGTTAGACACCCAATTCTACTGCACTCAAGTTTAAAAACATTAAAACCTATAATTCATTGCAACAATTTCACGGATAATGACTAATGTATCTTTAAATTTAGAAGAAACTCAGTATCCTTTATTTTTATCACCACTGCATTTAGCAAACAACAGAAATGGACCTACCTATATTTGTTTTGCATAATATATTTCACTAATAATTCAAAATGCTACATATGTTTATTTAATTACAGAGTGCTGTTTAATTTTATTTTAAGAAAAATATTGTGGTTTGAGCACAAATTTATTTAAACAATATCAAATAAACAACATGAAGGTTATTCTCCAAGTATATATATAATTAACTGAAAAGATCAAAGACATCGAAACAGTAATTTCATTTAAAAGAAATTTCATTTTAAATCAAATTTGAAATTTTGTGCGTAGGTGTACGAGAACAAAGAATGAAAGAAAATCACAATTGTGTTCAAATCTGCAAAAGTGTTTTATATTCTATCTTTTATTTGCTTCTCGGGAGAAGGACGTGCCCGTTGAAAGCAAAACGGGATATTCAACGAATCCTGTTCGACATTTTAGCGTTCTTAGCAGCGTTAGTGATCTGCAGCGATGTTCGGTTGCGTGCCGTTTTCACGGTAACACAGATTTCATTTGTAATCCAAATGAAAATATCACAACGATAGAACGAAAATGATACCATGGTTGTTTCATTTAAACATCAGAGGCACGCATCCTGCGTGAATCCAGCAATATTAGAATAAATCGAGTGTAAATTTGCGACGAGATGCAATCCCATTTGAAACTAATGTTAACAAGAAAAAGACGTAGTGTACAGTCGTGTTTATTTAATGTCGATATTGTTTAAAACAGTGATTAACAAACTTATAACAATCTTGTACCTCTATTAAGAGTTTAGTTTTCCCGGCGTACCTTTCTCGGTCAAGGATGGGACTAATTCGGGATAGTTTTAAATAATAGTAATTTATGTAACACATCGTAGACTAGCGTTAATATGTATTAATTTAATTTATTAATATAATAATAAAAATCAACACACATTCTGGCAGGACAGTTACACACAATCAGTTTCTGATTTATGAAAAAATTCTAGTCTTCAAGGTCGTTCGTTATATGATATAGCATTTTTAGCGGTCATTTGCATAGCAGGTATACAGTAGGTTGTATCATAAAGTTTTATACGATGTAAAATCTTTTTTAAAAAGTTCATAATTCGCTTATATTAAATTTAAATTAATTATTTTCTTCAGACAAAAATGCTACAGCCGTGTAATTCTCGAAACCCTTTTATGTAGGAGTATGCGTTTCACACTTTGGTAAACGCTGGTATAGACTAACATCTTTGGGGGGCGTGATTTGACGGCTGGTAACCGCACTTCACGCGAAGAAATATATCACTTACCGAGATCTGCTCCGGCAGAGTGCCACACTCAGTAATGGGTAAATGGCGTGATGATATATTTATTTGTTTATTTATTTTTATGTCGGAAATCTTTTAAAATTCAAGAGTAATTTTTACAAATTTTGTTAGGTGTATTTTTATAATTTTAAAAAAATACAAATTTTACAATTCGACACGTTATCTCGAAAGGAAACTGAAATCTAGAACTTCAGAAAAATATTCATATTTGACCTTATTTCTTATCTTACATTCTTAATAAATATGAAGCATCTAATAATAATGATAACATAAATATTGACAAGAAATATTAAAGAACCAAGTTATTTCAGTAAAGACTCAGGTTTGTATAATTACATATTTTAAATTTATTAAATTATCTTTCAGTATAAATATATAAAATATAATACTCTCATATTCTCAATAAAAACAATTAATGTTTGAAGAATTTATCACTCGGAAATTTATATCTACCTTGGTATAATTTATAGAATATTTGAAGAAATATATACTTATAATAAAATACCTCAATATATAAAAAATAAAGTGACTACATTAAGCATTCAGGTCACAGAACACCAGAACAGGGTGAAATGCAAAATATAGAAATATATATTTTCCAATCAGACGACTTCTTCCCATAAATAAAATTATAAAAATTGTACGCAGTGAAAATCAATCGGTTATCGAAAAAGCGCAGAATGTAGAAAATTTATCGGTTTATATTTATATGAACTGACACAAATATATTTTACGACCCGCAAATTTCACGCGTGTGTAAGCGTAGGAGAAAATTTCAAGAAAAAAAATGGGTTTTCAGATGATTAAATATAAAGAAAATATTTATGTTTATACTTTTGGTAGAAAATCAAAACATACACAAAATTGATTCGATTTGAAAAGAAATAAATAAATATATCATTATTTCGCATTACTCATTGTTGGGTGTTGTATGACACATCTTAGAAAACAGATCTCAATAGAATATATGGATTTTTGAGCGTAACTATGTAGCTGTTAACCGTCAAATTAAATGGATATTTATTCCATTTATGGGAATAAATTACAAGTTATATAAGTATAGTTCGGATTTTACAACGAAAAAACTTAAAAATGGTAAGCGAAAAGATTTATAAAAGTTGGAAAATAAGCAGAAATAGGCCTCGTATATGTATGTATATATATATACATATATATATTTGTTATTATTACAACTGAGAGTTTGTTCTATGTTATATTTATAATTCTGCTGATAAATAATGACGTCCATCTGACGACAAAAATGTATAACTAGAATATATCGTTCCACACCACACGACAAGAATGGAATATATTTGAAGAATTTTTTTCAAATTCTTTTTACATATTATTAGATTTACCAGTATATAATTTTTTAATTGTTTTCGGATTTCCCAATAAAACCGTCTCTATTTTTGATGAAGCTTCTTTTTTTCCTTAGGATTTTACTACTAAATTTGCCAGCAAGTGAAAACAAAATAAGGAGTGAAATAAGCAATTGCAACTAATATAGGTAAAATCATCAAAATAAATCAAATACGCGAAATACAATTAGGTTATATGACAGCAAATATATCAATTCGAAATTTAATTTAGTAGAATATTTCTGCCTATAAACGAAATAGTTATATTTCAAAAGTCCGGTATTTATACTAATATTAAATATAAGTATTTAATTAGAAAACTTTGTAAGAGATAATTTTATCATTTTTATTAGAATAGTTAACAATATAATAGAAATGGGAATAAAATATGTAGATCAGTAAATTAATCAAGGAATGTGAAGAACTCAGTCTGAAATTTTGTTTCAAGAATAAAACAAACGTGCAAGTGATCGTCAAAGGAAAGAATGAGACCCCGAAAAGTTCTTTGAAACAAGTTAAAAGAAGACAGAAAACGTAATGTGTGGGAATTAGTTCCAATTAGTTACCGAATTCCAAACAAGTGAGGGTTAATGGAAGAGGAGGTTGTGAAAAAGAAGAGCTTTTTGTTTTTTGTCGTCGTTAAAAGTTATTTCTAGTTAGGTTACGTTGTTTCCGCACATGAATCTATGACTCTAGCTTGTTTTAAAGAATCGGTAAATTGAAACTTATACAATATTAATTACTTTTTGTCAACGAACAAATTAAGAAATATTTAAGGCAAATAATAAATTATTATTGTTTGTTTTGTCCATAACAGCGTATACGGAGTAAAAGTTTTGCACGCTCAGAAAAAATTGTAATTCCTATCAAACTACATATAATAGAAATGGAAAATTTTATAATTGTATAAAGAAAAATACGTGTATCACGTGTACAAAGTGTTTTCCTACATCGTGTTTACAAACTGAATTTTGTGCAATTGTTTTGATTAAAAACAGTATTACAAATTTCAAAGGGATATTTTCTTGTGAGGTTGTCAAGTTGTCAAGTTGCAAAACTGTCAAACATAAATCAGGTGTAGAAAAACTTAATTAAATTTTAAATATTGTAAATCTGTCTGTGTTATTTATTTACTTTCAAATTATATTACAATTTTTAATAAAATTTTGTAATAAAAATAAATTAATACGATGTATAAAAACCAGTAAAACGTATGTTATAAATAAATACATATATATCATTACGCCTTTTACCCATTACTAGGCGTGGCACTTCGTCGTAGCAGATCTCGGTAAGTGATATATTTCTTCGCGTGACGTGCGGTTACCAACCGTCAAATCATGGTCCCCGAAGATATTATTGGAGGGGAAGCCATAGGAGTAGTTTTACTGTGGTGAAAATTGTTTGTCGGCTGTAGGCTTCGAACCCGAGTTCTCAAATCCACAGGCCGACTAGATATTACTCAGTCACCTACCTCATAAAACACAATTACCAATTGTAATAACTTGTTTTGTGAATTCGTATATTTTGGTAAACCTCGCTCTACAATGTCTTCACTAATATGATAAACTGTAACTTGGTGCATCAGGTACATAAATAAATATTATGATTACATATGCATAAAATTCTAATTACTAAATATCAATTCAAATAAGTACCTAATGAAAATAAAACTTCAGGTAGGATGCGAAACAAAAGAAGTGATCTAATTTTAATTTTAGGTATAGGAACATTGCTGAAAAGGGAATATTTTGGGCTATCCATTCCCATAAGGTACCCCTTTCCATTTATTCATTTATGAAAATATAACTTCAATTATTCATCATAACCCCCCCCCCCCCCCCCACAATTTCTTTATTTTACCAGCCCTAAAATTATATTTTTTCTCTCAAGTTATTAGTTAAACAGCAAAACACGCTGTATAGGTTATTTTTGCTATAAAACTTTATTTGAAAGCTCACCTGTTATCATTATATATAACTCCTTTATATTTAAAAAAGTTCTAATAGTAAAAAGTTAAATGTCATAATCACGTTCATTTGTTTCAGTAACTGCTGTTTCTTTAAGTAGCTTTTTGTGTTCAGCAGAATTATAGCGGTTTTATTACATAATGATAATGCTTAAGCTTAAGCACATGCAGCTGCTGAATGCAAAAATGGTTAGAGGCGTGGTGATATACGATATATCTATTTATATTGGTGCCTTACAATAAGTAGTTGTTTGTTCGGCGCTGTATAAAGTTTACCGACAACTGACATCTTTTCTAAATCACTGGTATAAAAACCGCAATATGTGATGCAGAAACGGCACTACGTACTCATTTAGTTTGTATATAACGGCAGCGACGTGCAGTCAACAATAAAACACAAAGAACATGTCTGGAAACAGCTGCAGATAGTTATGCAGTTACATGGCATCAGATACCCTGCATACTCACTACAGCGGATAGTTCCTATTTCGGCCTTTCCGAGATTGGCCAAGAAAATTACTTTCATACCAGATCAAATAAAAAGAAAACTTGAAGAATTTATTTTTTACTGCAATAACTTATCTTATCTTGGTACAATCATTGACACCATAGAGCAGAGGTGCGCAACGTTTTTATACTTGCGATCCCCTTCTTTATACTGAACTTCGACTGGACTTCATACCTATAATAGTTATTTACGTAAAAAGTCAGGAAAGTGTTCAATTACAGGATGAGTAGATAGTTCCATGCCGAGCGAAGCGAGGCTTGAAACAGCCTACGAATCATGTACGACGCTTTACTAACGTGTTACCTATAACATTTTACCTGAAACTTATAAACAAATAATAAATATTTTTTTGTAACACATGCACAAGACACACGTTCTTATTCCTTAATTTTAGAGAGAGAGAAACACTGCTTTTCTCCCCTAGGGAGAGAAACATTATGTTTCTCTCCCTAGGTAGGATGATTCTCTCCCTAGAGACTACAATTATTAGCTGTTTGCGGTGTTTCCTAGGTAACTAGTTACGCAACCCATATTTGACATTTGTCCCGATAAGACAGTAACTTTTGTGCACTTGTTACGAAAAGTATAATATGCTTCACGGAAGGGCGCGGTTATCCCTTGTGTGAATAATCGCTTGTTTTCCTCCCTTGATGCATAACATACTGTAAATTAATTTTGTCTACAAAAGGAAAAAAAATAATTAAATTAAAAGAAATATTTGACTTACATATGCAGTCAGTATTTTATGTTATGTTATGTTACTAAGTGACTAGACACTCATGTTTCATACATTACCTGCCTAGGCAGGCAATATGTTATTTTCCTGACTAGGCATGCAAAGCAAAGAAGAAATATATCACTTACCGAGAGCTGCTACAACAGAATGCTACATCTAATATTGGATGAAAGGCGTGATGATATATTTATTTTATTTATTCTCAAATTTAATTTATTCTTCATTCCTCAATGTCAACATTATTGAAATACAAGAAGGATTTACTGCACAATATGTAGCATCCGCATTAAATACATATTTTAACTTATTCACCCTTATGTTTCTCACCTTATCATAATTAGCGCAGTCGACAAGATACGCTCATCCACCTTGTTACACTATTTATTAATTTTCAGGCCTAAACAATGTATTATTTGATGAAATAGAATATTTATGTATTCTTTTATATTACTCTGTATAACAACAATTTAAACCTAATTATAGTACAGGATTCAAACACACCGAAACCTAGTAAAATCTTGTCCTATTTAGCGCCGTGGAACTTATATCAAATCGGGGGAGTAGAATATAAAAATAAGAAAAAAGATACTTATAAATAAGTGAACACAGAAATGAAAATGTATTCTACATCTTTTTTTAACAATTTCAATACAATGTTATAGAAATTGAATAATCTAAAAATAGCAATTTACAAAGTTGTATTTTTTATTATTACTACAGTTATATTTACTCAAGCTTTAGCTGGAAAGTGTATTTACTTTTACAAAAAGAGTTTTCAGACGTTTTATTATAATTAAATTATAAAACCTAAACGAGGCCTAAACTACACTACACAATACATACGAGGGTCGTTCAATAAGTCCTTAGAAAATCCAAGAGATGGTGCTCGTAGTATCGAAAATGATGTTTTTCCAGTAAGCAGCACTCCTAACTAGTCAACTGTTAGAGTTTTAGCGTTAGCCGTCACGTAGTTTCATTGTTGTTGTCAATTGTAGTAAAAAACTTTTGATTGTTTATAATAATGGATAAAAGTGAGTTTCGAGCGGTGATTAAACATCTGTATTTAAAAGGCTTAACGCCGAAAGAAATTAAAGCTGAGTTGGATGAAGTTCATGGCACATCTGCTCCTGTGTTTGCAACTGTTTACAATTGGGTGATTGAGTTTAAACGTGGCCGTACATCCACAAAAGATGAACATCGTTCCGGACGCCCTGTAGAAGTGTCTACCCCCGAAATGATTGACCAAATACAATGGTTTTAAGTGACCGACGAATCAAAGTGCGCGAAATAGTTGAGGCTACAGGCATATCACAAGGCAAATAAAAGAAAAAGTCCTCATTTGAAACGCAAAAAGGTCCTTTTTCATCAAGACAATGCACGTGTGCACACCTGCGCAGTTGCGATGGCCAAAATTATGGAATTAAAGTTCCAATTATTGCAACATCCACCGTATTCACCAGATTTTGCCCCCAGTGACTTTTTCTTATTTCCAAACTTAAAGAAATGGCTTGGTGGACGAAGGTTTACGTCCAATGAGGAGGTCATCGCCCAAACGTAAGCCTATTTTGAGGAGCTTCCGAAATCCTATTTTTTGGACGGCTTAAAAAATTTGGGAAAACGATTAGAGAAGTGTATAGAGCTAAAAGGAGATTATGTAGAAAAATAAAAAAAAAATCTACCCAAAAAAAGTGTTTTTTCTACTTTTTTCTAAGGACTTATTGAACGACCCTCGTATCATGATTATGCGTATGCTTGCTATACTTAACCGACGCGTCTCGCATATGCTTTATGTCCAAATGGCAACATATTGAATTAAAAATAAAACCGGGATTAAACATATTACAGTGCAAGACATCAACTAATTTTAGTTACCTAGTAATATTTTGTAGTATTTAAATTTATATATTTTGCTAACAAATATTAACTTGTATTATTAGAATATCAAGATAAAAGTAGGGGACACGGGCGTGCCCCAGCTTCGTGGGCCCTGTGTCCTATATCAACATGGTTTTACACATAGGGTAAAATTAAGGGTTTATAGTATATTACGTAATGATAGAACAAAAATATTTTTTTCATAATTTGTAAAATGAAAAACATGGTTCTTAAATGTACATTTTTAATCTGATGTTGTATACTGAGTAAATTGATTATTCTAGTGTTTAAAATTATAATTTAATTATTAATAATAGAAATAGCTATCGAAATCAGTACTAATAAAATGTTTACTTAAGTAAAGCACACTTCATTTTGCGAATATTGAATGTAAAATGTGTTCTTTGATCAGCATTTTATATAATATATACCCTTAATTGGGAACAAAAAAAAACATTAATGCCTTTTTTGAGACTATACTCGTATATGTTTTGTGCTTTTCAGAAGGGCTGCCAAAGGCTGAAAAAATAGGTTTGGTTTCAGTTAACGGTTCATCATTCTTTGTCGGTTCTGTTTTTGTTTCCATTTAAAGTAATTACATTTTGCAAAGGTTCATGAACCAGTTCAAAGATAGGATCGATTGAAACAATCAGTTCAACGATTCGGTTCAATTATCTTTATTTAATTTTTATACATTACATAGTTGCTGGTAGTTTATAATTTAAACGTCAAACGTTGATGTTTTGACAGATAAAACGTCAAGCATTTATTTATTTTTTTGTTCAATTCCATGGCTATCAATATTTTCAACGTAAATTTCGACATTTTCATATTTAATTTCTGTCGTTACAAATCACGTAAAAGTAATTCTGTTTATTTGTTAAGATGCAGAATTTGATGCCCTAAAACTTTTATTTGACGCGTTTTTGCTTAAAATAATTAGGGAAGCAGGAAATTGCCAAAAACTGATTTCCCATGTTAAATCCCTATGACCGACTGAGCGAGTCACCACCCTGTATATATATATATATATACATATTTTAAAAATATAAATTCAGTTTCATTTTGTATTAATAATAATAAAAAAAACTTATTTAACCTGAATTTAAATGATTATTTTGAATTTTAATAATTTTATCTCATTCTCAAAACAGACATATTTAGTGCTTATACATAATTCTACTTGCTCGAACTGGTTCATACCAATTCACGTATTCAGTTTGATCGAACTGACCAATTTTACGAAAATGGTGAGGGTGAAGATCGCGGCTCAAAAAAAAATTAGGTTCGTTTGGGTTTTGCTTCAAGTTTTGGTTCGGTTTGCAGCCTTTCTTTTTATATTTATTTAATTTGCTAAGCTTTCAGTCTATTCGGTGGTCGAAGTGGGTGTGGTACGAATGTGTATCAACCACTAGCGCTGCCTCCACCGCCTCTGCCGTCGCCTCCGGATATTTAAAGCCGTGTGCGGTGCGGCATTTATAGTATCTCTGCATGGCCCTCGCTCAGAAAGTATCCTGCATATGTTACGAACTGTCCGCGAAGTATAGTAATAACCAGAAGTTCCGCGCAACGCATCAGCTCAAGTTCAGGGTACACAGCGCCAGCAAAGCTACGGTGAGTGAGACAACTTTGTTGAGTGACTCGAGCGGTTTCATTTCGTTTCGCTTCAAACATGGACCAACTTGTCAAACCATATGAATATTTTACTTTGGTTTCAACTTGTCAATGGGGAATTATTTTAATCTTGTAGTGGAATTTTGTTGTTTTTTTACTGCAGAATTGAGGAAAGTTTTTACTAATAAATTACTTCTTGTATGGAGTAGAACGGCATAATACTTTAACGTATTTCCTTTGTTACATGGCATCGAAATCAGGTTCTCATAAATTCTATTATGATATATTGGCAAACAGGTGGTCTAGTTCAAAAGGTTATATTTTGCCCCAATTGAATTTTATTTCCCATTCGATTCAATTTATATAAGGATCAATAAATATATCTATCATGTATTCAAAATTCCCATATAACAATGTAATAACCTATATATAATTATTCTATAATCATATAGGTATTTCTCAATGTCATTTAGCGTATTTACAAGTTAACACTTTATACGAATGTGATTTAGGTATGTGCTATTAAATTATGATATCTACAACCGTGTGTAAAATTGACTTTTACTTGGCTGTTTTCGGTTCGTAAAATTACTGTTTAATAACAAGATTTCATTAATCAAAAATTACTCAAGTAACGAGTGATTAATAGATTACCCATATATTATAAATCAATGAAATAAGTAATTATATTTGAGTGTGATAATTCTCACAACTATATAATGACATTTCAGATCGTAAAATTACTGTTTAATAACAAAATATCATTACTCACGAATTGTCGCAGAAACGAGTGGTTAATAGTAGATTATATTATAAGTGAGTGAAATAAGTCATTATACGTGAGTGTGATAATTCTCACGAACATATGACATTTGACTGATTACTAACAAACCAATTCTTTATGCCTCTTGTTTTTATTTATGGGGTACTATAAAAGATAAAGTGTATTGAAGCAATAATATCTACAATAATGTAGAAGAACTACATGAAGCAGTGGTGAATACATTCAACAGTATTAATCAAAATACATTGCTAACAATAACCGACAGTTTTGCAAAACGTTTTAGTTAGTTAATAGTGACCATTATTTTGAGCATTTGTTATATAATATATAAGTACAAGTGAATAAAACATATATGGCACGATAGATGAATCGAGGATAGATTATTCTCTTGTGCAGAAGTATTTGTTTCACTGTTTGTAAAAAGTGTGAATATAGTGATGTTACTTTTAAATTGAATAGTTTTGTTTTAATAGTTGTTTATGCAGAATAGTACATATCTATATTATTTGTTTGTATATGTAATATTAAAAAATAAATAGTAACTTGTATATTTATTAAAATATGAATTCACCCCCTTGTAAAGGTATTAGTATCGCATGTGAAATAAAATATGCAAAAAGAAAATGACAAAGATGCATCTATATTTGGTTAGTAATTTATCACTGGATTTAAAAAAATATATTCCTCCCAACCGCTTTCGAAAAATTAAATCATAATTTTGAAATCTGTTTCCCTTATTATTTGCATATAAATTTAATGGCTGGTACCACAAGCTCTATTTTTGCCTGTTTTAAGATCAGTATTTGGGTGTTTTAGCTATCTCCAACATGTTAAAACTGTGCCCTTAGAACACCAAAAAACGAAGCTTGTGGTACGAGCCAATGGCTGGTAGCACAAGCTCTGTTTTTGGGTTTTCTAAGAGCACGGTTTTAACATGTTAGAGATAGCTAAAACACCCAAAAACAAGCAAAAACAGAGCTTGTGCTACCAGCCAATGTTTTTAAATTTATTACAATATTTACCATCTTTAACTTTAACAATATAATATACAATATAAATTAGGTGTCAACTTCGACCGAATTAGGCGGATGTTTAACTTCAATAGATTTTCACCCATTTAAAAAATCTACCCCTGTGGCTCCTCCTCCACTAATATCTTTGGAGGCCGTGATTTGAAAGCTGGTAACCGCACTTCACGCGAAAAAATATATCACTTACCGAGATCTGCTTAGACAGAGTGCCACACCCAGTGATGGGTAAAAGGCGTGATGATATATTTGTTTATTTATTTATATTTAACTTAAATATATGAAATCATAATTTCAAAAACGAATTCAAGTAGCAGCTGATTTTGCTTGGCTAAAACATTTTGCGTCTTGCAGCATGAAGCACTTGGCGTCTGTCGCGTCAGACTTCACGCTGAGAGCGATGCAGATGGCGTCCCGATGCTGCCACCGCCGCCGCATGACGTGCTGATGGGGCCGCAAGCCATGGCGTCTAGACGTGCCTTGTACCCTGTGCGGCGGTGGTGGTATTATTACGCGATGTTCCAGCTGCAACTGACTGCAGCAAACGATGTTTTGTTGTTTACTAACGGGAAATTAATTAAATGTAAATTACAAAGAGAATTAGCAAAAATATGCTGCAGAATGTACATAATAATCGATTCTATACTTGAGAACAATTCAATTACAAGTTTAGGAACAAGTTAATGATCTAATAAAATTATTATTAAAAAGAATAATAAACTGTATAATGTATGTATACAATTTAACAAAATATTTAGAAATTCTATTGTTTTAATATAGTACATCGGTGGTCTTACCATTACACACCATATTTTACGGATTGGAATTTCGCTCGGCGCATTAGATATTTGTGATGTATATATATATATATATATATATATATATATATATATATATATATATATATATATATATATATAAAATGTGACATTTAATTTAATAATGTGGTTATGACCAATATAGCACTTTTGAAACATGTAAATATATACTTAATTTAATATATGACGATATTTCTCGAAAATATAAGAAACAAACTGAATTTTCGAAGCGAAATTAAATATTTATAAATTTATTTCATAATTATCTTAATAAGATAATATGCTAGATAATATTTTAATGCAGTTATATGTATGTATCTGAAGTAAAGCATTTACAGAAATTTGCTCAAATAAACTTTGTCCTTTAGTTTTAGATGTTTAAGTTTAGCGGGTTTCAGGACACTTATGAACTTATATACAGTGTTTCTATACTTCGAGGTCAAACTGTAAGGGTAGATATAATATGGATCATGGAACAAAATAAAACAATGTTTAAAAAATTCGTAAAATAAAGTGTAATTTGTCTTAAATAAATATTTAAGTACTATTGGTTTGATGGTTATTTCTAATATAGTAAAATTAAATTATTATTAGAAACATTACAATAGTAGATGGCTCAGTGATATCGAATCGGCCTGTGGATCTTGAGAACCCTGGTTCGATCCTCACAGCTGACAAACAATTTTCACCAATTTAAAAATCTACCCCTGTGGCTCCCTCTCTACTAATATCTGTGAGGGCCGTGATTTGACGGCTGGTAACCGCACTTCACGCGACAAAATATATCACTTACCGAGATCTGCTTAGGCAGAGTGCCACACCCAGTAATGTTTAAAAGGCGTGATGATATATTTATTTATTTATATTACAATAGTCAATTTATTGTATTATAATTATAAACATTGCAATAGTTAATTTATTCATTACACAACATGAGATGAATGATTACTTGCAGCATTCATTATTTTATTTTATTTTTATTTTAAGAATGTTTAGCAATTCAGTGGCACAAAATTGTTCTTTTATAATACGTTGAAAATTTTTTTACGAAAATTCTTTTTATTTTATTTTTTGTGATCAATATATGATATCGTATCTACTCTAAAACTTGAATCGAAAAGTATTGAAACACTCTGTATAGATTTAGTTACCAAAGAAAATAGCTTTCTCCGCAAATACGAAAGATACTTGTTAGTTGATACAAATATACGAAAACTGTCATTATATTAAAATAGTCAAGTACTTCGGGTTAATTTAATTTGTATATTTAAAAAAAAAATTATAAATAATATGCCAGAAGTCTGTTAAAATTTTTGACTTTTTGTTATTGAAAAATGTTATTGTTTTAGTAAAAATATGGATAAGGATGTTTAATAAATACCTCACAGAAATTTAATTAATTATGAAAAAAGAACAGTAACATAAATGTATACATTTACATCATTAAAAGTCGAATATAAACGCAATAAAACATTACAGACAATAAGAAACAACATTAAGAAAATAAAAAAGAAAACAAAGCAAATAAAAATATATACCTACAAAAAAGGACTATAAAATCTCTTCTCCGATACGAAAAATTAACATAAACACCGCGACCTTGAAAGGGCGCAAGAACGCACAAATGAAAACATTTTCCTTGGCTTTCCTTCTCCCGTTCTCGGTTTATTGGTTTTGCCGAATTAGCATTAGTCCCTCGCGTTAATTTCCTCGCGGAGGGAAAACAGCACGGCGCGGAAATGAACAAGCATCATTAAGAACCGATAAATCGCGAGCAAGAGACGATGGTGGAATGGCGCAAACGCAGTCTTCGATCCGAGCATTTCAAGTATATAGAGCGCAAATTTTCATGCTATTGTATCAACAATTTAAAGCTAATATTTACTTCGATGAGATAAAGTAAAAATGATTGGAAAAGGAAATTAACCAACTCGAAAGTCGTAATATAAGTATTTGTATAACTGGGTTGCTTAAAAACTCTTAAATTCAGTGCATACTTTATAATACCATTTTTATTACTCCAATCTGTATCTAAATTTAGTATGCGAACATTGAAGTTTTGAAAACATAAAATCTTCGTGGCTTTAAATTGCAAATTTTATATGCAGCTTAAATTGTGTTCTTGTTATCAGAAATATTCAATAGCTCAGTGACCAAACATGAATGAGTACGACGTGACCTACTTAATTTATATTATATCTAGTATATATTTCGCACGTCACTGACCCTGACACAATTTAAACTTTGATAACCAGAAATAATGATTGTTTTTTTGTATCGACATTTATTATAAACATTTATTATTCATTATAGAACTAAGCTAACATCTAAGTTTACTTATTTTTAAAAGTTTTTAATATGTGTTTAGTCGCGAAATCATAAAATACGGCACATAAGGATAAATTTAACTTATAAATAAATATGTTCCGATTGTATGAACGTTTCTAATTTTTAAAACTAAACTAGTAACGGATGTAAGCTGTCTATCTTTTTAGTTTAATTCTTAAATGCTGGTATTTAGTTTTAAAATTGTGCATAAACATTATAAAAAATATTGACACTTCTCTTTGAAAGAATTAATTCTTAAATTAAAGAATGTTGTGTAAACCGAGCGTAAATAAAAGTTAAATATTTGATATTTTTAAATAATTAGGTACCTATATTGAAAATCAACATTAACAGCAAAATCGAATCCGCCTGTCGACAATGTGTCGTAAAATATAAAATACAGTTACATGTATTTGTCACACTCGGGCGCTATAAGCTAGTCACTTATACGTCTTAAATAATGTAGCATTCGACTACGAAAACCGGCAGTACGGCAGTGTATAATAACTGCAGCTCGGTGTGTCCGGTAGGCCCAGGCCCGATTTGGGCTGTAGTGCCATAAGAAGAAGAAGAAGAAGAAGATTATATTACTTAATTGATTTTCTAAACTTATGTACAATAGTAAAATAAAATTAGTGACCAAAATAGATGTTTTGCCATTATTTAGTGACCCTGGAAATATTTGAAGAGCAAGTTTTGAATTTGCATCTTAATATTATTACTCGTACTATGGGGTAGGTGGTTCAGTGGTCAGCCTGTGGATTTAATAACCCAGGCTCGATTCCCACTGTCGATAAACAATTTTCACCACATTAAAAACTATCCCTGTGGTTCTCTCTGCACTAACACCTTTGGGCCGTGATTTGACGACTGGTAAACACTTCACGCGAAGAAATATATCACTTTCCAAGAGTGCCACACTTTGATTGATTCCTGGGGTACTTGGCATTTTCACAAAACTGGTTTCCCATGTTAAACGCCTGTGTCTGTATTTATTTGGGAACATACAGTATACAAGTATGTTATAAATTACATCCATATTTTAATAACTTAGAGAATTTTATTTTTTTATCTGTTTAATAACTGTTAAATATATAATTTAACGTTAAACGTTAACGGTAAAAGTAAAAAAATTCAAATAGATAGATTTATTATTAGACAATAATTCAATAATTGAACCATAGAAATACATAACCAGCTTACAACTAAAGTGATAGTATCTGCTGCTTTCTGCCGAGCAATTAATATTTAAATTGAAGTAAGCTAATTAGAGATGGTCCAAGACATGGTCATTACACAATACATTAGTATATTAATATCTCAGGGCAGAGAGGGGTTCGGTCCCTAGTTTCAGCCCTACGTAATTGTGCATCGTAATACCAATTAGGGCATAACCAAATGTGGTTGTGCTGTTTCCAAATTATAGGCTTGCTGCTTGGCATTGTTGCCTGCTCCTGGTACATGTTTGCCTTGTTTGTGGTTTGGATACATGTGACGTGGTCCTAGGAATCATAGAACTTTCTGCGAAATCACGTTAGTGGATTCACAGGAAATTCCTTGTTATTTTCTATAACAACGTCAACATAATCGTAAACCTGAGATGTAATTTAACAAGTCAATATTGCAATTTTAAAAGTAAAAGATTGCAATTTATTTTTAATTGGTACCTATATTTAGATATTTTCATGGAAAATGGTTTATTATTGCTTATTAATTAATATAATAACATTATAAGGTTAATTATGTTTTATTTATTTAATGAAAAACTGCCATTTTTAATGAACTCATGGTTGAAACTGTTAACTGAATTTGTTCTGTAGTATATATACACTACAGTTGAGCTCATAATTAATAATTGAATATGATTACATCAAATTTTCTGTCACGCCCATTCACTATGACTTACGATCAAGTCCACTCACGAATTTTAAAATTTGATTCACGCCCGATCACAAGAGTGGAAGAGACACGACAATGATTCAATAAGCACTACTGCGAATTTACTATTATGATATTTATATAGTTAATTACATATCTGATGATATTTTAATATTCATTATTCGCATACTTGACGTGATCCGATCAAAATTACGCCTCTAATACATATATTTACGCCCTACAATCGGTTCTGAATATTTTACATGAAAACTTAAAAATTATGTAGACTTAATATTGCACTGTCAACGGCCATGGCTCAACTCGTTGGAACTGATCTATGCGATAACGCGAGTTAAGCAACGTTGCGCGCGGGGAGTATTTGGATGGGTGACCGTCCCGAGAAACCCGCGTTGCTGTTGACTCTAAGATCTAAAACGCAGGATCAGGGCGTAATGGCGGCAAATGACCTTAGCAGTTGGTCCGCCAGGAAGCCAGAATAATAAAAAAAAAATATTGCACTGCAACAATGATTTATAAATATACGAGAAACCTACCCAAACCCAAAATATTAGAAGTTTCTGTAAAATCACAAAAAAAGTAATATTTGAAATGCCTGTTTCATTGTATGAATAGATGACGGTGTCAGATTTAGGATTAGGCAGTTTTTTTAATGAAAATTTTTGAAATATTACCAAACAAAACAGTAAAAAAAGTAATAAAATAAATATTATGACCTTATTCGAGAATTAAAACTGAATAAAAAACAAGAAGGAAATGAAGGAAATGGTCGGAGAATTTAAGTGAAATAAGAGCCTTTGGAGGAGGCTCTTGCAATTTTTCTCCGGTTCGAATTTCTCCCTACCGACATCATTATTACCTTCATTATAGTAATCAATGTTACAAAGATATCTAATATTTGGTTACATTGTACGTAATTGACGAGCGAAATGCCATTACTTTATCATTTTCTTTTTTGGACATAAGAAACAGTTTGTCCTAAAATTACGGTAAATTAAGAGCACATAAAAGTCCTTAAAAAAGAAAATTTATTGTGTCATTATATATAAATTACAGTATTTTACTGTTAGCAAATTAGCCAAGGAATAAAGTATGATATACTTATTAAAACACTTATTTTTTTTTAGATAAACTATTATTTTTAATATCATACTTTTGGCATTATTTTCTACCTTTGTTTAAAGTAGAAAATCATGATCTAAATAAATAAAATAAATAAATTATAATGAAAATATGTAATCGTTTGCTTAACTAAATTCATTCACGCAAATTATTCCTTTCATTTACATCAGAGAAAGAAATTTAAATATGTATTAAAATTAATACATAGAGATATTTCAATGTAAATATTAAAAGTTGAACATGAATTGGATTTCTTCAAACATTCAATGGAGGGTTTAATATAATTTTATTGTAAACGGAAATACGAGGAAAGTTAAACAGGATTACGAACAATCAAAAAGCATGAGTTTACTCATCATATTTACTAATTAAATATCACAAATTTTTGATTGCAACTACGTAACCTGTCTAGACAATTTTTTGTGATAAAATCGACAGACAAGCAGATGTTCAGAACAAATGAATTGGTACTTGTCTGGTAGATAAATACAGGTAACAGAAAACAGGATGCAACCACAAAAAGGCAAAAACTCTAGTTTTGGAGATCAGTAATTGGAAAGTTTCAATTTCACTATATTGAAAAGTTTTGTTTGCGAACGATTTTGGTTGCTATCTGCTATGGGAGATAAAGTTGTCAGTTTCGAGGGTCCGATATTGTTTATTGTCGAAGAGAAATAATTGCGAATGCTCAGCTCGATTTGACTGGTTATTGGTTATTTTTATTAGATATTTCGTTCTAGTTTATAACATAGTTTTTTTTGTATTCTTATGTTAAAGGCAAGTAATATAAAAACAATTTTAAAAGTCTAAGTATTTGATTGAATCAAAAAACAATTTTTTTGGTTATGATATTTCTACGAAAAGTTAATATAGTCGCGAGACGAGACAAGAACTAGAATCAGTCTCGTCTTGGTCCGAGCTGGTCTCGCCTACAAAAATCTGTTGTCGGTCTCGAGTTTTGACGAGAATCTCGACTTTTCAAGGTTAAACAAGGTATAATCATTATAACATAATATTTCTAGTTAGAAAATAAATGAAAAATTGAATGAATGAGCTATTGATAAAATTATTTAAGTGATGTATCACATTTGTATTAAATCTCAAATGAAATTATTATAAATTAACATTGTCTGATCGGTATTTTATTATATATACTTATTTTTTAAGTTATGAAATTAAATATTGAATATATTAAGTTTTTTATTGCAAACATAAACTCGTATTTCGTGTAATATACAACTTTTTTTACCAAAATTAAAAAGGTGATCTTAAAATTAATTGAACATTCAAATAAAAATATAAAACAAAAAGTAACTAGATATTCCACACAATGTTTAAAAATAAACATATAAACCTAAAATAATGCTATGTTCCATTAAATTGGGTAACAGGAATTTGTGAAATGCACTGAACATTTAGTCATATATCATTTTCATTTCATCCACATTCATAATTCTTTTCATACAAGCTCGTTTTCTCCTCTCTCATCGAATCTTGAATTCTAATAAAATCATATCCATCTTATTTATTTTCAATTTCATCAACATACACCTGTTTCACCAAGCTCTCATTAGACGTTCTACATAATCAACTATTGTCATGTATAGTTGTTGAAAATATCATAAAACAACAAATACATAAATTTCTAGTTAATTCGGCACGATATTACAGCGTAGCGAGGTATAAGTAATATTTACTTTGAACATGATTGACTGACATGTCAATAAATTCTCGAAATATATTTATAAAATTCTTCCCAATTTGGTTCTAATCTAAAAAAAAAATCTTCTTGTCCTTACAATATAATTTTTACTTCTAATATTCTTCATTTTACAGAAAAATTTTCAAATCTGGCAATACTATTTATTAAATAAACAAAATAACTAAGTATAGAATATATCTTCAAGAGTACCTCCACCACAATTTCCTACTAGCTAACTCTCCGACAAAAAAATGAATCAATTTCCTAACAGTTCGTTGACAGACGCACTAACAACCGGCAAGATGGATGATAGTGCGTACAGGGTGTAGTGATGTAGTGCTTACCTGCTCAGCAGTCCCAGTAACGAAGGAGTGACAGTACTGCAGGCTGAAGTGTCCCTTGGGCTCACGAGCCAGAAAGCTGAAGTGCGAGTGCTCAGGCTCACATGTGGCGTAAGAGATGCGACGTAGCGCATGGGCCATGTGCACGCTCTGCAACAGAAACGGGAAAGAATTAGCTAATGCTAGTAAGTGGTATAGAGGTAAATGTATTAAGTGGAAAACTAGAAAAGGTAATTACTAATTAGGGGCTAGTCACACTATTTGGGAGAGAGGATTTAGGAAGTGTGACGTTACGTTACGTGTGAAATGCTGCGAAAACGAAAACTGTTGTTTACGGGAATTCATGGAAGTATTTTGATCAGTCATTAATTATGTGCTTTGAAAATTGGATTTTGTATTTTTGTTACGTAACACGACCTTGGAGAGGGTAAAATGTGGCATATATTTCTACAAGAGTGAGACTGAGGAGGAAAATCGTATCATATTATGTGAATGGAAGTTAAAGTTTTAAGTACAGAAATATAGATAATCAGAAATTAAAATAGCACCGTAAAATATGGCGTTCTTTAGATTTATTTATTTCTTAAAAACCAACATTAGTCTTTTATTATTTGTTTTGCTATTTTAGGTAATGAAAATATCAACATTAATTTTTTTAATAACATTTTATATTTGTAATTTTCTATTTTCAATGACATACATTTTTGTTTGTAAAATAAAACAATAATAAATACAAACTTTTATTAATCATTATTGTAGAAGATGAAAGTGGAATGTACACTTTCTACTTTATTTGCTTACTTTCAATTCGTTCTATTGTTTACAATAAACAAAAATAATTCATCTCGGCTTTATATGCTGAGATGAGAAATCAACATATTAATATAATATCT
This sequence comes from Pterostichus niger, assembly GCA_947425015.1. NCBI lineage: Eukaryota > Metazoa > Arthropoda > Insecta > Coleoptera > Carabidae > Pterostichus > Pterostichus niger. The sequence goes on along the minus strand of OX380341.1, from coordinate 18,642,487 downwards.
TGTGTAACTAGTAACAATTGTAGAATAAGGCATTAACTAAGTCGTGCAACCGCAGATGTTCTAGGATTATGAATAATTTAATAATATTTATATTTTTCATTTAGAAACGTCAATTTTCTATACTTGATCTGCAAAGTTATTCTCGTCCTGTTATTTTTCATGTCTAGCAAGGATTATAATGTACTGGAATCTTGAATTTTACGGATCGAAAACTAATTAATCCGAATAAGTAAAAAGTTATTTAGTTTGATTTCGCGAGACAAGACAAGATAAGAAGTCTCAAACTCAACTCGATTCTCAATTTTAATAGATAAAAATAGTTATTTTTGTAAAAGATATTTATTGAAAAAATTTTCATTAATTGCAACTGTAACATGCTTCTCGTTTTCTCGTACCTATATATGTTTCATCTTGTTGCAAGGAATTCTGTATCTGTAATAATAAAATGTCTTTTAAGTATATTGTTTACTGTATCGAATTCTGTGCATTTTTTTCAATTTAATATACTTTTACATTTTCCTTATATTTTATGCAGTTCTTATATTATTTGGCCTGATTAAGTGGTGTAAGAGGCTCAGTGGTAACAAGTCGGGCTATGGATTTGACAACTCGGGTTCGATTCACACAAATAATTTTCACCACGTTAAAACTACTCCTGTGGCTCCCCCTCAGTAACATTTTTAATGACTGCGATTTTATGGCTGGTAACCGCACTTCACGCGAATAAATACTTACCGAGATCTGCTACTACAGAGTGCCACACCCAGTAATAGGTAAAAGGCGTGATGATATATTTTTTATTTTATGAAATTAATAATTTATAAGCCCAAATATATCATCATCATCACGAAATTTCGAAAATGACATGTTCATTTAGGTAGATCAATTATAAATTTATTCTTTTAAATAAATGTTAAATAATATATGTACAGAGAGCAACAGTACGATGTAAATATTTCTCAAGATAACAATGCGTATTTTCTTTGGACGTAAACCGGAACAGGAAGAGAGTGGAGTTGACGACAGTCAAGGACTAGGGCAAGGATTCAAGGATGTGCATACACCACACACGCATTACGAAAACGTAAACACTCATATTTACGGTACGGCCGTGCGGACGGAAAGACACAAGCAACATTAGCGTTTGAGTGCCGGACACGGAAAAAGCTTTTGCTTGAGGTAATTATATTACATTGCGCTCTCATACTCACATGCTCACATGAGTGCCTTTATGTCCATAATGAGATCAATATGTTAGTTTGTAGTTAAAGTATCATTAGAAGTTTTTATAAATTAAAATTTAATTACAGAATTACAGTTAGAAATTATTATTGTGGTTTTTGATATGGTTAAGTACAAGCTTGTTTGGTTAAATTTAATTGTTTTGACGTTAAATTATAATTATGAATACCAAACGAAACTACCTCTTTACTGTTTTATCTTAATCGTATAATGTTATAATTTTCATTTGACAATGTATATTTGCTATATAGTTAATGTTTTCCAAGTTTTTTATTTTATTTGTACATAAAAACAATAAAAGAAATTTGTAAAATTTATTTAGTTTAATGCTAGGCAAGTATATTTAATATTTAATATACACCTTGTTTTGTTTCCATAACTTTTTATTTTTTTCAATAACGATAATTCTAATTATATTTCATATGTATACATAACAAGATAAAATAAGTATTTGGTATAAATTTAATTTACAATTTGGTGTACGAGTATTACGCAAAAATGTTTTGACAAATAGCTATTTGGTTTCTTTTTTCGACATAAAAAATAAATTGTTCTCTGAGAAAATACTGTTTTGGAATGTAATGCTAACGTGTATTTGAGATAAAGATATTGATGCTCCGAGTTAGACGAAAACACATATATTTGATAAAAATGCTTTATATCTTATACGATAGTCGTGAACATATACAACTAGTTTCTTGAGAGAAATCTCGAACGTAGATTTTTCTCCAACTTGTATGAAAAAAGAAGTAAGAAAGGTATTTTATTTTTCCGTCTTGTTAAAAGTAGAAAAATGGTCGGTTTAGTAAAATTGCGCAATAATGACTAAAGGGTGTGTTTATGTATTCAGAGTTTATGATTATTGGCTTTTGACATGAAACAAAACATTGGCGGCTTTCGTGAACTCGAACTATTATTGTCTTCATAAATATAATTTTCTCAGGTAGGTATTTACTTTCTAGACTATATAGGTAATTACTAAACGCGCATTAGTTCAAATGAAAACAGTAACAGTAAGCAGAAAGCTTGTTTTATTACTGCGTGCATAATGTTAAATAGATTATCAAGATAACGGATACAGGGAAACATAATTTTATAGAAATAATTAATGTTTTCTACTGTTTCCATTTTCATGTACGTCTTGTGTTAAGTAGCAGTAGGCAGTTGGTTCACGTTTTATTTCATTTATTTTAGTTCCACGGATTAGCTTTGTAAGTTTAATTACAAAGTTTGCTTTTTGATATTACCTTTATCAAGTTAGAAATAAAGCTGAATTAAAGCCATTCATGGTAAGTAATAAAATAAATGTTAAATATAATCGTGAAAAGTATAAATATACATTGCTTGAAGAAAATGAATGAATCATGACTTACTTTTAATGTTGCTTTAAGTTCAGATTTTAATTGTTTGTAAATATATATTTGTTGTTACTGTTATTAAAAAATATATTTGTAGGTACATCTCATTTGCAACAAGAATGTCAAAACTAAAAATTTCGTATTTTTTAATTATTTGGTATATAAGAAATCGGTTCGCCTTCGGGTTTAACTGATAATATTTTATATGATCACCTATGCAGGAAATTGATTCATAAAATAACTCCGGACTACATCAACACTGTTACGGATGGTTTGCGCATATCGTATATCCATATTTGTACAAAAATAATTGCGATAATGTACATATACAATTTTGTAATTATGTCAGTTGGTTTGGGTGGAACATAATTCTTGAAGACCATTTTTAGTCTTTTATTTCTTCTATAACAATAACTCAAAATGTTAAAGTTGTGACACTCTTATTGCAAATGAGCGATATAATCTATGTAAAATAAGGTAGCACCATAGAATAATACTTTAAGATTTTCTATTTCTTAGTTATTTGATTTAAAATTCGAAGAGACAAATAGCGCTACATTTTTAGAATAAGTAATTATGCACTATGGCGAATAAATAACGAGAAGATGTTAATATTAGCATTCCGAAGAATGTGAAAGAATGATTTAATAAGAATATATTATTAAATGTTTATTGCATTCCGAATGATTTATTTCAATGGTCACACTGATCAGTACAATGTTATATAACAACAAAGACAAAATTAATTGTCATCCAATACTTGGTGAAACTAGGTTTAATAAAAAGAATAAAATAAACACTTGGCTCAGTTTCACAAAATTCAGCCTCCAAGTCACCTTATGAGGGCATCGTCACCAGCTTCTTCACATGAACTTTGTTCTAGGTGAAGAAGTGAGTTATACCATACTGATGAGCTCTAATAAGAGCGAAACGCGTCTATGGTTACTAACTGAACTGTGCTGGCCAGCCTCTGACGATGCCCTCATAAGGTGACTTGGAGGCTGAATTTTGTGAAACTGAGCCAAGTGTTTATTTTATACTTTTTTATTAAACCTAGTTTCACCAAGTGTTGGATGACAATTAATTTTGTCTTTGTTGTTATTTAAATTGCTATTGCGTAGCTTTCCCTTTTTCTCGGTAGATGGCATGACCAGTTCCACAAAACTTCTCATGTCATCTTACTAGTTTGTTAGAGATCTTATTCTCTGCTGGCACAGTTCTTCGTCACCAGCTTCTTTACATGAACTTTGTTCTAGGTGAAGAAGTGAGTTATACCATACTGATGAGCTCTAATTAGAGCGAAACGCGTCTATGGTTACTAACTGAACTGTGCTTGCCAGCCTCTGACGATGCCCTCATAAGGTGACTTGGAGGCTGAATTTTGTGAAACTGAGCCAAGTGTTTATTTTATACTTTTTTTTACAATGTTATATATTTACTTTCTAAATTCATTTTTATATTTCTTTTCTCATACTCGTACATCAGATAGACTTACAAAAAACTGTAGTACGTGTCAATATAACATTTTTACCGTCAGACGCATAAAAAATCTGGTTATTGATATAGTTTTTCATAAACACGTTCAACATTTCAACCAATATTGTCACTTCCTGAAAAGTCATTTCCATCAAATTCACGCACGAAGATACGCCAAGATGAAAATCATTCGCAACGTCAATGTGGAGAGCGAAATTGCGACAGGAGATTCCTCTCAACGAATTGGATCTAAATACAACGAAATAGCACGAGACCAATTTTATTAAGAGAGTTGAAGAGGTGTTGCTATGTCGACCTCGGCCGCTTTCTAGTCGAATGGAGGAAGCATGTACCAATATCGGTAATTCCTTCCGATGTTCGTCGTCTCTGGCCCCGTTTATCAGTTTGCGCTGAAATCGAGATGCCTACATGGACGGAGGTAAAGGTTTTCAAAACATGGCTTGATCGAATGGATCTATTTACTTTCGAATGATGCTTCACCTATATTGAAAATATCAACTAAACTTTTAAGGTAGAAAATACTTGGGTGAAGAAATTTATTTTTATTAAATATTACAGTGATACTTTTCTAGTAGTAGTACCGTTATTTGTATCGATTTTGGAGTAATTAAAATAGTTTTACTTGATTATACTTCACCGTATTGTATTTATGAATGTAGGTCACTTGGAAATACCGAAAAGAAATGTAAACATTAAAATGAAATTAATACAAGCTAACAATTGATACAAATTTATCGTAAATATATAACAACAAAAAGTGAATACTAAATAATATACTACTTATTGATAAAATTCTTATAACAACTTTTTATATAAAATTATCAGTAACTTTATTGCACCTATATATAAATGGACTTCGTTATGATATTATATTTTAACAGTATTTAGGATCCATATACAACTTTTTCTTAGGGAATTTATTGTTAACAATCGATATGTAAGAAGTCTGAGATCAAGCTCCGATGTAATATGTGGTTTAATAAAATTTATTAATGAATGATGAGCTGACTAAGAGAAAATTAAATATTGCACAACCAACAATATTTCCTTAATTAACTGCATTTACCTAGTTTCTTTATTTGCATATAAATATTATGCATACTACTTCACTTATTATTTCTATCTAGCAATTTATATTCAGCTGCATATTTTACGTTAAACTAACACATCAACTAGTATATTTAACATCTGTGTTTATTTTTCTTTTTAACACTTTGATTTGAAATAGTTAATTACAATTTAGTAACTTTGAATATAAGCGATTGCACAATGAAAATTACGCCATTAATTACGTATGGTGTTAATATGGAAAATTCTCTTTGTTATCTTTGATTGCTTCAATACTGTATTGGTCAAAATATGAATAAAAGTTTTAACTGATTGCATTTTGTATCTAAATTTAATTATTGTTACTGTTGAAATTATTTGTTCAAGTTTTATGACTAACATTGTTTGACAAATTTTAAACTTCATTTTAACATTAATAAATAAAATTAAATATGCATTTACTTCTCTACAACTATGAATTGAAGTTTTTCGACAAGCAATGGTAGCGCAAAACTTGTCTTCTCTCTTTGATGAGTTTTCGTGGTACATTTTGTATGAGTAGTCATCTAATGTTAATATAGAACTGTATAACAAATAGCCGACTATGTAACTTAGAAAAGAACTTGAATATATCGAATACATTCCACCAAATTTCTTAGAAGTTTAGATCAGGAATCCAAAACGAAATATATTTTTTTTTGTTTCGTTTCTGTTTAGTTTAGATAGGTGGCTCAGTAGTATCGAGTCGGCCTGTTTATTTGCTCTTCACGAACATTTTTGGATGCTGTGATTTGACGACTGATAACCGCAATTCACACGAAAAAATATATCAGTTACCGAGATCTGATACGGCAGAGTGCCACATGCAGTAATGGGTAAAAGACGTGATGATATATTTATTTGTTTAAATTAATTTCCTTTCGTTTAATATTGATCCTGCTTAAAAATATTTAATTTTCGTTTGAACGAAAAACTAATTTTGTTTAAAACCAATTATATCATTTTATTTTTTTTTTAAGCTCCAACTCAAACATTTTATGTATTACAAATAAATTAAACTATTTACAAAAAAAATATTTCATAGTATAATTCTACCGATCTAGTGTAAGTTTGTTAAACAAACCGGTACGGTCGCTGCGGTGGTAAAGCATAGATTATTGCTTGCTATGGAATAAGACAACTGTGCAGCCCTGGGTTCAAGTCTATCGACCGGCAAGTGTGTATGTAATTGGAATTACTAAATTCCTGTTGTGACAGAGTAACAAATTTTAAAATAGAAAAATACTGTACATATATTACTTCTTTTTTGAATTTACCTTGAATTAAATTTTTAGGAATGATTCAAAATAAATTGTGTATTAAGAACGAAAAAAATAACCAATTTCTGTTAGTTCGTTTTCACTCCTGGAGGGAAATCAAGAATTTCGTTTCGTTTCTGTTTCTGTTCCGAAAAAATATTTCGTTTTTCGTTTCTGTATATATCCGTCCTAGTTTGGATAGACTTGTTTATAGTCCTATAATATGGGTCTATAGAGACAGTATTGTTTAAAGCTCCTTTAAAAACGAATAGTGAAAATTGGGAGTATTTCGAATAAAAACATTTTTTTAACGATTTGTTGCCAATGAAAATTGTATTAATTCAAACTTCAATCACATTTATTTGAAAAACAGTTTTAAATAAAAGATTTTGATTGTACAAAGTAGTCAAACCTATTTTTGATTTTATTATAGCTATGCTAGGAATATGGATATATGAATTAATAATTATAATATATGTGAGAAGAATGAAAAGATTCATAAATATTTTTTTTAAATCTTGAAAGTCTCAAATAAAGGTACTTACTGCGCCTAACGGATAAACACAACAATGCTTGTTTATGATTCAATAAAAAAAGGTGCGATATTAGATACATTTTCTCTTTACATTGTACCCTAGCAAAAATTATTTCAGAACGAATATTTACCTAAATCCAATTCAATTTCATACACAAACAAAATGTCCATTTAATTTTCTCTAATTTTCAAATAACGCCAATGTTCTCGCATACTTACGCTGAACATTTTCCGACGATCATTCTATCGAGCCTTCGAACCACGATCTCAAGCGTCGATGCATTCCGCTGACCGCACGAACCCGAGGAATCGGACGCGCAGCCATCCACTGCCGTTTCCACGGCGGCCGACAATGGATTGCGGAATTCAGCCGAAACGGACTCTGCGCAGTTTATTGCAGATTCCTCTGAGCTTCGAGGGTCTGTTTCCTCTGGAGCCATTATACGGCAATTAGTTCGCCTTCGTGCCACAGCGGTACTGTCGACGTTGTTGTTGACAGGTAGAGTTGGTTTATAGATACGTGGGGTTTACTTTGATCATGTTGTTATAATACATCGGTTGCAGGAAATTATACAACAAGACAAAATTGCTTCGAACGAAAGTCAGCAACGCTGCGCGCAGTTAGCAATTGGTGATAGGTGTACTTCGCGTATCGTAGTCACACCCTTTATAGCGACAACGAAGGAATAAGCTATCATAAATCATGAAATCTGCTGATAAAAACAAAAGAATTACTGGTTGTACTTACTACTTAAATTTAGTTAGATACCATTGTGTGTTACCAAATTCTATCACTAGATGTCATATTAACAGGCGCGGTGGCCGAGCATACTGTGATGTCACTCGAACCAAGGTTCGTCAGTTCGAATCCGCCTGTCGACAATGTGTGATTTGTCGTAAAATATAAAATACAGTTACATGTATTTATCACACTCGGGCGCTATAAGCTAGTCACTTATACGCCTTAAATAATGTAGCATTTGACTACGAAAACCGGCAGTACGGCAGTGTAAAAACTGCGGCTCGGTGTATCCGGTAGGCCCAGGCCCAATTTGGGTTGTAGTGCCATCAGAAGAAGAGGATGTCATATTGCATCGAGAATATATATCTTGTTTTTCAATTCGAAAATAGTTGACACTCTGTGGATTGAGTATATCCTTTGATAAGTATTAGATTTAGAGTGACATATAATATAATATTTTCTTATATTATCGTCTTATCCTTAGGTAAAATGCTTTGCTAATATAAAATAAAACAGCCTAATGTCTCAGTTAGATGGATTTCTCAATGAAGTTAGAACTTTATATCTTCGTGAGCACGGTCGGTTGCTAGGTGTTCATATTGTACAAGTACATTACAGAGGAGGTTTGAGTTTGTTAGGGCTGTTTGCATGGTTCAATTAAACAATATTGCTGACGTCAAACGTCGTGTGATGTGTCTACATCTAGCGGGCGTTACGTGAAAGACGCTTCCGTCGCTGAATGCCTGATATGTGACATTGTCGAGCTCATAACGTTTCACTTACGACGAGGATGACTGCCTCTGCGAGGGTCTGCGTCTGTATTCAATAAACTGGTGAAATGGATGTGCTCTGTGCTGGTTTCAGGAACGAAAATTACTGCTGGTATTTTGGAATTTATTGAATAGGGGAGTATGTGAAATATGTTATAATTGATTAAATCAATGATATCCTTTGAAATTCCTCGGAATTAACTGAATTTTGAACGGACAAAAAATAATAATTTAACCAATATACATACTGCGAATATTTGTGAAATAAAGTGATACATTTATACCATTAGCGCACACACGATTATTTTGAAGCGATAATTCACTTCATGTAAACATAGAAGAGAACTGTTTACAAGTGGATAAACTTTCATTTATCTTCATTATTTTGGAAACTTTAAATAATAATAATAATTTATTATCTAACAGAAGAATTCATTTACAAGGTAAAGTATAGTAAACGTGTAACATAAAAATAAATAATTTTGATAAATAACAACTATAAATAAAAAAATAAATAATAATAATAAATTCACTGAGTATACGAATTTCTCTCAGCGAACAGTTGATCATATTGCAATTATCGCACATTAAATTGTAATTGGAAGTGATAACGAAAATGTGTGATCTTAGCAACATGTTTGTGTTGACTTTAAATGTAAAGAAAGTATAATACACTACACATCCATTCGGTAAATTATATCATATAAGTCGAGGTTTTATTTTTGTCAGCCAAATTTTATTTCTTTCACTTGATTGAAGTAAAACGACTAAAGCAATATGATATTAGGAAAAATCTTTCAAGCTGCGGTGTCGCGTTTTTTACGTTCTCTCGTCAGTTGTTACCAAGTAACCACGTTCTCGTAAATATAAATTTGTCCGATAATTTCACTTCAACATAAGAAGGGCATGAACAATAAAAATAGGTGTTATCCATGGGTTGTATTAGACTAAGCAGTGTTACCATAGTAACACTATAATTCTTCCAAATATTCGACATTAGCTAAAACAATGTATTAGTCAGTACAGACTTTAAAACAATCCACTGAATTTCATCCATTTTCATCACTTTGACAGTGGATAAATGTGAAGATAACTTTTTCCAAATGATAAAACCTTATTTCTCGTAGCAATCCGATAAAAACTAATATTATTTGAATTTCTTTATTTTAATGTCGTTATATTCGTATAAATTTCAGTTTGACAATTTATTCTTGTTACCTGACTGCAATTTGACTCAAGTCGAGCTGGGATTTGAAAACCCGGGTTCGATTTCCACAGTAGAGAAACAATTTTTACCACATTAAAATTACCTCTTTCTATTCCTCTCTACTAACATTGGGGATGTGATTTGACGGCCGGTAATTGCACTTCACGCATATAACAAATAACGGCCCTCAAAGATTTTAGTGGCGGAGGAGCCACTGTAGTGAAAATCGTTTTGAGGTCTGTGGGAATTGAACTCAGGTTCTCAAGTTGACAGATTGACCTGTTGCAATCAGCTATCTAATTTCCTCAATTAAGTAAACAAATATATATATTTTTAAAGGACAAACGTTAACGAGAAAAATTATTGAAAAAAAAAATTAAAATCTTGTGATACAAATATAACAGATTTCATTTTAATCATACAGATACTGTAAAAAACTACCTATTTTATAAAACCTATTACTTTTTTAATAAAATAAAAGACTGCAATAGAAATTTATTTTTAACGTAATATAATATATGAACACTATCCAAACATAATATTATCACAAAGTAATAAAATTTATGATCTGAAGCAGGTTTTATGTCGATACATATGTTTACTATTTGTATGTAGAATTTATATTTGCACATTCATTCTCACATAGTTATACTCGTAAATAGTAACAAATTGTACACAAATATTTTATAAAAAATAAAATAAATATTATCATGCCTTTTACCCATACCATTACTGGATGTGGCACTCTGCCATAGCATATTTCGGTTACCAGCAGTCAAATCACGGACCCCAAAGATATTAGTGGTGGAGGAGCTACAGGGGTAGTTTTAATGGTGAAAATTGAACTCTCAAATCCACAGTTCAATTCGATACTACTGAGCCATCATATATTTTATACTTCTACGTAAAAAGCATTTCACATTATATACTCGTATATGAAAAAGTATATTTGTATGTACTTTTTGTCAAAGAATGAGACAGCCGATTGTTTGAACAAGGCATTGTGGACACATGTAACATTATACGACATTAAACGAAACAATACCCAAACTAAACATTGGAGCTGGGTTCCTCTCTCGCAGTCCAACATAGACAGATCTACAATAAAATGAATGAGCGGCTGTCGCTGCTGACAACAATGAGTTCTGCTCGTCCGTATATCACCTGCCGTGATAGCAGTCGTATTGTTTTCACTTGCGGCTGAAATTTCCTGCTGAATTATAAAACCACTTTGAACAGAACAATTCATTAGTTTGAATGTTTCTATTTTACCATTCATGTTTGTTCGCTATTAAACATTCTTTTAATCATTTCTGCTCAAAAGAGTTTTATTAAATAATGTGACTGGCAACTACAGTGCATACCCCGCCCACCTGTTATTTATTTAGACTGCATTATTACATTGATTCCGTTGTCGATAACGTTACATGAATGACAATAAAGGTTGGGAGATTGCATTTTAATCAATATTAAAAGTTAATGTAGTTGCATGTTGGATCAACACAAGATTAATATCCTTGACGGTAAATTTAGCTAAACACATTTATTTGAATGACAATTTAATTAAATGCAAACTAGAACAACTATCTGAAATTAAATTGTAAAGGCTATAATATTATTTTGTGAAATAAGTAATAGTAGATATTTAAACAATATCTTAATTAAAAAACTTTTAAATTGCAACGCTGTATCGTTTGTATAGAGAGAAAATCACTAGTTTTTTTCATTTATTGTTTCATTTAGTATTAAAATTAAAAATGAGTTATCAACTACATATTTAATTAATTAGTAATTGTCCCGTTTTACTGGCGTAACTAAGTGTTTTTGGAAGGCACAATGTTAAATATGTGAAAGTAGCTTTGTTTTTAAAATAGTCGAACCTATAATCTGATCTGGAAACAGATTTTATTACATTAATTAATTTTACTTCCTCGCCCCACGATATACATATAATAATATTGTGATGGTAATTTTCATTGATCTCAAAATTTAGGTGTTTCTTCACGTTTTAGACTCTACTGAATCTAAAAAAAATTAGTTAAAAAGAATCAGCTAGTTTTTTGTCGATTAACTATTTAATATAACGCAATGAAAAATAAGAAACCTAGAAATAGATAAGAGAAATAGCTTTTCTGTACAATTTTCTTTCGAATTTTCGCTAATTTCTCAAAAACAGTTCGCGATATCGAGTTGATTTCGGTTTCAATAGATTTTTTGGGTTAATTATTTTTGTCTAATGTGCTCACATGTCTATATTTTAAATAACTAAAACTTTTATTCTCCTCAATTTTTTTTCAAAATAATATACTATATAATTTTACGGAGAATGAGACCTAACTAGATCATTTTCTGAGGCTAAGAACATTAGAATACAAAGTTTAATCAAAACCCAAGATCATTGAAGAATTACTCGTATTATAGTATAAGATTATTTCATATTTTCATAATAATATGAGTCGCGAAATGTAGTTTATCGAACCAATAAGTTTGAGATTTGTCAATATGAATACCTAATCTTAGTCAAAGAATTGGCAGATAAATCAACTCAGACGAGTTTACTGTAAAAGAAAAATGAGGAAGATGTACATATATGACATTCCGGAAATTCTATTTTGATTAGGTATTATACTAGTGTTACATCGCAACTTTAGAAGGACAGCATCGGTTTTTTACATCTAAATTTTTATCTTAGCTTTGCAAATATTTATTTGTATTTATAAACAATGAAACAATCAAATACAAACATTATATAATTTGCTGTTTGAAATGGACAATGGCTCACTTTTATAACGTATATACTTAGTTCTTAAAATCCCATCGGTGAAGCACTTATAATTTTTATATGATTACGGTACAAATATTATGAAGCATCTACTTTTTACTTATGTATATATCATTTTATAAATTTTGTTTTTAAGTCCATCTTGATTTTCAGTTTTGTCCTGAGTATAAATGTTATTTTCCACTAACCTCAATAAATAAGTCGATGCAATCGATATTTGTTCAGAAGACAATTTGTTATAAGAAGTTGAAATCCCATTTCTAAATTACGAGTTCGTCGGAGAACAACAAGGAAGAGAAACAACTGAACAAAGTGCAACGGATCTAGTGGCCGCGGGCGCAGGCAACTGCGATATGATATATAAGCTGTCGCGGTTGCTAAGGATTTACAGCGATCATAGCCTTGCTGCGGTGTCCCGTGTCCGGAAACCGAGAAATGGGCAAAACAAGACTCAGCGGCCGTGTTCACTGTTTCGTTACAAATATGAACATTATCAGTTCATAGTTTATAGTTCCGTTCATTTACACTGCTCAGCAATCGTACAAGTTAAATTGCGTCGCGCGGCAGGCGAGTTTTTGTAGTTTGTTTATAAATTAACTTGGCGTGTTCATGGACTTGCTTTATTATTTTTTAAATACAAAAATGGCAGATTACTACAACTCCACTTCTGATAGACATTACTGAGAATAATAGGTACATACAACCGTTCATAAAATAGAATATGGTTACAGCTAATTTAGAACTATTGGTAGTGTTTGTCGTGTTGCCTCGAAACTCAAAACCAGCTTCGGTTTCGTCTCATCTCGAACAGAAATCATTCCATCACAAATTGAAATAAAAATGTTGACGTTAGCAATTACTACTCTGTTACTATGACGACGATAGATTTTTATGTATTTGTGGGTGCAAGATTTCATATTTTTTCGTTATTTCGTTCATTTTAGAATTTAATTTGTTTTTATCAGGTGAATATACGAAAGTGATTATACCACGTCGTCAAGGGTATATTCGTTTATCTATATGTAATATGTGATTTGACGACTGGTAACCACACTTCACGCGAAGAAATATATCACTTACCAAGATCTGCTATGGCATCGTGTTACACCCAGTAATGGGTAAAAGGCGTGATGATATATTTATTTAATTATTTATTTAATAACCAAGGAAAATTCTTAAGTATGATTGGTTGATTTTATTAGGAGTTATATTATTTTGTTCTAAAATATATAAATGTAACGTAGTGATGCGGTCGAGACAATACGAGACAAGAAATGATATGTTTCGTCTCGTCTTAAATGGAGCAAATTATGTCTCGTCTCGCTTCTTCTATAATATGTTTTTAATGTACAAAGTATCTTGTGTATTAAAAATGTATTGACAGGTATAAAATATAAAACGAAGATCTTTTTTTAAAATAATAATATAACAAAATGATCGCTCAATGTAATATGATAATCTAAAACATATATATTATTTACTTACCGGCGATATGCCTAAATTTTAGTCGCAAACTATATCAATATACAAAATTCACAATGTCTGCACTTATAAAACTGTAAATAAAACATTTTCAGCTGGATTGTACCGCTGATCATTGCTGCCATACAGCCGAGTATCACCGTAGTTATAGCATAGCGACAATTTCAAATATAATCCGGGATTGTTCTCTAAATCCAGGACATTTACTGATGCGGGACAGGTTACCAAAATTCGGGACGAATGGTCACCCTATGTACATGTTCCAGCCAGGTATTTATGATGTGCTTGAAAATTGGCGAAGTTATAATGTTAAGCTGATAAAAATTTGTTGGAAAAATATCAAAATTTCGATAAATTTTAAATGATATCCAAAGAGATAAATAAATGAAAAAAGTAAATTGAATCCAATTGGAATTAGTATTTATTCTTTACGATTTTTTAAATAGCTGGAAATGTGTCATTTTATACATGAGTTTTTGTTAAAGTCGACGACTTTCATTGCCAATATACGAAAAAAATATATTTCCTATGTCAAATGCCTATATCTCTTTCACATGTAAACTTGTTACTCGTATGATGATAAATTTTTCTTTTACTAATTTATTGAATTTATAATTCAAATTAAAACGCAATAATTACAAATAAATTTGATATAAAAAAATATTCAAACCATAAGAATGATGTATTTTTTATACATGTTCTTTTTGAACATAAAAATGATAATTAGAGAAGGAGAAGAACCAAATGACTTAAGTGTGTGTGGACAACCTAGAAATAGATTGATTATTATATATTTGTTACGTATCGAAAAATTTTAAGTATGAAGAATAAATTGATTTGTATGAAAGGAATGATAAACGTGGATGCAGCGAAGTGGGGTGTCAGGATAGGAATATTTGGCGAAGATTAATCTGAAGAATAAATGTTTAGTGAATGTTTAAAGATTCATCCTACTCCATTTGATATAGCGGGATATTATGCAAAATGTATTTAAACAATCGGTCTAATAAAAAATAATAATCCCGTTTACAGTAAAAAATTCTTGATGGAATTAATCAACATTTTATGAAAATTTAAACGATTAAAGTTATAGAAAACACCAGATATGTATGTATCATTTGTATGAACTATGAAAAGGTTTGCTTCAGGACAATGTGGATTAATGTTAATAAAATTTAATTATTTGGTAGCGTTCTTGTAATACAATGTAAAGTAAATACTCGTAAATGTTCTAAAAAGTAACAATATGGTATGTAAAATACAAATATTAAAATATGTGTTTTTTTAGTGTTTGCCATTCTAGAATATCAAAAATAAATATTCATAAATTTTTGAAAACCTCCTTCAATAAAATCCTGTGTGCGCCACGATCTGTAAGCATTGATATTTTTTTTACGTGACGACGATTTAAATCAGGCTTCTTTATTGTTGTATTTGAATTTAAAATATACCCAAAAAATTATCCAGAAATATCGAGATAAATGTCGGGAATTAAGAATCTTCACATGTAAATCTAGTTTTATTCTTTGATTTCAAAACGTTCTCTCGTTTCACCGTCTCACTGAGAGGAGGAATCCCGAGAGCAGACTCGAGAAAAATCTAGTCTCGTCCGCATCACTAAATATAAGTTAAAAAATGAGAGGAAATGTAAGCAACGAATTTATATTTCACAAATTCATCCATTCACGTAATAATTTCGAAAATAAAATAAATTTTAAAAATATAACAAACAAATCAAGCATATTTTTATAAATTAGTCCGTTTTTATAAAATTTGTTATATAATACAGGAAGTAGATGACAGTACAGGTAGTATCATTGCCACTACCAGTAAGTTTATTGTCACTAATATGTACAGATATAAGAATAAACTGAGTAGAATAACAAATATGATGTGTAGTTTAATCCCATAGTTTCTATTTAATGCTTTTATTCTGTTTATAAAGTTGGCTTTGAAATCAACAAAGCGTGAAAACAGAACAATCGCCATGTTGTATAAATATTCATGTCTACTGCTAGTCTAGGATAGGATACGATAGATATACGTTTAGTTTTGCGTTCGTTGTATATTTGAAGCGAATGTATGCATGCAATTAATTTCAAATAAGCAGCGCTCGTTCATTCGTAACAAGTTGAATGCATATTCAAGATGTGTCGAACTGACCGTTTTATACATCAATTTAATACGTCCTCTTGCTTAATTAGAGATAACCACTAGCCAGTAAGTGGGGTTATTAGTATAGTAATAGGATATACGCAAACAACTTCATCCAGTTTATCCAGATGACTTTTATAATATATATATTTGTTTTTTTTTGTTTTTTATTCCAACATGATTAAAAGTTTATAAAAAAGATAGAAATTCAAATGTAGATAAAGATAGGTAATTTTACGCCACTCAATTGAATAATATACTATTGAGATTAATTTTTAAATAACTAACTTAACATTGCTATCGAACATTCAATACGATATTTTTCATAACCAATTATTAAAATTTTAAATGATAGTGGGTCAACTGGCCATGAGTACCCTATAAATTCTGTACGCAAAAATGTTCAAATTATGATTCTATATAGTTTTTAATTTTTTAAATATAAAGATTATTAAAATTATTTTTTTATATGGGGCATTTGCATACTTATTAAACGTTTGTTTAGTTGATCGTTTAAAATTCCTTTCATGAATGGGAAAATATTTGAATAATGATAAATGATATAAAAATTTCAATCATTACGCGTCTTATTCACTCTCTTTCGAATTCGAGTTTGAAAAAATTTGGCTTTCCTCCCTAGTTTAACAAATAACCAACCATGATTCGCCAGCGGTACTATTTACATATTATAATAACGAAAATGTGTGATTCCAACGATTAAATTAATCAGTAAACATGTGAATTTTCATTGTTGTACAAACTGAATTCTACAACTAATCTATCATGTACAGTTCAACAGAAATATTGTACTACAATATAATTTCAAAAAATTACAAATTTAAAATTTTAGAATATTTATTTTTTGTATAAGATTACAATTTATAAAATCATTTTTTAAATTTTGTTGGATGCAATTATAACAGTCGTTCTCTACAAAAATAATATGCACTTGGAGCCATGCAACCCACGTATCGATCGGCGGCTATGCCTAAAATACATTTAAATGAGTGTGATTGATTATAACCGTTGTACGCTTAGCATATGTCAAAATTGCGACTAAACAAAAGATTTCTGCCATTTTTTTAAACAATGACTCCATATGACAAATGCGATTCTGACAGATAAGTTATTAATTGAAAGATGGGGAAAGGGTACATACAATAATGTCAATCTCAAAAAGTCACTGAATCATAGCTAATTAATATACAAAGTACACATAAAAATCACTGATTCCACATTACACATTACGATTATTCTACTACGAAAGTAGATAGAAAACATTTGGTAATTCGCTTTCTTCACTTTGGTAAGGGTTGTACTATTGCTTAAAATATGTTACTTCCGCGTTACTTCATAATGAACATTAACAGAAATTCACTATTTTGAAATATACAAAAACATCTCCTGATACCCCTCACTGCGCGCTGCTTGAATAATAGAAACTCAATTAAATTTAAAAATAATAGAAATAAAATAGAACAGAACATGTAGGTGTAATACATCATAATTAAAGCCCGGATTTTTAGGCAATTGCCTAGATTCAAATTTTAATATACTTCAGGCAATTTCGTTTTTCTATACATAAGTAATATGTTTACGTGTAATGGAAGGTTTTTTTTTCGTGCCTTAGAGCCTATTTTTTCTATATTTTGGTTATTGTGCCTCTTTTACCTTATAAAGCCTATTTTGCCTATTTTTGTTGCCTATTCTAACTTTTATTGAGCAGACAAGGTTTATCATCTACTTCGTTGATTAATTCAGCACTCGACAAAGTGTTTCAACCTAACCTATAATATCTAAAGAACTTACTTGAATCAAGTTTTTGTGTGTGAATTTAAAATGCCGAAAGAAAAAACGTTTTTTAGTCAAAATTTTACGTGGCAATTCAATTGTCTTTGCCATTAATCAATGGAGCTGAGGTAACTTTAGACGATATGGCTAAATATAAGAACGATCCTGTAACATTTTGTGATGTCGAACGAAGTTTTCAACTTACAAGCAAGTTCTGACAGACCGAAGACAGTCCCTTTCCGAAAATATCATAGAACAATTGCTCGTAATATTTTGTGAATTAAAGTATATTACATAATTTGAATTTGCATAATAGTTAATAAAATGAGAACCCTACATTATTATTTTTCAGATTGTGTTAATTTTTGTTTAAAGTGATTTTTTTTTTAACGAAAAGTAGATACGAGTACCAATATTAGAAAAAGGATTCGTTTATTTTTTTAAAAACAAATTATTTACATTTAGGCTGCCTAAAATCTCGCCTATTTTAGAGTAATTACCGGCCTATATGCCTGCTTATTTGGGTGTTTTTAAGAGCCTAAATATCCGGGCTTTAATCATAATATAAAAATATTTGTTGAATAGTAGAATAGTTCCTACAACTATTACTACGTAATGAAATTGAACCACAATGCGGCTAAATGATAACTATATATGGATTATGTTAATCTATTATTAAGTGTCCTTCAAACAAGAAATCTACAATCAGAATTTGAATAACAAATCAGGCAATTGTTACGTTGTGAACTAAATACATGAGTTTGTAAATGAATTACTTGTTAATTGGCTTTTGAATATATGTATCAACATCAGGTGTTACTTGACTTCATACAAAAGATATTATTGAAGTAACATTGTACAAAAGAATTTATTACAGTAATTCTACTAGAATATATTTTGTACCTATTTTTACCATATCACATGTCACGTAAGAATGCAGATATTTAAAATATGTATATTATAAAATGTGTATGGGTAGGTCGTCAATTTTAATTAGCTATTAAAACATTTAAATAAAGACAAGTATGTATAAAATAATTTTGTAAGTTTAAATATGGTTACTAAGAAAAGTGAAAACACATCTTGACTGCATTCTTACATAAAACAGAGTTTATAGAAATTATTTCCAGAACCTTATTATAAAGACAAATACGAGAAGTGTGTAATATATTTTTCCAAATAAATTTACATCGACATTAAAGCAATTTACATGTTTGTACAAATACGTAAACAACAGGGGAAGGATATGGGGTTCATTTCCTCTATACAAGCGTTTATCATGATCTCCAATGAGTTTGAACGATTATTGTTTCAAAACGCTAAATCTCTCCACCATTAGAAATGTCTGGCTACGCCACTGATAAAATATGTATCAGAGCCGTAAATAGCAATAAGAATATAATTTACATATAATTTATTTGAGAAAATAAATGTTTACAAGACAAATGTATTTAAAATTTTGATAAGTTTATAATTTGTGTAATAAAAAATAAATATGTATATTATTCATTGGCTGCGCTCAAATTTGCGCGCCTAAGGAAAATGTCTTATACTTGCATTGTCCTTGTTGCGGTTCTGCTCAGAGACGGATTTATGATTTTACGTACATTTGAATCGTAATGAACTGTTTACTTCACTCTGTCTCTAGGGGTTACGAGACTTATAACGGGCTAGCCCGTGTAAAAATTATAACGGGCTGTTGACATGGAAGTCATGACAACATATCTTATTTGAAACGTCTGACATCTTTTGATATTTTAAATTATTAAATGAAACTTTACAACCAACTACTAAATAATGATATCAATTGTGTTTATTGCAAAAGTTTACAGTAATATTGCAATCCGTATTTCCTGTAATTAGTTTTCCATATTTGCTAATTTTGCCGTAATTAAATTAATGCTGATAACAGTAATTATAAAAACTAACCTAGATATGTCACCATCACCGTTAACAATAAAAGCTTTTTTAAGCATGGAAAACTTCGTCCATAAACTTGAAGCTTTGAACCTTTTTGATAAAGAGGATATATATGCCAACATTACTGTTTCATTTAAAACTGTGCCGACCGCTTTGGCTTTTCTCCACTCGTTAAAAGTCTTCAGCTCCTTTTCATAACAGCCTCTGGATTTCTTTGGCAATAATTTGCTATTAGTTTCTTCAGCTTCTTGAAGAATTTCATCGGGAATATCCATATTGTTAAATTAGCTGACATTTAAATATTTTTTTATGAAACAAAATCTGTCAGAGTTTCAAAGTCTACCTTGATTGAATATTTTAGTTATTGCGTTATACGAGCTATTGCAATTAATTTTATTAAATATACATATATTGCGATTCAAATGCCCATAAAACATTGTACAATGCTCGACCGTTACCTGAAATTTACAGGCTCACACAGATAATAGATTCGCTGGCGCTCGCCTGTTATCTTTCTATGCTCGCCTGTAAATTTCTGTATAACGGTCTTGCAATGTAAATAACTATTCCCGCCCACAGACTATGAATTTGTTTCAACTCGATATATTTTGAAACCTATCAAGATACCTTATTTTTAAAATTTAAGAGTATATATTATATATTGCCTCGATAAAACTATTGCCTAATTCTTGTTGTTTTTCATGGAATGTACTGGCAAGGGGTAAGAGGGTGAAATTGTTGCGTTGGGATAATATAACCGTTCCCATGCACGAGTTTACATTAAAAAGCCAGACACTTGCAAGGAACGAAATACAAAGGTCAAATCTATTTTAAATCAATGCACAGATAATAATTTACCCATTTATGCCATCACATATACCGTCTAACAAGCACGACAATTCAAAGAAGCTATAAACTCGATATATAATGATTGAAGGAATACTGAAATTTTTACAACCATATCCACTAATAAATTTGATAACCTAAACTTTGTCAAGTTAACTTTTAAAAAGATACTTAAGATAATATTTCATTAGTCTCTATCTTTCTAGTTAAGTTGCTAGTGAAAATTCTAATTATAACAAAATTGAATTTTGAATTGTTTCAGTTTGTTACAAATATTAACTTATTTTAAGAAAATAAATCGCATACAAAGCAGCGAAAATAAAGCTTTTTATACAACTAGTACATAATCGAACTTTATAGGATTCTTCTTATTTATTAGCCTCGGTAGTCCAATAAATTCCTACATTATGTACTTGTTACATAAATACCTAATACATATGTATATGTGTTAAATATTATAGAGATAAAATTGTATGACATTTTTATTTGAAAATATCGTATATAATTTTCAATATGAGAAATTTATTTTATAAATGCACTTTCTATTCGAATTGCAATAAATGAGACTTTATCACAGTAGTTGCCGAATAATTGTGAATTCAACCTATATTTGCCGGTCCTTAAATTTTGCCGCCCTAAGCTTACTATAGGTACATCCAATATTGTAAAATAATCTTAATTTCTTGTATTTATTCACAAATAACAAACAATCTAACAAATGACTGGTACAGGTGCAGAATCTGTCACGACACAATCTCTTTACATTTCGCGCTGGCCACAAGTGAAATTAATCGTAGCATCGCGGCGTCCGTGACAAACAGATGACAAACAAATTTTCCACGTCATCTGTGTCAGCCGCCACTGTATATATTCATTTGGATGAAGTATTAACGTCATTTACGCGAATAACATTAATCTTATTTGTCTTGCACAATGCGAGTGCGAATGCGACACGGAAGCGTGGATTTGCCGTTGACTAATTGTGCGTACGACGCTGGCGGATATTAAAATGTACCTGTTATGTTCTCGTTCTACCACTGCCACTGCTGGGCGTTTTGAGATATTTCCAAGAATGATTAAATTCACAATGGAGCTTTCAGTTGCCGAGTATGAAAACGCTCTACGGCTCGACTACTATATGAAAATATTCGAGTCAAATGAATGAGAATAAATAGATTAAAATATTATTAGGATAACAAAATAATTGCGAGAATGTAAATATACAACGATTACATACATGATTACGATTTAAAATGTACTACTGCGCAGCACAGAACATCCCTAACCACAAACATATGAATTTATAATAATTTCAAAACATTCATATTAAATTACATATCGTTTTTTAAATTTTTTATGTATATGGATTTTGTGATAAACTTACAGTTTGCGAAATAAACTTAAATTACCCATCAATAAAGTTATATTACAACTTACTTGTTGAATGGTCCATTATTAATTTCACTTTTTCGGTCATAAGCTTGAATATAAAATATCATTTCCAAACTTCAACACACATTTTAGATATCGTATATACATACAGACCAACAGGCAAACAAATTATTTTAAACTATATTTTTTAGATACGGCAGGGTCTAAAAGATACACCAAAATCTCAATAACTTTTCTATTATTTATTTATTTATTTATTTATGGAATTTAATCCCAATTCCAGTACAGGGTCCGCACTCACCGAGCCGCAGTGTGGTAGTTTTTTTATACAATTTTTAGCTTCAGTGCGATTCGAACTCGGGATCTCCGGATTCGAATTATGCTACTCTGTACAACAGGAACTTAATCACAATACAGGCTCCGGAATTACCAAACCACAGTGTAATAGGGCAAGTAAATATAAAACATAAAGTTAATAAAATAGAACATTTTCAGTGGGTATTTAAAATTATAATTATAATGACTGCCACCTTAATTGAACAATTTCTTTCCTTAAAAATATCAAACTTTTTGGTGAAAAAAAACTTTATAATTATCATATTATAATGTTTCGTCACATTCTATTATCTATTTTATGCAACACGAGAATAAATTCTATGTTTCACAACATTTTATCATTGCTACGTGAGAAATTTAACTCGGCTCATTGTAAGGTAAAAATGTGGATAACTCAATATAAAGTTCATTTAAATGCATTCTAGAAGAAACCTAAATTTCAGATCAGATGATCAGTTGGGTTTGATGTCTGGTGTTAAGGTTAATGTCGTGTAAAATTAGGAATTTTTATAGGTATAGCTAAGATTGAACTGACATTTAAATACCAACAGAGTAATTGATCACTAAAACTTTACCGAGTATTCGTTCATTTTTATAGTTTCAATTATAATTTACATCAGACTATACTAAAAGCGTGCTATAAATTCATTGTCAGATATCAAAATAAAAACCAGAGTACCACATAATAAAACTGTAATAACAATATTTTCTTGTATTGTTACAAAATGATAAATGAAACTCAGAATTTCCCTTTAAATATTTAGAACAAAATAAAGTACATTAATTCTCCACCTGTCCGCAGTAGCATAGTGGCGCTGCAGTTTAATTTCACATCACACCTTGACAGCAGCACAGCACAAGTTATGGATGAATCCTGCACTCGCTTCAGCTCTGAGCTGAAGGTGTGTGTCGTTAATAACATCACTGCCAACGAACAGACTCGCAGGCTGTTGATGTGCTTCTGCTACTGCTGCTATTCAAAAATAAATGCAACAGGAAAAATGAACGACGTGCAACCTGCTCGTTACCAGCGAGGGCGGTTTATTTTCATATTATTAAATTATGATGACAAGTATTTTGATTTACGTGGTTTATATAAATTCATTTATTTTTACGAGTTGTGGTCTCGGGAGATTCATAAAATATAAATGAAAATTACTGCCACAAAAACAAATAATTTCTGTTTTTATATATTTTTACCTTCCGCTTCATTCCACATATACAGCAATAGCATTTGTAACGTAAAATTCGGTGGCGAGTTAATAGTGATGAACATGATATTTTTGATAATTTAATAGTTTTAAATATGTACTTTTAATATCATAACATGAAAAATAAGTAAAATAAGAAATAAATGTTCGTGTTTACTATTTATTGTAGATATAATTTGTCTATACCAAGTGATACAACAGCGAAGAAGATTTGCTATATCAATCTCGCCGAGAACTGCTATATTTATCCTAGTTAATAATTTTATCATATTTTTAAAATATGTTACCGCAAAAATAATATAAGAAGATAATAGGACTTTTCTCATCTAAAAAATTAATTGATGAAAGATGCCTGATACAGTAAGAGCAAATAAATTCTTATCTCGAAAATTTGAGACGAGACAAGAGTAGAATATTTCTTGTGTTATCATTTCGCACTGTCTTCCTGGATTATAGTGAGTTTATATGTGTAAATACTTATAAACCTAGTAGGTGAAATCGTAAATTAGAAAACTGAATTTACTTTGCAAGTACTGGAAGTATTGATTCAATTTTATGGTAGGTATTTGTTATTTATTGGTAGTGTATAAAATTATAAATGATGGATTTATTATGTATGTTGCAATTGTTCATTAAAAGTAAAATATTTTTCAAATTGCATAAATATATTCGTTTATAAATAAATTATAAATTGTTATTTATTTTCATTAAATTGATGTGGTTAAAATTCGACATACGAAATACATTATGACAATTCAGAACGCCCATATGAAACAATATTCGTATTTTAATAAATATGTAATTAATTTATCCAAATATTTCTGGGTTTGGGAAAAAATATCGTTCATCCAATCACAGTAAAATTTCATTCTGGTGGAATGTTTGTTTCAATGCTTTAATGTTAAAATCAAGTATTGTTACCTAATATACACTATGTAGCCGACAGAAAGTTTGTAAGTGATACCGAGTTATAAAGTTTGTGCGTGGAAACATAGGCATTGTATGTTTGTGTCTAATGAATGCTTCTATCTTGTTTCACCTCAGTGTTCATAGTCGTAACTTATTTTGTTTTTTATGCATTGTTATTTTAATTTTACTATGATACTTTCTTATATATACATATTTCAAATATAATTTTTGACTTACAGAGTTTTTATTTCCAAGTCAACTCATTCGAAGCATATATTTTCTATACTATATAAAAATGCTTTATTTGTTACTTCTTTATTTGCAAAACATAAATTCGAATCACTTCACATTCACAGGAGTACGTGGAACAAGAAGAAGAAAGTACCTATTGTGATATAAATACATAGTATATAACTAGAAATTCTTATTTATTATTTATGGTACAGAAGTATAACACGAACTTAATCCCAATTACAGTGTAGGCCCTGGAGTAATCGAGCCGTAGTATGGTAGTTCATAAATTTTAGCTTGAGTATTTCCGGTATATGATGCTTTGTAATGTATTTTATATCATTTTAATTTTATATCTACATGAGTATACTATTTTCATTTTAAACTGGAGGGATCGGCATAAAACGATTAAAGTCCCTGTCCCATATAACTACAATGAAATCTATTAGTGCGGCTACCACAAATCGCTTAACGATGGTCACAACAGGTAATTTTTTAAGGGTCGTATTCAACCTAAAATTATTCTTGTTTTTGCCTATGATTGACCATTTAAAAATACCGGCGAATGGGGCTGTACAACCCTGTACGAACCTTGTGAAATCAGTTATAACTAGAGATGGGCGAATATCAAATTTCTCGAATTCGAATATCGAATACGAATATTAATTAGATCTCGAATATTCAAGGTACTCGAATATTCGAATACTCGTAAAAGTTAATTTATTACTTATTAATAATTATTTAATTATGTCCTTTTCATTATTTGAATGAAATTGTTGAGATAAAATAAAATTAAAACAAAAAAGAAAAGAAAAGGTCGAAAAGGACGAAACCTTCAAATTTAAGGTGAAACGTACGGGCTGATGTTGGCGAAAAACAAATTTGAAATATGGTACGTCTTCATGGTTTTGAAACAAAATATCTTTGTTATTAATAACTTCAAAATATTGTAATAGCTTTAAGTTTATGTACAAATGATAAAGAAAAATATAGTCTAAAATTGAGGTCAACATATGGCGCGATATTCGAGGTATTCGAATGTTCGCTATACTCACGTTAATATTCTCGAATATCGAATAATGTCAATATTCGCTGCATTCGACTATTCGCGGATGATATTCGCCCATCTCTAGTTATAACGGATCATATTTTGAGTTCCTTTGTAAACGCAATTGCGGTGCATTTAGTCGTTTTATGCCGCTCCCTCCAGTTTAAAATGAAAATAGTATACTTAAGTAGGAAAGACAGATATTTGAAAAAATATTTACTTATTAATACACAACACATAACAACAATTATTTTCAATAATAGTACATGGGATCTATAACTTATAGTGCAATATGAACCGTTCGAATGTAATTGAATTTATTGTTATAAAAGTTGTAGTGATCCAGATTGTAACTTGAGGAAGCGTTACTTACTCAACCATAACTGCCCGTAATATAATAATAATAATATTATATTATTATTTAAGCTCAGCGCAGAACATTTCCAGTGTTAAATACATAATTTCTATTAGCACCATGACCTAATCTCTGCACCTTCAGTTTCCCATCCAGCCACACTGCGCCACTGGAGACACCTTCGTGTCAATGGGGTCGCCACTGCTTTCGCCTCCTGCGCCAGGCGACGCAAATGGGCAAACTTCCGGCGCCCGGCCGCGCAAAGTGCCGTTAAAAGCTTACAAGAATACTCGTTCAACTGTGGACATTAGCGCGTTCCCATCAACTGTTGATGCACTGATTATCTGCCGGTTACACACATGAGTATCAATGTCACTCACAGCCAAATGGGTTTTAGCTGCAGATTTACGCGGATGGGATTTTTCTGTATTGTTAAATTAAATGTAACTGGAGTTTTTGTTTCAGTTAGAAAATGTAAATAAAATAAATAAATATATCATCATACTTTTTATAAATTACTGGGTGTGGCACTCTGCCGTAGCAGATCTCGGTAAGTCAAATCACGGCTTACAAAGATGTTAGTGGAGGGGAGCCACAGTGATAGATTTAATTTGGTGAAAATTGTTTGTCGGCTGTGGGGATCGAACAAGGAATCTTAAGATCCACATGCCGACTCGATACCTCTTTATCCGATCTCAAGAGAAAAAAATATATGAAGTACTACACTGCGGTTCAGTGAATCATAAAAATTATTATTTAATACTCATCATGTTAAATATAATTGTGTTATTGAATTTGTATATGCTTTGTCATTCCTGGCGTTACTTATTTTATTACATTAAAAAAATTGTTTTTATTTGTAGAAAAAGTACAAAAATATAATCACTATGAATCTCGCAACTTACTATAATAATATTCCGTCTACTAATAATTTTTATTGTTTATTTTAGTGTTAGTAGTTTGACATCTAGATTAATTATACCATTATTAGTCGGAAAATACTATAGGTAATTGTGTAATATAATCATCTTTCCAAATAAGGATGGATCTCTTTATGTATACAAAAAAGTTATGCACTTGCCTTATTATAAGTAATTTATTTATATTTTTATATTTATTTAGTTTGCGTAAAATAGACATCACACTTATTTATACAAGTAATTTGCTCTACATTCAACCAATAATAATAATTAAATCATTTATATTCCGTTATATAGCTTCACTTATACTTATAAATATTAACAAAAAGTAAAGGTTTAATATGCCAGTTAGTTATAATAATTTTTATGTCGTCATGGTACAGTTTATCCAAAAAAGTGCTAAGAGCTGCAATAAGTCCAATGAAGTCGATAAGAAATAGCTTCCAGTCTAACAAAATGATAGAGTAGCTGTTGGAGAAAATAGCCAGTTAGTTACAGGAAGTCAGCGACATTAAACGAACGGTGTATAATACACACGTTACATGTAATATGCGCAAGGCTATGTTTCAGGCTGTAATTTGTTGTACGGCAGCATTTGTTACTTGCCGCGAGCAAATGCTGATTTTAGGTAAGTCATTGACGTGCGTATAATTGTACAAATAAGATTATCTTTCTAATAAAGAAAACATTGATATATTTGATTTTAGTCTAATCTCTCATAATAAAATCTAAATAAATTTGTCTGTCAAACAAACAAAAAATATCACAACGAGTTCATAGTTCAAGTTATAGTTACTAGCAAACAGATTGCGTAACTTGCTGTAGTTACCTATTATAACCCATCGGTCAATATTATTCTCTGTAAAAATTGGCCTCTACTCCAAGAATAGAAATGATGTAAATATTGCAAAAACATGAATTTTCAGGCACGGCCCCGCAAGAGTGCCTCAAACGTTCACCTGTGATATGGGTATTCCACTTGATTTGTATAATTTTCCCTTTTTACGTCCAAATAAAGAGGAAAAAAACTTGAAAATAACTGCTTTATTATGACTTATTTGTTAATTATAAATGTGCAGTTATTGAAAAGATTTGGCTGCCATGAAACTCTGTCATGTATCCTCATATTCTCGTATATGGTTGTGTACAGGTTGATGTGTTCATTTAGATGTCATTATCTATTTTTCAATCATTTGCACTGTATACGATGCAAATTGTGTTAGTTTATATATTTTTTAACTACTTGAACTGTGCTGTAAAACAAGCGTTTAAATCAATAAGTGTCAAAATTTTTACATATGAGATTGTTATTGTTGCCAACGTAAAAAATGTAAAATTTATTTACTCTTTCATGATTACAGAATGCCTTTAAACATTATTTGAGATTTAATAATAGCTAATTACATATTACATGAATTTTAAATATTATGTGGCTCAGTGGTTTCTAGTCGGCCTATGGATATGAGAACACGGGTTTGATTTCCACAGTCGGCAAACAATTTTCACCACGTTAAAACTACCACTGTTACTTCCCACCATTGACATAAAAAATATATCATTTACCGAGATCTGCCATGGCACACTTTAGGAGGATTAAAACTGATCGCCTTGATAGCAAAGTTACGCAACCTGTCGGTTTGGTAACCATAATTCAAATTTTAGAAAAAAAAAGTAACTGTCATTCCTTTCCGAGCAAAAACATGACAATGGAAGCGCTTATTGTTTTTTATTAAATTGATTCAAACATTAATCCAACCGTTAAGGTACATATCTACTCACATTTGAAATATTAAGTATTTAAATTATATTAATTATAATCAAATAATATTTCATAACTACAATTTAAACAGGAGTTATAGTATAGTCTACATAAATATATTCCAATAATAAGTTAATCAAACATAAAAAGATTTATCATTAAAATATTGCATTTATAGGTTATAGAATAAATGCAGATGGTATTAAAATTTAAACCATAGGTTTGATTTTAATAATAAGTCTAGTACCAGTACATACACGATTAAATCAAACCAAAAACATACCAATAAAATATTAGTATGGTGTCAATTGCATGTCACATATTATCGTAAATTGACTTGTTTGTGTTCCATTTATTTAAATTATACAGACAGATCAGTTACAATTGAATTGACGTGAGGTTAATTAATTTGATCTTTTGAATGTTTATGACCGCCCATCAGATGAAGATAATAAAATGTAATAATCGTAGTAGTTTGTTCTTATTAAGAATTCTTTCCACAAGCAAATTAATGCTACTAAAAAGGTTCAAATCGAACATTATCGCTCTGTAAAGTGCTTCCCCTAATATTTTTTAACTTTTCAAGTTTACTTTATTACCTATACAGTTCTTATAATTTCTTAAAAATTTATTACATACTAAAAATTAATTGGAGTAATACACTAGTTATAATTATATTTTCTTAACAAACTTCAGTAAATGACTTTAATAAGAAAGTTAATTAATTAAAAATTATCCACTTATCCTATAAATAACCAAAGCAAAAGATAATATTTCTATATTCAAACTCTTAAAAAATTGTAAAACTTTCTTGATTCCCATTTTATCGACCAGACAATTCATATTTCTTAAGAAAACTTTGGCAAATATCATTAATAACAAAAGATAATTAATTAAATACTTTACACTGAAGCACTAAATCAATTAATAAAGCGGAAAAATATTCTTCGGCAAAAATAGGTACAAAATGAATTAACTGACTTTTTAATCAAATTTTTAGTGTGACACTGGCAGTTTTATTCTTGCTTGACATATTTATTTAACGTGAAGTATAATTACTAATTATGGTATCTGAAGATCAAATAATATTTATTTATTTATGTTACGCTGTACAACAGGAACTTACAGGATCCGCACTCACCGAGCCGCGGTGTAGTAATTTATATATTTTTTTTAGCTTGAGTGAAATTCGAACTCGGGATCTCTGGATTACAATTCCGTATCGCTATCCACACCACCGTACAATGTACAATGTATAGAATTAGATATATAAACTGTTTGGAACGGAAAAATTAGTAGACTTCAGTTAGAAAATGGTTTTCATTTCAACTTTGACCGGTTTCTATACCACATAGGTCTTTTTCAGGGACTACAAAAATTATAGCAGTATACAGCAGGTTTCACTACAGGTTCCTCGGTTAGTAAAATATATTCTTCTCTTAATATATTTCAACTTAAATCATAATATCTATCAACATACATACGTAACATCACGCTATACCCCATCAAATGAGCTAGCATGAACCTTAAAAATATTCACAGAACATTCAGTCGTTAGATTCATCAAATAATCAGTCCTCGTTAAACATTCTTAATACATCATCTCTGCTTTAACCACATTCATAGTTTCTCCCATACAATCTCATTATATATCACACTCGAAGTCATTCATCACGCAACAAATCTTCGATCACATCTATCTATTCATTTCTATATATTTTCTTCAATAATCTTTCATTCAACGTTCATTTCACATACTCAGAACATCTCAAATTACTTACGTTCATTCCTGTAACAACGAATCTAGAAATATAAAATCGATCAAATAAGTTTTAAACTAGTTAGCCATCATTTATTAACATACAGGGCTAATATTGATAGGCTATAATTTAACTTGATTAAGGATTATACATACATTCAAATATTACGAAAACAATCAAGCAGTTTCTGTGATAGCTCGTTGTCATTTTTGTTTCGAGTAGTCGGTGATAAAAAATTGATAGTCTATATTTTAAGATGAACAAAGGTAGAACTATTCACGAAATTTTATGAACATCGGGCAAGCATACAAAACATCAATAAATATGTGAACAAATTTATTAATATTATTAAGTTTTAATCTTTGGATATTCGAGACGTCATATCCAAAACCAATTTGGAACCTCGTTATATTATAATTTTTTTTATATTAGTTGGATATCAGGCTTTAATTGGAATTAAAAAGGTAAAATTAATTATTCATTTTTAAACCTTTTTTATTAACCTAAGAAGGCGACGTTTCGGCGAATATTTGGGCCATTATCAAGCTACGAGTCAAGCTACAATCAAAATCAATAAACAATATTTTTTTTATACAAAATACAAAATAAAAACAACTTACCAATTTTAGTATGAAATAACAATTAACAATTTAAATTTTACAATCAAGGGTAACATAATTGAAGGCAATTAAAAAATTAATAAACTTGTTGAGGTATACACCTCAAGAGTCACATAGTAACTAAATCGTAAACTAAACTGAACAAGAAAATTATAAATTATAATGAGCCATCTATCATTATATTTTGTTATTTTACGTACAGTAATAATTTTACTACGATTTTGTTTGTCATTTTAATTCGGTATATACGAGTACCTCAAGTTTTCAAACAAAAAGAAATCAAGTATATCATTTATATATTCTTTCGATCTTAGTTTTAAATTTATAATGTTACTGACCGTGATTGGTGTACACATTGTTACGTACAAAGCTATCGTAATATTTCTCTGCCAAAAGCTACAACACTGTGCCTCGTTCACCATCTATTCTTCCGGCACTGTCACTGCAGCAGATGCGCTTAACAGGATATTAACTTGAAACCCTGACGTACGTCGCAGGGCGATCATTACGTCTTGTTATGCGGCGATGCCGCGTCGTTCACGGACGAAATTAGGTATCGGCTTCCCCGAATCTATAATAGGCACAAAGAGTCGTGAGATCAAATGTTCGATGGGTTCTTTCAGCAGTGATTAATTACCGAGACATGTCCCTGCAATGATGACAGCTCAGAGCTCGAAGCTCCGAAGAGGGAGATTTTCTAAAGGGCATGTAATTTCCTGGAGCGTCCCTGAAGGTTGCTCCTATTTATGAACCTGTATTCAGAGCTTTTCAAAAGATATATGAATAATAATTCGTTGAAATGATGCGAGCGAGCTTCGATTTTAAATATACAATAATGCGGTTTTAGCGAAAAGATTGCTGTGTATGTAACGAGAGAGGGATATTTTATAATGATTTGCTGCTTAGGGTGGTTCTTTTATGGTTTGGTTCTGAAGTTTGTTGATCTTACAATTTTTTGAAAGTAACGTACAAGGTTGCTAATATTTCAGTTATGGAATTAAATCTGAAGAGTAAGCTTAATTGAAATCGTACTATATAAATATATAAATGGAAATATAATTTTTTAAAAGGATATAAATTTTTATTTCGACTGTTTTTAAAATTATGAAATAATACTTCTTTTCGGAATTCAGTCAGTTTTTTTATTTTTTATTATTACGTCGACGTTTCGGCCAACTCTTTAGCCTTCATCAGGACACTATTATAAATTAATTAACAATTATAAAAATAATTAATATAAAATATAAATTACTTACAATAATAATATTTAAAAAATAACATTATCCAAAAAATTATAAATAATGATAGAAATAATTAAATATTTATATATATATATATTTTTAAA
Source organism: Pterostichus niger (assembly GCA_947425015.1). Classification (NCBI taxonomy): domain Eukaryota; kingdom Metazoa; phylum Arthropoda; class Insecta; order Coleoptera; family Carabidae; genus Pterostichus; species Pterostichus niger. The sequence goes on along the minus strand of OX380341.1, from coordinate 18,609,930 downwards.
AAGTCAAAAAATTATATTTGTGAAAATATTATAAAACAATATTTAAAAAAATTATTTATTCAAAGTAGTCTTCTTCATTTTAATACTGCTAATGCCGGACGGTGGCGCGAATATCAAATTAAATGATAGAGAGAAAAATTGGAATATCGCACATTTGTCATTGCACTTATAATGAGTACATAAAAATTAAATTTTTCAAGACACAAATTATAATTTCCTATTGAGATTTGTATACCGTTTTTATTTAATTATTTTTTTACATATATAAAAAAATCTAAATATTAATATTCAACAATTTTAAATATGATCATATAGTTACATATTTACATATTAATGAAATTCGGCAGAACTTGCTACCATATACATTATTTTAGAATTTTTTAATCATCTTTGCGATAAATCTTATTAAAAATAAACTAGATTTTTTGGCAGTTTCTTAATTTAATATAAATATTTTGATAAAGTCTTAACTTGCAGAAAAAGTTCAGCTAAATGAAAATAAAATAGAGTAATCTTCACCCTCGTCTTTAACTAATTAGCAGAGATCTTGTTTCACGTCACTATCTTCTAAAATTAGATTGAAAATAATAGCGTGTTTTGTCGTCGAAAATTACCCAGCCATGTTTCCTGCAAACCAAGGCTAAATCAGATTCACTTATTGTGTTTATTGTAATTCGCGGGGGAGCAGCTACGTTGCCCTTACAATTCGCCCTGCACCCTTCGCTCCTGTTCGGGCAGACTCGTTTTCCTCTTTGCCTTGTCTTCCTTCCGTCGTTACGTCCTTTTACCCTCGTCTTTGTTAAATTCGTCATTCATCTTATCTAGCCAATATGCAGTAAAGTATCTGTATTGTGTGTACAGAGAGGTTGGCACTGAACAAGATAGAGAGAATGTTGCCATGGAAATGTAATTGACGATTTCAAACGTGTATTTTTTATAGTTGATCGTTTACTGTATGTTTACTTGCCAGCTATGAATAAATATAGGAGTAATACTATGCAAAAGTTACTATAATCTGAGATACGTACAACAGGAATTAAATATGATAAAACATTATTGTTAGATAACGGAATGATCTATATGTAGTCATATTTTGTCTCACTATTGAGAGTTAAAGGTTACAGAAATATGAATGTAGCTAACTTATTTTGTTCCTGCAGTTTTAAAATTTAGCATATTAAGAATATAATAGTTGGCTGTACTGCACAGTATCATAACGTACTAGTTATTGTTACTTGAAACTAGAGCACCAATATTTTATTAATGTAGAACTATTTGTTTTATTTATATTAGTATTTATTTACTTCCATAGTTAATGTATTTAAATTAATAAATTTGAATCAATCTTATTTATTTTATGTTATATGTAACCAGAACCGTTCTGACCCGGGGATGCAAGGCGTGCGGGGCACATGGACGGCAAGTCAAAAGGGCGGCAAAAGCCGCCCGCCCTACATTTATTTTTTTCAGGAAATTTTCTAGAGCATTATAAATAACTACTGTCTACTAACTATTGTCAACTCTAATTTACCAGCAAAATAATATAAAATTCTGATTATACTATATTTATACTTCTTCTAAAAACTATTCCATGTATCTGGTTACTGGTATATAACAATGCAATATCGCGCGTAGCAACTTGTTGGGAAATATGATTTTGTTTTGTTGACAAGTCGCGTCGTGCCGTGGTCGCTAGACTATAGGCGCAGAATTTTGCAGGAATTGATCTGTTTTAAGCCATATCGTATAAATATACACTGGTCAGGATGATTTTAAGTTTGTAAGACTCAAACTCAACAAATTGGAAAAAAAAATAATTTTTGTGTTCGATTGTGTGATCGTTGTTTAGGCAACTGAAATTTTAATAAAGGTAAGTACACTTTATGCTACCTTTCATTTTATTTATGGTCGGTTAAAAATTAAAAATAGGTATATTTTTTCTAAGTAATAAAAATAAAATCATAGATAATCATTAAGAATGTGGTGTACATACAGATATTTTCCATATTTCAACACACTGTAATAATTATGTTATGACAGCAAAAGGCATTTTAACACTTGCATTACAGAAAGTATGTTGACACTTTTTTGTGTTTTTTTACAGATGTCAGATAATCGAAAAAAAATAATAAAAATGGGTGGGAAGGTTGCAAAATTATTCTCACACACGGGTGACACATACCCTGGGACACCACTGTACTCATACATAACCCTACTGACAAAAAATCGACTGTCATTTGAATGAATAAATTGTATTTACTTGGTAAGTAAATTAATTTATCACTTCTAAAACTGACCATATTCGTAATAAAAATCTTTATCAAGCGAATAAATAACATTGAAAGAATTTAGAATGCGTATATAAGCGCTTGGCTCTCTTGGATTCTTTTGACTCATTTCGCAAAATTAGTGACGTATGTAGTATTTAGTACGCAAAGTTTTGACGACATTTAAAATCAAATAAGTGTGTTTGTTTGTTGATTGTTGTAATAATTGATGTGAAGAATAGACAATAATAATCTGCTATACTAGATTGTATAATGTTTTGAATAATATTACTGTCAAATTAAAGTAATATATTGTCCTATTACATGTTTATTTGTCATACAATGTTCTATTGTTCCATAGGAAATAAAACACTATTAAAATAATTATAAAAATTACGTAGAATGTAAACAATACGTTCATGTTAACGTGTAGATGAGTGTAAGTATTTAAAATTAAGAATGTTGTCAGGAGAGTATAGTTGTCTTGAATGGCTCAGTTGAGATTCATAAAGTGAAACATCTGCCTAATTGGGTCTGAAGTTGGTACTTGAACTATAAAATACTCGTATAAGTAATGAAATATAAGCAAAAAAGATATATAACAGGTATGTTTGCTTAGAAAACTAAACAGTCAAATAAATGCTGATGAATAATATTTTGACTGAATGAAGGATATGAATTAAAACTTACTTTCATTTAAGTAAATTATTTTTCAATTTACTTCTGAAATGCGGTCTTGAATGGAAAAATTATGATGAATGAAACTAAAGTTGTAGAACAATGAAGCAAATTTTCTATAGTTTAAAATTTAATAATTCATATTCATACTTCATACAAACACAACAATAATGTTTAGTTTTCATTCTGTTGTTACTGATATACTTACTCTTGAATACTGCTATCGTTGAACATAATACGAGTATATACTTTTTGTATGTTTTTATTTCTTTTTTCCATATATCTGAGGTATAGGTTAGTATATTTATAAATATACCGAATTTTTTATTTCCTTTCTTCCAATAATTTTTGAGATATTAAATAAAAATTTTGAAATCATTTAACATTATTATTTACTCACAAATTTAATGTTTTAAAATTTGTTGTAATACTATAGTGTCCAACTGCAATTGTGTAAAATTCAGTTTCAAAAACAAGCGCAGGAAGATACTCCCTTCCTTCCTCATCTTTTTTTTGCAATTGTATTAAATGTATTATTAAACAAGCGCAGGCGATGCTGCCTTCATTTCTTATAGATTCGTTGTTAGAGAAGTGGGCGTAAGTGAAGATTTACGAAACAGGTGTACAGGAGCGAATGGATGGATGTTTGTTGCGTGGTGTTGGATTTTGGTTGTGAGGAAAGAAAGAGTTCGTATGGAGGAAGTGTTAATGTGGACGAAACGAGTATCGTGTGTCAGGATGAGAATGTTGACGGGTTCGTGCTACTCCATTTAATGGGATATAGCGTAATGTTATGTATGTATGTATGTACTTTCACACTTGATTTTTTAAAATGTGTAGAATGTATTATAATATTTCTCATTTATAATATAATGTTGTTTACAAAGATCAGTGCTCAGATGCCGACTTCAGACCGAACTAAGTGTATGTTTTACTTTAACAGTCGATAAATATATCTAGGATTATGTATGCATGTATTCGAAGACAAAAGTTACACTATAACATATTATCTATATTAAAATATATTAACTTAAGTAAAGATTATAATGATGGTTACGAATAGAAGGAATTGTAGTCCTTGTCTTCATGTTTCATTATATAGCAAACTATCTGATTAGCGTAACTGTGTATTATTCTATTTTTTAATCATTATTAACTAAAATAAATACATTATTATGTATAATATAAACAATGATCAAAAGTTGTTATAAAATGTAAATTGTATAAGAATTTGGTATAGTAAGTAGACAGATAATTTTACTTACTTTAAGTAAATTAAAATCTAGTATGAATTGTAGATATATGGTTTGTGGTTCAAATTATAAAGTAGCATTGTGAGTGTAAATTTATTTATAAGTTTGCTCAATAGTTAAAGAAAAATTAGTAACAATCTGCAGCAAATACTATGTGTATATTCTTCTATTTAGACTTTTTGCGCAAGGAGGGAAAAGTAAACAGCGTAATAGTGAAACTACAGTTAAAGAAAAAGTATAAAACGGAAGGCGGGAGCGGATTTTTCTTGTGCTAAGACTATCGGGCGGAATCAGTGTTCCCTGGAGAGGTTCTTCACGACGGCACGGTAACTAACTATCCCATCAGGGCCATTAGTCCACAATGACACAGGGTCTATGACTTGGTAAAAACTCGCCGCGATTTTATTTATTGCACTACTAATTTCTACTTACTTTCACACCAGATTTATTACTGAATTATTTATAAGTTTCATTTGGAGAAATAAAAAAAAAATTAGGACATTGTTCTGAAAATTAGTTTCCTTATGGCTATTATGCTAACCAAAATAAATAAAACTATATTTAAATTATCAGTCGATTATTTATTACTTAAATATTAAGTGTGAAATATTGAATTTATTTATTTATTACTATATTTTAAAATTTTATATTGTCACCTGTTATATATTTTCATTAATTCAAATTATATTTTGTTAAATAACCTGCATTAAAAAGAAATATTAATCTGTTTATTTCTTAATTTGTACGAGTATTTCATATTGTACTGGAAGGATAGAAGAGTAGGCTTTGGCTGAACCTTGCCATTAATTTTAAGTCAATAAAAATTCAATTTACTATGTATTTATTTAGTATTATTAATATTAGTAATTAATGTCATAAAAATAAATTAAACTATAAATAATAAATTAATTGCTCCAATTAAGAATTTATCACAATCCTTGTCTTCCGCGAATAGAATTGTTATAGTATCAGTGAGAACATGTAAAGCCTGTTTTACATTCAGTAACAAAACAAGCAATTTGTATAAGCAACAAGAATCTGCAACAAATTGCTGAGTGTAATATAGAAGTAACAAGCAATTTGAGTTGCGGGATAGGTTGAGCAACATATTTCAGAAATTAGAACATGTTGTACTTTTGTTGCTACAATTTGTAACTTTTTATAAGATATAATTAAATTATCACCAATATATATTTCGCAAATAATTAATGACATTAATTTTCTTCTTTGAATATCACAAGGATATTTTTTTTTATTGAGTTTCATTACAAAATACTTTTTTGTTTAAACAGGCATGACGTAATGTGAATAAATTAGAAATATTATCTCTTTAGGAAATATTTATTTAGAAAATAGAAGTTAAGTAATAAAAGTTCAAATCATTCAAAAATAGTATAATACAAAATAATTTCTACATTTTTCATAAGATACGAAGTTTGTCACTTTCAATGCACAAACAACGTAATTACATTTATATTTTGGTTCAATTGGAAATAATTACAAAAACAGAAGTATAGAAATAAGTAATAACATATGTTCAAATATACGAATATAAAAAATTGTACTTGGGCTTTGGGGCCTCCATTAGTGTGAGTCCCTAGGCTGAATTCTTTTTTGCCTAATGAGAAATCCGGGCCTGACATTATTTTTTTTTATTTATTGGGAAATATATACTTTTTTTATTTTATTAAAAAAAAGTAAGAGATGGGTCAAATATGTGATATTTTATAAATAAAAATGAGTACTTTCTATTCTTTAAATGAATATATTTCATTTTTAAAAAATACAATATTTTTACTTTCGTGTTTATCGATGTAGTTAAATAAATAAACAATAATTTTGAGAAATTAATATGATAAAGATCGTATTTTTGTTTGATTTTCTTTTTGTCTATTTCTAGAAATTTGTTATCTAACCTTTCTGTCTACATACTTTTGATGTTTTTAGTGCCTAAAAATCCGATCCCTAGTCATCGTGCCCGAATGTCACCGCGTCTGGGTTTCCATTCTAATTCCTAGTTATAGACAGTTTTGTAAAGTACGTTCGGAAGAAAGTGTGGAATTTCTCGAAAATATAATTATGAAGAATACTAATAGCTTGAAATATGCTCCGGTAATGTCTTGGTAGGCGCGGTGGCCGAGCGTGTTAAGGCACATCTCTTAGCATACTGTGACGTCACCCGAACCAAGGTTCGTCGGTTCGAATCCGCCTGCCGACAATGTGTGATTTGTCGTAAAATATAAAAATACAGTTTCATGTATTTATCACACTCGGGCGCTATAAGCTAGTCACTTATACGCCTTAAATAATCTGACTAAAGAAACCGGCAGTACGGCAGTGTAAAAACTGCGGCTCGGTGTGCCCGGCCCCTATGTTCCGACATTGGAATTATGGGACTCATTATTATATATATAATGTCTTGTAATATCAAGCGTTTGATTTTCCATGTTCAGAAAGGTACTAACAAATAAACGACATAATCTGAATGTAGATAGTATAGAAAAAATTAATTCGTAATTTGAATAAGTCTATCGGTTGAATTATAATTACGAAATATTTACCTATAGAATACAGAAAAGCGAAGCAGACAATTCGTCATCCTATTATAAATAAGTATCCATGTTTAGAATGAACAAAACGATTTACAAGAATACGAACACAAACCATAAGGAAATATAATGAACAAAATTAGTTCTGTTCTCATTTTTGACAACGGTTTGTCGAAGCAGAAGGGCTCTCAAATTACTTTAATAAACGAGTGACGAATATTCGTTGTCAACGTCGGAAACGTTCTTTTTTTATTCTACTCCGTTTAAAGAAATGTCTTCGGAGATTTTTAAGGAAAGAGATCATTTATTTCATTCACGGAAACATTCTAAACGACGTGCTTTACATTTTCAGACAAATAATAAAATACGGATGCTGGAATGCGTCTAAATCACTAGCTTGCAACATTTCAAAGCAGAACAAAAACAGCGTAACCGCAGCAAATCTCTCCATTTATTAGCAAAATGTTATCCTCATTTTTTTTTTAATTTGCAAGTTTGCAGTATATATTACCTATGAAAGATTACATTTTTTGCAGCAGTCGTGAAAATATTAGTAACATAGTTATAGTATAGTTAAAGCGTGAAATCTGTTAGAAATCAGTGTTTAATTTATCTATTCTCCACGTCTCAAATCAATTGAATGATTTTGTCTGTCTAAATATGTAATACCGGTAAGTAATTCTTCAAATAAAATTATTGAGTCAATATAACATATACTTAAAAAACTCAAATTTGAATAAGTATTTCGTTACTGCAGAGAAAAGCGACAATTACTTTTCATTTAATTTATTAGTGTTATTGCAAGATTCATTACTAGTCTCGATCTCGTTTCGTTTTGATTCTTTGTTTTACTTTGCTATTTAAAAATTCGTTTAATAATAACACAATATTTTCTTTCGGAGTGAACATTTTGTATATGATTCTTAAAAGTAGTAATTTCAATTTTTGCTGTCGTTTACCCATTATAAAAATGAAAATATATATTAAATGTATTAATCGAAAGCTTACAGAAAATAAAATAGTAATCTGATTTACAACGACAATGAGTAATAATTTAATTTTATAATTAAGAGAAAAAATAACGAAAATTGTCATTTAAAATAATATTTTTCTACGATTGCTATGAAAAGATGACAATTACGCTCTCATTTGTCATCGTAAAGTTGACGTTTTCTGTGGAACAATCGAAAAATATCTTTTTTGCGCGTCTCCAATGGCAACGCGCGAAAAAGACGTTAAATTCGCGCGTTTCCAATGGCAACGCGCGAAAAAGATTATTTCAATAGTTACCAGGGATACAAACAAAACACAAACTTGTCATATTGACAGTTAACAAAACGAATTTAGTTTTAGACGTATACCTACGTTTTATAATAACTTTAAGATGCAATCGTAGAAAAAATTATGTGTGTATCACGAGCGAAAGTGTCTTTGTTCCTTTTGCACTATTGCAGCTCTCGCCTTCGGCTCGCGCTGCAATTACCGTGCTCGAGTAACAAAGAATCACTTTACGCTCTTAATACACAAATAACTATTAATTGAAAAAAGTAAATATACCAATTACCGAGATATTAAAATAATGTAGGCAAATAAGACTTTCAAGCATTTTTGGCCAAATTCATCGTCTTGACTTTAATTTATTCATGTCACTCTTCTTTTATAAAATATAAAGTCATTTAAGTTTCAGTCTTGTCAGAAATTAAAAAAAATTAAGAGTGATAAATTGCAAGGCTTAAAAATGCGATCATTCCACCCATAAACTTGCAATACATCAACTGATTAACATTGTAACATCGATATAAAACCCGTCCATAGCGAATCACATCTATCACCGCAATGCCAAGTAATGGTTGACGTGTTTCATTAATTTTAAAATGCAGTTTTTAAATTAGAATTTCTAATTCGAGCGCACGCAAAGAATGAAAAATGAACGGGTGATGATGGTGCACGATGTGGTCGTGGTGCTGCCGTAAATAACGTAATTAACGCTGAACATCAGCCGATGTAGCGTTCGATACGAACAGTCACTGCGCTTGCTGTTTTCGATGCGAAAATCGTCCTGCGATTGAAGGGCCTGTGATGAATTTTGCTGTAGTGCTGGTGAATGTTAGTTGATTATTTAGGAGATTAAAGTACTTGAAAATTAATTATCTAAAATCTGAATAGAGGTTGTCTACTTTGTACTTAGCATAAAGTCATTAATAAATAATTTGAATTAATTTTGGTAAAGCAAAAATGAGTTCCAGTATTATTTCGACACTATATCAATGTTGAAGAATTATTACAGTACTTATACAGGATGTTTCACAACTTAGAGCAAAAAATTAAAGGGTATATTTTGTACGACGTGCTGATCATGAAACAAAAAGAATTTTTTTTAAATCGCAAAACTATTTTCCATGTTTCCCAGTCCAAAATTTTTCGTTGCCACTGCCACTGGGTGGATGATTATGTTAAAGTTATTAATTAAATAAAATTCTATTATAAATAACTGCTTATAATTGAATTGTGTAATTATTCTTTCGTAGTTGATACCTACTTCATTGTTTGTGTTTAATAGGAAAGCGAATCCAGTGCAGTACTACAAAAAATGTTTTAGGTTAACAACCCTTAATTTTTCGAATTTAAAAAAAATCTTTTTGTTTCATGATCAGCACGTCGTACAGAATATACCCTTTAATTTTTTGCTCTAAGTTGTGAAACACCCTGTATAGAGAATAAAATTATGTTTCAAAATCTATCTACATTTATGATTTTAATTGATTAATTAAACATAAAAATTGGATTTAAATTGCCAGAAATTATTATTTTCTTCAGGATTTTAAGAGGAGCAAATTGCTAACAAATATTTAATTCATAAATTTTTATGTAAAAAAGTTTTATATGCGATTCTGTCCACGAAATTTATGTTCTTTGAATAATACGACTTTTACGTTGCTATTAACGACGACCGTTAAAACGGTTTATCGATCGTTGCTATTGGCAACTAAAACTACCAAAATATCATAAAATAATGATATAGAAAGAAGTACAACGTAATATTAATAGTATATTATGTAACAAGTTTTATAAACGTCTCTTTAGTTACGGGTGTATAAAAAATGAGGATCTAAAGAGTTTATACAACGTGTTACTATACTTTTTCTACGATCTAAAATTAAGACAACAAGAAAATGTAAAGTATTAAGAATTATTTAAAAGTGTAATTAAGTTACAATGACAGATACAGCTAATTTCACTCCGTATTTAATATGTCAGTTGAAATATTCAAATCGTGTCTAAAACGTTCCAAGCCACAGCTTGTCAATATGTAATTAAGATGTTGTTTAGCATCATGGAAACCAGTAGGTTAAATGGCATTTTAATACCGGCAGTAGAAAAAATTATAAGTAATCTATTCGTAATTATTTACATGGCCTTCTTTTAAATCAGCATAATACATGTTGACTATTTTATAATTGGGTGCAGGGTTAAAGAGTACAGGTTTTCCAAAATGCTATTTGTTAACTGATACAAAATTTAAATTTGTACAATTTTTACACAATTTGGCAAGAAATAGTTTTGTAAAAATGATATCCAGTACCTATTTATCGCTTTTCGTGATGTTATATATTTTTTTTGCATTAATCAAAATTTGTGTAAGTATATTTTGTTTTCCTTCTAGAGATATAACAAATATAATGAACTTAAGTTAAAAATAAACTGAAAATATACTGCTTACGGCTTCTGAAGTCGTAATGGAATGAAGACCCCTTCCTGAGGGAGATAATCTTTTTTAAGACGTACACATGTTTTATCTCACTTTAATGACAGCATCATTTGGGCCGTCCCTTACTTAGATAACTACTTTTTTTACATTAGCAGCTACAACTCCACTTTATCTGGAATAACGTTTGACTTAATAAATTACATTTTATCAGAAATAGTGCCCATATGGCTATTTTAAGCGTTCTTAAATATCTTTGTAAACAGTGCGTGAGAAATTTTGGTGTTGTAAAGATAGACTTGTATTAATTAAAAGTGAGTGGCAGCTGGTAATATGGAGAATTTTACTGCTCTGTAAATAAAAACAGAATATATCATTTTTATTATGTCTTTTTAAAAATATATTTTAAAACAAGGAAAAGATAATAAATGTCTCATGAAAATACTGGCATTATTTATATTTTCATTAACAATTTTTTATTATGGAAACAAAAATAATTATTACTGTACATCTGATTCTAAATGAATAATGAAAAAATATGAGGTTTAAAGCCTGGAATTTAATATCTGTTAAATATACTGGAATTAAAATTCCTTAAATGAAAGTGTAAGCCTTACAAATATGTTAACATTTTTTTAAAATAAAGAATATGAGAACACATATTTTTCCTGTAGATAATACAGTAACTACAGATTAACAGATTACTCGCTGTTAATCTTTAATAAATAATAGGTAATAATTATATAAACATAAATTCAAAATTGTAAAAGGCTTGTGTTTGCAAGGCATAGGAGTTGATTCTTGAAAAGATCAGCGAGGCAATTTATATAGCCCAAGTATAATTTTTTATATTCGTATATTTGAACATATATTATAACTTATTTCTATACTTCTGGTTTTGTAATTATTTTCTATTGAACCAAAATATAATTACGTTGTATTTACGAGTATATACAACCTCGTTATGAGTTAAGTTTTGTGCATTGAAAGTGACAAACTTCGTATCTTTTGATGATATTATAGAAGAGTTTTCTTATAAAAAATGTAGAAATTATTTTTTGTAAATAATTAATATAAATATATCATCACGCCTTTTACCCATTACTGGGTGTGGCACTCTGCCGTAGTAGATATCGTTAAGTGTTATATATTTGTGTGATTACCAGACGATAAAACACGGCCCCCAAAGATGTAGGGTAGTTTTAATGTGGTGAAAATTGTTTGTCGGTTGTGGGAATTGAACTCGGGGTTTCGACTTGATACCATTGAGCCACTCACCCCATCGAAAAGTAATTAATAAATACAAATAATTATTTGGGCACGTGATACAAATAATTTTTGTTGTTGTTAATTAACAATGACAAATGTCATTTTGTTTACAATTGACATGCTGTAGTGCCACTTTTATTGCCTGGGATGTAAAAATGTTGCTATGGAAATATAACAAATTTGACACTTATTATTTAATTTAATAAATATAGTTACAACAATTGCAGCTCTCTTAATGTCTTTTGTCACTTTCCATGATGTATTGTGAATTTAATTAAAATATACTGATTAACATCAACCGGCAATAAAAAATATGTTAAACACGACAAACATGCAGATTACCTGTTTTGGCTCTGCGCTCGATTAAGAAACTTTACCCGAGGCACTATATCTGTTACTTTTTAGCCTAGTTAAACAAATAATAATTATAATCTGTAAAATTTTATAAACGTTACAATTTTATCTTAATATGTGCAATTATTAATTTTCGCAAAATGTCCATAGTACGCAGGTATTGTTTCGGTAACAAACTATGTAAAAATCACCTACATACTTCTCATATTGGTATTAGTATATAATTTGTAAATTTTCTTTCGACATTTGTATAATGATATTATTTATAAAACAAAACAATGGTGAATACCTCTGAACAATACGTATATCATTTATAATGTAAAACAAACATTTTCTATATAAATGAAATTTTATGAATAGTTATGCTAATTAATTCTAGTATAATATGTGGAAAAAATAGAACGAGTAAAAAAAATTTTATAAATGTTTATAATTTCTGATTATTTGCAATTAATTTGAATGACTAAATTATATGCAAACTACCTGTATAACTAATAATATTATATTTGACTCATTTACATAATCGTATGTCACGATAGCTTCGCGTCTGTAATTTTCGATTTCATCCCTACCTTAATCGGATATCTGAACAAAAAGCCAATACTTTTTCTTCTGGCGGAAGTATCAATGTTTCTCAATATTGAAACAGAGGTTTAATGCTACGTTTCTAACCCTGTGGAATGCGTAATTCAGTAGCATCAGGTAGCATCCGAACAGAGAGAAGAGTGAGACGGAATCTCCAAAAGGACTAAGAGGAAAACGAAGAGCAACTGTTTGACGTGGCTCTAGTATACCAAACCTAATGTGTACACGTCGTGGTGTGTGCGCAGCGCTTCAGCAGTGAACAGTGCACGGTTATGTTTGAATATCCTATTAGCGGCCAGTTACGCGCTCTGTAAATATTTTGTTAAAGAGCTGCGTATTCCATAAGTGGCTCCTGGATCCTGGATGATGTGAGGTCCCGTTGGTAAATAGATTGCTTACCACTAATACGAATTATCGTGGACTTTGACATGAAAACTATTCTAGGGCAATCAGTGGGATTTCATGCATTTGATAATAACGCAAGATATGACAAATAAGTAATTCATTCTATATTTAAAAAAAGGTTTATTATTATTTTAAAAATTTGATTAAAACATATTTATTACAGAAAAATATATTTTTCTCCTATCCTGTTCAGCTTAATATTTACTACAAAATTGTCTTCTTATAAGCATTATAAAAACTGCTTTCGGCTCAATGTATAAGGAGCAATATTTCTAGAACAGAAGGCTACATGTTCGTTCAAGTTCAATATACTGTAGGTATGGGCGGTGAAAGCACTTGAAGTTCTACTTGTATTTTAAAACGGTAAAATTATAAAGCAAATACATCTGTGTATTTCTGTTTGCTTTTAAGTTTTGATATACTAAATAAATAAAAATAATAGAAACACAGTGTTTCACTTTAGAGGCTCACTATTGGTATATTGAGAACTTCCATAACTTAAATAAATAGATTAAAAAATTAGCTCGAATGTTGATGACAGGTAGATTGATTTTTTTTCATATCCCTCTAAGTTAAAACAAACAGTATTTAGATAATTTAAATTTATCATCTATTTAATTTAATTATGTTATATGGTACTAGGACTACTAAGTAAACTATTAATCATTTGTTTATAAAATTATATTTGTTAATTTATATGTAATTTAATTTATTTCTGTAAGTCATAAACTATTCGGTAAACAAAATTAGTATTTCATTGTTTCCAAGTAAAATATTATTAGAATTGTACAAAGTTATACATCATTAAAATTATAAAAAATAAGTTTTTTACTGATTATTTTTTTCTGTTAGTCACAGAAAGAATAATGTTCTACGACACTGTTTCTTCTTCTTCTTTGAGTCCCATCATTCCGTGTCGGAACATAGGGGCCGGGCACACCGAGCCGCAGTTTTTACACTGCCGTACTGCCGGTTTCTTTAGTCAGATTATTTAAGGCGTATAAGTGACTAGCTTATAGCGCCCGAGTGTGATGAATACATGAAACTATATTTTTATATTTTACGACAAATCACACATTGTCGACAGGCGGATTCGAACTGACGAACCTTGGTTCGGGTGACGTCACAGTATGCTAAGAGATGTGCCTTAACACGCTCGGCCACCGCGCCTACGACACTGTTTAGACGGTAAAAATATATATTATTTAAAAATAAAAAATCTGTGAAATTTTTTTTTACATATCTAGTGACTTATGCAAATTTTGAGAAAATTAAAACATCATTAAATTGGTCTACTAGTGCAGCAACTTTTGTTTCATTTAATTTAAGTCGCAGCTCTTATACATAGTTCTCGAAATCCCAATGGTGAGACTATAAATAAACACATTGTATATTTGTACAATTGAATTAAAAGTTATAAAATACAAGCAGTGTTTGTCTTGCTTGCACGGAGAAAACGCCTGGGGGCAATCAAATGTAATATGTAATAGCATTGATTTAAAATGAAATAATTAAATATATTCAATTGTTTCAAGATGTCCGCGAGGACATTTCTTGATGCGGAAAATAATGGAAATTACCACATTACAAATACAGCAAGCGCTATTGTTATGTTTTTGTCATATCCATATAATTTGTATTTTTAGACTTGTTTTCAAAATTAATCAGTTCTGCTTTTTGCTCTAAATAAATATTTTATTATTTTATGCAAATAAGATTAATAAACATATATAAACGAAATATGAGTTAGATTCATTTTATCAATATTTTATTAAAAAATATTTGATTGCATAATTATTTGTGTAAAGTATAACTTTTGTGAAATTTAGAAATATTTACATATCGACCAAAATATAAATTTTTCAATGTAGACAAATTTTATCGCAGAGAGAATGTTACGAGAACTGTTACGACTAGAGGCAATAAAAAGTATTAAAACCATTTACCATTTTTGTTATCGCAATGATACACTCCAGGAATTTTCACAAATTTTAAACAATCAGTTTTGATATGTATAATGGTGCTTTTCCACAAATAATAGCTATATAAATGTTATATTTAAATAATATATTTTAATTTGATTTAAATTTTATAATCTTCTAACAAAATGTCAACATAGATTATGAAACTTGGTTATATTTTCTTAAAGTAAAACAATGAATAAACTTAAACACATAATTTAGTACTTTAACATAGCTGCGAAATATTTGAAATATTTCTCTATCAGCATTGCAATCTTGCTGTTATATTAATAACTTATGAAACAACATTATTATTATTATTGTGAGAACATGAAACCTCGTCTAGTACCTACGCGGCAGAAACAGCTATATAAAATGTTTTGTATTGCAGGAATTTATATGAATTCCTACATTTATATCTAGTGGGAATTCGATGCCATGTAATTATTTGCAGCACCGCAACAGCATCAAGCATTTTCTGAGACTGGCACCATTGAAATATAAAATAACTGGAACGCCGTTTCAATATTGTATCGTGTAACATGGGTGCTCTCGATGACGTCCTTCATCGTAGTTAGTAATCATGGGAAGTACAATATGATTAAATGATGGTTGTTGGTTGTCAATTTGTGTAACGTATAAGTAATAATTAAGTAGAACACTCTACTGTCACTAAGGAATTATTTTATTATTTATCTACAAACAGACTTGTATTTCAAATATTGGAACACGATAATTTGGGTAATCGTGGTTGCGTTAATAGCGTTCCCACGTCACCAACTATAGTTACTAACTGTGCTGGCCAGCCTCTGATGATGCCCTCATAAGGTGACTTGGAGGCTGAATTTTGTGAGACTTAGCCAAGTGTTTAGTTAATATTATATTAAACCTAGTTTCACCAAGTGTATGGATAACAATTAATTTTATCTTTGTTGTTATGGACCTACAATAATTGTGAATGGTTATAAATTTCATTTTGTGGAAGTATATGGTTTTAGTGCAGAACAAAGATTTATTGCCAGTTATACAGCTGTTACTTAAATTTTAAGTTTTCCTTAAATGAACAATATCGATTTGAAATGTACTGTTAAATGAAAAATGTAACTTTGCTGTCAAACATTCAAATCGATATTTTTCATTTAAGCATTTCGTAAAATATAAGTAAAAGCGTTATAACAGACCAATAGTTAAATTGAAATTATATAGTCAAAACTAGAAATAAAAAGTGGACAAACAACAAATGACTTTTTAACCATCTATATGCAGTAACATTTAAAATTCAAACAGTAAACTCTAATATTTTCGATCGATAAAAAATTCTCCGAAGTAACTCAGATCAAAACAATAGCAAATAAGTAAATATTTAATTATTCAAATTGTGATTTCAACGATTGCCAACTTAATATCCTGTACATTTCCATTTAACTTTCACGATATGTTATATTTCAGTGGAGTGCACGGGCACGGAGGAAGAAAAAGAAGAAGAGCACCACGCGACATGAGACTCCAGAAGAATGCTCGAATTGGAATGTTGAGTGATCTCCAGGGGATATTGTGACTGATACTCAGACTCGGTTTTATGCGTTTCCTGTATTGACTTACGACTTCCCGCATGTTGACAGTTATAATAGTCATTTTACTACCCGCAAGATATGTTTATCAGAAAATAAAACTCCTTCTGTCTGAGTCTGAGATTGAGATTGTGTTTGTGTATCCTCTTGAACCTAACTCATATTCTCACAGTCTGTTTCTTGTTCTTCTTATGGCATAGATAAAGCCAGTTTTATTACTGATTTATTTATTTTCAGAATTTTAGATTTGTGAACAATACTGGTATAGTAAATGCTTATTTAGAATTTTACTCAAACAATGATGCAGTGCAGAATATTGGCACACGACATTCTGCCAGGTATTGTTTTCTTCATTGGGTTCGCCAAGCGTTGCGAGTATTTTTTTGTATATACATAAATATATCATCACGCCTTTTACCCATTACTGGATGTGGCACTCTGCCTACACTGATCTCGGTAAGTGATATATTTTTTAACGTGAAGTGCGGTTACCAGCCGTCAAATCACGGGCTCCAAAGATATTAGTGAAGAGGGAGCCACAGGGGTAGATTTAAATTGGTGAAAATTGTTTGTCGGCTGTGGGGATCGAACCAGGGTCCACAAGCCGACCCGATACCATTGAGCCGAGTACCTCATGGTGTTAAAAAAAGAGTAAACAAATTTATATGTATGTACATTTCGATGTGCTGATTCACAATCGAAAATATTTTTGTCAAAATTCGCAAAATTATGGATATGCTTCTAAAAGAGTACATTTCTAGTGCCACTGATCGACAAGTAATTTTTAATAAAAATAACAATGGATTTTGTAACCACGTAACTGATGTTGAATAACAAATGAATTAATTGTATTCTAACGTTTTGTAATATTGTACTGTCACTGATCATAAAATTCAGCAGTTGAACATTGTTGGAATTTATAAAAATAACAAAACATTATTTATATATGCAGGGTGTTTCATAACTTCAGACACATACGTTAATGGTATATGTTATTTGATATGCTGATTACGAATCAAAATTTTTTTTTTTTTAAATCGCAAAATTATTTTCCATGTTTCCCAGTCCAACATTTTTCGTTGTCACTGCCACTGGATGGATGATTATGTTAAAGTTATTAATTAAATAAAATTCTATTATAAATAACTGCTAATAATTGAATTGTGTAATTATTCTTTCGTAGTACGTCAGTAGGTCAATTTATTGTTTCGTCCCTTAAATATATGGCAGCATACATGGTTCCAGCATGATGGTGCACCACCGCACTTTACACGTAATGTACGACAATACTTAACTCAAACCTTTGAGGATAGGTGGACAGGACGTGGTGGTCCTGTACAATGGACTCCTAGATTTCCGGATCTAAATCCATTAGATTTTTATTTTTGGGTCTATTTCAAATCATTAGTTTATGATAACCGGGAAGCTCCTGAAACTCTGGAACAACTGAGGGAAAGGGCTGATAACGCTGCTAATTTTATGAGACATCATAATTCGTTCAACGAAGCTTGCAGCGTGTCTTTAATTCACCGTGCTGCATTATGTATGGCAGAGAATGGCAACAATTTTGAACAATTTTTGTAAAAATTATTCGAATTGTATGTGTTTTATTTATTTTGACATGTCAATTATTTTGAATACATAATAAACTATAATTATCGTTTCATTAAAAATAATTAAATTTTGTTTGTTTATTTTACTAGTATTATGAAATTTAAATTGTTGATTACCTACTTCATTGTTTGTATTTAATAGGAAAGCGAATCCAGTGCAGTACTACAAAAAATGTTTTAGGTAAACAACCCTTAATTTTTCGAATTTAAAAAATATTCATTTAGATTCGTAATCAGCATATCAAACAACATATACCATTAACGTATTTACTCGAAGTTATGAAACACCCTGTATATATCCCTGAACTGCATGGATATCTTATGGCACAACAATCAGTGGTTTTTACACTCTAACTTGCTCGACCACCCCTATAAAACTTTTCTGTCAATAGAAGAGAATCTTATATAACATACTATATATTTATTCTATTGAGTGCCTATATAAAATATGATATCGTATAGTTCCAGTCCAGAAAATTTAAAGTGCTGATGGTATAGGTTTCCGAATTTGTCTCGGTATGTTTTAATAAATATCACTACGATTCAATACGATTTACAGTGTTTATGAAAGATAAATCCTGAATATAATAGCACTTTGAAACATTTAAACCAGTAAATATCTATACTCATATCACTATGATAAACCACATAGTTGGAATAAAACCGGAGAAATAACAATACAATAATACTGTATCACATTTCTGATTTTGTCTGTAACAACAATATTGTGTGTAACATATACGTACATACGTAGATATGTTCGTTTATAATACAGTATTATCACATCACAGTGAAACAGAACCAATTCATTATGTTGAAATATAATAACCATGTTTATTATTACATCTGGAAATTCAAACAAATATATTTATTGCAAATATGGGTTTATTGATACTGAGAACAGTAATAATCAGAACATGTTGCATATATTTTAATTATATTTTATAATACTTCAACTCACAAATCGCAAATATTATACACTTATATTAAAATATATATGCAATGTTGTTATAATCTACAGAGGTTTTCAGAAGAAAATGTTTTTCATTATTACGGTCGAATAGCGAAGATCACATTTTTCATGTTATCAATACAATTTTCCACGTCAGCTCTTTTGTTCTTTTATTATTAGAAAATTACTCAAGAGAAAAATATAATTACCCGTGACCATTGTGATGAGCAACGTATTACGTATTTCATTCGCCCGTTACAAAAACTCAGTCATCAAAAAGGAAATAAAGAAGAACAATAATAATTTCTGTGAAAGACTCGCTGATTATAAAGGTAGGTAGCGAAGATATTTAATTAGAGATACGTGAAATATCTCTTAACAATGTAATAGGATTGGAACTAATATAAATTACAGTAGAACTTGCAATTACGGCTAATATAAAACGCTATCAAAGTTAATTAGAAAACTACGTGTACTATTATCTTCGTTCCGGTGCTAAATAGTTTCCAAACTATATCTGTTCCGATGAGAATGCTAAGTTTCAATGAAAAGAAAACACCAAGCGTAGGCACAGAATTTAATATTCTTGTGTCTTTACAAAGACTTATTTAGTAGCTTTGTATTTTTTTATAAAAAATATAGATTGAAAATAATTGTGTCTCTCATTAGTCATTTCTTGAAATTTAATATATATTTTATTTTTGAAGATATAATTTGAATAGGGAAATCAATAACTTTGTTAGAAATTATTAATATTTTTTAAATTTATTTTATAAGTAGCAGTCAATAAGAGAAAATAAATTAATACTTGATCGAATATTGTCTTATTTTCTAGAATTGCGTACTAACATTTGAAGTTGAATTGTATAGAATGAAATTAAAAAATCTATTCATTTTATTTGTTTAATAACTTTTCCAAATTTTATATACGTTGCCGTTTATTTATTTATTTATTTTAAGCTACTCTGTATAGCAGGAACTTAATCCTAATTATATAGAATATTTTGGTTCGCTTTTAGGACGCAACTACAAACATCATTACCCGAATGTCACAATGTAGGTGTAGGCATCTCTAAAAAATTTGAATGGAATAACAGAGTTAAATAATGTGGAAAATAGAGTGGTATTCACATTATTATATTTTTAACTTAAAATTTAATGTATAGTAGAGTAGTGATTTTTTGTCATATGATATGACTGAAAGTACAGTACAGGCGTCAGCCGAATTTTTCAGTCATAAATTTAACTTTAAATTTATAGTAGGATAGGTAAGCAATATTTTCTAAAAACAATAATATGAAATAAATGGAATATTAAAAAAAAACTTAATATTTTTTATTTATATTGAACAAAACAGATTATAATATTGTGCTAAAATGATTTTTATTTTATTTTTATGGAGTAGGAGGCTCAGTGGCATCGAGTCGGCCTGTGGAATTGAGAACCCGGGTTCGATTCCCACAGGCGATAAACTATTTTCACCACTTTAAAACTTCCCTGAGGCTTCCCCTCCACTAACATCTTTGGAAGGCGTGATTTAACGGCTGGTAACCACACTTCACGCGAAGAAATATATTACTTAAAGAGATCCGCTCCGGCAGAGTGCCACGCCCAGTAATGGGTAAAAGGCATGATGATATATTTATTTTATTTAAAATACAAATATATTTATCACATAATATTACATAAGTACCAATACCATACTTGAATAAACCATAGAAAAAATTTTTTTAAGAATGTTTCATTTAAAAAAAGACATAAATTTGCGTTAAACCTCGAAAATGCGCCCTAGAAAAAAATGTATACTAGATAGCTATATTTAACTTTTTTATTTAAAACTTTTTTTCCGATATAGAATTGTTTAGTAAATTACAAAAGAGGCCAAATATATATATTTAAGTATAGAAAAATAATAATATATCTAAGATATTTTGTATTTAACTGAAATAATACACAACGGTGACAAACAAAATTGAAATATAAATGTATAAATGCAATTTAAATTTATAGCAATAAATATAATGATTAAGTTTACTTTATAATAATTAGATTTTTCTTTCGTTTCCAATTTAATAAAAAACTTGTATTTCTTGCATTACATTTTACGTAAATATCTTTACACACTACATACTGCGATATTATTCACATTAGTTTTTTTTACTTCAAACATAAAAATAATATCAAAGAGCATTTTTGCTCTTCAGGTCACGTACCACGTACTTCCAGACAGCTAGTATTAATACCTTGTTTCAGGTGAACAATATACAATATGCTTTGATAGAAAATATTAGCATCGATGTATATCCTGGATAAATAACGTTTGTTGTATCGCAAATGCAAACACGAACGCTATCGAAAGCAATCCATTAATTACCTTGTTTCGCATGTGTACGCTTAACCTTTCATAATCGAATATGAAGGATGCGATGTTTGTGTACCAAGTACGAGTACGTTATACATTGTATCGTCCTTTTGTTCAACATGGATATGTGTATACTTAAAAAATATTATGTAGTTATAATAACTTTAATAAAGCGACTTAGTAAATTAGGTAATAGCAAAACACGATTTTGTGGAATAGCTACCTATTTAAAATAAAAAATAGCTTAGAAAAATTTGTAACATGAAGTGAAACATATGTATACATTAATTTCATCGCAGACGATTGCAAATAACGTTAATTATCATAACAAAATCATGTGCTATTCAAAAATATTCAGTGAATATGTGTGTCATGACCTGATGAATAATGAACAAAATAATATTTGGATTATACAAGATGATGTAATAAATTAGAGTTGAATTAATTTCATATTGAGATGCCAAAATTCAGATGAGACTGACAAGAATAAATTTTTATTTCCTCTATAAAAAACTGGAAATTTTTGATTGATTACTTTAGTATGGACATCATATCCATCAATGTAAATATCAGATATGTATGGAATTTTTGATATTTTTCTCGTTGACATTATTTTCCATGATTCTCTTTTCGTTTTTATAAAATAATAAATATTTGTTTGTGGCCGTCTTATGTTTTATCTTGAAACACATAAAACATCGGTTGATATCGGTAAATAAAGCAAAACAAAACTGTGCAGAAAAATAACTACGTGTATAGAAAATAAAAAAAAAACAGTTCATGGTATCATGTTAAAATATTTAATAAGAAATTTACCTCAAGTTATTAGATTATTATTACTGGGTGTGGCACCTGCCGTGTCAGATCTCGGTAAATGATATATTTTTGTGCATGCAGTGCGGTTCTCAGTCGTCAAATCATGGCCCCTAAATATGTTAATTCTCAAATCCACAATCCGACTAGATACTACTGAGCCACCTAGCACCTACTCCATACTAAATTTTATAATATACAAAAAATATATTTAAAACTTGGCTTAAATAGGAAATAAACACAAATAAGTTGAAATTAATATCATACCTATACATGAAATAGTTCACGTTGCTTTTATTTTTATATTGTCCATTTTAATACAAATTCTGGGCTTGAAATATTCCGGAGTAAGTATTGCTTCGGTTTTTGAAATGATGACAAACGTTCTTCAGGTTTGTTAGATTATTAAAATTATTGTCATTTATTTATTATTAAGATTTATACGCCCCGATTCATCCAAGAAAATTTTAAAAATTGGTTGAAACTTAAAAATCTGCAGCGAAAATGATCTGAACGAATTGAAACGCATGTTCTTAGTTATATGCTTTTTTTTCTTTGCGTCATAATTTTGAATTGGCGTCATGAAATTTTTTATTGTTGCTATTATTATATTTACTAAATAATATTATTGAACGATTTCTAAAGAATAAAATCGTTTTATGCCATAAAGATAACTTCAAGAATAAAATATTTATTATAAATAAAAGTTGATTTTGGGTCAGATAAACTGTCCGGCAGTACGGTGGTGTGGTTAGTATTACGACATTCAATTTCGAATATCCTTAGTTCGAATATCACTCAAGCAAAAAATATATGAACTGTCCCTTTCCGGCGCGGTGAATCCGGACCTAGTAATGTAATTGGAATTATGTTTTTGTTGTACACAGCAGCATAAATAAATAAATAAATATAATGTTCTAGCAAACAAAATCATGCGGTCAAATATACTATACCTGTTTCACGCCCGTGAAAAATACCATATATACGAGGCGTGTTTTTAAAGTAAGTACCGTTTTGAAATTCCGCCGCTGTAGCGCCGCGGTCGGCATTTGGCACATGCACACTGTGTACCGCACTGTGTTGACAAGCGACAGATGTTATTACATTGTCATTCGGCGTCTTTACTAATCTTTAGTGAGTATTTGAAATGCCTCCTCCAATTGAAAATCCCGCCGACTGTAAAATACGCGCTATGATTCGTTTTCTTAGTGCTAAAAGCGTGAAATCTGCTGAAATTCATCGTCAGATCAGAGAAGTGTATGGAGAAAACATTATGAGCGATGGGATGGTACGGAAATGGGCTAATCGAACTCAAGAGCTGATCGGATCATTTGGCTGGAAACAATTTGATCACCCTCCATACAGCCCCGATCTAGCGCCCAGTGACTATCACATATTCCTGCATTTGAAGAACGATCTGGGAGGTCAGCGCCACGACGACTATGAAGACGTCAAAGCGATCGTGTTGCGATGGCTGTCTAATCACGCGGCAGATTTCTACGAGGATGGTATTCAAAAGCTGGTTGTACGATACGATAAATGCCTTAATATTGGTGGAAATTATATAGAAAAGTAGATTAAAGTACAGGCTTTCATTTAAAAATAAAATTGCTAAGAAAATTCTAATGGTTCTATTTTTATTTCAAAACGGTACTTACTTAAAAAACGCGCCTCGTATATAGGTATATATATATGCTGGTAAAACATAATTCAGTTCCTGTTATACAATGTAGCATATGGAAATAAACAAACTTAACAGCAGAGTTAAAATTTAATAAAATTAAAATAATTTGAAAAAGATGAAAGACGTAATGTGAAGAGGTACGTACTTATAATAATGAATTGTAATTACCTATCGATCACGTTTAAACCACAAACCTACGAGTATATTAGACCTAAACTTTATATTCAATCTAAATCAAAATAGGTAATACAGTGTAAACAGTTCTAATATATACTGACCTAACTTTCGATCAAGTCTATTTTTCAGTTGCCCTGACCTGTATTACTATGCGATTCAGATGAATTTTAATGTGATGTAAAACAGGTCTCATGCAAATATTTGTACATTATATCTACCATACGTCAAAACAAAACAACGTTATGTTGTTTAGGTTAATTGGGCAATATACAGTTATATTGCACATATTTACAAATTTATAAATAACAATAACCTCTGATGAAGAATAAAATCGATCGGTGGCAAATTTTATTTAATCTATATTTATTTGATTTATATGAAGTATTTGCTCCGTGTAAACATATGCATTTTTATTTACTTAGTTTTAAAATAAGACAAGTGAGAATATTAGTGTTAGGAAAACGGATCTCAAATTCAAATATATAGATTCATATATCAAACAAATGTATACACAAGGAACTCACTCGGACAGAATTCAAATCAAATTTAAACAACTACTCTTTAAATCCCCCTTATATGGCAAGAAACAAAACCGAAACCAAAAAGCAATTCCCAAAAATGCGTTTCACCATCGCAGTTGTCCGCGATGGCAACTGTTGCGTGATCCGGTGATGGATCGGCGCGGGAATCGCATTTGTGTGTCCAAGTGATTGGATCAATCCAATATCCCGGTAGCAGGGTCGATACTATCGCTATCTTGGTGAACGGGGCGCTATCACCGCATTAGCATGCCGCCCCACGTCCGAGAGGCGCCGCTGTGTGGTGCGCGTCAAAGATGGTGGTGGGATGATAGCGTGTGATGAGAGGAACACATGCAGAGGCGGACGTATATTCAGAGTGATGTTAAATCTGGAGCAGTGTTCCAAAAACTTTTCAAATTTCAACACACAATTTTTATAATATAACACCTAACGACCCTTGCCAAAAATTTAATAAAAATGTAAACTATAATAAGCATTAAAATTAATTATTTTTTATGGAACTTCATTACATTATTTTCAAAAGATTTTGCCAGATGCGGTAGTTCGTATATTTATTAAATTATTTTAGAGAACAATGCTTCAATGCTTCGGTAAAAATAATTTGAAAACATGACAGAAAATATATGAAGATTGTTAATGCTGAACGTGGTAACTTTATATTTGAAAGTGTAATTATAAAAATAAGATAAACAAAAATAAAACAATTTAGGTATCATTAAAATAGTTTTTGGTTTAAGTTTTGTTAATTAATTTATTTCGACGTTTCGGAACATTGAAAGTGTACCTTCGTCAGAAAAATAAGTTAAAAAATAACAAAACGTAACAATATATAAACAAATAATTAACAATTTGTAATTTATTTATTTACAACAGGTTTTTCTTTAACCTGTTGCTAGTTACTAACAGTATTGTAACCATCGTTCGTACAACTAGCCCTTAGTGGTTTAAACGCAGCTGCATATTGTGAAATAAATAGTATAAACACGGACTCGAACCACAAAAAATAATGATTCAGTTCTTCGTTTGGAAGTGTAATTTTAAAATTAAGATAAACATAAGATAATTACAAAATAATTACATAAATATCTACTTACATTTCTTCTCAAAAACTGGTAACAAACACAAAATAAAGTGAACATTAATACATCAATTTGACATAAAATATAGCTATTATGGGCCCGTAAATTGCATGTTGTGACAATTGTGTAGGCTGTTCATTGGCGTATAGAGACCAATTTTATCTTGTATAAACAAAAAATAATATCCTAGCAATTTATTATTTCGAATAGTCAGCATTATTACCAAACCAACGTGATTTTTGCGGAATATTATTGAACATACTAAAGATAATTTAAAATTGAAGGTTTTGATTTAGGTTCAAGTCCTAGTCGCAATTTATCAAAATAAAACTGGTTCATTCCAAGTACCTGGTACAAAGGAAATTTTAAAAAGGTGAATATAAAAAAAAATCCAACTTTAGTTTCCTTAATCGAAAACTGATTACCATCACATAAGAATTACCCCCAAGATTAATTAGCATGTATTATTTATTATCTCGTGATTAAAAAATAATGTTTTGTTTTACAATTTATATTTATTTATCTTTTATTTTTATAGTTGATTCCTTAGATATTTATCCCATAATAACAGTAGTGTTAATACGAAAGAATTATAAACATGAGAAAATATTGAACATAATATAATTTCTGGCAGCCTGTTTATTAATAGAAAAAATGTACTTGATTTTATTTAAGTTATAAACAGAAAATAAGTATTATTTATTTTTACGTAATAAAATTTCAAAGATATTTTTATTTAGGTTGTAACATCCTTTAAAGCAATACAATATGCGAAATTCAATATTAATATTTTCTTTTTACTTTACTATATAATTATTTACATATTTTCAATATTTATCAGTAAATTATTGTATATATTTTGATTCACAACGTTTCTTGTAGTATGTAACTTAACATAAATACCTATACTGTTTATAAAAATGTGGCCCACTGAATTCCCTTTCTGTACGCTACTGGCCTCATAATCGTTTCGTCGCTGCTCGACGCTTTTGTGCTCGCCCAGAGACCGTAACGATATCAGCCCGCGTCATTCGCGAAATTAGAATTTACAAAATACTCAGGGTGGCAACTTATATCGCATTATGAAATCTGATTTACATTAGACAGACGGCGCTGCCGCACGCCTCGCCTCGTCTCTCTCTATGATATAGGCGAGTGTTGCAATGCTATCTCTCTTGACGAGAGGGTTTGACGGCGCGTTGTGACGTAATTGACAGCGAATTGTTATCCGGGGAAGATATGTTTAATGAATGGAAACATATTTTTCCCTTGACACCAGTAGTGTTAAAGCCTGATAGGATGGTATACGAGAGGACCTAAATTGGGAAAGACAAAGAGAGAACACGTTTAATATATATATATATATATATATATATATATATATATATATATTGATTTGAATTCATAATTTGTATGAATATTAATGTTATGTTAGAAGGGAACAAAATAGGATACTTAATTTAAATGACTTATATGTATTTTGTTGCTAATTAATACCACCTTCAGATTAAAGTGGTGATGTGATGTGAGAACAGTGCTAAAATATAAATACTTAAATTAAATTTCTCGTGTTGTTCCTTTCTTAATTATGACTTTTATATCATTAATATTTTTATTCAATACACTTTTAACAACATGATTTTTAATTTCACATACATGGAGCAGCACATAAAATCTAAAATGAAGAGAAATTGAGACCAAACATCCACATATTATTTAATTTTAAACTGGACCTACCAATATTATACATAGGAAAATTACGATATTATTAAATGAAAATAAATTATATTTGCGTTTATTCTACAGTTAGATAGCAACCAATAAAAACGAAGCAAAAAATGAAACTAGTTATTATTTCGTTCATTGAAAAATGCTTCAAAAGCTTTTTGTAATCACGAAACAGAAATATAAAAAAATATTTAAATACATTTGTTAACTAAAACAATCAAATTTGAACTGAATTGATATAAATACTAAATAGATATGTTCATTTTGAAGAGTTTGAAATAAAAATTGAAAATTACATGTAGTTGTTAATCTGCATCTATTTTTATAGGTTATAGTAAATAATTTAAATTTTAAGGAACCTTTTAAAGTTGTGTGCTAAATGTATAAAGTAGATTTTATTATGCAATTATTGTTCTCCTGTATTTCCGTTGCATATTTTGTGAAACATGATAGAAGCTAAAACATATTTGATAAAATTCTATAAAGAATTTTAAATTATACTCTATATGTCAGTGTTGAAAAAAGAAACAATTTTTTAAAGGCACGTTTTTCATTCCTTATCTGGAAATAATTTTGTATCCAAGGAGTAGGCTCTCCATGACACATATTCATCATTTGTCGCACATCGCACATATGCGAGCTTCAGAAAGAAGAGAAGAAGACAGTATCAACGAGGAACCACTCCTCAAAACATGAAAGAAGTAGGAATGCCTTGTTTGAAATGTTGCTTCTTTTTGTTATTGTGACATCACAGTTCATCACGATGACAGTACAGCAATCCCGAGACGCATTAGCCCTCCATTTTTCCGTTTGCGAAAAAATATATGAACGTAAAAATGTCGGCGGTCTGCTACATGTGTCATCCCGCGAAAGTCGCGCCAGATCAGCCGCCTTGATGGATTGACGGCCGACTCTAATGGAGCGAGATGCATTTTTCTTTTATTCCGCTTCCTTGCTCTTGCCGCTAGATGTTCTCTTTTTTGCTTATAATCAAAACGACAGTTTCTCTAGAGGAAAATATGCACGCTTCAAGATTTATGGCACAATTCTCTTCTGTTCTGTAAATTTTACGGGTTGCAAAATTGGATTATAACAATAAAAGCACATAAATTTCTCTGTTGATGTAAGTGGAATTTACATTTTGTGAGAAAATGCAATTTTATTGAATATTGATGTAGGTGTTCGCTATTGAAATAAAATTGAGAATTGGCGGCAAAAAACCAAAAAATTTCATAATTGCATGTATAATATGAAAACATTGAGCTCTAGTGTATTTAATAATAATAATAATACATTTCTTGAGTTGACTAGATATTTAATTTAAATAAATTTTAGAAAAATACTCAAATAATTTATAAATATCGATAGGTACCTACCTATATATTATTATATTATTTTAAGAGATAGTATAATATTGTTTTAAATTTAGAAAAGAATAGTTTTTTTTTAGTTCTTTAAACAATGGTAAACTTGCCTACGCGCCTACATACGCCTTTAGCTTCTACTTTAATTGCGAATAATGTAAATAAAAAATTGAACTAATTAAATATTTTATGTGGAAAATTAAATACTTGCCCTATCTGTGAAATAATTTAATAAAATATTTAGATTTTTTCCACCAATAGCTGTATAAAATATTTAAAATACCGTACATTCCAGTCCCAGTATCGGAAAATGTGGAATTCTTTCAAAATTACTCGCAGATAACAATAAACACTGAATTTATTTATTGCAATGTCGAAGCTGTGGTCAATCGTATTACAGAGTAGACTACTGCTTATTGTAACGTAAAACACTTGTAAACTCTGTGTCTTATTTGGGATTAAGTTCCTGTTGTGCAGAGTAACAAATAAAAAAATATGAGCATGTAGCAAAATACATGGAATAATTATATATTACAATATTTTGATCAGGGACTCAAAACAAAGCAGACACAAAAAAAATAGAAATATTTTTCCAAAACAGAAATAGAAACGAAACGAAATTCTTATCTTAATTCAATTATGTTGAATTTATTGTTAAATAATTTGAATTAAATGTGTTACTAAGTTTATAGCCTGCTTCTAACCATTAACCAACGAAGTTATATATGTATAACCAAACCAAATAAATCGATCATGGAATATTGAGGACCTAACAATGTTTTATTTTATTTTGTTGCTAATTTGCCACAAGATAAACTTAATCCGAATTATAAGACATATTAAATGCCAGATTTTGTAATATTTTAAAGGCATACATACCGACTCGAACCTGAGACTGCACTCATATCGTACGACGCAACAAGCAGTACTCAATGTTTTAAAGTGCCCGATCACTGCACCAACCGTATGAGTTTGTTGTTTAAATTCAATAGCACTAGGTCGGTAGGATTTTATTGTGTAAACCTTGTTTTGTAAAGTGTGATTAATTTGTAATAAATCACACTGGTAAAATGAGTTTAAACAAGTTTTTTTAAAAGAAAAGTTTTAAATCAAATAACCTGTTCGGAACAAAATTTGTTTTTTGTTCGAACGAAAACGATATATTTTAAATAAAAGAAAACAAATATAAACCAAAGCAAAACAAAAATACATAAATATATTTTTTACAATAATATAATGATTATAGCAAAGCAGGATTCACATTTATAACAATAATTGTTAAATTCGATGTTAAAATAAATGGTCAAATATGTCATTTTATTTTTTGAAGAAGGGAAACGGAAGTAAAACAACTACTTCTATCTTTTTGCCTTCTTCAATTTATATCATTCATACTTGTGTACCAAATTTTCATCATTTTATTTATATTTAGTTTTTAATTTCGTACAAGCAAAAAGGTTTATGACCACAATTATCGAAATATATTTCACATTGTGTATTCAGTCTTCGTCAGAAAAAACGATCTAAATAGGAGCTCAAAATTTAAACCTGCGGTTTGCAGCTATTAATTCTTGATATGCTTGTTGTATCTCAGTGTATTTTAACATATTTATTGAATTACTTACTTCTGCAAATAAATTTCAACCTCATGTTTGAAGAAAGAGTTAATTTTAAATCAATTTTCAATTAATGATTCGTTGTTTTGACAAAATGTTATAGATAATAATTTTTTAAGTGTAATTTACGCTGCTAGCTTGCCTTGAATTATCCTTGCTATGATATGGAATTTAAGTGCTGAATATAATGAATCAATTTTACAGAGCGTATTTGTAATAATATTGAAAATATAGTTTTCTTCATTATACTAAGGATTTTAGTACCATAGCGTTTTGCAAATTAATTGAAATAAAGACGAGTATTTCTAAAATTTGTTTTAGTCAAGCTCCAAACTTTCTTGCGTGACGTCTCTGCTTTGTAATTCGGCTCCAGAATTTGAATGTTAGTCACGTACGGAGCTGTATATCTACTTTTTTATTTTTAATTAACAGTTGAATTCATATTCATACCAAGTTTTATTCTTTTTACGTTGTTTGTTAATGAAGCTATTGTTTTAATTCCTTTTACGTAAAATGTACCATAACTTTTTTAACCGTTTTTGTATTTCATTTTTGATTGCGAAATCCATATTAATTTACTTCATATCGTATAAACAAATATGAAACAAATGTTAGGAATTTAAATGTGGCCATTTAGTATTTATTGTTTCAATTAAATTAGACAATTTCCATTGTTTCTGACTCATATCAAATTTACCTTACCTAGTACAATTCAAATAATTATTTATTTGAGTTTAAAAGTTTGTTTATTTTATTTAAAAGAACGTTTATCTAATTTTATTTAATTTTCACATTTAATTTTAAAATTAAATAATTTATTAAATTATCAAAATTGAGTTACAACAACTTTTTCATGTTTTATTAAGATTTATTCATTACTTTAATTAGTAAACGGGTAAATATAAACGTTTCATTAATTTACTTATTCTATTTTACTTTACAAAAGAACTTGTAATCAGTTGATGTTCTAATCACGAAAGGAATGGACGCAGTATTGAAATGTTATTTACACATAAATAATAAATAGAAAAGTTAGAAAATTACAAAAGTGATAGATATTAAATGAAACATATTAAATCTCTATTTAACAACTTGGCCGAAGATGGCAAACAACAACAAAATATAAACTAAAGTTACTACATGGCAAGACTACATCTTGTCAATCCAAAAGCTAAACCACCACTGAGTATTTGTTGTTGTTTTCCATGGGACTTGCTGACAAGGGGTAAGAGGGTGGAATCGTTGACTTGGTTAGAGATAACTGTTCCCATGCATGAGTTTACATAAAAAACACTAGACGCTTCTAAGGCATGCAATACAAGGATCAAAAACTATCTCAGACCAACGCACAGCTACTAATTTACCCAAATATGTCATCACATAATGGATAACAAGCGCGACAATTCAGAGAAGCCATAAACTCTATAAATAATGATCTAAGAATATTGAAATTATTACAAACATATGCACTAATAAATTTGATTACCAAAACTCTGTCAAGTCAACTTTACAAAGATTCATAGTATTTGGCTAACATAATCAACTCGACTAAGCAGGTTAACGTCATTTGAATTTAAATTTTACTTGCAATTTTTGTTCGAGGCTAAGGAATTCTCGTTCCTGTGACTCCTTATATTCATAGACTTAATAGAGCGGTAGAAAACAGCGGTAGCATAATTTTAACAATGTTTTAAAATTAACTTAATAATATCTGCAGTAATATTTTTACATATTTATAAAATATCTAAATTATTCTTCTTAGTAAGTTAAATTTACCTATAATATTTTAATTTGCTCCTGGTTTATTTGTATTGCAATTTTAATATTATATTAGTGATAAATAAATATTTAATTTTACGTGCACACAATATAATTAACAAACACCGATAAACTATAAAAAATAAAACTAAGTAGTGGTATCACGCTTCCAGGTCCACCTGATTGACGTACGATCCACGTCCGGTGCTTGAGTCTGGCTCTCGAGCGCAGGATTTAGCTCGGACGAGTCGGACGCAAGGAACACGCGCTCAGCTCTAAAAGGATAGCGTATCTGGTAAGTGTTGGCTAATTTTCCGGACGCTTGGCCCCGAGTCCAATAAAAAGGCTCCGGAACCTCTCATCTCATCCCAAAACATTTGTTGGATTACATGTCTGTCCGGAGCTGAGCACGAACCGCCCTTCTGCCCATGCAGCCGAGGAACCGCTTTAGAGCGAGGTAATGGAGATAGACAGTTAAACGGTGTACACCAAACTTCTTGGAATTTATTTTTGGATTAAAGTGCGAGTGTTAGTGAACAAGTTCATGTACTTTTCTTTATTTATTTACACTAAAGACTAACACAAAAATTGATACATGTCCTAGAAAATGGTTTGGCAATTATATCAGAAGATTTGTTTATGAAACTTGACAGTTCCATTTTCAATATTTTAAGAAAGTAACAAACGATTACGTTTTATGCAAAAGAATGATGTAATGGGCTTATCAATCATAATCATTGTATGGCAAATTGGTATCAAAAATGTAAACTATTTACTTACAAATTACTAATAATAAAAAACAAATCTTGATAAAACTTCATTTAGTACTAAATGATTAAGGTTTATAAATGTTGTAACGTCATCAGTACATATTTTGAAATGAAACTTCTCATTAGATGAACGTTGTCCATGGGGTACCAAAACATTTAATGTTTGTGCTTGAGCAACACTAGCGTCACTCAACTGTCAAAATATGTAGAAATGTAAAAATACATCTTGCTTAACTTCACTGAATATAAATATTTTAGAGCTAAAATATAAAATAATTGGATTTCAGTTTTCGGTTGTAAGAATAAAGTGTAAAACTTTTGTTTTGCATTTTCAATGCGACGGTTCGGCCATTAATGAGTCAAAGGTTTATGTTGAAGTGTACACTGTAAGAGTCAATTAATAAATGGCCACAACAATTGGTCGAAGCGTCGTATAATAAATGCTAAATAAAAGTTTTATAGTTTATTCTTATATGTACCTAAAGTCGGAAATTGAATTATTATATATAATATCATTTGGTTTATTTAAAAATTCGAAATAACTTTAAATCCTCGTTAATAAGTTTTTAATAAATATAAATAAAATAAATAAATAAATATATCATCACGCCTTTTACCCATTATTAGGTGTGACACTCTGCCGAAGCAGATTTCGGTAATTGATATCGCGTGAAGTGCGGTTACCAGCCGTCAAATCACGGTCCCCAAAGATGTTAGCGGAGGGAGAGCCACAGGGATAGATTTAAATTGGTGAAAATTGTTTGTTAGCTGTGGGGATCGAACCAGGGTTCTCAAGATCCACAGGCCAACTCGATACCACTGAGCCACCTACCCCATAAATATAAAAGGAATTAAATCGTCAAAATCAACTACGACTTATCAATGCAGAGAAGAATACAGAAAAATGGAGTGCAGACATTATTTTGTCTATAAAATAAAACCGTAGTAAAGTCTTGGATTAGCTATTATTATGCTATAAGATTCAAAACTGTCGTAATAAAAGTGTAACTAATTGTTATTAAGCTACTATAATAAGGGATAGCAGTAATATTGGGTCAGTCTGTGAATTTGAGAACCCGATTTACTTCACATTAAAATTAGCAGTATATATCCTCTTCCAATAACATTTAAGAGTTGATAACTGCACTTCACGCTCAACATATATTACCTAGCGTGAACTGCTACGGCAGAATGCCACACCCAGCAATGAGTAAAAGACGGGGTGATATATTTATTTTATACTATAATCATTTGTAAATAACTAAAATATTTATTAATGTTTATAATTATATATGTTGTGTAAAAATATATCCTATTGCGAAATAAATAAATGAATTAAATTCAATTTTCTATAATATAACAAAGATCATGATTTGTTATTCGTGTCCAAAATTCCTAGTGGTTTCGGATTTCATTTTATGCTCGTGTATTCCTATAGGTAAATTAAATTTATTTTTGAGCTGAAACGCTGAAAGTTACGCTTCCAGCATTTATCCCTGTAGCCTGTAGCTCACTGTTCATGAACGGCAGTGGATATCATGTTTTCATGATATTCATATTTCTTGGTAAGTAACAAATATTTCATCGATGAATATTATCGGCAGTTGAAATCAGTTATTGTGTAAATTATGTATGTGTCAACATTTTATAAATAAGTACCTACTTCGTACGTTATAATAATTTTATTATGGTACCATAACCCAGATTTCAAAGACTATTATTTATTCATAATATCTTTGAATAACATGCAGTAGCAATTCAGTTAATAATAAAATTCCAACATTGACAGAAGCACTAGTGTTGACAATTTTACCACTAGATCTGGCTTATTTGAAATGAATATTTAATAACTAATAAATTTAAAAGCTTATGCTTATGTAAAAAAGCTCTTGCCTCTTATGCCAGATACAATATTTTTTTTACATGCTCCAAAAAAGATTTATTTGAACTTTAAATACACTCAGAAAAATTTAATTGTGAGACAATTTAAGATTCAATGTAAATAAATGTGGTAGGTGGCTCAATGGTATCGAGTCGGCTTGTGAATTTGAGAACCCGGGTTCGATTCCCACAGCAGACAAACAATTTTCACCACGTTAAAGCTACCCCTGTGGCTCCCTCGTCATCACAAACATCTTTGCGGGCCGTGATTTGACGGCTTGTAACCGCACTTCACGCCAAGAAATTGGTAAAAGGCGTCATGATATATTTATTTATTTATATAAAAATAAGAATTTTGAATAAAATAATCATTCTTAGTTTTTATTTTAATTTTTGTAAAATAGCATTCATGTAACATTACTATTTATTCTTATCTAAAAAGGGGAAACTAATTTTCGTGATTACTTTTCTGCGCACGGCGTGAAAAATATATTTTTCATATTTCAATTTATTTATTTGTAAAAACCCTTTAATAAATCATACTATGAGTAAGCATTGCTATTCTAACGGATTTATAAATTCAATAGCACACTTGTGATAATCTCGTGGTTAGTAAATAGCAAATTTAATGTATATAAATTTATATTGTGATTACAGATAAATATTTCATTGAGAGGTAAGTGTATTAAACTAATATACCAAGATAATATTCGTGCAGGCATGGAAAATTCCTTCAAAAGTATAAAAAGGTTTGAATGAAAAACTTTGTAAGTTATGAAAGCAACGTGAACAGATACATTTGAATACTTTGAAATTCCTTTTATGCTTTTCTTCGTCTTTTTTATGATTGGATTTTAAAAGCATAATAAAATTTGTAGGTATCTGAAGCGTTCGATGTGTCTTGCGTAAAGAACCATGTCACGCTTGAACAGTTTTTATGTTTTGCAGGTAATAAACCCGGAAATAAAACCCCTTTTATAAAATGAGATTTAATCGATTGCAATAATTTAAAAATGTAAATACATTTGAATTACGTTATTACATGCTTAAGTTTAAATTGTATATCTACAGGTTATATTTTATTTTGGTTCAATATTATGATTTCAATTTCTAAGAATCTAATACCAGACGAAATGCTTAACATCAGCAGATGAACTATAATTAAGTATGCAGTTATGTATAGATGAGTATTTTAAATTAATGATAAAATAAAATATCAACGCTCAGACATATTCATACGACAGCAATGGTGGTATATTTAAACTTTTTGTCTATCGGGGACCGGACATTGATTTAAATTTTCATACCTCTTAATTTTTTGTTATATATGATTCAGGTTTCGTTGGTATATATTTAGGACCAGATTTTCATCTCTGAATATAGTTCCAGATAATTATCAGCAGAGTAATTGTCAAATATTGCATCAGAAAATGGAGTTCAATATAATTATTTTTATTTATCCTGCTGATAGTTAATGGGAACTTGATAAGGAGATGGAAAAACTGGCGTCTAAACAAATACACTGAGTTTGATCAGGTTTGCTTCCTTTGCATTCTAAAAAGTGCATACCCAACGAATTCTCATCGTTGTACTCGGACTAAAATTAAAATGTAAATTAAAATATGTAACAGTGGATCCAATTTAAGTTACTGTCTGATGATTATGCTCATTTGCAATTGTAAAACAACAAAATTTATTTATTTGTAACAAGCTACTTACACTCGACTTATTTTAGTATTTAAATAATTCAAATTGATGAACTTGAAATAAGGCACTACTGCTATTAAATTTTTTATTTTAATGCATTGTTATAATCATTATTTATGCGTTATTTTTAATTTATATATTTATGGTGGTAAATTTGATTTCGCCTGCTAGCGATATATCGAGCTGCTGCGGCTTTGTTCATATAATTGCATAAATAAATACAAAATAAATAAATGTCATTTAAAATTCAAAACCATGCTAAAAATATAATAAAAATTACTAATTCAGTATTTGCCAAAATTTGTACATATATCTAGACCGCCCCTTCTCTGTGCGCTCATTTATTTTATCCTCAGTTTTCAAGTGTATTAGTTAGCTTTAAATTTAAAGTTACAGATGTTATTAAAAATTGTGATAACGGCTAATCCATTTTACTAATTTGCTTGTTTATTAAATATTTAAAGGATAGACAAGAAGATAAAAAATAATTTAAATAATAAATTTGAAATATGCTACTTTCATCTCTCTCTAAAATTCTACTAAATCCTACGTATTCTTTTTTCAATTCAATATATTTAAATTTACCATTGCGAAGTAAATTATTGAAAGCAGATAATGAAATATTACAGGAACTATAAAAGTACAAATATGTACTTTGTAATGCATTTATTATTCGTATCTATTTTGATTATATTTGCGGAAACTTTCGGTTCTACCATTTTATATATTTTTGTATAATTTTTTACTGTTTAGGAGAAAAATACATGAAGAATACAATGATTTTCTTCTTAGTACGTCACTGTAAAATGTTATCTGTGAGAAAGATAAGTTTAGGCATAAATACCGAGTACGTTTTTGTCCCTGGGCGGATATATCACAGCGCAGATTTCCGCGCGGCCCATTAGCGAGCCGCTACGAACACCATTAACCAAGACGTCAGTAATAGACTCGCATTAAAGGAGTTTTTCCAATTTTACAAACGTATATATCTTATTTTCTTACGATTTCTGTACGGAACAATGCCCAGATATACGATATTTTGAGAAATATTGCTTCCAGCATTTGACAGAGAAGTTTTAAAGACTTTTGTGTTATGTGACTGAAATAATTTATAGCTTCAAATTTTAGAATTCTTACGGGAAAATGAAATATACTAACGGAAATAACAAATATATCATTAGCGTTTTGTACTTGAGCAGTTTTTTAGCTTGCAGATAACTAAAATATTTCAGGAAAAAATATTGTTCTTCTACAAATGTGGAAATAATGATATAGGTTTATGAAATGAAAGAGTTGTAAACATTACACAAAATGGTATTGTTTTTCCTTATAAAAACCGAATATGGCATGTTTTTGTAAACAAATAACAACATTTTACTAACTCTTACACGTTAATTAAATTGAAGTAGGATAAGCAGATAATATAATAGGAAATACTAACAATAAAATACAAATATTGTGTAACTATTCCTTTGCTAGGTTGCAGAATAGTTATTTAAGTGTTTTAAAATGTACTAATTACTCACACTCATTGAACAACAGCACAGTTGAAGAGTCTAAATCACCATTTACCTAGAACAAAGAAGAAAAATTAGTATTAACACGATACCGAATATTTAATAAACTATTTAAACGTTACATTTTTCTTTACTGATTACTAGACCGCTATTTCTGTTATTTCGATCCATTAAACTATTTAAACTTGAAATAAATAATGTTTTATTACTATCTTGTAACAAAAGAGTAGAAAATATATGTCACAAAAATTTATTCTTTTAATTAATATTAGGTATGACAGATTTTACTAGATAGATTATTATTAAGTGGATTAATCATAAATAGCTTGTTTACTTAAAAGTTATAAGTAATAATAAGATCAGGCTGGGACAATGCAAGAAGATAATAAAAAGTATTATCTATTTGGATGGTTCCATAAAAAAGGATTAACTCAAAATTAGAAGATAATTTATTGATATTCTCGAGTCACATATTCACTGTACACATTTTATGCTGTATATAGAGCAGTCAAATATTTCTATATTTGATAAGTCCGTTTTTACTTCCTTGTACGAAGTAAAGGAAGTATTGTAATCGCAAAAATTTTCGGTTCTCAGATTTCAGCGGAAATACGCATTTTGACCGTGCCTGAATCCATTTTGACGAATTTCGTGGTGACATCTGTACGTACGTATGCACGTACGTATATATCTCGCATAACTCAAAAACGGTAAGCCGTGGAAAGTTGAAATTTTTGGTTATTATATAACTTCCGGCAGTGGTACTTTACTTGAAGCATATAATATATTTTCATGAAAAACTATATTAAAATATACTCCAAAACTTTTCAAATTTGGTATATAAGACTACTATATCAATGGAAATAATATAATAAATTTTGGTTATAATAGACTAACCGGAAGTGATACAGTACATGAAGTTGCTAACAGTTTTTCTTGAAAAAAATGGTTTTATTGTGATTTTAGAAATAAATGCTGCGAATAAAAGTTTTACAGAATTAAATTCTTCGTCTAGCACATTAAGAATTATTAAATTAGCCTTTTTTATAAGTGAGATATGTAAATTTAAAAATTATATATTTTTTGTTTATTTAATTAAGTTTGCTATGGATTAGAACAAAAAATTAAAAAAAAATTAAAAAATTAATGTCAAATATGTGCAATTAAAAATATATCTATAGTTTAATACGCGTACAAGGAAGTCATGTGGTGTCCACATCAGATTTTTGTATGAATTTTAGCATATCGTTTTAATTTTTAGTTTGTCCAATCTCAAAAATACGAGTTTAAGGAATTGGTATTGTTTTCTGTATCATTGGCAAAATTTAAATTTTATACTGTATATAGAACAGTCAAATATTTTGACATTTAATAAGTTTTATTACAGTTTCAGCATATTGTTTTAATTTTTAGCTCGTCGAATATTAAAGAGACGAGCTTAAGTGATCGGTTCGGTTGTCTGTGTCATTGGTAAAAATTTAAAAATCCTGGGCAGATTCTCTAAATGTCGTTCATTCGGTCGTCTGTTGTCTGTTATCGCTCGCTTATTTTTGTGCGTCTAACTCTTTCCGCATTGTTTTACAAATCGAGCTAACCATTAAATGACTGAGATATTTCAATATTTTTAAAGTATTGTCAACTTATTGACAAAAAATGTTATTTAAATGATTTTAGTGTTTTCAATGACTTAGATTTGTTTGCATAATAAAAATGTATATTTTTTATAATTTTCTAATGTATAAAATATTAATAAGAGACGAAAAATAACTTCCAAATTAATAAAATTAAAATACATTGGCAACGAAATTTATTCATTCAACAAATAAATCAGAGCTTTTTATATCATATTATACTTATACATATATACAGAATATTATATTTTAATACAAAAACCATTCAGAGAAAAAAATCTCAAATTTATGTTCTACTCAGTAAATAAACGAACTTAAGATATAATATACCTCTATCACTAGTTATTAGGCTAACTCACTTTCATGGAATCCAGCCTCAGACGAATAAGATTAATTTATATAATAATTTTTCATATGTAGATATTAAAAAACAAAACTGTTCGTAATGTAGAATTATATTTATTTGAGTTGTTTACTGGTGTATGTATTCGTGTCCAGATTGACGGCACAGCTCTGTCGGTGGCGCACCGCGCGGCGTATTTAAGTTCGCTAGGCAATCAAGTCCCGCGCTGAGCTAATATTCACTGCGTTGCGGATTCAATCGGATGTTGACGCGTACAGCGCTCGGTCCAACACCGGATATTACTTTCCCACTCTGTTTAACTACATTGGTTTTTATTTCCTTAATTTCACCTTCAAATACTGAAAGACTTTTGTTTATTGTAACTGTAAACCGCGCAGTCAGATTTTGTTATTTATTTTGTACTGTAATTGAAATAGAATTTGCCGGAAATTACAAAATTTAAGTAATTATTTACTAAGATTTAATTAATATTTATGGCAAGAAAGAATAATTTCAACTAGAAGTATTACCCATTATTATATTTATGTGTATTGAAACAATAATGTATTTAACGAGATATCTTGGAGGAATTAGAATTTATTAAGTGCGCAAAATGAGTGTTTTTTTGTTGTTGCGCGTGAGAATGTTACTTTTAGTCAAGACAGTAGGTCGAGACAATAAATGTCATTCTATCGAGCCAAAAAACAAGAATTTTGCCTACGAAATACAAACAACATTTTTTCTACAACTGTAAATAAAAAATAATACAGTAATTATTGATTTATTTAAGTAAATTGAAGGTGATGACAGTGCGCGAGATACTCATTTTGCGCACTACACGTTGTCATGGTAATATAAATGAAAAAACCAAGTACATTGCGTATTGATATTAGAGAACAAAAATTAAAATTTTTTGACAGCTGTAGAAAAAATAATTCTAAAAACTGGAATAAATAAATTTGTTATTTTCTCAGATTACTATTTGATAATACTTGAAATTTTTCTTCACCAAAGTTTTTCTATATCATATTTTGCGCAATAATAAAAAATTAAATCATTCTTAACAAAAACATCCAAAAAAACCAAACGATATTAGGCAGTCTGATAATTTATATATTCCACACCATCGTACTTAAAATTATAACAGTAATGTATACTATATACTCATTAAAATGTTAACAAACTGCCATACAGACTTGAGTCAATTTGTTATAAAATATAGAACACGAATTTAAGAACATCCTCCTGGAATATACATTTTATTCATTAGATGCATTTTTGAATAGTAGTTATTTATGATTCTACTTAATTTTGTACTATCTAATTTTATAATATGTACTTATTTTGACACGCCAAGTGTATTTATACTTATCATGACAAGTAAATATTATTATTACATCTTTTCCCTGGTCAATGATCAAGAATGAACAATCTTTTCGTTATAAGAGATCGCTCATATATTAATAGTCTTGGTCTAATTTTAAAGTTCGTCTTTTAATTTTATTGTTAGTATATTTGGAAATTAGTATTAAATTAATTCATAGTATTATTCTCTAACTCATCAAGTAGTATAGCATACACCTCTGAAAGCATATCACGAAACAATCATTTATTTTTTTCGCTGCGCAACAGGAACTTAATTCTAATTACAGTACAGACTACGTGAGAAAATGACAGTATTACGGCATTTCAACTGCATACACAATTGCCGATCGTTAAACACTAATCCAGGCGCTCATTCATAATATTCATCCTATAATTAATATCTGTCAAACATTGATGGCCGCCCTTGTTCTGATAACAAAATAAACACGATATAGATGTAAACAAGGACATATGATTCATTTTAAGAAATTTACCTCTTTTGGGTTGACAGTGCGTTATAACTTTCGTATGGAATAATATGCATAGGTACTTGATAAAACTATTTCTATGGATCGATTAAAACCGGAATACATAACTCAAGAGAACGATAATCTTCAATAATTTTAGTTTCATATTAATATTTAATGATTTTTTTCGCTTAGTTGCCTCTGGAAGGGGCGAATTGTGGTGGATCAAGTACTTCGCTATCGAGTTAACGGTTTTTTTTACTGCGATTTTTTAGATAGTAACCATTGTTTTATTAAAGTACAATTTTTGATATTGATAGTTTGAAATTCTTTACTTGAAAAAATATTATTAAAAATTTATAATTTTAATTTATTATTTACGTTCTTCCAAAACACTAAACTAACATGCGCATTGAGTCTTACAATGCGAAGTTATGGAGATATTCACATCAGATATTGGCGAAGGTTTTCAACAGATATATTTTAATATTTTACTTACAATTGATTATTATTTTAACATTATTATAATACATCTGTTTCTAAAATTGATATGTGATACATATATCAACTACATTGAACAGATTATTTATTATAAGAAATATTCAATGTACAATTTTTATAGATAAGAGAAGTAGAAATATTGCTGGAGGAAACGTCAAAAAAATTAAATTGTTTGTTTGCTTATTGATATCCGTAGGTACCATTCATTTGTTTGTGACCGAAATACGCAAAAGTTTGTGTTTGGAGAAACACGCTTTAACGTAATATTATATAATGTTATACAGCGTAACTAAAATAAATTGAGCTATCTGATTAGACTATTTTTCGATTAATTGTATAGTCAGTTATATAAATACCTCTATAAATCGGCTAAATATTTTGCACATGGGTATACGTTTATAACAGATTTCACTGTATTCACCACAAAATATAGTACACAGATTAAACAGGTAGCGGAAGAAAATGTTAAAAAAAAAAACTGCAGATAACTGGTACCCCAATAAAATATACATTGGAATAAAAGCCAATCTATTGAACAATTAAGATACTGTCTCCTGCTATAAAATATAGCCAGACTAAAATGCTTTATCAGAGCGATAAAGAAGGGCACTGTTATTATAATTGGATTAAGATGGATGTATGCGCGTAATTATGATTTATGCGGCGTGCGGGATTGGAAGGGTAAACACAACAGGGTGTGGCGGCGGGGAAGCAGCGGAGTGGTAGGGGTGCTGCACGCTGCAACGTTCGGCGACCACCTGTTACGCGGCAAGCATCGTTGCGTGGCCGCTAGTTGGGTTGCGGTCCAACTACATTAGCCAACTAGATTAAGATCAGAAACTAATAATGATAGTTAGGGCATTTGT
Organism: Pterostichus niger; assembly: GCA_947425015.1. NCBI lineage: Eukaryota > Metazoa > Arthropoda > Insecta > Coleoptera > Carabidae > Pterostichus > Pterostichus niger. The sequence continues at coordinate 18,566,596 of OX380341.1, read as the reverse complement.
ATGCAAACCAGGAAATATATTGAATATTAGTGTTGTTTATTGCGGGTCATTGTTTGGGCTAATATGTTCTCTATAAATTTTGACATCCATTTACATGTTATTGGACCTGTAGGATTTAAACGTTTCTAATTTAATACTAAATTTTCTAAATATCTGTGAATTGATAAAAAAATTCGAAAACATTTTGTACATCAAGAAGTTCACTTCTTTTACGAGATATATACAAATTTGTCTACGACCCCAATATTTAAATATAATCTTTATTAATAATATTAAAATTGATCTTAATAAAGAACTATACTTTTTGCAATGGGATTAAAACACAGTTTTTCTCCCGTTGCTAATAACGACAGGGATAAGTTCATTTGAGTTGTTAGTAACGGCATAGCTGGGTAAAATGTATTATTTTTGTCACGATTTTTAACTCATAGAAACCGACTTTTATGTTGGTTATGGAAAAAATCATAATATAAGGCATGTTCCCGCACATCATTTTCGATGAATCATTCTCACTGATTCGTCTGTAAACGAATGAATGTAAATTGAATAGGAATGTTTAGATACATTGGTTAGATTTAGCGAATGGATGGATGAGAATGAAGGTTTGTTGCGCGATGATTGATTTTGGTTGTGAGGAAGAAAAGGGTTCATATGGAGGAAGTGTTAATGTGGTCGAAACGAGTATCGTGTGTCAGGGTGAGAATGTTAACGTGAACTGATTATTTTCTTATGAATCTTTTAATGGATGCACTATGAATGTTTTAGGGGTTCGTGTTATCCCATTTAATGGGATATAGCGTGATATTATGTATGTATGAATTCGTTCACATTTATTCATATTTAATACTAGAAAATTAATCATATGTTTGTTCATTATTAAACATGGCGCCGCGTCTTTCAAAAATGAATTCAATACACATGTTCACATTAACAAGCGTTACCATAATTCATTTTATTTTTATTTTTGAATAACGAACAAAGTAGAAATCCTTTTTATTTTCAAAGATTTAATAAATCAGTAAAATTGATTCATAGAAAATGTATGGAAACGCGGCTATAGGTTTCAGTTGTTCGCATTAAATTCTATGAAATTTTAAAAACTATTTGGCTAGTATTACGATATAAGTTTCTAGATGTATTAAGCGGTTGGTTTCAACATGGTAGTTATCTTCTTAGAATACCCAAAAACCAAACTCGTAATAGCAGCTATTATGTGCCTTAATTATTTGTCATTAACGTAATGAAAACAGTGTAAGGTTGTAGAAATGTCGTTTTAAATAAAATATACATACATAATTCTAATAATAGTTATTAATAAAAATGAAAAATTAAGTAGCTACCTGTCTAAGTCTTAATTAAATAATTAAAAAATAACACCAGTTTATTCATTTTTAAGTAGGCTATCATTCCAATTGAATTGTGCTCCATAGATATTAATGGAGAGGAAGCCACAGGGGCAATTAGTTGCCGCTTTTGGTTAGTACTTGTCATAATATTAATATTCAAAAAAAATATGTAACTGTTACATAAATGAATTGTTTATTAGTTTGCATATCGGTCATTGAATGTTGAAAAACAATAATATATAATTGTTTAATTTCATTTTTATCATCGGACGTTTCGAGCACTAAAAAGTGCACATCTTCTGCGGCGACATAAGAGTGGATAAAATCTAACAAAACAAAAAATACAAATAAATTCATTTGACAAAAAACTATAGTCTTACATATTCGAACAAATTCACTTGTTTTTGGATAGTTAATGAATTTAGATCATTATCGTTTTTTTCTGCATTTTTCACTATATATTTTTTGCTAAATAAATTTACTTTTTTTTTTCGTTTTGTTGGGTCTTATCCACTCAGTGTTATGTCGCTGAAGATAAGCACGTTTCTGTACTCGAAGCGTCCAATTATAAAAAAAATTAAACAATTATATATGATTGTTTTTCAACATTCAATGACCTACATGCAGACTACTGAACAAATCATTTATTCTTATAAAGTCAACTAACTTACTAATAACTGTTACATACTTTTAAAAATATTCATTCAATAAAAAATTGTCAAAAATAAAAATAAATAAAATAAATATATCATCACGCCTTTTACTCATTACCGGGTGTGGCACTCTGCCGTAGCAGATCTCGGTAAGTGATATATTTCTTCGCGTAAAGTGCGGTTACCAGCCGTCAAATCAAGCCCCCCCCCAAAGATGTTAGTGGAGGAGGAGCCAAAGGGGTAGATTTTCAATTAGTGAACATTGTTTGTCGGCTGTGGGGATCGAACCAGGGTTCTCAAGATCCACAGGCCGACCACTGAGATTGTCAAAAATGTATTATTTAAAATTTATTATTATATCACCTCAAGCCAAATGTAAACGATATATTTACCTATTTTATTTTTAATATATTGTAACATAAAACAGACAATCGCAATAATATTTTGTTATTGCATGGCGAAAGGAAATATTATTAAGTAGGTACTCGTATATAAACATTGAAAATGGAATACAATAAGAAAACATGTTAAATTACGTAGATAGACAATACTTCCTGCGGTTAAACAGGGAATATTCTCAACATATATTGTAAACAATGCAATAGTTTACAATTTCCACAGAATTACATATACCGTAGAAACTATTTCACATTCAACTAACAAACAAAACCAAATCAAACTCTCATATTCCATATAAATGTTCGTTTACAACAAGAGATTACCTCATTTCCACTTCATAACATTAACCTAAATGTAATTACAAAATAATATCAGTCATAACAATAACTTGAAATTTGCTGCACAGGGTTGAAGTGGCCATTCTTGTAACAAGCGGCGGATCTATTCCCGGCATAATAACGGGTTCATTTGCACAAAACAGCAACTATAAAAGCGCAATATAACCAAGCGCGCACGCATGTGTATGCGCAGCGCAGGGCGGGTGCGATGGTCCACCAGAGGAACAATTAACCTGACTATATTGGCTGTTGTGTGTAATCGTGTGCATTAGCAGGAGCGGTATGGCGACCATATTGCATGGTCTCCGTCATGCTCAATATCAGGCGTCTGGATAGTGTGACAGTCAACAATGCTGGTGAAGTTTTGAAGTGGTTTTGTTTAAGTGTAAGTAATGCTGTACCTTGTTATTTAATTATCTTAATGTAATACTAAATGACCCTATCTATCTCTATATTTTTTTAATAGATTGGTGAACCAAATAAGTAATGTAACAAAGTGAAACAAATCGTTTTTGTTAAAATTCAAAAATAATTAAATGTTATCTTTTTGAAAGTTGAAAGTTGATTTGACTTTTGGTTATTAAATTTATTAGTGCATATGTTTATAATAATTTCAGTATTCTTCGATCATTCTTTATCTAGTTTATGGTTTTTCTGAATTGATATAGCTTCTAATGAGACCTCACAATATAACCTTACAAATGAATTATTTTAGTAATATTAAATTAAAAACAATTAATTTTGTCTTTGTTGTTTTTTTAAATTATTTTAGTAGTACAAAGATATAATTACTAATTTGTATAAATATTGTTAATAATATAATTTCAGTATTTTTATTCATTTAAAAGGAACATTACAAATATATTAAATATGCTTCTTTAAGACAAATTTAATAATTTAACTAATGTGATTAAAAACAATGATAATTTAAAAACCTTCAAGCACCATTAAAATAGTTTTTTCTAAAACTATCAAAAAGGTAACGGTTTTTCACTAATATCAATACGCGAAGTACTTGATTTTGTACCCTAGTGCGCAAAATCAGTATTTTACGAACTGTTTTGCACCCTAGTGCGCAAAATGAGTATTTCATTTGTACCACATTCATATTATTTTTGATTGTTATCCTTCAATTTACTTGAATAAATCAATAACTATTGTATTATTCTTTTTTGAAGTTGTAGAAAATATGTTGTTTGTATTTCGTGAGCGAAATTCTTGTTTTTTAGTGCGATCGAATGACTTGTTTGTGTGACATGAAATGAATGAATGATGTGGAAAGATAATTAGGATTTGAATAAACTTTTATATTTTATTAACTATAATAATTAATGTGGAGATCAACACCTTCAAGCACTACTGCAGTTATTAAAGTTTAAACTTAAGTATAACGCAAATATCGCATGATGTGAAAATCTACATTTTCACGCGTTGAGTCGATGGACGAGACTCACTGTTTCCACCTGGGATTCATCCCACACACATCGGGGTGGACACAGATGCCTCAAGTGATTGGTTATGTAGTCTGACACTTTGGCACTGCAGAATATTAACTATAACTGCCCCTTTTATTAATGCCCTATATTTGAATACCAAAAGATCTCACACTCAGCCTTAATGTTGCATGAATGTCAAATTACACGAAACCAATATTTTACCTAAACGCAACATAACAACAATGAAATAGCTTATATTGTAATATTTGTCTCGACCTTTAGTCTCGACTAAAAGTGACGTTCTCACGCGCAATAAAGAAACACTCATTTCGCGTGCATAATACAAAAATAACTATTATTTTCTAAAAATCACTATACTCTTGTTAAATATTTATGACGTTTAAATTCTCTCAAATGGGATCAACTACTGAACACCACACTGAAACTATCTTTTGTACTCGCTTACTCGCTTATACATTTGATAGTTTCCGTAAAAGAATTGTCATTTGTTAAGGAAAATAATAGTATATTATTGGCATATATAAATACTAAAATCATTATAAATCAAATATGATAAAAAGGTACACTTTCAGTTGGTCTCTACAACCTTACTGTTGATATCACTTGTATTTCTTAGTTTTTTCTTTTATTTTGTTTGTTAGTAGTGATATTTTATTAATTTATATAGAATATAGTATTAGTTTCATTTATCCTTTAGCTTTCAGGTAAAAATTTAAATAAATAATTTATAATTTTATTTAATAGTGTAGATTTTTCTTAGTAGAAAATGGTTCTTTTAGTATAATTTTAATTAATATAATTTTATTACCTTCTTTATTTTAGATATTTTCTATTATCATTAATTTTTATTATTTTTAAAATACTTAATTATTAGGTTGGTAGTAAACTGTACCTTTGTTGTAATTATAATTTTCATCATTATGCGCATTCTTATTTTAAAATACCAAACATACCTATAAGTTAATGAAATACAAATAAGTCATTATACGCGAATGATTCACGAGCATAATAATATTTCACTCTCGTGTGATATACAAAGTTTTATTTTACTGTAGCGGTTTTTCTACAATAAAGTCAGATAAAGACTCAAACTAAATTGAATGGAGATGCTGTCAAATAAGGGAAATATTACTGTTAAGCAGTTAAATGAATGTACTCAGTTTAGGAGTACGAAAACTTTCAAGACAAAGCAATTGAAGGATTTCAGTTCTTTTATTATCTAGTGTAAATATTTGTATTATGAAAATTATATAGTCCTTTTTCGATTTTATAGTTATTTGTCAAATAACTCATCTATATAACTCTCCCTACAGAAAACCCCAGATCATAAAATGTCATGCTCTAAAAATTCCTTCCAAAATCAAATTCCTTCACCACGTTGCCTTAAACTGTAAATTCTGCGTGAATGGTGGCCAGTAGAACCATTCATGTTCTCCATCGCTTCGACATTGCGTCTGCGGAGTAGATGCGTCCTACTGTACTCTGTACATACTGTGCAAACTGCTTCCGCCAGCCTGCCGCCACCGGTCGTGTTCCGTGCGTCATTGCATCCGGTAATCTGGTAATGCAAATGTTACGCTATGGATGACTTTACAGTTGAAATTTGGTTCTAGGGTAGAGCTTATGGTTACATAGAGGGTAGAAGTTGGGTTAATTGCTTATTGTAAGGGTGATTATTTATTGGGGTTGTAGAGAAAGGTTGTTGTTTTATTGTGCGAATATTTTTAATTGATTAATTAATACAGTAAAGATTTTATAAATGGGTATAGAATAAAAAATTATATATTATTATTTATCCCAATTTAATAGAGTACGTATATGATTCTCACATACCTCGGGATTTTGGTGAATATTCAAATTTTAGCTACAACTATGGTCGTAGGAACTGTTACATAAACTGTATCAATAATACAGAGCATCCAACCTAAGGGGGTTCCACCAAGCAACAAGAGTACAAACATATAAATATAAATGTATTATTGTTTTTAAAATCTTTAAGGTTGATTTTTTATTTAAATTTAATTTACAAATAGGTATTATAAAGTCTTGGTATTGGTATTTGTTTAACATATATTTAGTTATTTAAAAATGCTGACGTTTCGGTCCCGGTATCGGGCCTTTTCAAAGCATTCCAACTAGTATGATACTACATTTGGATGTATTTATATCTAGTTTTTTTATTATTTTAACTTTTTATGTAATTTAAACATTTGTTAATATGTGACTCATACTATATGCTTTGCAAATGACCCAATACCGGGACCGAAACGTCAGTATTTTTAAATAAATAAATATATGTTAAATAAAGCCTTATTATCCATCCAAAACCAAGATAATATAATAATATTTCGGCTTATTCAAATTTCCAATTGCGTACAAATATTATACTTATATACTGTATGCTATATTCTACTGCGACTCGGTAAGTTTTGACCCTGGAATTAAGTTTCTGTTGTACAGAGTAGAATAAATACATAAATAAATGGATTGGCACGAATACCTGAAACAATTACAGAACATCCACTCATCAGATTTATCAAATAATCAGTACAGAACCATCCTTGATATAACCATATTCACCTTCTTTTCATATAAAGTTCATTTATTTCTTAATAAATCTTCAACTACATTCATCTATTCGCTCTTATACAACTGTTTCATTAATATTTCATTCAACATATGCACATATAATCAAATAATCTCTAAATAAATTCTACATAATTGCTGTTTGATACTCTATAATATAGAACTGCAAACGAATCAAAAAGATAAGAATGGAAAAGAGTGTCTTTCGCACTTGATTTGGAAGTGAATTCCACACAATTGCAATAAGGCGCTCTTTGTAAAAACTGAAAAAGAATCAAAAAGAAAAGAAAGGAAGGGAATATCGACCTCTGCTTCTTTTGAAAGTGAATTTCACACAATTGCAGGTAAACACTCTAACGAAACTAAACAACGAATCTAAAATCAAGAATCCTGTACTTATCAATCATTAGATTCATACCGTGATTAATCGCCGCCAAATATTCCTATTCTGACACATCATTTTCGCTTCAACCACATTCATAATTCCTTTCAAACAAACTCGTTTGTTTCTCACACTCAGAATCTTTAGTAAACGCAACAATCCTTCAATCATATTTATCCATTCATTCCAAGGTCGTCCACGCAATCTTTTCTCTCAGTTTCACTAACATACACCTGTTTCATCATTCTTTCATTGGATATACGTTCCTCCTGCCCAAACCAATTGACATACCCACTCTTTAAATAACATTATTTTCAATCCCGCACTCAAATTTTATGTATGAATATTATTAAATAAGGTCATTTAAACTCGCCACTCTCTTATTCCGATTTTTATTTATTGGGGAAGCCTTCATAGAAAGGTTTAATACAGGGTCTACTAAATTCTATCTACGCCACTAGATAAAATGAATTTAAAAAATGTTGTTTAAAAGAATATCGGGTTGTTTGCTTCTCAATATCTTTCATACGAGTGGAGTTTAAGATTGAGATATGTTATTTATCCTATTACAGAAAAATATTACGTTTATTTGGAAAATGGAGGTTTATCATATTCATAATATTAGTAATAACTAAAATAAATCATAATTTGATTCAAAACTAATTTTACTTGAAATATTTTTCAAATTAATAATAAATTATTTAGAAATAAAATAAATATACCATTACGCGTTTTATTTATCGTGAGTTGTGGAATGCGGTTATCAGCCACGTTTTTCAAAGATGTTAGAGGAGAGCCCAATAGATCACTTTAATGTGGTGTAAGTTGTGCGATTTGATGACTTGAATTAGGGTTCTCAAATCCACAGTCAGCTAATTTACCATTGAATGTAAACAGTGTAAAGAAAAATATTCACTTAAAAGAAAAGTTCGCTTAAAAGAGGTGTTAATTATGACTATTATGATTAGATATTTTACAGTGTATTGGTTAAAACTTTAAACAAATAATTTTTAATAATAAAATTCCTATTATAATTGTATATTATTGAAATTAAACTTCTAAAGATTTGTTTTGTGCAGTTAACAACAAATTAAATCTACCCCTGTGACTCTCCCTCCACTAACATCTTTGGGGGCCGTGATAAGACGGCTGGTAACCGCACCTCTCGCGAAGAAATATATCAATTACAGAAATTTGCTACGACAGAGTGCCACACTCAGTAATGGGTAACAACAAAATAATTCAAATGAACTGTATCTGAAAAATAATAGATACGCCTAGCAAATAAAATAGTATCATATGAGGTTGAACAGAATAGCATTTGGTTATCAAATATTATTCTCTTGGGATCATTTGTGGCAGCAATGCAACATTATTAAAAACTTTTAAAAAAATTAATTAGATTTTAATTTCATCCCTGTTTAAGCCTAACAAATAAAAATTGCTAAGGAACCATTAATACTTTAGGATTTTTGATTAGACATAATAAATTTGAAAATTTGTAATAAGGGATAGAATTTTATTTTAGCGTGAAAATTAAAATGAAACCTTTTTAGCTTTAAAATAAAGCCTTATAAAGAAAAAGGGCGTAGGATTACTAAATCTGCAGTAGGTACAAAATTCATAAAACTAAGTGGGCGTAGTAAAATAAAAAGCATTTGTATGTATAAACAGAACTTATTCATATGAAATAATTCATTTCATAAAATCTGAAACTATAACGGTTAATGAAACACCGGTGTTAAAATTCCGTAAACTACGAGAAACATGCGATGTTTGTAAAACAATATATTGTTCTTAGTATGCCGGTGTGGTGATCGAGCGTGGTTGGGTGTAGACTGTTTGTTGTGACGTAAGACACTCGTGCAGTCCTGGATTCGAGTCTATTGGCCACCAAGTTTATATTTATATAGTTTATATTATAAGTAAAAGTGCAAATTAAACAGCTTTAACAGTATTAACACAATATTTCCATAATTAGATTTCATCAGCGACACAGTGTTTGATTACAGCAAAGATAATAAGAATTCCTTTTTATTATATTTGTGAAATAATGCTGTCTATCATAGATTTTATTAGGTTGGTTTCAAGAATTTAATTACCTGGTAGATTTGTTAAAGATATTTGTTTCTCAAGTGATATTTTGGAATAGGACACAGGTGATTAAAATTTTTCTACATACATCAGAAATTTTTTTATGTATTACTGGTATAATTATAATATTAATTAATAAATGTCCTCATTAAAGATAAAACCTTTACATCTTTGAAAACACCCTTCTATCTCTGGTAAGTTCATCTCGGAAACCGCCGGTAAATCAGCCAGGTAGACTACAAGCCGGTAATGATTCTTAATTGAGAAAGTTTCTAACGGATTAAGATATAGTTGTTAAACATCTCCATGGTAACCCGTCGATTAATGAGCACGACAAAAGGCGAACGTTACCGTTACCTTTACAAGATCCCGGAGACGTAAATAAACATCGACGTGAGGCAGCGGTGGCGGCGGCAATGGCACGCATCGCCAGAGCGCAAAGTGACGGCGGCGTCGTGGCGGTGTAACGCGTCCAGTGACGCAGAAAGCGAGTTCAGTAATTAGAGTGCTCACAGAACTATGGTTAATTATACCTTGGTACGCTTGGGGCGCCATTGGAGGTACCTTTGAAGACAGTTGGTATGAATTTTGAAAAGAGTTTATTTTTACAACTAAAATCATCCGGAGAAAAGTTACAGAAAATAATACAAAAATTAATGTAAATTAATATCTTCTATTTAATGAATATATTTCTAAAATAATTATATTTTACAGCGGAAGAGATGTGCCATATATAATTTCGTCACAGTCTAGTTATGAAAATTGTATAGCCTATAAATGCAGGATGTAACTTGCAACCTGCACTATACCATACTATTCATTTAATATTCATATATAAGAAGGTATTTTTATCGTGTTATTAAATTTATATATTTTTCACTTATTTAAACTTATATAAACAATGAAATACACTATCTAAATTGAAAAAATGTATAGTTTTAGCAAGTCCTAATTCTTATTTATTAAGCCATAATGTTTTTTTAACATTGTGTAGATCTCAAATATTGTGGCAATAATTCAACAACTCAGTTGATTAGTACTTCTATATGCATTGCTGTAATTACAATTCTTTTAAATGAAAACTTATTCTATATACATATTCAAATGAAAAATTAACCATTGCATGTACCATCGACGTTAAATGATAATTCTCTTAAACTGGATACTGTCGCCCTCTGATCATAATTAAATATTGTGATATAGCGCATACGATACATATTTTATTTTTAAAATGTATTTAAACAATTTCAACAAGACACAACATTGCATATATTTTTGAAATAATCTCTGAATAATGAAAAATGTTATTTCATAAATCTTTAAGAATGAATTATTAAGTAAAATCTTATATCTATAAAAGTACAGTATCCGTTTTTATCATAGCAACGTCAATCTGTTAACGGTGAACGACGAGGATTTGTCGCGCACTTGTTTCCACGAGACCGTGAAAAATGGAGAACGAATCTGCCTAACATTGCGTTTTGTATTACAGTGCAGAGCAGGGTGTTCTGTACGCGTGACAACTGTGAAAATGCGTTTTGTTAATAAATTAATTTCTGTTTGTGTTTGGCCTGTGGAATATTACTCATATGAATGAAACCATAAAAGTACATACTACTGTTAAAACATATTTAGAAGAACATGACCGTAGCAGATCTCGGTAAATTATATATTTCTTCATTTGAAGTGCGGTTACCAGTCGTTAAAACGCGCCCCCAAAAAACTGTACTCGATATATCGACAATCATGATCAGTCATGCGGTCATTCTATAAATAATTGAACAGTTTCCACCGGTTAATAAAACTAGTAAATTAGTTAGGGTCCGGTCTCGGTGGTGACGACCGCTTCGGCATCGTATACTTGTGCTGGTTGTAAAGGACGATGTGCACTGCTCCGCCGGATTAATGGTAGCGTCGTCTGGGAAACTCGTCCGCTGAGCCGCTGAGCGTTCACCCTTCATCATCTTCCATTACCGGATGATCAATCAAAGTCCTCGCGGTGTCTCGATGGTTTTTCCTCTGTGCCCGCACCGATGCACTGATTGCGGTGGCGAAATTCTGCTTCGGCCATTCCCATCTCGACCATTAATCGAATTAAATAGTTTCCACTTTGGCAGTGTGATTATACAGGATGTTTCAGACCACCCGTACCCCCCGAATATCTCGTGAACAACAAAACGGATTGAGAAACAAAAAAATACGTCCAAAATATTTTTAAAAGTTCTATTGAATAACACCAAATGAGAGTTCCCCCCTCACCCCCTGGGGGAAGGGGGGTCACTTCGAAATTTTAAATGGGAACCCCCAGTTTTTATTGCAGATTGGGATTCAGTGATGTACAAAATCAAGCTTTTATCCAAAAAAAATTTTCGGTCCGCGAAAGATGGCGCTTCAATCGCAAAAAAACAGTTTTTTTCTACGTTAAGGATTTTCAAGATCAGTTTCGTAAAATAAAATAAAAACGTGTTAACCTTTTGTAAATTTGTTAATTTAGGGTTGATCGCATTGATGCCCCCCCCCCCTCCCCAACATTAATCGGAGGTTAAAGAAAGAATCAATTTCTGATTAAATCGAAATTTATTCAATGGAATACGATAAAGCAAAACAACCACAGTAATTGAAATAAAAGTTTGAAATAATAAATAAAGAATAATTTTGAACTACTTTTTATTTAACAAAACTTCAAAGCTATGCCTTTTTGCATCACTGAATCCGAATCTGCAATAAAAACTGGGGATTCTCATTTAAAATTTTTAAGTGAGCACCCCCCTCACCCCGGGGATGGGAGGAACTCTCATTTGGTGTCATTTAATAGAACATTTAAAAATATTTTGGACGTATTTTTTTGTTTCTCAATCCGTTTTGTTGTTCGCGAAATAATCGGGGGGTACGGGTGGTCTGAAACATCCTGTACAGTCATAAGATTAGATATTTGTTAGTAGCTTTTATTTCGGACACTTCAACTGTTCAAATAAGTTACATATGCTTTTCGTATTTTATTACGTTTACATGAAACAGCTCATTTACTATTTTATAAACTAATTGTAGACAAGAAAAACAAGAGATCTAGAATTGAAGAAATTGGGGAAAATGTTTGCCCGCATGGGTATTTAACAATTTAATTAAATATTTACATAAATAAGATATAGATGTTTTATTATAATTTCGTATCATAATTATAGTTTATTGTATTTTGAACAAGATTAGAATACTCGTATTTTAAAGAAGCATTTTTTTTGTTTTGTTCTTAGATATTTCCATGTGTAACATTGTCATTAACCTCAACAATAATCTAAAAACTTTGGAACAAGAAGAAAAACCTTTGGGAGACCTTCAAGCATTTATAAGACAAAGTACACATTGCAAAAGGAAAATAAAACCATAGTCATGGCAACTAAAAAACAACGGTATAATATGACATTATTGACATACAGGTGATATCTACCATAGTACAATAAATCTTATTTAAATTTATATTTTTATTTCTGATAAAGTAATGAAAAAATGTTTATGTATATTTTGTGAAGAATGCAACTTCCTTCCCTTAAGTGCTTTATATTTCTCGCCTTGTGGTCGGAAAATGAATCGGCACATTTGAGAAGAAATGTCTCACTTTTTCCCCTTGGTAACAAATAATTATTTCATCGTTACGTTCCGTAAGAATAACTTACGTTGCCTATAGTAACGTGTGCGATATACCTGACCTACTAAGCACAATGATAATAGTAAAAATTATAACCATATTTGGACAATAGGATAAAATAGTTATTTATGTCTCAGTAGTGTTAACGGGTAGTTTTTAGATCGCGTTGTGACAATTATAGCATGAATCGCAAGCGAGCGCTTACAAACACGACAATGACGAAAACTGCCTGAGATGCATACAAAACATTTTCCATGAGTATTTAATTACAAAAAATTATGAAAATATTTAAAAAAACTTCACAGAAATATAATTTGTATGTTATTCAGAAACAAATTGCATTGACTGATAGGTAACATAAACAAAGTTTTAAAAGCCCTAGGACGAAAAGAAACTTGTTTTGCCAATGGACATTAAATGTAAACTTTTGTTGACAATTGACAGGCTGTGAAGTGCTACTTTTACAGCCTACGCAATAAAAGTGTTGCTATGGGAAGCAACTATTTTGACATTTATGATTTCATCGCAAGCTACTTTCGTTAATCTTACGTGGGGTTAACATTCTTTCCTTTTTCTATTATATATTCTAAATTTCATTAATATATAGTCATTAACAACATTAAACAAAATCAGAATTACAATTATTGAATTATTAAATTTGTTTTTACATAGCAACCGCATAACAATATGATGACTACTATGATGCTGATAACATTAAAAAATATTGAAAATAATCGGCAAAAAAAAATTTTTGACCTGGGTATAAGTACTATCAAATATAATAAATATCAATTTCAGTACTATTTTATAATCTCATTGGACGAGGTGGGACTGGTTGAAGTGAGAATGAGACCATAGCGGCGTGCCGTTAACTTATGAACCGATGCCCCGTAGAAAAACTTCGCATCTTCCGTGATTTTTTACCGGTCTCTTAGCAATCCATCGGGAGTGTTTTTTTGTGCATGGCGTTGTAATTGCCTTCCTGTTAGATGAAGTGCGCCTTTGCTGCGACATCCTTGTTGTCTCTGACTCTCTTCCTATCAAGGCTCGTGGGAGGATGCTTTTATTTTTGTTTGATGTCTCCGGTTGTTTTGGATTTGTTGTTTTAATTATATTGTAATAGGTTTTAGTTTGATGTTTTGCAGAGTAAAATTGCTGCACGGTACCTACAGGGAATTCTTTCATGACGTTTGAAACTTCAAGGTGGTAAATAAAATCCGACAGGTTAAAATCCGTGTCGCTAAAATATAAAAAAAAGAAAAATGAGAAAAACAAAAAACAAATTAAGAAATTTATATACCATTTCCACTGTCAAACTTTTATAAATAATTTGAAATAATATTTTGGACTGCTTTAATAATGATTCTTATTAGAACTAAAGCTTAATAATAAAAATATTGTAACTTCATTACTTCCAAATAATAATTTTACAGAAAAATACTTTTCAAAATCGCTATAAAATGTAATGATATGTATAAGAAATTAGAGTTACTAGTAACCATAAGAATAGAATTATAAGAAGTAAACAAAACTATGTCATGAACGATCTGCAATGAACGTTTAAAGGTTTAAAATAGTTTTGCTGAGCTCATATATTCGAAAGAATTTCGATAGGAAAATCAAGGTAATATTTCAGTATATGTTAATAAACACGAACAAGGAAAATAACATTTTATTTCATCTTCGTCAACACTTAAAGCTTTCTCGTTTGTCCCGTTCGACAATATCCTTCTACCTCGGTCATGTTGTAGAACATTTAAGTTAAGCGTGGAACTACGAAGACGTGGAGCCGGATTTGCCGACTGCAGGCGGTGTTGTCGGTGATGTTTATAAATACTAAGACTTAATGAACAAGACGCGGAGATTGAGCGAATAACGACGCGGCCAAACGTAATTCCGCACCGCACCGCATCGCGTCGTGTGTGACACAGGAAGACTCCGCGTTCGCGATAAATGGGACAGGATTTCCCTTCGTCTTTGCGACGAAACTTCCTTACTTTTCGCGACGGACGCCGACTTCGTTATACGCTGCAAGTTTTTGAGTGATGTCCGCTGGCATTTCGCATTTCTATGAACCGTAATATAGGAAACGTTCTTCGTCCTCTTCCGTACATCCGGTGACGTTTCGCGGGGAAGTTTTTCATCCTTTCTTTCCGAGTAAAACTTTCGTCTTTCAGGCGCACAATTAAATAGCCTTGAGCTGATACTCCCACAAACCCTTCGCGCTGAATATTCTAGGATGCTCTGTGCGACATTAAAATCACTGCAGGAGGCACGCTTCTCTGTTTTACCCTTTCTTTATGTTTACTTCTTCCTTTTATATTGTTTTGAAAATTTAAGTACCTAGTTCTGTTAGCTTTCATATTTATGCATTAAACCGAATTATTTACGTATTTTATCCATTATAAAAATAAATGTTTTTTTTAGTACCCTATTATAATTTCATTCAAAATATTATGTCTTTTACTATTTTACTAGTAGTTCATGTTAATTGTAGAGATATTTATTTTTATAAATATTATAGATGTTTATTTATTTATAATACGCTGCACAAAAGGAACTTAATCCCAATTACAGTACAGGGTCCGTACTCACCGAGTCGCAGTGTAGTAGTTTTATATAATTTTTAGCTTGAGTGAGATTCGAACTCGGGATCTCCGGATTCGAATTCCGTATCGCTATCCACACCATTGTACTGACGGACATGTTATTCAATTATCACATTCAAAGTATAGTCCTGTTCCTATTTATATTAACAATCTGTTTTATTATTTTTGTTCCATGCTCTCGGGATCTTGAAAAATACGAAGATCTTCGATTTCTAAGAAATAACAATAGGTCACCAAATTTTATTATGTATTATGTATGTATTCAGTAAATTATGCGATTCAACTGTTTGTTTTGTTGATATTTGTACATTTTTGTAATATAAACTAATTATGGAAATATCTATTAGTTGAGTAGTACCTATTAGACCTCTGCGCCGCCAAGCCGCACCGCCTCCGCTGTCACCGAAAAAAAAAATGATGACGCGCCAAATTGGCACGTCGCCGAACGATTAATGAAAAATACTGTCATTTTAAGGTATTTCATTTTAATTAATATCTATATACATACATACATACATAACATCACACTATATCCTATTAAATGGGGCAGCACGAACCCCTGAAACATTCATAGAGCATCAGTGCACATCAACACGATACTCGTTTCGACCATACGAACTCTTTCTTACCTCACAACCAAAATCCAACATCACGCAACAAACATCCATCCATTCGCTCCTGTACACCTGTTTCGTAAATCTTCACTTACGCCCACTACTCTAACAACGAATCTATAAGAAATGAAGGCAGCACAGCCTGCGCTTGTTTAATATATATATATATATATATATATATATATATATATATATATATATATATATATATATATAGAGTACGGTGGTGTGGATAGCGATAAGGAATTCGAATCCGAAGATCAAGAGTTCGAATCGCACTCAAGCTAAAAAAAAATTATATAAAAAAACTATCACACTGCGGCTTGGTGAGTGCGGAACCTGTACTGTAATTGGAATTAAATTCCTGCTGTACAGCGTAACATAAATATTTATATATATACAGGCTGTAACATGAAAACCTGGCCATAGGCGTTTAACATGGGAAATATATATATATATATATATATATACTTTTAAAATACAAAGGCAAACCCCGGTTATATTGCTTAAATGAAGAAAACGCCATTGTTAACTATTTTCAATTACAGCATAAGGTGTCTACAGCTTATAGTGAAATAGAAACAATAGTACTTTTTATATATAAACAGAAATCAACGAGATTTGAACGCACGATCTTTGGCTTATAATATAAGTTTTATCTCGGTTTTATGCACAGGACTACGATTACCTGTTATAAAATAAATACATCTGAGTCAAAGTCGGATTCGCCACCTAGGGACACTATCTAACATTTCTATATAATACTTCGTTTCTTCTCTTTGAGAATCGCGAGCTAAAAATGGATTCGCCCTAATAATATTTTAAGGTTTCCTACGATACTAGAGACAATTAAATGTACCTAAATGAAGAAGTGAACTTTGTCTACAATTCTAAACCACGCACGAAAATCCTAGCTAATACCAAGCTCTGGCCACGTGGCAAGGCAATGATAACAAAGGTCACGGGTGAACAATAAATATATGGGTGTGGGGTATTGGCGCTCTCGGCCGCCTCGACGCGCCTCCCTGTACGCGGCGCGACTCGGCCTCGGCGGAAGCGATTACATCGCCCCCACTTCCAGAATTATCATAAATTTCGCATTTAAATTTAAATCAAACTCGGCATTCATCATAGTTAAATTCATTTAAGCTACTGGGATTTATAAACCGTGATATCTTTACCAACTTTTACTTTTTTATATATATTTATGGGATAGTAAAAGGTTAAATGATTTATTTTTCTTAGAAATTGTTACATAGCAAATAATTAACATCACTTATAGTAATTTTTTAATTTAAATTAGATTAATTATGCAGATATTCGAGTATTATTACACTGCAGTTAACATTTATAATAAATGAGAAAAAGTACACACACATAGTTGAAAATTAAAATAATCATAAATGCAGTCAATTAAAATAATTTCATTCCATATTCAGTGTATCCGGTTATCTATACTTAATCATTCACAATTATCAATGTTCAAATATATACAATTAATAAGGAATACAATCATACTTACTAGATAACAAGTTTTAAAACGAAAATGTATTCAAATTTTATATGTACATTTATCTACAACTGAAAACATAATTTAAACTTTGACAATTGAATTGTAAATAAGTGAATCGTTGCTATTTATGTTCATTGTTAAACTACTTTAAACAGTGGCGTGGAAGCGCGTTTCCCATAGACTTTTGAAATCTATTTATTTAAAATTTTTCTTTTATTATATTTACTTCGACTGTAAATAAATTAAAAATTCACGCCGCTATTTATTTTTTACTTTCAGATACTATACATTACCGAGCTCAGCCGCGAGTTGAGGACACGACTTTGAAGCTGCTTTAATATCACCTCCTCTACAATATGCTGATACATTGCATATGATGCAAGCGCATAAAGTATTCAAGTACAATGCGCATGAAAGCGTTTTTCAATTATATTTGGAAAAATATTTTTGCGTCAAAATTTATTTATAGCTATGCAAATTAAGTTATTTAACGCTATTTGCTGTAGTATTCATTGATAAATGAATTTTAGACTTATTTAATTTTTTTATTAGCTGTACGATGATAGAAATATGAATACTTCTTACACTGCTATTCCATTTAAAAAGTATTCTTGCAAAAATAAATATTTATATGAAATATGACAATTTTCACTACGTTCAAATTACCTCTGTGGTTTCCCTCACCACTAACATCTTTGCGGGCCGTGATTTGGCGACTGGTGATCGCAATTCACACGAAAAAATATATCACTTACTCAGATCTGCTATGGTGGAGTGTCACATCAAGTAATGGGTAAAAGACGTGATGATATATTTATAATTCTTTATTTAATTATTATTTAAATTACGCAAGAATATTTATATTTATAGAATATTAAGAAATATTCCAACTTCTGTCGATTTACAGATTATAATAATGGAGAAATAAAAAATGAACATAAAAGAAAAAATAGTCAACATTTATAAATGAAGATTCAATTTTATGAAATAAATATTCCGCGTTCCTTTCTCTAAATATCATCGTACGTCATTGTCTTTTCAATAATTAATGGGATTGATAAGATTCGTCATTATTCTTTTTGAAATATTTAAAATATAAACAACAATAGATAAAGATAACAGCATTGTTTACCATTATGTTTAACTGCATTTAAAATAAAGTTATGCCAATAATAATTTATAATAGTAAAAGGAATTATTATCGACTAGATTGGGTAATGAGGCAAATAAACTTAATTGGAGATCCGGTCATTTATAATTAACAAATTAATAAACTACAAATATTTCAGCTGCCAATCAGTCTTTATATGAATACTAAGTCCCAAACTTAAAAATAAAAACCTATGAGTATGTACATTAAAATCTGCAATAATAAAATGAGTTCAAAAAAGACATAATAATATTTCGTGGTAACTAAAAGAAATCTGTCATCTAAAAAAAAATATCCTAAAGATATTAATAAGTATATTAACTGCAAGTTGATTTTACTTAATTATTTATAACGTTAAGAATAGGTGAAGGAAAATCTGGAATCAGAAATCAAATGTTGAGTTTATGAGAAATAAAAAAGAACATAACCAGATGTTTACTTTATATGAACATACGCTTACTCGGTACGAATAAATATTATCTTGTTTAATATTAATTAATTTCTTAGTTAATTTCCTTATATAGCTAGCGTTAGATAATACTTAATTCGGTTACATCCGCTTTAAATTTCATACTTCCTTAATACCGTTTAGCAAATTTGGTAATAAAGGCATAAATATGTAGGGCACATTCTCAACTTAAAATATTAAAAAAGTTTTTGTGGCCCGGTGTTCTAAAGTATTAAATGTATCGTAAAGAGAGTGTTACACGGCACCGCTTAGGGCGAAGGATCCCTGGTCCCTAAAGATGATTCCTTATACCTACATAAAATGTATTCCAGGAAAATTTTTATTCGCAATTTTATAAAACCATCTGCGACTGAATAAAATATATTCTAATAGAATTTCAATGATATATTATTTTATAAATACTACTTCAATATTATTAAATATGTTATAAATGAAAAATATATTTTTCGTCGTTTGCCTTAAAATATTATGAACTTAACTATAGAAACGTGCGCGGTATAAAATTTGCGTAAACTAAGCTACAATTGTGTAATAAAAATTTAAAAATTATGCGTTTTGGTGGCGTCCCTACTCACAAATGCTATGTACTGCGTTTAGTTGTATACAGGGTGTTTCAGGACTAGTGTAACAAACTTGAACAGCTTATTCCTGAGGTCATTTTGAGCCAAAAATGTCATATGAACATAGGTCCTATTCCTTCTAGTTACCAAAATACAAGTGGTTGAAGTTCTATAAATAACACGAAATTTTCAAACTTTTGTAATCAAGATACTTTTGGAAAACAAGAATTTTATTGAAAAGTCATACCTTATTTGTCTTAATTAATTTTATTTGTTAATATTAACATGCATACGAATTCAAGGCGCTCATTTTAAACACTTGCTGTAATTTTTTTAAAAATTTGTTATCTTATTTCATATTGTGTTAACCTATTCCATGTTTGGTTATGTTGTTCTGTGTCTATTTAATTGTGTCATTTTATGTTTAGTTCTCTAAATCGTATTCGTTAATATTAATAAATACAATTAATTAAAACAAATAAAAAAAACTTTTCAATAAAACTCTTGTTTTCCAAAAGTATCTTGATTACAAAAATTTGAAAATTTCGTGTTATTTATAGAACTTCATCCTCTTGTATTTTGGTAACTAGAAGGAATAGGACCTATGTTCATATGACATTTTTGGCTCAAAATGACCTCAGGAATAAGCTGTTCAAGTTTGTTACACTAGTCCTGAAACACCCTGTATATATATATATATATATATATATATATATATATATATATATATATATATATATATATATATATATATATATATATATACATAATATGGCGTACTGATCATAGAACAAAAATATTTTTTAAAAAATCGCGTAGTAGTTTTCTTAAGTGACCATTTTTAGGACTTTATTGAAGGCAACATAATTAAAATTAATTATCAAAATTATATTACATAATGCTCATTAAGCATAGAGATACTAATTGTTTTGAATACGCAATAGTTTCAAATATCAGTGCATTCTATTATAATTTAATATATTTGTAAAATAATTGAGAATAATTCGATCTATTTATTAATTACAAATGTTGTTTAAAATTTTCACTACTCATTGCTACCAATGAATGTTGTTGTATTGCTTCTGCATAATTTTCTATCCGTTGTCTGAGTTCATCCAAATTTTCCGGCGCATTTTTGTTATCGTGAATAAGAAACTTAAAATGGCCCCAAATATAAAAATCCAGCAGATTTAGATCAGGAGATCTTGAAGGCCAAGCTACAGGACCACCGCGACCAAACCACGTGTCCTAAAAAAACTTGATTTAAATGCTCTAGCACATTTCGAGCAAAATGTAATGGCGCACTATCATGCAAAATCCATGCTAGCTGACATATTAAAAGTACATCCTCAAGTAACTTTGGAAGATAATTTTTATCATTCTTCCTATTTGGTAGAAAGTACGACCCAAGTAATATCTCATTTACAATACCAACCTTAACATTAATTGAAAAGCGATAATGAAAACTGTCTCTTACAATAACTTGTGAATTATTTTGAATCTAATAATGAGAATTATGATGGTTATGAAGTCCCCTCCCGCGTAAAAGTTGCTTTATCAGAAAATATTATTCAATGTTGAAGGACAAATGAAATATTTATCCCGATTTATTGGATGTCATGGCTTTGCCATAATCAATTAACATAGAATTTTTGATGACGACGACTTTTTTTGACTCTGGGACAGTACTATCCTCTAAATTTATTCTATCTTCATGTGTTTTATATGTTTTAATTTATTTACTAAAAATTATATTGTTTCATTCACATTTTATTGGACTTGAAAATGGTTACGAACGAGTAATTGAAACGTCGCCACCAAAAATTATATATTATTTCATTACATTAAAGCCATGTCATCGAATAATTCGGGATAAATATTTTATTTCTCCTTCATCATTAAATAATATTTCGGCTTAATAAATTATTTAAATTCTACAATAGTCAGATTCTATTAACCTATAAACACGTAGAAAATGAAATGGGTGTTAATTTTAATCTCAAATTTTGCCACACTGAAAAATGATATACTTCTCCTAACTCTCAAGATATTCTTCGAGAGCTAATAGTTGGATCAGCTTCCACAGCATCTAAGACAGCATTTTCAAAATTAATGCGTTGTCTTTGGTGGTCACAGCGTTTCCCACGATTAGGTCGAAAAGAACCAGTGTCTTGAAGATATTTGGTGATCACAAATAAACGATGATTGGGATGCCGTCGTTGGGGAAAATGTTCTGCATACAAACGTTGTGTCAATTTGGCCTGTTTCTCCAAAACTATCAGCGTATCCACTAACTCATTTTCACAATATGCCTTCATTTTCATAAATGCTGCACTACATTGCACTGCATTACACAATCAAAACAATAAACCAGCATAGAAATAAGATTAGCAATAATGTCAACGCATGTATGTTGCATTGAAGTAAATTAAATTTTATAAAAATTTTCACTTTAAATAGAATACAAAATGTTTGGCAAATTTAATAAAAATTATATTTGTTTTATGATCATATGGTATAAACCCTTTATTTATTTTCCCGAAATATGAAAACACTATGTATATTTAAAACAGTTGACATTTCATGTTTGCGATGTTAAGTATCGTATACGAGTTAACTCAACAACCCAACGAACCTAGAAGCACGCTTTATTGCTATACCTATTTAACTCTGCAATGATACTCGTAGCTTCCTTTGTCATTATTATTGTCTAACTTCATATCTCACACTTCCTTCTACATACGTCATAAAACTTTTCTAATCTAATCCTAGCGGTATCTCAATTTTTCTGTCTATAAATCAATTTAATTATCTTAATATCAAAAGCAGCAGTGCTCATCAGCTCATCATCATTTAACACCGAACCTACAGCTTCAAACTATCTAATACTCTACCCCTGTACCCAGTGTAGCTTATGTGGTATTTCGCAGGAGTCAAGTTTACACTGAGCACCGACTGGGATCACAGATGCACGGATGAGATTTACAGCAGCGGCGGGCTTACAGGGTCCCCGACCACGCGGCAGTAAACTGGCCGCCGCCGCTGCCGCGTTTTATGGCAGTTCGATGGAGCAGTGGCTATGGCGAAGGCACCGAAGGTAGCGATGCAGTATAAAGTATACGGGACTGGGCTAATGGCCGCCGCTGAGACCAGCCAGATTTCTAACCGAGTTATGGAGAGCAGGGTCATGTGTTGCGTTGGGTAAACAAAACAACTGTGGAGGCTAGAGCTGGAGAAGCTAGACTGGAAATGTGTTGTGAAATTTGATGCTTCTAATTACACTAATAGTTTACAGACTATAGCTGAGATTTTTGGAACAAACATAGATGATATAAAAATGTATCCAGGGCAACTGATTTGAGAATTAAAAAAATAACTTAAATAAAGTTGTAGAAAATACAATTATGTATTAGAATTAAACTTAGGCAATACATTTCATTTTACTTATTTAGTTACAGATAAAGTTAATTTGAAAAGATACTAAAAACTGATAGGTACACACTTTTGTTAAGACACCATGCTTTATTTAATACTTTTCAGCGATCAAATGCACCGACCGGCAGCAAAGGCGAATAAAATATTCTTGATAATTAAAAACATAATTATATGAAATTCTTTATTCACGCAAAAATGACTTTTAAAAACGTTAAACATAAATATAAATTTATTCCACATATTACTACTATTTAAAATATATAAAAATTACTTGATAATTATGATAACACCAAGTAAAAAATACTAAACAAAATGACAATAACAATAAATTTATTAGTATCTAACTAATGTTTTTAACTCCTACAGTCACAGAAAATTTACCATATTTTTTACCTGTGCGTAACGGAAAAATAAAATCATAAACACATTTATAATGGTGGTGTACAAAAAAGTGGTACATACACTGTACCGCTAATCGGAAAAGAGTTAAACAGATTTAGAGTCAATCATTTAAATCCTCAATAAAATTGAAATTATTTAACTTTAAATTTTATACTTTTTATAAATCAGAATTGTTTAATAAGCGGAGCTTAGATATTGAAACATTTAACACATTAACAGCACAGATTAATTTTATATATTTTCTTAATTATACAAATTATTAAAATATTTTTCGGATTTACTTTTAATACAATACTTAGTTATAAATATACCAAAAGAAGAAAGTGATCTAAAACACCTAAGACAAGAATGACACTTTATTCAAGAGAGATACATATATCTTTTTACTACCAATTAGAAAGTAAAATTTTTAAAAATAAATTTGATATTTAGATCAGATTTATTATTCTCTTCACTAATGTCACCTGGATGCCACTAATATCAACTCATACCGCAAGTACGAAAAATCTTGTTTAATTTATAATAATACTTTGTTCCAAAAATATCAAGTCAAACCAATAGGTGCGAACTTTGAATCCAGTTAGGGGCATGTATAACCTTACATTAACATGAAAAAATAAATTTTAACTACTTCAATTATTATTGAACTGCCCTTTAACTTTATCCTGGATTACAAAGCCATATTTACATTAACTACTTCGTTCACATAAAATGTTTGTTTTGATTCATATTCACAATATCTTAAGAAGCAATTATATTTACATTATCTGATTGTTCCGTGAATTCTCAAAATAATTTTCTCATTAGATATACTTAATGGTAGTTAATTAATTTATTCATCATTAAAAGCTAATGCTCAAAATATAATAAAAATTATTTAGGAACAGAAGATCTATATAAGTATAATAGTTTATTAACTATTACTATTCATTCGTCAAAATGTGGCGGAAAATAGTAATATTAACGGTGGTAGCTCTGATCGAATTAACTTTGGCTGATGGTAAGTAGATATTAAATCTTATAGTTAAATAAAACAATCCTATTTGCTCTAAGTTTATTTCAATTAATATTCCAATTTCCAATAAATAGAATAAAATGGTTCAAATCAGATCTAAAAACGGGGAACAAGGCTGACCTTTGAAATTAGATTTTCTTCATTTAGAAAACACGATCGAAATGTTGTATATTTTCATTTTATTTTAAATGTACATCTGTCCAACAAAGAAAGCCAATTACTGGACAGGAACAAAACAATAATATAAATTCAAATCAAATAGCTGACAATATAAATTGATAATAAACAACATAATTTTCCAAATTAAACATAACAAATGAAAAATTTTAGAAAAAATACACAACAATACAACTATAAAAGTATAAACATTCACCTTATAACTTTGAAAATACATCTAATAAATTTGGAGCATTATTTACATTTATACACATCCTAATAATAGGAGACTTAAAGGAGATATTTGAGTGCGCGGAATCGGGATAGAAAGGATGATGGGAATAATGTTGTATTCACTAAATAAAAATAATGGAAAATCAAAATTCGACATTATTCATTATTTAAAGTGAATCATTATTTAGAAAATTAAAAGATAAATTGGAAATTATTTGACCACCAAAAGAAAAGGGAACGAAGTTAACTCCTATAATTTGTGTTTATTTCTAGAGTCAGATTTAATAAAAAAATGTTCTGATCAAAATGAAATATACAAATGTGCGAGTGCGTGCCAAATTGAATGTGCTACTTTAGGACAACCTTGTCTTAATCCATCCAATAAATGCATCAGTGGTTGTTATTGTAAAACTGGTTACGCTCGCGATGACAGTGGAAGATGTATATCAATCAAAACTTGTCCTTTAAAAGTTCCGGAACCTGAATATGATGGTAACACTCTAACAATATTTTCTATCATATTTGTGATCAAAATTATTTTGTTACCATGTTCATTTGTTTTGCAAATACGTTATTCAATTTAGTCGTAGTAGTATATACCAAGATATACATATCTTATTTTGTTTTTGTCATTTACATTTTCAATAAACTTAATTTAGTTGTCTTCCTTAACCAAAAAAGTTTTTTTTTTTAATATTATATATGAATATATAAGAGAAAGATACAAGATATGTTCGTGGTTGCCACAATAGTGGTATTTTATGGTCACCTTTAAATTTAGAGATCACTTCCAATTCAATTAAGAGGTGATTGTAAAAGAAAGAACCAAATCTAGATAATAAACAAATAATAGTACATCAAAAAATGACGAGAATTGTAACAAGCACATTACGTGGAGTAAAAAGTTACGCACGAGCTTTGGCGAGTGCAGTAATTTCACGAACAATGTAATTGCGTTACAATTTGAGTTGTGTATTATACTTTATCTACAACCATAAATAATAATAAGAACAATCACAGAATATATTTTAGGTTATATCCGTAACATCAACTGTCAAACAGCAGTGTTATCGCCTACCAAATGAAAAATTTCTTGAGAACAGTTACGTAATATATATATATATATATATATATATATATATATATATATATATATATATATATATATATAACGTAAATAGTGCTGTAAACCCTTAGCAACCGTAAACAAGCATTAACTGTTCTTGCAAATTGTTTTTAATGGCCTAGTTACACATATAGTCGTAGATACAATAATCTTCATGATGACTATGATTTCGATGCGATATTTTTATTAATTTAACAGATACATTTATTAAAAGCTTTTTTAGAACAATTGAAATACCAGCCCTAAAAATTATAAAACAAAACATAGTTATTTATGCTATTTGCATGGCAAATAAATTTGTACGGTATGAGCAAGATGTGTTGTACTTATTTATTTAACATTATTTTCATATTTAAAGTGATATCTTAAAATAATTTTTATGAAATGTGAACAACTATTTGTTACCTAGCAACTTGACGATAACAGTACTATAATTTTTTTTTTCTACGACCGTGCGATATATCCTTAGACAGGTAATGACTTACTTTACCGCACACGTGCGTTTTTTAAATTTTTACCGCACGCGCAAGCGATAATGCAAAATGTAGGAAAAAACTAAAGAAAATTTACACAAGAAAACTTATTTATTGTATACATTTATAACACAGTCTTTACAGCTATATAAATTGATGCCAGATGTTGACACATTCGGATGATTTGATGTTACCGTAGAATTAGTAATTTCTATATTGTGTGATACTGGAGACACATTTTCTTTTCCTCCCAAAATTTTGGTAGCCGTTTTCTTTTTATTAAAACGTTTTTTTTATTAAAAATTCTGTTTTTAACATGGAATAATAGCACCAAAGAGATGATGATTTTTGAATCTTGCTTAATTCTCCGAAGTACACTAACAAAGCCTTTTCATTTGTTGTATCTTTAATTTTTTTCTCTTCACACCATTTCTCATACCTGTCATAAGCCAGTTGATATATTACTCTTGATTTTTGAGGAACCAGATCCAAAATAACGTTTGACGCTGCTTCTTCTATATCTGAAGGCAGATCTATATCTGAAAGGCTCATTTTCTATTATCGAACTATTCTACACACTCGTAAAGGCAAAATTAAAATTTTTCTGTTTATTTGGTTGTCGCGATTGTCAACGCGTTGCTATCATTTAGAAAACAATCAGCGCATGTTGCTACTTTGATTTGAAATTTAATTAAATTTGTATTTAATTATAAAAATTTTGTACGCAATACGTGGGATACTACATAATTATCGCACATATGTGATTACACAAACTCGGCCTACGGCCTCGTTGTGCAACTTTCACATAATTTTGTCTATATCGCACTTATTGCGTAAATAACTATTACGCACATTTCAATCGTAATGAACTGTTTACTTAACTCTGTCTCTAGGGGTTACGAGACTTATAACGTGCTAGCCCGTGTAAAATTTATAACGGGCTGTTGACATTGGTTATCATGATAACATATCTAATTTTAAACGTTTGACACTTAAATATTTTTTTATCTGTCAGATTTTCAAAGTCTACCTTGATTGAAAATTTTAGTTATTGCGTTATACTATTGCAATTAATTTGATTAAATACACATATATTGCGATTCAAATGCACATAAAACATTGTACAATGCTCTACCGTTAACTGAAATTTACAGGTTAACACAGATAACAGGCTCGCTGGCGCTCGCCCGTTACCTTTCTATGCTCGCCTGTAAATTTCTGTATAACGGTCTTGCAATGTAAATAACTACTACAATACTGGTAAATATGGAAATACGATATAGTACGAAATAAAAACATTATGTAACTATAAATTTATAACAGAAGGATGCAAGATATTTCCGAGGCTATAGACACCATCATTAAGTATTGAATTAAACATGAAATTTCTAATATAATTTTCTTGTAGAATCATCCAGATGTGGTCACAATGAGATCTACAAATGTGGCAGTGCATGCCAGACTACATGTGAAACATTAGGACAAACCTGTCCTATTGTTAACATTAAATGCAACAATGGTTGCTATTGCAAAGACGGCTATGCACGCGATAACAGTGGAACATGTATACCAATTAAAACCTGCCCTTTGAGGCCTAAACCTGAAATTGATTTCCTCGGTAAGTGTATTTAATAGCAAGTTTAACATCGATAAAACAGAAAAAAATGAATTTTGTATAGAGATATTTTGAAAGGTATAAGTACTAGTTCCATTTAAAAGAATTAAAGTTTACTTGTCTACACGACTTGATACACGTTAAAATTATTTACCTTTGTTATCTTTTCTTTCTTTTTATATCTCACTATTTTGTCAATATAATGATTTTTAAAATGTTGTTCATTTTACATTGTCAATTTAATTTAGTCATCTATGGGGTAGGTGGCTCAGTGGTATCGAGTCGCCCTGTTGATCTTGAGAACCCTGGTTCGATCCCCATAGCCGCCAAACAATTTTCACCAATTTAAATCTACCTCTGTGGCTCCCTCTCCACTAATATCTTTGGGGGGTGTGATTTGACGGCTGGTAACCGCACTTCATGCGAAAAAATATATCACTTACCGAGATCTGCTTAGGCAAAGAGCTACACCCAGTAATGGGTAAAAGGCGTGATGATATATTTAATTATTTTATTTTATCAAACTAGAGAGATGGATAGAAGAGAATAATATATACATTTCGTATGCGTAAATACTTGCTCGTGATTTTAACCAATTAGAGAACAAAGTTAAATATCTTCTCTATACTGATTTCTTAGAAAAAGTTGAAGGACAGCAACCTGTAGATATTTTTATTTAATGATGACGACGGAGCTTTTTGACTAGAAGTTCTACATCCAGTAATGGGTAAAATGCGTGATGATATATTTATTTATTTATATTTATCTATGAATTTTATGTAGAAACTAAAGCACCATTAATAATATAAATAAAAATAATCACCTTATTCTTAATTCATTCGAACCATAGTTATGCATGAATGGTTAGCACGTCAGCTTTTAAAAAGATTCAAACTCCAAAACTTTGCTCATTACAAACATATCTAATTAAAAATACAATATTCTATTCTGATTTTGAGGTTTCTTTTCATAAATGTACGATGAGCTGCTAACCCAATATATATAAGTGGATTTTCAGTTTGTAACTAGAAAGTGAAAACGAATCGGAATCCAATATAAAATAACACTTCATAAAAATACATATGATATATTACTGATATAATTATGTGGTTTTGGTTATGATATAACGAATGAATATTCTATTAAAATAAATTAAAAAAGTATTCAGGAGTTGTCATATCCAGTTCGAATTCCGTTAGCCCTCGCTCAAAAGTTACATATTAAATGTCCTGCAAATAAATTAATCGATCTGAGTTACACAATACTTATAGATCCACCAATATGTACTGGACCAAATGCAAAGTACAGATGTGCCAATCCATGCCAAACTGATTGTGCAGATTTGAATAAACCTTGCTCTATACACGACAAAACTTGTAAATATGGTTGTTATTGCGATAAAGACTATGTCCGTTACAACGGAAAATGCATTCTTAAAAAGAACTGCCCTAAAATAAAAGAAGAAGATAGTTATATCCAAGACCCTGAACAAGAACAAGAACAGGCTGAATATGAAAAAGATCCTGAACCTGAATCTGTTAGTAAGTATTATTATTCTCATATACAGGATGATTCTGCGAAGACAACCCCCCCCCCCCTTAACTTTTTTATTATAAGAAATAGAAACATTTTCTTCATATGGAAGTTTTAGTATATTAAATTTACTATTTTATGACACATATAGAAATTTTTATAAAGTCAGGTTTACATGATACGATTATCAACTTTTATTTTTCAAATGGGAACCTAGAATTATTTTATTATTATAAAAACCGCCATTTTTTCGCTTTTCAATGATGTATTACTTGTCATAAATGTATATGGAAAAAATCGAGATAAATAAGATAATTGAGACATATAAGAAATTATTTTTATTCGACTATTCTAGGAGACTATGCGAAATTAAACACATAGGCTGGTAGCATAAGCTCTGTTTTTGCCTGTTTTAAAAGCAGTGTTTTTGGGTGTTTTAGCTATCTCTAACATGTTAAAACCGTGCTCTTTAAACACCCAAAAACAGAGCTTGTGCTACCAGCCAATGTAACAAGGTAAAATGAATGACAAAACACGTGAAACAAGTAACAAATAAATATTTGCATTGTTGTCATTAATTTTACCTTGTTACAATTTGTTTAATTTCGCATAGCCACCTAGAATAGTTGAATAAAAATAATTTCTATTTCTCAATTGCCTTATTTATCTCGAATTTTTTCATATACATTTATGACAAGTAATACATCGTTGAAAAGAGAAAAAAATGGTGGTTTTATTTTAATAAAATAATTCTAGGTTCCCATTTGAAAAATAAAAGTTGATAATCGTATCATGTAAACCTGACTTTATAAAAAATTTCTATATGTGTCATAAAATAGTATATTTTATATACTAAAACTTCCATATTAAATTTTTTTTCTATTTCTTATAATAAAAAAGTTAAGGGGGGAGTTCGTCTTCGCAGAATCATCCTGAATATATCATGCTGAAATAATAATGAACTAGAAAAAATTAGAAGAACAATTTAGTGATAGATAATAGTTTTAAAGTTTTAATTTACTTCTATCAGTATCTACTCCACATGGATGTTCTTTAGAGAGATAAATTAAATGGATTTTATTTAGTGAATTAAAGTTCCGAAAGAAGCCTCATATGGGATAAAAACCTGTAGGAGTAGAAATACGTCTATTTTCATGACTATAATGTAATAATCTTATGGTTCCAATAAATATATCATCACGCATTTTACCCATTACTGGATGTAGAACTTCTAGTCAAAAAGCTCCGTCGTCATCATTAAATAAAAATATCTACAGGTTGCTGTCCTTCAACTTTTTCTGAGAAATCAGTATAGAAAAGATATTTAACTTTGTTCTCTAATTGGTTAAAATCACGAGCAAGTATTTACGCATACGAAATGTATATATTATTCTCTTCTATCCATCTCTCTAGTTTGATAAAATAAAATAAATAAATATATCATCACGCCTTTTACCCATTACTGGGTGTGGCACTCTGCCTAAGCAGATTTAGGTAAGTGATCAACCATCAAATAACACCCCCCAAAGATATTAGTGGAGAGGGAACCACAGAGGTAGATTTAAATTGGTGAAAATTGTTTGGTGGCTGTGGGGATCGAACCAGGGTTTTCAAGATCCACAGGCCGACTCGATACCACTGAGCCACCTACTCCATTAACTATTCACAGTATGTTACTATAAATTAGCCTTTTAGTTTCTATTTCTTAGAAAAAAGAAGTATAATTAGGTAAATTAAGGTTCGCGTCTAAATATTTATTTGATTTGTAGGAGATTTTAGGAAACAGTTATTTTAAAATAACATTGAAGTAAATTTCACCAAATTTTCTTCTAGAATCAAAACAGTGCACTGGCCGATATGAAGTATTCAATGAATGTGGAAGTAAATGTAAAGAAAAATGTGGAAAAGATAGATTTTGCCCAGCTATATGTAACATTGGTTGCTTTTGCAAAGCAGGATATTCACGTGATTTAAGTGGAAACTGTATTCCGAATAAGAAGTGTTCGGTCTTGGATGAGGGACATACGCGTGGATATGAAAATAGGCCTGAAGCACACACTGAAGTCCCTAGTAAGTACATTTATTATAATAGTACCTAATTATATTTAAAAAATATAATCAATATTTACTTTAGAAATAGGGCGACAATGCAATGGTCAACATGAAGTAACTGCATGTGAAAAATGTCCAAAGGGTAACATTTGCCCTCATATATGTAAGTTGATTTGTGAATGCAAAGCAGGCTACAAACGTAACAACAACGGAAAATGCATTCCAAATAAAAATTATCTGATAGTTGAACCCCACACTCAAAAACCTAAACAATCCTATACATGAACAGAGAAAATAAATAGATGACTGATACAAGATTTTCAGCATCATATATCATGTATCCTTATGTTTATTTTTCTATTCTTATAAATAAATAATATATAGCAGTGTAACAACAACATTAAATACAATGGAATTATTGTACTTTAATATTTTGTAAAATATATAAATCAAAGTTAAAAATAAAATGCATTAATCCATTATTTGGTGTGTTACTCTACCGTAGCTGATCTCGGCAAGTGCGCGTGAAGTGCGATTAAACATGTAGGTAACTTAATTTGCACTGAATAAATTAAGATATATTCATTAATTACTGTTGGTAACTGGGACAGTAAAGTTATAGAACATTAGTTTTAACTGGGTAAAAGAACTAAGTAGTTTCATTTATTACAGAACACTTACAAATGTAATTAGTCAAAATGAGGCAACCCTCGTCAGAGCAAAGCTCGGCGAATCCACTGGGACCCAAAATAACTATTTTGCTGAATACGCACAGTATACGGATGAGCATTAAATGAGCTAACACTGTCAGTAAAATTGGCTTATAAAACTACCGTTACAACCATCTACTTCAGAAAACAACTATGCTCTCATCTAATTTTAAATATTTAAAAATTAAATTATGTTTTATAAACTCAGTTTACTTTTGTTTACTATTAGATTTTTATTATGTTCTAAAATGGGGCATAGCAAACTTTCTATGTTACTGTTTTATAGAAATAATAAATTGAATAATGAGAACAAGTTTGAAAAGAAGGCAAATACAAATGAAGCAAAAGTAGAATTTGGTTATTTCTGAAATTTTGTTTATTTCCATTATAATAAAAAATCTGATGTGGACACCACATGACTTCCTTGTACGCGTATTAAACTATAGATATTTTTTTAATTGCACATATTTGACATTAAATCTTTTATTTGTTTATTTTTTGTTCTAATCCATAGCAAACTTAATTTAAAAAAAAAACAAAAAATATATAATATTGAAATATAGATATCTCGCTTATGCAAAAGGCTAATTTAAAAATTCTTAATGTGCTAGACGCAGAATTTAATTTTCTAAAACTTTTATTTGTAGCATTTATTTCTAAAATTAAAATAATACCATTTTTTTCAAGGAAAACTGTTAGCAGCTTCATGTACTTCCGGTTAGTATATTTTAACCAAAATCTATTATGTTATTTCCATTGATATAGTAGCCTTATATACCAAATTTGGAAAATTTTAAATTATATTTGAATATAGTTTTTCATGAAAATCTATTATAGGCTTCAAATAAAGTACCACTTCCAGAAGTTTTATAATGACCAAAACGGGAGGTGCACAAGTAGATGTTATAACTGTCCTAAATATAAAATATCAATTTTCTACGGTTTACCGTTTTTGAGTTATGCGAGATACATACGTACAGACGTCACGACGAAATTAGTCAAAATGGATTCAGGGATGGCCAAAATGCGTATTTCCACTGAAATCTAAGAACCGAAAATTTTCGCGATTACAATACTTCCTTTACTTCGTACAAGGAAGTAAAAACAGGCTTCAGAAACATTTTAATAGCAACATATACAACGTTTCTGACAATTCTTGCAAACACATTTCTTAAGACCTCAACGTCTCACTAACATTTTGAAGAATGAATTTTTTTTTCACTTGATGCAAATATTAGATATTTCTCGTATACATTCTCCGTTTTAGTGAAAACGAATAACTGCCTACCTTAACCATATAATAAATACAACTAACTGACAGTTACTAAAAACTCATGTCTAAGTCAAGAAATGCGACATGCTCGTCGAAAATCCTCTCCAGTACCTTCATATCTCAAGTGATGAGCGTTGCAGAAGATAATAGCATTTTCTTACAGGCGCGCGAAGTGATGAAACGAAAATAACCGAAAGTGAATATCGCTGCGTTGTTGACTCTGTAAACGCGCGTATCTCTCGCCAGCGGAAGAAATGAATCCCACGGGACGCCGATATGTGCAGCATGTCCGGAGATCGCCAGAATACAGGATACAGGAATAGGGATACTGTGTGCGATCCCGAGTCAATTCTTGTCGCGTGGATAAACACGACCGGATCGTCCTGTTGAAATTTTAACCGAGGTTTGTCCAGAATGTTTTTTGTCACTGTTGCGTTGCGGCAATATTTGTTTTTGGAGATTACAGTGTTTGAACATAAAATGAGATTGTGTATTTGTATCCCAAATTGCTTTAAATTAGCAATAAAGACTTAATTTGTATATTATGTGGTTCTACTATTTTCATTTAAATTCAAGTGAAAAATTTAATTTCTGAAAACGTAGTAAAATTTAAATAATATATATTAAATAGTTATTTCCAACAGTACAAATTGTAATAAATAATGTAATAACTAAACAGATGTTTACTTCGCAAAAAAAACATTATTCAGATACTCACATACTTTAAAAAAATTAAATATTGGTTCTAATCTTTCGTATGATTTGTATAAAGAGACTCAAAAATAAAAGAATTTGCAGGGTCGCATTGACGACTCGGTTTTTCAACTCAACGGATTTATTCATTTTCATTTTGGCTGTAGGTGCACTAAAGTGTTAATGTAAAATAATTATATTCAGTTGAAAAGCTAGAAAGAAAATAAAATATAAAGGTTTAATTTTATACAGCCCCATTCTCAAAAAAGTTTTAACTGATCCTGAATTTTGGATAATCTCATTCTAGTTTAATATTTAAAAGTTAGAGCAAATATTATTAAGTTGTGTGATTATTAAAGGTAATCATACCTGTAGTTTTTGACTAAAGTTAATTTATATTATGACAGAAAAATTCTGATGACGCCAGGTGACGTGGTGTAGCGGTTAGCATCTCTGCCCGGTATGCGGAGGGTCCCTGGTTCGAATCCAGGCGTCATCAGAATTTTTCTGTCATAATATAAATTAACTTTATTTAAAAGTTAATCCGAATTACGTTCAGTAAACCAAATAGTCGAGTTTTTGTTTAATTTTAAATATCTATTTTTACAAAATCATTTAACAGACTGAAGTTTTCTATAATTACTTCTGGAAAAGAAATAAGGCCTCTGATAATTGTCGCGCGATTAATAGCTCCACATCCGGTATATAATCTGTTTCCTTAAATAACACGAGTTTGAACAACAGTAACAGAGTACAAAATCCCACAAACATAAAATGCGTCATTTATATCCAGTGGCTGTGTTACTGCGTTCCCTAAACATCAGAGAGTGTTTAAGAAACCCGGCGCGTTTCTCTTGTCATTTGTCGCCGTGAAAAGATCATCGGTGGCAACGGCACTCCGCTAGCTAGAAGTGATTGATGCCCGTCACCTGGCCACTGAGACGTTGCGTTATCTCCGCGGTTCCAGAGAAGCTGGAGTGGAGAGGCTTTTACTGTTTGCGAGTTTGCGGTGCTCCCTCTGTGTACACATCACTGATGTTTTTTTTGGAATTGGGTGTCGATGGGGAATTTAATTTTTGTACAGTGTTGCGCATTGATGCATAATGTTAAAATAGGCGTACTTTCATTTTTATATTATACATTCATTGAACATGTATATTTTATTATAATATTAGATATATACAGGGTGTTTCAGGACTAGTGTAACAAACTTTAACAGCTTATTCCTGAGGTCATTTTGAGCCAAAAATGTCATATGAACATAGGTCCTATTTCTTCTAGTTACCAATATACAAGAGGTTGAAGTTCTATATATAGCACGAAATCAAGATACTTTCGGAAAACAAGAGTTTTATTGAAAAGTCATACCTTATTTGTCTTAATTAATTTTATTTATTAATATTAACGAATACGATTTAGAGAACAAAACATAAAATGACACAAATAAATAGACACAGAACAACATAACCAAACATGGAATAGGTTAACATAATATGAAATAAGATAACAAATTTTTTAAAAATTACAGCAAGTGTTCAAAATGAGCGCCTTGAACTCGTATGCATGTTATTATTAATAAATAAAATTAATTAAGACAAATAAGGTATGACTTTTCAATAAAATTCTTGTTTTCCGAAAGTATCTTGATTACAAAAATTTGAAAATTTTGTGTTATTTATAGAACTTCAACCTCTTGTATTTTGGTAACTAGAAGGAATAGAACCTATGTTCATATGACATTTTTGGCTCAAAATGACCTCAGGAATAAGCTGTTAAAGTTTGTTACACTAGTCCTGAAACACCCTGTATTTATGCAACTGTCAAATAAAGATAACATTTACTTACGTGATTCTGTCCACCGTGTTAAAGTTTTTTTTGTTACAAAATTATATTTATATATATAAATAATTCATAATACATTTTGTACATTTTTAATGTATATAATGTAATTGCATATGTTGTGTACACTTCCTCTGTGAAATATGTTTAGCGTTTACAGAATGTCGTCTACAAAGACGCAAAAATACAACGTAGAAAACAGTGAATGGTTCAAATAAAATGAACTTGCTTGTCAAAATAATTATAAAATAGTTCAAATACATTAAAAGAAAGTGAAATTAATTTGTCAATATTATAATTATACATTTACAATGAGTTTATATGTGTTTTCTGTTATTTAATTTTTTCTGGAGTTAACTGCTGTGAGTTTAATAGATATGTAACAAAAAAAATCTCTTATATATAAACATGTAGGTACATAAATGTTAACTTTTTGCAGCTGTATAAAATATTTAATTGAGGTGAATCATGGGATCTTTTGTTTGTTAAACAATAATTTGTTATCGTGTAAGTAGGGTTTCTTGTGGTCCTGACAAAAATGTAAACCTGGCCAATCACAGAAAACCAAGAAAATGATGCGCTTCTCTAAACTATACAAAGATTTTCAAGAACCGTACTTCAAATCATATTAAATATTTTTATATGGTATATATCAACACAAAATAAAATTTAATTCAATAAAATGTGATAATTTATTTGATATTCTAATACAAATAAAAATTTGTATTTACAATTTTATTTCAATTGCATATACCTATCAATTATTTTTAATAGATCGATTATGCAATGATACATAAATCGTACATCCCAGAGAGTTGCTGATAGTTACACAGAAGATACTTGATAGGTACTGTGATTTTCCTTCTTCTCATTATAGAATACTTGTATCTGGGCTATACTGGGTCAAATACAAATAAATCTATTTGATAACAGATGACATTTTCATACGTTTGTATTAGTGGGTATCAAGTTTTACTTAAATTTAAAAACGTGTTTTATTCACTATGTTTCATATTAATCGCATCTTAAATGAAACATGAACTGGATCGTACTCGTACCACTGTACGTCATAGAGAACGATACTCAAAAATATAATACAGTTTCGTTCGTAGTAACAATAATCTTGTAGTTGATCGTTTTGTTAATTTTGTTGACTTGTTTGTTCACATAATCGTGGATAGCTAAACATGTAATCTTTCATATCCTCTTCGCCTGAATATAAAACTACTACTGAATACTGAATCATGGTTACTGCTTGTATTCAGTTGTACATATGTTAATGTTAGAAAATGTAGTGATGTTAAAAATAGGCGTTGAGGTTAGAATAGGAATTACTTTCTATAATCGTAAAGTTAAAACTTTAATGTTGAAACAAATGTTTCTTAAAACATAAATAATGCTTTTTTTATATTACATATCATCCTGATCCTTTAACATACTCTACTAAAATTGATAAAATATTCTGTTAAAAACTTGTTTCTTCGTACCTGTAATATAAAATACAAAATAAACATATTTGAAACCACAAATTCTAAAATACTCATTAATTTTTATGTATAACTCTTTGAAGTAAAATATATTTAATTTGAATTAAAACTGTTTGGAAAAATACGCAAAAAGTTTGACTTTCAATATTTATTCGAATGTTTAATTTTTTTTCTCAAAAATTACAAGTAACAACAAGTAAATAAGTGAAGTAGATATGAAAAATTCAAATATTACAGAAACAATAATGTTGATAGAATTTTTAATAAATTTTTATAAAAAAAAATATTAGGCATACTTACTAACAAATATTTTTAAAATCTAAAAAATAAAACAAGCTGGACATCGTTAAAAACGGAAAAATATGCTATTTAGAAAGTACACTCCTCAAAACTGAATGTAAAATTAAAATTATATTCAAATATTTCTAAGAATACCTAAGTTACTATTTTTCTTAGAAATATGTGAATATTATTTATAGTAATTTTTATATTGGATCCTTCTTAAATGCATATTTATAACATAATTTATAGTTTTAATTTTACATTCGACTTTTAAAATATCCCTGTAAAATTTTGAGCAGTGTATAACTTTATTTAATATTTCAAAAATTCTCGGCTGAATTATTATTTTTTATTATTATTTAGGAATGAAAATTATTTGAAAAAAAAGTTATATGCTCATTTTTGCTCTTATCTAGTGACCTATACATTGTTTTAAGAAAAAGAAAAACATAATTAAATTGATCAACAAATATGGCAAACATGGTCACTTATTACTATTATAATCCACCTGTCAAAATTGGCCGCTATATGTTAATAATGTATCACTCCACCTAGTTTAATGCAGATAATTTAAATACAGAACTACTGCAAAATAAAAAAAAATAGTGTACTATTACTTCTGAAATATATAGCAGAAGATAAGATTTTCACTAATAATAATGATTTAAAATCAAAGTTTGGAAAGTGTAATCAGTCAACTGGTCAATCAACAAAATATCGAATGTCAAAGTTTCATCATCGTACAAAACGAATTTTTACACATTTTTAAGTATAAACTAGCACTTTTCTTGATTGTATATGAAAATTTAATTTGCTTATAGGTCTGTTATGATTGATATAGCCTTTTTTTTGAAATTTATGACTAAGCCATATTACAGGAATGTAATTTGTACTCTACCCTCTCGTGTCACACTTTAGGAGGACTAAAACTGTCTAGTAACCTTGGTAGCAACTTTTATCCAACTTAACCGAAGTTCTCAAGATCCCAATGATGGCCCTAGTACAGCTGATACACTGTACTTCGTTGTATGTAATTTAATACAATATTTTAAAGTTTTGACTTTGAAAATAATTTAAAATACATCCTAAGTTTCATTCATAATAACAATAATATTTTGTTATAAAGTTATGAAGTCCGATCATTGTTGCGATGCTAACTTCAGACCGCATGGTCCACCTTAAATATAATTTTTTATAAAATATAAGTGACTTTTCAATAAAATTTTTAAATATATTTCTCTGAGAAAAATTAAAGTTGACTGTGCTTCATGAATATAATATTATAGCTATAAACATACCTAGGAATGTTATGAGTATCATTACAGCCAAAAATGTCAGTTTGAAATTCGAGCTCGTAGAGTGAGGATTTTAAGACATCTAAGGCCTGTTATGGCTCATAACATCCGTGGTTTGTTCAATAGTTTATCGGTTTCAGAATATAACACGTTAACGTCATTAATAAATATTATGTCATCATTTAAGAAGGTGGTCAAGTAAGTCTGTATGTTTTTAATTAACGCCATGGATACAATTGTTTTGTATCATATTTATAAATAATTTTTTTATTTAAACGCCATAACGTGGTCATCACTAATTTGAAAGACTGTACAATTAATATATATAAGCAGGAGAAGTCATCTTTGTATTATTATTGTTTTGAGTTCTGTTTGTATTAATAGTGTTATATTATCATTGTGTTTTATTTTAATTTTCTTGACTGTTTTGACAAGTCAGTATGGTAATATTACCGTACAGAATACAGTTCTTACTTACTTACCAGCCTACTTGTGTGCATGTAAACATAGGTTTAATATCCTGAAACCGGTAAACTTTTTAACATTGTAAGCTCAACTTTATGGAAAATTTATATTTTTCCTTATAATTATAGTAATATATTGGTCTTTCATGTATGAAAATTCTGAACTTATGAATAGAAAACTAAAAGTATGTTATACCTGTACATACATAGTTCGCCTTGTAATTTGATTTCACGAAAACTAGGTTGTTATACTTTGAACAAAATTGGATTTATTACGGTGAATTTCAGTGTAGTAGTTTCGGAAATATTGAAAATGTCAACATGAATTTTATGAGAAATATAGGACTTATAACCTGAAAATAAAAAATTTTAAACATGAAATTTAAAAAGTTTATTTCTTAAAATATATATATATATATATATATATATATATATATATATATATATATATATATATATATATATATATATATATT
Organism: Pterostichus niger; assembly: GCA_947425015.1. Taxonomy (NCBI): domain Eukaryota; kingdom Metazoa; phylum Arthropoda; class Insecta; order Coleoptera; family Carabidae; genus Pterostichus; species Pterostichus niger. The sequence continues at coordinate 18,526,223 of OX380341.1, read as the reverse complement.
TTCAAGTCGAGCATCACCCCTTTCGCCCATTACTTAGTGTGTCACTCTCCCGTTTAATTTGTTGAAAATTGTTCATCTGTTATGGGAATCAAATTCAGGTTTTCAAATCCACAGTTCAACTCGATATCACTGAGCCTCCTACTTTGCTTTTATTTCGAATTATAGCTTTAAAGATATTCAATTAATAACTTATTTTTAAAAGAATTATTTTTATTAGATTATTTTTATTATAAAAATATCAGTTAAGAATATTAATCTAAATAAATATTTGAAATATTATAAATTCACAAAATATAAAAAACTTCGTTACTCATTTTAAATAAACATATAATTTCAAGCATATTTTATCTGAAAGGCAACAAAATTTCATCTATGTGCTATAAATATGAAAATAAAAATTTAATAAAAAATGAAGCCATTTTAACTACTATTTTCTTTCAGGATAATTTTTTTTTTTCACCTTTTATCGAAGTTCATGAACAAACTTTTTTTATCAGTTTTGCCAGATGGTAAGTCATGATATAGTCCTCCTTCTTCACTCCTCTCTGTCTTCTGCTATTTTTTTTTCTAATTTAAAAGGTTAAAATGCAAAAATGCAATGTTTTTTTAAATAATAATATCATAATTTTCCAAGTCATATTATCTACAACGAGCAAAATAAAATATGAATAATATTTTAATTACGAATTAAGCCATTATTTTTCACGAGAAAATTAATTATTTTAAACTAAGTTTTAGTTACGCAACGTTAAATAGGGTAAAAATGTTGCTACATGTTACATCTTACAAAGCACACATAAAATTTAATATTAAATCTTTCTTTTATACATTCCTTTTACAGGAAGTACAAAACCAAAGGATGATATTCATCTAGTCACCTAAATCCCCTCATAAAAGCCATAAGCTCAGATAACACGAATCCTAATGCTCTCAGTAATTTCTTGCATGTAATTCTATCCACTAGCGAGGACCGGAGCACCACATCGCCATAGCCTACAAGCCGTGCTCGGCTACTGCAGATACGCCGCATGTTTTACATGAATCCGGATGCACGTGCAGCCGATAACCCGCAGGAGTTATTTTCATTGTGTCGTGACCCGAAATACTTCAGGCGGACGACGGACGCAAACACTGCACTGGTTATTACCTGCTCAGATAAGTGCCCCACATGAAAAATACTAAAGTCTTGTGAAGTTTGCTTGGTCAGGAGCAGGATGATCTTCCCATTTCGGACATTCCCATCTCGAACATTTTCACATTCAAAAACATTTTTAATATGAAGACAAATTTAATCAGTATTCACGATTCAAATTTTGCCGGCAAGTTTTGTGACCATTACAAAACTGATATAGATTACCGAAAGTCGAAAGAAATGGTGTCAATTTAAAATGCTTGTTTCCGGGTATTATTCTATAAAAAATTACTTCTTACAAATAATAAATATGCACTTATATTGTACCCTTAATATAACCCTTTAAAAATCAACAAGCCCATTTATATTTCATGGAGTATTAATTTTAAATAAATAAAAATCTAGCCAAATAAATAAAATATTAATATTACATTTACGGAAATAACAAACATTTTATAAAAATTCACCATAACTCAAAAGTGTCATCGTTTCAGTATAATAGCGTAATTCACAAAACTAATATCCAATATTAATATAACTAACAAAAGACAAATAGTAATGTCATTAATTTAAAATGCAATTTCTCGGAACTACTGTTTTGAAGTTATTGTGAATTTACATTATAAAAACAATACGTGATAAGATCAGGAATACTAACCACAAAAAAAGGTTCGGTGTCGATTCAAGGTGGAATTTGTGTTTTTGATTTTTTTCAGTTCGATAGTTTTCTTTTGGTTCGGTTAGCGAACCGGTTCAATTTGAGTTCAGTTACTGATTATTTTATAAAATTAGAAATTACTAAATTAGAAATACGTATACAGAAATATAATATAAATTTACTGTAGATTTGTTTTACTAAATTATTACGTATTACAACAATAAGGAAAACAAATATAATTATTATAATTTATGACAGTCGATTCTCACGTTATAAATGCACCACACTCACAACTTGTACATTGTAACTTTTTCAGGCAAGACCACATTTGTTGAACCGGATCAGGTTTAAAATCAGTTTACTAAAATGGTTTACCGAATCGTTTTAATATTTACGGTTAAAATACTTGCTCCTGAATATTTTTTAAAATGGTTCATAATCCGGTTTAGGTTTATTAAAAATATGTCGGTTCAATCCAGTTTCGGTCCCTTAATATGATAATATCGAAATAAATTTCTAATTATTAAAAACAAACTGGAAACATGCAAAATAAACAATAATACAATAAATAAAACGAAATGTGTAGAACTCTTCTCAAAAATAATATAAAATGACTGGCTGTTCAACTGAAAGTTTTAATTCTCAGCTTTAACGACTAACCGGTAGATTAAATTCAATAACGAATATTTAATCGGAAGTTATATTTCCATTTGGAATTTAAAGCCCCTCAGTCACATTGATTCGAATCTTACAAATAATATACAAACTTACAAATACATATGTGATTAAAAGTTTTACGTACTTTATTTACTTGTTTCTAATTTTGTCTATATCAGTCGTATTAAAATTTGTACATTTTTCTGCCCGTGTTAGAATCAAATTTTATTGATGGTCGGAATGAGAATGGCCGAAGTGGGCACTCGCCATTGTCATGAAAATACTGAAGTCTGGAGCTTGCTCGGCCAGAGCGATGGCTTTCGATAAAATCCGTTATGGAGTCGCGAGCGCTACGCGATTAGTTCAAGTGGCTGTTTACTGTCTGGAGTGGATGAGAAATTAGCATGTGCCTTATTTTTTTTTAAGGGTTATTCTAGCCGCTAGCGAAGGATTTTGTCATTATTTTTGTGAAAATGTTTTGATAGCAAAGTGGAAGTGCAAGAGTTATAAATACATATTTCCTAGCGTGGAAAATAAAAATAAATACATAATTATAATTACATTAAAAACTACTAAACAAAAAATGTTATAACATCACACAATCGCAAGAAAACGAGTTTCAAATTATAATTTAAGTATCACAAACAATACTGGTCGGTTTTATAAACGACAAATTAATTTACTTCTAAAGTAAATAAAATTTATTCATTTAAATGACAAAGACAACTTTTGACAGTAATTTTATATATATATATACTATATGGTAAAATAAATAAAATTGATTCAAATTTGGTAATTTACATATATTTTCTATGTAAGTAAATTTATTCTTGATTGCACTAACATAATTAAGAAAACTAAATATTTTAAACTGCTGTAGGTATCACTAATATTGAATTAGGTATCGTATTGTATATAAAGATATGATACACCTAATATAATTCCTAGTCAGTCAGCAAAAACAAAAAAACGGATGAAGCGGATGTAAGGCAATCGCTGGTCCCACCAATTTTGAGATCTTCAATGTCAAAAATATGTATCATATTGTTTTCTCAGAATTCCACAGTTTGAATTATTCTTCAACATTAATAATGAAGTGATACAAAAGTTACAATTAAATAAATAAATATATTAATTAACTGCTCTGTCCGAATAATTACCACGTCCATTAAATATTTTCATAATTTTTATATTTGCATGGTAGTAATATCCTGCATCGAATTTCGATACTGAATAGAAATACAACGAATGTTTAAAACGTTTTACTAATAATATCTAACACACATTCATAAGTGATAATATTAAAATATAATTTAAACATTTGGAATCGTATTTTAGAGAAAACTAAATTTTCTATTGCTTTTATTTGAACAAATTTTTAATAGTTTGACAGCATAAAATATATAATGCCAAATGTTCAAGGTAATAATTTGAAAATACTGTACGTAGGTAGTTAGATAATTTGTGTTTATACTACAAATTACTTTCGAACGTTTCATCCAAAAACGAAATAAAGCTATTACTCTATTCGCAGAATATATAAAAGGAAAAGAAAACTTCCTTAGGGAAATAGTTCCGGTAAAGTTGAAACGCAGAATAACACTGGCCGAGTCTCCACACAACAGTTCCATAGCCTCTTTTCCAATTACATTTCCATTACTCCATGTCAGTATTTTAGACCATGCGTAACAAAAAGAAAGGGAACGCGAATGCGAACGCCAAGGATTTCGTTTAAGTGAGTCAGGCGCGTAAGACAGTGAACCACGTCACGCACAGAGCGTCGCAGATGCGGAAGCGGATATTGATTTGTTTAGTGTTTTGTGAGGTTCTCACCTTGCCATCGGGACTGCATACTTTTATACCGGCTAATGAAATCACCAGAAGAACGGACTTGGTACGAGCTTTATCCTGAAACAAAATAAAAAACAACTTTAGTTTTGTTGTTCAGAGAGTTCAGTGATACAATATGAGAATGACTTCAAATGTATGATTCTGTGCAAACCATTTATATTTAGATAATATTCATCTTGCAATCCAAGAATATTTATATTAAACTAGATAATTCTATCATAATCTTGATTTGTAATGGAGCTGTTGTTGTAATCTTTTGAGAATATATTTTAATAGTAAACTGTGAGGGTAATACTTATAAAAATATATTTTCTATTAGTGGAAATTAAAAATTAATATTGGGTAGATAGGAAGGGTACCGGCCTGTCGATTTGAGAATCCAAGTACAATTCCCGCAGTCTACAAATTTTTCTTCACATTAAAATGATCTCTGTGGCTCCTCTAACATTAATTTGCATGTAAAATATATTACTTACCATTATCTGCTACGGCAGAATGCCACAACTAGTAATGAATAAAATGCATGATGATATATTATTATTTTTTAATTACAACAATTTTACGAGTATAACATAAAAAAAATACAAGGAAACTGAATTAATATTAATATAAATTGTGCCATTCTTAAACGTACCAAGAAAAAAAATGTAAACAGTAATAATATAATATTGATAAGCAATAATTGTAGTTATCCATCTATTAACATCTTTAATTTTTTTTTAATCCAAAAGAGTTTGATCTTTGCAATAAGACGTATGATATAATTTAATAATTGTTAATTGGATTTCAGGCTTCAACGGAAAACAGAAATTTTAAATAATTTAAATTTTCATATATATATATATTAGAGATGGGCGAATATCATCCGCGAATAGTCGATGCAGCGAATATTGACATTATTCGATATTCGAGATTTTCGAATATTAACGTGAGTATAGCGAACATTCGAATACCTCGAATATCGCGCCATATGTTGACCTCAATTTTAGACTATATTTTTCTTTATCATTTGTACATAAACTTAAAGCTATTACAATATTTTGAAGTTATTAATAACAAAGATATTTTGTTTCAAAACCATGAAGACGTACCATATTTCAAATTTGTTTTTCGCCAACATCAGCCCGTACGTTTCACCTTAAATTTGAAGTTTTCGTCCTTTTCTTTTCTTTTTTGTTTTAATTTTATTTTATCTTAACAATTTCATTCAAATAATGAAAAGGACATAATTAAATAATTATTAATAATAAATAAATTAACTTTTACGAGTATTCGAATATTCGAGTACCTCGAATATTCGAGATCTGATTAATATTCGTATTCGATATTCGAATTCGAGAAATTTGATATTCGTCCATCTCTAATATATATATATATATATATATATATATATATATATATATATATATATATTATTTAGCGACGTTATTTATTTTATTTATAATTGCACTGGAGAATTCATACGAGAGTAAAGTAATTCCTCTAATCAACAAAATAATTTGAAATAGCTTATAGGTACGAATATATTTTGATACATTATAAAATTCTGCACGTTCTACCAAATATATAATCAAGTGTAAAACGAACAAAATTATGGAATATATAATAACATATACGATAATAATACACAGATTTTTACTGTAACTAAAAATCTGTGTTTTATAATAACCTATAATTTGTTCTGAATAAAAGCACATATCTACAGAACATAAATTTGTAACGCAATAATAATAAGTTGCTCTTGTAGTAATTACAATATTTACTTATGAGATCTTTTAGGTACTTGTACTTATATCCACTAAAGTTGCAATTAAATATAGTAGGTATAATGCATTGTTCAAGGTTTTTGTAATCATTTATTTACATTAATTAAGGATTACTTGGATTAAGTAATTACTTTTATATGTTAAAAAATATAAAAAATGCTAAAACAGGTACATCTAGCATGCAGGAGGTATGTACATACAATTACATTTAAATTTCATTATTATAAGTATATAAAACTCTCGAGGAAGTAAAGTTATAATATTAAAAGTTGTTTCATTTCTACATGGAACCAAAGTGGCAGCACTACGTAGATGTTAGATGTATGTATGTATGTGGTAATTTAAAATTCATATTACTTCCTCGTTCCAGATCCAAGAATCACGACAGTAAAGTTCTCCTATGAAGGGTAAGAATAGGGGAAGGAAAATCAATTGTACATAAACCTTACATTGTGACTATAATTAAAACAATTTTCTATCAAGAAGACAATCATTTACGCTGGTATAAAATTCACCACTCATACATCTTCGTATTACGTCACGCAGAGCCATTGTCTCCCAGCAGGGTGCACGTAAAGCAGACAAACGCACCCTGCAACAAGACTACTGTATAGTACATCATCCCGAGCTCGCCATAATTACAAACGCCGTGGTGTGAGGCATGCATTGTACGACGCAGTGATTAAAAGTTGAAGGTAGATAAGCATTCCTAATACGCAGTTGGGAATGATCTACAACAAGGCCGTTCAAAGTGGATTTGCCTCTCTTTAATACAAGATGCGGGATTAACGATCAAGTGTGTTATGAGCGATTCCGCACAATGCGGGCTTGATTTTGTGCAAGCGATGCTTGCATTTTATTTTACTCTTTTGACGCATGGAATTTCATCAAAATGGCATTAAAGTTTCATTGTGTTACGCGGCAATAATGATTCAATACATACTCGTAGTGAACTATGTAAAGTAGTTTTAATGAACTTCATAATTATTATGCATTATATACGACAATGAAAGCTACAATATTTTTCGTTATTTTACCGCATACGAATGGTTCTTTTGTGTAATTGTATAATGTTTAAAACTTTTTTATGACTGACATCTTTCAAAACAGTGGCGGTTCGTGGAAAAATTTCATATTTCAATAAATATAAAAACTCTTATTCCGCGTAAACAACTATTCAAACTACTTCATTCAAAAGAATCATCACCATATTCTCACTAGTGATTAATTGCTATTATTTAATATTATTTGCTATTATTTAACATTATTTACTGTTGGGTAGATGTCTCTTCCTCCATTAACATGTGTGGAGGCCATGATTTGACAACTGGTAAACATACTTGACGCGTATAAATATATTACTTACCGAGATCTGCTACAGGAGAGTGCAACACTCATTAATGGGTAAAAAGTGTGATGATATATTTATTTAGTGATCTAATAAGAACTTTGTACAAACAGCGCAACGAATGAATATACAAAATATTTCTAATCTGCAAGTGCAAAACCAGCATAACTAACAGTGGGACATTGTTTGTGTGTTTCTTATACGGGAACTCTGTGGTTGCAAAAACCTATCGTTGAAACTTTTTCAATATTTTTAAAGAACCAATGTCCAATTTGGCCAAGTGTCCTTATTAACGAACCGCCACTGTTTCTAAGATATTTTTTGCTGTGGATTCATTTAAATATTATTGAGGCAATAATGGAATGATATGTATAGTTAATATCTAAAAAAATAGTTAAGTAGGTAAACATATTCGTATTTTCTAACAAATTTAATATGAATAAAATAAAAATGGGGACTACATTTTCTCGCGTTTTATATATAAGATCTGTATTGCACCCATATTATTTTTACTTCTTGTAGGTTTTTTGTATCCCCTATACCCCTAAAGATCTTGAAATAATTTGTTGGCTGTCTGTTCCATTACAAATATATTAAGTTGTAAAATTACCTATTATCAGTATAAAAATAGCTATATTTCATTAGAATATACTTCTATTTAAAATAGAGGTACAATACGTGAACGAGTACATTAAACAATCATATTCTCGATACATTATCCTGCTATGTTCCCATTGCCAGGACTTAAAAAGAAGAAACTAAATGTGCACAAAAAGTCAGTGAGCAATTATCCAACTTTTTTCAAGGACCAGCTTGACAAAACTTATTAATATTTGGTGCGTTCAATGTGCCAAGAAAACAAAGTTAATCCAGAAGTTGCTAGGTAATTAGAAGCGATTTTTTATCATATTGAGTAAATACTAGAACGTTCAATGGGTGTTGCTTCTGGTTTGTTTTGCGGAATGTATTGAACTTACAAACTATTCTTTCATATCTAGTCAGATTTGTTACAGTTTAATAGTAAAAGAATTCGCAGATCCATTTTAAACTAACCACAATTTCTGTAGCCCAAAACATTATCGGTTCAAATTTAACCTGGGTAGTATCAAAACACCCACATTTTAAGGATGCAATAACGTTATTTAGTAATGATATAAAAAAATTGTTATAAATAACTTAAAAAGAAACAAACTAACATTGTATAACGTAATTTTTGTTTCGTTATTATATTTATTAGAAATAAGAAAAATACATACTATTTTAATGTGGAAATTAAAATTACCTATTATAAAAAGAACGTAACTAAATACATTTAAAATTAATAAATAATAATAATAAATTTCAAATCAATTTTTTTTATTATTTTAATAAATTATCTTTGCCATTGTTAATTGGTTGTTCATGTAGGACAGTGAAATTACAACCTGAAATAAACTATTGATAAATTAGGAAACTATATTCTCAGTGGCAAAATAGGTTAAACGTTAAATTTGTAAACAGGAATAACGTTCTGGTAAATTGTTATTTGTGACTTTGCGGTTACATAACGTTATTTTGTAATTGTTAAGATATTTGAAAAATATTATTAAATGAAACGTTATTATAACGATAACGGTTGTTACGTTACGTTTTCCATTCCTATCACATTTGCATCCGGTTACTTAAATTTAACTCACCTCAAAAGCTTATAAGTAGAATCAAGACATAACACTCTTACATCCGACTCACAATTATACGATAACTGCATCATAAAAATGATGAATTAAATGAGATACAGCAAGCGTTCACATAAATTACTAATTTAATTATGTTATGTTTGTCAGTAAATTTTATATTATTTTTTAAATGAAAGAGTTTCTAAATAAACACACCTAAAAAGTGTAGTATAAGGGTGCAAGAACACAACCAACCACAGCAAGCATTTACAAAATTTAGCTGCAGTTGCAGCGCAGCCATAATATAAATTCAACATGGCACAAGAAAAGAACACAAATAGTTCGTCGTTATTAAATAAGCAATATGAATACAAATATATATAATATAAATCACCTCAATTTGTAGTAACTTGGGCCGACCTTTTCAGGCCTGTTCATGATACATTTTGGAGGCGTAAATGAAAAACTATTACATCGAAGTCATAGAACAAATGATAAAAATTATGCTGAATGTCATGTTTATTTATCCTAAACTGTATTCAGAGATGGAACGACCAGTCCTTTGTAATCAAATTAATTCGAGAATCTCATAATTGTTTACAAAATATTTCTGAAAAAAAGTAGGTACAAAAATAATTATATCAAAATTTAATTAAATTTTAATACGAGTATCACTACACATATGAGAATGTAAAAACCTTTGAATTAAAAATTAAATCATTTGCTTAGAAATTAAAAATTACATGTGCTTGCATGTGTGCAATCGCACACAAATAAAAAAATATGTTTGTATTCTTCACAAATTTGTAATAAAATATTCACGAGTATTAAATTTACTGCATAGTAATATATAGTTGCACTACACACCTACCATAACTGTTTAAATGAAATATACTTGGAACAAAGATAAAAAAATCGCATATTACAATATATGAGCAGAGTAATACATTAATATTACCAACGCCAAAGAAATACATGTGTGGCCGTATGTATAAATTAAAAGCAGCGAGGTGCAACCATATACAAAGAACAATACACAGCACATAACAGTCGCCTCATCTAGCCTAGTCTACTCGTACACTGCCATCCTCACACATCCGCATACCTACCGAACGTGAAACAACAAAGAAAGAGTGACAGGAGCCGCGAAATAGCAACAGCAACAAAGAAGAAGAAACAGGATAGCGTGTTGTATCTGGTGTCCTTCTCTATCTCGTGGGTTCATATCTACAGAGCGGCTAAGCGAGAAGTGAGATAAACTGACATACCACAAGCAAAAAGGGTGGTTTGTGGCGCTACTGTGCTACTGTGGATCCCGTGCGTCTTTTGGGCATTCTCTTTTCAGCCTTCTATAGATAAATGCCTTATTTCGATCTATGGTATGTCCTCTGTGTTCAAAGAAGGTATGAAAGAAGTGTACATAATCTGATATACAAGATTAATAGTAATTACATAGAAAATATGAATTCAAGATTCTAAAGAATAAATATGATTCAATGTTTTCAAGGACAATGATGTTATTCCTTAAAAAAATCTTCTGTTTTAAATTGAACAATTAAATTTTTCGTACTTATCTGCGCAAACATGAACGAATGTTCATATGCATGCAACAAATTGCCTTATAAACTGACGAATTTAATCAAAACAATATGATTCGCTTTGTCTGATTTGCATTCACGCTCATAAATAGCTCATTGACGAACCAATGATGCTCATCACTAAAATTATTCTTTAAATAGACACGAGATTTTATCGAAAAATAAAACATGAGTGAATTTAGAATAAATGTAATTTGAAATGTAGTGAACTCCAGAGGTAACAAGTAACTTAATTAAACGCCTGTTCAGAACATCGATTCAGTTTGTTACGATTAAAATAGATTTCGTTTAATTAAATATATTATCACGCCTTGTACCTATTATTGGGTTTATCACTCTGCTGTAGCGGATGTCGTTAAGTGATATATTTTGCAAGTGAAGTGCGGTTAACCAATTGTCAAATCACGGCCCTGTCAGAGATTTAGTTAAGAATATAATATTCAATTATTATAAATCTGTATTTGTTTCCATTCACTTTGGTTATAATTTTTCATTCATTCATAAATTTAAAAATTCAAATGCAGTGTTCTAATTAATTTATTTCGATTTATAAATTTCACACGTGGAGTACCAAGTAGGAAGTATAAATAATGATCGATAGTTTTATATACCTAAATGTCATTCGACCCACAGAACATAGAATAAGTGTATTATAAAGTAGAAAGAATAGTTTTTTGCTATTTTTGAGTACTATAAAAATTAATTTTAAAAATACATTTTAATTCAATTCAATAAAAAAGTAAGTTTTGAAAGCTTTATTATTTAATATTCTCTCTCTGTTTTTGGTCAATTAATAATACTTTCATGGAATCTTAATTCTTGATCAATAAACTCAGCACATTACCCATTATTTTACTTTATTTTTTATAGACCATACGTTCGTAGAAAATAATACCCTATTTAAGAAATTATTATGTACATCAGATTCGACAAAATCTATTAAAATTATATTATAATGATTATAATAAAAATACATCACAGAAGCCAAAGCCGACGTAATTATATTTATTGTTTATTATGTGTCATGTAATTAATTTTGGTAATCATAAATTTCACCACATACAACATGATAAATTGAAAACCTAAATAACTGTCAACCACCTGGTTAAATATATCCTGCATCTTGTTTCAATGTCTTTAAAACCTACTATATAATGAAGATTTTAGTTTCTAGTCTGCTGCGAGATTGAAAGTATAGTGAAAGAAGACATTTTTCCAAAATGACGAAACGAAAGAGGACAAAAAGGAAGAAGACAAACAGAGGTGGGTCTGAAGTGCAGTGAGTGATGTATAGCCAACCACGTGTCACAAGAATTGACCGAAGCCGTTATATAGCGAGCTGCCGAGCTGCTGAGCTGCACTAATTGAACTGGAAACTTGGCCAGTGTTCCGGAATCATACACAGCGACAGACCAACGTCAACCTACGTTACTACAGAGCAAACACGTCGCCAGCGCCAGCCATCCATCGCCGCATTTCATATCTCACGGTGATAGTTATACAAGTATTGAAGCTTTACCTGTAAACAAGATCATCTCGCTTTCAAGTTTCGTTATTATGTACTGACGATGTAAACAACTGGTACTGGCAACACAATTTTACTGGGCAAATAGTCTGGGGATGTTTTTAGATATCTTTTCTTTTTATTTTTAATTTATACTTTATTTGTACGAGTATACACCATGTCAAATTGAATTTGTTTGTTGTATAATAAAGCGATTTCTTTGCATTCCTGTAATTATTTCCGTATAAAGTAAGATGTAAGAAAATGTAGTACATTAACTAAAACTATTATATTTCCTTTCGTTTTTTGATTTTTTTTTGTACTGATTGCGTGTAACAATTTTTACTTTTCAGCTATATAATAGACATTTTAATGAATCCTAATATTTTAAACTTTAATTAATCCAAATATAGTCCAAAAAAGTCGATATTCCGGTGTATCTGGAAACACGATAACTTAAAAACGCAGTAAAAGTTTGCATTGACACTTTAATTTAAGCTTTTAAGTGAAAATCTTAGATTAACTTTATTAATGGGAGTTTTTAGTGATTTATGTTTATTTTATAAACGGTAGTGTTTGTAACAAAATAGGTAATAACTAAAATGGACCCTTGACTTGAAATATTTTACGAAAGTATTGTCGGTTCACTTGTTATAAGAATTTTAATAATTTTCAAAATTATGTTGTAAAACATTTTTTCTACTCCTGTTATTAAAATGTCCATTCAAAGTACTGGTTTCCATGGCGCTAAATAACATCTTAGTCACATGTTGACAAGCCGTGGCTTCGAACGTTTTAGTCACGGCTTGAGATATTAAGCACGGGGTGAAGTTAACTTCTGGAATCTGACATTGTAACTTAACCTTATTTTTTAAATAATTCATAAATCATCATAAATTTTTGTTGTCTTAATTTACGATCGTAAAAACAGTATAATACATATGTGATTCATTTTATAAATTTGTTAGATACTCGTTTTAATACACTCACTTCGCTTCGCTCAGCTAGTGTTAAAAAGAACTCGTAACTACAGAGACGTTTAGAAAAATTGTTACAGAATATACTATTAAGAACTAAAATTATTTATTTATTTATTTATATTACAACAGGAATTTCATCCCAATTACAGTACAGGGTCCGCACTCACCGAGCCGCATTCGAATTCCGTATCGCTATCCACACCACCGTACTGACGGACAGATTCATAATATAAAATTAGAGTCCTCATGTCTCATAGTGAAAGATAACATGTGATTATCTTATTATGTACATCTCACGTAATTATCACATTTTTAATTTTTCTTGATTCTTGAAAACAAACTCGTATGTCGTGAAGTTACTGCAAAAATTAGATAAGTCCCATTATCAATGTTTTGTAAAAACTGTTTTTTTTTGTTAGTTTTTAATAGTAATTGAAAAGCATTAGATGACTATAGTGTATTGTTTTATTTAATTTAAAATGAAGAAATGTATCCATTACTTAAAGTTGTAGAAAAACTTTTATTGTAAGTTAATAGAAGAAGAACGTGCATTTGCACTAAGCGCGCTGCAGTTCTGCGCTAACCGAGCGAATAACGCTAGTGGTTGATTTATCGGCACATTAGGCCGAGAATAGCGAACAGCGGCCCTCGTTGAGCACTAACATGATCACCGATCGGCGAACGAACGCTACTTGGGCATCAAGGCAAAGACATCGCGTGCCCTCTTAGCAATTTAATTAAATCGGCAATCCATTGAACATGTTCGATGACGGATTCGAAAACGGGCAATACGAATTTAAATTAAGAGGAGTTATCGTTCACTTGACGTTTTTTTAATTATAAAAACTATTAAAAGCCTGAGTAAACGGATGAATGAGTACACTTTTGTTGAATGAACTGTTGTGTGGTGAAATTGAAACTATTTGTTTGAAAGAACAATAATAGTTTCATTACAAACATCGATATGTGATCTGTAGTTTATATTTTAGTAATTAAATAAGACTTGCGTCATTCTAACGCATAGTGTATAAACTCTCTTTCGAAAGAAATGAAAAATTAAAACAAAACTTCAAAATGCTATATTCATAAAACCTATTATACGCAGGATAAATCTTTAAATACATAAATAAAATTAAGCTGAATAAACTTAATTTTACATACAATACAATAATTTTTAAGATTAAATTAGTGTTAAATAACTTTTTTTGTGAAATTAAGTTAAATCTCAAAGTTAATTCTAAAATAGAGGTGTTTAATCTTTATACAATGCGAGACAAAATAAAACTATCAAATAGTAAATGTTTTAGAGTAGATAGCTTCTATCACAGAAAATACTTACTCAATAAGAATTTACAGTAGCTACTTGATACCATGAGTAAAATAAAACAACGTCTTACACCTAGGTATAGGAAGGTATTTAAAAAAAATTGATAATTAGTATACCCTATTATTTTTTTTTTATTTATTTAAGAAAATTATAAAGGTATTTCGGCAGCTAAGGCCACTAATACCCCGGTACATTGGTTATTTACACATATTTAATTTATATATCATTTGTAAGGTTACAGTGTTTTAGGTAATTGGTGATATTTTTTATGTTTTGTGGGTTGTTTGCTAACGCTAGTATTAATGTGGAAGGTATATTATGTGTTTGCCTGTGAGCAATATTTTATTGATAAAAAATCAAAATAACAAATTATTTTACATATCGTAGATATAGCTACACAGCATTTTCTAAATAAATGTTATACTTGCAGCTTTACTTATTTCTTGAATTACATTATATAAACGCACACTTAATTGATTGCTTAAATTAAACTAAAATGGACTGAAATTAAGTATAAGAAATTTACAGTTTTTCGAAAAATGGGAAATATCCAGCTCTAAATCATACAATTGGTAAAAATATAAAGTAAACACTTGGCTAAGTCTCACAAAATTCAGCTTTAAGTCAACTTTTCAGGTCATCGTCAGAGGCTGGCCAGCACAGTTAGTAACCATAGACGCGTCTATGGTTACTAACTGTGCTAGTCAGCCTCTGA
Organism: Pterostichus niger; assembly: GCA_947425015.1. Taxonomy (NCBI): domain Eukaryota; kingdom Metazoa; phylum Arthropoda; class Insecta; order Coleoptera; family Carabidae; genus Pterostichus; species Pterostichus niger. The sequence goes on along the minus strand of OX380341.1, from coordinate 18,511,032 downwards.
CGATGACCTTAAAAGTTGACTTGGAGGCTGAATTTTGTGAGACTTAGCCAAGTGTTTACTTTATATTTTATTAAACCTAGTTTCACCAAGTGAATGGACGACAATTAATTTTGTCTTTGTTGTTTTTCATACAATTTGTGTTTAGGGTAGTGAGTAATATTATATGTTCACCTTATACTGTTGCCAATGTAATGAAAATATTGTTTAAGGAGGTTCATGTTATCATGTTAATAAAATTGTGTCTTCTGTTTTAGACAGGTACACATATTACTAAATTAGGAAGTACGATTATTATACGTGTCCAATTGCAAAGTATATATTCCATTATATTTCGGATAAACTGCAACCATGCAATAAGGACTAATAAATGAAATATTAATATATCTGGATAAAACAGCAAAGGATCATTTAAAGAGGGTAAATTAATAAAGCAACATCAAATGGCTCATTGGCTGGTAGCACAAGCTCTGTTTTTGCCTGTTTTAAGAGCAGTGTATTTGGGTGTTTTAGTTATCTCTAACATGTTAAAACCGTGTTCTTTAAACACCCGAAAACAAAGCTTGTGGTACTAGCCATTGTTTTCAATCATAATCAGAAAGACAATTTATGTAGTTGCTCCACACTACAGCGACTATTTGTTTAACATAGACAAGTGAAGTGTCACCATCACTTGTGTCTATTTATGCAGAAAGCAATTTATTACTAACTAGGGTGACATATGAGTGAGTATATTACTTGCATATGTACATACATCCTAATCCTACATATTCCTAAGCTACCTAGGATGTAGATATACAAATTTATCATAGAATACTGTATGCAATGAATATCTGTCAGTAGAGTCATTAAAATTATAATAACATTATCAACCCGGGTGTCAAAAATGTTTTAGCTAATCCTGAAGTTTGTATTTGTTAATTCTGGCTATTCTAGTCCGAATTTAATCCAAATCACATTCCGAAAACCAAATAGTTTGAAGATTATATCAGAATTTATTTAAACTTTATTGAAAATATGATTTAGCTTAGTATGCCTAATTTAAAATTCAGGATTCGCTAAAACTCTTTTGTTAATTACTAAGTATATCTGACAATTCCACCCATAACTTTTTATCCTATCAAATTATAGTATTTTGCTGAATTGTACCAATCACAGTAGTAGTACAGCAACAATTTCACTAGTGAAAATTGTCGCAAATCGTTGCTTAGATAGATATAACGTTTGTTAACTATTTTGAGTAGATTAATATTGTTGAATTTTATTTGACTTTGCCTACTTTGCTTAGTTATGTCAGAAAATGAAACAATATAGATTGATCACCAAGGTAATAGTAGTTCAGACATTGTTTTAAAAATACTGCAGGTACAATTTTTTTGAAATAAATTAAATATTTCGAGGAATTGTCAAGCCGAATACCATACCTGACTATGATTTTCCTTTGGTAATTTTTGCCTAGATCACTCCTGCTTGTTGCTAAGACAATCTACATCCGTGCAGATTTTCGTCGCTACAAGCTGTTGTGATCATGACGACAAATTCCGGCAAAATCATAATCACTAATGGTATTATATATGATAATCTCACTCTTATGTAAAATGGCATAAGAGTAGTCTTTTTTTATTACTATGAAAGCGGATAAACTTTAGATAAGTTTTGACATGTGAATACTTTATGTCAGTGATTCTCAACCACTGTGACGCGACTCTTTTGTGTGTCGCGAAACTTTTGAAGTGTTCCGCCAAATTTTATACAATAAAAAATATGATTACAATTTTCTACACTTTATTTGTGCGAATTCGGATTTTAAGCATTAACCAATATATAAACGAAAAAAATATCGACACTTTTAAATGTAGATGACGAAATTAGAGTGGCATTATCATTTTTACGACCAAATATAAACGAAATTATCAATAAACATCAAGCTCAAATTTGTAATTAATCACTCAATTAACATTCTGTTGTCTTTGTAGTACATATTTATTTTACAGTATAGTCCAAAATTATTATCATAAACTATTTTACATAGTGTATTATAGGTAAGTAAAATTCTTCTAAATTCGTAGAAAAAATTATGTGTGTAACACGAGCGTACCCTACACTATTGCAGATCTCGCATTCGGCTCGCGCTACAATTACCGTGCTCGAGTAACAAAATCACTTTACGCTCTTAATACACAAAAAACTATTTTGACTAATTTTTTCTACATTAAAAATAATTATTGTTTTATAGTTTTATTTTATACTCATGTGTATGTATCACTTACGCAAAATAGATTTAACGCCTCGTCGGTAGACATACAAATTCTTCTAAAATACTTTTTTGAGTACTTGATACATAAAGTAATTCTTCATTACTGAATCAAAATACTTTATAATGAGTATAAAATTCTGCAAATAAGATATCGATTATGATAATTTGACATACGAAGTAATTGTACTTGAATGTTGCTGTACGCCACTGAATAATTTATAGGTATATTTACCACTTCAATATTGTGTTAATGCATGTATCAAGCACAAATCAATTCTCTTCTCATCACAAACACTCAAACAGCAATACATATATCAGTTTAGTAACCAGCTTACTATAATCCCATTTAACCATAAATCTATCATAATTCATAAATCACCCGTTACTTGTGAAGCGAATATATCATGTCAGTGAAGCAGAAGCAGAGACGAGACGAGGTGTCTGCAGCACGAATTACGTGCAGTACACGGTTCAGGATATAACGCCGTTGCTCGAGTGGCGGACAGATGCAGCAAGGAGCAGTTACATTCCGCATTTCACAGTCAACCCCGAAACCTAATGGCTGTGCAAACCACTCCGTTTTCGTAGCAGCAGCGGCAGAGAATCCGTATTTCACCGGAACTGAAACGAATGCCGGCCACTAATGCAGTAATGTTGAAAGGGGATATTGAGTAGAGTTCTGGTTTAGGCTAATATTATCGCGATTTTTCTCCCCGGAACTCAATTTTGGGAGTACTTGACATTTTTACTCATTCTTTACTCCTATTAACCTACATTGAAAATTGAATAATACTACCACAGGCACGCTACCTGCAAATTGAATTCTTTTACAGGTTTTAAATTGATACTAAACTCCAGCAAATGAGGAACAGCATACCCACCTATTATTATTCATTAACCTAAATCAATTTTTGAGAAATATCTATACTTTATTCATGCTTTTAATTCTGTTAATGTAACCTAACACAATATGAGTTCTTTAACGATTTTTAACTGATAGTATTCATAAATTAGAATGGGTTAGATTGATCCATGGTATCTAGTTCGCCAGTGGATTTGAGAACACATTTAACTCCCACTTGCAAAAAACAATTTTCAACATTTCCTTTGGCTTTTCCTTCCCTTCACACAACATCTTTGGGGGACGTAATTTGACGGGTGTTAAGTGTACGTCATGCGTATAAATATATCCCTTATCGCGAACTACTACCCAGTAATGGGTAAGAGGCGTGATGATATACGTTTTAATTTTTGTGTAATTTTGTTTTATGGGGTAGATGGCTCAGTGGTATCGAGTCGGCCTGTGGATCTTGAGAACCCTGGTTCGATCCCCACAGCCGACAAACAATTTTCACCAAATTAAATCTACCCCTGTGGCTTCCCCTCCACTAATATCTTTTGGGGCCGCGATTTGACGGCTGGTAACCGCACTTCACGCGTAAAAATATATCACTTACCGAGATCTGCTTACGCAGAGTGCCACACCCAGTAATGGGTAAAAGGCGTGATGATGATGATGATAAATTAGAAAGAACATCTTGACTGTAAGATAATCAAACAAAGAAGTAATGAAACATAATCTATATCAAATCATAGTGTCTCATAATTTCTTCATTCATCAAGCGAACAAAATTATAATAATATATTTTTTTAATAATATAATTAACTAGTTTATTGAAAAATTTAATACCTAAATATTATTACAAATGGATCATCACAGATTTCTTAATTGACAAGAAGAAGAATAAATAAAAGCTAAAAAAATATAAACAAATTTAGATCCCTGGAGAAAATGAACCATTTTCGATAGATGGGAGAAAATTAAATAGTGATGTTTCCATTTCAGGATTGGCAACGTCAGAACCAGTATTGAATAGAAAATTACCTCATTTTTATTACAAAAGTCATGTTTTAAATAATAACATTAGATTAAAATGACAAATACTGAAGTCAGCTTATTCGAATCAGATTCTTAAGAGAGATAATAATATGAAGACAGAAAAAAAATATCATTACCTTCTAGTTATTAAGAAATATTTTTCTCATGGAATAATTCAAAACTACATAGAATTCTTTGTATTTGCGTTTAGACATTATAAATACGACAATTTAATTTCATTTAACTATGTGGTATTTTATTTGAAATCTAACAATAAAATTGAAACAGCGAGCTAGACAACACTGACATCACACTATTATCGTATCATCCCCTTACAGGGTGTAGCACTCTGTAATATCAGATTACTGCGGCTCACCCTCCAATAATGTCCTTGGAAGCCGTTGATGTCTGTAACCACATTTCACGTGGAAAAATATATCACTTACCGATATCTACTACGGCAGAGTACCACACTCTATAGGGAAAAAGGCGTGATGATATATTTATTTTACATTACCTACAATATATGCTCCAACTTACGCCATGTTTATGAAAATAAAGTAACTTTTTCACTAACATTTCAAACATTCACGAGCACACGAGGAATAAGAATAACTTACACGCACCTAAAGCTACTTCTACTCTTTTTCAAAACAACATTAACACTAAAGTGGTTCAAATATATAACTCCCTCCCGGAGAGTGCAAAGAACATTCATAACTCCACCTTGTTCAAAAATACAGTTAAGAACTACTCGTATCTCGTCAATAAGTGCTATTACTCTGTAGATGATCATCTGGATAAGAATTTTAATTATATTATTGTATTGTACAACGGAAAATTTTCTGTATTAGTGACGTTTCTCAAAACCACTTGATACTGTAGAAAATAAATTATTATTATCCAATTTAATTATTTTATAATGTGAAACACAAGTTAAAACAAAAAGAGAAACATGATTCTAGAATGTAGATACAAAAAGTTTGAAATAAATAAAACCCAGTGAAGAAATAAACCAGTCACGTTCACAAGACGAGTAAAATTTCCATATAGACTACTTACTACTTGATAGGCTACAAAGTTTGAGTACAAACAAAGTGATTTAAAATTAGATCACTTTGATCAATGAGGACGTTCAAGCGGCAAGTCCCAACTTTATCCGCTAACGATGATCTTCAAATGTTAATCAGCGTGAAACAATGCATGGGCACCGAGTACATCACTGGCAAGTTCCAGTTCCAGGTTCTCCGTTCTCGGGTTCCAGGACACAAGCACAGTCGAGGAACGGAAAGTACTCGAGCAGGGCTTAGATATATGGACGCGGATTCGGAAACTAATTGCTCCCTGCGTACATCACGTCTTGCAGTGTTGCTAATTCAATTATAATGTGACATTATTAATGAGTGATTAAACTGCTATTAATACTAATTATCAGTCTATATTTTAGTTTGAATTCGTAGAAATGGAATGTTAGTCTTTACTGACTAGAAGTATACTTATGTGATTGTAACACTACATCATCATTTACAAAATTTAACATAAATTATTTTCATAATTTATTTTCCTGTTCACTGTTTACTGAACTTTATTAATTCAAATTTAACCCTAATTAATTTAAATCTACCCCTGTGGCTCCCTCTCCACTAATATCTTTGAGGGCCGTGATTTGACGGCTGGTAACCGCACTTCACGCGTAGCAATATATCATTTACAGAGATCTGCTTAGGCAGAGTGCCACACCCAGTAAAGGGTAAAAGGCGTGATGATATATTTATTTATTTTATTTATTTATTCTATAACGTATTTCCATTTTCACAATTGTAAAAATTAGGTACTTGATTACAACTTCGTTTTTGACTTTAATAAAATGCACTGTTTTCGGACTACTTTTCTTAGCTACTTGTACTTTTAACACATCCTGAGTAATATTTAAATACTGCAGAATATTAGACACTAATCAAAGTGATTAATACTTACTCAGCTTGGTAATTAAAATATAGCGTCGGCCATTATTTTATCAATAACCTATTTTGTTGTTGATATTAATAAGTAGCAACATTTAGTGTCAAATATTATACGGAAATTTAGGATTATCGGTTACACTATACTCGATCTTATTCACTTATTCGAAAATGTATCCTTTGAACTTGATGTGTAAAAACTTCCGATTTCTTTGAAATTTATTTTTTAAAGTAAGCTACAAGCAACAGAAATGAGGTACCCCAAAGTAGTAAAAGGAAAAACAAAAATGGACAGAATTAGAAATGAGGAGTTTAGAAAGGAACTGAAAGTCAATGCTCTAGAGAACATAATGGCAGAAAAGCAACTGAAATGGTATGGTCACGTTAGAAGAATGGAAGACAACAGAATCGCAAAGCAAGCACTATCAGCCCAAAGTTTTAGTAAAAAGCCAAGAGAAAGACCAAAGAAACTCTGGGTCGAGCAAGTAAAAGATGCAGCTGAACGCAGAGGATACGACTCGGCGGAAATAAGAACCTTGTCATCGGAGAGGACCAGGTGGAGAAGTATATGCGAAACACCAGTGGATCAGGTATCTTAATGCCATTAACCTCTACACCGCAAGGTAGAACAGGATCGATTATGTATAAAAGTATGATATTTTTTAAAATAGCACCAAACAATTAAAACGAGAAATGTCAACATTATCTTTTCCGCTTTCACTAAAATATCTTCCAGAATATCAATTTTTTTCTTCATTATCTCCAAAAATAAAGGACGTAACGCACCTGACGTTTAAAATGATTAAACAAAATAAAGAAACAATATATATATATATATATACACCGGGTGTCTACTTTTTTTCCGAACATAGGAAATTAAATGTTAAAATTTTGATTTAGCGATATAGTAGTAGTAGTAGTTTATTTGTATACCTGTCGTTAATTCAAATATCAAATTTATAAGTAGAAAATAAAATTGCAAAAAATATTTAATATTATGAAAACCCATAATAAATATGAATGTTATCATAACAATAACTTATACATTTAAATAATTAATTGATGCATATTATCAGCATTTCATATTTACTATCTCGTACGTCGTACATGCGTAAGCTTACATTTTTATTGAGATTACCTATACCACATACAAGTATGAAATGAGTAAGAAGTAAAGAAATGCGTCATATATTTAAATAAAAGTATTACTGGTTTTGCAATTAATCAATAATGATTAAATAATTACGTTTATTTTTAAATGAATAAGAAATAAATTGCTGATAAATTAAATCTCAACAGCTAGTAAATATGCGATTAAATAATTATGACTAAAACTTACTCATACTAATGTTTGTAAATTATGCATGAAATGGAAATGATACGTTTTAATTTAATTATTCACATTAAGAAAATTGTTTATGTATACTAATATATACGGAATATAATTTATGAACAATACGAATGATTAATAGAAAATAATATACTAACGAGTCATAGTATGTAATTTTTGCATAATAGATATCTTACTGTTATCTAGTTTTTGTTAAATATAAGTACGTATTGTATTTTTCTATAATATTAAATTATTATTTTCTTTTGAATTACTTATTGAAAATTGACAATTACTAGAATGTAACGTTTCTATCACTTTTTAACACTATTAATTAGTGTAATTTTATCAGTAGATAATTGTTTCAATTTTTTCATGGACGCCTTTATTTTAACGAATATTGCAAATATTTAATTATTTTGTGCGCTCTGACTAAATACATAAATGAAATATATTATATATCAACAAAATCCGTAATTTTATTCTCCACAACTTTTATTTAAATAATTTTGCTGTAAAATAAGTGGCGAAGGAATGCGCACCAAAACTCCGATATCACATACATTCTGTAAAATATTATTAACATGATTCCCACCTATTTTATTTTCAATTTACGTTTTATGTACCAGTTTATAAATTATGTATAAAACGATTTTTTTTAGTGTATTCCAATAACGTTTTAACCTGCATGAATGGGACACGAATGCAGCTTATGTTGTTGGAATGTACAATAAAAAAAATTCTGGATGCTCGAGGGCAGATTGGATAAGAAAATCGTAACAACATCAATACAAAAAGTAAAAGTAGGTTTTATATTTTGCTTAATATAAATAATCAAGTTACGATAGAATAATATATATCTATGGCAATTTGTATCAAGTAAATAAAATTGACAATAAAATTTAATTTTTAAATGTCAAACTAACATTTTTGAAATAAAAAATGTCCACTTGTTAAATTTGCTTAGGTAAGTCAAGTAATGAAAATTTTCCAAGAAATTTTTATATTGCCTGGTACCCATGCTTAGTACCGTACTGATTTAAATATAAATATATCATCACGCCTTTTACTCATTACTGGGTGTGGCACTCTTTCGTAAGCAGATCTCGGTAAGTGATATATTTCTTCACGTGAAGTGCGGTTACCAGCCGTCAAATCACGGCACCCAAAGATGTTAGTGGAGGGAGAGCCACAGGGGTAGATTTAAATTGGTGAAAATTGTTTGTCGCCTGTGAGAATCGAACCAGGTTTCTCAAGGTTCACAGGCCGACTCGATACCACAGCCACCTACCCCAAATTAACTATTTAACTATTTTGATATTTCTTAATTTTGAGAATTATTAAAAAATTATGTTTGTACTACGATCAGTAGGTTATTTAATATATGCTCTTAAATTTTGAATTATGAAAATATTTATGTTTATGTTAATTTTATGTTATAGTAAATAAAATATTATTTAAAAATAGGTAATATTAGTATATTCTGTACACAGAAATTTCCACTGCACACACATCTCGTAAACGCCGTTAATTATATGCATATTTTTAATATACAAATTAGATACTTTAAATTCGTGTCTTGTAACAGTATACAACACATTATACATATGCTGTTAAAATGAAAATTCGTCCATTTGCATTCGCGCTAAAAATACAGTTGATCGTTGTGTCGTCGAGCATCCCACTGGTATATTTATGCGTTTTGAATTAATCAGAATCCGTGAATCGGACAGAACTGCAGAACGCAGCTCCGGAATGTTTCTACGCTTGTCATACGATTCATTGCGCCGCAGAATAACTTAATTAATTCGTGTAATTAAACTCTCATTAGGAATCTGAGCGCAGAGAGCTTGCCATCTCTTTCTGATGCGCTAGACAGTGGATGCTGTGTCTCTGTCCAATACGTGTAGGGTGATGAAGAGTGCTGCCGCCTACCGCCGATCCAGTGATCTGAATATGCAGATGAAGCATTGGACTCGACTCACCGACGCTGCGGCGCTATTAACGCCGATGCGATTGTCGAATGTTAATCATGAACTCGAGCTCGCTGAACGAAGCTCACTGCGGCTTTTTGATATTCCCGAAACGTGTTATTTACCGTTTATTCGTTTACGTGCCCTCTATAGGAATTAGACGGGGAGATAATCAGTTCAATAGAGCAGGTTAAAAGTTCAAAGTAGTCCAAGTATTTAAATACTTATAAAACAATGTAATAATAGCTTTGCTTGTATACTTGATTTGAAGAAGTATTAATTGTATTACCTAAATTAGAATACAGAATTTATAATATTGTCATAAGAAATCAGAGACTTATATTCGATGATTTGTAATGAATTAAATATTATTCATACACTATAAAAGTATCTGAATACCTCCATATATCATAATAATATTATAAAGTATAAACTTTGAAAATTGCAATTCTTTATATTTGTAATACATGTAATAGTACATTATGTAACAAGTTTATATTAAAACACAATTATGAAGTTTACGATACGAATCGTAGGCGATTGATGTAATTCATATGAGAGTATTTATAACTATTATACTCGAGTTACATACACCATTTTTTACAACCAAATCCAAAACCAACAACTTTAAAATAAATGTCAATCTATCCCTTGAATGTTAAGAAAAAACACTATTATTATTTTATTGAGCAAACCATGAAAAACATGGAAACAGTATATGTTATTGATAAATTTGGTAATTTCATAATAAAAATCTGTATCGTAATGAAAATCTGTAGCGTAATGAAAATCTGTATCATAATGAAAGTTTATGTTATAATGAGTGGGTCATTAAAGTACATATATAGGTAATACATATTTAATAAGTAAATTAAAGCAAGAGAGTAGAAATAGTTATTTGTGTATTAAGAGCGTTACTTACTCGAATACGGTAATTGCAGCGCGAGCCGAAGCCGAGAGCTGCAATAGTGTAAGAGGAACAAAGACACTTTACGCTCGTGATGCACACATAATTTTTTCTACTATTTCATCTTAAAATTATTAAAAAAACGTATGCGTAATAAAAGTAAATTCGTTCTGTTAACTGTCAATATGACAAGTTTCTGTTTTGTTTGTATCCCTGGTAACTATTGAAATAAGCGCGCATTTAATATCTTTTTCGCGCGTTGCCATTGGAAACGAGCGCATTTAACATCTTTTCTGCGCGTTGCCATTGGAGACGCGCAAAAAAGATATTTTTCGATTGTTCCACAAAAAAGTCAACTTTACGATGACAAATGAGAGCGTAATTGTGAACTTTTCATAGCAATCGTAGAAAAAAATAATATATAAGTTGATAATATTTAGATAACATATATTATTAAAAAATAAATTAAAATATAAGAGGTTTGATCCAAACACTTCTCAATCTGCAGTCGAATGCTCTACCACTGAGCTATACCTCTTCTAGATTTAAGATAATTATTAGTTTATGGGGTAGGTGGCTCAGTGGTATCGAGTCGGACTGTGGATCTTGAGAACCCTGGTTCGATCCCCACAGCCGACAAACAATTTTCACCAATTTAAAAAAAATCTACCCCTGTGGCTCCTCCTCCACTAATATCTTTGGAGGCCGTGATTTGACGGCTGGTAACCGCACTTCACGCGAAAAAAATATATCACTTACCGAGATCTGTTTAGGCAGAGTGCCACACCCAATGATGGGTAAAAGGCGTGATGATATATTTATTTATTTATTTAGATTTAAGATTCAAAAGCAGAGATATAGATATATAAAGAGGTTTTATTTGCATCATTATATTACTATTACTTTATCTTCTAATTGTATTTATTTATTTATAATAACTATTTATGTACAAATATAAATTATTTTATCACTTAAATAAATAAAATAATAACGCTATTTTACCAGATTTTTATAAATATTAGTTTTGCGCACGAAAAAATACAGTTATCATCTATCAAATAACGGCTGCAAATATATTAGTGGCAGGGAAACCACAGAATAATTTTATTCTGATGAAAATAAGATTTAGATTGCGGAAATCAAATTCATGTTGAAGTTTCCGTTTTCAAATCCGTAGCAACATTGCCACTGAGTTATTTACGATATGTTTAGACAGAAAATTTTATTTTTCTATAAATACTTGATTATGTGAATAATTCGGATCCTTATTTCGATAGTATGTTATAAACCATAAAACACACATCATATGATATAATTCTATCATGGCGCAAAGAAATAAATGAAATATTTAAAACTTTAATAGTTTGTTACATCAGACTCAATGTGAAGAATCAGCTACAATATTATACGCATTTAGAAGTGATAAAGTGATTTCATTATCCAAAAAAGTTGGCGAGATATCGCATCAGATAGCAGCGCGATCGCGAATAAATTTCGGTCGACGCTTGCTTGTGGCCGCATAAATGGGGTTATAAACATCTTTGCGAATATTACAAATCTGGAAGATATTGGCCGCTCATCGCTGGAACCTGCTGCCGAAGTTCTTATCGCCACGTGTTACTCCTTCACATAAAAATCGAAGCGAAACCGCGGGCAGGTTTGGCCTCAGGAGGAAAAAGTATTACATCGAATCGCGCTATAAAAGAGAACAAAATTTGGTAAAATATTTGCAAGTTGTTTATATTTTAGGAATTGGCAATGCGAATAAAATAATAGTTAGGTATTTAAATGCATATTTATCGAGTTTTTATGAGATTTACCACTGAGGTTTTTAATGAAGTTTTTCTAAAAAATCATTTTATTTACATTATCATGTATAAATTTATTTACAAAATATGTAGAAACATTATAATCAAACTATTATTGTAAAATATCATATACAGGTAAGATCTGTATAACATGGTAGTTAAATAGGTTCCTAAAAATGCCGTAATCTGCGAATTCGAGTTATATGAAACAAAGAACTAATTCAAAAAACATAGAGAGATCCATTTTTTAAATAAATTTATCTATATTATTTATTAATAAATAGATTTTTATGAGTACACATATCTACCTTTTTTTATCAAAGGAGATTTTCATGGGTGTTTTCAGGTAGGTTTCTTCGGGTTGGGCAAAATCACAACCCTGGTATGCCGTAACATATGGTAATATACCATAATCTAACATAAGAGATGAACATATTATTTTAATGAAAGCATTTATTCGTCGTAGTCTATCATAACGCATTGTATTCTAAGCGGCGAAATAGCAAACTTTTATCTTTCTACTTTACGGCAGCTTACGGTGTAAAAATTGTGAGCAATGCATATTTTTCGATGTGTCAACTGAGAAGAACTGAACATTTTAAAATGAGACCTAGTTGACATTTCTCATATATTGCACAAGTGTAGTTATGTATGTTAATAGCTACATACTACTCGTTGCATAGAACAACCTTCCAATAAATAGTACAATATGATAAATAAATATTCACCAGGAGACAAACGATTTTTTGCAAATAGAGTTAAGGTAATTTTAGTAAATGACATCTGGATATATTTAAAAAAATGCTTTTCTCAGAAAACCGCGTACTTAAAATTTAATTTGTATATTGTCCTTACTGTTACTTGATACGATTCATGGACCGAATTTTGTATCGTTATCGTTTTCGAAGTCTATTTTCATAAGATCTTTCCAAAATATCAATTGTGGTTGCAATTGAACCAAGAAGAAGAAACGCAAACTTTTCTTCGTGATTTATAATTTCGAATGTTTATAATTATTGGTTAAACTATGAGATTACACTACGTTACTGGCGTGTATAATATCCAGTAGTAAATAGTAAAAGAAGACCCGGTACATTACGATACTTAACACTACGGTACGTTACGGCATACGTTGTATAAATGTAAATTAGCTCAGAGCTGCTAGACACAGATTTTAGTAAAGATATGTTGATTTTCTTTTATTATATTATTTAAAAGAGAATACTTATATGATAAATACAACTATATATTCGTATTAATAATAGTTTCATGCAATATGTATGAAATTAGCTCTAGTTGATACTACTGGAAAGCAATTGGCTGAAAAGCATATCGAATAATATTGACTATACAACTCATCAAAAAATAGACTAATCAGGTAGCTCAATTTTCCGTAGTTACGCTGTATAACATTGCATATTATTGCGTTATTAAGCAAAACACAAACCTTTACGTATTTAGGTCACAGACAAATGAATTGTATCTATGGATATCAATAAACAAACAAGTAATTTTATTTTTTTGACAATTCCTCCAGCAATAGTAAAACTGGCAACATTATCTATAACAATTGCACATTTAATATTTTTTATAATAAATAATCTGTTTAATGTAGCTGATTGATTCTTTGTATAGTCTTAATATACAACTCGAGTTTCGAAAATCACCTGAATATACAGACTACGGACTCGATGTATTACCTAAAAACATAATTCCATCTACGGTTTCGTTGTATTTCCTAGGCAATATGTCTCGTTCACTTATTCGGCTATTTTCGAAGCTAAATTTCCAATTACTTAACAATATATAACTACTAGATAGATATTCTAAGATAACATTATAATAGTTCAGGAAATTGTATTAAATATAAACAATAATACCTCTTAATTACTCGTATATAAATTTTAATTTCAACTAAGGAAGAAAGATATATTTTTTAATTCTAGTACATTTACAACATGACTTGAGAATTAAATTATTTTATTTTCAATATTTCTTAGAAAAACAAAACAACAACGTATCTGTTTTGTTCATTGTTACTTTTTCATGATTTAGAAAATATTTGCTTCAACCACATTCACGTTCCCTCCATCTATTTGCTCCTATATACCTGATCATTAATCTTTCACTTACGCCCACTCCTCTAATAACAAATCTAAAAAAAATAAGATAGGAAGGAAGTGACGACCTGCGCTTCACAATTAAGTGGCATATCAAATAACAAATTACAAAAAAAAAATATTTGTTTTCAGTATCCCGCCATATTAAAAAGAAATTAAATGATCAATCTTTTACTAGTTTAAATGCTAAAATGAGATATTCAGAGTAACTTTGGACGGTAAATATGTTTCTCAATATTCATTATCTTAACAAAATTACAATATATTTATTTCAAATTTAAATTATTAAAGATCTGCGCTAAATTCTGATTAAAATAACTGAAACAATAACATATCTCCATGTATAGATAAGGGAAATTTCGCAAGGCCGTTCCTGTATCGCCGAGGCATTCAGGGGATGGTTCCCGCAACGAAACGCATAGTAAAAACCCCATTTATCAACGGCGTGTGACAGAACTGTCACATCTACCTGTCACGTTTGTCTGGCGCCCGCCGCATAAGTAAATAAAAAAATAAAGCACTGTAGGAAAAAATACACGAACACGCATTTTATATGGGACCTTCCTGAATTCTGAACGAAGCGGAATCATAGAATCAGTTAATGTTATCGTGGAAATATATCTTCATTTTCAAATATTCTAATTCTGTTTATCATATTTTTACATGTTTTAAATATATTTTCGATAGATATTTTTCAGATTGAAAAAGTTCAAATGATAGGTACTGGCTTCATACGATTTAAGCTTCGATTAAAATTTTTAATTTAATTACATGATTTAATATAACATTGTTTATGATTTTTTTAGATTAATTGGTTAGATGTTTTGAGTGTTTACCTGCAATTGTGCGGAGACGATCTTCAGAAACAAGCGCAGTGTACACCAGCGAATGGATGAATGTTTGTTGTGTGTTGATGGATTTTGGTTGTGAGAAAAGAAAGAGTTTGTATGGAGGAAGTGTTAATGTGGTCGAATCGAGTATCGTGTGTCAGGATGAGAATGTTGACGGGTTCGTGCTACCCCATTTAATGGGATATAGCGTGATGTTATGTATGTATGTATGTATGTTGTTTATGGTAAAATTATATTAGTTTATTACACAAAGAAAGAAGAAACATATACCTTGGGATCTATATTTTTAAGCTCTTAGCCGATTTCTAAAACTTTCGTCTTAGAATTTAAGTAATAATATTATTTCCATATTATCAATTACAACAGTATAGTAAAAATGTCAACATCATTATTTAAAAAAAAGTAAAATGTCGTTTGAGGGAGACCAAAAATGAATAATTTATAACCATTTTAATTAAAATGTTAGTTTTAAATGTCGTTATTTAAATTAATTTGTTGCGTGACATGACATAGTGAAACAGAAAATATGATATATAATACTTTTATTTTTAATGAAATCACTTTACTTTTTACACTGGCATAACATGATGAGAATATATCGTGACTTATTACTGTTATTACATACATAAACATTAGTTTTAAGGTTTCTGAACATAACGCGAATGAAAATTATACTATTTAATTATGTTCCGTGTTAATTACATTTTATGCTATAATTTGGTGTAGTTAAATTGGCAGATTCAGGATAATAATACTGGCAAATGATTATCGTAAGTTGTTTTTAACTTTTCCTAAATCTAAACACTTTTTTAAAGTTAATTCTGCGATTCTACATTTGAAAATATTGATAGTTGGCATATTTTCACTGCGAAGTCAAGTACTGGAAGGTTGGTTATCCACAGGGGCGAAATATTTTTGATGCGGACTTTAATTAAACCTGAGATTCTCTACAAATATGAATGCTCAAACCTATCTTATTATCTAACAAACTATGCCAGAAATTGCAATTATAATTTAGTCGTGTGCCGTATCACATTATAGTAGTACAATAAAAACTCGCACCCGATTACCAAAAAAAAAAACCTTATTTATTAAATTTAAATTTGAACTATACAATGACAGAAAAATATGCTACATGATTTTTTACTTACTTATGCTACTCTGAACAACAGGAACTTAATCCCAATTACAGTACAGAGTTCGGTTTCACTGAGCCACAGTGTGTTAATACATTATCGTATATTATTAGGTCGAATGTGATTCCCACTAGGGATCTCAAAATTTGAATGCTGCAACTCTAACCACACCACCGTACAACCAGACAGTAGTACGGATTGTACAATAGTTATAGTAGAAACAAAAACACTAATTTTGCCTCGAAATAACAATTTTGTAGCATAAGAAAACTGTTTTAATTCAAAACTGTAAAATAATATCTTTTTCTACTTCCGTTAGGAAATAGACGTTTTATTTCACTTATTTGAGTTATGAAATGCATTATTTAACTAGTGAAATAATGAGGTAACATAGCAACACAAAAAAATTAAGATATCTTGGTAGACGAATTCTGATGTGTTAATCTTTTATTTTTTGAATTTATAACTGTCATTAATATGTCAAAATTTCATAATTTCAAAAACGCTCTTTTGTATTTATAAGAACGGAAGTAGAAAAAATATTGTATGCAACACGTAAGAAAACTCGGTTATTACCTTACTTATGTGTTTAGATAACTCGGCTACGCTTCGTTCTGAAAATTTCACATGCGTAAGGTAATAACCTTCATTTCCTTACTAGTTTTATAAATAGCTATAATGTTTCGCACAAATTTCTAATTTAAGTGCTCCGAAAATCTTTTACATGCTAAACATGACGTGAATACCATAAAATATTATAGACACATTTTGAGAATCGCTGACTTAGGAGTATAGCTTGTACCATATTTAAATTTTCCGGTGTTTTCACTCCCGTCTCCGTGTTAATCCCGCCAGCTGGTTACCCCTAACAAGATCAGTGTGCGTGGGCGGACTAGCCGCCTCCTCGACCAAGGGTCTACCATCGCCCGCCGGGGGCGACGAGCACCGGACCCGTAGCTTACTAGATTACGGTATCGGCCGGTAATGGAGCGGGAGCGACCTAGTAGCTGTTCGGTGTCTGTGTCTGTGTTGACTCTCGCTTACAACGTACCGTGATTGGATATTTTAATGAAACAGTATTTTGTGATCACTGTTTCATTGCACCTGATTCTGGGAGAAATTGACTATCATAAAGTTTCAATTTTGTAAAATAAGCTTTATAATATCGAGAAGTAGCATTTTTTATTATTCTTTATGTGATTTAAATAATTTTATATTAAATAAATCGAAAAGATAAATTTTAGAGAGTCGTACCTACGCGGAATAAATAAAAATTTTCTATGATCGTGTTAAAAGTGATTCAATATGTTCTTATTTTCAGTGTAAAAAGTGATTGTTTATGATAAAATATTTTACTGGAAACAAGTAAAAAAGTAATAAAATAGTTATAAAACAAACTAAACTTCGTAACTTACAAAGTAAATAATTTTGATGTTTAAATTTTAGTAAATAATATTAGTATATTTAATTAAAATTCGATCATAGGAAAGATTGTGCATGCAATTCGTATTAAAAATATCTTTAAAGTTCACAATTACGCTCTCATTTATCATCGTAAAGTTGACGTTTTCTGTAGAGAAACCGAAAAATAACTTTGTCGCATGTTGCCATTGGATATTATATACGCGCTTAATTCAGTAGTTACCAGGCATACCATCAAAACAAAATATATTAAAACATATTAACGGAATATATTTCTAGGACGTAATACGTTTAATTATTTAAGATGCAGTCGTAGAAAAAATCCTCTTCCAATTACCGTGGACGAGTAATAAAGAATCACTTTACACTCTTACTACACACAAAACTATTATTGCAAACTATGTTTAAGGTTGTGCTGATAGCTTCCCACTTGTACAATTAAGTGAAACTTTTAACACTAGATACATAAATTATTATTATATTTCACATACCTCATTTCAATTTCTAAAATTAATCATTATAGAAAAAATAAATAAATTTATCATCATGTCTTACTGTGTGTGGTACTCTGTTGTAGCAGATTTCGGTAAGTGATATATTTATGCGCGTGAAGTGCTGATACCAGCCGTCAACTCACGGCCTTCAAAGATGTTAGTGGAGGGAAAGTCATAGAGGTCTGATTTAAAAATTATAAATAAATATTGCTCCTTTTTTAACATAACACATTTAAAACTAAAGTAAAGAAGCATTAGAGCAGCAGATTTCCTAAACATACAAAATCTGTATCGTTTGCAAAAAAATAAATATTTTCTTAAATTCGAGTACCTAAAATTTAAAATTTATTATCACTTACTTTGTAAAAATATTTATTAAACATTTGGCGTGCATAATTTAAAACATATTATAATAAAAATATTGACATTAAACCGATGAATAATCAAGCATATGTATACTAATCGTTTTCTCTGGTATTACCTATTACTTTTTATCTGGGAATTTTCTGCTATGAAGAAATGCAAACCATGAATCAGAAAATTGTAAAATGTTATTATTTTGACACGAAATTCTTATAATTATTTAATTTATTTTGTGCAGCATAGAATGTGTATTAAAAACTATAAAGTAAATAAAAATAAATATATCATCATGCCCTTTACCCATTACTGGTTAGGGTATATCGCGGATCTCAATAAGAGATATGATTTTATGTTTGACATACAGTTACCTGCTGTCACATTACGACCTCCAAAGATGTCAGTGGAGGGAAAGCCATAAGAATAATGTTTTATGTGTGTAAAGCCGACTCTGAGGATCGAACTTGAATTCTCAAATTCACAGGTCAACGCGGTTTCAATGAGTTGTTTGTTTCATAAAATAAGTCAGATTCTAAAGTCTTTACTTTAAAATATGAAAATATACATTATGCGTTCGACCATGAAACACCATGAGACAATCTCATCATTCACCTCACGTTGACCAGCCGACCAAGGATCGCGCTGTAGACTGCAGGCTATCATGATCAGATATATTAATAAAGCGGCGGGATTTTGTACGTCCGCATCCTACTACCTTGCTACAGCTACACCAACACCATGTCCGATGACCGGTGATTTCGCCACCGTGAACCGCTTCCACATACAAGTGAATTTAATTTCCGTTATGTAAATTATACCCAGCAAGCGCCCTCTGTATATACATAAACGAATATTTTGTGAATGGATCTGTTTGTTTTGTATAAAAGGTGCGCATAATACAGTTTCATGTTTTGTTAAAAACGCTCGTATCGTACTGTAGCTTGTATTTAATTGTTGATGTTGTATTGTGTTGAAATGTGTCATGCGTTCTAATCGAAACTGCAAATAGATGAATTATGTTGTGATAGTTGGAATCATGTTTGACTCATAAAGGATGAATGTTGCATGCATGTTGCATTCATGTTACTGTACGTTCATATATCTTTTATAACTGTCAGTCAATTTCTCTTTTTAATTATTTTGCATAACCGGACAACAGTAAATGAAGATATTAATATGAGATAATGTCTATTGAAAACTCATTGTGGTATGCGAGATAAAATACATGATTTATATATTCATCAACAAATCATACAAATTTTCTTAGTTACCACATATACCTATAGATAAACGAATACACCATTGAGGACGTCGTATAATCACTTTCGTATATTCACCTGCTTAAATAATGTAAAATTAAGATCTAGTATAGTCGTGATAATAACAAAGTCGTAATTGCGTTTTTTATTCAATAAACTAATGTCAAAAAATTTATTTCAATTGTAAGTTTTATATTATTTCGTGACTTCTGTTCATTCTTTTATCCGTTATACAGAGTGTTTCACAACTTACAGCAAAAAATTAAAGGGTATAATCTGTATCTGTAATCTTTTTGTTTCATGATCAGCACGTCGTACAGAATATACCCTTTAATTTTTGCTCGAAGTTGTGAAACACCCTGTATAATCATAACGAATACAACATGGATGTTCAAAATTATCAAAATATATTGTATTGATTCACTCAACATATTCGATATTTTTTAACAAATGTGTACGTATCACTTATGGTCAGTTGCATCTCTATCCTTTTAAATATTAAATGAAACTTAAGTAATATTATATTTCAAATGATTTGCATGGTAAAACAGTTTTTGGGAGCGAGCCGATTACGCAAGTCTGTCATCGCTTTGTATGTTTTGTACAATATTTTATTTGTTACTCATTTATAATCAAAATTTAAACTTATTATTAAATTCTGTCCATTCTGTTTTCAATGATTTCTTATAAGTTTTGGAAGTATTACTGTGGCAACGCTACTAACTTGTAAAATATTACTGTAACTTTATTTTTCAGTTTTCATTTAAAAATTTATAATTATGAAATTGTATTTGTCTTTATCTTAGTTAATAAAAATATCTGATGTGGACACCACATGACTTCCTTGTACACGTATTAAACTATAGATATTTTTTTAATTACACATATTTGACATTAAATCTTTTATTTTTTGTTCTAATCCATAGCAAACTTAATTTACAAAAAATTAAAAAAATATATAATATTTAAATTTAGAAATCTCGTTTATGCAAAAAGCTAATTTAAAAATTCTTAATGTGCTAGACGCAGAATTTAATTCTCTAAAACTTTTATTTGCAGCATTCATTTCTAAAATTAAAATAATACCATTTTTTTCAAGGAAAACTGTTAGCAGCTTCATGTAATGTGCCACTTCCGGTTAGTCTATTTTAACCAAAATCTATTATGTTATTTCCATTGATATAGTAGTCTTATATACCAAATTTGGAAAGTTTTAAATTATATTTGAATATAGTTTTTCATGAAAATCTATTATAGGCTTCAAGTAAAGTACCACTTCCGGTAGTTGTATAATGACCAAAAAGGGAGGTGCACAACTAGATGTTATAACAGTCCTAAATATAAAGTTTCAATTTTCTACGGCTTACCGTTTTTGAGTTATGCGAGATACGTACGTACAGACGGCATGACGAAATTAGTCAAAATGGATTCAGGGAGGGCCAAAACACCTATTTGCGTTGAAATCTGAGAACCGAAAATTTTCGCGATTACAATACTTCCTTTACTTCGTACAAGGAAGTAAAAAAGATTATAAAAGTCTAGAACAAGTGGTATTAGATGAAATTTACTTAGCAAATATTATTTTCTTTAATTATAAAAATAGAACAAGATTATGGTTAATAAGGCAATAACCTATGACGCGAGTATTAACATTGCTTTATTATTGAGATTCCACTCGTACTCGCAATATTGTTCATAAAGAAATATGTACCTATATGATTACCCATAATATAGACTGACTTAATCAATTAGGAATGTGTCAACATTTGTCAAGCTACAACTAAACCCCCTAATTCAAATAATCACACTGCATCACTCTTAGGAAAAAAATCGTAGCATGTTCCAGTACATAAACCAAAGTGACGTTTGGCGCTCAAGTGAGCAGGGAACAAATGTTCGTGGGTGTCGCAAGCAATTTGGCTGCGTGTGAAGTCCGTCAGCTGAGCGGTTGCACCCTCGCTCCAGCCCTCACCATGCAGTGTCGGCTCCAGGTGTGAGCATATATCATCCGTCGCGGGCTTTGTGATTCACCCGCGACGACGTGTCATCGTCCACTGTTGTGGACGGAAAGTGTCTGGAATTGTCTGGATGTTTGTTTATGATACTGGCTTTAATGTTATTTTGTTTTGAAGTTTGGAACACTGTATTACTCGTATTCAAACTATGTTTTAACTTAACTTCTCGACTAGCGTTAATTGAAATTTCATATCTAAAAATAGAACTATTCCTGTTTAAAAATTTGAAATGTACTAATGGTTTCTGTTTACCCAATCAAAAAAGAAATGAAGTGTTTAGTGACAGCGCGAAATATGTCCGTCTCTCGTCTCAACCCTAATCCTTATGACGAAAAATACAGTTTTGCTTGTCTTAAGCATTTCTGGACAAGTAATTTCCCCAAGCAATATCAATACAGGAGCAATTGCCAGTACTCGAGTTTAATAACAATTGATGTACGATGTCGATAACAAATATAAAACTGTTTTTTAAAATTAGTTATTATGTTTGAAAATTTTCTTTTTCTCGTATACAATAATGTATTTATTGTCTCACCAGGTTGAATTTTCGTAATTAAATGACACTTGTCATATTGCCTTTGTAGCATGAGTATATTTTTGTATATATTTCCGTTTAGTATAAAAGAATAGGTAATTTGTATAATTTAAATTAAGAAATTTCTTTTCACGAGTAATAATTCTTGTCTAAATCTGTAAATAATTGTGAATAGAAATATAATTATTTACTTATACAATTGTATTTCCATTTAAATAGGAAAATATTTAAAAACATATTTTTTCATCTAATTTTGTATTAGATTTTGCTAATAATACCTTAGTGCGCTACGCTGGTGGATTCTAGTGTAAAACTGAAAGTATTTATCATATTAAAACTATTAGCATGATTGCAAATATTGGAATATACGGTCATATGTTTCATTATTATGAGATGGTTCTTAATGAAAGATTAAAAAAAGTCTTATAAAAGCAACACAAAAAAACTGGTAAAGCTTCCTATATCAATTCATTCCTTGTCCAGTACAAAGTTATGAATACATACAAAATCCAATTCCATAAAACTCATAATCAAGGAAAGAGATGCCATACAATACCATATAAGAAACAAACAGCACGATATCAGCCGTTTCTCAGCGTAATTTGATTAAATCTTCTGCTCATTCCCAGCGCATCCTGGAAAAGGGAAACACCAATTCTTCCTTTTGCAGCGCAACGTGTTACTACGCTCCCCATACTCTGCTCTCTGGGTCTCCCAGGTAACCGCCGCCGCCGGAGTCGACGTAATTTGGAATGGCAGCGAACTGCTCGCCTGTCAAATTGTCTCGATTTGCTCCCTGATCTACGGGAACGGATGGACCTTATTACGATGGATGGTTACGAAACTGAACTTTTGTTCCTATTAAGTATTTTGGGATGTATTGATATTTGTTCTGTAATTGGCTGCTTGTGATTAGTCAGAAAAGTTTTGTAATAAAACATTATTGTTATTTCCTAATTGGATCACGTAGTTTACCATGAAATATTATCATTTTATATTTAATCAAAAGTAAGGATACATACATCCTCATAAAAGTCCTCAAATCTAGGATTCGTTGAAAATTTATATCCACATTACAATATTTAGTAAGTGGCTCATTTCACATACTATTAAATTAGCAATGAATTAACTTCCTAAGATAATAATTAAGAATTAAAATAACTATGTTTATGTGGATTTAGATTGAAATTGTTTTTATTCGTTTATTTTACAACGAAATATAGGTACTCACGTAAGAATGCCCTTTAGTAATTACTATTATAGAAATCTTATTTAAATATACATAATAATTTTATAGACATTACAATATTTTATAATTTTACAAAATAATTAATAGAGATCAATTTTTTGCTGTTATGATTTCAGCCAATATTTAAACCAAATAGCTATTTATGTATCAAGTAAATAATGTGGTACTTTATTGGACGAGTTTATAGTCGAACAGGCTGATAAATAAAGTCAGATTATATATGAATTGTATACAATGATTTGTGTTCGAATGCCTTGGAAGCGATATGTTATATTAAAGTATGTTAATGTATTGTATGTCAAAGTATACTTTGTTGTTGCTTTTGTTTAACAATGTTATTTAAAATTATAAAGCTGTCAAATTTCTCAAAAAAGAAGTGGAATAAATAAATAAATAAATTGCATTAAATGCAGAGTAATTAATAATTACTTACGTATTATATTAATTTTAATCTTTATTTTTTGATAGAAGTTAAATTTTGCTATATTTTCGTAATAATCCAATAAAGTGCCATTTCATGATATAGTCAACAGTGTCATAAATCAAGTTGTTATGATGCAGTCAAACGTACAATATATTTTAGAAAATTTTGTACATAAAAAGAAATTATTTGATACATTTTAAATTCATACTTACGACACCTAGAAAGCCAATAAGTACATATAAATTTGTTTATAACTCGTATTTCTATGACAATAGCGCTGCTTTTCGACGAAAATATGAACTCATGCATCACAATATCAGGTATTTATTATTTTTTTGCTACATATACAATATGTATAATATTGGTAAAAATTTTATTTGCCGGTTCATCCTTATTAATTTTTGAACAAAAATGTAAATAAAAAAGTTGTTTAGTGTTCAAAACTGTATCTAATGATCATAAATTGACTTATATAATATGTACGTTGATATAGGTTTAAAATAAAAGTTACAATTTATAGCTATTTACAACTTGGCATGAGAAATAAAACGAATATCTTGAAGGGTGGAACTGAAATACTTTTTTAATAACCGATGTGTACCTAATGCTACAAAAATATATAAATTGTAAAATGTGTTGGGTCACCCATCTTGGCAATTGTTATCATTTAACATGCAGTTAGCTAACCATATAGTTCATATCGCTTTATACAACCAGGCCTTGAGACAATACTAAATTGTTAACACATTGAATCAGAATAAGTGTAATTTCGTTATATATTGGTAATATTTATACCTTTTTGATATTAATTTATTTTTGCTGGTAGTATCCATTCTTAAAATACATTTAATTTTAAAAATCTATTTAATTTTTGACAAATTGTACTATTCGTATTTATTCCTGCCTTTTTTGTTTGGTACTGGAAAAATACTCAATGACTAAATTGTCTACTTATTTGAAATCATGTATAGCAACAGCATTCACAAAAGGTAGGTAATGAGGAGCGATATTCTTAATTATTAGGACAGAATTACAAACTTGAGAAGATCAATATTAATTAAGCAGTATGAATTAGAATCAATAAATGATAGGTTAGGTTATGTAAGTTTATAATATAATCCCTTGATATATATATCTCGAGATATTTACTATCAAGGGATATGAATTAAGACAATTGCAAGATATTTTGACATCAATATTCAGTGGGACCTCTGAAAAGTACAAAACATGTTAAATACCTTATAAACTGCAATAAAATTAAATACACTATACTAATAGTTGAAAAATAAATTATGCAGCCAACATTATAAATTCAACTAAAACAGTTTTTCTCAAAAATAACAAATTTTGTGTACCCGTGGAAATAATATTTTGGTTTAAGCAGAATGTAGAACGTATTACAGTGATGGCTCCTGATTCCAGAAGTGCTATAAATGCTGTCTAGGTATATAGTGATCTACTGACAAGTAAGATTTACAAATGTAGTTGCAGATTTCAGATTTTAAAATGTAAATAATATAAATACGTTTCTGTTACATAGGTTTTATTTTCTGTTCGGTAGGAACACGAGTGGAACTTTTATATTGGACAAATTTTTATATGCGAAAACTTGGTTACTTGTTAAAAACAGACAAGATCATTTAATATAACATATTTAAGACATCGAAAATGAAGAGATTCTGTCCAATAATATCAAAATACTCGAGTTATTTTACCTCAAACCAATGTGCGAGCGAAGAAAATAAAGTTTTGCTCTGATACAAAATAAATCCCGAAGGGTGCCTATTATTATATATTATTAGAAAAGTAAAATTTATATTCGCTGTTTTCAGTTGTTTTCTGTTTATTCCATGTCAATGAAATTGAGTTAATTCTAATGCTAAGATAACTAGAGCTTAGAAGTTATCTCGTGAATATACTCGAAAATCCCAGGCGGATTCAAATTTCAACATGACTATTATATACAATTTATGCATTATGTGATATTAATTGAATAATTTGTTATCCATGATTTAATTGCATATTAACATTTATTAATTTTGTACGAGTATATAAATTTTTGTCCATAGTTAGAAGTGTATTTCTATATTTATGACTTTGAAATTTGAAGCTGCTAAACAAACATTTTTTGTTTTATTGTGACTTTAGATTTTCAACTATTAATCTTTGGATAACTAGTTTTCATGCAAATCAATCTCCATTTCGTTTAGTTTTTTTTTATTCAATATATTTATTTTTACTTTAACAATTTTACTACGCAAAAAGTAAATGACCTGTTGTTATGTTGTTAATAGATAACACTCACATGCTTTGTCTATTAGTCAACTAATAACAGTGATTGCAGTTAAGTATATAAATATATCGATATTAGAATTCTTAAAATTCAAGTAGACACATAGTTTTAGAGGACAAATAAATACTTATAATATTATTTATATTTAAACTTGTATGGAAAATAACAATATGACAAAAAATGAGCATAAAGCACAAAAACATGACATTGACAATTTATGAAATGAAATTAGCTTTCAAACTTTTTTTGCAGGCATATATATCAATTCATGCATGGTAGATGTCAATGTTAACCAGTTAACGGATGGAAAATCATGTAACTGTCGCGCTTCTTATATAATGTATGAAATATAAAATTTCAATTTGTATAAAATCAGAAGCATATATTTTACAATTACCAGGAATTAATTAAACAAAAAGTACTAGTAAACGTACTATGACAAATTCATTGTTTATATAAGTGAATACAGATAAGAAAATTAGACGTATGACATGGATATGAGCAATGGCAGGTAAAATAAATTACTGTTGATAACCGCATACTATATAATGCAAAATATTTACCTCAGTGTGTCAGAATCATTGTAAAATGAAGTGTGTAAACATCGTAGTAGTGCTGATAGTGAGTTTCTTTGTGAAAAGCGAAGCAAAATGCAATCCACTTTACGGTAAACATTAGTGATTTTTTCAAAATTTATTTAAAAATATATATTTCAAATTATATGATAATTTGACAGATCTGTAATGTAAATGAAAAGTGTATATATTATTTCACTACCAATTAGTTAATTAAATGATTTTTAACAGAACAGTAATTATATATTATTGTTTAATTAACAGAATAAATATTTTTTTCGAGATAATTGCAAAACATTGGAATACATTATTATAAAATTATATATATTACAGCTACAGGAGTATCAAGCACAGAACAAAATATAATTGTAAATCGTCATAATGCTATTCGATTATCTATTGCCCAGGGTAAAGTTCATGGACAACCAAAAGCATCAAATATGAAGAAAATGGTGAGGATTTAAAATATTGGTTTTGTGAAATTTAAGCTTTAAGTACTTTCAATTTCCTCTAAATTTAAACATTTTTAGGATTACATGAAATAAAATAATAAGTAAAGAGCACACAGCTTTTTAAAGTGCTCAAGCTCAAGAACTTGTCAGAAAAACATTAAATTGAATAATAAAAGTTAGAAAAAAGCTAACATATATATACAAATTTGTGGAAAACGAAGTAGAAATAAAAAATAAATATACCATCATGCCTTTAACTCATTCTTGGGTGTGACACTCTGCCGTAGCAGATGGGATTTATTTATGCACGTGAAGTGCTGCTAGTAGCCGTCAAATCATGTCCCCCAAAGTTGTTAGTGGAACAATTTATACATTTTCTGATTTTTACGAAATCTTTTCTAGCAATTGGTGTGCATTGTTCCTTGAAAACTTTGATTATTTACAAATCTATCAATATAAACATTAAAGTAATTAATTTTATTTCTCATAGTAAATGGTAAATAACAAACTGTAACTTTTAATTAACACTTAATTTAACGTATGTACATATTATATCAAAAAATATTATTATATAACCGATATTTATCCACATAAATAATATAAAATGAACTTTTGAAAAAGCTCTAGAACTAAAAATACATTTCAATAGGCTTAATATACAAAAAGCATAAAATAACGAATATATATATATATGTCAAATACTTTCTGTTTTTGGAATTCGTACAAAATTGGGTCAAATTTATGTTGGTTTTAAAAATTAGTTGTAACCAAAAGAGCTTAAAATCCGCTTTCTAATAATAAAATATTAATATAATAATTTTTATGTTTTATAGTCCTGGGACAATAATTTGGCCGCTGCAGCTCAACGAATTGCTGAAACTTGCAACTTTGAACATGTAAAAGTGAACGATCGTAAGTTACTATTATAAAAAGTAATAAACTTATTTTAGTGTTTATTTTGATTTATATCAGGTTTGCTTTGAAAACTTATATTTGTCTAAATATTTATTTACATACTTCATAAATGACAAACTACTAATAATATTATTATTACTAGATAAGTGAACTTAATTAATTTATTTATTTACTTATTATTTGTGAATTAAATCAGTTCAAGATAAAACAAAAACTTTTATGGGCAGATACATTATATTCCTTTAAGAAATGAGAACATGAGTAAAACAACATTATTTGACCATATGAGTATAAGTATGAGTTATTAGTTCTGTAAAATGTTACTAAATTATCTATAATTATAGTTTTTGACTACAACATATTTCTATACTTGGAACATTAGCGTTATTCCAAAAAAGATTTATAATTATTTGTTTTCAAATATTCGAAATAGAGCCATTGGTCCAGCAATATATCATGAAATGATTGCGTACTATGCCAGAACTAAGTTAATTATTAAAATATTATTTCTTTCAATAATTAAGCTCGATTCGCCGTTGGTCAAAATTTGTACTGGGCTGGCAGCACTATAAATAACAAGACTGCAGATTGGGTTGCTGGGATCGATAGTTGGTTCAATGAATACAAGACATATAGATTTGGAACTTCCACCTATAATCACTATACACAGGTAATTATAATAAAAACGTTCACTTAAAATTTAAGAAAATAACAATTATATTAATTATATTTGCACTTTGCAGGAAGTTTGGGCATCTACGCATTTAGTAGGCTGCGGATATAGTTACTATAGAAGTAATCCTCGTGGGTGGTTTGAAAAATTGTATGTCTGCAATTATGGACCTGCGTAAGTATATTTTATAATCAGTTATCATATTTGAAGCCAAATAAAATCAAAATGCTCGTATTTGAAAACTTCAGCACTTATTATGCCGGTGTCCCACTTTTTTTAACTGTATAAAATACAATGTCAAAATCTTAAATTCGTACTAAGTTTTTACCATTTAATTTTAGAGCAAAAGTTAACATTTTAATTTTCGTCTATTTCGTTAACAAAACGTTTTATATCAATAAATAAGGACTCGTTGGATGTAGTTTTTAATTCTGAATATCTGTTGTATTTCTACATGTTTGCTCTAAAATGGGTAAAAACTTAGAGCGAATTTAATATTTTGATGTATTACCTAGTAAAAAAACTAGAAACCCGGTATGAATCATCTGACTGTTTCAAAATTGTTGTTTAATATTATGATCCAAATATTTATTTGCATATTTAATAAGTATTATTCAAATTATAGGGGCAATTACATTGGACAAACTCCATACAAAACTGGCGCTGGATGTGAAAATTTATGTTGAGATTAGAGATATTTTATTGTAAATTTTGAAATACAAATAAAATATTTTATTTAATATGAATAATAAAGGATACAACTAAGTTCAAAAACAGTTTTCTGATTATATTCCCGCTATTTCAAAGGATGTTCATTATAGTGAAAAGTGAAGAAAACTCATCATACCCGGTGTACACATTTTTAACATCACGATGAAAGAGACTATATAACCCCAATTATACATAATATGGAATGCGACTTAATAGTATCGAGTTAAACTGTGGATATGAGAACCGTGATTTGATTCACCGACATATAATTTTCGCCACATTAAATTATATATATATATATATATATATATATATATATATATATATATATATATATATATATATATACAATTTGAAAGGAAGCAAGATAGTGTTACGATTAACAATAATAGTTTCGGGTTGTTCCTGCTCAAAAGCATAGAGTTCTCATTTTCATAAATTTATAAGTACCTGTGAAACATTTTGAATAAATGTATTTAATTTAAATGGCAGAAATAAAATTAAATAGGTGAATTAAAAAATCTAAATTAGCTAATAATATGGACACATTTTACAAACGCGATTATACGTGTTGAAAACAAAATAGTTATATGTGTATTAAGAGCGTAAAGTGACTCTTTGTTACTCGAGCACGGTACTTGCAGCGCGAACCAAAGGCGACGATTGCATTTTAAATTATTAAAAAACGTATACGTACTGAAAATAAATTCGTTCTGTCAAAATGCCAAGTTTATGTTTTGATTGTAAAACCTGGTAACTATTGAAGTAAGCGCACATCTACTAACTTTTAAGATGTCATTATGAAACCCAGTTGCGTATCATTACGACACTCTACATATTGTTTTAGACGGTTGGTAGTAGCGAATGATATACTGAAACTGTCAAGTTGAGAACATTAAAATTTCAATATATCCTCAAAATCTGAACAATTGCATTTATGTCAATAACAGTTACCAACCACAACATTCCATATACAAAAATGCCCTAAATTGACTCGGTTTAAAATATCGCATATTTTTTTAAAATTTTAATTTATAAAAGACGAAAAATATAAAACATATTATAAATAACTCATTCTTTAATATACTATTTCAATTACTGCACGAAAAAGTAAACTTTACGATGATAAATGAGAGCGTAATTTTAAACTTTTTACAGCAATCGTGGAAAAAATTAATTTTGAATTTTCATTTGATTGCTTTTTGCATTTAGGATTTCACAATAAGCAAGGATATAAACATAGGCCCAAAAATTGTGAGGTACAAACAATTGTAATTGCACCCAACAATATTTTTAAAAGGATTTTATAAATTTGAGTTACATACGAGAATTAATAATAATAAGTAAATAAATTCTAATATGTTGCAATCTAAAATTTTGAATATGTCATTTTTGTAGCCTTTATTGTAATACAATTTTGCTGTCCAAACTATACATGATATTTGATTTGATTGTTGAAATCACAATCTTTCTTTATTGTGATCATGCATTGTTCTGATCTTTCAGTGTTGTATTTTTTCATTATTGTGATGATTTATTGTTGAAATGTTTTAGTGTTATTGTAATCAAATAGAATAGTAATCGTACAATTTTGCTGTTTAAACTATACATGATAAAGAATAGGAAATATTCTTGAATTCAATTCGCATAATAATGAAAATGCCTCAAAGGCTGAGTTTTTCAAAGCAACTAATCAGTTTTGCTGGCTAACTAATAATTTTAGAGAAAAATAAATACACAGGCTTCTAGAGCAAGCAGGGGGACATAATTGTATGGTTGATAATATAGAATTATTAGGCAGATGTGGCGGAGGGAATTAAAGATACACTTTCTTCAATGGAAAGGGGTACTTTTTTATTGGAATGGATAGCCCTTTTCAACGATGTAACATGTTCCTATACCTAATATTAAAATTAAGGTCACAAAATTACAAAAACATTATTTCTTTGTTGCAGTTTTTCATTGTTGTAATCAAATAGAATGGTTCTAGTATATCTAGTCATGCTTTAACTTGCGTTACGCTTTCGTGTTTTAGTATTTGTAGCGAATTATTAAAAGTAATATGTTTAATATAATACAATTATTTTTAAGTTAATATTAGCTTCGATTGCTGTAATCACACTGAAAATATTTCAAATAAAGTAAAATCACCTGTTAAAAAATAAAACTTCACACTCAATATATCAAACCCATTTCCAATAACACCATCTCAATATCTCTCGATTGTCGCTATCACGAAGACAAGTCCGTCATGGGCGTCATGTTTTCGCAAACGATCGACAACCGAGGCGCGATGCCGCGGGAACAAGCTGAAAAATTGCGGTGAAGATGTTGAATGGATCGACGTCGACGTTGGAGGATGCCCGTGGGAGAGTAATACGGCCGCCCAGGGATGGATCGGCCCAGCGGAACTCGCGCCCTGGATTGTAGACGACGGGGAAACTGCCGAAGTAGAAGCCTGTGCGACGTAGCAAAATTAAAATGTTTTTGGCGGGTTTTGCGATGAGAAGGTGACCTTCAAAGTTATATTTACTTGTTTTGGGAATTGTGTTTACAGGCAATTCAATATGTCTGTATGAAACATAAAGTTCTTGAAGTTTTTACTCGGGTTTTGGGTACGTCAATAAATTAATATGACGGTAAAGAAAAAGCATCGTAAATATAGATATAGCGAAGGAAGAGTATACATTATAAGAAGATTCATTAACTTATAACAGGTATATTAAATATGAAATAATATTTATAACTCTTTAATAATTAATACAATATAGTAAACGGTTCTGGCAGTGACTGTCCGAATTAGATTCCATAGTCCACAACTAGTTTTAACCACATTAAACTTACAGCAGTAATGGTGAAAATAGCGTGATGATATTTTGTTGTGCATACTATACAAAAATAATAATCCAAAATTATTTTGTAGTTAGTAAAAAATAATAATAACCAATATTCAAATCTGACTAATTATAAGGAAATAATACATAAAATGTTTTAATTAGTGAACTAATTAATTATCATTACCTATTATACATATGTGAATGGAATATATCATAGATTAAATTGTCAGTAAATATTTAATTACAAATATTGATCACCGCTCTATTTAGTTAAATGTTACTGCCTTCTATTAAATTGAATATAATCATGCAGATCGATTAATGATAATCCTGATTTTAATATGTCGCTTTGTTTCGCATGCGGTACGTGTTGAAATTAGTAGTAAATATAATTAAAACACATTTCTTAAATCTAAATGTTTAACTATTAAAGCTAAAATGCATACTCGCAAATAAGGTAAAATCATTTAATCAGTGACATAATTCCATAACAAAACTATAAGTAAATAGCTCTACTCTTTTTCATACATGGAACACTCTGAATAATAAAGAATATATTTTCTCTTTTTTACCTTTATGTACCACTCTCGTGAAATGAAAAGTAAACTTTAATTTTTTTCCTGAAACTTAAGAAATTGGAAAACGTGCGTATCACTTTAATCTTGTTACCAATTTTGTATAATTTAAAAACTTCTTCGCAATTTATTCGCAACCGCACTTAAATCTACAATCTAAATTCAGTTACCGAGGAGATATTCTTAAAATATTATTAAATTGACTTTACGTGTGATATTCTAAATTTTTCATTTGAATAAAATATAAAGATAATAAGCACGTATACCGTACGAGTAAATATCTCAAATAAATAGAGAATTATTTTTTTGCAAAATAAAAGTGTTCCTCAAACTATTTTATGATATCAAATTCCATACGATTTATCTACACATTGCCACATATAGCAGACATTATTTAAATATACGAATATTATAATTTTTGTGACAATTTCGCAAGGAAAACAATAACTCTGACTTTATTACCTATATCAAATATTAAAATTAGTAAGCGTTTTTATCAAAATATTGTAATATTTTTTTCTCATTTATGATACTAAAATGAGTTAATTTCTCTTACATAATAATCGGTTAAACAGACAAATTGTTACACTCCTCGGAATCGATGATTTTGTAAGAACCATGGAGGCCATTTCCTATAATTTTCCTAGAAAATTGTGTTTTTCTGTTCTCCAAGTTGACTTGTTCGTTTGGCATACTCTTGTGACGTTTTTAAACAAAGCTTTCAATAATTCATAGCCTGCGAATTTACTTACAACAGATTCAAATGTGTTTCTACAAGTGTTACCCATAAATATCTCACTTGACAATTTTTTGACAATCGGTGCACAATTCAAGTGTTCGTGCTACAAAAAACTTACTCTAAAATTTGTAAAGAAAACCAACGGCTGGCTAAGCGACCCCAATCTGGGTACTTACACACCGGGGCTGCTAACGCTGGTTTCGGAACGATATTTTAGTGAAACAATATTCTTTCGTTTTTTCACCTACAATTATGTACTATAACTAAAATTCATTTATTTACCCTTCAATTACCCTGAACTTTGCCAAATAAAATCGTTTTATGATTATTATTATTATTATTTAAAAAATATATAATTCCATCACAATACAATATGTTATTTAATACGGTGATATGCTTTGCTATCTTATGTAAACTCTGAATCCAGCTTAAATATTTATGAAGGTTTCATGCTAAAATTTAGTCTCCTACAGTGTTAAGTTACTTATGTATTTTGGTTAAAATGGCTTTTGATTTCTAATATTTATTAAAAACCTAACGTTCACAGTAGCCAGAAATTTCTATAGGAAGGATTTAATTTTTTTAAAGAATAATAACTTGATTACTTTAAATATTATGATACCCGCTACATACGAGGCGATTAAATAGGGAAAATGTTGCCATTTTTAAACAAAATAATCAAAATAACATATTTTTAATGAAATATTAAAAATAATACCGTCCAACAATAAGTTAATAAAGTTGCAAATAAATCTAATGACCTGTCTATTGATACAAGGCGTACGTTACTCATTTTTTTCTGTAACTTACATTTTAAATATGCAGGGTATTTCAAAATTATTGCAAAAAAATTAAGGTTATTTACAACGGAAAAGTAACTTTTCCAAAATTCCAAAACATAATAGCACATTACTTGAAGCAAACATTTTTCATGCCACTGGATTGATAGGTTACAGTTTTAAATAAAAATTAGAGAACAGTTCTTTAAACGTTTAATGTTTGCTAATTTATATCTGTTACTATAACGCGTCAGTCTGGTGGCAGTTTAGTTTGCTTCGAATAATGTGGAATTATTTTTGCGAATTTTGAAAAACCATATAATATGTACATTTTATATTTTTGAAACATTTTTTAGTCATTTAAGATTACGTCACTTTTTCCAGTGTTAAAATGTTAATATAGTGTTAAATACAAATTCTCATGTATTGTTATCTCTGTCGCTAGGTTAAAATTTATATTGGAAACAATATAATATCACTTACTTAAAACCAATAGTAGATAGATCTCTTGATTTATTTACTAAATTTAAATTACCATTGACTTTTATGTAAACTTTAACTTTAAATATCTTGGTTAAGAATAATTTTAACCACATAATAATACATTTTTTAGTTAAAAAAGCTATCAGATTATTTTCAGTATGGTGTTTTTTTTTAAATGTTATTTTTAGTTATAACTCACGTTTTACACCATTAACATTATCGGAAAAAATGCGAATTAAGATCTGTTATTTGGAATAGAAAGTTTGACAAAACTGAAATATTGAACAAATTTCTTATTCCATCAATATCTGGTCAATCGTCCATTCTTTATTATCTAAGAGTCTAAGTCTAAGTTTGCCAACATACAAATATTACGATCCACCACCTACCTCTTGAAAGTGGCTAGAGCGCACGATCTACCTTATTGGAGTTAAGCAGCACGTTCGCATCGCACACATTCTTCATTTTTCCCAGCGGCAGCAGTTTAATAAGCCGACGCTTGTGAGGGAATGAGTTATGTGAAGTTAAATATTCGGGCGTGCCGGCCGCCGCGGCGACGGGCTCTCGAATTTTAGCTCCGCATTTCATTAGCGTCGCACTTCGTTATTCAGCAACGTTCACGTGAAAGCGGTGGTGTTGGCAACACTGCGGTGTTTTATTAGCTTTATAATCGCTATGCTTGCACTGTAATTACAACGTATGACGTATTTAAAAGGAAGTATTAAGAGTAGATTTTGATTTTTTTGCGAAATAAAAGTACTTACAAAAATTACAGTATTTTATTTTTCAATTTGATATTAAACATTTAAAAAACTAATAAGTATATCTATATATAAGCTGTGATTACTATAATTACAGATATGAAAAATTAAACATTTTGCATTTGTATAATACCATTTCGTATTTATATCTGTCGATAACGCAAGCATTACGATTATTATCTATCAAATCATGGCATGGCCTCAAAGCATAATATGTATATGACAATGATAATTCAACTGACATGTAAAATCTCCATATAGAAACGATACATTTGTTATTTGACATCGAATAATCATGGAGAAGTATTTGCAAGTGAAAAAACTTTTATTTATTTTAATTTTCTTGGAAAGAACAAATATTTTACACAATTTTAATTAAATAGGTACTTCAATTGATACATTATCTCAATAAATTCCATTCGAGATTTTCTTATTTTTCTTATTTCCTCCATTATATAAGTAGATTCTAACATTAAATTCGGGATATGCAATTACAAACTTTTCTAAATTAGAAAATTATAAATTGAAGATTCAATAATTAGCAATTAAACGGAAATGTACAATTTTCATTACACTAACATCTGTATTTTTAGTATGTAAACAGCAACATTCCTATTTGCTAATACTTGTTTGTAAGATTGAATTAATCTTAACAAGCATATTATGAGTAACACAATAAGTAATTCCCAGTGTAACATAACATAGATTACTTTATAAGTGAGTGAAATAAGTCATTATAAGCACGAGCGCATAAGTGTGAAAATTCTTACAAGTATATAATGACATATCACTCAATTGTGATATACAACATGTTATCTTACCGTAGCGTTTTTCTACAATAAAAAGTTCAAACTAGTGAATAAAAATGCTGTCAAATAAGTAATAAGTGTTGCATTGGTATAAGTTGTTAGTTTATAGTTGCAATTAATCTCTGAAAATAATTGTATAATATACTCATACATAAAAAAACGCTATTGTAAGATAATAGTACATTATATTACAAGTGAGTACAATTATCACATCATTTCATTCGCATGTGATATACAACGTTTTATCTGATCGTTTTCTACAATGAAATTAGAAAAAGATTGAAACTAAATTGTATGGAAATGCTGTCAAATAAGTGAAATATAAAAAATATAAAATAAACACTTGGCCATGTTTCACAAAATTCAGCCTCCAAGTCACCTTATGAGGACATCGTCAGAGGCTGGCCAGCACAGTTAGTAACCATAGACGCGTTTCGCTCTTATTAGAGCTCATCAATATGGTATAACTCACTTCTTCACCTAGAACAAAGTTCACGTGAAGAACATGGTGACGAAGAACTGTGCCAGCAGAGAATAAGATCTCTAAGAAACAGGTAAGATGACATGAGAAGTTCTGTGGAACAGGCCATGCCATCTACCATCATTAGGTGACTTGGAGGCTGAATTTTGTGAAACATAGCCAAATGTTTATTTTATATTTTTTATTAAACCTTGTTTCATCAAGTGTTGGATGACAATTAATTTTGTCTTTGTTGTTATTTAAGTGAAATATCACTGTTGTCAAGCTGTAGTAATGGTATAAATTACATAAATTATTAGTTGTTTATAGTTGTCATGGATTTTAACATTGTTTTCACATATGCATAATTGTATAGTTTGTCACTGCAAGATAAAAAGTATTATTTACAATATTCGATAATAATTATCTTGATAGAAACAAACTTGCAATACTACAAAATAAAGTTCGAGTGTAAAATTAGCAACTTAGTAGATTTAAAGTACCTCACCTAGTCTTACAAACGAACAGTAATTTGAATCAGTGGTAAGTATTCGTCGTGTATGAAAACAACTGAAGTATGTAAACAATTAAAAGTTCTTGAAGTTTACAGATTTCAGCACTTGAGACGTACTTGCCTTGCAACTAACCAACTCCTCTAGATACACTAATTAGACAAGTTTCACTTTGTAATTTTATATTTCAGCAAAAATATTTTTCGATAGGTAGATATAATATTACGAACCGGGTTTTCCATCGCCAAATATAATGGGAGTAAGTATCCAATAATTAATTTATTAAGTTAAAAATAAAACATTAATGTTAATTTTTCACGTGAATATTTCAGTATATCAAGATAAACTTGTCATTCTCATAAAAAACGGAAATGGTAAACATATACATCTGAAAACGTAGAGTATTTTTTACAGCCCTTCTCAAAGTAAACAGGTGCCATTAATAACGGAAAGTTTCGAATAAATAAAATGAAACCCGTCAGTGTCCGCATTCTGGAGTTCAATTTGAAACGAAGTCGTCAGAGACCGCAGAGACATACATCACGTAAAGTAGTTTTCATTTCTTGTGCAGCTGAATGCTTCACAAGTTATTAAAAGGCGAATCGCTGAGTAAACAGCGGTGTGCAAAACAAGTCGCATGGCTGCGTGTACTCGACCAGCGGTTCTTAACCTTTTCGTCATTGCGGACCTCCTAATTTTACAAATATATTTTGCGGCCTCTCAGTTATTACTGAAATTACGAATATAAAATTAATTAAGACAAAATAAAATATATATAATATAATAATTACAGAAAAAATACTAGTAAGTAGAGTTAAAGTTAAAACTTGAGATAATTTTAAGTTTCACGGAGCCCTTGAGATCCTTTCGCGAATTCTTAAGGATCCACGGACCGCTGATTAAGAATCACTGTACTAGAATATCTAGACTAATCATACTCAAAGTTTTGATAATCAAGGACCACTCCAAGAACAATCCAGACATATACGAACCACCAATATAAAAAAGTTATTTCTGAATTATTTTTTATTTGAAATTAAATTAATTAACTATTAATTTTGGATAAAGTATTTATAGATCCGATTCAATATCACCTATTTTGAGCACTTGATGAGATTCGTGAATCGCTCTTAATTGTATTCTTCACTAAAACATCAAAATTTAAATTATATGTCGCTGGATAGTAAATCTATAGATATAGAATTATATATAATAATAATAATAATAAAATATTTTACACTTAAGTAATTTTTGAAGAAAGACATATTTTTAACATTTAAATTTTTTTATTATTATTATTAAACATTATGTGTATTATTCGTACTAATATTTAACTTATGATAACAGTAACATGAATAACATCCTAATAATGATGTAAATAGAAATATGCAAAGTATGCCGTCGCATAGGGGCCCAATGTCCTATGGGGCCCTTAGACGTTCTATCAAAATAGAGTTCCATATTAAATTAAAAAAGAAAATAGTGATTGTGATTTTTGCCTCTATAAAATAATAATAATTCCTTATTTAATATATTATTAAGAATGCTAATGTATGCTAATAATAGCCATATAGCGAGTTGTATACCATATTTTATTTGCGACTAATGTATTACATACCAGTTTTTTTTTTTAAATAATTTTATTTAATAACAATCCCAACTACGCTTAGTAGACAGACTGGTTGTGCAACTTGTGCTATCAAGGTGTTCAGTTTTAGGCCTCCTAAAGTGTGCCATGAGAGAGTGGAGTAATGCAGTAGTATACCTAGCGTACATTTTTGAAATTATTTTTTTTAATTTGGAAAAAAAAATATATAAAATGAATCATAACAGACTTATAAGCCTTTCCAGTTTCATATAAATCTAAGAAAAGTGCCACTTAATCATTAAAAATTTGTATAATCAGTTTTTTACAGACTAAATTTTGGCATTTTATATTTTTTTGTAGCATAATTTTACCATTTGCTATACATTTCGGCCGTAATACAAAACTATTTTTCATATTGAAATACTTTAAATTATGTACAATAAATCAAGTAGACTGATGCACTATTGACATCTAGCGGTCAGTTTTTACAAGGAGTAATCCTGGTAGTCGCTTACGTTATTATACAAGGCCTAGAATGTCACAAAATACAGGAACTTGGCTGTAAGGGGTGCTTTTCCCAAAAATAATATAAGCAATATTTATTTTGGTCCAGTTATACACAAACACACACACTATTTACTTAATTTAAAATTAGAATTATAAAATATAGTATTTGTCTTTATTTACTGTAATTATTAAAAAAAAATAATTGGAACAACTGAAATTTTTACATAAGAGCATTTGATCAATGTCATACCTGTCACCAGAATTATCGGAACCAACGCCGCTTGCGGCAATATTCTGTAATATTTGCTCTCTCGTTTTTACTTACAAACCAGCGTGACATTCCAGATCTTGCATATAACGTAGGCGACGTCCTAATCGATGAATTATAATGAATAACTACAGCAAGTTACGCAACCTGTCTGTCTAGTAATCATGTCTGAAAAAAAATTATATTAGATTAACATTGTAATGGTTTGTACGATATGGAAATGACATTTTGAAATGTCATAATTATTGCATATTAATTTTTATTTATTTAGTTTTTTTTATAGTTATTTACCAGTCGTTGTGATTTTTTAATAATTTGCCCAGAAAAATTGTTTCAGGCATATTACATTTCTGGTTAGAGCAGAAGAGAAAATAATGACTATTATTGCTTCGTTATTACGAGTATTCTTTGTGGGATTTATATATGGCATTATGTAGCAAAAATCACACATTTACATATTCAAAAGGTTGGCTATTAAGATCATTCATTTTTACTTTTAGCTTCATTTTTTTATTTTTGAAACGTTATAAATCAGAGGGGCCTAAAAAATACTTCGCATAGGGGCTTAAGAGTTCTAATAACGCCACTGCGATCCTGGAGTTCCTCTTTATACATCGTGATACATTTCGATTGTAGAACAAGAATGGAGAATCTAACATGTGATAACAAAATAGAAATTTTGACAATTTGACGTGTCAATCATTCGTATAATTGGTCTAGTTACAAAATGTATTAGTATATTATTCAAAGTGTGTTAAATAATACAAATTACTCATGAGGTTGACATTTGCGATATGACATTACTCAAAGTTGTCGCTGCGTTATCATAGAAAATTTCATAATGCTAGAATAGGACTAAACTTACCACTATATGTGGTATTACACTTAACACAAGATATTTAATGACAGCATTAAGCAAAAATAAATACTTGTATCTATAAAATGGAAAATTATTCAATATAACATATGGTGACGATTTAAGACGTTGTGACTTTATAAAAAAAATGCTTCATAACGTTATATCACCTAACCCCTTTAAATAAAACGCGATAAAATTAAAAGTGCTTAATTTATAAGATCAACCCGAGCAGAAATCACTTGAAAATATCTGGTGCGCGCCTATGAGCACCGGCACCGGTGTGTTTATTCGATCCAGCGACGGAGTGGCGGAGAGAACCGTAATCAAGGGTAGATTTTTACGAGGCGAAATGAAAACATGGGACAGATGATTGAACGAGTAATCGAAGTCAATCCGTCAGGCTGCGGCTAGGGCTGAGTCCTGAGTCAACCCCGAACCGTCAGTGGGCCCTGCATCCTGTCTCCTGCTCGCAGTTCCTGGTTCACTGATTTGCCACGCTGCGGCGGTAGCGCTTCTACTAATGAAATATCGGTAGTTGCCTTTTTTAGCCGACCGTTTCTTCCGATTTAAAAGACAATGAAATTTAATAAAGAAAATTAAAAACCGAAAGCTTGTAAGTTCTTTGACCGATTATTGGAAGCTTTTTATTAGCTTTCTGATTTTTAATTATACTTGCTGTTAACATAAATTTATACTCATATTACAATTTAATGTACTTTTTTAACGAAACATACATTTAAACAGTATTTTAAAATTAAGAATACATACTACATATCTAAATGAATATACGATACTAAATATAAATTACTGCGAAGTTTGACACAGTTTTAACAACTGTGTCGAACTGTTGATAAACAAGCTTTTGCTCAAACTAAAAAATATCGGCAACAATTAAGTAACGATGGTTAATTAATTACCTTTATAAAATTGCATTGATGCCGCCATATTAGTTAAGTATAAGCATATGAAATAAGAGCGTAACGGGACTAACTAAAACAAAATGATAAAGTTTGCATTTTACAGCTGATAAAATGTATATAATGTTGAATTTTATTCGATGCTACTTATCTCACCTACATACACATAGATCTTTTTGAAATTTATGACTTTAATTGTAATAAAAAACTACTTAGATATACATCACTATATTTTTAAATATGTTGTATGTATATTAATTTTTAATAAATTCTCTTCTTCTAAATAGTTTTTGAAAAATTTAATTAAAATTTTCATTTCATTTTTTATGATTATTTGCACAAAAATTTAAAGTTTTTGAATTTATTACAATATTTTCAACCTTCAATTGCAAAAATATGTACAATAAATAATATAATAAAATGTTGTTTCAAAATCAGTGTTCTTCCGATAAGTTATGAACTTTAAATTCAATTAGGAACCAGTTTTAAACTAATAAAAAGTCACCATTTCCAAGGCATTATGTTTTGCAAGTTCTACTGTCTGGTAGCCTCACGGCCGACATCTATATGAATATACTATTGCGGGTACAAAGAGGAGGGAGATATAGGGTTCAAAAATATTTATGTTATAATAGAACTGTTAAGATTATAGCTACATGAGATACTTTAGTTTTTAATCAATAAAAATAATGCCATAGAACTCTACTCTCTACTGTAATTGGAATTAAGGTCCTCTTGTGCTGAGGAATAAATATAATATTGAAGGGAACATTTACTTATCCATTAGTATAATTTCAATTTATGCTTAAGACGATGCTGCCTTCATTTCTTATAGATTCGTTGTTAGAGATATGGGCGTAAGTGAAAATTTACGAAACAGGTGTACAGGAGCGAATAGATGGATGTTTGTTGCGTGATGATGGATTTTGGTTGTGAGGAAAGAAAGAGTTCGTATGGAGGAAGTGTTAATGTGGTCGAAACGAGTACCGTGTGTCAAAATGAGAATGTTGATGTGCACTGATGCTCTATGAATGTTTCAGGGGTTCGTGCTGCCCCATTTAACGGGATATAGCGTGATGTTATGTATGTATGTATGTATGCTTAAGACAAATGTGTAATTTGTTTTATAAAACATACACTAATCGTCCAAAATCCTGTTCAACAACAATTATTAATATTTACAATAAATTTAAAACTATAGATTGCATTTATGGACACTACAAAAAGAGGCATAGATCAAATGCTATACTTACAGAAGCCAAGAAAAATGAATTTATGAATTAGTACATAATCATAATAGACTGCAAATAAAAAAGAATAGTTAAACTTGTTCATATTAATAAAGGTTCAGTGTATAAAGTTGTTGGACAAGAACATTTTTGAAGTTTCCAAAACCACCACGAATCGACGATAAGGAATATTTATTACTATTTTTTATTTATTTAAATTTTGAAAATTTAGTTTAAGAAGTATAATTTCTGTTAATAATGGTTATTTATTTGTTTATTTATGTTACGCTGTTAATAAGAATCAGATAATATTCGATAAGGAATATTTATTACTATTTTTTATTTATTTAAATTTTGAACATTTAGTTTAAGAAGTATAATTTTAGTTAATAATGGCTTTGTACGAGTATTTGTTTATTTATGTTAAGCTGTTAATAATAATCAGATGATATATGTTATGTTTGCTAATAAAATAAATGCTATAATACATTACCGACATTTTGTAACCAGAGAAATGAAATACTTATATGTACCACTAAAAAATACATCTGGTGTATAGCAAATTGTTTGTTTGTTTTTTACTCTGCACAACAGAAACTTAATCTTAATTATAGTACAGTCTCGGGTGATGGTCGCGCGGGTTGAGGGCCTGACTCACAACCATAAGGTCGTGGGTTCGGGCCCCGCCCGTGGCGACCATACAAAGGACATATCGGCATATGACCTTAGTAGTTAGTCCGATATATAAATTATAAAAAAATTATAGTACAGGGATCAGCTTATAAGGGGATCCGAATCAGTCAGATATATGTAATTGTATATTTTGGATATAAGTTGAAGTCAGTAAAATTTGAACTCACCACCGCTTGCTTTTTAATTAATAAATGCAAGTTATACCTTAGTTTTATCCAGTGGACTTCGATTACTTATGAAAAGTTTGAAAAATATCTGAAAAATTAAACCTATAAAAATATTTGTACATATACACTCTTAAAATGAAAATAAAGTATGTACAGGAAATAAATTAGTCTTGCCGCTTTACTACAGTAATATTTTATTTATAATTTACAATAATAATTTACGTCATTCAATATAATAACAATAAATATGATTGATGTAAGAAAGAAGGTGAAAAAGGTTACATAACGGTGTGATTATTGTATGAAAATTTTCAAAAGTTCAAAGCATTCAATAAACTGAATAAAACTCATTACTATGAAATATGTTCAGGAACTTGTTCATTATTGCATTAGCATTAAACCTCCCTCATGCTCAACATGAACACACCTGAACAAACGCAACATAAGTCAGTTGCTGCACCACAGCTATTCGCTTTTCCTGAAGTGATCAATGCTCACTAGTAAAATATTTCATACACGGCACGTTTACCAATTGTTTAGTAAACAAGGTGCATGCATCAGTGAGCAACGAATGCGAACAGCGAATGGCGAACGGCGCAGCTCTTGTGTAC
The DNA here is from genome assembly GCA_947425015.1 of Pterostichus niger. Lineage (NCBI taxonomy): Eukaryota > Metazoa > Arthropoda > Insecta > Coleoptera > Carabidae > Pterostichus > Pterostichus niger. The sequence goes on along the minus strand of OX380341.1, from coordinate 18,466,642 downwards.
CTACGCGTTCGTTTATAGTGCATTTTGTAACACGTGTACCTTTGTGCACGAGGTGAAATATGGTAATGACTACAAGCTTATTCTCAATGTTACAACCTGTACTGTGAACGTAACTCACAATTATTTCCATTCCACGATTCCGCAACGAGGGACCAACAAGCACATTTTAAACTGGTTGCTGGTTGTGAAGCGAGTTGTGAGGTTTGTGCAACAGAGCGTGTCATGTGCTCGGATTCCTCCTCAACTATTTTAATATAGTTAGAGTCAATAGTAGAATGATATATTACTTTGCAAAGGATTGTGGCTACTATAGCGTAATTGAATTTATTTAATTAGATTCTATTTGAAATGAAAGCTGGGCAATACTGTAAGTATAACTTACAGTACATTGTAAAATTTAAGTACTTAAAGTATTTTTTGACAATATAATATGTATTTGAAGTACTTTAAATGTAGGTACCGTAAGTATTTTATAAGTATTTAAGGTAAATTTGAAACATTTTTTTGCGTTGTTAATGCAAGATGAACCAAGTAAAATCTGTGACTGGTACTTTGCAATGGAAATTAATTTGATCAAATATAAGCTCCTTTACTTTATTTTAAATAAACTTTTATTAAAGCTAATTGCAAAATCTCGTACTTTATGATAAGTCTTATCAAATTTTAAAGGAATTTTAATGTTAAAAAACGTATTTAAAATTTTACAGTAATAGAAGTAGTAGAAAATAATATGATAATTCATTATAATTTACCTGATTCTGACCGTTATCAGAACCCAAGTTTATGTTATTTCATTGGTTCTGAACTGTTGCCGAAATATCGACTTTAAACAAATTAAACATAAAGTACTTGTGTGCCGTTGTTGTACATTTTTTAATCTTATTTACATATATTGATATTTTTAATAAGTATTTGTACTTACTACTTATTAGGTATATTGAAAAAGAACTCTAAGTACTATTTTAAGTACTTAATATTTAGTACTTAAATACTTTTACAAAGTACTTATTCCAACATTGCTTATAATAAACATCTAAAAAAATCTGCAATGAAGCATGGCAGATATTGACGGATTCAAATTTAAGTTGCAAATATAGCAGCACATTATACATCAAATCGAAATTACTTGACGAGGAATATAGGTATTTTCTTCTTAAATTTTAAAGAGGAAAAATCCATACCTACGAAAAAAAAATATATTTTTAAATATTTGTGACTAGTGAAAAATTTTTAAAGTGAAATGTTTGTTACTAATGTTTTTAATAACTGTTTTTTTAGATTTGCAATCGTACTTCAGTGGACAAAACCGAGAAAATAAAAATGAGGTGACAGTAACATGAGACAAGAATTGGCTATGAATTGTCAGGAGAAATATCTAAGTCAAGAAAAGCTGTTCTTAAAAAAAAATTAAGCGAAATAAGAGCATCGCCAGAAGTACACATTGGATTCGAATTCGAAGTTTCTGGATTTGTAGGGCCGATTCTAGAGCTTAATGTATTCGGATATCTACATCTATAGATACGAAGCTATCTCTTGCTTTTGTTATAATGCAATGAATAAAGATGGAAAATACTTTAATTCAATTAAAATATTACATAATATACTCGTACTTCTTTCTTTTAAACTATATTAAAAAGAGTCTCGAGTGGACTCTGGTAGTGTACATTACCATCTTTTTTAATATGTAAAATTTTTGTCATCAATTGTCTGTACTCAGACAATAGTTCTTATTGTTAAAATTCTATTACGGACCTGAAAATGACCCAAAAAAGGGTCGAAACGTTGTTAAAATAAGAGATTCAAGCCATGTAATCCATCCATTACTGCTATTAAACTATATTAACCCTTTGCACTCCAGCCTAAAAACTTATAGAGGATACCAATAACTCCAACACTATATTACTTACAAGTACATGCATGTAATGTAAAAATGTCGTAATTACGGCAACAACGGAGTGCTTAATTCCATCATAATGTATAGTCACATCAAAGTTATGAAGTTATTACTAAAATTTGTAAACTTCAATGATTACTAGAAACATATCAACTGTAACTGATTTATTTCTTGTATTTTCTCATGTATTGAGTACTACATATGTTTTTGAGAGATAGGAATAGAAAATATTCTCATAAATTATGTAAACTTATGTGATGCATATCTAAGTAATATTGGAATATTGAATATTTACAAGTTACCGGTTATGCCTTACATTAAAATGTAAATTTTTCATATTTAAATATGTGGATACAAATGAAAATAGTCTATCAATTTATACCATAATATAGTCAATTATTACAATATTAATGTAGTAGTGCACTGTTTACAGCAAAGACTATTTTAAATTATTGATCTGAATTCTCAATCCTAGTATGTAGATAAAGTTTTATAAGTATAATTATTAATAAATATATAACTTACCGAAATCCACTGCGGCAGAGTACCATATCCAGTAATGTGTAAAAGATGTGACAATAATTTATTTTTTAAAATATTCGGATATCATCCGGATCTTTTGAACTCCGGTCAAACACTCTAATGCCTATGGCACACTGGTCGAAGAGCGTTGAAGAGCATCGATGAGCTCTTCGATGAAACAACAGAACGCACCCACACGAAAAATAAAAGCTTCGAAAGTTGAGAAAGAAAAACTAAATTTCAAAAATATGCTAACGTGAAATGTGACACAAAAGATACGAGTGAAATGAGATACGTTTGTTTCATCGATGAGCTCTTCGATGGAAATAGAGGAGCCTCTAATTTTCGTCGATGACGGGTGCGTTCTGTTGTTTCGATGCTCTTCGACCAGTGTGCCATAGGCATAAGCAACTGAATTAAAAAATAAATAAATGAATAAATATATCATTACGTCTTTTACCCGAACTGGGCGTGGCTCTTAGCCGAAGCAGATGTTGGTTAGTTAAATATGTATGCGCGTGAAGTGCTGTTACTAGCCGTCAAAACACGGTCCCCGAATATGTTAATGGAGATGAAGCCACAAGGATAGTTTTAATGAGATCCATGTAAATCAAATCCGATATATTTTAATTTTTACACTATTTTGTTGTGTCTAAAGTAGCCTCGATTCTATGACTCCTTCATATTCTGAAAGACTTGAAACAGTGTTCATCTACAGCGACGATGTTATTTAATGATTATTATAATTTCTAATTATTATAAATGAAACTAACTGAAAAATAAGTAATGGAAAAATTAATGATAGCTGAGTACGGGGATCGAACAAAAAATTATAAATACGTTTGTCACCTATTTAATGACATAGATCCGATAACGAAAGATAATGGCTTATCAAATATTTTGCAGAATTGAGAAATACTAGCTGTTGTTCCGGGAATTTCACTTCGTGGTACACAGTAAATGCAGAGCTTTGCTCTATATCTATGTATGCGCGGAAGAGCGAAGCCCACCTGAGCTTTCCTAGGCTGTGCACAAGACAATGCATCATCTGGAAGCATTATGAAGTGGCCGGCTGCCGGTACTGGTTACCGGGTGTGCCAGCACTCGTACTCGCCAAATACCGCGTTCAAATATTCATGGAAATTATACGGAGATTATTTTTGTCCTTTTGCGGGCACACACGTTTTATTTGTGGCTCCAATATTTCACATCGGTTTTTTTCAGATTTATCTACCCCATTGTAATAGATGGCCCTGGAAATATTCTGAATTTAAATGTCGTGATTTACTTTGTTTTATTAATTTATTTCCATTGGAATTTTTTCGCATGGAAATAAAGTAAAATTGATGACCATTGTTAGAGAAAATTGAGGTATTGGCGATATAAATAAAAATTAATTAACGAATGGTTGAAATTGACCGGAAAAAGTGTTATAAATTCATATAAAAACAATACAGTTCGATGATATAAACCAAACATATTATCAGACTGGGATTATCACGCATTAAAATTTTTCCAATTTGCATTTAAATAATAGTAATAATAAAATATAACGCAATATGTATCTATACACCTATAGGTAGATATTTTTATATTGCAATTAATTGTATATATATTAAATATAAAATGTGTAAGTAGCTTACTATTGAATTTAAAAAGAGTCAATAAAGTTTTAAAATAGCAAAACTCTAAAAAAAAATCAAACATACACAAATAAATTTGATAAAAAAGGAATCAATAACATAACATGTTTATTTAACAATCAAGAGTTTATTATTATTTTTATTCGTTAATATAAGGATAACAACAATTTGTAACAAAAATGAAACAGTATTTCAGGTTATTTCTAAAATGGTCATCGTCACTATGTGCAAAATCAATATATAATCAGAATTGATTAAATTGATTTATATTATTATTGCAAGTTTTTTTGAGAGTTTTCTGATTTCCTTTCATTAAAAGATATACATTTTGAATAATTTTTTTATATTTTTAATTTAAAATGTTATAATGTTGTACCAGTAAAGTTTGGTGATAATTATTGTACCTTCTTTGTTCTAACAAAAAAGAAAAGTATTCTTTTTCTGATACAAATTGTTTTATGAGCCTTATGTAGATAAATGAATTATAATTACTTGCGTCTACTTTACATGTTGCTAAAGATCATGAGTAATATGTAATATATATATATATATATATATATATACCGGGTGTCTACTTTTTCCGAACATAGGAAATTCAATGTTAAATATCTCTTTACCTATTACTTTTAGAATAAAAGTATACTGAAGAAAAATGTTCAGAATGAAAAACTGCATCCATAGAGTATAAGTTTGTTGTTCAATTATTTCTTATATCCGAGTTAAAAGCAAAAGAAAATACACGCTTTAAAGCAATTATCAGAGTGCCATGAGAAATAAAACAATAATTTGTTTGTTGTGTCTGACATTATTTGACATATTGGACCAGAATTGGAAGCTTACACTAATTTATTTATTTGTTCGAGCATTTAATTTAATAATAAAATTAATTATAGCAACTATTATTTTCTTTTTTCTACATAATCTAGACAAATAAATACCTATTATTAAGTTATCTAATTTGTTTTATTTCTCATGGCACTCTGATAATTGCTTTAAAGCGTGTATTTTCTTTTGCTTCTAACTCGGATATAAGAAATAATTGATCGACAACTTTATACTCTATGAATGCAGTTTTTCATTCTGAACATTTTTCTTCATAATACTTTTATTCTAAAATTAATAGGTAAAGAGATATCGCTAAATTAAAATTTTAACATTGAATTTCCTATGTTCGGAAAAAAAAAGTAGACACCTGGTGTATATATTTATATATAATCACATTTAAATTATGTAACCCTCAAGTCTGCTGTCAGTTTCTCTGTTTAATATATTTCCTTTTTTATAAAAAGAGAGTTCTTATAATTTGAGATACTAATCTCAAAAGAAAATGGCGTATGACAGTTTACGGATTCGATTTATTAGTAAGGAAACATAATGGCTATTCCAGTATATAAACATCCTATTCCAACTCACTAGCTTAAGATGAACGTTCGAAGAATATGCTGTAATTTTTATGTGAATAAATATCTTAAAAAATAAGTTATAGAATAAAAATGTAAATTATAAATAACTGTTTATTATATTTTTCACGAGTTTTTGAAAAGGTGTTATTGAATTTCAAATCTGTTTAACATATTTACTACTATTATTATGGTACATTATTTACGATATATTCTATAATAATTATTGCCTGATGTTTCCATCTCCTTGCATTATAATTATATTCACTTAGGACATGTGAATTATTTGATAACAGAATGGAAATTGTAAACATCCTGTAGGTATCTATTAATTACTATCAGCCGCAAGGCATAAACCCTGTTGTTGTTTGTGATGTCATAGTAGTAATAGCTATAAGTTAATTGGACCCAATACAATTTTAATATTTATATCTTTGTATTACATTGTGTTTAGTATTCAAAATTATACTAAATACAATAATGACATAAAATTGCAAATTACAGTAATAATATGCATTTTAAACCTGGGGCATTAATAATTCATATATTTATATGATTATCTTTGTGTTCGCATTACTTTGCGTTAAATTGCCATTTTAATGTAAAATATAATTTATTAATAAGTACATACTGGATAACAAATAAAATTTTATAGGAATAAATGCATCAATTAATACGAATATATTTTAACATATTTTTTGTGTCATGACACTAAGTAGTAAAATTTCACAGCACACTAAAGAAATATTATATTTTTGAAACCTGATAAAAAAGTATATATTTCTGACTGATTTATAAAAACAAAATAATTATTTATGCAACTAGTGATAAAAGTGCCCTTTATTGCACGAATAGGAAGTCTATGAATGCTACTGCAAACTCACGAGTGCAGTAAAGACACTTGTAACACGAGTTGAAATACATAATTTTTTTTTACGATCGAGTTTGAACTAATTTTTCTTGTTACATTTCAAATGTAAAAAATATTTATTTTGTAAGTTACTTAGTTAGGTTTGCTTTATAGCAAATATTTTATTAGATTTATACGGATATTATGAAATTATTTGTCACCACCCGAAGGCATAAGAACTGAATGCTTTGGATACGTAAACGCACTAAACAGAAATGTGTACAGAGAAGTAAGTAGTGTTTTCCTGGCCAATGAAGATTAGATGGAGCATTATTGATTAGGTACAAATTTAATCATATTTATAGCAAGTCAATTAAGAAAAATATATTGCAATATGTTTAATATTATTTGCGACGTAGACTTTTTTTAATGCACATACCACGATAAAGTGAAGTCCTTAATTAAGGTATATACTGAAAAGTATTGCGGCATACCATTAAAAATCTTGCGGTAGACCGATTGAAAAAACTATATCATACTCGTAGACAATTGCGTTTTTGACTGGTTAAAACATTCACGTACTTATAAACTAGCTGTATTGTGTTTAAAATCTTGATAATCACAACTACAAATAATTAAAACAATAAAACTACGTTCGAATTCTCTAAAATACAATATGAACTGTACTATAACTGAAAATAATTTCCGTTTGTGTGGTTAAATAAAATAAATAATAAGACTACATACAAACTAAAAATGTGATAGTTGTAAAAATGTATCTAATTTAATTTCTGCAATAAATTACATAATATTTAAATTTTTATTTAAGGTAATGATTATAATAAGTATAAGACACTTAAAATATTTCAAGAAATATTATTGTATAAAAAAAATAGTAACAAAGTTATTCTACCTACATAGTTTTATAAAGCACATATTTTAAAATGTCAAAATAATAGAATTTTCATACTTACTGTGTTTATAAAGATATTAATTTTTGAAAAATAATATGTTTACCACCCACTTAGCTAGAATTAATTAATTAATTAAAAATAAAACTCCAAAATATACGGTAGCAAACATGCAAAACTAACCTTTGATAAAGCTTCACAATTACACACCAGCAACGTCCTTCAACATTCCCTGATTAGTTGTCAACATTCACGTAAAATAATTTGCCAGAAAAATCTAAACACGACGCGTATGTCTTCGACGCCGGTTCGGCACTGACTGACCATCGTTCACCGGCGTCTCGACGCACTACACGTGGTTGCCTTCGCGCATGCGCAGTGCTGCCAATATAGAAAACAAAGCTAATTGTTTGCGTTTCCAATATGACAATAAAAAAAAACTAAACCGGATATAATAACTGCAGTTTTTAATTATAAGTAAACAAAGTGAACTTTGATAAATAAATAAAAGTTGGCTGAATGTTCATTAGTTGAAACAAGTAAATATTGTCTGTATAAAACTGTGTAATTACCTAGTATTGTGGACTGGTAAACTGAATTTGGTTTAGTCAGTTATTTGACTGTTCAATTTTTGTACATTTAATAAACGAGTACGCTTCAATGAGTTGTAAAGCAAATATGATTTTTCTGTTTGCTGTTTGTAGCTGAATTTACAATATGATAACTGACATGGAAGAAAAAAATTAATGAAAATTTGTACCTATTTACATAAAAAATCACAATACGTCAAATTCAGACGATTAAAATAAATAAAACGTTATTCACTCAAATTTACACATATTAAAATACTTAAAACTAATCCTATCTCAGTATATCATTCTAGATCAGTTTCTGCTTACGCAAACTAAAAATAATTTTGTTTCACCTATGCATTATTATCTTTATATTAAAATTAATATGCACAAAACTATGGTCTTAATTAATTATAACTCCATATTATTCGTATTTATAAGTGATATCACTTAATACACTATATAAATTTTATTATTTCAGGTGTACACCGTCTTTAAGCGACCGTTTAATATGATAAAAAATATGCATTTAAACTCATTATTATATGTATGTACAGAGTGAGATTTTTAGCAACCAATCAGTTTTGCTGGGTAACGAATAACTGTAGAAAAAAATTAATACACAGACTTATACAACAAGGAGCAGGACATAATTGTATGGTTGGTAAAATAACATTATTAGATGTGGAGGAGGGTAAGTTATATTTAATTAAAAAGGGTACGTTTTTATTGGAATGGATAGCCTAAAATATTCCGTTTTTAACGATGTAAAATGTGTTTATACCTAAAAGTAAAATCAAGGCACCCAAACTTAAGAAAACATCTTTAATATCGAAAATATATTATACAAATTAAATTATTTATATATGAAAATTCGATTGTTTTTTCACTAGTGAGAGTGTGTTGAAAAACATATCCTTGATTATGAAGATATATCTCTACTCTTTTCATTAATTCAATTATAGTAGCAAATCTGATTACTTCATAATCTAATTCGCGAATAACTACGAGTATCTTATTTTTACATTCATCTTCGATAGTAGGAGGAACGGAGAACACTTTGTTTTTTAGATATACCTAAAGGAAAAAGTCTAGTGGCGTTAAGTTAGATGATCTAGCTGGCCAAAGAATGGGATCATTATTACCTACTCATCTGTCATTAAAAAATATTGTATAATGCTCGACCCACAATATGCGCATTATGCGCTGGAGCTCAATTTCGTTGAAAATAAGTGTCAATGTATGCTGCTACTGGTAAATTTTCCATGTATTGTGTTAAATTTCAAAAAAAAAAATTCTCTTTAAAACAATGAACTAATAATTTCATTATCTTTAATCCCGAGTCATACATTAAACGATAAGGACACTTGAAAATTTCGTTCTCAATACTGATATAAGTTTTCTTCACTCCTATAATGCTCGTTGTTCCTATTACATAATCCTTTTTTTTTGGTAGAAATGTAGAATCTTCTTGTAATTTAATCAATAACCAATTACAAAATTGAATTCTTCTAAACTCATCACCTTCGTGAAGACATTGGCTGGTCCAACAAGCTCTGTTTTAAGAGCAGTGTTTTTGGGTGTAACAATTTAAAACCGTGTTCTTAAAACACCCAAAAACAAAACTTGTGTTATCAGCCATAGTGTTAAAGCGTATTTATACGCATGGGATTTTTTTTTATAAATTTTGCAAACCGATCTCTGGCTGATCTGCAGCCCTTATTGAAGCTTTTGGATTAGCAGTAAAAATGCTAATATTGCTACTTAATTACCTTCATCATCAGTCACTCTACGAGGCCGATGCCTTACAGGTTTATGAAATGAGCCAATAGTTTCTGCATTTTCAAAAATTGTTCTTAACAACTGGCGACTTGGGTGTATTTTCTGGGGATAAAGATCCGTAAATCTTCGTATAGTAGTAAATAGATTCCTTCTACACTCTTCAAGCAAAACAATAACATTAAAATAATGTTTATTTGTTCATTTTTGCCGATGCATTGCCATTGTTGACAATTTTTCATATTCAAGATTTTAATTTTTTTTAACTTTGTGACTTTAATTTTAGATAGAGGAACTCGCCACATCCCCTAATAATAATTTTATTTTACCAACCATGCAATTATGTCTCCCTTATTGCTGTATAAGCTTGTGTATCTATTTTTTCTTTAAAGTTATTAGTCAGCAAAACTAATTGTTTGTTTTAAAAAACTTACCCTGCATAGTTGGAATTCTGGCTTTATTTTATTTTAAGTTGTAAATTGGACAACGTTTCAGCCTCAGGTTTAAGCCAGTTTCAAGTAAGTTACATATTATAGATTAATATAAAATTAATAACCATAATTAGATTAAACTGAATACAGTTTATTAAAGTGTACGAGTACACTACAAATTTACAACTTTAAATATAATAATGCCAGAATTACAACTATAATATTATGTTTCAATACACTTAGAATTACTATCCAAAAATTTAACAATATGATAAAAAATAATTCAAATTAAAATGGTTAGTTGATTCAAAGTTCATTTGAACAAATGACTTTGTTGTTATTATTCTAAAACATTTTGGTATTATCAGTGCTGATTCATTGTATTAAATAATCTTGCAAGTTAAGTTTGGAAATAGCCAGAAAAATCTATAGGTAAAGTATTTACTAAATATTATAGACCACAAAACATAAATTAACAATATGAAATAGTATTTTTGGTAGCAATGCAAATTCAACCAAATGATAAATGAGTTTGATTTACATTTAATTATTTAAATTAAGATTAAAATTAAATGTTTGTTAGTGCACTGAAAATCCTTATGTGTATAAAGTTATAGGTATGTGAAATTCTGCGTGGGTAATAAATGCAAAATAATTCAGGCAAGTTAATGGCACAATGAAGAAAATTTAATTAGTTGTTGAAACAAAACTAGCTACATTTTCCAACAAAGTGCAGATCCATAGAAAATGAAAAGTTCTCATCTATTTCCGTGATGTTTGCAAGTGGTTAAAAGAAATAAGACCGTCTTCCACTGGGAGTTAATTGAGTTGCACAACTCGCGGACGCACGCCGCGGCTAAAAATGAAAATATCTGGGATAATGCGCTAAGTGAAGTACACAATAGAAACACAGAGCATGTATATGCAAAACAGTCGCGTTGGAGCTGGAGAATACGAGCCGCAGCCGTACGCCGCAGTTGGAGCAGAGAACAGAGGGCGAAGCTCAGGAACGTGCAGAAACCACTCCATCTCCTAGGAACTTGAGACGCATACACAGTGCGCTATGCTGCCGGTCAGGGGCGGAGAAACCCTTGTATCAGCTGTATCAATGATAACAGAGCCCTAGTAGCCAATCGGATAAATATTTATTAATATTTTTAAAATCTTTATTCTCAAATTTTTATTTAAATTTAAATAAGTGATTTAAATATTAAATATTTAAATACAAAAATTAATTAACAGTAAAAACATTATTTTAACAGTTAAACTGATGACATGATAGTGTATGGAAGAGATAAATAATTAATTGGCCAACAACTTTGAGATTTCACTTAGGCGTAAAGAAAGGTCAGTTTATAATATACCTGCCTACTTACTTCTCAAGATATTTCATATTGAAATCTTTCATAAGTTTAAAAAGAAAAAACTATTATATTAAAAATTATTTATTATTTATTATTGTTTATTTGCTTGATAATGTTCAATTATCTTTTAAGTTCATTAATTACAACGTCCTTCCACGAAGATCCAATATTTCAAAATTCACTCCAACCCGAAAATGATTAAAATAGGCAGTCTAAACTAACAACCTTATTCCGAAAAATTTTGAAGGAAAAGCCCTCTATGAAAATATTTGATATATGGCCCACCAGCGCAGTCAAAACTAAATAACATTTCTTTGACCTTGTCTTAAGATATTCTTCATCATTATCATAAAATCATTCATCTTTAGTAATGGAAAATTTTATTGTCACAATTTCTTTTCGAGAAAACCATACTTTTTTTTATCGCATCTTATGCAAGTAAATGGGATGATAATTTGTTAATATTATATAAGAATACTTTTAGACCATGCATTGCGCGCAGTTAGTAAATAGTCGAAACTTATTATTCTACCGAAACTTAATCGCAATTACAGTACAGGAGGTCAACAACTTATTGAAATTCGAATCATTCACACACAACCGTATTTTTTTGATAAAAGTTGGAGTAAAATTTGAACACACGAATGATTCAATAAAAATACCCGATACTACTCGTAGATTATCCGGGCGGATAGAAGGTATAGTTTTTTATGTCTGAAAATTGCTAAGAGTGAAATGAACAAATATTATTTATTTTATATCGGATTAAATTTTATTATAAAATATGTGCAAAGAAATGATTTTTCTGTAATCTTAATTAATATTTTCTTCTCTTCAATATTTCAGGAAAGTACAGAATAATTATGAAATATGTATAACTTTGCAATCTAAACAGAAATAAATTATATTATACATATAATTGTTATTAGTTCGAGTATATCGCTGTATTATTATTATTTTAATAATCTTCTACATATTTAAAATAAAATGGTTGTTTTATTATCTGACAATATAAATGTCATTATTCGACCAAAACTGATATTCGGAAAAAGTAACCGAATAAGCAGAAAAGACGAATAGGCCTAATATCCGTTGTACCGGTAACATTTTTTATCTATGAACTCCACGCGTTTTCATACCGCTGACAATAAAAAATCGATACTACAAGACTTGATAATAAAACAAAACATTTTGACCAATAAAAATTTTTTGTGTCAAATAAAGTTTTCATTTTTTATTCAATGTCGCTTGATGTCATTGGTATATACTTGTAATAGGCTGTTAAAAATTTACAGATATGTTATATAACACATCTATCAGTTATAGGTTGTGCAAATTTTTATTTACAAATACCTACCTACTAGTTACTAGTTTTATATATCCCAATGTAATGGGTAAAAACAATGCTTATACAGTAAATAACGGACATTATTATGAATATATGTTCTTATTAAATTAAGATGCAGTTTTGCATCATTGAATCATTGCTAAAGAAACTAGTTGTGCACTTTTAAAGAATATATGATGGGGTAGGTGGCTCAATGGTATCGAGTCGGCCTGTGGATCTTGAGAACCCTGGTTCGATCCCCACAGCAGACAAACAATTTTCACCAATTTAAATCTACCCCTGTGGCTCGCCCTGGTAACCGCACTTCACGCGAAAAAATATATCACTTACTGAGATCTGCTTAGGCAGAGTGCCACACCCAGTAATGGGTAAAAGGCGTGATGATATATTATTATTATTATTATTATTATTATAATTATTATTATAAAATGTTACATAAACAACTGTTATTGCAAATGTATCTACCTATAAAGCTGTAAAATTTAAACAATTTGATTGATGTATTTATTATTATTTTTTTTATGTATATATTTTTTAGTTTAAACAACAAGAAATTAATCCCAATTAAAGTACAGCTTATAATGGAATTCAAACCACTGAGACACACTAGAATTTTGGAGTAAAGTTCAAATAAGATGGATTTTATTCATTAAGACTAAAATCATTTATAAAATAAATATATTCTTTTTCAATATTTTCCGCAAAATCGTTAGAGAAATATTTCTTATAAATTACTACTGCTCAGATTTTCATTTGACTATTATCTAATTGTAATAATTATCATCCTATAAATAGGTATAGGTTAATAATTAATTTTGATTTTAATTTATTATTATTACATAGTTACATGTAATATATGTTTGATTTTATTTAATTTAGATATCAAACATATTTAACCAAAATGTCTTAACACACATACTCTGCTTATCACCAACGTCCCTGTACCATATTGCCTGCCGGATATTCGGCTTCAGCATCGCGGTGGCCGAGACGTGTTCCTCCACCTCCGTCGTCTCCAGTCCCGTCGCCCCGACGCAATGAATTCACTTTCAGCGTCGCTGGCCGCGTGGGTCGCATAGAAACGATCTACTCACAGTGTCGCTGCCGTGGCCGAACCAGCGTCGGGGCGCTAAGATGACCGCGGGGAATCGTAATTAAATATTTGCAAACGTTTCATAAAATGTGTTCGAAATCCTGCTTTAGAACGAAATTAACACTTCGTAGTGTGTAAGCTCTTGTTTGCGGAACTCTAATAACGCTAGAGTAAAGGACACTTTTAATATGACTGCGGTGGAATCTCACTGCTCTCAACAAAGTATTTCATCGGAAATGGAAATTCAAATAGTTAGTTGAACTACTGACAACTTTTCAATCTCTTTGACTAGAGAATATCAACCAGCACACAGTAATAAAATGAAAATTTCTTTATTTATATTTATTAATTAGTTAAATGTTTACAAAGGACTACGTTACAATTTTTAAGAAGTATTAATTATTATTCATTCCCCATTGTCCATAATTTATATATATATATATATATATATATATATATATATATATATATATATATATATATATATATTTCATATTCTATTATATACATGGAATCTGCGAATTTTAAAAAGTGAAGTTTGTTTTTATGTGCGAGAGAAAAAGGTTAAAAGTATAGTTAGTTGCATTTAAAACAGAAAAACTTCTATAAAGATAAAAATAATTTAAAAGAAAAATGAAGCAGTATTTCAACATATTTTATTTATGGCGGTGTACAATATAAACTCTTATCTATGACCGTGTGTAAAAATGCCTTTCAGATGAGTTGTCCAGCAACGAGTTGTTAAAATTACTTTTTATACTAGCGTATTATAACAACAACTTTTCGATTGTCATTTCCGTTGTTAAATGATGTACTTTTAAGCACTAGTACTTGAAAGTGAGAGTTTAATGCGTAAAAGTAAAAGTACACCAACTGTCAAATTTTTTGTAAGATTCTTCATACAATTTTTTTGATTTTTCCGGAACCAGTGTAGCCAATGCAGCCTCTGCACCATTATCAATATCAGAATCAATCTCTGAGTCACTCATTTTAAGTAAATTTATTACCAAAAATTCTCAAGAAAAATTATACACCGAGCACGTTGACATCAATGTTTATTAAACAACATATTGAATCGCATAGCAACAAAAAGATGAAACTGATGCCTGCCTACTTTTAAATTTTGAAAAATTCAAAATATTGACATTGCCTACGCCTCGTAGGATAATTTTCACGTCGCGTGCTTAAAACACATTTCTTTTGCAACTTATTACATAAATAGCTATTTCCTTATGGCAGTGCGAATTTAAATACTGTCATTTTTTTGCGTACGGAAAATAATTAATGTCGGCACTGAAGTATCAATATAATGACATTATTCTTTTTGTTTGTCATAAATAAAAAAATAACAGTTAGATAATACTGTAACATTAATATTATTTTAGAAAATAAAAAAAATCTATAAAAGTAATTATTTCTTGCACTGTATAAGCCTAAATTATCGTACGAAAATAGCCTGCAATAAATGTACACTCGTGCTTCATCTTACATACACGCTTTCTAATGACACCCTTTCAACACTTGTATTAAAATATGAGTACATTTTATATGTTGATTTTTAGTGATTAAAATCTGCAATTATTTACATGTGACTCAAATGTTTAATTCCATGACAACGATAAATAACTTATAATTTATACAAATGCAATAGCTTAAGAACAGTGATATTTCACTTATTTGACAGCATCTTCATTTAATTTATTTTCAACAAATTTAACTTTTTTTACAAAAACCACTACTGTAAGATAAAACAATATATATAAGACGAGAGTAAAATATCATTATATACTCCTACGAATGATCACACTCGCGTATAATGACTTATAGCACTGATTTATAATATAATATACTATTATGTATTGTTTATCATGGCTACTATTGTTGGTCTATAAAGTAATGAGTTTTGTAGTATTCAAGAAAGACATTTATATCAATAATTTTGATGTTATTGCTAATATTTTCAGTGGCAAATGAAATTGTGCACATTCATAAAGCATCTTTAGTCACTTGCAAGTTATGCTCGCGTTTTATCCCTCACCCGCTCGTGACTAAAGACTAACGTGCTAGTATCGTAAATAACTAGTAGTTTTGGTTTAAAATTCGTATAATGAGAATTTAGTAACAACAGCAATGAATGGTTAAAATTACTTTATATCCGGTGTACTATCGTGACCATGATTAAGACAATAAAATAAATATGAATTTTGCAATATTCAAGGATGTCATTTATGTCAAAAATATGCACATATATTTATGATTTCGGTCGTAGATAAAATGTTGTATGAGACACATAAATAAAGCAGCTGGTCTTACACTCCCAACACTGGTGTTTTAATTCATGAGTAAAAACTAGTTTTAGATACTGCTATTACAAATAATTGTAACGATACGAGCTATCTCATTGTTATTATGCTCCCTAACGTCCACCCATCGTGTTACATAATTATTAAAAATTGGTTGTTATTCAGCAAGGTCAACTAGAAGTGAGAATATTATTTACAGAAATAAATTAGTTATGGTGTTAAAGAGGAAAATTTTACTGAATAAACTTTGTTTTCATCAATATACCATTTGATATTTGAAATAACTTTTAACTTGTATAAATAAATAAATAAATATATCATCACGCCTTTTACCCATTACTGGGTGTGGCACTCTGCCTAAGCAGATCTCGGTAAGTGATATATTTTGTCGCGTGAAGTGCGGTTACCAGCCGTCAAATCACGGCCCTCAAAGATATTAGTGGAGAGGGAGCCACAGGGGTAGATTTTTAAATTGGTGAAAACTGTTTGTCGGCTGTGGGGATCGAACCAGGGTTCTCAAGATCCACAGGCCGACTCGATACCACTGAGCCATCTATTAACTTGTAACTATACAAAATATGTTGCACATATGTCTAATGGAATTTCACAAAATGTGAATGATATGTATAAAATTTAAGGAAAATGAAAATAAAGAAAAAAACTGTATAAGGTTCCAAAATGATTTCTAGAGGTAACAAGAAGTAGCAACCTTAGCACCAGCATTACCTTGAAGCAATCCGCACCGGGTACAGACCCCATTACGGGTGACAACACAACGGGGTAGTAAATTCCGCCAACATAAAACCGCCCTCCGTCCTTAAAGTAACCAACCAAAGTAACCAGATTACTTGCGGCAATGCGAACGGAACACATTACATTCTTCTTAGAATTCCGGCCGTGTTCGGTTCCGACGCCGTTTAAACATAGTAATTCCGGTGCGGAAACGCTCGCCACCGCTCCGGTCTCCGGTCATTGTCAACGTGTCGAGGTCTGCCGTGGTCAAGGATGAATAAAATCCGAGAGTGCTGCACGGGCAACGGCTAGCATTTATTTTATTCTTGGCTTGTCAATCGATAATTGTATTGAATTCGAGCGTGCGTGGAATATGTCATTATTTCTATATAGTAGAATAAGTTAGTTAAGAAGTTTGTAAATTTAATGGCTTTTTGAATAGATGAGTAAGTTTGGTTTTGATGTCCTTGTTAGATGGAAGTTATATTTTTCTTTCAAGTACTTTTAGAATGGATTATCCCACATTTTTTGTGCGTAAACTTGTTGAAGTATTATTTGATTTCATTGATTTCCATCTACTAAAAAAAGACTGCTACTTATTCTGGGATCTCAATTTCTGGCTTAAATATTAAGCTTATTTAGAAAAAACAAAAAAAAAAACAATAATTTATCAAACACTAAATTTTCTTCTATAGTTATATTATTTCGTATAGTTTAATAATTAATAACGGATCAAAAGCAACAAATAATATTTTCTGAGATCGATCTTCGTTCCAAAAAATCTTTAAAATTAAATTACGCTCGTGGTATTCAAAAACAGCAACTTAAAATAAAAATATGCAGGTACACTAGAAAGAAACTTAATAATATAAAACAAATAAAAAAATGTTGCTTGCATATAATAATCCCTGCATTAATTCTTTACATAAAATACTTACTTGAACACTTCAGAATTCAGTCGTTTCGTAGTTTAAAATAAAATAAATAAATAAAAATATAATACTTCTAAATACGACAATACAGTTCAAATACCTAAGACGAGCTTGAAAAAATTGTAAGAATTATAACAAAATTTCTCTCGTTTACTAACTTAACTTCTCATTAAAAAGAAGAGAGTAAAAATAATAACAAACCTACATGACACAAAACGAAAAGGAATAAAATGTGAAGTAGAATTACATCTTGTTTCTACTTCTATATTCGTTGGTTATCGCCGTAAGCTTTGCACGTCACCGTCAATATTAACACAAGCATACTTAAAATGGCATTCAACTATTCGCGACTTTCAGACGAAACACGCTTTAGTTCCAATAAAAGGGTGAAACGCTGAGAGGATTTCGTCGTCGTCCAAACCAGACGTAGGAATTTTTCATAGCAATTTTAGCTTTATTTATACGATTTTGAACAGACATATAATAATGCAATTTTATTTAAAAGCAATTATGTGATTCGATTAAAAAAGGTATAAAATATGAATTAAAAATGTGTAAATATTTATAAGTGAAATTTAAAATAAGTTTTAACTAATTAAAACTTATTTTAAAATCTAAGTACGAAAAGAAAACAATAAATATTTAGCATATTGTAATGAACGAAATGGAAAAATCTGTACGTATCCGCAATCGAGAAGTCTGTAGAAGATTTCAGAAACATGACCGGTCTGCGTTATCTCATGTGTCCGCAATCGAGAAGTCTGTAGAAGGTTCCAGAAACAACGAGTAGAGATAAAAGAGCAGCGCGTCTAGAAAGCGGAACAGTCTGTTTGAAGCAGTCAGGGCGTCAGACGCTACCGTACAGTGCAGATGAAAATAAATCTAATTATAATAGTGTATTGTTTGTGTATTGTTTAACGTTACGATCAGTGTTAGTGTGTAAGATTTTGTATTAGTTATTTTAGTTAAAGAGTGTAAACTTTTATTTTTATTATTACAATTATTATTACTTATTGTTATTAACATTTATGGTTTAAATAAAAAGTGATGCAACTCACAAACGGTACAATATATAATAGGTATTGACAATCATATCGGAATACAAATATTTCACGTTAATTTAAATTTTATCTATTTTATTGAATAAGAAAATATGTATTAGCATCTCGCCTTTCACCGCTTACTGAGTATGGCACTCTGACCTAGCAATGAAAGAAAGTATTTCTAAATTTATAGGATTATTTATAGGACCATAGGTTATAGGTCACCAAGCTATTAACAAGTGAGCATGTAAACATAATCGAATTTAGTGAATTTTGCCGTTTTATTACCTATTGCAAAGTATATTGAGCCATAGATCAAGATCAACCACAATGGCTACAACTAGACCAATTTTATTATTGTAATTGTAAAACTACGTAAACCTCTAGCTAGCACAAACAATATATATATTAATAATAGATACCGTAATAGTTATTTACGTATACGTATTGTAACATATCATATTACAAAACGAGATGGAAAAAATTGTCGAACGAGATCGTAGGCCGAGTTTTAAAAGAAGTCAACTATTATACAATACACTACAATAGGTACATCACACAATGTTTTATCCAATTTCATGATATGAGGAATATTATTAAAAAATTGGGGCGTGAGTAGGTTGATTTGATTTTCCTGGCGAAGGTATACGTTTAGTGTATCGAAACATCGAAATAAATAAATTCACAGAACTTAAATTAAGAACTGTCTGAATGATTATGATTTTGAAAACTATTTCCATAGGCGTTAATATCGGTATTAAGTGTCGACTGTTCTTTATTCAACTACATAGTTGATTTTTTGGCATAATTTGATAATGGTCCATTACATTAATCTTTATAAGTTCGTAAATTTGAAACAAATAAAACAGTAGATATGATTGAAGATTCCAGCAGAGGAATAAAAGAACTTGTATGAAATGAATTTTGATAAAAGAAAGAGGTGTCAGAATGAAAATAATTGGAAAAAAATAATTAGAAGATTTATTTGGACATATTATAAAACTTATGTACATAGGTAAATCCTAGCATAAGTAAATATCGAAAGATCGCCTTAACTTTTGAATCGAATATTGGAAATCAAATGCAAAAGAACAGATAAGACGACACAACGAATAAAATTTTATCATTTTCCATCATGACAAAATGACACAGGGTCCTCGATCTTTATGAACACTGGATGTGAATTGCGTCACTGACAGAAATGTGTCGACCAAATATACGCGCCAGAGTCGTGCGTTCTGTCCGCAACATATCTTCCGAGAAACTTCGTTCTTAAATCTACTCGTACTTCAGGCTAGAACTGTTGTCGCAAAATTATTTCCTTTGCACTAAACTTAAAAACATTATAGTTAAATTAATTATTCTACTCCCTTTATTAAGTTGTCATTTAACGTACTGGTTTCCATGGCATTCAATAACATTTAATCACATGTTAACAAACTGTGGCATCGAATGTTTTAGTGACGACATGAAGAAAACAACTGACATATAAAATACGGAGTCAAGTTAGCTTCCTGAATCTGCCATTGCAACTTAAACTAACTTTTTAAATAATTCCAGAAACTTTCTTGTCTTACTGACTTTTTGTCATCTGACATGAAAAAATAAAAGTATAGTATTTTTATAAACTCTTTAGGCACTCGTTTTTCATACACTCGTGACTAAAACGACGTTTATAAAACTTGCTACATTATATAATTATTTTTGAATTGATTAAAAATAATACTTGTAATGTACTAGCAGTAGATTTTCTTTCTTTGTACTTTTCTTCCATAACTCTAATTTTAGAAATAGTAAAATAAAACATGTAATTATTAATTTCTAAATTACTGACTTAGTAATAAATTAATAAATTTGTTCTCTACCCTATCATTTACTCATTTCTGAATAAGGTGGTTTTCCTGCAGTATATTGTGGTACTTTCACATTTCGTGACATGTAGTTTTCAGCTGTCAAATTAAGGTTCCCAAAGCTATATGAGTATGTTAGTATATTGTTCAGAAAATATTAATTGACCTTCCTTCTACTTAGTGTCATACGTTATCAAAACTTTATTTTGTTATTAATAATTAAATATATAAATAATGTAAATACATTTCATTAATTCTAGTATAAAATTAGAATAATTAACAATAATTTCCTTGTGCCTAATGTTTTATTCGTCTGTTATATTATTACTGTTACAATGATCCTTCTGTTAAATATCGATGAATATGTAAAATGTATGTAGAGTTTCGCCAACGTTTATTTACCAGTTAGTGATAAATCGAATATTATATGTTCAAAGGCAACTCCACCAATTTTTCCAATTTCACTGTAGTTAGTATGCTGTTACTTAATTAAACTTTATTATTATAAAGTATATACCGTCTTACAATCTTAGCATCAGATTTAGGTTAACCAAAAAAGACATATGGGGTAGGTGGCTCAGTGGTATCAAGTCGGACTGTGGATTTGAGAGCCCAGGTCCGATTACCACAGAAGACAAACAATTTTTACCACGTTAAAACTACTCGTGTGGCTCCCTCTCCACTAACATCTAAAGGGGGTCAAAATTAGACGGCTGGTAACCGTACTTCATGCGAAAATATATTACTTACCAAAATCTACTACGGTAAAGTGCCAAACCCAGCAATGGGTAAAAAACGTGATCATATATATATATATATATATATTTCATTTATTTAACAAAAAAAATCTATTAACAGATATTAATAACTTATGTTTTCTTCAATTAAAACCATAACCTATTAATTTGATTATCGTCTTATTAGGTGACATAAGATAAATTAAAATACTTCCAATATCCAAGTCAACTCTCCGTCCATGTCCGCCCGTCAAATCTCAAATCACACAACCACGACGCCTACGCCACGACGCAGTGTATAAGGCTGTTGATACCCGCTGTGCGTGTGTCTATGTGTGAGTGTAACGGCATTCTGGCTGGTCTCTCGTGAGAGATTTCTCCGGCACCGGAAGCAATGGAACCGTGTGAAGTGACGTCACGTCACAGGCTACATCGAAACAACTAGCCGCCGAACAATAGTTTCAGTCTGCTGCTTGGTCAGATTTCGTTTTGAATTGAGACACGAGGGAATATACAAACTTTGCTGTCATGTATCCAGCAGATACATATTTTATTATCATGTTAGGTTGGAAATGTTGCGCTTGGTGTATTATATATAGTTTTTTTAATTGAATAATTATGATAATTATGCAGTAAAATACAAATTTACTTAATTCGATTACTTTGCTAATTTAACGACTATTACAACAATACTAGAAACATTTTCTGCTGAGTTATGTATTTAACATTTTAAGGTAATCTGTTCTTTAACTATTGTGTTATTTTTTTCGTGGTTATTTAAATCAATTGTTCCAAACTTTGTTAACTGAAGTTAAACATAAACAATTACCTCAGCATTATAATATCGGATTTCATTACTTTATCTGCTTTCCTGTTTCAAAATTTATGATTAATTTTAGAATACATATATATATATATATATATATATATATATATATATATATATATATATATATATATATATATATATATATATATACCGGGTGTAGAATTGAAATGTGGCGTATAAGGATTTCAATGTTATTTTTTAAATATTGCTGTATCTCTTTACCTATTCACTTTAGAGCAAAAGCGTAAATACAAAAATTGTTCAAAAATTAAAAACGCTTCCTATAAAGTAAATTTCATTACATAAATGTGAATAGTTCACGAGATATTAATTAAATGAAACTCAAAATTTATTCAAATTTTTTGTAGATTGCGTTGAAAAATTAGACAAATGAACTGAATATTTAACATATTGTAAAAGAGTTTGACATTTGTTTGTTACAGTGTTGTAATATTTGTTGAACAAGTATTTGAAGAATATTGTAAGGAAATAGTGAATAAATTTTAAGTGCACAAAATGTTTGACGTATTTATTATAAAATAAGAAAAATACATTATATTGCTACTATAATTTTAACAAATTATTTATTTATAAATTTACAAGAAATGTTCGAATAAGTTTCCATTTACTGCTAAGCAATGCCCTAACCGATCATAAAATGCTTGGCGCACATTACTTAATTGTCTTTGAGTGATTGCTTCATATTCTCTTATAATTGTATTTTTTTAAATATCAATGTTTGCAATATTGGTTTTATAAATTTTTTCTTTTAAATATGGCCATAAGAAAAAGTCATTTGGCGCCAAATCCGGTTACAATACTGTAACAAACAAATATCAAACTCTTTTACAATATGTCAAATATTCAATTCATTTGTTTAATTTTCCAACGCAATCTACAAAAAATTTGAATAAATTTTGAATTTCATTTAATTAATATCTCATAAACTATTCATATTTATGTAATGAAATTAACTTTATAGGAAGCGTTTTTAATTTCTGAACAATTTTTGTATTTACGCTTTTGCTCTAAAGTGAATAGGTAAAGAGATACAGCACTATTTAAAAAATAACATTGAAATCCCTATACGCCACATTTCAATTCTACACCCTGTATATATATATATATATATATATATATATATATATATATACAAATACTATAAATAAATATATCATCACGCCTTTTACCCATTACTGGGTGTGGCACTCTGCCTAAGCAGATCTCGGTACGTGATATATTTTTTCGCGTGAAGTGCGGTTACCAGCCGTCAACTCACGGTCCCCAAAGATAAGAATGGAAGGGGAGCCACAGGGGTAGATTTAAATTGGTGAAAATTGTTATATATAATATAACAAAGAAATTTAATTTAATTCATTAGATATTTAACAGTTTTCTCGCATTATCGAAAACATGTGAATAATATTTAATACAGTTTTTATTTATTTTATTGTATATTGTAAGTAGATATTAACGATTTATGAATTTAGAATCAGAAAATTTTCGCAAATAAATTTGATTTACCATATATAAAGCTTGAGATCTACTTTTCCAACTTACTCCAATATAACTCTTTTCAAACACAATAAACTTTCTAAAAAAATTTACAACATAACAAAGTTCCCAAAATATTCACGGTGAAAAGCACGCACGTTACTATATTTTTTACGCTAACATAAAATTGAAAACAAAATCGAAACAGGAGTGAATATAGCACGAAATCAATATGGTCCGTGGCTAGTGCGGGTGCGTTCTTTAACTCGACCGCCGCCGAGTTGGGGACGATGCGGTGTTGACACAATTCAGGTCACGTCCCTCGTGTGTCGAGCGCTGGGCCGTAGCCATGGTCGGGGGTCGAACCCGGTACCACCGACCTAGGAATTCAATCATACGGATTAGATTGGAAATATGTTTCGAATAAAGAACTCGTATGTTTTCATTCGAGTTGGCTTCCGAGGGTGCATGAAAAAAAAGGAATGAAAAGAGCTTTCTTAATTGCCGTGATATTTAAATGCATTCATAATAAAAAAACAGTTTGCTTGAAATATATGTATTTGGTAGCAGTTATACTAACAGTTAATTATATTCAAATTAAATTAATAAAATTTTGTAAATATATATAAACCAGACGTTTCAAAATTATTGTAAAAGAATTTTAAAGTATATATTATTATTATTATTCGCAAAAATATTGCACAGTACTTGAAGCAAACATTTTTCGTGCCACTGGACTGATAGGTTACAGTAATGAATAAAATTTATTAAACAATCATTAAATTAAACAGTTTTAGTTGTGAATAGAAATTAAAACGAAATTTTATACAACTTCAATTAAATTAAATTTAATGTTTAACATATTTAGTATGACTGGACTGATGGGTTTATATTACTGAATAGAAATTATTATATAGTGAACTATATATTCAAATAAATGAAATTAAAACTAATTTTTATTCTCTGCATAGAAAAAAAAAACAACAGACAAAATTAATCACACATGAAAGATCATTTCATAAATAATTTTATTTATGTTAACAGAGGTAGATTTATTACCAAACTATTAAAATATTAAATTTACAATTGTTATGTTTTTCACTTTGTGAATATTTAATGTTTATAATAAATTTAGTCGTTATATTTTATGCTTTATTTCAATCTTTTTATTTACTATAATTTTTATTCATTAAATAAGTGAAATAACATTAATAAAGTTCGAAACAATAAATTAATAAAAATTTTAGTCACTGAGATTTGTAATCGTATTTCATCTAAGTCTGAATACTGACTTACACAACACAACTGTTGAAGTATTTCACAGAGTTTTTAAAGTGACAACGGAAATATTCAATAAATATTTACATTATATTGCAATTTATGATATAATCTAATTTCTGGTACATATTTAATTCATAGGACCATGTTTAATTTGGAGTTATAATTTTTAGCCGGACATTTATAAACTACGAAAAAATGTTTTCTCATGTTATATACTGTACGCCAACATATTCTTGGGAAAAGCTGCATATTATTGTAACTTGAAGAATCAGAAAAATACTGATATAAAAATACGAGAGACTGATAGATATGATATATTATATCTATGCAGGGTGTTAAAAAGTATAAAATTTTGAGGATATATACATTTTGATGTGCTGATGAAGAATTTTAACAAAATTCGTAAAATTAAGGATATTGTGCTGGAAATGTACATTTTAGTGCCACTGGCCCACACGACATTTTTAATAACAATAATCATGAATGAATCGCATAACCGATGTTATCTTAGCATTGATAAATAGACGATGAATTTTAATTTATTATGTGAGGACAAACAAAGAATAATTTTACAAAAGAATATGAGGTAGGTGGCTCAGTGGTATCGAGTCGGCTTGTGGATCTTGAGAACCCTGGTTCGATCCCCATAGTCGACCAACAATTTTCACCAATTTAAATCTACCTCTGTGGCTCCCCCTCCACTAATATCTTTGGGGGGTGTGATTTGACGGCTGGTAACCGCATTTCACGCGAAAAAATATATCACTTACCGAAATCTGCTTAGGCAGAGTGCCACATCCAGTAATGGGTAAAAGGCGTGATGATATATTCATTTATTTATGCAAAAAAATTAAAGAACTGTCATGTTGTGTCACAGTTAAATAACAAAAATACATACATAGCCTACGTAGAAACAATTTGATACCGAAAAATCCATTATTTTATTATATTTAGTGATTTAGATATCTAGATAATCTCAGAGATAACCCGCGAAATAGTCATTTTTAGTATACTATGAAATGTTAACAATTACGCTCTCATTTGTTATCGTAAAGTTGACGTTTTATTTTTTACGCGTCTCCGATGGCAATGCGCGAAAAAGATGTGAAATGCGCGCGTTTCCAATGGCAATGCGCGAAAAAGATATTAATTGCGCGGTTATTTCAATAGTTACCAGGGATTCAAACAAAACAGGAACTTGTATTGACAATTAACAGAACGAATTTATTTTTAGTACGTATACGTTTTTTAATAATTTTAATATCGAGAAAAAATGATGTGTGTATAACGAGCGTAAAGTGTCTTTGTTCCTCTTGCACTATTGCAGCTCTCGCCTTCTGCTTGCGCTGCAATTACAGTGGTAGAGTAACAAAGAATTACTTTACGTTCTTAATACACAAATAATAATTCAGAATAAATTTTCATGTTCCAAATTTAACTGTAACTACGTAAAAAAATATTTTTTAATCACTGTTTTTAAAATAACTATATCGTATTTTATATTATTATATTGTATTTAAAGTGAATCAATTACATTCCTTTTATTGGTGCACCAATATGCTAACCACATGCATTTATTACTTGATAAATGTATTAAAATTTGTCTCATATGTAGCTTCCTTATCTAAAGACTGTTTACACAACGGATTATAAAATATATAGGTAATATTAGGTATTTATTTCCGGTTCATTACATTTACATTAAAATAAAGTACGGAAACAATGACTAGCAGAGTTTATTACCTATATCTCTAATTTTGTAAAATGAATTATATAAGTAATTACTCATTTTAATTACAATTTCACGTAAATTTAATGTAGTAACGGTAAATTTACAATTTATTTCCAATAATTAATTGTTTTATACTTCCGCATGTGCAATAGTTAATAATTAATAGATAAAAGTTTATAATTCGGTCTAAAATTTGAAATTATTGGTAATATAAACATATAATTTGCGTGAGTTCTACAACATTATTAATAACAATACACGATTTCAATACACAGAATAAAATTATTCGAACTATATTATAGCATTATTGTAAACTAATTAAGATAGATTATGCTACTTTATTATCAAATACAAATTAATGGTTTCATTGTACAGGAGGATAATTAATAGATTTGTACAATTACAGTGTGAATAGGACTTCCCATATGTAATTTGGCAAACCTGTATAACATTTGATTATGCCGCCACGTAATTTACTTACAGCAAATAATTTTATTGACTAGTGCAGTGCTTTGTGCAATCTGTTTCGAATGATTGCGTACTAAATTAAACAACGATAAATGCTTTTCGCTCAAAACCAAAATTTGATCAACGTTTTATGATGTTTAACCGATTTCATTTTCTATTTTATCGTATAAAATTTTATTTCATTGATAATGCATATATGGGAATAAAAATTTATAAACAATAACTTATTTATTATTCTGCTAAATTGGCAATAATAATATAAGTTATGCAGTATATAGAGACACATTTTTTTAATTTTATATTTGTGAAAATTTATGAAATATTAATATTAAACTAATGAAGCAAATATTTACATACATATTTTATTGGAAAATACACATTTTACATAAAATAACTCATGCAAATATTTCATTTTATTCATTAGTAATTATATAGTTTATTTATGCTTTTTGAACTATGGTAATGTGAATTATCAAATATTTTTCTGAAATGAATAAATGAGATGATGTAAAAGTAATTTAATCATGTAAAATTGAAAATGATAAATAGAAAACAATAATGTTATGTTTACGATATTTAATTTTATGATTCTTGGAAATTTTATTATCTATTAGAAACTTAATAAAAATCACTTATTTCTTTCTGTGATAAGTGAGTTTGTTTACAATTTAAATTATGTATCTAATAATTAGCAAAATTAAATCACAAACTGCTCAACATAAAACTTCTCAAATATTTCCTCAGAACAAGTAATTATGAACTTTGAATTTTGATTTTATACTATTTAATTTTTATAGAGATAACGTAATTTCTGATAAAAATATTCTATAGAAAGAGATCAATACAATAGATCAACTTTCTTCCATTAACTATGGAAAAAGATAAATACAAATGTAAACGTATCTAATGTCAAAAAAGTAAGTATGTGAGAATAATAAAAATATCTACATAGAGTTTATATTTTTTTAAATTTCCAGGAGCATAATATATCTCTATTTTATAGAATAATACTCGTAAGCATTTTCAAAGTGAACCATAAACCTAATGAATATATTTTTCGATTGTATCTAAATACAACGGGCAAGGACATTTTGGGAAACCCATCAAATCTCGGAACTGCAGTGGTGTATCTGAAGCGAGATGAATTTCTCGTAACTCAAGTAATTGTGCACAGAACATTTGCAGCGGGCGGCTTCCGTTGATTTGTGTGCATGTGTGTGTGTGTGTGTGTGTGTGTTGCGCATGTGTGTGGTTTCCTGTTTCCGTGTTCGCCGAGAAATCATGTGTTGGGGCAATTTTGTCCTTCAACCATGGGCGCTCTTTATGTACATATATAAAGGCACTACTTTAAATATTATTCGGTTAATAGTAAATTTTCCCTATAATTTTATATTAAATTTTCTTTTAAATTCCATACCATACCTGTCTCTCAAAATACTATATTAAAACAAGTATAGGGTTATATAGGGTTGTATGGAAAATCAGAAAACAATGGTAGATGCGGGAATTTATGTAATATCTAAATCTTAAAGGCAAACTCAAAAGGAATATTGAATGTATTCTTAATAAATGAGTTAAAATCAAATACAATTACTATATGATATTCTTTTGAGTTATAATATCTGTCCCGTCACATGATGGAGTATATATAGGCCAAACAAAAAGTTGCGTGAGAAAATGCCTACAAAAATCAAAGGAATTGCAAGAAGAATCAGCTTACAGACAAATGAGTATTAGTCGAACACTGTCAAATATTTCAACACGCTTTCGACTTTGATCATGTGACCATTTTAGATTGTGAGATTAATCTTGGGAATACACTCAAAATGCTACACATTAAGAAGAACGATAATAATGTTAAAAGAAAAAACTGACATTCATGTCAATTGTGCAATAAAAATTGCCATCATGATTTATTGATAGTAACTTTCCTAGCAATCATTATTAATCGGGAGTCCTAGCAATTGCTATACTTAGGAATTTGTGTTACATACTTGACTTCAGTGAGTCTCTGAGCATTATTTAACATAATCTCATACACAGCAGAGACAAAAGAAATGTGATCTTCATTTAATTGTTCTTGACAGCGAAGCGGAAATTTTGAGATGTACGATAGAACAAGGGAATTTTAGTAATTATTTTATGTTTTTCTAACGAAGATTTATGTGAAAGATTTTTGTTCAATTTATTAAACAATAATATAATTGTAATGTACATATTTATATTTATTTGTATTAGAAAAGCCGAAACGTAGGTGAAATGATTTTATTAAATATTGACTGAACATTGAACAGACTTTTAATTATTTTATTAAGTAAAATAATGTTGTATCCTAATATATATTTATAGATAGTTATAGCTTATAGCCCTTGCTTCACCATTCGTTGTACAACCGAAAGTTTCCATGTATAAATTTCGTCAAATTAAAACAATATACAACTGTATCTGACTTAAAGATGGACACTTCAGCGATTTTCAACTCACGGTCTCGACCGCTCACATGATTAATATGTTATCACGCACATTCACGAACTAGTAATTTCAGAGGTGCGCCGTGGGTAGCACGGTTACATACGATATGTTATTCTTACGTACAATGGGTCGCGTAAAATCACGTTTTATTTTTCAACCTTGGTTACTATGTTGTAAATAGTAATATTTTTTTGTTTTTCGTTTAATCCCTTTGCCTGTGTTATAATTATGAACCTGCATCAAGCCATCTCTTAATAGTTGAATACCCCAAATTAAATAATACATATTTAATAATAGTATGTTATGCATCAAGGGAGGGAAACAAGCGATTATTCCTCGACTTCAGCTCGAGCCTTCGGCCCTCGCTTACGTCTCGGTTTGCCAACTTCATACAAGGGATAATCGCGCCCTCCCGTGAAGCATATTATACTTTTCGTAACAAGTGCACAAAAATTACTGTCTTGTCGGGACAAATGTAAAATATGGGTTGCGTAACTAGTTACCTAGGAAACGCCGCAAACAGCTAATAATCGTAGTCTCTAGGGAGAGAAACATCTCTCTAGGGAGTGAAACATTCTACCTAGGGAGAGAAACATCCTACCTAGGAATAGAAACATAATATTTCTCTCCCTAGGGGAGAAAAGCAGTGTTTCTCTCTCTAAAATTAGGGAGTAAGAAAGTGTTTCTTGTGCACGTGTTACGAAAATAATTATAAAAGTTTGTTGTTAACTTAATAATTTAAAGAGTATACACGAAAATCAATAATACCCGACAGAAGCAAATTTCAAAATAAACAAGTCGAATATATTTTCACATACTCTCGAAGCATCTTTCACACACGCCACTGTGTCCCTTCAAATCACCCTCGAACCACTACTGTAACATAGTGCACACGGCTGTCACACACACTGACGCGACATAAACACTGCACCGCTACAACCCGCCCCTTTGCAACCCGCTCCAACCGTGTCATGCCGTGCTTCATCGCACGACGTCGCGTCAAGACGTTCAGCGATAGTAATTCAATCGCTTTCATGCTTAGAAACAGCCGCTCTGTAGAACATATTGGCTTCCTACTGACTGACGGGCTGTGTGCACTGTTTGTGTTGGGTTTGTGATACTAGGAGGTTTGATTGCGAGTTTACTTATAAAATATTCATATCTGAATTGGGGATGTGATGTGTTTGTATGAGGTGACGCTTAGATAGGGATATTGGATACATGGATTCGTGCTCTGCAAGGTTAATATAATCATTTATACATGTAGGTATAGTCGTGCATTTATAAGGTGAGAAGGCGAGTTCAATTTCCATAGCCGACAACTGATTTCACCACAAAAAATAATAAAATACCAATCACGTAAGCATAAAGAATGATATAGCAAAAAACCTCAACCAGTAAAACGTATATAGCGAGATAGGTACCATATTTATTTGAGAATAAATTATTTGATATAAAAAAAATCTATTTGCTTTAACTAACATTTCACTTTATTTTAATATTTGCCATTTAACTACACACAAGAAAGACAAAAACACAACATACCAAGAGACATTCAATCTGCCCTATGTAAAGACAACAATACAACACAGAAAGTACTCAACTACTTAATAGACACAAATCTAATGTATAAAATATAAAAAAAAAATACCATTGTAAATAAAACTAACAAAATGTAATATAATTAATGTAAAGCAACAACAGATGCTAATAACCTCCGGTTGAAGCATCTTTAAATGAAGCTAAATAAAAAATAAATATTTGCCATTTAGACTTAATATCTTCACTAGGAATTAATAGTTGCCACTAGGATTTTATACTTACTACTTGAAATTAATATTTGTTAATTGAATTTAGTACTTGGCAATTGAATTTATTATTTGTCACATTGATATAATATACTATTAAAACCGAATATAATGCTTTAGTTGGGCGTGAATTCTACAAGCTTAGACTTTGTTCGTTAAAAGTAAGAGCGAAGCGAGTTTTCCTAATATCCAAAAAATAAATGGCAATAAAATTGATTATATTAACTTGCTTGTGTTGGGCGTGAGTGCTACACACAGGATTTGTTTGTTAAAAATAGTAGTAAAGCGAGTTACTCTAAAAAATGAATTACACTAAAACAAGATGGCTTGTTAGTATTTAATACCAAGTTTAGTGACAAATAAGAAATTTTTAGTGAAAGAATGTCTTTTATTTATACGGCTTGAAATAGTTGCTTTGAGGAAAAGTTAGCAAATGATTTGAGACAAAAATAATACAAATAGAAGTAGAAGTTAAATTCAGTAATTTTATTTCAATTTTAGTACTTTATAATCGACAAAATTGAGTTGCTAATATTATACGAGGATTGTTGCAAAAGTACTAAGACTGTCATGATTTTTTTGACAAACAAATGAAGTTCCAATTCTTTTTCATTGACTATTTGTAGTATTGTTAGCTTATCCAGCAAATTATACGGCATAGATATATTTAAACTTCAAAAACTAAAATATTTCAGGTAAGGTTATTTGCGATACGTAACATTAATTTGATATTTAAGCAGAGATGTGTGATAGAATTTTGTAAAAAATAACAGTGAGAACTTATGATACAAACTGCATACTTTATCTCATGTATGTTTGAGTGGTATAAAAAATGTAAAATGGCGACATCAGCGTGAAAGATGAACCTCGCTCTAGAAAACCGTCGAGGTCCAATACCGAAGCCAATCAAGCCAAAATTAAACAAATGATTAAAGCGGATCGTCGTCTATCAATCAGCAAAATAGCATTAAAATTAGATATTGGTGTTGCAAGAGCTTATAACATAATTCATAATGTTTTGGGATACAGAAAAGTAATAACGAAATGGGTTCCTCGTTTGCTCTCAGATGAACAGTATTTAAATTTGTGAGCAATGGAAAAATCATTTACTACGAAAACCAAACTTCTTAGATGGGGTTACGTATGTTGTATTGTAATTTCAACGTTATGATCTAGAAACAAAGTCGGACAGCTCACAATGGAAGTTCTAGACTTAAAAAGATAAAAGTTCAAGCAAGTATAGGAAAAGTGATTATTTGCGCTCACTGTTTCGTTAAAAGAATAACTAGTAATACAATATATTATACTAACATTTTTAAGACCAAACTTATGCCGAAGATTGCACTCAAAAGACCTGAATATTGCACAAACAAATAAATACTGTATCAAGACAATGCATCTGCACATCAAGCACTCTCGGCACAACAAGAGCTAAAGATGTAGTAGTTGAAGTATTGCCTCATCCACTGTATTCCCCCCATGTGACTTTTCTATTGCCGGAAGTGAAGAAATATCTTCAGCGACGTCATTTTGAATGTGAACAGAAATTAAATAATTTTGTAAACGGTATATTGAACAAATAGACAAAAAATAGCTTACTAGTTATACGGTCTTCGTACTTTCAAAAAAAGTAAAATCTAAATTTTATTTCCTAAATTAATTTAGTAACTTATGTACAAGAAAAAGTTTATTTCCTATGTGAAATTAAACTAATATAGCCCAATTTTTAAATTAACATTCGGTGCATGAATTTAAATTTCTCTGAACAAACTAACATATAGTTAGGTCTAGTATATTAAATTTTGTCAGAAAATTCACCACAACAATAAAAAATATTACTGAACATACTCATGTGTACATAAATCCCACTCGTTCAAATCGAGGTTTAATACTCCCACCGCAGATTCAGAGCATTCTAGTGGAAACGGTACATGGAGAAGAGACGAATCTCACACATACATCTACACCCACGCAATCTTGACAGCTTCGTGCCGTGATTGCATCGGTATCAAGTCGAAGACGACTATCGGAATCTGGTGATACTCAACAAATCAACGAAATCGTATACTGCATTCAGCATTGCTGCAAACGCAAAGGGTGGAAAATATTCACGCTGTTCACGGTTTTACGTTTGGAATATGCGGGATTATATTGTATTTATTTTGGAATTTTCAAAGCCATGATTTAAATTTGGTTAAGACTTTAATTCTTACATTTTATAAAAGTATTTTGTATTTTGATATATGAAGTAAGCTTTGGTGAGAAATGTAATTCATCTGTTTGAGTATCATGCTGGCATTAATAATACTTGTGACATTTTATTCATACGTCAACTATCAAGTAGATGCTTCTCATGTAGCACGTAAAACTAATTATTATAACGAAATGAGTGTGGAGCCTGTTTTGGGATTCAATAACATATCGAACAACATCAATAAATTTGGATACAATTATCCTATGAAATCAAACGTAAGTACAAACTTATATTATTACTTTAGTAACATGTTCTGCATTACCAAAATATCTTTATAGAACAAAAATATGAACATATTAATAAAAAGAAATGATATTGAAGAAATATCCGATGACGATGATGATGCCGAAGAAGACATAGAAGAAGATGATGAAGAAAATGAGGATGACATAACGTTTGAGGAATTCACCGGTACAGCTCCTGAAGAAGAAACTCAGATTATCACTACAGAAGAAATTAAAGAACAAGAAGATATTTCAATGCCAGATACTAATGGTACAATTTTTCCTGATCTAGTTAGGTCAAATAATTCAAATACAATTAAACCATCGTTGTTACTAGTATTTCTTCATTTTATATTAAACAGTATCTTTGTAATTTGTATTAAACAATAAATTAAATTTTGCATTTGAGTATATGAATAGTATTTAAAATACGAGAATGACCAATGAATGTAAAATATAAAAATTAAAAATAAATAAATATTTCATCACGCCTTCTACCCACTACTGTGTTTGTTAGTGGAGGGGGAGCCACAGGGATAATTTAAATGTTGTGAAATATAAAACGTTAAAACGTAAAAACATATGTGGGAGCCAAGATCCGACGGCTGGTAATTGTACTTCACGCACATAAATATATCCCTTACTGAGATCTGCTACAGTAGAGTACCAAATCCAATAATGGGTACGACAGCGAGATGAT
Organism: Pterostichus niger; assembly: GCA_947425015.1. Taxonomy (NCBI): domain Eukaryota; kingdom Metazoa; phylum Arthropoda; class Insecta; order Coleoptera; family Carabidae; genus Pterostichus; species Pterostichus niger. The sequence goes on along the minus strand of OX380341.1, from coordinate 18,431,976 downwards.
ACAGTTTTTTTTTAATTAAAACGTATTTGATGCAAGTTTTAAACAATTGATGAAATCGAATTAAATTATTATGGTAAACATTGGGATCGTGTCACTAGATAGATAACTTTCGTGTAAAATCCGTCAATGGGATTTTAGCGGTATCTCTATATATTCCTTTATAATTTCATATATTTTTTGCAAAATTATTTTTAATTTCTCTTTTTCAAGACTATATTCTTTGTGTGAATACACAATACGTGCATAGCATAATTAATATAGCATTTATACAATATAAATAATTGATTGCTTTGAATTTTAACTAGACTGTTTAGCTTTTCGGTGAAGTCAGGAAGTTCATAATCATCTATATTTTTATTGCAGGAAACTTTAATCTCAAAACATTCTTTTCATTCCTCCATCAGAGAATAAAAATAAAAATATTTTTATTCGAAAGAGAGAAAATGCATGCATTTTATGTAAATCTCGAAAAAACGAACAATTTCTGTGTAAGAAATGAAAATCATAGAAATTAGCGAGATTTGATTGGCAATTTGTGAGCGAAGGAAAAATACATTTGTTTGTGAGTGATTATAAATCTGACGAAGCAAATATTTTAAAGTAAGAATATTTGAAAGACTTTACTAGTAAGTAGAATTTGTTGGCGAGTGAATTCGGATAGAGAGTTTACACAACATAACATATTATAGAATAACAAAGAAAATATACATGTATTTAAAGTACTATAAGCTTCATAGTTTGTATAAGAATTGTAACATAACATAAGGAATAGAATATGGCCAAATTTCATTTCTGACGGTTACGGTATGTAATAGGTTACGTTAGGATGCATTCGTGTGTCATCGTTAGCATTTTCTACCAATGCAGTAAATTTATTTGTCTATATAACAGACTAGCTGTCAAATACAAAATCTGACAATTTGTTCCAATTTGATAAAATAATTTTTATAAAATCCAGGAGTAATCCGTTATAAATTATCTAGCGAATTTTATGTAATCGTTTCTCCCTAGCTTTATTACTATTAGTGTACATAATTTTTAAGATAATAATAGAAATAATAACGTCTATATCATGATTTTTACAAAACAAATGTCAAAATAATAATAATATATGAACAACATAATGACATGGTTGGTATCAACGTATACTTAATTTGAACTATAATATAATATAAATGTATCATTACGTCATATACCCATCATTGGGTGTGGAATTCTTCGTGGCAGATCTCGGTAAGTAATATATTTATTCACATGAAATGCGGCCCCCAAAAATATTAGTGGAGAGCGAGCCACAGGGGTAATTTTAATGTGATTAAAATTGTTTGTGGGATTCTAGCCCATGTTCTCAAATTCATAGGCCGATTCGGTACCACTGAGCCATCTACCCCATAAACTATAAAGCCTGCAATGTTTCTATACGATAAGTAATTTAAGTAATCGTACTCAATATGTTCGTTATAACAATTGTAACTCGAAACATTTTGTTCCTACATCGGGCGTGCCGCAAGGATCCTTATTAGGACCTCTGTTATTTACTCTATTTGTAAATGATTTACCTAAAGTACTTAGGTCGGCTAAATGTTTGTTATATGCGGACGACCTGAAATTATTCTTACAAATTAAATCACTCAATGACTGTATTTATCTTCAGAGTGATATTAATAATCTTAATAAATGGTGTGACGATTCGAAGCTATCTTTTAACATCAATAAATGTAAAATAGTGTCTTTTACTAGAAAAACAACTCAGTTATTATTGTATAATTATTGTATTAATAATAATTTATTAGAAAGAGCATACGATACCATAGATTTGGGAATATATTTTCAGTCAAACTTTAAATTTCAAAAACACTATGTTTATATGACTGACAAAGCTTACAGAACATTAAGTTTCATTATACGAACAAGCACCTATCTCAGCCCAGAAACTGTTATTGTACTATTTAATACATTGGTAAGATCAATTTTAGAATACGGCTGCGTTGTTTGGTTTCCAATCACAAAATCTAATATTGATATGCTCGAAAAAGTTCAAATGAAATTGTTAAGATACGTATATTACAAAGAATTCAAAACTTCGCCTGCATTAATTTCATATGTTCACCAAGTCAAAGTATTTGGATTGTGTACTTTACTAAAGAGGCGTGAATTCATTTGTGTATGTTTTTTAAGTGATTTAATTAAAGCAAAAATCTATGTACCAGAATTGTTACAGTTAGTATTATTTTACATACCACATAGACATTTAAGACCGAGACAACAGATTTTTCATTGCAAGGACAGCTGTTCACCTTTAAATAATATTTTAAAGATAATCAATGAAATAAAGAGTGATAATTTTGATATTTATTATATGTCTAAGATACAAATCAAACATTTTATTTTCTCTGATATGTAAATTGTAAACACTTGTTTCATTACTGTGAATATGTAATTGGAAATACTATTTTTCTGTATGTTTGCAGTATAAATAAATATTATTATTATTATTATTATAAGCTATGTTAGATATGTTATATAATACTGTGATATATTATGCTATCTTATGTAAACTCTGCATTCAGCTTAAATATTTATAAAGTTTTCATGCAAAAATTTTATCTCCTACAACGTAAAGTTACTTATGTCTGTAGCGCTACATGTTCCAAATTATGCCAATAATATTTAGTGAATGCACTGAAGTTAATATGAATAATACTGCAATATGATTTCAAGTTGGTAAAAATTGAAACTATTTTACAAACATTCAACATTTTATGGATTCTGACAACATATGGCACACGTTTTCACACATTTGCTCATATAGAGTACTCGTACTTATATGAGTATAACATATCGATTTTAATAGATCAATAAAGTTGCACTTATTGCATCCCCGCTTTGTGACTAATGCTCGACCGAAATGGATCTAGCAGGCTCCATTCCCGATTACATTACTCGCTAACTTTACTGCGTCAATATGAAATGATATTTTCCAAGCTGTAAATACTCGTAATGACATATTACTTATATTCATTTTCTTCGTATGACTTGAATTTTATAGTTCTTTCAACTATATATTTTTCTAAAACTTATGGATTTTTATGAGAAAGTTTTCATACAGAGTTACTTACGATATTATAGTATCTTCTAGTGTACTTAGTTTTTTTTTGTTTGTTAAATTTCAATGGAAAAACTGTAATGATTATATTAAAATTTTTGAACGAAGATGACAAAATACCTATTATGTAACATAATGGGGTAGATGGCTCAGTGGTATCGAGTCGGCCTGTGGATCTTGAAAACCCTGGTTCGATCCCCACAGCCGACAAACAATTTTCACCAATTTAAAAAAAAATTACCCCTGTGGCTCCCTCTCCACTAATATCTTTGAGGGCCGTGATTTGACGGCTGGTAACCGCATTTCACGCGTCAAAATATATCACTTACCGAGATCTGCTTAGGCAGAGTGCCACACCCAGTAATGGGTAAAAGGCGTGATGATATATTTATTTATTTATTTATTTATTTATGTACATAATGTAGGACTTTATTTGACGAGACAAATTTTGTGGCAGAGCGAGCGAGTCTATATAGTCCGATTATGTACGAGTTCCATACAAGGCTTTATGTTTGACTGCCCTACAGAAGATTTTCTATTACCTATAATGCCATAATGACACATTTGACAAATGACAAATTCAAATTTAATATCTAACAAAGGGTGCTTTTTCTATTCCTTGTTTACCGAGTTGTTTGTTGTTCGTTTGAAAATTTTATTTGAAGCAAAAAAGCTTAATTCTATGACGAAATTTTTGACGAAATAAAATTGTCAAAGATTCCCTATTATTTTGAGAGAAGTAAAGAACAGCAACGGAATTGCCAGTATCAATATTTCTAGTAATAGTAATTGAGTAATAAATATAAATCATTATTATAATAATAATTAGTAACAGTATATGTAAATAAAATAATATAAATAAATATATCATCACGCCTTTTACCCATTACTGGGTGTGGCACTCTGCCTAAGCAGATCTCGGTAAGTGATATATTTTGTCGCGTGAAATGCGGTTACCAGCCGTCAAATCACGGCCCTCAAAGATATTAGTGGAGAGGGAGCCACAGGGGTAAATTTTTAAATTGGTGAAAATTGTTTGTCGGCTGTGGGGATCGAACCAGGGTTCTCAAGATCCACAGGCCGACTCGATACCACTGAGCCATCTACCCCATTTTGTAATTAATTACAATTTAAATTGAAATAAATATATTTTGGCATTAATTGACAGCTGACAGGATCTTTATTTTACTTTATAATACTAATAAAATAAAGTTACTTTATTTTACTAGTATTATAAAGAGGTGCTTTATAGCCACATAATTGTATTATAATCAGAATTTAATAATGCAGTCGTACATAAAGTTTTTAGCAACAAGCGTTTATTTTACATTTCCGATTGTCTTCAATAGTAGGTAATATTCCCGTTGGTTTAAAAATGATTTTAAATTATATTTTAAGCGTTTTAAATGGTCATTTAAAATACTGTGTGCACCTTAAGCGACAATAGACTACTTTCTGTTTCATTTTTGTTGGTTGTCTAATGTATCTAATTGATAAATGAAATAATCGCATCGAAAGATTTGTACAAAATTATTAATAATCAATTTATTTATTTGTCCACTTATCTAAAATGTTGTAAAATTATCAGATTTATTAAATAATGTTTTATATCTTCATGCAAAATTCTTTGTTTTAATTTCATTATTAATTTATATTATCAGGCTATATGCCACTAAGTGGGTAAGCATAAACCCACGAATCAATCAATCCATATTTATATTAGATCGTCAGAATAACTTTGCAATCAAACTTCGACAAATATATCTATCCCGATATACCACACAAGCCTTTATTTATAATACTTTCATTCAACCATGTCTATCCGCCACTTCAAACAACCTGTCAGTGTGTCAATAATATTTAACACAACCAAAATATCCACGCAACCGTTTGTCCTCAGTATCAGGATATATGGCCAGATATTTTTATGCTTATCTTTTAATCAGAATATGCTCAATGTGACGAACCCATACAAAATAAACTTTAATAGATAGCGATACAAATTATTTTATCAAAAACTGATAAGTTATAAAAAAATATCTTATCGTAGAAATAAATACAATTACTACATCAGAGTTTACTTCATACGTTAGTGTTTATTCATAATACCTAAAACAAAGTTTCTTTGCAAAAATTAAAAAAGTCAAGTATATTTTACTTAAAATTACCTAAAATTCCAATATTCAGTCTGCATTTACCAGTCCACAAGTAAGTCAATTATTGTTTATTTTATACGTATACTTCATAGCCAAGGGAGCGAGCAGAACGAAAAGTATATGAAGTAAATTGTAGTTTCGTCTTGATTTGTACAAAATGAGACTAATTTAACTAATGTAATGACTGACTTAAGGAACTTAAGGAAATGACAAATTGAAAAATTTTGCTTTTATGAACTATTATTCTAATTGTTCTGAAAATAAAAAAATCAAAAACGTATATGAAGGATAACAAAATGAAATACTGTCTTGTTTTGTTTACTGAAACTCAGTCAGATGATGTTTCGGTCAAGGATTGTAGACATTTAATTCTACAACAATTTTTTTCGAAATAATCTATTAAATTTATTAAAGTTGTATACTAATTTGCAGTCTGTTGTATTTTTGTCAGTCTTACTTGACTCTTAGTAATAAATGTATCACTTCTAATTGATTAATTTTAATGGAAAATGTAATTTAATTTCGTTTCATTTTTAAATTCTTAAATTATTTTTTTATTTTGGCCATGTATTGTGTTTTTACTCATTTAATTATATTTTTTATGGTTACTATTATTATAATTATTTTACAAATAATTAAATTATTTTAATATTTTGTAAAAGTTGTTTGTAGGCTTGAAACTAAACTCAAACCTTGATCGAAAAGTCGTGATTCAATGATATATCAAGCCAGTAATCCATTTTCTTTATCCTTGTTATTTTAATTGTAAAAATGGTTTTTTATTTTAACTATTAAATCAGTTATAAACCGAAAATAGAAAAGTAAATACCTACGTACATTGTTTCTTTTAATAATTTTAAAATTATGAGTAGTTTTTTCCGAGAAATTTTCGTATGTACGTACAGTTTTCACATAAAGTACAAACAAAATACAATCAACATCTGATAAAAGCAACAGCGATAAGATAGCACTTCCTATTGGTTCGTATATGTATTGTTATTACTTATTACTTATCACATCAAATCATAAATGCACGAAATTTTTTGTTTAATATACATTTTTTGTCTGATATCATAAAAGTATATATATATATATATATATATATATATATATATATATATATATATATATATATAATAAATATCTCATAACGCCTTTTATCCATTACTGGGTGTGGCACTCTGCCTTAGCAGATCTTGGTAAGTGATATATTTCTTCGCGTGAAGTGCGGTTACCAACCGTCCAACACGGCCCCCAAAGATGTCAATGGAGGGGGAGCCACAGGGGTAGATTTAATTTGGTGAAAATTGTTTGTCGGCTGTGGGGATCGAACCAGGGTTCTCAATATCCACAGGCCGACTCGATACCACTGAGGCACTTACCCCATATCAAAGTATATATATATATATATATATATATATATATATATATATATATATATATATATATATATATATATATATATATATATTATTATTATTATTTTCCGAAAAACACAAAACACACCCCAAAATCACAAATAAGTTTTAACTAACCTCATATTAAATTAAATTATAAAGAGAACGATTGGGATAAATTAATTGTTTATTTAAAAAATAAACTAATTAAATAAGTTCGTATTACGATAATGAATAGTTTATTATTTACACAAGACCTAGACCGAGAAATGAGTGCTTGGAATATCGAAGAATGAACGCGGTGAAAGCCGAGGCAGACGACAGACAGTCTGACAACGCCAAACATATTTCAAGGACCAGATGTACAAAATATTTTTATGAAACTGTATTATTGTACATTAAAACTGCAAAATTTACTACAAATTATATATACATATATATATATATATACAAATAAACGACGAATTTGTTTAAAATATATTAAAAATAAGTAAGTGACAAAAACAGGCTTCAAATAGCAAACCCAAACAAATGCATTTAAAAAATAAAATAAATAAACACAGAATTAGGTTATTATTTTGCACAGGTTTAAAATTTGTGTTCTACAAAAATTCTCTTTAAAATATCATAAAAGTGTTCATTATTATAACTAAAATATGATGTGTACCTATTTTATTTATGTGTATTGGTTATCTTAATTTTCTATATTTTCAATAATCTTAATACGAGTATCCAGCTTTTCCTATATATCTAATCTCTATCTAAATTATCGTCATTTTAACGTATCTTTTAAAAAAATTATTTATGCATTATCCGTTGATAATAATACAAAATACAAAATTTTCTGGTGGTATTAAATTTGAATTATCAATAACACATATAAAAAAATCCTAAGATAATATTTATTTTTCGTTTGATTTTTCTTTTTTTTGTCATCATTTTAGTGAGACATAATATATTAATGTAAAGTTAAAATTTAAAGTTATGGGAACAAACATTTTAAAATGATAATAATTCAAATAAGAAATTTATTAGCATTTCACTTGCAGAATATCATATTTACTCCCAACTCCCAATCGTAAAAATATAATTTGGCCTTCACCTGCCCAAAAAAAAGTATATTAATTATTATGAATAGAAAAAAAAACAATTGAAATTTAAATATCTGCAGAAAGCAAAACTTGTAAGTAATACTAGCAATACGAGTAGAACACTAACATTACTACAATAAAAGCAATAGAGATTATATGTAAGTATGCATAAATTCTTGCAACACTTGAATTATTATATTTTTTTAAATGGTATGGATTTCATTTCACAGCAAATTCGTCTTCCCTGTCTCTTCGCACTGCGGGGCCCGGCGCTCCTTAGTTTCGTCACTGGAATATTTCTATATTAATTTAAATTTCTTCGTTTTATCCAACACTATAATAATAAAGTTTGTATTCAATAATAATTAACTGTGATTTCATCTACTAAACTGTAAATATTTAGTTCATATTTGTGTCAAATCTGTTATGTTAAAACAAAATCCTAGCTATTTCCTATGTAAACATTTTGTGTTTGTTTGTATATACATTTATACAATTTTTAACTTTTTTTTATAATCGTTTTTTTCTTACTCAACAATTCAGTTCTCACTTTTATGTATTGTATGGTGGGGTACCTAGAGCGATTTTGAATGGTTTTAACCTGTGAACACTTCATATATACTGATCTGTTAAATAATTATTAAAATAAATTAGGTATTGTCTTGCCAAAAATATCTTAACTATGAAAACAGCAACTGAAACAGATATATTCGAATGTTTAATATAAAGTTTTAACTTAAGTCTACATTTAACTATGTATTTTTATTTCACATATTCATATTTCTCTTTCAAACTAGACCAATTGTGATTTGAATAAATTGATTATTTCTAGGTTATTAGATATGGGGAGCAGTCCTACAAATAATAGTTTTATCTTATTTTGCTTTCAAGTCCAATATTACCTTTGTAAGTATACTTATTATACAGTTTGAGGCAATTTATGCTTTAAAAATAATCGAAATTGTAATTTTAATACATCATTTAATTTTAGATTTCAGCAAAGAATAGCTGTCCAAAATATAAAATATTTCATAAGTCTATATTTATTTATGTAAGTATATAATTAATTTTCTTTATAATTCCGGCAGTACGGTGGTATCGTTAGCGTCACGGCATATGAATGCGGAGTTTATATCCCACTCAAGTGAAACATATATTAAATACAACATTGTGTACTGTAAATAGGATTAACATCATGTAGTACAGAATGGCATAAATAGTAAAATATAATACCGAACATTCAGAATCAAATGTTAACTATTTGACCATTTGTCAGGGACTAGAGGGACAGTCCAGCAGGCCTAAAATTGAATTATTCTATTTCAACGCGTTTTGGTGCTTCTACATTTTAATTCTACACTCTTCTGTACGATGTGAGTAATAATTAAATTTTACTTATTGTTGATTTTTATCAGGTCTTTGATCAACAGGATGTCGTCCAGAGATTCTCAACCTACATATACAATTATAAATAGTCAAGTTGGCGTAATAAATACAGCTGGAAAAGTAAATACTAAAAACATACACTGTATTGATTCCTCAAACGAAGAATTCGAATTAGAATACTTTGATTTACCACGTCTCATAACCACATTCAAAGGGCGAGAAGAAGAAATGCAAGCACTAGACTCTTTATTTTTTGTACAAAAGAAGAAAAAAATTGTAATTTGTGGTCTTCCAGGCTACGGGAAGTCTGAATTAGCAAAAAATTATGCAATTCGTTGTAGCAAAAACGAAAACATCGATAAAATATTTTGGATTAAGTCAGATAATAAAGATGTTCTTGTGAAATCATCAAAAACTCTTAAAAAAATGTACAAAATTTTGGAAGAAAAACGTTGTCTGTTTATTTTCGATAATGGGTTAACCAGGCAAGATATCTCCGAGTATGAACCCCCAGAGAATTCTAAATACTTCTTGTTGATAACAAGCCAGGAGAAAGACTGGGGAGATGACGTGGAGCCTGTCAAATTGAAACCACTGTCTGCCAACTCAGCTGTCAATGTTTTTCAGTCGATCTTAAACAGTAACTACAAAGAAGAAGATAAGGACTTGTATGAAAAACTTGCGCATGTTGTCGGAAATATTCCATTAGGATTACAAATATCTGGAGCATATATCCGAGAACAAATTATGGCATTTGGGGATGATTTTCAACTTAATGAATATATTGATTTATTGAACGAGTCAGACGAAGATATTTTGGATGTACCGATTCCTTCAAGCAGCCCAAATACCTATCAAAAATCCATTTACGGAGCAGTCAAATTGTCTCTAAATAAAATACAAACTGTGAAAGACACTAATAAACGAAACCTTGCCCTGAACATACTTTATATATGTTCAAACCTGTATCCTGATCCTATAGCACTGGACGTTTTGCTAAAGATATCTCATATTAAAAAAATATTGCAAGGAAATAATCTTGATAAAAAAAAATTAATTATAGCTTTAAGATTACTTGACAATTACTCATTCGTTACTTATAAGCATACTGATTCTTGTATAATAATACACAGATTCACTCAGGATGTTGTACGATTTCACCTCCGAAAATATCACCCAGAAGAACATATCAGCTGTTACACTGCATGTTTACAATTTGCGATTGACAACAATATTACTGATTATCTATTGCATACTTGGTTTGTTTTAATATATGCAGATCAAAATATATCAACTTATTATAGTTTCTATATAAATCATCCACCTAAAGATAATGAAAAATTAAGTAGATTCTTGTATAACCTTATTTTGTGTAATTCTGTTACGTGGTTGCAAAACATAATTGAAAGTACCGGTGACCGAAAGAAGGAATTTATTACTGAATTAAATTTATTACACATAGCTGCAGAACATAATCGTATTGATATTATGGAACTACTATTAAATTATGCTCCCAATATCAACAGTAAAAATGAAAATCTTATCACAGCATTACACTTAGCAGCTTATGAATGGAATTTTGATGCCATAAGACTTTTAATTCTAAACAACGCAGATTTAAATGTTAGAAGTGCTGATGGTGAAACGGCATTATTTTATTTTATACGAGGCGTTTGTGAGGTTGAATATGTTGACATGGATGAAGTAAATGAGATTTTTGAGCTATTTAAATTGGAAGAAAATAAATATATTACTAATGATAAAGGACGAAATCTATTGTACATAGCTGCTGGTTTGCGTCGTCATAACGTTGAACTCTTAAACCTGTTTATACAATGTGGTTTGGATGTAAATAGTACTGATGAAAATCTAGCCACACCGATATTTGGAGCAGCTTTTGAATGGAACGTAGCTGCAATTAAATGTTTAATAAATCACAACGCAGATTTAAATTCTAAAAATCATAATGAAGAAATGGCTTTATTTTATTTCATGTATGGAGCAAATTACCAGGAAAATATTGTAATAGATGAAGTAAATGAAATTTTTGAATTACTAAACTTCGAAAAATATAAAAATGTCACAAACAAAAATGGACAAAATTTACTCTACTATGCAGTTACTTTCTGTCGTCAAAATACAGAATTGTTAAACCTGCTAGTAGAACGTGGTTTGGACGTAAACAGCACAGATGTAGATTTGAACACACCGGCACACGGAGCAGCATCTACATTAAATGTAAGTGCACTAAAATTTTTAAAAGAAAATCATGCAAATTTAAATGCTAAAAATACTGACGGGGAAACAGCTTTATTTGATTTTATTCGGACTACATATGAACATGAGAATATTAATTGGAATGAAGTGAATGAAGTTTTTGAAATATTTAAATTAGAAAAAAATAATAATAATATAAATAACAAAGGAGTAGATTTGCTCTATATTGTATCTGCTACATGTTGTCACAGTAAAGAACTGCTAAATCTACTATTACAACGTGGCCTGGATATAAACCCTACATATAAAAACCAAATGAAACCGTTACATGTAGCAGCCGTAACATACAATTTAGATGCAATTAAATTTTTTATCAAAAACAATGCAGATTTAAATGCTAGAACATGTGAAGAAGAAACGGCTTTATTTTTATTTGTAGTCAAAATGAGTAGATTGGAAAATATTAACGTAAATGAAGTAAAAGAGATTTTTGAATTATTCAAATTTGAAGAAAATAAACATACCACAAATAAGCTAGGAGCAAGTCTACTACATATAGCAGCAAGTTGTTGTCACCAAAACACTGATCTTTTTAACTTGCTACTAGGAAGTGGTTTAGAAGTAAATAGTGCAGACGTATATCAGCGAACCCCGTTACATATAGCATGTGTGGAATGGAACGTACTTGGAATGCATTTATTAATAAAAAACCATGCAGATTTAAATGCTAGAGACTGTGATGGACAAACGGCTTTATTATCTTATTTCTCGGGTGCATGTAATCGTGAAAATATTAACTTAGATGAAGTACAAGAGACAATGGATTTGTTGCAATTTGAAAAATATAGAAATGTTACCAACAACAATAACAATACTGTATTCACTTTCGTTGCTTCGTCGTGCCATCCAGAACTGGTAACATTACTCATAACTAAGTATAAAATGAATGTTAATCACAAAGACTTAGAAGGAGATACCCCAATACATGATGTTATTATAAATTTTGACAAATTATTTACTCACAAAGAACTAGAGCCCGACATCCCAATACATGATATTATTACAAATTTTGACAAATTAGTTACTCGAAAACAAGAAGATGTAATTCGGACTGTAGAGACATTAAAAAGTTATGGCGCTCGTTTAGATATTAAAAATAAAAAAGGAAAGACACCACTAAATATCGCCCAAGAAAAAAATGCGGAATTTTTGTTTCCGTATCTTAGTGAAACTGATTCTATAAAATATTGTGAAAGGCTACGTACTAATATGAGAAACATTTTTTCATGTATTTTTTTACGTAGTGCTAAGTAATCTGTGATATATTATATGACACTCAACAAAAATCTTGAGACTCGGCCTTATTTTAAATATAAAAGCTCGCACTTGCTGAGCGGAGTAATTGAACACTCTGTTGAGGAATATATCCCTGTATTAAGAGTTGTAAGGAGCAGAGAGATTATCAAAATTAAGTGTATTTTTAAGAATGAGAGTTTCATGGAATTTGTATATTTTATTATATAAAAACTATAAATGTGCATTTTTATTTTAAGCAGTATTTAAATATTTGACTCTTTAGTAAGTACTTTTTAAGTAAATACGTAATTAATGTAAATCAAATTAAATTATAATTAGTAATGGGATCAAGACTACCTACGACACATGACAAAGCATATGAATGAAGTTCAAATCCTGGTGGTATCTCAATTTTCCTTTTTATAATTTAATTTGATAACGACTGATATATAGCAATTTATATTATTTATTTTTGTTTAATAAATTCATGACAAAATATTTATTTTTAAGGTATATAAGTTTTATTTATGCCATCTTAGCTTAGAACATTTATCTAATTTTCGTATTATGAAATAAAAATAACAAAAGATATTTTTGAGGCATTTTTTTAGTTGCAAAAGTTTTCGAGGAATTACTTGCTTTACGATATTGGCATTATTGAACTCCACCGACTCTTTATAGCTCAATACTTTAGTCTAACGAGTGGGAAACGCAGGATTTATATACAAATTGAGTCGCATTATTAGTGAAAAATGTATTTAAAAATATTATGTAGATATGTAAAACTGAAAGAGTTGTGTTAATTTAAAGTGTGCATTATTTTTAACAAATCTAAAAATTAGCAGAATTTTAGGTAATATCTTGTCTTTAAAAAAATTAGAAATCTAATGTGATTGTGTAATAGTTATGTATGTAGCCAGCGTAGTAAATTAATTTTTACGGGCGAGCTGAAAGTTTGGAAGTAGCGAGGTTCCATAATTCAGTGAGCAAAATACAGATTAATTGCAAGCGCCGCGTACAAAATTTTATTTCCATCTTCACAGCATTTTTTAAATTAATTTTTATTGAGTTTATAAAAAACATACATTACATTTTGTAATTAAAGATTGTTGACGGTACGACAATTTGTAGCTAGACGTTGTCATGATGTTTGATCGTTGTGATGAAAAAACAACTACTGTCAGTGTCAACAGTTTCGTGAATAAATAAATAATATAAAATAATGGATTTAATGCCCGACGAAGACTTGAAATGCGATTTTCGTGCAGTTCAAGAAAATATACAAAATATTGCAGATGCTGCAAGAAAAAACTTATGAGCATTGTAAAATTTTACAACTCTCTTCGGCGATCCTGTACAATTTTACAGGGCTACACGCTGTAATTACTCATTTACTAAGTTACCTTAAATGCCTCTAAAGTGTCATTAATATTGATAGTGAAAATAAAATATATAATAACAAATAACAAATATGAAAAAGAAACTAATTAAAATAAATATAGAAATATAATTGAAAGTTTTTGTTTATTTAAAAAGGAATAATACCAACCCATGCAAAACAAAGTTATTGATGTTGTAAGTTAAATATACCTCATAACATTAGACAGAAAGTATATAATAATCAATAAATTATTATGTAATTCAACTATTAAAGTAAATATACTTTTATTGTTCTAAAAGCAGCATACTCTATCGATATTTATCAGAAGAAATAAAAAACCAGCCATTATATATTGTGTAAGATACTCATATATCGTCAATAATAAAAATACCTTTGTCATATTTTATAATACTTGGTAATTATTTACACAAATAATTAGATCTTCATTATTATTAATAATAAAATATATGTAGCAGTTTTATGATATAATTTACCATATCAATTTTATGTATGCACCTATGTACGAGTACAAAAGTATGTATAGGAATATATTGCACTCAAATATCGACTTCAACCTTAAACCAAAATAAATAATCAATATCCGTTTAAACTGAAACTATATGGGTTACAGTAATTTCTCTAGTATAATATTAATTAATTTAAGATAAATTTAAATCATGTTATCGAACATAATTTTCGGTCAATGCCCGAATTAAATTCTGCATGCAAACATTTTAAGTGTCAGAAACATTAATATTTTATTACATGCCTAAATTTGGAGTTTTTCGTTTTTATTTCAAGTACTAAATTTTTAATATTAAAGCTATTCACAAAACAGAATAAGGTTAGAGTTTGTCAAAAACAATCAATTAAATTTCGCGAAGTACACAACAAAACACATTAATGAACACAAAAACCGAAGTATTTATTTAACAATTTTAATATTTGCAGCTCTTCTTCATGACAAAAATGATCCATTCTAATAAATTTAGTTCCTTTTGCAATACAATTGTTAGAAAATAGTAATCACAAAGTTAATAAACTAACTTTTCTTACATTTCAAATGTCAAAGTTTTGCTTATTTCATGACTATCACTACATATGAGTAAGATTTATAAAACCTATACCTAGATTTTACGGATTAGAAGACGTGTAAAGTAAAATTTGATTAGTGATTTAGATGCAGAATTTAATTGTCGACAACTATTATTATTTTTTTGTCTAAAATTTATTTTACGCATGGAAAAACTGATTTCCCATGTTAAACGCCTATGGTCCGCTTTTGGATTTACACCCTGTAATTTGTTATTGCTGCTACTTTCAAAGTTTGAAAATATAACAAACAATAAAATCATAATTACATATGACGAATATTTAATCATATTTATACTTTGAATCAATTCATATACAAAAATATGAATACAACACATTCAAGTTTATGTCGATGTTGAATCAGAACCTGTTGAACTTGTGACGTCAGAATCGCTGGAATATGTCGCTCCTGCTAATCAAAAATATATACCAGTAAGTATACATGAAATATTTATTTTTCTTTATTGAATTAATTTTACAAAAGTTTATAAATATAAAAAATATATTCTGGTTAAAATGCTGAATTAAAAAGACAAATAAGACTTCAAAATAATACGAAAGGTGGCGTTTCGATAGACTACGAAAGAGGTTTTGAAGAACTTCACAGTTTAAAAAGAAACTATATACTTCATATTATTAAGTAATATATCAAAAGATAGCTAAAAATTTGCTGATTGTTTTCATATATTTGAATTCACTCTAACTTTGTTGGGAAAAAATTATGTGAGCCAAAACATAAAATGATGCAAAAATGTTTTATTTAAAATGGTAATATTTAAAATTTGAAGCCTTTATTTACTCCAAACTTTTCATGAAAACCTAGCGAATTGCTTATAGTTTGATTATATGCAAGGGTGAACTAAATCCTTTGTTTATATTTTCTTAAAACTGTGAAGTTTTGAAGAATTCAGACGATTTGCTTTGATTTATCACACGAAATAGTTCAACGCTTTTGTAACAGATGGCGTTGATGGTCATCTAAAGTAAACAAAGAGGGCTTTATACGTTATTACATTAGTTAGAACGATATAGTATGAATCTTATTCTATCTCAATTGTACTACGCATCAGTGTTGCCAGACTTAGGAAAAATGCTCTAGATCTAGGGATATTAAGGTTCATCTAGAGAAAAAGGGAATTTAAAAAAAATTCTATTAATCTTGGGAGTTTTAAAACATTATTTACAATAAATATAATAGTAAAAAATTTGTTTTCAAAAATTGTTCATAATAAAGATAATAATAAAAAGTTTCTAAGTTTGTATTGCTACTACAATAATGCTCACTGCTTGAATCAAATTTAATAATTTAGATGCTAAGGAATTTTGGACAAAATTTTATAATTAAAATTTTTACATGTCCTCTTCTGTCTGATTTAATGTTCAATTTATTTACTTTACCACACTTTTGTGCAACTGTTGAACGTATATTCACAAATTAATTTAAATATAACAAAAAATATTTAAAAAAGTATTATTACCTAATTTGTAATGAATAAGTGGTATTAAATTAATAAAAAATAAAAAAAAATAAAAATTATATGAACTACTATACTGCGGCTCGGTGAGTGCGGACCCTGTACTGTAATTGGGATTAAATTCCTGTTGTACATCGTAACATAAATAAATAAATAAATACATTACTCGATTAAAATCATAATAAAAATTAACCGATTAAAATTTATTGGGAGGTAATAAAATTGAATACAAGTACACAAAAATATTATTTGAATATATTTATTTTTTCATATAAAAATAAAATAATACACAGGTAATTGTAATTACTTCTCTTCTTCACAAATAAATCCTGGGATTTCTGGGAGAAGGCATTTGTTGTAAAAATCTATCCATTTTCTATGGGTAAATCGCGTATTTCGAAAAAGGTGTAATTTCAGATTTTACAGTGAATTATATATAATACAAAAAAAATGTTTATCTTGTGAAAATAATCACTCTAAAATTTTACACATTATAATTTCAACAACCTCAAATATATTGCTTAATAATTATACGAAAGCTAGAGATTATAAAATGTCAAATTCTAAATATATTTAAAAACGGAAATTAAAAATATTATTGTAAAAAATTTAAATGATTATAAACACGGCTAAAAAAATGTTATTAATAGTAAATATGTAAGATAAAATTGATTTACATGATTGGTTAATTTAGATCATAATACGAGTACACGTATTACAATTGATATTTCAACGATATTTAAGTAAATTTTGTGATTTTATACCTACTTATGTTTAAAATAATGTGT
The DNA here is from genome assembly GCA_947425015.1 of Pterostichus niger. Lineage (NCBI taxonomy): Eukaryota > Metazoa > Arthropoda > Insecta > Coleoptera > Carabidae > Pterostichus > Pterostichus niger. The sequence goes on along the minus strand of OX380341.1, from coordinate 18,414,591 downwards.
TTGTAACAGTTGTGTAACAATAAATATAATATAAACTGTACTACGCTCAATATTCACTCATTCGAAATCTAGACATTATTATATATGTACCTATATCGCTTCATAACTGCACGCAACTTGATAGTTGATAGTATACGTAGACCGTGTGACGTCATTACAAGCGTTAATGCCAAATATTGGTAAGGAGGCTATGGTTCTATTTATTTGACTCACAGTACACATGTACGCGATGCCGCGCTTTGCAAAAGTACGGGTGGCGCCGACAGAGAGCATACAGCGGATGTAATCATAAGCTTCGTTTCGAAACCCCACCTTAAGGAATCGCTTGCATTTTGAAAACATAAAAATGTTAATAGTTTCAAAAATAAAAAATAAAACCTAGTTCTCTCCATTGAGAAAAACATTCTAGCAATTTTAATATTTTAATTTATAAAATGAAGTTTTAACTATAGTAATAATATTAAATTACTATTTTATAAAGGTGTCAATACTTTCTCTAGTGTCTACTCGATGACGTCCTTGATATTATGCAAAATTTGTTAAATTGAATTAAAAATTATATATAAATACATAATTGAAAACAATAACTTAGAAACATTTATCAGCATACATCTGGAGTAGTGGTGCTTAAACTTTTTCAGTATATTTCTTTTTAAATAAATAAAAAACAAATGTTAAAATTACTAAATACCAAATTTAGTTTGTCCCATTTAATTGTTTTGTAATCTAACAAGGGCGATCCGAATAAAATCAGAAAAGCAACTGAAAACTAAATATTATTTTCTGAATATTATCAGTAATTCGAAAATAATCGAATATATATTTAAGAGGACTTATATGTGATGCCTAGGAAATACAACGACACCGTAGATAGAGTTGTGGTTTTAGGGAACACATCGCGTCCGTAAATATTCAAGTTATTTTCGAAGTTCAAAGTGTATATATTAAGATTATACAATTTATCAGCTATATTATTAGATTATTTATTCTAAGAAATATTAAATGTACAATAGTTATAAATAATGTTACCAGTAGAAGTATTGCTGGAGGAAATGTCAAAATAATAAAATTATTTGTTTGTTTATTACGTGTGACATAAGTACGCAAAGGTTTGTGTTTTACGAAACGCAATAATATGCAATGTTATACAGTGTAACTAAGGAGAATTGAGCTATCTGATATTTTTTGATGAATTGTATAGTCATTATAATAGCTTTTCAAACCAACTTTCTTACTATTTTCACTTTGTATTTCATGCCGTTCTTTACAGGTAGATATCAAATGTTTGTGAATAACGCAATATATAAATATCAAATAATCCATTGTAATATAGTACGATAAATATTATAGTACAAAATATTACATTTATTTGAAATCCCAAAAATTTCAGATTTCAGTAATTTACTATATAATTGTAGAAGCCATTGATTTTCCAAACCAAGTTCGAAATAGAGATAAATCCCACAGGATTATTAGCAGGTAATTATAACGCTAAAAATAAACTCCGTCCTATACCGCTGAAATGGATGCTTTTCCGTGTATAATAATGCTTAATCGGAAGTTATGAATCCGCGAAACTGGGCCACGCTATTCTCCAGACCTCATCTTTTCACTGCGTTTGAATGCAGCAGTGCGGTCGTTCAGCAAACACGGCTGTTTTACGTACAATTAGAGAAAAACTAGGCGGATGTGTAGAATTCGCATATTGAAGTATTAGCCGTGGCCACTCAGCGGATTTAGCGTGATTAAAGATTCATTTTGCTTTTCGTACTTAATGAATAATGTATGAACTGAAATATAATTCCTTTCAAAACATTCAATTTTTACAGTTCGCGCTTCCATAATCTATAAAGGTTGTTTTTTGCTTTTTATTGAACATGAAATTTTAATAAATTTTACGTTTTTAATACCCTTTCGAATCTTTGTATGTATTTGTGGTTCATATTTATAGGAATAAAATTTGGTGTATCATCACCTACATCGCTTTAATTACCCTTTATTAAAAAAAAAAACATCTAGGTGGTAACACTACAGATACAATAAACATTTGAAATTTAATTTATTTTGACATTTATTGAGGTTAGGTTAGAGTTAAAATTTATAATAACATATGTTATAAACTAAATACTTTTAATTTTTAATATGTAAGTACTTTGCAGTTTAATGTAATTATTTTACTAGACAAAAGAATTAATTGAAATAATTGTACATACGCTGAGCAATGACAGATAAAGTGATAGATTTATATTTGATAATTTTAAAACTAAACAACTTGAAGACTTCACAAAAAAATATCCCTAAAAGCAATTACACAAAGTGGAACTTTGTAGTATAGTTTTTAACAATAACAGTTACACAAATTTTATTTCGTATATGAAAGTGTACAATATTTGTTTGATTTATAAACGTATAACGATTTTAAAAAATCTATATATTTTGTGCATTTCGATATATTTATTTAAACCTTGATTTCTGTTTTTTTTTTTCATACAAATGTAAAAAGTGAATGGTATATGTTTAGAAGTATAATTTAATTATAGTAAAAATTTATATTAAAATTTTTATTGAAAAATGAAAATTATAAACGATTTAAGTTCCTGGTGAAAAAAATTGTATATACTATTATTTCCTTTAATCTCTTTCCATTTGATAATATAATATCGTAGTTCTAGTTTTAAAACTTTGTATACTTTGCATAGTTATAAAATTAACATATATAAACTTCTTAACTGTGTCAGTACTTTTTAAAACTTCTTCACAAAAGAGCAACTACATTTTAATTTTGTAACTTAATTTTATTATCTCTACAATTCATTTCAATGTGGACGTTACTGTATTATTATGCTTATTTTTAAATTTCTTCCTAATGGGTAAAAATTCACATAGGTCCATAAAATATTTTGTTATAATAACTGAAATGGTTTTGAAAAATCTGTCCTCAACTTTACATAATGATAACAAAGTACTATAGGATCCATTTACAATAATTTTATGGACTACATTCTTATACTTGTATTTAGTATATATATATATATATATATATATATATATATATATATATATATATATATATATATATATATATATATATATATATATATATATATATATATATATATATATATATATATATATATATTGTTTGATACACTTGTTCAGATTGATACTAAACTATATTTTATAATATTTATTGTGGAACTACACTGCTCTTTACAATGATCACCTCCTACGTTTTTTTGACACAACTCTTGTCTACCTCTACAAACACTGTACTGTAACTCTCTGTTCAATAACCCAGGGCTGCCAACTCACATAAAAAAATAAAAACAGTAAAAATAAATAAAACATATATGTATATATCTTCTTGTACATGTCGTAATCAAACATAATAAACAAAAATTTCTGGTGGGTAGGTAAACATCGCTAATTTTAAATTTTTCAAATATATTAAATTAATATTTAATTTAATATACTTCTTTCAGAATACTTTGAGTTCTTGAGCAATTTACTAAATTTAAGTCCTTTTATTTGAAGTACCACCTTAAAAATATTTTCCTTAGAGATACATTCAATCACCTTAATCATACTCAGCGATACACCAACCCGATAATAAATATACCACGGAACTAACGTAATTAAGTGGATATCATGTTTGCGGGGACTTGAGAAAGTTTAATTAAGTGTTAAGCACTGATAGCGTGGGCCGAGGAACTTCATGACACTAACGCACACATAACACTGGTGAAGTGCGACTCGTGCAGCCGTGTGCACGTCCGCTCGTCTGCCGATGATACAAGTTAATCCGAGCGGAGATGCACGCGTGATTGGTCCAGAAGACACGAAGCGAATCGTTGTTGAGGACATAAGTGAAGTGGTAAGGATAGAACGAGGACGGTGTAATCGTGAAGATATATTGGTGTTTTGGGGTGAAAAAGCCGAGGGTGATTGAAGTAATTGTTTTGAGAAATTTTATAACTAAGTTTATTGTGTATTCGAAATAAATTATTGGATTAAATGAATTGTATATTGAAATCTTTTTATTAATGAAGCGTCAAAATGGAAAAAACAATTCAAATAACTATACATATTCAGATTTCCAGGAATATTACTAATAGACTTTTGCACCGATTTCACTTAAATATTAAATATTACTTAAACGAAAAATATTGAATTGTATATTTAAAAGTAATGTTAAATTTTTCATTTGACAGTTCATTTCGATAAAATATTCTTCATTTAAGAAAAACTCATAAAATACAAACGGTCTAATTGGCCATATGTGTTTTAAAGATTAATGAATATATTTTAAATGATTGTATTGAATTCTCAAAATGCAGTTACGTAATTTCTCTTATTTTCTCGAAAAATATTATTTTTACTATATTTATCTACCATCATACAAAGAATCATTTTAACAATTTTGAGTCTAATAGACTAAAAATTTGTATAAGTTAATATTAAAAAAACCTAATTTGTTGTAAGGCATGAGCCTAAAAGTGGCCCGCGGGTCGCATGCACCCGGTTGTGTATTTTGTGTGTCCCGCGAAGTTATTATATTTACAAATTCAATGTGGTACACTTAATGTCAAGTAAATTAATTAACTACAAGTAACAACAAATTTGTATATACCTACTAATACCATGTTAATGTAATATTGTAATAACAATGTTATTCCATTACATCCAAGTTTATTTATTGTAAACATACTCATCTCATAACATCTATCTACAGCCATAATATCAACCATAGTATCATAACACAATTATTTCGCTGTTTTGATTCTTTCGTAGTTAATTTACGGCATCCCGTGCTTATTTGTTTCATTTTCATTTTGTTTCCAGCAGCTTTGTGCTGCTGTCTCGTAAAGAACTCGTCTGCTCAACAGCAGTTCATTAAATGAACAAGTCATAAACTGTAACAAGATGTCTGCGTTGCTGCACGCACACTAACTCGGAGAAGAAATTTTTACTACTTATAGCTTCTTATCCGAAGTGGGAGTAATAAGGAATTGTTATAGTCATGAACATTTTTGCTTCTTATGTTTGAAATAATGAAAATTTATAAACCATTTTTATTATATTGTTTGTTGCTGATGAAAACCGACAGTCGGAAGGAATTCGTAATAAACCTCAATTATGTTTTAGAATTAATATAAAAATAAATGCAGTCAAGTGGAGGTTAAGAGGTGATATGAAAGGAGTTATCTGAAATATTAAAACAGAAACAAACAAAAGTGACTGTGGTTCAAAAATAATCACTAGCAGAAAACTTGAAATAAATTCATAGCATAACAATGTTGATAAAATATTGAGAATGGTCGATGAGCCATATCAAGAACAAACTGATATTAGTAAGTCTGTTTTGTCAAGAGGATATAAATAAATATAAAGTATTTTTGTATTTACTTGCATCATAAGATAAAATGAAGAAAAAATCACTCACCTGAAATTTGTAATATTTTCTCCGTTTCGTATGATTGATTTTACCATGTAAATTATATTTAGATTAGTAATACAAAATTAATTAATCTGCATTCGATTGTGTCATAAGGAGACGCTTTTTTGTATAGGATCTTTGTACTAAAAATAACCATTTCAGAGACGTACTAATGTTTGTTTAACGTCCGTAATATAAATGTAAATATATATATATATATATATATATATATATATATATATATATATATATATATATATATATATATATATATATATATAACTTTTAAAAAGTATATCATATCCATTGATATATAAAAGACTGTCAATAATTTCCAGCGAATGTTATACCAAGTTATTTTTAAATCCTTTTTGAAGAAATTTTTATTACTCATATAAAAAAATTATTTATATAATTCATACAAAGGTTTATTTCCATTTATGAATATATTAAATTATCACATTTCACCAAAATTACAATAGATTAGTCAGTGTTTCATATAGGATCTAAAGAAATGTTGTCACAAGTCATATTTTAATTTTTTTCATTGAAATTATTGAACAAGAGAAAAAATAATGTTCAGTTTGATGATTATTATTTGTTTGTTTTTATTGTTTAATAACATTAAAAATAAAAAAGATTCATTCACATTTTTTATAATCATTCGGTGAAGAGAGGTCACTACTTCTGATTGATAGATTGCGGAGCTTGTTGCTTGTGGTGGGGGAGAAAGTAATCATGGTCAACTCTTCATTATCGTCTGGCATCCGCTTATAGTGATAATTTGTTTGTTTTTGTTGTGATAAGAGTTCATACAAATTAGGTATTCATCGAATTTCACATTTCTATAAGTGAGACATGTAAAAGACCTGAATTTTTAGTATTCAATTTCTGCAAAATTGTCCGATTTTCTTTACGATTCATGATATCAGCAGAATAATACTTTTTAACTTTGTGTATTTTCCTACCTTGCAACTTTCTGCTACTAAACTTTTGATTAAGAAATTTTACTGGAAAATTAAATTTAATTAATGTAAAATTGAAAAGATAAATTTGTAGTTTTTACACATGACTTGGTCGGGTGGATTTTACAAGTTAATTAAAAACTTAACTTACTTTTTGCTTATGTCAGCTGAAAATTATAAGTTTTCTTCGGTCAGTTATGTTTTGGGAATATTTAATTTTCACGGTGGAATAATTAATCTTTTCTTAAAATTAATTCAGGATATTGGGTGAGGATATTACCTACCACTGTTTCAAGCAAGAAATTAAATTTTCAGATGTCTTACTTTTTAAATAACAAGATAATTAAGTAACATCAAATGGAATTAACTTACATTATGAGTTATATTTATATTCTTGTGCGATGGCGAACAGATAAGTAGTTGTAGCTCATAGGTAACACGTTTGGTTCACAAGCAAACGTAAATACTTGCGTATTTACTATGGTATTAGAGACTCTACCAAGTTTAGATCTAAGAAAGGACCAAAAGAATTAAAATTTCACAAATCTCGGTGTTAAAAAGCAGACTGTACTTTAGTTTTCATTATTATTTTATGAAATAAACTTGAGAGCTTATACAATTCAAGATGGATAAAGAATACGTACCTGCTATTTTTAAAGTAATAAAAGATGTTAAAACAAAAATTTAAAACCTGAATTAATACAAGATCCAAAATTAATATCCGGCACAAAATTATCTTGAAGTTTTAATTAAATTTTAAATGTATTTTTGTTACTGCTTATATAGCTTGAAATCAAACTACTATTAGCTCCATGCCTCAACAAGTCTCAATGAGTGTACAGAAGTTCAAACCTCGCTAGTACTGTCATTGACATTAATTTTCTGTTATAATAATAAATAATCAATAGGTTTTGAAGCTAAATACTATTTTATTATAGAATTATAAATACATGAATAATATGCTGTATAGATACATTTTCAAGTAATGCCTGTTTTACATTTACTTTCTTTTAAATTTCTTTGAAAGTTAAACATACTTGATGTAAAGATGATAATTTTCTTCATTGTAAATCATCGTATATTGCTCCATAGATCATCTGTACGAGCACAAGACTTGTGTAGTATCCGTGTGCTGCGCATATATAAATACTTACCGGTACCGCTACCGGTTCACTTTTCATAACGTATTTTTCAAAAGTCAATTTATGCGCATGCTACACACACTAGAAAGACAAGATATATTCTAGAAAATTTTCATCTCATTATATTATTTTTCAGTTCTATATTGTTATTGCTATTTAGACGTATTATCTGTATTTATCATTTCATTTAATGATGTTTGTTTTAGTAATAAACCTTCTGATATAAATATAATTAAATGATGCATTTGTATCATATGTCATTTGAATAATTCTTTTTCTACTCTTTTTTTATCACTCGGCATTTTTCGTACACGTAACAAACCATCGATCATATCTTATTCATTTTTTCCTAGATTCTCTACGCAAACTCCCATTCTCAATTTCATTAACATACACCTATTTTATCAATCTTTTGTACGACATGCGTTCCACATGATCATATCTACGTAACTAACAGACACTGACTTAACATTCGCAAATTCACACTCGTCATACAATAACTTATTTCAACCACGATTCCATCAAGTCATATGGTTTGTTATTTTAATTGATGTAAAATTAAATCGATAAATAATTATTATCAAACTATAATAACTACGGATATTTTTCTAATTATTAAAAAAAATATATAAAAAGATTTCATTAAAATATTTTGGATTTAAATGTGAGAATGAAGAAAACGCAACCAAAAAGTGGAAACTAGAAGAAGAAAGAAAATATATGTATGTGTGGTACAGGAAGAATCTACGGAGTAAATCAATGTAAAAACATAAATATAAAAGTTGAGGAAGGATAGCTAAACTTCTAGATAAATCAGCGATTTGAGGAAGAATGTAAATAGCATAAAAATGAAAAAGCATAATATGTTACAACATCTAATGCAGTTATTCAATTATATTGACAAGAATAATGTGTTTATATAAATTTTTGTAGTTTCGATAAAAGTTGAAGCAACTGGCTTATATTTCTGTGAAGGTTTTACCTATCATCATTATTGCTGTATTTATTTGCAAAATCAGTCAGAAAACCATTAATAATAAAATAAATCTCAGCGGGGAATCCTCATTTAATCCTTTGTTTTTGAGAAAGAATTTTGTGATGTGCAATTACATAAAACACAGCGGCTTTACTTGTCGAACGATAATCTATATGATTGAAATGCATTTGAATAGATTTAAACGTACGGTTCGCCGATTCATTAAATGAATTGTTTTTGAAGGAATTTAAATTCAGTGTGAGAGCGAAATACAAAGCCATTTAAAATCAAAGAGGATTAATTAAAATTTCATTAAATGACAAATAATTTCACATCCATTCCATAAAATGAGATTCTTTATCACGAGATACTTGAAACATATAAATTACCAATATGCTGTCAATTGTTTGACTAGTTTCTTTATTTTAATTAAGCAAACATAAAGGTAGTTGCGGAGAAAAATCAGATATATCGTGACTAAATATAAAAAAAATATACGAATGTATTATAGTTTGTTATATAAAAAAAATATTAAACTATTCATATTTTAGACACACGCAAACGTTTGATGCACTTATATGTTCAGCAAAAATTTTACGATCTAGAATTTATTTTTCATTTTTCACGAAGTATTTCAAAGAAATTGAAAGTTTTGATAAATGAGGTTAGGGTAGTGTTTTTGTCTGACATATTTCTGCCTGTACATCATCACCTACAACATTCTCTACTAATTAAAATTAACTATAAATTGTGAGCATCATTTACTTTATACACAAACCATAAAACTAAATTAAAACTAAATTCGATTACAGAATGAATTAGTTACGAGTATGTAAATACCTACCTTTCTTTAATGGTTCTCAACTTTATAAGTATAATGAATATCGTGAAAATATCACTAATCATTATGTAAGTAGAAGACGCGGGACGAAATTTTACAGACAATATTGCAATGTCCTAACAAATTTTTGATCACATTGATCTAAAATTTCAAACCTATCAACTAAAAATGAAAGATGTATTATGAATTATTTAGGGCCATTATTTTTAAGTTTTAGATTCTTATCGATTTTTAGATATAGTTCGATGAAAATAGTGTAGCTAGATTCAAGTCAGTTTTACCAACAGTGGCCTAAAATGTTAAAGTTATCCAAATGTGAATATTGGCTACATAGAGCCATCATTTTTAATTTTTGGCTCTTATCCATTTCCATATATTATTCCAGGTTTGTGAAGTTAGCTATACTCAACATAATCTAATTTCAAAAATTCTACAGTAAAAAAATAAATAAATAAATAAATTTAAAACAATTTAAATTACAAATAATAATATATTTTAATTTTTATATTCATATTTAGTTTGATATTTATGATATTTTTCTTATTTTGAAATATGTAATTTTTCATTATTTAACTTATATCTGTTGAAATATTAAAGATGCAAGAAAAAATTAAATGCAAGACTAATAGAACCTGATCTATCATTTAGAGCAAATTATATTTTTCATTGTCTACTAACTTTCCGAAATAATATGTAACTTTGGTTTTTTAAATCAAACATTCCAAATATTTTTGTTGAATAAGGTTTTAAATCAATTTTTCGTTACAAGGATGTATAATAAGTACGTGGTTACCTTTAAATTATGTCTAATAATGTAAGTAATAAAATTTTAAAAGTCGACTGTACAACGAATTTTGTGACCTGCTAGATCACTCTATTTACCCATTCTTTATTTCTTTCTGAGGTTTTTGAAAAACTAAGTCTGTGATACTTCTCAAAATCTTTAGGTACTTCACCGCCGTCTGTTATATATATATAATTATAGTAAATATATAGACAAGTAAATTGGTGAAAGGGGCGGGAAGCGTTCCGATAAAACTATGCACAAATATGCCTGATAGGTACGCCGCGGCTCTGCATAAACATATTTAACAATTCACGACAAAATTAATTTTACTGTCAGTAATTACTGCACGATCTCGTACAGTGTTACCACCTGAAGCACCCGTCAAGTAACATCAACAGCAAGCATCATTTTAATGAACGGTTCCTCGCAAAAACTATTTTTGAAAGCACAAAGAGTAATAATGTCGCAAGTACATATTTTTAATGAGTAGTTACATCTAACAAAAACTATTTTAATTATAAATCATAAAAGCATTTTCGCGTAGGTTTGGTAAAAACACGGGGCCATGGCCTGGCAACAGCTCGGCCAGCGACAACAACGAAACCATCGCGTGAACTTTGCGATGTAAAGTTGTGGAGTTTTTGCGATGGAGTGATGCACTTTGATGCAGCTGTAGAGATGCACTTGCAGCGGTCACCTGGGGACAGCTCCCGAGGTTTTGTCATGAAACTAGTCCCGAGGTGAACGTTGTTTAGTGGATGTATGAAGTATGTGTCTAGGGATTTAGAAGTCTTGTTTATCTAGAAATGTTATTAGCAACTTTTGCTCAAATATAATTTGATTTTTTGGTTGTTACATGTGACTATTTGTAGAGATTAAATATGAAACACAAAAAAAAGTACAATATTTTATTTTGTATTTTTATGTACATTGCTATATTATACTCTGTATCAAAAACTAATAAGCGAAGCAAATATACAACCAATATGGCGGAACACTGAATAAATACCATAAAGAAGCATTTTTGAATCTCACAATCTCTTATGGCGTAGGTGGGTCAGTGGTATCGTGTCGGTTTGCGGATTTGAGAACTAGGAATCAATTCCCACAGCCGACAAACAATTTTAACCATATTTAAAAAATTATCTCTGTGGCATCCTTCTCTACTAACATCAGTGGAAACCGTGATTTGACGACTGATAACCGCACTTCACGTGCTTAAATATATCATTTATCTTTCAGGCAGAATACCACGCCTAGTAAAGGGTAAAAGGCGTGTTGATCTCGTTTTTTTTATTTATTTATTATTATATCCGCGATACCAACATGTATTCTGTAGGTACTAATAATATCGTATTTATGTTGTCAAGACATGACCTAATGCATAAAATACTATTCACATTCGCTTTCTAATTACAAAATTGCAACTGTGAGTTTGAGATAACTGTATATGTACATTTGGGCCACGAAAGCTTATTTTTAATAACACCCATTCACAGTTATATAAAGAAAATGTATAATTACACCCGCTCACGGAAAATTTTGTTACCTTACATTGTCATGTACGGCAGGTCACGCTCCTGACACCGATTAAAAATATAAATATTTAAAAATACATTTTATTCTATTAATATAGCATGAAATATAAATTGAGATTAATTAAATATTTTAATATATTCGTACCAATTTAGATTCTTTTACTTATTTAATTTAAATTATGTTTTTTTTTCTACTGAAATACTGAAAATAATACTTTTTGTTTTTTTTTAGACATAAAATTGTTTTGATTTGCGGTATAAGTTAGAAAATTTTACTTAAGCAAGTATTTATTTTCTTTGACTCACTATCACACCCGCTCACAAATAAAATATTAAAATTCGAACACAGTCATACGGGTAACGTCGTGACCCAAAAATTTAGGGCACGCCATCTCTATACCGAGATATACACCGATAGTTATAGAGAACTTTATTCGGAAGTAAAAAACTCAAGCGAATAAATTTCGTTTCAGAATCAGTCAACAAACTTATTTGCCCTACAATAAAATTATTTTTCTACGATTGCTATGAAAAGATGACAATTACGCTCTGATTTGTCATCGTAAAGTTGACGTTTTCTGTGGAACAATCGAAAAATATCTTTTTTGCGCGTCTCCAATGGCAACGCGCGAAAAAGACGTTAAATTCGCGCGTTTCCAATGGCAACGCGCGAAAAAGATTATTTCAATAGTTACAAGGGATACAAACAAAACAGAAACTTGTCATATTGACAGTTAACAAAACGAATTTAGTTTTAGACGTATACCTACGTTTTTTTTAATAACTTTAAGATGCAATCGTAGAAAAAATTATGTGTGTATCACGAGCGTAAAGTGTCTTTGTTCCTCTTGCACTATTGCAGCTCGCGCTGCAATTACCGTGCTCGAGTAACAAAGAATTACTTTACGCTCTTAATACACAAATAACTATTTTAAATAATTTATATTACTTACCGATATCTGCTATGGGAGTATGCCACACCTACTAACAGGTAAAAGGCGTAATGATATATTTACTTCATTTTTAAATTTCAGAATATTATAATTATTCATAGCAAAATTCGAGACATAATAATTTATTTAATTAATTAAAAGTATTAATGAAGTATATACAATGATAATTAAGTATGTCGTTGAATCATGTAGATAAAAATCTTATATAACCCATTAAAATGTACATGCAGGAGAAATAGCAGTAAAATAGCTTTTTTGACTTTATAAAACTGTTTATAAAAATAACATCCGCTTCATAAATTAAATCCGCCAAGAAGTGCGTATCATGAAACACATTTTCTAAACGTTAAAAATAAGAATAAAAGTTTCCAGCACAGTAGCGAGTAAAGCGAAGCAGTAACGGAGTAGGTTTGAAATATTTTTAACGGAGTGAGCGCATTGCATGAGACTTTATGGCCGGAAACACGCATTCGTTGTTGTAATGGGCCGAGAGCCATGTACGCTATTAAACGTATTTTATACGTTGAAATAAGTGACGAGAGCTGGGAGAAAAGAAAAACTAAAGTGGAATTGCTCGCAACTTGCAGCTTGCATCGCCTCGAGTATTGTTTTATCTAAGAAGATTATTTGGCGCTGCTGAATAAGATGGAGAAATTGTTGCCGATATATCTTTCTTTACACTACATTTGTATACTAGTGCGTCGTTTAGTAAAGATCGTTGATCTCATGCAAATTTATAAATGTTCATCTTGCATATCTATCTATCTTGCATTCCTATTCGTGACATATGTATAGCATAATTCATCACAAATTATGACATGCACTTTAATATTTATACTTAACCCATTAACCGCCAACGTCCCATTTTTGGGACGCTTAAATATTTAGCTGTAATAATTTTTTTTACATTTAAAATGTATATTTTTTTTAATGAATATATTAATTAGTTATGTTATGACAGCCAGTCACAGCCAATTTTCAAATATTTTAAAACCAATAATTTTAAAAATATTCAAAGTTACTTAATTTCGGTGTTTTTAACAATTATATTTCAAGGTCAGATATATTTTAACACTTAAGTATGTATAACTTTTATTATCAAAAACTTGTTTTTTAGAACTCAAATAAAGATATTTTTACTGAAAAGGTATTATTTTATTGATCATTGAATTGCGGCGAGTATTGGGTTAATTTATAAACGTTATACAGTTGTGATCTATTATTTGACATTTTGAAACATAAATAAAAATTAGACTAACTGATATCAATTATATATTAATAATAAATAAATAAATAAATAAATATATCATCACGCCTATTACCCATTACTGAGTGTGACACTCTGCCATAACAGATCTCGGTAAGTGATATATTTCTTCGCGTGAATGCGGTTACCAGCCGTTAAATCACGGCCCCCAAAGATGTTAGTGGAGGTGGTGCCACAGGGGTAGATTTAAATTTGGTGAATATTGTTTGTCGGCTGTGGGGATCGAACCAGGGTTCTCAAGATCCACAGGCCGACTAGATACCACTAAGCCACATTATAATTAAAGGTTAGCTGCTTAAATATTTTACAGTTCACCATTTAAATTTGCTAAATACACAAACTATCTTAAAGATCATGAAATTTTCATTTACAGATTTTTCAGCAATTTAATAATACATTTTAAAGAATTAAGAAGTAACAAAGTTTAAATATATAATCACACTATTTTACTCATTACTGGCGTAACAAACACATGCCGATAAATAATATATTTTTGTTATCAAATCACGATCTCCACAGATATTAGTGGCGGGAAGGTAAACGCATAATTTTATTTACTCCTATGATTAAAATTAGTTTTCAACTGGAGATATCAAACTCGGGTTCTAATTTCTATAATCCGATACGTTTTACTCAATCGTATCAAAGCCAGATCTAGGTGAAAAATTGGGGTGTGTAAGACTTTAAAATGCCGCTTCTTTAAAGTGGGCTTTTATTTTCTATAACATAGGCATCATAATTAGACTAGAAAATTGTAAATTATTTATTAGGCATTATTTATATTTTAATGTTAGTACAACAATTGAGAATTAGTTTCCTGTTATAATAATATCAAAAGTATGAGCCGTTGGCACTTGGTGAAACATTATGAATATGAATAAAGAACGTAGAAACTTGATGTAGTTTCATAAAATTATTAATAATAATTTTGTAAAACTACATCAAGTGTCTACGTTCTTTATTCATTTTCCTGTTATAATTAAGATTTTTCACTATCAACTCAGCTTCTAGGGGTACAAATGAATTAAATGCAATCTTAAGTAGTATCTTTTTAAAAGTTGACTTGACAGAGTGTTGGTTATAAAATTTATTTGTGGATATGTTTGTAATAATTTAAGTATTTTTTCAATTATTTTTTATTGAGTTAATGGCTTTTGTATATTGTCGCGCTCTGATAGACGTTATGTGATTTCATAACATAAATTACTAGCTGTGCTGAGATATAATGACCTCTGTACTACATCCCTTGCAAGCGTCTGAGTTTTTTATGTAAACTCGTGCATGGGAACGGTTATCTTGAACCAACGCAACAATTTAACCCTAGTCAGCACGTCCCAGAAAAAATAATAATAATAATTAGACATGGAAACTTATCTTCGATTGAGACCAATCGTCTCGAATGTGCAAGATGAAGTTTTGCCATGAGTAGTTAGTAATTTAGTAGATAACTTAAGTAAATAATATTTGTAGTTCATACGTTTTTATTGTTGTTTACCATAGCCGTTTAACCTGTTTAATTTTAATATTCATTTGTTTAACTTTTGTAATATGCTCATTTTTACAATTATTTTATGTTGTCTCTTAATTTATTTGTACATAAATTTATCCGTTATTATCATTGACTTTATTTAATTTGCAAGTGCTCGTGTATTATTTCATTGGCTTGTTGCAAGAATATAATAGCGCGAACGCGTCCTAGATTGTTAAATAGAAACTTGGAAATGGGTATAAAGAAATCTTAAAACATGTACATACTAATACACCTGCATATTATAGATGTTTATAAACAAAGATAAAATAATAAAAATAAGTTATAAGAAAAGTTCTTCTGCACTATTATTGTCAACAGCTGCATAAGACTCCTGAAGAGTAGCACTTCTGAATATAAGAAATATTTCGCTTGTCGCCAACTTCACACAAGGGATAATCGCGCCTTCTCGTGAAGCATATACTTTTCGTAACAAGTGCACAAAAATTACTGTTTTATCGGGAGAAATGTCAAATATGGGTTGCGTAACTAGTTACCTAGGAAACGCCGAAACAGCTAATAATCGTAGTCTCTAGGGAGAGAAACATGCTACCTAGGGAGAGAAACATCCTACCTAGGGAAAGAAACATAATGTTTCTCTTCCTAGGGTAGAAAAGCAGTGTTTCTCTCTCTAAAATTAGGGAATAAGAACGTGTTTCTTGTGCATGTGTTACGAAAATGTATTTAAAGTACTATAATGCTTCATAGTTTTTATAAGAATTGTAACATAATATAAGGAATAGAATATGGCCAAATTTCATTTCTGACGGTTACGGTATGTAATAGGTTACGTTAGGAAACGCCGCAAACAGCTAATAATCGTAGTCCCTAGGGGAGAAAAGCAGTGTTCCTCTCACTAAAATTAGGGAATAAGAACGTGTTTCTTGTGTATGTGTTACGAAAAATGTTTTAGGATTTATATACATTTAATAATTTTTCTGGTATTAAACAGGTCACGGCCAAATGAGCAGATTCTTCTATATCAAAAGAAAAGTCTGTCTCGGATTCAGAACTCATTTTCAATGATGACATAAGCTTTAAATTTAAACATTTTATTCATTTATTTTCACGGCAACGCTTTGGTAAATTTATTTATTGATTTTGAAATATACTGAGCTGTCATAAACCTAGAATTTTATATATTTTAAAAATCATTTTAGCGGATTTAGATAAAATTTTGTACGTAATACGTTATGAAAACGTGATATTGTATGAGTCACATAATTTGCAAAACTCGCTTCGCTCGTTTTGGCAAATATTATGGTCGTTAATCAATATCAACCTTTTCATAACTGGTTACGTAAATAAATAATTTTGTAGGTTACTCAGTATAACATACTTAATAGTATAAAGTACACACTCTGTTCCAAACTACAGTTTAATTCGACGCATCCAGGTTTGAAAGTCTTGTGTTCGCGGGCAACCATCATCTCGTTTCGGCTGTGCGGGCGGTGGTGACGTGGCGTGCCGCCGCCGCCACCACCGTCGCCGAGACGCGCGGACAATGGGACGTCTCCAAAGACTGGAATTTTATTCGGAGCTATATTGCTGTCAGAGCACGCGGGATACATTGAATGCCATGATTTAGTTACGCAATATAAGATCAGTTTCCTGGCGTTTCGTCGCGCGGCTTGTTGAACCCCTCTGTGCGACTTTTAGGGGAGAATGGTTCATATTCATAACGTAGATATTAAACTGTTTACGGTCGTCTACCACGCTCGATGACTTTTCGATACATTCATTACAATAATTTCATCATTTTGGACATTCAGTGAACGGTAATCAGTTATTTATTACTACTCTTTAAAAATATATACAAAGCTTAAAAATTTAAAACTCTTATATTATATTTATATCCTTAGCATCGTTGGAAACTGAACAAAATATATATTTTAATGAGGGTAGTTTAAAGTATCGTTTTCATTTATTTCAATCTTTTTTCTATTTTGGAATTAAAATTAGTTTAAAAAACGCGTCAATTTAAATTTTCACTTTTAACTGTTCATCTATGTATTATTTTGAAATAAAAAGCACATAATTAAAATCGTCTTCTAAACTGACTCGAAAACTCAAAGGTAACCCTTAAAAATTGTCATGTGTACTAACAAAAGAAATAGGAAAGTAGTTAAATTTTTCAACGATTCGGAAATAATTTTAATCTCCTACCAGAGCTCTATAAAAGCGTCAATAATATATTATATCATAAATAATAATAATAAAAATTAAAAAACAATGTAATATAATATAATAGCAACAATTTATTGTTCCTCAGTCCAGCGTTCTTTGCAGATAACAACCAATTTTCCCTGGAGTTCAGTAACACGGTAAGGGGAAACATTTCAATTGCCCCCCACTAATAGTTCTCTAGTTAAGTAATCTTCTCGAAGGACTTTCTCTGTCTGCGCAGTGGATATTCTATCTGTCAGAAGAAAGTTGTTGACCTGTATATTGATGTCATTCAAAAGTATTTTTTCAACCCAAGAATACGTACTTATATATTGGCTATGGATTTTTCTTAGTTGTTGGTAAATTGTTTAATAATTTGTAAAATTTTCTAACTTATTATTTTTGTTAAGAAAGTTTAATCTTACAGTTTTTATAGACCTCTTGAAGAAAATTAAAATTGTAACCGAAACGTTGAACAATAGAATATTTGCTAATATTTATTTTAAAATCTTTGTTCAAATTCCACATTTTGTAAACGCTGAACTTGATTTATTTAATTCCAGAATTGAATTCCTAAAATAAAATCATTGTTGTGGTGAATTAATGAATATAAACTGCAGGAAAAAGAAACAATCAATTGAAACGATATTTAATTTCCAATGACTTATCGTTATTTGCGTTAGTGATATAGTGAAGTGGCTACTTTGCCAAAAAATAGAAGAGATATGAAAAGGTCCTCAAAAAACTAGAAATTAAATAAAATTCCTTATTCGATGGTGCACTAAAAATTTACAAATAAATATGTAGCATTCTTGAGAGATATATGGATACAAATTGTTTAATTAGTATAACACTTTATACTTTAACTGAATTGAAAAAATGAATGGTAATACGTTACTACAAACATATTAACATAATTCTAAATCACTCTATCAACATTTTTGTCAAGAGCAACAAACTAGCATTTTCCATTTCTAATTTCCATCGTATTTTTATAGCCGTGGAATGCAACGGAAGCATGCTTACACATCGGAATGGCCCTCGTCGGCGTTCACGTATCAGATCTCAGCGGTCGCGCAAGACAATAAGAGCACAATGGCCTTGGCTAGCCGTTGCCGGCGTCTTGGCTACACTAGCGCCGGACCCGGACATTAATCTGCGATCCGCCGAGGAATCTTTCAAGTGAGGGTCGGGCGTAGACCAACATTTATATAGAATTATGTTCCCTCTGTAATTCACTTTGATTTGAATTAAGATAAAAGTTAAAGCACTCTCCGACAACCCTTGTTGAACTAAACAAATAAATTTGTATGTGCGCGCTGGACCATGGTTCGTTTGTACGAGACTTGCTTGCTAGTGGAGTAATTAAAATTATAACGTATTATACATTCTAATATATAACAAAAGCACTAATATATGTATTATTATATTCAACTACATTCCTGTTCATCAGGTCACACAAGTTCTGTTTCAAATTTATTTGTAAAATTAATGAAATATTAACAAAATTAATGATTTAATATAGAGTTTATCAACCTCTTTTATCTCACGACACACACAAACTAATTAATAAAATTCTTCGGCACACTAGAAATATGTTATATTTTGTAACAAAGTGAAATATCTCAGATTTGGTTTTTGTTATAATTAGATAGGATTTTTCATTATCAACTCAGCTTCGAAAGATACAGACAAATTAAATATCTTGAGTATCTTTTTAAAAGTTGCGTTGACAGAGTTTTGGTTATCAAATTTATTAGTGGATAAAGTTGTAATAATTTCAGTATTCTTCGATCATTATTTATCGAGTTTATGGCTTCTCTGAATTGTCGCGCTTGTTAGCTATTATGTGATGACATATCTGGATATATTATTAGCTGTGCGTTGGTCTGAGATAGTTTTTGATCCTTGTACTTCATTCCTGCAAGCATCTGGGGTTTTTTTATGTAAACTCGTGCATGTGAATAGTTATCTCAAACCATCGCAACGATTCCACCCTCTTACCCCTTGTCAGTACGTCAAATGGAAAACAATATCAAATAGTTAGTGGTAGTTTAGCTTTTGGATTGGCAAGATGTAATAACTTAAATTCATACGTTGTTGTTGTTTGCCATCGTCATTTAATATGTTTTGTTTTTATAACCTTTGAAGTTTGTAAAAATTTTGTAACCGTCTATTCACTATAGATACGGACAACTTTATTGGAAGAGCGGATAAATTTTACAATTTTTTCAATCATCCGACGAAAAAGTATATATTATTGAATGATTTAGAAAATCAAAATAGCTATTTACGTATCTACTGTTAACAATGTCAATTTATTTCAAGAAATCTATAAGGCAGTTAAGAAAAGTACATTGCACTGATGACTCAAATATGTTGAATATTATTATCGGTGTAGCCTTCTCTTTATCATCGAAGCTACGATAAACTGAAGTTCCTAATTAACCTATGTATTGAAAAATCTTGCGACACACTTGTGAATGTTTCGCAGCACACTACTTAGAAACCCTAATCTAGCAAAATGTATGAGAATAATTTTAAAATCCTTATATCTTTTTCCATTAATTTTACCAATGTATTAAAGCAATTAATCTTTTTTACTTACTTAAAAATGTACAAAAAGAGCATAAGAATGATAATGTGAAAGAAGGACTGGTAAAACAAGAGTATCTTGCTGAAATTGAGGGTATAAAATTGCGTGGAAATAAGTGGATGAATGTGATTAAAGATTTATTTCGTCATCAGAAGATTTTAAGTATAAAGAATAAACGATTTATACTTAAACAATCAAACAATCTAATAAAAATAAAATAAGCATAACCTCGTCTTCCTCTGTAAACAGTGACGCACATAGGATATTATTGAGGGGATGTCCAAAAATTTAAAATTATTTTTGATATTCTAGACTAGTAAATATTAAAAAAAATCATATTCTAAAATTTGTATTCTACTCAACATACTGTTATATTGTATTACAAGAACGCAGCCAACTAATAAAATATTATTACAAATAATGACTTGAAGTAAGCTTTTTCATAGTTCATACAAATGATTAAATTCCTTTGTTACGTGTCGATGATTTAAATCAGGCTACTTCATAATACACACAAAAAACTGCCAAGAAATCTGGTGAAATAAATGTGGTGAATCGAGAATGTCGACATGTAAATATCGTTTCGTCCTTCAATTTCAAAAAGTTCTCTCGTGTTTTCTGCATCACTAGGCATTAATTTGATGTTTTACATAAATTTATCCATAGGTTGCTCAGTGGTATCAAGTCGGCTTGTGGATTTGAGAACCCTGGTTCAATTCCCACAGCCGACAAACAATTTTCACCACATGAAAACTACCCCTGTAACTCTCCTACCACTAACATTGTTGGTTGTGAAGAAATATATCACTTACCGAAATCTGCTACGACAGCATGCCATACCAATTAATGAGTGAAAGGCGTGATGATATAATGATTTATTTATTTAAATCTAGAATTAAATAGTTTATATTTCGGAACAAATGCTCCGCTACAACGAAGGCAAAATGAAAGTAATTTTGTTATTATTATAGAAAGTGTAAAATAATATATTTTTTTTATCACAAAAATAAATCATAGGTATATTAGTTATAACTACTACGACATTTGTTGCGGCTTTACGTTTTACTATAACTTCATTTTTAGATGTCGTGATATGTCAATATAATGGGTTTATTTATTTTATTTTCGAAAAAATATGTGGTAGAGATGGTATCAATAAGACGAAATAGCGGTAAGTACATAGTACTTATAATTTATTAGAATAATAAAATATTTAATACCTCTTCTACACATTAATTTCACAACTATGACACTATACAAAGTCCATAAACAAGTAAAGAAATGACCACCAGGCAGCTATTTTACCGAAATAGCCAAACAACTTGACGTTTTATTTTTATCTTTTCAGTCACGCATCACGTATCAAGTTTCAGCGGACACGGACAGTGTCAAGAACACACAAACACATAAAACTAACACAGGCCGGGGCAAACATAGGCGTAGTGGCGTAGAGCAACCACCATCTCGCAGGAAATGGCGTCTCGTCCATCAAGGCCGGTGGCAGAGTGGCTGTTTGTATAGCGACACCAGACGTTTAGCTGCCACCCGACCCGAGAAAGAATTGTGTACTTTTTGTAGTCGCACGCGTTTAAACTGCGATCATCCATAAGTCACCCCGTTCTGCGCGTTAACGACAAAAAAACACATGGAAAAAGCGAAGGAAACGGATTGCTCGCGTATGCAAAACAAACACCGGATTTTTTACTTTTTGTCTTGGTTTGACGGTTTTCAGAGAGTGTTTCAAAATTTTTCTGATGGGATAATATTTTTCTTAGACTTTGAGTGTAATAAAAATTATAGACTTTTATTTTTTACAAGATTCACACCAAACAAAATTAAATAATATTCTTTCAATGATAACTATTCGGTATTTTATTCGAAAAATTAATTATTCAGCTATGTTATAGTCGCTACCACACAAGAAATAAAAAATAACAATAATTTTTTTGACAACCATAACACACAGAAATAAATTCTAACATATTTACTGGACAGACAGAGATGTCGAAAATATAATTCTTAAACTATAAATTATTAAGTTCGAAGTTTTTAAATTTTTAAAAAATCATATATTTTTTTAGTATAATCAGATAAAAGAAAAAAATAGTATGTGTAATATTCAGATTCCCATGGTTGCCACTATCATCCGGGAATATATGATTTTTCTTATTAGTTTTACAATACGATATATTTCTATTTTAATTTACACCCCTATCATAAACAAATTACCCGCTAACACTAATTAAGTCCCAATTTTAAGTATTAAGAAAGCAAAAATTCAACCCAATAGGACGTTTGAAGTACAGAAATAAATTTAAATTTTTAAACAATCTAATTACATTTTGTAAATAACTAATATCAATAGCTGTAATACCAACCATTTTAATCCAGAATAAAATTAGAGTAGTTAACAACTAATGTAATTCTCTTTATGAATCTGCCTGTAAAGTGATTACTTTTACTTTAATCATCTACGAATACATTTCGAAATGTTTATTGAACGTGTACCTATAAATTCAATATCACTACATGATTAATTTTGTGGCAGGTGCATTTAGTGTAATTAAAAAAATAATAATGGGGTAGGTGGCTCAGTGGTATCGAGTCAGCCTGTGGATTTGAGAAACTAGGATCGATTCATACCGCCGATAAAAAATTTTCACCACGTTAAAACTACCACAGTAGCTTCCCCTTCACTAACATCTTTGGGGCTATGATTTGACGGTTGGTAACCGCAACACGAAAAGAAATATATCACTTACCGAGATCTGCTACGACAGAGTGCCACGCCCAGTCATTGGTAAAAGGTCTGATAATATATTTATTTATTTTATTTTAAAAAATTGTTTTATTTGTTAAATTTTGTTTCCTAAATATAGACCACACAGAATGTAAATTAACACTAAAGAAACTTTAATATGCGAGACTAGATCAGGGCATATGATCTAAGGTAATTTAATATTTTTATTCGGGAAAGGACATTTGGACAGAGCCAGTTAAATTAAACAAGTCATGTAACTCTAACGTTATAACTATAATATAATCATTTTCAGAATACACATTCAGTTATAATGCTCTAATTATTTATCAACTTAATTATTAATAACTTAGTAAGTTAATTAATTAGAAAATTGAAATTGGACTTGTATTATTTTTTAGCTCTCTGAAGATGACTATATTATAGTTTCATGAGGTGTTTTATTGAACTTCCACTGTTCAAATTACGTCTACTCCTTTGCTAAAATAATTCATTAAACACTAGTATTGTATGTCCTGTACTAAAATATTGAATCTACGATTGTCAATAAGTAACAATTCTCAGCACATAATGAAAATTTCATGGGTCGAAATCAAATTTTGTCCTTTACAAAAGCATTTCTAGAAATCTTAATGGCGTTATTTTTCCTGTTATATATCACTCCCCCTCAAGAAATGAAAGTCATATATATCTCCGTTCGACGTTTCATTGCATGAAAAAAATTTGTTATTCAAATTAAAAGCTGACGATTTCTGGCACCCCTCTATTTGTGATTTAATATAACTGCTTCATGCTCCATTACACTAAAAAATCAACTGCCTTAATAGGAAATGTTTTGAATGGAATTGTTATATAAACGAGTGTGCTGCTTATTATATTCGTGCAATTATAAATTTTAATAGTCACGCCTTTTTGAAATAGCTATCTAGAGAAGATAATATCAGTTATAATACAGTTTAATGAACTTGCAAACGATTACTTATTTCTTTCTATACTCCAAGATGCATCAAGATTTACCAACATTTGCATTTTTAATGTGATCAATTAATTTGTCTCACGAAAACATTGTTTTTGTTTCACAAAGAAAATACATTTTTTCTTATACAAAAGTCAAGTTTAATCAATTTTAAAGCTGGAGAATATCAAAATTTCTTTTCATTAATGTAAATTTTTCACAGGAATCCTTTATATATCTTGTAGCATTTGAAAAAAAATATTTAATTAATAATTATGCGATCTTTTTATAATTTTGAGTTTTATGAACAGCCATGACTCTTCCTGTATTTATATTTTAATTTTTGAAGCCATATTCTGCATTCTACCCTACAGCACCAGTACTGGTGCATTGTATTATAATAAGTGATGCGCCAGGAACATGCGGCGCTCGTGTACAACATTTTTAATGGCACTCCACTAATTAAAAACATTTGTATCAAAAAATTATTTTGTAAAATTTTACTATAGGTGATAAGAGCCTCAACAATTATAGGTTGGGACACTTGAATTTTTCTTTCTTTTAGCATTTGTTAAGTATATACGTAATAAATTTAAAAAGAATGTATGATTAATTTAAAATACAATAATTTTTAGGGACGTTTATATATATACAGGGTGTAACAGCGAAACCAACCACCACCTATATTTTCTTTATTATTATAGTTATAAAAAAATATTATAAAGCAAAGTTGTAGAAGACCAAGTGGGAATCTGGTTAAGGAATAAAATAATTTTTTAAACCAGTGGTTCTCAAGTTACAACACAAAGTTATATTTTTTCAAATGGGATTATACATATTTTTAGGCCTATTCGATAGAGTATTTTTTTCTGAATTCAACCATGTGACCATTCTATATCCTTACATAATAAAAATATTGAGAAAAATTCAATTGAAATTTAAATAATTTTTTATTTTTAATATTAATGTGCAGTAAGCTATGGATGAAGAACAAAAACAATAGAACAAAATTTGAGACTAAATTACAAAATTAAGTTTTATTTTTGACATTTGGCGGAACAATGCTTTTTCCACATTTTAGTATGTATGGTCACTATAGAGTGATGTAGTTCAAGTTCAACTATTAAGTAAATGAAAAGTTAGACAGAGCAGTGGTTTGTAAGTGAATAATTTTGAATCAAGTGTTTACGCATGCTGTTAAGAAACTTTGAGGACTACTGTTTACAAAGAGGCAACAACCAACAAGGGTCCGGCTCGACAGAGGCAAGTGACAGTGAACGAGATTCTCGTTGACAAGTTGATGGATGCAGATGAAAGAGAAAGCCGGCGAGTGAACAGCAGCACAAATTGTTGGTCGCTGTAATTGGATGGTGTGATAAGTAGCAGCTAACCGGGAGTAACTGAATTAGGGAGCGTCTAGACAACACTTGTCTAACAAGCCGCAGTTTGCAGTGAACGATACCAGCGGCAGGCGGCAGCTACAGCGATATGCAACACTGAACATTCCGCGCCGAATACTTGGCGCGTGGTTCGAATTCCGCGCACTGAGATCGTTTAATTTACACGCTGCCATGTAACGATACCGCTTTCCAATTAATGCTAACAACTTAATAAATGTGCATGGGCGTCTGTTAGTACACACACTCCCGCTCCAATTGTAGCTGTTGCGCTATTTGTGGCTTTTTCATGCAAGCATGTTATTTAAATTTAATTGCTTTTTACTCACATACATGTCGCATCTACTCAAATTTAATTACAGTCATTCAAATATAATTAAAGTGTAATAAACTGCATAGAGAAATGTAAATTTCTTTAATAGTTTCATTAAAGTTATTGCATTAACAACATCTACAAGTGTTTAATACAAGTGTTAATTTAATAAGTAAAGTTTATATTCATATATCATGTTTATCGTCTGACTAAATAGTACATAATTTTTATTATTGTGCATAAGATATTTTTTATATAAAATTCAACAAATTTAAACTAAATTAAAAGGTCTTGATCTGTATTTTTTTTGTTGAAATCAATTGAAAACTGCTAGAAGAGTATGAGGGACAGAAAGCTCAAGAAAGATCGAGTAATTGAGTGCTTGACCTAAAAAATTTAACTCAACCAAAGTTAGATCTTCAGACTTCTATCCAGGATTTCTAGACAAAAAAAGATCGTTCAAGTCTCCTTGAT
Organism: Pterostichus niger; assembly: GCA_947425015.1. Classification (NCBI taxonomy): domain Eukaryota; kingdom Metazoa; phylum Arthropoda; class Insecta; order Coleoptera; family Carabidae; genus Pterostichus; species Pterostichus niger. The sequence continues at coordinate 18,388,498 of OX380341.1, read as the reverse complement.
AGCCAACAAACTAAAAATCGTCGTAACATAGAAAATTAGCTTTTCAAATCATCCTCATTAAAATAATAATAAATAAACTTAAATTGTTACTATTACACTGTTCTATCATGAATAAAATTATAAAAAAATAAATAAACACACCACTATCTATATTAAATTAATTAATATATCAGCACCCCTTTTATCCATTACTGGGAGAGGCACTCCGTCAAAGCAGATCTCGGTATATGAATATATCATTCTTCGCGTGAAGTGCGGTTATCGGCCGTCAAATCTAGTCCTCCAAAGATGTTAGTAAAGGGGGAGCCACAGGGGTAGTTATTTAATGTGGTAAAAATTGTTTGTTGACTATGGGATTCGAACTTTTACACAGGCGGATATATATATACATATAGGTGGCTCAGTGATATCGCGTCGGACTGAGAATTTCTGATTCGAATCCCACAGTCAACAAACAATTTTTACCACATTAAATAACTACCCCTGTGGCTCCCCCTCCACTAACATCTTTGGAGGACTAGATTTGACGGCCGATAACCGCACTTCACGCGAAGAATGATATATATATATATATATATATATATATATATATATATATATATATATATATATATATATATATATATATATATATATATATATATTATGTATACGAATTAAAGACATATTTTTAGATTTAAATCCTAACGTACAAATAGTAAATATTACCAATCCGAACCGTGTCTATGAGGTCGCATAATAGTCCCACGCATTCTAGATGAACCAGAAGAGTGGTAGAATATACCCTAGAAAATAATTTAATATTTAATTAGAACCGTAGAGCAAAATATGCAATACGAAGTAATAAAATATTTCTGAATTATAAATTTTCAATTTTATTTCTTGTTAAATAATCCAGGTTTTGTTCATTTGCATTTATTTAATTATAAAATTACGCTGAACTTTTTTATCATATAAAATCAAAATTCAAAGTGATGCGATAATTTGGTCTAGTAGTGTATCTCCAGCGAACTTTGTAATTACGTTATAATAAATGAAAGATTATGTACGACATACATAATTGTAGAAGTGCGATTTGTCACAAAGTTTATTAAATTTGTTCACAACTTTAATTATGTCATAATTCTGTTCGGGAAATAATTTTGAACTACCAACCTCCTTCGATTACATTGTTAATGATTTTCTACAAAAAGTAAGGGTGGAATTAAAATTATACAGTGGTAAAATCTATTTTTTAATAATGAATATTTTATTTTATAAGTTATATTTTATGTTAAATTTTGGTAAAATATATATTAGAAATATTTTACAGATTTTACTATACTATGTTACAATACTTGTATTTTTACTTTTATTTAAACACGAAAAATTTATACGAGCGAACTCATGTGATACATGTAACAATTTAACTGTAGAGTAGAAATAGATCATGTCGGAATAGCATACAATCATTATGACTCTTTGTTATTAATAAGGGTAGGTGGCTCAGTGGTATCGAGTCGGTCTGTGGATCTTGAAAACCCCGGTACGATTCCCACAGTTGACAAACAATTATCACCAAATTAAATCTACCTCTGTGGCTCCCCCTCCACTAACATCTTTGGGGGCCGTGACTTGACGACTGGTAACCGCACTTCACGCGAAGAAATATATCATTTACCGAGATCTGCTACAGCAGAGTTCCACGCCCAGTAATGGGTAAAAGGCGTGATGATATATTTATTTTATTTTATTTATAATTCTTAAATTTTTAAAATATCATATCTCAAGCTAACGTGCAAATTTACAATGTTAAACGTCTACAATTCAGTCTTTAAACAGACTGCTTCTATACTTATGGATCAAACCTTAAGGGTATACGTACTGATTATAAGAATGAAAAGTCTTTTCAAATTTTGAAAAATTAAGGGTGATTTACCTTAAGTAAACATTTTGGTGCACTGATTTAATAGTTATTTCTAATTATTAAATTAGGTTGACCTCATGAATGTAATATGTTGAAATAGTCTGCATATAGTTGAGTAAATAATGTAATAATGATCATTATCAACAGAAAAATATAGAAAAGAACCCAATTTTATACAAATATTCTGCCGTAAATCAACAGTGATATATTTTTGACATTTTTAACATGTAGTATATTTTTATTGTTTGTCTATAGCTGTTTTATGGCTGAATATTTGTATGATGTTACATTCTTTTCCATGTTTTGTCGCTGAAGATGATCATTCTTATATGATTGAAACGTTCGAATCATCAAATAAACAATTATTTACATTGTTTGATTATTTACTGACCTATATACAGACTATTTCAACATATTAGTTATTTCTAATATATTAATAATTATATTATAATTATAACCTCTACAATAATCAATGTATGTAGCAGTGGTTATTATTTTATTATTGTTTTATTAAGACTAGCTAGCAATCTAATGACAAAAAAAGATTTCATAAGATACATTGAAATTTATTTTACGAATTTTTGGAAATATAATTTTTGGTTAGTTATTAATATATCATTTTATATCTACAATTATAAAAATACCTGTATAATGTATATTCTCAAACATTGTAATAAATAACATATATTTATAATTAGGGATTATTGTCCGTTCTGAATTTAATTATCTGAAAAATAAATGAAATATCTAAAACATATTTTACCTTTCAAAGTAAAATATTTTAAATTCCGTATTACGCTATTCCTAGTATCTGTTAATTAAAATGAAAATGTTTGTGACGCAGTTCAGTGCTCTTCTAATACTTCAACAGACGACAAATAGTACATAACTCACAAAGAACCTAGACAGACTATTGCTTCAATACCTCAAATAATAAGCTCGTAGGAATAATATAAACATCTCGTTAGATGTCGACGACAGCGCTCCTAACGAGATGTTACAGATTCTTTTCGACACTTCAGTGGCTTGTGATCTTTCTATTGTTATGCTCCGTCTTTATTTAGTATTGCAGCTACAACGTAAACATCGAGGTTCTTGTTATTATTTATCATTATTATTGAAGTATATATAAATAACATTATTTTCATTCATATCATTACGCCTATTACCCATTACTGAGTGTGGCACTCTGTCGTAGCAAATCTCGGTAAGTGATATATTTCTTAGCGTGAAGTGCGGTTACCAGCCGTCAAATCGCGACTCTCAAATATGTTAGTGGAGGGGAAACCACAGGGGTAGTTTTAATGTGGTGAAAATTGTTTGACGGTTGTGAGAATCGAATCCGGGTTCTCAAAACATAGTTCTACTCGATACCACTGTGTCATCTACCCCATAATAATTAGAAATATCATAGCAGAAATCGTACTTAGGTACTTATATTAAATGAAGTTTCTAGTTAATAAACACAATAAAGAAACTCCATCTGATATTAATGTTAACTAAGTATCTTGGTTCATATTAAGTGCATATAAAATCGACCAATTAAAAACAAAATTGAGAAACTAAAATGTGTATTTTTAATAAAATGCATTAAGCAATAAAAAAACACTAACGAATCACTAACAGATGGCAATAATCTATATTTTTCTTTAAAGTGGTTTTTCTATCAATCTAATATTCCTAAACATTATCAAACTATTTGGCGGCCACTTCAAAAACTAGTGAAGAATAAATAGCACTTTAAACTAAACCTATTTGTTTTTGTTTGATCCAATTATATCTGCTAATAAGCCTATAGTTGCCTATCAAAACCATCAGAACCCGATGATGCACTTTGTATAAATTACAATTTTTTCAGAAAATGCCTTGATTAAATTTTGTATTTCAATATTCTATTGCAATACGAGTACAAAATAAAATGCAATGTCAGCAACTCATCTAAAAAAGAAATATACTTAACTATAATCCTCAAGAAAATCTTAACAATAGCCATTGCATTCCTCGCATGCAAATATCTCAGTGACACGCGAATCGTGAACACTACGAGGTCAAGCGAAGCGCTCACGGAGGCCGGACGTCGAACGACATTGTGGACGTCCGACGACGAAGTAACAAATGTAGCGAGCAATATCTACAAATTACTACCGGATTGAAGCTAGAAACGAGGAACAGTCACGTGAAGTGCACTTGAAAAACTCACCCGCATCTGCTGCAACTGTGTCCGCATCAGCTCTGCTCGCGTCGCTTGATCCGGTCCGACCACGGGAAATGAACCCATGTACTAGAAAGAAAGATTATATTAGAAAACATGTCAGTTGAATATATGTGTAGTAGTAGAAAAAAAGTATATAAAAATGAAACTAAAAACTAAGGTATACGATTAATAAATAAATAAATAAATACAAAAACTAATATATTTTACGCCTTTAACTCATTACTGGATGTGGCACTCTGTCGTAGCAAATCTCGGTATGTGATACATCTATGCACGTGAAATACGGTTACCAACCGTCAAATCACAATCACTGATGTTAGTGCAGGAATAATTTTAAAGTGGTGAAAATTGTTTGTCGGCTGTGGTAATTGAACTCGGATTCTCAAATCCACAGTCCGACTTCAACGAGTAATAATTCTAATATTGCATCCTTCAGGCTGAGTGTTATGCATAAAATAATGAAGATAGTTAACATACATTCTCAAAATTATATGTATAAACATTTTTAGATATTATTTTCAATACATTTTTTATTTTGACCCGCACTTTAAAATTTTTGAGAAAATTTAGCAATAAAATATATTGATTCTTTGATCATTTATTTTTTTCAGTACCTGGTATCAACAATGATAAAAGAAATTTTTCGATAAAAAAACCATTTTGCAAATATTTTGGGACCTACCTCCTATTCTTAAAATAAAGTGTTCGTCTCCACAATCCTAAAAATATCTACTACTAATCTACTAATTATAGTTAAGTATATTAAGTGTAGTGAAAAGCGGCATTTAATATGGGAAATCTTTTTTTTAATTCCAAGGTTACTTTTTAGAAGTACGAAGTTTTTAGTCACTTTTAAACTTAAGTAAATAAGTACAATTTATTGACTGGCTTAGTTGTTGAATTATGATTTCTTCCACTTGTTTGTCAAAACACTTTTCTCTCTAATAAACTGGCGAGCAGTAGTGGTGAAAAAACTGACTTGCTAAGATAAACGCTTATAGCCCGATATTAGTTTTACACCAGTATATTTTAAACTATACGTTATTCTAAATGCTCAAAGTTATCTACGATAGTAAATATAAATTTAATGTTGATATTGCATTCTTATACAATTTTAAATGTACCGGAAAGATTGATCAGGGTGTTCAAACTACATATTACTAAATTTCATCAAATCGGTACCGAGTATCATCATGTAGTAAGTAATTACTACTCTTCTGTATCACTAACCTATGAAGGTATGCTAGTTCCGATACTTATTAGTTATATTGTTGAATATCAATCATGGTTAAAATCGGAGTTCAATGTTATTGTTAACTCATAATCTCGCCTCAGTCACCTGAACATTTTATAAATCCTACTATCTTGTAATATTCATACCAAATATCTAGAAAATTATTTTCAAACTAGGTCTATAGTATGATACTCACTCGATAACTGCTCAACAAAAACTGATAAATAAATGACAAATGAGCATTCATTCATTCACATAACTAAATAATAATTAATCAAATGAAATTACGTTATCATTATGAACATTTAGTAATTACGTCAGTAGTCAGTGCAAATTGTACAGTTTATATAAAAAAGCAATTAAACAAATCATAAAAATAATTTCTTTTCCGGAAACAATTATGTTATCTAATTGTAAAAAAAGACATATATTACCAATATTTTGTATCTGTTTTAATAAACGATAAAACAAAATGTTTACAAATACAATTATTTTTCTACTGCCGCGTAGAAAATACATTTTTCTGTACATATTGGAAAATCTGCAAGACCGTTGGGAAAATAAGAAGAAGTAGATAAAAGAAACAACTTGTCTTCCCAACTTTCGCTGATACGAGTATTTCGAAAACAGTTGGTGCTACCGAGTTCATTTTGTTCTCAAATTGAAGTCAAATTATATTGCATATAATTTAAATAACGAAATTTTCAGGTATTTTCTGCCCAATTTTCTTTCAAAATGGCGTACTAAATGAATTTTCTGTAGGATGAAACCTAGCTAGATCGGTTTCTCAGCCAAAATAATACAAAGTTTAATAAAAATCGTAAGAGTCGATTCAAAGATCGTTGATATCGTAGACAGACAAGATTACAATACGTATACAGTATAGGATGTATGGAAAGTAGGCATTGGTTGCACAGCGTGCAGAAAGAAATTTTTTCTCACAGGGTATGTAACCGTATTTACTCATGAATACATAGAATAAAAAATAAATAAATCACCACACCTTTTATCCACTACCATCTCGTTTAGTGATATACTTATGTGCGTTGAGTGCGTTTACCAGCTCACAAAGATATTAGTGAAGTGAGAGCTACAGAGGTAATTTTAATGTGGTGAAAATTGTTTGTCGACTATGGGATTCAAACCCGGATTCTCAAATAATAACCCTATAATAATGAGTAGCATTATTAACATAATGTTTTCAAGCGAATATAAAGATAAAATAACTGTTCCTTGAATAAATAATATGGCACCTTGAGTAACAAGGGTTAATAGACTACTTTTTGATCTATTTATACAAAGAATTATACCATGATACATCCGAAAATAAGAACTTTACCTCAAATTTATATATTTACGGTGCTTGGGCATTAGGGGATTTGACCCCCGTTCTACCCGGAGCCAGGTATCCGGGTACTGGAAGAAAACTATTACTATTCGGTACCCGGGTATTTCTTATCAGTTACTCAGGTATTTTTTTAAATGAATTTAAATTTTTTTCAAAACGTCATACGAATAGCTAATTTCTTTACATACTATTTTATCTTTGTTCTTTGTACGGACGTATTTTTAAAGCTTTTCCATTAAAACTAGATACTTATTCACTGTACCAGACTTGCCCTAACGAGTAACTGCTGTATGACATTCATAATACGAATTCAAATACAAATAACAATTCCACTAATATTTCAGATAATTACATTTAATTAAATTTAGAATTTCAATAGTTCACATTCGCACCTCACCAAAATTTGGTTTTATCAAAATTAATTAATTGCAGATAAGTTAATACCAATAATATATGCACTGATGAAATGTGATTAAAAATTAATTAACATTACAAACGTTCAATATAAATGCAAAAACATTATATGTTTGGCATTTTACAAGTTTATTTTTTTGTAATTAATTTTATAATATTTGATGTCAATGCATGCTACTTAATAAAATTTATTTAAAACAATAATATTATTGAAAATAATGTCTAAGACAATATTTCTCTTTAATCTGGTATACTATTTTTTCTCTTATCGGGTACCCGAGTAATCAATAGATAGTTACTCGTAGAATCGGCTAGTACAATTTTCCGAATAATTGAGCATGCCAACATTTGCACACGATTTCTATTTTAATACACATTTTGCTAATAATTGTTTTTCTAGCAATATAATTTTCTTAAACACTATCAAACTGTCAAGTATAATCTCAGCATGAGTCAATGATTGTAATTTCAGAATAAATACGGCTACAATAAACAACACCCACAACATGGCATTCCGACTTCCCGACGATATCGAATTGTTTACGCTGAAGTGGAAATCAAGCTCATTGAAAATGACCAGATTTTCCGAGTTGCAACGTATCCTCACATTTACAGAATTTACGGCCAAGAGTCGTTCTCCAGGCTCGTAAAGGATTATCTTACATCGTATTACGACATTGGACGACGTAAAATATTTTAAATCGGGTACTAAAATTTATATTTAATAATAAAATAAGGAGAGCCATCCGATGTTGCGTCAACTTTAAATTCTAACACTAACACAACATGCCGAGTCAACACAACTTTGTTATGTTTACGACTGACTAGTGCAATATGTCCCACATAAGGAGTTCAAGTGTGATTCTTTGGAAAAGTTTGGTGATACTGTAGATGTGTAGATGAGTGTAATAAAATTTGGGGTTATATGTCCGCTCTTTGAGTACAAGTACCTATAAACATATCATATAATACATATTTAGATGCATATACAGCAGTATAAAAATTGTTAATACAAACAACATTGTTGCATTGTATTATGTGATTCATCGAAATTTGATTTTTTAAAGTACATATACAATTATAAAATTAATTAAATTTGTGCAAATCGCGATTTTTACTTCAAATGCTATTAACACAACATGTAATAAAAGGAACAATAAAATATTAATGTTTGTTATGACATTGAGATAGCTCTATGCTTTTAATTAATTTATTTGTTGATTGCTGATATGATACGACGTTCTCATTAATAATCTAACACCATTAGAGATAATTTGATGTATAAAATGTAAAATTCATTGCTAATTTTCTTTACTTATAGGTACAGTATCTGAATTATTAACAGTGGCGAAGTTAGTAGGGACATCACCATGTTTCCTCTAAACATTTCGAAGCAGTGCATTTTAGACATTGTAAATGTTATGACACAAAAAGGCATTATATTCAAGAAAAACTGTAGATTGTTTATATGTTTTATGTCTACATAAGCTAGCTGATATATACATAAATAAGGTCGAGATAAAGCAAAACTATAAAGAAACGATAAATTGAAATTGCTGTGCATTTTAGCATTTATTTTAATTAATCTAATCAAATAAATGTACGAAATATATATATATATATATATATATATATATATATATATAAAACGGAAATATTAAAAAATCATTGATTAAAATTAAAGAGTTATTGTTTAACTAGATAAAAAGGTAGCAGAATTACTGCCGCGGTTAGAACTCTATAGACGAGGCGCATCCAAATCTGCTTTTTTATCGTTGTATTTTAATGTTATTGTCATCATGATATGGTTATGCATTTTTTAAAGCTGTTGTTATGTAATAACAAATTTGATGTGCATAAATGTCATTCTGCTTTTTGTAAATGTTGTTACTCAGTATTATATTAATTAATTTACAATATATAACGGAAAGCGACGAATGAATGTTAACTCCACCAGGAATTAAAAAGCGGCATGCTGTTGTAATTATATTTAGCTTCCAAAATATCTTTAAAAATTATTTTTCGTTTGAGAATATGTTATATAATAAAATGTGATCATGGACGTCGGCTATGTGGGGGCTCCGGTGCCCGAGACCCCACACGAAAAAATCTTTGAGCCACTATATCAAACATTCGAATTTCAGACATGAGCTGTTAACAAAAATTACTCATATTTTAAGAACACTTCGTCTCGTTCTCGATTCTTTTTCGGTTTGCGTAAATTAAAATATTATTTGAGATTACCTATTGAACAAAAAAGATCAAATAACTCGGCAATTTTAAATATATACAAAGATTTGTGACAGGCACTATAAAAATTGATATAAACGCTGAAAATTACATTAAATGTACAGAGGTGCGGCAAAATAAATAAATTTGCTTTAAATAAAAGTACAGAATATTATTTTTGTTTAATAAGAATATGTATAATATTTTCTGCTTATTGTACGTTTGTTTAAATAATTGGATTAAAAATTGTGTTTTTTTTATTTATAATAATTTTTTTTCTATTATTTAGTTTTAATATCATACATTATATGGTGCCGGTACGTAGGTGCAGATTAAAAAAAATAATTATAAAACATGTTTTTTTTTCTACGAATATTAATTTTTATTTTATACAGAATGTTTCACAACTTCAGGATACAAATCAAATGGCAGATACTACATATTACAAATTAAACATAGAAGCAGAAAATATAGAAAAGTATACAATACAGCAATTATACTGATTATTATTATTTGTGACAATATAAACAATGTAAGCGCAAACATGAAACCTGCAAATTAAATTTCTCTAAAATATATTCCAATCAAATTCCATTACGTGAAACATTCTATGCTTTCTAGATAATGTCTCTAATGAAGTTATTACTATCATGGCGAAGCAAAAATCGCACATAAAAATGAAATGTGTTTCCAGTCCATTGACCTTTGAACTGTCACATCAGTCGAAGTTCTGTCCCTTATAGCACACGACTTCGAGTCACGGCAAGACGACTGAGTATACATCAGAGCTTATGTTGATTCCCTTCCCACTTAGCTCTCAATTTTCCGTAATGCAATAAAACTTCAGATACACTTAGATATCGGACTCGCTGGGCTTAGGGGCATGCGGGGATGTGTATCAGTGCGGTAACGTAATTTGTGTCTACAAACTAGTGGAAAATTGTAAGAAAACAGAAACAAGCACATGGCTACAATATAAATTCAATTTCCTTTGTTTTCCTTTGAATGTCAGAAATGTAATAAAGAATATTCGGAGCCATAACACTTTTACTTGTAGTTACACATGTAATTTTCATACTGTTCTATATGCCAATAAATATAAGGATAATACGTTTTTTAATCGAAATAAAATGAGAAAAATGTATTGAAGCTTCGAAGTTAATTTTACAAAGTATATAATTAGATTTTGCGTTATTTACTGTGTAACAAAAGAAATATTATTTACCAAGATGGATATATATATATATATAAACAAATAACAAATGAAAAAGTTTAATTAGCAATTAAATCTCAATTATGATACACATCAGCGCTGGATTTTTAATTTTCGCTCAAAACAGCTCTACCTTCTCTCAAAACATACTGCATATTCCAGATAAATGGTAACGTTTGATCTGAAAATCAGTGTTTTACAATCAAAGGTGTTCGGAAAATGACATGAAATGAACATGATAATATTAGATCCATGTACATTTTATTTTACTTATTTCATCACTGTTAAAATTAATTTAAAATGTTGGCAAAAAATTATATAATTTGCTTAATTAGTCATGAAACCGGAACAAATGTAAACAGTTATACAACATTTACCTGTCACATACATATTTTAAACTTTATAATAAATTTCATTAAAAACATATTACCTAATTGATATTACTAAAATAATTCTATACTTTTCTCATTTACTTACATTATCATAAAACATTTTTAGAGTTAATTATTTTTAATAATTATTCAAATTGATCCGTCAAAGTGTAGTTTTTATAACTACAAGTTTCGAACAATTTTTCATAATCTGAACAATAATAATGATGCTGTTGACTCTAAGATCTAAAACGCAGTTGGTCCGCCAGGAGGACAGAAGGAAAAAAAAATAATGATGCATACTTTGAATACGAATTTGTTACATACTTTGTCCCACGTTGTCCACTAATAAATTAGCACTTCTTTAAAACTAATGTCCATCTAGTCGATTCGATAGCTCATACCTCATTATTAATAATAGACAATTTAAGCCAATTTACGTACTAAAATATTAGTAAATACTCACTAAATTCAAAGAATTTTAAATAAAATTTAATCGTAAATAATAATTTTAAATACATAAATATATCATATATTTCTTCGCGTGAAGTACGGTTACCAGCCGTCAAATCACGGCCGCCAAAGATATTAGTGGAGGGGGAACCACAGGGATAGATGAAATTTGGTGAAAATTATTCGTCGGCTGTGGGGATCGAACCAGGGTTCTCAAGATTTATAGGCCGACTCGATACCCCATAACAAATAAATAACAAATCTTCACGATATTATATCCTTTTTAGAGTTTAATTACTCTAATATACCAAATATCGATAAGTGATTTTATCAATGCATAAAGACGTCAAAATATGTGTCCCAAAAATATCAATAGGAAGATCCAAAAGCAGCCATATGGCATGAGTAAGTTGTAAGTGATTAAAGTCAATTATTGACTATGGGTTTTGATCTCGGGTTCTCATTTCGGCAGTAATATATTTTCAACTAATATTAAATTATCTTTCCAAATCCCTACTTCTGGACCATTCACTGGTTACCCTATACTGATATTAATTTTATATTAGTAGCTAATTAATTTGACTAAATTGATAATATGATATATTAAACTAACGTTTCCTTAAAAAAGAAATATTAATGTTATTCAAGATAGTATTACATAGGCAGAGTATAAATAGATTCTACATTGTGATTCATACTAAATAAATAAGATAAAATTATACATTAGTAACAAACGCAGTAAGATAGAAACAAAATATTACAGAACAGCAAAATATCCTTTTAAATGTAAAAATGTGAAAAGAATGGGGTGCAGAAGAAACCCGCATTTATATTGAATCCATAAAATGATCCCGTTAAACGATTCGATTTATTTATTTAAATATAAACACAGAATTCTCTCGGCTCTGTCAGGCAGCGGGAAGCGTCTAGCGGTGGGGGAGGAGAAGGCGACAAAGCGGAAAGAAGACTAGGAAATTCCGCACAGCGGAGGTCGGGGGCAGACGCATAGAACAGTTCGGTGACTGTGAATATTGCAGGATAGCAAGTTAGAGTGTCCATTTTCTATATTGACTTTTATTGTTTTACGAGATATCCCAAATGCATGTGACGTGGGGCGGCAACTTGCGGCGAACTTTGTCGGGACCAGCGAAGCGGCAATCAATCACGAGATACGAGACCACTTTCATTGATTCACTACTGCACTTGTTCGTTTGTGAGCGATCCCATAATCAATGTATGTGTGTTTTCTTACTCTACTCGCCCAATAATTTACATGAATTTGTAAATTAAGTTTTTAAACGTATATACAAGTACATATACCTATACATACCGTCAAGCTATATTCTTCGAAATATTAGACTAACAGTGTCAATGTAACATGAACTTTTTTATCATTCTATAATTTATCAAATATTCACGTTTCTTTCATTACCTGCCTAGACAGGCAATATGTTATCTTCCTGCCTAGGCATGCAAAGCAAAGCTTTCCTGATTCTTAAAGGTCAGGCAAATGTTTATTTTCCTGTCAGTTTGAGGCAAATGTTTATATTGCTGTCAGTTTAATAATTTTACTTAAAGGAGCCCCATTTTAATCAGAAAAAAAACTGGGACTCCTATGGCGAGAATTGTATATCCATTATGTGGAATAAACGAAACACGATCAGATATCATCATTACTCAATGTTATTTGTTTTTATTTTAGCTTACTGTATATGAAAATACGTTTAGTATTAAGTAAATTGAACAAAGATTTTGACATTTACTTTGTAAATTATTAATGCTATAAAAATATAATCAATAAAATATATCTATTTGCAGATTGCACGCACGACAGACGATATAATTATGAATCGCAAATTACTTTCTCAAATTATCCTTTGACCTATGTAAATATATAGTATGATTAAGTAACAGAAAGGCTAATATTTTAATATATAAGCATAAAATCAAGCCATAGTGTCCATTTCTGAGTGTGGTACTATGCAATAATATTTTTATTAACATTTATTATTTATTTCTTTTTTGACTTTATTGACCATGTAAGGTCAAGGGCGAGGTCCAACCGAGGGCTGTCCTAAGCCTTACACACCAGTAAGCATATTAAAACATTAGAACACTGCTTGTAGAAACGACAGATACCCGTGCTGTCCCTGGTTCGAAACAACTGACCAGCAAGAGTATGTGCCGCTATACTTGGCATTTAATCACATAGGCTGGTAGCGCAAGCTCTGTTTTTGCCTGTTTTAAGAGCAGTGCTTTTGGGTGTTTTAGCTATCTCTATGTTAAAACCATGCTCTTAGAACACCCAAAAACAGAGCTTGTACTATCACCCATTATCTCTACTGCAATTTGGATGAAGTTCCTATTGTGCAGACAAACAAATAAAATAAACTTTAGAAAATATTTACAATGAAGATAGATAGTAGATAGTTCAATAGTAGCATGTTAGCCTGCGGATTTGAAAACCCGAGTTCAATTGCCGCAGTTAACAAACTTTTCTTCCAATTAAAATAACCCCTGTGGCTTCCCCTCAACTTGTATTTTTGAGACCTGCGATTTTATATAGCTTGTAACCGTACTGATCGCGCAAAATATATTATTTCCCAATATATGCTAAATGTTGAATAGTTCATTATCTGAAATCTAGAAGTTATATTAACATATTTTCTTTCTAATAACATATTATGTTCTGTAAGAAAGTAGAAAATGTAAATACGCATCGGAAATCTTGGTTCCGCTTGTCAACCACGTTGCGTTAGACGGTTGGAATACAGCAGTGTCACCACTAGACTATATGGTCTTCAGAGAAATTAATTTAGTTAATTGAATCGTGAAAAATGTTAGTGTAGATACATAAAATGTTTTCATTGCTCCCACATGAAACAAGTTTTATGCTGCTGCACACTCCAGATCTCAACACCCAGACTCCACATTCCGGACTGTAAAATGTTCAATTGCAGCTTTGAATTAAATCTAATATAAAACTTACGTCCCTCGTCACCACGAACACAAAGCAGAGATTGAGAGATTTTATTCTTTTCTTTTACGATTCTTATAGTTTAATAGTTATTTACGTAAAAAGTCAGGAAAGTGTTCAATTACAGGATGAGTAGATAGTTTCATGCCGACCGATAGCGAGGCTTAAATTAGCTTACGAATCCTGTACGACCCTTTACTGACGTGTTACGTATTCTATGTTACTTGAATATTATAAACAAATAATACATATTTTAAATTAACTTAAATTAAAAGAAATATTTCACTTACATATTCTGTCAGTATTTTATGTTGCTAAGTAACTAGACACTCACGTTTCTTTCATTACTTGCCTTGGCATTCAATATGTTATTTTCCTGTCTGAGCAAGCAAAGTAAACTTTTCATGAGTCTTAAAGGTCAGACAATAGTTATTTACGTAAAAAGTCAGGAAAGCGTTCAATTACAGGATGAGTAAATAGTTTCATACCGAGCGATGGCAAGGCCTGAAACAGATTATGAATCCTGTACCTAGGTATGCAAAGTAAAGCTTTCTTGATTCTTAAAGGTCAGGCAAAAGTTTATTTTCCCGTCAGTTTCAGATAAATGTTTATTTTCCTGTTAGTTTCAGGTACAATAAATTTACTTAAAGGAGCTCCATTTTAAGCAGAAAAAAACTGTGAACTCCAATGGAGAGAATTGTATATCCATTATGTGGAATAAAAGAAACACGTCCAGACATTATAAAAAAATATATCTCAACAAAACAGTCCACGGTAATACGTCAAGGCAGTTCATAATGTAAAACATTTATTCGAAAAATTAAATTCTTGTGACCCCTGGGGATCTGCGGACCACAGATTGGGCTTTACTGGCTTAGGCTCGATATTTCCAACTAAGAATTAAATTTTACTTAATTATCTATAGAATAAAATTACATTTAGATTATATCCGCGATTAAATTAAATTGTGTATTTCCACGTAACTTTTATATTAAATTTATCTATTCAATAAAACAGTTTATATTTGAAGTGAGACAAACATGTCTTTGATAAGTGAAACAGTAGAAGACAATCTACATTCGTACAACATAAAATATTTTATTTTAATCAGGTGGGCTTTATAATTGTTTGTTTTCTATACTCATATTGTTGTAGTAGTGGTTTTATAGTTAATTTGAGTATTGGGGGACAGAAAAAGAAGCTGTAATTTCACAAATAGTGAAATTAGATTGTTGATTGATATCGCTTTATATTTCCAAATATCAATAGAGATAAAAAAAAACTAATACAGTGGATATTAAAGATAAGTATAATATTAGAATCGATTTTTCAATGTTCTTAGTGGCCCGAATAACAGATTGACAAAAACAATGTAGACTTCCGATTTGTTTGTTAAACGAAAATGATCAAACATTTCTTTCTCATTCCACATTAAAATTATTGGCTTTTAGCCTAACAAGTACATGAATGTTCAATATAATGAACAAATTCTTTATCATAGTCATCAAATATATCTTTGGAATTTATATCCATAATTAATAAGTTCGACTGTTCAAACGAAATTTTAAAATAAAAATAAATTAATGCGATATAGGAAAATTAGTACGAAAAACACGTGTTACAATGATCAGATATAATATTCGTACTTTACGTATATTTTCTGCGGCTCCGTACACAAACTTTATTCATATTATACATAATAAAGGTCATTGTGAAACTTATTTTTCAATAATCTATTATATGTAGTTGTCGCTATATTGGCGAGTGAAGATCAAATTTTTCTCACAGTATTTGTCTTTTCTGAATATAGGGTTCAAAATTGATTTGATTATTTCAATTAGATAAGTTTATATGAATATACGTGCTAATCTAAGGATATTGCTCCCGTCTCGTTTAAAAAAATCAAAGCGAGAATGAAACTACTTTTTTCTCTGATTTCTCGAATATTCGAGATTAGATATTAATAAGCCGAGATCTTGCGGCATCATTACAGATGGTAGAACACAAATGAAATTAACTACATTTCTGCTGCAAAATTCTTTATAATTTAGTACTACTTAAGCGATTTGAAAATTATTTCCTGAATTCTATTAAATAATTTTATACGGCGCGATCCCATAGTGAAATTATAGT
Source organism: Pterostichus niger (assembly GCA_947425015.1). Taxonomy (NCBI): domain Eukaryota; kingdom Metazoa; phylum Arthropoda; class Insecta; order Coleoptera; family Carabidae; genus Pterostichus; species Pterostichus niger. The sequence continues at coordinate 18,372,005 of OX380341.1, read as the reverse complement.
AACAACGCAATGACCTAAACCCGCCAATATTCGTGATAATACATAATACAAGTAGTCGTAGCTATCGTATCACATCGGTTTTAGGAGTTAATAACCTACAAAAATTTGCCCAGGTATGTTTTTTATCTTTATGCTTTTGATTATTATTATATGGTATACGAGTATCTATCTAACTGGTATATTTATAGACTGTCAACGATCCTTTGCCTTTCATTTCATATATACGAACCATCTACAATTATTTGATATCATTGTGAGTAGATCATTGAATTGTTTACTCTGAGAGAATAAACACAAGAGCACGCATGTGGTCTCTTGGAGTCTGGTGATTGGCCGCGTGCTGCAAGGCATGTCAACGTCGACGTCGGATTTCCACTCGGTCCGCGCCACTCGCCCGATCACCGGAAAAACGCGCACAAAAGGGCCGTTGCACCGGCGGCGTGTTTGAAGTGAAAACAGGAAATGGGTTTTGCATCGCATTGTTTGTTCTCAGTTTTCCGTTTGACGCAAGAAAAACGGACCCTTTACGAGCGCTGTGGCACTGAGAACGATTTTTACAGGGATGGATTTATTCAAGTTCACAGTTTGTTAAAATAAAATGAAAACTGCAACAACTACATTACGTTTACAATGCATAAGATCCATTCTGATATCTTCGAAATTCCAATGGTCAAGATACGATAATGGGACATCGATCGTTCAAATATTGCCAAGATGTTTACATTTTCTTTAACTAGAATTAAAATATTATTATTAAGCCTGCTTACATTTTTTATAATACATAATATAAAACGACTTGATTCGAATGACTTGACAGTATTTTGTCGTTTTTTTAATTGAGTTTCACCCAACTGTGAAGATTAATATGAGTAAATTAAAACCTGGTTGTTGCAAATAAATGCTTTGAAATCCTACTTTTTAAGGAGAATGATAAAGTCCTGAATTTTCTAAATTTTACAACCATATAAATTTAAAGACTACGTTGCTGTTAATTTAATTATGTTCCCACTTGCTTTTGTTAAACCTCCATTTCACTCAACCTTGAACATTCGTTTTTGAAACTAGAATATGTGTTTTTGATTTTTCTAAAAAATATATAAACATTTTATGTATATTTTTGATTTAATTTTGAAAATATTATGTTTTTACAGCATTGTTGTAATTCTTTAGTCTCGCCGGGTATCGTCTGATGAAGGTCATTTAAATGATTGATACAGATACCTCTTTCAAATACAAATTAGAACATTGTGAATAAAACTTTGAGATCCAACCAATTTTTCTTTCAAATCGAGTCAAGTATTTTGTCTCTTTACATATTATCATTTACAAAGTAAAACAATCAAATGAAAACAATTGTAGTTATTTACTTTAATTTTAGACTTATACTGAATTCAAGTCAATTAAAATGCTCTTCAATTCAAATAAAAGTTGAATAGTGTTCATGAATGAATTTGAAACTACTTGAAGTGGGCATACTTTTTCTATAACTAGGAAATATCGTCAAGTTGCTTGAATTAAGTCATTTCGTTGAATCATTAACTTGAAAAATGTGAACTAGAATTGTTACGAAATAAAAATTAAATATGAAATATCGATTGTGAAATTTGGTGGAGTTGCTTATGTAAAACAGTAAATTACCAATAGGTGCGTCCATTGGAAATTATGTCTATGACCTTTGAAATAGAATTTCATAAACCTGAATACGTTCCTAACAAAGTGGTAAAATTATAATAAAGATCATCGAACTTTGCCATTTAGAGTTGAAAAGGGAACGAATAACACTTAAAATGCTTCCATATTCCGAAAACGTTTTCCTGCTTTTATCACTAACAATGCTGTATAAGGCAATGCATATTTAAAAAGGTGTTGAATCAGAAATGTGATACATTTCTACGCGCATTTTTACCTGTTACGCACCCTACTTATATTTTATATGAACTGAAGTGTAACGGAGGAGTATTTAATTGTGTCACTTGGTGGTAACAACCTAAAAAAATTCTTTTATTTCATGAAATAGTAGTTGTACTTAAATCTTTACATAACAAATTATATCACATGTGAATAAAATTTTTATTTAAAAAATGCCCTAAACAAATGAAATGCTAAAATGAAGTTAACACTTCCATGAATATCGCAAACTGATATAAAGAAACTAATTATTATATAAGATTGGAAAGATTAAATATTATATTATAAATCACAAACTGATTTATTTACAAAACATATATTTTTAAAATACCTGTCATTACGGGACTGAATGCAGTTGCCAGAATATAGTGCAAGTTGCCAGAGGTCCTTTTGTGCAAATAGAAAACCCCTGTTAAAAGAAGAAATTCGTCCTGAAAAAAATCTAAAATGAAACATGTTTCCGCAAGTGGAAAGTTTGAAAGTTGTCTCCGAGTTTCGCTGCTGTATCGGCAACGGCGTCGCGATGCGCCAGAGATACAGTTCGGCGCTAGATATAAAAGTTGCAGTTTCTGTACCCATCACTTTTTTCATCGCTGCAGTCGTAATAAGATATTGCTTTATGGTAAACGATTTTTTACTGAGAAATACGAATGTGAGAAACGATAAAATCTGTAATTTAACGATATCAACATCAACTCAGGTCTCATTTTCGTCTTTATACGTTTTTGATAGCAACTGTATTTTGGGCTTTGAATTAAATACAATACTTACATAACAATAAGAATAAATATACTCATGTGTACTTATTAATTAACGCCGTTTAATAATTTAGTTTAAATAAATTATTTCTAATTACAATCCATGATAGTTATAACGAAATTTAATAAAAACAGAAAAATTCGGTCTGCAAAAACGCTTTACCAAAGAATTAATAGACAAATTTAGCCAACGTCAGAATTTGAACCCGAGGCTCTTTTTCCGTCTCTAATAATGGATTTAATCAGTTAATAACCATTTACTTAAAATAAATATAATAAGAACTTGTGGTAGGTGGTATCGAGTGGGATTGTGGATTAGAGGACCCGAGTTCGATTCTAACAGCCGACAAACAATTTGCATTACATTATAATTATCCCTATAGCTCGTCGTTCACTAACATCATTGGAGGCAATGATTTATCGGCTGGTAATCGCACTACATAGGCATAAATATGTCATTACCGAGATCTGTTACGACAGAGTACCAGGCCCAGTAATGGGTAAAAGGCTTAGTATACTTTATTATAATTATTATTATATTAGAACTAAATTACTTTCGAAAATGTTCTTTAATATATTATAACACATATATTACAAAAATACTGTATTTACATCTTATTTGAACATTAATTCTGTATTACGAAGTTTTCGATCCTTTTATTCTCAATGAAATCATTGGAAAATATATCTAAAAACTGATTCTTTTTTTCAATCAAAGAAATATTTTCCAAATCAGCAATCTTTTCTTTTATTTCTTCGAAAGTTTTTTGATAAATATCCATATTGCCAGTTTGTTTCAAAATATTATTAGCCAGTTCAGTAACCTTGGTAACACTGCTATTGTCTGCAACGCTTCCAAGCTTTTTTAATTTTAATCTTTCAATACTTGAAAGCTTTTTTCCATTATTTCCCAAACGTTTCAATGTTTTTGTTATAGATTCCCTATGTTGCATGTATTGCAATAATTCTTTGTAACTGTCAATTTCACTAAATTTACAATTGACGTCTTCTGTCATCAAAATGTCAGTTTTAATATTTGAACTAACCTGTCTACTTTTAATTTGTTGCCAATCTATACTATCAATCCAATTATCCCGAATATCACTATCTTTATTCCAAATAAAATGTCCGTTTTTATCAAAATTACCCTCTTCTAATTCTTCTCTCACGTTGAACGCTGTCATTAATGTTCCATCTTCATTATGTTCAATGCCATCTTCTTCCCCCTCTATGCCATTTTCAATATTTACTTCGTAAGATTCTTCTTCTTCATCAGAATCTAATAAATATTTTTTTATGTTTTCATTAAGCTTATATTTTTTCACATTTTGTGAGATCACTTTGGGAGGACCAAATTTACGTTTATTCATTTTTAAACAATAAAGAGTTGTTGAGTCATGGGTTACTCGATAAAATATTTGAATCATCTTTATTGTAATAGTTGATAACCAAATGTTGTTACTTATGGTCAGTTATATTACTAGAATAAAATTTTAAATTTGGTGTAAATAAATAAAAAACTAAAAGGAGACAAACATTAGATTTGATTTTATGTACTTAAATCTAGTTTACAATTTTTAGTTTAGCTATGAAAATGTCCGTTATATTAAATAAATTATTATAGGTATGTATAATTAATAATTTTATCATTTTCATTGGTATGGGGTAGGTGCCTCAGTGGTATCGAGTCGGCCTGTGGATTTGAGAACCCGGGTTCGACTCTCACAGCCGACAAACAATTTTCACCACGTTAAAACTACCCCTATGGCTTTCCCTCCGCTAACATTATTGGAGGCCATGACTTGACCGCACTTCACGCGAAGAAAAAACTTACCGAAATCTACTATGGCAGAGTGGCATACCCAGTAATGGATAGAAGGCATCATGTTATATTTATTTATTTTTATTTAATTAATTTTCATATTTAAAATATATTATTAGATTTAAATAATAACTTTTATATTCTATTTTCCACAATTATAGCTAAAAAATATGTGTATGTTAATACGATACAAGGAACACATTTTTTGAAATATTTTTAAATATTATAAGTTGTAATAGATGAGCAGACAATATTTATGATGACAACATTATCAAGTTCTGCTGAAAATGTCCTAATAATGTTTTATAAATAAATTCTACAAAATACGAGTATTTATCAATTAATTGAAATAGCGAAATACGTACATATTTCCTGATGTTGTCAAGTTCTTCTGTAAATAATATAAAACATATAATTTATAGGAAAATTAAATGATAAATTCATTATATCTTTTTAAAGCCAACAAGTTGACACGAATTACCAAACTTCGATAATTCAAGAAAATAATTTCCTTCGGAAATGAAATGAAATTAAAGAGTTAATTTTCAGTTGATTATCTACACATTTAATAGTCTTAATTAAGAGCGAAGTTTCCTTCGGTGTAAAACGCGTTTTTAATTGTGTCGCGCGTGGTCCAAACGCTAAGAATTATATTTGTTTAAATTTAATTAAGGGCAGCCAGTGCTCGAAGCACGGGTAAGAGAAAGAAGAGGACAAAACTAACGAATGCGAATTCTCGCAAGAAAGCGGTGACAGTTTAATCCGCGCCGATACAGAAAAGAGTCGCCCTCGGCGAAGTAAGATTTTATCGGGCCCGCGTACTAAACTTTGCTTATTTGTGCCCCTAATGACCTGTCACGGGCTCTCCCTCTTATCCAATCAGTTTCAATGAAAAACTCTGCACGGAATATAAATGAGGAAAAACAGCTTCCATTATTTAAATCGGTCTCTGTATACTTTAGCGGAAAATAAGGAAACAGAATTAATAATTTGCTACGTCACGTACTTGGAAAGAAGACGTATTTGTTGTGGTTAATAAAGAAATGGAGAAATAAAATGTGTCCGGGTGGTTCTGACAACAGCCGAAGAAAATTGATTATAAATTTCTGGGAAATAACAGCAGTAATTAATTAAAAGTTTTTATGTTACTCTAAATAAGATTTTAAAAACTGTTTAATTATTTATTGGTTTTCTTCTTATTTAATTTCAAATTCAGGCCAGCGATAAATTTTAAATATGTTATTGTTTACAAAAATGAGAAGTATATTTCAACAATCATTATATTGAATAAGTGATATTTGTTTAAAATTAATAATATGCATTATTTATTTTAAATAACTACATGCAGCATAGGTTTCCAATGTTTTTCTCATAACAGAATATAATTTATAACTACAATTATTTTTCAATTGTGCATCAATAACAAAGAATGCAACTAGTCTACATAAAAATTTTAAGTTATAAATACATGTTACTATTTACATAGGACCTCTACTTGAGGGTAGACTACACTACTTGCAAAATAAAGTTCTTAAATTGAACTTCTGGCGGCGCTAACATCGGGACGCCAAAAGCGACGTACATCGGCGGCGTTCTGAACTTCAACACGATCGATCTTCTACCGAAATGTATAACACAATAAACCAAACTGCTTTACCAACTGGGTGGAGCAGTATTATTTAGTTCAAAATACAATTACTTAGATTTTATTTAATAAAAAAAATATAAATTTTATTTATCTTTTTAATTATTAGTATGTGTATGTATGCAATTTTCAAATATTCTACAGGCAATGAAGATATCCCGTAACCATTGTAATTAAGTTGACAATCCGTATAAATAAAAATTCTGAATTTATTTCGTTTTTAAATGAGTTGATACTTAATTGATTGAATGTATCGTATTTCTTCGCCTTTCAACTTTTTAGAAACTGAGTGTTTTCTAATTTTGGAGTAAAAAATTGATAAAATTTTGAAAGCAGTGCTCAGAGGACATGTCGCTTGCCTCTATTATAATATGAATTATCTTTATAAAATATCTATTAAACAATGTTTGTTTTTATAATTCTTTTATTATTATTCACTATAAATTCTCAAACTGATACCTATTTTATAATTATTTAAGCTGGATCGCAATAATATTTCGACTTGATAAGACTGAAACTTCATAAAATTTAGCAAAGCCTGATGACTATCCAATAAATTAATTTGATATCCAGAGAAACTTACAGATATGTTTTAACAGGAAATAATTTTTATTAATAAAAATTGGTACAAAGTCGTTCTTAAATAAAGGCCAAAGAGATCGGGTTTGAAGTGTACATTAGAATGATTATCCGATCCAGAGTAAGAAACAAATAATTTTAAATTTCACTCTATTGAAATGATAACACAATACAAAATTTATAATACTTATATAACTAAATAACGTGACAACAAAATTTGTCTCTTAAGTTTTCTACAAACCAAATTAATTATTTAATTACGGTTATTTTTCATTCAAATATACAATACTACAATTGATTACATGTAAATATGAAAAATTGTACGAATCTAATAGTGTCAGAGCTGATCACAGACCGATCGGATATCGAATAAAATTTCAGATCTCGGATATCAGTCGGATGTGGGATCAAATTTCGGATCAGATCTCGGATCGCATGTCGGATCAGATTTTTGATCGGTCGTCTGTTCGGATTTCGGATCGGAACTCGAATTGGATGTCGCATTGGATTTCGAATTGGATCGAATCGGATCTTGAATCTATTGGACTATTGTAGTGTTTATAATTAAAATTTAATTAGTAATATATTAGAAATAACTCTCAAACCAGTGGCACAAAAAATGTATACTTCATATGAAATGCAAATAATTTTGCGAATATTGAAAAAAAAAATTGTTTCATAATCAGTATGTTGAGTATTATATAGACTTAAAATAAGTGGCATAAGTTGTGAAACGCCCTGTATATTATATTCAAAATACATCTCAGTCACAGATATATGCAAAAATTTAAAATAGCCTATTGCATATTATATACAAACCTTATGTAAAAGCATGGGTAAGCTACGCCATATGAAGTCTTGCAAATGCACACAAAACTTTGAAATTTCATGTAACTAAATAACTCTGCAAATCGTAACAAATTGATATATACGTTTTTAAAATCACTTACATCTGTACAGACCAAGCGCGTATATACCATACTTATTGTCTTTTATTGTAACATTATACTACATAAAAATGGAGTAAATATATGACATTCTTATTGCCGACAACAAAGTAATGGCGAGTGCCATGTCACTGTTAACAGATTTATGTCCTAATCAGTGGCGAATACAAGGATGCAGTTGCACCCGCCTTAAAATGTTATGGTTTAGTTGGAGATAAATAATAGTATACAAATTGTATTCCATTTACAATTACCTTTTTGATATTTTTAAATGTAAATTCATACCGATTTTTAAAATAATTTTATAATAACACCCTCCCCTTGACAAATTTGTGGATGCGTTAATTATTATACTCATGACAAGCAACCATGTGGTATGCTAGGCTTCAAGATGGTGGTCAAATACATGTAGTCACAAGAGCCGTTTATCTGTCATTTATGTATTTGTGATCTCACATAATATAATTAACATTTATTTATTAAATTGGTAGAATGAAAACTGTTAAGTCAAAATTTGTGAAGTAATCCCAAAATTTCGACGACTTAAGAGCCTCTATGAAGCTAATTGTATTAATCACACCATTACTACATATTACTTAGAATACTTCGTGCACAGTTGTTACTTACATAATTCTTGTGCATAATAGTAATTAAAAAGACATATTTAATTTATATATTAACCCTTTTTATATTTCATAACAATGTAATAAATTCAAAAAATATAAAAATATATTACATGACCGTGAAACATATATTATAGTGAAATATTTTTAAGTTAGAGCAATTTACGAATAAATATTTTATCAATATCGGAAAAGTTTCAACTCTGACTAATGTAATACGTACGTTTCAGCACCGCCTGCTGAAATAACAAATGAAATATTTGTTGTACTTTATGAGCGCTGTAATTGGAAAACATACTCACGTTCCGTGCGTGGCTGGGCATGGAGGTACGGGAAATCCTTTCATTTAGTGGCCTAAGCCGCCAGTTATAGACCACAAAAGAAATAGAAGCTGTTCAAGAAATGGTCTCTTAGACATTTGAGAGTCGCTGCGAAAAGTTTTTAGCACGGTAGGCGGCTATATCGATTGGCACTTAGAAGAAAATAGAATCTGATATGTAATGTAATGATGTCATAAATTATTGGAAACGGGTTACTTATTTCGCCTTTTTTTGTAAGAGAGTTAATAATACTTTTTTCAAAAAATATTCTAGGTAATTAGTTAGTTTTCTTTTTGTTTTTCAATCAATGTTCAATTAAAATTTGCATTAAATTTAAATAAAATCAGCCATTACTGAGTGAGGAAAATCATAGTCTCCCAAAATGTTAGTGGAGGAGAAGTCACGGGGGTAATTTTATAATGTGAGAATAAAACCTTAATTCTCAAATTTAGAGCTAACTCGATACCACATTATTATTATATTATTAATAATTTTAATAATTATACTCGTATTATCAATAAATTATTATTACTATATTAACAGGTTAGATGTTTAGCGGGCCATGATAAAAAATAAAAAAAGTAAGTCTAATAATTTAATAATTATTTGGACACTGTTCTTCATATCTTTTTACGTTTCGACCCTAAACATTTTATTCTGTATATTAGGACAGGATATGACATCCTGTCTTCGTTAAGTACCTAATATACAGAATAATATTTATTATGACTAATTGTAGCTTCGTAGATAAGTACATATTTTATAATAAAATTTTGAATTTCTGATATTTGTATGATAGAGATCAAATAAAATTAAACGAAATAATACGTCTGCATTTTATTTCCAAATAAGCATTAATGGTCGCCTTTCTAAACAACAAATAAGTTTGCTTTCAAAGTAATAGTTATTTGTGTATAAAATCGTAAAGTGATTCTTTGTTACTCGAACACGGTAATTGCAGCGCGAGCCGAAGGCGAGAGCTGGGATAATGTAGGGTACGCTCGTGATACACACATAATTTTTACAAAGATTGCATCTTAAAATTATTAAAAAAACGAATACATACAACACAAGTTTCTGTTTAATTTAACATATTTTCGATTGTTCCACAGAAAACGTCAACTTTTTTTTATTATTTGACTAAATTTAAGGATATTTCGACTGCTGAGGTCATTAATATCCTGGTGCAGTATATTTGGTTACAGTTGTTTACATTAGGTTAATATATATTTACTTTACTGTACGATGACAAATGAGAGCGTAATTGTCAACTTTTCATAGCAATCGTAGAAAATTTATTCATTCAATTGACAACCTAACTTTGTTGTAATGTCATAAAATAAATAAAATTGAATCGAATTTGTTAATTTAAATAAATTTATATCTCGATAAGCGATAATTTTCTTCGCGTGAAGTCGTCAAATTACAGCCTCCAAAGATGTTAGTAGAAGGGGAGCCACAGGACTAGTTTTAACGTAGTGAAAATTGTTTGTCGAATGTGGGACTCAAACCCGGATTCTCAAATCCACAGGCCGACTCAATACCACTGAACCACCTACCACATAAATAAATTTGTTACGGGAATAAATTTATTCAGTTCTTTATAAAACCGGGCATTAGAATAATTTGAAATGTCATTTTATTTAAAATCCAGTTTTGTTTTATAGTATGGCATAAAAATATAGAAAATGTGGATAATTCAGTAAACCTTAGTTCCATTGTGGTGAGATCATATAATGCCATATATAAAATTATAAATTACGAGCTTGGGAGAAATATTCTGACTCAGTTTTTCCAATCTTGCTACGCCATAAAGACATAATCGATAAAATTAAGATATCTGTCGCTATATCGTAAAAAGCAGAATCCGGACAAGATATATAGGAAACGTCTTAGGGGAATTTCTATCGTGCAATGAAAACAGATAATACGATGAAAAACCGCATTTCACAAAAGAGTTTTTGTTGACAACAAAGAAAAATTGTCAAATATATTATCCAACTATAAATAAATATTTATACAGTTTAAATTTGTACTTGTATATTTCGAGACAAAATCCTTGTTGATTATATTCAATAAATATTTATTTCTTAATTTTAACACTCTTCGCTTTTAAAAGCAGTGATTAAAAGTTCGTGTAACTTGAATTCCCGTAAATTCGATGATTTACAAACTTTTAGAAAAAAACTACTCGTCAGCAACTAATTTAAGAAAAAAGTTCCAAGAGAAAAAGAAACTGCAATTTCAAACTAACTTGAATTTCACAAGTAAAGTACCATAAAACATAAATAGCAAAAAATTAACCATACCAAAACAAAATTAGAAATTAGTAGCAATGAAATAAAAATTAAAAACATAGACGACTTTTACAACATACAACTGAATTTCATCATAGCAAATTAAAATTACTTATGTGGATCCTACTGCACTAACATGTTTTGGTAAGAAATATATTTATTAATATTTTATTATATTTAGGGCCTATGTATCATTCTTTCTAAATAAATTTATCTGTCAAACAAATAAAAAATATCCTATGAAAATCATACATCAAATTAAAAAAATTTGAATAACTGTCACTTTATGATAAGCTATTCTTTTGTTTGTTAGACAGATACATTTATTAGGAATTTTGCTAGAAGAATGATATACCGGCAGATATTATAAATAATTAAATACAATTATTATCTCGTTATTTATAATTATACACAACACAGTGTGTCTAGATTTCGCAGTTCCAGTTAATGAACAATTTCATATCAGGAAAAAAATATTTGAAATGAAAATTGTTGATACTTTTAAATCTTACGAATATTTAAAAATAATTCTTATATACCTACCTATATTAATTTCTCATTTCTATTGTCTAGCTTAATTGTATTAACAGAAAAATTTCAAGATTCTCGATGTTGGGGTGAGCTAGGCATGTACTAAAACTAGTATAATATGTTTTTCAACCATAAAGGCCATTTTAAGTGAATATGTTTGATAATTTGATTTATAAAAAGAAAAATAAAGGAAAATTCTCTACAATGTTAAAGGAAAAACCGTGACCCCACTTTGCAAGTATAAAACGAGTGATAGCAGCGCGGTTCCAGAGTGTTTTAAACGCGATCACAAGTAGTTCCTGAAGTAGTCAAGGTACATTTCAAACATAAGAGAAACTTCATTTATTCCAGTTCCTTTTTGTAGCATGTGTAACTCCAAGTGTAAACGAACCATGAAACTACCTTAAACGAGTATCAGATGCATGGCTTTCGTGGGACTTGAAAAACATTTCAAACTTTAACTCTACACACAAGAAAAATAAGAGTCATATCGCTGTTGTCGAAAAATAAAAGTTTTATTGCTTTTCATATTGAAATAGATTGTTATGTTGATAACAGTAATCATTTATTACATAATTTAATTTAATTAAGTATAGGAAATATATAAAAAGTTAAACTATATTATGGATATAAAATAAACATAATAATTAAATTAAATATATGAATAAATCTGCACAAGATGAAATAAATTTATTAAATTAAACTAATTTATATTTAAATCAAATAGAGTTACATATTGTAGCATATTACATGTCATATATCCATTATCCAATATGCGATAAATAAATAACTTCGATATAAAATTTAGGGTCTCATATAAAATCAATAAATATTTGTGACGCACTGAAAATGAGAGGTAAAAAATGACAAATTGGTTGAACGAATCTGTTTCCGCGCTGGAATTTATATCCCAATAGACGAAAATTTTTCTTCATTTTAGAATTTCGTATAAAATAAAAGTTCCAGGCATGAAAATCTCATTCATTATAAATGTATTCAGAATATCTGAATTTACTTCAATAGCAAAATACTTTAATATGCTTTAAACAGTTTAATATTAATAAATTTCTTTTACTCACAAAGCTTTTATTTACTTTTATAAAATTTGTTACTCTAATACTTCTTTATAATTTATATCTTTTATATACAAAAATAGTTTAAGTAATTCCAGAAATTTAGTTTAAGCTAACTCTTATTACCAAAAACATTTATCGTTAATTTATTTCGTTGCCATAATATTATTTCGAGAATATGGTTTATATTAATATTTAATAATATTATAGTATAAATTTGCTTGAATCCAACCTAAATTATATGTGATTATTTACACGTCAAACCATGTGTTTATAAAGTTTCAAAATGCGCTATTTTGTACTAAATTAATTCAAAAGATGATTGAACTAAAATTAGCAACAGTTAGTACAAAATTACATACATAATGTTTTCATGTTACGTGTTATAAACTAAGCTCACAATGTGCATATACGAATATAGCATAGTATTAATAAAAACCATGTAGTTATTTGAATCCAGCGAGATTAAATGTCCGTCAGTAGCGTGATTGTCAAAAGAAATAGCATCAAATATGCTTATGGGTCACGTGGGTAATATTTTCCAAGTTTTTTAAAATAAATTTTAATAAATATGAGGGATGCAACTTAATGGCGTACAGAGAACACCAACTGCGTGCTTGGCGCAATGAAAAATTAACTGCATTATTCTGTAACAAAAGTATTGTTCATTATTAAAATGGTTTTTTATCTATTTTCTGTTGCGACAAAACATTGTGTAGCTCTAGGCGCTTCTGAGGTGAATAGATGCGGTTTTAATTTATATCTCCTTTACCTGCTTTTATGTTGCCAGTATTTTGCATTTTAATGGATTTAATGTTTTCAATTAGTTTAGCAATTCGAACGGTTTATTATACAATTATTAAATTTCATCAATATGAAAGTTGAATTATTGAAATTACTATGTAATATTTTGCTTTAACAAAATAAAAAAAAATACATGCATCGCCGTCGATTTTTTGATCGTTGTGACCGGCGTCATGTTTTCTATTTTCAATTAAAATGTTAATTCTTTTAGTACCTAATTGAAAGATTTAAATCCATAGGTATTTTATTGTTTGTCTTATTAGTTCTTTTTCTTATGTAAAGTTAGTAGCATTGGCGGTATTGTCAAGCTTCATTATTTTGAACAGAGTAAAAGTTTTGAAGTGTCAGCTGATGCTCTTACGCTCTTAACAGAGTTTTATATTTTGAGAGTCCGGATTAGATTCCTTCAGCCGATAAACAATCAAATTTAAAATACCACTGTAGCTCCGCTGGAGGTCGTGATTTGACGGCTGGTATCAGCACTTCACGCGAAGAAATGTATCACTTACTGAGATCTGCTACGGCCGCGTGCTCCACTCCCAGTAGTGGGTAAAAACGTAATAATATATGTTATTATAATGTTTTTATCATAATTCCTAGTGAATGTACAATGTTTAAGTATTGTATTATTTTTTCGTCCCTCTTGCATCATTTCCATGACGAAAATGAAAAGTAGCTCTGAAATTATCAAAATAAATACTTTATGCGAGTATATAAATTTATATTAATTATTCTTAAATTGTTAATTACACTGTTTTGAATTAAGTCGATTTCTCCTTGTATTTATTTAAATGCAAAATTCTAGGACAATAAAATGCAATTTTCTCCTATGACAAACTAAATTATTCACATTTATTTCTGCAAATTCAAACGTAAACAAAGGAAACCTCGTTTAATATTTATGAATAAATTAAAGTACGAGCAAAATTCAAACTGCACCCAATGCAACGATAGAGAAAGAGACAGCACGAGGTAGTTACGTCAGGTAGGTAAATTCAAGTAATATCATATCTGCGTGATATACCGAACATTATTCTGTTAAGAATGGTTTTCCAATACCAATAGATTACCCTGACAGCTCATTTTGAAACACACTTATGTCCCATATCTCTCGATTCGATCAGCGCGCAACTGGCAACTGTTTTCAGCGAGGCGAGCACTGCTGTGGACTCTTTGCGGAATTGTCTTTAAGGCATGTATTATTCATCTGCAGATATCGCTGCAGTTTGACGCACTGCTTTCTTCGCGACTGGGTTTCGCCCCGCGTTCCGTCACCACTTTCAGTTATCCTCGTTCATAATTCATTCTTTACACCCCTACCCCTCTGTGATGCCACAGTATGAATTGTTCAATTTTTTTTCGATGTTGTGGACTTCGTCTCATGACAATGAATTCGGTGACTATAAAGTGTTTTTCGGTGTTGCAGTTTTAATACTGAAACGTAGTTTAGAATTTAATTTTTAATACAAAAATTCAGAATTATACTGCAATATTCGTATCTTTTTTCGAATTTTCTTTTATGAATGTAACAAATTCGATAGATATATTTACTAAACAACAACAAAATGAGGCCGTGGAAAGATTTTTATAAAAGAGATCTCAACTATTTTGTTAACTACCAAATACATAAATCTTTTAATAATGTTTTATTTAAAAAATGCAAATTTTAGAGACATTCACAAATAAAAGTTACGTTTATTATTTTTATTTAGGTTTAATAAAAACTATACATCTTTGTGATGATTCAAAAACAAGAATGAAATGTCGAGAGGGCAGTACTCGTATTTTATTCATACTCGTTAAACTGTTACTTCACTGGTTATAGGTTATGTTTATATTTAATAAAGATGAATGTATATATATATATATATATATATATAATTTTAGGTACGATCTTATTAGTCAAGTTTGTGACGTCACACTAAACTATGAAGTTTGAATAATGCAAAGGTATATTCACAAATGAAAATTGCTGTAGGTTTATGGTTCAAACTGTAGTTTCAAAGACCTTGAACTCATGCTCTCTTATGACACCATTCGCACTTCAGAA
Organism: Pterostichus niger; assembly: GCA_947425015.1. Classification (NCBI taxonomy): domain Eukaryota; kingdom Metazoa; phylum Arthropoda; class Insecta; order Coleoptera; family Carabidae; genus Pterostichus; species Pterostichus niger. The sequence continues at coordinate 18,356,648 of OX380341.1, read as the reverse complement.
TTTAGCTTTAGCTAAACCCAAAACATAAAGTTATGTATTAAGGTACGAGTACATTCACAAATGAAAATTAGATTCAATATTTTTATTTAATGACCAAACTTTAGCCTTCTAGTTTAGTGTGACATCACAAACTTGATTAACAAGAACGTACCTTAAACGATATAAAAATGTATTAATTTTATTCAATATAACCACAACCTATAACTAGTGAAGTAACAGTTTAAAGAGTATATAAAGTTCGATGTTTCTTTTTTTTTCACATACAAGTAGATGTTAAATCTAAATAAAAATAATAAACCTAATTTTCATTTGTACCTTAATGTTTAATTTCATGTTTTGGGTTTAGCAAAATTCTGACGTATAAATGGTGTCATAAAATAACATGATGTCAAGGTCTTTAAAATTAAAGTTTAAACCATAATCCTAAACCTAATTTATGAAAGTACATTTCACACAATTCACATTGCAATTTTTATTTAAATATTATTACTATTTGTTTGCCTAGCATGACTGAAAATAATCAAACCCACTCATATAATCGTTTTTCATATAAAACATGAACAGTAAAGTATAAATTAAAATTGTTTACAATTATAATATAAAATACAAGGTATCATTTTCTAATTCTAAAGTAGTTTAATTCCTAAAATAATTTAAAAAGAACTTGGTTTTAGTTTACTCAATGAGCTATTATGCATTTTTTTAACTAGACATTAATTTTAAGCGTAATATTTTTCATTTAAATTTACCTGACCACGCAAAGTTTCAAAGCTATATTCAAAGATAAAATACATATTATAAAATACGATAGTGCAGCTAGTCATTAATAATCGGAATAGGTAATGGCGCTATACTTTAGTATAAGTTATTATACACCGTATTTTAAAGAAAATATAATGTGCTATTATTTATAAGGAAGTAAAATACATAAGGAGTTTTAGGAATAATGCCAAATTTTACTATCCCAATTTGCAGAGTGTTGTACTCAACTCCAAGAATCATTGGTGCATTTGGCTGGTAACCGAACATCGTATGTCAAACTGGGACACTACCGTAATTTACTATACCCAAAAGATACATAAAGCTTCCTAACAGCATCGTGCTAGGCAACGCAGATCTGATTCTCCATTTTGGATAAAACCTTAAGATAACTTCGCTACGCTTTCTTTCTTCGTAAGAAGGAAGACATAAATGTTGGCTATAAATATTTCAGGCTTTTTAGAAAAAACTAATAAATATTTGATTTTGACATACGTACTTATTTATTTATTTATGCTCCTTTGTACAACTTGACTAATTATAATTACAGTACCAGGTCCAGACTCACCGAGTCGCAGTGTGACAGTTTATGTATTTTTAGCATGAGTGGGATTCGAAATAGGGATCTGCAGATTTGAATGCCGTGAAACTATCACATCACCGTACTGCTGGACAAAATATACTTATTATGAAACTATTAATTTAATAAAACAAACATTCGAAATAATATTCTTTTAAACTTAATAAATGTGTGTAAACTCCAGTGAAGGGATATACTTAGGAAAGTAAAAATATTACGTTTACTTCACGTTTTTAAAAGAAATATGCTCTAATTAGTAGATGATTTTAAGTCTTACGATCTTTTTGATAATAATCACAACAGGTACTTACAAAATAATACGTTCTTTCTTTGTTTAACTAAACATCTTTAATATTTCTTCAAAAGAACAAGAAAATTTATATTTATTTATTTATTTTATATTATTTATTAAATACACTGTCCAACAAGCAAAGCCCAATTACAGGACAGGAATACAATTGATCATAAAAACAATATTAAAGAGAATATACTGGAGAAAAAAACAATAATATATGATATGAATGTAAACAAAATAATACTAATAGTATAGAAGCATAAATATGAAAAATGAAGAATGACAAGGAGGAATTAGATTAATATAAAAAACTATTCACTCTTATGATCATCAATTGCGATCTTAAAATAATGTAATGATTTATTAAAAATATCAATGCAAAGAAAGTGATTTTGGTACAGTGAACACATCTTGTATATTGGCGAGAGGTACAATATGTTAGTACTAGGAGTAAAATTATTAAATTGATTGATTTGAATTGCTGCATCACAGACTATACCACAATTTTGAATAGAAGAATATGATAGTAAGAAGTACTTCTCGTGAGAAGTCAGCACCGTCAACATTCAGTTTCCATTCTTAACTCGGGATTCATCTTATGCTGTATAATATCTTTTCATTCATCAACAGGATTACTCAGCCTTCATAAGCTGTCGCCTGTCGTCTAGTGTCGGCAATACACATCGCTTTAAAAATATAATTCAATGTAGATTTTCTCCGGCAGCCTGGAGCTAAAGCCAACATTCGCCGTGGTCGTCGCGCCGTCCTAAGTTACTCGCGACGCGGGTAATCACAAAGTCGATGACATGTTAATGGATCCTGTGTCACGTTGCGCCATGTCATGTCGTCGTGTTTCTTTTCGCTTCTTTCTGTGTATTCATTCGCCGGCTCGTAAATCTCTTTATACGTCTATTTCAAAGATATTGTATACTTTAAGCAGATTGGAGTATTTCATGTTATTATTTACTTAATACCTATTTAAAAGCTTTAAAAGATTGGAACACATGATATATTTATAATAGAATTTTCATTAAAAAAGCAAAATAAAATATCATGAATATTAAACTTCTTTATGAGGATCAGAATTGTGACTATTATTAGTGTCGTTGTCTTTTATTTTCACGTAAAGTATTTATCTTGACGTACTAAACCGATTCAAATAACAATAAGCACTGGCGCACATAGAATTTTATTAAAGGGGAGTGGACGAATATTTTTGATATTAAGTAATGGAAAGAAATGGAATTTTATAATACGGATTTCCACAATGTTTTGATTTTTTATATGTTAATCTACGTACAAAAATATTAGACGAACGGCGATAGTTATCGATAATTAACGCTAGCATGCGCATTGACTTTTATAACGTGCAGATATTTGGTGATCGTTTTGAACAAATTTACTTTTTATTTGAATTTTTCACTTATAAATACGTTATAATACAAATGTTTTTTGTTTTTTGTTGAGATGATATGATGCGCTTGCAGTATAATTAATAATTCGAATGATATACTAACTTTTAACACAATAAGAATTTGTCATATTAAATACAAAATTGTCTATGAATTAAATATTATTACAATTGATCCGCAGTGATCTGCACTAAGCCTTTCCATAGTTCATATAAATAATTAAATTATTTAATTTATTGTGTTTATTTTTATGGGGTAGGTGACTCAGTGGTATCGAGTCGGCCTGTGGATATTGAGAACCCTTGTTCGATCCCCATAGGCGACAAACAATTTTCATCCAATTAAATTTACCCCTGTGGCTCCGCCTACACTACTATCTTCGAGGGCCGTGATTAGACGGCCGGCAACCGCACTTCACGCGAAGAAATATATCACTTACCGAGATTTGCTACGGCAGTGATGATATATTTATTTATTTATTTCTATTTTTATATAAAATGTTATATATTCAAAATTATTTGGTTACTTATTGTTTAGGTTTTGTTCTTGTTTACCTTTTTGACAACTGTTTTATTTTATTTTATCTTCTTCCAAACATCTTCTCTATATTATAAAATTGTATTTTATATTTATTTATTAAAAGTTTCTATTGTAAAGTGACAATAAGCCGTTATACAACACGAAAATTACAATTAAATTTATATACAGAATTCAGTGACTATCTCAAAATTTTGTTGTTCACAGAGCTGGCTCTAAGTAGGGAGCAGAAGAAGTAGTGCTTGGGAGTGCCTAATATAGGACATCTAAAGCCAGGACCGGATTACGAAACGGCAAGCGGGGTATTTGGCCCCGAGCGCACATCATTTATACGAAAGCAAAATGTTCAGTTTTTATCGAAAATAAAGAATGAAATAAAAAAGAAAGTTAAAAGTCATAAGACGTATGCGAATAGTGATCGTCGTTAGGATTTACAGTATTTATAAGTAAGCGTAGTTGAATATTTAAATTATGCAACATGTTTTGGTAAGTACACGTGAAGTGCCATTACTAGCTGTAAAATTAACTATTTATTACAAATTTAAATTAAATTGCTAAATAAAATATCTATAAATATACGTAATATTGGCATACAGACAAAAAACGTTTAAAGTGGTATCAAATAATCAATCATCCTAACAGAAACATTATTTTTGATATTATAATATATAAAATAATGAGAATGAATGCACCATTTGAAAAGAAACTCAGTGAGTACGAATATAAAAGCCACGAAGAAGTTTTCAATAACTCCTCATTTATATAACTAGTTTCCTTCTGACTAGTACTGCCAGGAAACAAGAGTAATATGAGCAAGTAATGGTGCAATTAATAATAACGTCCTAAATAATAAAAATATATCAAATTTGAAAAAAAATATACTTATAATATTTTTAAAAATTATTATCATATTTTTCATTTATTTTAATTTATATTTATAGGGCGCAATATTTAACCTAACCCTAACCATAATATCTATTTAAGCGATTCTGCCGGAAATAAAATATAAACATAAAAATTCTTCCAAATGTAACTACAAAAATTATTATGCCCATCGCTATCTTACGGTTTATTATAAATATTTAAAATTAATTATGAAACCTGAAATATATATTGTTTCATAAATTCAATAAAAATTGATGATTTTTGTAATGTGTTAATATATTAAAGATAACAACTAAAATGATTTATTAATTACATTCAAAATCCAATTTCATAGTATCAGCTAAACAAGAAAAAAACAAAGGACGCTATTAATACATGTTGCTGCGTGGCGCATATATGCCTAGAGAATTAGTATATATGAGTATTGAACGCTTCCATGTTCGTTGTTCTATTTACAAAGCCTATTTGGGTTAATCAACGCAATCTCTTATGAATCATTCCATATCGTGTTCATCAATCGTAGCTTACCTACAACTAATATCTTTTGAATAATTACATTTTTCAACATAAATTCGACAAATTCCGAGTTTACAAATTAAGTAATAAGTAATTTTTTAAATATAGAAATTCATAAGTATAGGTATATAGGTAGAAAAATGTATAGTGTGTTTTATTGGCAGTATTTTTTACGTCCGGTATTACCCGAAATTATTCCAATTATTTATAAATACACCTAGGAACAATAAAAAATAAATATTTTACAACAAAAAATCGTCTCTCTTATTTGTCTAAAAACAAAACACTCAGAAACAAGGGTAAAATTATTTATTTTGTCTAATTAAAAATCCTTTTAACTTTCAGACAAATATACAAGAATTCAGGACAACATACAAGCATTTGGCCCTCGCGTAATTAAATTTGCCGTGGAACAAAATAGCCCGAAGACTTTACAATTCCAATGCCATAAGGAAATCCGACTGAAACGAAATAAGTTGAACATAACAGTTCCGGTGTTGGCAAAGAAATTCAGGCGATTAGCTATTATTAAATACATTGGGAAGTTTCCAAGCGAAACTATCAAAATGTATTGTCTGATTGGTGATGCTTCAGAGATCTGAGGTTCTCTTCTTTGTGTTTCAACAAGTTCTTTTACTATTTGGTTAAGTGTATCTAGCGACTTATATACTGTCAATTTTGTCTACTTTACAGTATGTCCATAATTCAAATAAATATTGAATGAACTAATTGAGACATGACATTTATGGGATCAGTTGAACAAACCTTTTTGTATATATTTGATAGGCAATTACAGATATGCTATTCAATAAAATTTATAACAATTTCAGTACAATAATGAATTGGCCAACTTCATCGGTGAGATATGATGAATTTAGTAGCTAATTAGGTACCATACCAGATAATGAATTTATTCTGTAGTTTGTACATATCGGGTGTACAATTGGAATATGTAACATGGAAATACAATGGTATTATTTTAATATGATGATTGTTGCTTCAATATTTAAATTAAATCAAAAGTGTAAATACAAAATATGTTAATTATTAAAAACTGCATCTAATAAGTCTCTAGTTGTTGCTCAATTATTTTTCTTGTAAGAATAACAGGCAAATAAAAAAAGGCTCTTATAAAGAAAATTATAGCTTTAATTTAAAAAGTTCATTAAATAAATCAATTAACTTGCTTAACCGAAATTATATTTTATTCATAATAATAATAATAATAATGAAAATGATAATAATAATAAAAACTTAGTGAATAATTTGAAGGAAGAACAAAGTAATAATAATAATAATAATAATAATAATATATTTTATTTTTGAGATGTAAGTACATATAATAAGCGTCGCAGACAAGTAATAAAAATATTATTTATAATAAATGTACAAAGATGTTTGACGTTGATATATCAGTAACTGTGAAAGTTTGCAATTTAAAATATTTTGTTATTTTCCATAGTACTCTCAATCCCAAATTTTCTTTATAAAAGCTATTTTTCGTATGCTTGTTACTTTTGCAAAAAAAAAATGAGCAACAAATAGATATTCATTAGATGTAGTTTTTAATACTTAACATTTTTTCTATTAACACTTTTGGTCCAATTTAATTAGGGAAGTAACAATTATCATATTAAATAAATACCATTGAATATCCTATGTTACATATTTCAATTCTACAGTCGGTATATGGAATGACACCACAGAGATTTCAGAATTTGTAATCTATGAAAATGGGTAAATACGAACTTTTACATATTTGACAGGCTATTAAAAAAGTAAATACATTTCTGTTTTATCTTAAATTATTACAGGTTACAAATGTATATGCACAATTGGAACTTTTTGTGCACATTTGATAGCTGTTTTAAATACGAGTATAAACATGCCTCTGTTTTATACAAAATTATTATTATAGTCCCTTAAAATACGGTCCGTAATCATGACAGGTTGAAGGTTTTTTTATGTTTGCTATCAGTGGCGTAGCTAGAACTCTTTTCGGATGCGCTGGAGCATGCTCAAATTTCTTTGAGCGCCTGTAAAAATTTAGAACTAAAACCAAAAATCATTACAACATTGTGTAACTGTAACCAAAACTAAGAGCGTTTATAAGAAAAATAAATATATATCATTCTTTTCCGGTCATGTCATAGTTAGGTACATATTTTATCAATAGATATCGCTTTTGTTTGATTCGGACATAACCAACTTCATTTAATTGCGCTGTCATTATTATGGTCGTGTCATATGTCATTAAAATTCCTAGTTTCTAATTTACAAAGCGGGCAGGTCAATTAGCGCCTTCCACGAGATACATCGTAACTAACATAACGTAACCTGATAATATTGAATGTATAAATAAAATACTCAATTCCAGTAAATGTATTTCATTTTATCATATAAACTTGTTGTTTTACTTCAATTTTAAAATATTTACGGCTGTTAATGTTAATTTTTTTTCAATAATATCAGATTGCGAATTACGTTATTTTTTCATCATTTACCATAACAGCGTATTTTGAGCAATATTTCGCACCCTAGTGTGCAAAATGAGAATTTCGCGGATGTTTTCAAAACAAAATTACAAATAATTATTCGTTTTTTTTTACGTTTAATCGGTTACACTATCAATAGTTCCAAATATATATATAAGTATATATATATATATATATATACGAGCCCCGTCCCATATCAGTTGGCCCAGTTGCTGAAATTTTAATTTATGTAGTTATTATAAGAGAATAATTATATTTATGTAATTTAACCGTATTTATTTAACCTATTATTGATATTTAGACTTTTTATAGTTAATTGGAAATAAATATTTAAAGGAATATTATTTTTTATTACAAAAAATGTAATTGGTTTTTATACAAGAAAGTTTTGAATTTTATATAGTTTACATGTCTTCAAATTACTTACACTTTGTTTAGAAATCGAAGTGGCTATGCATAGATACGTCAAAACAATTGTTGCTTATTGACATTAGTTTTTCAAAAGACTTCAAATTAATTTTATACATTGAAATGACTAGAGGAAAAAAGTTAGATGAGAATCTTTGATCTATCATAATTCATTTATCTAAAACTGGAAAATCAAATTCAGAAATTTGAAAATTATTATGATTATCACGATATTGTGTTAGAAATATTGTGCGATTGTACAATACCAGCGGATCCATTGCCTCAAAACACCAATATGTGAAGAAAGGTAAAATTACAGATATTAATAAGAGAGCATTAAAAAAAGTTATTCGTCAAAATAGACGTGCTAATTACGGAAAACTCAGCGTATTGTGGGGTGAAGCAATTGGAAAGCAAGTTTCAAGTTCTACATGCCACAGAGAAGCTCAAAAGTTAGGATTCAATAAATACAAGGTTGTATTTTAAAATTGTTTGAGTGAAAATTTTCAAAAAATCTATATAATTTTTTAGGCTAAAGAAAAACCGTTATTGACAATAAAACTAAAGCGAAACAGATTGAAGTGGGCTAAAGAACATAAAAACTGGATTCCTGAACAGTGGAATTGTATACATTGGAGTGATGAGTCTCGGTTTGAAGTTTCTATTGGTGACAGTAGAAGCAGAGTAATTCGACAGGAAAACGAAGCGTATCATCCAGATTGTATGAAAAGAAAGGTTGAGTTTCAGCATCTGTTATGGTGTGGGGATCAATGTCTGCAAAAGGTGTAGGAATATTGCATTTTATTGATGGAATTATCAATACAGAAAAATAATTGAACATTTTAGAAGAATCTATGCAAGACGCTTTGGATTCTGGAGAAGATTTTATTTTTCAACAAGACGGTGCGGCCTGTCATACGTCTAAAAAATCTTCGAAATGGTTTTCAGACAATAATATTCCACTCTTAGAATGGGTGTCTAGTAGCCCTGACTTGTCGCCTATTGAGACATTGTGGAATAAGATGAAAAAAAGGTTACGTGCAAGTCTTGCAAAATCTATACCAGAACTGAAGCAAAAACTTGAAGAAATTTGGGATCAATTTACGCCACAAGATTGTCAGACTTTAGTAAACACAAAGCCTCAAAGAATTACGGCGGTTATTAAACATAAAGGTGATGTTACCCAATGGTAACTTTAAAAATGACACTAACATTTAAGTTCTTCTTATTGTTTTTTGTTAAACTTTTAATTAAAAAAAAAACTTAAGTTAATTTATGTTAAAAAGAGGAAAAATATATAGATGATATAAAAAATATAAGTTTTTGATATTATAGATCGGAATTCGGTTGTTAAAATTATAATAAATGCATTTTAAGCAAGTGGGCCAACTGTTACGGGACGGGGCTCGTATATATATATTTGGAACTATTGATAGTGTAACCAATTAAACGTAAAAAAACCGAATAATTATTTTTAATTTTATTTTTTTACGTTTAATTGGTTACACTATCAATAGTTCCAAATATATATATATATATATATATATATATATATATCATCATGCCTTTTACCCATCACTGGGTTTTTCGCGTGAAGTGCGGTTACCAGCCGTCAAATCACGGCCTCCAAAGATATTAGTGGAGGAGGAGCCACAGGGGTAGATTTTTAAAATTGGTGAAAATTGTTTGTCGGCTGTGGGGATCGAACCAGGGTTCTCAAGATCCACAGGCCGACTCGATACCACTGAGCCACCTACATATATATATATATATATATATATATATATATATATATATATATATATATATATATATATATATATATTATGTTTAACTACATGTATGAGAAATTACCAAAAATAACGCTTGTCTATTTTATACAATAATTACTTGAACACTATTTTTATGGCATGCTTGTAAATGCTATATTTATTTATATATATATATATATATATATATATATATATATATATATATATATATATATATATAGATCATTAAATTCCTTTGCAATAATTGTGAAACACCGTATATAAATGACAAGATGGGGTAGATTTATTTTTATTCTGACCATATATCCCTTTTTGACGTACTTGATTGCACTTTTTATATATATTTTTAATATAGAGATAGATTCATAACGTATTCCTAAATAACTCCCTTTCCAAGACTTGAAACAACTTTAGTGATAATTAGCATCAAATTAAATTTGATGCTAATTAACCTAATGTATCTAATTGGAAATTTATTATTTATACACAATATTAAAATTAATATTAGCGGATGATCTGCTCTATGAATCTGCTTGTTAAAGACAGCGGTTCTTAAATTGTGGTCCGCTGACATCTGCCAGTAAAAAAGGGGTTGAGTTTTTATTTAAATACCGAAATTTTTGTTATTTTATTCAATACTATTTTTATTGTTATTATTTCAAATTTTATTGACATCGAAGACATCCAATGATATTGTTATAATATTAGTGTGTTCATTAACAAATTTATGTATTTTTACCTTCTCTGAAAGCATGAAAGCACTTTATATCAAACTTTAAATAAATATCTAATGCACTTTAGGGTTTGAAATCTTGAAATTTCGTGAAATTTTGAAGCGGATCCATAATAATAAAAAAAGTTAAAAACCGCTGACCTAGAATATTTTACTTTGCAATTTTGCAGTCAACTTAATTTGCACGATTGTTATCTCGTGTAAAATGAGAATTACAGCATATAGTCAATACAGAACCAATAAGAAAAGGTCCAATCGGTATGTCTTCAATTCAGCCCGCGGCAACTACCCTTAACTTCACTGTTCGCGAACTTACTGTCCAAATAGCTGGTTCGTTTTGTTGGAGTTGGGTTCGTATGTCTTGTCTCGCTCCCCGACATACAAATCAACCGAGCGCGAACTCAGAGAAGCGGAGACTCAGAAAGAAACCCGTGACGAGCACGGCGACGTGCGGATAAATTTATTATACGTGTTGTAGACTGTTTTATTGTCTGTTGACTTTATTTTTAGTTTCTCAAGTCTACAAGTGATTTGCGTGATTTTATACAGTCAACGAGAAGTTTTCTATAGACTCAACTAGATAAAAGCTGTTTTTTTATTGATGCTATCTGTAAACTGTAATTTTATGTCAAATTCAATCAATTATAATCTTAAATATTAATATAATATCACTAAAATAAATACATATATTTTAAACAATGTTTGCGAACTGATTTCTTCACAAAGGAAGTTAGAATTTTTATTCTAATTTTGATTAATATGTTTCTAGCAAATTATTTGTTCACAAATAATTTACTTTTGAATTTTCTGCTATTTTCTACAACTTAAATAATGTTTATCATAATTTTGGGAAATATAAATTATCCGCTTGCATATAACCTATCGTTTTTAAATTCTTCAGGACCACTGTAGCCTTTGAGTTTAGGGAAAAAAATAATAGTTTATTTTGTACTGTATATTTATTGCAATTACAAAAGTAAATTTTTAATGGAATCAGATTCTCTTCCAATTAACTACTTTGTTAAAAAACAAATCCTTGTCAGATCCTAGTATACTATCAAAAACAACCTTATAAATGATTATTTCAGAATATAAAAATGATAAAAGAAGCCGCAAAAAAATTGCAATGCGATTAATACAAACATACCGATTACTAAAATCATAAAAGTGTCAATTCATTTTAAGACATTCGAAAGACGCTTCATTTTTTTCAAATAATAACTAAAATAGGTTAGATATAGACTAAAGGAGGATGAGCTTTTCAACTTGTATAATAATTAACGAACGTTATCAGAAGTAGTTAAATTACTACCATACTTTACTTACAAAAGTAAATCACCCATGAAACCAGCATTGTAAAAAGAACGTGAATGAAGACAAATAATTCAGTTCGCAGTAAATCTAACTCGATGCGGGTAGAACACGAATTACATGTGAACGTCAGTAATTCGTCCTGACACTTGACGAATTTCCATCACTCGGAAAGCGTATGTCAATTTTGCAGTACTTTATCGCTTATTTCGTTCCGTTAATGTAATAACTATAACTGACAAGCGGAAAATGTTGTCACTTTTGTGCAGAATTATTGGATAAGATCAACAACATTTTTAAAAATAACTTACTATTAGCAATTAGCCAACGTTTATTGGGAAATAATGAAAAAATGGCTGGGATGTATGTTGTTATAATACTGTTATTGTTGACGATTCGATCCTAATATGGACAATTATCACAACAACAACAGGTATAAGACGAAATAAACAACTGTTTAATTTTATATCAATTAGCAAATGAATAATTTTTTACTTATTTAAATAAACAAAATACATTTCAGTAAATTAAAAATATGACAATAGTAACAGAACACAAATGCGATTAATTTACATCATAAATCATTAAATTCAAGAAAAGATTACATAAATAATAAAACCTTTATAAAGATAATTGACTTGCTAAAATCTAGACGTCGTTTCTTTTTAAAATAAATGCTGAGCTTTACAAAAATAATTATTGTATTTTTATACTTGCTTGTGGAACAAATCAAATTCATTTCAATTTTTTTTCTTAAAGAAATATCAACGTACTTTGATTCGTTCAAGTCAGACTAGAACGATGATTAAGTTTTTCCAAGTTACTTAATTCGAGACAGAAGATTGTATGTTATTTTTCTGTTTACATTAAGCATCAAGTAAAAGTAAAGTTTTAAATTATGTTGTAGTTTTTCTAGGTTGAATTTTGGACTTCACTATTAGCTGGAATCTCTTTGGATGTTGAAGAAATAAATAACAATGCTCTTCTTACCTTTAAATGCAATTTGAAGTTATATATGTTCTCTGAACTGATTTCATGTTTTATATATATATATATATATATATATATACAGGGTGAGTCTGGGAAGACAAAATGTAATGTTTTAAGTTGTTTTTGTTACTGAATTTGTTGCTTTAGTTTGTTAAGTTGTATAACACTGTTACATTTTGTTTATTTTCACATAGCCACCTATAATATTTGTATAAAAATTATTTCTAGTATTTCTCAATTTTCTTATTTTTCTCGAATTTTTTCAGATACATTAATAAAAACTAATACACCGTTGAAAAGAGAAAAAAATGGCGGTTTTTATTTTAGTAAAATAATTATAGGTTGCTATTTAAAAAATAAAAGTTGATAGTCGTATCTTGTAAACCTGACTTTATAAAAAATATCTACATCTGCCATCAAATAGTATATTTGAAATAATAAAACTTTCATATGAACCATTTTTTTCTATTACTCATAATAAAAAAGTTAAAGGGGGAGGGGGCGTCTTCCCAGACTCACCCTGTATATATATATATATATATATATATATATATATATATATATATATATATATATATATATATATATTGTAATAATTTGAACTTGGCTTTATATCAACTATTTTTTATAGAGAACCAAGTTTCCAGATATATTTTATAGGTATGTATAAATTATATGGTTCCAATTATCAATAGCATTTAACAATATTATTAGAGTGATTAATTTGATATTCAACGACCCCATATCAAACATGTCACATTGAACCTTCTAAAACCATTTTAAATCCCAAACTAAACCAAATATCCAAGTTGGCATGCAAAAATATTCATGTTAACACAAACTAAATCAGGTCGGAAATACACGAACCGTCATCACCGCTTCAGCCACACTCAATTGTTTCAAAACAAAAGCGCGTGGAAATGACAGCGACAAATAAACCAGACAGCGCGAGCGAACACTATTTAAACGAAGAATTTACCACGAGCCACTTGGAAAGTAAAATACGGAGCAGGCTTGTGTCCGGCCCAAGAAAAATCTAGTCAGGTACAGCGGATTCAGGTGTCACGTAATATACGTGAATGTAAGATACGTGATGTCGGTACAGTGAAGTGATGTTGTACACGCGAAAGAGGGTAGCGTTTGAGAGGGGATGTAGCTCATTCTGCCTGACTGTGATATGTGGACAAAATGAACTGGGGAATATATTCTTGTGTACGAACTGTTGGGAGGTGTGTGAATAAATATGTGACATGTGAGAGCTGTAGGCAAATGGTCGGTTTACAAAGGAAAGATGGAAATGAAGCCGACATACGAGTACCAGAATCAATGAATATTCAGAACTTATTAAAATATTTTTTATACTTTGTACCGACAATCAGTTATATCAAAAAAGTTTAATAATTAAGTTCCAATTTAGTCCTTGTTCCAATTTAACATATCCTATTCCTTGTATTCCAAGTTTTATTTTCATAACCTAAAAACTTTTTGTAATTTAGCTTCATTTGTTTATTTTATTAATTGTAGAGCATACTTGGCTTTTGTTAATTTTATTTAAATGTATCCTTCCCATATTTTTTAAGACTTAATTTAACTTTTTCATTTTTATTTATAAGTTGCGTTTATTAATTAGTGTTAGTTTGTTGTTTTAGCGTTGTCGGTTGGCGCGCGAATTGTTTTTAATAAGGACATGTTTTCGGCACAACGTACGTTCCTTGTTAACTTTCATAATAAATTCTTTAAAAAAATTCCAATAAATATTAGATTTAGAATCGAATATATTTATTGAGATTATAATACAGCACTTATGCTATAATATTTCCTTGTTTCCTATTCATCCATACCCTAGATTGTGAATTGTACATGCGTTTAGTTGTTTCATATCCAGTTTTGATTCTATCTCTCTTCTTGCGTTATTTCAGTTCTCTTTATTCATATTCTTCATAAATATTATTAACAATTAGAATTGTTGCAGTTAGGTATTGTTCTCATCTCTTTTCTGCCCACTATTTAGCGAATCGGTCTTTCTTTCCCGATGTATATCTGGTCTTTTGAATTTTTCATCTTCCTGAAAAAAGATGTTACTTAAATTACGTAAGTAGGTGAAGACAGAGGTCTATAAAAAAGTGAGCAAATTGTAGGTTTACTGAGTTTTTGTGAACCCATCCAGTGAACTCGGTTGATTTATTAATATTTGAAGAGAATATTACTCAGTTCCACGGACTCTGTAGCGAGATGTAAGGAGGCATTTTGCCGTTGTATTTCATTGCTACGGAATGCCCAAGTGCGGATTAAGTTGAGTTCACGTGACTCTGTAATCCCTTGACCACATCACCTCATCCAGCGGAGGATTCAAGCCGTCTTCAAGGCGTTCTCAACAATCTAGGTCCGGTCCCGCAAGCACCATGGCCACGGGCGATCTACGCGGTCCATCAGCAAATCTCAGGGCTACTTTCAAAACCTGAACCTGAACCAGAGTTAGAGATATTGTCAAAGTTAAGTGGTCCCAGTTTATTATTAAACATTTAGTTCATATATATTTTATCTACTTTAATTATTTCATTTATTTAAAGTTATCTTTTAGGTAACACTCTGTATTTTGTATTCACCTTCACAATTAAGTGATTTAGTTCTGTATTTACTCGGTAGATACTGAGTTTGAGCTTCATATAAAGTTCTAAAGGAAGGGTACTTTATTTTCGTTCTAAAGTAACGTAAGTGTTCGCGTTGGTTTTGCCCATTGTTTGTTTTAACTTGCATTGTTGGTCTTGTTTTACCGTGAGCGTTACACTGTTTCGCAGTACCTCTAATTCTCTATTACTTGGTTTGTATCCGAAAATGATCAACTTACGCTAAGTGTGCGTTTAGGTGCGTAGACGGTCGCGCGTCGGACAGGTCAAAGTGTTGGTGTCGTTTTTGGCAAGTGCTTTATTTTTGTACCAACAGGAATACTCTGTATACTCCAGCTTTATTTTATCCTGTGTACTACGAAGGTGAAATCTTCGCTAGATAAGTATCTACTGAATCTGTTTTATGTATATTAAGTATTATACAATTACTTCAATCTACATTTCACTGATTTATTATTTTATTTATATTGTGTTTGAGCCTTATTTCTTTCTGATGAATAATACTTTTCTGGTTAATTATATTTAATTTTTTTATTATTTCAACTTATGAGATCCTATTCTCACTCAGATTGTCAGCCCTCACACGTCCTAGCGACCATCGCAATTTAATCATATAAGTGCACCAGTTATAATTTATCAAGCTAATTCGAACCAGCCTTCTCCACTGAGAAGTCGGTAACTCACCGAGAGGTAGGGTAATTTTTGTTTATGATATTTTTATAATATATTATTAATTGTATTTGGTGGCTTTTTAATTTGCAAGATTGGTACTACTACGCAGTCTTACTTTAAATTACATTTCTAAATTATAACCTCAAATATTTAAAAATTTTCTTTTATAACAATTTGAAAGTATTTTCAACGCCAGATAATTATTTTACTATTAAGAAAACTCAATTTGAAGGTCAATGTAAAACGATATTACAACATAGTAAGCTATAATATAACCTGAGAATATAAATTATCAGAATATACATATTTATTTTTATTTGATTTGACGGCTGGGAACCGCACTTCGCGCCAACAAATATAGCACTTATATATAGTCGGTTTCTCTTCTACCCTATGGGTGTTGAGAATTTTTATCGTTTATCCTTCAACAAATCTTTTCCATTTCTTCTTATCTTTTGAAAGTTCAAACGCTTGTCTACTTGTTGTATTTCTCTTTCCTAGTATTTCATTTACGGTGTCATCCCATGTTTTACGAGGTCTTCCTCTGCTCCGTTTTCCTGACGTACGCGCCTTCCATATTTTTTTTACTAGTCGTTTTTCCGGTAATCTGTTCAAATGCCCAAGCCATGATAGTTGTTTCTCCTCAACCATTTGCTTAACTGATTTGATTCCAACTACCTTCCTTATATCTTCATTTCTTAGTTTATCCAATCTTGTTACTCCAATGACTCTTCTTAAGCATTTCATTTCGATGGCTTGTATCTTACTAATTTGTCTTTGGTTTAATACCCATGATTCGCTGCCATACAGCAATATTGGAAGTATTATTGTTTTATAGGTTGTCATTTTTGTTTTGACAGAAATATTTTTATGGTTAAATATTGCATTTCTCAGTAGGTGGTAAGTTCTACTAGTAGACAGTATTCTAGCATTAATTTCTTCTTCGATACTTCCCCCTGCGCCTATAATACTCCCAAGATATTTAAATGATTCTACCTGTTGTATTTTCGTGTTGTTGATTCTTATGTTGATGTTTTTACGTTCCTTCGATATGAGCATTACTTTTGTTTTGTCTAAGTTAATATTCATGTTTGCCTTTTTCAATTCTTTATTCCAAATATTAATATTTTCCTGTAGCTTTTCTGTAGTATCACTGAGTAGTGCCATATCGTCTGCAAATAGTAATTCGGAAATATTAATTCTTCCTAGATTTAGATTTCCAATTGTTGTCTTTTTAGCTTTTTTATTAACTTCTCTTACTATTTCATCTATGTAAATTGTAAATAAAAGGGGGCTTAGATTTCCACCTTGTTTTAAGCCCTTTGTTGTCGTAAATTCATCTGATATGCAATTTCCAGTTCTTACGTAGTTTTTACTATTCCTATATATGTTTTGTATTGCACGTAGTAATTTATTTCCTATTGCTCTATTTTTTAGAACATTCCATAATTTTTCTCTATTAACTTTATCGAATGCCTTTTCTATGTCGATAAAACAAATACTTATGTCTTTATTATATAGCACTTACCGAGATCTAATACTGCAGTGTGCCACACCTAGTAATGGGTAAAAGGCGTGATGATATATTTATTTTATTTATTTTTTTTCAGATTTTATATTATAACTACATGATTTGCACGGAATTACTGTCTATATACACGTGAGGTTAAAAGAAAAGTATAAAAAATTTTCATGCTTAAAAATTTCAAGTATATTCATATGAATTTACAGTAAAAAAAACATCAAAATTTGCCATATAATCGTAAATCCCTAAATTGTATTTCGAAGTAAATAACGCAAAGTAATAAAAATGTATATTATACTCGTTTTAGACAACTACTATTAAAAAGCCCTTGTGACTTTTTCCTTTTCCCAAAACTGAAAAATGTCTTAAAAGAACGTCATTTTAGGACCGTGGAGAACATCCAAAAGAATGTGACAGATATGCTAAAGGCCATATCAGTTGAAACCTTCCAGCGCTGCTACCAAGACTGGGAACAACAACTCTGCCGATGTATAGCTGCCGAAGGGAACTACTTTGAGGAGATTATATTATTGTTTGAAAATATAAAAAACTTTGGTAAATGTAGAAAGTCAATCTCATTATTTTTCTACCACATCTCGTAAGTTATTATTCAAAATCCGTAAGTACGGTGGTGTGGATAGCAATACGGAATTCGAATCCGGAGATCCCGAGTTCGAATCGCACTCAAGCTAAAAATTATATAATCTACCACACTGCGGCTCGGTGAGTGCGGACCCTGTACTGTAATTGGGATTAAATTCCTGTTGTACAGTGTAACATAAATAAATAAATAAATAAATAAAATATACGATTTGTTCATACACTTTATGTGTATTGAAAATAACTATTAATAAATTAAAATAAATGTAAAATATTTAATAAATGTATATAGTTTGTAAAATAATTATAGAATGTAGTATTCGCATTTCTTGTGTCTAATTCGATAATAGACTTTCAACTATTTTATTTTTATTTTGAAGATAAAAAAACTGTAAGAAAGTAACCAGAAATTAGAAGATAGTAACATAATATAGGGAAACATTCAGGAAATTTATCAAAGAGCATGTAAGACAGAGAAGAAAAATGTAAATACAAGAGTTAATTGATTGATATTAATAAAATACTATCTGTTTAAAGAAATAATTGAGAAATATAAGCAAATAGAAAGAGTTGGAAAACACAAAAACGATAAAGAGAGGAAATAGTACAAACACTTTCATTTATACAAAAGCCACGTGACCCTGTCGAGCTTTGTTGGCAGGGGGCTACTTGACATCAGCGCTGGAGGGGGCAGTGGCGGTGGATGGCGGCAGCAGCGACCGGGAGCATCATGGAGGAGCCATCAATCAGCGCGGGATTACCCAGCCGACGGTTATTAAGAACGCAACGTATGACAGAGCACTAAAGCAGCCCTCTCCAAGTCGCACTGAAGCCTCACAGCGTCTCCGTCACCGAATACCACAGCCTCTTGTGGGCAGAGAGGGTACAGAAGAAATCACTGGTATAGTACGATATCGCAAAGTGGTACAAAACAATAGACAAGGAAAAGAGACAGATGGATCAGAATACTACTAATTGGCATGTTTATAAGAGCTGTCATTTGTATTTTGACTTTTGTGTAGTTTCAATTATGAGGCCATATTTATTTTTTATTTTATCACAGAATATCAAATAATTACAATATTTATTTTTTACAAAGACTTCCGTCAGTACGGTGGTGTGGATAGCAATACGGAATTCGAATCCGGAGATCCCGAGTTCGAATCTCACTCAAGCTAAAAATTATATAAACTACCACACTGCAGCTCGGTGAGTGCGGACCCTGTACTGTAATTGGGATTAAGTTCCTGTTGTACAGCGTAGCATAAATAAATAAATAAATAAATAAATAAACAGTATGCGAAAATAGAGTAGTTCATGTTTTATTAGTTGCCCAGATTACGTGACACTATGTCGTCATGTTGTGCAAATATGAAGTTTGACCAATGAAAATGAATACTGTAAAAGCTAAATGTCAAAATAATTTGTTGGTACATGTTTTTTTTTTTACTCAAATTTATTTTAAAATGTACTGATTTATGTCATACTGTTCCGTCATATAAGTTACCTTTTAGCGGATTTCTTAAATTTATTTATTTTGGAATTTATTCACATACGTTATTGTAGAAGCATTTTTTAAATGAAATGACTGGTCCAATCGAAAATGTTTCGTGTCGTTTTATTCTACAAACGACATATTCTAACAAAGACATAATTTGTATCATTTAAACTGGTCTCCTGAATCTTGATGGTTTAACTCAAATTGGAAGCAACAACCTTGATGTCGGAAATGATTGTCAGTCAGGATTACTGTTCCCTAAAAATACTTTTGTATTATAGACAAAATGCTCTTACTTGGATTTTACTAACGTAACGATACCCGATAACGTTATAATAACGTTTCATTTATTAATATAATTCAAATAATGTAACAATTATAAAAAAAAGTATTGTAACAGAAACGTAGCAAAGAATGATTCATCAAATATACGAGTAATATTTTGCCCATTTTGCCTTTGAGAATATAATTTCCTTAATTACACATAGTTTGTTGTTTTACATTGTATTATAGATACCACTGTCACTACATGAATGACAAAAATAATTTATTTATATAATAGAAAAATTGACTTTTTAAAATAACTTTATATTTATTTCGAAATATTTTTTATAATAGATAATTTTAATTTTTAGAATAAAATCATGTGTAATAAAATAATATGTTTTATTTATTAGAAATTAGAGTACAAGCTAAGACAAATCTTGAAAAAAAATACCTTGGAACGTATAGTGTTTAGTAAATTAAAACTTTGTTCAAATATTATTTTTATTTAGGGAAATAAATAGCCCTTGGTTGACCTTATCCCTTGACTAATACCTAGCTAATACAGAAAATGATAATTATGTCAACTCTTATAAATCAGTTGATATTTTCATCAAATTTGCACTAAATTTAATCATAGTTATATCTATTCCTTGGCTACAAATATTTCAAATTAATGAACTAGTTAAAAAAAATAATGATGGAACCGTGGAGTCCAAATTATAGATATAGAAAACATAATAATATATTCTAAATTCAAATAAAAAATTAATAATTCAAGAATTTTCAACTTTAACATTCATGAAATATAAAGAAAGATAAAATAAAATAAATATATTATCACGCCTTTTACCCATTATTAGGTGTGGCACTCTGCCTTAGTAGATCTCGGTAAATAATATATTTCTTCGTGTGAAGTGTGGTTACCAACCGTCAAATCACGCTCCCCAAAAATGTTACAAGAGTAGTTTTAATGTGGTGAAAATTGTTTATCAGTTGTGGGAATCGAATCCAGTTTCTCAAATACATAGGCCAACTCGATACATCCTAATATATTTATAAATTTATACATTTCCCTAAATTCAGTTATTTTCAGAAGTATATTATGTTTCACGTTATGACTAGAGTTATCACAGCTTCAGGTTCACTGTGAGAAATTCCAACTATACGTGCAAGTGCAGTAAGAAGAGCATAAAAAGCAAACTGGTCCACTTTAACACCCTACACATGAATATTTTACACTCCATTCACCGGGTTGTAAGTACGTTCGTAACATAAAAAGGCGAAACACAGAGGGCAGCATACGTCCACGTCTGAAACGAACTAGTGTAATTAGAATTTGACAAAGGACTGTTTAGTTTTCATTTAATAATTATACGATGAGCTATTTTACTTACAGCCTCGCTTACATAGCAGTTGGTTCATTTTGTGGGAAAAAAGAGATCCATCACACTGGGGAAGCTTACGAATGAATTTTTTTAATAGATTATAATAAAAAATATACTCAATAAAAGTACTAAAGTCTGAATTTAAAGTATGTTCTTTAATAATTATTATATCAAATATTTCGTGCATTTGTTTCATATTAACATATTTTGACACATACCAATGTTCATTTAAATTGTTAAATAAGTTTAATAATATTTTTTTTTGTTGAGCATGAATTCAATGATTTTATTGTATAAATTTCAAGATAACCAAGCCTTGCTGATAAATTTTATTTTGAACTTAATGTAACGAAGCGAATTTTTTATGATTTAATGATGAGGTACATCAACAAGACATAAATTTTAAGTGTGCTTTAAATTGACTATAAGGAGTTAAATGTTTGACAGAAATAGCCCTGTTCAATAAAAAAAGTAGGAACTGAATTTAAATAGTGCAGTGCGTTATACCATACCTATTCTAGTTCTTGGGTTTAATATATATATATATATATATATATATATATATATATATATATATATATATATATATATATATATATATATATAAAGTATAGCTCGCTTATTAACTCGTGGAACTTACTTATATCCAATGTAGAGTACTTAATATCTCTTAAATTCCTTTCAGCAATAATAAATTCTTGATAATTTCATCCCTCATCAACAATCTATTTCAATCAACAATGAACAAGGTTAAAAAAAAAGGGAATGGCGTCCATGTGGCGATTATTATCGAGTTTTAAACTGTATTACATTAACAGGTAGATACCCAATTCCTCATATTCAATATTTTGCAACAAATCTACAAAATAAATCAATTTAATTCAAATTAGATTTAACAAAAGCTTAGTATCAAATGCCATGGATGCATTGTATCTAAAA
This sequence comes from Pterostichus niger, assembly GCA_947425015.1. Lineage (NCBI taxonomy): Eukaryota > Metazoa > Arthropoda > Insecta > Coleoptera > Carabidae > Pterostichus > Pterostichus niger. The sequence goes on along the minus strand of OX380341.1, from coordinate 18,334,442 downwards.
CAGATATAATTACACCTTTTGGATTGTTTGAATATTTAGTGATGACTATCGGCAGAGATGTGCATCTACGTGTAATCTTTAATTATCTACATCTACACGTAGACAATACGTCGACAATTCTAGCGACGTAGACAATGTAAACAATGTAGATAATGCATCTGACAGTTGTAAATTCAACATAACCTAAATTTATTCCCTTGTAACTATTACATGTATTCGTATTTGTGAGCTCGGGTCATTATCGGTCTTTATATAATAAAACTAATAAAGCAACTGCTCGTACATTACTAGACAAATGTCTGGCTTGGGTCTTGGGCGAACTGTCATATTTTTTAAATCGATCAACGCGACATCTCACCAGACGTAGTTTTCTTTGGCGCTATTTTTAACAGTAACCAATTGACAAATTTTGAACGTTTTGCCCTGCACAACTATTTTTTTTTTCATGTAGTCCCTAGAATAAAAATAAAAATCTCTAACAACATTTAAAATTCCCTAGTTCTAGGGATAAAATTTCTAATCTGACTTAAGTGAACACAGGTGTTTTCATTGTTTACATAGTCTACATTGTTTACATGAAAAATGAAGATGTAGACTACATGATTGTTTACACGTAGAGAATGGCGTAGATTACATGCAGTAGACTACACGCACATCCCTGACTATCGGTCTTAGAATATCACTTATATATTTAAAAGATTTATTGACGAAGTATTTCATGGATTAGATTTTAGTTTTGCCTGTATAGACGATATTTAAATTGCAAGCCATCCGCAGCAAGACCATTATAAACATATAGCATAAAATACAAAATAAATATTGCCACAGTTGAATTTTTAAATATTTTACATTATAATTATTAAAAACTGGTCGAGAGAAAATATTTATTTAAGCTTTAACATATTACTTTTTAATTAATGTGAAGCGCATTTAAACTTCTAGAAACACTTGTATAATCAGAGTTGTTAATCTAATATTAAATTATAAAATTTTAACTGATCAAGTTGAAAATATATCGTGTCTTACAAATATAAAATCATACGGTTGAAATACGAGCGGTACTATTACATTACACGTGCGAACAGCGGCGTAGTTTGCAATCTCCTGCTCTCGACTTTAATGCACTTAAGTGTAATAATTCCGGGCGGGCGAAGCAGTAAACGCGTCATTGCAGGTGCTAACTCTGTCATGCATAATAAATATTACGTAATCTTGATATGAGCAACAAGTGCTGGTACTGCTGGAAGAGTCTAAAATTGTAGTGTACCAGATTTCATAGCTTACTTAACAAAATGTATTCAGATATATAATATTAAGCTGCCAGAATATTAAATCAACAACAGCAAACTACGATTTTAAATGTGTGATTTGAATATTTATAGTTCCAATAGCATATTATACAACGACGCTATAATAGCCATTATATTGAATTATATATCTATACCTTATCTACGATTATGTATTACATGTAAGATTTTTTTTATAATTTCGTTTTATAATGATCCCAAACTAAATAAAATTAAATCAACATTGCAATGTTTTGTGATGTAACTACAGTAATAGACAAATGAAAAAAAATCATATTTATTATGTTTTTTCATAGTTACTTACCAGTGTTTATGCTTTTTTAATTTGCAGAGAGAAATTGATTAAAACAAGAAATATCAAAGTTCTCGCCTTCGCTCTTACTAAAATATCTTCCAAACTATAAATTCTTCCGTCACCATCTCCAAAGAACGTAATTGCAATTGACGTTTCAAATAAATAAATAAAATGAAACAATATCCCTAGCAATGTAACGCAATAATTGATTAATATTCTTATACACATAACTATAATCATATTTATTATACATTGAAACTAATTCTATATATTCTAGTGCAAAATAAAATTTTGTATGCATCACGGACATTACTACATGGTAAGGTAATAAAATTATTTTATTTCGGTAATAAAAATAACAATAAAGGTCGAGTCACAAAGAAATTTCCTTAAGATATATACCTACATGAGTAAAAAAAGAAGACCATCTGGATTTTCAGAATATAAGATTTTTAAGTTGTTTTGAAAGTCCAGCTTGCACAGTAAGTGCATTTTGTAATAGCGCTGAATTGATGCACACTAGACGTAAGATGTTCTTTGACAATACAGGACGTTTTTTAAAATTATTACAAAAAAATTAAGGATATACAGGATGTTTCACAGCTTAGAGCAAAAAATTAAAGGGTATATTAAGTACGACGTGCTGATCACGAAACAAATTTTTTTTTTTTTAAATTAGAAAAATTAAGGGTTGTTAACCTAAAACATTTTTTGTAGTACTGCACTGGATTCGCTTTCCTATTAAACACAAACAATGAAGTAGGTATCAACTACGAAAGAATAATTACACAATCCAATTATTAGCAGTTATTTATAATAGAATTTTATTTAATTAATAACTTTAACATAATCATCCACCCAGTGGCAGTGGCAACGAAAAATTTTAGACTGGGAAACATAGAAAATAGTTTTGCGATTTAAAAAAAAAATCATTTTGTTTCATGAGCAGCACGTCGTACAGAATATACCCTTTAATTTTTTGCTCTAAGTTGTGAAACATCCTGTATATTGTTGAATATATTGATTATTTATATTTTCCGAAATTTGCAAAAATAATTGCACATTACTTGAGACAAACATTTTTCGTGCCACTAAATAAATAAGTAATAAATAAAAATTAAACATTGAAAGAACTGTTACACTAGTTTAGTAAAACTAATTGAATTTAAATTTTTATTCAATACTGTAACCTATCAACCCAGTGCCATGAAAAATGTTTGTATTAAGTAATGTGCAATTATTTTTGTGGATTTTGGAAAAAATCGTTTTGCGTTTTATTCAGTCCATCAAATAATATATACCGTTTTTTACAATAATTTTGAAACATCTGTATATCGTTTCTTCAATGTTTCATAACTAAAATATGCGCATGTAATAAAAATATTTCATAAGTTAATCTAGAGTTTTTAATATTTCATTGTCTGTGAGACTTAGCCAAGTGTTTAGTTTATATTTTATTAAATCTAGTTTCACCAAGTGTATGGATGACAATTAATTTTGTCTTTGTTGTTATTCATTGTCTGTATACCAAAAAGGACAATATTGTCGGATATATACTTCTTACAAACTTTTGTAGATAAATACATATTTTATAAATAAAACGTTATCCGTAATATGTTACATAACAAAGTAGAATGTCATTACCACTATAATTTACTGGATTAATCGAAAATTATCCGTAACATGTCAGGATGCTAAATAACCATTTAATCATTACATGATATCCAAATAGTCTGATTCCCATAACAGTAACAATATGTTGTTTAATACATGTACATCCTAACAAACAATACAATAAACGCGAGTGTTTAAACAATACACTGAACCTGTCCGGTAACTGGTACAACTGTTCGTGGTTGTACAATGAGCTGGGGCAGGAATAGAGCTACCGTAGTGTACACTTGTACTGTACACACGAAGAGTGAAAAGCGAACCACATTTGTATGCACTAGCGAGCATCGGGTCCCGTTGTTAACTGCCCCTTCAATAACATCAGATACTATCATCAAACAATGCCAACTGCGGTTACCCGCGCGCTACATTTAAATTTGTATTTGCTCTATTTTCTTGGTGAGTGCACAAATGTAGCCCGGAACATTAACTGCATCCCGATAGCGCTGTGCTGCGGCGCTGTAGTCGTGCGTAGCGCTGTACTTTTAAACATATCACTGTGCTGTTGTACAGAGTCATCCCTCACTGAACGCCCGATGCACGCTTGCCAAATGCATGCAATGATTTGTAACATTAGCCTGGTTTCAATGATCTCTTTACTGCAGTTACCGCACAAAAAGTTATCTTTTAGCGGTTGGTAAAACTGTTTTATCTAATATGGTTTTTAAATTAAAAATGAGACAGATGAACCATACTGACGTAAAATCCATAAATATGTCCTGACGTTACTGCAGAGAATTTCAAACGATGTTATTAGAAATAACCAAACTGCTTATTCTGCGATTGAATAATAAATTAGAAGCATAGCTAATGTCATATATCTGAGGGATTAACCCTGGTTAGTGTATAATATATATATATATATATATAAATTATGTTTAACTACCTGTATGAAAAATTACCAAAAATTACGCTGTCTATTTTATACAATAATTATTTGAACAGTACTTTTATGGCATGCTTGTAAATGCTATATTTATTTTTATTTTTTAATGATTTATTTTTGAAATGTTATTTACGATAAATAATAGTGAATTACTAATAGGAAATTAACATTGTTATTATAGTTAGGGGTAGATGTGTATTTATATTTGATCTAACTGATAGGATATGCCTTGGACCATGTCTACTAAATTATAAATTTTCTTAACGGGAGCAAAATGTTAATGCAATTTTATTTATGAAATAGTCGTAGTTAGATTCTTGGAATTGGACGTCCAATTCCATCGAAATATATGTTTTAAATGTTAAAAAACATTTAATTATCAAATTTTGTAATGATTGACTGCTCAAAAATCTACGTATTAATATATGACCCTTCTAACTAAATACTTTGAAAATGTGCCGAAACGTCATTGAACAAATAAATAATCACTTAAAAAGCTTATTAATCCATCCCTTAATTGTTTTCAAATTATTTTCAGCTTATCCAAATTTGCGATGGAAATATTTAAATTTCAAAACAGTTTTATAGGTTCCGTTATATCTGTTTATTATTTATGTCATAATACATGGAGTTGTTCCCATCATGCGTTAGAATTATGTTTTTGCTACATACATGAAAATAGATGTAAGTATTTATAAATTTTCCTCAAACTGAATGTGTAGGAATCAATAAAGCAAAACAATAATACGTACTGAGTAAAATATGGTTAAACCATAGATCTTTGATATAAATTGAGCATGCCCGCATCTTTTACATCATTAATTTTCCCGGTGGTCTGCTGCTGCTGGAAAGCTACCATCGGTTTGTTCACAACGAGCGATTGAACCAGCGGCCATCGTTCGCTCGGCCAACGGATCCCTGTCTTAATTTATAGGCGTCTCCGCGTGAGACGTTCAAGCCGCCGCCTCCGACGCCGCGATGCGTTCACATTCGCCGCCAAGTGATTGATGGATCGAACTTATACCCGCTACATTATTAGTTGCTGTCCGCACGTACTACATACGCCCGACGTCACAAAAAGTCCACTGAAAAACTAACATTTTCTACTTAACCAGCCAAACGTCATGTCCGTGACTAATTGATACTCCTTTGCCTTAATACACTTTGCGTCAAAAACATTTTACTAATGACGGTTTCTGCAAAGTGCGTCGTGACTTCCATTGCCTGTTTTAAACTTTAATGCAGCAAGAAGAACATATAACTAAGATATATTTTGCGTCTTGTTTAGTGAGAGCAGTAGATATGTTTCCAAATAAAATTTACTGTTATTTTTTGTTGTGATTGATGGGTTATTGCACAAAAAGTCTTATTGCTAGAATTAATGGGTGATTTAAGAATATACTTTAGATTTGAGAGCTAAAAAAGGAGAAAATGAATTACGAAATGTCTAAAATATTAAACATAAATGTTAGAATATAATGAACTTATATGATATTATACCCATTTCACTGAAATATAAATAATGATTTCTTGCTATATTAATTCTACACTTAATGATTTTATTTGAAAATATTGTGTGTCTTACATAAATGAGACATAGGTGGTAAGACACAGAATATCAGTTTTGTGTATAAATCTTGTATATGTCAGAGTACTTTAACAGGGTAATTGGAGTGACCCTTATTTATTTTGAACAATTGTTAAAGTTTACGATTCTAGATAAAAATGTGAAACTGGTATTTCGTTAACAATTGGAAAAATAACAAAATTGTAAACTACTTAACATCTGTTAAGGAAAGAAGTTTTGTTAGTGAGATTTTGGTAACTATTATAAATAACAGTATCATTATATCTAGGTAAAATAAACAACTGCCTTGAACTTGTCTAATTTAAAATACTGGCAAATTAATATATATATATATATATATATTATGCACTAAAATTTATAATAATATTAAAGTTTTCATCTCAAATTTTATTCATATTAATAACAGTAAAGAATTACAAAAACATGTACGCATTCACTGAAAATAGTTTATTTCCGTTTATGCATTATACTAAGTTAGATAATGGATTTGAAGGATTGCCTAGATACAGATCAGTAGATCAAAATGTATCCAAATATCTATATAGACATAATTGTCTGAAAATATTTTAATTTTTAAATTAAGTACTTATTAAATAAGTACACAATAATAAAATAAATTTGTCATATTCAATTACTGATGACTAATTTAATTGTTCATATTTTGAAATTAATTTAATTTTAAATATCAAATTGTATTTCTATTAGTTTTGAAAATTAATTTTCACCCAAGTGAGAAGATGAGTAATAGTTGAATAAAAAAGTAAAAAATCTTATGGACACTAGTCATTATCTAGTCCACCTTAATTCAATCCTTTTCCGGATACAACAAGTTTTTTGTTTAATATTTTTCGTTTCGCTGAATCTTGAATATTCACTCGAACAAGACGTTTCAGAAATCAGAACAAACGTTTGCTTCCGATAATAATGTTTAAATAATTTTTGTCAATTTAAATTCTTCGTCACACAGCTCCTTCATGTGAACTTGTGCTAGTCGAAGGAGTAGGCTATACCATACTGATGAGCTCTAATAAGAACGAAATGCATCTATGGTTATTAACTGTGCTGGCCATCTTCTGATGATGACCTAATAAGTTGACTCGGAGGCTGAAAATCTTGTGAAACTCTGACAAATGTTTGTGTTTTATTTTTTTAAATTTACATTTAGTATAATTTATTTATTTATTTTGTATGTGTTTTGTTTTACAACAACTTAATATCTTTTGTAGTCTCGCCGGTATCGCCTGATGATTATACTAATGGTCGAAATCGATAGTGTGATTCAAATTTGTAAAAATAATAGAAAAATGAATAAGAGTATCAAAATTTATCCTTAAGATATTTTCTGTATTCAGTCCCTAAAAAACCTATATCTTTAATGCTCGTTTCCACCAACGAAACTTAAATTTAATGTCTGACTTAAATAAATAAAGGAAAATCGTAGTAAAATTTCATATGAAGATGTTTATATTTTCTCTAAAATATTTGATGCGATATTGTCAGTTTAAATAAAACTTAAAATTTCAGTTTCAGTGGTGCAAACGTGCAATACAAGATATTTGTTTACGAAATTAAGTAAAACATTTAGGACTTCAAAATAAAAATATTGTTAGGTCACTTGCTGATTTACTTGTTAACTTGACAAATTTTATGATCTTTATCAGGACCGTATTGAATATATTTTTAAAATATTTATAAAATTTGTATTTTTTATAATTAATCATATTTATCCTGATCATTTTATATTTTATAATATCTGATTAGACATGGTCAGCATTCGCAGCCCTTTAGAACATCGTGAATTGAATTTGGCTCATCATCTCTGTAAATTGATTCATGGTGAAATAGACGATCCCAACTGCTTGAATTTTCTTTGCTTTCACACTCCTCTTGTCCTTACACGTAACTCAAGCACCTTTTACCTTCCATCTCCTCTTACAAATGCTTTCTCCGCGTCTTCTATAAATCGTATGTGTTTAGTTTATCAGTCTAAATTTGCTAATATTGATGTTTTTAGTATAATCCGACGTTTTATTTATATTTTATCTACATTTTAAAAATGTTTTCCAGACAACATAATAAACAACACTCGTCCGTCAAATAAGGATTTAATTTTGGTTTTTGACTGGTTATTTTGAGTTGGATTAATATTTATTGATTGTCACCAGAATTTGTGCATATCCTTTTACTAAGATAAGTATTATCTTTGATTTTCAAAATAGTTTAATTTTTTATTTTTTTGTCTTGTATATAGTATTTCATATCGTTAGTTGTTTGTATTAGTTACGCTTAGATACGGTGAATTATGATTTGTTTTTAGGTGTGATTGACATTTGACAGGTGTGTGAATGTAATTTATTTCCTTTCTTTTATAGTTAAGGATAAGCCTGGTAAGCTACCTTAACTTCTTCTTCTTTTACCGAGAGAACCCTATTTCTTTTATCTTTTGTTCTAATGAGGAATAAATGGGCGAAATTTGATGAATGTAAGTTTGGTACGTGGAATGTTAGAGGTATAAATGGAAAAGAAAATGAATTGGTGAATATAATGCGTGTGTATAATGTAGATGTTTTGTGTGTGAGCGAGACAAAGCGGAAAGGCTGTAATGAAGAAGAGGTAGATGGATTATTTTGCTTGTGGTCGGGTGTTGCAGAGAATGAACGGGCAAAACATGGTGTAGGAGTGCTTGTTAGTGAAAGGATGAAACCGTTTGTAAGAGATGATAGTTGTATTTCATCGCGAATTCTTTGGCTGAGACTTAAGGTAGGCTTTCATAGAATCTTCGTTGTGTCAGTTTATGGCCCAACTGAATCCGAAAGTGATCTTGAGAAAGATCAATTTTGGAATTTGTTAGATAGTGTGATTGATTCGTGTGATCCAGGTGAAAAAGTTATCGTATGTGGTGATTTGAATGGTTGGGTGGGAGTAAAGAGAAGCATGTCTGGGAATGTATTGGGTAATTATGGTGATGTGAGAGTGAATGAAAACGGTAGGAAAATAGTATCCTTCTGCTTAGAGCGTGATCTTTTCGTTTCCAACTCAGTCTTTAAACATAAATTAGCTCACTTGTATACATGGGAGAATGTGAGGGAGAATAGGCGGAGTGTGATTGATTTTATTTTGTATGATGAACGACTAAGAAGTTTAGTTGTGGATACGCGTGTGAAGCGTGGGGCTGAATTGGATACGAATGATCATTATTTGGTGGTGTCGCGTATACGTCTGGATAAATGTTGGCGAATGAGGGTAAAAGGCACCGAAAAAATGTTTCGTGTGAAATCTAGTGTACTACAGAATGAGGATATTAGAGATCTGTTTGTTGAGAAAATAAATGAATCTTTGCCTGTATGTGAGCCTAATTTTGAATGCAGCATAAATGATGTTTGGATAAAATTTAAGGATACAGTTCTTAAATGTGCAAAAGAAGTTTGTGGTGAATCCAGATTAGGCTCTTGTCCAAGGAATGCATGGTGGAATGATGAAGTGAAAGAAGCAATTGAAGAGAAAAGAGAACGTATTTGCGATTTCTACATGTAAAAGATGTGCCTGGAAGTTTACGTGATGAATGTTTGCTAGAATATAAAAGGTTAAATAAACATGTTAAGAGAGTAGTGAGAGAAAGTAAGGTGCGTTTTGATGATTTGATGAGTGAAAGAATGACGAATGATTTTACTATGAATAAAAGAATGTTTTGGTTGAGTGTGAAGAGATTGAGAGGTGGTAATGTAAGGGCGGTAAAATCGATTAAGAGTGCGAATGGTGAGTTATTGTGGAATGAATTAGACGTTAGAAATAGATTGTGTGAGTATTTTAGAGGCTTATATGGTAGCGTAAATGGATCGAATTGTTGTAATGAAAATTCAAGAGAAAATGTTAGAAGTGATGAATGGGATATAGATGAAAGTGATGTTAGTTTTGCATTGTTACGTTTGAAGAATGGTAAAGCTCCTGGTTTGGATGGTATAACGAATGAGATGTTGAAGTATGGTGGTGAGAGATTATTTGATTGGTTAGTTTATTTATTTAGATTTTGTTTGAAACTGTGTGTAGCTCCTGATGATTGGAAAAGTGCTATCATTTGTCCTTTATTTAAGGGCAAAGGTAGTTCGAGTGATTGTACTAATTTCCGTGCGATAAGTTTGTTGAGTGTGGTAGGGAAGTTGTACGGGAAGATTCTTATTCACAAGGTATGAACCTTAACAATCTCCAAGTTGAGTAATATGCAAGGTGGATTTTTGCCTGAGAGAGGGTGTGTAGATCAATTGTTTTCTCTTCGTATGATTGTTGAGAAATCACTTGCTAAGAACAAGAAGGTGTTCTGTGGCTTTCTCGATCTTAAAAAAGCATATGATAGTGTTCATCGAGTTATTCTGTGGGATGTACTTCTAGAGTACGGTATAAATGGTAATTTGTTGGGAGCGATTCGTGCATTATACGAAGATAGCGAGGCTGCGGTGAGAGTTGATGGTAGATTGAGTGATTGGTTTTCTATAGATGTTGGCGTGAAACAAGGTTGTGGGATGTCCCCGTGGTTGTTTAATTTATATATGGATGTGTTGTTACGAAAGTCGCTGAATGGGGCGGATGGTGTACGTATTGGTGGCAGTGTAGTGCCTGCGTTAGCTTATGCGGATGATGTAGTTGTAATGGGTGAATCTGAAGAACAATTGAGAAGAATGATTCTAAGTATAAATGAAGTAGGAAAAGGTTTAAATCTATTACTGAATGTTGATAAATGTAAAGTGTTAGTGTTTGAGAAGAGTGATTTGGTGACTGATTGCAATGTTTCGGTGAATGGTGTGAGATTGGGTCAAGTAAATGAGTTTGTATACTTGGGGAGTGTGTTTTCGAGGGATGGACGTATTGATCGAGAGATTGAAAGAAGAGTATCTGCTGGATGTAAGATATTGGGTGCTCTGGGAACCTTTACTCGGAACGTGAATGTATCCAGAGATGCTCGATTGAGTGTTTATAATGGTGTGTTAGTGCCTACGTTGATGTATGGTAGTGAATGTTGGGTATGGATGAAGAAACATGAACGGCGTATAACTGCTGTGGAAATGAGATATTTGCGGGGTGTGTGTGGATATACTAGAAGAGATCGTGTCCGGAATACATTGGTGTATGATGAATGTGAGATTGGGAAGAATGTTGTAAGAAGAGTGGGAATAAGTCAGTTGAGATGGTTTGGTCATGTAGAACGTATGTCGAATGACAGATTGGTGAAACAGGTGTATGTTGGTGAAATTGAGGGTGAAAGTTTGCGTGGACGGCCAGGAACAAATGGATGAATATGATTGAAGGGTTGTTGCGTGAGCGAAAGATTCTGAGCGTGAAGAATAAACGAGCTTGTATGAAAAGAATTATGAATGTGGTTGAAGCAAAAGTGGTGTGTCAGGATAGGAATGTTTGGAGAAAATTAATTGCGGGATAAATATGATGAATGAAGACAAGCGTATGATTCTTGATTTTAGATTAATTGGTTAGATGTTTTGAGTGTTTATCTGCAATTGTGCGGAGACCATCTTCAGAAACAAGCGCAGTGTACACTAGCGAATGGATGAATGTTTGTTGTGTGTTGATGGATTTTGGTTGTGAGAAAAGAAAGAGTTTGTATGGAGGAAGTGTTAATGTGGTCGAATCGAGTATCGTGTGTCAGGATGAGAATGTTGACGGGTTCGTGCTACCCCATTTAATGGGATATAGCGTGATGTTATGTATGTATGTATGTATTTTAAAAGTATATTTTTCTGTTCTCTAACTGGATTTACCTTTCATTAAATTGTAAAAATAAGAACGATCACCGGTAATCAAACCACAAGTCTAATTCTACGATAGTCGCCGTGGTATAATTTTCATCAGTAATAGTTAATTAGCTTTTTTTTAATTGTTGTTGATTAGATATGTTAAGGTCTGTTCTTCTTTTTAATTCGATAAAGATATGACAAACATCTATATCAATTTTTTTTTTAATTTGTTCGGTTCATGGCAGATATAAATTAATCACTCAAATTCTACGGCTCGTCAAAAATATATTTTTCACGCGCACAATTCAGCCTGCGAAATTCAACTTTTTCGTAAACAGTCCGACATTAAATTCATTACTGTCAGCTACTTTTGACACAAAAGATTACAAAATGCCGCCGATAAACAAACAAATTGTTATTTTTTTTAAATGTCTCCTTGGTTACACTTTCATATTTATAACAATCATTTCGAAATTAAATTTGGAATAATTTTTTTAAGTTTTTTAATTAACATAATTCAGTTGCGTGAAAAATGTCGTATGTCGATAAAGGATTTGAAGCGCTCAGAAAATAGTCTGTCTCGGCTTTCAGCCTCGTTCGCCGAAATTTTTCTTCAACGCACACAAACAATTAATTCACGTCCTAAATACACAAATAACTATATTCTACTATCTGTCAAAATATTATATCGCGATACATCAGTTGAGAATGTTTCATCTATTTCTATATCATGTATGAGAAATTCTAACCTGCAACCTGCAGTGTATTTGGTCTAAAGAAACTGGATTCTACCTCGAAATATTTAAAATAATTTCTGTAATTTGTGGCATTAAAAAGTTCTAAATAATGTTTATGGTTAAATTTAGTATTGTTATAAGCAATTTTGTTCCATTTTCAATATTTTTTATTTGCAAAAAAACTAACTTTCCTATACAAAATGCATATTTATTATATATAACATTGCACGTTAATTAATCTGCAATTTAATATTATCACCTCATTTGTACATTTATAATAGAGCTCATATTGTTGTTAAATATATATTTTTCGACTAGTTACATGAATCTAAATTATATAAAAATACAACTGTTTAAACTTTTATTTAATCAAATACTTTTCTCTTTCTATATAAAACACTTTATTAGGAGATGGATATCTGGAGCCTTAATAGTAGAGTTGATTTCAACTACAATAAACGTGCATCAGATAACTGAATATTAATCTAATTCACTGGCGATTAGCGATCTTAAAGGCCTATTATCCCTAACCACAATTATACCACTGTTGAAATTAACTCATTCTGTGGATTAACAGAAGTTCAGTAAGTTACTCGTTCGTCTTGAAGATATTCCATTCTCGAGGTTAAATGTAATAAACTAGAATAGCAGGTGTATCATAATTTTGTAACCTAATTCGAAATGATTTTAAGGACAATGCTTATTGTTTGTATAACAATGCAGTATGAACGGTATGCACATAAATAATTTTTAGTGAACAGTAGGCGCCAGAGACTTGTAAATGTAATTAGCACTACTGCGAGTAAAATAATGTAGTAATATATCATATAAAATATCTAGACATTGACGGCATTAGTATTATCTTATAATGAGGTAGCTATAATAAGATATTGTTTTGTAGATTTTAATGAACTATTGTAATGCGAATGCTATTACTATAAAATACCTATAAATGTTTTTACCTTATATAGGTGACAGTCTTGCTTAGAGGCAACATAAATACTAATAATAAAATCTGCAACTCACCTGGAGCATAACAGAAAACAATAAAATTACACTTAATGGGGTAGGTGACTCAGTGGTACTGACTCGGCCTGTGGATTTGAGACCCCGGATTCGAGTCCCACAGCCGATAAACAAGTTTCTCCAAGTTAAAACTACCCCTGTGACTTCCCCTCCATTTTCAGATTTGGGACTCGTGTTTTGGCGGCTGGTAACCAAACTTCACGCAAAAAAATAGATCACCTACCGAGATTTACTACGGCAGAGTGCCATTCTCAGTAAAGAATAAAAAGCGTGATGAATATTTTATTTTTATTAAGTAAAAGAAATGTTTTCTCTATACTAGGTATATACCCGCATATTAGATTTTTTGAATCGTGTAGTTCTTTTTACTACTATTATTTTATTAATTCAAAGTATATTTTCAGTTTTTTATAATGCTAAACTTGTTACAATATAACAAAATTAGGTGTATTTGCATTTTGGATACATTACACTTATTGAAATAGATGTGTTGTCATTATATTATTTGACTGACTTAAGCCCGGTTGCATAAAACGACGCCATATAATTATTGTGTTAACTACGCGAAAAAGTTAAATGGAATAAGAAAACGTATCTAAGATATATGTCAAAATTTTTAACAGTTTGATATGTTTGACTGTCAGAGATATACGAAGAATACAGAAATTACAAAATTGTTGTGTTCATTTTATTCTTGCGATTCTTATAACATTAAGACATTCAGAATTAGGTTGGCTAAACATGCAAAATCGACGTATTTATCATTTAGCATATTTAATACGCCAAATCATCATGTGCTTCATATACCGGTATACAATTCCATATTTTATAAAAGAATCTTTAGTTACAATTGTGCATTTCTATATAGGTACTCGTAAACAGGTGAAAGATGAGTACAAAAAACTGGAAGTGAAAACTTTTTCATTTAAACTTTTTTAAATCCTTTGATCAAATAATAATAATTTTCTGTATATATATATATATATATATATATATATATATATATATATATATATATAAGCTTTATGTTCTTGTTATTAAGTAAATATGTTTATTTACTTTGTATGTAACCTATTGATGTTTATACTTGTAATGTTATATTTTTCTGTATTTTATGTCTGGATTTAATATATTGTTTTTCATTATGTACAAATTGTAGGTTAAGTAGCTGAACTTTGCCAATAAAGTGATATTATTTTTATTATTATTAATATGAAAGTTCATATTCCACAGCCTATTTTCAACCAATAGCAATCAAAAAAACTATTTTATTTCGCGTATTTGAAAAGTGTAATATTTGACTCGCATATATTGGTTATTACATTTAAATGATCACTTTATTGCCGTGTAATATAATTTACATTATAATATAATCGATTCTTTTTCACACAACGTACAATATTGTACGTTGTGTGAAAAAGAATCGATTTTTGTTTTGCACATGAGTACATAATTACTCACATTTCGCACGGTCGTGGAAAAAATGTATTTAATAGACGCATAAATGGTAGCACTTAGCTACCACATCAAATATTAATACTTCAATGAAAAAATTAACTTTTAGTACAAATATTCCAATAGAAAAACTTCACTTTTTGATACAATCCAATAAAAAAGTTTATTAATAAAAATAAATTTATGGATAAAAAATTTTTGCTTCTCTGAAAACTCATATCAAACATGAAATCATATTTTTCACATACACAGTGTTTAATAATAACGTTATTGTCCCGCGTGGTGGCCGCGCGGGTTGAGGGTCTGACTGACGACCATAAGGTCGTGGGTTCGGGTTAGAGATGCGCATTTAAAAAAAATTTTAACCAGACCCGACTCGAACCCGATGGGTACCCAACCTGACCCGATGGATACCCGACCCGATGGATATCCAAACCGACCAGACCCGACCAGATCCGATGGATACCCAGACCCGACCAGACCCGATGGATACCCAGACCCGACCAGACCCGATGGATACCCAGACCCGACCAGACCCGATGGATATCCAACCCGACCAGACCCGATGGGTATCCAGACCCGATGGATATCCAACCTGACCCGACAGGATGGATATCCAATCTAACCCGCTTATGTGTATACTACTTGAACAGATATGTACCCAACTAATCCGAAAGTTAATTTCACAAGGAATATGTAGTATTTCATTAGGTAGAAGAAAAAAATCTGTTAATATTAACTGTGCAAAACTACTATTTACTTAAATATACTTGTGTACTTACAAGTAGTTCAAAATGATTTGTTAAAAGTATAAGTATTTGAGTGAATATTTAATTAAACAAATATATAATGTTTATAGCTGTTTTGCGGTTTTGTAGCAAAGACTACACTAAAATTCAGTAAATAGCAGTGGCGAACCGAGTAAATTTATTTGGAGGGGGCTTGGGTGTTTGTAAGACGAGTAGATTTAAATATATATATATTATAGGGTAGGTGGCTCAGTGGTATCGAGTCGGCCTGTGGATCTTGAGAACCCTGGTGCGATCCCCACAGCCGACAAACAATTTTCACCAATTTAAAAAAATCTACCCCTTTGGAGGCCGTGATTTGACGGCTGGTAACCGCACGTCACGCGAAAAAATATATCACTTACCGAGATCTGCTTAGGCAGAGTGCCACACCCAGTGATGGGTAAAACGCGTGATGATATATTTATTTTTATTTATATATAAATTTTTTAATTACATTTAAATAAATATGAATTATAAGTGAAGAACCTCCCCTTGTGTGCGCCAGTGGTAAATATAAATACTAACGCGGAATGACATAAAGTATGCTAAAATCCATGATTTAGATAGTATAAATAAAAGCGACAGCAGAATTAGAAAAATATACAATTTGTGATACATTTGTTATTTTGTGCCATCTTTATCGTAGCATTGCTTTGATTTATGTTTACAAAGCATGAATGAGAGCGCAAGCACTGTTAGATTTTGAACTCGGCTTAATATTATAATTTTTTTCAAAATTCGCTAAATTAAAGGCATGATTCATGAAGCGTATATTTCTGAGACACTGGTCGACATGAAATTTTTAATAAAAATTATAATGAATTATTATTACATCTTTTACGTAGTAATATATTTACTTTCATTTTATTTATAATTCATAATCCACATTAAAATGTATTAGCCCTCAAAGTTTTTTTATCGTTTTTTAACACCCCGTACATTATATGTATAAGTGGCCAAGCGTTAATTATAAATTTTAAATAAATTCTAAATATACTTGTAATGGGGTAGATAGTTTATGGTCTTGTAGAATTGGGAACCCGGATTTCATTCCCACAGGCGACAAATAATTTTCACCACGTTAAATTAGCCCTGATACTTCCCCTCCACTAATATCTTTGGGAGCTGTGATTTGACGGCTGGTAACCGCACTTCATACGAAAAAATATATCACTTACCGAGATATGTTGCGGCAGATGCGTAAAATTCGTGATGATATATTTATTTATTTATTTAGAACGTGAATATTTCATTTAAATATAAATTATACTATCTAACCCGCCCAGACCCGACCGGACTTACCCGTAATGAACCTGACCCGACTTATCCGTATCTAACCCGCCCAGACCCGACCGGACTTACCCGTAATGAACCAGACCCGACTTACCCGTAATGAACCAGACCCGACTTACCCATCGGGTCTGGTCGGGTTGGATATCCATCGGGTCTGGTCGGGTTGGATATCCATCGGGTCTGGTCTGGTCTGGGTATCCATCGGGTCTGGTCGGGTCTGGGTATCCATCGGGTCTGGTCGGCTCTGGGTATCCATCGGGTCTGGTAGGGTCTGGGTACCCATCGTATCCAACCCGACCCGAACCAGACCCGACATGAACAACTTACAACTGACCCGAAACCCGACTGCGGGTCGGGCCGGGTCGGGTCGGGTTTCGGGTAAAAAATGCGCATCTCTAGTTCGGGTCCCGCCCGTGGCGGCCATACCAAGGACATATCGGCATATGACATTAGTAGTTGGTCCGGTATATAAATTTTTAAAAAAATAACGTTATTTGAAATTGCTGACAGAAATAACGTATTCAAATGATTAAACATACACAAAAACTTTATTTGTAAGATGTGGTATTAATTATCTCCTATATTATTTTTTTCAATATGAAAACGGTCATCAAAAGTTTTTTATTTTACAAATTTAATAGAAATATAGAAATAAAACATTGCTAAAGCAACGGAAAAAGTTTATAGAATTTAAAAAATATTACAACAAAAATTAATAACATTTATTTATTTATTTATTTATTTATGTTACGCTGTACAACAGGAACTTAATCCTAATTACAGTACAGGGTCCGCACTCATCGAGCCGCAATGTAGTAGTTTTTATAATTTTTAGCTTGAGTGCGATTCGAACTCGGGATCTCCGGATTCGAATTCCGTATCGCTATTTACACCACCGTACTGACGGACATGCAAGTATTCTCTCTATTTTTCTTGTGTCAAGCAATATATTTTCCATAAAACTATACTTGAAATATTTTCATCAACCAAAGATAATTATTTCGTACAAAATTTAAATAACTACACAATAAACAAGTCTTGAATAAAAATTATCCTCAATGAAAAACGCATTTAAATTTACAGAAACGAGAAGGGTTTCCTCCTTTTGCGTGATCATCCGAGGGATATTTCGGGCCAGCAGCTGTTGTCTGTGCGTCTGTCTGTCTGTCGGGCTGACTCATGGGCCTCGCCCAGGGATAACCTCCGCTAAGATAAATTGGAGAGCGCAATGCTTTAAATTTATTTAGGATCTGAGAAATTAGTGGCTGTTTGTATGCAAAATAAGCTCGGTATCATAAAATTTGAATTTGAAATATTGTCTTACGAACAACTGAAACTGGGGGATTCTATTCTGTGTCTTAGAATGTTTTAATTTACTTCTTCTTGAATACAAAGGTTTGTATACAGGGTGTATTATTACAACAATATATCACTGAAACCTAAAATTAAATATAGTACTTACAGAAAATCTTTTATTACATAGGTATATTTCATATAACCGAAATGTTCAAGTATACAGTAGAAAAACTGAAATCGGTTGATTTTTTCTTTCTCAAATAATTTCTAAACTATTGCGACTCGAAGAAAATGTTTCAAACAAAAAAAGAATATTTTTTACTGTGTAACTAATGGCGAATATTACATTTTTTTCTTTCGAGATATTAGATTAAATTTTAGTTGTTTTAATGCAACCCATATTTAATCGTACTGTCATAAACAATTTTCACCAATCTAAATCTACCCCTGTGGCTTCCCCTCCACTAATATCTTTGGGGGGCATGATTTGACGGCTGGTAACCGCACTTCACGCGAAGAAATATATCACTTACCGCGATCTGCTTAGGCATAGTGCCACACCCAGGAATGGGTAAAAGGCGTGATGATATATTATTATTATTGTAATAAAATTGTCAATATTTTTCCCTTTTAACCCATACCAAGCACATAATGGCTCATTTGGTTTTAATTAACAAAACTGTTTATTTGTAACTTAAAATAAGTTGTTAATTATATATTTCTTTAAAAGTAACGAATGTAAATAAAATAAATAAATAAATATATCATCACGCCTTTTACCCATCACTGGGTGTGGCACTCTGCCTAAACAGATCTCGGTAAGTGATATATTTTGTCGCGTGAAGTGCGGTTACCAGCCGTCAAATCACGGCCTCCAAAGATATTAATGGTGGAGGAGCCACAGGGGTAGATTTTTTAAATTGGTGAAAATTGTTTGTCGGCTGTGGGGATCGAACCAGGGTTCTCAAGATCCACAGGAAGTAAGTAACGAAAGTAATTGACCGAAAAAAAAAATGTTCTTTACATTACAAATATTGGGTTTTAAAAAATCATAGTAAGTTTTGGAATAAAATCGTAGAAGATACAATGTTTATTATTTACTTGTGAGATCTCAAGTATTGTTTTTACTAAACTGTTATATAAAGTATTATTACAATTTAAATCCCTGATTGATTTTTCGAATAAAGAAAAGAGTTATGTATAATGAGGAAATTAAGTGTTCTAAAAATATGACACACTCTACACTATAATATTTTCATGTGTATTCTGAAAAACGATAGCCAAACGAAAAATAATTCAAAAGATTGGTCCAAATTTTAAGACAATATGGTGCCGCTATCAGTGTCAATTCCACAACTTCTGTTAGAGAAATTTCAAATATCAAGGAATAAAGTTGAATATCATATATCATGGGGTTAGGTGGCTCAGTGGTATCGAATCGGCCTGAGGATCTTGAGAACCATGTTTCGATCCCCACAGACAAATAATTTTCACTAATTTAAATCTACCCCTGTGGCTTCCCCTCCACTAACATCTTTGGGGGCCGTGATTTGACGGCTGGTAACCGCACTTCACGCGAGGAAATATATCACTTACCGAGATCTGCTACACACACCCAGTAATAGGTAAAAAGTGTGATGATATATTTATTTATTTAAAGTTGAATATCGATTAATAAAAAAGTATCATCCATACAAACCAATGCGTCAAGATACCAAATCGCATAACCATATTATCATCATCATCATCTGTGGCGCTACAGCCCAAATCGGGCCTGGGCCTACCGGGCACACCGAGCCGCAGTTTTTACACTGCCATACTGCCGGTTTTCGAAGTCAAATGCTACATTATTTAAGGCGTATAAGTGACTAGCTTATAGCGCCCGAGTGTGATAAATACATGTAGCTGTATTTTATATTTTACGACAAATCACATATTGTCGACAGGCGGATTCGAACTGACGAACCTTGGCTCGGGTAACGTCACAGTATGTTAAGAGATGTTAACACGCTCGGCCACCGCGCCTTTATAACCATATTAGTCGAGAAGTATTTTACTGAAAAAATGTGCAATTACCAGCGACACGATAATAACTTTATATTCAACTTACTGTTTTCTGATGAAGCAAGATTTACCAAAGATAAATAAATATAAAATAAATATTTTTAGCTTGAGTGAGATTCAAACTTGGGTTCTTCGGATTCGAATGCTCCAATGCTACCTACACCACTGTACCGCCTAGTGCAATATTTAAATTGCCATAAATAAGAAAAATTAAATACAAGTTGAACGATATAGATCCAGCAAATTGTACCAGTGATAATGAAACCTTTGATTAATCTTGAAGTTTTTCTTTTCTGAATTAAGTTATATCAATTCACCGTTTAAATTAATTGCCAGGAAAAACTCCATATTATATATTTTTGTAAATAATAAAATGGATCATTTATGTAACTACAATTATACGCTATCTTCATTTTTTGATATCCAAAACTAGAGATGGGCGAATATCATCCGCGAATAGTCGAATGCCGCGAATATTGACATTATTCGATATTCGAGATTTTCGAATATTAACGTCAGTATAGCGAACATTCGAATACTTCGAATATCGCGCCATATGTTGACCTCAATTTTTGACTATGTTTTTCTTTATCATTTGTACATAAACTTAAAGCAATTACAATACTTTGAAGTTATTAATAACAAAGATATTTTATTTCAAAACCATGAAGACGTACCATATTTCAAATTTGTTTTTCGTCAACATTTGAAGTTTTCGTCTTTTTCTTTTTTGTTTTAATTTTATTTTATCTTAACAATTTCATTCAAATAATGAAAAGGACATAGTTAAATAATTATTAATAATAAATAAATTAACTTTTAGGAGTATTCGAATATTCGAGTACCTCGAATATTCGAGATCTGATTAATATTCGTATTCGATATTCGAATTCGAGAAATTTGATATTCGCCCATCTCTAATTTTTATTGACATATAAATTTAAATATGATGCGCTTTTGTTCAGATTTACAGATCTGTAGCGTTATAGAAAATTACAGAATAGCACCATTAACCTTAAGATAGTCGTAAGGGTAAACTATAGAAATAAATAAAATTATGAGGCGAGTACATGGAAATAGATGGTCTTTATTAAGACGAATTTAAGGTCTGACTGTGAAGACAAACATTGTTTTCTAAATGAAGGTTCATAAAAAAGTATTGGAAGATTCCAATTTCATTTGTTCTTATTAAATAGATAACTAATAACCTGATAATTTTGTTATTTTTCTATAAAAGAAAATATCAAAAAATAAGCATAAAAAAGAAACAAAAATGGTAGTGCATTCAAAAGACAAATCAATTAGAACATTTATGGTAAACAACTGCGCAACAGTTCAATTCATCGAATATAAATGTATGATTTTCATTGTTCATGAGTCGTATTTATGATAGAAAAATAAAAATAATAGAGTTATTAACATACGAACATATAACTGATCAAGTATTTGAAGTATTTCATGCAATTATCACTCAAGGTGTGTAAAATGAAATATTTAGTAATTACTTGCAAGGTAATTGCAAATGCAATTATAGAAATCGAAAAAATGTTATCAAATCAATTAAACATGAAATGTCAATATATGCATTTAATTATTTTTTATTGCATTTTACATTTTTAACGGTTGTTATCTACGATTTCTTATTTAATTCCTAGTATCCAATAACAAAAAACATTAAATTTATTATCTCATATAAATAAATATTTTACACATCTAGTTAAACAAGAAATATACTTCATCTTATGAAAACCTATAAACTAACACAATCATAAAATAAATGGCAAAACTTGATTTATAAGCCTATTTTCATTTAATACTGCGATGTGAATAAATATTTTACTCGCCATATAAATTACCAGTCACATACGTTAGACATAAATTAGTATAAGCCCCGAGTAGTAGCGAGTCCACGTTTTAAAAGTCCGGGACTTTACTGTTGCGATACACGCTCCGTGTTCACGTTGCAGCTCTTGACCATACGTTGCTTTGGCGTTCTACCCCCCGCATTGTTGCCTTAACTGCAGGAAAACACTGGTCAAATTACGACGTTCCTGTTCAGTCTATCCCGATTCGCCCTGAAGTAATCAAGTGCATCGTTTCATTTTTATTCTCGCATATATGAAATAAATCGCACATATCACTAGTATATTTCTGTAAAAGGATATGCTAGTCAGACAGAAAAGTTATTTAAATTGCTATTGCGTAGCTTTTCCTTTTTTCGGTAGATGGCATGGCCTGTTCAACAGAACTTCTCATGCCATCTTACCTGTTTGTTAGAGATCTTATTCTTTGCTGGCACAGTTCTTCGTCACCAGCTTCTTCACGTGAACTTTGTTCTAGGTGAAGAAGTGAGTCATACCATACTGATAAGCTCTAATAAGAGCGAAACGCGTCTATGGTTACTAACTGTGCTGGCCAGGCTCTGACGATGCCCTCATAAAGTGACTTGGAGGCTGAATTTTGTGAAACATAGCCAAGTGTTTATTTTATACTTTTTATTAAACCTAGTTTCACCAAGTGTTGGATGACAATTAATTTTGTCATTGGTGTTAATTAGAAAAGTAAGCTATTAGGTGTACTTAAATATTGCTGACATTTTAATAATGATTTGTTTAGCAAGAGAAGAAAGTGAAATATATCTTCAAAAAAGTTCCACTTCATTTCCCAACCTTAACACGAAAAAAATAAAGCATCTAAGAGAAGAAGACACTTTCTTTACTTTTTCCATGATGTGTTTACTTTTTCTATGACCGCTAAAAAAGTAAGCTTTTCGAACATCTTTTGATTAGAGAAAGTGAATAATTACGGACCAAGACTCATTGCAGACCGTCACTATTATAAACAAGGCATTCTGTAGACCACAAATGCCTTTTTTAACATTTTCGTTTTGTATTTATTGATATGCAAAACATTGATTAATTACACTTATAAATCGATTATTCCTAATTTGTAATCGTAAAAAAATAAACAGGGAAATGTTAGTATAAAAAAATTATTATTGTCATAAATAATTGATTTTTGTTGCAGTTTGAATGGGCTACACCTTTGCGTAATGTTAAATTACACCGTTGTTTTTCAGTTATGGATATAGCTTCATTCTATATCCTTAGGGGAAAAAAACCTTTGATTCTATAGTAATGAAAAGTATCACTTTCTTCTTGCAATTAAGAATATAAAATTTTACTTTCTGAAGAAATATTCATTTGTATTTGACATTTGCATAAGAAATAGAAAATAAAATTCAAATGACATTTGTTTATCAAACCGACGACTCGCATAGTTTAGCTGGTAAAACGCTTTATTGAAAATTGCGAGTCTTGGGTTTAAATATATATATTGGATGAATTTTACTCTCTCAAATAATAATTTATTTATATATTTATTTATTTATACAACTCTGAACAACAGAAACTAAAACCCAATTATAGTACAGGATTCAGATTTACCGAACCACAGTGTAGTAGTTCATATATTTTTAACTTGAGTGGGACTCGAACTCGGGAACGCCGAATTCGAATTCTGTAACGCTATTCACACTACAGGCCTGTCTGTATTAATAAAATATTATATATAGCAACTTTGCAGCATCATTTTAAATATTTTTGATATGCCATAACCAATTAAAAACTGATTATTTTCTAAAATTAAAATATAAACTATGCTGAGCAGGTTTCAAAAACCTTCAAATCCTTTGCAACCTGATAGTACAAGAAAATTGATATTGTGGATAGATATCTAATATCTGAGTCATATAAGGACGAAAAGGCTCAGGCTGAACAGAGACAGCAGCGACTAAATACCATTACTCGACGATGAACGTTATTAATGGAGCACGGCAGATCCCTGTACTTACAAGTAACAATGACTTATTCGCAGCAGACGTGGGCTTTCGATCGCATCGTTTAAAATAAATTGTGAAATAATAACGCGTCGTGTTATAAATAATAGCCACGCCGCACAGCGTAACTTCGCGTCTGCCACTAAAATTGTGTTATTTACGTACAGAAATTAATGATATTCGAATGTTGCTCAATTAATAACCATTGATAAAATATAATTTATGACGGCATTTGTATAATTCATGTGCTGTACGAGATACGCCACATGGAATTGGTTTGGGACATAGATAGCACTGCAGTCGATCCGGAGCTCGACAGGCGACAGTTTCAGTGACATGTGCACCACACTGACAAAACGAAAACGTCCACCTGATGAGTGGCGCAGCCATGCCACTGAACCAAGAACTAAAATCTTTAATCTTTCACAAGTGATTGATGTTAATTATTCAAATGAGATTACATATTTATTTTCATTGCATCAGGGATTTTATTTATAGTTTAATTTAATGAATGTATTTGCAGAATTTTTTTCTAGTTTCATTAGATAATATCTAAACTTAGGTATAAGTTTAATTACGAGTATAATAATACTTTGTATGAATTTTAGGTTATATTTTCTGATAATCGACGAAAATACATTTCACAGTTTTTCTATTAAAGCTCATTAAAAATATTAAATTATTAAATCATTATTATTATTCAAAGCGTCGGACTGTCAGACCCAATAAACTGTAACGCATAATATATATACCTATTGATTTATTCATTTTAAATTATTGATGTTGCGCGTCAACTTCAATATAAATAGAACTAACTCTAGGTTGTTACTATTTTTAAATATCAAAAAACTATAAATAATTATTATTCAAATCACCAATTTAAAAATATAAAATTATACTCGAAAGTTATTTTTCAATGCTCGGGGGATATTCGAACAGAATTTTCAAAATATATTTGGAAACATTTTAAAACAATAATAATTAAATGTTAAAAGCTTTTTCTTACCTTATCAGTTTAATGACATAAGTAATAATTTGCACAATTTTGTAAGAGAGTTTCTAGAGGCATATTCCATTTGATATTTGGATCAGATCTAACTTAACACTTACTGAACAGGATCACTAATAGCTTACACTAACTTTTGTTTCACTACAATTCGATTTATCGTATATGAACTGATTTAAGTGAATTATGTGGCAAATGATAAAATTGCCACTCCATCCATAATGGTAACTAAGAAGGTTGCTATCAAAATGACTTATCAGCAACGTTACTATTGTAGCAAATTTTAACGAAATTAGCCTGAATGTTCCATGGAAAATTATCAGCTATAATATCCCAAAAGCATTGATAATGTGTTAACTTCTAAATTATTTTATAGGTTAGGTTTCTTTTCATAAGTTTGAGCTTTGAAATAACTTTGAAGTATACCCTTTATATATTCTGTTATGAAGTGTCAGATTTGTCAAAACAATCTAGATCCCAGGTCTAAATTCCAAAAAGACATTAGCATATCCGATAATACAGTACCAGAAGACAGAATAACAAGAGAAACGTACATTTAAAATTTTAATAAAAACTATGTTCTTTTTAGTTTCATATTTTATTTCAATAAGTGATACAAAATAACATCGACATCATTTCATGTATATTGTAAATTTAAATACAACATTGATGTAATCTGATTTAAATCATCGTCATTTGTCACGTAACAAAAAATCTTATATCAATGCTTATAGACAGTGGCGCACACAGGTAAGTGTCCTGGAGGTCCGAAAACGCTCCTTGAAGAAGTTAATAAACATTTTATGAAAAAAAACGACTTAAATTATAGAAAAAAATTAATTTAATAATTTGTACAAACTATAAAAAAAGGCTTACTTCAGGTTACTGGCGATTAATTGTAATAATATTTAATTAGTTGGCGGCGTTCTTATAATACAATGTAATGTAACAAAATCCTATTAAAAGTACGAGTAACAATATGTTGAGGAAAATACAAATTTTAATTATTTTTTATGCTTATACAATTCTGTATGCGCCACTGATTATAGAAGCACTACAGACGAGGTTACGCTTTTATTATTTATAGATCGATTGGTTAAGTAAATACGTATACAGGGTGTTTCTATACCTCTGCCCGAAACTTTAATGACATATATAATTTGATATACTGATTATAGAATAAAAAGATTTATTTTGGAATTCGCAAAAATTAGTGTATTTCATTACTAGCGAACATATTTCATTTAAAAAAATAAAATAAAAATGAGTTATTACAGCAGGTACCTACATAATAACTAATTAATAAATGATTATTTGTAGGCAGTGTTTATACTTTTATTTCATTAGTAACATAAATATAAATAATTAAATGTACTATTAAACAAGTGACACGAAAAATCTTCGCTAGGATTGAAATACCTTAATTTTTGCGAATTTAAAAAATATCATTTGTTCTATAATCAGTATATCAAATTATATATGTCATTAAAGTTTCGTACAGAGGTATAGAAACACCCTGTATAATATCCCGCTATAACTTCTTAAATGGAGTAAAATACAAACTTCGCCACTAAATATATACTTGTTTCAATAATTTTCAAGCATACTATAAGTAGAATTATATCTATCTGGAACATGTACTTAGAAATCAGTCAAAGCAAGGAATTTTCTCTATTCAAATTAAAAGTATTTTATTTAAAAAAAAAATTAGTTGGATTTCAGGCTATGATAACTAGTAAAAAAGGTAAATTTAAATATTTATTTTTATATTTTTTTTATTATCGTTGAAGGCGACGTTTCGGTACAATTATTTAGGCCATTTTCAAGCAAAATTCTAGTATAAATAATATTATTTTTTATTATAAATTTAAATTGTTCACTGTTAATTTATATGAAATCCAACTAATATATTTTTTTAAATTACACCATTCGGCTTATTAAAAATAATTTGAAACATTTTGATTTTAATAAATTCTACAAAAGTATTTTATGTTATTTTATAATTTTCATTGAAAATTTAATAAAATTACATAATTTTAAATTATTATGATTACAATATTAGAATATAATAGGTTGAAAAAGTAAAAATAATAAAAATATACATATAACAGAATCGAGATATATCACTGAGATTGTCGGCCGAGACGAGACGATCATACTCAAGACGAGGCATGATTTACTCCATTTGAGAAGAGACAAGACAATACATATCATTTTCGTCTCGTCTCGTCCGCATCACTAATTTCAATTATTATTTACGTTTCTCGGTTCTATTTAAGTGGGACCTCTTGAATGGTAATAATAATGAATAAAATATTTAAATTTTTTAAAGAGAAATAAAAGATCTATGTATAAATAAAGTGGGAAGGATGAAAAAGGTCAATACAAAAATAATAATGAATTCTAATAAGGCAAAGGAACAATAGGACTTATTTTGCAAAACATAATAGGATGATTATTATACACAATTGGAAGAATATGTTGTGTAGGTATATTAATACAACATTTACTGGAAGAAATGAAAGATGATATTTTTATTTACGTATCTACATCCCACTTGAAAAATTAAATTTGCAGTTGTAGTAAAATACTCGCATACCGATGTCATAAACAATTTCTTTTTTTATAATAACGTAATTTGTAAATTTATAAAAATAATATAAGAAAATGTAATTAAAATACAACATGCAGAATTTAACTGGGGAAACAAATATTTGCCATAAAATGTAGATTTATTTAAACCACTTCAACTGAAAGTGTTGTTTTATAAATTCATGTGCGATGTAAGCACGAACCACTGCGTCCTAGTTTAACGTTACTGTTTAAAAGCTTGACGTGCTCTATTTTCTATGTGGGCAACATGAACATGTAACGTGTAAATAGAATTATATAGCTGAACATGAAATTCAAAATCTGTACTACACAAAATTCCGTATTATTATAGTTACATGTAAAGTAACCCGATGTACTGATTTTTAAGGCTTTGTAACTTGTTTGAATTTTTTACTTATTAAAAAAATATTCGTGTAATCGTGCTATTATTTTAAATCCACCATCATTCACAATATGTTTCATACATATTTATTTTCAAATATTATTTAAAATGTGCAGTATATAGAAACGATTTTAATCAACAAATTGTTATTTGTTTTGAACATATCAACACATGTTAAAATTCAAAATCGAGGTTAAATTAGTTCAACCCCTCGAATATAGCGCTAATATTTGATTGCACCTTTGTCAACAAAACTTAATTTGCTTTAGTCATCAATGTTTGTCATTTCGATTTATTGTATTTTACATTTAAATGATCCACATATCATACTTTCAGATGGCAGAGATTTTTAATCACATCATAAATTAAATTTATGTGTCAGGTTTACCAGCATCGTTAATTCATGACATTTATGTCAATTTTTAATTAATTTTTTTTCTAAATGATTTTGTAGAAATTTTTAATGTCAATGTTAGGTACCAATACAAATAACTACCTAATATGAAAAATTAACTAAAATATGGCGATGTTTTATATTATTTTGAACTTATTTATTTATAATGTTACAGTTATTCTATATTATTATTATATATATATATATATATATACAGGGTGAGTCTGGGAAGACGCCCCCCCCCCTTTAACTTTTTTATTATGAGTAATAGAAAAAAATGGTTCATATGAAAGTTTTATTATTTTAAATATACTATTTGATGGCAGATGTAGATATTTTTTATAAAGTCAGGTTTACAAGATACGACTATCAACTTTTATTTTTTAAATAGCAACCTATAATTATTTTACTAAAATAAAAACCGCCATTTTTTTCTCTTTTCAACGGTGTATTAGTTTTTATTAATGTATCTGAAAAAATTCGAGAAAAATAAGAAAATTGAGAAATACTAGAAATAATTTTTATACAAATATTATAGGTGGCTATGTGAAAATAATTTGTTTTAAGTTGTTTTTGTTACTGAATTTGTTGCTTTAGTTTGTTAAGTTGTATAACGCTGTTACATTTTGTTTATTTTCCCAGACACACCCTGTATATATATATATATATATATATATATATATATATATATATATATATATATATATATATATATATATATATATATATATAAATAATATTATTTATGAAAATCGCAAAAGTTTCAGTTCTTATAAAAATTTATATTACGTATGAATACAGTGTGTAAAGGTTAATAATAATTAGATATTATTGTATTATTACTTCTAATCAACATAACAATTAATTGAAAGTACATACCTAATCCTCAGAAATTCCGATTTCCTGCGCTTAATAACAAGCAGAATGCCGAAGTAAACAAAAGAGCTCCTCGTACAATGCACTTGAGAAGTGCATGGCATGTGCATTCATTTCGAGCGGCCTGCAGAGCGGGGTCACCAAGACGGACCCCGCTGGTTCTTCCGCAGTGATTTGTGGACATGGGCATGCCGCTCAGTCGCAAAAACAGCCCGAAACCAGTTTGAAACAAGCGGCACAGCCTGCCGGGGTAAACACTGAGCAACGGTACTTGGCTGTATGAGATCATGATGCACTTGCACTGAAGATGTGTGTGATAGAATCGTGAAATCAACAGTTTTTGTTGTGATTTAAATGAGGATAGTACGGCTGTCATGAATCGATCTCGTCTCGTCTCGAAACTTGAGAATATCATAAATTTTCATTTCTGAATTTCGAGACGAGGAAGAGTAATAAGATCAAATCTCCTCGAAACCGGATAAGGTAATTACTTGAAATTCTATAGATCATTAATACATTTATAATATTTACTTATTTATAATTTTTAAATATTCTTTATTTATTTGTAATTTTACTCGCAATATAGCATGCAAAAATTTCGATAGGATCTCGGAAACTAGATATGAGGTTAGTTAAATGAGCTTTTTTTGAATAATTTTGACGAATTCGTATAGATAACTAAATAATCGCGGAAATCATATTTTGTTCAATTTAGATTTTTCTCACATAATTCTTAAACAGTTGCCTACCTGGAAGAATATTTAAAATTAGAAAGATAGGTACTTGTAATGTCTAACTAATGGCATAGATCAGACTTTTTCAACCTTTTTTAACTCACGGCACATATAAACTAATTACTAAAATTTTGCGCACATAAAAGTATGTATGGGGTAAGTGGCTCTGTGATATCAAGTCGACTTGTGGATTTGAGGACCCGGGTTCGATTTCCAGTAAAAAAATATACACGTAAGTATGTAAATGAACTGTATTTCAAGTAATATTAACTTCTATTTTCATTGCGATTATTAGATTATTTATATCCATCAAGTACGGTGGTGTGGATAGCGTTACGGAATTCGAATCCGGAGATCCCGAGTATATATGAACTATCACTACGGCTCGGTGAGTGCGGACCCTGTACTGTAATTGGACTTAAGTTCCTGTTGTACTGCGTAAAATAAATAAATAAATGTTGTAGTTAAGTCGTAGTACCCTGACTACAAAATATTCGGCTTTGTCAAGTGTCAAATAAAGGCAATAAACATTTTGATAATGTGTATTCTCAGCGATCAGGCGGCGATACCATTCTTCAATGTAAATATATGGTATGAACGGAATACTATCATCGTTTGATAGTTTCAGGCACGTTACGAATATTTAAAATTTTAAATATTTATGAAAAAAATATCATCTTTTTATGAAGTTATCGAAGTATAAAAATTTCGCTATAACATTATTTTCAATACTGTCTTGTAGCACAATTTTCGTGGGACAGCCTCTATGTTATTTGATTCTTTTGTCATTAGTAAACTGGAATATGCGTTCTTAGTTTGGTATCCACTTTATGCTTACCAAAAATTATAGCTCTCGAAAGGTTTCAAAGAAGATTTTTGAAGTAATTATTGTTTATGGTTGATGGTGCTTATTCGATTATTGGTATTTATAATAACATTTTACTATTTACATCGTTATGGGGTAGGTGGCTCAGTGGTATCGAGTCGGCCTGTGGATCTTGAGAAACCTGGTTCGATCCCCACAGCCGACAAACAATTTTCACCAATTTAAAAAATCTACCCCTGTGGCTCCTCCACCACTAATATCTTTGGAGGCCGTGATTTGACGGCTGGTAACCGCACTTCACGCGAAAAAATATATCACTTACCGAGATCTGCTTAGGCAGAGTGCCACACCCAGTGATGGGTAAAAGGCGTGATGATATATTTATTTTTTATTTATTTTGAAATATCCTCCATGTCGGATATAAGAGAACTTTATTCTGCTCAATTACTTTATTTATTATTAAAAAACGTCATTGATACGCCATACTTGCTATCTTGTATTCAGTTTTATATTTCCATATTGGCTTCGAGACATCAAAGGACGTTCCATCTATACTCCCTAAGGACCTATTTGTTAACAAGATCTCCTATCCATATTATCTGCAAGAATGCCGAACGTCATTTTGATATGTTTTTGTAATTTCTATTCTATACTTTGTAAATTTAGTAATTATTGAAAGTTTTGTTTTTATTTTTACTTATGTTTTACTGTTCCTGCAATTGGATTTTTGTTGGTAATAAACTACTTATTATCATAAACTGAAATCGTCAGCAATTTATAAAATAGTGCGGAATTACCTGCAGATATGTTCACAAAAAACAAGTCAAGGACGTGTTGATTGTTGCTTAATGCACTATTGTCATTCGATCACGCTTGGTTGAACGTATTTGGTCCATTGTAAACACATAATGTAAACAGTGCAGCATGGCATGCAATGCAAGTGGAGCGAGCATGAACGGAGTCAGTTGAGCATATTTCGCATAATGCGAATGCTGTATAATGGCCAGTACCACGCTCAGTTTAACCGCTTTGATCTTATCTTAAATGAGCGCTTGTATGATTACAAAAAATTTAACATCGATTATAAACTTGAATTTTTCATGAAACGTTAATGCTTTCAAGGTAATATTGGGATATGTTTATGTACTTATTTAGGTATTTCTATTTGGCATTGAATAGTTAATAGCTTAAAACATTTTTATAATTTTGGTTTGAAAAATTATTATTTAATTATAATATATTAAATTGCTTAACTAATAAAAAGAAATAGACAATAACTGATATTGAGCTACATTTTAAATTAATTACTTCTCACTCCGTATGCAGTGAAACCTCTTATAAAAGGGTACCACAATTTTTGTGCGGTTATTTAATGTATTTTTATATAAATAACTTTTTTTAAATATACACCTTAAACAGTAGTTTTTTATTACTATTTATATGTAAACACAATGATCAAAACTTACCTATTTTTACAAAAAATATCTGAAGATTAAAGTTGTGCTAAATATAAACTAGTGCTGTACACTTTCGAAAAACAAAATCGAAATGAAATTAGAAAACAATACAAATTCAATTTTAAATTACTATTAGAATTACAAAATATATTATATAATTATAACATTTCTTTCAGCTTAGTTAATATTGCACAAATGAGCTACTTTATGTTACAATGTACAAAATATTTAATAGCCAGTTGCATCAACAAAACTTAAATATTTAAACTTGGCTTAAATAACTAAAAGCAAATCGAAGTTACATATCATACGGAATAATGGAATAATACAATAACATCAAATATTCGATTATTGTAAATTGTAGTTCATCAAACTTTAACTGTATGTATCATCTTACAAAGTATATCTAATTTTCAAATGCGCTCTTCCTTTATTTATCATGTTTATAAATTCGAAAGTTTAAAAAAAAGAAGACATCATCAATTTCATATCTTCACGTAATGATTGTTACTTGTTTTAATTTAAACCAATATTTTAATATTGGCCATTATTTTAACATAAACCTGTAGGTATTTGATATAAAATAACAGGTCAATCCCTTTATTTTCTTCGAAGATACAGAAGAAAAATGTTATTCATATATTTCTCTCACTAGCACCATTTTGTTTATATTTTTTAAATGTTATTTTAAATTATTGTTTCAGTGACCTATAGATATGAGAACCCAAGTTCGAGACACACGCAGCAAACAAACTTTACTACACATTAAAATAGCTGCACCACTAACATCTTTAGGGACCGTAATTTAACGTCTGGAAATAGCACTTCACGTGCAAAATATATTACTTACCGAGATCTACTATGGCACAGTGCTAGACCAAGTATTGCCAACTCGTTAAAAGCAAAATTCCCCGAAATAATCTCTTTGTCAGTAAAAAATCTCTTTCGTGTTTTTTAAGTTTTATATTAAAAATAAAATAGGATAATCTTAGTTTTTAAGTTTAAAAAGGTAATAGACTTGATGATATATTATATATTTATTTATTTATAATATTACTCCTTTTTAAATATTACTTTAACTAAAAGAATACATTTTTATAATCAGTCCGTACTTGACTCTTGATGTATTCACTTTAATATTACCTAATTATACAGAAAAAAAAACTATTTTACAATTTAGGCATATATAATTTGAATAATTTTGTCAACATGTTACATTTTGCATGAAATTACCTAAAACAAAGATTTCAATGAATATTAATATTACAGCCTGAAATCCAATAAATTTATTCATTACAGTATGGTAGTGTGGTACCGTTATGACATTCGAATCTGAATATCCCGAGTTTGAATCCCACTCAAGCAAAAATATATAAACTACTACCCTACGGATCTACGAATCCGGACCCTGTACTGTAATTGAGATTAAGTTCCGGTTGTACATAAAAGAAAAAATAAATAAATTATCTTAAAATATGACTTTCAATTTTAAAATTCGAAAAAAAATGTATATCCTTTCAAATTATTTCGTTGCTTAATTATATGCGGAATTAAAAATGAAAATGTAAAGTTAGTATAACGAGCCACTCTTTTAATTCATTACGATTTTTAAAACTTCGAATAGCGTGAACATTAATTGTGAACAATGCCACATTTCACCCCGAAAGCAAAGCGAATCTCTACCAAGAATTTCTAATTGAATTTCTTCTAAATTTAAATTTGTTTTCGGTTCGTAAACACATCTAAGTCTCCAAAACTTTTTATAAAGTGAAAAGGCACATAAAAAGACTGTTCGTAAAATGAACATTTGTACTCGTTTCACTAAATACCATCAGGGTGAAATGAAATTCTGAAGGCGCGAAATCTACAGGTAGCCAAAGAAACCATCGCGTGATTCTTCATTTTCAGAGAAGAGAAAACAGAATTCGAATACTAATAGAAATAATTCAGTATTGATAAATTTATGTGAAAGATTTAAATACACCGGGTTACTTAGACTTTCAAATTAAAAAGTCTTTTATTTCCATAAATCACTCGCGACAAAGCAGAGTGAGTTCTCTTTTCTACAGCAGCAGCCAATCTACTTTGAAAACTTGCTTCGGTGCGTGCACTTAAACTTTTGAATTTAATTCTCGGCGTGTGGAAGAAAAAGAATAAGAACACAACCAACAGAGACACGTACTGCCTGTAACTTAAATTTAATTTACATCTAATCAGTTTTGTTATTTGTGATCATTTTTAAATCGAAACAGGTTTTTAATCTTGTGTACCTTCGTATGTACACTCGTGGGACAATTGGCAATAATTTCTCATAAACTTACTGATCGCTACAATTGCTTCATTTGTTAAATATAATTGACCATTTTTCACATTTATAATGTTGCACCGTATAAATTATGATTTTTGCACAAGTATTCATTTCTTTCAAAAGTGCAAAATTACATCAGTATAATGGTAGTAAGAAAAATATTGCGATTTTCCTATTACTGATCGTATGGTAACAGTTTCTAATAATTATATTTCTGATAAATTCATTGTGACCAAGTTGTATACCTATTTAAAATTATCTAATCAATGACTATTTAATTGAATTAATTTTTTTAATTAAGATCAAGAGCAAACTCTAATTTTAACATCTAGATCAGGTTCATGATTTATTAATTCTAGACCAGTCTCTGTTCTGCTTATAAGTAATATTAATTACAATTTACATTAATTTTTAAGTTTATTGTACCGATTACTTTAAGACAATATTTTTTTAATTTTTTGAACGATCGTACAGGTTTTACCAGTAATTATTTGTCAACAAAATTTTATTTTAAATAGCATTGATTTAAAACAACTTTGGAGAAACTAGTTCTTATTAAAATACTAATTACCAGGTATTAATGCATATAGTTACACCTAATATCAAATTTCTAATGACCTATTAAAGAAATTATAGTTTTAAATGAAATTAAAAATTTTAATTGTAGCATCAATATGAAATAATCGGTAGGGTAATAAACACCCAATTAATTTAATTATGAACAATAAATTAGTTTGCACCATTAATTGTAAAACCAATTAAATTAAATCTAATTTCATTACCTCCGCTGGACCTTCATCACCCTCTTTATTATCTTTACGCCGCAGAACATTTATTCGTTTGGCTATTAGTAAATAGATTTAAAGAGGCAATCAATAAGGAAGCATTGCTGTAAGCCTTGGGTTAGCACCAAGTTGGAGATAACAATCGGAGAGTTTAAATTCCCATGAAATCTACATTTATTTGTATAACAATAAAGATCTCTAAGCGTACGTGAAATAGTAGATAAACATTGCGCATTATATTACTTGCTTACTCCCGAAGTTCTTTTACTATCTCACATGTGGACACATTGATGCGAAATTACAAAAATTTAAGAAATTCAGTTGTATTTTGTAGAATCTAATTAAAATAAATAACATTAAATTACAACGTTTTACATATTACACAAAATAATATTCGAATTCGTTTCAGAATTGCGACAACAATATGAATGTAAACAACGAGTTTCAATATTACTGTCTGTATAAATAAATAATAATAAATCAATGCTGTTTAAAAATTTGCGAACTGTCTACTGTAATTTATTGATTTTCTGGATGTTTATATATTTCGCAATATTCCAGTAATTGTGTTCGTTAATATTTACTGTTTCAATTATAAAGCTTGGCATTTTTTCAAAAGTTACCATTCATATAGTAAAATAGTACTATGATACTTGATATATAGGTTTATAATATATTCCTTATTATATTATATATTAAAAATATATATATTTTTTACATAACTTTAAAAATACTATAAAGCAATGCGAAATCTCATTATATCATTAATTTAAACCAGATAATTTATAATATGTTGTTGTGTTCTTAAAAAATAAGTAAATATATCATTAAATCAAGATTAAAAATATGAGTGATACAATTAGAGCAATAATTTTAATATCGACATTAATAACGTAAATACAAAAAAATGTTCAGAATTAAAAACTACATTAAATGATAATACATTTATTGATATATGTTTCTGCCATAAAATAAACATGAAGAAATAAAACAAATAATTGTATTCTTTGAGTGAAACAGTTTGTGTTCAATTATTTGTTATCTTGATTGTATTAATGTAATAATAAATAGACTTACTACAAATGAAAAAGTTCAGTGTGAACTGGAATTTTACTGGAAATTCGAAATTCATTGTTTTTTTTTGTTTATGAAGATCGTTCTATTCCTTCCATTATGACCATTCATAGGATAATGAAATACTTCAAAGAAACTGGATCAGTGAAAAAAACTTTTCAAAAACTGTAAAAGTATCAACAAAGAATATCAGGAGAAATATTTGAATCAGAACAGATCAAATAAAAACTAATTTAATATACTTTTATTTGTAAATGGCGACTTGTTTGAACATTTAATTAAGGATATTGTGTTACTTCTTACTCATATTCCCAATATAATAAAAAAATAGATATTCAGTGTACATAAAAGAATAACAATTAACAATAATAATAATAGTACTACTAGTGTTGAAAGGGTATCACTGAAAAGCGTGAACAAGAACAGCACTGAGTGTTACATTTACACAATTTTCCAATGGCTGTTCATCACGGATATTACATACCTACTATTTTTCCTATGACAATTAATTTTTATTATTTTACACTACAAGAAATTATTTAATTTTTCGATCTTTCTTTATATTCTCAAAAAATGTCCGAGGCTTTTGCGGATTTACTGTGTCACTATCATTTTTTATATCTATGACAACCGAAAACAATGTCATTCTTTTATTGTAGTTAGGATAACGAAAAAAGATGTTGATTTATTGAGACGAACAACTAGAATGTCTGTTTAAAAATTTATCAAATAAAATGAAATACAATACATACTCACATACATGATACTGAAAATAATAATTTCACAGAATATTAAACTAAGATGTGCTCTATTAATAATATCTACGTAAGTATAATATAAATATCAAAATATTTCTTGTAATGATGTAATACAATTTACATACTAAATTTATATTGTTCTGAAATTTTAACTGACTTTGATGTGAAATGAATAAATTAAAGTTATATTAATGTTCATTCACGTTCATGTTACATTCGTAACATAATGAAAATTCAAATGTTATGTAATTAATACTACAGCTATGAAATATGTATAAAGGATAAATTTTAGAGAAACCTATCTATTAATATAATTAATTTAACATTAACATTTCACTTGTTTGATTAAAATTAGAATATTAAATTGGCATTTTACATTTTAAGCGAAAATATTTAAAAGTCTCTTTTGGACAAGTTGCAAACAGAACTAAAGGAAACATCTACAGAAACTGTTTAGCAAAATTCCGTCTCCTTTGTTATGAAAATAGCATGTCTAGATTTACAAAATAACAAAAATATATTTTTCAGTGGTGAGAAACAAGCCACCACAGACAGGGAGTTTTGGAAATCCATCCCCGCATGCAAGCATAAATCTTTTTTTCTGAACATTTGACCCATAATGATTCGAATTCTTCTTTCATATTATAAATAGAAATGTGGAGTTGGAAAAAATATGTTAATGCCTATATCTGCTAACTCTAATTTTTCTAGGTATTCTGTAACCATGAGGGTTGTGTTATATTAGGTTGTTTTAGGTGGAAATATATATTATTGAATAATTAGAAATATTAAACAAAAATGTGTCGTTATTTCCAGATTAATTGCATGAATGATATTGAAATTTAATTGTTATAAAATTGACTTGACTTCCATTTCTCTGTGAGTTTATCGGTGTAAGTACTATATTCAGTATTTTAGGCTTGAGGCCGGAGTTTCAATAAAATAACATTGTTTTTAGCACATCAAAAAATTACAGTTAATATAATTTTCATCATATGTACTATGATTTCGATGTGATATTTTTTATTTATTTGATAAATACATTTATTAGGAATTTGGTTTGAAGATTGAAATATTTGTTTCTTGTTACGTATACATCTAAGAGAATCAGAAAAGTATAGAACTTCACAAACATGAAAACTAGTTAGATTATTTTTATTAATATGCACTATATATTTACTTAATTTCTAATATCTATTACGAGCAATATAAAATAAATTTACCCTGTCATTCTATAACATATATCTACTATAAATTATAAATAAATCACACAAACTTTAAATAATTCTGTAGTGGCCTCACGCCATAATAAAATGCAGACAATAATTTTCAAATTTGCAAATTAATTTTGTAGTAGAAATGAAGTTTACATAATTTGTGTAGAAGAAACGCCAGATATTTTATGCTATATTATGCAAAATCAAAATTTTTACTAGATAGATAACAAGGAATTCTATATGACAGAATTATTATTTTATCTAAATGAACAGCAATATGTTTTTTAGTCATTATTTGACGAAACGAATATTATTTCACATTTAATAGCGAGACTCAAAAGCAATAGGTTGGAATATATATATATATACAC